>CM060989.1:35537500-38037500 GCA_030765065.1 Deroplatys truncata
CGGGGAGTACTCTTTCCTTTGAGCAAGTATCTGCGACATCTTTCCGGCACCGCCATACGAAACCTAGAAGCATACCTGAAAGATGAGAAGGAAACAGACTGAAAAGGTTGTGATGGAAAGGAAATCATGGTAGATGAGAAACCACCTGAGCATTCGCCAATGGACCACGGAAAACCACGAAAAACTCAAGTTCAGAATGGGCGGTCCACGGGAATCGAAACCGGGACTCCCGAGTGTGAGCCTCACACGTTACCGCGGAGAATTTCACTCGGTTTATTGGACATAAATTGTCTCCTTTAAGGAGATCTAATTTTTGTGTGTAAATAGTAATTCTTTGTCTATTCTCTCACAGTTTACAAATTATACAAAAGTCATTCAGAATGAAGAGGACCTCACAGGCTATTTCGAGAAAATTCAACATATATCTACATTTTATTTGTCATGCAAATAGTATTAAGCATATAGCATTTTAATCAACATTGTTACAGAGATTTTTGAGAAAATAAATAACAAAGAAAACATTTCCACGTAAAGGGTAGTTTGGGGTAGGGAGATTTTCTTGAAAATCTTTGTAAGCTACTGACCTCAAATAACAAGTTTGGTGTTTATCGGAATTTTCGTTGTTGAATTATGCTGTCTACAGACACGCACATGGGCCTGTTTTTAAAAATGCTTTCTTGGGGCCTTCAGGAGGCCTTAAAACATATATTTGCAGTGAAATCTCGACATCAAATTTTTGGAGAATACAATACTTCCCCTACTTACTGTACATAGCAGGGAAAGTAAAACATCTGTTGTGTTACACTCACATGACTTTCTATTACAAACTATTTTTACAAACGCTTATTCTCCATCTACTTCATGTTAATCGAGATAAATATTTGCAGACTCTATCTTATTGCTAAGTTTCTTGTAGATGTAAGGGGAAAATATATTTACAAGGGCAATATAGAAATACAGTGGCCTTTAAGCACATACATATCTCTTAATAGCTGGTTGCTAGGTGCAGCACCATTCTCTTTGCCACAGATTAATACTCTTTGCATATATAAGACAAAAGAATGAATAACGAATTCCCATTTGAGAAAATAAGTATTGAAAAATCTAAGGGAATAACAAGCAATATTTCGAAAATGGTTCACTCAACAAAAAAAATGTATATGACATAAATTGTGTATTTTAACGCGATCTACAGTTTTTGTGTAGTAAAATTTTGTCTATCTCTTATGGTTTATGAATTCCCATTTGAGAAAATAAGTATTGAAAAATCTAAGGGAATAAGAAGCAATATTTCGAAAATGGTTCACTGAACAAAAAAAATGTATATGACATAAATTGTGTATTTTAACGCGATCTACAGTTTTTGTGTAGTAAAATTTTGTCTATCTCTTATGGTTTACCAGTTATGCAAAAGTCGTTCACAATGAAGAATACTTTTGGAGACATTCCCAGAAAATTGAAGATTTACATTTGATTTGTCATAAAAATATCTTAAACATATGATATTTTAATCAAAATCGCTAGAGCCATTTTTGAGAAAATTAAAATTTTCGAAAAATGTTCCATGTAAAGGGTAATCTGGGGTGGGGGGATTTTCTTGAAAACCTTCGTGTCGCATCTCTGGAAGACACTGAACCTAAATACCAAGTTTGGTGTTTATCCGAGTGTTCGTTTCTGAGTTATGCTGTTCACAGACAGACACACAGATACACAGACACACACTCAGACACACACACGGACATGTTTCCAAAAATACTTTTTTTTGGATTCAGAGGGTCTCAAAACATGTATTTCCGGTGAAATCTCGGTATCGAATTTTTGGGGAAGGAATACAATACTTCCCCTACTTACTATACGTAGTAGAGAAAGTAAAAACGATGTTTTCTCGTAAGGCCGTGACTTACAGATTGCATAGATACGAATAACTAGGACTGGTTGCTGATATATGCGAATGGATTTGGATCAAGTGTTTTATCGAAAGAAATCCAAATAATAAGTCAGCATAAGTGAGCAATATCGATCACGGCCAGATCGTTAGACATTCATCCAGCAAGCTGAAGTGCGTGGGTGCCTCATCTAGTTGGAATATTAAATCTGGGCTGCTTTGTACTGTCGACATCAAGAACAGTGTCAACATGTCCAGATAACATATTCCAGCTGAAGTACCTTTCACGAAGTACGTCATAGCATGATATTCATCTTGAAAGAGTCGAGCATATGTTGCACTCATATGCGGGTTTTCACTTCCACGACCTCATAGCGTTGTATGTATGACGTGCTCTTCTTAGAAGTGAGGTTACCAACAAGACGTTGGGCACAGACAACGTGACAATCGAGATTTCATCAGAAATACATGTTTTGAGGCACCCTGAATCCAAGTAAAGAATGTTTGGAAACATGACAGTGCGCGTGTGTCAGTGTGTGTCTGTGAACAGCATTAACTCAAAAACGGAAAGTGGATAAATACCAAACTTCGTATTTGAGTTCAGTATCTTCCAAGGATGCAACACGAACATTTTCAAGAAAATACCTCCCACCCCAACTACCCTTTACATGGAACATTTTTCGAAAGTTTTAATTTTCTAAAAAATGACTCAAACGATTTTGATTAAAATACCACTTATCTAAGATATTTACATGACAAACAAAATATATATCTTGAATTTTCTAGGAAAAACCTAGGAAGTCCTCTTCATTCGGAAGGAATTTTGTATAGTCTTATATACCTGATAAACGTGAAGCGATAGACGAAAATGTACCATACAAAAAATGTAGTTCTCTTTAAAACACACAATTTGTTTCAAACAAGTTTTTTTGTAGCATAAACCGTTTCTGAGATATCCGTTATTAATGGTTCAAATTGCTCATTTCTTGGTCATTTATTAAAGTCCTTTCAACATTCAGTTGTTTCTCGCTATTGCATGGAAACAGTATGGAGTTTTAAGATCGGCATATAGCGTCCAGTTCTTAAACATTTGACTATCGCTGTTCTCTATATATAGGCTTTAATAGTAGGTATTAATAGTTTGTATACTCACAAATAAACGATAGAGGGTAGAGAAAGTCATGTGAATACATCACATCAGATTTTTTTTACTATCTCTACCACGTACCTGGTAGGTAGAGAAGGTGCCTATCGCATTCCATCAAAAAATTTTTTGAGGCACCCTGATTCCAAATAAAGCATTTTTGGAAACAAGTCCATGTGTGTGTGTCTGTGAACAGCATAACTCAAAAATTGTAACAATTTTTATTAAAACACCATATATGAAACACATTTACATGATAAAACCTGGCTCTTGTTCCATGACATCGCGAGAAACAACTGAATGTTGACAGGAATTTAAGATAATGACCAAGTAATGAACAATTTGAACCATTAATAACGGATACCGCAGGAATGGCTTATGCAACAACATTTTTACTTTCTCTACTACGTATAGTAAGTAGGGGAAGTATTGTATTCCACCCAAAATTTCGATACCGAGATTTCACCGGAAATACATGTTTTGAGACTCACTGAATCCAAAAAAAGCATTTTTGGAAACATGTCCGTGTGTGTGTCTGTGTGTCTGTGAACAGCATAACTCAAAAACGAAGAGTTGGATAAACACCAAACATAGTATTTAGGTTCAATGTCTTTCAGAGATGCGACACGAAGGTTTTCAAGAAAATCCCCCCACCCCAGACTACCCTTTACATGGAACATTTTTCGAAAATTTTAATTTTCTCAAAAACGGCTCTAACGATTTTGATTAAAATATCATATGTTTAAGATATTGTCATGACAAATAAAATGTATATCTCGAATTTTCTGGGAATATCTCCAAAAGTATTCTTCATTATGAACGACTTTTTCATAACTGGTAAACCATAAGAGATAGACAAAATTTTACTACACGAAAAATGTAGATCGCCTTAAAATACACAATTTATGTCATATACATTTCTTTTGTTGAGTGAACCGTTTGCGAGATATTGCTTGTTATTCCCTTAAATTTTCCAATACTTATACTTTTTCTCAAATTCGTTATTCATTTTTTTTATGTCCTGGACATGCAAAGAGAATGGAATTCGCCGCATAGCAACCAGCGTTAAAATATTTGACTATCGCTTAAAACCTACCATATTACCCTTGCATCTACAAGAAAATTATCAATAAGATTGACATCTCGATATCTCCATTAACATGAAGCATATGGAGAATAAGCGTTTGTAAAAATAGTTTGTACAAGAGTAGAGAAAGTCATGTGAGTGTAACACATCAGATTTTTTATGTCCTGGACATGCAAAGAGAATGGAATGCGCCGAATAGCAACCAGCGTTAAAATATTTGACTATCGCTTAAAACCTACCATATTACCCTTGCATCTACAAGAAAATTATCAATAAGATTGACATCTCGATATCTCCATTAACATGAAGCATATGGAGAATAAGCGTTTGTAAAAATAGTTTGTACAAGAGTAGAGAAAGTCATGTGAGTGTAACACATCAGATTTTTTTTGTCCTGGACATGCAAAGAGAATGGAATGCGCCGAATAGCAACCAGCGTTAAAATGTTTGACTATCGCTTAAAACCTACCATATTCCCCTTGCATCTACAAGAAAATTACCAATAAGATTGACATCTCGATATCTCGATTAACATGAAACATATGGAGAATAGGCGTTTGTAAAAATAGATTGTACAAGAGTAGAGAAAGTCATGTGAGTGTAACACATCAGATTTCTTGAAATACATTGGTGTTTTAAAGATATCTAGATTTTTTGTGTAGTACGTTGTCGTCTCGCCTAACATTTACCTGTTATACAAAATTTCTTCCGAATGAAGAGGACTTCACAGGCTATTCCCAGAAAATTCAAGATATACGTTTTATTTATCATGTAAATATCTTTAATATATGGTATTTTAATCAAAATCATTAAGGCCATTGTTTAGAAAATAAAAAAATTCGAAAAATGTTCAATGTAAAGGGTAGTTGGTGTGGGGGGATTTTCTGAAAATCTTCGTGTCGCATCCTTATATACCAATTTAATAATTATCCGACTTTTCGTTTTTGAGTTTGCTGTTCATAGACACACGAACCTTTATCTAAAGTGCATTTTTTTGATTCAGGGGAGTCAAAACATGTATTTGCGGTGAAATCGCGTATAGAATTTTTGGATAGAATGCAACACAGTATACTTTTTTCTTCCTGGCCCTACTCAGCTGGATGCGCAGTAGCTGGACGAGCCCATTATCTCCCGGGAGGGGTTTTGGGTAGGTAGAAGAAGAACGGCTGATACGTACCTTGACATTCCTGTTGCAGCGGATAATAAAACACTGCCGATCTTTTCTCCCCTCCCCTCTCCAAACTTCTCCTCGTTTGTATTATTGCTGGGTTCCTTCTCTACCTACTACGAGGGTTGTCCCAGAAGTATTCGACCTAACAAAGAAAACACAAAAAATTTGGGAAAAACATCTTTATTTCTCTACATAGTCCTCTTTCAGCTCGATACACTTTTTCCAGCGATGTTCAATAGCTTCGATACCCTGTTTATAGTGAGAACTGTCGAATTCTGCAAAATAGCCATCAACTGCTAACTCCATCTCTTCATTGTTGGCCAATCTTTTACCACCAACCATTTCTTTAACTTTGGAAACAGAAAATACTCAGAAGGGGCTAAGCCTGGCGAATAGGGTGCATGAGGAAGCAATTCGAACTTATTGATTTTGGTCATGGATGTGTGAAGTGGTGCATTATCTTAATGAAACAGAAGTTTATTTTTCGCTAAATGCGGCCGTTTTTGCTTGATTTCATCATTCAAACGCTGCAATAAGTTTGCATAATACTCCTCATTGATTGTTTTTCCTTTTTGAAGATAATCAACGAAAATTATACCACGCGCATCCCAAAAAGAAAGAAAAAATTACAGTCGCAGTGACCTTGCCTTCAGATGGAATTGTCTTCGCCTTCTTTGGAGCCGATTCTCCCCTTTCAATCCACTGTTTTGACTATTCCCTCGCCTCAGGTGTGAAGTGATGGATCCCTGTTTCATCCATGATTATGAATCACGCAAAAACTCGGCTTTATCGCAGCGAAACATCGCCAAATACTCGACTGAAACATCCTCACGACGCTGCTTTTGTTCCATTGTGAGTAAACGCGGCACCCATCTTGCGCACAGCTTTCTCATGTCTAAATTTTCAGTTAGTGTGCGATGTACAGTACTTTTTGAATTGTCTACGATGTCTGCTAGCTCGCGCACTTTCAGTCGACGGTCATCCAATACCATTTTGTGGATTTTCTTCACAATTTATGGCACGTTCACCTCATTTGGTCGACCACTGCGATGTTTGCCTTGGCAGCTCGTACGGCCTCGCTTAAACTCTGCCACCCAATATTTTACTGTTGTAAAGGAAGGAGCAGACTCCCCCCGAGTAGAATATAGCTCAGCTTTAATATTAGTTGGACTAAGACATTTCAAATGAAAGTATTGTATCACATAACGATGACCAGCTTTATCCATGTTTACAAATTCGCTGAGATTGTTCACTATTAATGGCTTCCAAACAATTACTAAACAACGTAGCAAACTGAAGCTTTATAATGGTGGTACTTTCTACCATAGTCATTTGTTTGAAACAACAACCGCTATATATACGAGCGTACGTCGGATTGGGTACTTCTGAGACTGTCCTCGTATGTGCGTCGTAGAGAAAGTACTGATATAATAAAGACAGAACTCCAGCATGATTGCAGTCATAGCAGCTAACCTTTGGGTAGTGAGTGTACATTCATACTGTATTCTTGCGCATTGGAGCGGCAACGCCGTTCTCTCCTTGAAGAAAGGAACAGTCGTATTTGTTTATGTTACTTAAAAAAGGACACATTTCCTGCTTTAAATTGAGTGGTATAGGCAATATGTCTGGTTATCTTTCCTCACATCAACTTAAATATCCACGAAGGGAGTCCAATAAGTAATTTTCTCTATTTTATAAAAAAACATTACACACAATTGATCATGTTGATTAATTTTATTTATATTGTACAATTACTCTGTTACTTTTCTAAATAGTCAACATGCTTTTCCAAGCATTTTTGAGGACGTGACACAAGTTTTTCCAAGCTAGTGTTGTACCAGGTCGGGTCCTGTGCTCGCAACCAGCTGTTCACTGATTTGACTTCATCATCGGTGTTAAAAATGTTTACCTTTGAGTTGGAGGAACACGTGAAAATCACTTGGGGCAAGCCCCGGTGAATATACGGAGGATACAAGAAAACTTCCAAGTTGAATCTTGACCCAGGCGGAGCTCAGAAGATTCAACTGGGAAGTTTTCTCGCATTCTCCATATTCACCATATCTTTTTTATAAAACAGGGAAACGTACTTATTGGACAACCCCGGTACTTTAACTTAAGGAATTCTGTGTGTTTTTCTTGTGCAAGTAAATGTTATCGCAGTCGGAAGGTGCTACATTTTTGAGTAAGATTAAAAATTATATCCATAAAATTACGTAATGTATTGGCAAATTTTATAACTAAGTAGTAATTAAGCTGTCCTCTGCATAATTAGTTCTGAAGCCAAGGCATTACGTTGGTTTTATTATCCTATTTCCTATGTGCGATATGATCCTATGTGTGACCTACGTTTGAATTTGCACCGCCGCGATTCCCATTCTCCCTCGAGGATTATCAGCTTTGAGAATTTTAAGGATCTGCACCCTTTAAAAATCAGAAACACAAATTACAGGCGTCATCTATTCCATTCTATTCTAGCTTACTTAACATTTGCTTCCTCATGAGGTGAAAATTGTATGCAATTTTTAAAATATTTCGGTCTTATGAGAACCAATTCAAAGTTGCTGTTGATATGAGTTCCTTGTGATCATCAGAAAATCCAATAGCATTGAGAGAGAGAGAGAGACACTACAGCATTGAAGTGTCCATTTGCAGCATGCAATATATGAACATCTTCACTAGGATAAAAGGATTCAGCATTCAGCATATGATTCGATTCCATGGAATTAAAGGCTGCATACTTTCGCATTTTTAATTTTCTCTAGTTCGCTTCTCGTCATTTAAATCCCTGTAAAACTTTATCCATTCAGATAGTGCATACAATTCACCGTGTGAATATGTCTCAATGACAGTCCCGAAATCAATACACTGCTACAAAATGTTGTAAGTAATACATATATACTTTATTCTCAAGGCTTTCTATCAGTTTATTGTGTTGACTATTAGGTGATTCTTCACACTAAAAACAGCCGGGGAGATCATTACGGGCGTCATAATTATGAATCAGGATAGTCTAGATCAATGTTTAGAATGTATTCTGCCTTGGAGTCTGCGCCGATGATGAAGTCCATTGAGTCAATTTCTGTCCTCACAAGCCACCTGCGATTCCCTTGGGCAGTATGACAAAAATGCTTTGCCATATAAGTCGTTGAAGTTAAATATGTCAGAAAGTTTGACAGTTCAGGTGGATTATAATTTGAAATAAACTTGTGACGTGATAGTATCGCTTTGATATTGCACACAACTCCCTCCAAAAAATGAACGATGGAATCTGAAATTAGGCCCGGCTTCAACCTGGTTGTCTTCAGAATGGCGTGGAAGGCAAGTTCTGGAAGAGTGTAATAGCAGTAGGGATCCAGATTTACATATCGGGAGACAAATCTGAATTTCTCGAGGGAACCTGCTAAAGGCAGCATATCTGTGTATAGATAAAAATCAATATATGCTCCAATTTCTTGCTGTTTAGGGTGTTTCACACTATTCTGGCTCGGACATATTGTTCTTCAGTGATTTTGTCGAAAAACCAGATGGATGGATGGATGGATGGATGGATGGATGGTAGTTACTCTTCTTTTAGCCTCTCGACAACGTAATTGTAAGTATAGAGGAATGTCCCCTTGCACTTCATGAGCTGCAATGCCATGGATCAGAATACTCGGCATTAATGATCTTGAAGTCGTCATCGCGCGGCGTAACTGGTAAGTTGGATAGCTTACCAACGAGAAACTTATAGCTATCGAGGAGGCTGAATTGTATACTCTTGTACTTTATGCTGAATGCCAGAGAGCGTTCAGATGACATAGCTTGCAGTAATACATACAACCCCTACAACAGGAACAAGCAACTCTTACGCCGTGTATGCGCTCCGATAAGTATGGGCAAGAGAGACCATGCCACAGCCATTTTTGGAAGGTCCTTGTTGCCATAGTACAGAACTGTGAATGACCACGTAGATCAGCGATCCTTTTAGGTATTTATTTTACTCCCTTCGAGTTATATGAATATTATGAAATAATTTCCAGATTTTCGCGTTTTTCCATCTCTAACGACTTGACTGTTTGTCGATCTACCTGTGTGGGAATAGTGTGTCTACCTTTTAATCTTGGGTGTCTAACTTCGAATCCTGGTTATGGTAAGTCGCCTGGATAAGGTTTTTGCGGAATTTTTCCTTATCCGCATAAGACAAAGTGGGCGACATTTAGTTTATGAAACCGGCTCATTTGATCATCGTTTTAGGATTTTCGTTCTCCGTCTTTGCAGCCCTGAATTGTTTAAAGGGACGTTAAACAATCCGAAAACACAGTTTAAAACAATTGCGCTGTTTCACATGACCGGCAGCTAATGCATCGTGAGGATTGGGGCGGAAGGACTCACTTGACTATCGGATGTAGTCAATTGATGTGGTTTCAGTAGGACATACGAGGGCGGATTGATAAATCAGCGAATTTTTAAAGAAAATAACATTTTTTCCAAAAAATCAATTTTACTTCTCAACATAGTCTTCTTTCAATTCAATACACCAAAAATATGATTTTTCGAAGTCTGCAAAATATAAGGTAGTATCTGCCATGATGTGTTCACTGGACGTGACTTTTTTCCCAGCAAGCCAACTTTAAGGTTTGCTAAGAGGAAGAAGTCGCTTGTAGCCAAATATGGAGAATATGATGCGTGAGGTAGCAGTTCGTAGATCAATTCCACAAAGTTTGCGATGGCAATGGCTGACTTGTGTGCGAGTGCATTATCCTGGTGAAAGAGAACATTTTTCTTCACCAAACAATTCCTTCTTTAACAATTCCTTGTGAAACTGATCCAGAATTGCGGCATAATATGAACCTGTGATCGTTTTACCCTTTTCCAGTTAGTGGATGTCTATCACCCCTTGTGAATCCCAAAAGACAGCTGCCATGATTTTTCCTGCCAACGGAATGGTTTTCACTTTCTTTGGAGCAGGTTCGCCGAAGGAAATCCACTGCTTTGGTTGTTTGGTTTCAGTTTGATAGTAATGGATCCAAGTTTCATCAACCGTGATATAACGGCGCAAAAACTCATTTGGGTTGTCCTGGAACATGTTCAAAATCCCTGTGAAACGGTCACAAAATTTCGCTTGTTCTCAACTGTGAGCAGTCGCGGCACCCATCTTGTTGGCAGCTTTCTCATACCCCAAAAAATTCGTGCAGAATGTTATACACCCGTTCACTCGAGATGTTTACGATCTTGGCTATTTCACGGATTTTCACTCACCGGTTTTCCAACACAATATCGTGAACTTTGTTCACCATTTCTTCTGTTGTGACCTCAATCGGCCGTCCTGTGCGCACGGCATCTCTTGTACTCGAACGGCCACATCGGAATTCTGTGAACCACTTCCGAACCATGCCATGTGATGGAGCAGAGTCCCTATAATACTTGTTTAACTTTTTTCCGTTTCCTTCACCGTCTTACCACGCAAAAAGTAGTGCTTTATCAGAACACGAAATTCACTTTTCTCCATTTTCTACGAAGCAAAACACATCTGCTTATTTTAACGCTCTCAACAATGTTTTAAGAAACGAATGACGACGAATTTATGCGATTATACCCAGAATAAATGTAAGACTTGTGTGCAAACAAGGAACCTATATATAGAACGCCATCTATCGTCAAAGTCATAGATTTATCAATCTGCCCTCATAATACGGGGCAGAGAGTAGCCCATCTGGGACTTTTCGGATTCCGTATGTTGTTTAACAAAAGAAAGGAGAACTCTTGTGTAAGGTAGGAATGGTGCCAGAGCTTATTATCCAAATGGATTTCGGTTCGACATCCGCTAACCAAAGTTTCTTTTGTTAAGTTTCTCGTTGGACTTTTATGAATGGGTACAGGAACACAAAAAGGAGTAAAGGACAACACAGTAAGAGGGAACAGAAAGGAAAGAGGAGATTGAGTAATATGAGTCGGAGTAAGGCAAACCTGTTGATAATGATGATTATTAAGGCATACAGACAATAACGCCCTAAACGCATAATGCAATCGAGTGCTGCGGGATGCTGTGTGAATCAGACAATGGCCTTGCTCTCCCAGTTGGCAGAAACTCTCCATAATTTGATGACCCTTTGGTAACTCGGGCGGCCGCCCCCCTTTGTATATTAATGTATAAAGTTGAAGCTGCTCACCCGCCAGCTGCATCACAGTAATTACCTTGGGGAGCGAGCCTTCAAGGCGTTTTACCTTCCGTGGCTAATGGCCAGCACAAGACACACCACATATGATGGTAATTTATGTGCTGTGGAAGAATATAACCACACCAGAGCTTGTCAAATCTAACAGTTGCTCGAATACTAAATTAACAAAATATAGTTTACTTAGGAGTTCAGTTCGTTCTAGTTTAGTTTCCTTTAATCCGATCCATTCGTAAGATATATAATCCAAACAAGTAAAATTGATTCAGAATCACAGGTGAACGTTTGTTTATAACTGTGAAATCTATTCATAATTTATCACACAATTTAGAAAAAATTTGTAAATGTCATAAAATTGCTTTGTACTAACAAATGCTAATTTAAATCAGTTTTCCTTTAGTTGCATAGAACACACTTGTATACAGTTAGTTTCAAAGGAAATCATTTAGGAAATTCTTGCTTAAAATAGATTAAACCACAGGAATGTTACGTGGATTGTTTTAGAATAGTTTTAATCTACATTCTTGCCTACTAATGCTAGAAACTAATTTTAAGTAGGGCTACCAATTCTGTCCCTATATACATGCGTGTGATTGAACACCCAGAAGATGAATTCCGTCCCTTAGGGTCTAGTGGAGTTCCGTATCCGCTACCTGTAAGGGGTCATTCACAATGAAAATTAAGCATTAACATAAGGACGTAAAACTTAAGCATACACTTAAAGTGATATGGTGTCATTCGCAATGCCAAACGAAACAGCAGACATTCGCAAGAGAGCGTGAAACAACTGAGCTAATATGTGGCCTGCGAAGCGACTACCGATAGTACACATGACCAAAGAGTTTATGTACATGTATCAAAATGAACAAGAGCTAGCCCTACGCTAATGAAAGAAAAAAGAAACACTGTATATAATCACAATTTGTTTTGCTGCGATTTTTATAGATTATCCCAGCGATTCCTGGCCCATGATCTTAGACAGAAAAGTAGTTGGAGTCAGCACACGGCGACGAATTTATTTGGCATGTAAATTCTTAAACATATGGTATGTCAATCAAATCATTATCGCCATTTTCAAGAAAATAGAAAATAAAGATTTTTTCAAGCAAACGGAAAATAGAGACAAAAATGGTTTACATTTTTTTTGGTTCGCGAAGTTCAGATGCCCGAAATAGCCCAGTTATTGCATCATACATACATCCATCGCAGTAGTAATAATAAATAAATTCTCGCTTCGGCCAATTTAGGATAATAATTACAACAGAACGGCAGCTGCAAACTCCGCCTCTCTCCTGCTCCCACAACCAGGATATCTTGGGCAGAGTGCAGTAATAGGGGCGCCATGTGGTCAATAAGGCGGTATGCCGTCAACACATCGCTTACTACATGAGAATTCCAGAACCTCAGATGCCACTATTTCTCTAAAGTGGGTCCTCAAGTGGTCCCAAGACCTGAGTGAATCCTTTACTAGGCCTCCCAGCAAAGGAAAAGTCCCCATGCGGGTACCGGAAATTGAACCCGGATCCCTTCCCACCGCTGGCTGGAACGCTTCGTGTAATAATAATATAACAGTCAATAACTTCAAAATAATTTTCTTAAAACAAAATTAAAATTCAGGTCCAAGCCGGGCGGGAGAGTATCACCTATTCTCAAGCTCGGGCTCGTTTCAGACCCGGGCGGGCGGGGCCGAACCTATGAGCTTCGTCCGTGCAGACCTCTAATGTGAACACGTGCTTTAAGATAACATGAAACAAGCATCTATGCTCATGTTGTGCTTATGTCCACGTTTAATTGTGAATTTTCCCTCACTGCAGACAAATTTCAGTGCTTTACGTGTAGCTTCAAGCATTTCGGTATCGAATATTTGGATGAAACGTAATACTTCCTCTCTTGCTATAGGTAAGAGGTTGAGAAAGTAAAAATGACGTATTGAAGAATTCAAAGCAATAACAGCTGATATAGCTGCCCCTGTAGCTCAGTCGGTAGAGCGCCTGCCTGGTGTGCGAGGAGTCCTGGGTTCAATTCCCCGCTGAGAAAACAGTCCAACGTGAGACGCCGATAGTGCGAGCTATACCACTACTGCTGCTTCCAGGATCTTCTTCCACCAAGTGAAGGATTTCTTCTTCTTCTTCTTCTTCTTCTTCTTCTTCTTCTTCTTGTGCAACATTTCTTTGACCAACTCCTTCAGAATGAAGAATACGCTTCCTGTATCTGTAACTCTTTGACAAATGAAAACAAATATCCTATGATGTGGTGCTCATCTATTTGGAAATATTTTTCGACAAATTCCTGCCGCAGCTGCCGCATTACGATGTAATGAGTAGCTACTGTAAATGAGTAGCATTTCAAGATACTCAGCATTAGTGAAGTGAGCCATTTTGTAACTGATAATCCGCTGTTTGCAAAACAAGCCATAGACGCAATAAACAAAGGCTGAAGCGCGTTTCTTTATAAACAAACAGTTGAAGTGCGTTTCTTTCGATCTTACGCTATGGTCATTTTGTGTAGTCTCGTGGTTAACGATGTATATTCAACTGAGACAAATTTCGAAAGCTTATAATAATAACAAGAGTGTAAATTGTTTTAATTCAAGATGTGTTTAAACGTGCAGAAATTATTTATATTTCAATTTCCTCTAAGAAATATTTGAAAAAGTATTTAAGTTTCGTAAAATATTTATTTAAAATAGAGTTAATATTAAGAAATTTTCGTTATTTTCTCAAAAACTACTTTAAAAACAACAAAACTGTACTAGGATTTTTACTTTCTCTACTACGTATAGTAAGTAGGGGAAGTATTGTATTCCACCCAAAAATTCGATACCGAGATTTCACCGGAAATATATGTTTTGAGACACCCTGAATCCAAAAAAAGCATTTTTGGAAACATGTCCGTGTGTGTGTCTGTGTGCCTGTGTGTCTGTGTGTGTGTGAACAGCATAACTCAGAAACGAACAGTCGGATAAACACCAAAGTTGGTATTTAGGTTCAGTATCTTCCAAGGATGCGACACGAAGGTTTTCAAGAAAATCCCCCCACCCCAGACGACCCTTTACATGGAACATTTTTCGAAAATTTTAATTTTCTAAAAAATGGCTCTAACGATTTTGATTAAAATATCATATGGTTAAGATATTTTTATGACAAATGAAATGTATATCTCGAATTTTCTGGGAATGTCTGCTAAAGTGTTCTTCATTGTGAACGACTTTTGCATAACTGGTAAACCATAAGAGATAGACAAAATTTTACTACACAAAAAATGTAGATCGCGTTAAAATACACAATTTATGTCATATACATTTTTTTTGTTGAGTGAACCGTTTTCGAGATATTGCTTGTTATTCCCTTAAATTTTCCAATACTTTTTCTCAAATTCGTTATTCATTTTTTATTGTCCTGGTAATACAAAGAGAATGGAATACTCCACATAGCAACCAGCTCTTAAACGCTTAAAGCCTAGCAATTCCTCTTGCATCTACAAGAAAATTAGCAATAAGATTAACATCTCGATATCTCGATTAACATGAAGTAGATGGAGAATAAGCGTTTGTAAAAATAGTTTGTACAAGAGTAGAGAAAGTCATGTGAGTGTAACACATCAGATTTTTTATTTTTTGTTCTATTCATTGCAAAGAGTCATTCTGTTCAAGGATGACCATAGGTCACTTTCACCCTGTATACATATATATATATATATATAACATGCATATTCAGTTTAAAGAGTATAATGAGGGATTAATATATAAATAATACAGGGAGAGCCAAAAGACTACGAACCGGCTGCGCGGTGTTTTTCCTGTCCGCGTCCTCGGCGCTCGTTGTCGTCTGCTGCTATCATAGAAAGGCGCGGATGAAACCATACAATATTTTTAAAACTACTTTTAAAAGCTTTACTTAAGAACTTTATGAAAGTGTGTTTGAGGACAGAATTATTAGTAGAGATTTGTGGCCCCCTCGGTCCCCCGACCTAACCCCCTGCGATTTCTATCTCTGGGGTAACTTAAAACAAAGTGTACAAGACAAACCCTTACACCCTGGAAGAGTTAAAACAAAATATCCAGGAAATGGCCAGCATTTCTCAATGTGAACTACGGCGAGTGATGGATGGTTTTGTAAAGGGGTGCCAAAATTTATGGACAACGACGGTGGCCAGTTTCAGCATCTCTTTTCATAAAGTTGGTAAGTAAAGCCTTTAAAAGTAGTTTTAAAAATGTTGTATGGTTTCATTCGCGCCTTCATATGATAGCGACCGACGGCAGCGAGCGCCAAGGACGCGGACAGGAAAAACACAGCGCAGTCGGTTCGTAGTTTTTTGGCTCTCTCTGTATGATGTAATGTTTACAGAACATAGCAATGCCGTTAGAGCTTCTAAGGTGTTTATTTCTTCTTTGCCCTCCCCCTTTTGAGTTAAGAAGAAATAGGAATGAAAGCTGTAACAGTACCAAAGTCATATCTTCTTTAGACAAAATGTATAACGACGTAACTTTTAAAAAACTCACCGAAGGTTATAATATGTCAGAGCAATTCCACTTTGAACATTTTTGTACTCGTTGTGACAAGCATTTTGTTCTTTACTTGCGGAGAATGTCGCATGCTATGTCATACATGACATTTTCTACATTAATGTCGCCTCTCTGAGTTGAACGCAACGATAAACACACGTGGTCTCGGCATTGCCTGGGGAGGTATTCACATGAAAGCTTTCGTGACGCTAGAGAGACTTTTGAAGGTAAATCCTCTCGGATTTTTCGCTTTATATTAACACAACTTTGCCGCTTCTGTATCAAACTGCATGGAAAGAGCATTTAGCTCTCGTAAGCGATGCAAGAAGTTGCTCAAACTGCTGAACCCGCCTATCTCGTAGAGAGAGACAGAAGGAGGGAAAGAAAGGCAACACTAAACAATTACATTCATATTAATTTGACGGCTAGTAGAGGCGGCTGCTGCCAACGTGTGTACTTTAGAAATACATTAGTAAGATACATTTAGCAAAAGAAAATATCATGTCATACAGTTAGGAAAATATGATGCTTCAGAAATTATTAATTTTATGGTTAAATACCAAGGTAAACTGGTAAGTAACGACCGTTTGCGCATTCCCTCTGCGCAGTTTGCTGTCGGGCTTCTATCCAAAGTCGAATAGTTTCCTCGATATCTTTTCCCAGTGTTGTCTGAGTTTTAGATGAAAAAAGCTGTTATTGTGCTTTCTGTGATTGTTCAAAATGAACTGTGTGAACTCCCGCCGACTCTGACCGAGCGAGATGGCTCCACGGTAACGCGGAGATCCCGGATTCGATTCTCGGTGGGCGCTCACTCTTCTGGCAATGGGTTTTTCGTGGTTTTCCCTGGTTGACACAGGGAAATGCTGGAGTGGTGTATTCTACCACGGCTGTCCGCTCTCCCCCATTTCCTCTAATGACATTTCCCTTTCATGTTTTAGGTTGACTCCGGGGCATGCGCTTTGGAGATGTTTCTTCGGTCCCACTGGAGGGATGTCTTCGAGCGGCCCTCCCGTGGCCGGGTGGTCAAGCCTAAAACTGTCAAGGCTGGTTCACAATCAACGAGAACGGTAACCAGAACGAGGACGTTGAAATACATGTATTCAAATGGGAGCGTTCACAATCGATGGGAAGCCTTCCCGGGTTTCGGGAACGGGAAAGATAAGTTGCCCAAGTTTTAACTTTCTCGTTCTCGTTCCCGAGCACGGCATATTAGACCAATTTTGTGCATATTAGACTCTTCACTCTAGAGATTATTCTAGGCGACCGTGACACGAAACAGCCGCTAGTGCTCTCTATAGTCGCAAGCTGGAAATATGAAACTGGAAGAAATTAGTAGTAAATGTACTTCCTAACCTCATCCCGACACCCGCAAATCTAATGAGCGTTGCTTCCTCTGGTGGAAGGTCATTTGTAATTTGTTTATATGCAACTCAAAACTGGCTATTACCTCAAAAAAAAATGACAAAAGCTACAAAGAACAGCAAAAACTGATGGAAATTAAAAGGAACAATATACTACCGCTTTAATGTATGCCATTAAGTAAAGGAATGAAAGCTTGGCACAACTAGAGGGATCGGAAATGTAATGGATATACATTTAGATAATGTTTACTCTATCAAATTTTGACGTTGGCTAACCCGCGTTATGTTGGCTAAATTGGAAGTAGGTGAAAAAATATCATTGGTGTGCTAAAAACAAATGAAATCCCAATGCTCAAAATCGATTTTCACTTTGTGATCGATATGATCATCAATATGCATTCCCGCTCTCGTTACCGGGTTGTTATGAACCAATATCTTGTATGGTGTATTGCTTCTCGTTCTGTTTCCGTTCTGGTTACCGTTCTCGGGCGGTTGTTAACCAGCCTTTACGGAACTTTGCGCGTCTTTGTCCACTTGCGACAGCTTCGCTCTACAACTCACGAGTCTGCTGCGGTTCCCTCGCCATTCCTCTCGGGGGTATAGGCACAATAAATCCCTTGAGGTCGCAGAGCTAGATGTCTCTCTGAACAATAGTCCAATCCAGTCCCGCCGACTGGAGAGATATTGGATTTTTGAATGTTCGGATGTTAAAACCTGCAGAAATTTACGGGTAATTAAAGGAAGCGTACGTAAGAAATTGGTGTTATATGTTCAACAATGGATAAACAAATGAGCATGACGAAACTCGACCCGGATCTCTGCCACTCATCACAGATGCTTTGAAGAATCAAGTGAACAACAAAATCGTATAAGACAGACGTGCAAACTTAAATGAGTAAAACATTTATTTTTCAAACATTTCTCGTTTTTTGCTTGGTAAAATTGTGTCCAAACATCTTGGCTTAATCGACCAGCGGCAGCCGACTACAGCACGGGAATCCTAAAGCTGGTGGACAAATAGTATAACAACTGCTTAAATAACTAGGCGATTATGTGGAGAAATAAAGCAAGTTTCAATTTTATAGGTGACATGTTTGTTTTAATAAAATAATTTTTTCGAAATATATTAAAGCCAAACGGTCTTTAATTCCTGGATGATTCTCATATTATAAATTATATCTTCTCTTTGGAAATCCATTAAATTTGCATTGAGGTTGAACAATATTGTAAATTAAGTTTAATTTTCCAAACAACTTCTTAGGCCCTATTTAATTTAAATCGGGTTTTCTGTACAATAGACGACATATTTTAATATTGGTTATTTTATGATAAACAAAGAATATTTAGCACATACATGGAAGACACTGAACATTTTTAGAAAATTAAACAAAGATTAATTTTAAAAAAATTAAGCGCTTTTATTGTTTTTCAAAATATTCTCCTTTAACATCAATACATTTTGCATTCGATGTAACTTGCTCTTAAAGCAATGATGCCACTCTTACTGAGGCACTTCAGAAACCAGGTTTTATAATGTTCCACTGCTTCATCTGATGATGATAAAGTGATTCCACGCATTTTATCTTTAATTTTTGGAAACAAAAAGAATCACAAGGTGCTAGGTCAGGGCTGTATGGTGGAGGATCCATGGTGCTGACCTTTAGGGCATGCAGATACTCCATTGTTAGTTTTTCTGTATGTATGATTCGTTGTCGTGTAACATTATTTTTCCTTTTGGGCGTTTTTCATGAAGCTTTTCAAAAATTTGCTGTAAACAGACGTTTGTGTACAATCGGCAGTAATGGTACGTCTATCTTCTAATGGTTTAGTAGCAGTATGACCTATTTTAGAAAAAATCTGATGTGATACATTCACATGATTTTATTTGTCCTCTATTGTTAATTAGTGTTTATACAAATTATTCTTTCTCAAGCATATGTTTCTGTCTATTACATTTTAATCCAAATAAACCTTTGCAGAAATAGCTACATTGCATTTTGTTATAGACACAAAGAGAACATGAATAGTCAAATGCTTAAAAACTGGACGCTATATGCTGGCCTTAAAATTCCATACTGTTTCCATGCAATCGCGAGAAACAACTGAATGTTGACAGGACTTCAAGAGTATGATCAAGAAATAAACAATTCAAATCTTTAATATCGGATATCTCAGAAGCGCATCATAGCACAAAAAATTATTTTAAATAAATTGTGTGTTTTAAAGAGATCTACATATTTACTCTACCATGCACATAGTAGAGAAGGTATTGCATTTCACCCAAAAATTCGATACCGAGATTTCACCGGAAATACATGTTTTGAGGCCTGCTGATTCCAAAAAAAGCATGTTTAATTCGATACCGAGATTTCACCGGAAATACATGTTTTGAGGCCTGCTGATTCCAAAAAAAGCATGTTTACTCTCTCTACTACGTATGGTAACTAGGAGAAGCATTAGAAAAGGGTCGGTGTGTGTGTGTGTGTGTATCTGTTGTATGTGTGTCTGTGAACAGCATAACTCAAAAACGAAAAGTGGATAAATAACACACCTGGTATTTAAGTTGAGTACCTTTCAAAGATGTGACACGAAGATTTTCAAGAAAACCCCCCACCCCTACTACCCTTTACATGGAACATTTTTCGAAAATTTTGATTTTATAAAATGGCTGTAATGATTTTGATTAAAATGCTGTATATTAAAGCTATTTACATGAGAAATAAAATGTATACATTGAAATTTCTGGGAATGGTGTGTGAAGTCCTCTTCATTCGGAAGGAATTTTATACAGGGTGGACCATTTAAGTTGAGACTGTTCCATATCTCCAAAACTAAGCGTTGTAGAAAGAAATGACTTGAATAAAAGTTGCTTGATATTATGGGGGAAAGTAAATTCCATTAGTCGTGTTTTATTTGGAGGACGTTGTGATGGTCATTTTAGAGTCAATTTAAATTAACCCTAATTGTAGGTTGCTATTAAAAAAAATAAATTGCACGATTGCATGAGATTTAAAGGCTAGCATATAGTCCCCAATTCTTAACATTTTACTATTCGTGTTCTCTTTGTATTTATAACGAATTGTGTAATGTAGCTATTTTTGCAAGGTTTATTTGGATTAAATGTAGTAGATATAAAAATAAACTTTAGTAAGAATAGTTTGTATATCCAGTAATAAAGATAAAGGATAGGAAATTCAGATGAATGTATAAAATCAGATTTTTTTTGTGTGGTCCGTTTTCGTCTGTCCCTCAATGTTTACCAGTTATACAGGGTGGACCATTTAAGTTGAGACTGTGCAATATCTCCAAAACTAAGCGTTGTAGAAAGAAATATCTTGGATAAAATTTGCTTGTTATTATGGAGGAAAGTAAATTCCATTAGTCGTGTTTTATTTGGAGGACGTCGTGGAGGTTACTTTAGGGTCAATCTAATTTTTTAAAACGGGAACCTACCTTTTTACTTTCTCTACTACGTATAGTAAGTAGGGGAAGTATTGCATTCCACCCAAAAATTCGATACCGAGATTTCACCGGAAATACATGTTTTGAGACCTCCTGAATCCAAAAAAAGCATTTTTGGAAACATGTCCGTGTGTGTGTCTGTGTGTGTGTGTGTGTGTGTGTGTGTGTGTCTGTGTGTGTGTGTGTCTGTGTGTGTCTGTGAACAGCATAACTCAAAAACGAACAGTCGGATAAGCACCAAACTTGGTATTTAGGTTCAGTATCTTCCAGAGATGCGACACGAAGGTTTTCAAGAAAATCCCCCCACCCCAGACTACCCTTTACATGGAAGAGTTTTCGAAAATTTTAATTTTCTCAAAAATGGCTCTAACGATTTTGATGAAAATATCATATGTTTAAGATAATGTCATGAGAAATGAAATGTATATCTCGAATTTTCTGGGAATGTCTCCAAAAGTATTCTTCATTGTGAACGACTTTTGCATAACTGGTAAACCATAAGAGATAGACAAAATTTTACTACACAAAAAATGTAGATCGCGTTAAAATACACAACTTATGTCATATACATTTCTTTTGTTGAGTGAACCGTTTTCGAGATATTGCTTGTTATTTCCTTAAATTTTACAATACTTACACTTTTTCTCACATTCGTTATTCATTTTTTTTATGTCCTGAACATGCAAAGAGAATGGAATTCGCCACATAGCAACCAGCGTTAAAATATTTGACTATCGCTTAAAAGCTACCATATAACTCTTGCATCTACAAGAAAATTATCAATAAGATTTACATCTCGATATCTCGATTAACATGAAGCATATGGAGACTAGGCGTTTGTAAAATTAGATTGTACAAGAGTAGAGAAAGTCATGTGAGTGTAACACATCAGATTTTTTATGTTGCATTCTCACGCCTCATAATAAGCTAAACAACATTTGTGTAAAGCGCTTTGCAATTGTTCTTACACCAACGTAAACGAAAATTTGGAATGGCTGTGTACGAAGAGTGCAATGAATGTTGCACCATCCATGGATGGTCATTTGAGGGTCAAATTACGTTTCATAATTGGGAACCAACATTTTTTTATTTTGTTTCCTTATTCCTCATCATAAACTAAACAGTTTGTTATAAACCACTTTCTAATGAGAAAACAACATACAAAATGTAGGTTCCCATTTAAAAACATTAAATTGGCCCAAAAATAAGCACCATAACGTCCTCCAAACAAAACAAGACTAATAACTTTTATTTTCTCCTATAACGTCAAGCAACTTTTACTAAGACATGCAACTTTCTGCAACGCTTAGTTTTGGAGATATTGTACAATCTCAACTTAAATGGTCCACCCTATATAAGGTTATACAAAATTTATTCCAAATGAAGTGGACTTCACAGTCTATTCCCAGAAAATTCAAGATATACATTTTATTTGTCATGTAAATATCTTTTATTTATGGCATTTTAATGAAATCGTTAGAGCTATTTTTTAGAAAACCAACATTTTCGAAAAATCTTCCACGTAAAGGGTAGTCTGGGGTAGGGGGATTTTATTGAAAATCTCCGTATGGTATCTTTGGAAGGTACTGAACCGAAATACGAAGTTTGGTATTTATCCAACTTTTCGTTTTTGAGTTATGCTGTTCACAGACACACACACGGACTTGTTTCCAAAAATGCTTTATTTGGATTCACGGCGCCTCAGAACATGTATTTCCGGTGAAATCTTGGTATCGAATTTTTGAGCGGAATGCAATACTTTCTCTACCTACAATGTACACGGTAGAGAAAGTAAAAAGTTGAACACATTCAAAAGTCTAGCTTTTGCACCACTTTTAAGACTTTGCCACTTCTATGTTTAATTACAGTACTCTTACCTGCTACACTGGGGATTATCACCCCAGACAATGCCACTTAGCGTCATCGGGTTCCTCAGATGACATGCGGGTACACCCGGTAGCATAGGAGCAATTCCACCAGCAGCCTAGGCTGAGCTCCTTTACAATCCTGCAAGATAGGATCAATCCTTTACAATCCTACTGGCTACTCGTTGGAGGACTCTGTTGTCAATAGCTTGAATCTCCTGTGTGATGTTGTGTTTCAGATCGTCCAATGTCTGGGGACGTGTGGCATAAACCCTGTCTTTTAAGTAACCCCATAGAAAGAAGTCCGGCGATGTCAAATCCGGAGATCTCGGTGGTCACAGGTTCTTGGAAATTATCCGACCATCAAAGAAACTTGCAATTAGTGCCATAGATTCATTTGATGTATGGCATGTAGCCCAGTCCTGCTGAAAATATCCTTGACTCAGCTCTACATCGTCTAGTTGCTCAGCAAACTCCATGAAATATCGTGGTACTCTGCAGTGTTCACATTGTTTTCAGAAAAATTGGTCCCACTATTCTCTGTGCGGATATTGTGCACCAAACTCCGATTCATGAATAACACGTGGATTTTCGCTGGGCCAATAGCGTGAGTTATTTGAGTTCACATAGCCGGATAAATGGAACCATGGTTCATCTGTGAACCATGTGATGGACAATATGGCAGGATTTTGCACAATGAACGCCTGAAACTAACGACAATAATTCAGTCGTCTATCCTTATCTGGTTCCTGTAACTGATCTGCAACCGCAATCCTATAAGGCTTTAGGCCTGCACTTTTCACAGCTCTCTGACACATTGAGTAGCTGTACCCTGTTTCCTTCGACAAACGTCTTAATGATTTTTGGGTGACTGATCCAGTCGTGCGTTTACGTCATCAACAACCGTGGGAAGCCTAGATGAACGAGTTTTGCCTTTTTCACTCACCAGAGATCCAGTTGTTCCCAATTTGTTTACCAGTGCGAGTATTGTGTTTCTTTGGGGAGGATTCGGAACACCAAATTCTCTCTGGTATGCCCTTTGAGTAGCGTAATTGAATTCTTGATCAAGTATTGCTTTACAAGGATGAGTCGTTCATTTAATGTGTATTCCATTTTCACGTTGACTAGAACAAAATCTCAAAAACAGTTGCCGACAATAAAACTAACAATTACGAATAAACCATGAACATCTGCGCATCTAGTGACAGGCAATCGAAACTCCAGAACATTCTGCTTAATTTGGTGCTAAAATTGGGGCATTAAGTGAATTTTGATCAGAATAATTAAAGAAAGATATGTGTCAGTTCTTCATAAATCACCCTATAGTATTCCCTGAATAAAACATTATTTTGAAAAAACCATACATAAGTCCGTGCAACATGAGCTGCACCCGCCGAGGACGAAATATTGCTACCTCCCTTCACTCCAACAACCTTAATGACACCCGTTATCCTGCAACCCCTACCCCGTCTCTAATGGTTATGCCCTAACAAGAGTAGGTACACTTTACACACTGCATCGGGCTGCTCTCACCCTGCCAATTTCGAACTGGTACTGGAACTGTTACGCACTTAGCCGTGATTGCAACATAAACAATGCTGATTAGCACGGCCATTGCTTAGCTCCAATAAAAAATGCGGGAATGCCGATGTCTGCATGACGATAACAATAAATATAACATAGTTATTTAAGTTATGTTTAAATAAACCACTATTAAAACACTATCATTGTTCATTGTCTATTATTTAAGTACAAAATGTGTGATGATACATGCAGTGCAGTGACGAACTATTCTCATTCGCGTGAAAGATGTGCTGCGGCCGTGAGACAAGCATTTGTTTACTCCAGGACCCTTTCTTGGGCTGGATGCAGTATAGCGCTTTGAGATACACAGTACTGAATTGTGTTTTACACATGGGCGCGTGCTTTTGTAGTGGGCATCAGCATGGAGGCTGAGCGCTTTGACACGGACTTGCTAATCGAAGAAAAGTTCGGCCATTTGGAAAATTTAGTGCCTGGAGTATAAGAATAGAATTTTGAAGAAGGGCAAAGAGTTGTGAACATAAAGTTAGCTTAAGATAAGATGCACCCAGTACTGCTCCTGTGTTTGTTACGGCGTTTATACTGATGATACAGAATCCACAGATATATTACCTATTCACTTCTGTACAGAGGTGTGTACAGTTTTAGATCTACTCCTTCTACGCCTGCTTGTTTGGGTAACACGCACGAGATCTCGTCCTGGTGTGAAGGGAGGCAGTTTGTTATCTTTTCTAAACCTCCCAACATTGAGCACTACGATCCGAACCTTCCAGTTGCTGTGGTATGCTTACAGGACCTGGAACCGTGTGGATGCATATAGTAACTGAAGCTTGTCTTCCAGCACCTACATTGTGACGTCGAATAAAAGATGTTTACTTTGGAAATATGTTAATACATCTTATTCTTTTTTAACGGATTACCCTATTCGTTGTAGGACTTACCCCCTCAAGTATTACAAACCAATGCCTTGGGTTAGTAGCCTGTCGAGGAATAAGCAAACTCTGGATAATAGCATATCCAGGATATGTGATCAGCCCAATGCACTGTCAATAATAATAATAGTAATAATAATAATAATAGTAGTAATAATAAAAATGACCTTAAAACATATCAACTTACAAAGCAGAACACATCTGCGAATATCTCAAACTATTTTAAAAACACATAAAAAAAGGGTTGTAATGGTTGAATAATCCCATTGAAAACTTCCCGAACAGTTCAAAAGCGATGACGTTTTATTATTTAATTAGCAGTTTGGAGCACATAATTGTGGAAAACAAGTTAAACCTAACATTAGGATATTGTTGTATCGTAAGACCATGCATGAAATAACGCTTAAGTTGTTTACCATTGGCAGCAGTGAAGAGTATGAGATACAGGTCTCTCAAACCAGCCTCTCTATACCTTCGCTCCTGCCGTAATTTAAGTAGTATAAGACAGGTTTTCTTGACCTACCCAACATTGAGGAAAACGCACCGTCAATCGCTTCATGTGTACGAGGCCTAAGATTATGTACCTATGTTTTAGGATGCGCGTGTTCCTGCACGTTATAGCCACCATTTAACATATTGCGTTGCTGCAGTAGTTTTCATCTACTCCGTTCATAGATTTCTTCTCACTACTTGAGTAAGAGACATACATTTTTCATTGAAGCAAACATCTGTCAGATTGCAAAATGCATAAGGTTGTTTACGGTTGGTAATGTTCTCTACCATAAGAACAATTTTCGGCTTTTATTTTACTTATATAAAAATTCTGAAACAGTTCTGGATGAAGAATGCCCGAGTATCCAAATTTTACATTTTGCAACAAGGAATCTCCAATTATATTGCAGTATATTATTTTAATTGATTTATTTTGGATCGCTTTAACAGCATGGTCATATCGCGGCCTTTCAAACTTCTCATAAAAGAGGACACACTAGCAAGTTTAGCAAATGGTAACACTTACATTTTAAAGTAATTAAAAAAGTTACATTTTCTTATATATAAGCGTCCCTTTTATTGTGTGGTAGTTATTTAGGACACTTACTAGGTAACTGATACCAGCCTGAAGTCTCCATTTGATGTATTTTGACATTGCAGTAGGATGTTTTGCACAGTAAGTGTTGCAGGTCTCTCATTTTGTAAAGTTCTTTACTAAAGAAAGTGTGTCTGTTGCAGTGACCAATTCCGAGGCGAATAATCACCATTTGTTCTCGATGTTCAATTGCTTGGAGAGGTTCGCAGAAATTGGTGGATCCAGCGCGGGCATTTCGCAGTTTTCTGTGGGATGTTGACTACATCGTCTTTCGTTTTTCTATAAGTAGTCATTTGGTGTAGTTAATTACATCCTGGTGTGCTGAAGATATTCTATGGTCACTGAAAGGATGCCGGAAAACAATTAAATTGAGTTTTATTTATGGACGCGCTCTAACTGCTGTGGTCCTTAGCATTCCATTCAATATTGGGCGTGAAAGACCACTAATTTTGCTTAGAGGCCTCTTTATCAGGCTTGAGGTTCCTTTACGTGCCGTAAATCTACGACACTGGACCACCGGTTTCACTTCCCTGCAGTTCCCTTAGCCATGCTAAGGATTTTTACGCCCTAAAAAAATCCATCGCCCTCCGCCGGGTTAGAATCCGCGACCTCAGGAACTAGAGGCTAGCATGGTAACCACTACACCACGGAGGACGACGAAAGGATGGCGGGTCGTTTCATTTACACATATATCGACTTTTGCATTCCTCTTAATACCTGCATGTAAGGACCCAAGAGAGAGTTGCTTGTTTACCAGAGCTGAATGATATAATAGAAGCAAATCATATCACTTATTAAAGTCTGCTTGAGTCTTAGATTCTTGATAGCAAGAATTGAGCTCAGTGATTTAGTGTAAATTACATAATTTGCTTTATTGGATTTTGAATGATGCACTTCAGTGCTTTTTTAATTACAAAATCTTCACAGGAGAAAATTTAAAGGTATTGGAGGTAATGTTGTAATACTTTTGTTTGTAGGGGAACGCCTACTTTTATCATCATCATCAGAAATGAGCGTTTCCCTATCATATACAGCTTATTTAATCCAGAAGTATTTGTGAGTTGCCAAAAGTGATGGTGGATTCCGAGGTCCTAAGACAGGGCTTATTTTCTTTAATTAGTTTATGATTTGCAAAACCTCCTGTTGTATAAAGGATGATCGATATGAAGCGGGCTATAGATGACGTCACCTGTGTGTTCTGGTTTCCCAGAGCATGTTTGGACAGTTCATGATGGTACTCTGCTCTGTAATCCCTGTGCCAGCAACTTGATAGCGAGACGGTCTCTAAGCCTGTGATTATCTGCACACACAGATTGTAAATTACAAGGAAACCAACCGTGCAACGACAAATGTTCTACAGTCAGAGCCACGGTAGCAAATGTCTTATTGTCAGTTGACCAGTAGACATGCACACATGCCAACTTCTTGAAAGTGAAACCTGTAAACCTTTCCCTTGTCTAAAAAAAGTAATCATTTTGCAATGACACAAAATTTAGAATGCGTAAAGTGCTCAGAGCAGAAAATGCACCAAAAGTATAATATGTAAAATAAACGGGAG
Organism: Deroplatys truncata; assembly: GCA_030765065.1. NCBI lineage: Eukaryota > Metazoa > Arthropoda > Insecta > Mantodea > Mantidae > Deroplatys > Deroplatys truncata. Next base: position 35,565,254 of record CM060989.1, read on the forward strand.
TTCCATTATATAAGAATCCTTGAAGACTTGCTAGATTGCTTCTTTCTGTCAATTTCTGCTAAAATTCTTTCTGGTACCTGCTGAGGTCAATTTGGTGGCCTGGGATTTGCAGGAATGGTCTCGGTATCTATGCTAGCTCAAGGACTTGCATGGATCTTGGATCTAGGGTTGGTGGCTAATAAGACTGATTCATTTTCTTGCCCGTTTATTTCACGTCACCGTTCTAAAAAGTGACTCCTGATATTACCTCGCCACGCACACGAATACACACACACACACACACACACACTATTTGTTTTCAGAACAACCTCCAAGGAGATACCACGAACAAGTGTTTTATATACTCTCCTGTTTCTTTATTTCAAATTTCCTATCTCCCCATTTCACTATCACATGATTTCTACCTTCTTTCTTATTGGATGCCTGGGGCTATGAGAGCATTCGCCCTTTTTCTACACATCTGCTTTTCAGGCGACCTAACGGTACACTAACAAAGCGTATTCTCTTCTCATTTGACCAGAATAAGGGAAAAACCAACCCCGTTTCCTGCCTGCTGCTGGCACTGTCTTTTCAACCCATATTCACCTTTACATGCAATACTTATTTCCCAGTCTTATTTAATAATAATACTATTCCTAGTGTTATTAATATTTATTTTCCGTATGGTTGTAATTTTATGTTTAGCTACGCAGAACGTACTCTCTCATACCACAATAGCATGTATTTAACAGCAAAGAATACCACTTCCTGAGCTATACAAGATTTCTAGTCTATATTTTACGTTTCATAACATGAAGTATAAACCAAAACTGTCAGAAAAACGAAAAACTTGAATTCAAAAGTAATACAACGCGAATAAGATAATTTACGTGAGGGACTTTGAAATCCACATCGTCCATTACTGAATGTTCGTATTAAATTTACTGCTGATTACTAGAAGTCACTAGTAGTGCAATCACATTTTAAATCCGCACGCTATGTATTTTGTTGCAGCCCAGTGAAGGGGGGACCATGATCGCGGTGAGGGATAGACACATAGATAAGCTCTGGGCTATTATAGCACTGATATCAATTAGTGCAGTATATTTAGTCTGAAATTTTAAGTCACAACATAATGCAATAGAAGTTAATGCTTTGTCACGTCCATCGTGTAAATCTGAAACACTTTCAATCTGTCAAAAAAAAAAAAAAAAAAAAAACCGTAAAAAGTCACCTATGCCATAATATCATGAAAAGATCCCGTTCCTGTACATTTTACGGAGAAATCGTAAACGTTGTCAGGTATGGATATGTAATACATGCACAGAGAACATTGCAAAAAACATGTTTACAACAAATAGTTCAAACGCTGGTGAATAAACATCAAATGGAACGTAGTCTTGATATCTTATTTACATATTTGTAAATAAGATTATTAAATACAAACAATGCATAATCAACATAACTAAATATGCTTTTAGGAAAGCTTTAGCTAAGGTTACTCGAGAATAGGGGACAGGAAAATGTGGGGAACAGAGATATCCACATATTTATACCAGCAATTATTTCAAAAAGTTTACAATGGATTGTGTTCAAACTTTTTGCCTGATACTTCTCAAGATGATTCTTTGTCAAAACAAAGTCTCACGTGCTACTTCAAAGTAATGTTTTGAAAAAATAAAGTGGCCTCAATGATTAGCAAAAAATGCAACTACATTGGATACACTGTCTCATAAGTATATAGGATCTTACTACTGTTTTTAGTTATATTTATTTTCTGAGCGAGGTGGTTCCGTGGTAATGCGAGGGAGGTCCTGGGTTTGATTCCCGAGGTCGGCCACTCTGACCATGGGTTTTTCGTGGTTTTCCCTGGTTGGTTAGGTGCTGTACAGTGTTGGAGAGATACCGCAGATGCCTTCTGGTTGGAAAGTCGTTCTCGGCCCTGCCAGATGGCGCCTTCTCTAAGCCGCCCATCGGTGTGACCGGACCATCAAGCTTGGAATTTTTAGGGACCTCTGCGCGTCTCGCCTATAGCCTCCTGCGGTTCCTTCACTTCATCCGTTCCTCCCGGGTGTTCAAGATGCGAGATGTCCTTTCCGTTCCCTAGTCATAGTCATACATTTATTGAGCTTGGAAAGCATAACCAGACTACTAACTGCAATATATTTAATTTAAAAATTACCTTTGTGTTAGAACTTGAGGCTGATTTTCAGTAATATTTTACTTCTCATCACTCAAATAGACATTTAAAACAGGCAAAGCGTTCGGTTTTTGAGTGTAATAGTATCTGAACAAATGTACCTAAAGTTGTTCCATTTTAAACCCTCTTTTGCTAATTACTGAAGCCATTTTATGATTCTTTTTCTACAGCACAGCTTCTAATTGCAATTTATAAGTGACTAAACGACTTCAAAGGATTTGCAAAGTCTGGATACGAACTCGTTGGAGTTATAAAAGAACATACTTGCGAGAAACGCTTTGACTTTTTGTTGAGAATACCATGCAATAGAAAATAGTTCGTTTTTCTTTCTTTATTTCTTTGAGAACGCCTTAGAGTAGGTCTGAGGTCACGGAAAACAATAATCTAGCAGAGGGAAGTACGCATCGTTATTCCACAGTTAACATGCAACCTTTAAATGTTGGCTAAGCCAGCTAGTTGAATATAATACTTCTATTCCTAGTACTGACGGGTAGCCAAAGTAAAGACATTGTTTGAAATTTATTGCCAAACAATCAGCTCAATTTTTTAAGAAAGAAAAACGTATTTATTTACAATACTTTCCTCATTTGAAGGCTGCCATGTAGACAAGTATACATATAACAGTTGACATTTTAAAACATTTACAACGATAAAAATAAATTATAATATTAAATATAGAAAGTCTATGAAATTAGTAACAATCACCTACAAATGAAATATTAATAATACATATCAATCTTGTCATAGTAAACTTCTAGATTATTAGATAAAAATTAACGTAGTTAAAAAGGTTATATAACAATTTCAATTAATTTTCTAAGTATCAATAATATTAATGGAAGGAATATAAATGATTTCTGAGGATAATTGATCCTGATCGCCATTATTGCTAGTGTATATAGGATGGACCATTTAAGTTGAGACTGTACAATATCTCCAAAACTAATTGTAGAAACTAATTCCCATTTAAAAAATTAAATTGACCCTAAAATGACCATCATACAACGCTTCATTTTGCAGATATTGTGCTGTCTCAACTTAAATGGTCCACCCTGTATATCAGGCGTTTATCCATGTCATAATCTACCCATAACTGGTGTAATTTTTGGGGTATTGTCCCTCCAGCTCCTATCAGTAATCCAGTGACCGATCCACTGCTCTAATAAGAATAATTAAATGACATGTTCGCGCTTTCTTATCCAAGTATTTTATGTGTAACTCAGTTTAAATACGTCATTTTTACTTTCTCTCCTACTTACCTAGTAAATAGAAGAAGTATTGTAATCCACCCAAAAATTCGATACCGATATTCACCGGAAATACACGTTTTGAGGTCCCTGAATCCCAAAAAAGGAATTTTTAGAAAAAAAGGTGCGTGTGTATGTGTGTAAAACTTGATATTTAGGTTCAGATCTTCCAAGGATGCGACAGGAATATTTCCAAGAACATTACCCCCCCCCCCCCAAAGCTACCTTTTACATGAAGAAATTTTCGTTATTTCTGATTTTCTCAAAAATGGCTAACGATTTTGATTAAAATGGCATATTTGCATGACAAATAAAATGTTTATATTGAATTTTCTGGGAATAGCCTGTGAAGTTCTCTTCATTAAAACAAATTGTATAATTTTGTATAACTGGTAAACATTAAGAAATAGACAAAAATGCACTACAAAGAAGTGTAGAACGCTTTAAAACACACACTTTATTTCAAATAATCCTTTTTGTGGCATCAGCTCATATTGCTCATTATTGGTTTGGATTTTTCAATAATTTTGTGATTTTTTTAAAGTAGTATCGCTCTTCAGTTGTTTCTCGCGATGTCATGGAAAGGATAGGGAATTTAAAGGTCAGGATATAGTGGCCGCTTTTAAACATCTATCAATTAAGTTTCCTCTACCCCCCCCCCCCCCCCGCTGTACCTGCAATGAAATGTGTGGCATGTTTAAAGCCAGAGCTTATTTTTTTTTGGTATAATGCCAAGTCGGGGTATTATACAGTATAATACGTGATATCGTTGCTAAAATGGGGACATGAGTGTTTGTAAGGAATGTGAACGTTTTTGTTTTGAAAAATGATATTAATTTTGTTATGCCATTATTATTATAGCTTTATTATGCGTGCACTCCAGGGAACACGAATTAATTATTTGTTACTAAATTAAACGAGTAACAATATTAATATAACAAAAATAAAAATGAAATTACTATTGCAATATTTTGCATGACGACCTGGCTTACACTTCAATGAAAAATAACTGCATTCATTCTAGGGAAAGAAAGCAAAAATAGAATTGAATACTCTTTCACAATAGATTCCACGAAAACACAGAAAGCAAAATTAGCAGATTTTATACCGAATGGTGATACTTTTATTAAGATAAGTCAAAAAAGTCCTTCAACAACTGAGGCTATTCACCACTTCCCAAGTTAATCGATCTCTTCATCAGACAATTGCGGTTGTTGATTCTCAACTTGTTTTGTTGCATCTGCATGGCCATCCTTGTATCGGAGGTTCCATTACACCAAAGCCAGCTTTTTGGTTATTGCCGGAGAAAGTCTGTTCTTGGTTTTTGTGTGGATTCGCCCACGGGTAGAGTAATTGCGCTTACTGACTGCCGGCCTCACGCCCACATACGCACGGTAGAAATGGGCGATCATCCAACCGATACGGGGAGGTGATGTGGCCAGCATCACGCATCCCCCAGCCGGAATTTGGCCTCCTGGCTGGGATCGCTGCCTATCGCAGCTCCTCACTTTCCTCTCGATGCTGAGTGGGCACCGGTCCTATACCTGGGTGGAAACAAACCCGGGCGCAATCCCGGGTTGTGGGCTAGAGCGTTTCCAAGATGTAGGTGTAGGTTGTACATCGGAAAGGGGCACCTCGCGCATTACGACCTACATAGATCCATTGCGGCTACCACTCCTCAAGAGGAAGGGATAAAGTGAAGAAACCACAGGAGACTACAGGCCACAGACAGGCCACAAAAACGCGCGGAAGTCCTTACAGTGTTTGACTCAGGAGTTTAGCTATGACCTTGTGGTTGATGTAAGCGAACTTGAGCCAGCGCTGTATTGTTCTTTCCTTTCGCTCTATTGCTTTACATCCTGTCCCTACTTACCGAAACAATAAATATTACGCAAATTAGCATCAGTAATACATTGTATTACCGTATCAAACAAAACAATTATGATCATACTTTCAACAAATACACCTATAAAACCTGCATACATGTAAAGCAATATAATTATGTCCATACACATGCAAAACTGTACTTGTTGTCAACACTTTTGAAGTGCTGGTATTACACTATTTGCATCGTAGACAAGAAGCTCCCTAGTCCACTGCACGCTTGCAGTTCAAGGACAAAACCATTCTCCTGAGCCAACCAAAGTAACAGTTCTTGGCTCGAAGACCGTACCACTGCTGGAGCTGCCTAGAGAACGACCCGTGACCAAGCAGCTCTCTGGTGTCCACGGGGAGTACTGTCTCTTTTGAGTATGCATCCGAGCCATTTGTCCGGCACTGCCATACGCCACGAAACCTATAGCGTATCAGTCTTAGTTCAATCCTGGTGTCAACAAGCATAAGTGGTTGCAGTGCTCTGTTATTGGCTGCAGCCTAAGAGCACACTTTAGCGTGTGTTTCCCGCTTGAAATATAGTTTCCAGTGTAAGACTTTATTAAGCAATACCAATCCAGTGCGATTACAAAATCTAATAGTAATCTACAGAGACAGCCCTACCCCCCAAAAAAACTACGAACCGGCTGCGAGGTGTTTTTTCTGTCCGCATCCTCGGCGCTCGTTGCCGTCTCCGCTATCATAGAAAGGTGCGGATAAAACCATACAACCTTTTTAAAACTACTTTTAAAGGCTTGCTTACAACTTTATGAAAAGAAATGCTGAAACTGGCCACCGTCGTTGTCCATACACTTTTGGCACCTCTTTAGGAAACTATCCATCACTCGCCGTAGTTTACGTTTGAGAAATGTTGGCAATTTCCTGGCAGATATTTTGTTTTAATTCTTCCAGAGTGCGTGGGTTTGTCTTGTACACTTTATGTTTTAAGTTACCCCAGACATAGAAATCGTAGGGTTTAGATCGGAGGACCGAGGGGGCCATAAATTTCTACTAATAATTCTGTTCTCAAACACACTTTCAATTGTTCTCATCGAAATATTGGCCTATGAGCTATTGCAGAGTCTTGTTGAAAAAAGACAAAATCACGCTCCATGTGTGCTAATTCTCTAAAAAGAAAGGGGAAAAATTGTATTCACGTATGCATGGACTTCAACTGTTGACTCGAAATAAATTGGTCCTATAACTCTTTCTCCGCTCATGGCACACCAATTTTTTCGTCATGAAGGGGTACTTCATGAACAATATTAGGTTTGTCAGAGCTCCAATAACGGTTATTTTGTGTACATATATCCAAGCCTCGTCCGTGAAAAATATTAAATATGGGTCTATTTCGCCATTGTGTACACTATTGAGACTCCACTCACAAAATGTGCACCTAATTACAGGATCAGCTGGTTGAAGAGCATGTGCTACAGTTATCTTATATGATTTTAACCTCAGGAATTTGGTAGCTCTTCGCGCAGAGCCATAAGAAATGCGCCTGTTGTGAAAGACGCCTAAGTGATTTTGTCTAATATTTCTTCGGTAAGAACCGCACGCCGTCTTTTAGATTTCTTAGCTTGAACACTTCCTGTGACCTCAAAATTATTGTAAAGTTCATGGATTGTTGTACGGCTTGGAACTTTTACACCTGGAAATCTTTCTGCAAATCGTACTGACTGAGTTAACACATACGAATCATAAATAAATACACGCTGTGCAGTATAAAACATATACTGAACCATAATATACTTTGTGACTAAGTACAGGACAAAATAATAAATAACTCGTAATAACAGAACTACATCGCATCACCGTCAACTCAAAACTGCACTTCACTCTGCAGAGCAAAACCACGTCAACAGCCTGACCTTGTTTATAGCAGCAGTGCGTTATCATGTTTCTACACGCGTAGTGGATAAACACTGCGCAGCCGGTTCGTAGTTTGCTGGTTTTCCCGTTATTTATAGATTGACATTGTTAAAAATATAGTAACTATTAGTACAAAGTACCACTAAATTTATAAAGTTCGTTTTCGTTTGTTGGTACCACGCGATTGTGTAATTCGCCTTCTTGTTCACAGTTTAATGTACCATGTCGACGCCAGTGATTAGTCCGTTAGCAAGAAAGATCTAAGGGGTACCTTTAAGAAATGGAGAGAATGATAAATGGGTTTTGCGTGTGTATGTGCACATTAAGTGGAGCTTAAGAGTGTTAACAACACGTGTTTATGTTTAATTCTCCATTGTGAATGGGCCGGGATTAGCAATAGAATGGGATAGAAAGCGCCAATGGTGGCAGACACCTTGCGGATGGGTACAGTGTGTTTGTTGACATCTGGATTACACTAAGCCTGGATCCAGTATAGAAGCACGCCTGAGAGACGAGAAGGAAACGGAATGAAGGGATGATGGGTGGTGCACTCAGAGGTTTAGATGCCCGCGAACTTATAGGTTGTTTGTCACACAATCCTCTTCATCAGGTCGAAGGTGAGACATGTTGAGCAGTAGTACGCTAAGTGTCTCGAGAAAAACTGCCATCATTAGCTTTAAATTCAGCTAAATTAGCCAGAATTATTCCCCTGTCATGCCCTAGGACGTTACTTAAAGATAAAAATAGGTTGTCTGGTGGTTATACACAATGGCGAAGGTTGCATGCATTTTAGTAACCCATAACATCTATCTTGGCAAACGCTCTACGTGAAACTGGAATGGAGGTTTACGAGGAAGTTCATTGCCTAGCTGATGATGAAGGTACTCGTCCCATAGACATTAAAGCAGAAGAGAATCCGAAACAGAGATAAGCAACTCAAACATGCTCTTTGAGTTGAACCTCAAGAAGTTCTATCTAGAGAAGCAAAAAATATATGAGTCTACCATACCATACCATACTTTAAAAAAACATTACAACCTGAAAAAATAGCAGTAGTAGATCTATTTTTTGGGTCCCGCGGAACATTCACAAATACGAGGGTGGTTCGAAAAGTAACGCACAATAAATTTTTTTACAAAAAAGTTTAATGGTTAAAACAACAAAAATCACAAATGAATTTACACCTTTTACCTACTTTTCGAAATATCTCCCATCGTGATACCAGTTTCAATATGCCCTGTACGTAGAAGTCCGTTTCCTTGGAGTATAGTCACCTGCGGACTGCTGATTTCACTTCCGCATCTGTCGCAAAGCGTTGGCCGGTCAGGAATCTCTTCATGGGACCAAACAGATGAAAGTCCGACGGTGCAAGGTCCGGACTGTATGGTGGATGCTGGAGCACATCCAAACCAAATTTGGTGATTTTCTGACGAACAGCTGCAGCAACATGAAGGCGAGCATTGTCATGAAGAATTTTGACATCGTCAGCATTCATGTTGTGGCGTTTGTCACGAAGGGCACGACGGAACTTCACTAAAGTTTTCATTAGGCTGCAGCATTCACGGTGGTCCCGTGTTCGGCAAACTCCACCAATACAACACCATGCATATTCCAGAACACCGCCACAAGCACTTTCCTAGCAGATTGATCACTTTGAATTTTTTCTACATAGGGAAATCAGCATGTTTCCACTCCATACTTGCCTGCTTGGTTTCGGACGTGTAGTAGTATACCCACGGCTCATTACCAGTGATGATTCCTTTCAGAAAGTCATCCCTCCTGCGGTGTACTGCGTTATGTGATCCAAGCTCGTCATCATTCGCTGGTCCTTGTGGTTGTCTGTCAGGTTCTTAGGCACCCAGCGAGCACTAACTTTACGAAATTTCAACGTGTCATGCACAATGTCGTACACCGCACCATAGGAAATGTTGAACTGTTGCGATAAGGTTCGCAGTTGCACACGCCGGTCCTTCAAAATTGCCACCTCAATGCCTCTGACATTCTGCGGGGTTGCAGCTGTTACCTCCTCCCGCACCGTGGCGAATCACTATGGTTCACGCGGCCCTCTAGGAAGAATGCACACCACCTGGTGACATAGCTACGGTTCATAAATCATCCCCTCTGAGCAAAATTACCACTCTTTCACGCCCAATATAGAATGGGACGCTAAGAACCACATAGTTAAAATAAAACTCAATTTAATTTTTCAGCTGCATCTTGGTGCAGCTCCGCACAGATCGTAACCATATTTGTGTGTTCGTTATTGCTGAACGTTACCTTTTTGTCTGAATGACCTGGCTCGAACTGCATGTAGGCGACCACGCGACGCTTATCAGTATGGAACTACCACGTAAACACCTACAAACAACAACACTACCTCAGTAGCCTTACGCTTTGTACCTGCACTGCCCCTTTGAACAGCAGTGATGTCGCAACTTCTTTTGCATCTATTGCATGCGGGAAACATAAAACTGCAATGGACGGCTTGTTTGGACTACCTGGTGTGTATATATACATATTATTTTCAAGCTGTAAGTTGCTATTAGTTTTTTCTCGTGGTCATGCAAAGGGTATAGAACTTCAAATCCATCACATAGGAATCTGGTTTTTTAAATATTTTACTATTGCTTTAACCTCTAGTTTAGATTATGTGTGTATAAGAGTGAATAGATCTTTTTTACTTTCTCTACCACGAACATAGTAGAGGAGGTATTGCATTCCACCAACAATTTGATACCGAAGTTTCACCCGAAATATATGTTTTGAGGGCCCTTGAAACCTAGAAAAGTATTTTTAGAAAAAAATTCATGTGTGTGTCTGTCCGTGAACAGCATAACTAAAAAAAGTCGGATAAATACTAAACTTGATGTTTAGGTTCAGTGCCTACCAAAGATGCGGGACGAAGATTTTCAAGAAAAATACGCCCCCAAACTACCCGTTACATGAAACATTTTTCGATATGTTTTATTTTATACAAAATAGCCCCAACGATTTTGATTAAAATACAATATATTAAGTATATTTACGTGACAAACAAAATGTAAATCTTGAATTTTCTGGGAATAGCCTGTGAGGTCCTCTTCACTTGAAGGGGAATTTGTATAATCTTGCATAACTGTAAATGTTAAATGATAGACGAAAACGTAGTTTACAAAAAATGTAGATCTCTTTAAAACACACAATTTATTTCAAATAAATTTTATTGTGGCATCAGTCATTTCCGAGATATCCGTTATTAATGGTTCGATTCTTTTCAAGTCCCTTCGATTTTCGGTTGTTTCTCGCGATTGCATGGAAACAGTATGGAATTTTAAGGCCAACATATAGCGTCCAGTTCTTAAACATTTGACTGTCGCTGTTCCCTTTGTACTTTAACGAACTGTAATATAGCTATCTCTGCAAAGGTTTTTTATACCTAATGAAGTAGGTAAATAATCTTTCGTAAGAATAATTTGTATACCCACTAACACAGTAGAAACTAGAGAAAGCTATTTGATTGTAATGCAAAAATAAATATTTTTAACCCCCTGATTTATTATTCAATTGTTTTCATAAAGCAGCCAAACAAAATACATAAATAAGTGACTATAAGTAAAACATGACCTTAGTTTTGCAAAGGCTATCCTCTTTTATATTCAGCGTTCCATATTTTGAACATCTATGAAATAGGTATATAAAAGCATTTACCTGTTTACGCGGAGGCTGTATCGATTCCTGGGCAGGCCTATTACTGCGGGGCATAAATATTCATCTCGTAGTGCGATGTCACATGAAAGATGTCATTAACTGGTCGCTGTAGTGGTTAGCACCGGCCGGTAGGAAATTAGGCGCAGTGTTTGACCTCGATAACGTAATTGTGCGCGCTAGTTTAGACAATGGGCCACATGTGTAAGTAATGAGCTTTATTCAAAATTAAGTGGCTTTAGTCCGTGCCGGCCGGCGTGTTATTTAAATTGAAGTTCAAATTATGGCCAGAGAGGAAGCTCATATCCTTCATCAAACAAAGAAGAATGGCCTTTGTACTTCAGTTTGCTGCACTAAATGGTTTATTTACATTTACACCCCGTAGAACACGTTCGACAAAACCAAGCAACAATTTATACATAAACGTTAATACGAAGTACAACGTTTACAGCGAATTTATATAGTTTTAATCCATATGAAAAAAATCTGATGTTACATTCACATGATTTTTCCTGTCCTATTTTCTACGAAGTGTTCATGCAAAAGCTTATTCTTCTATCTAATTCATGATTAATGTTTGCAGAAATCCTTTTATTATACATTTCATTGAAGGTAACAGTAGGTTGAAGCGAGTGAGATGTTAAAAAGCGGGTCGCTAAGTGATGGATGCGAAATTGCATAAATAATAGCGCCTAACACATAAAATAAGATGTGTTGCGTTCACATTATTTTCTCTACTCACTCTTCAACAGACTATTCTTATATTGGTTACGATATAATAAGTGTAACCTTGACATTTTTCTACCATTATGGGATAATGGGACCGAATAACCGGAATATTGTGCGTATGAGTGTGTATTTTCATGCCAGACACATTATTGCGTCGCATTGTCGACGGTATTATTGGGGTGATTTGTTATTTCTTTCGGCTTGTTGGAAGTTCCGTCTGGTGTGACACTCGCCGGCTCTGGCTGGCGTGCCTAGCCAGGGTTGTAGAGGGGGGATAGATGTTAGCATTACTTCTTTGTGTGTTTGAGCGTCATTTGTTGAGTAAGTGTGTAAGGAGTAGGTCGCGTGTGTGAGGCATCTCCCCTCAATCCTTTATTCCCTGTGTGTAATGTAGGGCCACTAATTGTTTTATTAATAAACCGTAGGTAATGTGAGTAATGTGAAATTTGTGTATAGTTTATTAAAAACCCCACGCCTTCATCGGAATGTAGTCACCAGGGTCCTGGTCCTCTCGCAGTTTCTGTGCTACATTTCCCCCATGTGCGTGTTGGGGGATAAGACTATAGCATCTGGTGATATTCGGATTGTTAGGTTCCACTCATAACTGGCGGCAAATCCTCCGCAAATGCGCACATGTTTAGTAAGGTTAGTTATATCGTACCTGTTACTTTGTCGCCTTGTCCTTATATTCGGTGTTCAAACTTTGCACTTCAACTATTTAGTCACCAGTTGACGCACTGATTGTGATATAATTATATTATTATTTATATTATATGAGTTATAATTATATTAAATAGATTAATTATATGAACACTTAATTATTTAATTATCAATTATTATTGAGTTATTATTAATTATCAGGTCTTATCCTTGCAGTCAACTAGAAATTTGAATTGTTTTAGTAATTTTTGGTGTAAGGGTTGTCTGTATGCGCGGGATTTTATTTTTAGAGGAAGAAGTACTAAAGAAAGGAACAAAGAAATGAAATTTAATTATTTGGTTTACGCAAGTACGCTGAAGTCATATTAAAACGTAACTACAAATTGTTCCTTATACTATTACAGTACAGTAATTTGCAACGTTTAATGACATACGCATATTATATAAAATAAATCCATAGCACGGTTCTGTGCTTAATTTAACACATAAAGGTGCATTCAGGTTATAGGTATTCCGCGATTATGGCGGAAAAGGAAGATTATGACAAAACCTTTTCACCGAAGAAAGGAATACTACAGAGAGTATATATGATATGACAATAATTCGTAATACTAGCAGAAGACCAAAATATTGTGTGTCTTGTAAATAGGTTGACTGGTGATTCGAGTTAGAACGTTAGCCACACTGCGGCGTCAGAAATCTTTGTTTTTTAGCAATCCAGTTATGCTGCATCCCCCATACAAAAGGATTTATTATCATTGTTAATCCGGATAAACCTTCAACCCACATTTTCACATTTCGTTGTAGGATACAATAGGTAAAGCGATAGTCAGATTTTTAAAGAGTGTGTCGCTTTGAAATTGCATGCCCTTTGCATGACCACGAAAAAAAAAGTTGAATAGCGACCTACCAGTTGCTAAAAGTGTAAGTATTTGAAAATCCATACCAATAACAAGGTGTATTTCGGAAACGCTTAACTTCACAAAAAATTTATTTGAGGTAAAACTGTGTTCTTTAATGATAATACGAGTATCTACTTTTTTGTGTAGTAGGATTTTGTCTGTTACGGTTTACCGATTATACAAAAGTCATTCAGAATGAAGAGGGTTTCAAAAGCTATTCCCAGAATATTCAATATATACATTTTTTCAGGTAAATGTCTTAAACATGAAAATCGTTTGAGCCAGCTTTGAGGAAAATAATCTATGGAAAGGGTAGTTGGCAGGAGAGGATTTTCTTGAAAATCTGCGTTGTACCCTTGAAAGATGCTGAAACTAAACACCAAGTTTGGTATTTATCGAATATTTCTTTTATAGTTATGCTGTTCACAGTTATGCTTTGGGGGGGTAGGGGTTGCAAAACATGCATTTCCAGTGTAATCCCAACATCGAATTTTTAGGTGGAATGCAATACCTTCTCTACCTATTAGGTACGTGGTACCTATGCAGTATAGGCAACATACAATGCAGGATAAACATCCATAGAGAAGGCTAGCCTATTGCAATTTGATCACAGAGAATTTTCAAATTGACCAGTCATTTCTTCAGGAAGTTCCCTTAAGTGCTATTCTTTCTGATGGATATAGAACCCGTTAGGTGCATTTGAACATTACCCATCCCATTTCTGTGAAGATTACAACCACCACTAAAGTGCTTTGTGTGTGCAATTTTCTCACCATCCTGCCTGACCTATATTGTATTTTCCACTTGAAGGAAGGTGAGACTGTTGCTCATATCTTCTTTTGACGGACCAGATGATGGATGATGGTGCCTTACCCCGTACTAAGACACTATTCCGCTAATGGAGTTCGACATCGCTTCCACTGCGATAGGGACCTTTTGTACACTCGTGAACCTCAGAAATTTCAACACGGTAAAGTTTGACAAAAATTATGAAAAATTAATTTTTACCTTCTCTACTACGTAGAGTAAGTAGGGGAAGTATTGTATTCCACCCAAAAATTCGATACCGAGATTTCACCTGAAATACATGTTTTGAGACCCCCTGAATCCAAAAAAAGCATTTTTGGAAACATGTCCGTCTGTTTGTCTGTGTGTGTTTGTGTGTATGTGTGTGTGTGTCTGTCTGTGAACAGCATAACTCAGAAACGAACAGTCGGATAAACGCCAAACTTGGTATTTAGGTTCAGTATCTTCCAGGGATGCGGCACGAAGGTTTTCAAGAAAATTCCCCCACCCCGGATTACCCTTTACATGGAACATTTTTAGAAAATTTTAATTTTCTCACAAATGGCTCTAACGATTTTGATTAAAATATCATATGTTTAAGATATTTTCATGACAAATAAAATGTATATCTTGAACTTTCTGGGAATGTCTCCAAAAGTATTCTTCATTGTGAACGACTTTTGCATTAACTGGTAAACCATAAGAGATACACAAAATTTTACTGCACAAAAAATGTAGTACGCGTTAAAATACACAATTTATGTCATATACATTTTTCTTGTTGAGTGAACCATTTTCGAGATATTGCTTGTTATTCCCTTAAATTTTTCAATACTTATCAAATGGGAATTCGTTATTCATTTTTTGTCTTGGTTATGCAAAGAGTATTAATCTGTGGCAAAGAGAATGGTGCTGCACCTAGCAAACAGCTATTAAGAGATATGTATCTGCTTAAAGGCTACTGTATTTCTACATTGCCCTTGTAAATATATATTCCCCTTACATCTACAAGAAAATTAGCAATAAGATAGAGTCTGCAAATGTTTATCTGGAATAACATGAAGTAGATGGAGAATGAGCATTTGTAAAAATAGTTTGTACAAGAGTAGAGAAAGTCATGTGAGTGTAACACATCAGATTTTTTTCATAATAAAATAACACAAACTCTCAACTTTAATAAAGCGTATGGTTTTTACTTTCTCTACTACGCATAGTAAGTAGTCCATATTGTACGAGGTGTGGCAATAAAGAAACCGGATTGATTATTGTGCGCATTTCCGGCTTCGTCGATGACAAAGAGAAGAGTGGGAGATTGGCCCTGGGACTCTCCCTGATACGTGTACAAACTTTCATGCCGCTATGGTGGTTAGTCTGGCTGTGAGCCTTCTACAGGCGCTTGGAACGGAACACCCGAAGTTGAGCGAATGCTGTAAATGTACAAGCATTAACGACGTTTGCCGCGTCCAAAATGGGTAGCGAAACTTCAATGAATCGTTTATTAATCTAGGCACATGTTCCCTAAAATACCTTACAAATGTAGGGATTATACGGTATTGTACTTTGATTTAAAACATGAATGTAAATGCAATGTCTCTGAATAAAGATTCAGCTTTGTATTTAACCACATCACAGACATCTTTCATAATTGTCACTCACTGTTTAACATGTAGTTGCTAGTATTGTTTCTTCACATGCTGTCTGCAAAAAGGATGTAACAAGATTTTGTACGACTTTCAGGCTTTCTTTTAAGCAATTACAGGAAATAAATTTGCTTAAAAATACCCCTTTTCTTCCTTACCCAATTTTGAATACACTTAAATAGGTATAGTTATATTGTTATTTCTGCACGCTAATGGTACACATGCTGATTTATAAATTCAGGCTGGCTGGTTGAGACAGTTCTTCATTAGTATTGTTTTCAATCCTCCACAGTATGTTTATTTGAAACGTCCCTTTTTAGCTTCACTGGTTTGCAGAGTTTTGTGACGGGGGGAGGAGGTGAGAATGATGAAGATGATGCAATTGATGGAATTATGATGGGGGAAAACCAAAGAACACCCATTCTAAACGCCATTTTATCCACCACAAAATCCCACCTCGTACCCCTGGGATTGAACCCAGGCTTTTAGGTGAGAGACCATACTGCTGTCCAATTAGGTGTGAATGTGATACAACATTGAAAAACAGACGACGAACTCAATATTATCAAGTAATGAAATTCAGAAGTTATTTCACAAGACAAAGCTTCCAATATGACTTAAAAAATGGGGTGGTACGTAAATGAAGCATTAACAGGTACTTCAAAAAGGAAGACCTATTTCAGCAGATATTTTGCCATTCACTCCATATTATACATCTATATAATTTAAGTGGGTGTTTTGTTATAGATTGCGGTAGCTGACATTTCGATATGTGTAAGTTATTCAGCAATAATGTGATAATACACAAGTTTTATGTAACATTTGTGCTTTGAAGGCCAGCACTTAACCAACTAAGCTACCCAGACTGCCAAAAATATCCCGAAGATACGCATAGTACACATGGAGAATTTATTCATATGAAATGCTTTAAGTTATTTTGCAACGAAAGAAGTGTTATGTCCTAATTTATTTGTTTATTTGGTATAATGGCAGGAAATAATATATAAGCACAACACTAATACAGACCCAAAACCAATTTGTTATCGTCACATCATACGCCATCAAAATTGAAATAGATATCAGCTGATAGGTCAGACATATCTATTACTCTTCGGGCGCATATCGGTAATCTCCGTAAAACTCCGTATGTTGGTTTACCTTCGGGTGTTTCCGCCTCCAAGCGCTTGTGAGCCTTCTTAGGAACGGATCGTGTATCTGAGCTTCGTCGGACTTATGCTACACTCTAAAGTAGAACTACGTGTTAACATCAAATTCCTCATAAAACTTAGAAAACCCGCCACAGAAACTTACGATTTGTGAAACAAGTTTATGGTGATCAGTGTCTATCTCGTACGCAAGTTTTCGAGTACGTTAAGAGGTTCAAGGACGGTAGGGAAGACGTCGAAGACGAAAATCGGGCTGTCCTTCCACTTCGAAAACTAAAGAGAATGTGGAGAAGGTCGGTAGAATTGTTCGAGAAGACCGCCGCCTGAGCATTTGAGCAATTTCAGAACTTGCCTGCCTCAATAAGGAAACCGTTAGACAGATTTAGCACGATGATCTGGGCACGACAAAGGTTTGTGCTAAAGTGGTACCAAGAATCCTCACAAACGAGCAAAAGCAACATCGAGTGGATTGCTGTGTTGACGCTCTTGAAGACATTGAAAATGACCCTGATTACCTCCGCAAAGTAATTGTGTGTGATGAAACAGGATATCCCAATACGATCCAGAGACTAAGCGACAACTCATGCATTGGAAGAGCCCTCAATCACCTAGGAAGAAGAAAGTGGGCCTGAGCAAATCAAAATTCAAAGCCATGATCATTGTTTTCTTCGATATCCAAGGGGTTATCTACATTGATTGGGTGCCTGAAGGTCAGACTGTCAAACAAGTTTATTATACAACTGTTTTGAAGACCTCCGTGAACGTGTGTGACGAAGGAGACCAGATCTGTGAAAGAATCGCTCTTGGATTCTTCATCAGGATAACGCACCGAGCCATAACGCGATGTCTGTGAAGAGGGTTTTGGCGAAAAACAACATTCCAGTAATGGAACATCCACCGTATTCGCCTGACCTAGCACCATGTGACGTTTTTCTCTTCCCAAAAGTTAAGACTGCGCTCAAAGGAACCAGGTTCGAGTCCGTGGATACAGTGAAGGAAAAAGCGACGAGACTCCCAGCAGTGCTACCAACAGTGGAAAATTCGCATGGAGCAGTGCAGGGATCGGGGAAGGGGCTACATTGAAGGGGACAACATTTCAGTTGTGTAAGTTTTTTCAATAAAGAGTTAGAGCATCAGCCCGGTTTCTTTTGTTGCCACACCTCGTATTCCACCCAAAAATTCGATACCGATATTTTACTGGAAATATATGTTTTGAGGCCCCCTGAATAAAAAAAGCTGAGATGTTGCGTTCACGTGACATTCTCTACACTTGTACAAAATATTTTTACAAATGCTTATTTTCCATACACTTCATATTAATCGAGATAAACATTTGCAGAAACTATCTTATTGCTAATTTTCTTGTAGGTGCAAGCAGAATATGGCAGGCTTTAAGCGATAGTCAAATCTTTTAAAATATGGCTGCTACGTGGAGTATATCATTTTCTTTGCATTTCAGGACATAAAAAAACGAATAACGAATTCACATTTGAGAAAAAGTATACGTATTGGAAAATAAAAAAGAATAACAAGGAATATCTCGGAAATGGGCCAGTCCACAAAAAATGCATATGACATACATTGTGTGTTTTAACGAGCTCTACATTTTTATTTGTCATGAATATATCTTAAATATATTATATTTTAATCAAAATCGTTTAGAGCCATTTTTGAGAAAATCGCAATGTTCCAAAAATGTTCCATGTAAAGGGGATTTTCTTGAAATCCTTCGTGTCGCATCTTTGAAAGATACTGAACCTAAATACCAAGTTTGGTATTTATCCGACTTTTCGTTTTTGAGTTATGCTGTTCACAGACACACATTCACACAAGACACACAGACACACACACGGACCTTTTTCTAAAAATGCTTTTTTTTATTCAGGGGGGGGTGTGAAAACGTGTATTTCCGGCGAAATCTCGATATCGAATTTTTGGGTGAATGCAATACTTCCCCTACTTACTATACGTAGTAGAGAAAGTAAAAAGTATTTTTAGAAGAAAATGGTCCGTGTGTGTGTGTGTTTGTGTCTATGGACAGCATAACTCAAAAACGAAAAGCAGGTGAAAACCAAACTTAATGTTTAGGTTTAGTACCTTCCAAAGATGAGACACGAAGATTTTCAAGAAATCCCCCATCCCAAACTACTACCCTTTACATGGAACATTTTAAAAAAATTTTGATTTTATAAAACGAATATCACATATTAAAGAAATTTACATGGCAAATAAAATGTATATCTTAAATTTTCCGGGAATTGCTACACAAAAAATGTAGATCTTAAAACATACAATTTATTTCAAATAAGTTTTCTTGTGGCATAAGCCATATCCGAGATATACTTTATTAATGTTTTGAATTTCGCCTATTTTGAAAGTATTATTAGGTATGGTCTTATATTGTATGGTAATAGTGCTGGCTTAAAGGATGTACTAGTATTACAAAAAAAGCATTAAGAATAATTACTAGAAGTTTTCCTGATACCTCCTGTAGGCCTTTGTTTATAAGTGCAGGAATTCTAACTGTGTATAATTTATATGTTCTTGATATATTAATGTTTTTAAAGAAAAATATTGCAAGCTATGATCTTAGAAGCAATTTCGATACTCATAATATAAGGTACAATTCTAATATACATATGCCATTCTCTAGATTAAGATATATTTAATGCAATATATATATATATATATATATATATATATATATATATACCGGGTGTTTCAGAAATACTTTTACAAACTTCGGGTATGGGTTCCTCACACTAAAAGATGGAAAAAAGTTCATATGAGCATATGTACCATAATCCTTGGTTTTCACGTTATTCCTGTCACAATGAAAGTGTGAGTTCAACGGTCTTCGGGGTCCAACCTCAAAACTTCATTTCTCTATGCATTCATAGAAGGCGTTGACCCATTGTACTACATATGGTAGATAGCGAAGTGTTGCCATGGAGACTTGTTTACGTTTGTCATTTGTCATTAGTCTGTCTTCAACTTTCAATTGTGTACATGTAGTGGGTTAACTGCACGTGTTTCGTTCCACCATGGCTGGATATTCATTTCGTGAACAGGTAGACATGATTTTTATGTATGATCGCGCGAATGGTAATGGACGCGAGGCTGCACGGCTCTATCAGATGGCGTTTCCAGACCGAAGACAACCGAGTCATCCAACCTTTGTCGCTGTTTATCGTCGCCTTGCTGAGACAGGAACCGTTGCACCACGGACTATTGATTGAGAAAGACCAAGAGACCGATGGATAGGCAGAGAAGGACCAGTTCCATTGCCTGCGCGTTCTTCCGACCTCAATCCTGTGGATTTTTACCTCTGGGGGCATCTTAAATCATTGGTTTATGGAGCAGTCATCCCGGATGCAGAAACGCTTCATCGACGTGTCATGGAAGCCTGCGAAACTATTCGACACCATCCCGGAGGTTTTGACAGGTGCGACATTCCATGATTCGACGAGTAAAGTCATGTATAGAAGCAAGAGGAGGACATTTCGAGCATTTATTATGAGTTTTGTGTGTTATAAGTGTACCACTTTGTTGAACACCTCCTAATGAGAAAACAAAGAATTATGGGACATATGTTCATATGAACTTTTTTCCTTCTTGTGGTGTAAGGAACCCATACCCGAAGTTTGTAAAAGTATTTTTGAAACATTCTGTATAATATGCTTCCTGAGAGGGTAAGAATTTTAAAATTAAAACATTTCAAGAATTATGTAAGTTCAAGACTAAAAGTTAATCCATTTTACAATATGCAAGAATGTCTTAATACAATTTCTAAGTTCTAATGGTAAGTTTCCATTTTACGAATATTGTATATTTTATTTAAAGTTTTATGACTTAGCCAATTGTATTTTATACTTAAAGGCTCAAATAAATAAATTATCAAATTAAAATTGTTCAATACTTAGCCTTCCGAATTTCAATTGTTTCTCGCGATGTCATGGAAAGGGCATGAAAAATTATGGCCAGTGTATAGCGTACAGTTCTAAAACATTTGACTATTGGTAGTCTCTTTGTATCTATAACGAAACATGTAATGCAACTATTTCCCGGAAAATTTATCTCCATTAAAATTAGATAGGAAAAACATTTGTAACAATAATTTGTATACCCAGTAATACCCGATAGAGGGCAGAGAAGGTCATGTGGATGTAGCACATCCGAAATTTTTATCTTTCTGACGCATTTGAAGTATCCATTAACGGAAGCTATAAATGGACAGGGGTGTGCTTATTAATAATCACGCCCCACTTTAAACCTTGTTTTCTCGCAAATTTTTTCAGCATTTTTCCATACTCAAAACGCTCCACAAGATGCAATTTTTCATTATTTTGTTTAAAAATGTTTGTACTGCCCTCAATAGTACACTAAAGAAAATCGTATTATACTGCTATAATGCTACAATTTTAAGAAATGACTTATTAACTTATAAAAATATCAAGAATTTTACAGAGTGCAAAAAGTAATAATTCTGCAATAATTGGGGGTTACTATAAAACAATCTTATATGATAGATATTTTCTCAAAATCATTTACTGTAAAACCTGCAGTTTTTAAGTGAATGTTTTTTAAAAATTACACCGCGTGGTGAATTTTTATTAGAAAAAAAATTCTAATGTGTTGCACTCACATGACTTTCTCTACCTCTTGTACAAGCTATTTTTACAAACAATTTTTTTCTCCATCTACTTCACGTTAATCGAGATATGAGAATTCTCTTGGGTGTTGAGTTGTGCCTTATGTAGGATGGAGGACATTTTCAACATTTGCTATAGAGGTAAACGATCTCCCAAAATTCCTCTGCATTTCAGGTATAATAAGTTGTCGCTAGCATAACTCGTTTTGAAACAATTAAAGAAGAAATGTGTCAGTTCTTCATAAATCACCCTTTAGAAAGAAATGCCTTTCATAAAAGTTGCTTGATATTATGGGGGAAAATAAGTGCCGTTAGTCGTGTTTTTTTCGGAGGACGTTATGTACGTAATTTATGGGTCAATTTAATATTTTTAAATGGGAACCTACAATTAAATGACCAAATGGCCTTCACAACGTCCTCCAAATAAAGCAGGACTAATGGCATTTACTTTCCCCCATAATATCAAGCAACTTTTATTCAAGGCATTTCTTTCTACAAAGCTTCGTTTTGGAGATATTGTATAGTTTCAACTTAAATGCTCCACCCTGAATAGTCGTCCTCCGTGGTGTAGTGGTTACCATGCTAGCCTCTAGTTCCCGAGGTCGCTGTTCAAACCGGGTGGAGGGTGATGGATTTTTTCGGGCGTAAAAATCCTTAGTATGGCTTGCTTCGGAAGGGAAATAAAGCCGGTGGTCCGATGTCATAGATTTACAGCACGTAAAAGAACCTCAAGCCTGATAAAGAAGCCTCTGAGAAAAATTTGCGGCCTTTCACGCCCAATATAGAATGGGACGCTAAGGGCTACAGCAGTTAAAGGGCGTCCATAAATAAAACTCTGTTTAATTTTAATTTTTCTGTAGGTGATTCAACGGAGTGGAACAACACGGGCTTGCGACCTGCACAGATCTATTGTGGCTATCACTCCCAGGAGGAAGGGATGAGGTGAAGAAACCGCAGGTGGCTACAGGTGGTGGGCAAGTCCCTAATATTTCCAAGCTAGCAGACCCATCCCACTGCTGGAGCCACCGAGAGAGCTCTTTCCATTGAGCATGCGTAAGGCACCGCCATACACCACGAAACCTAAAAGCACACCTGAAAGATGAGAAGGAAACGTAATGAAAGAGAAATGATGGAAAGGAAATCGTGGTAGAGAAGAGATCAGCCCAGCATCCGCTGCCGACCCACGAAAAAAACCTTGGGTCAGAGTTGGTGGTTCTCGGGGATCGAACCGGGACCTCCCGATTGCGAGTCGCATATGTTACCACGGGTGTGTAGACCCTGTACTAATTGTACCATTTAAGTGTTGGAATGCATTTTAAAAGTCGGCCATTTCGGCGGTTGGCAATTTAAGGGGACAAGGTACTCTGAAATGGCCAAAAATCACATTTGTTTGTTTTAGTCACTAATAACATCTCTATTATTTCTAATTTCAGAAAATATATACTTTTGGGGGGTTAAGAAGTTAATAAGACATGCAACGCCCCTTTTTAGACCATTTTCGTATCTTTCAACAACGAACGACTATATCATGCACAGCGAGCAGTTCAGCAATTAAAAAAAGAGGCCAGGACGAAGAGAAGGCAATCAGAAAAGCTGAAGCAATCCAGGAATGAAGGTGCAGATGATTATGACCCTGGAATGTACTGAAGTGTGTCAGAATTTTAATGTTCAAACTTTAAATTCAGTGTTCCCAAAACAACATTTTTGGATACTTATGTACCTCTTTCTCAGAAAGTATGAGAGGTAGAGATCTGAAATTTTCAGTACATGTATACAACACATAGTTAAACTTTCTGAACCACAATAATACTTTTATAATGTATATTAGTGATATTAAGAAAACAACAACATTGCAAATTTTCTAGATTTTTACTTTTTTGACTTTGCAAATAATCCTTTTGCTAGTGAATTGATATACATAACTAAATAATTGAGGTTAAGAAGAAAGCTGATTATACTAAGAACAAACATGTAAAAGTATGGTTTTGTATTGCAAGTAGTATCAGAGAAAAAGGTACATGAATTCATATGCTTTAACAGTAAATTTTATAATTTTTCTGCTGAATGAAATAATTTTTACGGACTCAAATATATACGCCATCAATGCAAACAAACACTTTAAATTGTTCTCATTATTTATCGAATAACTCATAAAAATATCACGAAAAACCATTGAGAAGTTTAAGAGCGGTGGTAATTTAACACACTTAAGGTGTAATTTCCATGTGCTCAGACTACCTTGTCCCCTTAAGTCGCTTCTGCTATATGATGCCACGTCTTTAAATAGAGAATTTAATTTTTAAACCAAATTATTATTAAAAGAGAGTATATAGTGCAGAAAGCAAGCTGCGATGGAATGACTATGTGAGAGCCCGGCATAACTCTCGCCGCAGTTAGAATGCAGTATTTATGACCTCGCTCTCTCTCTCTGCTGTAGTAGGTGCATGAAATATTTGTGACAGCAGCCGCGGTAATATGACAGGTAATTGAAGGCAAGGAAAGTGCAGCAGCTCCTGATAGACACATGCTACATCGATCTGCTTGCTTCCATTACCAAATTAGCATACATAATGTGGCCTGAATTCAAAACACGATATGGGCGTCGACGACGTGCTGGTGGCGGGATCACTTTTATATACTATATAGTACTAGGTGGAGTCATCCAATTACCTCCAAAATAGGTTATTTGATTCCTTCCCGCATTAAGGCGCCTTTCTATCCCCTTCCTTCTGAAAACAGATGTAGAAAGGTTATGGATCAAATTCTGTCCTCAAATAATATGACCTACAATGTGAATACAGTTTATCCGCGAGTATTTAATAATGGCTGCTTATCCATTGTCAAAATGTTGCATACTGGGTAGAGGCCTAAAGGTTCACATAAAACATTAAATTAACTTTTAGTACCCAGCACGTACATTGAGGGAACGTATAAAGCGTCGGTTTTCACTGTACAAAAGCCATAACCCAAATCTACTTACACAGTCCTAGATTTATTTCTTAACCATTTGGGGTTCCTAAATTATTAAATATGAAAGGTAAGGGGAGATGTTCACCGATCCAAAGGCTGGGTTGCACGCGCGATCCGCTTCTCTTGGAATCCTAAATAAGACAGACGCTATCCCCACCATTCGTGACTAGCAGAAA
Source organism: Deroplatys truncata (assembly GCA_030765065.1). NCBI lineage: Eukaryota > Metazoa > Arthropoda > Insecta > Mantodea > Mantidae > Deroplatys > Deroplatys truncata. The sequence continues at coordinate 35,589,788 of CM060989.1, forward strand.
CTACCAGTAAACAACAATGTGTCTGGTAATGACAATGTAGAACAATAATATGTCTGGCAATGACAATGTAATCCCCAAATTATTAATATGCCACAATATCACCTTGGCGATATGTAATAATATTACCGCACTCATTGCGGTAATGAAGAAAACTAGAATACTTACATGTCATGCTTAACATTCAAAAGAAATTTTAGAATGCGGTGTTTTGCAGATCACAATTATTATCTGTACAAAACGAGAAGGAATCTGGGGCAGAGCTAGATAACGCTGGTGAAAGTCATTCAGCCAATAGCGTTAGAGCGAGGTTGCCGCTGTTTAAGCGCCACGCGGTCTCGCTGTAGGCTACGGTTTCTGCTTTTCAATTGTGCTGTTAAAAGTTGTTAAGTAGTCATCATTTATAGTATTATAGCTGAGCAGGGCTAGACATTTTGAATCAGACTGTTCAAAAACCGTGCCTCTACGATGTTTGGTTCTTCGGTTATGTAAAGGCAGATATTTATAAGAGTTGCTGAAAGACCTTGACCATTGTACACAACCATAAACAGTGTTGTGTTTACGTTCGATCTTAGAGTAGTTGGGTTCCGAGATTAGCGAAGTGAAGACGCGTCAACCTCAGTTCTTAATTAGTTGCTTGTAATATACATTTCAGACAGGGTATTTACACGCAAAAGTATTCTTCATATAAGCCTAAAGTTTCAAAGTTAGTGTTATAAGTGTAGTGGTTTTAATTAAGTGTTTTTCAATGATGAAAGCATGCCCGCTGGAATCCGCACCAAGTGATCAGGGTGAATGTGCATGCTACACTGACCGTATCTTGCTTCACGCTGTGTCTCGTTCCTCTCTGTCTCTGTCACACTCACAAACCATCTGCCAACGCAGCGCTCCTGCTGGCGCTCCATTGGCTTGCTTCAGATTCCTTCTCGTTTTGTACGGATTATAGTCCATACACATCCCTTTTGGTTCAAGGGCCCCCTGCAAGTGAAAGGGAACTGGATTTTGCAGTCCCGGTTAGTTATTCCAGGAAAGATCAATCTAGTTTGTTGTCCTACTGGCTATATCCACTAGTTTTCCCAAGTTTCTCTCTCCTGGGCTATCGTGATCCACCTGCTGCTAAAGGTCCTCCGCACTTCTATTGCCCAGCGGGTTCTCTGCCTGCTGACGTTCCTCTGACCAATCCTGGGGTCCCAAGAAGTCACTCTGTGTCCTTCTATTAGAGTACTGTCCCATAAAGCATCTTGCCTATCTCCATTTTAGATAACTTCTTATAGTCGCGGTGTCCTTTAATCGTTTCCTCTTCCTTATTTCGTGGGTCTGCATTCTCTCTCATTGTCATGTCCAAGATATTTTTTTATCTTATTTTGCTTGTTAAACCCCACGTTTATGAGTCATATAACAGTAAAATACATGTGTTCATTATTTGGCCTTTCAAATTTATATTGTAGGGTTTATCCAGGAGTATAAATTTAGGAACCAGAATTTGGACCAAGCTGCTGCGATGCGTGGTGCCATTACTTTGTCCTTTGTGTTCTCAAATTCTTGTACGTATTTCAGAGATTCATTGCCTGCTAATGTGGTGACTACCTCTTCTGTTTTTCATCAACGGTACGATTCATTTTTAGGTCTACTACTGAACTATCCTTAGCTTTATAATATGCGCCTTTGGTTCGTCTGTTGTGGCTATGAGTAAGGTTTTGATTAATACCACAACTGCTCGTGAAAGACTGACATATTTGGATGCTTGGTGAAAATAATTTGTTACACCGCAGTGATGGAGGAATGATATTATGGTCACGCTGCTGCAAGCCAGGGTTGAAGTCCGGGTCGGAATTTTATTCTATTTTAGTTTCACTCAGTCCACAGCATGAACGTGACGTAGTTAGTGATTTTGTGTTTGAGCTGGTTTGCACAATGGCTTCCTTTCTTTCCACTGGGTCTGGGCTATGAACGGGTTAACGCTAGCGAAACAGCTGGCTATACTACTTAATAATAGTAGATTATGATACAAGATGTAAAAATAGGGTTTTATTTTGGGATTAGGAATGTTCCTGGCTCGAGGACCCGTCCCACTACTGAAACTGGACCGAAAGGGTGATGAGCGACTAGGCAGCCCTCTAGTGTCCACGGGAAATACTCTTTCCTTGTAGCAAGCATCCATTCAACCTGTCCAGCGCAGCCCAGAAGCATACCTCATACATGAAAAGAAAATGGAATGAAAGGGAAGTGAGGAAAAGGAAATCATGGTAGATCAGAAACCATTCCAACATTCGCCTACTACCTACCAGGGAATACCATGAAAAACCCAAGGTCAGAGTGGGCGGTCGACCTGGCCAAGCTGTAGGTAGCAAACTCCAAACAAAAATAAAGAGACGCTATCGATTGCATGAGTTGCCTTAAATGAGGGGCAGGTGCTGATTAAAATAGTCCGGGGAGTATTCCAGGGGCTACAAACTTACGACCTGTTGCTGTCTGGGCGTCTATAACGTCACTCCGTAGCGTTGCGACGCCTAAGCGTCGTTAATTTGGTTAAAACATAATTGTAAACCGATACTGCCACTCTGGGGCTGATTTGCGTGTAACGAGATGGAGAATGCGGTGGAGGCTGTCAAGTGCTGCCGCCGGGGATGTGGACACAGCCAACCCTCTGAGACTGAAGTTCTATCCCCTGTCTCGGCTTACGGGGGTTTAACGTTAGTTAATGTCGTTGCGCTAGCAACCTCCGTTGCAACACAAGTTGTTTGTCGGAACAGCTAGAGAATCTGATTCTTCCGCCTCACAAGTTGTGTTAGCGAAGCAGAACTTCTCAGATTTCAGTAAATGAGGCAACAAGGGCTTTGAACTGCTATGAACTGAGGACTGGAATTCTCTAAGGTGTTAAGCACCACACTTTACCAAATTGATATATTTCTTCAGCGTAGGGAGATAACTCCACACTACGATCCAAATGTTATAAATATCAGCGAGAAAACCTGTCTCCTAAGTTTTGGGCAGTTGATTTGGTAAGGGATTTGAGGAAAATAGGAATGGGGTCAGTATGACAAAGAGCTGAAACAAATGACAAAAACATATGGAAAGGTGTAAAAAGAAGCCTAAGAGCCATCAACCAACAGAAAATAGAATCGGATTGTAAAACTAAACCTTTTCTAAGTCTAGCAAATGAAATAAAATGAATTGGGGTAAAGAGGAATATATACTTAACTTAGGAAGAAAGGAAAGATCAGGAATGGCATGGTTTAGACTAGGGGACTGGAGGGCACAGAAAATGACTGACGATTCTGGCAGGAGAATCTGTCCATTCTATGATTTGGATGAGGACTGGGTACATATTTTGGCGGAATGCGCTCAGTGGGAGAACCAGCGAACAATTAAACTCAAAGAAAAATTCTTAAGTCCGTCAAGAAAGAGATTGGCATGTTGGGATCTACTGGCTGACCAGAGGAACTGGCAAAACATGGTCAATTTCTTGGCTAAAGTGCGTGAAGCTAGGTCAGATTTGTTCAGTTAGTCAAAGGTAACTTATCTATATTTTCCTTTTTCTTGTTCTTTTTTGTTTTGTTTTCTTTTTCTGTTGTTTATTTTGTCACCATACCTTGTATCTTAAATATGCATGTACGGTCAGTGGCCCATGCACTAAATACTTGTGTAATAACTTCAATAATTTGAAACTAATAAAGATACCTTATCTATCCACTTTAAAATGAACACCCAGTAGTGATTAACTAATTGGTGTTTTTTGAGAAATGGCCAAACGAATAATCCAAAATCCTAATGTCTGCAAAATATACTCTAAAAGAACTTATACATGATACTGCCTTGGATGACAGGAAATTCAGGTTTTAGGTGAAAGAATGCACGTATATGGCCTGCGGAGTCACTTTCCTTAGCTTTTTTGCACACCATTTAAATGTCCCGCCATTAAGTAATCCCATCATAGCTCTGCACTACCACTTTCTCTTCGCATTTAATTCGTTCAAGGTGCTCCATTGCAATTTTCGTTAGAGATTCAGCTGATCGATCGGCTCTAAATCCCTCTATCCTACAATCTTTTCAAAAACCTGCCCCTCGTTTACATTTCCGAATACAGTTCACCGTCTCGTCGAGCCAAATAGCAACAATCTGGTTTTTTATTCTGCTAACATAAGTCATTATGTATTAGCGGAGATAATCCGATGAACACAATCCCAGATGCGCTCTCTGTTGGTCATCGAACACGGCCAACAAATGAATTAGTTCCCTCGATTGCTGGATTCCGAGTTTTCATTGTGCCTTCTGAATTCTAAATTCTTGCTGTCTTAAAAATCACGTAGCTGTTAGACTCTTTAGTACTCTTCGGTTTTGTTCCATAGTTTCAGTCTGTTTTATTTTATTCATCTAGCAGTAAATCAATCCTGCTTTTACCCAATGTTCCTGGAGTTATCCATGCATGTATATAGCACTCTGATTTTTTACTCCTTCAAATTGCAGTATGCAAATTATTAAAGTACGAATAAGGTGTTTACTGTCCTAAAGTAATTTATCCAACAGAACAACTTTTATGGTGATCGGAGCACTGCTCCAGTATCTATGCCCCACAAGGGGGCGCCCCAGGAGGAAGGAGGAAATAAGAGGAGGCACTGAGTGGCCGGAACCAGGAGTGACGGCACAGCAATGACACGGTCCCTGCAGTTTTCAGATTGAGACGCCTCGACAGTTAGACAGGTAGACCGGGGAGTCCTGTCCCACACAGAGGGTCCAACGGCCCGTTCCGAAAGGGCGGTCCGTTTACCCCGGCAACCAACCAAAAGCCGAGGGACGGAGAAATTTCCACAGAGAGCATCCTTTTTTCCTGCCACGCCGCACGAAAACACCATCGACGACGCTTCCAACTTTGGAGTAGGCCTAATGGGGTGCAGGATGAATTAAATGATGAATTGAACGAAAAAATGGAGGGACAGGAAATTCGGGGCCTAAAAGAAACTACTTCAGCACGGCGCCACCACGGCACCACCTCGCTCGGCAACAGAACAACTTACTCAGAGCTTCAGAGCCGCATAACCAAATCCCCTTATTATAAACATCAGGGTTATATTCACAAAAGTTTTCACTTTGTTCTCCGTCTTCAGGCTTTTGAGACCGGGAATAAGTCTTCATTTTTAACAGTTCTACAGGATCGATGGAAAGTCCCTTAACACGTACTTACCCGGTTCTATGAAGCAAAGAAGGAAGGAAATACGTAATACGAACACGGTAATCCAACGGACGATCTTGCAATGCATGTGCCGATGGCGATAGCGGAAACAACAATGTTCCAGGAAGTACCAGAAAAACATCCAGATTGCAGACAATGGACGACTAATAACGGTAGAGGCTGCACCATCATTATTGAGACTGAGAACAATATACCTCACAAACTACCACACCCATACACCATGTTCACATGTGAATTGCTCATCAAGAAAGCCCTGTCTTATATTAATCGCCTGGATAGTGAAACACCTTTCCTTGTGCTTACTGACTCTAGAAGTGCTCTTTTAGCCATTCAAGATACTTCAACAACTCATCCACTCATTAAAGAGGTTCATCAGTTCCCTCGTTGCATCTTTATGAAGAAAAGAATCGCAGTTTTAATCTGGATTTGTTCACACACCTACATACATGGGAATGATTTAGCCGATAAAGCAGCCAAAGGTGCAACAAATCTTCCAAGTATAAATTCAAACGTTAAAATTCCATATCAAGACGTCAACATTCAGTTGAAAAGAACTCCCTGTGATACATGGAAAAGTTCTTGGGTCACTTCTACCAAAAGTAAACTCCACGACGCAAAGAAATAATTCTACAACACCCTTTTCAGACAAGTTCCTAAATCGCCGTGGCTCATAACCAGAATCCAAGTTGGACATACGGAGCTTACACTTCCTACAAGCTCTCTAAAGAAGGGCCACCTCAATATACAATCTGCAATACAAGGAATAGCATCCAGCACGTAATCGAGAACTTCCAGTTGTACGATCCTTACGGGAAAAAACTCAAGATTCCAAGTAATCTAAACCTGTCACTGAAGGATCCAAATTCGCGTAATAGACTAATATAGTTTTTCAGTTGCACCAAATTATATGACAAAATATTGTAAAATTGACTACACAATGTACTCTTGTTGCATAATGTAGGTAAAGTTTGTTAAAATATTTTAGTTGGAAATATTAATTTAGTTAAACCAAGATTTTAAAATGTACTGAATCATATATTTTGTTTGTATACATTGTGTTAAAAGTTTGTAAAAACGATTTAAAAGTCGCTATAAGACCATACAGTAAGGCAAATAAATGTTTTAAAAAATCCTGCTCAAAATGGCGGCTAAAGCAAATAGCAGACAGGGTAGTTTTAGTGTGTAAGAGCGTTTGATGGGTTTCAAATTTTCGAAACCGTTGGATTGGAAGTGGAATAGAACGATCTCGGGGTCCATTGCCTTGGCCTGCAGGAAGCCTGACCTCATCACACCTGAAAATGCGCTGTGGGGTACAGTGAAAGAAGATGTGCGGAAAAATCAACACTCCGACACCGAGCAGCTGAAAGAAGCAAGTGGTGCAGCGTATCACCCCTAATATACTGTTGCGGATACACAATCGGACGTGGAGGAACCATACACACGTTTTGGATCCTGACTACAGGATGGCGCTTAAAGTATATACCAATTTCGGCTGAAAAATAAAACTAGTAAGTGAAAACAATTAACGATATTGCACGATTTTGCATATTGCACCTACATCAACACTTCTTGAAGATGACGTCAGCTAAGTGGCCCCATCGGTATTTATGCATTCTTGAAGACGGCGCGGAAATGGCTTCATAGAAAGTTGCGTCATATCCCGTGGAATGGTGTGCAAACGGTGTGAAAATATCTTTTCTTTCAAATATCCCCATAGAAAGTAGCCCGGAGCTGTTAATTCCGGGGACTGGGCCGGCGATGTCAAATCTCCAAAGCAGGAAACTAGTCGTTTGGGGAAAAGTCGTCGGGGTAAAGCCTTGCGTCGAAGTGCTGTACGTAGCATCGTCCTGCTGGAACCAAATGTTGTTCATTTGTCGTACTTGAGAGTTATGGCACGACGGAATTTTGCAACATTTCAACACAGTGGTCGGAATTTTCAGTTAGTGCGCGACCGGCATAATTCTCAACAACAAAAATGTCCAATAATCCTACACATTTCGATTGCAGACCACACCACTGCTTTCTGGATGCTCTGAGGTTTTTCATACACAGTGCGAGGATTTTGGTATGCCCAGTATAGGTAGCTTTTTTTGTTCACAAACCCACTGAGGAAGTTCACTTCATCTGACATAAGTACTTGGTTAAGCAGCATGGGTTTCTGGGCCATCTTTGTCAGAATGATCAACTATTCATGTCAATTTCTCTCTGTTCCTGAGCCATCTGAATCTTATACGGATGGAACTTCATATCGGACAACAGTCTGCCCAGCGACCAGCTCGATAATTGCAGTTATCGCATGTCGTCGTGCGGAACGGGGAGAACTCTGTTCCAAAGCCGTATGGACACGTTCTGCATTTTCAGGTGTGCACACACTTTTACTACGACCTAGTGGTTTAAGATTCTCAACATTATCAATTCTACTCCATTGCCTAATCACCTCAAAATGCTGTGTCGCTCTGAAACAAATTGATGCCGGTCTTCATTGTTTCGTCGCAGTTCTTGGTTACAGAATCCCTAACAATGAAGGCTTCCACAGCTGCAATTCTTGTCTGCAGGGGACAACGTCCATGGCGAACTGACTACGGACATTGTAGACGTATAATTGAATATCTCGAGTTTAACAGGAATACCAGCCGAAATTGTTAGATAGATGATTAAGTGCCGCCCTGTACATAGCTTCAAACTCAGTGTAAAGGGACTTTCCGCCCACTCTTGAAGTAAATATCACGGAGGGGCCTCCACAACCGTGACAGAGCACCGTACGTAAGCTAATGTTGCCCCTTGTGCTTCTAATGTGACCCTGGGGACGGAGGGAGGAAGGGATGACCAGAGGAGAATCGAAGGATGTCCAGATTCGAACGACCATGTGCGCAAGCATGGATAGGGTTCGCAACAACTCCACAGTGAACACTCCGACGACTTTTAGCCCTGCCCACAAAACCCGGGCCCCCCGAGGGCCCCTAGAATCCAGGGATGCCGCTAAAGAAGGCGAGTCCGTCAGAAGTCCAAAGGACGTCAGGGAGAAACCTTTCCAAAGAGCACTTCTAACGTCCAGCCGCAACACACGGACGCCGTCGCCTGGTCCTTCTACCCTGAAACAAATGATGGGGACAGCAATGATGGACAAGAAATTCGTGGCAGAAGAGAAATCATCCCAGTATTCGCCTATCGACCCTGGTAAGCCATGAAAATACCCAAGGTGAGAGTAGCCGGTCCGAATCCAATCCCGGATCTCCCGACTGCGAGCCTCACGCATTACCGCGGAGCCATCTCGTTCATGCGCCCATCCTGTAGTTTATCATTAAGTTAACATGACTGAAAAGATTTTCAGAATCATGCATATTATGGATCTAAGAGTGGCTAAAATTCTCACGCAAACACACTACACGTCTTATTAAACTTTCACAACAGACACATTTACTGCACGCTAAATAGCATGATTGCACTGACACGATGTGCATGCATTCCTTCATATTTTGCGTGTTCTTGCTATGACATCACGCAATCAGACTATAGGTTAAGAATACCTCAGCGCCTTGTCGACGGAAAAACTAACCAGTAACACTCCTCCCGTACATTATCTGTTGAGCAATGCAGAAATATTATTCTGTGGAAGAGAATACATTATTCATTTGCCACTGAAATAGCCCTGTTTAAATTATCAATGGATACATAGGAAATTAATTATATTTAATACAGAGCGGTCGATTTATGGCACGGCCGGATCGCTTGTATGCGTGCTCCGCATGCTGTCTACTACACTGCGGGATTTTCCATTCCAAAATTTCCTCGTTACATACTCATGAGTAACAGTAGCATGCACTATAGTGAGTACTAACCTTATTATAAGCGGTATCAACTGATTTGAGGCATTCCTGCCATTCCTCGTCGTTACGTGGTTGAAATTCATGAATAGTCACTCTGTAGGGTTTCAATACTAGTTAAGCAGCTGTAGGAAACAACCACTTGCTGTGCAACATGTCTTAGGAGCTTCTTTGGAGAGCGTTCGAATGATGCATCGCTTTCGCTTCTTGGGTTTAGTGTTTAGCGATCCCTTGATCTAAACTTACTAACCAGACATCTGACAGTATCTCAAATTCGGGGCTATTGAGGGAGGTGGGATGTTATGAAGACACAATACACTGCAAAATAAGAGCAGTGAAGTATTGGCTGAGGCTGATGCAAGGGGATAACTCCACACTACGATCCAAATGTTATAAATACCAGCGAGAAAACCTGTCTCCTAAGTTTTGGGCAGCTGATTTGGAAAGGGGTTTGAGGAGAATAATAATGGCGCAGTATGGCAAAGAGCTGAAAAAAATAACAAAAACATATGGAAAGGCATCAAAAGAAGACCAAGAGACATCAACCAACAGGAAATAGAATCGGATTGTAAAATTAAACCTTCTCTAAGTCTAGCAAATGAAATAAAATTGAATTGGGGTAAAGAGGCATATATACTTAACTTAGGAAGAAAGGAAAGATCATGAATGGCATGGTTTAGACTGGGGGGCTGGAGGGCACAGAAAATGACTGACAAATCTGGTAGGAGAACCTGCCCATTCTGTGATTTAGATGAGGCCTGGGTACATATTTTGGCGGGATGTGCACAGTGGGAGAACCAGCGAACAATTAAACTCAAAGAAAAGTCCTGGAGCGGCACTCATACCTATGCCGCACTCTGAGGATCAAACAACCGAGTTCAACCCACACGGAGATTACTGGTACAAACCGGAGGAATTGACTACTGTTTACGTTTAAACTGTCCATTTCATTGTTGTACTGTAGCAGACTGTTTATTAGCGACAATCATTTATTTAAAGATTTAGGATTTGAGCTTTTTCATGTTTCTTACAAATACTTTATTTACTATTCAAAACGTATAAAGAGATTCGTTTTAATATCTTCTCGTCCTGTCACTCTACAATATTAATCAAAATTAATGTTTCAGAAAACCCCAAAATATTATGTAATGAACCTCCAAATTTCCAAGTCCTTTTCCCTCCACCCTATAAGCTATTCATGTAGCAGTTGCTACCATCTGGCTTACGGATTCATTAACATTTGAAGACCAAAGGATCGCCAGTCAGCAATGGCATTGTATCATGTCCAATATGCTGGACAACGGATCAAAGTAAAATGATCACTCAGTGTAAAAAAGACAAAGCTTCCAAAACTGCCTACAACAATATGGTGTTATTCTAGTCGCTTAGTACAAACAATTGCACATCATAAGACCGAACATGAAGACATTGCGGCGGTACTATGGGGTTGGTGCTGTGCTCCAATTTGGCGGCATGGGATTTCAGGAATAGTCCCGGGTTCGATGCTAGCTCAGGGACTCGCATGGATCTAGGATCTAGGGTTGGTGCTTAATATGACTAATTCGTTTTCCTACCCGTTTATTTCCCGTCACCGTTTCAAAATCTGCCTCCTGATATTGCCTCGCCACACACACACACACACACACACACGCGCGCGCGCGCATTTCTTTACTGTTGTGCTTCTTGCCATCGCCCCTATCCACCGCACTTAAATTTGTTTACCAAACAAATACCACGAAGAAGTGATTACTAAACTCTCCTGTTTCTTTATTTCAAATTTCCTATCTCCCCATTTCACTATCACATGATTTCTACCTTACTTCTTATTGAATGCCTGGGGCTCTGAGAGCACTGACCCTTTTCTACACCTCTAATTTTCAGGCGACCTAACGGTACACTAACAAAGCGTATTCTCTTCTCTACCAACCCCGTTTCCTGCCGGCTGTTGGAACTGTCTTTTCAACCCATATTCACCTTTACAGTAATACTCGCTTCCCCGTCTTATTTAATAATACAATTCTTACTGTTATTAATATTTAATTTCCCTATGGTTATCATTTTATATTTAGCTACGCAGAACGTACTGTCTAAACGTTTATGAGCACATTTCGGAAAATCCATAGGACTGGGAGACATCTGACATTAATGAAGCTCATGGTTTCTTATGTTATTAAGAGATTGCAATTTAACTTCTTGTCGTATCTGTTTCAAGACGTATTCTCAGTGATGTTACATATAGTACTGTGCACTAAAAATCTCTATATAGAACATTTTGCAGCTTTGGAGATATTAAAAGGAAAATAAAAAACAAAAAGAAACGTAAAAATATGGTTCAAACTGAAAATATTGCTAAATCTCCAGAAAGAGATGAAGAGAAAACACAAGGTATAGGGATTACAATAAGAGAGGAATCAAGGGAATGCATCTCGAAATATTAGATACAATAAATATTTAGTTGATTGCCTGAATTAAATTTTCTTGAAATATTTGACAGGAAGAAATGCATAGCCAATGCAAATGTATAGATATTTCCAGAAGAGATGTCCCAGGCATTACGGACATTATTTGGAATAGAGGAAGAATTCTGCATTTCTTTCTCCATGCATTGTCGGCTTCTGAGCAACACACGACCGCGTTGCGAGACTTGACGTCTCAACTGTTCTTTCATTTGGCCATGCCACGCCATTTCAATTACTGACGCCAGACGCTGATCTGTTGTTTGCTTGGTATCAGAGGTGGCCGACCAGGTGAAGTAGGTGAAGGGTTTTTCACTTATTTCCTGTTTACACAATTTATTAATTTGCTTTAAATGGAACATTTAATACAAGAATAAAACTTGTTAATAATTCGAAAATGTTTGGTCTAGTTAGTGTAGACATTGAAGTTACCAACGTTTTATTCTTTTGTATCCTGACTTCGAAGGCAAGCCCCGGACCTCTGTTCAAAGAGGAGAGAAGGCCAAAATAGCTCAACCCTCCAGAAGAAATACTTCGGTATTGGGTTGATTTTTTTCTCTTTGGAAGGTTGCCATGGTAACGTCCCGTTATTATTACTTGTCTAGCTATGGAAGTGAAGAACTGAAGCAGCTTTTAGACAAGTAGTCAGTGAGTAGGTGTGAGCACGTGGACACTAAGTACCAGCAACTCTGCGTCTTGTTCCTATGTTTATGTTTCAAACAAAATAAAATGTGTCAACTTATAAGCAGTCAGTAAATAGTGTGAGCGCGTGAATACTGAATACAAGCAAATCTGTGCCTCGTTTATTTTCTTATGTTTCCAAACAAATGATGTATGTATTTTGTTAGAAACTCCTTTCAATAGGTGGAAAGATGAAGACAAGAAAGACCTTTTAATTACTGGACGTTCAATTAATTCATTGCAAATTTACATAACAAATAAATTAATTAAAAGCTTCGGGAAGTCGTATAATGTAAAACTTAAATGTTTGGTTTTCTAAATTTTATTGGTTATGCACTAGCTAGTTATAGCTTCAAATAATAGATATATTTCTTCTTTAAAGGACAGGAGGATTGATTTAAACTACAAAAAGTGGGGCGAGTAATATTATATTTATTTAATTTTTACCATGCGCTAATTTTTTATTTTCCTTACAGCATTTTTTACCTATTTTTTACACCACCAGCAACCATTGCTTTTTACAACACTTTTTGTTGTATGTATTTATAAAGACTGTATGAATTTTCATATTGGATATTATTGGTTATATTATTCAATTTGAAACTTGCGGCACGCTCGAAAGATTTCCGCGTGCAATTTACAGATCTAGAAACTGCAAATTCTTGTGTTATGCCTACGGTAACGTTGGAATGGTCTTTCCTCACGCCTGCGCTTATGCTGCGTTATATTAGCGTTACGTCTTCATTGTGAATAGGGCCTCAGAATTGAATGAGCAGACATGCATATTAATTGTAATTCCTATGTTTCATGTTGTATGCCTTTTCAAAATTTTCAGAACAGAAGCCTTTGTTCATTCACTGACATCTGTAAATCAATTTTCCTTTTCTTTTCTAGAGAATTTTTAATATAGCGGTAACAATGGAGTGTTATAACAATTTTATATCACTGAATGTTATAATCTTCAATTGCTGGTACCTATGAGTGGGTCGGGTTAAAAGCTATGCATTTAATGCCAGCTATCTACAAAACAATTTTAATATTGCTTTTAAAAGTAGTAGTAGTGGTATTTATTAAGTACTTAGTATTACATTAATTGCATAACACAGTCGCATGGGTCATAAGACCGTAGATGCTCTCTAGAAAAATACCTGGTCTGTATACGTGACTTGCAGAATCGACCAGAAACAACTATGTTTATAATCACCACATTATATACATACATATAAAATTGAAAAACACTCTGAATCACACACGCAAACACACACACAAGTGCTCAAGCACCACATATATTTAAAGAAAATTTACATAAACACCTTATCTCTTAGTACACGTACTTCCATCAAGTATGTGCCCAAGCTTGGCCAGTTTTGGCTGTTTAGAATCAAGCCCAGCATGCTGTCCTCCGTCTGTTGGAAGCCAAAAATACTTCCGGTAATAATTTTTTCCTTAAACCCTCCGTCTGCACGCATGCTGCCAAAATATGCGTCCAGTCTTCTTGTTCCCCGCATAATGGGCAAATCCTCCTGCCATCATCATCAACAATCTTGCAAGCTTTCCACCCTCCAAACCTAAGCCATACTATTACCTTCCTCTGTTTTACACCCAATTCCAAAATATATGTTTCCTTACCCCACCTAGTTTTTATTTCATTTTGTAGCTCCAATGTTGATCTTTGTCTACATACAGACTCTATTTTCTACCTGTTTATATCACATAGTCGTCTTTTGACTTTTTTCACGGCACTGTATGTATTTTCATTACCCCTTTGCCAGATATCAGTTAAGCCTATTTTTGATAATTCCCATTGTAACCCCGCCGCCCACCATTTTGGATGCTCTATGTTGTTCATTTGATGTTGATAAGATATTGCTCTCAGAGTTGTTTGGTCACCTTTAATTATTCGCAGCCAGTACCTAACTACATTTAGTTTAGCAAATACAGCATCTTCCCAGCATCCTACCTCACGAAGAACTTCGTAGTTAGATTATAGTTCATATACATCTGCCAGTTGAATAAAACGAACTCTTTTGCAAATAGGAGAAAATATTTAAATTTAAAATTAGATGTCGTTTGTTTATTATGGTTGCTCTCTTGGTAATATTCAGGTTACTTAACACCACTGGTCAATTCGGAAAAATTAAGACGGCTGGAAATTGAGACTTAGAATGGATATCAAGAAAGCTTTACCTGTAAAATGCTACGTTAATATTACATTTTCTCTGTAACTACCTAGTAGAATATATTTACAAAGCGATAATATATTAGATAAAAAGGCTTAAGCTGGTCACCATTCAAAGGATGGCTGAAATAGGTTTAGTAGTTTCCGAGGTAACTTCGAACAAAACCTGCTATTATATCCCTGTAAATACAGGTTGTTTCATAAGTAAGGAATAATTTTAAAAAATTCCCCAAAACGTCAAATATAATGTTTTTAAAGGAAAACTTTACAAAGTTTTTTTTTTTAAATTTTTTCTATAGACTTCGTTAGTCTGACGTCAGAACTAGTCGTTGCCATGGAGATCGCCATTTTGCTTTCCAAACAACATTAATTCCTACAGTGAGTTTTTGAAAGTCTTTCATATAACTAATAATATTTAGTGTAATTGAGTATCTTAGTTTCAATTACTTTGGGTAGAGGCAAGGTGTTTCGAATAGCTGAAGCAGGGCCAAGAGCGTTTCTCTTGCATTTGTTATGTGTTTTGTTCCTGACTGCAAACCCTATAGTGAACTCCAGTCTAAAAATTCCCTAGATGAGTCCCCCCTTTTTTTTAATAAGCTGATAATTCAACCTGACTTAAGTCTTTATACCTCCAATAGAATTTAATTATACCACATTAGCTTACAGCTACAATTATTTCTGTTCAGTAATTACATTTTTAAGCAGGTATGCATTGCTGAACTTACATTTCAATTGAGGTTAAGTTAGGTATGCTTTAGTAATAATATAGCGAAGAACCACTTGGTTTAACAGATACTCTCTTTACACCTTGTTGCATTATGTACCACCCTTGATCGTATTACATTACACTTTATTATGTCATCTAACACTCTTGGTTGTGTTCATTACAGCTTGGGCAAATACACATGCACACAAGAAAACTATTTTTATTATTTTCGTTGAAATTTGGCATTTACGCTAAAAAAACAGCTCAAATTGTTATGCTTTTTAATATCTTTAAATACGTTAAGCGAAATTCCTCACCGGGCCATAAAAGAAAGTTTTACCCTATGGACATGTTTCCCAAACATATGTAACTGTGAGGTTGCTCTACGCTTTTATGTTGTCTATGGCTACTAAAAGATTGTATGTAAAAGTATTCCTTAATTATGCTTACCTGGGCATTGTAAGATTTATTTTTCATGCTGACTTGAACCTGGCCTCGCAAATAGGAAATTTTCCCATCATATGTCACCGCTAAGACGTGATTAGACTCAACAGCATCTTCACCTTTCTTTGCCAGTCTCAACTCGTCTTCAAAATGTACTATTATTTCACTCAGTTTCACAACCATGTTATAGCGTAATGCTCACTTACGGCGGCTATAGTTACCACTGTAATTATTTAATACTATTAACACTAATAATAACCTCTACACGGTGTAAGTATAACTGTATTCCTAGCAATGGTGTTTATCTAGGATTGATAAATAATTAATGTAGACTTTTCATAATAACATTCTCCCAAAGCAGTAGACAAATATACAGCACAAACTGCATAGCAACCAGTTGTTTGGAAAGAAAGATAGCCTCCTAGCAACAGCTGACGTCATCACTAAAGGAGTCTATTTGTTCGTTATTCCATTTACTTGCATGAACAATTTCATTTGTTTCATACAAAACGTTTGGTTGCTTGGGAGCAGTTTAATTGTTGGCTTGTTTAGGTAAGAATTTTCTCCACAATTTACACAAATACTGTAGCTAATGAAATTACAATTATTTAATAAGATGTTCAGAATGCTTCCCATTTACAATCTGGCAGTGGCTAAGTCAACACGTGAACTCTTGTTGAACATTTTTAATCACTACTGGTGTTATCTCTCTGCATTATTTCCGGATCCTCATTTTTAACTTCCATACCGTAACAAAGACTCAACATTTCAAATGCCTATCCCCATAAAAAGTAATCAAGTGGGGATAGTTCTTCCCATAGCAACCAAACCTTTTGTATAAGACAAATAAAATTGTTTCTGTAACCAAATAGGATAAATGAAAAAAAACATTCTGATGTGTTACACTCACATGACTTTCTCTACTCTTGTACAAACTATTTTTACAAACGCTTATTCTCCATCTACTTCATGTTAAACGAGATAAACATTTGCAGACTCTATCTTATTGCTAATTTTCTTGTAGATGTAAGGGGAAAATAGAAATACAGTAGCCTTTAAGCATAGACATATCTCTTAATAGCTGGTTGCTATGTGCAGCACCATTCTCTTTCCCACGATTAATACTCTTTGCAGTTCCCATTTGAGAAAATAAGTATTGAAAAATTTAAGGGAATAACAAGCAATATCCAAAAATGGTTCACTCAACAAAAAATGTATATGACATAAATTGTGTATGTTAACGCGATCTACATTTTTTGTGTAGTAAAATTTTGTCTATCTATTATGGTTTACCAGTTATGCAAAAGTCGTTCACAATGAAGAATACTTTTGGAGACATTCCCAGAAAATTCAAGATATACATTTTATTTGTCATGAAAATATCTAAAACATATGATATTTTAATCACAATCGTTAGAGCCATTTTTGAGAAAATTAAAATTTTCGAAAAATGTTCCATGTAAAGGGTAATCTGAGGTGGGAGTATTTTCTTGAAAACCTTCGTGTCGCATCTCTGGAAGATACTGAACCTAAATACCAAGTTTGGTGTTTATCCGACTGTTCGTTGCTGAGTTATGCTGTCACAGACAGACATACACACGGACATGTTTCCAAAAATGTTTTTTTTTGGATTCAGGGGGTCTCAATACATGTATTTCCGGTGAAATCTCGGTATCGAATTTTTGGGTGGAATACAATACTTCCCCTACTTACTATACGTAGTAGGGAAAGTAAAAAAGTATGTTGCTATTTAATTTTTTGTGTATGACGTCACATCTGTATAATAATGGTTGATCATTTTATTTCTTTTCTGTAAAGTGTTACTTCCAAAATATTAAATTTGACGTGTCAGAGCTTTTATTTAAAAATGAGTTAACTTTAGTTTTATGTATCGCATCATTCCACCCTGTATGTAGAATAGATTGATCGGCCATTAATGTCGACCGATGCCAAATTGCTATCTTGTACCACCTTTTTTCTCATTTAACTGATGAAGAACAAATGCGTTGTGTGTTTCAGCAAGAGAGGGACACGCCCCATGCGACTCAGTCTCATTACTTACAATAGCTGACGTGTTTGATGAGAGGGCAATCACCACAGAGTTGTGGCCGCCTTGATTTCCAGACTTAACGCCCTGTGATTCCTTTTTACGAGGCTGTCTAAAGGGCAGAACCTGTAATTCCCCTAACATTGGAGGAACTGCAAAACAACATAGCAGAAATAGCCAATATTCTTGAAGTGGTGTTGCTATGTTTGAATCAAAATCTCTTTACGGATTACGTCGCCTGCCCTACAGCAAATGGCTGACATTTTCAGCACGTTCATTGAAAAAGTCAAGCACGATTTCAGTACCTAAAGTGTCGAATACGTGTCCTGATTACTGAATGAGTGCTTCCAGTACATGCTCCAGGAAACACTAAATCAAAGCATTATGCACAAATTGGTTTCGGTTAGGTATTACACAGTTATAAAAATAAAAATCAACTATTAATAGAACAAATGTGTTCATGTATGTATTTTATTTACTTATTTATTTATTACAACATGTTCCATTACTCATTGGCAATACTAAATGCTAAGGTTAGCATCTTTATGAATATTTTAATTCCTTACGAAATATTGTGACTTTATTCAATTTTCACAATATGGCTTTGTTTAGTTTACACTGTCAGTTCACTTTTCCTTAGGTGTAGCGGCCTCTTCTTCCTTCCGTTTCACTCGCTGGGGCTTCTAACACAAGACCTCTCTAATCGCTCGCGATAGCAGCATTCACTAAACGTCGCAACCTCACTCGTAGAACGCACTGAGTTACCAGAAGTTTATGACGCATCAAAAATTCATTCACTATCTGTGGGACCAAAGACAAGGTACAAAAGCTTTTTAAAATGTCGGTGCTGTGATTATTTAAAGCATTACTTGACCATTCCGACCAATGATTGTTTCACAGCCATAGCATAATTATAGGCTCTGCAGTATTTCAGAGCTTGGAAGACGTTCCGAGGAAGTTTCACTTGTTTTGTGTTAATATCAGGGGTAGGTATAGGTATAGGGGATTCAACGGAGGAGGATACCTCGCGCGCTGTGAGGTGCAGAAGCCATAGGAGGCTACAGGCCGCAACCAGACAGGTTAGAGACACGTGTGGAAGTCCCTAACATATCCAAGCTCGCAGACTCGTCCCACTACTGCAGCCGCCGAGAGAGGGCGATACACACCTACTAATTAAGCAGCCCTCTGGTCTCCACGGAGAGTACTCTTTACATTAAGCACGATCCACTCCATCTAACCGGCACCGTCATACACCATGAAACCTAGAAGCACAAAAATAAAATAAACATGTAAAATATAATTCTGGCATCTATATCTCTAAGCCAAAACGTATATTCCAAATTATGATTTATTATTTAATTCATGTACATAATTGTTTTCACACATTGTTGTTCAGACTAAATCTTGGGCTAACTAAAAAACAAACAAACACAAATGTAATATATGACTTCTATATTATTCTACCATTCCTACTGGAAACCAGTCCCATCAACTGGTTACCAGTTGCATATATGTCCATTATCTTTATATCAACTTAAATTCTAAATACTGGAAGCTAGCAGTCTTAAACTCTGGTGGCCAGCATTCTAACTAGTCTATAGTTTCAATTCATTTTTTAAGCCTTAAGCCTAAATTCACTCAATGCTCCAATTTTAGCACCAAATTTAGCAGAATGTTCTGGACTTTCGATTGCTGTCACTAGATGCGCAGATGTTCATGTTTTATTCGTAATTGTTAGTTTTATTGTCGGCAACTGTTTTTGAGATTTTGTTCTAGTCAACGTGAAATGGAGTACACATTAAATGAACGACTCTTCCTTGTAAAGCAATACTGGATTACGAATTCAATTACAGCTACTCAAAGGGCATACCCGAGAGAATTTGGTGTCCGGATTCCTCTCCAAAGAAACACATTACTGGGACTGGTAAACAAATTGGAAACAGCTGGATCTCTGGTGAGTGAGAAAGGCAAAACTCGTTCATCTAGGCTTCCCACGGTTGTTATTGACGTAAGAGTACGACTGGATCAGTCACCTAAAAATCATTAAGACGTTTGTCGCAGGAGACAAGGTACAGCTACTCAATGTGTCAAGAGAGCTGTGAAAAGTGCAGGCCTAAAGCCGTATAGGATTACGGTTGTCCATCAGTTACAGGAACCAGATAAGGATAGACGACTGAATTATTGCCGTTGGTTTCAGGCGTTCATTGTGCAAAATCCTGCCATATTGTCCATCACATGGTTCACAGATAAAGCATGGTTCCATTTATCCGGCTATGTGAACTCAAATAACTCACGCTATTGGGCCAGCGAAAATCCACATATTCATGAAGCACCTATGCACCCGGTTAAAATCGGAGTTTGGTGCGCAACATCCGCACAGGGAATTGTGGGACCAATTTTGTTTTTGAAAACAATGTGAACACTGAAGAGTACCGACGGATTTTCATGGAGTTTGCTGAGCAACTAGACGATGTAGAGCTGAGTTGGATATTTTCAGCAGGACGGCGCTACATGCCATATATCAAATGAATCCATGGCACTAATTGCAAGTTCCTTTGACGATCGTAATTTCTAAGAACTTGTGGCCACCGAGATCTCCGGATTTGACATCGCCGGACTTCTTTCTATGGGGTTACTTAAAAGGCAGAGTTTATGCCACACGTCCCCAGACATTGGACGATCTGTTCATTACACAGGAGATTCAAGCTATTGACAACAGAGTCCTCCAACGAGTGGCCAGTAACATGGAACGACGTGTTGAGTTGTGCCTTATGCAGGAATGAGGACATTTTCATCATTTGCTATAGAGGTAAGCAATTTCCCAAAATTTCTCTGCATTTCGGGCATAATAAGTTGACGTTAGCATAACTCGTTTTGAAACAATTAAAGAAGTAAATGTGTCAGTTCTTCATAAATCACCCTGTACTTAATTACTAACACCATTATAAAATTCTTTTCTTCCACCTTAAAATGTTCTCAATTTATTACATTAAAGAACGGCTGAAAGATGAGAAGAAAACGGAATGAAGGGGAAATGTTGGAAAGGAGATAGAGAAGAAACCACCCCAGCATTCGCCTGCCGACCCCGGGGAAACTACGAAAAATCTATGGATCAGGTTGGGCGGTCGCTGGAGATCGAACCCGAGACCCCCCGAATGCGAGTCGCACATGTTACCGCGTCGCCACCTTGCTCGATAATATGAGGCGTATTTTTGAAGTAGGTACCGTTTTAATATATTGCCGCTATAGCGCTTTTGAGCTTGCGTGATCACTTCCTCTATTCATTATGAAGCCAGATAACAACTGTGAGCGATCGTCACTTTGTGTTTTCCTGTTGTTAGAGCGTTTCGAAATGTTCAAAACAATGAACCTCCTACCGATTATGAAGTCAGATCAGTAATTCGTTTTTTAAATGTGAGAAATGTTACGCCAGCAAACATTCATCGCCAATTGTGAGGTTTATGAGGAAAAATGATGAGTGACAATTCTGGACCACATACCGTCAAACAAACTCAAAATCTGATCGCATTATTTGACTGAGAACAATTCGACCACTCTCTCTACAGTCCGTATTTGGCACCAAACGATTTTCAACTGCAGAAATTCCTTGGTGGAAAACATTTCAACGATGATGATGCTGTGAAACAAGACGTGTATACTTGGCCTTCATCACAGGCGGCATCATTCTTTGAAGAAGGCATACGAAAATTGGTTTCCCGTTACAAGCACCTGAGTAATGCGGTGACTATGTGGGAAGTAGTGTTAGGTGTAAGGTAATAAATAATAATAAAGTATTTAGAAAATAATGTTATTGTTTAAAAAATCTGATGTGATACATTCATATACTTTCTCAATCCTCTATCTGTATTAGTGGGTACACACACTATTCTTACTAAAGCTTATTTTTCTATCTACTACTTTTTAGTTTAAAAACACCCATGCATAAATAGCTACATTACAATTTCGTTATAGATACAAAGAGAACAGCGATAGTCAAATGTTTAAGAGCTGGAATCTATACGCTGGCCTTAAAACACCAACCTCTTTCTATGCAATCGCTAGAAACAACTTAAAATGGATGGGACTTAAAAACAACGACAAGTATTGAACAATTCAAACCTTTAGTAACGTATATCTCTGAAACGGCTTATGCCACACAAAACTTACATGAAATAAATTGTGTGTTTTAAAGAGATCTACATTTTTTTGTAAGGTACATTTTCGTCTATCGCTTAACGTTTACCAGTTATACAAGATTATACAAAATTCCTTCCGAATGTTGGCTTCCCAGACTATTCCCAGAAAATTCAAGATATACACTTTGTTTTTCATGTAAATATCTTTAATATTCTTATGGTGTTTTAATCAAAATCGCTACAGCCATTTTTTAGAAAATAAAAGTTTTCGAAAAATGTTCCATGTGAAGCGTAATTGGGGGAGGGGATATTTTCTTAAAACCTTTGTGTCGTACCTTTTGAAGGTACTAAACCTAAATACCAAGTTTGGTATGTATCCCAAGTTTTGTTTTTACTTTCCCTACTACGTATAGTAAGTAAGGGAAGTATTGAATTCGATACCAATATTTCACTGGAAATACATGTTTTGAGGCGCTCTGAATCCAAATAAAGCGTTTTTGAAAACATGGGAACAGCATAACTCAGAAAAGAAAGGTCAGATAAATATCAAACTTGGTATTTTAGTTAAGCATCGTCCAAGGATGCGACACGAAGATTTACAAGAAATACCCTTTACATAGAGCAATTTTCGAAAATTTTGATTTTCTAAAACATGGCTCTAACGATCTTGATTAAAATGCCATATATGAAAGACATTTATATAACAAATAACATTTATATCTTGAATTTTCTGGGAATAGCCTAGGAAGTGTTCTTCATTCCGAAGGAATTTTGTATAATCTTGTATAACTTGTAAACGTTAAGCGATAGACGAGAAAGTACCACACAAAAAATGTAGATCTCTTTAAAACGCAGAATTTATAAACAATACGTTTTTTTGTGATATAAGTCGTTTCTGAGATATCCGTTATTAAAGGTCTGAATTCTTCAGTATAATATTCTTTTAAAGTCCCATCGATTTTCAGTTGTTTCTCGTAATTGCAATGAAAGAATACGGAATTTTAAGGCCAAAATATAGCGTCCAGTTCTTAAACATTTGACTATCGTTCTCTTTGTATTTATAATGTATAATTTAGCTGTTTTTGCAAAGGTTTATTTGAGTTAAAAGTGGTAGAGAGAAACTAAACTTTAGTAAGAATAGTTTGTATACCCAGTAATAAAGATAGAGGATAGAGAAAGTTGTGTGAATATATCACATCAGATTTCTTAGTTATGCTGTTCATAGGCACACACACGGACCTTTTTCTAAAAATGTTTTTTCTTTTGGATTCGGAGGCCTAAAACATGTATTTCTGGTGAAATCTCGTTGTCGAATTTTTGGGTGGAATGCAATACCTCTCTATCTTCTATGTGCGTGTTAGAGAAAGTAAAAGATAGTGGTACTTCAGAACACGCTTCATATCAGGGGATGTTGCATCCATTATTAAAAATTGTTGGGGTTGTGCGAAATTACAGTTATAAGGGGTAAGGTGACGATTTATCGTAAAAATCTTCTATATGATTATACTATAATTTCATAGAGAATGGGGAAGGTAAATTAAATTAATTAAACCGTCATTAGAGTTTATGAATCTACCCGTGTAAAGCCAGCTAGTAGTTTGTAATTAAATTTTCGGCGCCTGTTTATCACAGCTCAATCAGCATGCCAGTTGTGATAGTTCATATGCAGCTGTTTCTGTTTGTGATCAGGAAGAGCGGTGGCAAGTTGCCATAGCAACTAACAGATGAGGATGCCGAGCACTTCGTTACGCTGATCATTAAATGAAAGGAAATTTGATGGAAGAGATCAACAGTACAATGCGACGCGCCATTAATAACGTTACGGCGTTAAAATGTCAACTGCACATACACAACCTATAATTGCCGTGATACACGATTACTGCCTGCACAAACAGATGAAACAAAAGCCTGCCGACGTTAATGTTCACGTTAGACCAGAACTTGAGCTAAACTTTACTTTTTATTTGTAAATCAGAGTTAAACAAGCGAGGTGGCGTAGCTGTAACGTGCGCGACTTGAATTCGGAAGGACCCGGCGACTGCCCACTATGAACTTCGGGTTTTTCGTGATTTACCCGGGTCGGCAGGCAAATTCTGGGTAGTTCATCTTCTACTACAACTTTCTGGCCTCAGATTTGTTGTACCCATAGTCTTCCTTATCATCTGTTTTAGTGTTCTACGGCCACGCGACTGTGTTCGGTGTTCTGTAGAGGTTTCTTCGCTGGCGTCCTTGCGAGACTGCTCAGTTAAGTCTCGTCTCTGAGTGGGCTCCGCCCCGGGGGACCGCCAGGGTTTGGTGGCTTTTGGGTAGGCCCGGGCGCGTTGGATGCGTTCGATTTGGAAACGTTAGGGACCGTGTCCATTCTTGCGGTCGTCGTCACTCGGATGTGGCCGCCCTTTGGATCTCTCCCCTTCTCCCTCCCACGGATCACGTTAGAAGCAAAACTGACCGTTTTTGCCTTCTTGCGTCTCTACCCCAATTGCGGGGACCTTCTGTTCGTTCCTACCTTCACCTTTAAATGTTCGACCTCAAATATTAACTAAAGTAGTTATATTTTTAGGTAGTAGGAATATGCTTTATGTTTATATGTACCACGTATGGAAGCCAATTTGTCGCAGTCACTTCGTGTTATCTTTTGCTGGGCGCCTGTTATTGTATTACTACTTTGAATGTTGGGTTTATTGTCCTCCGGCTGGCTATTATTATTATTATTATTATTATTATTATTATTATTATTATTATTATTATTCAGTCGAGCACATCTCTTGAACAAGGTGTGTAAACGGAAAGGATTTGTTACTCAAAGATAACACTGATAAAAGAATTTGTTTTTACACTTTTATTACCGTCACAATTAATTAAGTTCACATATTGACTCATGATACACGCCAGACTGAAACTGTTATGTTTTCTAATGTTATTATTATCACTTATTTGCCGCACTTTATTAATTCGCGTATTTCACATTTATAAATAACTTTACGACGCGAGAGATTCTGTAGAATTGCGACGTGTAATTCGCGAACGATTCTGATGAACTAAGCGACGTTTAACTTCTGAATGATTCTGTTGGACTCAGCGACGTGTAACGCGTGGATGATGTTGTTGAACTGGGCAAAACTTGCCTCTGGCTTTAGCTTTTTATACTCCCACACCCCGATATGCCTAAACATTATAACAGAGCTGCTATTGGTTAATAAAACGCGCCAACATTAGCGTCTATTTTTATATCCAATCAAATTTATGAAAACATATGCACTAGGGAAGAAATTCCCGCCATTTCTAAGAAAAGCGCGCCAATCTGACGTCATTTGTTTGTCTCTTCTAATTAATGTTCAACTCACCCCCTCGCTCATTTTTATCCGCTCCTATTGTCAGTTTCAGTGAGGCCGTGTAAAATTATTTCCTAACAATGCTTATAATTAACAAACATCTCAAATCAATGTCATACAATAATGCTTATTTACACTACAATCACTCTGGAATTTACATTATTGTGATACAAATTACTGCCACACAAGTTCATCGTTTGAGGACTACAGAGGTAATGTAAGCGGAATTTTTAGAGTTACACAAGTATGAATACCATGACTAAAGCAAAACTCATAAAACGTCGTGTTTAAGTCAGGCTGGTTCGATAACGCAAGATGAAAATGATTTTTAATCCCAGTAGAGTACAAGGAAAACGTACTGATAAGTTTAAAGTATTCAAAACACTTACAATTTTCTTGAGATATTAGAAAGAGGAATACAATATATACCATCTGAGTAACAGATGTGCCATTTTCTCCCCTTCCGCAAGTTTGAACTACGTCCATAGTATCAGAATGGCATATTCAAGACGGCGCGGGTTGGGCGTCGGTGTATGCCATTGGTGAATAAAGTCGCCAATAGTGAGGTGGCGGCAGCATTACAACGGAGGAAATGAGAAGTATTCACCTTCTGCTAGCTTGGGTGAATTGGCACGGAATATGAGGAGATTCTGACATGCACGCCTACCGGTAGCACGCAAATACGAAACATGAGTCAAGGCGCACTATTTTTTCGGACTATTCAACATTTTCTAATCAATAGTTTTGGTGAGTAAATTCCAAAATTAATTAACTTGAAGTGCCAGGTAGACAGGGGGAAGCAGACAAGGAGAGATGGCTGTAACGTTCTCTTATATGAAATAAATAAATGTTGTTACGTTGGGGGAAAGCAAGATTCAAACGTTGCCTGTACAATGATATTCTATAATGTTAAAATACTTTTAAAATTGTATCGGAGTCAATATATATATATATATTGTATTTCGTTAATTATGTAATAATTACTGGAAGGTAGAATGTTTCTTTGGCTTGTTAAATATCTACCATTTTTGGAATGAATAGATAAAGTCGTGTAATAATATACCAAGTACTGTGTTACGCGAGAAGCTAGTCACAAATACCAAGTGATTACTATGTGACAGAAACATTTGTATTATTGGAAAAGTTATAATGGGAGAAATAAAACAGGAAAAGAGGTATTCTCGTTTATTGTTGTAACTTATTCCTACCTATACCAAGTAGGGGAATTCCCTATACTGAGCATCCTTCACATTTTTACATACATATATAACTGGGTTAGGGTTAGGTAGTAATAAATAAAAGTAACACAAAGGTTAGTTTTATATACATAAGAATATTCCTTGCGTATTAAAATGTGTAGCTTTCCTACCACCATTGGTTGTTCATTTGTATATTCACTTCGCAGGCCTCACTTTAGGTTCATGACATGCGTGGAATGTATATTACACTGCGCAATTTCCTAGTAGACAGATGCAGTATTACGTTCCATCCACAAGTACAATATTCAGATTTCAGCATAAATATATTTTTGGAGATCCCTGAACTCCCCCCTCAAAAAATGTCGTATCAGTATGTTGCCATGGTAGCCCAGTTGGTTAGAAAACATCTGATGTGTTACACTCACATGACTTTCTCTACTCTTGACAAGCTCTTATTCTCCATATATTTCATATTAATCGAGATAAACATTTGCAGAAACGATCTTTTGACATGCAAAGAGAATTACATTTTACACATAGCGACCAGTTCTAAAAATATTTGACTATCGCTTAAGGCCTACTATGTTCCCCTTGTTTTGTATTTGCAAGGGCAATATAGAAATACAGTAGCCTTTAAGCATAGACATATCTCTTAATAGCTGGTTGCTATGTGCCGGACCATTATCTTTACCACAGATTAATACTCTTTGCATATCCAAGACAAAAAAATCTGATGTGTTACACTCACATGACTTCCTCTACTCTTGTACAATCTAATTTTACAAACGCTTATTCTCCATATGGTTCATGTTAATCGAGATATCGAGATGTCAATCTTATTGGTAATTTTCTTGTAGATGCAAGGGAAATATGGTAGCTTTTAAGCGATAGTCAAATATTTTAACGCTGGTTGCTATGTGGCGCATTCCATTCTCTTTGCATGTCCAGGACATAAAAAAATGAATAACGAATGTGAGAAAAAGTATAAGTATTGTAAAATTTAAGGAAATAACAAGCAATATCTCGAAAACGGTTCACTCAACAAAAGAAATGTATATGACATAAGTTGTGTATTTTAACGCGATCTACATTTTTTGTGTAGTAAAATTTTGTCTATCTCTTATGGTTTACCAGTTATGCAAAAGTCGTTCACAATGAAGAATACTTTTGGAGACATTCCCAGAAAATTCGAGATATACATTTCATTTCTCATGACATTATCTTAAACATATGATATTTTAATCAAAATCGTTAGAGCCATTTTTGAGAAAATTAAAATTTTCGAAAAATCTTCCATGTAAAGGGTAGTCTGGGGTGGGGGGATTTTCTTGAAAACCTTCGTGTCGCATCTCTGGAAGATACTGAACCTAAATACCAAGTTTGGTGCTTATCCGACTGTTCGTTTTTGAGTTATGCTGTTCACAGACACACACACACAGACACACACACAGACACACAGACACACACACAGACACACACACGGACATGTTTCCAAAAATGCTTTTTTTGGATTCAGGAGGTCTCAAAACATGTATTTCCGGTGAAATCTCGGTATCGAATTTTTGGGTGGAATGCAATACTTCCCCTACTTACTATACGTAGTAGAGAAAGTAAAAATGAATAGCGAATTCCCATTTGAGAAAATAAATATTGAAAAATTTAAGGGAATTACAAGCAATATCTCGAAAATGGTTCACTCAACAACAAAAATGTATATGACATATTGTGTATTTTAACGCGATCTACATTTTTTGTGTAGTAACATTTTGTCTATCTATTATGGTTTACCAGTTATGCAAAAGTCGTTCACAATAAAGAATACTTTAGGAGACATTCCCAGAAAATTCAAGATATACATTTTATTTGTCATGAAAATATCTTAAGCATATGATATTTTAATCAACATCGTTAGAGCCATTTTTGAGAAAATTAAAATTTTCGAAAAATGTTCCATATAAAGGGTAATCTGAGGTGGGGGATTTTCTTGAAAACCTTCGTGTCGCATCTCTGGAAGATATTGAACTTAAATACCAAGTTTGGTGTCTATACGACTGTTGGTTTCTGAGTTATGCTGTTCACAGACGCACACAAGGACATGTTTCCAAAAATGCTTTTTTTTTGATTCAGGGGGTCTCAAAACATATATTTCCAGTGAAATCTCTGTATCGAATTTTTGGGTGGAATACAATACTGTCACGAACCATACTGTTTCGAAATTGGACTAGTGGATTATTTGGCAGTAATACTTAATTATTTGATAGAAGACATAAATTGTCTTAAGTTCTAAATTCACGGAATGGAGTTGTCCACGGATGTCACACCATCCGAGGGAAATTACACAAAGGCACTCCTATTCCGACAGCCCACGACGTCCGGGTAGGTCGCCACATTAAAGCGATATCTACCCTTAGTGGTTAATGCCACTTCCGGTTACGTACCAGGCGCACCCTTTTTGGAAGCCTGTGGTACGGTAGTGACGCAAATAGACGGAAAGGCCAAACCACCACCGGATATAGAAATCATATATAAACTGAGTATAGGCATCCGGTGGCGCGCTCAGTTCAGTGTAGCTAAGAGGGGATGCTGCTCGACGCTTAGTCCAATGCAGCTAGGGATGCTACACGGCTGACGCCCGTCTATACCAACCAAGCGTCATGACGGACCTCAGTCGGTCGGCATGCCCTCACACCGTGTCAAACCGAGGGTGCCGTCATGACGCTTGGTTGGTATAGACGGGCGTCAGCCGTGTAGCATCCCTAGCTGCATTGGACTAAGCGTCGAGCAGCATCCCCTCTTAGCTACACTGAACTGAGCGCGCCACCGGATGCCTATACTCAGTTTATATATGATTTCTATATCCGGTGGTGGTTTGGCCTTTCCGTCTATTTGCGTCACTACCGTACCACAGGCTTCCAAAAAGGGTGCGCCTGGTACGTAACCGGAAGTGGCATTAACCACTAAGGGTAGATATCGCTTTAATGTGGCGACCTACCCGGACGTCGTGGGCTGTCGGAATAGGAGTGCCTTTGTGTAATTTCCCTCGGATGGTGTGACATCCGTGGACAACTCCATTCCGTGAATTTAGAACTTAAGACAATTTATGTCTTCTATCAAATAATTAAGTATTACTGCCAAATAATCCACTAGTCCAATTTCGAAACAGTATGGTTCGTGACAATACTTCCCCTACTTACTATACGTAGTAGAGTAGATGAATTTGAGATATCCTTGTGGTTTACCTGGAAAAATGCGAACCAGTTGGGAAATTTAATGTCTTGGCGGCATGTTGCCATGGTAGCTCAGTTGGTCAGAGTAACCGGAAGATCTGTGATTTAAATCCCAACCTTGTCCTTCAAACGGGTTGTTTAAAAGAACAATTAATTACCTCCCCCCAAAAGTTCTAGATAAAAGATCCGTGTGTGTGTGAAACACAGATTATGTAGACAATATTCCCACGGGTAGCTTTAGCGACTGCATTGGCTTTCGACACGTCTAATTTGTCACAAGAGAAGGTGTGAGAAGCAATAAATTCCAAAGTTGGTAGTTGTCTTCTAGGCAATGGTGGACGCGTGTCCCACTATTTCTGGAAGCGTATGCTGACATATTCAAGGATTGGGTGTGACAGAACAGCTTTATGCAATGGAATTTGAGTCTTTAATGCCTCGGTTGCTTAATATTGCTACACAGCTGGTCGATGAGCGACCGCAAGTCCTTGCGGTTTTCTCTCGGTAGTGACAATAGCTCCTTTACGTAAACATTCAAGATTATCCGTTGATTGTTTTAGTGGTTACAAATTAAATCCTATGCAACTCTGAAGTTCTCCTGAATGACGGGCAGGTTGTGGATCGGTTTGTGAGGTTCGTCGGATATACATACAATTAAGTGCTGCTGAATATTGTTACTGACTCATTTTGAATAATTAATGAGGGAACGTGTCGTGGAAATGTATAATTTCAGAGAACCTCCAAATTTTTGCAATGTTACCAGAGAAAAAATCTGATGTGTTATACTCACATGACTTTCTCTACTCTTGTACAAACTATTTTTACAAACGCTTATTCTCCATATGCTTCATGTTAATCGAGATGTTAATCTTATTGCTAATTTTCTTGTAAGTGCAAGGGGAATATGGTAGTATTTAAGCGATAGTCAAATCTTTTAAGAGCTGGTTGCTATGTGGCGCATTCCATTCTTTTTGTAGGTCCAGGACATAAAAAACATGAATAACGAATTCCCATTTGAGAAAAAGTATTGGAAAATTTAAAGGAATAACAAGCAATATCTCGAAAATGGTTCACTCAACAAAAATGTATATGACATATTGCGTATTTTAACGCGATCTACATTTTTTGTGTAGTAACATTTTGTCTATCTCTTATGGTTTACCAGTTATGCAAAAGTCGTTCACAATGAGGAATGCTTTTGGAGACATTCCCAGAGATATACATTTCATTTGTCATGAAAATATGTTAAACATATGATATTTTAATCAAAATCGTTAGAGCCATTTTTGAGAAAGTTAAAATTTTCGAAAAATGTTCCATGTAAAGGGTAATCTGAGGTGGGGGGATTTTCTTGAAAACCTTCGTGTCGCATCTCTGAAAGATACTGAACCTAAATACCAAGTTTGGTGTTTATCCGACTGTTCGTTTTTGAGTTATGCTGTTCACAGACACACAGACACATACACACGGACATGTTTCCAAAAATGCTTTTTTTTGGATTCAGGGGGTGTCAACACATATATTTCCGATGAAATCTCGGTATCGAATTTTTGGACGGAATACAATACTTCCCCTACTTACTATACGCAGTAGAGAAAGTAAAAATTGCAGTGCATGTTTATGACAGTAGCTAAATCTATTAGTCCCGAGCTTACCCGGCCGTTCCGATTTGAAGCTAACTGTCCTATGTCCCTCAGGAAATCTTCGGGTCGCCGTATTATCCCAATTTCTGATTAATTCAAAACAGTCAACGATGTGTATGTTTGTTTTTTCTCCGAACCCTTGAATTAAACAGTGTGCATTGATATCTGAATATGTATATCATGGTTTAAGTTTCGCATCCTGCTGAAAGTATACTAACCTGGTTACGATTATGCAACTAGCTGATACTAGCGCCTAGTGACATTAGACGTTAAGCAGCTTTTTCAACTTGTTATGTTACATTTTTACAAGTGAAAGATATTATTAAATGACATTTCACGCAATACAGGATTGAGATTTTATCATGCTATACTTTTTCCTTCGTTTCTCAGAGGAAGTCCTACAGTGGAAGTCTTTGAAGCCACAAGATTATCTTCCTTATCGGAGGCTTTAGGCGTGTTTCCTGGAGACAACTTCATCGTTGCTCCCTAAGCTGCTGTTGACCAGAGACTTCAAATATTAGGGTGTTATCAGCAGTAGTGAGTATCCAGTGTATCGTGACCATTATCATCCAGGCAAATCCCGTCGTCGACAGAACAGAGGACGTAGCCAGTTGGAGTGTAACTAGATCTTCCATAGTCGGCGGGTTAATTTGTCCCTTAAGGGCATATTACTGACCCAGTTCCAGAGATCATCAGCGCCTCTGCAGTAGCAAACGGCATGAAACATGACAGGTTTTCTTGCAAGTCTTGCAGAGATTACATATTGCAGTACCATGTCGCTGTTGCCTATCCATAGTTGGCAGCAACTCTTCAGAACCTCGTAAGCTGGGAAGTTTTCCAAGAGGCTCTGGTGTGAGAATGTTTAAAATATTTCCAGATTCTTATCCAGGGTCGCTGAGGATATTTCTGATGGACATGTGGTACAAAGTTTTGGTTCACAAACTATAGACAATCAAAATATTTGATTGTAAGTGATCACAAATGCTCTTCGGGAATTCGTTCAAGTAATCGCAATATCGAACGTAGAGCAGATGAAAGATGGCTACGGTTTCGTTTGGTGATCCAGAAATGTTATAATAAGCAACTTTAAAATTACACAACATTTATTTACACATTGTAGATACTGTTGTTTTGGCCAGCAGTGCCGCATACTTTATAGAAATGTGGACTAAATGCATCTCACTTTTAGCTATGCATAAATCGAAGTTGCGATCGTGCAACTCTATAATATCTTCCATACCAGAGATAATCTCCAATAATCCTCTGAATGTTTTGAGAATACCGAGGTGCAATGGGTAAAACAGAGGTCATATACCATACGGTGCTCATACAACAAATGTGGAATTACCAAACTTGTATTAGGTCTAGGTTCCTGACTTCTGCATCACGTAAACGGTAACTGATTAATTTTGATTTCCCAGTTCAACTGTAGCATCTCTTGCAGTGAAGTAGTAAAGGTGATCCCAAGTATCTTAGTGGAGTGTAATAATTTCATACCATAGCAGCGTGTTTTATTTACTAACGTTATCCTTTGCTTTGATGTTTGTTTTCAGATTCCTGAGTATCTTCTCTACGTCTTTGAAGAGTAAAACTGGATACAGGTAAGCTTTCTAACGAGTTTGTCATTGCCAATTCAGTCATTACAGACAGTTAACCTACATGGAACATGAACTCTGATAGATAGAATTATTTGTTGTTTAACTGTTTCTATGACCGTTGAATTAACTTTTTCTTGGGCTGGCTCAAACTCTGAAATTGAGAGACTGTTTGCTTCAATAAATAAAAAATGGAAAAATAGGAAGGCTACGCGTCAGAAACAGGTGTTGATAACGTCCTAATACTGAATTATAATTTTAAAATGTCGTACAGAAAAATGATTAATTACAAAATAATATTTTACTGGGAAAAATATATTCCAGTGACAAATATTTATAAATATTACGAAGCGTATTTGTGTCTCGGTTTTCTTCGGATAACATATGACAGGTTTAAACTGGAATTATCGTTTGAGGGTGCTGCTACATGCATCAGTGGACAGCAAAGTTTCAATTTTGAATTATATTCCTCGAAGGTTTTCCTGTCAGAATTAGAGGATTCGTCTTCACCAAAATGTATTTCCAACTGCGTCTACATAATTATATTTGTCTACGCTGGTTGCAGGAAATTTCTGCCTTACGCGGATATCGTTAACGTTGCCATCTGCCAAGCTGTTAATTTAAATTACACGGGCATATTACACGAGATTTAATAACAGCTCTTTTTCCATAAGGATGCGTTGTTGGCTTTCCTCCATTGCGATGAGGATAGGGTGTAGCGCTACAGGAGAAACCAGGAATAAACTAGATTATACTCACCGGTGTTAAGTTAAATTGAATTTTATTTGTGGACGTTCTTTTTTAACTACTATGAGGCATTTTTATTAGGCTTGTGGTTTTTCTTACGTAACGTAAACCTACGACACGGGACCAGCGGATTTACTTCCCTTCCGATGGAAGCTATGCTAAGGAATTTTACGCCCGAAAAACATCCATCGCCCTCCGTCGGGTTTGAACCCACGACCTTGGAAACTAGAGGCTAACATGGTACACCTAAACCACGGAGGGCGACATTGATAACCTATGATTACTCATTCTTAAGGAGACTACTTTTGAGGTTAGGCCAATGTAGGAAGCGTTACAAAGTTTGCACTGCAGCACACACACAACATTTTGGGGAACAATTGCCAAAAGACTATTTTAAACTACCAGTAGAGATTTGGGCTATAAAATGTTTGACAAGGAATGATTATAGTGCATATCTTGCATCAGATTTATTCGGGTTTTATAGTCCGATATATGTGTTTGTGGGTGCCTGCGTTTTTATTTTGCACGTCAGCTGTTTATTAGTGATCGTTCTGCATCTGCATTTGTTATAGAGATACGGATGAATGTATGGATGTATAGATAGACGCAGTACGGATGGGTGGATGGGTGTAATAAAACTCTCTTTTGAAATCAACTTTGTTTTTAAATCTCGCAAGATATTACGCAGAAAAACTGATCGTTTAATCCCCCATTCTTTGCACAGTCTAATGAAAGACTGATGCCTGTTTGTGGATAAAGCTGACTAACGCTGTCAAAAGGATTTTCAAAGAAAAATATAACAAGTGTAACTTGCCTTTGGTCTCAAAATAGGACTTTAGAGGCAAAAACATATGATGAAATCGTTTAACAACACGAAGTATGACCGTCCTTGTTTTAGTGTACCGTAATATATGTTTGTATTCTTGATCTACAATACGTAAATGAGATTCTCTACTCGAACTGTGTATAACTAGGAATATATGTTTC
Organism: Deroplatys truncata; assembly: GCA_030765065.1. Lineage (NCBI taxonomy): Eukaryota > Metazoa > Arthropoda > Insecta > Mantodea > Mantidae > Deroplatys > Deroplatys truncata. Next base: position 35,624,176 of record CM060989.1, read on the forward strand.
AGACAGTTCCTTCTACATTAATAAGTAGCTGTCTGATAGTATTACTGATTATGTGAGGTTTATACCTACACGTACTACATCATGCCCTTAGTTATGGATCTTTCAAGGTATCATTCCTGTACGAAACCATTTTGCTTCGTCACTTGTCCACAGAGGTATGTGTAAGCAAATGTACCTCTATTTTGTAACGGGCAGATGACAGCCTCGACATGTGTCCACAGAAGCATGTGTACAGTAACTGTATCTCTGTTTTGTGACGGGCAGATGACAGGCTCGACATGTGTCCACAGAGGCATATGTACAACTGTACCTCTGTTTTGTGACGGGCAGATGACAGGCTCGACATCTGTCCACAGAGGCATGTGTACAACTGTACCTCTGTTTTGTGACGGGCAGATGACAGGCTCGACATCTGTCCACAGAGGCATGTGTACAACTGTACCTCTGTTTTGTGACGGGCAGATGACAGGCTCGACATGTGTCCACAGAGCCATATGTACAACTGTACCTCTGTTTTGTGACGGGCAGATGACAGGCTCGACATGTGTCCACAGAGACATATGTTCAACTGTACCTCTGTTTTGTGACGGGCAGATGAGAGGCTCGACATGTGTCCACAGAGACATATGTTCAACTGTACCTCTGTTTTGTGACGGGCAGATGACAGGCCCGACATGTGTCCACAGAGGCATATGTACAACTGTACCTCTGTTTTGTGACGGGCAGATGACAGGCTCGACATGTGTCCACAGAGCCATATGTACAACTGTACCTCTGTTTTGTGACGGGCAGATGACAGGCCCGACATGTGTCCACAGAGGCATGTGTACAACTGTACCTCTGTTTTGTGACGGGCAGATGAGAGGCTCGACATGTGTCCACAGAGACATATGTTCAACTGTACCTCTGTTTTGTGACGGGCAGATGACAGCCTCGGCATGTGTCCACAGAAGCATGTGTACAACAACTGTACCTCTGTTTTGTGACGGGCAGATGACAGGCTCGACATATGTCCACAGAGGGATATGTACAACTGTACCTCTGTTTTGTGACGGGCAGATGACAGCCTCGGCATGTGTCCACAGAAGCATGTGTACAACAACTGTACCTCTGTTTTGTGACGGGCAGATGACAGCCTCGGCATGTGTCCACAGAAGCATGTGTACAACAACTGTACCTCCGTTTTGTGACGGGCAGATGACAGGCTCGACATATGTCCACAGAGGGATATGTACAACTGTACCTCTGTTTTGTGACGGGCAGATGACAGCCTCGGCATGTGTCCACAGAAGCATGTGTACAACAACTGTACCTCTGTTTTGTGACGGGCAGATGACAGCCTCGACATGTGTCCACAGAGGCATGTGTACAACAACTGTACCTCTGTTTTGTGACGGACAGATGACAGGCTCGACATGTGTCCACAGAGGCATATGTACAACAACTGTACCTCTGTTTTATGACCGACAGATGACAGGCTCGACATGTGTCCACAGAGGCATATGTACAACTGTACCTCTGTTTTGTGACGGGCAGATGACAGGCTCGACATCTGTCCACAGAAGCATGTGTACAACTGTACCTCTGTTTTGTGACGGGCAGATGACAGGCTTGACATGTGTCCACAGAGCCATATATACAACTGTACCTCTGTTTTGTGACGGGCAGATGACAGGCTCGACATGTGTCCACAGAGACATATGTTCAACTGTACCTCTGTTTTGTGACGGGCAGATGACAGGCTCGACATGTCTCCACAGAGGCATATGTACAACTGTACCTCTGTTTTGTGACGGGCAGATGACAGGCTCGACATATGTCCACAGAGGCATATGTACAACTGTACCTCTGTTTTGTGACGGGCAGATGACAGCCTCGGCATGTGTCCACAGAAGCACGTGTACAACAACTGTACCTCTGTTTTGTGACGGGCAGATGACAGCCTCGACATGTGTCCACAGAGGCATGTGTACAACAACTGTACCTCTATTTTGTGACGGACAGATGACAGGCTCGACATGTGTAAACAGAGGCATATGTACAACAACTGTACCTCTGTTTTGTGACGGACAGATGACAGGTTCGACATGTGTCCACAGAGGCATATGTACAACTGTACCTCTGTTTTGTGACGGGCAGATGAAAGCTCGACATGTGTCCACAAGGGCATGTGTACAACTGTACCTCTGTTTAGTGACGGGCAGATGACAGGCTCGACATGTGTCCACAGAGGCATATGTACAACTGTACCTCTGTTTTGTGACGGGAAGATGACAGTCTCGACATGTGTCCACAGAGGCATGTGTACAACTGTACCTCTGTTTTGTGACGGGCAGATGACAGGCTCGACATGTGTCCACAGAGGCATGTGTACAACAACTGTACCTCTGTTTTGTGACGGACAGATGACAGGCTCGACATGTGTCCACAGAGGCATATGTACAACAACTGTACCTCTGTTTTGTGACGGACAGATGACAGGCTCGACATGTGTCCACAGAGGCATATGTACAACTGTACCTCTGTTTTGTGACGGGCAGATGACAGGCTCGACATCTGTCCACAGAGGCATGTGTACAACTGTACCTCTGTTTTGTGACGGGCAGATGACAGGCTCGACATGTGTCCACAGAGCCATATGTACAACTGTACCTCTGTTTTGTGACGGGCAGATGACAGGCTCGACATGTGTCCACAGAGCCATATGTACAACTGTACCTCTGTTTTGCGACAGGAAGATGACAGGCTCGACATCTGTCCACAGAGGCATGTGTACAACTGTACCTCTGTTTTGTGACGGGCAGATGACAGGCTCGACATGTGTCCACAGAGCCATATGTACAACTGTACCTCTGTTTTGTGACGGGCAGATGACAGGCTCGACATGTGTCCACAGAGACATATGTTCAACTGTACCTCTGTTTTGTGACGGGCAGATGACAGGCCCGACATGTGTCCACAGAGGCATATGTACAACTGTACCTCTGTTTTGTGACGGGCAGATGACAGGCTCGACATATGTCCACAGAGGGATATGTACAACTGTACCTCTGTTTTGTGACGGGCAGATGACAGCCTCGGCATGTGTCCACAGAAGCATGTGTACAACAACTGTACCTCTGTTTTGTGACGGGCAGATGACAGCCTCGACATGTGTCCACAGAGGCATGTGTACAACAACTGTACCTCTGTTTTGTGACGGACAGATGACAGGCTCGACATGTGTCCACAGAGGCATATGTACAACAACTGTACCTCTGTTTTGTGACCGACAGATGACAGGCTCGACATGTGTCCACAGAGGCATATGTACAACTGTACCTCTGTTTTGTGACGGGCAGATGACAGGCTCGACATCTGTCCACAGAAGCATGTGTACAACTGTACCTCTGTTTTGTGACGGGCAGATGACAGGCTTGACATGTGTCCACAGAGCCATATGTACAACTGTACCTCTGTTTTGTGACGGGCAGATGACAGGCTCGACATGTGTCCACAGAGACATATGTTCAACTGTACCTCTGTTTTGTGACGGGCAGATGACAGGCTCAACATGTCTCCACAGAGGCATATGTACAACTGTACCTCTGTTTTGTGACGGGCAGATGACAGCCTCGGCATGTGTCCACAGAAGCATGTGTACAACAACTGTACCTCTGTTTTGTGACGGGCAGATGACAGCCTCGACATGTGTCCACAGAGGCATGTGTACAACAACTGTACCTCTATTTTGTGACGGACAGATGACAGGCTCGACATGTGTAAACAGAGGCATATGTACAACAACTGTACCTCTGTTTTGTGACGGACAGATGACAGGCTCGACATGTGTCCACAGAGGCATATGTACAACTGTACCTCTGTTTTGTGACGGGCAGATGACAGGCTCGACATGTGTCCACAAGGGCATGTGTACAACTGTACCTCTGTTTAGTGACGGGCAGATGACAGGCTCGACATGTGTCCACAGAGGCATATGTACAACTGTACCTCTGTTTTGTGACGGGAAGATGACAGTCTCGACATGTGTCCACAGAGGCATGTGTACAACTGTACCTCTGTTTTGTGACGGGCAGATGACAGGCTCGACATGTGTCCACAGAGGCATGTGTACAGCTACTGTACCTCTGTTTTGTGACGGGCAGATGACAGGCTCGAGATGTGTCCACAGAGGCATGTGTACACCTGTACCTCTGTTTTGTGACGGGCAGATGACAGGCTCGACATGTTTCCACAGAGGCATGTGTACAACTGTACCTCTGTTTTGTGACGGGCAGATGACAGGCTCGACATGTGTCCACAGAGGCATGTGTACAACAACTGTACCTCTGTTTTGTGACGGGCAGATGACAGGCTCGACATGTGTCCACAGAGGCATATGTACAACTGTACCTCTGTTTTGTGACGGACAGATGACAGACTCGACATGTGTCCACAGAGGCATATGTACAACTGTACCTCTGATTTCTGACGGGTAGATGACAGCCTCGACATGTGTCCACAGAGGCATGTGTACAACAACTGTACCTCTGTTTTCTAACGGGCAGATGAGAGGCTCGACATGTGTCCACAGAGGCATATGTACAGCTACTGTTCCTCTGTTTTGTAACGGACAGATGAGGCTCGACATCTGTCCACAGAGGCATATGTACAACAACTGTACCTCTGTTTTGTGACGGGCAGATGACAGACTCGACACGTGTCCACAGAGGCATGTGTACAGCAACGGTACCTCTGTTTTGTGACCGGCATAAGACAGCCTCGACAAGTGTCCACAAAGGCATGTGTACAGCAACCGTACCTCTGTTTTGTGACCGGCATAAGACGGCCTCGACACGTGTCCACAGAGGCATGTGTACAGCAACCGTACCTCTGTTTTGTGACCGGCATAAGACAGCCTTGACACGTGTCCACAGAGACATGCGTACAGCATCCGTACCTCTGTTTTGTGACCGGCATAAGACAACCTCGACACGTGTACACAGGCATGTGTACAGCAACCGTACCTCTGCTTTGTGACCGGCATAAGACAGCCTCGACACGTGTCCACAGAGGCACGTGTACAGCAACCGTACCTCTGTTTTGTGACCGGCATAAGACGGCCTCGTGCCGTGTCCACAGAGGCATGTGTACAGCAACCGTACCTCTGTTTTGTGACCGGCATAAGACGGCCTCGACACGTGTCCAAGAGGCATGTGTACAGCAACCGTACCTCTGTTTTGTGACCGGCATAAGACAGACTCGACACGTGTCCACAGAGGCATGTGTACAACTGTACCTCTGTTTTGTAACGGGCAGATGACAGGCTCGACACGTGTCCACAGAGGCATATGTACAACTGTACCTCTGTTTTGTGACGGGCAGATGACAGGCTCGACATCTGTCCACAGAGGCATGTGTACAACTGTACCTCTGTTTTGTGACGGGATAAGACAGCCTCGACATGTGTCCACAGAGGCATGTGTACAGCAAGCGTACCTCTTTTTTGTGACCGGCATAAGACAGCCTCGACACGTGTCCACAGAGGCATGTGTACAGCAACCGTACCTCTGTTTTGTGACGGGCATAAGACAGCCTCGACACGTGTCCACAGAGGCATGTGTACAGCAACCGTACCTCTGTTTTGTGACCGGCATAAGACGGCCTCGACACGTGTCCACAGAGGCATGTGTACAACAACCGTACCTCTGTTTTGTGACCGGCATAAGACAGCCTCGACACGTGTCTACAGAGGCATGCGTACAGCAACCGTACCTCTGTTTTGTGACCGGCATAAGACAGCCTCGACACGTGTCCACAGAGGCATGTGTACAGCAACCGTACCTCTGTTTTGTGACCGGCATAAGACAGCCTCGACACGTGTCCACAGAGGCATGTGTACAGCAACCTTACCTCTGTTTTGTGACCGGCATAAGACGACCTCGACAGGTGTCCACAGAGGCATGTGTACAGCAACCGTACCTCTGTTTTGTGACCGGCATAAGACGGCCTCGACACGTGTCCACAGAGGCATGTGTACAGCAACGGTACCTCTGTTTTATGACCGGCATAAGACAGCCTCGACAAGTGTCCACAAAGGCATGTGTACAGCAACCGTACCTCTGTTTTGTGACCGGCATAAGACGACCTCGACACGTGTCCACAGAGGCATGTGTACAGCAACCATGCCTCTGTTTTGTGACCGGCATACGACGGCCACGACATGTGTCCACAGAGGCATGTGTACAGCAACCGTACCTCTGTTTTGTTACCGGCATAAGACAGCCTCGACGTGTCCACAGAGGCATGTGTACAGCAACCGTACCTCTGTTTTGTGACCGGCATAAGGCAACTTCCACACGTGTCCACAGAGGCATGTGTACAGCAACCGTACCTCTGTTTTGTTACCGGCATAAGACAGCCTCGACGTGTCCACAGAGGCATGTGTACAGCAACCGTACCTCTGTTTTGTGACCGGCATAAGGCAACTTCGACACGTGTCTACAGAGGCATGTGTACAGCAACCGTACCTCTGTTTTGTGACCGGCATAAGACAGCCTCGACACGTCTCCACAGAGGCATGTGTACAGCAACCGTACCTCTGTTTTGTGACCGGCATAAGACAGCCTCGACACGTGTCCACAGAGGCATGTGTACAACTGTAACTCTGTTTTGTGACCGGCATAAGACAACCTCGACGTGTCCACAGAGATATGTGTACAGCAACAGTACCTCTATTTTGTGACCGGCATAAGACAGCCTCGACGTGTCCACAGAGGCATGTGTACAGCAACAGTACCTCTATTTTGTGCCCTGCATATGACAGCCTCGACGTGTCCATAGAGGCATGTGTACAACTGTAACTCTGTTTTGTGACCGGCATAAGACAGCCTCGACATGTTCACAGAGGCATATGTACAGCAACAGTACCTCTATTTTGTGACCGGCATATGACAGCCTCGACGTGTCCACAGAGGCATGTGTACAGCAACAGTACCTCTATTTTGTGCCCGGCATATGACAGCCTCGACGTGTCCACACAGGCATGTGTACAGTAACAGTATCTCTATTTTGTGCCCGGCATATGACAGCCTCGACGTGTCCACAGAGGCATGTGTACAGCAACAGTACCTCTATTTTGTAACCGGCATATGACAGCCTCGACGTGTCCACAGAGGCATGTGTACAGCAACAGTACCTCTATTTTGTGACCGGCATATGACAGCCTCGACGTGTCCACAGAGGCATGTGTACAGCAACAGTACCTCTATTTAGTGCCCGGCATATGACAGCCTCGACGTGTCCACAGAGGCATGTGTACAGCAACCGTACCTCTGTTTTGTGACCGGCATAAGACAACTTCGACACGTGTCCAAAGAGGCATGTGTACAGCAACCGTACCTCTGTTTTGTGACCGGCATAAGACAGCTTCGACACGTGTCCACAGAGGCATGTGTACAGCAACCATACATCTGTTTTGTGACGGGCAGATGACAGGGTCGACATGTGTCCACAGAGGCATGTGTACACCTGTACCTCTGTTTTGTGACGGGCAGATGACAGGCTCGACATGTGTCCACAGAGGCATGTGTACAACTGTACCTCTGTTTTGTGACGGGCAAATGACAGGCTCGACATGTGTCCACAGAGGCATATGTACAACTGTACCTCTGTTTTGTGACGGACAGATGACATACTCGACATCTGTCCACAGAGGCATGTGTACAACTGTACCTCTGTTTTGTGACGGACAGATGACAGACTCGACACGTGTCCACAGAGGCATGTGTACAACAGTACCTCTGTTTTGTGACGGGCATAAGACAGCCTCGACACGTGTCCACAGGGGCATATGTACAACTGTACCTCTGTTTTGTGACGGGAAGATGACAGGCTCGACATGTGTCCACAGAGGCATGTGTACAACAACTGTACCTCTGTTTTGTGACGGGCAGATGACAGGCTCGACATGTGTCCACAGAGGCATATGTACAACTGTACCTCTGTTATGTGACGGGCAGATGACAGGCTCGACATGTGTCTACAGAGGCATGTGTACAACAACTGTACCTCTGTTTTGTGACGGGCAGATGACAGCCTCGTCATGTGTCCATAGAGGCATATTTACAGCTACTGTACCTCAGTTTTGTGACGGACAGATGACAGGCTCGACATCTGTCCACAGAGGCATATGTACAACAACTGTACCTCTGTTTTGTGACGGACAGATGACAGGCTCGACATCTGTCTACAGAGGCACATGTACAACTGTACCTCTGTTTTGTGACGGGCAGATGACAGACTCGACACGTGTCCAAAGAGGCATGTGTACAACTGTACCTCTGTTTTGTGACGGGCAGATGACAGGCTCGACACGTGTCCACAGAGGCATATGTACAACTGTACCTCTGTTTTGTGACGGGCAGATGACAGGCTCGACATCTGTCCACAGAGGCATGTGTACAACTGTACCTCTTTTTTGTGACGGGCATAAGACAGCCTCGACACGTGTCCACAGAGGCATGTGTACAGCAACCGTACCTCTTTTTTGTGGCCGGCATAAGACAGCCTCGACACGTGTCCACAGAGGCATGTGTACAGCAACCGTACCTCTGTTTTGTGACGGGCATAAGACAGCCTCGACACGTGTCCACAGAGGCATGTGTACAGCAACCGTACCTCTGTTTTGTGACCGGCATAAGACAGCCTCGACACGTGTCCACAGAGGCATGTGTACAGCAACCATACCTCTGTTTTGTGACCGGCATAAGACGGCCACGACATGTGTCCACAGAAGCATGTGTACAGCAACCGTACCTCTGTTTTGTGACCGGCATAAGACAGCCTCGACGTGTCCACAGAGGCATGTGTACAGCAACCGTACCTCTGTTTTGTGACCGGCATAAGGCAACTTCAACACGTGTCCACAGAGGCATGTGTACAGCAACCGTACCTCTGTTTTGTGACCGGCATAAGACAGCCTCGACACGTCTCCACAGAGGCATGTGTACAGCAACCGTACCTCTGTTTTGTGACCGGCATAAGACAGCCTCGACACGTGTCCACAGAGGCATGTGTACACCTGCAACTCTGCTTTGTGACCGGCATAAGACAACCTCGACGTGTCCACAGAGGTATGTGTACAGCAACAGTACCTCTATTTTGTGACCGGTATAAGACAGCCTCGACGTGTCCACAGAGGCATGTGTACAGCAACAGTATCTCTATTTTGTGCCCTGCATATGACAGCCTCGACGTGTCCATAGAGGCATGTGTACAACTGTAACTCTGTTTTGTGACCGGCATAAGACAGCCTCGACATGTTCACAGAGGCATATGTACAGCAACAGTACCTCTATTTTGTGACCGGCATATGACAGCCTCGACGTGTCCACAGAGGCATGTGTACAGCAACAGTACCTCTATTTTGTGCCCGGCATATGACAGCCTCGACGTGTCCACAGAGGCATGTGTACAGCAACAGTATCTCTATTTTGTGCCCGGCATATGACAGCCTCGACGTGTCCACAGAGGCATGTGTACAGCAACAGTACCTGTATTTTGTAACCGGCATATGACAGCCTCGACGTATCCACAGAGGCATGTGTACAGCAACAGTACCTCTATTTTGTGACCGGCATATGACAGCCTCGACGTGTCCACAGAGGCATGTGTACAGCAACAGTACCTCTATTTAGTGCCCGGCATATGACAGCCTCGACGTGTCCACAGAGGCATGTGTACAGCAACCGTACCTCTGTTTTGTGACCGGCATAAGACAACTTCGACACATGTCCACAGAGGCATGTGTACAGCAACCGTACCTCTGTTTTGTGACCGGCATAAGACAGCCTCGACACGTGTCCACAGAGGCATGTGTACAGCAACCATACCTCTGTTTTGTGACGGGCAGATGACAGGGTCGACATGTGTCCACAGAGGCATGTGTACACCTGTACCTCTGTTTTGTGACGGGCAGATGACAGGCTCGACATGTGTCCACAGAGGCATGTGTACAACTGTACCTCTGTTTTGTGACGGACAGATGACATACTCGACATCTGTCCACAGAGGCATGTGTACAACTGTACCTCTGTTTTGTGACGGACAGATGACAGACTCGACACGTGTCCACAGAGGCATGTGTACAACAGTACCTCTGTTTTTCGACGGGCATAAGACAGCCTCGACACGTGTCCACAGGGGCATATGTACAACTGTACCTCTGTTTTGTGACGGGAAGATGACAGGCTCGACATGTGTCCACAGAGGCATGTGTACAACAACTGTACCTCTGTTTTGTGACGGGCAGATGACAGGCTCGACATGTGTCCACAGAGGCATATGTACAACTGTACCTCTGTTATGTGACGGGCAGATGACAGGCTCGACATGTGTCTACAGAGGCATGTGTACAACAACTGTACCTCTGTTTTGTGACGGGCAGATGACAGGCTCGTCATGTGTCCACAGAGGCATATTTACAGCTACTGTACCTCAGTTTTGTGACGGACAGATGACAGGCTCGACATCTGTCCACAGAGGCATATGTACAACAACTGTACCTCTGTTTTGTGACGGACAGATGACAGGCTCGACATCTGTCTACAGAGGCACATGTACAACTGTACCTCTGTTATGTGACGGGCAGATGACAGGCTCGACATGTGTCCACAGAGGCATATGTACAACTGTACCTCTGTTATGTGACGGGCAGATGACAGGCTCGACATGTGTCTACAGAGGCATGTGTACAACAACTGTACCTCTGTTTTGTGACGGGCAGATGACAGGCTCGTCATGTGTCCACAGAGGCATATTTACAGCTACTGTACCTCAGTTTTGTGACGGACAGATGACAGGCTCGACATCTGTCCACAGAGGCATATGTACAAGAACTGTACCTCTGTTTTGTGACGGACAGATGACAGGCTCGACATCTGTCTACAGAGGCACATGTACAACTGTACCTCTGTTTTGTGACGGGCAGATGACAGACTCGACACGTGTCCACAGAGGCATGTGTACAACTGTACCTCTGTTTTGTGACGGGCAGATGACAGGCTCGACACGTGTCCACAGAGGCATATGTACAACTGTACCTCTGTTTTGTGACGGGCAGATGACAGGCTCGACATCTGTCCACAGAGGCATGTGTACAACTGTACCTCTTTTTTGTGACGGGCATAAGACAGCCTCGACACGTGTCCACAGAGGCATGTGTACAGCAACCGTACCTCTTTTTTGTGGCCGGCATAAGACAGCCTCGACACGTGTCCACAGAGGCATGTGTACAGCAACCGTACCTCTGTTTTGTGACAGGCATAAGACAGCCTCGACACGTGTCCACAGAGGCATGTGTACAGCAACCGTACCTCTGTTTTGTGACCGGCATAAGACAGCCTCGACACGTGTCCACAGAGGCATGTGTACAGCAACCGTACCTCTGTTTTGTGACCGGCATAAGACGGCCTCGACTCGTGTCCACAGAGGCATGTGTACAGCAACTGTACCTCTGTTTTGTGATCGGCATAAGACAGCCTCGACACGTGTCCACAGAGGCATGTGTACAGCAACCATACCTCTGTTTTGTGACCGGCATAAGACGGCCACGACATGTGTCCACAGAGGCATGTGTACAGCAACCGTACCTCTGTTTTGTGACCGGCATAAGACAGCCTCGACGTGTCCACAGAGGCATGTGTACAGCAACCGTACCTCTGTTTTGTGACCGGCATAAGGCAACTTCGACACGTGTCCACAGAGGCATGTGTACAGCAACCGTACCTCTGTTTTGTGACCGGCATAAGACAGCCTCGACACGTCTCCACAGAGGCATGTGTACAGCAACCGTACCTCTGTTTTGTGACCGGCATAAGACAGCCTCGACACGTGTCCACAGAGGCATGTGTACAACTGTTTCTCTGTTTTGTGACCGGCATAAGACAACCTCGACGTGTCCACAGAGGTATATGTACAGCAACAGTACCTCTATTTTGTGACCGGCATAAGACAGCCTCGACGTGTCCACAGAGGCATGTGTACAGCAACAGTACCTCTATTTTGTGCCCTGCATATGACAGCCTCGACGTGTCCATAGAGGCATGTGTACAACTGTAACTCTGTTTTGTGACCGGCATAAGACAGCCTCGACATGTTCACAGAGGCATATGTACAGCAACAGTACCTCTATTTTGTTACCGGCATATGACAGCCTCGACGTGTCCACAGAGGCATGTGTACAGCAACAGTACCTCTATTTTGTGCCCGGCATATGACAGCCTCGACGTGTCCACAGAGGCATGTGTACAGCAACAGTATCTCTATTTTGTGCCCGGCATATGACAGCCTCGACGTGTCCACAGAGGCATGTGTACAGCAACAGTACCTCTATTTTGTAACCGGCATATGACAGCCTCGACGTGTCCACAGAGGCATGTGTACAGCAACAGTACCTCTATTTTGTGACCGGCATATGACAGCCTCGACGTGTCCACAGAGGCATGTGTACAGCAACAGTACCTCTATTTAGTGCCCGGCATATGACAGCCTCGACGTGTCCACAGAGGCATGTGTACAGCAACCGTACCTCTGTTTTGTGACCGGCATAAGACAACTTCGACACGTGTCCACAGAGGCATGTGTACAGCAACCGTACCTCTGTTTTGTGACCGGCATAAGACAGCCTAACACATGTCCACAGAGGCATGTGTACAGCAACCATACCTCTGTTTTGTGACGGGCAGATGACAGGGTCGACATGTGTCCACAGAGGCATGTGTACACCTGTACCTCTGTTTTGTGACGGGCAAATGACAGGCTCGACATGTGTCCACAGAGGCATATGTACAACTGTACCTCTGTTTTGTGACGGGCAAATGACAGGCTCGACATGTGTCCACAGAGGCATATGTACAACTGTACCTCTGTTATGTGACGGGCAGATGACAGGCTCGACATGTGTCTACAGAGGTATGTGTACAACAACTGTACCTCTGTTTTGTGACGGGCAGATGACAGGCTCGTCATGTGTCCACAGAGGCATATTTACAGCTACTGTACCTCAGTTTTGTGACGGACAGATGACAGGCTCGACATCTGTCCACAGAGGCATATGTACAACAACTGTACCTCTGTTTTGTGACGGACAGATGACAGGCTCGACATCTGTCTACAGAGGCACATGTACAATTGTACCTCTGTTTTGTGACGGGCAGATGACAGACTCGACACGTGTCCACAGAGGCATGTGTACAAGTGTACCTCTGTTTTGTGACGGGCAGATGACAGGCTCGACACGTGTCCACAGAGGCATATGTACAACTGTACCTCTGTTTTGTGACGGGCAGATGACAGGCTCGACATCTGTCCACAGAGGCATGTGTACAACTGTACCTCTTTTTTGTGACGGGCATAAGACAGCCTCGACACGTGTCCACAGAGGCATGTGTACAGCAACCGTACCTCTTTTTTGTGGCCGGCATAAGACAGCCTCGACACGTGTCCACAGAGGCATGTGTACAGCAACCGTACCTCTGTTTTGTGACGGGCATAACACAGCCTCGACACGTGTCCACAGAGGCATGTGAACAGCAACCGTACCTCTGTCTTGTGACCGGCATAAGACAGCCTCGACACGTGTCCACAGAGGCATGTGTACAGCAACCGTACCTCTGTTTTGTGACCGGCATAAGACGGCCTCGACACGTGTCCACAGAGGCATGTGTACAGTAACTGTACCTCTGTTTTGTGATCGGCATAAGACAGCCTCGACACGTGTCCACAGAGGCATGTGTACAGCAACCGTACCTCTGTTTTGTGACCGGCATAAGACGACCTCGACAGGTGTCTACAGAGGCATGTGTACAGCAACCTTACCTCTGTTTTGTGACCGGCATAAGACGACCTCGACAGGTGTCTACAGAGGCATGTGTACAGCAACCGTACCTCTGTTTTGTGACCGGCATAAGACGACCTCGACAGGTGTCTACAGAGGCATGTGTACAGCAACCGTACCTCTGTTTTGTGACCGGCATAGGACAGCCTCGACGTGTCCACAGAGGCATGTGTACTGCAACCGTACCTCTGTTTTGTGACCGGCATTAGACAGCCTCGACACGTGTCCACAGAGGCATGTGTACAGCAAGCGTACCTCTGTTTTGTGACCGGCATAAGACAGCCTCGACGTGTCCACAGAGGCATGTGTACAGCAACCGTACCTCTGTTTTGTGACCGGAATAAGACAGCTTCGACACGTGTCCACAGAGGCATGTGTACAGCAACCGTACCTCTGTTTTGTGACCGGCTTAAGACAGCCTCGACACGTGTCCACAGAGGCATGTGTACAGCAACCATACCTCTGTTTTGTGACCGGCATAAGACAGCCTCGACACGTGTCCACAGAGGCATGTGTACAGCAACCGTACCTCTGTTTTGTGACCGGCATAAGACAGCCTCGACACGTGTCCACAGAGGCATGTGTACAGCAACCGTACCTCTGTTTTGTGACCGGCATAAGACAGCCTCGACACATGTCCACAGAGACATGTGTACAACTGTAACTCTGTTTTGTGACCGGCATAAGACAGCCTCGACGTGTCCACAGAGGCATGTGTACAGCAACAGTACCTCTATTTTGTGACCGGCATATGACAGCCTCGACGTTACCATAGAGGCATGTGTACAACTGTAACTCTGTTTTGTGACCGGCATAAGACAGCCTCGACGTGTTCACAGAGGCATGTGTACAGAACAGTACCTCTATTTTGTGCCCGGGATATGTCAGCCTCGACGTGTCCACAGAGGCATGTGTACAGCAACAGTACCTCTATTTTGTGACCGGAATATGACAGCCTCGACGTGTCCACAGAGGCATGTGTACAGCAACAGTATCTCTATTTTGTGCCCGGCATATGACAGCCTTGACACATGTCCACAGAGGCATGTGTACAGCAACAGTACCTCTATTTTGTGCCCGGCATATGACAGCCTTGACACATGTCCACAGAGGCATGTGTACAGCAACAGTACCTCTATTTTGTGCCCGGCATATGACAGCCTTGACACATGTCCACAGAGGCATGTGTACAGCAACAGTACCTCTATTTTGTGCCCGGCATATGACAGCCTTGACACATGTCCACAGAGGCATGTGTACAGCAACAGTACCTCTATTTTGTTCCCGGCATATGACAGCCTTGACACATGTCCACAGAGGCATGTGTACAGCAACAGTACCTCTATTTTGTGACCGGCATATGACAGCCTCGACGTGTCCACAGAGGCATGTGTACAGCAACAGTACCTCTATTTTGTGACCGGCATAAGACAGCCTCGACGTGTCCACAGAGGCATGTGTACAGCAACAGTACCTCTATTTTGTGCCCGGCATATGACAGCCTCGACGTGTCCACAGAGGCATGTGTACAGCAACAGTACCTCTATTTTGTGCCCGGCATATGACAGCCTCGACGTGTCCACAGAGGCATGTGTACAGCAACAGTACCTCTATTTTGTGACCGGCATAAGTCAGCCTCGACGTGTCCACAGAGGCATGTGTACAGCAACAGTACCTCTATTTTGTGACGGGCATAAGACAGCCTCGACGTGTCCACAGAGGCATGTGTACAGCAACAGTACCTCTATTTTGTGACCGGCATATGACAGCTTCGACGTGTCCACAGAGGCATGTGTACAGCAACAGTACCTCTATTTTGTGCCCGGCATATGACAGCCTCGACACATGTCCACAGAGGCATGTGTACAGCAACAGTACCTCTATTTTGTGCTCGGCATATGACAGCCTCGACGTGTCCACAGAGGCATGTGTACAGCAACAGTACCTCTATTCTGTGACCGGCATATGACAGCCCGACACATGTCCACAGAGGCATGTGTACAACTGTAACTCTGTTTTGGACAGATGGCAGTCTTGATACTTGTTTACAGAAGTAGGTGTACAGCAACTGTACCTCTGCTTCCACACATGCCGGGCAGATGATATTAGGATACCCGCTTTCATTATCTGTGGATAAATGGCAGAACATTCATTTTACTATCTATTTTTCATGATTTACTATTATTTTAGAGTTCAGATAGAGCTTTGGTTCGCGGTATTAGGTATCCAATCCGGTAGTTAGCTTGACGGCTGAGGGGAAAATACCACAGTCAGATTGGTCGGCTCACGGGTTTAGAACCCGGGACTTCCCGAATGCGGGCCACAAACGTTTACCGCCTGAGCCACCCCGCTCGGTGTGACATAAACTATTTGCTTTGTATAGTAATATCGGTCAATCTCTTACGGTTTACCAGTTATACAAAAGTCATTCAGAATGAGGAAAATTTCAAATGCTATTTCCAGAGAATTGAAAATATGCATTCCAGTTGTAATGAAAATGTCGAATCAAAATCTTAGGTTCATTTTTGAGAAGATCAAAATTTTCGAAAAATATTCCATGTAAAGGGTAGTTTGGGGGGGATTTTTGAAAATTGTATCGCATCCTTGGAAGATCCTGAACTTAAATTACCAACTTTGGTGGATAAATAGTTTATTCACCGATAGGAAGTTTGTTACAAGCTCATGGCTTCATCAAGTACAGTAGAATAATCTATTTCTATAAATAATTACATCACAAATATAAACAATTCAATAAGTTACTATATACATAAAATATAGTTAAACACTACTTTAAGGATCCTATTTACATTGTGTATCTAGACCTTGTAGCTAAAGAACTCAAAAAACTCTTGTATATTACAAAAACAGTGATCAATTAAACACCTCTTAACCTGCTTTCCGAATCTAGGTGGATGTTTGTCATTAATTTTTGTTGTAATTAAATTATACATCAGGATTCCTGTATGTAATTTAGACTTAACCTATTTTTGTCGTTCTGGCAGCTTGTAAGTGAATGTTATTCCTGCTTCTAATGGAATGCTCATGTATAGTGCTGTTTGAGTAGAATTAATGAATGTTGTTATATAAGCAAACTATTTCTAGGATGTACAAACAGGGTAGGGCGAGCATATTGTTTTGTTCGAAATGTGTTTTACAGTTGTTCAGTTCTCTTTAAATTAAACATGTTTCTAATTATTTTCTTTTGTGTTATAAATAGTTTATTTACATTAGTGGAATTTTCCCATAAGATTATGCCATGGACAAACACTGACTACATATACGAGAAATACACTGCCATTTGTGAAAATTACAACACCAAGAAATAATTTCCCCAATAACTCCAAACTTGGTGCAAGTGTAGAAGAGTGTGCAAGTAATAAGTGATTAGGTTTGCAGAGAGATGTGGTACACGTAGGCCGAGCAGAGTCCTCTCGTGTCGGTCCGACAAGATCAATGTTGCACCCAGTGTAATCAGTGCAGAGCTGTCAAACAAGGTGGAACCAAAGTGAGTACCAGTATGCCTCATCGACGTCAAAGGGAGCCATATCGGCATGTGGGTGTGTTCGCACGGGGCAGAATGATCGGCCTCCGGGAAGCGGGTTTGTCATACCGTGACATTTCGGCTCATACAGGGCATGCTGCTACGGCAGTGATGAATGTATGGAAGCAGTGAATAGATGAAGGTTGTACGCAGTGAAGAGCGGGTACTGGACCACGGAACACAGCACGGGATGACCGTCATCTTGTCCGCATGGCCATAACGGACCGTACAGCTTCATCCACAGTGTTGGCTCGACGCTGGAGCACTGCAACAGGTGTGAACTTGTCTGCATCAACGGTTCGTCGCCGTCTGCTGCAGGTTGAACTGGTTGCATGCATGCCATTACGTCAACTTTCATTGTCCATGAACGACCAGCTCCTCCGACTGCAATGGGCACGTGAACACCGTCACTGGGGCGCTGAGTGGCAAAATGTAGTCTTGCGGAGGAGTCCCGCTTCAACGTGTCCTACAATGATGGCCGCATAGTGTCCGGCGGTACCGTGGTGAGCGCAACCTGGAGGGCTGCATTGTTGAGCGGTATAGCGAACAAACACCAGGTGTAATGGTTCGGGGCGCCATTGTTTACAACAACCGATCTCGCCTCCTACGAATTGAGAGCACTTTGAACAGCAACCGGTACCTAACGGTGGTTGTAGAGCCTGAGGTACTCCCCCTGCTTCAGGCATCTCCACAGGCAACATTTCAGCAGGACAATGCCCGGCCACATATTGCGAGGAATGTACATTTCTTCGAAGAGCGACGGGTACCATTGCTCCCCTGGCCAGCAGGTTCGCCTGACATATCGCCTATTGAACATGTCTGGGATATGATTGGTCGGCAACTGGTGCGTCACGGTCCTCCAGTAACCAGTGTCACAGATTTGTGGGCTCGAATACAAGCTGCGTGGAGGGAAATCGCTCAGGAACTTATTCAGAAACTTTTTGATTCAATGCCACGGCGTATAGCAGCTCTAATTGCAGCGCATGGAGGCCACACGAAATACTAAATATTAGGGCTCAAAGGTCATGTATAGGTTTGAAAAGTTTATCATTTTTTGCTTGTCATATACCTAACCTGTGGTATTAAATTCATGCCTTTCCTTCTTGGTGTTGCAATTTTCACAAACGGCAGTGTATATACGTTTTATTGTAGGAGGATTACAGATATGTTTTAGCACTGAGATTATGTAGTGTGCTCTATTAATTTTTGATGTAATGCAATGTATGTGTGGTTTCCAGTTCAAGAATTAATGGAGTTATTCCTAGGAATGTTGTGTCTGATACGTGTTGAATTATTTTACTATTATAGGCAATTGCTGGTTCAGTATTTACATTGCCTCTATTAGATATTGCAAAACTCATGCAAAGAGATTTATTGCTGTTTAATGTAAGTTTGTTTAAGGACAGCCATTGCATCAATTTTATCACAACACTATCGGCCTACTGTTGCAATTCTGTGTAATTATTTCCCCTAAGTATACAGCTGGTATCATTAGTATACAAGATTTACCGAGTTTTCGTTTTTGAGTTATGTTGTTCACAGGCACACACACACACGCGCGTACTTTTTCTACAAACGATTTTTTTTTGTTAAGGGACATCAAAACATGTATTTATCGTTAAACATCGGTATCGAACTTTTGTGTGGAATACAATACTTTTATTTTAAATGTTATCAAGAGTTTAATTTATTTTATTGTAGCATGTTGAACTAAGATCCAAAGGACTTAATAAGCCACTTTTCGGGTTGGTTTAGCATACTTAACTGACTATTAAGCTCAACCCAACATTGTGATCATTGCATCTTTAAAGGGGGAAACTTCTGCTGTTTAATATTATCACAGGTCTTAAGGTAGAATAGTTCATTTAATGCGAACGTTGAGCAACAAGTTTCTCGTTTAATGACTCGGGGAAGACATTAGGTAATTTTTTATAGAAGTGCATCATTTTCTACTGTTTGCTGGGCAAATTTTCCCTCATTTTCCTTCATTAACAGAATGCAGAAGACTTTCGTGGACATCAAGATAGCTGTTTATTGCTATTTAATTGATCCTCTAATGCGTATATAGATTTAAAATGCATTCATTAACAACTCTTTACTTTTCCCTTCCATTCTCTTTTACACCATGCCTCTTTCAAGCAATAAAATCACAGCAAACGTTGTATTTCAACTGTCCATAGTCAACTTATAACCTTCATCTACTTTTTACTTTTCTACTACATATAGTGAGTAGGGGAAGTATTGCACTCCACCCAAAAGTTCGATACCGAGATTTCACCGGAAATACTTGTTTTGAGGCCTCCTGAATCCCCAAAAAGTATTTTTGGAAACATGTTCGTGTGTGTGTGTGTCTGTGAACAGCATAACTCAGAAACGAACAGTCGGATAAACACCACATTTGGTATTTAAGTTAGTATCTTCCAGAGATGCGACACGAAGGTTTTCAAGAAAATCCCCCCATCCCAGATTACCCTTTACATGGAACATTTTTAGAAAATTTTAATTTTCTCAAAAATTGCTCTAACGATTTTGATTAAAATATCATATATGTAAGATACTTTCATGACAAATAAAATGTATATCTTGAATTTTCTGGGAATGTCTCCAAAAGTGTTCTTCATTGTGAACACTTTTGCATAACTGGTAAACCATAAGAGATAGACAAAATTTTACTACAAAAAATGTAGATCGCGTTAAAATATACAATTTATGACATATACATTTTTTTGTTGAGTGAACCATTTTCAAGATATTGTTTCTTATTCCCTAACCTTTCCAATACTTATGCTTTTTCTCAAATTCGTTATTCATTTTTTTGTCCTGGTAATACAAGGAGAATGGAATACTCCACATAGCAACCAGCTCTTAAAATATTTGACTATCGCTTAAAGCCTACCAATTCCCCTTGCATCTACAAGAAAATTAGCAATAAGATTAACAACTCGATACCTCGATTAGCATGAAGCATATGGAGAATACGCGTTTGTAAAAATAGTTTGTACAAGAGTAGAGAAAGTCATGTGAGTATAACACGTCAGATTTTTAAACATTTGACTATCGCTGTTCCCTTTGTATCTATAACGAAAAGTGTAACGTAGCTATTACTGCAAATGTTTATTTTAATTAAAATGTATTAGATAGAAAAATAAGTTTTAGTAAGAATAGTTTGTACACGCACTAATAGACGATACAGGCCCTCCAAACCAGGGCCTATGAGCACGGACGCTATCTCATTATTTTCGACATGTTGACTATAAAAAGATTGCGAGGCACGTAACTGCAAAGAAGGCATCAAATTACTCTCCTTGCAGCACATAGCCATCCCGAAGCACACTAGTGTATTTGAGAGCAGACAATTGAAAGCGCTGTGTATTGTCGACGTGAGGGCGAGGGCGGCACAATAGGCTTGCTGGACTTTTGTTGCACTGCCTGCCTCCGTCCATCTGTTTCCTCCAACATCCCAGCCCACTGCTTAATTAGGTTGAGTACACGTCTAATATTGCTTATTAATAGGATCCAGATTTTGATAACCTAAAGTGCTTGAAAAATTACCTATACAATTACTCTAAAATTTAATTTATTAAAATTAGTGTAAAGGAAATTACAAATTAATTTATACATGGGTATAACTGCTGTACAAGTAAACTAATCTGATGTGTTACATTCTCATGACTTTCTCTAATCTCTATAATTTAGTAATGGATATACACATTATTCTTACGAAAGTTTATTTTCATATCTATTTCATTTTATTCGAAATAAACCTTTCCGGAAATAGCTACATTAACATTTCGTTATAGATACAAAAGGAATAGGGATACTCAAATGTTTAAGAACTGGGCAGTACACTCTGGCCTTAAATGGCTAAGCATTGAACAATTCAAACCATTAATAACGTATATTTCTGAAATAGCTGATGCCACAAAAACGTTATTTGAAATAAATTGTGTGTTTGGGACATGAATTCATAACTGTAATTATACTGTTCCCCCACCCGCAAGCAACCCAGACTAACCATCAAATAGTATGTGTGATCTTTTAGTTACTGTTATTTCTCAGTTTAATAATGAAATTTCTAATATCAATAATATAATAGTATGTTATGCAACAAGATTATAATGTTACTAATTAAGACATGAGTTGCTTGTAATTTTGATACGAGCGTTTTAATTACCATTGTAGTCAAGTTGTATATGCATAATTTCAAAATGTCGAGTGTTTACAAAAAGATCTTACTTTGTTAAATGCTGATCGGATGGTAACGCCTTGAGCGTGTTTACGAGTAGTGCAACAGATGGCAACATGTTGAGTCCACGCTGTATTTATTGATTTTTGCAGGTAACGTGACAGCGACACATATTGAAGCAAATGAAATGAACTCAGTTTATTTGAATGTTAAAGTTACAGTGAACGGAGTTTATTTTAGATACATATATTTTATTGTTTATTTGCGAAATGGATCACAGTAGACTGCTGCTTTGAAGGTATGGGTGATAGGGGCGCTGCGCGTACCGCCGAGTAAGATCATAATGAGTCATAGAAGTTTTATGGATGACATAACAGTTCAGTTATGTAACATGTAATTAGCGTATTATAGCATGGTCGACCAAAAAACTATTTAAATAGTGAATGTAAATGCAAGAAGATGACTAAATAAAGACGCAACGCAAATTTAAATTAGGACGGTTTTACTACCACATTACTGGGAACGGAGTGGAAGATTTGTGCCTTTCATTCTTCGCTGAACTTTAAACTTGTTTTATTCATAATTGTGATCTAACTACAAGACCAGCCGGATAGTTATCTTCCGTTTATTCCAGATGACGTACCTCTTTCATCAGTTCCAACACGTTTTAAATTCATATTGCTGAAGCATTTTTCCACTGTATAGAATTAATTATAGAACATTATACGCCCATTCTGCCTGAGTGAACCTTATTTTCAGTTTTATCCTTTTAAGTGTTTTTCCGAATAACCATATCAGTATCGCTCGGCTACGAGCTCTCGTGTTTTTTTGTTTTTTTTTCATACAAGTTTCCACTCCAGTAGATACTAAATTAAATGTTATTAAATTTTCAGTTTAATACGTCTACCCACAAAAGGTCTTTGTAGAGAGACAGATATGCATTTACAGTCATGACTCTTTATTATTATTATTATTATTATAGTAGTAGTAGTAGTAGTAGTAGAGGTATAGATTATACAACACATGGGGATACCTCACACACTGCTACCTCCATAGAACTATAGCGGCTACCACCCCCAGGAGGAAGGAATGAAGTGGAAAAACAACAGGAGACCACAGGCCGCAAGTAGACAGGTCACACAGACACGCAGAAGTCCCTAGCAACTCCAGGCTCGAAGATCCGTCCCACTGCTGGAACTGCTTAGATAGGGCGATGAACGACCCGACCACCAAGCAGCCCTCTGGTGTCCACGAGGAATACACTTTCCTTTAGCATGCATCCGTACCATCTGCCACGAAACCGAGTAGCACATTTAGCAAGCAAGGTCTACCCGGAACCAGAACTCCCTTCTTTTGCCCAAGGGAAAGGGTCAACCGATTGACTTTCCCTCACGTGTGGGGTTTTCTATCAGGCCAATACTGAAACTTAAAAAGGACTCCTTGCTTATGCAGGACGGAAGTGGATGCACCATTTACGCGCGTCAACCCCAGAGGGAAGACTATCGAAGAATCTCGCTGGGGCCGACAGTGATCTAGCATATCGTCTACCAGCTCTTCAGGTTGGGACCGGAGGATATTTAGGTGTTTTACAATCCCGGCTGGGCAACGCCCAGATGTACCAAATCTCCCGTGGGTATCGGGAACCGTTGCTCCATCGAGTCCAACCCAATCCGAACAGCTCCCTTTCGGGAGCGGCTTAGATGTTCGGCCCGACGTACTTCTAGTAATGCCAGAAGTACCACGAGTGCTTGGGGTACGGGGAAGCACACTTGAAAAACAAGAAGGAAACGGCATGAAAGGGAAATCGTGGTAGAGAACAAACAACCCCAGTATTCACCTGCCGACCCGGGGAAACCTCGAAAAACCCATGTATCAGATGGGAGGTCACCGGGGATCGAACCTGGGAGCTCCCGAATGCGAGTCGCATACGCTCAAGCGGGGCCACCTCGGTAGTAATAGTGATGGTGGTGATGGTGGTGATGGTGGTGGTAGTAGTAGTAGTAGTAGTAGTAGTAGTAGTAGTAGTAGTAGTAGTAGTAGTAGTAGTAGCAGTATAGGAATTTAGAAAAATTCAGTATTGAGAGGAAAAAAGAAGGCGAAGTGTTCAAAGTAACATGCCGCAGCTATGGGCCTCAGTTATCGCGTAAAGGCCCCGATTGACCGGGTGAAGAGATAAGTTGAGGTAGTGCTCTCACCCAGCATAAACATCAGAAGCGCTATTGAGTGATAATGGGATTGTTCTGTAAGGTGCTTTCACCCCGCCTCTCGAACATTTTGGAATTCTCTCGAAAACTCCAACGGCTTAAGCGAGCATGATCACAAGTGAGCCAGTTAGAGAGACAATGAGTTGTTCTGAGCGACATCAAGTGCTGTTCTACGAGTGAGGTTGTGAGGACAGTTGTGAAGTACAGTGAGTGCTGCTACTGTGAGCAGGGTTACCAGGCGTCCCGAATTTGTTCTAAATCTCCTGCGTGCCGGATAGTTCCTATCTGGGACGTAATTGTCCCGTATTTTGAAACTTGAAAAAATAAATTAATGCTTTTACCTCCGGAGTTGGTAAAACTGACTGCTATATTTCTTTAAAGTAATTTCCGGTAAGTTTTACCCTGTTATAACATTTGGTAATGTTGGTACTGATCCACTTAGAATTGGTTCATTATCTACAAATTTGGCGATTTTTGGAAATTGGCCAGCCTGGCGCATATGACGTCTAATAATAAATATTCACAACTGCTGTGCTGCTTATTACCTTCTCTACTACTTATAGTAAGTAGGGGAAGTATTGTATTTCACCCAAAAATTCGATACCGAGATTTCACCGGAAATATTAGTTTTGAGACCCCCTGAATCCAAAAAAAAAAGCATTTTTGGAAACATGTCCGTGTGTGTGTCTGTCTATGTGTCTGTGAACAGCATAACTCAGAAATGAACAGTCGGATAAACACCAAACATCTTCCAGGGATGCGACACGAAGGTTTTCAAGAAAATCCCCCTCCCCAGATTACACTTTACATGGGACATTTTTCGAAAATTTTAATTTTCTCAAAAATGGCTCTAACGATTTTGATTAAAATATCATATGTTTAAGTTATTTCCATGACAAATAAAATGTATATCTCGAATTTTCTTGGAATGTCTCCAAAAGTATTCTTCATTGTGAACGACTTTTGCATAACTGGTAAACCATAAGAGACAGACAAAATGTTACTATACAAAAAATGTAGATCACGTTAAAATACACCATTTATGTCATATGCATTTTTTTTGTTGAGTGAACCATTTTCGAGATATTGCTTGTTATTCCCTTAAATTTTTCAATACTTAGTATTATTTTAGAGACATGGATATCTTGGCAGGGCGTGATGCTTATGTAGGCTTACGCAGATTTTAAGTTTTAATTCACTCCTTTTATTAATACTTGATACGATTTAAATAACACTCCACTGATATAGAGATCTGTGAGATTCTTTAATTAATTAATTGCACTTTTTAACAGTAAACTTATTTTTCGTCTCACACGAATACATATTAAATCTCTCAAGGACGCATCTTGCATCCGGTTACAATCACTGTCTGCAGGCAACTGACTAGATTTCAACCGTCTAAACTTGTAAATTTCTGTATTTGAAGTCTCTGGTTGGCTAATTTTTACTCCAATAGAATACCTGCATTTAACTAAAGCTTTTTCTGGTTGTTGATTGGCTATTTTTGTAAACTGTCACTAAAATTACATTAATGCTTCCAAGAATCACAAGTAACATTTAAACTCTGAAACTCATTATTGCCTCAAGGTTACCTCATTGTTAGCAACTTTTAACCTATTTCTCACAGCTTCTACATTATTAAATTACGTAATGCATTCACATAACATTATTGAACATGTTTACAATAATATAAGTATATGCAATGACTGTTACATACATTTTACAAATTATTACATACACATATTGCTTCAAGGCGGGCTATTATTGAATTTACATATTATATAATCAGACTGAAATCATTTAAGTGTTAAAAATACTGCCTCAATTTCCTGTCCCTCCATTTCACCTCCATTCTCATTTCACTGCACCTTTAATAGGCTTGGTCTCTTTCAGAGTTGTACGTGCCGGCGGGAGGTCTTGGTGTATGCATGGTAGAGAAAAGGGAACTCTGTGGAAACCTTCGTGTCCAGAATGGGGACGGTTTCCGGGCCCCTAGGGATGTATAAGCCCACATGGGGAGGGGAGCTGGCTGCACCAGTGCCCATCCGGGGAGTTTAAATCTGTACAGGTAGGGACCCTGCCCTCTGCATCATGCCCTTAGTCCGGTCGCCCTCTCTCTCCTCTCAGTCATTCCTCCCTCCGTCCCGGAGGTGCCCCGTCCGTGGCATAGGTACAAAAGATCTATGTAGGTCGATGAATTAAGTCACCCTCCGCGTTGAATCCTAATCTACCATGATTAGTAAGTACTCCTTTCACATTGGTGTAGAGGAAAGCAGATATGAATTGAGTTTTAAAGAAAGTCATTGAAATAATTCGTGAACACCTCGTTAAATACAAACAAGATAAGTTTTTCGTTATCAAAAGTAATGTAAGATAATGAAAGCTAATATAAATTCCCAGGTTGGTAGTATTGATAATGTAGTTTAACCTGTGTCTGAAAGTTGACGGCACTTTAATGAATTTATATTTCTATGGTGCTACATTTTGAGAGATAGAAAGAGAAGAACAGACCTATAATTGACCTGGAATATAGGTTACGACGATACCAACCTCTCGAGGGAAATCAAAGAAGTTTTGGGAAAATGAGAATCTCCCTACTTCTTATTCCGAGCAGCCCCGAGGCAAATAGTTTCTGGAGTTCAAGAAGCCCTCATGCAAATTCAAGCAGACCAGGGCTGTAACTCCTGCCGTTTCTGTCTGTTATGTAGCGTGCTGCCATGCCTCTCAGAAGAAAACAAGGCTGGTATATCTAAGTATATGTACATACGTTAGCTAGATACAGTATATATCAAAAGTATACAGGTATTCTTCCCAAGAAGATGCATCAGGTTTCCCTTATGCGGTTGTGATTTTATACCATTTGATTATTATACTTAAAAATACAAAAACAAATGTTTCTCTACCCTCTGGCGTTTATTAGTGGGTGTACAAATTTGTCTTACGAACGTTTATTTCACTATCTACTTCATTTTAATCCAGACAAATATTTGCAAAAATAGCTAAATTACACATTTTGTGTTTAAGAACTGTACCCTATATGCCGGGTCTTAAAATTCCATGCTCTTTCCAAGCAATCGTGAGAAACAAACTGAAAATCGCAGGAGCTTAAAAATAAGAACAAAATATTGCGCAAATCGAACCATAAATAACGAATATATCAGAAATAACTGATGCCTCAGAAAATTTATTTAAAATAAACTGTATGTTTTAAGGTTATCTGCATTTTCGTCTATCACTTAACGTTTACCAGTTATACAAGATTATACAAAATTCCTTCCCAATGAAGAGGACATCACAGGCTATTCCCAGAAAATTCAATATATACCTTTTAATTCTGATGTAAATATCTTTATGGTATTTTAATAAAAACCCATAGAGCAATTTTTTAGAATCTAAAAAGTTTCGAAAAATTTTCTATGCAGAGGGTAATTTGAGGTGAAGGGATTTTTTTTGAAAATAATCGTGACGCATCTTTGGAAGATACTGAATAAATACTAAATTTTATATTTATCCGACTTCTCGTTTTTGAGTTATTCTGTTCACAGGCACAGGCACAGGCACAGGCACAGGCACAGGCACAGGCACAGGCCTTTTTCTAAAAATCTGTTGCGATAAAAATCTGATCACTTGACTTTCTCTGCCACTATTTCTCGAGAGAATCGATACCGATACTGATTTTTGAGCACCGATATTCGATACTCACTTTATAAAAAAGCTGTAACGGCTTGTCATTGAATTACGTTCTTATTGGAAGTTTTATGCGTATAAATGCATCTAACGAATTTTTGTATTGTGTGTTGATTCCGAAATTGTTCCTGTTTGACATTCTCCAATTAGCAGATTTTTTTCTTTCTTTCTTTCAAAGTTTCCTTGTTTACCCAGTTTATGATCACAGTATTTCAGTGTTTACTTTACCGCAATTACACATACGACAAACACAGAAACACCCATGCCCATGACGGGACTCGAACCTGCGACCCTCAGATTGTCGGAGGGCCGAAGCTATACGCTCTAGCCACCACGGCTACGGGGGCCAACTGTCTTGATAATGCCACAGGTTATACATATATCCCCTATTGTTAGTCAAGGCTAATAGTAATATAATAATAATAATAATAATAATAATAATAATAATAATAAAATCTTTGTTTTCCTTTTCATGCAACTATATTTTGTGCTGAAAACTTCCTTTTAAAGGATTTTCTATCCATAGAAAAACAAATACGAGCAATTCTCCTTTGTTCTGCAACCTTATAACTATAAACTAATAGATATACATTTTACATGAAACTCAAACAACTAAAAATAATGTGTGTGTGTTCGTGTTGTATTACCCTTATAGTACTATTCACAACTACCACATATAGATTTTTCATTACCCTCTATTATCTCACGTCATAAGTTCTGATTTGTTTCTGCTGGATTCACAGATTTTTGGTCACCGGATTAGGGAAATGTAATGGCTGAGAGTGAGTCATCAAACCAGGCTATTGCAGAAACGTGATTTAGTGCATTAGCTAAATCAGCTTCATTCACAACTCAGTTAACGCTGCCTGTTACATGAATACATCTACTCCTTCCCTCATTGTTTTGCATGTTTTCATTTCTACGGAATGTTTCATTCATCGCAGTCAGGGTCTATCAAGAACTATAGTCCAGCAACACTTTGCGGACACCTGCGACGTAATAAATGGAAGTCTCGACTCTTTTTATTCCTTGTCTAGCAACAACCTTCAATAATGCAAAACTTAAAAATTTAAAAGTATCAAAAAAGTATCGAAGGTTTATCTAAAAGTATTAGACATACTTCGATACCATCGAGTATCGAGAGTATCCAGATAGACGGTATCGAAGTCTCATCCATAGTGGTCATAAAAAACTCTTCTTACTAATGCTTAATAGGAAATGATATAGAGAAATGCCCTTTTTGTAACAGGAAAGAGGATTAATTGCCACATAATTTTGGATTGTGAAGAAACCAAACCAAGACAGAGATTTGGAATAAAGAGTGGTAAAATTTACCAAAGGAAATTCAGGGGAAAAAGCTTATCAAAGTAAAAATCAAGGTGAAACATAATAGAAGTTGGAAACCTTTTAGGTAGGGTAAGAGTCAAGTGGCTGAGGAAAATTAGTCAGCAAAAGGAAGAAGAAGGTTAAATAATGGTAGGTATCGAATTTTAAGCTGTAAGTAGGACCCAATAGCTCGGCAACCACAGGGTTTGAGTATTTTGGACCCCAGGAGCACAGCAACTCATTGTAGAGGCAAAAAGGTTAAATGTATAATTAAATTGTAAAGCTTGTTTATCTTGATATTATTGTTCTGTTTATATCAAGAATTTGTGCGTGTAGTATCACAATAAATTGTGCATGTATCACAATAAATTACTTACTTACTACTACTACTACTACTACTACTACTACTACTACTACTCTACTACTACTACTACTACTACTACTACTACTACTACTACTGATGCTGCTTATTTTTATATCTACTATGTTTTAATCCAAATAAACATTTGCATAAATAGATACATTACACATTTCGTTATAGGTACAAAGGGTACAGCGATAGTCATATGTTTAAGAACTGGACGTTATACGCTGCCCTTAAAATTCCATACTGTTTTCATGCAATCCCGAGAAACAACTGAATATTGACAAGACTTTAAGAGAATGACCAAGTAATGAACAATTCGAACCATTAATAAAGGATATCTCAGAAATGACTTATGTCACAGAAACACATATTTGAAATAAGTTGTGTGTTTTACAGAAGTCTACATTTTCTGTGTAGTACCTACGTTTTCGTCTATCGCTTAACGTTTACCAAATTGCTTCCGAATGAAGAGGATTTCAAAGGCTATTTACATAAAATTCAAGATATGAGTTTTTTTGTCATATAAATATCTTTGATATATGGTATTTTAATTAAAATATTAGTCATTTTTTATAAAATCAAAACAAATCGAGAAATGTTTCATTTAAAGGGTATTTTGAGTGGAATGATTTTCTTGGAAATATTTGGAAAGTACTGAACCTAAATACCAAGTTTGGTATTTACGACTTTTCATTTTTGAGTTATGCTGTTCACGAGGCACACGAACGTTTTTCTAAAAACATTTTTTGGATTTAGGGGGCCTCAAAACATGTATATCCGTTGAGATCTTGGTATAGAGTTTCTGGTTGGAATGAAATACCTTCTCTACGTACTAAGTACGTGGTAGGGAATATTAAAAGTTAGAAAAATGTAGTGTTTTGACACAATTTGCCTACATCTCCCCTTATGAGTTTTATGCATACTTTTGTTCTGTCTCTCCACCCACTCTGTCGACATTATAATGAACTAATTTCTGAATGACGTTAGTGCTGTTTGGGGAAATGACGAGTAAACACAAATTCGTGCAGTACTCGGCAAGCAGAATCTCGTGCAGACTTTAACAGTAAATCCTCGGCAGTGTTATCTAGAGCTCACGAAGTTTTATATGCTGCAATGGTAAACAGAAAGCTTAAATTTAGAAAACAAAGAACTTATTCAACATCTCCTAAATCTTCGGTAACGCTAGGAAATAAATCTCTCTGCTTTATCGCCCCTTGCGGATTGCAGCGCTGCCTACCACTTGCTAGGGACGACCGGAATTTCTATTGGACTGTAATGAGTGTGGCCCTTTTACCGTTCAATGGACTAGAAACGGAGATAAATATATAGCTGACTCTGGGAATTGTGTAAATTACGTGGGGCAAAGGGAGAGACAAATATCCGGTCTCCAATGAGATTCTAAATCAATTCCAAGCACTGACGATTCATAATCGATTTAGTCTGACAAGGAAAGGTAGGTATAATAACAGAATGTAGCTTACCTATAGTAAGTCGGGGAAGTATTGTATACAGATTTGATGTCGAGATTTCACCGGAAATACATGTTTCGAGGCTCCATGTATGTGTGTGTATGTATATCTGAACGGTAATTCAAAAACGAAAAGTCAGATAAATACTAAAGTTGATATTTAAGTTAAGTACCTTCCAAAGATGCGACACAAAGATTTTAAAGAAAATTACCCCACCCTAAATTACCCTTTGCATGAACCATTTTTCAAAATATTGGTTTTATAAAAAAAGCTCTAAGATTTTGATTAAAATACTATATATTACAGATATTTTCATGAAAAATAAAATGTAAATCTCGAATTTTTTTGATAATAGCCTGTGAAGTCCTCTTTATTCGGAAGGAGTTTTGCATAATCTTATATAACTGGTAAACGTTAAGCAATAGACGAAAACTCACTGCACAAAAATGTATATCTCTTTAAAATACACAATTTTTTACAAATAACTTTTTTGTGGCATCAGCCATTTCCGACATCCATTATTAATGTTTCGAATTCTTCAGTTCTTTGTGATTTTTTTAAAG
Organism: Deroplatys truncata; assembly: GCA_030765065.1. Taxonomy (NCBI): domain Eukaryota; kingdom Metazoa; phylum Arthropoda; class Insecta; order Mantodea; family Mantidae; genus Deroplatys; species Deroplatys truncata. The sequence goes on from CM060989.1 coordinate 35,655,395, forward strand.
TCCTGTCGACGCGCAGTTGTTTTTCGCGTTGCATGGAAAGAGTATGGATTTTTAAGGCCGATGTGTAGCATACAGCTCTTAACCATTTGACTATCGCTGTTTCGTTTTCATTTGTAACGAAATGTGTAATGCAGCTACTTCTGCAAAGGTTTATCTCGGTTAAAATGACGTAGATGGAAAAAATAAGTCTTCCGAGGAATAGCTTTTATACCCATTAATAAGTGATGGAGGGTAGAGAAAGTTATGTGAATGTAACATACCGGATGTTTTTCTCAGAAATGGTGGTAACATTGTTTATTAAAATATCATATGATTAAGATATTTGCATGACAAATGAAATGTATATCTTGAATTTTCAGGGAATAACCTATGAAGTCCTCTTAATCCTGGATGACTTTTGTATAGACGGTAAATCATAAGAGATAGACAAAATCCTACCAAACCACAATTTAGATTACATGAAACCACACAATTAATGTCAATACAATTTTTTTTGTGTAGTTAGCTATTTCCTAGATATCCTTTGTCATTGGTTTGAATGTTCAAACACTTATACCATTTTAAGTGCTTATTATTCATTTTTCTTTCGTGGTCATGCAAGGTGCATGCAATTTCAAACACATAGACATATAAATCAATATTAAACAAGAATTGTACATAATAATATAATTCAGCAAGTAAGATGTTAGAATATTTAGCAAGCAAGAAATGTAAAAAACAGAGTGTAACTTAGATAAGTAAGGAACGGGCGAGCTAGCTAATTCTAGGTAGAGCCCACCTTTCACCAAGCTAATGAGCAAGGAACTGGTAGCAATAAGGAGAAATAGAAAGAGACAGAAATAGAAAAGAAAGAGACAGAGATATTGAATCTGATTCCGGACGCGTCACTGGGACGCGTATGCGAAAAACTTTGGAGCAGAATATTTTCATGCATAATAAGGTAACACGGTCTGAGGACCAATTAGAAATGTCGTTACATTTTGAGGTGCGAAGGTGAGCGTCACTAGGCTTAGGTATAAAAGGGGAAAGAAAGCCCTAGATTTTCACTCTCTTATAGAATCTCGTCGACACACAGTGATATTCTCTGGACGACGGATGCACGTGTGTGCATAAGGGTGGGAAGCGTGTGCAGTTAGATTAGGCTCCTAATTGTTATGACGGTGGGAATTGTTACAATGGGAAAAGCTAGCCGTCCATAAGTATTTATTTGATAATAAACCACATTTTTAAGGGAAATGCAGAGTATTTTGATTTGCCTCACCTACAAAAAACCTGAGACCCGTGAAATTAGTTAGATAGGTAATTATTTTGAATGGGGAAATCAGCAGCCGCTGAGCAACAGTATCCGGAGACCAGGGTACTGCAGCAGAGGGCATCAACCAGAGGAACAACGCTTTCCCGCTACAAATGATTCACAATGTCTTCCATCTACACAACAATCACATAGCGATCAGCTTTTTAGAAAAATATCACTGTAGCCTACTGAATGCGCCTTAAATCTAAAATGAAATGTGTAAATGCACAATGAAAATCTATCAGGATTAAAAAGTAGATAGAAGAATAAGCTTTTATACAAATATTTTGTAAAATCGCGAGTATACACCATGTGATCAAAAGTATCCGGACTCCCCCACAAACATACGTTTCTCATCTTAAGTACATTATGCTGCCACCTACTGCCTGGTACTCATTATCTACGACCTCATCAGACATTAGACATCGTGAAACAGCAGAATGGGACGCTCTGTGGAACTCACGGTCTTCGAACGTAGTCAGGTGATTGGGTGTCACTTGTGTCAGAAGTCTGTACGCGAGATTTCCACACTCCTAAACATCCTTAAGTCAAGTGTTTCTGATGTGATAGTGAAGTGGAAACGTGAAGGGACATGTACAGCACAAAAGCGTACAGGCCGACCTCTTCTGTTGACTGACCGCCGACGTTTGAAGAGGGTCTAAAGAGTAATAGGCAGACATCTATCCATACCATCACACAGGAATTCCAAACTGCATCAGGATCCACTCCAAGTACTACGACAGTTAGGCGTGATTCCATGGTTGAGCGGCTGCTCATAAGCCACACATCACGCAGGAAAATGCCAAACGACGCCTCGCTTGGTGTAAGGAGCGTCAAAATTACACGATTGAACAGTGGCAAAACGTTGTGTGGAGTGACGAATCACGGTACACAGTGTGGCGATCCGATGGCAGGGTGTGGGTATGGCGAATGCCCGGTGAACGTCATCTCGTGATCTGCCAGCGTGTGTAGTACCAAAAGTCAAATTCGGAGATGGTGGTGTATGTTGTGGTCGTGTTTTTCCTGGAGGGGGCTTGAACCCCTTGTTGTTTTGCGTGGCACGATCACAGCGCAGACCTACATTGATATTTTAAGTACCGTCTTGCTTCCCACTGTTGAAGAGCAATTCGGGGATGGCGATTGCATCTTTCAACACGATCGAGCACCTGTTCATACTGCACGGGCTGTGGCAGAGTGTTTACATGAGAATAACATCCCTGTAATGGACTGGTCTGCACAGAGTCCTGACTTGAATCCTATAGAACACCTTTGGGATGTTTTGGAACGCCGACTTCGTGCCAGGCCTCACCGACCTACATCGATACCTCTCCTCAGTTCCGCACTCCGTGAAGAATGGGTTGCCATTCCCCAAGAAACCTTCCAGCACCTGACTGAAAGTATGCCTGCGAGAGTGAACGCTATCATCAAGACTAAGGGTGGGCCAACACAATATTGACTTCCAGCATTACCGATGGAGGGCGCCACGAACTTGTACGTCATTTTCAGCCAGGTGTCCGGATACTTTTGATCACGTAGTGTAGGTCATGCGATGCGCAATACATAGAGTTTTTGAAGTGGTAAGACACCTTTAATATGCTTCTCGTGATGTCATTCGAAGCGTTTGTTTCACATTTGGAGTCTTATTTTCATTGTACACTCTCTTAGGTAATTTAACAAGTTTCAAATTAGCAGTAAACCTTAAAACCTCCCCAAAACCCGAAGAAAATCGCTTTGAGACTACTCGCTTATACGGCTAAAGACAAATTTTAGGCATAAAACCAGTAGTCTCCCGTAGTTTTGTTTACTCACAACTAGTGAGCATTAGCCACCCTCTAAAAAGATATTATATTTATACTGAAGTAAAATTCTTAGTAAATAAAATGAATGCAGTGATGTGTGAATTCTTAGAGAAGAAGTTACTGTTGCTCTTTGATTTGAAATAGACACATTTCTAAGGAGATAATATACTGAGTGTTCAGTTCAAAGCATGTCGTTGACGTCATTGTTTTGAGTCAATTTTTGATACGAGTGTCTGATCTAAGGGAAAATTGATCGGTGCCGAGACCCCTTCGTAACACAAGATAAACCAATATAAGGGGAAGGACATAACGTAGTACCCGCGTGGCAGAGAAATTGCCTAGCAAGCACGGTGTTCAATCCTAAGATCAGTAATGCAGTAACCAAAGTAATCATAAAACGTAGATCAAATATCGTACCTCGCAATGTCACATGCAAAAGCGTAAATTAAAACGAAATAAACATTAAATATGTTAATATTTCTTACATAACCCTACCAACCTCCACTCATTGCGCACAGATGATATAACTTTCTCTACTACGTATAGTAAGCAGGGGAAGTATTGTATTCCACCCAAAAATTCGATACCGAGATTTCACCGGAAATACATGTTTTGAGACCCCCTGAATAAAAAAAAAGCATTTTTGGAAGCAATTCCGTGTGTGTGTCTGTGTGTCTGTCTGTGAACAGCATAACTCAGAAACGAACAGTCGGATAAACACCAAACTTGGTATTTAGGTTCAGTATCTTCCAGAGATGCGACACGAAGGTTTTCAAGAAAATTCCCCCACCCCAGATTACCCTTTACATGGGACCTTTTTCGAAACTTTTAATTTTCTCAAGAATGGCTCTAACGATTTTGATTAAAATATCATATGTTTAAGATATTTTCATGACAAATAAAATGTATATCTTGAATTTTCTGGAAATGTCTCAAAAAGTATTCTTCATTGTGAACGAATTTTGCATAACTGGTAAACCATAGGAGATAGACAAAATTTTACTACACAAAAAATGTATATCCCTTTAAAATACACAATTTATGACATATACATTTTTGTTGTTGAGTGAACCATTTTCGAGATATTGCTTGTTCTTCCCTTAAATTTTTCAATGCTTATTTTCTCAAATGGGAATTCGTTATTCATTTTTTGTCTTGGATATGCAAAGAGTATTAATCTGTGGCAAAGGGAATGGTGCTGTACCTAGCAACCAGCTATTAAGAGATATGTATGTGCTTAAAGGTTACTGTATTTCTATATTGCCCTTGTAAATATATATTCCCCTTACATCTACAAGAAAATTAGCAATAAGATAGAGTCTGCAAATGTTTATCTCGATTAACATGAAGTAGATGGAGAATAAGCATTTGTAAACATAGTTTGTACAAGAGTAGAGAAAGTCATGTGAGTGTAACACATCAGAATTTTTTGTTTACATTCGCAACACTCTCTGTTGACGAATTAATGTTGCCTTACGCTAGCGTAGATAGTACCCGCTTACAACTTTCACGGAACCTTTGATATCGTCCACACAAAACAGTGTGAGAGAGGTTTTGCTAAGGGACATTACACAGACGAATATTGCGACGTGAAAGGTTCTCACGTACAGACTCAGCGCCTTGCTTATTAGGCAACTTCTCTGACTCAAGAGTTATGCACCACTGCGAAGTACTAGGCGGATATAATTCTACACTGTATCCTATCTAACAAAGAAAATACTTTTGTAACTACCTATTCATGCTTCATGCATTAGAAGATTTATTCCGTCTGAATAAGTTACGTTTACTTATTAAAATTAATACTGAAAAGGTATATAAGGAACAGCTTAAAACATATGCATTCAGACGAACGCACGAATTTAAAGCACATGCTTATTTACATTAATCAGGGTCACAGTCGTCATCGTTGGCAGCTAAGACAGAATCTGCCGTATAGGGACGCAACGTAACTCAGGTTACTGAAAAACAAAGACAGCTGATGCCGCATGTCTGGGCGGTCAACGTTCTAACTTGAGTCACTGGAGAAATCACCAGACAACCTATTTACAATAGACACACACTATTTTGGTCTTCTACTAGTGTTATAATGCAATGTCATATCACATATACTACTCTGTAATATTTTTTCTTCGGTGCAAAGGTCATCACCTTCTTTCTCCGCCATAATCGTTGGTTACCCGTAACCTGGATACACCTTAGTGTTTAATTAAGCACTGAACCGTGCTATGGACTTAATTTACATAACGTGTGTGTTATTAAACGTTGCAGATTACTATACTGTATTAATATGAAGAACAACTCATAGTTACGTTTGGATATGATTTCGACATATTTACGTAAACCAACATTTACATTTCTTGTTTTTTTCACTCATATTTCTTCCTGTAAAAGTAAAACCTCACACAGACAATGCTTACACCAAAAATTACAAAAACAATTCAGATTTTTAGTTAACTGCAAATGTAAGGCTTAATAATTAATAATTGTCTAATAGCATAATACCTTATTCTAATAATTAAATGCTCGTATAATTAGGGTAATTAATAATTAATATAATATAATTAATATTATGGCCAGTTGGTGACTAAATGGTCGGCGTGCAAAGTTGAAAACCTGCGAATATAAAAACAAGGCGCCAACATAATGGATACAAGATAGCTAACTTTCCCAATACATGTAACACGTGCATATTTGCGGAGGAGAATGGAACTTAATAGCATGAATATCACCAGATTCTAGTGACATCACATAGTGGTGTAGAAATGTCAAAGTTGCACTTTAGTAACCTCTTGTATATCATACTATCTATAGATCCTGAACTGTCAACTTTTGAAATAGAATGGCCCACATTAACATAGATCTCATCCACGTAAGATATCTTTTTATTTTCCCTTCTCTAGTGGCCAACATTTCTCAGATATGCAGGTGGACCCAAAACTAAGAGTTGTAGAAAGAAATGTCTTTAATAAAACTTGCTTGATATTATGGTGGAAAGTAAATGCCATTTGTCGTGTTTATTTGAAGGACGCAGTGATGGTCATTATAGAGTCAATTTCATTTGACCCTAATTGTAGGTTTCCATTTAAAAAAATCAAATTGACCCTAAAATGACCACCATAACGTCCTCCAAACAAAACTCGACTAATGCCATTTAATTTTCTCCATAATATCAAGTAACTTTTATTGAAGACATTTCTTTCTACAACGCTTAGTTTTGGAGATATTGTACAGTCTCAACTTAAATGGTCCATCCTGTATGTCTTCACAGCACAATATCGTTCCCATTAACAACGATATTGACATTTTCCTTTTCCAATAAAGAGAATCGCATTCCAAACAGTAAAGAATGGAAGCTCGTTTGCTTAAAGTCTGATACACCAGCGTCATTGTTGAAAGTACTTGATACTGTTTATTATTGATGGTTAATTGTAAAAAAAGAAGGAAAAAACAAAAGTTATGCACTTTACAGTGAATCGTAAACGTTCATCTACCTTTCCTAACACTGTTTTAGGCTTTTAACATGGTGTTTTAATACCAACAATATTTTTAAATTATTTTCGCAATGCATTACACTGGCTTCTGAAACACAGGTATACCTACTCCGCAGTTATAGGTATAGGGCATACCTAGGAGTAAGTGATGAAGTGAAAGAACTATAAGAGGCTACAGGCCAAAAAGACGCGCGGAATTCCCTAACATTCCGGGCTAGAAGACACGTCTCCCACTACTGGAGTTGCGTAGAGAGCAACCCTGTAGCCCCATGAGGAGTAAGATTTCCTTTGAACAAGCATCCGCGCCATCTGTTCGGCACCGCCATACGCCACGAAACCTAGAAGCACACCTGAAAGTTGAGAAGGAAACGGAATGAAAGGGAAATTATGGAAAGAAAATTGTGATAGATGAGAAACCGCTCTAGCATTCGCCTACCGACCAGGGAAAATCACGAGAAACCCAATCTCAGAGTGATCGGTCAACAGGAATCGAACCCGGGACCACCCGAACGCGAGCCTCACACAGTATCCCGTAGCGATCTCGCTAGTGTTACCCTTCAAATAATTTCACCAAGTCGTTCACTGGATTGCCCAGATTATACTCCATTTCCCTGTGAAACACGTTTAAAATACTGTTTTTTTCTGACCACTTTTCAATGGTTCACCTTTTGTAACCGTGAACACTCACTTTGACCTTTGCCACATTGACACCAACCATAAGCTTGCCGCCGTATCTCTCACTGACATTGCTTTCCTTCACAGTCACGATAACTGCTCACTTTCAATAAGCTATTCCAATTGGTTCTTACTTCCAAATAACATTGGAAATGTAATGTATTGCAATGCAATCATTAAACCTATCTATTAGTGCATTTAACAATAAGTAATAACATAAAGCAATAGCAGTGAGGGGCCAATGAGAGCATTCACTGCAACCACGTGCTAGTTTGTTTACCTCAAGTGTGTTATTTTCTCTTATATTATCTTCCGTAACAGAGGGAACTAAGCACAATCCAGAGAGGATATGGTACCTACATCCCACGAGGGGGCGTCCCTAGGAGTGAAGGGGGAGGTGAGAGGAGACATCGGGTGGGCGGAACCAGGAGTGAGCGCACAGCAATGAAGGATCCCTACAGTTTCCAGATTGAGATACCCCGGCAGTCGGACGGCAGCTCGGGACTCCGTCCCACACTGAGGGGCTCTCTCAAGGGGGTTCGGATACCCCAACAACCAGCCGAGGGACAGAGAAGTGTCCAGAGAGCATCCTTTTCCCTGCCACGCCGCATCGAAATACCATCGCCTACACTTCCCACCCTGAAATAGACATAACGGGGTGAAGGATGAATAAAAGGATAAGTGGAACGAAATGGAGGGACAGCAAATTCGGGAGCTGAAAAAAATCACTCCAACATTCGCCTGATGACTCGGGAAAATACCTACTTGAAAAAACCAATGGCGGTCGGCGGGGATCAAAACCGGGACCTCCCGGATGCTGGTCCAAACGCTGCCGCCTGAGTCATCCGGTTCGGTTTACTTTTCATATTACTTCGTAGGGCCGTAGGGGAGGGGTTTCGACTGCTTCAGCTGCCGTGGTGCGGGCGCTGCAGGCCCTTAGTACTCGTGGTACTTCTGACGTTACGAGAAGTACGCTGGGCCGAACGAACCGAGCCCCTCCCAATGGGGAGTTGTTCGGATTGGGTTGGACTCGGCGGGGCAGTGGTTCCCGAAACCCATGGCTGTTAGGTACGTCTGTATGGTTTTCCATTCTGACGGGGTTGTGAGACGCCTCAATGATCTCCGGTACCGCCTTGGATAGCCGGTAGACGGCATGCTAGATTGCTGTCGGCCCCACCGAGGTTTTCGGTAGTTGCCCTTCGGGGTAACGCGCGTAAGTGGCGTATCCACTTCCATCTCCTGCATTGCAGGGGGCTTTTTAGCTTCAAGGTATTGGCCTCCTGAGAAACCCCCGGGATGGTTTTTGCTGTCCCCGGGTACTTCAGGGGGGCAAGGGCTATTGGCTCTTACCCTGGTAGATTTACTGCAACACTACTTCGTAGGGGGCTTCCGACCCCTTCAGCTGCCGCGGTGCGGGCGCTGCGGACCCTTAGCAGTCGTGGTACTTCTAACGTCACTAGAAGAACGCCGGGCCGAACATTTGAGGCCCTCCCGTAAGGGAGTTGTTCGGATTGGGTTGGACTCGGCGGGCAGTGGTTCCCGATACCCATGGGAGATTGGGTACGCTTGGCTGGTCAGAGGTCCAGTCCCATGCTTAGGTACTACTTGCCTATATTAGGATTAGGATTCAACGCGGAGAGGGACTTAACATGTCGACCTACATACGAGGGCTGTCCCAGAAGTACTCGACCTAACAAAGTAAACACAAAAATGGGAAAAACCGTCTTTATTTCTCTACATAGTCTCCTTTCAGCTTGATACACTTTTCAATAGCTTGTATACCCTGTTCATAGTAAGAACCTCTGCAAAATAGCCTGAACTGCAAACTTCACCTCTTCATTGTTGGCAAAAGGAAAAAGTTTTCAAAATTTTTGATTTTCTAAAAAATGGCTGTAACGAATTTGATTGAAATACCAGATGTTTGCATGACAAATAAAATGTATATCTTGAATTTTCGGGGAATAGCCTGTGAAGTCCACCTCATTCAGAAGGAATTTTGTGTACTCTTGTATAAGTGGTAAACATTAAGGATAGACGAAAACGTACTGCACAAAAAATGTTATCTCCTTAAAACACGCAATTTATTTCAAATAATTTTTTGTGGCATAAGCAATTTCTGAGATATCCGTTATTAAAGGTTCAAATTGCTCATTTCTTTGTCATTCTCTTTAAAGTCCTGTCAACATTCAGTTGTTTTTCGCGATTGCGTGAAAACAGTGTCGAATCTTAAGGCCAGCATAGAGCGTCCAGTTCTTTAACATTGGACTATCGTTCTCTTTGTATCTATAACGAAATTTGTAATGTAGCTATTTCTGAAAAGGTTTATTTGGATTAACGTATACTAATAGAGAAATAAATTTTAGTAAGAATGGCTTGTATACCCACTAATAAACGATAGAGGGCAGGGAAAGTAATGTGACTATCACATCAGTTTTAAAATGATTAGCTGTTATTTGCTTTTTTATTTCTCCTGGGCATGCAAAGAGAACGTAATTTTGAAGCAATCACATTGCAACTAGCTCTTAAAAGATCTGACTATCGTTTATGCCAACTGTGTTCGCCTATTTCCATTGTACCTACAAGGAAATTTTTAAAGAAACCATATTTACAAATGTTTCTCTTGATTAACGTGAAGTAAATAGAATAGTTTGTTGAAGAATGGGTAGAGAAAGTGATGTGAAGATTTTTTTAATTCGGGAAGAGTATGGGCTTAGTGCCTAGGCAGGTGACGTATACTGCACGTCATGGCAGAGTTTGAAATGAGCATGCATTATGTGTCTTTTAGCGTTCAAACCCTGACCTTTGCATGAAACGCCACAGAACACCTCAGTAACTTTCTGGAGTAGTTATGCTATATTTCGTTCAGTTCAAAAATAGAGCAGTTCTCTCTGCTTCAGGATTAATACGGCCGCACCTTGCACTCAAAGAGCTGCGGTCGAACTTTGCCAGGTGATGTTCTTTGAGGATCTGCTTTTGTTTGTTTTTCCATGGAGCCGAGCAAATAATGGTAGCTTTCTCTCTGTTTGCGTAAATCCGAAACCCTCATCTGCTACTAGAAAACTTCCACTTCATCCTGAGAATACCCCAGCATTCTTCCTCATCAACAAGTTGAGTTCTTGCTTTTATGAAGATGGAGGTTTTAAAAGGTTTAATTAGATTTGAACAATTTTACCATGAATCTTTGATGTCTTGTAAGCCTTTAATGCGTGTTTACATGGAGTATTTACTCTTTGAGCAGGCATGTTAGAGAGGAACTAATGAGACAAACAAGGGATTCGTAAAATGACAGGCAAGCCGAAAATATATGCAGATATATAGAGTATTAAAAAAAATGAAAAATTGACATTTTTATACCTAAACCTTCCAAGAGATTATATTAGATTGGATTACATTCTGTGAGGTCACTAGCAGCCGTAGAGGCTTGTGAACATAGAACAAGTCAAGGAAATGTACAAAAATTACATATAAACATAAATATTACACAGAATATAGAACATTTAAAATAAAATAAAGACATATTATATACAAAATGAAACAAATCAGGTGTAATTTTGTACAAAATCGAATACATCCCTACCGTTATAAGTCTAAAATTATATTTATAGACGAGAACAGCTATTTTAACTAGGCTTGTACCTTTTGTTAGTCTCATCATTTGGTTCTATTTGATTTGTAATGTATAGCATTTACTGTCTGTTCTTAATATACATACATTTAAATAGCTTCATTAATTCTAGAGCAGGTATCAAATGTAACTGGCAATTGTCATTAATATTTACTAATGCTACTTACAGAGCTATATATGCATTATCATCAGGATAATTTGTCATTCAGATAATAATTCTGCTGGATTTACAACAATCTGCCTTTAATATTAAATAGCAAAGTTGACAATGAGACTCCCCCTTATACCTTAAGAGTTCACTTTATTTTAACTAATTTTAATTTAGTATTATAACACCATCATATATTGAAAATTGAGCTTCACATTGTTAATTTCTATTCCATCATCCATGATCGTAATACCTAAACAGAACTACCATTCCTATGCCACTCATCCAAGGAGAACGTTATACCACTATCAGCTTAAGAGTATCCATAGGTAAATTTTCTAAATCTTGCAGTTTTTATATAAATAAATGTTTTATCAAAATTATATAATATACTCCTCCAACACCATTATAAGCGTGTTTTAAATTTCATATAGTTATCTTTAATATCTTTTTCAGAAAAAAAGTTCTTTTACCTTTATTGTAGTACTTAATCAGGTGTTCCATGTGATGCAGAAATCATAATTTTGAAAACATAAATACTCCCATATTATAAACATCGATGTAAGTAACTGGAGACGGCGCCGTGGCCGAGTGGTTAGTCCGCCTTTCACCAAGGCGACCCGGGTTCGATCCCAGGGAACTATGTGGGATTTGTGGTGGACAAAGCGGCATCTTGGCGGGCGACTGCTCCATTATCACATTTACTTTCATCCATTTCACCGTCATTTCATATCATCTCCTTCCTTTTCTCATATTAGGCTTCGGGCTGATCACCCATCCTGGCTGTTCTATCCGATCCAATTAGTCTGTCTGCTCCCCGACAGGCGTCTGACCCCAGGCACCCCTTGTAATTCTTGAGGGGGGTGTATGTCCTAACGGGGAGGGTAAACCGAGAAAGAAGAAGATATAAACCTGGCATATAGAATTCTATTCACCCTTCTGGATATTTCAGAAAAAATTTTAAAACTTTAAATATAGTTTTTTAAACACTTACGGCAATATTTTATATCATAACATTCTGTGAATGCCAGAGTGATTGTAGTGTAAATTAATGTTATTGTATGTACAGGAATTTAGATGTTTGTTAGCCATAAGTATTGTTAGGAAATAAGTTTACACGGCCTAACTGAAACTGACAATAGAAGTGGGTAACAATAAACCGAGGGGGTGAGTTGTTTATCACTAAGAAGAGATAAACAAATGACGTCAGGGTAGCGTGCCTTTTTTTTTAGAAATGGAGGGAATATCTTACCTAGAGTACATATGTTAGTAGTAGTGATTGGCTGACCAAAACAGACGCTAAAGTGGGCGCGATTTGGTAACCAATAGCAGTTCTATTATAATGTTTAGGCAATTCGGGGTGAAGGAGTATATATTATCGAGCTATAAGCAAGTATCGCGCAGTTTTGAAGAGTCTTTCAGGAGGTGTACGTCGCAAAGTTAGTTACAAAAATGTGAAGTACGCAAAGTAATTGGTGCGCGGCAACTAAAACGACTATAGTTACATTCGTAAATATCACAGTTTCAGTCAGGCGTGTATAAAGATTAAATATGTGAATTATTAATTAAGTGTGACGGTAATAAAAGTGTAGAAACAATTTTTTTATCAGTGTTATCTTTTAGCAACAACTACTTTCCGTTTACACGCCCTGCTTAGAGATACTTGCTCGACTGAGTTATAATAGCTAGCCGGAGGACAATGAACTCAAATTTAAAATAATAAAACAAGAGGCTCCCAGTAAATAAGATAACACGAGCCATGAGAACTGCGACGCAATTTATCCTCAGTGTCGAATTAATTATGTCATACCTTGAGCAATTTAAAAGTGTAACAAAAACTATATGGCAATTTTTAAGTTTATTCTCTCTGAGTTTCTCCTGAAAATTTGAACAAGATTCATTTCAAACGACATCGTGTGGAACTATTTTACTGCTCAAAAGTGTAACGAAAATAAAGTCGATTAAAAGCCATTGGAAGTAAACACAGGCTATTAAGTCGTGTGCTCTTGGGTATATAAATCGCTATTTGTTGAAGCCTTAAAGGAATCTGAGAGCAAACACCATAGTATGTAATTGAAGCTAAAGGTTCAAAGTATTTTTGGACATAACCGATTTTTTAATTTTTTGAAAATTTTGACCAATTTTCAGCCAAGTTTTAAGCATGAGTTCGATACGGCCAACTAAAAACACTGCCCGCTTCTTTAATTGTTACTAACATGAATATATGGGTACTGAAATTGCCCGAATATGAGTTTACAAAATACAACCAGTTTGCGGAACGCTCTCCTAGGTTCGTGGTAGGTTGAACCAGTAATAGAGGAGATGTGTATTTATAGTTCCTTGCCTCAGTAGCATCTGGTGACGTAATGAGATATGATCGAGGTTCGTTTATAAAAAATCTGATGTGTTACACTCACATGACTTTCTCTACTATTATACAAACTATTTTTACAAACTCTTATTCTCCATCTATTTCATATTAATCGAGATAAACATTTGCAGAAACGATCTTTTGACATGCAAAGGGAATTACATTTTACACATAGCGACCAGTTCTAAAAATATTTGACTATCGCTTAAGGCGTACTATGTGCCCCTTGTTTTGTATTTGCAAGGGCAATATAAGCACAGACATATCTCTTAACAACTGGTTGCTATGTGCAGCACCATTCTCTTTGCCACAGATTAATACTCTTTGCATATCCAAGACGAAAAAATGAATAACGAATTCCCATTTGAGAAAACAAGTATTGAAAAATTTAAGGGAACAACAGGCAATATCTCGAAAATGGTTCACTCAACAAAACACATGTAGATAACTAAATTGTGTATTTTAACGCGATCTACATTTTTGTGTAGTAAAATTTCGTCTATCTTTTATGGTTTACCAGTTATGCAAAAGTCGTTCACAATGAAGAATACTTTTGGAGACATTCCCAGAAAATTCAAGATATACATTTTATTTTCCATTAAAATATCTTAAACATATGATATTTTAATCAAAATCGTTAGAGCCAGTTTTGAGGAAATTAAAATTTTCGAAAAATGTTCCATGTAAAGAGTAATCTGGTGTGGGGGATTTTCTTGAAAACCTTCGTGTCGCATCTCTGGAAGATACTGAACCTAAATACCAAGTTTGGTGTTTGTCCGACTGTTCGTTTCTGAGTTATGCTGTTCACAGATAGACACACACACAGATATGTTTCCAAAAATGCTTTTTTTTGGATTCAGGGGGTCTCAAAACATGTATTTCCGGTGAAATCTCGGTATCGAATTTTTGGGTGGAATACAATACTCACCCTACTTACTATACGTAGTGGAGAAAGTAAAAAGAGCTATACGTTCAGTTTAAGCAATGAGTTTATTTAGTTTACAGTTTTTAAGAATACACTACGCTCGGCAAATAGCTGGTCCAGTCCCAATTTACAGGAAACAGACGCTCAGGGGATGTCATTCATGTTTGCTCTCCCGATGCGGTTTCTTGGTCATTAAACCGTCTTTCTCCCGAAATCCGCCTAAATCCCCACCGAGAATTGCGAATTCGACAGTTTAATCCGCATTTTGCGTCCTTCACGGTTGTTCGTGGGTTGCAGCTACGTTAACATAATGCAGCTTAAAAGCAGCATGAGGTAAGACCATTCACGAGTTTCCAGATCCGTAAATTGCAGGAGGAAATCATCTGTGCGTACCGGAAGTTTCAAATAGAATTTGAAGGAGTTATATTATATTTCAACTGTTGGGGAGCCGAACTTGTAGTAGTTGCAACCGCACGTATTGTAAACAGTTTCCGGTAGCCTTCGCCCCAAGTGTATTTTTAGGTGGCCTTTGCCCCAAGTTTAAAAATATTAACTTTGTAATTTGACTGTTTCTTTAAGTATTAAATATTTATGTTTGCCTCGGCTGCGTCAGTATTATTGTTAGAGACATAGAAGTCTTGGCAGGGCGTGATGCGACAAGAATGTAGACTTACACAGATTTTAAGTTTTAATTCACTCCTTTTTATTAATCCTTGACACAAATTAAATAGCACTTCACTGATATCGAGAGCTTGAGATTCTTTTATTTAATACTTGCACTTTTTAATACGTATAGTATTTTCGGCTCACACCAATACGTATTAAACCTCTCAAGGACGCACAAGCAACGCATCCAGTTATGAGCACATTCTGCAGGCAACACGTCTGGTTTTGAGCACTGTTTGGAGGCAACTGAATTGATTTCAACCGTCTAAACTTGTAAATTTATGTATTTCAAGTCTCTGATTGACTAACCCTACTCCAATAGATTACCTGCATTTAACTAAACTGTCACTAAACTGTTTTTATAAACTGTCACTAAAATTACATTAATGCTTTCAAGAATCACAAATAACATTTAGACTCTCAAACTCATTATTTCCTGAAGGTTACCTCATTGTTACCTCATTGTTAGCAATGTTTAACTTATTATTCTCACAGCTCCTACATTATTAAATTACGTAATATATTCACATACCATTATTATACACGGATACAATAATATAAGCAAATGCAATGACTGATACATACATTTTTACAAATTATTACATACACATATTGCTTCAAGTTGAATTTACATATTATATAATTAGACTGAAATCATTTAAGTGTTAAAAATACTGCCTCAAATAACATAACCAATAATAACCAGTATGAAAATTCATCCAGTATTTATAAGTAAATAGCACATAAAAAGTGTTGCACCCAGCAAAAAACAGATGAGCATTAAAATGTCGTAGCACGGCGAAATGGAAGAGCGCTACGATTGTACAGTAGACATGGAGCATGGAGAAAGAAATGCAGAATGATCTTCCTCTATACACACAATACAAACATAAAGTTTGGAATTCGCAAACTTTTGCATTACATAGTATGTTACGTGGCTATGTGAATGCTTCAATTAAATAACATGGTTGTAAAGTCTTGCGTTTATGCTGCATCTGCGCTTAATTCTCATTGTAAATAGGGCTTTACTTACCTTGTGTTACATGGCGAGAGAGAATGTGACTAGACGTATTTTTTCAGTAGCTGCCAAAATACCGAATTTCCCCATAATTATTTCTAATCACTTGAAGTTTTCCTTCGATGAAGGAAATTAAATATTTATCCTAACCATGCTTCATTTTCCTGTGAAATTCCCTTACTGATCACTAGGTTTATCACTGCACATACACAAGTCTTAGGGCTGCTTCCTCTTAGCCGTGGTTCCCAAAATTAGAAATCTTGAATCGTGATATGGCACGAATTTATTTTTAATAGTCTGTCTGTTGCCGAAGTCTTTTCCCGGAAAAATATAAAAGTTAATAATATTCTTGACTGAAACGTTTCTTCTGGTAGCATCGGGTCACATTTGCCTTTTTTCGACTTGTTGGTGTGCCATAAATCCATAAGGATTTTAGTGAATAATAGGGGACAACACACAGCTTTCGGTATTCGTGTTGCTCCGATTTCTGCGTCGTTTCTGACGTACATGAAGTATTAGTTAGGTTTTACCATTAACTTATGCTTTACGCTTCACCGTTTTTCATTAATATTGGCATATACGTATGTCATTAAATCCCTTATCACTATACTTAATTGATTATTAACGGCTTATGTATTATTTACATACATATATTGTGTAAATTAAACAAGTTAATTTATTACCGGCTACACGACGGTTATGTGTTCTATGCGAATATCCTAGGGGTTCTTAATCACTGAATGGTTATAAATGCTACTTAACAAGTTCTAAATTTTACGTATTTACCTAACGATGTTCTTAACAATCGCATCAGACTACCTCAGACTAATTCCAAGAGGTCTTCACGGGAAATAATTTTATATGCTAACCCAGATACGACTCTGTTATTTGCTTGGTACCACACTACTAAGTCGGTCTTAGCAGTTCTTTCCTGATTCATGGCAGTTTGCCCTTTCCGCATATCCAACATGTAGTTTTCCACCCCAACTTCTACGTCAGTTAAGTTCTTGCAGTTGCCGCCGGTTTCTGTTGCTCGCATCCGTCAACGGAGTGACTCTTCCGGCCGTCAACTTTGCTTCTTCACTGAGGATGATAACTGCAGGGCGTCGTCGATATTGCGCTGTTCCGCTAGGAGAACTTGCTGTTTTCTTCCGGTCTCTTTCCCTGCTGATAAATACGTGGGCTGCCTCTCCGGAAATATAATCTGGTGGTAAATCTGTCACATTGTGCCAACCACTCTACCTACAGGGAGAATTCTTGTAAGGCATCGTCTGGTTGTTGTATTCTTGCCTTCAGCTGGACTTGATAAGCGGCGGCCAGACGATGTCTTCCATATCGGTCCTCTAACAGCATAATTAAGTCGTCGGCCGAACCTCCCACAAGAAAATGCGAAGAGTTCCTGCCCCTTGCCCCTGCAGGACAGCCAAAAGATGTGTCGTCTGTAGCCTTCTCCGCCGATGCCCATCCATTATGAGCAGCAATGGCCTCTTAACGCTTAAACACCGTCCATGGCGAAAGGCCGTCGAATTTCGGCGGCGTCACCATTTTAACATCAATGGGTCTCATGATCGTGAAACCCTATCTAATTTCAGCACGGATTTGGCTTCCAGGTTGTGGCACATCTGCTCCATTGCGGCGTGATTTAGCTCATCTAGAGGCACTTACACCGCATTAATCTTTCTTTCCATGTTGAATTTGATTTCTTCTAATTCCTTTGTGGTATCGCCTCTCAAGTCTTTTATTGTTACATTTACCTTAGATTTTACGGCGTCAATATCAAAACCGAGATCAAATTTAATTTTCTTCATTTCGTTAGTCATTTATTCCTTTATTTTCTCTCAGTTTTAGCAGCATCTTCCCTATTCCAGAATTCACTGTCCTCATTTCACTTCCTATATTCTCCAGTCTGGATTTCATTTCCGTCTCCATTTTCTGCATTCTAGATTCCATTTTCGTACCTATTCTGGAAATGATTTTTTAAGTATTTCCTCCATCGTGGCGCTTAAATCCCACACCTGACACCAATGTGACTTACCTCAGTTTTCATTGCTACTTGACTAATGTGACTTAGTTCAGTTTTCACTCACTTTTCTGATGTGACAGAGCAGTTTTCACTCTCACTTTACTTTTCCGGTATGACTTAGTTCGTTTTGTCTGTTACTTCACTTTGCTTTACGCAAGCGGCGTAATAAATCACGCTAGAAACAGCCTCTTGCTTACGCCTCACTCGCTGGAGTGTCGAACACTGGACTTCTATTGCAAGGGAGTAGCATTCACTGTCCATCACAGTTGTCGTCACAATCTCACTCGTAGAACACATTGAGTTACCAGCATTTATGTAGCATCAACATAAAAAACGAACTCACTGACTAAATCGCGAGCGCACTCGCTTATATATAATTTTCGGAGAATTGGAAAATGTTCTCGGTAGGCGATGGGAAAGAAGCATCCAGAATTATCTCATTGCGTCTCGAGCGTTTCTAGTATTTACGTCGGGGGAAAGTGTCCTCCCTCACTTTATCTTAACCAGACAGTCAGCCGGCGCTCAAGGACACGCCCGCTAATCCGACCTACGATAGTTCCGTTACAAAATGGAAACAGTATTAACGTCGCATCAGAAGAATATAGAGAGCGAGTTACTCAACATTTTCGGGGATAAGAAGCATTTTATGGAATTTACCATCTTCTTGTTCACGAGAAAGTGTCTAATAAGATGGAACGACCTCCCATACTGGCCATGTGAATCGGCACCTACTCCAACAATTGTTTCCTGATCGGCTGATTTCGAGATACACATAAGCTTCATGAAGTCCTGATTTGTCGTTGTGTGAAGTGATTTTTGTGGGAACTATTGAATGAACAGTGTTTCCATCCCATTCCTCTTACTCTAGACAACTTTTGTGAAAACATTCAAATAGTTTTACGTATCAGAACAAGGGAGCAATACGGTGCTATACAATGTATAGAAAATACAATAACTTAATTTCATAATTGTTCAACAAGAGACGTATTAGAAAAAATCTGATGTGATACATTCACATGGCTTTCTGTACCCTCTATTTTTATTAATAGGTATAGAGACTATTCTTACTAAAGCTTATTTTTCTATTTACTACATTTAATTTAAATAAACTTTTGCAGAAATAGCTAAATTACACGTTTCGTTATAAATACAAAGAGAATAGCGAATGTTTAAGAACTGGACGCTATATACTGGCCTTAAAATTCCATCTGTTTCCATGCAATCGCGAGTAATAGCTGAAAATTGATGGGACTTTAAGAATGCAAGCATTGAACAATTCGGACCTTTAATAATGGATATCTCAGAAACGGCTTATGCCCCAAAATTTATTTTAAGTAAATAATGTGTTTTAAAGAGATCTAAATTTTTTTGTGGTACGTTTTCGTCTATCGCTTAACGTTTACAAGTTCTACAAGCTTATAAAAAATTACTTCCAAATAAAGAGGACTTCCTAGGCTATTCCCAGAAAATTCAAGATATACATTTTATTTGTCATGTAAATATCTTTCATATATGATATTTTAATAAAAATCGTTAGAGCCATTCTTTAGAAAATAAACATTTTCGAAAAGTGCTCCATGTAAAGGGTAGTTGGGGTGAGGTGATTTTCTTGAAAATCTTCGTGTCGTATCCTTTGAAGATACTAAACTCAAATACCAAGTTTGGTATTTAGCCAACCTTAGTTATGCTGTTCACACACGGACATGTTTGCAGAAATGCTTTATTTGGATTCAGGGCTCCTTAAAACACGTGTCTCTGGTGGACTCTTGATATTGAATTTTTGGGTGCAATGCAATACTTTCCCTACTTACTATACATAGTAAAAGTTTTAGGATTCCTTATATATATCGCTTTTCATTTACTAAACTACCCCAGATCTGATTCTGCGGATTTCTGACCAACATAGAAAGGATTTGTGGTTTAGATTCTCGCTTTGTGGTCAGAACGTGTTTATCAATGGAAACATCAACTAGGTTAACAATCTGGTGTTCAAAGGCTACATGACTTTCTCAATCCACTATGGTTTCATAATCATAGTTAATGACATGAAAGCTGTTTTCCCATTAATCTACTTTAAGTACACTGAAGATCTGCATGTAAAGGCTTTCATCAAGCTAATAACAGAGCAATATTTTGTTACAAAGCATTAGAGGCTATTTAGAATAGGAGAAAGCACAATGTGGTCTAAATCCTGGCGACGCGGAATAATGGCATATTCGACAGTGTTAGAAGATATGTTCGTTATTATTATAGTGGTTCTGCTGTAAATATTTGCTATCAATCATGTGATATTTTTAATCCGAGGGTGTAATAATATATCTATTGCGAAAATTTGACAAATATGAAATAGTAGGAAATAAAGGAGCTAAACGGATCGCCATTAAAAGTAAATAACATTTATCTTCTTAACCCAACGTTGTTTTAAAATCACTATTCTAATTTTGCTGCACGCTGATTGGGAACTTAAGCTTGTAGATATCATCTCAGAATGGTTTTACTACAAATGACATACCTCTTTATGTATTAGTAGGTTATGTATCATGACACTATGGCTTTAAAGCCACATTTAAGACAGGCCTAAGACTATATGGCTTTCATTTAGCTTGGGCGAGTATACCATGGCCTTTGAGGCAGAGATATTTGCTATTTTAGCTCGTACTTTGGAGAGTGTAGGAAGACGCTATAGAAGTAGACGAATTCTTGTACCCTCCGATAGTCAGGCAGGCCTGAAGGTTTACACTAACCACTTGGTTGAGGCAGTATTTTTAACACTTAAATGATTTCAGTCAAATTATATAATATAAAACATAATAAGAGCCCGCCTTAAAGCAATATATGTATGTAACAATATATAAAAAGTGTATATTATAATCATTGTATATGTTTATACTATTGTATACATGTGTAATAATGTTATGTGAATGTATTACGTAATTTAATAATGTAGGAGCTGTGAGAGTAATAGGTTAAAAGTTGCTAACAATGAGGTAACCTTGAGACCATAATGAATTTGAAAGTTTAATAATGCTATTTGTGATTCTTGGAAGCAATAATGTAATTTTTGTGACAGTTTATAAAATAGCCAATCAACAAACAGAAAAAGCTTTAGTTAAATAAAGGTATTCTATTGGACTAGGATTAGCCAATCAGAAACTAAAATGGAGAAAAATTTACAAATTCAGAAGTCAGTTGCTTGTAGACAGTGTTCCTAACCGGACGCGAGATGCGTCCTCGATAGGTTTAATATGTATTCAGTGTGAGACAAAAATAGTTTACGTGTTAAAAAGTGCAAGTAATTAATAAAAAAAATCTCACAGCTCTCTATATCAGTGAAATGTTATTTAAATCGTGTCAAGCATTAATAAAAGGAGTGAAGTAAAATTATAATCTGTAAGTCTACATTCTTCAGTCGCACCACTTCCTGCTAAGACATTCATGTCTCTAAAAATAAATACTGATGCAGCCGAGGCAAACATAAATATATGATATTTAAAGAAACAGTCAAATTACAAAGTTAATATTTTTAAACTTGGGGCGGAGGCTACCGGAAACTTTTTACCATACATGCGGTTGCAACTACTTCAAGTTCGGCTCCTCAAAAGTCGAAATATAATACAAAAAAAAGTTCTCATAGTTGAGTTCAAGTTGGTTTTAGAATGCCGTGAGTCCCTAGCGCACTAGCTACCCACTTTCAGTTTAGCTGAGGTGGGTACCGACATGTGGGGACTGTGATGGAGCTGCTAAGAAAGGAGCTGAGAGGGTTTAAACCCGGCGAAGGGTGATGCATTCTTTTGGTTACGAAGGGAAGTAAAGCCGATGGTCTCGTTTCGTAGATTTATGGCACGTAAAATAATCTCAAGCCTGATAAAGAGGCCTCTGAGCAAAATTTCCAGTCTTTCGCGTCCAATATAGAGTGGGAAGCTGAGGACCATAGCAGCTAAAGAGCGTCCACAAACAAAACTCAATTTAATTCACCGAGAAAGCTTTTTATTGGACCTGAACCAGCACTGGACTGTCATCAGGGCCGGTTAAGTTGGCTATCATGGACTGGTTGTTCAGAGAACACGAGAAATACTGAAACGCATCATCAACGACCGCCAAGAATAATATCTACATTGAAGATTCTAATATTAACAATATGGGTCTAATATGCCGTGCTCGGGAACGAGAACCAGAACGTTTGAGCTTGGATGAGTCTTCTTTCCCGTTCTCGGGCCCGGGAAAGCCTTCCATCGATTGTGAACGCTCCCATTATAATACATGTAATTCCATTTTGTCGTTCTCGTTCTGGTTACCATTCTTGGTTGTTGTGAATCCGCTTTTAGAGTTTGAGTACCACCATATGCCTAACAAACTCCGTCATTTCATGAAGGACTGCAGTAAAACGTGTAGCTTCGCATTTTTTCAGCATAGGTCGGCTTTTCATGATCTGCCTAGGATCGTCGGGAAATGACGAATTTCAGCCAAAGTTTGTGACATACAAGGTGTGTCTACAAAGTTCGGTGAATGATATAACAACAAGCAAAATAGAAGATAAACAAATTTCTTCACTGCAGTATTGTTCTTTCAAATTATTCAGAAAAAAGCTACAAACACATTTCCTTTATTCCCTTCAAATTAGTCAGGAAACAAACAAAACAGAAGACTCACACAAATTTCTTTTATTGCCCTTCAAAATAGTCGCCATTTGCCTTACATACCTTTCACAACGTTCCTACAGCTTCTGGAAACCTCCAGCAAAGTCCTACTGAGGAACTGATTTCAGAACAGCCGTCACACGATTTTGAATGGGTGTCCCCCAAAACATTCACCTTTGATAGCCCTCTTCAAGCGGGGAAACAGGAAAAAATATGCAGGACCCAGATCAGAGAGTATGGTGAATGATCAAGCACGAGTACATTGCGCTCAGCAAGGAACTGGTGTACGCTGAACTTATATACCAAGTTGAAGCATTATCGTGCAGTAACATCCATTTTCTAGTCATGTGAAACTCTAGCCTAATACGACGTATGCACTGTAGTAATCAGTTCAAAATTGTCTGGTAAAATGCGGCATTCACAGTTTGACCTACAGAAATGAATTCATTATGGATGATGTCATTGCTGGCGAAGAAGGCGATCAACAATATTTTGGCCTTGGACTTTTGCAGACGACTCCTTTTGATCGCGGTAAAGTCGGTGGACATAATGCCATCGATTGCCGTCTGGATTCCGGATCGTACTAGTAGCACCAGGTCTCATCCCCTGTGACGATGGTTTGTAGAAAGAGTGGAACCTGGTCACACATGGTAATGAAATCTCCAGAAGTCTCCATCCGTTTTGTTTTCTGCTCGTCTGTCAGCTTGTGCGGCACAAACCGAGAACAAATCTTTCGCTTGCACAAATCATCGCGGATGATGGTGGTGTGCGCCGTGTCCTTGCTAATGCCAAATTCCTCCACTATCAATCATAGAGTCAGTCGCCGATCTTGTGCCAGCATTTATGGCACTTTCTCGATCATTTCTGGTGTTCTGTATGTCGTTGGCTCAACTGAACATGGCTGATCCTCAGTCTTTTCCTTTCCTTCGCGAAAGCTTTGAACCAGTCGTATACACATTTTCTGCTCGCCGCTTCCCTACCGTACGCTTGCACCAACATTTCATGGTCTCCGTTGCCGATTTCCCTGATTTGTAGTAGAATCTGATATTTACGCGTTGCTCCATTGCGCTGTGACACTACCTCCCACACTGACTACGTTCTACTGACCACAGCGGGTTTACTGGCTGCGGATGACATCAGTGCACGCTAGGCGTCGCTTCTCCCCATGCCTCGGAAAAACCATGGGGATGCACGCGCTCATGCGCAGTGTTGTCCTTCAGGTACGGCACCATTCACCGCACTTTATAGGCGCATTCTGTATACATGAAATGCGTCATGAAACTCACATTACGGAACAAATAAATATTCATAACACAATGCTTTTCCAAATAAAGACTGAAACTCACGAATCTCACTTCAATGGATTCAAAGGAGTTAAGATCATAAAGGTACGTATCACATAGGGGCCCCCGGAACCGGGGCAGAGCACCGCATTCAGGCCAGTCGGCCCATTGTGCTTCCAATGTGACCCCTGGAAGGGAAGGATGAAGGGAGCGACCTGAAGGGTGACCAGTACCGAATACCGACGGGCGCAAGCATGGACGGGGTACCTAACGATTCCAGATAGAATGTATCCGACGCCGCAAGATCTCTGTTTGCAAGCCACCAACCTCCAGGGTACCCCGGAGCGGAGCCCTACGCTGAGGAGAGACCTAACTGAGCGGCACCGCAGCGACTTTACAGAGTGCAAGCCACCGCCCAGCCGCAACCCATCGAACACCGTCGCCTGGTCCTACAACCCGGAAACAGATGACAAGGCAGATGATGGGTACAGTAAAATGACAGAAAGGAGAGTCGCAGTAGAAGATGAACCACCCCAGCATAGGCCGGACGACCCGGGGAAGCCACGAAAAACCCATGGGCCAGAGTGGGCGGTCGCCGAGAATCGATCCCGCGACCTCCTGAATGCGGCCCACAGACGTAACCGCCTGAGCCATCCGTCTCGTTAGTTAAGGTCATGTGCTTGCTATGAGATTTCTACAATGAAGTTTGGATTAAACACAATAGAAATCCGAAGTGTCGAGTATGCATTGTCTGTACGTTTGCTTTATCTACTACTTACTTATAGTAAGTAGAGGAAGTATTGTATTCTATCCAAAAATTGTATATAGGATACACGTTTTGAGGCTCCTAATCCAAAAAAAATTTATAGAAAAGGTATATATGTATGTGTGTGTGTACAGCATAACTAAAAAACGAAAAGACGGTTAAATGCCAAACTTGGTATATAAGTTCATGTTTTCCAAAACTGCGACACGAAGGTTTTCAAAAAGGGTTTCCACATAAAGGGTAGTTTGGGGTAGGAGCTATCCAAACTATCCTTTAGATGGAAACATTTTCTTTGTTTTTAATTTTATGAAAAATAGCTCGACAATTTTAACTAAAACACTATATGATTAAGATACTTACATGGCTAATCAAATGTATATATCTTCAATTTTCTGGGAGTAACCTATGAAGTCCTATTCTTTGAGAAGAAGGTGGTTTGTAATGTATCTTGTTTGCAACACGATTTGGGCGTCAATTTGAAGTAGGTCGTATTGAAAGAGTTGTATTATATTTCAACTATTGGGGAACCGAACTTGAAATTCGTTGCAACCACACGTATAGTACCCGCTTTCCGGTAGCATTCGCCCTAAGTTTAAAAATATTATAAACTTTGTAATTTTGACTGTTTCTTTAAATATTATGTATTTATGTTTGCCTCGGCTGCGTCAGTATTTACTTTAGAGGCATGGATGTCTTGGAAGGGTTGTGGTGCGACTTAAGAATGTTGGCTTACACAGATTATAATTTTACTTCACTCCTTTTATTAATGCTTGACACGATTTAAATAGCACTTCACTGATATAGAGCTGTGCGATTCTTTTATTATTTAGTTGTACTTTTTAACACGTAAACTTATTTTTTCGTCTCACACGAATACGTATTAAATCTCTCGAGGACGCATCTCGCATCCGGTTACAAAAACTGTCTTCACTGTCTTCTTGATTTCAACCACCTAAACTTGTAAATTTCTGTATTTCAAGTCTCTGATTGGCTATTCCTAATCCAATAGAAAACCTTCATTTAACTAAAGCTTTTTCTGGTTGTTGATTGGCTATTTTTATAAACTGTCACTAAAATTACATTATTGCTTCCAAGAATCACAAGTAGTATTGTTAAACTTTACAATTCATTATTTCCTCAAGGTTACCTCATTATTACCTCATTGTTAGCAACTTTTAACCTATTATTCTCACAGCTCCTACGTTATTAAATTACGTAATACATTCACATAACATCATTACACATGGATACAATAATATAAGCATATGCAATGACTGTTTCATACATTTTACAAATTATTACATACACATATTGCTTCAAGGCGGGCTGTTATTGAATTTACATATTATATAATTAGACTGAAATCATTTAAGTATTAAAAATACTGCCTCATTGTTCAGAAATACTTTTGCATATTTGGTAAACCATAATTTATGTCAGATGCCTTTATTCTTGAGGTATTCTATTATTGGTTTGAATTTCCAAGTACTTATATTTTTTCAAGTGGTAAGCTGCTATCGGTTTTGCAAAGAACTTGGCATTTCAAAACCAAAGTGATAATAAATAAACAGCGATCTCATTTGTAAAACTCTGACAATCGCTTTAGTCTACACTATTCTCCTATAGTCGAAATGTGTATATGTGTAATGTCAGTTTATGTAGATTAAAGGGGATGCAGCATAACTCAGGTTACTAAAAACAAAGATGCTGCATGTCAGGACGGTCAACGTTCTAACTTGAATCACTAGATAATTAACCAGAGAGCTCACCAGACAGCCTATTTACAAAATACGTACTATTTTGGTCTTGTGCTAGTACGAGGAATGTCCCATAAGTACCCGACCTAACAAAGAAAACAAAGCTTTTGGGAAAAACATTTATTTCCCTGTATAGACTCCTTTCAGCTCGATACACTTTTCCCAGCGATGTTCAATAGCTTCGATACCCTGTTTATAGTGAGAACCGTCGAGTTCTGCAAAATAGCCATCAACTGCAAACTCCACCTCTTCATTGTTGGCAAATCTTTTACCACCAAGCCATTTCTTCAACTTTGGAAACAGAAAATAATCAGAGGGGGCTAAGTTTGGCGAATAGGGAGCATAAGGAAGCAATTCGAAATTTTAACTCATTCATTTTGGCCATGGCGATGATGGATATATGAACTGGTGCATTGTCTTGATGAAACAGAACTTCCTGTTTGCTAAATGCGGCCGGTTTTGCTCGATTTCATCATTCAAACACTGCAATAAGTTTGCACAATACTCGCCATTGATTGCTTTTCCTTTTTGAAGATAATCAATGAAAATTATCCCACGCGTATCCCAAAAAACCGACGCCATGACCTTTCCTGCAGATGGAACTGTCTTCGCCTTCTTTGGAGCCGATTCTTCCCTTTCAATCCACTGTTTTGACTGTTCCTTCGTTTCAGATGTGAAGTTATGGACCCATGTTTCATCCGTGGTTAAGAATTGACGCAAAAACTCGGCTTTATTGCAGCGAAACATCGCCAAACGTTCGACTGAAACGTCCTCACGACGCTGCTTTTGTTCCGTTGTGAGTAAACGCGGTATCCATCTTGTGCACAGCTTTCTCATGTCCAATTTTCAGTCAGTGTGCGATGTACAGCACTTTTTGAAATACCTACGATGTCTGCTAGCTCGCGCACTTTCAGTCGACGATCATCCAATACCGTTTTGTGGATTTTCTTCACAATTTCTGGCGTGGTCACCTCATTTGGTCGATCACTGCGATGTTCGTCTTGGCAGCTCGTACGGCCTCGCTTAAAATCTGCCACCCAATATTTTACTATTGTAAACGAAGGAGCAGACTCCCCCACAGTAGAATCTAGCTCAGCTTTAATATTAGTGGACTAAGACCTTTCAAATGAAAGTATTGTATCACATAACGATGGTCAGTTTTATACATGTTTACAAATTCGCTAAGGGAGTTCACTAGTAATGGTTGCCAAACAATTACTAAACAACGTAGCTTCGTCAAACTTCAAAGGGTGGTAATTTCTACCATAGTCATTTGTTTGAAACAACAACGACTATATATACGTCAGGTCGGGTACTTCTGGGACTGCTCTCCTAATTAATATACTATAACTAATCTAATATAAATAGTAATATAATTAATATTATGAACAGTGCACCATTTGGTGACTGAATGGTCGGCGTGCAAAATTTGAACATCTGCAAATATAAAAACAGGGTGCCAACATAACAGATACAATATAACTAACTTTTGCAATACATGTAACAGGTGCGTATTTTCAGAGAAGTTGCCGTTATGAATGAAACATAACAACCCGAATATCACCAGATTCTAGTAACGCATCCCATAATATTGAAAAAATGTAAAAGTTGCACTTTAGTAACCTCTGTAACAAGATGTAGGTGGAGGAATAATTTTTGTAAACACGGTTTGGAGAAAAGTGAGTAGTGAAAGTGATGTGAACGTCAATACTTCCTGGGAGGTAATTTTGCAACGGTGAGTATACCTTGTGTGCGGTATGGGTCATCAAGAACTACCCTTTATGTTGACCATACGACCGTGTATCGCTCACCCGGGTGGAATTTGTTACGCTCAGCTACACCCATTCTGCCTAACGAGCCACTCTCCTGTGTGCGAATTTCGACAGAAGGACCGCAATTGTCGGTTTGCTGATCTGCCCCGCAGAGAAACGGTGCATTCCAACCGTTCATAATGCTAATAGTTTTTCCAGTCCGCTTCTAACCAGCCTTTGTGTATTTATTTAAGCTCTTCATTTCGCCAACCAGTTCCGTTCATTTAAAGTAAATTTGCTTTAAATAAAACTTGGTCTGCTGAAATATCGAATAGGATATTTCAAAACATTAAGCCATTATTGATCATATACCGGATTTTAACCAACTATCCTGTTGTTTCAAATAGAGGAGCGTTTTTGCGACAACAAATACATATACTAAACACATATTGATATATATATATATATATATATATATATATATATATATATATATATATACTGGTGTGCAAAACCTAAGGACCAAAGTAATCTTCGCATGCTGTGACACCGTCAAGTAACACAGCTCGATGAAACTTATTCATAGACCATAAGCTACACTAAAGTCAATACGACATATGATGGCTCTCTAGATTTACAGCAACAGATACACGGTACTTAAAAGGGTGTATAATCACTACGGACAGCAATGCATGCTCTGCATTGTGCTCCCATGCTGGCCACAAGGTTGGTAAGCAGTTCTTGAGGTAGGGAGTTCCATTCCTCCTCCAGCGCTGTTGACAACGGTTGGATGGTCGTTGGTGTATGTGGATGTGCTGCAATGCGTCTCCCCAAAGCATCCCACACGTGTTCGATGGGATTTAAATCGGGGGAACGGGCAGGCCAGTCCATTCACCGAATATCCTCTCGTTCCAAGAGATCCTCCACCTGCACTGTTCGATGCGGTCGCGCATTGTCATCCATAAAAATGAAGTCAGGGTCGACTGCACCCCTGAAAAGACACACATGGGGAAGGAGTACAGTATCACAATAACGTTGACGTGAGCGTACCGTGTTCAAGGATTTGGAGGTCGGTGCGCCCATTCAACATTATGCCTCCCTAAACCATAACACCTGGACCACCAAAAACGATCATGTTCAAGGATGTTCCTGGGTTCATTACGTGTTCCCACCTCTCACCAGATGAGGGTAGGTCGAGAATCACTACTTGAATCTGCTCTCATCCGAGAAAAGCACGCAACCCCATTCCTTGTTGGTCCAATTTTGATGCTCTTGGGACCACCGCAAACGGTGCCACCGAGGTTCGGATGTCAATGGAACACAAGGTACTGGCCGTCGGGCAAAGAGACCACCTCTGTGTGGTGGCCGTGCCACTGTGTATCGTGAGATTGCGTGCCTAGCTGTTCCGTTAAATTTGGTTGCAATTGCACTCGATGTTTGGCGTGGATCCCTTCTTGCCTGTTGCACAAACTAGCGGTCATCTGCTGCTGTAGTTGAGCGTGGTCGACCACCACCTCTTCTTGGGACAGCAGTGCCTGTGGTTTGGAGGATTCCCCATGCACGTGAAACAATGCTATGAGCAATTCCAAACTCCTGAGCAACACTCGTCACACTTCGCCCTTCTTCCAGCTTCCCGATGATTCTTCCTCGTGCGAAGCCATCCAAATGGGGTTTACGGACCATGTTGCAGTGAAGAACATCACTACAGTGCACCTTAACAGCTCGCTAATTGGCACACACCGTCTTGTCGTGTTTCGTCAACTGCCCCGTGTTGCGGGACCACACCCATTTGGCACTATAGGCTCGCTACACTCACGCCATGTGACGTCCAGCTTTCTGTGTACGTGTGAGAGACCTCTGGCAACGTGCTCCCGCACCTTCAACTACTTCCACCAAGTAGTTCATTTGTTATGATACTTTACCCATCTCATTCTTAGATTTTGCACACCAATGTATGTGCAGATGGCTCCAAATCTGATCAGGGTAATAGCTGTGCTATAATTACTCCAAATGCTAAACTTAAGTACAGGCTTCCAGATTTGTTCTCTGTTTTCTCCTCTGAGCTCTATGCTGTCAAACACGCTTTGATTTGCATTACCTCAGCACAGCATAAACACAGTGTAATTCTAACTGATTCATTAAGCACTCTTCAGAGTATCCGAGACCGCTCTACTGACTTAACATTAATTCAAGATATCCAAAGTATTTACAACCAAATTACTCCAAATAATCAATAAGTTATATTCTTCTGGATTCCGTCCCACCGTGGGATATCAGGAAATGAGGAAGCAGATAGGGAAGCCATAAAGCAACTTTGCTACCTCCAGCGGATGAATTGCCAGTGCCCTACAGAGATGCTCAAAGTTATCGTTTTAGCAGACCAACTGTCAAATGGAAGCAAGACTGGATCATTAAAACATCAAGAAAACTCCACATAGTTAGGAAAGGCTCCACAAAACCCTGCACATTGCAGACTCTAAAAAGAATAGATCACGTTTACGAATAGGCCATTCACGCCTAACCCATTCCTTCTTACTCGCCGAAGAAAATGTTCCTCACTGTAATTGCCGTATCACCACGAACACCTCATCACTAAACCCAGAAGTTATACCATGGAGAGAAGACATGACATCCCTGAAGATATATTTTTAGCTTTAAACAACTCTACTCATTTCAAAAACATTATTTTTTTCTTTAAAGACATCAAACTGTATAACAAGATTTAAATATAACACATCAAATAAAAATGTATAATAGGTTATACCTACTGTTCAAGATTTAATAATGCAAAATATGCTTATAACAACGTATTACAATTATTGTATTACTTAATTCAATGTAAAGTATACAATGTGTTATTATTGTACTCGTTTGTATGGCTATAAGTCGCAATATGACTAGTAGTCAAAGCAACTACAAATAAAGAAAAATAACAACTCCCACATAAATGTCATTTTGAGCGAGGAATTGGTTGAAAACTTATTACGCGTTTACCGAGCGGGATGACTCATACGGTCCCGGGTTCGATTCCTGGTATCCGCCCCTCTGAACATGGGGTTTTCCATGGTTTCCCTGGTTGACAAGCCACATGCTGGCGTGGTGTCTTCTACCACAGCTCTCTTCTCTCACCCATTTCTTCTCATTTCATCTCCCTCTTTCACGTTACAGGTTGACTCCGGAGCTCTGCGACGGACAGATGGCGCCGGGGCTCGCGCTTCGGAACTCCTTGGCCCGGTCAGATTGCAACTGTTAGAGTCTTCACTGCTGGGTCTAGCTTTCCCCGGTCTACGCTGGAAGGGAGGGTCGCCACCGAGCGCTCTCTGCCCGGGTGGTCAAGCCAGTAATATTAGGGAATTCTGCGCGTCTCTGTCGTCTGCGGCGGTCGGTCCTGCGGCCCATACGTCTCCTAAGGTTCCTTCATCTTATCCGTTTCTCCCGGTGGTGTGTGCAAAATCGATCCCTTGCAGGTCAAGGTGCTAGGTGCCCCCATCGTCGAACTAATCCTAATCCTATTTTAAATTTTAGTTTACTATTACCAAACATCACATAAAACATAGCATATGTGCATACATGGTGGACCATTTAAGTTGAGACTGTACAATATCTCCAAAACTAAGCGTTGTAGAAAGAAATGTCTTGAATAGAAGTTGCTTGATATTATGGGGGAAGGTAAATGTCATTAGTATTGTTTTATTTGGAGGACGTCAATTTAAATTAACCCTAATTGTAGGTTCCCATTTAAAAAAATTAAATTGTTCCCAAAATGACGATCATAACGTACTCCAAACAAAACACAACTAATGGCATTTACTTTTACCCATAATATCGAGCAACTTTTATTAGAGACATTTCTTTCTACAACGCTTAGTTTTGGAGATATTGTACAGCCTCAACTTAAATGGTCCACCCTGTATACATACTGTTGAACCTCACATATTCGTAATTTACTTCTACGTTTATCGCATATATAGTACAATTTGTCCATTAATATATAGCTTAATTATATGTTTCCTCAACACGTCACATTTTTCTGGCCCTCATGTGCGAAATGTATCTGTTAATTTAGTTACTCATTTCTACGTTATATTTATGCTATGTTAAGATATATTGTGCATGGTTTCTGTATACTGGCATGTTGGGTGAGGCATCAATATTTTCGGAACGCATTATTGCTGTACCCGTGTTATACCAATACGGTATGGTAAGGTCATTCTTCCCCAGGTTGTAACTGATTGATGATACTGATGATGACGATGAATAAGTAGGCCTAAATAATGAAAGTATTAGGTGTACAAGAGGCAATTCAAGTCTAGAAATCACATAACGATTTCTATAATCGCAAAGCCTAAATGATGACAGCATTTTTGTGATTAGTGTATATAATCAACTAGTGTATGGCTGTAGAAAAATCAAAGCAGAAAAAAACTGACTACTTTTTTTTAAATAAGTGTAAAGCATCAGTACTCTATATTATTTTTTTTTCGTTAGAATTAAGAATAACAGTACCGGCATGCAAACAAGGATTCTAAATGATATAGTATGTTTACTACGTATGTGCTTGTTTCATTTATTACTTTTTTATACTAAATAAAATATAATTAGTCTGTGTGCTAAGCCAATTTCATAAGAACAAATATAATATATAAATGTCTATATAATAATGTATTGAACCCCATTGCTTCCTTTCCCATTATTTTATGAGGAAAATTAAGACCTTTTATTTTTCCAGAAATGTACACGCACTATTTCTGCACAACTGAATTTATAATCATTTGAATCTGTAGAATCCTAAAGATGGAAAATGCAGTAAGGCATCTGAGGAATTTCCTCCTCCTCTTCTTCCTCTCCTCCTTTTTACGTTTGATACATTTTGACCAATGCATTTTAAACGATATAGCATTAGCAGCATTCTGTTGCTCTTTGTGAAACCTCCTTAGGTATATAACCCATTACTTTTATTATATTTTCTTGCTTTTTAACACGTCTCTTCTTCGTTTCAAGTATGCTTTTCGTAATATCTTTCAGTATTTTTATTAGGTATTTATGTAATTGATACTTATTATATACCCTGAAGGTGCGTGCAAAACCTTTTTATTTGTTCATAGTATTCCTTTTATAAATGCCTTTCCGTTGTTTGTCATTTAGGAAGGGACTAATTATTATGTTTATGCAACTCTGCTTTTATAAACAAGTTACTGTATTCAACATCGTGCATAATTGCCTCATTATGGCACGCGTGCCAATAATAGCAGTCACATAATACGTATTCCAAGTTGCTATAGATTGTAGAGGGAAGATAAACCCATTTTGGGATATTTATTTCTCTGCGCAGCCTGTACGTTATTAAATATGCAATAATTAAGATATGGTAGTATAATAACGTACGTGTTGTGCTGGGTACACCACGGTCAGTAAAACTGCTCAATTTTCACCCAGGAAGGATTTGCATACAAGTGGCTGTCTTGCTGATTGGTTCAACAAATAAAATACAGGGAGAGAAGCTGTCGTCTCATTTACGAACATATGAAGAACATACTTATTCATGTCACCTATGGATTCCGAATTATTTCATGGTTTATTTCTTGCAATTTATAATGCTAAGGTTGAATAAAAATGTATTCAACTTGTAGCGGGAAACGGTGTTGTTCGCTATTTGTAGCGCGAAATCTTCGATCCTTGGGTTGTTGTGGTCTTCTGCAGTGTTCTTCCTCGGCTATTGGTGCTCTCGGTTGTTGCGTATTGCATTCTTAACTACATCTAGTTATTAATTCTCAGGTTATAGTGGGTGAGGAAAGTTAAAAAATACACTGCAAGTTTCCCTTAATCAATGAAGTTTATTCACAATTGAAATAATTGTGAGCGGCTAGCTTTTCCCATTATTATAATCCTACCACATTAAATTAGTCAGGAGCCTAGCTATCTGCACACGCACTCCCGCCCTTGTGCACCCACGTGCATCTCTAGCACCTCGTGTCGACGTGAATTCTTGAAGATCAGTTAGAGAGAGAGTCGGCAAGAGGCCTTGTCTGCCCTTATATACGGGAGCCTAGTGACGCTCACCTCTGCGTTTAAAAATGTAACGACGTTTCCTATTGGTCCTCAGACCGCGTTACCTTAACATGTATGAGAATGTGTTTTTTCAAGTCCGTGCGCATACGCGTCATCTTGGAGCGTTGTGAAGCCAGTTCCATATCTCCGTCTCTTTCTTTTCTCTATTGTCTCTTTCTATTTCTCCGTACCGTTTCCGGTTCCCTGCCTGTTGGCTTGTGAAAGGTACGCTCTACTTAGTATTATGCCTTTCCAGGAACTCTGCTAGCTCGCCTGTTTCTTACAGTCATCTCCGTACAAATGTTAGATGTTGAATATTTTAACATGTTAGTGAATTATATTATTACTGTACAAATCTTAAATGTATGGTTCCCCTTTCATTTGTACAATTCCTATATATGTATAATATATCCCCTTTCAAACTCTTGGATAATTTTAATATGACACTCGTAAAAATTGTTGCTATTAACTCGTGCCATAATCATCAAGATTATCTAATTGTTGCATAAATTACTATTCCGGTACTCTTTTTATCTCTGGCAACCTATAAACGTTACGAAAGAAAGCAACTGGAATAAGCGTATTAATAGCATGAACTTTGTCCAGTTTTTCAACTGTTACGTCTCCCCGTTCACACTGTCACTGTTTTGATCTGGTTCAACTTTCACTAGCAGTTCACTTAGTTCACACTGTCACTTCACTAATGTGAACTAGTTCAATTTCTCCGTCACTTCACTATTCGTGACGTAGCCTCTTCTTCTGAAGACCCTTTGGAGTCGAATACAAGACTTCTACTATCTATCGCTCCACAGCAGCACTTGCTGCACGTCACAGCAGTCGTCATCAACTCACTCGGAGAACTGCACTTGATGTCGCAGCAGAAATGCACTCACCAGCACGCTTACTCACACACTGATCGACTCAATTGACTGACTCTGACTGATTGCCTTCTGGTTATATGCCTATAGCGCTTCTGGTATTTACGCCGGGTGAGAACGCGACTTATCTTTGTTTATCTCCGACGACCTCGCACTAACCTTGGACCATAGCTGCTGCATCATAAATAACAAAGGATGCAATAAATTCAGGAGTGAAGTCGAAGGTCTAACGGAGTATTCATCGTCCATTACTTATCTTAAATACAAACGGCAAACCCATACCCCTCAGAAATGAACATGAACGTCGTTCATGCATAGGGGCTTGTGTAATAATGTCCATTGCACAAATATCACAGCAGCTGAATTGCAACATTTGGAATCATTATTAGTTATGAGTAAAAAGAATGCTGTATTATTATATGTGGGTAGCTCAAATAATATGAACACATAAATTTGAGTAATCTTATAATTTAGACATATTCCTTTATAAATCCTTTTACGGTTAATGGAACATGCATATATTATACTATCAAAGTTCTATATCCAAACATTACTTAAAGAATATATCATAAACGCTATAATTATAAAATTCATGTTTGAAAACCTCTAGATGTAATAAAGGCATATTTCGTAAAAAGCATTGGTGTAACTATGTTTGTAATCCTTTTCTTTCAGGGGACATAAAACAGTGAAAAAGTACATTTGGACTTTGCAAGCACTAAACTTTTACTGTCACTATCAATCATATGAAACATTGTACAGCACAAGAGATAAAGGTTATAAAAACAGAAAAAACCACACGAAACTATAAAAACGTATGGATGTAGTCATAACTCTGTTTAAGAATGCAGTACAGCAAATTCAATAAAACAAGAAATTAATGGATTACGAAACAATTCGTTTTTAACGTCTTTCATTTAGGATGAATGGATGCATAAATGGAGGTATTCTTTCTCCCAAATGAAATTATTATTAACCCAAATACGTACTGAGCAATGTGGCGCCGTGGAACGCGTGTAACTCACATTCGCGTTGTCCCAGGTTTGTTTCCCGGCGTCATCCACTCTGACTCATGGGGTTTTCGGGGTTTTCCCGGGTCGTCAGGCGAATGCTGGAGTGGTTTCTTTCAGCTCCCGAATTTTCTGTCCCTCCATTTCGTTCCAGTCATCATTTCATTCATCCTTCACCCCGTTAGGTCTGTTTCAGGGTTGGAAGCGTCGACGATGGCGTTTCGGTACGGCGTGTCAGGGAAAAGGATGCTCTCTGTGGAACTTTTCCCGTCCCTCGGCATTCGGCTGGTTGCCGAAATAAACGGACCGCCCCTTTGGAGTGGAGTGTTGGACCCTCTGTGTGGGGCGGGGGTCTCCAGGCTGCCTGTGCAACGTCTCAAACTGGAAACTGTAGAGACACTGTCATTGCTGTACCGCCACTCCCGGTTCTGGCTGCCCGATGTCACCTCTCACCTCCTTGCCCCCTTGTGGAGCATAGGTGCAATATCCTCACTGGAGCAGTGCTGAATCCCCTCCAATCAGTATAAGAAAACCCAAATACATGGCTTCTTTGGTGTTTTCTTTAGTGCTACAACAATAATTATTAGCAGACGTAAATGCATATACAAAACAAGTGGAGAAATGTGATTCATTTTCTTAGACTTCGATAAGCTTGTTACTATAAAATAATATGCGTGAAATTCCATCTTATTATAAACATTTCACAGTGTAATACTAGTATAGGCTGGGGAAAGTCAGCCCTATACTTGTGTTCTGCTATGAAGTCCTGTGTGAGCAGAGGCGGAGAATGCAGCGGCCTTGGCCCACTTGGGATATTGCGTCATAGAGTTAGGCCCCATTCACATTGAAAAGTAAGCGCAGACGCAGCTTAAACGCAAGACCTTGTACCATGTTATTTGATGGAAGCATGCACATAGTCACCTAACGTGCTAAGTGACGCAGAGTATGTAAACTTCAAAGTTGCGTTGCGTGCTAGAGGAAGAATTCTGCATTTCTTTCTCCATAAATTGCCAGCTTCTGAACAATACAAGATAGCGATGCGAGATTTTACTCCGTCTACTGTACAATCATGGTGTTCTTCCATTTGTCCTTGCCACACCATTTTAAATACTGGTGCCAGACGCTGATCTGTTGTTTGTTTGGTGCAATATTGTTTGTCTTATTTATTTATAAAGATTGAATGAATTTTCATATTGAATATTGTTGGTTATGATATTCAATTTGCGGTACGCTCGGAAGATTTCCGCAAGCAATTTACAGATATTATTTTGTACGCTGATGACATTGTAATTCTTTCTAAAACATAAATGTTTTGCAGTCTGGTTTAAACGCTCTTCGACGATATTGTAGGCAATGGGGTATGGAGATAAATATT
The DNA here is from genome assembly GCA_030765065.1 of Deroplatys truncata. Lineage (NCBI taxonomy): Eukaryota > Metazoa > Arthropoda > Insecta > Mantodea > Mantidae > Deroplatys > Deroplatys truncata. The sequence continues at coordinate 35,692,935 of CM060989.1, forward strand.
CTTAAAACTAAAAGATTCGTCTTTAAAAATAGATGTGTGTACGGCCAACATGAAAAGTGGACATACGGGGAGGAAGAATTTCAAAATCTTAAACATTTCGATTACCTGGGAGTAAGGTTTGATATGGGTGGAAAATGGAATGAGAACATGGAGTTTATAAAACACAAAGGGACTGGACAACTTTCTGAAGTATTAAGGATATTGACCCGGGTACCAGATGTGCCAGTGAAAACATTACAGACCATGTATGAAGCAATGGTTAGGTCTTCATTACTATACGGCAGTGAAGTGTGGGGATGGGAGAGGGTGGATAATGTAAATAAAGTACAACGTAATTTCTGGAAGCGTATTCTAGGGTTGGGGAGGAATACTTCAAACTACGGAGTTCTTCGTGAGGTAGGATGCTGGGAAGATGATGTATTTGCTAAACTAGCTGTAGTTAGGTACTAGCTGCGAATAATTAAAGGTGACCAAACAACTCAGAGCAATATGTTATCGTCATCAAATGAACAACATAGAGCATCCAAAATGGTGGGCGGCGGGGTTAGAACGGGAATTATCAAACATTGGCTTTAACGATATCTGGCAAAGGGGTAATGAAAATACACACAGTACCGTGAAAAAAGTCAAGAGACGGCTATGTGATATAAACAGGCAGGAAATAGAATCTGAATGTAGACAAAGATCAATATTGGAGATACAAAATGAAATAAAAACTGGGTGGGGTAAGGAACCATATATTTTGGAATTGGGTGTAAAACAGAGGACGGGAATAGCATGGCTTAGGTTTGGAGGGTGGAAAGCTTGCAAGATTGTTGACGATGATGGCAGGGGGAACAGGAAGATGGACGCATATTTTGGTAGCATGGGTGCTACGAAAAAATTATTACCGAAAGTATTTTTGGGTTCCAACAGACGGAGGACAGTGTGCTGGGACTTGATTCTAAACAGACAAAATTGACCAAGCTTGGGTATATACTTAATGGAAGTACGTGTATTAAGAGATAAGGCATTTACGTAAATTTTCTTTAAATGTATGTAGTACTTGAGCACTTGTGTGCAAGTGTGTGTGATTCGGAGTATTTTTAAATTTTATATGTATGTATATAGTGTGGTGATTATAAAATAGTTGTTTTCTGGTCGATTCTACAAGTCACGTTTTTCTAAAGAGCATGTACGGTCTTGTGACGTATGTGATTGTGTTATGCAATTAATGTAATACTAAGTACTTACTAAGTACTACTACTAGAAACACGTGCCAAATTCTTGCGTTACTCCTACGGCTGCATTGAAATCGTCTTACCTCACGCTACACTTGTGCTACGTTATGTAAGCGTTACGTCTTCATTGTGAATGGGTTCTTATAGGCCTATATATTTGAACTCTTCTGGTGAGATGCAGATCACTTTAGCTCAATGCTCTTAGAAGCATGTTATGAAGTATTAGTTAGGCTGCTATCGCATGCTCTTGTCGGATATTTTTGCTGTTTTCAGTGGAAAGATTTCCGAAGCTAGAAGTGAGAGTCTGGTTCCGGCAGTGTGCATCAAGGGGGAACATCGCGCAATAATTTGATTTCCGTCACAGCGGGGCTCTGGCACAAAGTGGCCGTGCATGTTCTGCCTGCAGCAAGTCTGGCAATCATCCAGAAAATTCAAATACGCCAACCTTAAAATATACGTGGAAGTTCAGGTTGTACTCGAGCATTTTAAAGCTCTGTAATCTACCGTAAAATATAAAAAACCTCGGAAGTACCGATTTTTCCTAGTAGGATTGGTAGAAAATTATGCAGTCTTACTTATTAAAAGGCTTAAGTTTTTATATGAACATTAGTTAATCTTATATATTGATCGCTTCGGCGACGTTTCAGGCTTAACTGGCGTTTTAACAAAACAGAAACACTAGGGGCCGATTTCTCCAATAGATGCTAAAATTTAACACAATGTTAAACTGATTTAACAACGAAGTTAACACAAATTCTGTTTCATCAAACAATGTGTTAAAGTCAGTGTTAAGTTAACATCCCCATATCCCTATGTCAAGGCGTTTAACAAATGTTAGAAATTGGAAAATGGCTGCCGCAAGCCAAGCTGTTGATGCAAGTTTCCTACAATTGTCATTTTTTAATTTCATTCCTAATAGAAGAGCAGTTGTACGTCATAATAAATTTGAAACCCTGCAAAAGGAGCGATATAGACTGTCCAAGGGGTCATGAGCATGGTTTTATGGGAAATACAAGAGGTTAGAATACTACCAACAGAAGCATGCCTCTTTCTCCTATGCTACAAGTGTTAATTAAGTACTTAGATTTTATGCTACTAACGTTTTTAATTTACTTGGTGGGTGATAATGTTGGTATTTCCAAATCTACGGTTTGTGGGTTTATTCGGAAGGTTTTCAAAGCAATTGCTTCAAGAAGAAAACTATTTTTTCGCGTCTGCTTGATTAATCAGGTTAACACATTTTCGTCTACTTTAGTTCCAATGCAGTGTCCAGCACCAGTTTTAAACCGTCTTAAACGCCCTTCACACCTAACGTTTCTGGTGCTGCACTTTGTTAGCATAAAATTGCCGCAGTTGCTTACTGAACTTAGGAGAAATGCGTTCATTCCAATTAAATTACTCGCGGATTTTGTCCCAATGCAATTTCATCCTTTAATGTAAGACCGTCAGATTTTTCGTAATTGATAATACGTCTATACTTATTAACCAGATGTTAATTAACGCATTTCAAACGGCGAGAAATTTATTTCAGTTGAAATCGTGATTCTAACCTCAAACAATCGGAAACATCACTTGGTCATTGCCATGAATATAAATAGCTGTCGTCTACTGATACAGAGAGCGCTGCGATACGCAGACAAAAGTTCATTGGAGTATGTTTAGAAGCAGTGTAGTTCGGCCACCGCCTTCTCGAAAGTTAGCGTTCGCAGTTGTCTTTGACGTTAACAAAATGTTAGCTAACAATTTGCTGTAAAAGCTTGATGAAACGCAAAAGTTTTAACATTGTGTTAAACTTTGAACACATTGTTAACAAACAAGATGTTAGAGTATTTTTAACATTGGTTGGTGAAACGGCCCTAATATGAACTGTTGAGATGTTGCGATGTTGAAATGCCAGAAATATCCCAGTTATCGCGGCGGCACACATCTGAAGCAGTAGTAATAGTAATAATAATAATAAAAATGCTCGCTTCAGCCAATTCTGGATAATAGTTATAACAGCAGGCAGTTGCAAACATCACGTCCCTCCGTCCATCCATACCCAGGACATCCTGGGTAGAGTGCAGTAATACAGGCGTCATGTGGTCAATAAGGCAGTATGTCGTTAACATTCCCCTTACTACATGAGGATTGCAGGACCTCAGCCGCCACTAGTTCCATATAATGGGTCCTTAATCGGTTCCAAGGACGAATGCATTCCTTACGAGGTCTCCCAGTAAGGGGAAACAATCCCCATAGCGGTACCGGAAATCGAACCCGGATCCCTTTGCCCCACACGCAACAATGCTTCGTAGACTAATAACAATAACAAAAATAATAATAATAGTCAATAACTGCAAAATAATTTTATTTAAAACAAAATCAGACATCGGTCCCGGGGCGGTTGGTACAATACAGGGTTATTCAAAAAGAAGGAAGAGATTTTACATATTTATTTCTAATGAACGACAATAGATGGCGGCACGTGCAATACATCACTGCATAGAAAAATGTTCAAAGTTTTATTTTATGTGTTCAAACTGAGCACCATTTGTTATGCGAGGACGACCTGCTTTTCCGTTTGCAAATGCAACCATCTTCTACGAATTTATTGTATCAATTGTAAATTGTTTATGATGAGGTGGCTCGTTGTTGAACTTACAACGAAATGCACGCTGCAATGAAACAATGGATTCTCTCTTTACATAATGCAGCACACAAATCAACTTTTCCTGGCCTCGCCATTTTCTCGTAAACAAACACAGCGCCGCTGTAGGTGGGGCTTTAAACTTTGAACTTTCCTCTATTCAATGAGGTGTCGTATATGTCGCTATCCATTGTCGTTCATTAGAAATACCTACATATATAAGGTCTGTTCCTTCATTTTGAATAATCTCGGGTTGGGGCTTGGCTTGGGATCTGTTAAGATTGGGCCGGCCGACCCTACGAAATTCTACAAATACAAACCTTTGAGGTTTGCCCCACTGCCCCATAGTTCCATTTACACCCCGCCTTATTGGTCTTATCGACGACCTTTCCTTTGAAACTCATTGCCTATCGTTGGATTTCTTGCACTTTCGGTTTTTAATCATTAGATAATACACACATTAACACTCTCATTCATACTTCCAGACTCTGGGGAGGATAGGGAATAATCTTGGCTAGATTCCCCCCAGCTGGGAATCGAACCCGGGACCCCTCGCACAACAGGCAGGTGCTCTACCGACTGAGCTACCGCTTCGGTTTGCCAACCTCTAAGCAGTTTCTATTATATTAGCATTAGGTATATGTCATACAACAGAGGGAGTCTCCTCGCATACTGCGACCTACATAGATCTATTACGGCTACCACCGTAGGAGGAAGGGATGAAGTGAAGGAGCCACAGGAGGTTACAGGCCGCAAGCAGACAGGCCACAAACATGCGCGGAAGTACCTAACACTTCCAATCTCGAAGACTCGTGCCACTGCTGGAGCTGCCTAGACAGGGCGATGAACGACCCGTCGACCAAGCAGCCCTCTAATGTCCGCGGAGAGTATTTTTCCTTTGAGCAAGCATCCGTGGCATCTGTCCGCCATACGCCATAAAAACTAGAAGCACACCTGAAAGATGAGAAGGAAGTGGAATGAAATGAAAATGATGTAAAAGAAATCGTGGTAGATTAGAAACAATCATAGCATCGCCTACCGACCAGGAAAAACCACGAAAATCCAAGGTCAGAGTGAACGGTCGACAAAGTCGATTCCGAGACCTCTCGAGTGCGAGCCTCTTACGTGACCGCGGATCCATCTCGCTCGGTCTATTAGCACTACGTCGCTGTAAAGTCCAACCACCACAACACGCGAACTTGGAGGGAGAAAGGAAGAGAATGACACCGAGTGCAACAAAATGGCTTGCCTGACCCTATCTCAAGATGTACTTTTTGTCTACATTGTAAGTGTTTGGAAATCCCAGAGCTATTTTTTGATGTGCAGGCTGTGACGATGATAGCAATTTGCAGCTCATCCACTGCAGAAGATGAGTAGTACATCAGTAACCTACATTAGCATTGTCTAGTTCTGACGATCTGGCAAATTACTGGCAAGTGCAGGCTCCATTGTCTCAAGAAAGCTAATTAAGGAACAGAATGCTACAAAAGAATCTTGTCAGAGAATGGAATCGATACAAAAAAGTGACTGAATTGCACAGTTTTAGTGAAGTAGGCATAATTACAGAATTAATTGCAAAAGTTTTACTTCGTTCTTCATTGCAGTAGAATTTCTCTGCCCTTTTAGGCAAAATAAATCACATCCTTTATATCGTGGCTGTCTTAAAGAGACTGAATTTTACCACAGCACATGAGAAAATATTGCTTCTAATCTCTGTACATAAAACAACCGTTGCACGAAAGGTCATTTACGTACACAAACCTCAACAACCTGCATGGCAATCGTTATCAACTGGAGCTATTCGTTTTTGCTTTCTCTACCACGTACCTAATATGTCTACCCAAAAAAATCTACGTGATACATTCACATGACCTTCTCTACCCAAGTCTTTATTAGTGTGTACACAAACTATTCTTACTAAAGCTTATTTTTCTGTCCACTACATTTTTATCCAAATAAATCTTTCAGAAATACAGAATACATTACACATTTCGTTATAGATACAAAGGGAACAGCGATAGTCAAATTTTTAACTGGACTCTATATGCTGACCTTAAAATTTCATATTGTTTCCATGCAATCGTGAGAAACAACTGAATTTTGAAAGCACTTAAAAGAATGAACAAGAAATGAGCAAATATAACTATTAATAAAAGATATCTCAGAAATGGCTTATGCCACAAAAACACTTATTTTAAATAAATTGTGTGTTTTAAAGAGATCTACATTTTTTGTGTAGTACGTTTTCGTCTATGGCTTAACGTTTACCAGTTATACAGGATTATACAAAATTCCTTCCGCATAAAGAGGACTTCAAAGGTTATTCCCAGAAAATTCTAGATATACATTTTATTTGTCATATAAATATTTTTAATATATGTTATTTTAATCAAATCGTATGAGTCATTTTTTAGAAAATAAAAATTTTCGAAAAATGTTCCATGTAAAGGGTAGGTTAGGATGTGGGGATTTTCTTGAAAATCTTCGTGTCGCATCCTTGGAAGATAGTGAACCTAAATACCAAGTTTGGTAGTTACCCGACTTTAAGTTTTTGAGTTATGTTGTTCACAGACACACACACATTTTTCTAAAAATACCTTTTAGGTTTCAGGATCTCAAAACATGTATTTACGGTGAAATCTTGGTATCAAAATTTTGGGTGGAAAGCAACATCTTCTATAGTTACTAAGTAGGCTGTAGAGCAACTACAAAGTTATGTTTAGAAGCTCCCTAAATAAATAAATAAAAATACATGTTAAAAGAATGTGTGCCTGTGTGTGTATGTGAACAAAATAACTCAAAAACGAAAAGTCAATTAAATATTAAACTTGGATTCCCTCCCAATTCCTAGGCTATTTCCAGAAAACCCAAGATATACATTTTGTCACTTAAATATCTTTAATATATGATATTTTAATCAAAATCGCTACAGCTATTTTTTTAGAAAATCAAAATGTTCGAAAAATGTTGGATATAAAGGATAGATGGGGTGGGGAGATTTTCTTGAAAACCTTCGTGTCGTATCCTCGTAAGATACTAAACTCAAATACCGACTTGAGTTATGCTGTTCACAGACTGATACACGGACATGTTTCCAAAAATGCTTCATTTGGATTCATGGCGCCTCAAAACATGTATTTCGGTGAAATCTCGGTATCGAATTTTGGGGTGGAGCGTAACATTTCCCCTACTTACTATACATAGTAGAGAATGTAAAATGGAGAACAGTTTGCTATGATAGACTGCTGCATACTGAGCTAATGCGGTTATCAATCTCCGCTTGACTGCACGTCATTGTCTTTCCATACCTCATGAGATATGTAGTGTATCGGTCTCAGCAGCCATCAATATCTTCACTGAACACTGCCATTTGTTGTCGGGCCAAAGTAAACCGTACAAGCAAGATCATTGTTTTCTTTTCCATCACCACAATGCTATTATACGAGGGCAGTCCCAGAAGCTCCCGACCTGACGTATATATAGGGTGGTTGTTTTAAACAAATGACTATGATAGGAAGTACCACCCTTAAAAACCCTAAGTTTGAAGTTTGACGACGCCATAATTGTTTGACAGCCATTAATAGTGAACTCTCTCAGCGAATTTGTAAACATGGATAAAACTGTTCATCGTTATGTGATACAATACTTTCATTTGAAAGGTCTTAGTCCAACTAATATTAAACCTAAGCTAGATTCTACTCTGCGGGAGTCTGCTCCTTCGTTTACAACAGTAAAATATTGTGTGGCAGAGCTTAAGCGAGGCCGTACGAGCTGCCAAGACAAACATCGCAATGGTCAACCAAATGAGGTGACTACGCCGGAAATTGTGAAGAAAATCCACGAAATGGTATTGGATGACCGTCGACTGAAAGTGCGCGAGCTAGCAGACATCGTAGGCATTTCAAAAACTGCTGTACATCGCACACTAACTGAAAATTTAGACATGAGAAAGCTGTTCGCAAGATGGGTGCCACATTTACTAACAGCGGAACGAAAGCAGCGTCGTGAGGATGTTTCAGTCGAGTTTTTGGCAATGTTTCGCTGCAATAAAGCCGAGTTTTTGCGTTGATTCATAACCATGGATGAAACGTGGGACGAAGGAACAGTCAAAACAGTGGATTCAAAGGGGAGAATCGGCTCCAAAGAAGGCGAAGACAGTTCCACTTACAGGCAAGTCATGGCGTCAGTTTTTTGGGATGCGCATGGGATAATTTTAATTGATTATCTTCAAAAATGAAAAACAATCAATGGCCAGTATTATGCAAACTTATTGCACCGTTTGAATGATGGAATCAATCAAAAACGGCCGCATTTAGCGAAAAAGAAAGTTCTGTTTCATCAAGACAATGCACCAGTTCACACATCCATTATCGCCATGGCCAAAATCACTGAGTTAAAGTTCGAATTACTTCCTCATGCACCCTATTCGCCAGACATAACCCCCTCTTATTATTTTCTGTTTCCAAACTTGAAGAAATGGCTTGATGGTAAAAGATTTGCCAACAATGAAGAGGTGGAGTATGCATTTGATGGCTATTTTGCAGAACTCGATGGTTCTCAGTATCGAAGCTATTGAACATCTCTGGCAAAAGCGTATCGAGCTGAAAGGAGACTATGTAGAGAAATAAAGATGTTTTTCCCAAAATTTTTGTGTTTTCTTTGTTAGGACGGGTACTTCTGGGACAGCCCTCGTATTTCTTTGTACTTGGTACTTTGCACCTTTTTCATTTCCTTAACTTTGCAGCACTTATCTAATAGTGGCATATAATTGTGCTGTTTGCAGGCTAACTGTCATAATTATATGACTTGGCACGCTTGCTCTGAGTTATGGTTAAATAACCGATAACAAACACGAACGCGCGTGTTCACACTCTAAACTCTGGCCATATCGAGAAACCTTATTTTAAAGCAACATTTATCGAGCCCACCCAAGAATGAAACTCGGGGCCCTGGCACGGTAGGCAGGAACTCTACCGACTGAACTATGGAAGCAGTGACCTTTTGCTTCTACTGATAATACTGTTTTTTTCTCATAGCGTATAGAACCGAGCGGCATGGCTCCGCGGTATCGTATAACGCTCGCATTCGGGAGACCACGGGTTCGATTCCCGATGACCGTCCACTCTGACCATGGGGTTTATCGTGGTTTTCTCCTGGTCACCAAGGTGAATGCGGGAGTGGTGTATTCTCTCATTTCATCTCCATTTCATGTTTGAGGTGTGCTTTCAGGTCCTACGGTGTCGGGCAGATGGCGTAGATATATGCGCGCTGGAAAGATTTCTCCTCGGAACGCCAGAGTGAGCTGTCCTGCCTGTTAGGGTCGCTACATCGCCCCATCTTAGAATTTCTCGCCACCGGTGTGCGGGTGTTCCAACTGGAAATCTTAGGGACTTCTGCGTGTCTCTGTGGGCCTGTTTGCCTGCGGACCTGGGACCTCCTATTGTTCCTTCACTTCATCCCTGCCTCCTGGGGGGTGTAGCCACAATAAATCAAGATGGTCGCAGTGCATGAAGTGTCTCCCTACGTTTACCACATCCTATATCCTAGGGTACAGAGTATACAATGGAAGGGGAGACACCTCGCGCACTGCGATCTATGAGAGATCACCTATGACCCCCTTTAGGAGGAAGGGATGAATTGAAGGATACACAGGAGGCTACAAGTCGCAGGCAGACAGGCCACAGAGACATGCGGAAGTCCCTGTCAGTTCCCAGCTCGAAGACCGATCCCACTGCTGGAGCTGCCCAAGAATGTTCAGTTACATAACAATGGGGATAAGTTACAATAACACGAGGGCTGTCCAGAAAGTAACCTCCGTTCATGCATAGCACGAGAAGTAGTGGGGGTAGCACCGCCATTTCTACATCAGCGTGCGCAGTGGCTCAGTACGCTTCTAGCTGTGCAAGGTGGAACATCGTAATGTCGCGAGTTTGCTAATTATAACCTAACAACATGAGCACCGAAATAACAAATCCCGACAAGTGTGAAGTATGAAAAGACTAACGAGAGCAATCGAAAACATGCATCGTTTTCTGACATTGGTGTTGTGTTTGTGCATGACAACGCCTGCCCTCACACAGTAAACAACCCAAATGAACTTTTGACCAATTTCAAATGGTACGTTTTTGACCATCCCCCGTACCGTCCGGACATAGCCCCTAGAGACTTCCATCTGTTCCCCTACATGAAAAAGTGGCTTGCAGCTCAGTGCTTTGGCAATGGCGAAGAGCTTCAAAACGCCGTGACAGGTTGGTTTAGTTCACAGGCGGCAGAATTTTATGCAGAAGGCATTTCAAAGACTGTGAAAAGGCATGATAAGTGCTTGAATCTGTTTGGAGACTATAGAAAAATAGAGAAAAGCAGTAGTTTTCAGATGTATATAATAAAACTTTTCTATGTACACCGTTTCATGTTTATTTCAAAACGGAGGTTACTTTCTGGACGGCCCTCGTAATTAGAACCACATAAAAATTGGAGAAGTTAAAGTCACAATAGGCCATACAACGAAATGCTCAGCAGGTCCTTAACTGCAGATATATACTTTTTGTTGTTTAGTGCTGAGGATACGAGTATGTCCTGTGATATTTTGTAACTATACCTCTCCACTGTGGATACTATGATATGTCTTACTATCGTATTACAAGACACTTGCACACTCAGGTGGTTTCTCACTTAAAAATAGGCAAGAGTGAGTTAACTTTGTGTGCCCAATTCTTACTGTTTTTTTTTGTTCCTCTTATATGCCGTCTTTAACATCTAAGGTCACATCGGTGACATTTTGCGTTTGGAACAATTGCTCATCGGCAATGATGTTTACTCGTTTTACTGCTTTTTAATCGTTGGGTTTGGTTATTTTTGTTCAGAGTTCTTTGAGACAGGGGGAGGTAGAAAACCGGTCGTTCGTGCCTACGTCAGCAATTTGTGGCGACTCTTTGTTACAGCTGCCGTGTTGACCTCGCGACGTCCTTACCTCCCTCTTCCACTGCCTAAAAAGACTCTGAACAAACAATTCTTTGGGTTTTCTTTATAAACACTAAATTCACACATACATTCACTCCCCACTCATACTTCCAAACCCTAGGGAGCGTGCGTAATAATCCTGGCTAGAGAAAAATTCCCATACTTCAGCCGTGAATCGAACCTGGGACCACTGGATTTGAAAGCTGGTATGCTAACCACAGAACCGCAGAGGTAATAAATTCTTACTCTTGTTAATTTAACCTGGTCTCTTCTTTCCAACTGGAATGCCACGTAGTTTTGGAAGGTTGGTTTTATTATGATTGCGTGAAGTTTACTTGGCTGGCTGTCAGTCCAGACTAGATCTAGTGGTCTTTTACTTTCTTGTTTATCGTTGAAATGAGATCTCGGCGAGGAATTGGGATTGGACTGGTAACAGATGCACGCAAACCTTTCTTGGCAGCAACATCAGCTTCTTCGTTGCCTCTTAAACCTCGTTGAGAATGCGAAACCTTGTCAGTGTTTTATTTCATTTTGCAGCATAAAGCATCCACTAATATTGTTACATGTTGGGGTGAAGGCCGAAAAGGTTACCAGAAAATGATTAATTTAAGTCACCCCAACACGTACATGGGGGCACAACTCGCTGGCAGCAAAAGTCCGGGACCTTGGTGTGTAGATTTAAGGGGAAGGCGTGGGTTTTTATATTACATTGAAAGATTACATAACACACATTGCCTGGGATTTATTCACAAAAACGTTTGGCTTCCCTACATAGTTAACCAAGGAAACAGGATAAAGGGAGATGCCACAGACCGTAGACCGGCCACACACGACTGGTTCCAACGACCACTTACTCTCGAGTGACGCTATCTTGCCCCCTCCACCAACCGTGTCTAGCCAAAGCCAGACAGGTTGACATCACACTAGACAATTTCAAACAGATCTCTCCCTTTGGCGTGATCCGCACCGAAAGGAGAGACCGTTAAGGCGGGTTTTCCTAGCGGCGCACTTATTTTATGTCGCGTGTAACTTCAAACGCCGACCTTGAACGCATCACGTAATGCGTGGCATATTGTGTTTTCCTACAAACGGATAAAACGTGGCTTGTCGCAGTAACTCTCCAGTTGCGAACGGATTAAAAAAATGAGTTGTGTGTCAAAGCAGAAAAAACTGCGCTTATTGTGGCTGTTAGAAGAATGTGAAGATATAGAATACGAAATTGATATGTAGTTGATCATTATTGCATTAGGAAGTCTTTTAGTGAAGTGTTTTCTTAAGAGAAGACGAGGGAGCTTTTAAAATACTAATTGGGAATCACCTATTAGAAGACGATGTGAAATTTAAAGCATACTTCAGATTCACCCGAGAACATTTTAGTTTCCTGGATAGCCTAATTCAAGATGATTTGTATACAAAACCATGCAATCGAGTGAAAATGCGCATTTCACCAGCAGAAAAACTTGTCCTAACTCTGGGGTATGTATTAGGAAGGAAATTTGCATTTTTTTAAATTACCTAATTAAGAATTTAATGAAAAACTTGTTAATTATCTTGTTACTTATTTTGTTGCTCCTACATATTGTAAATTATTGTACTGCTTAAAAATTGCATCAATTATACTAAGACAACATTGATAGAAAGTAACATGCATTCTGATTTTTAAAAATAAACCGTACCTGTTTTGTTCACCGTTTTTCCAATCTCCTTCCATATTAAATCCTTCTTTAAAGTGTTTTTGAAGACTGCATTCTACATACACTATGTGATCGAAAGTATCCGAACACCCCACAAACATACGTTTTTCATCTTAGGTGCATTGTGCTGCCACCTACTGCCTGGTACTCATTATCCACGACCTCAGTAGTCACTAGACATCGTGAAACAGCAGAATGGGACGCTCCGTGGAACTCACGGACTTCGAACGTGGTTAGATGATTGGGTGTCACTTGTGTCAGAAGTCTGCACGCGAGATTTACACATTCCTAAACATCCTAGGTCCACTGTTTCTGATGTGATAGTGAAGTGGAAACGGGTAGGGACATGTACAGCACAAAAGCGTACAGGTCGACCTCGTTTGTTGACTGACAAAAACCGCCGACATTTGAAGAGGGTCGTAAAGAGTAATAGGCAGACATCTATCCAGACAATCACACAACAATTCCAAACTGCAGCAGGATCCACTCCAAGTACTATGACAGTTCGGCATGAGATGAGAAACCTTGGATTCCATGGTCGAGCGGCTGCTCATAAGCCACACATCACACAGGAAAATGCCAAACAACGCCTCGCTTGGTGTAAGGAGCGTCAACATTACACGATTGAACAGTGGCAAAACGTTGTGTGGAGTGACGAATCACAGTACACAATGTGGCGATCCGATGGCAGGGTGTGGGTATGGCGAATGCCCGGTGAACGTCATCTGCCAGCGTGTGTAGTGCCAACAGTGAAATTCAGAGGCGGTGGTGTTATGGTGTGATCGTGTGTTTCCTGGAGGGGGCTTGCACCCCTTGTTGTTTTGCGTGGCACGATCATAGCGCAGAACTACATTAATATTTTAAGCACCTTCTTGCTTCCCACTGTTGAAGAGCAATTCGGGGATGGCGATTGCATCTTTCAACACGATCGAGCACCTGTTCATACTGCACGGGGCTGTGGCGAAGTGGTTACACGACAATAACATCTCTGTAATGGACTGGCCTGCACAGAGTCCGGACTTGAATCCTATAGAACACCTTTGGGATGTTTTGGAACGTCGACTTCGTGCCAGGCCTCACCGACCTACATCGATACCTCTCCTCAGTTCCGCATTCCGTGAAGAATGGGCTGTCATTCCCCAAGAAACCTTCCAGCACCTGATTGAAAGTATGCCTGCGAGAGTAAACGCTGTCATCAAGGCTAAGGGTGGGCCAACACCATATTGACTTCCAGCATTACCGATGGAGGGCGGCACGATCTTGTACGTCATTTTCAGCCAGGTGTCCGGATACTTTTGATCACGTAGTGTATTCCACCCAATGGGGTGTTTATCAACCAATGCAATTAGCTGTTCGTCTTCTGCGGTTGAAAATCGAACAGTAGGAGGTGTCATTTTGTAACATACACGATGTGTATCAAATACAACTTCACACACAAGGTCTCTATCACGCAGCGCACAAAGCACTAGACTCCTCTCGTTGCAGTAGGTCTGTCACGCCAGGCGCATTATGCTGGCGCAAAATGAACGTAGTTTAGGAAAACATTTCAATTATTTTTCATTGTTTGAATCTGCCGCGTATTGCGCTCGACGTTTTACGTTGCACGCGGCGTAGAATGTGCGTTGCTAGGAAAACCGGCCTTTAAGCTGAAATATATCTAGGAGAACTAATGATGCTACGTCTGGTAGCAACAATGCAGTACAAGTGCTCTGGTAATAACAATAAGATTATTATGCCATAATATCAAACTTGTACGATTAAGTTACCTCATAGCGTATGTGTGGAATTATTTGCTAATTTGTTCAGAATTAAGCACCTCACAAACACTACTCTATACTCTTTTCTCAAAGAGTTAAATTATTTGCAACACAATGTTCGCACCATTGTTTTGCACCCCTTGTCGTGAAACCCTTCGTATCAAGTTCATCTATGAATGAAGTAACCCCAGTTACAATGGTGCGAACACTATGTTGCAAATAGTTTATTTTTAATGAAATGCTTGGAAATGGAGAAAACGTTATTAAAGATATGTACTGCCCTTGATAACTTACGTTCGTAGTTTAATCTTGAACATCTACACCTCCTCCATCCCGTATAACTTGAAAGAAGCGTTAAAATATTGTTACATGCTGGGTAGAGGCCTAAAGTTGCACATGAAAAATTAAATTAATTTTTAATCCCCAACACGTACATTGAGGGGACGTATACTCACTTGGTTGCGAAGGACCAAAACGTGGTGTGGGATTAAGAGGAAGGCGTGGGTTTTCACTGCACAAAATCCATAACACAAATCTACTTACATTCCTAGATTTATTTCCCAACCGTTTGGGATTCCTACATTATCAAATATGAAAGATGAGGGGAGATATTCACCGATCCAAAGGCCGGCTTGCACGCGCGATCCGCTTCTCTGGGAATACTCAGCAAGACAGATGCTATAATCCCCACTACTCGTGGCTAGCAAAAACTCCCAGCCAGAAGTGACGTCATCCCAGTCAAGATAAAACGAAAACAACAATATTGCTGGTAATAACAATGTGGAACAACAATATGTCTGGTAATGACAATGAAACCCCCCAAATTATTAATTCGCCACATCATTTCAGACTCCGCCATTTACAAAGTTAATCTGAATTGATTGAGATAAACGAACCATCATAAGTAAAGAGCTCAGACAGAAACTTCAACATAATCACTTCGTTTTGCTATATACTATACCCAGAACCTCATCTTTCTAATCATTGCATCTACGCAAAGAGCAGTCAATCTTGACGTGATTATCATTATTAGAGAAATTGTGCTGCTCTTACCAATGACTTAACATCCATCCGTGTAAAAGACAATAGTGCTAATTATAAGCTGTACAGATCCCGAAGTGGAACTGAGTCGTGTCTTAAAAGACAGAACACCTTTGACTTTTCCGATCCACCGGGGAGAATTTCAAATCGAGGACGACAGATTATTTTCCAGTTAAATTGATGGGTTCAAGCCTGCCGCATTCGGTAGCCTTAATTAAACTACGATTTCTACCCTGCGCATGTTTCGTTTAGCGCGTGCGCTCGACGACTGTCGTTTATTACCTACTGATTCAACTGGGTCAATCTGTGGTATTGCTGAAGGCACTGTTATTACTTTGTAATTAGTAGTCGGTGAAAATTACGGCCAATCTTCTAAAGCAGGTACACGAAGAGGGATACGTGTCGCGAAAAAGGAATTTGGTCCCGTCGTTCATCCTCAGCATTTCGTCGTCAAGAATAATTTCTTCACGGCTTCTAGGCTGCTTCTAGTTTCTAAGGAATTTACTTCTCTGATGATACAAAATCCTTTTCATTAACTGTTGGTTTGGCGTTTGCGCAACGAAGTCGCATCCTTCGCCTGATATGTGCACCTTTTCACCTCTAAATAGGCTTCATCGATACTCTACACTAATACTCCTATATTCTCAAAACTTCCGCCACATTTCTTGGTACTTTCTTTCACATATACCTATAAGTAGTATTGGTAAATATTAATTACAATTTCCATTATATTTGATGCCTGCTCTAGAATTAATGAAGCTATTTAAATGTATGTATATTAAGAACTGACAGTAAATGCTATGCATTACAAAACAAATAGAACAAAATGATGAGACGAACAAAGGTACAAGCCTAGTGAATGTTAAAATAATTTTTCTTGTCTATACGTATGTTAACCTTATAACGGTAAGGAGGTATTCAACTCTGTACAAAATTACACTTCATTTGTTTCATTTTGTATATAATATGTCTTTATTTTATTTTAAATGTTCTGTATACTATGTAATATTTATGTATATATGTAACTTTATTATACATTTCCTTGACACGCATATAGTATGTGTCTATTTTATTTCAAATGTTCCATATTCTATGTAATATTTATGTTTATATGTAATTTTTGTACATTTCCTTGACATGTTCTATGTTCACAAGCCTTATGGCTGCTAGTGAACTCACAGAATACAATCCAATCTAATCTAATCACGTTACACCACCTGGGACCGGTTTCACCAACCAATGTTACAAATACTCCAACACTGTGTTGGCTAACATTTAGTTAAATGTTTAACATAATGTTAAAACTCTTTTGCTTCATCAAGGTTTTAAGCTAACATCCTGTTAACGTCAAAGATAATTGCAAACAACAGCTTTCGAGAAGGCGGTGACCGAACTATATGGCTTCTATGCGCTTCAATGCATCGCAGCGCTCTCCGTGTCAGTAGCAGACAACTAGTTACTCTCATGCACGGTCCTCTAGAATCACAGTATCCAGAGGATCCTGGTTCATGCCATGTGGTCTATGGATTTACATTGATTTTCCTGTCTGTTTGAGGTTAGACTCGCGATATCAACTGAAAAATCTAGATGCAGAGGAACTAATGTGGTTAAGCGTTCAAAAAGCGTTATTTATATAACTAATTATTAAGTATTATGTGTGCGAAAAAGCTGATGGACTTACATTTAAGGATAAGGATGCAGCCTGACAAAAAAAAACCCAAAAACCGCGAATAATTTAATTGAAATACACGGTTTAAACCTGATTGATGGATACTACATTGAGGCCAAAGTGAGCGAAAATGTCTTATCGCTGATTAAGGATCAAGCAGACCCCAACAAAAATATTGATTGCTTCTTGAAACTCGCTTCGGAAACCTTCCGGATAAATCCACAAACGGTCATTTTGGAAATTTCAACATCAAATGAAAAGTGCAAGTAGCATAAAATCAATAAAAAATATAGTAATTAATACTTGTAGCAGAAGAGAATAAGGCATGCTTCTGTTGGTAGTATATAACCTATCACATTTCATATAAAAGTATGCTCACGACCGCTTTGGACAGTCTGTATCGATTTAAAAGCTTATTCTTTTATGACGCATATCTCCTCTTCCATTAGGAATTACATTTGTAAACGCCAAATAAGGCAAACTCACATCAACAGCTGGGATTGAGGCAACCATTTTCCAACTTCTAAAATTTGTTAAATGCCTTAACGGAGGGGTATGGCGATGTTAAGTTAACACCGAGTTTAACTCCTTGTTAAAGCTAACATTGTTCGATGAAACAGAATTTGCGTTAATTTCTGTATTAAATCAGTTTAACTTACTTACTTAGTCGGCTTAGCCACCTCGTATGTAGGGCTTACACTCCCTAGGACTTACACTCGTGCCTAGGGTCAGAGGTCTCTCGAGGAGTAGACGAACATTGAATTAGTGAATGAATAACCCGGAAACGGGGGATTGGCCCGTAGCTAAGTATGAAAGGAAGGAGATGACATGAAATGAAGGCGAAATGGATGAAAGGAAAGGTGATGACGGAGCAATTAGTGAGATGAATGTCGTGGGAAACCGGGGAACCCGGAGAAAACCTACGCAGCCACCGCTTCGTCCCTCACAAGTCCCACAGGCGGGCCCCTGGGATCGAACCCGGGCCGTTCAGTTTAACATTGTGTTAAGGTATAGCATGGATGTTTCTCTGTACTTTCGGTGTGCGTAACCATTGTGAAGCGCACATGATTTGCTTTTATTAACAGTAGTTACTTCCAACACAACTACTCGATCACTCTCAGTGAAACACAAGCAGACAATTCTATGGTAAAAACAGTAATTAAATGTGATTTCATAGGCGTGTTACCTGACATACAGCGCAATGTCGGGGTATATGGTACATGCATGATGAAGCACCGGCGCATTTTTCTGCTACTCTAAGAAGACATACAGTCTACGTCAGGTAACAGAGAAGGTATTGCATTCCATCCAAAAATTTAATATCGAAATTTCACCGGAAATACATGTTTTGAGGCCCCATGAATAAAACAGCATTTTTACAAAAATGTCCATGTGAGTGTCTGTGCATCTATGTGTCTGTGAACAGTATAACTCAAAAACAAAATTTTGGATACATACCAAACTTGGTGTTTAAGTTCAATACCTTCTAAAGATGCGACATGAAGATTTTTGTAGAAAATCCTCCACCGCAAACTACAATTTACATGGAACATTTTTCGAAATTTCTAATATTCTAAAAAAATGATTTTGATTAAAATACCACATATTAAAGATATTTACATGATGAATAAAATGTATGGCTTGAATTTTCTGGGAATAGCCTATGAAGTCCTCTTCATCCAGAAGGGATTTTATATAATCTTGTATAACTGGTAAACGTTAAGGGATAGACGAAAACGTACTACACTAAAATGTAGGTAGCTCTTTAAAACATGCAATGTATGTCTATAACGAAATGTGTAATGTAATTATTTCTGCAAAGGCTTATTTGTATTAAAATGTAATAGATAGAAAAATAAGCTTTAGTAAGGGTAGTTTGTATACTCACTAATAAAGATAGAGGATAGATAAAGTCATGTGGATATATCACATCGGATTTTGTTATATTATATTCTATTTATCTCAGCTTGTTTTGGATAACTTCTGCTTTAACACCAGAGCAGCTCCCTTCTAATGTCGATAGTGAGGGTCAGTCCTGCATGGGGCAGGAATGCAGGATTAGAAGCTAAGGGTAACCGGCACCCAAATAGTCACATTATTGGCTGAAATACATAGAAATATAAATAACTCCATTAGGTGTGTCGAATGGTAGGCATGATCGAATAAGTGTAATATTAATATTTTAGTTTATTTCCAACCAATGTTATAGTTTTCGAAGTTTAGTGACGCTTCTAACCATATCTTGGGCAATTCTAAGTGAAAGAAAAAGGGGGAATGAGTCCTTGGAGTAAAGGTTCTGCTCGTTCAAAGGAATCGTCTCTCCCAGTCGTAACAGGCAGTGATTTATGAATGAAACGTGGCCAAATAATGATATATTATAATAACTGCTTAAATATTCGTTCTACCGAAGTCTTGTAAACAACATAAAACATACACACATATAATTATATATATATATATATAATACGTTGTAGTTCGTATGTTTCAGACTACTTTCATCACACTGAACTTTAAAGTTAATGATATTTACAAGAAATGAAAAGAAAAAGAGACATATACTAGCAACAAAAATCACACAAACAAAGCAGAAGAAGAGAAAAAACTTCTTCACAAGCACACGCTATTGTTTACAAAACAAACATATACCCGCCCTTAAGCCACTAACGCTCCCCCTCCCACCCTTCTCCCTCTTCCTTACACTCCAATCTGAATACATAACCATTTGTAAAAATTTGCCAATTGCTCTCCCCTCCCCCTCCCAACCATCAGTGTCCAACAAGCTTGTAACCCTCTCTTTAAGCTAACAAAGGAACCTGGCAGATACTCTCTCCTCAACTATTCTGTCTTAGTACAATGTACCAGAATATGAATCCAAGTTTCTTTCTCTCTACACCAGGAACAGATTCTTATGCCTTAATCGCTAATGAACTTGAACGCTCGCTATGATCCCAGTCCGAGCCAAGCAAGGATATAGCGTGTATCATAATTAATAGTGCAAACTGAAACAATTGAATGTATACGATAATAGAAGCAAAAAGTTCCAGTAAACACGGTTCCGCAAACAAGCCGTGTGCGAGATTTATTATTGCGAATGTGTAGTTATGAGCCGCCACTGACGTGAATTGCTTCACCTTGAGCAACGTCGGAGTAGATAGATAGATAGATAAGGTATCTTTATTGGTTTCAAATTATTGAAGTTATTACACAAGTATTTAGTGCATGGGTCATTGACCGTACATGCATATTTAAGATACAATAGGGTGACAAAATAAACAACAGATAAAGAAAACACAACAAAAGGAACAAGAAAAAGGGAAATAGAAATAAATTACCTTTGTCTAACTGAACAAATTTGACCTAGCTTCGCGCACTTTAGCCAGAAAATTGCCCATGTTTTGCCAGTTCCTCTGGTCAGCCAGTAGATCCCAACATGCCAATCTCTTTCTTAAGGGACTTAAGAATTTTTCTTTGAGTTTAATCGTTCGCTGGTTCTCCCACTGTGCACATTCCGCCAAAATATGTACCCAGTCCTCATCCAATTCACAGAATGGGCAGATTCTCCTGCCAGAATCGTCGGTCATTTTCTGTGCTCTCCAGCCCCCCAGTCTAAACCATGCCATTCCTGATCTTTCCTTTCTTCCTAAATTAAGTATATATGCCTCTTTACCCCAGTTCAATTTTATTTCATTTGCTAGACTTAGAGGAGGTTTAATTTTACAATCCGATTCTATTTCCTGTTGGTTGATGTCTCTTAGTCTTCTTTTAACACCTTTCCATATGTTTTTGTCATTTGTTTCAGCTCTTAGCCATACTGATCCCATTCCTATTCTCCTCAAACCCCTTTCCAAATCAGCTGCCCAAAACTTAGGAGACAGGTTTTCTCGCTGGTATTTATAACATTTGGATCGTAGTGTGGAGTTATCCCCATGCATCAGCCTTAGCCAGTACTTCACTGCTCTTATTTTGCAGTGTATTGTGTCTTCATAGCATCCTACCTCCCTCAATACCCCCGAATTTGATGTGCCTTGTGAAACTCCAAGAACTCTTTTCCAAAATGCTACCTGTGTTTTATTTACATGCTCTGCTCTTTCCCATCCCCAGATTTCACTGCCGTATAACAGAACAGGCCTTATCATGGAGTTATACATCTTTCCTAATGTATCTACAGGTACATCCGGTATCCGCGAGAGGGTACGTAATAATTCATTTAACTGCCCTCGTGCTTTGTAGTTAGTTACAGATAGATGTTTGTTCCATTTTCCTCTCATATTAAACATTACTCCTAAATAGGAGAAATGTTTAACGTCGGAGTATGTGGTAAATGCATGATGGAGCAACGGCACATTTTGCTACTACTATAAGAAGACATTTAACGTGGAGATATGGCACAAAATGGATAGTTTGAGGAGGGCTGTAACTTGGCCTCCCAATCACTGGACCTCAATCTTTTGGATTTTTTTTGTATGGGGTCAACTCGAAAGCGTAGTGTAAGCACTCCCGTTGATACCGTTGGAGTACTGGAGCAGAGAATTCTGCGTGCTTGTCAAGAATTCCGAGGTGATCCGCGGGTGTTTGAAAGAACTCGAAACTCACTGCAGAGAAGAGTGCAGTATTGCATCCGAATGTAAGGACATTTTGAACATCTCCTTTAAATGGGAAGAGTGTACAGTATTAATCACATGTAACATACTAAGCTAGAATTGTATTCCTTGTTAAGTTAAGCTATGAGTGAATTTTGAAACAACTTAGAATTATTAAACGAAAAGTCTACTTTTCAAATTCATTTGTACTAATTAGGACGATGTTGCTTAATGAAGTCAGTGCAATGAGATCACGTGTAATCACAGATTTGCAACTATCTCGCACATGGCTCGTTTGCGGACCCATGTTTACTGGAACATTTTTGCTTCTACTATCATATACTTTTAGCCGTTTCAGTTTGCTATTAATTATGATACATCCTGTATATATTCTAGTAAAATATTTTTTGAAAAGCTCGATATAAGGAGCCGTATTAGCCTATAATTTAGACGTGATCTCATTCTTATGAATACTAAGTTTCAGAGCAATCAGTACCGAAACAGGTAGCCGAGGCCGTTAAGGCACGAACTAGTGAACGGTAAGTCCGCAGTTCAAATCAACCATTTAATTTCCTATATCACCAGTGTCAGTGCTAAGGTTGTCTTATGAAGTAAACCGGGCGTTAAACACTGTTAAAATAAATAAATAATCAGTAAAAGTCTTCTAGAGTTAATAGCAGAGTTTATTATTTAAAATGTGAGATTTCTATTTCCAAGAACACGAATAAGTGCGTTGCGGATATTAGATTCAGGGCCACCTAAAACAGCAGCCCTTTATCTCGAACATCTAATGCCTTTAATTTTTCGGTTCACTTACTCAGTCAGTCCACTCTCTCAAATTCTTTTCATTTCCTTCATTTTGGACCAGTAATTTCATTTAATTCCACTTCACCGCCCGCGTTTCTTCTTTGTTTGCTTCGCTTCTCACTTTCAGCTGGACAGTCGGCGAACCAATCAGGAAGAGGATGCTCTATTTTTCGTTTTCTCACCCTACACCAGGCTTCTGATTGCTTCCACATAACTAGATTCCTTTCTCAAGTTGGCGCCTCCCTCTCTCTTCCCCTAACGTTGGGAATTTCTCTCCTTGGGTACTGTTTTCTTCTGTAAGCGGTTACAGAATTTTAGTTTTCATGTCACGTACGGCCAGAAAAATGAATAATTTAACTCTTTCTGTTAGAATTGCTTTAATACAAACTAGAGTCTTTATCAAGCTATTAAATTTTTAATTAAAATCTTCCAGACTGCAGTGGAGCATTTTGCATGCCTGCCCATGGAAAATACAGCTTATGCCTCCTTCTGATACTGTAAGCCTTAAGTTCCTCCTTTTTTCCCCCAAATTTCACTCCTTCCCCAGACACTATTGATTGTTGTACAGGGTTGGGCAGATAAAACCGACCCCATCTCATTTTATATGATTCGGAAAGAAATTATGTTGGCCATTCTTTCTTCCGTGTGTTTATTTTCATTATTGTTGTTACTTCTTACAAATGGTTGACAATTATTTATAAAATAAGAGCTGAAGCTTTCCTGGCGACGAACATGTTCTAGACGTTCTCGGGCTTGAAGCCAGAGAACGTCAGGAACAATCATTTATAAACTGTTGTGTTTACTGTTGTATAGAGTTGTTTTGTACAGCATGACGTATTCAATAGCATTGTAGAGATGTACATAACGACCAGCTCTATCAAGGAGTCACGACAATTATTTAGAGACAAATGTCCGTTTCGCCCAGTACCAGCGAAAAGCAGCATTCAGGATTAGTTACAAAAATGGCGTACGGCTGGATCTATTGCAATGCAACAAGGAACAGAACGCCTTATATCCGGACACCTCAGTTTACGCCGTGAATTACTGAAATGATGACTAGGAGTCCTTGAATGTCTACCACAGATTGGCTCAACAGTAGTGAATAGGAGAACTTGCAGATGTATGTTAAAGTCTTTGAAATAAACCGCACGGAGTGACAGTTGTACAAATGAAGGAGCCCGATAGGGACAAACGTGTGAATTTCTGCCATTGGTTGTTGAACATTGTTACAGATGGTCATATGGACCCATTCATGTTTATCGTGAGTATGATGCTTGGTTTCATCTATCGGGGCATGTAAATTCCCAGGACAGTAGGAATTGAGCGATACAAAATCCTAACATATTGTTTGAACAACCTCTACACGACCAAAAGATCGAGTGGTGCGCTATGACTGCGAAACGCATTAAGGGTCCAATATTCTTCAATACCATAGTCAGCACAGATGTCCAATTGAAGTTTTTGGATGAAATTTGTCCCCAACTAACAGAAGAGGAGCGTAATTACTGCTTCTTTCAACAAGATAGGGCAAGATATCACTTACCCGTATTTATCAAATGTTCACTGAAGAAAGGACTGTGAAGCAAAGGCTTATGCCCGCCATATTTGTCAACATCTGTCTTTTATTTATGGGGGTACTTGAAGGGAAAAGTGTAGGAGCAAAATCTCCATTCCATTGGTGAACTGAAGGATAACATGAGGAATTGCATCAACACTATCACCCATGAGGAACTGACACATGTTTTAATGAACCTGTTAAGAACTGCAAAGAAGTATCTAGATGCAGGTGGAGGACACTTCCAACATTTATTATGAAGGTAGATGCAGCATTCATTTATTCATTTTATTCCATTGAGGTTTGCTTCAAATCAATGTGATAACACGGGCCAGTTTTATCTGCCCAACCCTGTAGTTGTTGATTGATATTTACAGGTTAAGTGCTGGTTTCACAGTTTGAGCTTAAGCTTAAGCTTTAGTAAGCTACGGATGCCGCTTAAGCAAGGCTTGACCTTTGGTTTAAGCTTTCCGAGTTTCACAGTAGGGCAACCAGGTTCGGTTTTACTGAGCAGAACAATTCCACGGTACAGTAAAGTTGGCAATGCTTGCGCATGCTTATTGAGTGAACTTCCATCGTTTTATGGCGACGCTGTTCCAAAAGTAAGTCCGTTTCGAAGCTTAAGCTTAAACTATGAAACAACACAACCACTATTTTGGAAGGATTTCATAATAACAATCTCCCAGCTTTGAGCTACCGATTAACTAAGTATAATAAATTATATACATCGGCGGAAAAATGCAAAACCATCAAGAATTGCTTAAATTTAACGAGGAGTTAAGTGAAAAGTAAAACATCATGATAGCATCATATGATAACAAAACCAGCGCATTGCAAGCAGATATGCCACAAGGAGGTGTGTCCCAACAGTCACATCAATATTCAGTGTACCCTCCTCGGACAGCAATGCAGGCATATATTCGTGTATGCAGACGATGGTACAGGTGGTGACTGGCATCCAGCTATAAACCGTCCCAAGCATCCTGCACCTGTTATCGCAATTCGGCAATGATTGTGGCCGGCCGTGGAGACCCATTCAGTTCCTTCCCCATCATTTCCCATACATATTCATTGGGAGAGACATCGGGGGACCGTGATTGCCAGGGCAGTTACCGCACACAAGGAAGAACACATTGCGTTCCAACAGCTGTATGGGGATAAAACTTTGCGCTTTATCCTTTTGAGATAGGGCATCGCCTTCCTGTCAAAGAAATGGGAATAACACGGCACTAATAACTTTCTGACGCAGGTTTCAAGTTCCTGTACAAACACTAAAGGCAAGTGCGAGTTGTAACTGATTGCATCACGAAGCCAAGAATTGGACCTTTATGTCGTGGGATGCACTATGGATGATTACGTTCACCAGATTGTACGCGTATACGACCATTACTTCTATATTCTCATCACTGAAGACAACAGAGCTTCATTCCATTGTCCAATTGACCCTTTCTCTACAGCAGAAGGGACTCATGGCGGTGTTGTGGTGTAAGAGGTACACAAGGCCAGAGTCACACAAGATTTGAGTCTTGCTGCAAGAAAATGGTTTCCAGTAGTCCATGTTGGCACTCCAGGTACTAAACGTGCCTGAATTGCTTCCCTGGATACTATATGATATGGGCGCCCACCGATGCCTTACAATGCGTCGATCCAGACGTGCGATGTACAACGCGGCCGTGTCCAGAACCTGGACTACGGGTGTGGGAATGTTCCACACACCATTGTGAAAACACCAACACATCGCCGGTACACTGTGCCCAACATATGTAACAATTTGTCGATAAGTCAATTCAGGAAATGACAGAATTTCGAAACAGCTTCTTTATTAAAACCAAAAGTTCTTGCCGCCGAAGTAGCCTCTTTGTGGTGGAGGGATAGTGTTAGATGACGGAACGTGAATCTGTAGTACCAGTGTTTTACAGCTTTGCCATTTTTGAACCTATGCTTGATTCTATTAGCTTCAAGTCATAAGCTCACTTCTGAAGTTTACGCCCTGAACACCTTATGTTATTCTAGTAGCAAAACATGATTTGCTAGTTCTTATTCAAGCTTTATATGAAGATCTGCAGAACGTCCAAAATTCTTCAATCCTAGTGTTTGAAAAAGAAACAACACTAATTTAGACTACATTATTTCTAAAGTATAAATGTTTCTCAGAAAAAGCGTTTGTGATAAGTTCAGAGGGCATGTGCATTTCAGGGCTTAAAAACAAGGGCGCCTGCTGGAAAAAAATTGGGGATCACTATTTTAAAATTAGAAGAACTTCGCGAAATTATCTGACTAAGCTCAAAACCTTCCGTATTCCATGAGTAAATCCGTTACCATTATTATTCAAAAATATACACAGTAGAAGTAATTTCTTAATGCTTTACCTCAAAAGTAAAGGTAAAATGTTATATTTGCAAGAATACAAATCCAGACTTTGTAGAAGAATATAATTAATTTTTTAAATAAATTAATTAAGTATTGACGGCCAAATCTTACAGTTAGCATTCTGTTTTGAATATCCCGCAATCGCTAAATAATGACAATATTCACTGCATAAATATGCGTTTAAGTTAGAGAATTTATGTTTATCGGAAACTTATTAATCCTTTGTTGCAATAGTTACCCCGCAATGTTTTATCGATAAAAAAACCCTACCAAAATACCGATTTATAAGGAAATCCTGCCTGTCCAGTTGGGGTACATCCCTTGTTAATGCTTTCACATTGATAATTGAAAGAACAACCAGCCATGCGAAAGAGATTCTTCAACTACCTAGGATACTCCGAAAAATATTATCTATACCATTCGTAAATATAAAGGACTTTTAATGTTGAAAACTTTTGGAGAAGTGTATCTTCAGCAATTGAATATTAACATCAAGCTGCAGTTGAACGATACGTATGTCAATAGCACCTAGAACGATCTGACTTTAAAACAGACAATTGAGAAAGACCTTATGTAATGAAGAATATGAAGCTTGATGTTCCTATTCACACACAGCAAAAGGAATGGAGTTGTTCTGGGGAGTTATAGCCGGAAACACATGGTTAATAACTAAAGTGGCCTTAGCAGGTCTGAACGGAGTGGCATGCTAAGGCAGTATCGAGCTTGGTCACTAGCTGGATGAGTGACCGTCTAGCGGTGACCCGTCCGCCTGCTACCTTGGATATTTCCTAAACCCTAAACCAAATTCCATCCTGCTTCGCTGCCATGCCGGCCTGCTTAACTTTGGCGGCCGCTTGCCGCCCAGGTGGGTTCGCCGAAACCCAGCCAATGGCAGTGCAGAAAGCTAAACTCCGCCCATTGACCACAAACACAAAAGCTTGCGTAAATCTTTATTTACCTACTGTATCGCACAGGTAAAGCCGCATTTTCGGCTAGGTACTGTGGCGATTAACATCCCGCCCTGGGCGACCTGCTCCCGATTGCTGGATACTAAGATCAATGCAATGGCAGCTCCATTCGCAGTATCCCCGTACGCTCTTCAAGCACAAACCACTGTAGGCGTAGTGAGACCCTTCCCCCTGTGCTTGAAAAATGTTCTCAGGGAGAATTTCTTAGAATTAAGAGAAGAACACCATCCATCTAGGCAAATGAATTACGTGAAACTGGAATGTAGGTTTACGAGGAAGTTCACTGCCTAGTGATGGTGGAGATACTCCTCGTATAGACATTATTGCGATAAGCAGAATAAAATCAAAGGCAGAGATAATCGACCCAACCACACGCTTTGAGCTGAATAAAGATCAACCTCAAGAAGTCCATCTAGAGAAACAGAAAATATATCAGCCTACCATACCATATTTTAAAGAAGATTACAACTTTAAAAAACAGTAATATACTGCATCGTTTTTTATCCCCACTACTTCGTTTGGGGTATCTTATTGCGTCGTTATCGTCTCTGCGTTGTTGTAGGTGTAGTCTTCAGGACTAGAGATCGCCGATGTCAGCTAGGAAGCACTTATCGTCGCATTTCAGGGTCAACTGTCGGCGAATCGGTCTGGAATTCCTTACTGTTATTGTCAGGGTAGGATTGAGGGAGTGGTGACACTACGATATATTTCTTCAAGAAAACACGTTTTCACTTCCTCACTAAGGCGCGTATTCCTGCCAGAAATACTGCAAGATTCTTGTTTTTTCTATCCCGTACGGTTCTTATATAAGAGTATCTTCACTCTTTGGTCCGCTAACGTTTTGCTCCGGTTAATTATTCAGTATCTAAGGCGCTCTCACCGTTCTTTTGATTACCGCGACCTTGAAGTAATCACTTGCGTGTGTTGAGTTATTTATTATCTTGGA
This sequence comes from Deroplatys truncata, assembly GCA_030765065.1. Taxonomy (NCBI): domain Eukaryota; kingdom Metazoa; phylum Arthropoda; class Insecta; order Mantodea; family Mantidae; genus Deroplatys; species Deroplatys truncata. The sequence continues at coordinate 35,721,128 of CM060989.1, forward strand.
TAAATAATTTCAAAGAACACTGTAACACGCTATATAATTATTTCACACGCGTTGCTTTATGATTACACCGTAGTGCGGCACTTCGTAAATTTCGGAACTTATTGTCCTTTTTCTTTTGACTCAACGCGATGCGGGTTTCCTTAACGGAGAATCATTGCAGATTGTCTCAAAACCTACGCTCGCGTTCACATATAACAATCACTGCTAGCCTCCAAATTTTGTATACGCAACTACATCTTCCTATCTTTTCATTGGTTCTAATACTTATCCTCTACATTTATTGGTTCCCTGGTTGAAAATTCAAAGCCTAACTGTAAGGAAAAGTCTGTTGCCTCATAGCGTCTGTTCACTCTTACAACTTGCCTCATCCCCTCGAAGTACAAAAGAAACTTTCGGTTTTTGGGACCCTACGCTCTGAAAATATAATGGGCAGTCTGAAACGAAGCTACTCTTATTTTGCCGAAATCTTGCAGTTTTTCTTAGGTAATTACGCCTTTTTTATTTGACAATAGTATTGAAACTTAAAACATATATACAACTTCAGAAGCGCTTTCGATTGATGCAGGATTACCAAATTGCATGTTAATAAATTATTAATAATTCCTAAGTTATAATTGTTGCAGAGCTCCATTCTGTGTATGCGTAATCAGGCAGAAATATCGCTACAAGGCCTATTTTATAGGCTTCTGAGAAACAATTACGTCTGTGAAATGGAGGGGGAATATAAAATTAATAAATCTATTCAAAATTAAATTACATAAAACGTTATAAAATATTCTGCAGCCATCTTTCGGAACCACACGTATGGTTTAAATGGCATATAAAATATATTATCGTCTAGAAACCAATTTAATGTTACAAATTATTATATTTTTATCGTTATAACCTTTTTGTTGCAAATTTTTGTAATCATTGTTACAGTTCGTTCTAATAATTAATTTTTATGTAACTGTTTATTAATTTATGCTAAATTTGTTATGTAATATTAACTTACGAGGGCAGTCCCAGAAGTACCCGACCTGACGTATACCTAGCGGTTGTTGTTTCAAACAAATGACCATGGTAGAAAGTACCACCCTTATAAAGCTTAAGTTTGAAGTTTGATGAGGCTACGTTGTTTAGTAATTGTTTGGCAGCCATTAATAGTGAACTCTCTCAGCGAATTTGTAAACATGGATAAAACTGGCCATCGTTATGTGATACAATACTTTCAACATTAGTCCAACTAATATTAAAGCTGAGCTAGATTCTACTCTGGGGGAGTCTGCTCCTTCGTAAAATATTGAGTGGCAGAGTTTAAGCGAAGCCGTACGAGCTGCCAAGACGATCATCGTAGTGGTAGACCAAATGAGGTGACCACGCCAGAAATTGAGAAGAAAATCCACAAAATGGTATTGGATGACCGTCGACTGAAAGTGCGCGAGCTAGCAGACATCATAACATCGCATACTGACTAAAAATTTAGACATGAGAAAGCTGTCCGCAGGATGGGTGCCGCGTTTACTCACAATGGAACAAAAACAGCATCGCGAGGATGTTTCAAGTTTGGCGAGTGTTTGGCGATGTTTCGCTGCAATAAAGCCGAATTTTTGCGTCGATTCATAACCATGAATGAAACATGGGTCCATCACTCTACACCTGAGACGAAGGAACAGTCAAAACAGTGGATTGAAACGGGAGAATCGGCCTCAAAGAAGACTAAGACAGTTTCATCTGTAGGCAAGGTCATGGCGTCAGCTTTTTGGGATGCGCTGGGATAATTTTCATTTATCATCTTCAAAAAGGAAAAACAATCAATGGCGAGTATTTTGCAAACTTATTGCAGCGTTTGAATGATGAAATCAAGCAAAAACGGCCGCATTTAGCGAAAAAGAAAGCTCTTGTTTCATCGAGACAATGCACCAGTTCACACATCCATTATCACCATGGCCAAAATCAATGAGTTAAAGTTCAGATTGCTTCCTCATGCACCCTATTGCCAGACTTAGTCCACTCTGATTATTTTCTGTTTCCAAAGTTGAAGAAATGGCTTGGTGGTAAAATATTTGCCAACAATGAAGAGGTGGAGTTTGCAGTTGATAGCTATTTTGCATAACTCGACGGTTCTTACTATAAACAGGTTATCGAAGATATTGAACATCGCTGGGAAAATTGTATCGAGCTGAAAGAGGCTATGTATTGTTTTCTCTTTGTTAAGTCGGGTACTTCTGGGACATCCCTCGTACTACATTTTTATTTAAAATCGTAAATTTGTACGTTTATTCTGTGTCACTAGGCAAGCTGATTTATGAGACAGACTAATAAATAAATAATATCAATAATGATATTTGTGAGGGTGTATCACATGCACATCCCCAAGAGCGGATTCTGCAGTAGAGATAACTGAAGCAAGAAGCAAGATACAAGTATGCAAAACCAAGCAGGAAAAACTCCTAAGATCAACAAATGCGTTCTCTATCTGCAGCCTAAGCGTTACTTTCTTATTAAACAAAGCTGGCAGAATCCGAAACACTTCTGGAAGCAGGCCACTAACACCCAGCAAGCTGAACTATAGAATGTGCACATACATATTAACAAGTTTTAAAGTAGTTACGACGTGATGACGTCATCAAAGTTTCAGAAAGTAACTCTCTCTTCGTTAACTTTCCTTTTTGTGCTCGCCTCGGTTTAAAAATAAAACAACTTCAAAAGCCTTTCTTTTGAGCTGAGGTTAGCAAAAAACACGATGCAAGTTCTCGCTTGTTTACCCCCAGGCCTTTGAGAGGTCGATACATCTCGACTAACGGAATATCGAAATAACAATGTGCATGGCTAACTTTATTATTAACGAGCTACAAACATGTTTAAAGGAGAATGTGACGCCACAGTCGGTTCACTAAGGCTAAATCTTAAGGACCGTGGACTAAAACCTCCAAATTTAATTACCGAACCAAATAAGTTCGATAATATATTTGTGATTAAACAAATAATAGAAAAGAGGAGAGAGTTTAACTGCCCAACGTATATAATATTTATAGATCTTATAAAGGCATTTGACAGAGTAAAAAGAAGAAAATTATGGGAGATAATGACTAATAAAGGAATACCAAATTATTTTGTGGAGATATTTAAAGAAATGTATAAGGGTTCAAAGATATGTATTAAACAAAAAATGGGAATTTTAAGACAGCATATATTAATTTCGGAGTAAGACAAGGGTGTAGCACATCACCCACTTTATTTAATTTATATTTAGATAACGTAATCCGTGAATGGAAACAGCAGCTAAATATTTTAAATATAACTTCGGATTACGGAGGGTTGCCCCACTTAAGCTCGGACGTCTTTGCCAATAGTTTTTCAAGGCGAGATACCCTTTCGCCACCACCTATTGCGTTCAGTGTGATTCCCACGGGCTTTAACTATGGCTCTATAGCGCAATTTCCATTGAAAAAGGCTGCGTCTAATAACAGGCAGGGGGATGTTAGCCCACTCCTCCTGGCAGACTTTCCAGAGTCCTTCAATTGTGGTAGGACGCCGAGAAGCAAGGCGCTGTTTCAGCAGACCAAATCCGCAAAACTCCATTGGAGATGCATCTGGTGACTTCACAGGGATCCTTTGAAACAGTGTCACATTGACACATGTTTCCATAGCTTTCCAGTGGTAATAATGCTGGGAAGACCAAGAAGTGTGACTAGATGCTTTATAGATGTGGATCCAAACATTTGGGGCATCCTCACCATACAACCGAGGAATCTCTTCATCAAAAATTGGGTCCATAACATTCCTTTGACAGTAGACTGCATTAATTTTTACATTTTTGGCAACACCTTGAATTCCAAGTTTCCCCCGAGAACAATAACCTGCAACCACCATGAATTCCTTGGAGAACTTTTCCTTGTTCTTCCGAATAAAGTTGGAGCGCCCCTTTTGGCCCACTTGATGGCAATAAATGCCTCGGTATTTTTGTCATCTAAATAAACCCATGCTTCATCTAAAGAAACCACCCATTGCCACTTTTCACCTGGCAGGTGGTGTTCATAGAGTTTTCTTGCGTTCGTGAAGCGTTCTCTTATGTGCCGCTCTTTCAAGACGTGTCCACGTGCTTTGTGGCGCCGTTCTAGACCCAAATTGTTGTGTATTATCCGATGGATGGTCCCTTTGGATATTCCAATGCGGCTGGAAATACTGCTTTGGATTGGTGGGATTTCTTGAGTCACTGTTGCACTCACTTTGGCTACTACTGCTTTAGGTCGCCTTTTTCTTGCTAATTTTTTTGCACACTGAGCCTCAGGTGGGAATCCATTTTTATGCAGCTGTGTTATATGCCCCACGCACGACTTACTTATGGTTAAACCTTTTTGTTTACACCTTTCCACTATCATTGAAAGGCTGTAACCGTCATCGGAAAGCCCAACAATGTACCCCTGCCACAAGTCAGCGATTGTTGAAGCCATTACGAGTAAACTTTGCTTCAGACTGCCCAGCAGACAGCTATCACTGCAGTGAGCTGATGCAATAATAAACATAAGCAGTTTGACCAATCACAGAGTGGGAGGGTGATTCAAAGTCGTCCGAGCTTAAGTGGGGCAACCCAATAGGAGAAGTTTTGCAATGACACTCCTATATGCTGATGGCCAAATAATCATTTCTGATAACGAAGATACGCCACAAAGAGCACTATATGAACCTCACAAAATGATTTTTAATTATAATTTAGACATATCAAAAAAATAGAACCAAATCCACGACTTTTCGGGGAACCAATTCTTTGGTAAGCTTGTATTAGACAAAAATATCATTGAACAAGTAAACACATTTAAATTTTTTAGGATCTTCAGTATCATATATTAAAGAAGCAGAAATTGGAAGTAAAATACAAAATTTTTCAAATGCATGTGGAACAATTAAAAGAACTCTAAAAATAAAGTGAGAAAAGATATGATGATGAAGTTTTATAAAACCATGGCAGTTCCAGTTGCTCTGTATAGTAGCGAAACTTGAACAGTAACAAATAGAGATAAACATAGATTACAGGCAGCAGAAATGAAATTTTTAAGAACAGTAATAGGAGTCACTAGAAGAGATAGAAAAAAAATAATGACATAAGAAAACAATTAAGAATCTTTAACCTAAATGAAGAAATAGAGCAGAATAGACAAAAGTGGCTAGAACACGTAGAGAGAATGAACGAGGAACACTACCCAAGAAAAATACTCTAGTACATACCTAAAGGAAAAAGAAATGTTGGAAGACCCAGGAAATGGATAAACCAATAAATTAAACATGTGGAGCACGTAACAAGCCTTGGAAAAGCTTAATGCTTGGTGGAGAGGAAGAAGAAGACCAAATAGGTGGTAAAACATACATAACATTAGTAAAACACTCTTTTCTAAGAGGCGACGAAATAACTCCAGTGGCCTGAGTTGGAAGCTCGCCTCCTAATATTTAGCTTTAATAACAGCAATAAACTGCATATGTTTACTTTTTCTACCATGTACGTAGGAGATAGAGAAGGTATTGAATTTCATCCAAAAATTCGATACCGAGATTTCACCGGAAATACATGTTTTGAAACACCTTGAATCCTAAAAGAGCATTTTTAGAAAAAGCTCCGTGTGTCTGTGAATAGCATAACTCAAAAATGAAAAGCCAGATAAATACCTAACATGGTATTCAGGTTCAGTACCTTCCAAAGTTGTCACGCGAGGATTTTCAAGAAAATTTCCCACCCCAAGCTACCCTGGAACGTTTATCAAAATTTTTGATTTTATAATAATGATCCTAACGATTCTGTTTAAAATACGAGGGTCGTCCAATAAGTAAGACCTTTGAGTTGGAGGAACATGTGAAAATCACTTGCGGCAAGCTCCGGTGAATACGGAGGATACGAGAAAACTTCCAAGTTGAATCTTGACCCAGGCGAGAAGTTTTCTCGCATCTTCCATATTCACCAGACCTTTTCCCAAGTGATTTTCACATGTTGCCCTGACTCAAAGGTCGTCTTGGAGGTAAGCACTTTAACACCGTGACGAAGATCAATCAGAAGTGAACAGCTGGTTATGAGCACAGGACCGGACTTCTGATTCACTTCTGAGTCATCTTCGTCACGGTGTTAAAGTGCTTACCTCCAAGAGGACCTTTGAGTCAGGGGAACATGTGAAAATCACTTGGGAAAAGATCTGGTGAATATGGAGGATGCGAGAAAACTTCCCAGTTGAATCTTCTGAGCTCCGCCTGGGTCAAGATTCAACTTGGAAGTTTTCTCGTATCCTCCGTATTCACCAGAGCTTGCCCCAAGTGATTTTCACATGTTCCTCCAACTCAAAGGTAAGCACTTTTAACACCGATGATGGAGTCAAATCAGTGAACAGCTGGTTGCGAGCACAGGACCCGACCTGGTACAACACTGGCTTGGAAAAACTTGTGTCACGTCCCCAAAAATACTTGGAAAAACATGTTGACTATGCAGAAAAGCAACAGAAGGATTGTACAATATAAATAAAATTAATTTAACATGATCAACTGTGTGTAATGTTTTTTAAAAAATAGGGAAACTTACTTATTGGACGCTCCTCGTACTATATATTAAATATATATTTACATGACAAATAAAATGTATAGCTTAAATTTTCTGGAAATAGCCTGTGAAGCCTTCTTCATTAGGAAGGAATTTTATATAGTTTTGAAACTTAATAACTGGTAAACGTTAAACATCAGACGAAAGCGTACTCCACAAAAATGTTTAAAAGACACAATTTATTTTAAATTACTTTTTTGTGGCATCAACCATTTTCGTGATATCCGTTATTAATTGCTCGAATTGTTCAATACTTTATCATTATTTTCAAGCCCTTTCAATATTCAGTTGTTTCTATTGATTGCACGCAAAGAGCATGGAACTTTAATGAAGTACATAGTGTCCACTTCTTAAACATTTTACTATCTCTATTCTCTTTATATTTATAACGAAATGTGTTATGTAGCTATTTCGGAAAAGTTTTATGTAGATTAAAACGAAGAAATAGGAAAACAATCTTTCGCAAGAAATATATGTATACTCATTAATAAACTTAGACGATAGAGAAAGTCATGTGAATGCAACACATTAGATTTTTACTTTATCTACCACGTACATAGGGGATAGAGAAGGTATTTCATTCCATCCAAAAATTCAATATCGAGATTTCATCGGAAATACATGTTTTGAGGTCCCTGGAACAAAAAAGCAGCAGTTTTAGAAAAATCCCCGTCTGTGTGTATGTGTGTGTGTGTTTGTGAACAGCATAATTTAAAACGAAAAGTCGGATACATGCCAAAATACTGTTCAGTACCTTCCAAAGATGCGACATGAAGATTTTCAAGAAAATTCTCCACAGCAAACTTCCCTTTACATAGAACATTTTTTAAATTTTTGATTTTATAAAAATGATTCTAGCGATTTCGATTAAATTACCATAATTAAAGATATTTAAGACAAATAAAATGTATATCTTAAATTTTCTGGGAATAGCCTGTGAAGTCCTCTTTATTCGAAAGGAATTTTGTATAAGCTAGTATGTAATAAGTAATAGCTGGTAAACTGTAAGCGACAGACGAAAACGCACTACAAAAATGTAGATCTCTTTAATACACACAATTTATTTTAAATAACTTTTTTGTGGCATCAGCCATTTTAGAGATATCCGTTATTAACGATTGGAATTGTTCAATATTTAGCAATTCTTTTAAAGTCCGAATGAAGAGGATTTCACACGCTATTCCCAGAAAATACAAGATATACATTTTGTCATGTAAATATCTTTAATGGAATCTTAATCAAAATTGTTAGAGTCATTTTTATAAAATAAAAATTTCGAAAACAGTTACTCGTAAAGGGCAGCTTGAGTTGGGGGATTTTCTTGAAAATCTTTGTGTCGCATCTTAGGAAGTTACTAGACCTAAATACCAAGTTTGGTGTTTATCCGCCTTTTCGTTTTAGAGTTAGCTATGCTGTTCACAGATACGCACCAGGAACGTTTTCTAAAAATGCTGATTCTGAATTCAGGGGGGCCCAAAACACGTATTTGAGTTAAAATTGCGTTATGGAATTTTTGGGTGGAATGCAATACCTTATCTACCTACTATAACGCGGTAGTGCCCTAAAACGCGTATATATTTATTGGTACAGCTATGAAAAGAGCCCAGTATGTTGAGAGCCTATCCAATAAAAATCTGATGTGATATATTCATATGACTTTCTTTACCCTCTATTGTTCATTAATGCGTATACAGAATATTCTTACTAAAGCTTATTTTTTCTGTCTACTACATTTTAATCCAAATAAACATTTGCAGAAATATTATATTGCACATTTCGTTATAGATACAAAGGGAACGTGATAGTTAAATATTTAAGAACAGGGCGCTATTATTGTTACCTGTTGGGGTGAGGGCCAAAAGGTTTCCAGAAAATGAATGTTTAGTTCACTCCAGCACGCACATGGGGAATGCAACTCGCTACAGCAAGAAAACTGGGACCCTGGTGTGCAAAATTTAGAGGAAGGCGTGGGATTTTACATTACACAAAAACATTACATAACACTCATTACCTCTAATTTATTAACAAACGTTTGGCGACTCTACATTATGAACTAGGAAGAGAGGATGGAGGGAGATGCCCTGAAGCCATGGGCTGACCACACGTAGGTCTTGCTACAACGATTACTCTTACTCAAGTGACGTTATCTATATCCCCCTCAAAGCGTGTCTAGCCACGCCAGCCAGGGTTGGCGTCATACCAGACGATTTCAAGCAGAGCCCTCCCTTTGGCGTCGTCCGCGGCAAAAGGAGGGATCGTTAAGCAGAAAAATCAAAGAAACCCAGTTTCTAGTAGCGACAATACAACACAACAGGCGCCTGGTAATGACAATGAACTTACTGATACGCCACATCATGCTGGCCTTAAAATTCCATGCTGTTTTTATGCAATCACGCAAAACAACTGAATGTTAATAGGACGTTAAAAGAATGACCAAGAAGTGAACAATTCAAACCTTTAATAACGGATAATTCAGATCTGGTTTACGCCACAAAAACTTATTTGAAATAAATTGTGTGTTTTAAAGAGATTCCACATTTTTGGTGTAGTACGTTTTCGTCTGTTTACAGTTATAAAAGATTATACAAAATTCCTTCCGAATGAAGAGGACTTCATAGGCTGTTTCCAGAAATTTCAGAATATATAATTTATTTGTCATGTAAATATCTTTCATTTATGATAGTTTAGTCAAAATCGTTACAGCCATTTTTTAGAAAATCATAATTTTGAAAAATGTTCCATGTAAAGGGTAGTTGTGGTGTAGGGATTTTCTTGAAAATCTTCGTGTCGCATGCTTGGAAGATACTAAACTTAAATACCAAGTTTGGTATTTATCTGACTTTACGTTTTTGGGTTATGCACACGGACATGTTTCCAGAATGCTTTATTTGGATTCATGGGGCCTCTAAACATGTATTTCCGGTGAAATATCGGTATCGAATTTTCGGTGGAATGCAGTACCTTCTCTACCTACTATGTAAGTGGTAGATTAAGTTGTAGAGTGAGTCTACATTGGTACACCTAAGCAAAGAACTCAGTAATATCCAATAGAAACACATGAAATGTCAGGTCAATAAACCGTAGAGGTGTCTCCATAGTTCGTGGGTTTCATCGAATATTTCACGGCTTTATCTACCCTATACAACTGCCATGACCATTACTGTGGCAATTACCCTGGAGATACAAGCACTTCTTTATTTAAGTCCGGGCGCTTAATTAACAGAAGTGCAAAGACTAATACAACCTTGTGCAAGCTGTAGCTTTTTTGCCATTTCGAGGACAAACGCGTGGAATTAAAGTGAATGTTTGTTCAATTTCGATGCCTGACAGCAAGATGCATTAATGAAGCCCATTGCCAGGGCTTTTTAGCTACTTCTCTTTTATATAAAATTAGGTAATTATTCCACTCTCAGAAGATTTCATTAGAGATTAAATTAGCTTCTGCAGCCGCTTTTCTTCCTTGCGTATACTTTCTTGAAAACTTTCAACTTAAATTTGAATTTTTTAAAGTTAGCTACGGCAAACGAGGCGTTTTTTTCCTTTTTCTCCTCCCTCATTTTAGAATTGTACATAGAAGCTCCAAGATAGAGATAAATTTTACTTTTGAAGTATTCGGTAAGTAGAATAATAAAGCAAAGCTGAGAATGGCAATTTTGAATAAGCAAACCAGAAATTAAAATAAATTACAATATTGCATTAATCAGACTAGGAAACACGAAGGAGTTTAAAAGAAAGTCTACGTATCTGTATAACTTTAAAAAAATTTCAATCGTTATGTTGTAAAACACTTCCAAATACACATTTAAGGAAATTTCTAAATATTGTACTTTTTATGTAACGTTTTCAAAATTTTGTCACATGCTGCTCCACCAAAGTTATAACAGTATTTTAAATTTCATGCAGATATCTTAAATGGCTTTTCAGAAAAACAATTATTTTATTACACTAATTAATCAGGCGTTCCATACGATGCACAAGTCGTACGTAATTTTGAAAAAATAAAAATAACACCACATAAATTTTTTTAACTCTTCTGATTGTTTTAGAAAAGAGATTTAAGTAACTTTTTGTAAAAATCTATCCGCAGTCCTCGAATTGTCACATCTAGAGAAATTTAACAGTATAGCAAAAACCATATGACAGTTTTTACTTTCTCTACCACGTACATACTCGTAGTAGATAGAGAAAGCATTGCATTCCATCCAAAAATTCAATGTGAAGATAATACGAAAATACATGTTTTGAGGCAGGCTGAATCAAAAAACAGCATTTTTAGAAAAAGGTCCATGTATGGTCTGTGAACAACATAACTCAAACACATCAAACTTAGTATTTAATTTCAATGCTTTCCAAAGATGCGACACAAAGATTTTCAAGAATATCTCCCACCCCAAACTACCCTTTACATGGAAGGTTTTTCGAAACTTTTTATTTTCTAAATATGGCTCTAACGATTTTGATTTAAATACCATATATTAAAGATATTTACATAATAAATAAAATGTATATTTTGAATTTTCTGGGAATAGCCTGTGAAGTCCCCTTTATTCGGATGAAATTTTGTATAATCTTGTAAAACTGCTAAACGTTAGGCGATAGACGAAAACTACCACACAAAAAATGTAGATCTCTTTAAAACACACAATTTATTTCAAATTAATTTTATATAGCATCAACCGTTTCCAAGATATCTGCCATTAATGGTTCGATTTGTTCAATACTTTGCATTCTTTTGAAGTCCCTTGGATTTTCAGTTGTTTCTCGGGATTGCACGGAAAGAGTATCGAATTTTAAGACCAGTGTGTAGCGTCCAGTTCTTAAACATTTGGCTGTCGTGGTTCTCTTTGTATCTGTAACGAAATGTGTAATTTAGAATTTCTGCAAAGGTTTATCTGGATTAAAATGAAGATACAATTCCAAACAGAATTAAGGAAATGTGTGTGTGTGAATAGAGGGTAGTGGCGTATTACACCAAAACAGTTTACTAGTATAGAGGATGTTTAGACAAGTAATTTGAGATAGGAAACGTGATTCATTGATATAAAATCCTGAAATTATGGGTGATTAATGTAACTGCAGTTTAGTATTTAAATTCATATTAGGTTAAATGAGGCTAAAACGTTGATTAAAACAGCTTCAGAGTTTCGTTAATATTGGAAGCAAATCTAGTTGTCAAAATCCAATGAACAGCGCCTATATCATTTAGTGATAAAAGAATTTCCAAATTTGAAATTAGGCATTCTGCGGCTTTAGAAAGCCAAGATTTCAAAATTGGATCTTGATTGCTCTCGAGTCTAACACGTTACAGTTACAGCTGCACTGAGTGTGTTGCATGGTATGTGAAATGTGTCGTTTGAGACGTGTGGGTTTTCGGTTTCCCAAATAATGCAGTTATGCTTATTGACTCGGCCACTCACCTGAAATGTGGCTTTGTTTATGAACATCCATCGATTTACCATTGGTCGTCCGTTTCCTGCCTCTCACACATCATGACAGCAAACTTGAAATGAACTTCGTAATTACTCTGTGACAGAGCATTATTTCGCTAAACATGGATAAAAACATCTCAGTAAACTGTCCAACAATCCTCTTAACACGTTGTTCTACTCTGCTGATAAGTGGTGGGGTGACTCCCACGGACTTCCACTATTTTGTCTCCGATGCACGATAGTGCTGACATGCCACGTGGATGAGGTCTGAGACATCGGTCATTGTTAACTTCCATCCTTTCCGCTTATTTTACTACTTCTCAGAGATGTGTGCATTAACCTCTTATACAGGATGGACCATTTAAGCTGAGATTGTACAGTATCTCCAGAACTAAACGTTGTAGAAAGAAATGTCTTGAATAAAGTCGGTTGATATTATGGGGGAAAGTAAATGCCATTGCTCGCGTTTTGTTTGGAGGACGCTGTAATGGTTATTTTAGGGTCAATTTAATTTTACCCTAATTGTAGGTTCCCATTTAAAAATTGAATTGACCCTGAAATGACTATCATAACAACCTCCAAACAAAATACGACAGGCGACATTTATTTCCCCCATAATATCAAACAACTTATATTAGAGGCATTTCATTCTACAACGCTTAATTTTGGAGGTATTGTACAGCCTCAACTTAAATAATCCACCCTGTATATAACGTTTTACTTTTTTGATATCTCAAACGGATCACCCTATAAATTCATCGCGAAATGTTATCAAAGTACCTACTCCATTTTTTAATACTATGCATGCACATAAGAAAGTGCCAACCCAACTATACTAAGTATTCCACGAAAATAGCGATGTTTTTAGTTATTTTTCTTCCGTTATTTGAAACCAATTAATACATACACACACACACACTAGCCTAAACCTAACCTCTGGTAAATCTCGAAACCTAAGGAACCTGTCGGTTTACTGCGGCTCGCTACGGGCTAACAACCTGTTTGTTAAGGGAGCACACTGAATTCGATCTCTCGCGGTATTTTTGTCTCAGACTCTCCGGATGAACTGCATAGCCACAAAGTACCTGTTTGAATTCTATTACTCAGAATATTTGAAGAAAATAAAAAATATTTTATATAAACGGTATACATAGTTCTGAAGCCATAATTCATCATGATCTTCTGGTTTTAGATCTATTGGCCTATTCCGGGTTCAGATTGTGAATTGATATTTCCATCTCATCGTTGGGCGTCTTGAGTTCTTTTTCCTGTTGGTCTATGCTTCAGTAGGTGTTCTGGGATCCGATTGTCTTCCATCCTTTGCACATGCTGGAAATGGTTTATTTTATCTTTTATTCTTTCATTCAAATTGTAGTTCTTTTCTGATTTCTTCATTTTTCTTTTAATCTATTCTTTTATAGCCAGTCACCATTCTTAGAAACCTCATCTCTGCAACTTCTATCTGTCTGGTTTCTTTTCTTGTTAGCCTCCAACATTCACATTCACAAAAAATAGATGGTACTGTTAACACTTTATAAAATTTTAGTATAATGTCCTTTCTTGTTCTGTTTAATAGTGTTCGTTTGATTGTGCCATATATCATTAAATCTTTGTATTTGCTTTTGAATGTCATTCTGTTTGTAATTAGCTATTTCACAGTCTAAGTAGGTAACATTTTGTACTTAGCTAATTATGTTGTTTATTATTATTTTGGTCTCAAGGGAGTTTTTCTTTAAAAGCTAACATGTTTGTTTTATAAGTCGACATATTTAAGCTATATGCAGAGGCCATTTTATTTAGTTCGTATATAAAGTATTGTAGAGAATTTTATGATGCAGCCCATATTACTTGATCATCAGCAAACAGCAGCGTCGTTAAATTATGTTCCGTAGGAACTAATCTGCTCTTGCCGTTTTATTATGCTTTGGTAGAGATATAATTATCATTCATCTGGATAATTTTTATTTGATTAATTTGCATATCCTCTTCTACTCGTGTGGTCATATCAGGGGCTTTGACTCTTGAAGCAATTCCACTGCAGGTTATTAAACGGTTTTGAATCATTTCTATGCTGAAACACACACACACACACACACACACACATTCACTATCACATTCCTAGGGAATGAGGGAACGATTCTGGTCAAAGAAAAATCCTTGACTCAGCCGGGAATCGAACCTAGGACCTCTGGGTTGGGACACCAGAGCGCTCACCACTCGCCCGCAGAGACAGAGAAAAAAATAAAATTCGTCTTTATAATATATCTCTAAAACTGTAGCCCGAATCCACAACATGAGATGACAAGCGCGCTAAAAATAACCAGAATAAAAATCGCTCTCAAATTAATTATTTTCCGTGGGTTTGGAATATATGTATACCCGCTTATTTTGGGGTATCACATCATTAGGTCCAATGACCAGCCTACGGGTTCCATGGAAACCGCGAACGAAAGTAAGGCAATCAAATTGCGGCTTCATCAAAACGGCAGGTGGTACAGAAAACCTCGTTATCGAATGAAATGAGATGGTTGTTCACAATGTGATGAGCACAAAAGCGCCGCGTTGCAATAGATGCTTTGTTGTGTCTGGATCCACAACGTACCGTGCTTGCTGCATACAATTCAACTGGATATTCCTAGAGCGCAATATTCGTTATACAAATAGAGCTCGGGATTTGTCTGTTTGCCTATTCTGTTCCTTTGTTTAGAATCGCAGGCTTTGTATATGTCTAATATAAACAAGTTTTATGCTTACTGGAGTAAAATATACTGCTTTTATAGTGTCTATAATTCCCCATTTTCACAATGTGTGCCTTTTTATAGCTTAAGGGCCTATTATGGCCTTTTTATCAAGGCTTTTGTCTATCATAATTGAATTATTTTTGTTATCGGCGGTTGTATATTAAAATTGTTTAAGGTGATGTTAGCCATAGTATTGTAAATAATATTTTGCGCTCTGAGGCTATGAGTCATTGTTGACAAGATGCCTGAGGAAGTTTGTAATACTGCCATTGCTTCCCTAACTTCAGCAGTTGCATTGTTTCGTGTAATATTTATTACTTTCTCTAAGTAGAGAAAGTAGGGGAAGTATTGTATTCCACCCAAAAATTAAATACCGAGATTTCACCGGAAATACATGTTTTGAGACCCCCTGAATCCAAAAAAAGCATATTTAGAAACATGTCCGTGTGTGTGTCTGTGTGTCTGTGAACAGCATAACTCAGAAACGAACAGTCGCATAAACACCAAACTTGGTATTTAGGTTCAGTATCTTCCAGAGATGCGACACGAAGGTTTTTAAGAAAAGCCCCCCACACCAGATTACTCTTTACATGGAACATTTTTCGAAAATTTTAATTTTCTCAAAAATGGCGCTAACGATTTTGATTAAAATATCATATGTTTAAGATATTGTCATGTGAAATGAAATGTATATCTCGAATTTCCTGGGAATGTCTCCAAAAGTATTCTTCATTATGAACGACTTTTGCATAACTGGTAAACCATAAGAGATAGACAAAATTGTACTACACACAAAATGTAGATGGCGTTAAAATACACAATTTATGTCATATACATTTGTTTTGTTGAGTGAACCGTTTTCGAGATATTGTTTGTTATTCCCTTAAATTTTCCATTATACATTTTCTCAAATTCGTTATTCCTTTTTTTATGTCCTGGATATACAAAGAGAATGGAAAGCACCACATAGCAACCAGCGCTTAAAATATTTGACTATCGCTTAAAACCTACCATATTTCCCTTGCATCTACAACAAAATTAGCAATAAGATTAACATGTCGATATCTCAATTAACATGAAACATACGGAGAGTAAACGTTTGTAAAAATAGTTTGTACAAGAGTAGAGAAAGTCATGTGAGTGTAACACATAAGATTTTTTTTATTTAAATTCACCGTTTGATTTCAATACAGAAATATTTACTTCGTCAACAATACAATTATTAGTACAAAAAGAACAGGTTCTAATTATATGTAATACAGAAATCTTACATGAGTAGGTACCTAAACTATATTTTGGAATTGTAAACATAGTATATTCCATAAGAAAGCTTATAAACTAATTCATTTTTAAATATTCTTCCACTGAATAAAAACAACTCTGTATTGGGAATTTTTTCAAATCTTTTTTGAAGACTGTTAATACAATAGCACAAAAATATAAACCTAAGATACAAAAAATTACAGGAAAAATACAATCATAATGTACATAATGAGTTTTGGCACAAACATAATTGAAACGTGAAATCTGTAGATATTATTCATATAAATACACGTATAATAACAAAGGGTTAAATACATGTCTGCTATCTTACAGCTAACAATGATATCCAAAATATTGAAAAAATTCTTGAGTACTATAGAAACTATGATTTATTAGAAATCTTTTTGCATCTGATTTAAAGATTTAGGAGTATACTTTGCAACAAATCTTATATTTAACAGACACATTGAATTAATTGTAACAAAATCACTAAAATGTCTAGTCTTCATTATTAGGAATTCATATACATTTAAAGAAAAAAACATTAATTCGACTTTACAATTGCTTTGTTAGACAAAATCTCGAATATACATCTATTATTTGGAATCCTAAAACCACAAAGTATGTGAACTTAATAGAAAAAGTACAATCAAAATTTTTAAAATATGTGCTATTGAAAAGATTGGATGTTATCCTAGTGTACTAATTACGGAACCCTCTTGGTATATATTTAAATTTAAAGCTTTAAATTTCAGAAGAGACATTGCGGGATTAATATTTCTGTATAAAGTATTACATTCTATTATTGATGATATTAATATTATCGCAAATATATTATTTTATGTACTGAGAAATGAATTTTTGCCCCCACGTATGGACGCCTATTTGAGAAATGTTGTTTTGTTACGTTATTTATTAGCACCAGACTTTGGGCGTCAATTTGAAGTAGAATTTTTCTTTACGTTGTTTGCTGCTACGTATGAAAAGCCGATTTGAAGTAGGAGTTGTATTATATTTCAACTGTTGGGGAGCCGAAATTGAAGTAGCTGCCACCACACGTATAGTACCCGCTTTCCGGTAGCCTTCGCCCCAAATGTACTTTCAGGTGGCCTTTGCCCCAAGTTTAAAAAAAATTAACTTTGTAATTTGTTTGTTTCTTTAAGTATTAAATATTTATGTTTGCCTCGGCTGCGTCAGTATTGTTGTTAGAGACATGGAAGTCTAGGCAGGGTTGTGATACGACTAAGAATGTAGGCTTACACAGATTTTAAGTTTTAATTCACTCCTTTTTATTAATCCTTGACACAAATTAAATAGCACTTCACTGATATCGAGAGCTGTGAGATTCTTTTATTTAATACTTGCACTTTATAACGTATACTATTTTCGTCTCACACGAATGCGTATTTAATTTCTCGAGGACACATCTCACGTCTGGATATGAGCACTGTTTGGAGGCAGCTGAATTGATTTCAACCGTCTAAACTTGTACATTTCTGTATTCCAAGTCTCTGATTGGCTAATCCTACTCCAATATAATACCTTCATTTAACTAAAGATTTTTCTGGTTGTTGATTGGCTATTTTTAAACTGTCTCAAAATTACATTATTGCTGCTCTAATAATGAATAGTAGCATTTAAACTTCCTTACTCATTATTGCCTCAAGGTTACCTCATTGCTAGCAACTTTAACCCCATTTTTCTCACAGCTCCTACATTATTAAATTACGTAATGCATTCACATATCATTATTGAACATGTTTACAATAATATAAGCATATGCAATGACTGTTACATACATTTTACAAATTATTACATACACATATTGCTTCAAGGCGGGCTGCTATTGAATATACATATTTATAAATTTGACTGAAATCCAAATCAGTACCAAATAAATTAAGTAGATTTAAGATGCTTTTTTTCACCCCAAGAGCAAACTCAGAAATCCATAAAAATTCACCATTTAACAGAATTGTATATTTATATAACAAACTTCATTATTTGGATGTATATATTTTCAACATATCTGAAGCTCCAAAATTCAATAGTCAATAATCATTTTTTCGCAGATTAATAGAAATATTTAAATTAGAAAGAGTTGTATAATTATCATGCCACCTCTTTTCTTTCTTTTCTGGTTGTTTTATATTCCTTATTTTTTTATTTCGTTCCACTACTTCGGAACCTTTTATTGTTATTCACAACTTCTGTTTATTTCTTCTGTATGTTATATTTATAAATGATTGTATGTTACTATATTTTTGTAATAATGAATACTGTAATTGGGCTTATGCCTGTTATGTTCAGTACAATAAATAAATAAAAATAAATAAATCTGTTCTGAACTTTTTTTATCTTTACATTTTCTCAGTGATTAAGTTGAACACGTGAACACCTTTATGTAAAAGGGAGTTAACTATGTTAGTAAATGTGGAATAGTGGACAGTCGTGGACATTTACCGCAATAAAGCGTACAAGCACTTTTGGTTTACGTCTGGGAAATCAGTCATTTTAGTATTAACTCATCGTTTGGTCATTAATACGAGCAATAGTTTTATTGTTTTCTACTTCCCACGCGAGCGAAAAACAGTACTGATCCAAATAGACTAGACTTATTTCATTCCGAACGCAACAATAGCCTGATTAACAATAATATATAACAGACTCAATAATAATTACAAACCAGCGTGGGAATGTAAAATATATTGAAAGAGAGACATTTCTTAAAACTGATGCTAGGGTTTGTCATAAAATATACATAGTAATTGAAGGGCGCAAATTTAAAGAAATAATGTTTTCAGTTTAAATTCATTAAGAGAACAGTGAAATTTAGTAAATTTAATATATGGTACGACTTTATATTTCTATACTGTTCTATGAGGCAGTATTTTTAACACATGTATAATTTCAATTAAATATGTATGTAACGGTCATTACATATGCTTATATTATTGTGAACATTCTTAATAATGTTATTTGAATGCATTAGGTAATTTAATAATGTAAGAGCTGTGAGAATAATAAGTTTAAAGTTGCTAACAATGAGGTAATCTTGAGGCAATAATGAGTTTGAGAGTTTAAATGTTACTAGTCATGATTAGAGCAACGATAATGTATATTTTGTGACAGTTTAAAATTAACCAATCAGAGACTTGAAATACAGAAGCTTACGGATTTTGACGATTGAAATATGTTCAGTTGCCTGCAGACCTTGGTAGTGACCGGATGGAAGATGTGTTCTCTAAAGAAATATTACGTATTCGTGTGTAACGAAATTTAAGTATACGCGTTAACAAAGTGCAAGATTTAAATTAAAGAATCTCACAGCTCTTGATATCAGTGTAGTGCTATTTAATTTGTGTCAAGGATTAATAAAAAGAAGTGAATTTAAACTTAAAATCTGTGTAAGCCTACATTCTTGTCGCACCACGCCCTGATTAAGAGAAACGTGTCCCTAAAGTAAGACTGACGCAGCCGAGGCAAACATAAACATAAATACTATCTATATAAGTAGTTTAATAACAAAATTAATAAATAATATTTTAAACTTGGAGTGTAACAACAAAAATGCATCATCTTCAAATCGGCTTCTCATACGTAGCAGCATATTACGTAACAAACAATCCACTTCAAATTAACGCCCAAAGCGTGGTGCAAACTACGTAAACTCCAAGAACAATACTATTTCAAATTGGCTTCCCAAGCGTGAGGCTAATAACTTAAGTAACAATAAATTACGTAAACAAAACACCTCATCTATCATGTCAAAATACGTTTTTAAGTGGTAAATGAATAAGGGATTGCACCTACTTCAATACTAGCATTACTGATACTGCCTATGTTAGTGCCTATTTTGAAGTTTCTATAATGCCTATTTGCCTATTTTAAGGTTTTAGTGCCTAATATGCCGAGCTCTCTATATAAAATACAAAGTTTCCAAGTGGAAAAACAACAATATTGGACGCAACCGAATATGTTACGTTACGTAATTGATGAAAAGTATTACATTTGCAAATTTTTACAAATATTTGGTGTAACGATAAGTATTTATCGAGAAGTTCATATTTTTTCAGAATACTAAACAAATATCTTGCACAGGGCAGTAATAAATAGTGCTAAATATTTACGTTCTCTGCAAATCTGGTACTCCACTTTGTATACTCAAGATACAACCAGTTCAAACGCACTTAATATAATATATATGTATGTTAATGTAAATATATATAATACTGTTTCTGTTCGAAAAATCATTTTTTTGTTTTAATGTTTAACACAATTAAAATATAGGCCAAATCTTTTGATGCATATCTGACTACATACTTTTTCTCAAAGAAGCGCATATTTTATAATAGTGCAAATTAAATGGAAGGTTTTAAAGATTTCAGTGTTACTGTAACTAAATTTAACAAAAACTACAGAATGTATGGGCGAAAAGATATACATGCGAAATACATAAAATTGTTCATACTGTTACATGTTGAGGTGAAGGACGAAAAGGTTTCCAGAAAATGAATTATTTAGTCACCCCAACAAGCATATGGGGAGGCGCAACTCGCTATCTGCAAGAAGACCGGGACCTTGGTGTGTAGATTTAGAGGAAGGCGTGGGGTTTTACATTACACAACACACATTACCTGAAATTTATTAACAAACGTTTGGCGATTCTACATCATAAACTAGAAAGAGAGAATGGAGGGAGCCTCGAAGCCGTGGACCGACCACACGCACGTCTTTCTACAACGATCGCTTTCACTCAAGTGACGCTATCTATATCACTCCCTCCAAGCGTGTCTAGCCACGCCAGCCAGGGTTGGCGTCATACCAGACGATTTCAAGCAGAACCCTCCCTTTGGCGTCGTCCGCGGAAAAAGGAGGGATCGTTAAGTCGAAAAATCAAAGAAACCCAATAATGCTATGTCTAGTAGCGACAATGCAACACAACAGTGCATCTTGGTAATGACACTGGACATATTAGTATGCCACAATACATCAAACATTATTATCAGTATAAAGCAAATTGAATATTGGAAGTTGGTTTAGAGGGTTCAATATTCACGGCACCAAATTTCAAATTCAGTTGTCTATGAATAACACAGGATATTTTGTAGCGAACGTGGCCGATTTTTAATGGCTAATCCTAATCCTAGAGGATTTAATATTTGCTCATGCACATATATGCAGTAAAGTAGAATAATACACAGGTAGCTTAGGCTAACAGCACTGAATGCAGGAAATTCGGCTTTTCGGTGTGACAGCATGAATGAGATGGGAATGAAAATACACTTTATATGCTGCTTTCACACACGTTTTCAGAATGCGAAAACTCAATGACTGCTGATTGGTAGTAGCTAGACGATTAGCTGTCGTCCGCGTTGATACGTGATCACATTGCCTTTGATAAAGAGTGGGTTTGGAACACTTCCAGACCGGAAAATTATGAACTCGCTCTCATATATCATTGGAAACGGCCCGCTCTCCGCTTTAATTAAGCTGCAGATTTAAAATTTAGTTGCAAAACATCTCTCCTAACAGTTTTTGGCTCAGTGGTGTGTAATGAGCATTACTGGTGTCTCGATTCCCGTCGACTGCCCATTCTGACTTTGAGTTTTTCGTGTTTTCCCTGGTCGGTAGCCGAAAGCTGGTGTGGTTTCTCATCTACCACGATTTCCTTTCTGTAATTTCTCTTTCATCTATTTCTTCTCATCTTTAAGGTCTACTTTTAGCTTTCATGGCGTGATGTGGTACTGGACAGGTGTCGTGGATGCTGTCTGTCTGAGGCCTGTAGCCTCCTGTGATTCCATCACTTCATCCCTTCCTCCCGGCGGGTGGTAGCCACAAAAGATCTATGTAGATCGCAGTATGCAAGGTGTCCACCTATGTTTAACCTATAACTCGTTTAATACAAGAATTTTAATAAATAAGTGAGCTAAAGACTTGATAAGTTAAGTTAAAATAGACTACAAAATGTTTTTATAGAATATATAGGTAGTATTTTATACATCCAAAAGCGGAAAATTGTTACATAAAGTAATAACGTAAATTTATTCATTACTGATAAAGATTGTTTCGCATTGGTTCTGTACAGGATGTGGTTGGAAACTTGAATTATATGTACAAAAATGCAGTGCCTCGACAGAGACTCGAACCGCAAATATTCGGAAGTGCCAATGAAATTTTAAACTCTGATTCAACTGCAAATTTTTCGAACAAAATGTCAATAAATGATGCATAAAGCGAGCTGTATGTACGCCAGAATAGAAAAGAATGAATCTTCGGGTCACTCTTCAGAGATAGAGTAGAGATGTGTGTACAGTCGATCAGTAGCAAGAAGATAGGCAGAGAAAGCAGTATTTTGTGTTTAAAAACCGGTAGAAATTGAAGTTTTTAAATCTCTTGTATCCACTCTAAATTACTTTCATCTATATTAACATTTTAAAGATAACGTTGGATTGTGTGTGTTATATCCAAGATAATTTGGCAAAATATTCAGCAGAGTTTGATCATTATTTCACCATTGTAAAGAGTTGTTCTTCATAACAGAATCAAACTACAGAGCATTTCAAAAAAGAAAGAAAAAGAAGCTTAGTTTAGTGTTTGAGGGGAGGATTTCATCTCTATGTCACTACATTTCATACCAGTTTCCTTACATATTATTATATCAGGATATTTTTGGTCGCTATGTGATGATGGTGACATTCTAGTTTAAAATGGTGAAAGGTCGGCGTAAAAACGTTGGGGCGGGGCGTAACCGAGTTTATACATCAAATTTTCTTTGTTTCTTTTAACATTGTGTTTGTAATGGTTTGACTTAGCACACTTGAGTTTTAGGCGACGAAAATGACCTTGAAAAGCTTCCGTTACTTTTATTTTCAACTGTTAAAAGCAAATCAAAGCTGTTCTATCTATCTGGGAAAATTTTACACATGTGCATTTTAGAACCAGACAAAAATTAAAAGTTTTTTTGCAGTATTCAAAGACTACCCCTGCGTATATTTTCAATCCTTCTTAATTTAAACCGTTCCTATTCGAGCATACTGTGACAAAGGCGGTCCCTTCCTACTAAGGTAAATGGCAGGTTGCACCGAAGACGTTTGGTTGGTTGGAGAGGAAGGGAAGGAGGAACACTCTATCACATACGTAAATTTCAGGAACGTCGAGACGCAACGAGATACTTTTGGATGTTTCTTCTCCCGCCTCCTGCGAACTCTCTATAAGCTCCTATCACTATATATTGGCCAGTGTGCTCGTGACAGTTAGTGAAATGTTTGATGCGATGTAAAGTGCGGGTTACTCAGTATGTTCTAGGAGCCAGTGATAGTGCGACTAAAGCGAAAAGACGGGCCCTGTGTTCGACGTTTAATGAGCGATTTGACGGAAAAAGAGGCTGCGTCGTGCGTGATTCATTACACCGCTACGCGCAAAAAAATAGAAGCGAAGTGACAGAAAAACCGAATTCACTCACCAGAGTAACGTTACCTTACGATTAAAAAAAACCTTAAGTTTATTTTTAGCCTTGAATACCTTAATATTGTCAAAAATATTAATATCACAACAATCAACCTTATTGTTAACCCATTACATTCAACTTTTCACCATTTGTCTTGTATAAAACGTAGTACACTGAACATATAGCAATTGACAAAATGCATGTTTCCTTACGAACGTTAAAAAGTAAGTATTTCTACCCATATTTTCAACTCCTTATATACTGAAGTGTCTCTTCACACTTTTCCTATTCATTCTTTAATACTTTGGGCCTTCCTTAAGGCCTTAGCTGTTATTGTACTGAAATAACTTAACAAATAGTGCTGCATTTTCCTTAGTGCCTGGTAGCCGATGGGAAAATACAGAAATATTACAATAACAAGTCCGTCGAATGCTAATAATCAATTCCATATAATTTAACATTGGACATACGGTACTGAATAAAAACACTATGACTAAAATAACACAACTAACAAGCATAAAATATTAGTGCAGCCTAGTTGACTGAACATGGCATTAGCGTTAGCGTGCACACAGGATAAGTGGCGTATTAGAAAGCATAGATTGTTAATTTAATTTACAAACTACATAAATACCACAAATGATGTACATCATTTGCCTTTACCTGAGAAATTAATATCAATATGTGTATATATCCTAACCGTCTTCAGCACCTGAGAAACAATTACAATAATGCACATGACGTTAGCCCTAACCCCTAGTTCCTTACAGGTAGAAATTCAAATTGTGTATTTAATAAAGTTTATGTATCCACATTTTAGGATAGCCAATTAAGTACTTATATATATTATATATGTACATACATACGAGGGCAGTCCCAGAACTACCCGATCTGAAGTATAAATAACGGTTGTTGTTTCAATCAAATGACTATGATAGAAAGCACCTCCCTTATAAAGCTTAAATTTGAAGTTTGACGATGCTACGTTGTTTAGTAATTCCTTGGCAGCCATTGGTAGTGAACTCTCTCAGCGAATTTGTAAACATGGATAAAACTGGCCATCGTTATGTGAAAGGTCTTAGTCCAACTAATATTAAAACTGAGCTAGATTCTACTCTGGGGGAGTCTACTCCTTCGTTTACAACAGTAAAATATTGGGTGACAGAGTTTAAGCGAGGCCGTACAAGCTGCCAAGACGAACATCGCAGTGGTCGACCAAATGAGGTGACCACGCCAGAAATTGTGAACAAAATTCACAAAATGGTATTGGATGACCGTCGACTGAAAGTGCGTGAGCTAGCAGACATTGTAGGCATTTCAAAAAGTGCTGTACATCGCATACTAACTGAAAATTTATACATGAGAAAGCTGAGCGCAAGATGGGTGCCGCGTTTATTCACAACGGAACAAAAGCAATGTCTTGAGGTTGTTTCAGTCGAGTGTTTGGTGATGTTTCGCTGCAATAAAGCCGAGTTTTTGCGTCACTTCATAACCATGGATGAAACATGGGTCCATCACTTCACACCTGAGACGAAGGAACAGTCAAAACAGTGGACTGAAAGGAGAGAATCGGCTCCAAAGAAGGCGAAGGCAGTTCCATCTGCGGGCAAGGTCATGCGTCAGTTTTTTTGGGATGAGCGTGGGATAATTTTCATTGATTATCTTCAAAAAGGAAAAGCAATCAATGGCAAGTGTTATGCAAACTTATTGAGGCGTTTGAATAATGAAGTCAAGCAAAAATGGCCGCATTTAGCGAAAAAGAAAGTTCTGTTTCAAGACAATGCACCAGTTCACACATGCATTATCGCGATGGGCAAAACCAATGGGTTAAATTCGAATTGCTTCCTTATGCACCCTATTCGCCAGAGTATAGGTCCCCTCTGATTATTTTCTGTATCCAAAGTTGAAGAAATGGGTTGGTGGTAAAAAATTTGCTAACAGTGAAGAGGTGGAGTTTGCAGTTGATGGCTATTTTGCAGAACTCGACGGTTCTCAGTATAAACAGGGTATCGAAGCTATTGAACATCGCTAGGAAAAGTGTATCGAGCTGAAAGGAGACTATGTAGAGAAATAAAGATGTTTTTTCCCAACATTTTTGCGTTTTCTTTGTTAGGTCGGGTACTTCTGGGACAGACCTTGTATGTATGAGTATACATATCAGCTGTATTGCGATTTGATTCTACCGTCCTAAAAATACTAGGTTTTACTTACATAACGTATGGAGTTAAATTAAATTGAGTTTTTTATTCATGGATGCCCTTTAACTAGTATAGTTCTTAGGTCTTATTCTATATTGGACAAGAAGGACTAGAAATGCTGCTTAGAGGTCTCCTTATCAGGCTTGAGTTTCTTTTGCGTGCGTAATTCTACGACACGGAACCACTGGTTTTTCTTCTCTTCCTAAGGAAGTCATGCAAATGATCTTTACGCCCAAGAAATCCATCGCCCTCCGTCGAGTTTGAACCCGCGAACTCGGAAATCAAAGGCTAGCATGGTTACGCTAGACCACCACAGTTGCACTCCGGAAAGCTTTTTTCGTCCGGACTTCCGTTTCCGCCTATGCAGCACAATAGCCTCATTTGGATCATTGGACACACTGTCTACTATCTACTTTGGAACTTCCCCGAAGCTACTGCTGCCCAGCAGTATTTAGATTTCTTGCTCAGAACACGATGAAAGATTTTCTCTGTTCGCACCTTTCAACGAACCTTTGGTCACTATCTTAGTTCTGGCCGAGAAATTATCTTCTGAGTTTACTCCTTCCCTGGGGAATAATGCAATAAAATGCTGTACCACCCTGCCCATATCTTTTCTCTCAGGTGTAAACTCCCCATAAAGCAAAAATAAAAAATAATTAAAACAAAAAGATAACAACAAATTAAAACAAACCCCTCGAAAAAGAAGTGTTATTTAGTTTGAAGGTGTTTCTAGATGATCTTTAAGCCCTTTTTTGAGGGGTGGGGATCAAGAATTGTATAGTATAAAAAAAGAGAGTAGGCTAAAAGTAACAAAAAAAAAGAAAGTCTCAAACCAACATGAGCAAGTTAAGAACGTTTACAAGGCTGAACATTTACACTTAAAGAGGCAAGCTGATATTGAAATTATATGTTGCTACTATTCAAACACTTTAGCTTTAAACGTAAGCATCATTCTATCTGGGGCTTCTTTCTTGTTTACAGCATAATTTTAACAGCCTATTAAAATATTCTACCTTAGTTTCAACTGTTTCTAAAGTAAAAACAAATAAATAAAAGAAGAGCACGGAAGAGGACACAAAAGAGCATGAGAATTTAGCAAATGGTGTGTCAAGACCTTTACTTTTGCCCAAATTCTTGCGCGCTGGAACCACAAACGTAACTTTCCAGAAATGATCCAAGTGTTGGAAGTTATCTTAAGGTTATTTCTCCACTAGGGGGGGATATACAAAACGACTGACCTATCCGTAAGCATCTAATTCATCCACATAAGTCATGCTGCTGCTTCTGGTGCCCAGCATCTTCCTTCTACTTGAGCACTCCTAGACATTGGTAGATTCCTTTGGTAAGGCAATTGTTTTTATTGTTGAAAACAGGAATATAGGTATAAGGATAAAACAGAGATATTTAGGTATTTGGTAGGAAAAGGAAGAGGGATAGAAAGGGTTTTGTTCTGTGGTGTCGCTATTTATTTATGGACATGTTGGTGATTTAGGTGGCCGGTACCGCCTTTGCAACCGGCAGATTGTGAGTAACTGTTAAGGTGGCGGAGTTCTCCGCGGCGGTGGTTAGGTTACTGCCATGACCGAAGCCCTGACAGGGACCTATCAAGTAGGGGTGATTTTAAGTGTTCATGTGTGCTTCGAGCCCGGGAGTGTTACCTCCGAGCATTCGGTTTGTGTCCATGGAGATCTGGGCCGCGTTGACGTGTGTGATGATGCGGTGGTCCCAGGTCATCTGGAGGAGGTGTCGTGGAGTGCGCTTGAAGTGTCCTGATTACCCTGTTGGCATGGCTGGCGATGCTATCCCGAACGTAGGTGTTGCCCATGCTAACGATGGTGCGGTGCGTCATGTCTATCTCGTTAATGGTCGTCGAGTGATGTGATGAAATGGAGGCGCTGATGTTCTGGTCGTGCGTGGCGAGTTCTTCTTCTAGCGTGGTGCTGGTCTTGGCGTGCAGCGATGCTATGGTGTCTGTGATAGTCTTGAAGTGCGCGTTGAATCGTTTCTCTAGCGTGGTGCTGGTCTTGGCGTGCTGTGATGCTATGGTGTCTGTGATGGTCTTGAAGTGCGCGTTGAGTCGTTTCTCTAGCGTGGTGCTGGTCTTGGCGTGCTGTGATGCTATGGTGTCTGTGATGGTCTTGAAGTGCGCGTTGAGTCGTTTCTCTAGCGTGGTGCTGGTCTTGGCGTGCTGTGATGCTATGGAGTCTGCGATGGTCTTGAAGTGCGTGTCCAAAAGCGTGGTGATGCGGTCGGATAAGGCCAGCAACTCGGCGTGTAGATCCTGAACTGCTTCATGGAGGCTGTTGTTGCTGGTGTTCGCCAACTGGTGCTCTAGTTGAGAGGTGGTGGTGGATTGATGATCTGCGGTGGTGGAGTGATGGTCAGTGGTGCCCTGAAGATGTTGGTGGTCGGCGGTGCTCTACGTGGTTAGAGTGGGCAGACGGCCTGGCCGGTGAAGTGCCCTTTGCCCCCACAGGAGGCGCAGTAGCGGCGGCGGTGTGACAGGTCGTGTGACCTGCAGTCACACTAACACCTTTCATGGAATGTGTAGACGAAAGTACGAAAACAAGCCCTCTGCGCAGACACACAACCAAAACGGCTAGAACAATGTGCACAGCCGATCGGCTTCCGGATGAATTGGAGGGAGAGACACAAGCTACCTGTGTTTGTCATCGGTTTGTAGAGAAGTGATGTGTGCAGGCTCTACTAAACTGTATTCACTCTTAGCTTGATCCGCGTCAAAACAAAGCTCAAGTGACCAGTGCACCGTTATAAAGTATCCTTCCGCCACTCGCGTCAAAAGTAGACATACAGAACAGAGACCTTATTCCGACAACTTAACGGTGACTCGCATATTCTGTTAGGGTTTAAAGGAGGTAAGATTGATAGTTACAACAAAATAAACGTCTGCACATGAAACAGTTAATTTTAATTCTAAAAGAAACGAGCGAAAAGGAAAGTAATAGGTATGCGATAACCTGTATTTATTTGCTCTCTGGAAGCGGCACTTTACCAACTGTTGATGGCTCATTTTTAAATAGCAAATTGTACATTTTTACGCCAATTGCATTCTTCACAAAATCGTCACATTCCTGCATCGCATATTTCACACGCTTTCTTTTTTTTTCCTTGGTGTAACCACTTTTTCCGTTTCAATTTTTTACGAGCATTGATCATATTTGTACTGAAACATCGGTGAACTCAGAAGTTAGGTTCCCCACTTCTTTCACGGAAAGTTGAAAGGGGATATATTATACATATATAGAGGAATTGTACATATGAAAAGGGAACCATACATATAAGAATTATACAGTAATAATTTAATTCACCAACATATTAAAATATTCAACACCTAACATTTGGACAGAGCTGATTGTAAGACACGGGTGAGCTAGCAAGAATTCCAAGAAATCATAAAGACCGTACCTGTCACCGAGCGGTACAACGCTACATGATGGCGCCCAAGCGCACGGATCTGAACTCACAAATGCTCATACATGTCAGGGTAACGCGGCCTGAGGGCCAATAGGAAACGTCGTTACATTTTCAAACGCGGAGGTGAGCGTCAGTAGGCTCCCGTATATAAGGGCAGACAAAGCCTCAGAGACTGTTCTTATTCTAAATCTATCTCATCGAGAAGTCACGCCAACACGAGGTGCTACAGATGCATGTGGGTGTACAAGGGTGGGGTGCGTGTGAATATAGCTAGGCTCCTGACTAACTTAAAGTGGTGGGATTATTATAATAATGGGAAAACCTAGCCGTCCATAACTATTCAAAGTGTGAAATAAGCTTCATTGATTAAGGGAAACTAGCACTGTATTTTTAACTTGCCTCACCCACTAGAACCTGAGATTCAATAATTAAGTATAGCTAGGAATGGAATACTCAACAACCGACGAGCACCAATAGCCGAGGAAGAAGAACACTGCAACAGGCAACAACGACCCAAGGATCATCGATTTCCCGCTACAAATGTCGCCCAACGACTGTTTCCCGCTACAAAGTGTCGGATATTTCTCACGTAACTTATAATAAACATTCAACACTGTTGTTTTTTCACCAGTAGTCAATGGTTTGCCCGGCTTATGCTTTACGCAAGTCAACGAAGATGCAAAATGCCTGGTGGCATATGAATTGCATGTTGGGACTTGTAGATCTGTTAAGCGGTATAAATCAGCGTTTATTAAGCTTTTAGGTGTTTGTATAGAATGTCATACCATTTAAAGATAAATTCGTTTTAAAATTGGGATTATTAGCATGGGACTACTTTCCTGCGCGCATTACTACTGTGTTGTACCGCGGTAGACTGGTCACGTGGGTTTATTTTGGTGCCGATCAAACTAGGAGTGAATAAGGTAGTCTCCAGTTTCTTCCAGTGACATTTTTAACGTTTTTTATGCTAAGCTTTTTATGCTCGTTATGCATGCCCTCTGTCATTTTCAAAATGGACAGTAGGATCCAGGAAGAGACTTCATTTTCTTTTTCTGTGGATGGCTATATTTGCTCTTCTTGTTGATCCATCTTCTGCCAAACAATAAAACTCTTCGTACACTTCCCACTGCAGCCTCAGAAGTCCTGTCGCAATGAAGCGTCTTACTTTAAGACGTCGTGCATACATACACACACCATACACACCTCCATAGATGTAGGACTATTTTCTACGAGAAAAGCTACAGTATAATTGTCCATGACAAATCACAGATAATGCAGTGTTCTACAGAGTAAATCCGTTTATATTTCTATCCTTTTAAATCGTCTATTGCATTTAGAAGTAGACCTGATTTATCAAAATACATAAATTAAATTTCAACTAAAGAGAAAACTAGAGTAACAAAAGTATTAGTAATAGCAGTAGTAGTAGTAGAAGGACTTTTATTGTGAACAGTTTCAGTTTCCTCTTGTACAGTACAACAATCACATGGGCCTCATTGACGTACAGGCTTTTCCTGTCCCTAAAATCTAACAGTGTGTGTATAACATTAAATATATGCTAACTATATATACATAAATATGTACTAGTATGTACTATGAACTAACATAATGAAGGAAGAAAAAACAAAATAATAATAATAATAATAATAATAAGCATGAATTACAATTATATTACAAATATATACAGTGCCCCGACCCTTAAGACTTGCTCTTATGTACCTTCCCCTCCTCTTCCGTTCCATAGGGCAATTAACCTCCTTTGCGAATCTTAGACAAAAAAGAGCCCATTTTATGACAGCCCGCGTCCAACATTACATCCAAGTCGGCCTCTATTCCCCTACTGGAGCCCAGAAACTGTGGTAGTAAATATTGTTTTCTTAGCAATTCCGTTTCCCTGCACTCAGCCAGAATATGATTCCATGTTTCCCTTTCACCACAG
Organism: Deroplatys truncata; assembly: GCA_030765065.1. Lineage (NCBI taxonomy): Eukaryota > Metazoa > Arthropoda > Insecta > Mantodea > Mantidae > Deroplatys > Deroplatys truncata. The sequence continues at coordinate 35,752,142 of CM060989.1, forward strand.
AGTGGAACATATTCTCACTCCGTTGTCATCTGTTAATTTGTTGCTTTTCCAGGTACCCTATCTTAGCCGCGCCAAATCACTTGTTTCCTCTCGCGTACAGTTATCTAAATAGGTCTCCCTCCCCCAGTCCCGCGTTAGTTGACACTGTAAGTTAAGTGAAATTTTAGCCGTGCATTGTGATTGTAAATTCTGTCTGTCAATATCCCGTAGTCGTCTCTGAATTATCTTCCATCCGCTACGTCCCAAGTCCCTCTCCTGTAGCCAAATGTACCCCATTCCATTTTCTTTAAGCCTCTTCGCAATTTCATTGCCCAACACGTATCCCACCGTTCCCGCTCCCTGAAACACACCGCGCGTAGAAGACTCGGAATATTTTATACTGATAGAAAATTTACATAATTTAAAAAGAAATTGAATGTTTGAAGTTGAACAGACACCTATGTGTGACACAATCTTAGAAAATGATTTTAAAAACTTGTCTCTTAATAGCTTGGAGACTTCATACTTAATCGAAAAATTTGTTTAAATAATGTTTAACGCCTGTTCTTACTACACACAGGCACCACAGGTGGGACACTGGTGCTTATATGAAATGAAATTATAATTGGGAAGGAAATGATCCAGGCCTACATTTATGGTACCTTCCCGGCATTTGCCAGCTATGAATATTGAGGGAAACCTGGAAAAAAACATCATTCAAGGAGTGGTTTGAACCTCAGACCTCTTGTTTACGAGTTCTTCCCTTAACCACCTCGGTTACACGTGTCAGTAAATGAAAATATGACAGCAGCTCCATCACATATGTGGATACCATAAAGTTGTAGTAATGCTAAATACTTAAGTGCTTCCTATTTACCTAACACTTTTGAAATAAGTAATACACTTAATAACCTACCTTACCTAATACCTATCTACCCATCCGGACAGGTGGAACAGCAGGTAAACCGGATTAAGAAATCCCGAATAATTCGGAAACAAACTATTAACTGAACATAAACTAATAATCCAATCAAACATTTATTTTGGTACTAACAAGAATAAGGAAATGAAAACACTTTTTGGTACTTAAACTCAATACTGCCATCATTTTTATTTTATGAAATAGCGTGTAAGTTTCTTTTGCGTCAAATTTTTTTCTATTTATTTTACGTGGCCTTAGCTACGTGGTTATAGCGCGACGGATCTGTTAGGAGACACCTCGTGTATCGGTGTGTGGCGGACAGTTACCTTCTAGGTCTCATCCCTTTACCACATCATCTTACTTCGTCACGTGTCCAGAGCCTTTTTGTGCTAGGCAGCTGTATTACTGCTTCTACACGTACCGGATAGATGGCATTAGGGTGCCGCCCAGTCTATCTGTTTTCATTATCTGTGGATAGATGGCAGCGCATTCATTATACCATCTATTTTCATTTTGCTATTGTTCTAAACTTAAGGTGGAACTTTGGATCGTGGTAATAAATATCCAATCCGGCATTTACTTTGGCGACTAAGGGAAACCACGGAAAAACCCAGTCAGATTGGTCGGTCCATGGGTTTAAAACTTGTGCTGCGTTTGAGAAATAAAACAATTAATCCGGATGAACAGTAAATCCGGATTAATGAGGGCCGAATATATACAAGGAGAGCCAAAAGACTACGAACGGGCTGAATGGTGTTTTTCCTGTCCGCGTCCTCGGCGCTCGTTGCCGTCTGCCGCTATCATAAAAAGGCGCGGATGAAACCATACAACATTTTTAAAACTACTTTTAGAGGCTTTACTTAACAAATTTATGAAAGTTTGTTTGAGGACGGGATTATTAGTATAGATTTGTGGCCCCCTCGGTCCCCCGACCTAATCTCCTGAAATTTCTGTCTCTGGGGTAACAAAACAAAGTGTACAAGACAAACCCACAAACACTGGAAGAATTAAACCAAAATATCCACCAGTAAATTGCCAACATTTCTCAACGTGAATTACGGCGAGTGATGGATAGTTTCCTAAAGAGGTGCCAAAAATGTATGGACAACAACGGTGGCCAGTTTCAGCATCTCCTTTCATAAAGTTGTTAAGTAAAGCCTTTAAAAGTGGTTTTAAGAATGTTGTATGGTTTCATCCGCGCCTTTTTATGGCAGTGGCAGACGGCAGCCGAGGACGCGGATATATTTATGAACGCTCTTCAACTGCTGTAGTTCTTAGCGTCCCATTCTATATTGGGCGTGAAAGACCGGTAATTTTGCTCAGAGGCCTCTTTATCAGGCTTGAGGTTCTTCTTTTCTTTTTATCTTCTCTTCTGCCGTAAATCTACGACACGGGACCACCGGCTTTACTACCCTTACGAAGGAAGCCGTGCTAAGGATTTTTACGGCCAAAAAAATCCATTGCCCTACGACGGGTTTGAACCCGCGACCTCGGGACCTAGAGGCTAGTATGGTAACCACTAGACCACGATGGTTAACCGAGGTTCTTGTATAGATACATAAAACGCTCGGTTTTATTTCAGCTTACTTCAGTATACATGCATTCACCAGTTACTTTATAAAAATATAAAAGATGTTAGTAAGTTTCTCATTTTAGTTTTATGAAAGTGTAGAGTTTGCGGTTGCACAAAGAAAATTGCAAAGTATTTTGTATACTTAATACGGCAAGAAGGAAAAGATAGTCACTGCGGACGTCTACAATCTCGTCCCGGAAGGACGATGTTTTCCGACAAACATTTCTTCACCTTGCGCTCAGCGATCCTAGGCAGTGAAAGTCCTCAGGAGAAGAAAAGACGTGTTACAATAGGCCTTTGTTACCACAAGTGAATTTTCCTTTTGTGTGAGCACAAGCAAGTGGTATTGCGGAACAGCGAGTAAGGTTTTGTTATGAATCTTTAGAGTGGGAGAGGGGGTTCTGCTGAAGCAAAAATATTTTGTATAGCCAAGATGTTACAACTTCGTCAGTTGGCCCCAGACGGTAACGCTTAAGGTTCTCGGTTCTGAATCAAAACACTTGGGGCGAGCAATTTTATTATCTTTTGCAGTATTCCTTGGCTACTAGAGGAATGTTACATTGGACAATTTACTTCTGCAAATTATCCTATCATTTGTTTTTACTCTCTCTGCCGCTTAGGTCTAAAGTAAAGGAACTCCACAAAAATGCTTGGAATAACATGTTGACTATGTACAAAAGTAACAGAAGGATTGTACAATATAAATAAAATTAATTCAACATGATCAATTGTGTGTAATGATTTTTTATAAAATAGGGAAACTTAATTATTAGACGCCCTTCGTACTTCCAGACTCGGAGGAGGATAGGGAATAATCTTGGCTAGAGAAAAATTCCCACCCGCCAGCCGGGAATTGAACGCGGGACCTCGCACAGCGGGGCCAAAAGAGCTTTCTTCCACTCCTCTAGCTTATCAGCACAGACGATGAGCGGATAGCGTTCACTGAGAGGCACTTTCCAGTCTTGCAATAGAGTTACAATAGACAAAATATACCGAAAAAGTCTTAGAATATTTTTCACTTCAGTTACACTGGCTTTATTTTCGAGGGAATAAACTAGCTTTTTAGACAAATAATATGTCTTGAATATTCTAGGAATAGCCTGTGAAGCCAACTTCATTCAGAAAGAATTTTGTATAACTGGTAAACGTTAAGCGATACACGAAAACGGACTACGCAAAGAATGCAGATCTCTTGGTAACGCACAATTTATTTCAAATAACTTTTGTGTCATCAGCCATTTTGGAGATATCCGTTATTAATGGTTCGAATTACTCAATAGTTAGCCATCTTTTATAGCCTTGTCGATTTTCAGGTGTTTTTCGTGATGTCATGGAAAGAGTACGACATTTTAAGGCCAGTATATAGAGTCCAGTTCTAAAACATTTGATTCTACCTATTCCCTTTGTGTCTATAACGAAATGTGTAGTGTAGCTATTTCCAGAAGGGTAAACCTCAGTTAAAATGAAGTAGACAGAAAATAGTAATTTAGGATACGAATATTGTAACGTATCATATTAGAATATGAGATTGGAAGATTGACAAACGAGTCCGCAGATCGAGTTTGATAACTAATCGAGTGTTATAATCTGTATTTACGATATGTGTATCGTACAACGTTTTATCTACTTTACTTAAGTAATATAGATTTTTTATTTCCTTGGTAAATTACATTTTTATTTCAGATGTAGCATAAGGAATCACTGAAACAGAATACTACATTGATATATAGTGCATACGTGTGTGAAAGGAACTTGCATGGCTTGATAGACGATTTGTTTGTTAGGTTTTTGTTTAAAACAGAAGAACATGAGTACTTGGTGAATTAAATAAACTTTGAAAAAATGAGTTCTGACGAAGATATTCAAATGCAGCTAATTCTGTTATAGATAGTTTAATTCCTATTAGATCCAAATTATAATAAATAAAATTGGTTTTATTTTGTTTAGTATTTATGTATGGTTCACATACGCAACGGATTTGTGATGAGTTACTTTACAAAAATCGTTGCGTAATACAGGGTGATTTATGAAGAACTGGCACATTTCTTTCTTTAATTATTCTGTTAGAAATTTACTCAGTGCCTCAATTTTAGCACCGAATTAAGCAGACTGTTCTGGAGTTTCTATTGTCTATCACTACATGCGCAGATGTTCATGTTTTATTCGTAATTGTTAGTTTTATTGTCGGCAACGGTTTTTGAGATTTTGTTCTAGTCAACGTGAAAATGGAATAAACATTAAATGAACGACTCTTCCTTGTAAAGCAATACTGGATTACGAATTCAATTACAGCTATTCAAAGGGCATACCAGGGAGAATTTGGTGTTCGGAATCTTCCCCAAAGAAACACAATACTGGGACTGGTAAACAAATTGGAGACAGCTGGATCTCTGGTGAGTGAAAAAGGCAAAACTCGTTCATCTAGGTTTCCCACGGTTGTTGTTGACGTAAGAGCGCGACTGGCTCTGTCACCCAAAGACCATTAAGACGTTTGTTGCAGGAGACAGGGTACAGCTACTCAATGTGTCAGAGAACTGTGAAAAGTGCAGGCCTAAAGCCGTATAGGATTACGGTTGTCCATCAGTTACAGGAACCAGATAAGGATGGACGACTGAGTTATTGTCGTTGGTTTCAGGCGTTCATTGTGCAAAATCCTGCCATATTGTCCACAACATGGTTCACAGATGAAGCATAGTTCCATTTATCCGACTATGTGAACTCAAATAACTCACGCTATTGGGCCAGCGAAAATCCACATGTTATTCATGAAGCACCTATGCACCCGGTTAAAATCGGAGTTTGGTGCGCAATATCCGCAAAGAGAATAGTGGGAACAGTTTTTTTTAAAACAATGTGAACACTGCAGAGTACCGATGGATTTTCATGAAGTTTGCTGAGCAACTAGATGATGTAGAGCTGAGTCAAGGATATTTTCAGCAGGACGGCGCTACATGCCCTACATCAAATGAATCCATGGCACTAATTGCAAGTTTCTTTGACGACAGGATAATTTCCAAGAACTTGTGACCACCGAGATCTCCGGATTTTACATACCCGGACTTCTTTCTATGGGGTTACTTAAAAGGCAGGGTTTGTGCCACACGTCCCCAGACATTGGACGATCTGAAGCACAACATTACACAGGAGATTCAAGCTATTAACATCAGAGTCCTCCAACGAGTGGCCAGTAACATGGAATGATGTGTTGAGTTGAGCCTTATGAAGGATGGAGGACATTTTCAACATTTGCTATAGAGGTAAATAATCTCCCAAAATTCCTGAGCATTTCAGATGTAATAAGTTGTCGCTAGCATGACTCGTTTTGAAACAATTAAAGAAATAAATGTGTCAGTTCTTCATAAATCACTCTGTAGAAGCTTCATTAAGAAACTAGTTGCGTAATGGGGTACCATTACGAAACTAGTTAGTGAATAGGTTTACAACGTTATTTTTAGTATTTTAAAATCGATATTGCATAACTAAAGTAGATAAATAATGTGTCATAAGAATAGTTTGTATACTCTTTGATAAAAGATCGAGGGTGGAGAATAGGCATGTTAATGGAACACATCAGATTTCTTCTCACGGTGATGCAAAGGGCATAGAATTTCAAAGCCATCACATAGCAATCTTCTATTTAAAAATATGACTATCGCTTTAGTCTACCGTATTCTTCTTATATCTAGAATGAAATGTGCAAGTGAGCATTAAAAGTTTATCTCGATTAAGAAGAAGTAGATAGAAGAATGTACTTTTCTAAGTATAGTTTATAGAAGAGTGACTTGAGAAAGTCATGTGATCTTTCATAAACAAATTAATTGTGGCACCAGAACACACTGTGGCTCATTTATTAGCCTTTTGCTTCTAATTTTAAAGAAACTTAGCGGTCTAAACAAGTAGAAGAAAACATTATTCTTTGATGAAAGATGAATGTTTTGTTTTAAAGCAGTGAGGGAGTGGCGCTGCTAGACACAGGAGCTGGTGTCTTCATCTTGAGACCTCTTTCAGAGCTGACGTCACGCTTAGGGTCAAGTACCGGCCCGCTCATATCCAATTAAAATTCTAATTACACAGCGCAAGCACCCCATGCACTTGTCGATACTCCATGCCTGCACTAATGTACCATACACTTAGTGCAGGAACATCACTACAGCTCACATACAAGTTTGTTACAGGTGTATCTATGACGACACAACATTAATTATGGTAATATTATCTTCCATTTTGTAATGCACCTACGATCCAGCTGGCTTCAAAACTGGACCAGTTCTGAGTTTTACTTTCTCTACTTCGTTCTTACAGCGAGTTTTGTATTGTATTGTATTCCACCCAAACGCTCGATACCAAGATTTCACCGGAAATACATGTTTAAGGCACCCTGAACCCAGAAAAAGCATGTTTACTCTCTCTTCTACGTGCTTACAATAAGTAGTAGTAGTAGTAGTGGTGGTGATATTTATTAAGTACTTAGTATTACATTAATTGCTTAACACAATCGCATGAGTCATAAGACCGTACATACTCTCTAGAAAAATACCTGGTCTGTAAACGTGACTTGCAGAATCGACCAGAAAACAACTATTTTTATAATCACCACACTATATACATACATATAAAATGAAAAATGCTCTGAACCGCACATACACACACAAATGCTCAAGTACCACATATATTTAAAGAAAATTTACATAAACACCTTATCTTTTAGTACACGTACTTCCATCAAGTCCCAGTATGCTGTCCTCCGTCTGTTGGAAGCCAAAAATAATTCCGGTAATAATTTTTTCCTGAAACCCTCCCTCTGCAGGCATGCTGTCAAAATATGCATCCAGTCTTCCTGTTCCTCGCATAATGGGAAAATCCTCTTGTCATCATCATCAACAATCCTCCCAACCTAAGCCATGCTATTCCCGCCGTCTGTTTTACACCCAATTCCAAAATATGTGTTACCTTACCCCACCTAGTTTTTATTTCATTTTGTAGCTCCAATGTTGATCTGTGTTTACATTCAGATTCTATTTCCTGCCTGTTTATATCACATAGCCGTCTTTTGACTTTTTTGCACGGCACTGTGTTATTTTCATAACCCCTTTGCCAAATATCGTTAAAGACAATGTTTGATAATTCCCGTTGTAATCCCGCCGCCCACCATTTTGAATGCTTATGTTGTTCATTTGATGACGATAACATATCGCTCTCAGAGTTGTTTGGTCACCTTTAATTATTCGCAGCCAGTACCTAACTACAGTTAATTTAGCAAATACAGCATCTTCCCAGCATCCTACCTCACGAAGAACTCCGTAGTTTGAATTACCCCTCCGCAACCCTAGAATACGCTTCCAGAAATTACATTTACAATAAGTAAAGGCTGGCCCCGTAGATCAGTCCGTAGTGTAACTGTCTGCCGTGAGAGGGGTCCCGGGTTCGATTCCCGACTGGGGTTTGGGAATTTATCTCTAGCCAGTATTAATCCATATCCTCCCCGGAGTTTGGAAGTATGAATGAGAGTGTGAATGTGTTTATGGTGTAATGATTAAAAAACTGCCAGAAAACCAACGATAAAAGTTACACCGGTTAACACCATTGCCAATGGGTAATAAGTACCAAGGGAAAGGCCTCCGATAAGACCAATGTAGTTAAAGGCGGGGTATAAATCAAACTAAAAAAAATAAATAGAGGAAATATTGTATTCCATCCAAATATTCGATACCGAGAGTTCACCAGAAATACATGTTTAAGGCCCTGTGAACCCAGAAAAAGCCTGTTTGCTCTCTCTTCTACATGCTTACAATAGATAGAGAAAATATTGTATTCCATCCAAAACCTCGATACTGAGATTTCACCAGAAATACGTGTTTAAAGCCCTATGAACCCAAAAAAGCCTGTTTACTCTCTATTTTACGTGCTTGCAATAAATAGAGAAAATATTGTATTCCATCCAAAAACTCGATACTAAGATTTCACCAGAGATACATGTTTAAAGCCCTCTGAACCCAAAAAAGCCTGTTTACTGTCTCTTTTACGTGCTTGCAATAAATAGAGGAAATATTGTATTCCATGCAAAAACTCGATACTAAGATTTCACCAGAGATACATGTTTAAAGCCCTCTGAACCCAGAAAAAGCCTGCTTACTCTCTCTTCTACGTGCTTACAATAAATAGAGAAAATATTGTATTCCACCCAAAAACTCGATACTAAGATTTCACCAGAAATATATGTTTAAAGCCCTCTGAACCCAGAAAAAGCCTGCTTACTCTCTCTTCTACGTGCTTACAATAAATAGAGAAAATATTGTATTCCACCCAAAAACTCGATACTAAGATTTCACCAGAAATACATGTTTAGGGCCCTCTGAACCCAGAAAAAGCCTGCTTACTCTCTCATCTACGTGCTTACAATAAAGTCGTGCTCTTACTTCAACAACAACCGTGGGAATCCTAGATGAACGAGTTTTGCCTTTTTCACTCGCCAGAGATCCAGTTGTTTCCAATTTGTTTACCAGTCCCAGTATTGTGTTTCTTTGGGGAGGATTCCGAACACCAAATATATTCTGGTATGCCCTTTGAGTAGCTGTAATTGAATTCGTAATCCAATATTGCTTTACAAGGAAGAGTCGTTCATTTAATGTGTACTCCATTTTCACGTTGACTAGAACAAAATCTCATAAACGGTTGCCGACAATAAAACTAACAATTACGAATAAAACATGAACATCTGCGCATCTAGTGGTTAACATTCTGGTTAATTTGGTGCTAAAATTGGGGCATTGAGTGAATTTCTAACATAATAATTAATGAAAGAAATGTGTCCGTTCTTTATAAATCACCCTGTAAATAGGAAAATGGTCTTTAGTAAAATAGTTTATATACACACTAATAAAGACAGAGGGTAGGACAGTAAACCAAATTCAGCTATACATGGATTCATATTTCAGGTTTAAATGTGTTTCTTTGCTAATCAGGATCGTGGGAACGTATGCTCACTTTGCGTGTTTAAACCTAACAAACATAGCTCTATACAAACTAAACATAGTAATTGTAGTTAGGTTTACGCTCCAGTAAGAATTTTGGAAACACCACCTGTGCAGTTCATGGATGACTACTGATTACATGTACTGCTACGTCATATGTAACCGCAGTTGTAGTAGCCTTATTTGGAAAACTAGAGCTGTACATACATAAATTGAAACGCCACAATTACGGTTCTGTAAACAAGTTGTTACGATTAAAACCAGGGGACTCTGCAAGCTGTTTGCTGGCTGTTAATGAACGTTTCCCTAGGTTGAATCGTGTGGCGCAATTTCAATGCTCTTATTAATGCAGGATGGCGTTCTGTCTTCCAAATAGAAGCTTTTTGATCGTTTTCTGCTCCAAATTCATAGGTTTAGTAACAGAATTACATTAATTTCTGTGAAAATAGCAACAGCGACGCGCTTCGGACCATTTCCACATTTCAGAACGTTTATTGTGACTATCCATAAAATAATTTATTTCGAAGAATACAACATTAAATTCTTTGATGGCCCAACCGAGCCGTATATGACGTGTGCAGATAACCCTTCGTGCGTTAAAAGAGTTGCAGAACATAATGGGTCAATTCCAAGTAAATACAGGTCAGTGGAGAATTCGCTCATTAGCGAACACCTATTCAATGAGCTGTCAGCATAACAGTAGCGTTAGATTATGATTCTAATAATAATAATAATAATAATAATAATAATAATAATAATAATAATAATAATAATAATAATAATAAGCTATTATGGCGGAGAAGGAAGGTGATGACCAATCTTTGCACCGAAGAAAAGAGTATTACAGAGCATCTTAAGTGATACATTAAGCACTGAACCGTGCTATGGGTTTAATTTATATCACACACGCGTATTATTAAACGTTGCAAATTACTATACTGTAATAGTATGTCTCAAAGGTTAACCACCCTTACATGCAGCATCAGCCATCTTTGTATTTTAGTAACTGACTTAAAAACCCTATAGTTTGAACTCAAGTCCGATACACACCCATTAGTTTATGAACAAAAGTCAGGGCTAGGTGAGCTATGAAAGGGGAGGAGTACGGAAAACTTTCACCTGAGTGGCTGAAAGGCAACAACGGTCCACACCAACCCCTGGATAAGTCCGTCTCGTATTGGTTTGATGTAAAAAATCTAGCACTCAAATATTAACCTAGGAACACAGGTGGGTTCCAAACTCAGGGTGAAGGAAAAGGGGAGAGTAAGACAACCATTAAGTGGAGTGCTAGAACCAAGTAAGGAGTGGGGACTGGGCGTGGCAGAGGCGGTTTAGTATTTCCGTGCCAACATAAACCGATTCCTTGCACTCGCCTGACATACGCTGGGCAGCCGAGAAATTTATATATTTGCCCAATGTCATTAACATATCTAAACCTACCTCATTTGAGAAAACCATTACTATTTGTGGTAGAAGTAAGACATTTTGTAATCTCTATTAACTTGTATATGTATTTCATCAGCTATAAAAACAAAGAAAGCAAAACATTCGATTGTCATTGTATTGTGTAAGGGTATTTGAGCTTCCTTTGCCAACATTAATTTTCTTTTGTAATATTTCTCAATGTGCATGGCATGGCTATCTGCATAACTGGGGTTTGAGTGTGCTGTCTTTTCGAGTACATGGAAATACTGCATTCCACCCAAAAATTCGATACCAAGATTTCACTAGAAATACACGTTTTGAGACTCCCTCAATAAAAAAACAGCAGCATAATTCAAAAATGAAAAATCGATTAACCCTGTCAGGCACTAAACATTTTCGTCTGTTTTGTGGAATGTTATTACACAAGTCTTAAAAGTATATTAAAATTAAGATTTAAACACACATATTAGTTTATAATTTCACTATTGTATTCTAAAAATATAAGTTCCTTTACTTAGAAAAAATTTAATTAGATAGCAATTGTCACAGACTGATTCTCACAGAAACATATATAGCGGCAGAAAACTGCAAGTCACTTGGGCCATAATTTAGGATGGGGTGGACCCAGGTTAAATAAACGGTAGTACGAAAATGAATTGAGTTTTATTTATGGACGCGTTTTAACTCCTATGGCTCTTAGCGTCCTATTCTATATTGGGCGTGAAAGACCGGAAATTCTACTCAGAGAACTGTTTATCTGGTTTGAAGTTCTTTTACGTGCCGTAAATCTACGATACGGGGCCACCGGCTTTACTTCCCTTCCGAAAGAAGCCATGCATGTCTGTGTGCAGAAAAGTCCATTAAACACAGCAATTGGTATGTAAGTTCAGCGTCTTCCAAGGATGAAAACACGACTTCCAAAAAAGTCTCCCAACCCAAAGCACCATTTTCATAGAAAATTTTGTTATTTTATATTTTCTCAAAAATGGTTCTATTGGTTCTGATTAAAGCACCATATGTTTAAGACATATGCATGACAAATAAAATGTACATATTACATTTTCTATGAATAGCCCCTTCATTCGGAATGAATTGTGTATTGTGAACCATAAAAGACAAAACTTGCTACAAAAAAAATAGACTCTGTTAAAACACACAATTTATGCCAAATAACTTTTTGTGGTATTAACCAATCTCGAAATATTCCTTTTCTTTTGAGCATGTAAAGATAACAGAATTTCAAAGCCATCGCATAGAATTTTCTTTTAAAAGATTTAAGCCTATGTATTCCTCTATCAACAGACGGGGGGGGGTCATGAAACCGGGGCAGAACATCGCACGCAGGCCAGTCGGCCCCTTGTGCTTCTAACACTGACCCCCAGGAGGGAGGGATAAGGCGAGAGACCCGAAAAGCGGTAAGATCCAGTTGACGATGGGCGCAAGCACAGACGGGGTCCCTAACGTTTTCAAGTGTAACGCATCCGTCGTCACCCGGGCACACCAACAAATCATCAATCCGCTGCGGGCCCTGGGGCGGAGGAGAAACCTAACCGAGCAGACTTCACAACGATGCCAGAAACCTGTAGTGCAAAAGCCACCATCCAGCCGCAACCCGCCGAACACCGTCGCCTGGTCCTACAACCCTGAAAGGAATGACTGGGAAGGTGGTGGGTGCAGGAAATGAGAGGTACGAGAGTCGTGGTAGAAAATGAGCCACCCAGCATTCGCCTGACGACCTGAGGAAACCACGAAAAACTCATGGGCCAGAGTGGGCGGTCGCCGGGGATCGAACCCGGGGCCTCCTGAATGCGGGCCACAGACGTTGCCTCCTGAGGCACCCCATTCAGTACTTACTTATGATAAGTAGAGGAAGAATTGTATTCTATACCGAGATTTCACGGAAATACACTTTTTGAGACTCCCTGAGTAAAAAGAATCTTTAGAAAAGGTTCCGTGTGTGTATATTGGTATGAATCTGTGTATGTCATTGTGTATATTGGGTGGACCATTTAAGTTGAGACTGTACAATATCTCCAAAACTAAGCGTTGCAGAAAGAAATGTCTTAAATAAAAGTTGCTTGATATTATGGGGGAGAGTAAGTACCAGTCGTGTTTTCTTTTGGAGGACATTATGACAGTAATTTTAGGGTAAATTTAATTTTTTAAAATGGGGATCTACAATTATGGTCAAACTAAATTGACCCTAAAATGACCATCACAATGTCCTCCAAATAAAACACGACTAATGGTATTTACTTTCCCCCATAATATCAAGCAACTTTTCTTCAAGACAGTTCTTTCTACAACGCTTAGTTTTGGAGATATTGCACAGTCTCAATTTAAATGGTCCAGCCTGTATATGTGTGTCTGTGAACAGCATGACTCAAAAACGAAAAACTTAAACTTGGCATTTAAGCTCAGTATCTTGCAAGAATTCGATACGAAGATTTGCAATAAAATCCATTCACCCCAGACTACCCTTTACATGGAATTCTTTTCTCGAAAATTTGGACTTTTCATAAATAGTTCTATTTTGATTAAAATACCATATGTTTAAGATATTTTCATGACAAATGACTTTTTTTGAGTTAACTATTCCGAAATATTTCTTGTTCTTGGTTTGAATTTCGAATAGTTTTCTGAAATGGAAAGTCATTTTTTTCTCCTGGTTATGCAAAGAAAACGGAAATTTAAAGCATCACATAGCGACCAGCTCCTAAAATATTTGACTATCGCTTAAGCCTACTATTCCTATTGTAGCTAGAAGGGAATGTGTAATAATACCGTTTCTATAAAAAATTGTAGAAATGATACTATTACACATTCCCAACATGAAGTGGATAAAAGAATAAACTTTCGTAAGTGTAGTTTGTTGAAGAGTCGGCAGAGAAAATCATGTGAATATAACATAGTTTTTTAAAATCTTGAGCTTATTTAATCGTATAATTTCCAAAGATTACTATGAGTTGTGAAACATGAGAAGAGTAACAGCCCCACGTATAGCAGGCAATTTGCGGGAGATTGTTTCTAGAAGTGTTCGCCCCACGTACGATGCAAAGTTTCTGGTGGCCTTCGCCCCACGTTCACTTTTCCGGGGGCCTTCGCCCCCACGTTTAAAAAGTGTCAACTTTTTATTTTTATGTTTGTTTAAATATTATATATGTATGCCTCGGCTGCGTCAGTGTGTTTTTTAGAACACGTATCTCTTAGCAGGGGTGGTGTGGCTAAAGAATGAAGGCTTACACAAATTATAATTTTTACTTCACTCCTTTTATTAATCCTTCACACGATTAAATAGCACTTCACTGATGTATCCTAATGTAGAGCTGTGAGATTATTTATTAACTGCACTTTTTTTTAACACGTAAACTTTATATTATTCTGGCCGTAATGAATTTTCATGTCTCACACTCAATACGTATCGAACTGTTCGGGAACGCTGCCTTCTAGCTTCTGACGTCTACCACTTAAATTTGTACATTTACTATACTTCAAGTATCTGATTGGCTAATTCTACTCCAATAGAATACTTTTATTTAACTTAAAGCTTTTCTAGTTTTTGTTTGGCTATTTATAAACTGATTTAAATATTACATTATTGCTCCAAGAATTATTAGTTGCATTATTAAACTTTCTAATTCATTATTACCTCAAGGTTACCTCATTGTTAGCAATTTTCGGCTTCTACTTTATAATTCTGTTTGCTGCGAAAGGTAGTTTACTTCTATTCTCACAGCTCCTACATTGTTAAATTACGTAATACATTCACATAACATTATTATACATGTACATAATAATATAAACATAATACAATGACTGTTACATACATTTTATATATTATATTATACACATATTGCTCTAAGGCGGTCTGTTATTACATTTTATATTATATAATTAGATTGATATTATTTAAGTGTTAAAATACTGCCTCAAATAGCACACATGTTACCGCACAAAGCGTATGCGAGTTAATTACCTAATGGCCGGTTATTTTATAATTTTCTAGAGTAGTTACTTTCGTATCTGCCATGTCGCTGAGACACTTCATTAAAGCCAACTGCTGATAAGCAGAATGCTGTCGGAACTATCATAAACCTCCTACAAGAGGTTTAAGCTGCTTAGCTAGCCACTTGGACAAATTGGTGCAGGGGATAAAGTGACAAAGATGGTAGACACATTGCTGAGTCCTTCAAGTATGTTTACCCAGGTCTCAAGTCTCCTGTTCGGGTCTCGCCTAATTAGCATCTGTAAGTTAATTAGTGTATCACGTGATCTCTTGCTGAGGTCTATATTAGCATCTTTAAGTTCATACGCTTTCACGTGAAAAGGTTGAGCAAGCGATTGCACAAACATGCTGGTAAAAAGTATTTGAATTATTTAGCTTTAATTTTCTCTATTATAAAACACCAAACTGACACTGAATTTCAAAATAATTGAAAGTAAGGCTATGTAGTATTCGCTTACCTTGGAGTAACTTTATTCCTGCTCAAAAAATACGATGTGAAATTACTATTTAATTTCATTGAATAATTATTACTTACAAAACTTTATGAGAGTCATAGAATTAAATGCTTAATAATACACGGTGATTTATGAAGAACTGACATATTTACTTCTTTAATTGTTTCAAAACGAGTTATGCTAGCGACAACTTATTATACCCGAAATGCAGAGGAATTTTGGGAGATTATTTACCTCTATAGCAATGATGAAAATGTCTCCATCCTTCATAAGGCACAACTCAACACGTCGTTCCATGTTACTGGCCACTCGTTGGAGGACTCTGTTGCCAATAGCTTGAATCTCCTGTGTAATGCTGTACTTCAGATCGTCCAATGTCTGGGGACGTGTGGCATAAACTCTGTCTTTTAAGTAACCCCATAGAAAGAAGTCTGGCGATGTTAAATCCGGAGATCTCGGTGGCCACAGGTTCTTGGAAATTATCCGGTCGTCAAAGGAACTTGCAATTAGTGTCATGGATTCATTTGATGTATGGCATGTAGCGCCGTCCTGCTGAAAATATCCTTGACCCAGCTCTACATCGTCTAGTTGCTCAGCAAACTCCATGAAAATCCGTCGGTACTCTGCAAGTTCACATTGTTTTCAAAAACAAAATTGATCCCACAATTCTCTGTGCGGGTGTTGCGCACCAAACTCCGATTTTAACCGGGTGCGTAGATGCTTCATGAATAACATGTGGATTTTCGCTGCCCCAATAGCGTGAGTTATTTGAGTTCACATAACCGGATAAATGGAACCATGCTTCATCTGTGAACCACGTGATGAACAATATGCCAGGATTTTGCACAATGAACTCCTGAAACAACGACAATAATTCAGTTGTCTATTCTTATCTGGTTCTTGTAACTGATGGAAAACCGTAATCCTACACGGCTTTAGGCCTGCACTGCTCTCTGACACATTGAGTAGCTTTACCCTGTCTCCTGCGACAAACGTCTTAATGATTTTTTGGGTGACTTGTCCAGTCGTGCTCTTACGCCAACAACAACCGTGGGTAGCCTGGATGAACGAGTTTTGCCTTTTTCACTCACCAGAGATCCAGTTGTTTCCAATTTGTTTACCGGTCCCAGTATTGTGTTTCTTTGGGGAGGATTCCGAACTCCAAATTCTCTCTGGTAGCCCTTTGAGTAGCTGTAATTGAATTCGTAATCCAGTATTGCTTTACAAGGAAGAGTCGTTAATTTAATATGTACTCCATTTTCACGCTGAACAGTTGACGGCAATAAAACCAACAATTATGAATAAAACATGAATATCTGCGCATCTAGTGACAGGCAATCGAAACTCCAGAACATTCCGCTTAATTTGGTGTTACAATTGGGGCATTGGGTGAATTTCTAACAGAATAATTAAAGAAATAAATGTGTCAGTTCTTCATAAATCATCCTGTATATTTATACAGTGTGGACCATTTAAGTTGAGACTGTACAATATCTCCCTAAGCGTTGTAAAAAGAAACGTCTTGAATAAAAGTTGCTTGATATCATGGGAGAAAGTAAATGCCTGGAGGAGGTTATGATGGTCATTTTAGGGTCAATTTAATTTGATCCTAATTGTTGGTTCCCATTTAAAAAAATAATTTGACCCTAAAATGACCATCATAGCTCCTCCAAGCAAAACGTGACTAATGGTATTTACTTTCTTCCATAATATAAAGCAACTTATGCTAAAGACATTTCTTTCTCTAAGGCTTAGCTCTGGAGATATTGTACGGTCTCAACTTAAATGGTTCACCCTGTATAGCACGTCATTACATATTTGTAAAATAGCATAGTTTTAAATATAAAGTGTCCTTTTTACTTTACTTCGTACTTACAGTATAGTAAGTAGAGGAAGTATTGTATTTCACCCGAAATGCATGTTTTGAGGCATCATAAACCTAAAAAAAGAATTTTTATAAATATTTTCTGTCTGTGTGTTTGTGTGTGTCTATGTGTATATGAGCAGCACCACTCAAAAACGAAAATTCGGCTAAATATGGAACTTGTTATTTCAATTTAGGACCTTCCAAGGATGCGACACAAAGATTCCCCAACCGAAGCTATCCTTTACATGTCAAACATTTCTTTATTGATTTTCTCAGAATTGCCTCTAATGGTTTTGATTAAAATACCATACATATTTAAGCTATTTTCATGACAAATAAAATGTATGTCTTGAAAGTTCTGAGAATAGCCCCTGAAGTCCCCTTTATTCTTTATAATCAGTAAACCGTAAGAGATAGATAAAATCGTACTGCAAAAAAGATACTGGTTTCGTCTAAGCACACGAATATTTGGTGGTGTTAAGCATTTTCGATATACTCTTTGTTATTAGTCTGAATTTTCAGATACTTTATACTTTTCCCAGCTGCAATTTGGCATCTACTTTAATATCTAAAGGAACGCTTACTTCAGAATCACCCATTATTGAAAACGAATTAGTCGATTTTTCTTGACCCACTATAATCCATACCATAGATACCATTATACTGGTGTCGTAAACAAGTTAATATGGTTAATTAGTGCTTTTGCTTCTAGACTAACTTTAATATAATCAACAGAATATTATTAAGTAGACTTTGGTTTGCATTGAATTACAGAGTATCACAATGTTTAGTGAATGTTGATGTTGTTATTTATAAATCAACGATCGTATTACGAACACAGATAAGGTAGGTAGCCATTATTAAACGGTTGCGGTATCTAACTAGCGGGATGAGCATAATTACTGCTCTCATGTGATTACAGAACTCAGCTTGCGCTTGTTCTTGCAAAGCACATTTGAGCGGTAATGATGCTAATACGAGTATCCCACTAGTGGCACAAATATTTATTATATCAACCTAATCCCTGTTCACCTGTACAAAGATAAATTTCAGGCAGTTCCGCCAACTTCCTTTGTTTCCTGTTGCTTCAAGCAGGTTTTGACATTTTTGGCTGGTTGCGGACGGCAGCTACTCTGTTCACGTTGAAGTTTGAATTGTGGTGAAGCTGGGACGCCTGAGGAGAATTGACATGCCTCGCTTTTCGTAGGAGCATTATGCACGTTGAAGGAAATAAATTAATTCTTCAGAAGCAAGCGCAGGGTCGCCAAGCGGACATAGAAAGTGTGATATTTTATTCATAAGAAAGAGGAAATCCCCTGGAGCCGGCAATGATGAAAACATATGGCCAAGGGGAACAACCATGAAGAATGTAAACTACACGAGTCTAAGTCAGACAACACTTCACTTCATATTTTGCTAAAAGCCTCTTGCTATACATGGACCTTCTGTGGGTTTTAACGGCGTGGGATCTACCTCATAACGTTTTAATAGTATGGTGCTTGTCGTCAAGCATAGTACCTTCTATGAATTCCTGCTGAATAGAAAACAAAATATCTTATGTGTTACATCTACATGACTTTCTCTACCCTCTATCGCTTATTATTGGGTATACAATTATTCTTATGAAAGTTTATTACTTTCTCTACTACGTATAGTAAGTAGGGAAAGTATTGTATTCCACCCAAAAATTCGATACCGAGATTTCACCGGAAATATATGTTTTGAGACTCCCTGAATCCAAAAAAAAGCATTTTTGGAAACATGTCCGTGTGTGTGTCTGTGTGTGTCTGTCTGTGTGTGTCTGTCTGTGAACAGCATAACTCAGAAACGAACAGTCGGATAAACACCAAACTTGATATTTAGGTTCAGTATCCTCCAAGGATGCGACACGAAGGTTTTCAAGAAAATCCCCCCACCCCAGATTACCCTTTACATGGAACATTTTTCGAAAATTTTAATTTTCTCAAAAATGGCTCTAACGATTTTGATTAAAATACAATATGTTTAAGATATTTTATGACAAATAAAATGTATATCTTGAATTTACTGGGAATGTCTCCAAAAGTATTCTTCATTGTGAACGACTTTTGCATAACTGGTAAACCATAAGAGATAGACAAAATTTTACTACACCAAAAATGTAGATCGCGTTAAAATACACAATTTATGTCATATACATTTTTGTTGTTGAGTGAACCATTTTCGAGATATTGCTTGTTATTCCCTTAAATTTTTCAATACTTATTTTCTCAAATGGGAATTCGTTATTCATTTCTTTGTCTTGGATATGCAAAGAGTATTAATCTGTGGGAAAGGGAATGGTGCTGCACCTAGCAACCAGCTATTAAGAGATATGTATGTGCTTAAAAGCTACTGTATTTCTATATTGCCTTTGTAAATATATATTCTCCCTACATCTACAAGAAAATTAGTAATAAGATAGACTCTGCAAATGTTTATCTCGATTAACATGAAGTAGATGGAGAATAAGCGTTTGTATAAATAGTTTGTACAAGAGTAGAGAAAGTCATGTGAGTGTAACACATCAGATTTTTTTTATATCTGCTTCATTTTAATCGAGATAAACCTTTTCAGAAATAACTACATTACACATTTCGTTATAGATACAAAGGGAACAGGACAGTCATATGTTTTAGAACTGGACGCTATACGTAGCCTTAAAATTCCATACCCTTTCCATGACCGCGAGAAACAACTGAATGTCGAAAGGACTTTAAAAGAATGGTTTTGAACAGTTCGAACCATTAATCATGGATACCTTGGGAATGGCTGATGCTACAAAAATGTATTTTGAATAAATTGTATATTTTAAAGAGAACTAAATTTTGTGTGTAGTATGTTTTCGTCTATAGCCTAACTTTTACCAGTTATACAAGATTATACAACATTCCTTCCGAATGAAGAGGACTTCACAGGCTGTTCCCAGAAAATTCAAGATATGCATTTTGTCATGTAAATGTCTTTAATGGCTGGTATTTTAATAAAAAAACGTCAGAGTGTTTTTAGAAAATAAAACATTTCTAAAAATGTTCCATGTAAAGGTTAGTTTGGGGTAAGGGGATGTTCTTGAAAATCTTAGTGTGCCTCTGCGGAAGGCATTGATGCTAAATACCAAAATTTTCGAAAATGTTTCACATAAAGGGTAGTCTGGGGTGGGGGAATTCTTGAAAATGTTCGTGTCGCTTCTTTGAAAGATACTGAACCTAAGTACCAAGGTTGGTATGTATCCGGCATTTCGTTTTTCACTTATGCTGTTCACAGACACACACGGACCTTTTTCTAAAATGCTTTTTTTATTCAGGGGACCTCAAAACATGTATTTCCGGTGAAATCTCGGTATCGATCTTTTGGGTGGAATGCAATACTTCCTCTACTTATTATAGGTACTAGGGGGAGTAATAAGCTGTCGCGGATACTTCGTGTTATCTTATTTGCTGAGCGCCTTTTATTGTTTTACTATTTTTAATTTTGAGTTCTTTGTCCTCCGGCTAGCTATTATTACCCAGTCGAGCAAATCTCTTGAACAGGGTGTGTAAACGGAAAGGAGTTGTTACTAAAAGATAACACTGATAAAAGAATTTATTTTTACACTTTTATTGCCGTCACACGTTATTCATTTCACATAATTACTCTTGATACACGCCCGACTGAAACTGTTCTATTTTCGAATGTAACTATTAGTATTTATTTGCCGCACATTATTAATTCGCGTATTTCACATCTTTTAACTAACTATACGACGCGAGAGATTCTGTAGAACTGCGCGACGTGTAACCCGTGAATGATTCTGTTGAACTGTGCGACGTGTAACGCGTGAATGATGCTGTTGAACTGTGCGATACTCGTCTCTGGCTCGGAATTTATACTCCCTCACCCCGATATGCCTAAACATTATAACAGAGCTGCTATTGGTTAATAAAGCGCGCCAACATTAGCGTCTATTTTTATATCCAATCAAAATTACGAACACATATGCTCTAGGGAAAATATTCCCTCCATTTCTAAAGAAAAGCGCGTTACTCTGACGTCATTTGTTTGTCTCTTCTAATTGATAAACAACTCACCCTCTCGCTACATTGTTACCCGCTCCTATTGTCAGTTTCAGTGAGGCCGTGTAAACTTATTTCCTAACAGTGCTTATAATTAACAAACATCTGAAATCATTGTCATACAATAATGCTAATTTACACTACAATCACTCTGGCATTCACAGTATTGTGATATAAAATACTGCCTCAAAGCTTTAGTAAGAATATTTTGTATACCCACTAATAATCGGGTAGAGAAACTCATGTAAATGTATCACATCAGATTTTTCTTTAGTGCGTTATATGTAATTTAAGCTTTCTTTACACACAGTTTTCACAATTAATTAAATTCCCATTCGGATATAGAATATATTTTAGTGGCTCCTCCTAATGGCTGTTTGGCGCCAGTCCATGAAAGAACCTAACAGTTTCTGAGAAGCACTTTTTCTGTGTCTAAGATTTCATGGTAGTAGGAATTACGTTATTGATGTCTCTGGTTTCACGGGATGGAGACTGAAAATAGTGGTCCCGAAGTCAGATCTCTATCACAGAGTAGCTGAAAGAAAACAATTGCGAATCTGCAAGCTAATGTGATGCTAGACAAAAACAGACGACTCACTTCAAGAAACTTTCGCACATGTGCCGCATACGTCTCCTAAGAGATTATCAAAACTCAGATACACTTAAATTAGTATATTATGCTTATTTTAACTCTATCATGGAATATTATTCAGGGGAAACTCAGTAGAAAGTAAACAAATATTCCTCATGCAAAAGAAGGCTATAGGAATCATTTACAGCACCCACAGCAGACACTCTTGTAAACATCTTTTTAGAAGACAAGATGTTAACCCTACCTTGCATGTACAAACAGCACCAAAGAAAATCTTGGGCGGGGTCTTTTGAGGCGTGTTCTTCACCTTATGTATCACAGAGCGTGGTGACTTGATAACACAGCAATAAGGTGGAAAGGGGGGAGGTTGATGCCTTTGCTTTTTCTGGTGTAATTGAAACAAAAACATGTTTATTGTCTCAGAAACAGTCATGCCATATACTAGCGGACATATCGTGATGATATTCGTTTACTAAATGCAAATCACTCTTTTGTTATAATTGACTGATCATATTTAGAAACTAGAGATAAATATGTATATGGTTTACCGAATATGACATACATATTATAGCAATAAAACTGGGTTATATTTTTGTCTATAATCCTGTTGTATTCCTATGATCAGCATAATGTTAGTAAAGGTATATTAACCAATTGTAGTTTGAATTAGAGGGAAATCATGCTGCTTTATTTATTTATTATTTAGTTATGTTTTCTTCTATGCACCAACAAGCATTGATGCCAGAATACAGTTCTGTTTATTTCTTTTATAAAGTATTGCTATGTATTTAATGAATATCATTCAAGCTTTAATTTAAAAATCTTCTCTCACTGCACATTCTACATTTTTTCAAAGGCGTGTCCTGCACTAGCCGATAAGGTATGGGCTACCAATCACGATAAGAGGTCTGTATGACAAACTGAATGCACTCACTCTACCTCTTTCTCTTTTAGCCAATACAATCAAGAGCGTAAACATATATTTCATTTCTACGCCATTTTGTAACCTTAGTTGTGGTTATTGGTGCAACTATTTAGCAGAAGGAGTGGCGCACCCTTGCACCGTGGCCTAAAGGAACCAATGAAATGGCCATGGCTTCGCAAGGCCACGTACAATGATAAATAATGTAACGTAGACGCGAGGTGCAACGAGATTTTCTTTGGCGCTCTTTGTACATATTTTCAATCTTAAAATTCTTTGTATGCAATCGAACCACATTTATAACAAACATGGAAATTTATGAGATAAACACTAGACAAAAGGGTAACCTCATCCCAGTGCAAAGCTTTCTTGCTTCCAGAAAGGTGTATATTATGAGACCATAAAAATATTTAATGCTCTCCCTAATGATCTTAAGGGAAAAGTTGTCTTTAAAACTGCTGTTAAAGGGTACCTATACTCAAAAGCATATTATATGTACAATATTACCTGAATGTGAAATTATCCTTATGATAATACATATATAGCTCTGTAGGTAGTATTAGTAAATATTAATGACAATTGCCAATTACATTTGATGCCCTCTAGAATTAATGAAGCTATTTAAATGTAAGTGTATCAAGAACTGACAGTAAATGCTATGCATTACAAGTCAAATAGAACAAAATGATGAGACGAACAAAAGGTACAAGCCTAGTGAAAGTTAAAATAACAGTTCTTGTCTATAAATGTCATGTAAGCCTTATAACGGTAGGGAGGTATTCAATTTTGCACAAAATTACCCCTGCTTTGTTTTATTGTGTATATAATATGTCTTTATTTGATTTTAAATGTTCTGTATTCTACGTAATATTTATGTATATATGTAACTATATTGTACATTTCCATGACGCGCATATAGTATGTCTTTATTTTAAATGTTCTATATTCTATGTAATATTTATGTTTATATGTAAATTTTGTACATTTCCTTGAAATATTCTATGTTCACAAACCTTTATGGCTGTTAGTGAACACACAGAATGCAATCCAATCTAATCTAATCATTTTAATACAGAAAAACTTAATACTAGATGAGCTGTCGGTGGAAGCCTGTGACGAGGTTCTTAAAAGTTTATGTTACTCCAAGAAATGTTTTCAAAAAACATTGATAATTGGTAGAAAAGCAGTGTAAGATTCGGAGACTTGGCTAAAAAATAAACTGTCGGAAAATATTTAGTAGTTCGTACTTTATCACAAAACGGACATCACTTTTAAAATACCTGCCCCTCGTATAAATGGAATGCATTTGAGTTGGTGATAGCTAGAGAAATTCCTGCGAGTGTAACACATCGGACGTTTTGTTAATGCTTTTAATAGCTCGCATAATGAACCCGCATACAGCACCAGCGCGCCTAGAGAACGAATGCAAATACTCCCATTTGCATGGAACCAAATTGGAGTTGCCATGGCAACCAGGTAGAAAGCTGTTACACATTTGCCAAGGCAGCACTAGTGATGAATGCTTTTGCTTACAAAAAAAGCTGAATGAGTGATATCGAACTAGATCCTGCGCATGCTCATACCAATGATTTACAGCGGCAGTAGCTCATAAAAACTTTTGGCGATATCATCATCAGCAGTAGTTAATTTCCGCTGCCTCATAACTCCCTACCACTGTGCATTTTTTGGTCTTTAAAACGCCAATATCGCCAATAACGTCAAAATAACAGCTGTAACAGCTGTTTTTTACTTTCTCTACTACTTATGGTAAGTAGGGGAATATTGTATTCCAACCAAAAATTCGATACCGAGATTTCACCGGAAATATATGTTTTGAGACCCCCTGAATCTAAAAAAAGAATTTTTCGAAACATGTCCGTGTGTATGTCTGTGTGTTTGTGAACAGCATAACTCAGAAACGAACAGTCAGATAGACACCAAACTTGGTATTTAGGTTCAGTATCTTCCAGAGATGCAACACAAAGGTTTTCAAGATAATCCCCCACCCCAGATTACCCTTTACATGGAAACGTTTTAGAAAATTTTAATTTTCTCAAAAAAGGCCCTAACGATTTTGATTAAAATATCATATGTTTAAGATATTTTCATGACAAATGAAATGTATATCTCGAATTTTCTGGGAATGTCTCCAAAAGTATTCTTCATTGTGAACGACTTTTGCATAACTGGTAAACCATAAGAGATCGACAAAGGTTTACTACATAAAAAATGTAGATCGCGTTAAAATACACATTTTATGTCATATACATTTTTTTGGGTGAACCATTTTCAAGATATTGCTTCTTATTCCCTTAAATTTTCCAATACTTATACTTTTTCTCAAATTCGTTATTTATTTTTTTTGTCCTGGTAATGCAAAGAGAATGGAATACTCCACATAGCAACCACCTCTTAAAATATTTGACTATCGCTTAAAGCCTACCAATTCCCCTTGCATCTACAAGAAAATTAGCAATAAGATTAACATCTCGATATCTCGACTAACACGAAGCATATGGGGAGGATGCGTTTGTAAAAATAGTTTGTACAAGAGTAGAGAAAGTCATGTGAGTGTAACACATCAGATTTTTTAAAAAATAATTTGGGAGGCATAAAAATACTGATAGGATTATATATGTTGAAAAGTTGCATGGAAACTCTTATCAAAACCAATTAACCACAAACACATCACTTAGTAATCCTTAGTTTTAATTTGCGAGGTATAATTAACAAATAAATGTATACAATTCGCTGGTGGAATTCCACATTGCAATAGAAGTTTTAAAGATAAGTTTAACAAATTAGTGGAAAGTTTAAAAAATGGAATGTTACATTAAAATGATTTTCTCTACCCATTCTTCAACAAACTACTCTTAAAACACCTAATTCTTCTATCTACTTCAAGTGAACCGAAATAAAAATTTGCAGAAATTGTCGTATTGCATATTTCCTTGTAGCTACAAGGGGATTAGGAAGGTACAGTAGGCCTTAAGCGATTTTCATATTCTTAAACGCGGACCGCTATGTAACGGCTTCAACAATTCCTTCTTTTTGTATGGCCAAAATAATAAAAAAATCTGATGCGTTACATTGATATTGTTATATGCTGGGTAGAGGCCTACGTACCTTTAGGGGACGTATACTCACTTGGTTGCGGAGGACCGAAACGTGTGGAGGTTAAGAGGAAGGCGTGGGTTTTCACTGTACAAAATCCATAACAGAAATCTACTTACACATTCCTAGATTTATTTCCCAATCGTTTGGGGTTCCTACATTATTAAATATGAAAGGTTAGGGGAGATACCTACCGATCCAAAGGCCGACGTGCACGCGCGATCCGCTTCTCATGGACGCAGCTTGACAGACGCTATATCCCCACCACTCGTAGCTAGCAAAAAGCTACCAGCCAGGAGTGACGTCATCCCAGATGAAAATAACAGTATGTGTGGTAATGGCAATGGAAAACGACAATAGCTATGTCTGGTAATGAGAATGAAACCCCCAAATTATTAATACGCCACAATATGACTTTTTCTACCATTTAGCGCTTATTATTAGGCATACAAATTATTCTTACGAAAGTTTATTTTCTTAACTTCTTCATTTTAATCAAGATAAAGCTTTCCGTAAATAACCGTATTACACATTTCGTTACAAAGGAAACAGCGATAGTCAAACGTTTTAGATCTGAACGCTAAGTATGAAAGTTCCACGTTCTTTGAGTGCAAACTCAAGAAACAATATCGAAAGGACTTGAAAAGTAATGAACAATTTGAAGCATTAATACCGGATATTTCGGAAAGGGCTTATGCCACTAAAATGTTATTTTAAATAAATTGTGTGTTTTAAAGAGATCTGCAGTCTTGTGTAGTACGTTTTCGTCTATCGTTTAACGTTTACCAGTTATACAAGATTACACAAAAGTCCTTCTGAATGAAGAGGACTCCACAGGCAATTCCAAGAAAATTCAATATCCTACTTTTATCTAACATGTAAACATCTCTAATATACGGTATAATAAGTAAAATCGTTAGAGCCATTTTTTAGAAAATAAAAATTAACGACAAATGTTCGCTGTAAAGGGTAGTTGGGTTGGGGAATTATCTTGAAAATCTTCGTGTCGCATTCTTGAAAGATACTAAACTTAAATATTAAGTTTCGTACTTATTCTACTTTTCGTTTTTTGAGTTATGCTGTTCACAGACACACATACACAAACACACACGAGCATGTTTCCAAAAATACCAAGTCTGGTATTTAACTGCCTTTTCGTTTGTACTTTCTCCACCACGTAAGTTTTAGATAGAGAAGGTATGTCATGCCACCCGAAAATTCGATACCGAAATTACACCGGAAATATACGTGATGAGACCCCCGAATACAAAAAAAAATTTCCACGTATATGTCTGTCTGTGTGCCTATGAAGAGCGTAACTCAAAAGTGAGAAAATCAACTACAGACTTGGTATTTAAGTAGAGGAAGTAATGCATTCCACCCAAAAATTAGATACTGAGATTTCACCTAAAATACATGTTTTAAGGTGCCCTGAATTCAAATAAATCATTTTTGCAAACGTGTCTGTGTGTATCTGACTGTGAACAGCATAACTCAAAAACGATAAGTCGGATAAATACCAAACTTGGTATTTGAAATTAGCATCTTTCAAGACTGCGACACAAAGATTTTCCAGAAAATTCTCCCACTCCAGAGTACACCTTACATGGAACATTTTTCGAAAATTTTTATTTCTCAAAAATGGCTCTAAAGATTTTGATTAAAATATCATATGTTTAAGATATTTTCATGCAATATGAAATGTATATCTCACGCACACACACATGACATCTTTCTAAAAATATCTATTTTGTTTCAGGGATCTCAAAAGTTGTATTTCCGTTAAAATCTACATGTTGAATTTTTGGGTAGAGTGGAATACATCATCTACCTAAGGTAAGCGGTAGAGAAAGTAATAATATAGTACATTATAAAGCCATACGTTATATTTCCCAATGCCATTTTAAAATTATTTCCGACAAATAAACATTTATTTTTCAGATTATAATTCTTAAGTATTCCACATTAACAGTAACATTCTAAATAAAAACCAGAAACTAATTTAGTTCACCTCTTAAAGGTGCTAATATATTAAATTTTATTTTAATTAGCATTATTATAAAATCCAGTTGTGATTCAAAATGACCGATTCACTCATATGCCAATCTTGTCTCACATACATATGTACATGGGCTAATGAGAAACAAAAGAGACCTCTTAGCAATTCATAATACAAAACTTAACGAGAAAGCTGTCACAAACAAGAGAGGATGTTTTCATTTAACTAAACCCATAAACATTTTATTTGATATAAATAGTACATTTTAATGAGACTCACGCGTATCGTGCAGTTTCAAATTTTGCCAGACCGTCCTCCCCGACAGAATTTTTCTTTTTACTTTCTCTACTACGTATAGTAAGTAGGGGAAGTATTGTATTCCACACAAAAATTCGATACCGAGATTTCACCGGAAATACATGTTTTGAGTCCCCCTGAATCCAAAAAAAGCATTTTTGGAAATATGTCCGTGTGTCTGTCTGTGTGTGTGTGTCTGTCTGTGAACAACATAACTCAAAATCGAACAGTCGGATAAACACCAAACTTGATATTTGGGTTCAGTATCTTCCAGAGATGCGACACGAAGGTTTTCAAGAAAATCCGCCCACCCCAGATTACCCTTTACGTGGAAGATTTTTCGAAAATTCTAATTTTCTCAAAAATGGCTCTAACGATTTTGATTAAAATATCATATGTTTAAGATATTTTCATGACAAATGAATTGTATATCTTGAATTTTCTGGGAATGTCTCTAAAAGTATTCTTCATTGTGAACGATTTTTGCATAACTGGTAAACCATAAGAAATAGACAAACTTTTACTACACAAAAAATGTAGATTGCGTTTAAATACACAATTTATGTCATATACATTTGTTTGTTGAGTGAACCATTTTCGAGATATTGGTTGTAATTCCCTTAAATTTTTCAATACTTATTTTCTCAAATGGGAATTCGTTATTCATTTTTTGTCTTGGATATGCAAAGAGTATTAATCTGTGGCAAAGAGAATGGTGCTGCACCTAGCAACCAGCTATTAAGAGATATGTCTATGCTTAAAGGCTACTGTATTTCTATATTGCCCTTGTAAATATATATTCCCCTTACATCTACAAGAAAATTATCAATAAGATAGAGTCTGCAAATGTTTATCTCAATTAACATGAAGTAGATGGAGAATAAGCGTTTGTAAAAATAGTTTGTACAAGAGTAGAGAAAGTCATGTGAGTGTAATACATCACATTTTTTTCCTTGCTTTTCTTAGTTCTCATGAGTTACAAATACCAGAGAGGCACCCTAAACATAGATCTGGAACGTTTTCTTCCCAAACTTCCTTTCCCGATCTTCATTTCATTTCATTTCATTTCAAGTATCACCAATGTCACCACATGTGGTAACACTATAAAAATATCCATTAGTAATTTGTTTCTCTTTCTAAGGTTTCGTGTTTATATGAAATTCAAAGAGAGCCACCATAATTTCGGCTAATTACAGAAAATCCAATATATACATGATAATTCAAAAAGTAGGAACAGGCTTTAAATATTTATTTCTAATGAACAACAATAGATGGTGACACATGCGATACATCACTTTATACAGAAAACTTCCAAGTTTTATTTTATGTGTTCAAAATGAGCACCATTTGTTATGCAGGACGACCAGTGCTTTTCCGTTTGCATACGCAACCATCTTCTACGAATTTATTGTATCAATTGTACATTTTTTATGACGGGGCGGCTCGTTATTGAACTTGCAACGAAATGCACGATGCAATGAAACAATGGATTCACTCTTTATATACTGCAGCACACAAAACGACTTTTCCTGTGGAGTCGCCATTTTCTCGTAAACAAACACAGTGCCACTGTAGGCACTGAATGGAACTAATAGATGGGACTTAAAACTTTCCTCTACTCAATGATGTGTCGTATATATCGCTATCTATTTTCGTTCATTAGAAATAAATATGTAAATTCTGTTCCTTCTTTTTGAATAACCCTGTACATTTTATTCATCATTACTATCTCAGATTTCTTATATTTTAATTATAACCGTTAGGACAGTTTCTTTTTATTTCCAAGATTTTACTAGGTACAAAGTGATGTTGAAGGTGCTTTCTTTCCTTGAAAATCTTTGCCCTTCCTCTTTGATGGTGCCTGATTAAATCATGAAAAGTTGTATTTATCCCATATTTTGCTTTAAAGTTACGCTGTTTATTGGCCGATTTACTGACTTCCTGACCGACCAACTAATAGTAAACGTAGCTAAAATGAAGGGGGTAAGCCTTGTTCTAATAGTATTTGTAATAATATTAAGACGAAGAACAACAACAGGGACCATAATTTTGTTACTTATCATTCTTCAGCGTTCCAAATAAAGTTTAGATGTGTAAACGTTAACGATACTCAAAGTAATTTGCTCAGTGCACCTTTTAATTGACGTTTTATTTCACTGCGTTGAACCCTCTAATGTATAATGTTGCCATTTGGCAACAAAGCTGTATAGTCATAGTTTTAGAGTATTTTAACCGTGTTTATTGTTCTTTTCAATTACACTGGCATTTAACAACAAAAGTCTTTGTAGATTTTTACATCATAAATCTATTAGTTTACTTCAGTATTATTGTAGTTGTTTTAGAACAAAAAGAAAAATCCATTCAGCTACAGTCAAATGTAACCCCGTTCGTTATCCACGCGTATCACCGATTATTTTACGTGGTCCCTCCCTATCCATTTCCACAGGCACATTTGACTGTAGGTACTGGGATTCTAACTCATGATGTTCGACTTTGGATGGATGGCCAGGACATTCCGTCTCACGTTAACGATTATGCTTCTCGAATCGCTTCCATTAAAGTGTCCTCAACAGGAATAACTAAACCGGTTTAGGAATTAGAATAAGAGTGGCACATATAGCAAAATACTTCATGCATTACAGGGTCACATTTTTAATAGCAACGTAGTATGAATACAGCAAATTTATTGCTAATGGCAAAGTTCACTGTACCTTTCCGTGTCTTTAATTGTAGCTTGCTATTATTTATACCCATTCATGGGGAACGCCCTTATGTCTCGTGTAACCTATATGAGCACTGATCTTTGCATAATAGTAATTTATGGTCCTAGAGATTAAAATAATAAGTTAATATTGAGTGAATAATTTAACGCCCGAGGCTTGCCGAGCGTGATAATTTTCACGATATACGAGTATTAAATACATTTAAATCTCGTGTGGCATGCAATAATTTATCCACTACTAAAACGGAAATCAACCAATTATATTAATTAAATGCGAGGGCCGTCCAAAAAGTAAGTCCTATTTTATAAAAAACATTACACATAATTGATCAAGTTGAATTAATGTTATTTATATTGTACATTCCTTCTGTAAGTCTTCTACATAGTCAACATGTTTTTCCAAGCATTTTTGGGGACGTGACAGAAGTTTTTCCAAGTCAGCGTTGTACGAGGGACACTATTTATATTTTGAGCCTTGGCAACCCTGAATGTTGTAGGTGCCATCTGACGTTTCCAATGGAAAGTTTGACATTTTAGCCATAATGTACTTCAAACATTTTGTCAATAGAGCGTCATTTGTTTTGTTTACACTAACTTGAAAATTGTGTGTCAACAAAAACATGGAATTAACTCGTGAAAATGTTCGTGCAATGATTTATTACGACTTTCGATGTGGATTATCAAGACAAGAGTGCGTCGATCAACTAACTTCCACATTTGGCGACGAAGCTCCATCCTTTGCCACTGTGAAACGCTGGTATAACGAATTTAATCGTGGCCGCCGTTCGCTCAATGATGCAGTTTGTGAAGGTCGTCCAACATCAGTTGTGCCAGAAAACATTGATGCTGTGCAAAAACTAATAATGCAAGATCGTCATGCGACATATTGTGAGATTGAGGCAACCCTAGGCATTAGTTCCACCAGCATATATAAAATATTGCATGATTATTTAGCCGTTTGCTCTCGTTGGATACCACATAATTTGACACAATCTCAAAAAGATGCTCGTGTCGACTGGTGTACAAAAATGCTCAAGAAATACAATGGCGCTGCCTCAAAAGACGTATATAAGATTTTAACAGGTGACGAATCATGGATCTATTCGTATGAGCCGGAACGTAAACAGCAGTCGACTTTATGGGTGTTTCAAGATGAAGCAAATCCAACAAAAGTTGTTCGCACTCAAAGCACTTCGAAGCAAATTGTCGCATGCTTTTTCAGCAAAACTGGCCATGTGGCAACAGTGCCTTTAGAGGAACGTAAAACGGTCAATGCCGAATGGTACACAACCATTTGTTTGCCGGAAGTCTTCGGTGAAGTAAGGAAAACCAACAAGAACCGTAGGATCGTTCTTTATCAAGACAATGAGAGCGCACACACATCTCGTCTAACAACAGAGTATTTGAAGGCTCAAAAATCGAATTAATGGGTCATCCGCCAAGCAGTCCTGATTTGGCACCCAATGGCTTCTTTTAGTTCCCGAACATCAAGAATAAATGCGTGTAAAACGATTACCGTTGGCAGAAGAAGTCGCTGATGCCTTCAAAAACCATGTTTTGGAGATGTCTCAAGAAGACTGGAATAAATGCTTTGATAAATTGTTCAAATGAATGCAAAAGTGTATTGATCATAAAGGAGAATATTTTGAAAAACAATAAAGCAGTTTTCAACAGCTGATTGCGAGCACAGAACCGGACCTGGTGCAACACTGGCTTGGGAAAGCTTGTGTCACGTCCCCAATAATGCTTAGAAAAACATGTTGACTATGTAGAAAAGTAACAGAAGGATTGTACAGTATAAATAAAATTAATTCAACATGATCAATTGTGTGTAATATTTTTTATAAAATAGGAAAACTTACTTATTGTACGGTCCTCGTATATAAATTTATCGTTCCTAGATGAGAACTGGTGGTACCATTGCTGTTTGTCTTGGAGATAATGGATACAAATAAAACGAAGTTTATGTCAAATGGTATAAGTGCCAATTGAAATGTGTACGGAAAGGGAGAAGTATTTACTCCTGATGATGCTCTAATGGGTGCTCAGAGTAGAGTGAATTCACGGTCCCTAAAAGGTAAATTAATTATTATTACTTGAAGCCTAGTTTCCTAAGCGAAGTGAAAAGATTGTAGCAATGGATAGGTTATAGTCTGTAGAACGGAGAGGAACATACATAAAAATAGAGACCTATAGAAATCTATTGAGCCTGCCAACCACACAGGAGACTACAGGCCGTAGACACACATGCCACAAAGACGCGCGGAAGTCCCTAATATTTCCAAGCTCAAGACCCATGTGTCACTGCCGGAGCCACCGAGAGAGGGCGATGGAGACCCACCAGTCCAACAATCCTCTTATGTCCACGGGAAGTAGGTATTCTTTCCAGTGAGCATGCTTCCGCGCCACAGACGTTGCCGCTTGAGCCATCCCGCTTGGTAGCAACGCATTAAAATTAAATTGAGTTTTATTTATGGACACTGTTTAACTGCTGTGGTCCTTAGCGTCCCATTCTATATTGGGTGTGAAAGACCTTTAATTTTGCTCAGAGGCCTCTTTATCAGGCCTGAGGTTCTTTTACGTGCCGTAAATCTACACATAGGATCACCGGCTTTACTTCCCTTCCGAAGGAAGCTATGCTAAGGATTTTTACGTCCGAAAAAAATTCTCGCCCTTCGCCGAGTTTGAACTCGCGACCTCGGTAACTAGAGGCTAGCATGATAACCACTACACCACGGAGGACCTTTAATTCACTATGTGATTAAAACCAGTATACAGGTTGCTAAAAACAACGAAACAAACGTCAGTTTATGTGGCAGTAACTGCATTTGGGTGGTTCCGGGTTCGATTCCCGTCGACTGCCTCTCTGACCTTGTATTTGTCGTGGTTTTCCCTGGTCAGTAGGAATGCTGGGGTGGTATCTCGTTTACCATTATTTTCCTTTCATTCCACTTCCTTCTCGTCTTTCAGGTATGCTTCTAGGTTTCGTGGCGTGTGGCGGTGCCGCACAGATGGCGCGGATGCTTGCTCAAAGGAAAGAGTACTCCCCGTGGACACTAGAGGGCTGCTTGGTCGATAGTAGCCACATTAGATTTATACAGGATGTTTCAGAAATACTTTTACAAACTTTGGGTATGGGTTCCTCACACCACAAGAAGGAAGAACGTTCATGTGAACATATGTCCCATAATCCTTGGTTCTCGCGTTATTCCTGTCACAATGAAAGTGTGAGTTCAACGGTCTTCGGGATCCAACCTCAAAATTTCATTTCTCTATGCATTCATAGAAGACGTTGACCCATTGTACTACATACGGCAGATGGCGAAGTGTTGCCATGGAGACTTGTTTACGTTTGTCATTTGTCAGTCTTCAACGTTTCAATCGTGTACATGTAGTGCGTTAATTGCACGTGTTTCGTTCCACCATGGCTGGATATTCATTTCGTGAAC
Organism: Deroplatys truncata; assembly: GCA_030765065.1. Taxonomy (NCBI): domain Eukaryota; kingdom Metazoa; phylum Arthropoda; class Insecta; order Mantodea; family Mantidae; genus Deroplatys; species Deroplatys truncata. The sequence goes on from CM060989.1 coordinate 35,786,505, forward strand.
AGGCAGACATGATTTTTATGTATGGTCGCGCGAATGGTAATGGACGCGAGGTGCACGGCTCTTATCAGATGGAGTTTCCAGACGAAGTCAACCGAGTCATCCAACCTTCGTCGCTGTTTATCGTCGCCTTGCTGAGACAGGAACCGTTGCACCACGGACTATTGATCGAGGAAGACCAAGAGTTGTTGGTACGCCGGAACGCGAAGAACAGATGTTAAAGTTTGTCGAGGACGATCCAGGTATCAGTACAAGACAATTGGCTGTGGCATCTGGTACATCACACGTGACAGCATGGAGGGTACTTTACGAGCAGATCCTGTATCCATATCATATTCAACGTGTGCAGAGCCTTTCGCCTGCCGATTATCCACCACGGGATAACTTTTGCCGATGGTTTGTAGCACAAACAGCCAATCCATTGTTTGTCTCATCAGTTTTGTTTACAGACGAGGCAACGTTTGTGAGAGACGGAGTTACTAATTTCCAGAACGTACACGTATGGGCAGATCGTCATCCTCATGCTATACTTCAGGATAGACATCAGCAACAGTTTAGTCTGAATGTGTGGGCTGGCATTGTAGGTGACTGTCTGGTAGGTCCATACGTTTTACCAGCACGTCTTACTGGTGCTGTCTACATGGACTTTATTCAGCACACTCTTCCCGACTTACTTCACGTAGATGTGCTGCTGCAAATAAGAAAATACATGATGGGGCTCCGGCACATTTTAGTCGCATTGTTCGAGATGCACTGACTGGTATCTATCATGACCGATGGATAGTCATAGGAGGACCAGTTCCATGGCCTGCACGTTCTCCCGATCTCAATCCTGGGATTTTTACCTCTGGGGGCATCTTAAATCATTGCTTTATGAAGTAGCCATCCCGGATGCAGAAACGCTTCATCGACGTGTCATGGAAGCCTGCGAAACCATTCTACACCATCCCGGAGTTTTTAACAGGGTGCGACACTCCATGATTCGACGAGTACAGGCATGCATAGAAGCAAGAGGAGGACATTTCGAGCATTTATTATGAGTTTTGTGTGTTTTAAGTGTACCAGTGTGTTGAACACCTCCTAACGAGAAAACAAAGGATTATGGGCCATATGTTCATATGAACTTTTTTCCTGCTTGTGGTGTAAGGAACCCACATCCGAAGTTTGTAAAAGTATTTCTGAAACGTTCTGTATAGGCCGCAGTGTGCGAGGCGTCCCCTTCCGTTGTATAACCTATACCTTACCTTTACCTATACCTATATGACAGTAACGGATAAACAGCATTAATGCAGTGATCATAGTGACTGTTAAAAATTTATTCTCTGTTTAAGATACAGTAATAAATGCGAAAGTCATATGATTAAGTTTCTATGAAGTGGTGCAGAATTCACAGCAAAGGCAGAGGGAGTACTATTTCTAAAAATATATATTTAAAATATAATAGTATTATTGCATTATAATGATAAAATATATCTATAATTAAACTGAAAATTCTAATTTTTAAGACTTCATAGAGAACTAGTAGTGTAATTGTTTGCTATTTTTTACATTTAGACTCCCTTTGACCCAATTTCCGATGGCCATGTTTTGCTACATATACCTCTCTGCCTCTAATTCTTAAACGGGGGTTTATATCTCTTTCACATTCATTTTAAATGTAAGCTATTCGAATAGCCATTAACGTTAAGGTGAGACAAAATAGACTGGCCATCCATTCAGCCTGAGTTCGAATTCCAACGACTGCAGTCAAATGTGGCTGTGGTAAAGGATGGGGAGGTTCCACGTAAAATAACCGGTGTGTAGCACGCATGGATGACGATGGGGTTACACCTGACTACAGTTGCAGTTTGTTGCAACAAAATTCTAAAATAATATTGAAATTGATTAATATATTATGATATAAACTTGCTACAAATACTTCTATTTTATTGTTAAAGACAAGTATAATACGAAAATAATAAAAAGCACCGAAAAGTTTCTAAATATTTTCTAATTTACGAAATTAGGTTAATTTACGAAAAAATACATGACGAATATCAGATGTCCCTTTCGATTAAAGTGTATTTATCTTATTGTGTGTATCAGAAATATTATCACACTATCGGAGGTGAAAGTTTCTGTATGCTAGCCTGTATATATTATCCTTCATGTCTGATTCTGAAAACTTTCATATTTTATTAAAAATCATTATAAATGTTTGTGAAATTGAAAATAAGTAAGAAAAATTTCACTTGAAATATGGAGGAATTCCTAAGAATCTTCATCTTAGGCAAGTTAAGCTGTTGACAAACAGATTGGCAGGTATTCAGACAGACACATGCCCAACCATACGCGCACTTATGCTTTCATAAAAATTATCTTTCTTTTGTGATTTCGGGACTCTATTTCCATCGGAATTTTGGATTCAGTGTAAAACTTTCTGCACCTTAGGTAAGCGGCAGAGAAAGAAGACAAAGTACAAATTGTTGTGTTGCATTCACATTTGGTTAGTTAATAACAATGCTTGTGTGCATGGTATACCCTTCTATTCTGAGTGCACTTACGAGAGGTATTTTTAAAGTAAAGTCCGTTTTGCAATAAAGTACGAACTGCTGAATATTTTTCGATAATTTATTATTTTACCCAAGCTTACGCTATTTTTCAACCCGTTAACAATATTTTTCGGACATTTGTCTTATCGTAGCGTAAGCTTTTTATAACCTCGTCACAGAATTCCGGCGCCAGTTTATCTAGGAAACGAGTAGCTGTTTCTGGAGTTAAAATTTTCTGTATTGAAAATGAACATTTGCGGTACATGTACGAAAGCTTCTTGAAGGCCATAAATAATAAGTCGTCTGTTTTTGGGCTAACATCACATTAACTTGTAGATTCACAATTGTTTTCTTTTAGCTACCTTGTGTTAAAGATGTGATTTTGAAACTCCCTCCTGAAACAAATGGCACCAATAACGCCATGGAATCTTAGACACAGAAAAATGCATCTCAGAAACTGTACTGTTATTTTATGGATTGAGGTAACAAATTTCATTAGGATGAGCCACTGAAATTTATTCTAGACTAGAATGAGAATTTAATTGATTGTAGAAATTGTGCAGAAAGAAAGTTTAAGGTATGTACAATGGAATAAAAAAAAATAGTTAACCAAAATATACCGAGCGGGATGTCTCAGGCGATTGCGTCTGTAGTCCGCATTCGGGAGGTTGCGAATTCGATTCCCGTGGCCGACCTTTCTGACTCATAGGTTTTTTCGGGGGTTTTCTCGGGCTGCCAGGCGAATGTTGGGAATTTCCTGTCCTTCCATTTCATTTTATTCATAATTTAATTCATCATTACCCAGTTTGGTCTGTTTCAGGTTTAGAAGTGTCGGCGTTTGTGTTTCGGTGCAGCGTGGCAGGGAAAAAGGATGCTCTCTATGAACCTTTCCGGGTTCTGGATGGTTAGGACCGCCCCCAGCAGGGGCGTTGGACCCCATGTAGGGCGGGCTCCCCGGTCTGACTGTACGTCTGCCGGGACGTTTATATCCTGGAAACTTTAGGAACCCTGTCATTTTGTTATGCCGTCACTCCTGGTTCCGGCCGCCCGGTGTCTTCCTTCACCTCACCACTTCCTCCCGCGTTCGCTCCCTTGTGGATCCCCTCCGCTTTTCATTCCATTCCATAACCAAAATATTCAGTAGTTCTTATTTTATTCCATTACGTACCATACTTTAAGAACATCCCTCATACTTTAAAGTAGAAACGTTTGCAAAATGGCAAAACATGAGGCTATTGACTTAAAAAACTAAGCTATTTACGACCTCGTTGTTGAGAGATAACGGCAGGTATAAGTAAGTTAAATGTTTTATATACATTTCGCTCTATAAAATATTTATTTTCCATTTTAAACGTAGAGAAACCGATACAGCGAACTTAATATAAGTATATTATTAGAATGAATGTGATTAATTCTCCCACTCAAATAACTGAAGGTGAACATTGAGGCCTTCTAAACAATTTCTTGTTAAAACTCAACAGCACAATATCGCATTATTATGAGCGTATGAAATGCTCGCAACAGACATATAGGAAGTTCCAATGAGCACGCTTGTAAAGATAATTAATTTTGTCGAAACAGTACCTTAATTAAACGTTGCTCTTATGGCGTAAATAGATTAAAACTCTGAGTAGCACGTCTGCCTGTGACACTTCATTAATTAGCGGGCACAAAAGCAAAGTCCAGTCACTCCCAAGTTACATTTTTTGTTGCTTGGCAACAGCTCATCCGTATTGTGTGCCGTATATTGAATCAGCACGACGCATTTCCTGCGGTGTATCGCTGTCAAAAGAGAAGCAACGTTCATACAACATACCGAAATATACAGGGCGTTACAGAATTCAACCGGCAAATATTTAGGCATTAAAGAGAAGTGTTAGGCGAGCACTTTAGTATAGTACACTTACGGTCTTTAAGTTCATTGTTGTTTGCAATAGATCAGTAATAAATAACCAGCCAGTAAACCACTAATGAAACTTTCTTGATTTGTTGCTGTTTCGTAGCCTCTACTTTAACTTTTAAAGAAACACGAGAAACTTATGTTTACTCTAAATCTACGCTATTAATCTGTTGGGAAAAAATATTTAACGGCTTGAAGCCAGCATCACCATATTAACAGCCGAACACACTGGTGACTGCGCTATTACTACAGCTAACTGTTATTTGTCTCTCTAATATATATAACTCTCTATATGAAATTGAAGGTATCAGTGGTGCACTGCCCCTTCCTGACGGAGCATTTTACCAGAAAAAGCAAAGCGCGTAACTTTGAAAACACCACAATAGTAATTTTCGTGCTTGTGGAAGAGAATTGACTATTTTAAAGTGTAAATTAGTACCGCATTCGTATTGTTTTTATTTATTTTTTTATCAGTACGATATTCAAATGCAAAATGAGCTACACTAAATAAAAACTTGTCATCACAGACTATAGGTGTCCTTTACCATCCCTTTGTGACCCCTGAAGGTTTTTCGGTTGACTTTTGCAACACCTCATATACCTGTAATGAGATTCACCTGAAATGTTTGCTTAAAAAAAGATTAACTTCACACATTTTAGATGTGTTTAATAAAACACCTAACCCCTTATCCACTAGTGTATATATGTATATATACATATATATACATGCATACATATACAGGTTGGACCATTTAAGTTCAGACTGTACAATATATCCAAAATTAAGCGTTGCTGAAATAAATTTCTTGAATAAAAGTTGCTTGATATTATGGGGGAAAGTAAGTGTAATTAGTTATGTTTTATTTGGAGCACGTTGGGATGGTAATTTTAGACATCACAAGGATCTGAAGAACAATATTTCTGTTGGGCGTGCTGCAGTGTTTCATAAAGTTAAATGTTAAAAATGAAATCGTTGAAAGCAATCAAGAACATAACCACAACAAACCAGACCAAGTGATAATAAACAAACAAAAAAGTAAGTAATAAGCTTAAAAGGAAAGCTATTGAAAATTTGAATAAGAGGCTAACTAAATTACTGCATGCTGAACTTAAAACCAGTGACTCAGAGACCCTGACAAGTTGTGATGTAACATTGATAAAACAAAGTCAAACAAGACAACCAGAACAAATGTAGTTAAATTTTAGGACAAAATTTTAATATAAACACTGCCAACATTTTATGATGAAAAGACCACAAACAACATTTTTAACCTACCTGTGATGTTTCAACCATATAAATGCTTTGTTATTGTTTTTTACTTTCTCTACTACGTATAGTAAGTAGGGGAAGTATTGTATTCCACCCAAAAATTCGATACTGAGATTTCACTGGAAATACATGTTTTGAGACCCCCTGAATCCAAAAAAAGCATTTTTGGAAACATGTCCGTGTGTGTGTCTCTTTGTGTGTGTGTGTGTGTGTGTGTGTGTGTGTGTGTGTCTGTGAACAGCATAACTCAGAAACGAACAGTCGGATAAACACCAAACTTGGTATTTAGGTTCAGTATCTTCCAGAGATGCGACACGAAGGTTTTCAACAATTTCCCTCACCCCAGATTACCCTTTACATGGAACATTTTTCGAAAATTTTAATTTTCTCAAAAATGGCTCTAACGATTTTGATTAAAATATCATATGTTTAAGACATTGTCATTAGAAATGAAATGTATATCTAGAATTTTCTGGAAATGTCTCCAAAAGTGTTCTTCATTGTGAACGACTTTTGCATAACTGGTAAATCATAAGAGATAGACAAAATTTTACTGCACAAAAAATGTATATCGCGTTAAAATACACAATTTATGTCATATACATTTTTGTTGTTGAGTGAACCATTTTCGAGATATTGCTTGTTATTCCCTTAAATTTTCCAATACTTATACTTTTTCTCAAATTCTTATTCATTTTTTTGTCCTGGCAATGCAAAGAGAATGGAATACACATAGCAACCAGCTCTTAAAATATTTGACTGTCGCTTAAAGCCTACCAATTCCCCTTGCATCTACAAGAAAATTAGCAATAAGATTAACGTCTCGATATCTCGATTAACATGAAGCATATGGGGAATAAGCATTTGTAAAAATAGTTTGTACAAGAGTAGAGGCAGTCATGTGAGTGTAACACATCAGATTTTTTATTTTTGTTAATTCGTGTTCAGTTCTCAGATTTTTATGCATAACACAATGCAATCTAACAAAACATAACAAAATTGCATCCATTTCTGGCATTTAAATTAAAAATGTTACAGACAGTTCCTAAGTCTGCAAAATGGAAAGGGTAATGTTGTTTGCTCCAGAATACTGGGACTAACAATTCAAATCTTTCAGAGACGCAACTGACGTATAAAGCTGACCACGGGACGCAATCGCCGGTCACCGGGCACAACGATATCATCACAGGTAATAAACTCACTTCACCATCGTCGAAGAGAAAAACGCGACCAACTCAATATTTAAAAAGATGAGTGTGGCAATATGTTTAGAAAACTTGCAAAACAGGTATCATACTGAGTGGTTCTACCTGTTCCGTCAACATCCAGGCATCCTGTATAACCGCTTGTTTAACATACGGCATCAGCCATGTATGTCTTTTAGTAACCTAGGTTAGACTGCGTTCCCTATAATACATAAAATATCCTGCGTTGAATGTAATGGTACATCACTGGAAAAAGTTGACAACCTCTGATTTAGAAGCCACTTGCACTAGCTTTCAGAGGAGGAGTTTTCGACGTGAATTGATTGATTGATAGTTCTCGTTTGAGCACCCAAAGCGATACCAACCTGACACTATACCGACTTGAAAAGCACTCACTGATGTGAAAAATGGAATATTAAAGAATAAAGCCGAACGATCGCGATTGAATTTCAAAATAATTGGCTAAGCGATGCAATCGGAATATTTGCGACAAAAAATGAGAATTAAATGAGGCGACAAGTGGTTGGACGAGACTCCCGCATGTTTGCATAATCGGTGGCGGGGCAAAAAGATGAGACAAGAGTGTTAACGTACATTCCGCTTATATGATAATCGATTATATCCATGTGACTACGCCCTGAATGACACATCTGTCACAAAATGCAAGCGACATTTATTGCAGCCCAGGGTTATAAATGAATGCTTCCTAAATGTGTCTGAACATTTTACCGCTTCAAGCAATATCTGATGAATCCAAATAAATCCTGTAACAAAAAATCTGATGTGTTACTTTCGCATGACTTTCTCTGTCCTCTAGCGCTTATTATTGGATAGGCAAATTATTCTTACAAGGTTTATTTTCCTGTCTATTTAATTTTAATCCAGATAAACATTTCTGGAAATACCTGCATGACACATATCATTATAGATACAAAGGGAAAAGCGATAGTCAAATGTTTTAGAACTGAACGCTACCCTTGGCCTTAAAATTCTTGCCATGACATCGCAAGAGACAATAAGACCCAGGAGCAAAAGCCCCCGCTGTACCCTGGGGGGCGCCATCCGAGTGGCTCTCCCACACCCGAAGGATTTTCTAGTTGGCCGGTACCTGAAAATTGAAACCGACTTCCCCCATTACAGGGTGGAAGGGGATATGCCACATATACACGTCAAAAAATTCTAATGTGCTACATTCATATAAAAAAATTCACATATGCTACATTCAGCCTAAGAAAAAAGTCTGATGTGCGACATTCACATAACTTTACCTACCCTCTATCGCTTATTACTGGGTATACAAAATTATTCTTAAACAAGTTTATTTTCCCATCTACTTAATTTGTAATCGAGATAAATATTTCTGGAAATAGCTTCATCGTTATACATTATGTGATCAAAAGTATCCGGAGACCCCACAAACATACGTTTTTCATCTTAGGTGCACTGTGCTGCCACCTACTGCCTGGTACTCATTATCCGCGACCTCAGTAGTCCTTAGACATCGTGAAACAGCAGAATGGGACGCTCCGTGGAACTCACGGACTTCGAACGTGGTCAGCTGATTGGGTGTCACTTGTGTCAGAAGTCTGTATGTGAGATTTCCACACCCCTAAACATCCCTAGGTCCACTGTTTCTGACGTGATAGTGAAGTGGAAACGTGAAGGGACATGTACAGCACAAAAGCGGACAGGCCGACCTCGTCTGTTGACTGACAGAGACCGCCGACATTTAAAGAGGGTCGTAAAAAGTAATAGGCAAACATCTATCCAGACCATCGCACAGGAATTACAAACTGCATCAGGATCCACTCCAAGTACTATGACAGTTAGGCGTGAGGTGAGAAACCTTGGATTCCATGGTCGAGCGGATCTCATAAGCCACATATCGCGCAGGAAAATGCCAAACGACGCCTCGCTTGGTGTAAGGAGCGTCAACATTACACGATTGAACAGTGGAAAAACGTTGTTGGAGTGACGAATCACGGTACACAATGTGGCGATCCGATGTCAGGATGTGGGTATGGCGAATGCCTGTTGAACGTCATCTGCCAGCATGTGTAGTGCCAACAGTGAAATTCGGAGGTGGTGGTGTTATGGTGTGGTCGTGTTTTTCCTGGAAGGGGTTTGCACCTCTTGTTGTTTTGCGTGGCACAATCACAGCGCAGACCTACATTGATATTTTAAGCACCTTCTTACTTTCCAGTGTGAAGAGCAATTCGGGGATGGCGTTTGCATGTTTCAATACGATCGAGCATCTGTTCATACTGCATGGGCTTTGTACGTCATTTTCAGCCAGGTGTCCGGATACTTTTGATCGCGTAGTGTAGATACAGAGAGAGTATCGCTAGTCAAATGTTTTAGAACCGTGAAGTAGTTTGTATGCCAATTTTAAGAAGTAGTTAGGTTTTTAAGGAGTTGTAGTGTTACGTTATTTGCACCACGTATGGAAGCCAATTTGAAGAAGGTTAATTTTAGGAGGAGAGGTTGTATTATATTGCTGTAGTTGGAGAGCCAAACTTGATGTAGTAGTTGCAACCACGTGCGATACAAAGTTTCCGGTAGCCTTCACTTTTCTTTAAATATTATATATTTAGACTGCCTCGGCTGCGTCAGTATTAATTTTGTAGAAACATGTTTCTCTTAACAGGGTGTGATACGCTAAAGAATGTAGGCTTATACATATTATAACTTTTACTACACTCCTTTTATTAATCCTTCACACGATTAAATAACACTTCACTGATATAGAGAGCTGTGAGATTATTTATTAATTAATTGCACTTTTTAACACGTAAACTTTCTCTCTGTAATGAATTTTTGTCTCACACTGGATACGTATTAAACTTCTCGAGGACGCGTTTCGCGTTCAGCTACGAACACCGTCTACTAGCAACTGGCGTCTGAATTTGTACAATTTGGTCTATTTCAGTTTCTGATTGGCTAGTCCTACTCCAATAGAATACTTTTATTTAACCTTTAGCCTTTTTTTTGCCGGTTGTTGATTGGCTGTTTATAAACTGTTTTAAAAAATTTTACATTATTGTTTCCAAGAATTACTATTAGCATTATTAAACTTTCCAATTCATTATTGCCTCAAGGTTACCTCATTGTTAGCAACTTTTGACCTATATTCCCACAGCTCCTACATTATACATAATACATTTACATAACATTATTATACATGTATACAATAATATAAACATTAATACAATGACTGTTACATACATTTTATATATTATACACATTTTTACTTTAAGGCGGGCTATTACTATATGTTATATTATATAATTAGACTGAAATCATTTAAGTGTTAAAAATACTGCCTCAACCGGAGCGCTATATGCTGACCATAAAATTCCACTCTTTCCATGACATCCTGAGGAACAATTGAAAATGGACATGACTTTAATAACTGAATATCTCGGAAATAGCTTATGCCATAAAAAAGTAATTTGAAATAAATTGTGTGTTTTAAAGAGATCCAGATTTCTTGTGTAGTACGTTTTCGTCTATCACTTAACGTTTACCAATTATATGAGGGTGATCCAGAAAGTCCCAGACGTTTTGAAATAAACAATTAACAAAATCCAAATATCAAAGTTTATTATCTACATTTGAATGGTACACTCTTAAGCTATTTTTCTGCATAATCGCCATTCAAATTGAGGTTTGGCGCAAGTTTTCCAATACCCTCTCTGTAGAAATCTGCCGCCTGCGACTTCAATCACTGGTTTACACCGGCATGCAGTTCAGCGGCAGTATCAAATAATCAATTTGATGCACCAAACTCCGTGAAATTTGGGGAAAATGTTCCGAAAGTTCTATAATTGTGAAACGACGATTTTCACGAGTTTTGTCATTGATTTGCATAGACAGTTCAGCGATCCTCGTCGTGAACATTGGTGAACGTCGGCCATTTTTAAAATCAATGCACCATTGCCTGACTCGGCTTATACTGATTATTCCGTGCCCGTAAACATCACAAAGTTGACGATAAATTTCAATTGGTTTGTTCTTTTTAGCCAACCGCACTTCACAAGTGGCGGGATTTTCTATTGCAGCGCACGTTTTAACAACTCACAGAGAGCATAGTAAGGAAGGTACAGTCCTCACGCTACCACAGTTGGATGTGTACTGAATGTAGGAACGTTCTAACACCAAGATGGCAGCTCTAGCCCTACTCATCGCCACGACAGGCCAAAACGTCTGGGACTTTCTGGACTGCCCTCGTACAAGATTATACAAAATTCCTTCCAAATGAAGATGACGTCAAAGACTATTCCCAGAAAATTCAAGATACGCATTTTATTTGTCATGTCAATATCATTAACATATTATATATTAATCAAAATTGTTAGAGCCATTTTTATAAAATAAAAATTTCGAAAAATCTTTTATGTAAACGGTCTTGTCTTGTCTTATATGATACAGATTTCCGTCATAGCTCCGGACGCACTTCAGCCTTGGACTTATTGTGCTACCTGTATCGTTTTAAAGCCAATTCGTTATGCCTGCACCCTTTACCAAGGAATACTGTCCATAACAGATATGGTTTCAAATTCTTATGATTCTAAAAACATTTTCCAAAAGCAACATATCTCTGTGAACCAAAATCTTGCAGGAGCATATAATGTGCACATGTTTCAGTTTCTTTCTTGCACAGTCTGCAATCTAAGTTACCCAGAAACACTCCTATCATGTTAAGATGCTTTTTTACTTTCTCTACTACGATAGTAAGTAGGGGAAGTATTGTATTCCACCCAAAAATTCGATACCGAGATTTCACTGGAAATATATGTTTTGACACCCCCTGAATAAAAAAATAACATTTTTGAAACATGTCCGTGTGTGTGTCTGTGAACAGCATAACTCAGAAACGAACAGTCGGATAAACACCAAACTTGGTATTTAGGTTCAGTATCTTCCAGAGATGCGGCACGAAGGTTTTCAAGAAAATCCCCCACCCCAGATTACCCTTTACATGGAACATTTTTCGAAAATTTTAATATTCTTAAAAATGGCTCTAACGATTTTGATTAAAATATCATATGTTTAAGATATTTTCATGACAAATAAAAAGTACATCTTGAATTTTCTGGGAATGCCTCCTAAAGTATTCTTCATTGTGAACGACTTTTGCATAACTGGTAAACCATAAGAGATAAACAAAAGTTTACTACACAAAAAATGTAGATCGCGTTAAAATACACAATTTATGTCATATACATTTTTTTGAGTGAACCATTTTCGAGATATTGCTTGTTATTCCCTTAAACTTTTCAATAATTATTTTCTCAAATGGGAATTCGTTATTCATTTTTTTTGTCTTGGATATGCAAAGAGTATTAATCTGTGGCAAACAGAATGGTGCTGCACCTAGCAACCAGCTATTAAGAGATATGTCTGTGCTTTAATTGCCCTTGCAAATACAAAACAAGGGGAACATAGTACACCTTAAGCGACAGTCAAATATTTTTAGAACTGGTCGCTATGTTTAAAATGTAATTCTCTTTGCATGTCAAAAGATCGTTTCTGCAAATGTTTATCTCGATTAATATGAAGTAGATGGAGAATAAGAGTTTGTAAAAATAGTTTGTACAAGAGTAGAGAAAGTCATGTGAGTGTAGCAGATCAGATTTTTTACAGAAGCATGTCCTGTGAGAAATGTAATAATTGTTCTCAGCTGAAGTCTGTTACATTTAAGTAAACTTTCAGCTCTTTTCTTACACAGTTTTGTAATAAATAGTTTACCATGCTTGTTTCCTGGAGTTTTAAGCCAGGTTGGAATGTGGGGATTTTTATGAACATCTTCGTGTCGCATCTTTAGAAGGTACTGAATCTAAATACCAAGTTTGGTGTTTATCTAACTTTTCGTTTTTAAGTTACTGTTCACACACATACGGATCTTTTTCTAAAAATGTTTTTTTTATTCAGAGGGCTCAAAACATATATTTCCGATGAAATCTCGGTATCTAACTTTTGGTTGGAATGTAATACCTCCTCTACCTACTATGTTTGTGGTAGAAAAAGTAAAATCGATAACGCGTTATGATGTAATGTCAAACAGGAAATTCGTCTGTCTCTTTACCAGGCAGAAACTAGATGAAGAACTTCGGAATGTATAGGAGAGTAAAGTTATAGTTACAGAGTAAAGTTACGAACTTTTTCCATGCATAAGGCAACTTGAGGAGAAGGGAAATTCGTGAAAATCCTTGCGTCGTATCCTTGGAAGATGCTGGACTTAACACACAAAGAAAAAGAGAGAATCTTTTCTAAAAATATTTCTAATTTCTAGGTCGAAGAGATTACCATCTCTACCTATAACTCGCTGAAGAAGTTGTGTTATACTACTACCTTTAACTGGAATAAGGCATTAAAAGTTTCATTTTCGTGAAAGAGACAATACACATTGTTTTAATCTATAATATTTTTCACGTTTCCAATTATAGAAACATTTGAGGCTACTGTAATAACATTTTGACAGCAGCCTGGGAAAATTAAGCATTATACAGGGTGATTTATGAAGAATTGACAAGCTTATTTCTTTAATTGTTTCAAAACGAGTTATGCTAGTGACAACTTATTATACCTGAAATGCAGAGGAATTTTGGTAGATTATTTACCTCTATAGCAAATGTTGAAAATGTCCTCCATCCTGCATAAGGCACAACTCAACACGTCATGCCATGTTACTGGTCACCCGTTGGAGGACTCTGCTGTTAATAGCTTGAATCTCCTGTGTAATGTTGTGCTTCAGATCGTCCATTGTCTGGGGACATGTGGCATAAACCCTGTCTTTTAAGTAACCCCATAGAAAGAAGTCCGGCGATGTCAAATCCGGAGATCTCGGTGGCCACAGGTTCTTGGAAATTATTCGGTCGTCAAAGAAACTTACAATTATTGCCATGAATTCATTTGATGTATGGCATGTAGCGCCGTCCTGCTGAAAATATCCTTTGCTCAGCTCTGCATCGTCTAGTTGCTCAGCAAAGTCCAGAAAATCCGTCGGTACTCTGCAGTGTTCACATTGTTTAAAAAAAATGGTTCCACTATTCTTTGTGCGGATATTGCGCAACAAACTCTGATTTTAACGGGGTGCATAGGTGGTTCATGAATAACATGTGGATTTTCACTGGCCCAATAGCGTAAGGAATTTGAATTCACATAGCCGGATAAATGGAACCATGTTTCATCTGTGAACCATGTGATGGACAATATGGCAGGATGTTGCACAATGAACGCCTGAAACCAACGACAATAATTAAGTCGTCTATTCTTATCCGCTTCCTGTAACTGATGGACAACCCATCACAGAATTTGCATAATGAGTTCTAAGCCGAGACACTCTACGCTACAAAAACCGTACAATTATTTGAGTTACGTATCAGCATACATGCTGAGATTGTGAGTTTACGAGACGCAGGCGAAGGACGTTCCAAATGTAAATTCTGGAAAATGTAAGATATAAGCCCCATTTCACTAAGATGATCTCGAAACTGTTGACATCCATCCCTTCCACTCATCTTTAGCTAGACCACTGCCAGAGACAGTGGTGATAAACCCGCTTCAAAGTATTGACGTCATGTGCAGACAACAGACTGGCGGCAACGGCCGAATAAATATGAAGACCCCGTATGAACTGAGTGTCATGACGTCATTGTTTTGAGTCAATTTTTGAAGCGAGCGTCAGCTCTAAAGGGAGGAACGTAATGTAGTACATGTATGTCGGAGAACTTGCCTAGCAAGTACGGCGTTCAATCCGAAGAGGACTAATACGGGAATTTGTCGCGGTTACTTTGTATTATCTTATTTGCTGAGCGCCTGTTATTGTTTTACTATTTTGAATTTTGAGTTCTTTGTCCTCCGGCTAGCTATTATTACCAGTCGAGCAAATCTCTTAAACAGGGTGTGTAAACGGAAAGGAGTTGTTACTAAAAGATAACACTGATAAAAGAATTTGTTTTTACAATTTTATTGGCGTCACACTTAGTTAATTTCAAAGATTTACTTTTGATACACGCCCGACTGAAACTGTTATCTTTTCGAATGTAAGTATAATCACTTATTTGCCGCACATTATTTATTTGAGTATTTCACATTTTTGTAACTAGTTTTACGACGCGAGAGATTCTGTAGAATTGCGCGACGTGTAACCCGTGAATGATTCTATTAAACTGCGCGACGTGTAACGCGTGAATGATTCTCTTAAACTGCGCGACGTGTAACCCGTGAATGATTCTGTTGAACTGCGCGACGTGTAACCCGTGGATGATTCTGTTGAACTGGGCGATACTTGTCTCTGGCTTCATAATTTATACTCCCTCACCCCGGTATGCCTAAACATTATAACAGAACTGCTATTGGTTAATAAAGTGCGCCAACATTAGCGTTTATTTTTATATCCAATCAAAATTACGAACACATATGCTCTAGGGAAAATATTCCCTCCATTTCTAAAGAAAAGCGCGCTACTCTGACGTCATTTGTTTGTGTCTTCTAATTGATAAACAACTCGCCCCCTCGCTCATTGTTATCCGCTCCTATTGTCAGTTTCAGTGAGGCCGTGTAAACTTATTTCCTAACAATGCTTATAATTAATAAACATCTCAAATCATTGTCATACAATAGTGCTAATTTACACTACAATCACTCTGGCATTCACAGTGTTGTGATATAAAATACTCCCTCAAACTATATTAATCATTAGACGTAGACCAAACATGCATCGCAATGTCACACGCAAAAGCTAAAATAAAATATAATACAAAATTAAGCATGTTAATATTTCTTTTATAACCTACCAATGTCCATTCATTCCATACAGATCCTGTATTTATTTATATTCGCAGAAGGGAGCCGCAGCACACTCTGTTGAGAAATTCATTTTACCTTACGCAGCGATAACAAGCACGCCGCCTGCATCTTTCACCGACCTTCGATATTAATAAAACAAAATAGCGCGAAAGAAAGTTTGGTAGGACATATACCGTGCAGACCGCCGTGGTTACTACCACGCGGAGCGTTCTGACTGAACGCCTTGCTTGCTATGCAACATCTCCAACACATGAGTCATACGCCCCTGCGGAAGTACTGGATGGATTGAATTCTAGGTTCAGCGGCTAGACCAATGAGGTCATGATATTCTGAAATGTACACCCATAAGATTAGTGGATTATGCGTGGATTATAAAACCAGATTTTATGTTAAAGTTGCATCAAATTAAGTGTTCGTTCTGAAATAATCTACGTTTATATTTGCAAGAACGTTATAAAATATAAACGGATTAACACAAATAATTACAACTGTAAATTGTTTTGAGATGGGTGTTAAATGAATGGAAATGCAAGACGTATCTAAAGCTGGCCGAGACAGCTTCATGTTTTATTTCAAATGAAAAATACGAGATTGTAAACATCAGCACCGGAGAATCTCGCAATTTACACAGCGGTTGTTTGCAAGCGTCAAACGAAACGGGAGGCGAGAGAAGAAAAATCAAATTAAGTAATCAGAAGCGTTAACAAGGATACAGAGCAAAACATAACACGAATGATAAAAAAATGATATTAAAGGTACTAATGATGTTGCTTTGCAAATGAAGAGACTTAATTGGGATCAGTAATGCCAAAATAAAAACTAAAAAGTTTATTAGGATCCGCACCTAAGTGTATCATTCTCACAACGTATGGGTATTCATTAAAGATGCTTCTTAAAATTTGTGCTACAGCTATCGAGATTAACAGTATTTGTACCTCATTATTTTTAATGTGGTAGATGACATTCTGAAAATGTCTCATCTAAACTTGTACATAGTATCATCTTCAATTTACAAATACGAGAACCATCGTTTGCATTGCTGTTATAATACAGTATTGATTTGGACTTTACCAATAATAATAGTAATAATAATAATGTGACTGACCAGAATTTTAACTGCCACTTCACTAAGTTCTTATTGTCACTTCACTAATTAGTTAATATTTTCTCTGTCACTTCGCTTTTCTTCGCGACATAGCGGCGTAATCAAATACATGCGACTCCTTCCGTCCACTTCACTCGCCCGGGAGTCCAACACAAGACCTCTCTAATCTCTCACAGTAGCAGCACTGATTGTAAGTCGTAACCTCACTCGTAAAACACACTCACTAACTGGCTCACTCGCAATAACGCTCGCTTATATAGCACTTGGAATTTTCAGTTACTTCTAGAATGTTCGGAAGGCAGGGAGAAGGAAAACTTCCAGAAATTCTGGCTATCTCTCGACAGCGTTTCTGGTTCTTACGTTGGACGAGAGCGCTACTTACCTCTCGGTATATCCTACCAGCCGGCCGCTTGGTGCCAACCAATTGCTAGCTCGGCAGGTAGTTGCGTCAAAATGTGCACTTCCAATGTAAGCTATGATGCAAAAATCGTATGTGTTGCATTCATATGCCTTCTCTACTCGCTCCCTCTGTAGGCCAGTACGTGTCATATTTTTACTTATGTTTTATTTGGGAATTATCTACCATACAGCAGTTTTCCTACAATCCATTCATACTTTTATTTTTCCATAAATCCCTATCCTGTGCATCTTCATCTGTTAGACCTCTAGATGCCATGCTTCTTCGGAGCCCACCCATCCATTGATCTCTCTGTCTTCCTCGTCCTTTGTTTCCTTCACTTCCCATTCTATCACCAATCTTACTATTCTACCATTTTCCATCTTTTTCACAAGGCCACACTATTTTAATCTTCTCAAAATTACATCCATCATTTCACGAATTTTTGTATTTCTAATTTCACCAATTCTTTAGATTTGAGAAGCCCTCCGCCAAAAATCCATCTCTGTTTTTAATAATTTTCTTTCTTTTTGCCTTTTTATTGTCCAGGTTTCTGCTCCATATAGTAATATAATTTATACTATTGACTTAAAATGAGCTTTTTAGTTTTATTTAAAATGTTTGTGCTCCATAATATCGAGTTCAACATTCCAATTGGTTGTCTTTCTTCACTTATTCTTTTCATAATCTACTAGTTCCATTTGCTTCTACGATTTATACCAAATACTTAAATATATTGACCATTCTAATTTCCCCATTGATAACCTTTAATTTTTCATCCATGTTCGTTGTTGATGATAAATATTCTGTTTTCTTAAAGCTAATATTAAGTCCCCATATCCTTCAATTAATTTTCATATCATGTATGACTCTTTTGTGCTATTATTATCTGTCGTGATGTAAGAAGTAATTTTTATTCATTAGATTTCCCATCCTGTTACATTTTTGGACCATTAGAGTAAACAAACATATATATATATATATATATATATATATATATATATTAGACAGCATGGCCTAAAAATAGAACTTCTAAGAAGTGCACAGGAGCTAAAACGTTCACTATGAGCAACTTTGGTTACAATTCCAATCACATGGCAATTACCTTTTGTATTTGACATGTGTAATAAATCGACGTGGTTTGATTAGGTTTTACTTTTCATCATGTATTTTTACATTATTAATTTCTTATGGCGGTAGCATTATTTGTGCACAGCACAAATCGTCATACTTCAATTCGTTGTAGACTTAAGCTATACGTTATATTTACAGCCTTCTGCTTTCTTTAATCTAAAACTTTCTCTTTCAACTAGTATAACCTATGTACATAAAGATTTAAATGGCGGAAATACTGAATTCAGAAGAAACTGAAATGGAAGAGCCAGTTGAAATTACAGAAGCAGCAGAAAGAATACCACTAGAAGTACGTTGCAAAACTATCCACAAAGCAATATGATACAGCATTTAATCACTTCATTGCCTGGCGTAAGGTAAAACATGTTGAAAATAATTTCACTGAAAATGACTGGTAGCGAAACAACAAAACATCTGATATCTCGCTTTATAACATCATCTCTCTTGTTTCAAGAACCGTGTTCTAAACGTAGGGTCTCTACTCGCAAAATAAAACCCTACTTTTTACCCCTTGTATCGCAATCTACTACAGGGTGATTTATGAAGGACGGGCACACTTATTTCTTTAATTATTTCAAAACGAGTTATGCTAGCGACAACTTATTATACCTGAACTGCAGAGGAATTTTGGGAGATTATTTACCTCTATAGAAAATGTTGAAAATGTCCTCCATCCTGCATAAGGCACAACTCAACACGTCGTTCCATGTTACTGGCCACACGTTGGAGGACTCTGTTGTCAATAGCTTGAATCTCCTGTGTAATGATATGCTTCAGATCGTCCAATGTCTGGGAACGTGTGGCATAAACCCTGTCTTTTAAGTAACCCCATAGAAAAAGTCCGACGATGTCAAATCCGGAGATTTCGCAGGCCACGGGTTCTTGGAAATCATCCGGTCGTCAAAGAAACTTGCAATTAGTGCCATAGATTCATTTGATGTATAGCATGTAGGCCATCCTGATGAAAATATCCTTGACTCAGCTCTACATCGTCTAGTTGCTCAGCAAACTCCATGAAAATCCATCGGTACTCTGCAGTGTTCACATTGTTTAAAAAAAATTGGTCCCGCTATTCCCTGTGCGGATATTGCGAACCAAACTCCAATTTTAATTTTATTTGAGTTCACATAGCCGGATAAATGGAACCATGCTTCATGTGTGAACCATGTGGTGGACAATATGGCAGGATTTTGCACAATTAACGCTTTAAATCAACGACAATAATTCCGTCGTCTATCCTTAGCTGGCTTCTATAACTGATGGACAACCGTAATCCTATACGGCTTTAGGCCTGCACTTTTCACAGCTCTCTGACACATTGAGTAGCTGTACCCTGTCTCCTGCGACAAACCTCTTAATGGTTTTTTGGGCGACTGATCCAGTCGTGCTCTTACGTCAACAACCGTGGGAAGCCTAGATGAACGAGTTTTGCCCTTTTCACTCACCAGAGATCCAGTTGATTCCACTTTGTTTACCATTCTCAGTATTGTGTTTCTTTGGGGAGGATTCCGAACTCCAAATTATCTCTGGTATGCCCTTTGAATAGCTGTAATTTAATTCTTAATCAAGTATTGCTTTACAAGGAAGAGTCGTTCATTTAATGTGTTCTCCATTTTCACGTTGACTAGAACAAAACCTCAACAACAGTTGCCGACAATAAAACTAACAATTAAGAATAAAACATGAACATCTGCGCATCTAGTGACAGGCAGTCAAAACTCCAGAACATTCTGCTTAATTTGGTGCTAAAATTGGGGCATTGAGTGAATCTCGAACAAAATAATTGAAGAAAGAAATGTATCAGTTGTTCATAAGTCATCCTGTATTAAAGAGTACTGGCAGGACAACATCCTTGTAACAGTCCTTAGGGTATAAAATTCCCTGATTACATAATTATTTTACATCATCCATAAACTTTGCTTCATCTTTGTCTCTGCAAGGATTATGTGCCGAGTCAATTGAAACTAACTGCTATAAAATATTTTTTGTGAAACTTCGTCATATATACATCATCCTCTTGCATGTAGCGATTCAATTACTTTTCCACCTAATTCACAGAGCATGGAATGGCCTAAAATAATTCAGTAACACATACATTTATTTTCACTAGATTATCACTATGTTGTGTTTTTCTTGCTTCGAACCCCGGCGCCAGCGGCAGGATGATTATAGGAATGAAACATAAAATTTGTCACGGTAGGTTGTCAGAAGCAATAAGTTGCGGTAACATCGTTCATATTTTTTGCTGTCAGGATGATGGACATGGGGCCAGGATAAGGGATGATGAATATGATGGAGCGCGAGAAAAAGTTTACAGAAACTGCTACGAAACCGATGTATCTTGTAGCAGTTTGTTATATAGCAAACCTAAATGTTATATGATCTATAAACAGATGCATAAAAGCATTTCGCAATCAAAATAGTACGTAAGTGATTACTTGCATATTGAAAATGTTATAACCGCAAGTTAAACCGTGAAGTAGATGGTTTTTTGCTGCTACGTATGGTAAAAATCTTCCGGTAGCCTTCGCCCCAAATGTTTTTTCCGGTGGCCTTTGCCCCAAATGTTTAAAAAAATATTAACTTTGTAATTTGACTGTTTCTTTAAATATTATATTTATATTTGCCTCTGCTGTGTCATTATTATTGTTAAGGACATGTTTCTCTTAGCAGGGTTGTGGTGCGACTGAAGAATGTAGGCTTACACAGATTATAATTTTACTTCATTCCTTTTATTAATGCTTCACACGATTTAAATAACACTTTACTGATATAGAGAGAGCTCTGAGATTTTTTTTATTAATTACTTGCACTTTTTAACACGCAAAACTATTTTCGTCTCACACGAATACGTATTAAATTTCTCGAGGACACATCTCGCGTCCGGTTAGGAACACTGTCTGCAAGCAACGCGTCCAGTTATGAGCGCTGTCTACAAAAAACTGACGTGATTTCTACCGCCTAAATTTGTAAATTTCTGTATTTCAAGTCTTTGATTGGCTATTCCTAATTCAATAGAATAACTTCATTTAACTAAAGCTTTTTCTGTTTGTTGATTGGCTATTTTATGAACTGTCACAAAAATTGCATTAATGTTGCTCCAAGAATGACTAGTAGCATTATTACACTTTCTTATTCATTATTGTCTCAAGGTTACCTCATTGTTAGCAACTTTTAACCTATTATTCTCATAGCTCCTACATTATTAAATTATGTAATACATTCACATAACATTATTACACATGTATACAATAATATAAACATATACAATGACTGTAATATATACTTTTTATATATTGTTACATACACATATTGCTTTAAGGTGGGCTTTTATTGAATTTATATATCATATAATTACACTGAAATCAATTAAGTGTTAAAAATACCGCCTCAGCCGTTTACTGTTACAGAATGATATGGGCTGAGCTTTTGTTTGGTAGAAGATAAAGGTAGATAGATAGATGGATGGATGGATGGATGGGTAGGTGGGTGGGTGGGTGGATGGATGGATGGGTGGGTGGCAGGGTGGGTGGGTGGCTGGGTGGGTGGGTGGGTGGATGGATGGATGGATGGATGGGATGGGATGGGATGGGATGGATTGGATGGATTGGATGGATTGGATTGGATGGATGGATTGGATGGATTGGATGGATGGGATTGGATGGATGGGATTGGATGGATGGGATTGGATTGGATGGGATGGGTTTGGATGGATGGGATGGGTTTGGATGGATGGGATGGGATTGGATGGATGGGATGGGATGGGATGGGATTGGATGGATGGGATGGGATTGGATGGATGGGATGGGATTGGATGGATGGGATGGGATGGGATTGGATGGATGGGATGGGATGGGATTGGATGGATGGATGGATAAGGTATCTTTATTAGTTTAAAATTAATGAAGTTATTACACAAATATTTAGTGTATGGGTCATTGACCGTACATGCGTATATAAGATGCAAGGTATGGTGACAAAATAAACAACAGAAAAAGAAAACAAAATAAAAAAAGAAGAAGAAGGAAAACACAGATAAATTACCTTTGACTAACTGAACAAATTTGACATAGCTTCGCGCACTTTAGCCAAGAAATTGTCCATGTTTTGTCAGTTCTTCTGGTCAGCCAGTAGATCCCAACATGCCAATCTATAAGGACTTAAAAATTTTTCTTAGAGCTTAATTGTTCGCTGATTCCACCAAAATATGTACCAGTCCTCATCCAATTTACAGAATAGGCAGATTCTCCTGCCAGAATTGTCAGTCATTTTCTGTGCCCTCCAGCCCCCCAGTCTAAACCATGCCATTCCTGATCTTTCCTTTCTTCCTAAGTTAAGTATATATGCATCTTTATCCCAGTCAAATTTTATTTCATTTGCTAGACTGACAGAAGGCTTAATTTTGCAATCCGATTCTAGTTCCTGAAGGTAAAGATGTTGACAAACGGAGCCCCCCCCCAGAAACCGGCGCATAGATCTGGATGACGACGGGCGCAACACATGAACACATCCAACACCGTCCGGGCCCAATTTAAACCCCAAGACCCTGGAGAGTCCCCGAAGGAGCGCCTGCCCGAAGGCACCCCTAACCGAGTTGTCCCTGGAAGAAACCTCTATAGAGTGCAAAGCCACCGTCCAGCCGCAACTCGCCAAACGCCGTCACCTGGTCCTACAACCCTGAAACAAATGACAAGGAAGATGATGAGTATAGGAAATGAGGGGCAGCGGATTCGTGGTAGAAGATAAACCACCTCCTTTCGCCTGCCGACCCGGGGAAGCCACAAAAATCAATGGGTCGGAGTGGACTGTCGCAGGGGATCGAACCCGAACCCCCTGAATGCGAGTCTCACACGTTACCGTGGCGCCACTCGCTCCATTTTTGTTTGGTAGAACTTACAATTAGAATTGAAGTAGTTCGTTTAGTTCAGCTGAAGTAACTCAACACCAGTTGATGCAACACCTCGAAAGGGAAATGAGCCGACCATATGATCCAGGCAAGGGGGCATTATTAGAGCCCATTCACATAGAAAAGTAATCACAGGTGCAGCATAAACGCAAGGCTGTGCATCCATGTTTCATGTAACGCGTTACGTAACGCAAGAGATTGCTAACTTTATGTTTGCGTTGCGTGCAAAGAGAAAAAATCTTATGTGTTACACTCACATGACTTTCTCTACTCTTCTACAAACTATTTTTACAAACGCTTATTCTCCATCTACTTCATGTTAATCGAGATAAAAATTTGCAGACTCTATCTTATTGCTAATTTTCTTGTAGATGTAAGGGGAATATATATTTACAACGGCAATATAGAAATACAGTAGCCTTTAAGCACATACATATCTCTTAATAGCTGGTTGCTAGGTGCAGCACCATTCTCTTTGCCTCAGATTAATATTCTTTGCATATACAAGACAAAAAAAATGAATAACGAATTCCCATTTGAGAAAATAAGTATTGAAAAATTTAAGGGAATAACAAGCAATATCTCGAAAAGGGTTCACTCAACAAAAAAAATGTATGACATAAATTGTGTATTTTAAAGCGATCTACATCTTTTGTGTAGTAAACTTTTGTCTATCTCTTATGGTTTACCAGTTATGCAAAAATCGTTCACAATGAAGAATACTTTTGGAGAAATTCCCAGAAAATTCAAGATATACATTTTATTTGTCATGAAAATATCTTAAACGTATGATATTTGAATCAAAATCGTTAGAGCCATTTTTAAGAAAATTAAAATTTTCGAAAAATGTTCCATTTAAAGGGTAATCTGGGGTGGAGGGATTTTCTTGAAAACCTTCGTGTCGCATCTCTGGAAGATACTGAACGTAAATACCAAGTTTGGTGTTTATCCGACTGTTCGTTTCTGAGTTATGCTGTTCACAGAGACAGACACACAGACACACACGGATATGTTTCAAAAGTGCTTTTTTTGGATTCAGGGGGTCTCAAAACATATATTTCCGGTGAAATATTGGTATCGAATTTTTGGGTGGAATACAATACTTCCCTTAGTTACTATACGTAGTAGAGAAAGTAAAAATTCTGTATTCCTTTATCCGTGCATTTCCAGCCTCTGAAATGCACATGATTGCGATCCGAAAATTTACGCCATCTGCTGTATAATCATGGTACTCTTCCATGTCATTTTAAATGCTGATACCAGATGCTGATCTGTTGTTTGCTTGGTACAAAACTTTTCTATGTGCTATTTTTGTTATAAAAGACTGGATACATTTTCATATTGGATATAAATGGATATATTATTCAATTTGAAGCTTGTGATATACTCGGAAGACTTCCGCATGGAATTTACGTGCCAACTTCTTGTGTTTACGGCTGCATTGTGAATGGTCTTACCTCACACCTGCCCTTATGCTGCGTCATGTTAGCGTTACGTCTTCATTGTGAATGGGGCCTTCGAGTTGGCCTGTGAGCCGCAGCAGAACCTTTCAAATGCAGCACAGTTTTAGAGAACAGAAGCCGCTACTTCTTTAACAAGTAGCTTCAATTGGTCTCTAAGTATCTTATTAGTCTTAATGCATACCGAACTAGATATAATGCCAACAGAGTGCCCGAGGTCGTTAACGGAATCGCGAATGGAAGATCTGCAGTTCAAATCACGCCAGAACCGTCTTCCCTTTATTGAGATTTTTTCCAGGTTTATCTCACTCCTCATAACTAACAAATGCCGGAGAGATACCCTTAACTTAAGCCTGGAACGTTTGCTTCCCAAATTTTCCTTCCCAATTATTATTTCATGTATCACCAGGGTCACCTCTGTGGTGCGATATGAAATAAGAAGGAGCGTTAAACACTATAAAAAATCTGATGTGTTACACTCACATGACTTTCTCTACTCTTGTACAAACTATTTTTACAAACGCTTATTCTCCATATGCTTCATGTTAATCGAGATATCGAGATGTCAATCTTATTGGTAATTTTCATGTAGATGCAAGGGGAATATGCTAGGTTTAAAGCGATAGTCAAATATTTTAACGATGGTTGCTATGTGGCGCATTCCATTCTCTTTACATGTCCAGGACGTAAAAAAACGAATAACGAATTTTAGAAAAACTATAAGTATTGGAAAATTTAAGGGAATAACAAGCAATATCTCGAAAACGGTTCACTCAACAAAAGAAATGTGTATGACATAAATTGTGTATTTTAACCCGATCTACATTTTATGTATAGTAAAATTTTGTCTATCTCTTATGGTTTACCAGTTATGCAAAAGTCGTTCACAATGAAGAATACTTTTGTAGACATTCCCAGAAAATTCGAGATATACATTTCATTTCTCATGAGAATATCTTAAACATATGATATTTTCATCAAAATCGTTAGAGCCATTTTTGAGAAAATTAAAATTTTCGAAAAGTGTTCCATGTAAAGGGTAGTCTGGGGTGGGGGGATTTTCTTGAAAACCTTCGTGTCGCATCTCTGGAAGATACTGAACCTAAATACCAAGTCTGGTGTTTATACGACTGTTCGTTTCTGAGTTATGCTGTTCACAGACACACAGACAGACACACAGACAGACACACAGACAGACACACACACGGACATGTTTCCAAAAATGCTTTTTTTTGGATTCAGTGAGTCTCAAAACATGTATTTCCGGTGAAATCTCGGTATCGAATTTTTGGGTGGAATGCAATACTTCCCCTACTTACTATACGTAGTAGAGAAAGTAAAAACGTATAGGTACATGCCGGTACCGAAAATCGAACCTGAGTCCCGTCATATATCAGACAGCGAAACTACCGCACACTACGAGGACGATCTTTAGTAGCACTATTATTCCAAATAAATGGTATAACAAGCCAGAATTATTATAACACAGCTTTGTCCCCAGGAGGTCAATGCTGGACGTAAACCTTACCGTCTTACTCCGACAGACAAGAGTCAGAACACTGTATTTGATGCTGCTCTTGTAATTTTAATCCATTCTTATTCTTCTCTTTCCCTATATAAATCTTTAGTGCTGTATTATTGTAAGACTCCAGGGACACGAAAAAAGCATATACGGCCATCAGGTTCGTACAGTTTTTGTATGTTCCAAGTCTAGACTGAAACTGTTCGATAATAAAAGCAATTTATGTGAAACGTTCTATGTTACAAAACAATAATGGCAAGTAAGCTTTCATCTCTGGAAACTGAGATTTTTACTTTCTCTACTACCTGTAGTAAGTAGGGGAAGTATTGTATTCCACCCAAAAATTCGATATCGAGATTTCGCCGGAAATACATGTTTTGAGTCCCCCTGAATAAAAAAAGCGTCTTTAGAAAAATGTTCGTATGTTTGTCTGTCTGTGTGTCTATGGATATGTTGCATATACCTAATTTTTCATGTAATCTTCAGAGTGGGGTAAATCTTTATAATTGGATTTTGCGAGATTTTAGAGTAAAGCATGGTTTCATTTATATGGTTATGTTTCATCGCAAAATAACAGATATTGTAGCACAGAGAAACCCGATTTTACACACGAGATACTCTTGTATGACGCGAAAATTGATGTGCAGTAAATGTGTACACAATAATAGGGCCTATATTCTTTGAGCAAATAATAAATGCAGAGAGGTACCGGAATAACTCATCATTTTTTCAAAGCATGACCAACGTGCAATATCAGTCTGAATGTTTCCAACTAGACTTTGCGCGCGGTGTGGATAGAGAAGGACATTTCCAACGTATGTGCTTATTATCATCGTAACTGTAACCGTAAATATGAGAACAGGAGGGTTGTGCGGACATTATAACTGTTTTTGCGGGAGCCGGCGCACGAGCTACGTGCGGTTGCCACAGTGTTAACGAAAAGCAATGTATTATTTCGCGTTTTTTTTTCTCCACAAATTAGTAAACATTTTTCTGAATGTTTAGCAAAACCTTACAAATTAAAGAAATATATTGATTAACTTTCTTCAGTTCATATGAATAAAATGTGAACACCATGCGAGTATGGTCATAAAATTTTAATTATCATCTCGAAAAAAAAACTTGGTGATAGTGTTAGTCCTTCTCAACATATTCAGCTTTCAATGCGACACATTTTCCCCAACGATGACTGTCTTGGCGGAGACCTTTATTGTAGAAGTCTGCATTTTGGCTGTTCAGGAAACGTTTTCCACCTCGAAAATAATCTCGTCGTCAGTTTCGAAATGCCTGCCACTCAATGGTTTCTTCATTCGAGGAAAGAGAAAGAAGTCACTGGGTACCATATCAGGGGAATACGGGGGATGAGGCAAATTTTGATAGCCCAAAGAAGCAGCATATGTGACTGTGTCTGAGAAGAATGAACTAGGGCGTTGTCGTGGAGCAAAACACCCCATTCGACAGCTTCCCGCGACGCTTCATCTTGACAGCCTTCCATAACCTCACCAAGAGATTTCGATAACATTCTCCTGTGATGGTTGCCCCCTTACGAGCGTAATCTGTTAGCACCACACCATGGAAATCCCAAAAAGCAGTTAGCATCAACTTTCTCGATAATTTTTGGGTCTTCGCCTTCTTCGATGGTGGTGAATCCACATTTCCCCCTGCTTACTTTGCTGCTTTGTATCGGGGTCATAGTGATACACCCAGTACTCGTCCATGGTGATTAGGCAGCTAAAAAAGTCTTCTGGGTTGGGCTGACAAAACTGCAACGTTTCCGTTGTTGCCTCGGTTAGTCGGGCTTTTTGAACCTTTGAAACTTTTTACTTTCTCTACTACGTATAGTAAGTAGGGGAAGTATTGTATTCCACCCAAAAATTCGATACTGAGATTTCACCGGAAATACATGTTTTGAGACCCCCTGAATCCAAAACAAGCATTTTTAGAAACATGTCCGTGTGTGTGTCTGTGTGTGTGTGTGTGTGTGTGTGTGTGTCTGTGAACAGCATAACTCAGAAACGAACAGTCGGATAAACACCAAACTTGGTATTTAGGTTCAGTATCTTCCAGAGATGCTACACAAAGGTTTTCAAGAAAATCCCCCCACCCCAGACTACCCTTTACATGGAACATTTTTCGAAAATTTTAATTTTCTCAAAAATGGCTCTAACGATTTTGATTAAAATATCATATGTTTAAGATATTGTCATGACAAATGAAATGTAGGTATATCTCGAATTTTCTGGGAATGTCTCCAAAAGCATTCTTCATTGTGAACGACTTTTGCATAACTGGTAAACCATAAGAGATAGACAAAATTTTACTACACAAAAAACGTAGATCGCGTTAAAATACACAATTTATGTCATATACATTTTTTTTGTTGATCGAACCATTTTCGAGATATTGCTTGTTATTCCCTTAAATTTTTCAATACTTATTTTCTCAAATGGGAATTTGTTATTCACTTTTTTGTCTTGGATAAGCAAAGAATATTAATCTGTGGCAAAGAGAATGGTGCTGCACCTAGCAACCAGCTATTAAGAGACATGTATATGCTTAAATCTACTGTATTTCTATATTGCCGTTGTAAATATATATTCCCCTTACATCTACAAGAAATTCAGCAATAAGATAGTTTCTACAAATGTTTATCTCGATTAACATGAAGTAGATGGAGAATAATCGTTTGTAAAAATAGTTTGTACAAGAGTAGAGAAATTCACGTGAGTGTAACACATCAGATTTTTCATGTTCAAAATGTCCTGCAAGATGTTCAAAACTGATCCGTGACTGATTTTCACTTTTTGATTATCGCTTTGATTGTGATACGCCAGTCTTCGAGCACCAGGGCCTCCACGTCCCTTGAGATTCCCGGTTCTTCACAGAGAGATGGTCTGCTATTCATTCGGACATATACAGAGTGAACCAAAAAACTACCAAATAGCTGCGCGGTGATTTTCCTGTCCGCATCCTTGGCGCGGATGAAACCATACATTTTAAAACTACTTTAAAAGGCTTAACTTACCAACTTTATGAAAAGAGATGCTGAAACTGGCCACCGTCGTTGTCCATACATTTTTGGCTCTTCTTTAAGAAACTATCCATCACTCACCGTAGTTCACGTTGAGAAATGCTGGCAATTTTCTGGCGGATATTTTGTTTTAATTCTTCCAAGGTGTGTGGGTTTTTCTTTACTTTGTTTTAAGTTACTCCAGAGATGGAAATCGCAGAGGGTTAGGTCGGGGGACCGAGGGGGCCAAACATCTGTACTAATAATTCTGTCCTCAAACACACTTTGAATTTTTCTCATCGAAATATTGGCCGTATAAGCTGTTGTAGAGTCTTGTTGAAAAAATTCAAAATCACGCTCCCGGCTGTTAATTCTCTAAAAAAAGGGGACAAAATTGTATTCACATATGTACGGGCGTCAACTGTTGACTCGAAAAAAATTGGCGAGTGGATAGTTTCCTAAAGAGGTGCCAAAAATGTGTGGACAACGACAGTGGCCAGTTGTATGGTTTCATCCGCGCCTTTCTATGATAGCGGCAGACGGCAATGGGTGCCGTGGACACGGACAGGAAAAACACCGCGTAGGCGGTTCGTAGTTTTTTTGCTCTCCCTGTATATGATGGTGCATTGTTGCTATCACTTCCACCACTTCAGCATGGATTGTTACAGCGTTGTTTCTCTTCAAATGCAGAAAACGAATTACCGTATGATGCTCCAGTTTATCAATGGGGTGTGCCGTTTTGTTTTTACTCCTCTAGAGGCGTGCTATGGTACTATGGCCCGGGGATTTCCAATCGTACCAGGACTGCAGACATGTAAATGCAAAAAAAGCTTAACTTTCTTTTTTCGAGGTGATAATTAAAACTTTATGACGACCCCTCGTATACGTAGGGGTACAAAATTATTTCATATATACAGGCAGAGATGCTTCGCAGTAACGAACGGCTCTAAAGCGCACTTCTTTTGGAAGTACAGGCTCATTATTGGTTACATCTGAGATAATGCATTAACTTGCAAAGAGATAAAGCTCCAAACCCTATTAAGAGTAGGGGTGGGAGATGGGAGACGGTTTTTCACCGACTCGTATAATCGGAGATGCCCTGTTGAAGGAGTTGCCCGGTCGATACTGCCTTGCAGAAGACCGCGGTACGTAGCGGTTGTCATTCAGTAGTTGACAGCTAAAACAATGTATGAAGCAGCCAGTGGTACACAAGTACACAAACTCAGTAATTTTTACTTTCTCTGCTACGTATAGTAAGTAGGGGAAATATTGTATTCCACCCAAAATTTAGATAACGAGATTTCACCGGAAATACGTGTTTTGAGGCTCCCTGAATCCAAAAACAGCATTTTAGAAAAAGGCCCGTTTTTATATCTGCGTGGTATGTCTATGTCTTTGGAGCAGCATAACTCAAAAACGAAAAGTCGGATTAACCCAAAGTTGGTTACTTAGGTTCAGTACCTTCCAAAAATGCGACACGAAGATTGTCAAGAAAATCCCTCTACTCCAGACTACCCCTTACATGGAACATTTTTCAAAGCTTTTGGTTTTCTAAAAAATGACTCTGACGATTTCGTTTAAAATACCATACATTAAATATGTTTACATTACAAATGAAATGCATATCTTGAATTTTCTGACAATAGTCTGTGAAGCCCACTTCATTTGGAAGGAATTTTGTATAATCTTGTGTAACTGGTAAACGTTACGTGATAGACGAAAACATACTACACAAAAAATGTGGATCTGTTTAAAACATACAATTTATTTCAAATAAGCTTTTTTGTGGCATAAGCCGTTTCTGAGATATCCGTCATTTCTTGGTCATTCTCCTTAAGTCCTTTCAACATTCAGTTGTTTCCCGCGATGTCATGGAAACTATGGAATTTTAAGGCCAGCATATGGCGTCTAGTTCTTAAACATTTGACTATCGCTGTTCTCTTTTTCTCTATAACGAAATGTACAATGTAGCTATTTCTGCAAAGGTTGATTTGAATTAAAATATAATAGATAGAAAAATAAGCTTGAGTAGAATAATTTGTATGCCCACTAACAAAGGGTAGAGAAAGTCATTTGAATATATCACATCATATTTTTACTATAGTATAAGTTTTTAAGTGGATAACGCCAGATTTTTACTTTCTCTACTACGTATAGTAAGTAGGGGAAGTATTGCATTCCACCCAAAAATTCGATACCGAGATTTCACCGGAAATACATGTTTTGAGACCCCCTGAATCCAAAAAAAGCATTTTTGGAAACATGTCTGTGTGTGTGTCTGTGTGTCTGTGAACAGCATAACTCAAAAACGAACAGTCGGATAAACACCAAACTTAGTATTTAGATTTAGTATCTTCCAGAGATGCGACACGAAGGTTTTCAAGAAAATCCCCCCACCCCAGACTACCCTTTACATGGAAGATTTTTCGAAAATTTTAATTTTCTCAAAAATGGCTCTAACGATTTTGATTAAAATATCATATGTTTAAGATAATGTCATGAGAAATGAAATGTATATCTTGAATTTTCTGGGAATGTCTCCAAAAGTATTCTTCATTGTGAACGACTTTTGCATAACTGGTAAACCATAAGACATAGACAAATTTTACTACACAAAAAATGTAGATCGTGTTAAAATACACAATTTATGTCATATACATTTCTTTTGTTGAGTGAACCATTTTCGAGATATTGCTTGTTATTCCCTTAAATTTTCCAATACTTATACTTTTTCTCAAATTCGTTATTCATTTTTTTTATGTCCTGGACATGCAAAGAGAATGGAATGCGCCACATAGCAACCAGCGTTAAAATATTGACTATCGCTTAAAACCTACCATATTCCCCTTGCATCTACAAGAAAATTAGCAATAAGATTAACATCTCGATATCTCAATTAACATGAAGCATATGGAGAATAGGCGTTTGTAAAAATCGATTGTGCAAGAGTAGAGAAAGTCATGTGAGTGTAACACATCAGATTTTCTTTCTTTCTTTCTTTCTTTCTTTCTTTCTTTCTTTCTTTCTTTCTTTCTTGTGTGCTTGCACTGGTATGCAGTCTTGCATCGAAATGCTAAAGAAGTAGATCCACCGGAGCCTTTGATGGACGAACTGGCTGACAACGTGCTTTACCAAGGAGGGAATAGCGCACAATTCATCAGTTGTTATCCAGCTGTCATCACTAATGATCTCATCCATTCGTTACCAGTTGGTTGGAGTCACTGCAGCTGGCGGTTAGTCGGTACGTCGCTCGGGAATAAGAATCGGCGTTTCAACTTCCGCGTTCAGGAATGATAAATGTCTTATAGACATTTTGGGTGTTTTAGATATCCCTGAAAATGTGAAATAGGATCTGCTGCATAATAGTTACGATTATGAACAAATTCATGTAATCGCAGCCGCTCCCAACAACAATAATGCTAATAAATAGTAATAATAATAATAATAATAATAGAAATAATAATGGATAAGTTGCCTGACAAAAGAAAGAGTTATTTTTGTGGATGTCTTGTTGTGCACATAATTAAATACAGCGTTTTATTACAAGCACGAAGTAAAGTGTAAATTACGAGGGTCGTTCAATAAGTAAGTTTCACAATTTTATAAAAAACATTACAAACAATTGATCATGTTGAATTAATTTTATTTATATTATACAATCATTCTGTTACTTTTCTACACAGTCAACGTGTTTTTCCAAGCATTTTTGGGGATGTGACACAAGTTTTTCCAAGCCAGTGTTGTACCAGGTCGGGTCCTGTGCTCGCAACCAGCTACTCACTATTTGACTTCATCATCGGTGTTAAAAGTGCTTACCTTTGAGTTGAAGGAACATGTGAAAATCACTTGGGGCAAGCTCCGGTGAATACGGAGGATACGAGAAAACTTCCAAGTTGAATCTTGACCCAGACGGAGCTCAGAAGATTCAACTGGGAAGTTTCCTCGCATCCTCCATATTCATTAGATCTTTTCTCAAGTGATTTTCACATGTTCCCCTGACTCAAAGGTCATCTTGAAGGTAAGCACTTTAACACCGTGACGAAGATGAATCAGAAGTGAACCAGAAGTCGGGTCCTGTGCTCGTAACAGCTTACCTGTTTCAGCTTTATGTTTCAGGATTATAGGACCAGGCGATTGTGTTCAGCGGGTTGCGGCTAGGCAGTCGTTCCAGGGACCCATTGGGGATCCCTCCTGCGTTGGACGCGTTCTGTCTGGAAACATTAGGGGCCTCGTCTTGCTTGGTCCCATCGTCATCCGGATCTGGTTGCCCTTCGAGTCTCTCCCCTCCTCCCTCTCTCCCAGAGGTTACAGTAGAAGCAGAAGGGGCCGGATGGCCTACTTGCGGTGCTCAGTCCAGGTTTCGGGGGGCCCTGGGTTCGTCAGTATCTCTATTGTGTATTTTTCAAACTTTACAGGTTCATTACCTTAAAAATCTTGTGCTAACTTTTTAAGTTGGTCTTCCTGGGATGTACGTTTAAAGTTTTGCTATAATATTTTAAAAACTGCACAGCAAGGAGGTTTTTTTTGTAACGCAGTTAAAAAGCAAAGACTAATGTTTTTTCTGAACATGCATTTATATAAAAAATTGGGAACTAAGTTACCTACATATAATGGTAGTAGAATGTAGTAAAAACGAAATTATTTGCTTTAGAAACACAGAATTTCAAAATTTTAAAGCTTGGTCCCCATAAGTTGGAATGAGTAGAAAGGTAATTCCATATGGCTAACCCGTAGAATTTCTGTGTGAAACAAAACTAGGTAAAATCATGGCTGTGCTAGCTGGTTTCAGCAAATACGCCTGCAGGATTATTTTTGATGTTAATACTTCAACGAACTGTCGTCACATCAAGCGAAACAAGCTTGTGATTTAGAGACTTCTACGCTACGGTGCCAAAAAGGGGTACTAATCCAGTAGAGCTTGCTGTTTTTCTGTTACCTAGGAAACACGTTGAATTCTCTAAGAGGATTATACTTTGACAGCTTGTTGACTGCCACTGTCGAAGCAAATTCGCAATGGGACAAAAACTCAACCCTGCTCCGAAAACCAACAAGGGTTGCCGCGTTGAAGAAGAAGCTTGAGGGCGAAGTTTTCAAGTAGCATATGAACAGAATATTCAATGTCGTTGTTTGCTTTTGTCGACGTTACCCATTGCTTTTCTCAGAGATCTCGGAGGTTTGGATGCCGAGATTTCACCGGAAATACATGTTTTGAGGTCCCTGAATAAAAATAAGCATTTATAGAAAAAGTCTATGTGTGTATAACGGTGAACAGCATAACTGAAAAAAAAGAAAAATCGGATCAACACCAAACTTGAGACAGAATGTGCCCGAATTAACTTTATAATGTGTTAATTTATTTATTGTTTAATTTAATAATATATGTTTATAATGTGAACCCGTGTAAATAGCCATTTTATAATGTAATATTTGTCTTTTATATATAATGTTCATGTGTCACTAGTTTAGAATGTCTTAAACTCTGCCGTTTGTAGTAAATATGCTATTCGCATGTGCAGAGGAAACCGACTTTATTTGTCTCCGCTCCGGAAGTATGGAATGAGGGAAAAATAACACAGACCGAAAAATTACCGAGAAAAACCCGGGAAAAGTTCACGTGATATATACAAACTAGCCAATAAGAATATATATAAATTAAATAATATTTAGCCACGCTGAGAGAACCGTAAAAATTCCTCCAATAAGAGATCCGATCCTAAAATTTCGATTGGGGGGGTCGTATTCCATAAATAGTCGAGATTTACCCCAAAAGAGTTGAGTTGCAGATACAGACGAGGAAGTCACGCTACTCCGTATGACAAAGTTGGTGCTCAAATGGTGTTCTTTTGTGCGGAAGTGTAAATGTAACTAATCACATATTAATTAGCAATGTAGCGGTGATTCCCGAGTTCTATATAGTGATAAGTGAACAGGAACATTATTCAGTGTTTTTTTTAAAGTAAGAAATGACAATAAATTGCAGTTACCTAAACATTATGATGACTAGTGAATTCACCTCTGCGCTCCTTGTACCACTACCGAGATCGACGAGCTTATTAGCAATCCTGATAGGCCAAGTCCATGCAGACATCTCCGCTGAGAACCAACTAGCCAGAGTAACAAGATGAAGCCACGTCGGATGGAGAACATAAAGCAAGTACAGTGAATTTTACCATTACTTCTCCTGTGTCTGCCACCACACCGTTCGACTCCAACCCGCGCGGGCATCGAACCCGGGACGCATAGAGGCGCGACGACTGACGCAAACTTGGTATTTAAGCTCAGTACCATCTAAAGATGCGACACGAAGATTTTCAAGAAAATCCCCACCATAAAACTACACTTTACATAGAACAATTTCGATTTTTTTTTTATTTTCTAAAAAATGGCTCTAATGATTTTTATAAAATACCATATATTAAAGAGATTTACATGACAAACTAAAACCTATATTTTGAATTTTTTGGGATTACCCTTTGAAATCCTCTTCATTCGGAAGGAATTTTTGTGTAATCTTGTGTAACTAGTAAAAGTTAAGCAATAGGCGAAAAGTAGTACAGAAAAGATGTAGACCTCTTTAAAACACAATTTATTTCAAATAATTTTTTGTGGCTTCAACCATTTCCGAAAAATCCGTTATTAATAGTTGATTTGTTGAACACTTAGCAAAATCGTTAGAGCCATTTTTTAGAAAATCAAAATTTTCGAAGGATGTTCCATGTATAGGGTAGATTGTGGTGGGAGGGTTTTCTTAAAAAACTTCGTATCACATCTTGAACTTAAGTTTGGTGCTTACTGACTTTTCGTTTTTGAGTTATGCTGTTCACAGACAGACACGCGGGCCTATTTCTAAAGATGCTTTTATTTGGTTTCAGTACATGTATTTCCGGTGCAATCTCGGTATCGAATTCTTGGACGTGGTCGGGAAAGTAAAAAGGGGTAAATATTAAACAGAATAATGTATTGGCGTATTTTGTTCTAAGAAGTAGTAAATTGAAGAGTGCAGGAAGTTTGGGGTTGGATTTTTTTATATTGAAAACCATGATAAGGTTAAGTGTTGGAATTGATTTTGGAACTTTCAGTATGTTAGGGTTTGTATTGTGATTGTTTCACTTCAAGAAATAGTGATTTTGGTAATTCCTTTCAGCATTGAGATTTCTTTTGTTTTCATAGCAACTACATTACATGTGGGAATGTCAACATGCGAACTATAGCAACTATAACCCCCCTGTAACGTTGCACTTGACAGCTAGCGTTTAAGTTGGTACACTCGCAAAAAAACAGATGAAAAGCTTTAACCGTTTGACTTCCTAAGCCAATCACAAGACAGCATTCCGGATGATCGATGACAAAGCGGAAGCGGAACGGGAGCTGGAAGCGGCTCTGTTACCGGATGTAGCTATTCCCCGCCACGTGCTTCAGTTTGTGAATCCCTAGCACGAGCGTCGGGTTGTTCTTTGTAAGTTACATATTGTTCATTGTTATTTCTATTTGTGGTTATAGTTTTATATTTTTGTTATTGTTCGTTTATAAATATATATTTATCTATTTTATACACATTTAAGTCATATTATTTATTTATACAAGATTTAAGTGCGACAATGTCTGAAAAATGACGTCGATCGCCGAGTGATGATTCACGAAGTGAAAATCCTTTGCGCCGAAGTGTGCCAATTAATAGTCAGGCATTGGAACTATTAAGGAGGACCCGAGAATTCTTTGAACAGGAAAAGGAGTACGTGAAGCTTCACGGCCATCCCTTTATTCCTGCTGATAAAGCCGTACACTGTCACTTCAACCCTATCGAATTAATGTGGTGCGACATTAAGGCTTATGTGAGGGAGAACAATAAGACATTTACCAGAACTGAGGTGGAAAGGCTTTTGTGGGAAGGTGTGGCGACGGTGGACGCGGCTTTGTGGAAGAAGAAAGTAGATCATATGAATAAGCTAATACGAAAAACACAAGAAATAGACGGAATTATTAGTGAATGTGAACCATTAATTATATGCCTTGGTGAAGATAATGATGACCACGGGGATTTGGATCGAATTGAACCATTGCAGTTTTAAATCAGTGAATGAAAATAACTTTGTTATGGCATGCTTATAATTTGTTTTATTTCTCCTCATTGTAGCAGGCAAGTTTGCATTGTTCTGTTTCTATATTGTCAAAAGTGCGCAATTTATTCTACATATGCTGCAATGTTTATGCAGAGTTATTTTCAATTAACAATAATAATACAAAATAGTTATTATTCATTGACGTTCACTACATACGTACACTTTTGTATGCGGCACGATAGAAAAAACTATTAGCTGTTGTTATTTACTAGCCACTCTGGCAACGTCGCAACCACAATATAGCCAACTTTACGCGAAGCCACACGAACTGTCCAGTTCAGCGGCGGGCGTATACAATGCCGATTGTGAAAATTGCAACACCAGAAAGAATTTCCCGAATAACTCCAAACTTGGTGGAAGTGTAGAAGAGTGTGCAAGAAATAGATGATTAGGTTTGCAGAGAGATTGGGTACACGTAGGCCGAGCAGAGCCCTCTCGTGTTGGTCCGACAATGTCAGTGTTGCGCCCAGTGTAGTCATGCAGAGCTGTCAAACAAGGTGAAAACAATAAAGTGAGTGCCAGAATGCCTCGTCGACGTCAAAGGGAGCCATATAGGCATGTGAGTGAGTTTGAACGGGGCAGAATGATCGGTCTCCGGGAAGTGGGTTTGTCATACCGTGACATTTCGGCTCGTACAAGACATGCTGCTACGACAGTGATACTTGTGTGGAAACAGTGCATAGATGAAGGTCTTACGCAGCGAAGAGCAGGTACTGAACCACCAAACATGACCATAGCACGGGATAACCATCATCTTGTCCGCATGGCCATAACGGACCGTACAGCTTCATCCACATTGTTGACTCGACATTGGAGCACTACAACAGGTGTGAACTTCTCTGCATCAACGGCTCGTCGCCGTCTGCTGCAGGTTGGACTGGTTGCATGAATGCCATTACGTCGGCTTCCATTGTCCAGAAATCACAAGCTCCTCCGACTGCAATGGACACGTGAACACCGTCACAGGGGTGGCAAAATGTAGTCTTTTCGGACGAGTCGCGTTTCAACGTGTCCTTCAGTGATGGCCGCAAACGTGTCCGACGGTACTGTGGTGAGCGCAACCTGGAGGGCTGCATTGTTGAGCGGCATAGTGCGGACAAACACCAGGTGTGATGGTTTGGAACGCCATTGTTTACAACAACCGATCTCGCCTCCTACGAATTGAGGGCACTTTGAACAACAACCGGCACCTAACGGTTGTTGTTGAGCCTGAGGTACTCCCTCTGCTTCAAGCATCTCCACATTTCAACAGGACAATGCCCGACCACATATTGCGAGGAATGTACAAGCCTTCTTTGAAGAGCGACGGGTACCATTGCTGCACGTTCGCTTGACATGTCGCCCGTCGAACATGTCTGGGATATGGTTGGTGCATCACGGTCCTCCAGTAACCAGTGTCACGGATTTTTGGGCTCGAATACAAACTGCGTAGAGGGAAATCCCTCAGGAACTTATTCAGAACCTTTTTAATTCAATGTCACGGCGTATAGCAATTCTAATTGCAGCTCATGGAGGCCACACCAAATACTGAATATCAGGGCTCAAAGGTCAAGTATAGATTTGAAATCTTTATCACTTGTTACTTGTCATCTACCTAACCTGTAGTATTAAATTCACAAACGGCAATGTATATTGATAAGTACCACAAATTAGTTACATTGTGCAAGGAGAAATTAATGTCTGTTGTCAAAACGTACCCTTTAAGATTTTCTTTGAAGATTAAACAGCGGACCACGCCTTAAATAACTCATGAATTTGGGTCGATAAAAAGTGCATTATTCTGCCTCGGTTGTTCCAAACTTGCGCTGCTTCTTATGCACATAGCATCCCGAATAAAGGTGACAGTTATTCTCTCAAGTTTCTAAGAACAAAGTTCAACTTTTTTACAATTCCTTGCCCTACTTCCCGCTTGCCTTTGGCGTCAGTGTTTCAGTTTTATAGTCGTTTCCTCCCACTGTACCCTAGGGTGTTTTTAATAGTTTCAACCCTCAATTAAACGTACACTTTCAAGTAGCTGTTAAACACAATTGATGAAGCTGGAGGGTGAAAGGATACTATCGAAGCTAAATGAAAAGGAAACACACATTGAGTGTGTTACACACATTTAGAGTGTTTAGCAAATCAACAGAGGAGTACTACAAGCGCACGACTAATTAAGTGCATTAAGAGTGTAAAATGCTTTAGATACAGTTTGCTCCCACTGCGGCTTTTGTATAAAATTATATAGAGAGGATTTGCTTATCTGTTAAGAGCAATTTCAAAGCTATTCAGCACTTTTTATGCCCCTTTCCTCGGTAAACTCTAGTATACTGCATTCACATGAATTTCTCTATTCACTCTTCTACAAACTACTCTTTAAAATGATAATTAACTGCATCACACAAGACCGTGCGCAGGAAAACGGTTGAAAGGTACGAGTGCTGTCCCAGAAGTACCCGACCTAAAATAGAAAGCTTAAAAAATTTGGGAAAAACATCTTTATTTCTCTACATAGTCTCCTTTCAGCTCGATACACTTTTCACAGCGATGTTCAATAGCTTCCATACCCTGTTTATAGTGAGATCCGTTGAGTTCTGCAAAATAGCCATCAACTGCAAACTCCACCTCTTCATGGTTGGCAAATCTTTCACCACCAAGCCATTTCTTCAACTTTGGAAACAGAACCTAATCAGAGAGGGCTAAGTCTGGCGAATAAGGTGTATGAGGAATCAATTCCAACTTTAACACATTGATTTTGGCCATGGCGATAATGGATGTGTGAACCGGTGCATTGTGTTGAAGAAACAGAACTTTATTTTTCGCTAAATGCGGCCTTTTTTACTTGATTTCATCATTCAAACGCTGCAATTAGTTTGCACAATACTCGCCATTGATTGCTTTGTCATTTTGAAGATAATCAATGAAAATTATCCCACGCGCACCCCGAAAAACTGATGCCATGATCTAGGCTGCAGATGGAACTGTCTTCGCCTTCTCTGGAGCCGATTCTCCCCTTTCAATCCACTGTTTTGACTGTTCCTTCGTCTCAGGTGTGAAGTGAAGGACCCATGTTTCATCCATGGTTATGAATCGACACAAAAACTCGGCTTTATTGCAGCGAAACATCGTCAAACACTCGACTAAAACATCTTCACGACGCAGGTTTTGTTCCATTGTGAGTAAACGCGGCACCCATCTTACGCATTGCTTTCTCATGTCAAAATTTTCAGTTAGTATGCCATGTACAGCACGTTTTGAAATGCCTACGATGTTCGCTAGCTCGCGCACTTTCAGTCGACAGTCATGCAATACCATTTTGTGGATATTCCTCACAATTTCTGGCGTGGTCACCTCTTTTGGTCGACCACTGCGATGTTTGTCTTGGCAGCCTTTACAGCCTCGCTTAAACTCTGCCACCCAATATTTTACTGTAGTAAACGAAGGAGCAGAGTCCCCCAGAATAGAATCTAGCTCAGCTTTAATATTAGTTGGATTAAGATCTATCAAATGAAAGTATTGTATCACATAACGATGGCTAGTTTTATCCATGTTCATAAATTCGCTGAGAGCGTTCACTATTAATGGCTGCTAAACAATTACTAAACAACGTAACATCGTCAAACTTGAAACTTAAGCTTTATAAGGGTGGTACTTTCTACCATAGTCATTTGTTTGAAACAACCGCTAGGTATACGTCAGGTCGGGTACTTCTGGAACTGCCCTCGTAGAATCGGACTGAAAAATTCTAATTCATACCTGGTTCGTCTGGTTACTCTAACCAGAAAAATGCGAGTCAATTGGAGAATTTAGTGTCCTACCGGCGTGTTGCCACGGTAATGCTGTTAAAGCAACCGGACAGAAACCGGAAGATCCGTGGTTCAAATCCCGACTATAGCACTGAATTTTTACTTTTTCTATCACGTACATAGTAGGTAGAGTAGGTATTGTATTCCACTCAAAAATTCGATATCGAGATTTCACCATAAATACATGTTTTGGGGCCCCTGAATAAAAAAATAATTTTAAAAAAAGTATCGCGTGTGTGTCTCCATAACTCATAAAACGAAAAGTCGGATAAACATCAAACTTGACATTTAAGTTTAATATCTTCCTAAGATGCGACAAGAAGATTTTCAAGAAAATCCCACACCCCAAACTACCGTTTACATGGAAGATTTTTTCGAATTTTTGTATTTTCTAAAACATGACTTTAACGACTTTTACTAAAATTCCATATATTAAAGATATTTCCATGAAAATAAGATGCATATCTTGAATTTTCTAGGAATAGCCTGTGAAGTCCTCTTCATTCGGAAGGAATGTTTGCATAACTGGTAAACGTTAAGTGATAAACGTAAACATACTACACAAAAAGGTAGCTGTCTTTAAAACACACAATTTATTAAAATACGTTTTTGTAGCATAAGCTGTTTCTGAGATATCCGTTATTAATGCTTAGAACTGTTAAAGTTATGTCGACAATCAGTTGTTTCTTGTGGCTGCATGGAAAGATTTTAAAGCTAGTATATATTGTCCAGTTCTTAAACATTTGACTCACTAATCCCTTTGAATTTATAACAAAATATATACTGTAGCTACTTCTGCAAAGCATGTCCCGATTAAAATGAAACACATTTTAAAAATCTGATGTGTTTCACTCACATGACTTTCTCTATTCTTGTACAAACTATTTTTACAAACGCTTATTCTCCATATGCTTCATGTTAATCGAGATATCGAGATGTTAATCTTATAGCTAATTTTCTTGTAGATGCAAGGGAATTGGTAAGCTTTAAGCGATAGTCAAATATTTTAAGAGCTGGTTGCTATGTGCAGTATTCCCTTCTCTTTGTATGTCCAGGACAAAAAAAACTGAATAACGAATTC
Source organism: Deroplatys truncata (assembly GCA_030765065.1). Lineage (NCBI taxonomy): Eukaryota > Metazoa > Arthropoda > Insecta > Mantodea > Mantidae > Deroplatys > Deroplatys truncata. Next base: position 35,828,742 of record CM060989.1, read on the forward strand.
CAATTTGAGGAAGAGTGTAGGTATTGGAAGATTCAAACAAATAACAAGGAATATCTCGGTAATTGTTCACTCCACAAAAGAAATGTATATGCAATACACTGTGTGTTTTAACGAGATCTAATTGTTCTGTGTAGTCTATCTCTTACGGTTTACCGGTTATGCGAAAGTCATTCGGAATGAAGAGGACTTTTGGGGACATTCCCAGAGAATTCAAGATATAAATTTCATTCGCTATGAAAACATCTTAAACATATGATATTTTAATCAAAATCATTAGAAACATTTTTGAGAAAATTGAAATCTTCGAAAAATGTTCCATGTAAAGGGTAGTCTAGGGTGAGGCAGTATTTTCAACACTTAAATGATTTCAGTATAGTTATATAATATATAAATTCAATAACAGCCCGCCTTAAAGCAATATGTGTATGTAACAATATATAAAAAAGTGTATATTACAGTCATTGTATATGTTTATATAATTGTATACGTGTGCAATAATGTTATGTGAATGCATTATGTAATTTAATAATGTAGGAGCTGTGAGAAAAATAGGTTAAAATTTGCTAACAATGAGGTAACCTTGATGTAATAATGAATTTGAAAGTTTAACAATACTACTTGTAATTCTTGGAAGCAATAATGTAATTTTTGAGACAGTTTATAAAATAGCCAATCAACAACCAGAAAAAAGCTTAAGTTAAATAAAAGTATTCTATTGGATTAGGTATAGCCAATCAGAGACTTGAAATAAGGAAATTTACAAATTTAGGCGGTAGAAATCAAGTCAGTTGCTTGTAGACAGCGCTCATAACTGGACGCGTTGCTTGCAGACAGTGTTTCTAACCGGACGCGAGATGTGTCCTCGAGAAGTGTAAGCCTACATTCTTAGTCGCACTACTCCCTGCAAAGAAATCCATGTCTCTAACAATAATACTGACGCAGCCGAGGCAAACATAAATATATAATATGTAAAGATTCAGTCAAAATTACAAAGTTAAATTCTTAAATTTTGGACGAAGGCTACCGGGTACCATTCGTGCGGTTGCAATTACTTCAAGTTCGGCTCCCCAACAGTTGAACTACAATACAACTCCTACTTCAAATTGGCTTTTCATACTGAAACAACAACCTATTTCAAATTGGCTCCCAAAGCGTGGGGCAAATAACAACGTAAAAATAACAATACAACACCACCATAAGTAAAATAACTACTTCAAGGGTGGAGGGGTTTTATTGAAGATCTTCGTGTCGCATTCTTGGAAGATAGTGAACTCAAGTACCAAGTTTGGTATTTATCCGACATTTTGTTTTTGAGTTATGCCGTTCACAATAGACATACGCACGCAAATGCTTCTAAAATGCATTCAGGGCACCTCAAAACATGTATTTCCGGTGAAAGGTCGGTATCGAATTTACTATACGTAGTAGAGAAGGTAAAAAAGCTTTCGTAAGAATAGTTTTATACCCTTTAATAAATAATAGAGAATAGAGTCATGTGGAAGTAACACAGATTTTTCCTCCTTCTGTAGTCCATACAAAGAGAATGGAAATTCAAAGTCTTACATTAAAATATTTGAATATTGCTTAAAGTCTACTTTATTTTCCTAATCATGTTGTACGTACAAGGAAATATTGTTACATGCTGGGTAGAGGTCTAAAGATTCACATGGAAATTAAATTAATTTTTAATACTCAGCACGTACATTGAGGGGACATATAGTCACTTGGCTGCGGAGGATCGATAGTGGTGTGGAGGTTAAGAGGAAGATGTGGGTATTCACTATGCAAAATCCATAACACAAACCTACTTACACATTCCTAGGTTTATTTCCCAACCATTTAGGGTTCCTACATTATTAAATATGAAAGATGAGGGGAGATGTTCACCGATCCAAAGGCCGGCTTGCACGCGCGATCCTTTCTCTCGGAGTCCTAAGGAAACACGCTATATCCCCACCACTCGTGGCTAGCAAAATCCCAGCCAGGAGTGATGTCATCCCAGACGAAAACAACAATATGTCTGGTAATGGCAATGAAACGCCAAATTATTAATACGCCACAATATGTAATAAGATAATTTTTGCAATTGTTTATCTCGATTAACATGAAGTAGACAGAACCGAAAATGTTTGTAAGAATAATTTTTACAAGAGTAAATGAAAAAATTTCAGTGTACTCTGCATATCGAATCTTTGGTTGGAATGCAATATCTTCTCTACCTACTAGGGACGTGATAGAGCCAGTAAAAATGATGTGTGATGTGGTTAGATGTTCAATATATGTTAACAAATACATTAATAAAGTTGTGGGAGGGAGGACACGGTTCATACATTTTAATGACCACTCGTCGCAGGTGGAAGAAATTCCCTTTTTCCTTGTGGTAGCTACCCTACTGGAGAACGTGCAGAGCATGCATTATTCATTGAGCCATGAGGTAGATCTCTCTCAAAGAAAATGAAATACATGAGAAACTTCTTCTAAAGGCTTGAATTCGCTTTAAAACCGATAACCGAATTTTATTAAGGAAGCTTAGCTCTTTTCTTCTTTCTTACATCTTACTTTTTAGATTAGAGAGCGCTCGCTATTCAGTTTTTTGTGTGTGTTGATGGTGGAAAGCTTTCTTCTAGACTCTACAAAGTCTTTAGTTAGGAAGTACAAGAACCGCCTTTCTTCAGCGTTTCCTGACCGCAACTAAAACTTTAAGAGTGTTTTCAGAAGTGGCAACCAATTCCAATGGACAAAAGCATACTAACTATGGGCTCAACGCAGCTTTGACTGCAACCAAGTATTGTGGTTTTGATTAAGCGAATGCATCTCTGAAATATGAACAAAAATTGTGAAAAATTAAACAATTAATTTTGCTTCATAATAAAATACCATGAATTGCAATCTTTATGACGCACGGCTAGGAGTAGAGGAGGGCAAGCACCTCGAACTAAGCAGGTCTTTTGTACCTAGGCAGCTAACGGAGCGCCCCCGGGAGGGCCGGATCAGGAGGCACGGCAGAGCATAGGGCAACTCCTCTTTGGCAGCTGGTACAACCGGTTCCCGCTGGTGTGCTCGGGAGTCGAATCAAGTGTTACATAGAGCATCCTTTTTCCCTGCTATGCAACACCGACACTTGGAACCCTGAAAGAACGAAGCAGATGAAAGGTGATGTGAAATAAAGGAGGTGAATTGGAAAGACAGGATATTCGCCTAGCGACCCTGGGAAATCCTCGAAAAAAGCCATATGTCAGCAAGATCGGCCGCGGGAATGAACCCACGACCTTACGAATCTGAGCCACACGCGCTACAGCTTGCGTCACTTTGCTCGGTTCCAATATCTAAGAAAATATATAGGTTTTTTTTCCACTTTGCTCATTTAAACTACCAATTAACTGAAGCTATAAATGGACAAGCGCAATTTTAGCACACCCAACATTAAATCTTGTTTTCTCGCTTACATTTTTACCTTCTCTACCACGTACATAGTAGGTAGAGAAGGTATTGCATTCCACCCAGGAGATTTCACCGGAAATACAGGTTTAGAAACCCCTGAATAAAAAAGAGGCATTTTTTTTAAAAAAAAAAGTCCCTTTGTGTGAACACTATAATTCTAAAAGGAGAAGTCGGATAAATACCAAACTTGGTATTAGAGTTTAGTATTTTCCAAAGATGCGACACGAGGATCTTTTAAGAAAATTCCCCACTCTAACTACCCTTTACAAGGAATATTTTTCGAAAATTTTTATTTTCTATAAATGGCTCTAACGATTTTGATTAAAATACTTGTGTTAGATAATCACTTTATTTACATGACAAATAAAATGTATATCTTGAATTTTCTGTGAATAGCCTAGGAAGTCCTCTTCATTCGGAAGGAATTTTGTATAATCTTGTATAACTGGTAAACGTTAAGCGATAGTCGAAAACGTGTACCCAAAAAAAACGTACATCTCTTTAAAACACACAATTTACTTAACATGTTTTTTTTTGGCATAGATCATTTCTGCGATATTCGTTATTAAAGACTCAAATTGTTCAATATTTGTCATTCTTTTAATTCCCATTGATTTTCATTTGTTTTTCAGGATTACGTGGAAACAGTATGCAATTTTAAGGCTAGCATATAGTGTCAAGTTCTTAAACATTTGACTATCGCTGTTCTCCTTGTATTTATAACGAAATGTGTATTGTGGCTATTTTTGCAAAGATTTATTAGGAAGGTAGAGGGTAGAAAAAGTCCTGTGAATGCATCACATCAGATCTTTAAAATAATGATCCAATTTTGAGAAATAAACGATTAACTATCGAAAATTAAAGATTTTTGGAGAGTAAAAAAAAAGAAATAATTTGTTTTCAATAATTAGGGGTTAAGCTAAAACTTCTGATATAATCCATCTTTTTGTAAACTAATTTACTGTAAAACCTGAATTTTTATGTAAATATTTTTTAAAAATATTGAATAAGGCATTTTTATTAGAACAATGAATTTACACAATAAATTTACTTCCTCCGGTTACGGGCGCCTCCGTTGGTGTGTACCTTTAGTATGTATATATGTATAAGATATTGCACTTCAACCAAAAATTCAATATCGAGACTTCAAGGGAAATATATGTTTTGAGGCCCCCTGAATCCAAAAAAACATATTTAGAAAGAGGTCCATGTGTGCCTGTGTATCAGTGTATCTGTAGACAGCATAAGTCAAAAACAAAGTCGGATAGATAGATTAGATTGGATTGCATTTTGTGAGTTCACTAGCAGCCATAAAGGCTTGTGAACATAGAACATATCAAGAAAATGTACAAAAATTACATATAAGCATAAATATTACACACTAGAACATTGGAAATAAAATAGAGACATACTATATGCGTGTCAAGGAAATGTGCAATATAGTTACATATATACATAAATATTACATAGAATACAGAACATTTCAATAAAATAAAGACATTATATACAAAATGAAACAAATCACATTAAATTTCACTAGGATTGTACCTTTTGTTCGTCTCATCATTTTGTTCTATTTGATTTTTAATGCATAGCATTTGCTGTCAGTTCTTAATATACATACATTTAAATAGCTTCATTAATTCTAGAGCAGGCATCAAATGTAACTGCCAATTGTCATTAATATTTACTAATACTACTTAGAGGGCTATATATGTATTATCATCAGATAATTTGTCATTCAGATAATCTTGTACAGTATAATATGCTTTTGAGTATAGGTACTCTTTAACAGCAGCTTTAAAGACATTGAAAATGTCAACTTTTCCCTTAAGATCATTATGGAGAGTATTAAATATGTTTATGGTCTCATAATATACACCTTTCTGGAAGCAAGAAAGCTTTGCACTAGGATGATGGATGTTACCCTTTTGTATGGTGTTTATCTCATGAATTTCCATGTTTGTAATAAATGTGGTTCGATTGCATACATAGAATTTTAAGATAAAAAATATGTAAATGCAAGGTAGCGTTGATATCTTCAGTATTCTAAAAAGATGTTTTCAAGAGTGTCTGCTATGGGTGCTGGAAATGATTCTTATAACCTTCTTTTGCATGAGGAATATTCATTTACTTTCTACCGAGTTTCCCCAAAATAATATTCCATATTCAATGATAGAGTTAGAATATGCATAGTATACTAATTTAAGTGTATCTATAGAACTGACATTTACCAGTGCTCTGATAAACAGGCAGAACTGAGTTTGGGTAAGATATAGGTACGTAATGTGAGCTTTCCAATCTAAATATCTCTACTTGGAGGCCCAGAAATTTAAAGTTGTCTATTTGTTCTAGTAACATATCATTAATCCCAATTTCTATTGGAGTGTGTGATGATCGATGAGTTTTAAATTTAACAACTTTTGTTTTGTCTAGACTTACTGATAATTTGTTAGTTTTAAACCAGTGTGACATACAGTTCAAAACATAATTCAATTTAATTACACACTCATTCAAGTTTTTACTAGTCCCCAGAACACTCGTGTCATCAGCAAACAGAATGATACTTGCAATATCCTTTATATAAAATGATAGGTCATTATATAGATCAAAAATAGTAAAGGTCCTAGGATTGAACCTTGGGGCACTCCATGAGTTACTGTTTTGCATTTTTATGTATGTTTTCAAAATCCAATATCATTATCTACCTCAACACTTTGTTTTCTTTCGTTTAGATATGATACGAACCAACTTAGAGTTTCATTGTTTAGTCCATATAATTTCATTTTTTCTATCAGAATATCATGATTAACACAGTCAAATGCCGTTGCTAAGTCACAGATATTCTCACCTACATGAATTTTTTTGTTTAATGCAGTTAACACTTTATGAGTAAGTTTATAAGTTGCAGTATTGGCCGGCATTCCTTTTCTGAACCCGAACTGATCCCTGACAAGTATGTTGCTATATTCAAGGTGTTTATATAGTCTATTAAACACCACCTTTTCAAGAAGTCTTGAAAAAAATGGCAAGAGAGATGGTTTGAAACATTATTGCGTTCGCCTTTTTTTGAAAAGGTGGTTTAACAATGGAAAATTTCATTCTGTCAGGGAAAATTTCTGACCTTAGTGACTCGTTGCACAAGTAACTAAGGGAGTGGAAATTTGAGAGAATCGTGACTTTAGGATTTTTATTGTTATTTCATAATAACCAGAAGAATGTTTTGTTTTGAAGGAGTTAATAATTTTGTTTATTTCACAAGGCGTTGTCAGATTAACTTTAAATGCAGGCACTTCATTAGTGAAACATTTGATCTTAGAAATTCCAAAGCTGCCTCTTTACTTCTAAAATTAATACTCAGTTTGTTTGTTACATCCAAAAAGAATTTAAGTTCATCAACTTCCAAGGATGCGACACGAAGGTTTGTAAGAAAATCTCCCACCCCAAACTACACTTTACGTGGAAGATGTCTCAACATTTTTAATTTTCTGAAAGAAAATCGTTCTAACGGTTTTGATTGAAATGTCATATATTAAACATATTTATGTGACGAATAAAACCCATATAGTTAATTTTCTGCGAATATCTTATGAAGTACTGAAGGAACTTTAAATAATCTTAAATAATTGGTAAACGTTGAGCGATAGACGAAAACTACTACACATAAAATGTTGATCTCTTTAAAATAACTTCGTCATTATTTTCAAATCCTATTCGACATTCAGTTGTTTCTAGCGATTGCATGGGAAAAAATACGGAATTTGAGGCAGTGTTTTTAACACTAAAATGATTTCAGTCTAATTATATAATATATAAATTCAATAACAGCCCGCCTTAAAGCAATATGTGTATGTAACAGTATATAAAAATGTATGTAACAGTCATTGCATATGCTTTATTATTGTATCTATGTATAATAATGTTATGTGAATATATTACGTAATGTAATAATGTAGGAGCTGTGAGAAATAGGTCAAAAGTTGCTAACAATAAGGTAACAATGAGCTAACCTTGAGGCAATAATGAGTTTGAGTGTTTAAATGTTACTTGTGATTCTTGGAACCATTAATGTAATTTTAGTGACAGTTTATAGAAATAGCCAATCAACAACCAGAAAAAGCTTTAGTTAAATGAAGGTATTCTATTTGATTAGGAATAGCCAATCAGAGAATTGAAATACAGAAATTTACAAGTGTAGGCGGTTGAAATTAATTCATTTGGTTGCAGACAGCGTTACTAACCAGACGTAAAAAGAGTCCTCAAGAAAATCAATACGTATTCGTGTGAGACGAAAACACTTTACGTGTTAAAAAGTGCAAGTAATTCATAAAAGAATCTCACAGCTCTCTATATCAGTGAAGTGTTATTTAAATCGTATGAAGCATTAATAAAAGGAGTAAATTAAAAATTATAATCTGTGTAAGCCTACATTCTTAAGTCGCACCACAACCCTGCCAAGACATCCATGTCTCTAACAATAATACTGACGCAGCCGAGGCAAACATAAATATATAATATTTAAAGAAACAGTAAAAAAATACAGAGTTAATATTTTTAAAAAATTGGGGCAAAGGCTACCGGGTACCATACGTGCGGTTGCAACTACTTCAAGTGTTGTTCGGCTCCCCAACAGTTGAACTATAATACAACTCCTTCAATACAATAAAATACCATCTTCAAATTTTAAGGTCGGCATATAACGACCAGTTCTTAAACAGTTGACTATCGCTGTTCCCTTTCTATCAATAACGAAATGTGTAATTTAGGTGTTTCCGGAAAGGTTTATCTCGATTAAAATGAAGTAGATAGAAAGACAAGAATAATGTGAATACCCACTAATAAACGATAGATGGTAGAAAAAGGTGTAACACATCAGATTTTTTACTTTATGTCTCCTGTTACTATGTTTTCCTTCGTTCATCTCGTTTATTATTCAGTTACGTTGCTCCTTTCCTCCGAGCTTATGGAAGTATGCGATTCTCTCAGGTATCTTACGACACAGCGTAGCATAATGGAAATGACAAAAGAGAAACGTTTATCAGCCATTTATAGCTACGTTGCACAACTTCCCGATGGCTGTAATATTAAAAAGGAAGATAATGGCTTTTGGACGATGACAAAGAGTTCCCCCGTGACGTATGCAATATTGTTTCAAAGAGGACGTCTTTAACGCATGTTATTGCTAGTATGCTGCCGGTGCCTATTAGCGAGCAACATCTTTTATTGATATCCTCGACGAGCAAAGGATGTGCCTTTCAGCTCCAGTGACTGTAATCTCGGAAATATAAAAGCCCACAAGATGTTTGAGCTTATCAACTTGTGGATCGCGAACCCCTACTCTGTGGCAGATGGGTCTATTAAGCTTTTTCTGCGGCTTCTCCGGCGTGGATTCACGTTTGCGTTCTTCGTGAGCTAGGATGCTGGGAAGATGCTGTATTTAGTAAACTAAATGTAGTTAGGTTACTGGCTGCGAATAATTAAAGGTGACCAAACAACTCTGAGAGCAATATGTTATCGTCATCAAATGGACAACATAGAGCATCCAAAATGGTGGACGGTGGGGTTACCACGGGAATTATCAAAAATTAGCTACAGGATATCTAGCAAAGGGGTAATGAAAAGGCGGATATGTGATATAAACAGGCAGGAAATAGAATCTGAATGTAAACAAAGATCAACATTGGAGCTACAAAATGAAATAAAAACCAGGTGGGGTAAGGAAACATATTTTGGAATTGGGTGTAAAACAGACGCCGGGAATAGCATGGCTCAGGTTGGGAGGGTGGAAAGCTCGCAAGATTGTTGATGATGATGGCAGGAGGATTTGCCCATTATGCGAGGAACAAGAAGACTGGACGCATATTTTGGCAGCATGCGTGCAGACGGAGGGTTAAAGGAAAAAATTATTACCGGAATTATTTTTGGCTTCCAACAGACGGAGGACAGTATGCTGGGACTTGATTCTAAACAGCCAAAACTGGCCAAGCTTGGGCACATACTTAATGGAAGTACGTGTACTAAGAGATAAGGTGTCTATGTAAATGTTCTTTAAATATATGTGGTACTTGAGCATTTGTGTGTATGTGTGTGTGTGTGTGTGTGTGTGGTTCAGAGTATTTTTCATTTTATATGTATGTATATAATTGGTGATTATAAACATAGTTGTTTCTGGTCGATTCTGCAAGTCACGTATATAGACCAGGTACGGTCTTATGACCCATGCGACTGTGTTATGCAATTAATGTAATACTAAGTACTTAATAAATACCACTACTACTACTTTTCTTTTCTTTGGAAGGGTTCTGTAAACTAGAGCTTTCAAAGCATGTCTTTTTACTAGAAAATAGTTCTAAAAATGAATTGAAAATATGTTGGAAATTCGGGCTTAGCAAAGAGGCGAAACGCTACAAAACAAAGAGAAAAAATAAAAGTAGATCAAAAGAAAAATACAAGAAAAATATAGAATAAGAGCAAGAAATAATTTAGAACAATAAAAAACTAAAGTGCTGTATGATAGGGAAGAGGGGAAGAAAACATGTTGTAATACCTGAAAAACACAGACCGTGATGGCTCTGCGATAACCTGTGAACCTCGTATTTGGGGGGTGCAGGGTTTGATTATCGTTGGTTCGGCCACTCTGAACGTGTTTTTTATAGTTTCCCCGGATCTGTAGACGAATGTTGAGGTGGTTCCCCTTCTACCACTAATTTCCTGTTCCCATCATTTACTTCCATCTGTTAGAGATGGCATTGTCAATTAACAAGAAAAAGGTAGAAAAATAAGCTTTTGAAGAATCGTTTGTAGAAGAATGAATAGAGAAATTCATGTGATTGTTACACATCGATGTAATTTATTTTCTTTCCGCTCAATGAGCGCTTTTGGTCTTGAGTCTAATACATTCATTTCTACAGCAAGCCAAAGTGAGGGTGAAATAGAATGACGAAGAGAAGCCCAATTATAATAGAACTCTTTAATCTTCTAGGATCGAAGCCTGGCCCCGACTATCAAGGCCAAAAGAAAGAGTGAAATAAATAAAACTACTAATAGGGCGTAGTAAGGCCAACAAAAATATCTGCATTCATTTCCAGTCACGTCTCGCATTCTTAGATAAAGTTAATGTTTTATCTCCAAGTAGGAGAGAGCCCTTAGTCAGTAGATTGTAGCCAAATGCAGACATACTATACCTTGTCTCCAAACACGCGTCCCACAAAAGCGAGTTCTCAAATCCTTTGAGAAAAGCTGTAGTGGAAGGAAGCCATGATGTTGTTTTTCCCGCGAGGTTAGTAAATATTCATATCATGGGGAATTTTTCCCCTGGGTAGATATCCAATATTAAAGGCTTCTGAATATTTTGTTTGAAAGTGTTTTAAATGGCTTTTTTTCCTTGGTATTTTAAGTATTTTAATTCCTTATTCTTGATCGCTATATCGAGTTTCCATTATAAGGAGTAGACCAGGGGCAGGTTGGAACAGTGATAGCAACAGGTATTGTTTGTTTAAATACTTTTTCGGACGTTTCCAATTATTTTGTGCACAGTGCTTTGTTTTATTATTGCCATTTAAGTGTTTAATTAACTTTAGACGTTATATCTTACTTTAACGACCTGTTGATGTGTTTTAAAAGAAACGTTACTCTGTATTAGGTGGTTTTACTATGAGGAATCTGTAATCATATATCTGAAGTGTTCTTAATAACTTGACCATGATATTGTTACAAGTTGGGGTGAAGGCCAAAAGGTTACCAGAAAATGATTAATTTAGATTACCCCAACACGCAGATGGGGGACCTTGGTGTGTAGATTAAAGGGGAAGACGTGGGTTTTATATTATACTGAAGGATTACATAACACACATTACCTTCACATACCTGAGATTTATTCACAAAGCGTTTGGTGACTCTACATAATGAATAAATGAATCAGAATGAAGGGAATGTCACTAGAGCATAGACCGGCCACACACAACGTCTGGCTCCAACGACTACTTCTAATGTAGTGACGATATCTTAACCCCACCAACCGTGTCTATCCGAAGCCAGACAGGGTTGACGTCATACCAGACAATTTCAAACAGACCTTTCCCTTCGACGTGGTCCGCACCGAATGGCAAGAAGACCGTTAAGCCGAAATACAACTGAGGAGACACAATAATGCTATTGGTAGCAACAATACAGCACAACAGTCCGTCTGGTAATGACAATAAAATTAATAATACGCCACAACATTTCTTTTTAATAATTATTTAAAACACACCTGTTCGCTTACTAAGTTAAGTGCAGCTAGAAGGAATTGGCATGTTGGGATCTACTGGCTGTTCAGAGGAACTAGCAAATCATGAGAAATTTTCTGGCTAAAGTGCACAAAAGTGTATCGAGCTGAAAGGAGTTTATGTAGAGAAATAAACATGTTTTTCCCCAAAATGTTTGTGTTTTCTTTGTTAGGTCGGGTACTTCTGGGACAGCCCTCGTATCTATATATGTGTCTATCTGTCTGTCTGTCTGTCTGTATATGCTGGGGTAACTAAGATTTAATATCTAGCTGCAAACCTTTTTGGCCTCACCCCTTATATAAGAATATACATTTTGTCATATAAACATCTTTACAATATAGTATTTTACTCAAAGGCGTTAGAGCCATTTTTCAGAAAATGAAAAATTTTGAAAAATCTTCCTTATAAATGGTAGTTTGGGTCCGGGAGACTTACGTAAATACCAAGTTTCGTATTTATCCATCTTTTCGTTTTTGAGTTATGCTGTTCACAGACTCACATAGACAAGACACTTACACACGGACTTTTGTCTAAAACGTTTTTTTTTATTCAGGGGCTTCAAAACATGTATTTCCAGTAAAATCTGATATCATCTTTTGAATAGAATGCAGTACCTTCTCTACCTACTATGTACGTGGTAAAGAAGTAAAAATCCTACATTTTTTGGTTCAGGGGGCCTCAAAACACGTATTTCCGATGAAATCTCGACATCGAACTTTTTGTTGGAATGTAGTATTTTATTTACTTCAAGAGGGTACTAGAGAAAGTAAAACTATTTAAGCCCATTAGTGGAAAAGGGAGAAAAGAAGGAATAAATAAAACACAATAAAATAAATAAACAGAGGTAGAGAAAGGTGCAACACAGAAAAATAAAATAAATAGAGGAAGGCTGGTAGGAAATGCAGGAATTCGAGAAAGAAGTATAGAAAAAAACAGGGAAAAATAGAAAAAAGTTAAAATAAAACAAGAAGGGACTGAGAAGGAAGAGTTGGAAAATCAGAGAAGAAAAATAAACAGCAGTATGGCCATCTCTAGAGTGAGGGGATTATGAAATTGAATTAAGTCTCGAGTACGGCCGGTGCTGGAAAATCTTCAGCCAATTCTGCCCTCCCCTATTTACATAAGCATCACGTAGCACAGTCGGGCCTTCATTATCATCACTGGTGTGTTTTCATTTCCACTGCACCTTAGCACTAATACCTTTATTCTCTTTAGACTGATTTAGATAATAATTAGTATTTGGTGAAGATGAGTTTGATTATTCTCTATTACTTACTCTACTACATAGAGTAAGTAGGGGAAGTATTGTATTCCACCCAAAAATTCGATACCGAGATTTCACCGGAAATATATGTTTTTCGGCGCCCTGAATTCAAAAAAAGCATTTTTGGAAACATGTCCGTGTGTGTCAGTGTGTGAACAGCACAACTCAGAAACGAACAGCCGGATAAACACCAAACTTGGTATTTAGGTTCAGTATCTTCCAGAGATGCGACACGAAGGTTTTCAAGAAAATCCCCCTCCCAGATTACCCTTTACATGGAAAATTTTTCGATTTTTTTTTTTAGAAAATGGCTCTAAAGGTTTTGATTAAAATATCATATGTTTAAGATATTTTCATGACAAATGAAATGTATATCTCGAATTTTCTGGGAATGTCTCCAAAATTATTCTTCATTGTGGACGACTTTTGCATAACTGGTAAACCATAAGAGATAGACAAAATTTTACTACACAAAAAATGTAGATCGCGTTAAAATACACAATTTATGTCATATACTTTTTTTGTTGAGTGAACCATTTTCGAGATATTACTTGTTATTCCCTTAAATTTTCCAATACTTATACTTTTTCTCATATTCGTTATTCATTTTTTTTGTCCCGGTAATGCAAAGAGAATGGAATGCTCCACATAGCAACCAGCTCTTAAAATATTTGTCTGTCGCTTAAAGCCTAGCAATTCCCCTTGCATCTACAAGAGAATTAGCATTAAGATTAGCATCTCGATTAACATGAAGTAGATGGAGAATAAGCGCATGTAAAAATAGTTTGTACAAAAGTTGAGAAAGTCATGTGAGTGTAACACATCAGAATTTTTTAACGCATTTTACTGCTTTTGCCAATTTCTAAGGTGTTTGTATCAAGACAGCTGTGGGTTCTAAGTCAGTCAAGCCACCGATGCTCGTAGTCGAGGTCGTTAAGGCATGGACTCGTGAACAGGAGGTCTGCGGCTCATATCCCACCAGGACCGTCGTTCCTGTTAGGTTTTATCCAGGTTTTACTCAGTCCTTGTAACTGTTAAATGCCGGGGAGGCACCGTAAACTAAGGCCTGGAACGCTTCCCTTCCCAGTAATACCACTTCATTTCATGCATGCTCAATGTCACCGCCTGTGGTGCCGCATGAACGGGCGTTGAACACTTTACGAAACTGAGTAAGTGTAGTATAGAAGTAAATTAATAATATCTCATTTCACTTGAATTCTGTTAATTGAGAAGGTAGGTTGAAGAAGGGCCTATGTACTCATGAGTCCTTTTTCTGTAGAGCTGAAAATTATATCCGCCATACTTTTGTTAATACTTCTGCCAAGTTTGGTTTCAATATTTCAATTGTATGTGTTGGTACACTTGATTCAATAAAAGAACGTAATAGTTGTTTATACACGATTTTGTTCAGTTTGCCTGCCGATACTCTGCCTGGTTCTGCTGAGGTGGAACCATTGGCTCTATAGGAAATATCAAACGCGCTATAAAACAATTAAGGATAAGAAGAGAGAAATAAAAAGAAGGAATGTTTAACAGTAGTGATGGGACGTTGCCACTATTTCTCGATACTCGATACTGATACTGGTTTTTGAATACCGATATTCCATACTCACTTTATAAAAACTGTAAAGGTGATAGCTTGTTCACTAAATTATATTCTTATTGGTAGTTTTCTGTATATAAACGCACGTAACCAACTTTCTATTCTATGCGAATTCCGAAATTGTTTCTCTTTGACATCCTCCGATTGGCAGCATTTTTTATCTTGATAAGTTTACAGGTAATATATCCCTTATTGTTTGTCAAGGCTAATAATAATAATAATAACAATATGAAGAAGTTAATTTGTTGTAGGAGCTTGCACCACGCTTTGGGGTCAAGTTGTAGTAGTTTGTATTGAAGGAGTTGTATTATATTTCAACTGTTGGGGAGCTGAACTTGTAGCACGTATAGTACCTGCTTTCCGGTAGCCTTCGCCCCAAATGTACTTTCAGGTGACCTTTGCCCCAAGTTTTAAACAAAATATTAACTTTGTAATTAAATTGTTTCTTTAAATATTTAATATTTATGTTTCCCTCGGCTGCGTCAGTATTATTTTAGACACATGGATATCTTGGTAGGGCGTGATGCGACAAGAATGTAGGCTTACACAGATTATAATTTTTACTTCACTCCTTTTATTAAATACTTGATACGATTTAAATAACACTTCACTGATATAGGGAGCTGTGAGATTCTTTAATTAATTAATTTGTACTTTTAACACGTAAACTTATTTTTCGTCTCACACGAATACGTATTAAATTTCTTGAGGACACTTTTTGCGCCTGGTTACAATCACTGTCTGCAGGCAACTGAATTGATTTCAACCGTCTATACTTGTAAATTTCTGTATTCCAAGTCTCTGATTGGCTAATCCTAGTCCAATAGAATACCTTCATTTAACTAAAGCTTTTTCTGGTTGTTGATTAGCCATTTTTAAACTGTCTCAAAATTTACATTATTGCTGCTCTAAAAATGACTAGTAGCATTTAAACTTCCTTACTCATTATTGCCTCAAGGTTACCTCATTGTTAGCAACTTTAAACCTATTTCTCACAGCTCCTACATTATTAAATTACGTAATGCATTCACATAACATTATTGAACATGCATACAGTAATATAAGCATATACAATGACTGTTACATACATTTTACAAATTATTACATACACATATGGCTTCAAGCTGGGCTATTATTCAAATATATATTTATATAATTTGATTAAAATCTTTAAGTGTTAAAAATACATTTAATAATAATACATTTTCTTTGCTTCACATTTTATATAACTATATTTTGTGCTGAAAAATATCTTTTTAAGGATTTTCTATTCATAAAAAAAATTACTAGAGATTTTTCTTTACTCTGCAATCTTGAAAATATAAACAAATATATTACATGACACTCAAACAACTAAAAATAACAAATATTTCCACGCGCTGCATTATCTCACGTCTTGAGTTTTGATTTGTTTCTGCTGGATTCACAGATTTTGGTCATCGAAGCAGGTAAATGTAATGGCTGAGAGTGTGTCACCAAGCCAGGCTATTGCAGAAACGTGATTTAGTGCGTCAGCTAAATCAACTTCATTCTCAACTCAGCTAACGCAGCATATAAATGAGAACTTCTTCTACTTCCCCCATTGTTTTACATGTTTTCATTTAGACACAAGGGTCTTTGGAATGTTGCATTCATCCACAGGAAACGCAGTCAAGGTCTATCAAGAACTATAGTGCAGCAACTCTATAGAGACACGTGCAAGGCAATAAAGGGAAGTCTCGACTCCTTTCATTCCTTATATCGCATAAAGTTAAACGCAACAGTAATGCAAAACTTAAACATTTAAAAGTATCGAACAGGTATTGAAGGTTTATCTCAAAATATTAGACATACCTCGATACCACCGAGTATCGAAAGTATCGAGGTTCGACGGTATCGAGATCCCATTTCTATTTAATGGTATTATCAACATAAGTTAAATAAAGATACAAAAGCACCGAAAGAATGGAAAACTTTAAAGGGGAAGTATTAAAAGAGAATAACTATTATATGTAGTGAGGAAAGAAACTGTTTATAGGAAACAGAATAGGTTAGGAAGGAAGGTTTTGTTAGGTGCAGGCGCCTTCAAGCGATAGGATAACAATAGAATTTAGGGAACTTTAACAGACGAAAACTTCGACAATTCTGGGGAAATCATAGTGACCTGAAATCAGTCAAGCGAACAGAGAATTAAATTAAGCGAAATAATATAACTGCACACGCTATATACTGTAACTCTGTATAGAAATAAATTGAAATCTGTCACACGAACCAATAAAAGCAATCAAAACCAGGTAAATAGAAAGGAATCTAAAGAAACAGAAACTGGGCATGAAATTGTTATCCTAGAAGCACCGAGCGGGATGGCTCAGGAAGTTACGTCTGTGGCCCGCATTCAGGAGGTCCCGGGATCGATCCCGGCAACCGTCCATGGGCTTTTCGTGCTCTTCCCGGGTCGCCAGGCATATGCTGCGATGGTTCATGTTCTAACACGACTCTCCTTCCTCTCATTTCCTATACTCATCATCTTCCTTGTCACCTGTTTCAGAGTTGTAGGACCAGGTGACGGCCTTCGGCGGATTGCGGTTGGGCGGTGTCTTGCGCTCTCTAAAGGTTTATTACCTTACGTCGCTGCGGTACCGCTCAGTTAGATCTCTCCTCAGCGTAGGGCTCCGTTCCAGGGAACCCTGGAGTTTGGTGACTTGTGGTCGGGGACGGATGCGTTCTATCTGGAAACGTTAGGGACCTCGTCGGCATCCGGAGCTTGTCGTCCTTTGGGTCTCTCCCCTCATCCCTCCCAGGGGTCACTTGGAAGCACAAAAACACAATGGACCGACTGGCCTGTGCTCCGCCCCGGTTCCGGGTTTTTTTTAATTGGTGTGGCCACGCCTCCGCCACACCAGGTGACGATCATTCGAAAGGGATATACATCGCCTCCCCTACCATGCACTAACTACTCTACGGTGATGGAAGGGAAAAACGATGGTAAGGTGGAGTCCGGTACCGCCGAAGCAAGCCGAATGTTAGTGGGTGATTTTCTAAAAAGGCGCCTGCATACAAGGGAGTATGCAGACAGAGTGGAGGTCAGGTACTGGCCTTGGCGATAGCACAGACCAGGAACCTGTGGTTAGTAGTGGTAGTCATGCTCATGCTAAGAGGATTGAGGTGATGGTATCATGCTCATAGAATAATTGATGGTGGTACTTACAGTTTTATGGAGGCCTCGGCCGGAGAGGGGGCCGATGTTGTCTATCCCAGCTGGCTGCTGTTTGTTCTGAAAGCAAAGAGAGGGGAAAGAGGGAAGGGGAAAGGGGTAGGACATATTATTTACACTCTGAAATATATATTTTATGTTTGATATTGTTTTTCTTTCTTTTTTTGTTTTTTTTCTATTATTTATTTTTTTTAATTTTATTTTGAGATTATTCTAAGGGTCAGGGATAGACTGCCTTAAGAAAGGCTAGTCTGCATGTGCAGGAGACTACTGTTCTGCTGCACTGCCTTAAAAGGCAGTGACGGAGTGGTGCTGTACAGTCCGCTCGTGTCCCGGTCGTTGCCATGGTCGTCATGTGTTTGGGGCTGCCTTCTCGCCCCGATCCGCCCCGGGTGGGGAAGTCATCCGCCCGGGGTCTTCAAGGCGTCTGCTGGATGTGGCTTCAAGGTGGTACGAGGCTGTTTAGGTATTCCAGGATGGCCTCGTTGTCATCTGTTATGTGGCGATTTAGGGGGGTGCTTCTGTTGAACAGCGATAGTGGTCGTTTGTGTTTGTCCGTGGTTGTGTCGTATTGGCCCAAATCGCGGATGGTCGGGTTGTTGTTACCTTGGGCTTGTTTGTACATGTTGGCTGCAAGTTTCTTTATAAACTCCTCTACTGTGTGCATTTTGGTGTCTGCGTGAAGCGCATCCAATGGGACTACTCTAGGTGTCTTTGTGATGATTCTAAGAGCTTTATTTTGTAGCAATTGGAGACCTTTAATATGTGTTTGGGCGCAGTGGCCCCACGCTGGGACAGCATAAGAAATAACTGGCCTAATTAGGCTTTTGTAAAGGGTTAGTCCCATGCTTTGGTTGGCTGAGCTTGTACGGTTAAGCATAGGGTACAGGGCGTCTAACTGCTGGTTTGCCTGTCGCCTTACTATGGCTTTATGTTCGCAAAGGTGAGCTTGGAGTCCAGGGTTACCCCTAGATACTTATTTGTCCAGTTTAAGGTGTCGCTATAGAATTTCAACGGCGTGGTTTTATTAAAGTGTTTGATTCTTTTGGAGAATAGTGCCGCCTGCGATTTCGCTGCACTTATCTTAATTCTCCATTTGGTGAGCCACGGTTCTAGGGCTCCTAGCGATCTTTGTAGCCTCTGTACAATCAATCCTGGTTTCCAGGATTGCGCTAACATGGCAGTGTCATCGGTGTATACGGACAATTTTGTTCCCTCTGTTTTGGGGATATCATCAATAAAAATGTTAAATAACACGGGACCCAGCAGACTACCTTGTGGGACCCCTGCTTCTATTCCCCGGGAGGTCGAGCTCCTGCCTTCAATGGTGACCGCAAATGTCCTCCCGGTTAGGTAGTGGGCAATGAGCTTGATCATGGCGTCATTGAAGTTCAGGTCTTTCATCTTGCTTACGAGCCCGGTATGGTAAACTGTGTCAAAAGCGCGTTGCACATCTAGGAATAGTACCCCGGTGGATTTCTTTTCGTTGAAACCACGCGTTATATGTTCGATTGTTCGTGTTAATTGTAATGTTGTCGAGTGGCTGGCACGAAAGCCGAATTGCTCGTTTATTAGGATTGAGTGCTTTTTAATATGGGCATTTAGTCGTTTCTGGATGACCTTCTCCACTACCTTGCTGGTCGTTTTGAGTAGGCTGATCGGCGTGTAGTTGCCTGGGTCGGTGTGATCTTTGCCTGCTTCGGGAACATGAGCACATTTGCCTGTTTCCAGCATTGAGGGAAGTGCCCTTTCTGTAGGCAGTAATTGCTTATGTCACATAGGAGGCTGAGGTTCTCTCCCTGATACGTACATTTATACCTTTACCTTTAGCCTAGAAGTCCAGTTTCTGACGGTAGTCAACCTTAACTATTTAACTGGGAGTTGCAGTAGGCAAGTGCGAAGTTGGTGTTCGGGAGTAAGGAAAGACTCGTTCTAAGTGCGGAAATACAGAAAGGGGCAGTTATGGAGTAATTAGCAGTGTTTATTTACCTCCGGTGCACACGCCCCCTGAGAAGTAAGACCCTCAGTTCCAAGAAATTCTCCTGAGGATAATTACCTGCCTTACCGGAGCTTCAAAACGCATTTCGCTTTAAACTCCCTCCATCAAACAGAGCCTATTCGCACTACGTCATTTCTAATCAAGTATTGAAACAAAATAAAGATAGAAGTAAAGTGTTGAAAGAAATTTGTAAGTAGAGAAGAAGGGTAGAAAGAAAGTAGGGTGGTAATTACATGAGTACTACTGAAAATATATTTTCTTCTATTAGTAACTGCTCTAAGGCTGGGTGTTTTAACTTAGTATTATCTCTACTACGTATAGTAAGTAGGGGAAGTATTGTATTTCACCCAAAAATTCGATACCGAGATTTCACCGGAAATACATTTTTGAGACCCCTTGAATCCAAAAAAAAGCATTTTTGGAAACATGCCCGTGTGTGTGTGTCTGTGAACAGCATAACTCCGATACAAACAGTCGGATAAACACCAAACTTGGTATTTAGGTTCAGCATCTTCCAGAGATGTGACACAAAGATTTTCAAGAAAATCCCCCACCCCAGATTACCCTTTACATGGAACATTCTTCGAAAATTTTAATTTTCACAAAAATGGCTCAAACGATTTTGATAAAAATATCATACGTTTGAAATATTTTCATGACAAATAAAATATATATCTTGAATTTTCTGGGAATGTCTCCAAAAGTATTTTTCATTGTGAACGACTTTTGTATAACTGGGAAACCATAAGAGATAGACAAAATTTTAATACACAAAAAGTGTAGATTGCGTTAAAATACACAATTTGTGCCATATACATTCTTTTTGTTGAGTGAGCCATTTTCGAGCTATTGCTTGTTATTCCCTTAAATTTTTGAATACTTATTTTCTCAAATGGGAATTCGTTATTCATTTTTTTTGTCTTGGATATGCAAAGAGTATTAATCTGTGGCAAAGAGAATGGTGCTGCACATAGCAACCAGCTATTAAGAGTAATGTCTATGCTTAAAGGCTACTGTATTTCTATATTGCCCTTGTAAATATATTCCCCTTACATCTACAAGAAAATTAGCAATAGGATAGAGTCTTCAAATGTTTATCTCGATTAACATGAAGTAGATGGAGAATAATCCTTTGTAAAAATAGTTTGTACAAGAGTAGAGAAAGTCATGTTAGTGTAACACATCAGATTTTTTGTCTTTGATATGCAAAGAGTATTAATCTGTGGCAAAGGGAATGGTGCTGCACATAGCAACCAGCTATTAAGAGTAATGTCTATGCTTTAAGGCTACTGTATTTCTATATTGATCTTGCAAATACAAAACAAGGGGAACATAGCACCCCTTAAGCGATAGTAAAATATTTTTAGAACTGGTCGCTATGTGTAAAATGTAATTCTATTTGCATGTCAAAAGATCGTTTCTGCAAATGTTTATCTCGATTAATATGAAATAGATGGAGAGTAAGAGTTTGTAAAAATAGTTTGTACAAGAGTAGAGAAAGTCATTGAGTGTAACACATCAGATTTTTTTTAGACAGCATGGCCTAAAAATAGAACTTCTAACACAGAGCAAACGAAATACAATCCTTATTGTGACCAACTTTGGTTTCAAGTCCAATCACATGGCAGCTCCCTTTGTATTTGCACATGTTTAATAGCTTGATTTGATTTGATTAGGTTTTATTTTTCATTATATCTTTTTACAGATTAATTTTGATGCAGTAATTTGTATCACAAATTACTTAAATGTAAATAATGATTGTAATATGAATATGCATTTTTATGTGACATTGATTTGAGATGTTTATTGATTGTAATTATTGTTGAGAAGTAAGTTTATACTGCCTTACTGAAACTGACAATAATAGCGTGCAATAATGCAGCGAGGGGGTGAGCTGTTTATCATTATTGGAAACGAGGAAGTTACGTAATGTTGGCGCGTTTTTCTTTTAGAATCTTCTGGAACATTTCCCTAGAGCATATGTATTCATAATTTTCATTGGATATAAATATAGACGCTAATGTTGGCGCGTTTTATTAGCCAATTGCAGCTCAGTTATAATCTTTAGGCATATCGGTGTGTATGAGTATAAAAGGTAGGTTAGAGGTAAAGACCCCGTCAGTTCATCAAAATTCTTTGTACACTACACGTCGCATTCCCGTCAGTTCGTCGAAAATATTTGTATGATACACGTCGCCTTCAGTCCAGCAGAAATATTAACCGTCGGCTATCGATTCACAAGTTACGCGTAGCAGAATTATGAAAAATCCAAAGTGTTGTAAAGTTAATTATATAAAAAGTTGAAGTACGCGAATTAAGCGTTATCAGTAATGAAGTTATTATAACAGTTTCAGTTTGGCGAGTGTCAAGATCAATGTGTAAATGTGATAGTGACTGTGTTTCGACAATAAAAGTGTAAAACAAATTTCTTCATCAGTGTTATCTTTGGATAAAAGATTCCTTTCCGTTTACACAACCTGTATAAAGAGAAGTGCTCGACCAAAAGGATAATAGCTAGCCGGAGGACAGAGAACCAAAATTAAATAAAATAACAGTAGCATTCTTTCAAACAAACATTAATACTACCGCAAATTGCTAACACCAGATGGAGCTACCAAACCTAACAAATGAATCACGTAACAAATTGGCTCCCAAACGTGGGGCTCAACAACAAAATAAATATAACAAATAATGTTACTTCAAATTGGCACCCAGAACGTGGGGCAGAATAACCAGGAAGAAGTGAGATAACCAGGAAGGAGCAAAGGAATCAGGACGTGGAGCGAATGGAGCAGTGAACTGAACTACAAGACGCAGATTCCAGAAACAACTATAGGAACGACAGACTACGCGGATGATTGGACATCGTAATTCCGAGATTAAAAGGCAACAGGGGAATTCAAATACAGAACACCAAAACGACGTAGATTCATCATGATACGACGCAGAAGCGACATACAAACCTAGGAGAGAGGGGCAGGAAGCTGGACATCAAAGTAACAGCAACAGACAGCATCACAAAGGTCAGAGTATAGTAATTTTTTTTAGAAAACAAAATTGTAACAATCAAATGTACTTGAGGAGCGGTAGGATAACGAGAATAATGGCTACTAATAATATTGAAGGAACAATAATGGAAGGGGATAGTGTAACAGTTAGCTGTAATTCAATACAGGTTACAGAAAATAGCTCAAATAATGTAGTATTTGAGGGAGAAAATGTTAATGAAGAAAGTGAGAATAGAATAGCAGGAAATGTTAATTTTGATGCTAATATGATGATGGAAATGCTGAAAGATATTGTTAAGAGTAATGAGAAATTAGAACAAAAACTAACTCAGAATATGGAAAAGAATAATGAGAAATTAGAAACACTAACTCAGAATAATGAGAAATTAGAACAAAAATTAACTCAGAGTATGGAAAAGAATAATAGAGAATTAAGAGAAGATATTAGTAAGAGTATTACAGATCAATTAAGGGAAGATATGCAAAAGAATAATAGAGAATTGAGGGAAGATATTGGTAAGAGCTTAGAACAAAACAGGGAAGAAATTGAAAAGAAATTCATGGAGCTAGATAGTAGTATGATGAGAATGAGAAATGAAAATCAGGAAATGATAGCAAATGAGATAGGGGAGGTTTCAAAGAAAATGTTAGACATGAGCAGGGAAATAGGTAACAAAGAAAGTGAGGTTAATACTAAAAGTGAACATGTTGATGTAGAATGTACAGAGTCAGGTAGTAGAATGAGTAGTATTTCAAGTGAGATAAGAGAGATGAAAGAGGTTATGAATGCAGATGTGAATCAGGCGCAAGTTAATTTCAGAGGGGAGATATCAGAAATACAGAATGAGTCAGTAATGCAAAGAAATAGATTGTACGAAGAAGTTAAAGTTTTGCCTGTAAATAATCAAAAGCTAACTTCTGAAATTAACAAGTACCAAGTTTTTCAAAATGAAAACTCCAATCCAGTACAATTTATGACAGATTTGTTAGAGTACTTTCAAAGTAAAAAGATAATAGAAGAATTGAAAATGACAATTGTTAAAAGATGTGTTGTTCAGGAAACTTTAGATTGTTTTCAAATGTTATCATGGGACGAAATTTCATATGAATACAAGAGGTTATTCATGAACAAATTTTTGAAGGTTAGGATACGGCTACGAGTAATGTTTAGCCACACACAATTTTATCCAGGAGGGTAAATATCAATGAGATGTAAAGTAAATGCTGGAGAGTTAAAGTTGAACTGCAGAGAAATGTATTGGAACGTAAGAGGGTTAATTATGTATGTATGTCATAAGAAAGGAGAAATAAATTTTGGAACTAACTAAATGTAGGAAAATAACATTTTTTTTAGTAACTGTAACAGTATTTGAAATTAATAATGTAAAAATTGAAACTTAATATGATATTAAAGTAAAAGTACGTAACTATAATTCCAAGAGTATTGTGAATATACAGTACAAAACAACAAAAATGGGGTAAAAATAATTAAAACAAATACTTATGTAACAAACAGAAAAATGTGAAACAGTGCCTAGATTTAAAAGATGTAAATATATTTATGTAGAGGGTGAATATTTTAGTAAACATGTATAGTAATTACAAAAATTCTTAAATGCACAAATTTTTGTCAAAAATATAAGAAAGTAAACCAGTTTTTGTAACAGTACCTAAATAATTCAGGGTACAGTACTTGCTATAAAAATTTTTTTTGTAATGTCAGATTAATGTCTAAAAACATTAGACCAGAGCCAGTAAATAGTGGCGAGATAAAGGAAAAACATGTCGTGTGTTAAATACGTGTGAAGTGTTAAGTGAAAGTGATAGCGTGTGTTCCAAGATTTAGGAGACTAAAAACCCAATTATAAAATTTCCAAACAAGTTGTAAATATTCATAATTATGTTTAGTGGGGCATATGATGCAGTAATTTGTATCACAAATTACTTAAATGTAAATAATGATTGTAATATGAATATGCATTTTTATGTGACATTGATTTGAGATGTTTATTGATTGTAATTATTGTTGAGAAGTAAGTTTATACTGCCTTACTGAAACTGACAATAATAGCGTGCAATAATGCAGCGAGGGGGTGAGCTGTTTATCATTATTGGAAACGAGGAAGTTACGTAATGTTGGTGCGTTTTTCTTTTAGAATCTTCTGGAACATTTCCCTAGAGCATATGTATTCATAATTTTCATTGGATATAAAAATGGACGCTAATGTTGGCGCGTTTTATTAGCCAATTGCAGCTCAGTTATAATCTTTAGGCATATCGGTGTGTATGAGTATAAAAGGTAGGTTAGAGGTAAAGACCCCGTCAGTTCATCAAAATTCTTTGTACACTACACGTCGCATTCCCGTCAGTTCGTCGAAAATATTTGTATGATACACGTCGCCTTCAGTCCAGCAGAAATATTAACCGTCGGCTATCGATTCACAAGTTACGCGTAGCAGAATTATGAAAAATCTAAAGTGTTGTAAAGTTAATTATATAAAAAGTTGAAGTACGCGAATTAAGCGTTATCAGTAATGAAGTTATTATAACAGTTTCAGTTTGGCGAGTGTCAAGATCAATGTGTAAATGTGATAGTGACTGTGTTTCGACAATAAAAGTGTAAAACAAATTTCTTCATCAGTGTTATCTTTGGATAAAAGATTCCTTTCCGTTTACACAACCTGTATAAAGAGAAGTGCTCGACCAAAAGGATAATAGCTAGCCGGAGGACAGAGAACCAAAATTAAATAAAATAACAGTAGCATTCTTTCAAACAAAAACTAATACTGCCGCAAATTGCTAACACCAGATGGAGCTACAAACCTAACAAAGAATTACGTCACAAAATGGCATCACCACGTGAAGTAAACACACATACACAAACATTATAAGTAATACCATCGCAAATTGGCTACCAAAACGTGGGGCTACAATAATGTTAAATAAATAACATTAGTAAAACACTTCAAATTGGCTCCCAAACGTGGGGCTCAATAAATAAATAATAACTTAACAAGTATACCACTTCAAATTGGCTACCACAACGTGGGGCTACAAAAATGTTAAATACAAACAAACCATAATTGTTACCACAATTTCTCATTGTGCTCGCATTACAAATACAAAAGTGAAATGTATTACATTACAGCAATACAAATCGTCATACTTCAATTTATGGCGATTCGTTGTAGAGTTAACCTATACGTTATATTGATACCATTCTGTTTTCTTTAATCTAAAATGTTACTCTTTTATCTAGTATAACCTATCCGATGCAGTCATAGCCCCTTAAATGCAAGCACATAGATTTCTCATGCAAATTATATCTACAGTAATCATACACCTTCTTCATAGAAGATGTTTAAAATTATGTGCTTGTTTATCCACACAACTTTCAAACCATTTAAGAAAAATTGCGTTAACTCTCATTAATTCTTCATGGCCATGTAAATAAAACCATGCTTCGTCCGTAAAAAAGAAAAAAATCTCATGTGTTACACTCACATGACTTTCTCTACTCTTGTACAAACTGTTTTTACAAACTCTTATTCTCCATCTACATCATATTAATCGAGATAAACATTTGCAGAAACGATCTTTTGACATGCAAAGAGAATTACATTTTACACATAGCGACCAGTTCTAAAAATATTTTACTATCGCTTAAGGGGTGCTATGTTCCCCTTGTTTTGTATTTGCAAGGGCAATATAGAAATACAGTAGCCTTTAAGCATCCACATATATCTTAATAGATGGTTGCTATGCGCAGCACCATTCTCTTTGGCACAGATTAATACTCTTTGCATATCCAAGACAAAAAAATCTGATATGTTACACTCACATGACTTTCTCTCCTCTTGTACAAACTATTTTTACAAACGCTTATTCTCCATCTACTTCATGTTAATCGAGATAAACATTTGCAGACTCTATCTTATTGATAAGTTTCTTGTAGATGTAAGGGGAATATATATTTACAAGGGCAATATAGAAATGCAGTAGCCTTTAAGCATATACATATCTCTTAATAGCTGGTTGCTAGGTGCAGCACCATTCTCTTTGCCACAGATTAATACTCTTTGCATATCCAAGACAAAAAAAATGAATAACGAATTCCCATTTGAGAAAATAAGTATTGAAAAATTTAAGGGAATAACAAGCAATATCTTGAAAATGGTTCACTCAACAAAAAAATGTATATGACATAAATTGTGTATTTAAACGCGATCTACATTTTTGTGTAGTAAAACTTTGTCTATCTCTTATGGTTTACCAGTTATGCAAAAGTCGTTCACAATGAAGAATACTTTTGGAGACATTCCCAGGAAATTCAAGATATACTTTTTATTGGTCATGAAAATATCTTAAACATATAGTATTTTAATCAAAATCGTTAGAGCCATTTTTGAGAAAATTAAAATTTTCGAAAAATTTTGCAATGAAAAGGGTAATTTGGGGTGGGATGATTTTCTTGAAAACCTTCGTGTCGCATCTCTGGATGATACTGAACCTAAATACCAAGTTTGGTGTTTATCCGACTGTTCGTTTCTGAGTTATGCTGTTCACAGACAGACACACACACGGACATGTTTCCAAAAATGTTTTTTTTTTGGATTCACGGGGTCTCAAAACATATATTTCCGGTGAAATCTCGGTATTGAATTTTTGGGTGGAATACAATACTTCCCCTACTTACTATACGTAATAGAGAAAGTAAAAATTAAACATGGTTCAATATCCAACATTCAGCTGTAGAATTAGCTCTACTCACATTATCGCATGATTACAATTCATGAGCTACAGGTATCTTACAAGATTGTAATTTTAAAAGTTTAGTGTCATTTCAGGCCGAGAATTGCGAAATCCTAATTCCTGAGCAAGTTTTCTCAGAGATTTCTTTGGAATTCGTTCTAACTTTCCTTCATTGTCATCTAGTTTTTCCTCTGTAAGAACACGGCGATTTAATTTCAGTTTCTTCTTAAGAATAAATCAGTTTTTACCTAAATCTGTTTATAAGATTATGAACCGTTTATCTATGATACGCATGAATAGCAGGACTCTGTCTATAAATCGCTTCTCACTTCTTTACAAGAGTTCTTTGTCACTTAGAAATCCTACATGAAAATTCTTAGTGCTAATGTACGCGGGATATTATAACAGCACTGATACACTATAACACTGAAACACGTGGTCCCACAACGTATGAACGTCTTTTCAAAGACTTCACATGAACTGATTAGCCGACACACGAAAATAAGGGGGAGCGGAGAAGGAAGAGAACCGGTTAGAAACAGCGGAGTACAGAATAAGCAATTCCCCGTAGTAAGGCCACGCGTCGAAACTAACGTTCTGTAGATTTATACTGCCTCAGCTGACAGGTTACCAACATTTCGTGCCTCACATCATTTAGTCCCTAATTGCTTCGTATGTTCATCGACACTTACTGCTACCCAACAACCGTTCAGCCTTTGTTTTTCGGTGTGGAAACATTCCTTAGCATTTTACAGTAGGATAAACTTCCGAAACTTAAGCGATCGAACCAGATATCTTCACCACCTGAACCACAATACACTCAGTTTCATTTAAAACCCATATCTATAAAGCTGTCACGGCTTGCTTTCTTCTTTTCGGCACTTTGCTTTTTCTTTTTACTTTAATTTTCTTCCTTTGTTATTCGGTTCCCTTTTCCTTCATCACGCTTTTGTTTCCTTTGTGCTGAATTATTTACGTAATGTCTCACCTCTAACAATAAGTTGTGTTTAGGAGCGTGGCGAAAGAATGAAGGTCTTTGTAGCTTTCCAACTTTACCTGGAATGAAAAGTGGATTACTTTTTAACACAGGGAAAAGAAATAAGAAAACTCCTCCTGGCAACATTAAGGTGGATAGGAAATAAAACAGGGAACACAGAATAAAATGAAAAAACAAATATTATAGAAGAGAACACACATTTCACTTTTATATTTTAGGTTCCCTTTTATTTCTTAAATTTGGTGTCGTAATTTCACTTAAATTTAAAGCCGGAGGCACTTTCGCTGTATATACAAGAGTCTCAGACATGTACATTTAGATAGGAAGTACGGGTCAAAATTTAGCGCTTAAGTCTTAAAAATGCATGCACACCAGTAACAAATATCTCACAAGGGTTATAAGCAGGCATAGAACTGAGAGAGGTGGCGCCGTGGAATGCGTGCAAAACGCATTCGGGAGGTCCCGGGTTCGATTCCCGGCGATCGCCCATACTTCCCCATGTTTTTTTCGGGTGTTTTCCGGAGTCGTCAATGCTGGAGTGGTTTCTTTGAGCTCCCAAATTTCCTGTTCCTCCATTCCGTTCCATTCATCATTTAATTTATCCTTCACCCCGTTAGGTCTGTTTCAGAGTTGGAAATGTCGGCGATGGTGTTGCTGTGCGGCCTGGCAGGGAAAGGGGATGATTTCTGTGAAACTTTCTCCCTCCCTCGGCTTTCGGCTGGTTGCCGGGGTAAACGACCCGCCCCTTCGGAGCGGGATGTTGGCCTCTCTGTGTGGGATGGGGGTTTCCGGTCTGCCTGTCCGACTGTCTCAATCTGGAAACTGTATGGACCCTATCGTTGCTTTGCCGTCACTTCTGGTTCCGGCTACCCGGTGTCTCCTCTCAGCTCCTCCTCCCTCCAGGAGGCGCCCCTTGTGGGGCATAGGTACAGTGTCTTCACTGAAGCAGTGCCGAGTCCCCTCTGTAATCAGGTTTTTAAAAAAGTCATAAATAGGAATTTCTAAGTTAACACCAGGACGCAAGGAAATAAAGTTGAAGTATCACTAGACTATAGGCAGAGACGTCGCTGGTAACAAACTACCCCATCCGTCGTAGTATTTTGGCGTTTACATATACCTGCCTGTTAGTGACCCTAGGCCTCTGTTGTTTTGTATTATTTGTATGGATAATGGTTTGAGTGTAGATAACTTGAAGCCAACTACTTAAGAATTCCATGCCTGATGTGCCGTGCTGTAATAATTATATTATTATCCTTCAAGCACTTGTTACACATATGTGATGAAGCTGCTGCCAAATTCAACCGTAATGGTGTAATATTTATTTACTATGGATATAGATTGTTAAGGGAGGTTAGTTTTTGGAATATTCACACGAGTAAACTATGTATTATAACTCAAGGATTTATATAACGTTAACAATTCTATACGTTTCAATTAATCCTGCAAGTTTTTAAAATACACAAAGACTTAAAAATTAAATGTTTTAAATACATGATGGTTCTCGTATTTCTCTTTCACCTTTGTTTCTGATAATTAATTTCCTTTACAGTAGTTTCTGATTCCTTACGAGTGTTTAGTTTGCTGCGACTGTCAATGCAGTATACATACAAATGACAAGATGTAAAGAGACGTTTCTCCAGCGAGCTTGAAGAATTTAGAACAAGGGTAATTAAATAAAGTTTGAATGTGCCTATCGAAAACGTATAAATTCAATTTTGACAAGTCCAGAAATTACTAAGCTGTCGGCTCACTCCGTCTCTCATCGTTCACTGATGGCTACTCTCGCCCGGGCGACACACGTTCTTCCTCTTGCCTGGTAGGACGCTGTAATCGCTGACGTAGCTAATACCGCCAATGGCAAGTGCAGACGATCATGACATCTCTCTACCAAACTCGTATTAGCAAGTCGATATGGTTCTAGCGCATTCCTCGATTTTCGTCTGCTGGTGGAGTGTTCAACGCTAAGGAGGGGGTTCACAGCGGCGCACTGATTACAGTAATAGAAGACAAGTAGAATCGCTGAAGGTTGATGTATGTGAACCAAAACAAACCTAATCGCGCACATCAGCGTCGTGGATGTTGTTGGTTGCGCGCCTAGAAATAGTTCGCTTGCATGTACGCATTTTGTAGCAATTAGATAGGTAATACAGAAGAAACATTAGCACAATCTTAAACACATTACTAAACACTATAACTCAGGAATTAAATAAAAGTGACACTAATAGAAAAAAATCTGATGCGTTACACTCATATGACTTTCTCTACTCTTGTACAAACTATTTTTACAAACGCTTATTCTCCATATTCTTCATGTTAATCGAGATGTTAATCTTATTGCTAATTTTCTTGTAGATGCAAAGGGAATTGCTAAGCTTTAAGCTATAATCAAATATTTTAAGAGCTGGTTGCTATGTGGAGTATTCCATTCTCTTTGCATTACCAGGACAAAAAAATGAATAACGAATTTGAAAAAAGTATAAATATTGGAAAATTTAGGGAATAACAAGCAATATCTCGAAAATGGTTCACTCAACCAAAAAATGTATATGACATAAATTGTGTAGTAAAATTTTGTCTATCTCTTATGGTTTACCATTTATGCAAAAGTCGTTCACAATGAAAAATACTTTTGGAGACATTCCCAGAAAATTCGAGATATACATTTCGTTTGTCATGAAAATATCTTAAACATGTGATCTTTTAATCAAAATCGTTAGTCATTTTTTAGAAAATTAAAATTTTCGAAAAATGTTCCATGTAAAGGGTAATCTGGGGTGGGGGAATTTTCTTGAAAACCTTCGTGTCGCATCTCTGGAAGATATTGAACCTAAATACCAAGTTTGGTGCTTATCCGACTGTTCGTTTCTGAGTTATGCTGGTCACAGACACACACACGGACATGTTTCCAAAAATGCTTTTTTTTGATTCAGGGGGTCTCAAAACATGTATTTCGGGTGAAATCTCAGTATCGAATTTTTGGGTGGAATACAATAATTCCCCTACATACTATACGTAGTAGAGAAAGTAGTAATTACGTTTGCTTCCAACGTGAACTCCGGGAGGTAGGGATGAGAGGGATATTTGAAGGGCGATCACATAGAACGTATCCGGACCAGCCCTGCCCACAAGTCTCCCGGGGGCCCCTACGGCCACGCAACACACTGAACTTCCTCGTTCTATCTACTTCATTATAATTGAGATAAACCTTTGCAGAAATAGCTACATTACACATTTCGTTATAGATACAAAGAGAGCCGCGATAGTCAAATGTTTAAGAACTGCTGGCCTTAAAATCCTATACTGTGTATGGAGAAACAACTGAAAATCGACAGAACATGAATAGGATGACAAAGTATTGAACATTTCGAACCATTGATAACGTATCTCGGAAATGGCTTATGCCACAAAAAAGGTATTTGAAATAAATTGTGTTTTAAAGAGATCTACATGTTTTGTGTAGTAGGTTTTCGTCTATCGCTTAACGTTTACCAGGTATACAAGACTATATAAAATTCCTTTCGAATGAAGAGGACTACACAGGCTATTTCCACACAATTCAACATATACATTTTGTTGGTCATGTAAATGTATTTAATATGTGATGTTTTTATCAAAATCGTTAGAGGCATTTTTAAGAAAATAACAAAATTTGAAAAATACTTCATGTAAAGGGGGTGGAAATTTTCTGAGAATCTTCGTGTGGCATCTTTGGAAGTTACTGAACTTAAATACTAAGTTTGGTACTTATCCGAATTTTAGTTTTTGAGTTATGCTGTTAAAACATACACACGCGTTCGCGCTGACTTTTTTCTAAAAATACATTTTTGGATTCAAGGGGCCTGAAAATGTGTATTTCGGTGAAAGCTCGGTATCGAATGTTTGGGTGAAAAGCAATAGCCTTTATGTACGTGGTAGAGAAGGTAAAAAGTATCTCTTTGTAGTATATAATCTTCGCAATATTATCACTTTATTCCACGTTTCCATATTTGTATGTAACAAGCGTATAAAAGATATCGGTACAGATTTCCAATACTATAACATTATACTCGAAATCCAATTATACATGTACGCCAGCACTTAAAATGCTCTGGAGTCCCTAATATGAAAGTGTTTTATAGGGTGAAGACCAAGGCATGATAGAGAATATTCCAGCAATTACATTTTATATATGAGTTTTCACGGCGGTATCTTCGCCTGATATCCTTGGAAGATGCTTAATTTAAACCTATGTTTGGTATTTAATAATCGACTTTTCATTTCTGATTCATGCTGTTCGCGCACGCACACATACGCGCGCGCGCGGATCTTTTTCTAAAATGTTTGTTTTTTACACTACCGTTTGTGAAAATTGCAACACCAAGAAGAAAACGCATGAATTCAATTACTTTCATACCACAGGTTAGGTACATGACAAGTAATAAGTAATAAACTTTTCAAGTCTATACATGCCCTTTGAGCCCTAATATTCAGTATTTGGTGTGGCCTCCATGCACTGCCGAAGCATTGAATCAAAAAGGTTCTGAATACGTTCCTGAGGGTTTTCCCTACACGCAGTTTGTATTCCAGCCCACAAATCCGTGACACTGGTTACTGGGGGACCGTGACGCACCAACCATATCCCAGACATGTTCGATGGGCGACATGTCAGGCGAACGTGCAGGCCAGGGAAGCAATGATACTCGTCGCTCTTCGAAGAAGGCTTATACATTCCTCGCAAATGTGACTGGGCATTATCCTGTTGAAATGTGGCCTGTGAAGAGGCCTGAAGTAGGGGAGCAGGCTCTGCAACCACCGTTAGGTACCGGTTGCTATTCAAAGTGCCCTCAATTCGTAGGAGGCGAGATCGATTGTTGTAACCAATAGCGCCCCAAACCATAACACTGGTCTTTGTCCGCTATTCCACTCAACAATGGAGTCCTCCAGGTTGCGCTCACCACGGTATCTCCGGACTCATATGCGGGTCATCATTGTAAGACACGTTGAAGCGGGACTCGTCCGAAAAGACTACATTTTGCCACTCAGCATCCCAGTGACAGTGTTCACTTGCCCATTGAAGTCGGAGAGGCTTGTGGTTTCTGACAATGGAAGCCGACGTAATGGCATTCATGCAACCAGTCTAACCTGCAGTATACGGCGACGAACCGTTGATGCAGACAAGTTCACACCTGTTGCAGTGCTCTAGCGTCGAGCCAACACTGTGGATGAAGCTGTACGGTCCGTTATGGCCATGCGGACAAGCTGACGGTCATCCCGTGATGTGGTCATGTTCCGTGGTCCAGTACCCGCTCTTCACTGCGTACAACCTTCGTTTATCCACTGCTTGCACATACGCATCACTGTCGTAGCAGCGTGCCCTGTACGAGCCGAAATGTCATGGTATGACAAACCCGCCCCGATGATCGATCATTCTGCCCTGTTCAAACTCACTCACATGCCCATATGGCTCCACTTGACGTCGAAGAGGCATACTGGCACTCACTTTATTGTTTCCACCTTGTTTGACAGCACTGTACTGGCTACACTGTGCGCAACACTGACCTTGTCGGACCGACACGAGAGGGCTCTGCTCGGTCCACGTGTACCCCATCTCTCTGCAAACCTAATAAATTATTCCTTGCACACTCTTCTACACTTCCACCAAGTTTGGAGTTATTTAGGAAATTCTTTCCTGGTGTTGTAATTTTCACAAACGACAATGTATTTAGGGATCATTTTCGTTGAAATCTCCGTATGATACGTAATACTTCATCTACTTATTATAGGTAAATATGTGAAGGATATAATTTTGAAAGGTTGTGAATTTTAGAGAAATAATGAATTTAGTTTTGGTGTATGTCAGTAACGAGGGTCGCGTGATCCCAGGGAGAATGACTGCAGTATTGTTCCGGAAGGTGCTGACTTTTTACTTTCTCTACTACGTATAGTAAGTAGGGGAAGTATTGCATTCCACCCAAAAATTCGATACCGAGATTTCAGCGGAAATACATGTTTTGAGACTCCCTGAATCCAAAAAAAGCATTTTTGGAAACATGTCCGTGTGTGTGTCTGTGTGTGTGTGTGTCTGTGTGTGTGTGTGTGTCTGTGTGTGTGTGTCTGTGTGTCTGTGAACAGTATAACTCAGAAACGAACAGTCGGATAAACACCAAACTCGGTATTTAGGTTCAGTATCTTCCAGAGATGCGACACGAAGGTTTTCAAGAAAATCCCCCCACCCCAGACTACCCTTTACATGGAACATTTTTCGAAAATTTTAATTTTCTCAAAAATGGCTCTAACGATTTTGATTAAAATATCATATCTTTAAGATATTGTCATGCAAAATGAAATGTATATCTCGAATTTTCTGGGAATGTCTCCAAAAGTATTCTTCATTGTGAACGACTTTTGCATAACTGGTAAACCATAAGAGATAGACAAAATTTTACTACACAAAAAATGTAGATCGCGTTAAAATACACAATTTATGTCATATACATTTCTTTTGTTGAGTGAACCGTTTTCGAGATATTGCTTGTTATTTCCTTAAATTTTCCAATACTTACACTTTTTCTCAAATTCGTTATTCATTTTTTTATGTCCTGGATATGCAAAGAGAATGGAATGCGCCACATAGCAACCAGCGTTAAAATATTTGACTATCGCTTAAAAGCTACCATATTCCCCTTGCATCTACATGAATATTACCAATAAGATTGACATCTCGATATCTCGATTAACACGAAGCATATGGAGAATAAGCGTTTGTAAAAATAGTTTGTACAAGAGTAGAGAAAGTCATGTGAGTGTAACACATCAGATTTTTTGGGATGATGCTAACCAAGGTGCTAGCCTAAGTGCTTAACGGGATTCCGGGTATACATAGAGAAGGATTTTAAAGGGATGTTGGTCTTCAAGGTATCTCGAATTCCGGCCTTTCTGACTTTTAAATACTCATTAACGTTGAAGGAATCGTCGAGGAATTGAACACTCAAAACCATTAATAGATTATGGACATTTAAAAGTGGAATGGGGAAAAGAAACATAAATCGAAATATGCCACTAAGAGGCCAGAATTTGGTATGCATGGACGAGGATAGGTGTTATGAATTTAAGTGGTCTAACAGGGAGAAGGGGGGAGAGAAGTACTAAATGTAATGAATTGCATGACAATTGGCAATATATTCTGAAATGTGAGGACGCGGATAAAGGAAGATAACATTTAATACTAGGGAAATGGAAAAAATTACCAATAGAGCTAAAAGTTAGGAAGAAAAAGATCAAACGAATATATGGAGAAAGCAGGAAAATATTTACGAAACATTAGGTTAAAGTGGTTAAAAGAGATGTGAAGCAAATTGGAGAAGATACGGAAAAAGGTTAACAGAGCAAAAAAAAGTAAATAGTGGAAAATTATACATCCCCATTATATATACAACAGAAAGTTAAACATAAGGGGAAGAAAAATAAGAAGCAACTCCATTGTATTGTAAACATTATATAAATTGCATGTATGTACAAAGTAGACAATAAATCATTCATTGAACATCAAAGCCATGGCCGTCACTGAGACCTCCGCCATAGTCTCCGGACAGCTTTATGTAAACTTCTGTTATGCACTTTAGAATAGAATGGACACTAGACAATTAAACTAGTTGGAGTACAAGAGTTAATGTTCATTGTCGCACTCCTGCTCTAAGCATCCTTCCCCGGGCGAACGCATCCTAACTAGGTCCTGTTATATTCGTGAGTAAAATGTCAACAACCCAACTCAGTCGCGTAGCATATGCTGTCTGCAACCTAACTTAGTCCGTGGCATACACTGTCAGGAAGTTAACACAGTCCCGTAGCATACAGTACGAAACAGTAATAATACCCTGAGTATAGTGAAGTGTAAAGTGGTGTGGCATCCCAAATTGATAATGGAACTCAGCACAAGTAGTTGGTTGTGATCACGACTTTGGTGGTAGCTCATCACAAAATAACAAACGTAATTACAGATTACATATTTTTGACGTTTTTAAAAATCATTCATTTAGAATTATATTTTTTAACAACACAACGATTTTAAATTATTTTGTATGTGAAGTTTTCAAATTGTTACACGCATTTAGTAGAGCAAATGTTTTTATATAACATCTGATGTTAAAACCTGTTTTAGTGAAACATGAAACTGCAATATCGTTTTGCATTCACTATAGGTCTGCTGAAACTCATGACATTTAAAATGAACTAGATTGAGATTAATTTTCTACAGGACCGAGTTGGGTCGTTAATATTTTGGAAAACGGGACAAGTTAGGTTGTTTACATTTTGAAGACGGGGCCGAGTTAGGATTCGAAAGTGGGAAATGGAACCGGGTTGAGTTTCACTTCCCTGGGTACAGGGTTTTCACAGTAAGGACCGGTTTCACAGTTTAAGCTTAAGCCGAGACTTTAGAGAGCTACGGATGTGGCTTAAGTAAGGCTTAAACTTTGCGAGTTTCAGGGCCGGTTTCACCAACGATGTTAAAAAGACTCTAACATCTTGTTTGTTAACAAGGTGTTCAAAGTTTAACATAATGTTAAAACTTTTGCGTTTCATTAAGCTTTTACAGCAAATTGTTAGCTAACATTTTGTTAACGTCAAAGACAACTGCGAACGCTAGCTTTCGAAAAGGCGGCGGCCGAACTATACTGCTTCTGAAAGTACTCCGATTCACTTTTGTCTACGTATCCCGGCGCTCTCTGTCAGTAGACGACAACTATTTATATTCATGGGAATGGCCATGTGATGTTCACGATTGTTTGAGGTTAGTATCTTGATATCAACTGAAATAAACGTTTCACCGTTTGAAACGCGTTAATTAACACCCGATTAATAAGTATAGACGTATTGTCAAGTGCGAAAAATCTGACGGTCTTACATTAAAGGATGAAATTGCAGCCTGGGACAAAATTCACGAGTAATTTAATTGGAATGAACGCGGTTCTCTTAAGTCCAGTAAGCAACTACGGCAATTTATGCTAACATAAAGTGATGCACTAGAAACGTTAGGTGCAAAAAGCTTTTAAAGACGGTTTAAAACTGATGGTGGACACTACATTGAAACTAAAGTGGATAAAAATGTGTTATCGCTGATTAATCAAGCAGATCCGAAAAAAAAAATACTGTTTGTTTCTTGAAGCAATTGCTTTGGAAACCTTCTGGATAAACCCACAAACGGTAGCTTTCGAAATATCAACATTATCACACGTAAATGTTAGTAGCGTAAAATCTAAGTACCTAATTAACACTTAGCATAGGAGAAACAGGCATGTTTCTGTTGGTAGTATTGTAACCTCTCGTATTTCACATAAAACGTCGCAAATGACCGCTTGGACAATCTATAATGCTTTAAAATTTCTCCTTTTGCAGGGTTTCAAATTTATTATGACGTATGACTGCTCTTCTATTAGGAATGGCAGCTGCAGCAAATTCGCATCAACAGCTTGGTTTACGGCAGCCACTTTCCAAGTTCTAACATTTGTTAAACGCCTTAACACAGGGGTATCGGGATGTTCACTTAACACCGACTTTAACACATTACTAAAGTTAACATTGTTTGATGAAACAGAATTTGTGTTAACTTCAGTGTTAAATCAGTTTAACATGTGTTAAAATTTAGCATCTTTTGTGAAGCCGGCCCTCACAGTAGGGAAGCCAGATTCGGCTTTACTGAACTGAACAATTCCACGGAACAATAAAGTTGGTAACGCTTGCGCATGCGCATTCTGTTAATTCTCATCGTTTGTTTATGGTGACGCTCTTCTTAAAATAAGCTTTTGTAGGTTATTTAGCAACAGATAGTTAAAATTTCCGAAAAATCGGAATCAAATCCTAGAACCTTACTTCTCAAGAAGTCAGCATTGTCCTAGAAATTGTAAAGCAGCATAAGCATGTAATGGAGTGCAAGCAATCAGACGAATATTCTTTGGAGTAAAAAAGATCTGATGTGTTACACTCACAAGACTTTCCCTACTCTTGTAAAAACTATTTTTACAAACGCTTAATCTCCATCTACTTTATGTTAATCGAGATGTCAAACTTATTGTTAATTTTCTTGTAGATGCAAGGGAAATATGGGAGGTTATAAGCGATAGTCAAATCTTTTAAGCGCTGGTTGCTATGTGGCGTATTCCATTCTCTTTGCATGTCCAGGACATAAAAACAATGAATAACATATTTGAGAAAAAGTATAAGTATTGTAAAATTTAAGGGAATAACAAGCAATATCTCGAAAATGGTTCACTCAACAACTAAATGTATGACATAAATTGTGTATTTTAACGTGATCTGCATTTTTTGTGCAGTAAAAGTTTGTCTATCTCTTATGGTTTACCAGTTATGCAAAATTCGTTCACAATCAAGAATACTTTTGGAGACATTCCCAGAAAATTCGAGGTATACATTTCATTTGTCATGAAAATATTTTAAACATATAATATTTTAATCAAAATCGTTAGAACCATTTTTGAGAAAATTAAAATTTTCGAAAAATGTTCCATGTAAAGGGTAGTCTGGGTTGGGGGGATTTTCTTGAAAACCTTCGTGTCGCATCTCTGGAAGATACTGAACCTAAATACCAAGTTTGGTGTTTATCCAACTGTTCGTTTCTGAGTTATGCTGTTCACAGTCACACACACGCACGGACATGTTTCCAAAAATGCCTTTTTTGGATTCAGGGGGTCCCAAAACATG
Organism: Deroplatys truncata; assembly: GCA_030765065.1. Taxonomy (NCBI): domain Eukaryota; kingdom Metazoa; phylum Arthropoda; class Insecta; order Mantodea; family Mantidae; genus Deroplatys; species Deroplatys truncata. Next base: position 35,867,961 of record CM060989.1, read on the forward strand.
TATTTCCGGTGAAATCTCGGTATCGAATTTTTGGGTGGAATACAATACTTACCCTACTTACTATACGTAGTAGAGAAAGTAAAAACTAAACGTGGGGAAAATTTGCGATACAAACGGTGGATTAGAATGGTGTGAAAGAATTTTAATAGTTCTGTATGCGGAAAGTTTTGAGATGCGGGTAAAGTCTCCAGTTGCTATTACCATGCTTCTAATTAAATGTACCTAGCCTTAATTAAGAGAAGCAGTGGAGGGCTTTGTTACTGAAATATAAAGCAATGCATTATAATATTACGTAGATGTGACGGCAATGAGCGCTACAATGTATACGATAAAAGTATGAAGCATAATTTTAAAATTAAGGGTATGCCACTTGGTTTTAAGTTTAATTGTACCATCAATAAGTTCTGGTTACATCATTGCCAACTGTTTACTTAATCGAAATCTCTCGTAGAATTCTCGGTTATTTCAGACGTGAAAGTGGTTTAGATGCATTCTAAACATTACATAGCCTTTTTTTGTACATATGGATTAAAATAAGTTGCATTTCTTCATCATCGATAGCTCTTCTTCCGATAGCACGGCGAGTCCTTAGTTTAAACCTCAGTTTACTACGGTTTAAGCCAAGCCACGGTAATTCCAGCTTACCGCTAGAACTACGTACTGTTAAACTCCATCGTAACGTGTCATCCTCCGTGGTCTAGGGGTAAAGTTAAGGTATATATCGTGGAGGGGCCCTCTGTATCGGGGCAGAGCACCGCACGCAGGCCAGCCGGCTCACGTGCTTCCAACGTGACTCCTGGGTGGGAAGCATGAGGGGAGAGACCCGAAAGGCGACCGATCCGCAAGCATGGACCTAACTGCAGTACCGCAGCGACGCCAGGAAAGAAACCTTTACAGAGTGCAAGCCACCGCCCAGCCGCAACCTACCGAACACCGTCGCTTGCTCCTACAACCCTGAAACAGATGGCATGGAAGATGATGGATACAGGAAGTGAGAGGAAGGAGAGTTATGGAGGAGATGAACCACTCAAGCATTCGTCTGGACCAAAAACGCTGGACCAGAGTGGGCGGTCGCCGGTGATAGTTTTCCGGGACCCCCCAAATACGTAATCGCCTGAGTCATCCCACCCGGTTGGTTTAGGGGTACCATGCTAGCCTCTAGTTTCCAAGGTAGTGGGTTCAAACCCACGGAAGGTGTTGGATTTTTTCGGGCGTAAAAATCCGTAGTATGGTTTCCTTCGGAAGAGAAGTAAAGCCGGTGGTCCCGTGTCGTACATTTACGGCACATAAAAGAACCTCAAACCTGATAAAGAGGCCTCTGAGCAAAATTATCGGTTTATCATGTCTAATATAGAATGGGACGCTAAGGACCACAGTAGTCAAAGAGCGTCCATAAATAAAAATGGATGGGGTGCCCAACGTTTTCCGACGCCGCACGGTCCCTGCCCACAAGCCACCAACCTCCAGGGTCCCCCGGAGTGGAGCCACACGCTGAGGAGAGACCTAACTGAGCGGTACCGCAGTGACGCCATGGAAGAAACATTTACAGAGTGCAAGCCACCGTCCACCGCCTGGTCCTACAACCCTGAAACAGATGATAAGGAAGATGATGGGTACAGGAAATGAGAGGCAGGAGAGTCGTGGAGAAGATGAACCATCCCAGCATTCCCTGGCGACCCAGGGAAACCACGAAAAACCTTGGACGAGAGAGGGCGGTCGCCGGGGATCGATCCTGGGACCTCTCGAATATGGGACATAGACATAACCGCCTGAGCCATCCCGCTCGGTTGGTCTAGGGGTACCAAGCTAGCCTCCAGTTCCCAAGGCCGTGAGTTCAAACCCGTGGAGGGTGATGGATTTTTTTCGGGCGTAAAAGTCCATGGCTTCAATCGGAAGGGAAGTAAAACCGGTGGTTCCGTGTCGTAGATTTACGGCACGTTAAAGAATCTCAAGCCTGATAGAGGTCTCTGAGCAAACTTTCCAGTCTTTCACGCCCAATATTTAATGGGACAGTAAGAACCATAGTAGTTAAAGAGCGTCCATAAATAAAACTCAGTTTATTTATTTTTCCATTGTAGCTTAAGTCTCTGCATAAACTCAGTTCGAAGCTTAAGCTTAAACCGTAAAGCGGGCTAAGAGACGTACTTTATCATCCTACCTGGAAAAGCATAGCTAGCCCTACCCGACCTCTGAAGCACCAGCTCATGTTTAGTATGTGATGGCGGCGGTTGGTATATTACCGTCCAATAATCAACACCTTTCACCGTGACATTGTTGGCGAAGGTGGCAGCGTTAATTTCAAACGCCCGTCACAACTAGGAGAGAAAGTAAAAACCGATCTGTAGTAGCGAACGCCCCTAAAAAGCGAAATTCGAACAGCGGGATCTTTTCGCACCAATCTGAACGTTTCTTTGAGCGATGGAAACTATTTTCTAGCGTTCTCTTCAGCCAGGAATGCCAACCTAGCAATAAAACTGCCGTAGAAGGGAACGAGTCTAAGTCTCCAATGCAAAACCTGATATTGCCTGAAGCATTCTTGTGTTATATCGTGGAAACTCGCGACACAGACACTGTAGTGATGTTTTTTCTTTCTTTTTCTGTTTTTATGAATCTTTCGTTTAGATTCCACGGCTCTCATAAGGAAACTGCAGTCTTAGGCTGTAAAAAATAAAACATAACAGCCGTCCCTAGCGAGACAAGCGATATATTTGCCATACCCTGAGCCATCTCCTAATTGCGTGACAGTCGTTGGATGCTTTCAGCTGAGTGAGTTCTGTAAAGTGCAAAAATGGAGCGTCCGCACCCTGCAATTCAGAAACCCTAAGTGTTTTATCCCCTAAGAGAGAGAGAGAGCAAATTGAAATCACAAGCAGGTATACTTTTCAGACCGTTACATTCCAGTATCTCAGTATCATTGCTGCAAAAAAAGAATACTCCTACCGGACACCAGAGAGCTGCCTGGTTGCAAGGGTCGTTCATCTCCCTCTCCGGACACGTAGTAGTCGATCGGGTATTCGAGAGAGGAAGTGTTAGGGACTTCTGGCATCTCTGTGATCCGTCTGCCTGTGGAAGGGGGAGTTCCGACTCCTTCAACTGTCGTGGTGCGTGCGCTGCGGACCCTGAGCACTTCTGACGTTACTAGAAGTACGCCAGCCGAACATTCGAGCCCCTCCCGACAGGGAGTTGTTTGGATTGGGTTGGACTCGGCGCGGCAGTATTTCCCGATACCCATGGCAAATTGGGCACGTTTGGGTGGTTTCCTGTTGTGAGACGCCTCAAGGTCCTCCGGTACCTCCCTGGATAGCCCTAGATCTTGTCGGCCCCACCGAGGTATTCGGTAGTCTTCCCTTTCGGGGGTTGACGCGCGTAAGTGGCGTATCCACTTCCACCCTGTAATGGGGAGGGGTCGGTAGGCAGTCAGGTGCCGGCCCATGGAAAAGCTCTCGGGGGTGGAAGTGTCACTTGGCTGACGCCCGCTCCTCTGGGTCACGTGGGGGTGCAGTCCCTTTGTGCTTATGCCCCGCTCGTTGGGGTACACCTCGCATGATTCACCATAATGTAGTATATTATACAATAAGAATTTATTGCACTGCGAAGCTATAGAGTAGCAGATAAATAAGTAATTTAAATTTAAAAGTAGATATAATAATAGCGAAAAGTGATGTGAAGTAATATGATGAAATTATTTAAAATGATAAATAAGTAAAATAAGGGAAAGTATAGGTGTAGAGGTGTATAAATTATGTAGAATTTAATAAAATAAATAACATAAATATATAATTAACCAGATAAATAAATAATGATAATAAAGTAATTTAAATTAAATCAAGTAAGTAAAAATAGCTTGATGATGTTAGATGAAGTGTTTAAAGTTATGATAAGAGTGTAAAACGTATAAGTAAAGTTGTATGGTGGAATGATTAGAAAATATAATTAAGTGTAATAAATATTGTAGTTGCATACAATACTTAAATAGTACATAAATTAAATAAAATTATACAAAAATAATAAAATAAGTAAATTAAACAATAATGGGGTTAAAAGATTACATAATGGCATAGTGAATATAGTTTTGAATGTTATATTGAAGTAACAGAATTTTAATACTAAAAAAGTTAATAATAAGTTAAATTAAGATAAAGAAATAAATTACACACATAAGTGCAGAACTCATATAGAAATATAAAATATGGAATATATTCGTATTGGATACCAGTACGTTTTACTGCCGGATACCGGTAGATAATATTAGATCTAGAATAAAGAGTTTAGTTAAGGGTAGTAGCTGGTTTCTAGTTACTTGTTTTTGCTGGCTTCCACTTTACTCAGGTGTTAGCAATGTTCCGTTTTATTTTACTCTTATAAAATTGTTTTGTTTTGCTTTTATCTAGTTATAAGTGAAATGTGTAAAATGATAATGCATATGATATGTTTTTTTTTGGGTAAATGTGGAATAAAGTATAAAGGTTTGCAATGCATGTCCCGGTGTAGAAAACCGAGTACCGGAACATAGTATTTCAGGTTTTTATTTATTTATTTGTCCCTCTCGGTTAAAAAATAACTTTTGTTTGTTTCTTATAGTGTTAGTTTAGCAATGGAGGTACTGGATACGAGTATCTAAATTGTCAGTTTCTGACGCACATTTTAGTTAGTAGGTCAGTTAGTTGGTTTTAATTAGATAGTGCTATCAGTTATTTTTACTGGCTACCAGCATAAATGTGATTGTTGAATATTTGTTTTGATTTAATAGGTGTAAATTTAATTTTTCTTTAGTTTACTTTTTTCTGTTTTCATTTTTTTAGTAGTTATAGTTAATTATCTGTATAATAATAATAATAATAATAATGTGAGTGTTATTGTAATTAATACACTGAAAATTTGTTAATACACGTCTGGGTTTATATAACAAGATGTGAGGATGGAGTATTACGGATTTCATTTATTTATTTGTACCGCTTCATTGTACTCGTATATCCTATCTCAGTACCAATGTAGTAAAACGTCATAGCTATTAATGAAACATAGGGAAAGAATGATAGAAGTATAATTTTGGCGAAATGAACTTATAAGCAAAAATTGTGATTGATAACCAAATTTTACAGCGAGTATCAGTTATTTAGGGTACAATTTTACTATAAATAGAAATATAGAAATAGAGATTAGTGTAGGGGTACCTAAATTCCAAATGATGTCCAAAATGATTTGTAAAACCTTTAAAAAAATCTTATGTGCTACATTCACATAACTTTCTCTACCCTCTGTCGTTTATTAGTGAGTATACAAATTATTCTTACGAAAGCTAATTTTTCTGTCTGCTGCGTTGTAATCGAAATCAAATCTTTGCAGAAATACACATTTATTGTATACAGAGTGGATCATTTAAGTTGATACTGTACAATATCTTCAAAACTAAGCTTTGTAGAAAGAAATATCTTGAATAAAACTTGCGTGATAATATGGAGAAAAGTAAATGTCATTAGTCGTGTTTTGTTTGGAGGACCGTATGATGGCCATTCTGGGGTCAATTTAATTTCTGTAAATGAAAACCTACAATTAGGGTCAATTTAAATTGACCCTAAAATGGCCATCACAACGTCCTCCAAATAAAACACGACTAATGGCATTTACTTTCCCCCATTATATCAAGAAACTTTTATTCAAGACATTTATTTCTACCATGCTTAGTTTTGGGGATACTGTACAGTCTCAAATTGAATGATGCACCCTGTATACAAAGGGCACAGTGATAGTCAAATGTTTAAGAACAGGACTTTATATGTAGGCCTTAAAATACTATATTCTTTCCATGCAACTACGACAAACAACTGATTGTCGATAGGACTTTAAAAGAATGACAAAGAATTGCACAATTCAAACCATTAATAACGGTTATGTCTGATCCACAAGAAAGTTATTTAAAATAAATTGTGTATTTTAAAGAGATGTATACTTTTTATGCAGTACGTTTTCATCTATCGGCAATGGAGGTTATACGTAGTTCCTTCCGAATGAAGAGGGCTTCATAAGCTATTCCTAGAAAATTCAACATATGCATTTTACTTTACATATATCTAGTGTTTTTGATATAGGTATTTTAATCAAAATCGTTAGAGCCAGTTTTTATAAAATCAAACCTTTCTAAAAATGTTCCGTGTAAAGTGTAGCTGATGGCGGAGGGATTTCCTTTAAAATCTACGTGCCACATCTTTGAAAAGTATTAAACTTAAACACCAAGTTTGGTATTTATCCCACTTTTCATTTTTGAGTTATGTTTACACACATGCATACACACACAACACACACGGGCCATATTTTTAAAAATGCTTCTTTTTATTCAGGGGAGCTCAAAACATGTATTTTCGATAAAATCTTGGTGTGAATTTTTTGTGATAGAGAATGTAAAGACGTCTTCAAGAAAATTAGCATCAAAAGTAGTTATTTCCTACTAAATGAATTAAAAGCATTTTAGTTAGTTTATATGGTGGAAACATTTCATATAATTATCGATATTGTTTTGATAAGCGCAAAGACAAATTCGTTTCTATTTATTCGGATCACTCGAAGGAGTGCCGTAATTTTTCATTCCCCTTAAATTGTAAAACTTTCCTCTTTTCGACAAAATAGTTGTTTTTCAGCACCTGTACTATAATCTTTATAACATGATCATCTGCTTATAAAGTTGTCTGGCTCTATTTCAAGAATGACAATCTTAAGGAAATAGTTTAGCGTTTTGCAGAGAAACGGCATAGTTACGTTGATCTTTTTGTTGATTTAAGGATATAATTCTGGTTATTTTTATGTAGATGAAGGTAAACATGTCACAACTCTAAGCGTTTGGTTAATATTCCCTGTAAAGTTTAATGCAACGGGGCTCCTTAAATGGTATATCTGGGTAAATACAGTGTCTGGAGCATGCAACGGAGCTTCCTCCAGGGCAGCAGAGTGACAGCAAGGTTGGGGGAGAAGTTTTCCCCCGCAATTATTAAATTCCAGGTGGGTATGGATTAGAAAATCGATCTGGGTCACATCGATTTGCGATCGCTCGATATCGCCTGGGGAAATGCGAGGAATAGATTAAAGGAGGCATATTATCATCTTGTAGGGGTAACAACCCCTTCTACTGCAATGCATGTAGATTCCCATCTCCTTCTGCTGAAATGTTCACTGAGGGAAAAAATGATATCCTAGCACTCCCAGTTTGCCCACAACATTTTCGTTTTTCGCTAAGGCTTTGTGATTTAGTGGTTTTGGAAGGAAAATAGTCTGATATGTTACATTCACATGAATTTCTCTACCGTCATCGCTTATTAGTGAGTATATAAGTTATTTTTACTAAAGCATATTTTTCCATTTTCTTCATTTTAATCGAGACAAACCTTTTACAGAAATAGCTACATTACACATGTCGTTATAGATACAAACGGAACAGCGATAGTCAAATATTTAAGAACTGATCGCTATGTACTGGCCTTAAAATTCCATACTCTTTTTATGCAATCAAGAGAAACAACTGAAAATTGACGTGACTGAAAAGAATGATAAAGTATTGAACAATCTCAGTCATTAATAACTGATATATCGGAAATGATTTATGCTACAAAAAACATTATTTGAAATAAATTGTGTGTTTTAAAGAGATCTACATTTTTATGTAGTACGTTTTCGTCTATCGGTTAACTGTAGTACGATTTATGCAAATTTATACAAAATTCCTTCCGAATGAAGATGACTTCACAGAAAATTTAAGATATACGTTTTATTTGTCATGTAAAACGTTTTTAATATATGGATTTTAATAAAAATTGTTACACGTAGCTTTTAGAAAATAAAACAATTTTTAGTAATGTTCGATGTAAAGAGTGGTTTGGGGTGGGGATTTTCTTGAGAATCTTCATGACGCATCTTTCGAAGATACTGAACTTAAGTACCAAGTTTGGTGTTTATCGGACTTCTCGCTTTATCGTACTTTGCTTTTTATTCGGATTCAATGGGCTTCAAAGCATGTATTTCCGGTGAAATCTCGGTACCAAGTTTTTGGTGGAATACAATACCTTCTCTACCTACTTTGCACACGGTATAAAAAGTAAAAATGCTTTATAACATTACACAGAATTGCCCAGAATAGATAGTATATAGCTTTTTAAAAGCCATTTATAAAATGCTATATATAATTCAAGGGAACTAAGTATCATGGTTCTAGGAAATGCTAGGTAGTGTTCAATAGAATTGATGTATCTATCTGTATTCATAGAGAACATTTAAGTGGAGACTACAAAATGGAAAAAAATTGTCAAAAATGACATTTCTACTTTCTCTACTACCTACATAGTAGTAAAGAAAGGTATGGCATTTCACCGGAAATTCTATAACGATATTTCATCGAAAATACATGTTTTGAGACCCCCTGAATAAAAAAACGTTTTTTAAAAAAAGGCCCGTCTGTGTTAGCGTGTGTGCGTGTGTATGAACAGCATAACTCAAAAATAAAACCTCGGGTAAATACCAAACTTGGTATTTAGGTTCAGCACCATTCAAAGTAGCAACACAAAGATTTTCAGGAAAATCCTCCACCCCAAACTACCCTTTACATAGAACATTTTTCGAAAGTTTGATTATCTGAAAAATGGCGCTAACGACTTGATTAAAATACAAAATATTAAAGATATTTTCATAACAAATAAAATCTTGAATTTTGTGAGAGTCGTCAGTGAAGTCCTCTTCATTCGGAAGGATCTTTATATAATCTTGTAAACGTTACGTCATAGACGCAAACGTACTAAAAAGGAAAAATGTAAATCTCTTTGAAACACACAATTTATTTCAAACAACTTTTGTTGTGACACCAGCCTTTTCCGAAATATCCGTTATTAATGGTTCGAATTGTTCAATAATTAAGCTATTCCTTTAAACTCCTGTCGATTTTCAGTTGTTTCTGGCGATGTCATGGAAAGAGTATGGAATTCTAAGGCTAGCATATAGTGTCCAGTTACAAAACATTTGACTATTGCTGTTCTCTTTGTATCTATAACGAAATGTGTAATGTAGCTATTTCCGGAAAGGTTTATCTCGATTAAAATGAAGTAGATACGAAAATAAACGTTCGTAAGAATAATGTGTATACCCACTAATAAGCGATACGAGGGGCACTATTTATATTTTGAGCCTAATAATTAAAACAAAGCAATTTCTGATTGAAAACTGCTTTATTGTTTTTCAAAATATTCTCCTTTATGATCAATACACTTTTGCATCCGTTTGAACCATTTGTCAAAGCATTTATTTCAGTCTTCTTGAGACACCTCCAAAACATGGTTTTTGAAGGCATCAACGGCTTCTTCTGCTAACGAAAATCGTTGTCCACGCAATTTATTCTTGATGTTCGGGAACAAAAAGAAGTCATTGGGTGCCAAATCAGGACTGTATGGCGGATGACCCATCAATTCGATTTTTTGAGCCTTCAAATACTCTGTTGTTAGACGAGATGTGTGTGCGCTCGCATTGTCTTGATGAAGAACGATCCTACGGTTCTTGTTGGTTTTCCTTACTTCACCGAAGACTTCCGGCAAACAAATGGTTGTGTACCATTCGGCATTGACCGTTTTACGTTCCTCTAAAGGCACTGTTGCCACATGGCTAGTTTTTCTGAAAAAGCAGGTGACCATTTGGTTCGAAGTGCTTCGAATGCGAACTACTTTTGTTGTGTTTGCTTCATCTTGAAACACCCATACAGTCGACTGCTGTTTACGTTCCGGCTCATACACATAGATCCATGATTCGTCACCTGTTACAATCTTATATACGTCTTTTGAGACACCGCCATTGTATTTCTTGAGCATTTTTGTACACCAATCGACACCAGCATCTGTTTGAGAGTGCGTCAAATTATGTGGGATCCAACGAGAGCAAACCTTTTTCACGGCTAAATAATCATGCAATATTTTATATATGCTGGTGGAACTAATGCTTAGGGTTGCCTCAATCTCACAATATGTCGCATGACGATCTTTCATTATTAGTTTTTCCACAGCATCAATGTTTTCTGGCAAAACAACTGATTTTGGACGACCTTCACGAACTTCATCATTGAGCGAACGGCGGCTACGATTAAATTCGTTATACCAGCATTTCGCAGTGACAAAGGATGGAGCTTCGTCGCCAATGTGGAAGTTAGTTGATTGATGCACTCTTGTCTTGATAATCCACGTCGAAAGTCGTAATAAATCATTGCACGAACATTTTCACGAGTTAATTCCATGTTTTTGTTGATACACAATTTTCAAGTTAGTGTAAACAAAACAAATGACGCTCTATTGACAAAATGTTTGAAGTAGATTATGGTAAAAAACGTTAAACTTTTCGTTGGAAACGTCAGATGGCACTTACAACATTCAGGGTTGTCATGGCTCAAAATATAAATAGTGTCCCTCGTACAGAATAGAGAAAGTCATATGGATGTAATAGCCAGGTTTGTTTATTTATTACCTGATGGTGTGTGCTCTACACTTTCCCAAGTGCTGTGCTAACATACAATATACAGTAGGGAGGACAGTAAAATAGAGTTGGTGTTAATTTACCATTTTTAATAATCAATAATAACACTTTACAGTGATAGCACACTTAGAACAGAACAACCTTACGTTATTTCAAATATTATTGAAAACTAAGTAACTGCAATTAAAGATGAATAAATATTTCATACCCCATTCTAGATGTCTAAGGAATCAAGGACGCGCACCCAGTTGTCCATGCCTCTTATATATCTGTATTCATAATCCATGTCTTTTACTTCAAATCCTTGAAATACTGAATCTCTATTATCATCCATATTATTATTTTCAAAACGACCTGCCTTTTTGATGAAAAAGAATACGGTATACAGCTTAATATAATTCAATGAAGGTAAAGAAATACAAATGGAAACATTTACACTGCATCAAATGTTCAAATAGACTCCAACACAATTTTTACTTTAACCACTTTATCGTTTAGTACTACTCACACTGTCCATTCAACACTTCTTTTTATCACTGTATACTTGATGAAAGTTAGTGGGTAGAGCTATAACAATAGCATCAACGTCCATCCCAACACATAAATGGTCGGTTCTTCCTGCCTCAAGAAGCTCTGCAGGTCAGCTGCAGACGGTGGTTGGTAGTCAGGGGGTAGTAAAACTAGCCCATTATCAGCCATCCCAATGCAGGTCTTCTGGCATAAGGAGGAATATGCCAAGATTATTGGGATGGTCACTGTGGTAGACACTGTCTTTGAGTCAGTGCCTTACTGAGCCATCGTATTAGACAACTGTTGAATTGGCAGCATTGTGTTACCGAAAATCCGAGGCGACGAAGGGCAAGTTCATTGGAATTGTTTTACTTTTATTAATAATCAGTTAAAAAAAATAAAACGCACGACCGTCTCGTCTTTTCAAAATAGTCCTTCATTCTATAATAATGCACTTCACACATTCATATCGCAGTATACTATCGTCTGTTTAAACTATTAAAGCTAAACTACTAAAAGTGTTTTCAAGAATCAGCAATATATAGTGGCATATTAATAATTTGGGGGTTTCATTGTCATTACCAAACAGTGTCGTTTTCCATTGTCATTACCAGACATATTGTTGTTTTCGTCTCAGTCGGTTTTGCTAGTCAGAGTGGTGGGGATAGCGTCAGTCTTGCTGAGTATTCAGTGAGAGGCGGATCGCGCGAGAAAGCTAGCCTTTGGATCGGTGAACATCTTCCCTCGCCTTTCATGTGTAATAATGTAGGAACCCCAAGCGGTTGAGAAATAAATCTAGGAATGTGTAAGTAGATTTGTGTTATGGATTTTGTACAGTGAAAACCTACAGTTTCCTCTTAACCCCACAACACGTTTCGGTCCTCCGCAGCCAAGTGAGTATACGTCCCTAAATGTACTAAAAATTAATTTAATTTTTTTTTCATGTGAACCTTTAAGCCTCTACCCAGCATGTAACAATATGCAGTAAACTTTGTATATCGCTTAATGTATACCAGCTATACACAATTATACAAAATTCCTTCCGAATGAAAAGGACTTTACATAAAAGCCAGAAAATTCAAGATATACATTTTATTTGTCATGTAAGTATTTCTAATATATGGTATTTTAAGAAAAGTCGTTAGGGACGTTTTGGAGAAAATAAAAAATTTCGAAAAATTGTTTCATGTAGAGTGTAGTTGGTGTGGGGAAAGTTTCTTGAAAATCTTCGAGTCTCATCTTTGGAAGGTACTGAACATAAATACCAGGATTGGTGCTTATCCAACTTTTCGTTTTTGAGGTATGATGTTCACATACATACTGACACATACACACAGACAAAAATACGCAGTTTTTTTAAACAAAATCTGATGCAATACATTCATTTTTCCTACCCACTATCGCTTATTAGTGGGTATACAAAATATTCTTTCTAATCTCATTTTTCTATCTATTACACTTTAATCCAAATGAACCTTTGTAGAAACAGCTGCATTACACATTTCGTTATAGATACAAAGAGAACAGCTATAGTCAAATGTTTAAGAACTGGACGCTATATACTAGTCTTAATATTCCATACTGTTTCCATGCAATCGCGAGAAACAGCTGAATGTTGACAGGACTTTTAACTGAATGACCAAGAAATTAACAGTTCGAACCTTCTATAACGGATATCTCAGAAATGGCTTATGCCACAAAAAATGTATTTGAAATAAATTCTGTGTTTTAAAGAGATCTACATTTTTTGTGCAGTACGTTTTCGTCTATTGCTTAACGTTTACCAGTTATACAAGATTATACAAAACTCCGTCCAAATGAAGAGGGCTTTACAAGCTATTCCCAGAAAAGTCAAGATATACATTTTACTTGTCATGTAAATATCTTTAATATATGGTATTTTAATCAAAATACTTAGAGCCAGTTTTTAGTAAATCGAAATTTTCTAAAAAATCTTCCATGTGAAGGGTAGTTTAGAAAATCTTCCATGTGAAGGGTAGTTTGGGGTTTCTTGGATTTTCTTGAAAATCCTCGCGTCACATCTTTGGAAGATACTGAACTTAAATACCAAATTTGGTGCTTATCTGACTTTTCGTTTTTGGGTTATGTTGTTTACATAGACACACACATTTTTCTGAAAAAAAGTTCCTTTTGGATTCAGGGGCCTCTAAACATGTATTGCCAGTGAAATCTCGACATAGTAATGGATAAAATAAAACTATGCATAATTTAGTACTGACTTTCTACTCTACAATTTCCTGCACACTGTATTTCCGCACCCTGGTAGCTGCTATAAGGCAGAAAAGAAATAGAAAGCGAAGCAGTAAAGAAACGAAAGAATAGAAAAAGAAAGCGGAATGAAGAAGAGGACCTGTCTGTTCCTGACACAAAATGAGCAACGGATCCCGTTAAATTGGAAAGGACGCAATTACTGCGCACGCCAGTTACGATCTCATTTATTGGAGACACGCTGTTAGCTCTGGGCAGAGGGCGCCTGATCTCAGAGCAAATTGTCAATAAGCACAAGAAATAGAGCCCTACATTTTCTTGTTTATACAAGTTACTCCACTTAGTTCCAGGTTCAGCACGATTACGCCACTTACCTCTTTGCTCTAATCATTGCATGCAGTCCCTCTCAACAGTAATGAAGCTAAATAGAAAGAATCTGATGTTTGCATTCATCGACCTTCTCTCTTCAGTTCTTACAAAAGCTTATTTATCTATCGACTTCTGGTTAAGGAAGACAAACTATTTTTATTAAAGCTTATTTTTCTATCTACTACATTTGAATCCAAATAAACCTTTGTAGAAATAGCTACATTACACATTTCGTTATAGACACAAAGGAAACAGCGATAGTCAAATGTTTAACAACTGGACGCTATATACTGACCTTAAATTTGCATGTCTCCATGCAATCTCGAGAAACAGCTAAATATTGAAAGGATTTAAAAGAATGACCCAGTAATGAACAAATCGAACCATTAATAGCGGATATCTCGGAAATGGCTTATGCCACAAAAAAAGTTGTTTTGAACAAATGCTGTGTTTTAAAGAGATCTACATTTCTTGTGTAGTAGTCGTCTTCTGTTGCTTAACGTATACTAGTTGTGTAAGATTATACAAAATTCCTTTCGGATGAAGAGTACTTCAAAAGCTATTCCCAGAAAATTTGAGATATAAATTTTATTTGTCATGTAAATCATTACTATATGGTATTTCATTCAAAATCGTTAGTAAGTTTTTTAAAAAATAAAAAAATTTCGAAAGCGTAGTTTGGGTTGGGGATTTGCTTGAAAATCCTCGTGTTGCATCTTCAGAAGGTACTGAATCTAAATACCAATTTTTATGTTTATTCGACTTTTCGTTTTGAGTGATAGTAGAGATAGTAAAAATAATGAAAAAGTTTTAATGCAAAGGGGATTTTCTTGAAGATCTTCGTATCTCATCCTTGGAAGATACTGAACTCAAATACCAAGTTCGGTATTTAACCACACTTTGTTTTCGAGTTAAGCTATCAACAGACACACGTACACACACGGACCTTTTTCTAAAAAATACTTTTCTTGGATTCAGGGAATCTCAAAATATGTATTTCTGTTGAGTTCTTGGTATCGAAGTTTTGGTGCAATACTTTCTCTATTTACTCTAAGTAAATAGTAGAGAAAATATATATTTATATGTATCTGTATTAAAAGAAATCGAAGAACAAGTAGAGAAGGTCCACTCTATTTTAAAACACTGAATATTGCATTTAGCTTCCGACCACTGGAATGAAATAAACCCTTCTAAAATGAAGCACAAAATAAAACTGTGCGGTATGTGTGTGTGTTTTTTATTTTGTGAATTTAAACTGGACTGACTGATTAACCCACAAACACACACACATATACACATCCTCTCTCACTCTCTCTCACTCTCACTCTTTCTCTTCTTTTTCTGATTGGTAATATCACCGCCACAGATCATATAAAGAATGAAACACCTAAAAGTAATAGGTAATGAATAAGAACACAAATACGATTTACTGTTATACATATAAAAGAGGAAAGTTTAAATAGGAACCAAAGTACACATTGCGCATACCGAGCGAGGTGGTGCAATAACGTGGGCGGGAGATTCCGGGTTCGATCCCCAGCGACCGTCACACTGATCCATGGGTTTTTCGTGGTTTCCTCAGGTCGGCAGTCTACCACGATTCTCCTCGCCCTCGTTTCCTGTACCCATCATCTTCCTTGTATCTGTTTCAGGGTTGTAGGACCAGGCGACGGTGTCCACGGGTTGCGGCTGGGCGGTGATGTGCGCTCTGTAGAGATTTCCTCCCTGGCGTCGTTGCGTAATTGCTTAGTTAGATTCAAACTCCGGGTGCTCTCGGGCAGGCGCCCCTTTGGAGTGTGTGGGCCCGGGCCGCGTTGGATGCGTTTGATCTGGAAACGTTAAGGATTCCGTCCATGTTTGCGCCCTCCCAAAGTTCACGATAGAAGCAAAAATGCCCGCTATGACATATTTGCGATGCTCCGCCCCGGTTACAGGGGGGCCCCTGCGTTCGTCCTTATCTTTGCCTTTGCCACATTGCACATAATAAAGGAATAAATAAAGTTATTATACCTCATCAATTCTTATAAATCAAGATAAAAATAAGAAACACCAGAAGAATACGTGATGTATTGAGTATAGTAAAATGCAGATTAACCCAAAATCAAGCTTGTGCAGGGAGGAAGCTAAAATACCCTCCGACACCATTAACAAAGCCAATGTGTCATTGAAGCTAAAATAGATGGCAAAAGACTACAAACAGTCCAAAATTTTGAGTCACTCAAAATCTGTCAACTGAACATAAAAGATAATGAAGTAAGTATTGGAATAATAGTTTAAGGGACAAGTAAGGAACCTTTCTAATTTCCAAAATAGTGAAATGCATTCCTTTTTTACTTTCTCTATTACGTATAGTAAGTAGGGGAAGTATTGTATTCCACCCAAAAATTCGATACCGAGATTTCACAGGAAATACATGTTTTGAGGTGCACTGAATACATATAAGGCATTTTTGGAAATATGTCCGTGTGTGTGTCTGTCTGTGAACAGCATAACTCAAAAACCAACAGTCGGATAAACACCAAACTTGGTATTTAGGTTAAGTATCTTCCAGAGATGCGACACTAAGGTTTTCAAATAAATTCCCCCAACCCAGATTATTCTTTACATGGAACATTTTTTAATTTTCTCAAAAATGGCTCTAACGATTCTGAATAAAATACAATAAGTTTAAGACATTTTTATTGCAAATGAATTGTATATCTCGAATTTTCTGGGAATGTCACCAAAAGTATCCTTCATTGTGAACGACTTTTGCATAACTGGTAAACCATAAGAGATAGACAAAATTTTACTACACAAAAAATGTAGATTGCGTTAAAATACACAATTTATGCCATATGCATTTTTGTTGTTGAGTGAACCGTTTTCGAGATATTGCTTGTTATTCCCTTAAATTTTCCAATACTTATACTTTTTCTCAAATGGGAATTCGAAATTAATTTTTTGTCCTGGTAATGCAAAGAGAATGGAATACCTCACATGGCAACCAGCTCTTAAAATATTTGACTATCGCTTAAAGCCTACGAATTCCTCTTGCATCTACAAGAAAATTAGCAATAAGATTAACATCTCGATTAACATGAAGCGTATGGAGAATAAGCGTTTGTAAAAATATTTTGTAAAAGAGTAGAAAAAGTCATGTGAGTGTAACATATCAGATTTTTTAGTTTCATTTATACCTCGCCATTAACTACATTGGTCTTATTGCTTATGGTAATGGTGTTAATCGTATTCTCTTGTCGTTGGGTTTCTTGGATTTTTTGGGTTTTAATCATTAGAAAACATACTTTTTCACACTCTCATTCACATTTCCAGACTCTGGGGAGTATAGGAAATAATCCTGGCTAGAGAAAAATTCCCATCCCAACCGGAAATCGAACCCGGGACCCCTCGCACAACAGGCAGGTGCTCTACGGACTGATCTACGGGAGCTACCGACTGAGTTTTTTGATTAAGCGCACAACCCAATCATAGCAAGCCAGAAAGAACATGCGGAATAAGAGAAAAAGTTCACGTGGCGAAAAATGAATCTCGACTACCTAGGAAACAGACGTGGAGTAGAACATTTGTTATTGTAAGAGATGCGATCGAGGTGAGTGAAAAATCTCGCTACAACTTATCTTCTTTTGAACGTGGCTCAAGTAGAGGAAGCAGGTATTGCATTCCACCGAAAAATTGGGTATCGAGATTTCACCAGAAATATAAGTTTTGAGGTTCCCTAAATAATTAAAATTAAAGCATTTTGGAAAGACTTTGTGTGTGTGTGTGTGTGTGTGTGGGGCCAGCATGGATCACAAACAAGCAGTTGGTTAAACACCAAACTTAGTATATAAAATAGGATGTGGCACGAAAATGTTCAAGAAACTTTTCCCTTTACATGGAAAATGTTTTCTTATTTTTTATTTTCTCAAAATTGACTAACGATTTTGATTAGAATACCATGTATTTAAGATGTTTGCATTATAAATAAAATGTTTATTCTAAATTTTCTCGCGACAACTTCACGATGAAGCGGGACTTAAAAAGGTTTCATATCAGCGGAACATAGTTTGATTCATAGTGCGTGGCCGAACAAGCAAACATCTTAAATATTAAAGGGGTTTGCACTGCATTATTCCGGCGTCACCGCGGTGATAGAAAGTGTGTTAAGAATACAGATTAATTTGGAGTGCGAGATATCGATCGCGTCCTGTGTGCGGGAATAAAGGGGACGATTTTGTACCTGTTCAGTACGTCAGATAAAAAAGGTCTTACACTGTAGTTGGAATTTGTATTTATTTCCACCAGCTCACACGAGCGCTGAGATATAAGATCTCATTTCCTAGAAACAGCCTAATTGCCAAGCCTGCTGACCTAAGAAGGTTTTAACGACCTGTCGCCCGGCATACCCGAGACATACACTCATTGATTCTTCCTTGGAGATCCCTAAACACACCTACGCGTAACTTATTCCACTCCAACAAATATCAATAGACAAGCACTTGCTTAGACGCGTATGTCGTTCTAAACGTGTTTTTTACAACTTTACAGGACCTTAAACGTACATTTTAAGTGAAGTCACGATACTGAACTTTCAGGTTGAATACAATGCTTCCTGTACCTCATGAAATAGTAAGGAAATCCAAAGTAATTTGCGCAAATGGCGCACCAACGTGGCAGCAACTACCATAATTAAAACTGACTAGACTTGCGACACGCATTAGTTAAGGAAGGGAAGAAAAGAAACATGCAAGTGAAGTATAGAACAGAAAAGATGACTTCACGACTGTGCAAATGGCGAATAGAAGGTACGAAAAGATAGCTATACGGCCACGTAAGTGAAGAAAGAAAACAAAAAGAAAAAGACGGTTTCATGACCAAGTAAGTGATGAAACGGAGAATGGTTAAAGAAAAAGGCAACATCTCCTTAGGAAATCAAGAGTAACTAAATATAAAAGATATCACTGCGCAAAGTGAAGAAGAAAGTTAAAAGATTGTACTAGAGAAGTCGTAATAAATTGTAGAAGTGTAGAAAGAAAAGTGTATATATCTGGGAAGCAGCAAGTAAACGGCGCCCAACGTGGGGCCATAGCCAAATTACCATTCCGCTGCAAAGTGTAAATAAAATGGGGAACGATTAAGGCAAGTAGTAATGAATATGTTTTATTCTTTTCACTTTCTTCCTTTATTGCTTCGTTTCGCCACAATAAAATTTACCAATTTTATTGTTATTCTTTTTAATCGTAATTCTTGCTAAAGTCAATACACTGCAAAGAGCATGCATGCTACCCGAGCTTGCACACCCTACAAACAGATCCCACGCTATAGACAGGTTTACCGGAATTGCGCGTTATTTTCTTTTTCATTCATTCATTATCTGTTTAGCCTCCTCTTATGTAGGACTTACACCCCCCAGGACTTACACCCCCCAGGACTTACAAGCGGGTGCCTGGGGTCAGAGGCCCATCGAGGAGCAGACACTCATGGATCAGACAGAGCATCCAGGATGGGTGATCAGCCCGATGCCTGGTATGGGATGAAGGAAGTAGATGAAACGAAATGTTGGTGAAATGGATGAAAGGAAAGGTGATGATGGATCAGTTGGTGGAATGAATGGCGGGGGAAACCGGAGAACCCGGAGGAAACCCGCCCAGATGCCGCTTCGTCCACCACAAATCCCATATGTAGGTCCCTGGGATTGAACCCGGGCCGGTGGGAGGCGAGCGGTCTAACCACTCGGCCACGGCGCCGCCCCCATTTTCTTTTTCTTTTATTAAATACTTAAGTGCAATTAAAATGTGAATAAAATGTTTCCTAACTGCTACTCTCTAAATTGCTAAGTTAAAATATTTCGCTTCGATGTGTTTCCATCGACTGTTTAGATAAACACAAATCGTATTTATTTTAGTTAAAATCATTGCAGCAGCATGGTTTTTATTTTAAGTACGTAAACAATCAATTTAAATAATTTCTTCTGTTTCACCATTAAAAGTTAAAATAGCAGTGTTTTCGGTTTAAATTAATTTGTTTTAGATTATATGAGAATTAAATACAACTAGCAAAAGTTAAAATTATTTACTTAGTGAGCTCGACGATGCACGTAATCGCTTCGCTTTTAATTTCGCAAGTTTATCTTTCAAACCCAATGTTCTCACCCTCAGTAGTAGCAACTTCTCTTCCTTTAGAGGTTTTGTATAAATCTACTAAGAATAAACGTATTATATTACTGAAAATACGACCATATTACATATAGATTAATTCAAATAAGTAGCAACAGAAGCTCTAAAATTAGATAACTACTTTCAGGGGTGTTACACGATACGTTAGGGGTATACTATATACAACGAAGACGAACACTTCGCACACTTCGACCTATATAGATCTGTTGAGACTACCATCCGCCAGGAGGAAGGGATGAAGTGAAGGAACTACAGGAGGCTACAGACCGCAGACAGACCATAGAGACGTGCGGAAGACCCTAACAGTTCCAGGCTCAGGAACCCGTCGCACTGCTGGAGCTACCTATAGAGGACAACGAACGATCCGTCAGCCCTCTAGTGTCGACGGGGAGTATTATTTCCTTTCACAAAGCATCCACCTGCCTGTCGGCACTGCCATACACCACGAAACCTTGAAGCACATCTGAAACATGAGAAGGAAAAGGAATGAAAGGTAAATGAAGAAAAGGAAATCATGGTAGATGAGAAACCACTCCAGCATTCACCTACCAACCAGAAAAAACTACGAAAACCCCTATGTCAGAAGGGGCAGTCGATAGAAATTGAATCCGGAACCTTCTGAATGCGAGCCTCACACGTTACCGGAGAGCTATTTCGCTCGGTGGTGTCAATATAATAATAATGTGGCACAAATGGCCAAATTACAGACTTTTATGCCTCTACACATGTGTTTAACTTTTAAATAGAGCAAAGTGTAGGCTCATTGATAATAAGGTTTATTATCCTGGCAAAACATCTTAAACTAACTCCCAAAACCAAATGCCGTAAAACCTGCAGGCAGCAACACTCCACAGTGACCTTTCGCTTTGTACCTGCGCTGCCCCTTTGAACAGCAGTGATGTGACAACTTCTTTTGCACCTATGTATGTGGGAAACATTAAACTGCAAAGGACGGCATGTTTGAGCTTCCGTAGGAATAGTTTGTAGTGGCTATATTGTTATATACCGGGGTGAGGCCAAAAGGTTTGCAGCTAAATATTAAATTTTAGTTACCCCAGCATAAATATTGGGAGGCATAGCATCAGAGGTAACGAGAGGACCAGAAACTTTAACTACGCATTCCAGAGCAGGCGCGGGATATTTATCACAAAATACACAGAATTTCACATTAATCACATTGCCTGTGGTTTATTGGACATAAGCACGGTGCCCCTACATCTCACACAAAAGATAAAACGGAAGAAATTGAAGAGAGATGCTACACACATGCGGTTACATTCACACAATTCACATACGACCTTCCACACCAGACACTCGACCAGAAGTGACACTAACACACAACACAAAGGAATAATACTCACTTCCCCCACTCTCCACCGCTAGTAGGAATCGCCAGCTAGACAGTGGCGAGTTTCGCCACGCCTTCAAAACCCCAGCCGAAAGAATTACCCCAACAATACTGTCGCCAACGACGCAATAATGCGTCTGGCGTGACAATACACATACACGCCACAATATAAAAGCAAGCGATACTGGGTAGAGAAAATATGAATGTGTAGGTATAATGTATAGGTAACACAACGGAGAGGGACACCTCGCTCCCTGGCTGCAGGCAGACAGGAAGTCACTAACAGTTCCAAGCTTAAAGAAACGCCCTACTGTTGGAGCTGCCTAGAGAGGGCGCTCAACGACCCGTCGACCAGACAGCCCTCTAGTATTAACAGGGAGTACTCTTTGTTTTGAGTAACCATTCTTGAAACATGAGAAGGAAAAGGAATGAAAGGCAACTGACAGAAAGGAAGTCGTAATAGATCAGAAACAACCCTGTATTCGCCTGCTGACCCAGGGAAACCACAAAAATCCTATGGGTCAGAGTAGGCAGTCGCCGGGGTTCGAACCCCGAACCTCTCGACCTCGAGTCGCCCACGTTACCACAGCGCCACCTCGCTCCCTTTGTAAATGTATCACATCAAATTTGTTTCTCTATTTTCACAAAGTTTAGCTTTATTGGTTTTTAATCCAGACACCTCCATAATAAACCTTTTTGTAGTGAAATGAAGCTTCTGGAAAACGAGAGAGCAGATTTAGGTGCGTGCAATTAATCATACGCATTACATGAGCGAGACTAAACATTTGCACACGGCGGGTTTCGAGGCATTGATGCCTGAATTGTTAATAACTGTCCGTGTATGCAGTTAGTTCCCCCAGCGGCAGGTAATTCGGAATTGGAAACAGTTTAACACTTTATAATCTTCTGAACAGACCATACTGCTCTGGGCTGAGTGGTAGAAGGCCAATTGTATCCAGATACTGTAGTGTCGGAATGAATCTATTATTCCGCTTTGTAACAAAGCCCTGCGGCAGGGATATGTAACTTGTGGTTAGCGAACCACTTGTTGCCAGTTTAACCTCGCCTATGTAGGTATATCACTACTTTTACTTCCTCTTCTGCTGATCTGTAGTAAACCGAGTAGGGTGGCGCCACGGTAAAGTGTGCGACTTGCATTCGGGAGATCTCGGGATCTATCCCCGGTGACCGCGCACTCGTTCCATGGGATTTTCGTTTTCTTTTTATTTATTTATTTATTTATTTATTTATGGACGGTCTTTAATTGCTTTGGTCCTTAGCGTCCCATTATACAGGGTGATTTATGAAGAACTGACACATTTCTTTCTTTAATTATTCTGTTCTAAATTCAATCATGCCCCGATTTTACCACCAAATAAAGCAGAATGTTCTGAAGTTTCGATTGCCTGTCACTAGATGCGCAAATGTTTATGTTTTATTCGTGATTGTTAGTTTTATTATCGGCAACTGTTTTTGAGATTTTGTTCTAGTCAACGTGAAAATGGAGTACACATTAAATAAACGACTTTTCCTTGTAAAGCAATACTGCTAAGTGGCGTATCCACTTACGCCCTGTAATGGGGTGGGGCCGGATTAAAATGTTCAGGTATCGGCCCACAGGAAAAGCTCTCGGGGGAGTGAGTGTCACGGATGACGAGATCCTCCCAGGGTCACGTAGGGGCATAGTCCTCTGGTGTCTCATGTGCTTATAGATTTGGACAGATGGCGTGGATGCTTGCTCAATGGAAAATGTATTCCCCGTGGACACAAGAGGGCTGTTTGATTGATGGGTCGTTTATCTTAGGGACCAGTTCTACGAGCTTTGAAATTTTAGTGACTTCCATGCGTCTCTTGGCCTGTCTGCCTATGATCTGTGGCCTCCTGTGGTTACTTCTCCCTTCCTTCTGGCGGTTGGCAATAGATCTCTGTGGGTCGCAGTGCGCGAGGTGTCCCCTTCCTACAACAGTAACCTACTAACAAAAATAAATTTAATTATAAACGTACGTATTAGTTATATAAATAAAATAAATAAGAATAGTTTTCAAAACAGAAACTTTTGTGCTGGATTCCAGTACTTAATTTACTGGAGGTTTAAGGTAGATGAAGCAACATACAGTACTAGCCACAGACAAACTAATACAGTAAGTCATTAATGTAATAAGATATCTAATTTACAGCTTCTCAGCATCAACACATTACTAATAATTTCTTTCCTTAATACATTTTTGTTCTAAGCTTTACGCGTTATGTATTTTCTTTACTAATATTTTACCTATAATAATTAAAAGGATGTTAAAACACATACATTCATAATGTACACATAGTAGAAAATAAGTATATAACGTTATAACATATAAAGTATAATATAAGAGGGAAAGGCTATTGTTAGCTATATAACCAGTCATATAAAATTACGAGAAATGCAGTAGTATCTACGTAAACTGTTATTGGATGTAATTGGACAGTAGCACCAATCAGGTGCATTGTTACATGCCTATAACTCAAATACGTACGTTAAGAAGAACGGTGGAAGGGAACGCTAACAGAAGCTTGTCAGTGTTTAAGCAGGAAGGTAGTGTATAAGTTCGTCTCTAAATGGACGCTAAAACTACGTATTTAAAGCCTACCAGTTATAAATATTTTAACATGACAAAGGTAATAGTGAATTGTGAATATAATATGTGTTTTATCTAAAATATAAGTGAAATAATTAACAAAATACGTGTGTGCAGAATATTTTAACATTTTCCATACCCAACCCTGACAAGACACAAGTGCTCGCCGACACAAATACAGCAGGTGTGGCACAATTATAAAATAATAATAATAATTACAACATACTAACACACACAAGAATACAGATATACGATCATGAGATTCCAGTCTACGAGAACATCACAAGAGTACGGACATCAAGCAATCTACAGATACGTAATACAGCATCCATCATCATCAACGTAGTGGGCCTACCAAGGGAAACCGCTACATTGAGGAATTCTAATGTTTTAGTTTTAATATTTTTATAGTTATTGTTTAATTTGTTTCGTAAATTGTATGTAGTTTAGAGTTGATTGGTAGCTGGATACCAGTATTGTTATTTTTATTAGTAGTTAATAGGTACAGGAGCTGGGTTTTTTGTGTTATTTTGTTTCATCCTTTTTTCTTCTTTTATGACATCTCTAAACAATAATATTTTGTAAAATGTTTGAGTGAATTTAACTAAAATTATAAGAATTTGGAATGTACACAACGGTGTAGCAAACTAAGCACCCAGGTGCAGTATTTCAGATTTTTAAATTTATTTATTTTGTCCCCCTTCGTTGTATAACTTATACCTTTACCTTCAGTAAGTACTGGCAGCATTGCATTCCACCCAAAAATTCTATACCGAGATTTCACCAAAATACAAGTTTTGAAGCCTCCTGCATAAAAGTATTAATTTTTTGAGAAAGATCCGTGTGTGTGAACAGCATAACTCAAAATTGAAAAGTCGATTATAGGTTATAAAACGGAGGGGACATCCCGCGCACTGCAATCTACATCGATCTATTGTGACTATCACCCCCCAGGAGGAAGGGATGAAGTGAAGGACCTACAGGCAGCTACAGACCGCAGAGACACGCAGAAGTCCCTAATAGTTCTAGGCTCGAAGACCTGCCCCACTGCTGGAGCTTTCTAGAGAGGGCGATGAACGACCCGTCGACCAAGCAGCCTTCTAGAGTCCACAGGGAATGCTCTTTCCTTTGAGAAGCATCCGTGCCATCTGCCCGGCACTGCCATACACCATGAAACTTAGAAGCACACCTTGAAGATGAGAAGGAAATGAAATGAAAGGGAAATGAATAGAAAGAAAATTGTGGTAGATGAAAAACCACCACCGACCAGGGAAAACGACGAAAACCTCATGATCAGAGTGGGTGGTCGACGGAAATCGAACCCGGGACCTCCCGAATGTGAGCCTCACATATTACCACGGAGCCAACCCGCTCGGTAAAAATCGATTGAATAGAAATTTCGGTATTTAAGTCCAGCATCTTTCAAGTATGCGATGCGAATGTTTGCAAGAAATTCCCTTGCCCCAAACTACCATCTATACGGAAACATTTTCGCAAGTTTTATTTTCTCAAAAATGGCTCTTAATGATTTTGAATGAACTGCCATATATTTAAGCTATTTTTATGACACTCGTGAATAAGTAGATAGATAGATAAGGTATCTTTATTGTTTCAACTTATTAAAGTTATTACACAAGTATATAGGGCATGGGTCATTGACCGTACATGCATATTTAAGATACAAGGTATGGTGACAAAATAAACAACAGAATAAAAACCAAAAACAAGAAAAAGGAAAACAGAGAAAACTTACCTTTGACTAACTGAACAAATTTGACCTAGCTTCGCGGATTTTAGCAAGAAATTGCCCATGTTTTGCCATTTCCTCAGGTCAGCGCATTCCGCCAAAATATGTACCTAGTTCTCATCCAAATCACAGAATGGGCAGATTCTCCTGCCAAAATCGTCAATCATTTTCTGTGGCCTTCAGCCCCCCCCCCCAGTTTAAACCATGTCATTCCTGATCTTTACTTTCTTCCTAAGTTAAGTATATATGCCTCTTTACCCCAATTCAATTTTATTTCATTTGCTAGACTTAGAGAGTGTTTAATTTTACAATCCGATTCTATTTCCTGTTGGTTGATGTCTCTTAGTCTTCTATTGACACCTTTCCATATGTTTTTGTCATTTGTTTCAGCTCTTTGCCATACTGACCCCATTCCTATTCTCCTCAAACCCCTTTCCAAATTAGTTGCCCAAAACTTAGGAGACAGGTAAGTAACGCGGGAGTTGCGGAACGAGAAAATCCCAGTGTAACAGACAGTGGCGGAGCAGCATACCCGTGACCCGCGGCCTCACTATAAAACGATCTCACTGTATTTACGTCTTATTTACCTTTACTTATATCTTCCCTGTTATTCATCCTCTGTTGTATTTATTAGCATATCTGTGCTTATTGATTATTAATATCTGTGAATCTTATTTACTTATCCATATATTATTGCTTATGGGTAGGTGTCCCCTACAACCTGTCAAAACAGGGGCAAGGGTCGAACGAACATCCTTCAGCTCACCTTAGCGAAGTAAACTTAGATTGTGCTCACATTCGACAAACATCAAATGCACGTAGATGCTGCTATGCAGGGCACTAATCGATAGCGCCGACCTGTACCTGTCATTCTGGACAGAGGTGGTATTGGAGAGAGGCACTGTCCGCATGCACAACACTGGAGGCATTAGGGACTCCGCTAGGCTGTGCCTGCCACCATTAGATTTGGTTATCCTTAATGTTCATCACTTCACCCCTCCCTCAGGCTAAGCACGTGCGGCTTAAGGGGCGGTAAAATTTCTATCTCTGCTAGATTCATAACTCATTATCTAAAAACCTATTTAATATATCACACTAAGAATTTTACAGGATATAGATGCATCCTTCTAAGCTCCACTGTTCTACTTCTATGCAGAGGGATTTATGAAGAACGGACACATTTCTTTCTGTAATTATTCTGTTCGAAATTCACTCAATGCCTCAATTTTGACACCAAATTAAGCAGGATGTTCTGGAGTTTCGATTGCCTGTCACTAGATGCGCAGATGTTCATGTTTTATTCGTAATTGTTAGTTTTATTGATGAAATCCAAGTCTGTTTTTGAGATTTTGTTCTAGTCAACGTGAAAATGGAGTACACATTATATGAACGACTCTTCCTTGTAAAGCAATACTGGATTACGAATTCAATTACAGCCACTCAAAGGGCATACCATAGAGAATTTGGTGTTCGGAATCCTCCCCAAAGAAACACAATACTGGGACTGGTAAACAAATTGGAAATCACTGGATCTCTGGTGAGTGAAACAGATAAAACTCGTTCATCAAGGCTTCCCACGGTTGTTGACGTAAGAGCACGACAGGATCAGTCACCCAAAAAATCATTAAGACGTTTGTCGCAGGAGACAGTGTGCAGCTACTCAATGTGTCAGAGAACTGTGAAAAGTGCAGGCCTAAAGCCGTATAGAATTACGGTTGTCCATGTTACAGGGACCAGATAAGGATAGACGACTGAATTATTGTCGTTAGTTTCAGGCGTTCATTGTACAAAATCCTGCCGTATTGTTCATCACATGGTTCACAGATGAAGTATGGTTCCATTTATCCGACTATGTGAACTCAAATAACTCATGCAATTGGGCCAGCAAAAATCCACATGTTATTCATGAAGCACCTATGTACCCGGTTAAAATCGGAGTTTGGTGCGTAATATCCGCACAGAGAATAGTGGGACCAATTTTTTTTAAAACAATGTGAACACTGCAGAGTACCGACGGATTTTCATGGAGTTTGCTGAGGAACCAGACAATGTAGAGCTGAGTCAAGGATATTTTCAGCAGGACGGCGCTACATGCCATACATCAAATGCATCCATGACACTAATTGCAAGTTTCTTTGACGACCGGATAATTTCCAAGAACCTGCGGCCTGCAAGATCTCCGGATTGGACATCGCCGGACTTCTTTCTATGGGGTTACTTAAACGACAGGGTTTATGCCACATGTCCCCAGACTTTGGACGATCTGAAGCACAACATTACATAGGAGATTCAAGCTATTGACAACAGAGTTCTCCAACGAGTGGCCAGTAACATGGAACGACGTGTTGAG
The DNA here is from genome assembly GCA_030765065.1 of Deroplatys truncata. Lineage (NCBI taxonomy): Eukaryota > Metazoa > Arthropoda > Insecta > Mantodea > Mantidae > Deroplatys > Deroplatys truncata. The sequence goes on from CM060989.1 coordinate 35,895,778, forward strand.
TTGTTCTTTATGCAGGATGGAGGATATTTTCAACATTTGCTATCGGGGTAAATAATCTCCCAAAATTGCTCTGCATTTCAGGTATAATAAGTTGTCGCTAACATAACTCGTTTTGAAACAATTAAAGAAATACATGTTCAGTTCAGTAAGTTTGTTTATTAGGGCAGATACTATTATTTTCTTAATTGCTCCATCGTTTTATTATATTCAATCAGCTTTTTCTTAAAATAACTAATCATACTATTAACACCAAAGTAGATCTACAACAAAATTAAGGTGTTGCTTTCATCATCCTAAAATTTAACTCACCTATCTTCAATAGTTTCTGAGAAAACGGGTCCTTTACCAGAAAATTTCATTCACACAAAAAGCTGTTCAAAGCAAAACTGGAGGAATAATCTTGCATATATTTGGAAAGAAATAAATTACGTTCTTGAACACACAGAAGTTGCTATATAGGTTATAGGTTGTTCAACGGAGGGAACACCTCGGCACCGCGACCTGCAGAGATCTATTGTGCCTACCACCCCCAGAAGGAACGGATGAAGTGAAGGAAATACACAGGAGGCTACAGGCCGTAGGCAGACAGGCCACAAAGACGCGAGGAATTCTAAAATTTCCAAGTGCGCAGACTTGTGGAACGGATGAAGTGAAGGAAATACACAGGAGGCTACAGGCCGTAGGCAGACAGGCCACAAAGACGCGAGGAAGTCTAAAATTTCCAAGCGCGCAGATTTGTGCGTTATCACCGAGAGGGCAGCCTCTGGTATCCCCGGGGAGTATTCTCTCCAGTGAGCATGCATCCGCGCCTTATATCCGACACCACCATTCACCACGAGATCTAGAAACACACTTGATGTTGAGAAGGAAACGGAATGAAAAGGAAATGAATGATAGGAAAAAAAATCCTATGAGTGAGAGTCAGGGATCAATCCCGTGACCTCCCGAATGCGGGCCACAAACGTTGCTGCCTGAGCCATACTTAACAGTAGTACCAATTTTTAGAGTAACACTTTCCCTGAAAGATGAGCTAGAGTTTACCTCTCTACTCCAAATTGTGTAGGAGTTATGATTTCTTCTGTGAAGTGCTACAGAATTCACAGTCTAAATTGGCAAGTGCAGTGTCATTTTTAAAAATATAAGCCTTAAGTCTACAACGATAAATTTTCATGAGATTAAAAACAAAATTCTTATTAATGAGGCTGCTTGAAAAGTAAAAATGTCACTTTTTTGGAATTTTAGACATCTAGTCTCCCCTTAAACTGTATGAAATCCTCCTCCGTTATTGCCCATGACTCCATCCCTAAAAATCTAATTTATTTAAGTAGGAGGCGGGTTTTTAGTATCCATGATTTTTATAAACAATAACAACATAATTTTGCAAACACTTTATTATCGTTCATTACTTTACACCTTACACTACTTCACCACATAGTCAGCCACTTGTCGTAACAGGAAGCCAGTTTTTGTATGCCTTCGTCAAAGAATGATGCCACCTGTAATGAAAGCCAAGTCTGCACTTCTTGTTTCACAACATCAACGTCGTTGAAATGTTTTCCATCAAGGAATTTCTTCAGATGAAAACCGCTTGGTGCCAAATCCGGACTGTAGGAAGCGTAGTTGAATTCTTCCCAACCAAGATCTTGAGTTTGTTTGGCTGTGTGTAGCCGGGTATTGTCACTCATTATTGTTTCCCCATAAACCTCATTCAATTGGCGATGAACGTTTGCTGACGTAACCTTTCTCGCATTCGAAAAACGAATCACTGATCTGACTTCACAGTCGGCGGATCGATCGATTGTTTTGAACATTTAGAAATGCTCTAACAACAGGAAAACACAAAGTGACGATCACTCACAGCTGCGTCTGGCTCACTAATGAATGGAGGAAGTGATTGCATATACTCAAAATCGCGACAACAGCACCGCAGCGGCAAAATATTAAAATGGTACTCACTTTAAAAACATGGCTATTTGCAAATGTATTTATGGTAGCTGTTAGTTTGGTAAATGATAAAAAACATAAAAGTAAGTAAATAAGAGCACTCATTTGCAAATGCATCTGCGAATATACTGAGACACATATTTTAGGAAGTATTGGTGTCACACAAATTACAAAATGGTTAAGTTTGAGTAAACTGCACATTTCCCATAATAACCTTTTACCATTCATGGGTTCTAAACACATGAAAGTTCATATGACTGCATAGGGCATAGGAGGTTCTTTGTACAACACTCAATAGGCCTACTTATTACTTTCCCCACTACGTACGTATAGCAAGTACAGGAAGTATTGCATTCCACACGAAAAGTCGATATCGAGATTTCACCGGAAATACACGTTTTGATACCCCCTGAATCCAAAAGAAAAATCTCCATTAGGTTGTGATTCTGAGCAGCTTAGGTAAAAATCTGATGTGTTACACTCACATGACTTTCTCTACTCTTGTACAACCTATTTTTACAAACGCTTATTCTCCATATGCTTCATGTTAATCGAGATATCGAGATGTTAATCTTATTGCTAATTTTCTTGTAGATGCAAGGGGAACTGCTAGGCTTTAAGCGTTTAAGAGCTGGTTGCTATGTAGAGTATTCCATTCTCTTTGTATTACCAGGACAAAAAAAATCAATAACGCATTTGAGAAAAAGTATAAGTATTGGAAAATTTAAGGAAATAACAAGCAATATCTCGAAAACGGTTCACTCAACAAAAGAAATGTATATGACATAAGTTGTGTATTTTAACGCGATCTACATTTTTTGTGTAGTAAAATTTTGTCTATCTCTTATGGTTTACCAGTTATGCAAAAGTCGTTCACAATGAAGAATACTTTTGGAGACATTCCCAGAAAATTCGAGATATACATTTCATTTCTCATGACATTATCTTAAACATATGATATTTTCATCAAAATCGTTAGAGCCATTTTTGAGAAAATTAAAATTTTCGAAAAATCTTCCATGTAAAGGGTAGTCTGGGGTGGGGGGATTTTCTTGAAAACCTTCGTGTCGCATCTCTGGAAGATACTGAACCTAAATACCAAGTTTGGTGCTTATCCGACTGTTCGTTTTTGAGTTATGCTGTTCACAGACACACACACACACACACACACACACAGACACACACACGTACATGTTTCCAAAAATGCTTTTTTTTGGATTCAGGGATCTCAAAACATGTATTTCCGGCGAAATCTCGGTATCGAATTTTTGGGTGGAATACAATACTTCCCGTACTTACTATACGTAGTAGAGAAAGTAAAAAACGAAAAGTCGGTTAATTACAAAACTTGGTATTTATGTTCAGCATCTTCCAAGGATGCGACACGAAGATTTTGAAGGAAATCCCCACCCCAAAGTATCCTTTAGTTGGAAAAGTTTCCGAAAATGTTGATTTTTTTCAAAAATGGCTCTAACGAATTTGATTAAAATACCATAGGTATATTAAAGATATTTTCATGCCAAATAAAATGCATATCTTGAATTCTCTAGGAATACTCTGTGAGGTCCTCTTCAGTCGAAAGAAATTTTCTATAATCTTGTATAACTAGTAAACGTTAAGCGATAGACGAAAACGCACTACACAAGAAATGTAGATCTCTTTAAAACACACAATTTATTGCAAATGACTTTTTATGGCATCAGCTATTTACGAAATATCCGTTATTAATGCTTCAATACTTTGTAATACTTTTAAAGTCCCGTGAATTTTCAGTTGTTTCAAAAAAATTCTCCACCCCGATTACGCTTTTCGTGGAACATTTATCGAAAATTTTTATTTTCTAAATAATGGCTCTAATGATTTTGATTAAAATACGATATATTAAAGATATTTACATGACAAAATGTATATCTTGCATTTCCTGAAAATAGCCTTTGAAGCCTCTTCATTCGGAAGGAATATTGTATGATCTTGTATAACTGGTAAACATTAAGCGATAGACGAAAACGTACTACACAAAACATGTAGAGCTCTTTAAAACACACAATGTATTTCATATACGTTTCTTTGTGGAATAAACAATTTCTGAAGTGTCTGTTATTAATGGTTGAAGAAAGTTATTTATTAGCCCCACGTATGGAAGCTAATTTGAAGTTGATTGTATTGAAGGAGTTGTATTATAGTTCAACTATAGGGGAGCCGAACTTGTAGTAGTTCCAACCGCACGTATAGTAAACAGTTTCCGGTAGCCTTCGCCCCAAATGTACTTTCAGGTGGCCTTTGCTCCAAGTTTAAAAAAATATTAACTTTGTATTTTTACTGTTTCTTTAAATATTATTATTTATGTTTGCATCGGCTGCGTCAGTATTATTGTTAAAGACACGCTTCTCTTAGCAGGGTTGTGGTGCAACAAGAATGTAGGCTTACAAAGATTATAATTTTACCCACTCCTTTTATTAATACTTAACACGATTTAAATAACACTTCACTGGTATAGAGAGCTGTGAAATTCTTTTTATTAATTAATTACACATGTAAACTTAGTTTTTTTGTCTCGCACGAATACGTATTATATCTCTCAAGGATGTGTCTCGCGTCCGGTTAGAAACACTGTTTGCAGGCAACTAAATTGATTTCAACCGTCTAAACTTGTAAATTTCTGTATTTCAAGTCTCTGACTAATCCTACTCCAAAAGAACACCTTCATTTAACTAAAGCATTTTTTTGATTGTTGATTGGCTATTTTTATAAACTGTCAATAAAATTACATTATTGCTTCCAAGAATCACAAGTAACATTTAAACTCTCAAACTCATTATTGCCTCAAGGTTACCTCATTGTTACCTCATTGTTAGCAACTTTTAACTTATTATTCTCACAGCTCCTACATTATTAAATTACGTAATACATTCATATAACATTATTGAACATGTATACAATAGTACACAATAATATAAACATATATAATGGCTGTTACATACACATATTGCTTTAAGGCGGGCTGTTATTGAATTTACATATTATATAATTTGACAAAAATCATTTAAGTGTTAAAAATACTGCCTCATGGTTCGAATTGTTCCTTTCTTGGTAATTCTTTAAAATCCATTCAGCATTCAGTTGTTTCTCGCGATTGCATGGAAACAGTGTGGAATTTTAAGCCCAGCATATAGCGTCGAGTTCTTAAACAATTGACTAACGCTATTCGCTTTTTATCTTAAAGAAGTGTGTAATGTAGCTGTTTCTGCAAAGGTTTATCTCGATTAAAATGAAGTAAATGAAAACAAACTTTCGTAAGAATAATTTGTATACCCACCAATAAGAGTTAAAGGGTAAAGAAAGTCTGGTAAAATACTTGTACATCTGGTGAAATCGATATACGGAGTCTCGGAGTCGAATCCGCGTACCTTAGACGAGGAAAAGGGGAATTAAAAAGGCCCAGACTGCAACACCACTAAGCCTTGAACTTTCTCCGATCCCTTTGATTAATAGAAAATGTGCACTTGATGGCTCTCAAAGAACAAAACTTCTTCTGTGGTCAATTTGCGTTCTCATCAAAAGCCTTCACTGAAAAGAGCTGTTCCTCATTAGTAGCTTGGACTTAACCAATTATTTGCTCCTCTCTTTTCTTTTAACATTTCCTTCTTTTGTGATCATGCTCCTTTGTTAGCCCAGTCAGTTTCTGCAGACGTAATCTGCTTCATTATACACTGCTACTAAATCATTTCTCTGCTCTTAGATCTGGGTGTACACATAGCCCTTTGTCCTCAAAAGTCAACCGGCAGAATTAGCTACAAGTTCTCTTGCAAGCTAAGCTAATACTCTAACTCCAGACTCCATACAATTGTATGGCTTTCTTCCTTCCCTGCTATAGTGGTTTCATTCCTGCATATAGCACACTTTGTTTCTGTGGAAGCTAATAACATTTCCTATGTCTGGGCACTGCACATAATATAAACTTCAAAGTACATTGAAACTTAAGCCAAGAAACCCAGTCAAAATTGCCCAAAAATCTGATATGTTAATTCACGTGACCTTCTCTACCCTATCGTTTATTAGTGGGTATACAAACAATTCCTACTAAAGCTTATTCTTCCTTATACTATATTTTAACCCAAATAAACCTTTAGAGAAATAGCTGCATTTCACATTTCGTTACAGATACAAAGAGAACACCGATAGTCAAATGTTTAAGAACTGGAAGTACGAGGGGCGTCCAATAAGTAAGTTTCCCTATTTTATAAAAACATCACACACAATGTTGAATTAATTTTATTTATATTATACAATCCTTCTTTTACTTTTCTACGTAGTCAAAATGCCTTCACAAACATTTTTGGGGACGTGACACAAGTTTTTCCAAGCCAGTGTTGTACCAGGTCGTGTCCTGTGCTCGCAACCAGTTGTTCACTGCTTTGACTTCACCAGCGGTGTTAAATGTGCTTACGTTTGAGTTGGAGGAACATGTGAAAATCACTTGAGGCAAGCTCCGGTGAATACGGAGGATACGAGAAAACTTCCAAGTTGAATCTTGACCCAGGCGGAGCTCAGAAGATTCAACTGGGAAGTTTTCTCGCATCCTCCATGTTTACCGGATCCTTTCCCAAGTGATTTTCACATGTTCCCCTGACTCAAAGGTCATCATGGAGGTAAGCACTTTAACACCGTGACGAAGATCAATCAGAAGTGAACAACTGGTTACGAGCACAGGACCCGACTTCTGGTTCACTTCGTCACGGTGTTAAAGTGCTTACCTCCATGATGACCTTTGAGTCAGTGGAACATGTGAAAATCACTTGGAAAAGATGTGGTGAATATGGAGGATGCGAGAAAACTTCCCAGTTGAATCTTCTGAACTCCGCCTGGGTCAAGATTCAACTTGGAAGTTTTCTCGTATCCTCCGTATTCACCGGAGCTTGCCCCAAGTGATTTTCACATGTTCCACCAACTCAAAGGTAAGCACTTTTAACACCGATGATGAAGTCAAATAAGTGAGCAGCTGGTTGCGAGCGCAGGACCCGACCTGGTACACCACTGGCTTGGAAAAACTTGTGTCATTTCCCCAAAAATGCTTGGAAACCATGTTGACTATGTAGAAAAGTAACAGAAGGATTGTACAATGTAAATATAATCAATTCAACATGATAAATTGTATGTAATGTTTTTTATAAAATAGGGGAACTTACTTATTGGACGCCCCTCGTATATGCTGGCCTTAAAATGCAATACTGTTCTAAAAAAGAATTGCAATTTTGCCATATTTTTTAAAAATTTATATAACTGATCAAATGAACGGTCTGAAAAACCGTCAAAACACGTAAACTGAATTGCCATTGATCTGTATGTCCAAAAAAATTAATTTTTTTCTTCCATTAATTTGGTTGCTAGAATTTTTTAAAGTGCAGACAAACATTTCTTGAGGGGATGTATATGTGCTTCGGTGAGGATATACCAGTTTGCGCCTTGCGGTGATGAGTTTTTGGCCATAAAGCAATATGCACATTAACCTGCATAGTGCAGTAAAACTTAAACCCATTAAAACTCTCAAAACTTAATTTTTTCTTCAGTTTACTTTATCTGCGACCTACCTGTGGTAGGTCAAAGAAGCTATTGTATACCACCCAAAAATTCAATGTCAAGACTTCAATAGAAATATATGTTTTGAGGCACTCTGAATCAAATAAAATAATTCTAGAAAAAATACCTGTGTGTGTGTGTGTGTGCGCCTGTGCCTGTGAACGGCGTAACTCTAAAACGAAAAGTCCTATAAATAGCAAACGATATTTAAGTTCAGTATCTTCCAAAGATGCAACAGGAAGATTTTCAACTAAATCTTATACTCCAAACTACCCTTTACATAAAATATTTTACGATTTTTTTCTCTAAAAATGGCTCTAACGATTTTTATTAAAATACCATATATTCAAAATATTTAATGACAAATGAAATATATATTTTAAATTTTCTGGGAACAGCCTGTGAAGTTCTCTTCGTTCGGAAGGAATTTTGTATAAACTTGTATAACTGGTAAACGTTAAGCTATAGTCGAAAACGTATAACACAGAAAATATAGATCTCTTTAAAACACACAATTTATTTCAAATAAGTTTTTTTGTGGCATAAGCCGTTTCTGAGATATCCATTATTCAAGGCTCGAATTGTTCATTACTTGGTCATGCTCTTAAATGTCCTGTCAACATGCAGTTGTTTCTGGCGATGTCATGGAAACTGTATGGAATTTTAAGGCTAGTATATAGCGTTCAGTTCTTAAACATTTGACTATCGCTGCTCTCTTTGTATTTATAACGAAATGTGTAATGTAGCTATTTCTGCAAAGGTTTATTTGGATTAAAATGTAGTAGATATAAAAATACGTTTGAAAATTAATAATTTGTATGCTCAGTAATAAACGATAGAGGATAGAGGAAGTCGTGACTGTATCACATCAGATTGTTTTTCTTTTTTTTTTGTTGTAGTCATGCAAGGAGTATGGAATTTCAAAGCCATCACATAGCGATATACTCTAAGAATCTGACATTCGCTTTAATTACTGTAACTAAAACGAAATGGTAAATGTGAATTGGCAGTTTATCTGGATTAGCAAGAAGTAGGTGGAATAATAAATGTTTAGTAAGAATAGTTTCTGGACGAGTGGCATATGAGTGCATTAGATCAGTTGTTTTTTATGGTTTGCACTTCTAAACCAAGCCCTAAAACGTATACATGAGGCTGCAAGTTGAGGACAGCAACCAATAAAATGTTTGATCATATAGCCCTTTTGCACCCACCGTAACGACGGATGAAAAGGTTATCAAGTACTTAGGAGGTTCTGCCGGAGACTTGGAATGAATTGTGTGAGGGTTTCTAAAGAAAGTGCAAAATGTTGACAAAGGCTGGCTGTGGAGATGACTCCCTCTAGGACCATTGTGTAGAGTGTCGCAGAACAAAAGGATAAGGATCGTGACGTAACACCATATTGACACTTCTTGTCCCCTCCTCTCTCACAAATTTTATTTCGTTTGTTGCCATGGTTACCTCCTCTGAGAGCAGCCAACGTAAATCAACCAGATGTCGTTGCGTTACGTGTAACGGCAATGAATTATTGCAACAAGCGCTATTGTTGGTACACAGAAAACCACGCTCAATGGGCTGCAAATCCAAATATAGGCTGTCTTCGTTGAAAATAAATGCAGATGCGCTCTTGGGACATGGCTTTTTAGGAGGGGGATTCCCAGCATGCACCAGTAAGTCTATTTAGAAGTTTTATCGGTAGTTTAATCTGAAAAAAATATTTTCTCTATTACGTACCCATAGGTAGAGAGGGAATTGAATCCCACCCAAAACTTCTATATCGAAATTTCAGCAGAAATAATACAGATTTTGAGGCTCCCTAAATCCAAAAAGAGCATTTTAGATGCCAAACTTATATTTAAGCTCAGGATCTTCCAAGGGTGCGACACCAAAATTTTCAAGAAAATTCCCCAACCTCAATTAGCCTTTACATGCAACATTCTTCCATATTTTTTTTATTTTCTAAAAAATGGTTGTTAAGATTTTGATTAAAATACCTTAGTATTGCTTCGGACAGAATATCAAAACGGCTCCTGAAAAAAAAAAACTTTCCTGCACTTACGTACAATATTTTGTTTCATACTATGTCGAAATACTCCATAAACAGATATTATCATAATACGATATACGATAATGGAAGGAAAAAAGTTCCAGTAAACATGGGTCCGTAAACAAGCTGTGTGCGAGATTTATTATCACGAATGCGTGGTTATGAGCCGCCACTGATATGAATTGCTTGAGGATGCTCCCCTTGAGCAACATCGGAGTATGTGGTGCATGCATGATGGAGCACTTGCACATTTTGCTGCTACTGTAAGAAGACATCTAACCTGCATATATGGTCCAAGATGGATAGGTCGGGGAGGGCTTGTACCTTGGTCTCCGCGATCACCTGATCTCAATCCTTTGGATTTTTCTGTATGAGGTCACCTTAAAGGAGTAGTATACAGCATTCCCATTAATACAGTTGAAGCATTGGAATAGAGAATTGTACGTGCTTGTCAACAATTCCGGGGGTGTTTGAAAGAATTCGAAACTCACTGCAGACTAGTGAAGTATTGCATCCAGATGCAAGGACGACACTTTGAACACCTTTAACAGGGAAGAGTGTACAGCATTAATAGCATGTAACATACTAAAGTAGAATTGTATTCCTTGTTAAGTTAAGCTGTGATAGAATTTTGAGGCAACTTAGAATGGCAATTATTAAACGAAACGTCTACTTTTCAAATTCATTTGTACCAATTGGGGCCGTGTTGCTTAATGAAGTAATCACACATGTGCAATTATCTCGCACCTGGCTCGTTTGCGGACCCATATTTGCTGGAACGTTTTTGCTTCTACTATCGTATACTTCAACCGTTTCAGTTTGCGCTATTAATTAAAATACATCCTGTATTGGTTAAATATTGTACTGCGCATTATGCTGGACGTGGGCGCAGTCATATATTTCATATGCCGATTGCAGGGCCAATGTATTCATATATTGGTATTTGAAGTACGGAAAGTAGAGAACGAAAAAATTAAATTTGACGTATTGTTTTGCAGGCGGAAAAAAAACATGAAATTCAAGATAGTGTGAAAAGATATTTACATGACAAATAAAATGTTTATCTTGAATTTTCTGGGAATAGTTAAGAAGTCCTGTTTATTCGGAAGGAATGTTGTATAACTTGTAAACGTTAAGCGATATGAAAAAACGTACTACACAGTAAATGTAGAAAACTTCTAAACAAACTACTTATTTCAAATAATTTAGTTTGTAGCATCAGCCGTTTCGGAGATATCCATTATTATTGGTTTGAATTTTGTAATACATTTTTGTATGTTTAAAGTACTATAGCTATTCAGTTGTTTCTCCTGAAGTCATGGAAAGAGTATGAAATTTAAAGGCCAGCATATAGCCACACGCTTTTAAACATCTGATTATAGCGTCAGTTTCTCTACTCCCCTTGCACCTGCAACAAAATACTTAATGAAACTATTCTTGCAAAGGTTTATCTCGAGTAATATGAAATGAATATAAAAAAATCTTATGTGTTGCATTCACATTACTTTGTCTACCTTCTATCGTTTATTATTGGGTATACAAGTTATTCCATATAATCGCGAGAAACAACTGATTGTGGACAGGAGCTTCTTGACAAGGTATTGAACAAACCGAACCATTCGTAACGGATATCTCGGAAAGGGTGTTTGCACAAATAAAGTTATTTGGAATAAAATGTGTGTTTTAAAGAGAACTACATTTTTTTCAATGCGTTTTCGTGTATCACTTACGTTTATCAGTTATACAATATTATATAAAATTCCTTCCGAATAAAGAGGACCTCATGGGCTATTCCCAGAAAATGCAGATATACATTTTATTTTAATGTAAATATATGTAATATACAGTATTTTAATCAAAATCGTTGGAGTCAGTCGCATCTTTAGGACTTAAATACCAAGTTTGGTATCTGTCCGACTTCTCGGTTTTAAGTTATGCTGTTTACGTACTGGCACACAGACACACACACGCACGGACCTTTTCTAAAACTACTTCTTTTTATTCAGGGGGCCTCAAAATATGTATATCCGGTGAAATCTCGGTATCTAATTTTTGGGTGGAATACAATACCTTCTTTACCTTTCTACATGGTAGAGAAAGTAATAAGCTTTCGTAAGAATAGTTTATAGAAGCAATATAAAAGTAAAGGTTAGCGAGTATAGAAACTGACTGAATATAGCATACGATTTCTTTTAGAATTAATTCTGTTTTATAAAATTCCTTTGAAATTTTCCCCTCGCGTTGCTATTTTCAACTAAATTATAGGACAATCAATATAAGTACACTTTTTTCAAAGCATGAAGGCCTCCTCCCATACCCTTAATCAGGCCTTCCCCCTGCCATTATCAAACAAAAGGTGACCATCATTAGGAGGGTGAGAAGCAACGTAGCCAAATGTTGTATGTTTTGTGTATTTCCTTCGGTCTCGTCAGTAGCCAGTCTAACTTCGTGTTTCGTGTTGCAATTTTGCAAACCGGTGAGTTAGTGCACAGCATGTCGTTCCTTACCGACCATGGATATCACATGTACCTGATCTGAAGATGTGAATCAACTTCAGCAAGCTTCTTCACAAAAAAAAACTCCCATTAAAACTAAAAATAGCTCTGTCACTGGAAGAGGTGCTAGGTTACGTAAACAAACAGTTTCATGTGTGCCACTCGAGAATCGTGCTCCACAGTTTAAGAACCACTACAGAGTTGACAACTGTGAGGTTTGCTTTAAACCACAAACCTTGTAAAACCAACCCTCAAAGCTCTACCGCTTTGGGCAGGGGTGGGAGACGAGGCCGTCATGTTTTGAAAAATATTGTATTTCTATTTAGCGCATACCACGAATACCATAATCGTAGAAGTTGGTAAGTTGCAGTTGTTTTCCTTTCTTTTTGAGGCAGTTGTTATTGTAACAAATGAGAACACAGTTCTGCTAACACACTTTGTCACTTAGGTGCTCAGCATAGCACATACTTTACACTTGATACATTTTGACACACACTTGGAACAGAACACAACTGATCCGTCGAATCGAATTGCCACTGAACTGCAGAGTCACACCTCACAACCGAACTGCACTCAGCAGTGTCCACTTTTAACTGCCCTAGCTCTTCGACTTCTTGCCTGTACTTAACTTCGTAACTTCTTCACTAACTCCCGGGTAAGAGTAGCCCCTTATATAAACCTCGCATACAAAGCGGGATATTCTAGAAAGGGAGGCTATTAGAACACGCAGAAAGGAATGTTCTGGAATAGGGAATCGGCATATAGTGCTATTGTTCCGTTTGCCGCTCTAAGGACCCAACCAGGTGATGGGCCAGGAGGCCCTTACCGGCGGCCCACAAGTAGCTTCGCGCGCGCGGTTACAAAATGTATGTAGAATACGTGCCAGGGATGCAAGGTACTATTAATAAGATGGTATTACTGAACCTGGGGTAGTGAGTCAAGTTCTTGAAATCCACCAAACAATATTATGGATGGTAAAAGATACGTGTCATCAGTTTTAGAATATATTTGACAAACTTTGATCTATCAAGTTTTTCCTGTGGGCCGACGATACTCGACAGGTAATCCCATTATTATTTTTTCTAACGCATACCTATGATTGGTAGACGGACTATTGTATTTCGCCTAAAATATTCAATTAAGATTTCATTTGAAGTACATAAGTGTATAAAAATAATAAACTGAATGCTATTTATTTCCCAAATTCATCATTTTCAAGCTTCATTCACATTAGAGGTTAGGGTATACAATAGAGGGGGACACCTCGCGCACTGCAACCTACGTGGCCTCTATTGCAGTTACCACTCCCAGGAGGAAGGGATGAAGTGAATGAAGCACAGGAGCCTACAGAGACGCGCAGAAGTCCCTCTCATTTCCTTGCTCGAAGACCCGCCCCAATACTGTAACTGCCCAAAGAGGACGATGAACGACCCTTGCACCAGGCAACCCTCTAGTGTCCATGGCGAATACTTTTCCCTTGGTGCAAGCATCTGCGCCGTCTGACCGTACCGCCTCACGCCATGAAACCTAGAAACATAGCTGAAACATGAAAAGGAAGCCAAATGGAAGGGAAATGAGCTAAAATAAATCGTGGTAGATGAAAAAACATCCCAAAATTCGCCTACTGACTAGGGAAACCATGAAAAACCCAAGGTAGAGTGTGTTGTACACGAAAATTGAACCTGGAACCCCCAAATGCGAGCCGCAGAACTAACTCCCTCGATTTTAATTACATTAAATGTACTGTTTAAATTCTTGAATCATAAGACTTTTCACATTGTGAAAGTAGCTCTAACTGCAAAACTATGAATTAGCAGGGTGTGCTCAAAATGTCTTTGTACACTGGCTTCCATTTATGCCGTCCCCGCAGCTTTGGGAGGTATTTTACTTGCCTTTACATGTGGAGTATCACTCGTTCTCTCTGGGAGCACTGCCATAAAATGTGGGAACATATGCATTTAGTTTCAGAGTTATTCCAGCATCTAAGCGATTAGGTGCCTAAGCGGCTATTGGACAAAAATGGAGCTTGGGCAGATTATTAAAATAATGTCTAAAAGTGTCCTCTTTGAGACTAAAAAGTATACTTTACTTCAGTTTTACATTACACTGCCAGTAAAATACTTTTTCATCGAGAAATTGTGCACAAAGTGTTTTATTTACTTGTGTATTTAGACTGTACAGATGATTCTAATAATGTCTAGCAAGTGTATCCTCTTTGAGATTAAACAGTATAATGTATTTTAGTTTTTGTTACCATTAAAATATTTTTTCGTGGTGATATTGTTCAAAGCATGGTTTTATTAATTATATATTGTTTTAACATGGTTATTATAAGTAATGAGGAATAAAAATATTGCTCAAGGTTATATATTCAAATGTGAATAATCTAGAACGTAAAACAGGACGCCATTACATGCACTAAAAAGTAAACAGATACAAGCTGTAGCTGGATTATTAAAGCATATATAATGAGTTACTCCATTGCTACAATTACTGTAAAGCACTGCAGAGGCAATTAACCCTGAAGCATGAAAACTGTGCCTAAATCATTAGTATGCATGAAAAACCAAATGGAAGCCACAAATAAAGTGAAAGCAGAACCCATTATAATGCCTGCAAAATGTGGTCACTCGACACGAGCTGAAATTGCATACCCCATTACCTAAAAATACTCAAGATCGACAACATAGCCAGTCCGCGTAAAGAATCACAATATGCCCTTAGCTAAATATACCTGGTCATATAGCTAAAACAAAACTCCCCGGTGAAACCACCCAAAGAAGCCTCAAGCTTAAAACTCCAGAAATAACAAAACACTTTAAAAGCGAATAAAAGGCAGACACTGGGCGATCAGAATAAAATACCTCTTTTATCTACAAAATTCAACTCAAGCAAGCCAGCAAACTCACCCTGAAACTAAGAGCTATGGCGAAACACCCTCACACCCCGCTCGTATAAGAGCGAATCCCTGCCCACCACGAGCCGACCACCTGCCCCAGCCAGCGACGAGCAAAACAAAAAACGACAGGCAGAAAACCTGATCGCGGAAAATTTCGAGACCAAACCACACAATGCACCTCCTTCATGCTATACATACTCCACCTGTGAAGGCCAGTAGAATGCCTCCCAAAGCAACGGGGACGGAATAAATGGAAGCCAGAGTGCTTATTGCATTCGTTGTACATACGAGGGCATTCCCAGAAGCACCCAACCTGATGTATAGATAGTGGTTACTGTTTCAAATAAATGACTGTGGTAGAAAGTACCAACCATATAAAGCTTAAATCTACAGTTTGATGATGCTACGTTGTTTAGTAATAGTTTGGCAGTCACTAATAGTGAACTATCTTACTGAATTTGTAAACATGGATAAAACTGGTCATCGTTATGTGATACAATATTTTCATTTGAAAGGTCTTAGTCCAACTAATATTAAAGCTGAGCTACACTCTGCTCTGGGGGAGTCTGCTCCTTCGTTTACAACAGTAAAATATTGGGTGACAGAGTTTAAACGAGGCCGTACGAGCTGCCAAGATGAACATTGCAATGGTCGACCAAATGAGGTGACCACGCCAGAAATTGTGACGAAAATCCAAAAATGGTATTGGATGACCGTTGACTGAAAGTGCGCGAGCTATCAGTTATCGTGGGCATTTCAAAAAGTGTTGTAGATCGCACACTAACTGAAAATGTAGACATGAGAAAGCTGTACGCAAGATGGGTGCCGCGTTTACTCACACTGGAACAAAAGCAGCATCGTGAGGATGTTTGAGTAGAGTGTATGGCGATGTTTCTCTGCAATAAAGCCGAGTTTTTGTGTCGATTCATAACCATGGATGAAACATGGGTCCATCACTTCACACCTGAGACGAAAGAGCAGTCAAAACAGTGGATTAAAAGGGGAGAATCGGCTCCAAAGAAGGCGAAGACAGTTCCATCTGCAGGCAAGGTCATGGTGTCAGTTTTTTTGGGATGCGCGTGGGATAATTTTTATTGATTTATCTTCAAAAAGGAAAAGCAATCAATGGCAAGTATTATGCAAACTTATTGCAGCGTTTGAATGATTAAATCAAGCAAAACGGCCACATTTAGCGAAAAAGAAAGTTCTGTTTCATCAAGACAATGCATCAGTTCACACATCCATTATCCCCATTGCCAAAATCAATGAGTTAAAGTTCGAATTGTTTCCTCATGCACCCTATTCGTCAGATTTAGTCTCCTCTGATTATTTTGTATTTCCAAAGAGTAAGAAATAGCTTGGTGCTAAAAGATTTGCCAACAGTGAAGAGGTGGAGTCTGCAGTTGATGGCTATTTTGCAGAACTCGGTGGTTCTCAGTATGAACAGAGAATCGCAGCTATTGAACACCGCTGGGAAAAGTGTATTGATCTGAAAGGACACTATGTAGAGAAATAAAGGTACTTTTTCCCAAAATTCTTGTGTTTTCTTTGCTAGGTCGGGTACTTGTGATCAGCCCTCGTAGAACTGATCTTTTTCGAAAGGTGTGCTTGGGATAATATAGCACAAACAAGGGAATATTGGCTATATCGTCATATGCGGTTTAAGAATTTAATGACGTCCAGAAAAATAAAGGATAACTAATTCAAAGTTCTAATAATATTGCTTCTCCGAATGCATGGGAGAAAAGTGCTGCGTTCAATTGACTTTCTGTACTCACTCTTTTACAAACAATTCCTACAAAAGCTTATTCTATCTACCTGTTAATTGAGGTGAACTTTCATTGCAATTTACTCATTTCGTTGATGTAGCAGACTAAAGCGATACTCACATGTTTTAAAGCGGATCGCTATGTGCTGTCTTTGAAATTGCATGCTCCCTGCATGACCACGAGAAAAAGGAAAACAAATATCGATTTACCATTTGAAAAAAGTTAATATGTATTTTAAATTTTGAACCAGTTGGAAAAAAAGTATCTCGGGAATGGTTAACGCTACAATATTTTTATTTGATATAAATTGTGTGCCTTAACTGGATTATATTTTTTGTGCAGTAAGATTTTGTCTGTTTACTAATTATACAGAATTAATTCGCAATGAAGAGAGTTTCACAGGCTATTTGCATAAAACTCAAGATTTGTGACCTCCCTCGAAGCATCCCGACTCGCCTACCTGTTCGGCTGTGTGCGGTTATGGGTCGGTCCCTTTACAATAACAGCCGCGTAAAGAACCCATTATGTGCCGCTTCCTCGCAGTTTTTGTTGTTCCAGAACATTCATTTCGGCACATGCTAGTAGCCTCCCTTTCTAGAACATTGCTCTTTGTATGCGGGACCTATATAAAGGGCTACTCTTGCCCGGCAATAAGTTAAGGAGTTACGAAGTGAAAAGTGGACAGTACAAGTTCAGTTCAGTTCAATTGTGAGTTGTGATTCGAAGGATCAGTTGCATTATGTTACGAGTGAGTGCCTAAAGTGACTCATATATAACGTTTGTGCTAGGCTTAGTGATTAAGTGAAATAAATAGTGTGTTTCGCAGCAACCGGTGTTCTCATTTGTTACCTTATGCATTTTATTTGTCAAGCGAATATCTTAAACATAAGATATTTTAATCAAAATCGTTTTGGCCATTTTTATAACATAACAAACAACGAAACACTTTCCATTTAAAGGTAATTTGTCGTGGACAATTTTCTTGAAATTCTTTGTGTTTCATGCTTGAAAGATACTGAACTTAAGTACCAAGATACCGAGCGGGATGACTCAGATGGTAACGTCTATGGCCCGCATTCCTGAGGTCCCGAGATCGATCTCCAGCGACCACCCACACTGACCCATGGGTTTTTCGGGGTGTTCGCGGGTCGTCAGGCGAATGCTGGAGTGGTTTCTTTCAGCCCAAAATGTTTTCTCCCTTCATTTCATTCATCCTTCATCCCTTGGGCATCTTTTAGGATTGGAAGTGTCGGTGAAGGTGTTTCGGTACAGCGTGGTGGAGAAAAGGATGTTCTTTATAACCCTCTCCATCCCTGGCGGTCGGGTTATTCAAATCCCGTTGAGGGGCATTGCACCCACTCTTTGTGTAGCGGCGTTCCCGTCTGCCGAGGTGTCTACATCTGGAAACCTCGGGATCCTGCCATTGAATTGAACTCTTATTTATGGACGCTCTTTAACTGCTGTGGTCCTTAGCGATTCTATATTGGGCGTGAAAGGCCGGAAATTTACTCAGAGACCTCTTTATCAGGCTTGAGGTTCTTTTACGTGCTGTAAATTACGACACGGAACCACCGGCTTTACCTTTCTTCCGAAGGAAGCCATGCTAAGGATTTTTACGCCCGAAAACATCCACCGCTCTCCGCTGAGTTTGAATCCGCGGGCTCAGGAACTAGAGGCTAGTATAGCAACCACTACACTACAGAGGACGACGATCCTGTCATCTTCTCGTAGGGATTCGCTTTGTTTATGTAGGTTTAAGAAAACTTCAGCCCATTCCAATAAGGATTTCTCTCTTCTAATTTCGTATATGAAGTTCTATAAGCTGTTGTTGCATGCAAATACGAGGGCGGATCGATAAGTTTTTGATTTTGACGAGAGATAGCGTTCTAATCACAGGTTTATTGTTTGCACCCAAGTCTTACATCTATTCTGGGTGTAATCGCAGAAATTCGTCGTCATTTGTTTCTTAGAACATTCTTGAGAGTTCTAAAATAAGCAGATGTGTGTGTCTTCTTAGAAAATGGAGAAAAGTGAATTTCGTATTCTGATAATGCACTACTTTTTGTGTGGTAAGACGGTGAAGGAAATGGAAGAAAATCTGAACATGTATTATGAGGACTCTGCTTCATCACATGGTTCACAGAATTTCGATGTGGTTGTTCGAGCACAAGATATGCTGTGCGCACAGGAAGGCCGGTTGAGCTCATATCAGAAGAAATGGTGAAAAAACTACGATATTGTGTTTGAAGACCGCCGAGTGAAAATCCATGAGATAGCCAAGACCGTAAACATGTCGAGTGAGCGGGTGTATAACATTC
Organism: Deroplatys truncata; assembly: GCA_030765065.1. Taxonomy (NCBI): domain Eukaryota; kingdom Metazoa; phylum Arthropoda; class Insecta; order Mantodea; family Mantidae; genus Deroplatys; species Deroplatys truncata. Next base: position 35,914,824 of record CM060989.1, read on the forward strand.
TGCACGAATTTTTTGGGTATGAGAGAGCTGTCAGTAAGATGGGTGCCGCGACGGCTCACAGTTGAGAACAAGCGGAATCGTATAACCATTTCACAGGGATGTTTGAACATGTTCCAGCGTAATCCAAATGAGCTTTTGCGGCGTTATATAACGGTTGATGAAACTTGTATCCATTATTATCAACCTGAAACCAAACAACAATCAAAGCAGTGGATGTCTTTTCGTGAACCTGCTCCAAAGAAAGCGAAAACTATTCCGTCGGCAGGGAAAATCATGGCAGCTGTCTTTTGGGATTCACAAGGGGTGATAGTCATCCACTAACTACAAAAGGGTAAACCAATCACAGGTTGATATTATGGCGCAATGCTGGATCAGTTTCACAAGGAATAGTTAAAGAAGCGACCCCATTTGGTGAAGAAAAAGGTTCTTTTTCACCAGGATAATGCACCCGCACACAAGTCAGTCATTGCCATCGCAAAAGTTGTAGAACTGGGCTACCAACTGCTACCTCACCCACCATATTCTCCAGATTTGGCTCCGAGAGACTTCTTCCTATTCGCAACCCTGAAAAATTGGCCTACTGGGAAGAAAATCACGTCCAATGGACACACCATGGCAGAAACAACCTCACATTTTGCAGACTTCGAAAAATCATATTTTTTGGAAGAGAGAGAGAGACGTTGGCCAACGTGTATTGAATTGAAAGGAGAGTATGTTGAGAAATAAAATTGATTTTTGTTTTTAAAAAATTATTTTCTTTAAAAAGTCACTGACTTATCAAACCGCCCTCGCATATATACATTTTCTAACTCATACTGCGACGAGGATACAACGAGAAAACTTGCAACTGCTTTGAAGTTAACCAGCAGCTGACACTTCGCTACAATGTGTTGTGGTAATGCATTCGCAATAAGCAACACATTAGCCGACTGTATCCAAACACATGTCCAGCTCTAATATGTAGATGAGTATTCTCGACACGGCTGGCTGTACCAATATCTGCATCAAGAACGTCGCATCCCACAACATACCCTGAAATGGAATGCGCAAACAACATTCACATTAAGTAAATGGACTATACCTGATTCGCATCACACATTTGTGTAAGTACTAAGGCACCAACTGTTATCCTTAACAGGACACCTGTACGTGCAGAAGATGCCGAGCATATAATTTACCAGGAATTAATACAGCATTCTTCATAAGGTAATAAAAACATGTGATTTGTTTTATTAACATTATTTTCTCTACCCTCCATCATGTATCAGTGGGTATACTAACTATTCTTACTAAAACCTGTTTGCCTATCTACTTCATTATAATAGAGACAAATATTTGCAGAAATAGCTATATTACACATTTCGTTATAGATACCAAGGGAACAGCGATAGTCAAATGTTTAAGAACAGGACGGCCTTAAAATGCCACACTATTTCCAAGAAATCACTAGGGCTATCTTACAACTCGACATCCAGATGCAAGTTATTTCAAGTTGACCAGCAGCTGATACTTCGCTACAATGTGTTACCCAGATATGGCTTCTCATGGGGTATCTCCATTACATGCTGCAGGATCCCGCTCCAAATGCACGGGTTCTCGAGAATTTTCTGACAAACCACCGGACCCGACTAAAAAGGAAAAAAATCTTATGTGTTACACTCACATGACTTTCTCTACTCTTGTACAAACTATTTTTACAAACGCTTATTCCCCATATGCTTCATGTTAATCGAGATATCGAGATGTTAATCTTATTGCTAATTTTCTTGTAGATGTAAGGGGAATATGGTAGGTTTTAAGCGATAGTTAAATATTTTAAGCGCTGGTTGCTATGTGGCGTATTCCATTCTCTTTGCAAGTCCAGGACATAAAAAAAAATCTGATGTGTTACACTCACATGACTTTCTCTACTCTTGTACAATCTATTTTTACAAACGTCTATTCTCCAAATGCTTCATGTTAATCGAGATATCGAGATGTCAATCTTATTGGTAATTTTCTTGTAGATGCGAGGGGAATATGGTAGCTTTTAAGCCATAGTCAAATATTTTAACGCTGGTTGCTATGCGGCGCATTCCATTCTCTTTGCATGTCTAGGACATAAAAAAATGAATAACGAATTTGAGAAAAAGTATAAGTATTGGAAAATGTAAGGAAATAACAAGCAATATCTCGAAAACGGTTCACTCAACAAAAGAAATGTATATGACATAAGTTGTGTATTTCAACGCGATCTACATTTTTTGTGTAGTAAAATTTTGTCTATCTCTTATGGTTTACCAGTTATGCAAAAGTCGTTCACAATGAAGAATACTTTTGGAGACATTCCCAGAAAATTCGAGATATACATTTCATTTCTCATGACTTTATCTTACACATATGATATTTTCATCAAAATCGTTAGAGCCATTTTTGAGAAAATTAAAATTTTCGAAAAATGTTCCATGTAAAGGGTAGTCTGGGGTGGGGGGATTTTCTTGAAAACCTTCGTGTCGCATCTCTGGAAGATACTGAACCTAAATACCAAGTTTGGTGTTTATCCGACTGTTCGTTTTTGAGTTATGCTGTTCACAGACACACACACACACAGACACACACACAGACACACACACAGACACACACACGGACATGTTTCTAAAAATGCTTTTTTTGGATTCAGGAGGTCTCAAAACATGTATTTCCAGTGAAATCTCGGTATCGAATTTTTGGGTGGAATGCAATACTTCCCCTACTTACTATACGTAGTAGAGAAAGTAAAAATGAATAACGAATTTAAGAAAAAGTATAAGTATTGGAAAATTTAAGGGAATAACAAGCAATATCTCGAAAACGGTTCACTCAACAAAAACAATGTATATGACATAAATTGTGTATTTTAACGCGATCTACATTTTTTGTGTAGTAAAATTTTGTCTATCTCTTATGGTTTACCAGTTATGCAAAAGTCGTTCACAATGAAGAACACTTTTGGAGACATTTCCGGAAAATTCGAGATATACATTTCATTTCTAATGACAATGTCTTAAACATATGATATTTTAATCAAAATCGTTAGAGCCATTTTTGAGAAAATTAAAATTTTCGAAAAATGTTCCATGTAAAGGGTAGTCTGTGGTGGGGGGATTTTCTTGAAAACCTTCGTGTCGCGTCTCTGGAAGATATTGAACCTAAATACCAAGTTTGGTGTTTATCCGACTGTTCGTTTCTGAGTTATGCTGTTCACAGACACACAGACACACACACACACACACAGACACACACACGGACATGTTTTCAAAAATGCTTTTTTTGGATTCAGGGGGTCTCAAAACATGTATTTCCGATAAAATCTCGGTATCGAATTTTTGGGTGGAATACAATACTTCCCCTACTTACTATAGGTAGTAGAGAAAGTAAAAACGAGAAACACTGTTGTTAATCGGTCCCAACTTAGATATTCTCTCTGTTTAAAAGGGGCATTTGTAACGAAGTATTTTACTTTTGAAATGTATTTGTTTCCTTGCGAATAAGTGTTCCTAATATAGTCACAAATAAAAAAAATTATGAAAACGTTTACTAAAATAAAAAAATAAAAAAGCAGGAAACAATGAAAGTGAAGCGCAGTGAAACTTTGAATCAGTGCTTTGACCAAAATACTCATTCAAACACAAGCTGTAAACCTAATACAAATAAAAACAGACTCTTGGAAATTTATATAAATTCAGAAGAGAAATTAACAATGCAAAGAAAAATGGCATAGTAAAAATAGTATAGGAAGTATTGTATTTAATTTGTGAGATAAGAGTTATCCATTCTTTTTTAAATATTTGTATGTGACAATGAGTTGTAGAAGAGATGAAATTGTAAAATATTGTATGAAAATTGAAAGAGTAAAATAAAAGGGGGAAAATCGCGTGAAATAATTTAAAATCGACAGAAGTGTAAAATAAAGATAAAGCATTGAACAATTCGAACCATTAATAACATATAGCTCAGAAATGTCTTATGCTACAAAACGTTTGTTTGAAATAAATTGTGATGCAGTATTTTTAACACTTAAGCGATTTCAGTCAAGTTATATAATATAACATGTAATAACAGCCCGCCTTAAATCAATATGTGTATAATATGATATACAAAATGCATGTAACAGTCATTGTATTAATGTTTATATTATTATGTACATGTTCAATAATGTTATGTGAATGTATTGCGTAATTTAATAATGTAGGAGCTGTGAGAATAATAGGTTAAAGTTGCTAACAATGAGGTAACCTTGAGGAAATAATGAATTTCAAAGTTTAATAATGCTACTTGTGATTCTTGTAAGCAATAATGTAATTTTTGAAACAGTTAATAAATAGCCAATCAACAACCAGAAAAAAACTTAAGTTAAATGAAAGTATTATATTGGAGTATGATTAGCCAATCAGAAACTGAAATAGGGAAAAATTGTACAAATTCAGAAGTCAGTTGCTTGAAGACAGTGTTCCTAATTGGACGCAAGACGCGTCCTCGAGAAATTTAATACGTATTCAGTGTGAGACAAAAAAATAGTTTATGTGTTAAAAAATGCTAGTAATTAATAAATAATCTGACAGCTCTCTCTCTCTCCCTCTATATATATATATATATATATATATATATATATATATATATATATATATATATATAAGACATTCATCTCTCTAAAGAAAAATATAAATACTGACGCAGACGAGGCAAACATAAATATATAATATTTAAGGAAACAGTCAAAATTACAAAGTTAATATTTTTTAAACTTGGGGCGAAGGCTACCGGAAACTTTTTACCATACGTGCGGTTGCAACTACTTCAAGTGTGCGGCTCCCCAACAGACGAAATACAATACAACTCCTCCTAAAATAAGAATTATTTCAATTGTGTCTTATAAACAGATCTTTTCTTTCTTCTTTTTTTTTTGTACTTTTCCGTCTATCGCTTAACGTTTACCAGCTATACAAGATTATACAAAATTCCTTCCGAATGAAGAGGACCTCCTAGGCTATTTCCAGAAAATTCAAAATATACATTTTATTTGTCCTTTAAATATCTTTCATTGCGGTATTTTAATCAAAGTCGTTAGGGCCATTTTTTAAAAAAATGAACATTTTTTAACAATGCTCCATTAAATGGTAGTTGGTGGTGGAAGGATTTTCTTGAAAACCTTTGTGTCGCATCCTTGGAAGATGCGTAACTCAAATACCAAGTTTGGTATTTATAGAACTTTCGTTTTTGAGTTATGCTGTTCACAGACAGACAAACGAACATGTTTACAAACATGCTTTATTTGGATTCAAGCCACCTCAAAACATGTATTTCCGGTGAAAACTCGGAATCGAATTTTTGGGTGGAATGCAATGCTTCCCTTACTTACTATACATAGTAGAGGAAGTAAAATGTATATGGTCACTTTCTTTAATGTACTTTTGAGACGCATTACAACACTTTTTAGATAAATTCATTGCGTGGAGCTTTTTGAGTATAGAACAGTGCTCAAAAAAGTTTGCAAGAAAACAAGGTTTAAACTTTGGCGTGCTTATTAATATGCATTAACTTACGTTCTCTTAAAGTTTGAAATTCATATCATTTTATTATGAAAGAAATTAATTTTTTATCAAATTTCACAGATGCTCTACCTGAACAGCAAATATTATACCGGTTGGAACAAGGATATGTGTTTCTTTTAGGAAGTGATTTTAGTACAAAGATGAATACTATTTTAGTCTGTGAACGCTTAATTCAGCAGAACAAAATAAGTTTTGAGTACTGTTTCGTCGCATTCTAATTCACACGTGGAGCAATTAAGGCAAGTTGTGTTAAAGTACAGAGATCTCGTTTGGAAGCGTGGCCGGCGTAACAGCACTTTCTTGTCACTAGAAAGCACGGTGCTTGCCGGCAGGTTGGAGTAATCATAGCCCCTTAAATTTAAATGCATAGATTTTTCATGCAGATTTTAACTAAAATAACCACATAACTTTGTCATAGAAGTGCCACCAAGCTTTCTCACATCTTATAAGAAAATTTGCATTCTTCATGGCCATGTAAATAAAACCATGCTTCTTCCTTATAAATAAAATCTTGGAAATACCTATAGCCAGACTATGCACATGCCATTCTCCAAGTTTCAGTTTGCCAACAATTTCACCGCCAGCTATGCATATGTGGTAAATAAGTTTCTAGCAGGCTTTAGAGACTAGAGACTGCAGAGCCCATATATTCATTCCGGCTATGATTGTACTGCTGCAGCAAGCAAGAATACCTTGACGGTAAACAAAAGCACCTCCAAGAATGATACAGGAGTAGTTCGTTATAAAATCCTTTGTCATTGTAATCATTAACAAAAACTGGCAAAAAAATGCTTTTGTCCGAACTCGATTTGATTACCTGAAGCGAAAATACGGAGCTTGACAGAATACATACGTCACATAGTATGCCCCATTCACAATGGAGCGACACTGGCGACGCGACGTGTACTACACGCGACACAATATTGCTCCTTAAAATCTAGTGTTCACAATGCAGGAATACAGTTTAACACTGTTGTGCGAAGCTCGGGCCAAAAACCCAAACCTTTTCTTAAATTTTTGTATCTATTTGAGCTCAATTCATACAAATCTTAACAATACTTAGGAGATAGGAATAAGCAAAGAAAGGGCACTCCAATAGCTGGAGCATATCATCGCAAGTAGTCCATAGAGGCGCTTTTTGCTTCCAGAGTGACCTCTGGGACGAAGGGCGACCAGATCCGGACGACGATGCACATTAGCAAGGACGGGGTCTTTAACAGTGTCCATAGGTTTACCTAAACCCACGGGAGTCCCGTGGTAATCGAGACAGCCCCCAGGAAAACGGTTCCAGAAGTCTCATCAAACGCCAAGTGCAAGCTCCACCGTCTTGCCGCAACGCACCAACTGCCGTGACCTGGTGTTATAACCCTTTAAAATGAAAGAAAATGATGCGCACAGGAAATGGACAAAACCCACGTGGCAGAAGGAGAATCAACCCTACATTCACCTATCAAGGAAAACCACAAACAACTCATGTTCAGAGCGGTCGGCCCGAGGAAATCTAACCCGCGACTTCCTGAATGTGAATCTCACGCGTTACCGCGGAGCCATCTCGTTCGGACATCTTAACAAGAACACACAAACCAATTGTGTGGATGTCGCCATGCCGTCTCCGTAAGGGGGACCCTGAGCACTCGTGGTCTGGCGTTACTAGAAGTACGCTGGGCCGAACATTCGAGTCCCTCCCGATGGGGAGCTGTTCGGATTGGATTGGACTCGGCGAGGCAGTGGTTCCCGATACCCATGGGATATTGGGTACGCCTGGCTGGTTTTCCGCCCAGGCATGGTTGTGAGACGCCCCGGTGTTCTCCGGCACCAACCATGAGTGAGAGTTGGTAGACGGCATGCTAGATTGTTGTCGTCCCGTTTCGGGATGACGCGCGTAAGCAGGTAGGGGGCCTTTTTGGCCTCAAGGTATTGGCCTCATGGGAAACTCTACAGTTGGAGAGCCACTCGGCTGGCGCTAGCCATGGGTTTAGGAGGGGGTTATAGACCTTCGCTCAACATGTCGCCATGCCGTGCGGTAAAGTTAACTCCTATACAACTTTCGTCGAACGGATTTTGTCGCGTTCATACCACATTTCTATTGGTCAATCGCCTTGTCGCTTCGCCATTGTGAACTGGGCGTTACACTTACTATTGGCCTTAAACATGGTACAAGCTTTTAAATGGACGTGCTGAAGTTATAAATACTTCTGCAGAAAGGTTGTAGTATTAGAATATCCTTTTCTGTCTCAAATCTGTAATAAATCCCACCGGGATCAGGGAAGTTGTTTGTTATCCATTCGGAATGGTGTAGTTAATCAGTCCTCATGACTGACGGTCGTCCTCCAGTTATTTTAGATGTTCATACACCTGGAATGTCCACGTTTTCGAGTGTATTAAATTCTCTACCACGTACCTAGTAGGTTAGAGAAGGTATTGCATTCCATCCAAATATTCAATATCGGGATACAACCGCAAATACATGTTTTAAGGTCCCTGAATAAAAAAACGCATTTTCGGACAAATTTCCATGTGTGTATGTGTGTCTGCAAACAGCATAACTCCAAAACAAAAATAGATAAATACCAAACTTGGTATTTAGGTTTAGTAACTTCCAAAGATGCAACACGGATATTTTAAAGAAAATTCACCCACTCCAAACTACCCTTTACATGGAACATTTTTCGTAATTTTTTATTTTTAATTTTTAATTAAAATACCATATATTAAAGATATTTACATGACAAATAAAATGTATATCTTGAATTTTCTGGGAACAGCCTACGAAGTCCTCTTCATTCTGCAAGAATTTTGTATAATATTGCATAACTAGTAAACGTTAAGGGATAGACAAAAACGTACTTAACAAAAAATATAGATCTCTTTAAAACACAGAATTTGTTTCAAATAATTTTTTTATGTCATAAGTCATTTCTGAGATATCCGTTATTAATGGTTCGAATTGTTCATTTCTTGGCCATTATTTAAAGTCCTTTCAACATTCAGTTGTTTCTCGCCATTGCATGGAAACAGTATGGAATTTTCTTTGTATCTATAACGAAATATGTAATCTAGCTGTTTCTGCAAAGGCTTATTTGGATTAAAATCTAGTAGACATAAAAATAAGCTCTAAGATAACTATAGTTCAGAAATTGCAGACACGCGATAATGTGAGTAGAGCTAATTTCTGCCTTTGGATGCTGGATGATGTTAACGCTCTACTGACCCGCGTTTAATTATTTTACCGAGGATGCATGGTTTTATTTACATGGCCATGAAGAATTAATGGGTTTTAATACAAATTTTCTTAAAATACTTGAGAGATGTATGGTGGCACAAACATCTTCTGTGACGTTATTGCAGTCATAATTTGCATGAGAAATCTATGCGCTTGAATTTAAAGGGCTCTGAATATCCGACTGCGCCTGCAAACGGCATGCTTCCCGGTGCCTACAAAATTCCCGTTAGCCCGGCCACGCATCCAAACGGAGGCTCTATACTAAGCGCCTGTATCAAGAATCACCTGACTGAAAACAATTGTTACACAATTTAGACGCCCTATATTTTGTAACTCATAACAACACCCATTTTCAGTATCGGTTATGATAGGAATGTAACGTTCGCGTTTATACCATGAAATATCAGTGCTTCAATCTAATAACGTTTTTGAGCGAAATTCTTCCCATCTCTGACGATGTAAAACTTTTACGACGTTCAAAACTATATTCTTTGTATCCTCAAAGTTCATATTGATTTCGGTATATCCTTAAAGTTCGTATAATAATCACACTTGGCTCTGCGCATGATGCATGGCGTTACGCACAATCCTGAAGTGTGCGTAGCGATTAACACTATCAGTAACTAACTATAAAGCACGAGGGCAGTTAAATTAATTATTACATGCCCTCTCGCGGATACATGATGTACCAATAGATACGTTAGAAAAGATGTATAACTCTATGATAAGGTCGATTTTGTTATTCGGAAGTGAACTCTGGGGATGGGAAAGAGCAAAGCATGTAAATAAAACGCAGGTAGCATTTTGGAAAAGAGTTCTTGGAGTTTCACAAGGCACATCAAATTCGGGGGTATTGAGGGAGGTGGGATGTTATGAAGACACAACACACCGTAAAATAAGAGCTGATGCAGGGGAATAATTCCACATTACGATCGAAATGTTATAAATACCAGCGAGAATATCTGTCTGCTAAGTTTTGGGCAGCTGATTTAGAAAGGGGTTTGTGGAGAATAGGAATGGGGTCAGTATGGCAAAGAGCTGAAACAAATGACAAAAACATATGGAAAGGTGTCAAAAGAAGACTAAGAGACATCACTCAACAAAAAATAGAATGGGATTGTAAAATTAAACCTTCTCTAAGTCTGGCAAATGAAATAAAATTGAATTGGGGTAAAGAGACATGTATACTTAACTTAGGAAGAAAGGAAAGATCAGGAATGGCATGGTTTAGACTGGGGGGCTGGAGGGTACAGAAAATGACTGACAATTCTGGCAGGAGAATCTGCCCTTCTGTGATTTGGATGAGGACTGCGTACATATTTTTGCGGAATGTGCACAGTGGGAGAACCAGCGAACGATTAAACTCAAACAAAAATTCTTAAATCCGACAAGAAAGAGATTGGCATGTTGGGAGCTACTGGCTGACCTGAGGAAGTGGAAAAACTAAGGCAATTTCTTGGCTAAAGTGTGCGAAGCTAGGTCAAATTTGTTCAGTCAGACAAAGGTAATTTATCTCTATTTTCCTAAATAACTACTTGTGTAATAACTTCAATAATTGAAACTAATAAATATACCTTATCTATCTATATTAGCGACATTAACCCTTCCTCAAACAGGCTCAGTGCGTTCACAGAATGGTAAAGTGAGATTCCACACGATAACCATTTGCATTGCTTTACATATATGGAATCCTACACATATGTCTACTGTGTAACGCGGTATCGTCACAGAACTGTTACCGTGGTGATATTGCGTTACAGCACCCAGCTAAAATAATCCTTGCATTAATCCTCGTCCTGTATCCAATATTCTAAGAAACGGTTAATGAATTCATCAGTAGCAAAGCTTTTCTTTCGTTCAATCACTGTAGTCGAAGATGACGACAGGACATGATTATTTCCTCTCAGGTTCAGTTATTAATTCCCATCCACATTAAATCAAGACACAAAGTGGGGGTTCTGTATTTAATATACCGTATTTACGCGAATCTAATGCGTACTTTTGGACCAAATGTAGTACTAAAAATCGTGGTGCGCATTGGATTCACTGGCGCATTATATTCGAGTGCAAATCCGTTCCGTGGAACGCCAGTAACTTCATTCAAAATTTTCGTTTATTACGTGGATTGCTAGAGTTGACATGCATCCGGAAACTCGCGACAAGCTAGCCGTTCATTTAACATTGGCTTATTATTGAGTTACAATATGACGGGCAAGGGCAGCCAGAGGAGAACGTCTTATGATGCTTCTTTAAAGCGTAAAGTAATCCTTTATGCTGAAAAAATGGTAATAGAAAGGCAGGAAGGGTGTTCAGTGTATCAGAGACCAACGTTCGCTTGTGGCGAAAACAGAAATTGTCATTATTTGCTACTAAAGCTAGTAGGAAGAAATTTACGGGTCCTCTCAAAGGAAGACATCCTAAAATTGAAGAAAAAGTGTTGGAATTTGTGCATGAAAGGAGGAAGAATGGGCAACCTGTGACTAGTGACACTATACGAAAGAAAGCTAAAGAGGAGGCTGAAATTCTTGGTATTCCGAAACAAGAGTTTAAGGCAAGTCGTGGAGGGGTGGATCGTTTCATGCAGCGGATGGGTTTGTCCTCGAGATGTCGCACAACAATGTACCAGAAGCTTCCTGCAGATTTTGAGGACAAACTACAAACGTTTCAGCGGTATATCATTTCACTTCGGAAGAAGAAAAAAAATCTGATGTGTTACACTCACATGACTTTCTCTACTGTTGTACAAACTATTTTTACAAAAGCTTATTCTCCATATGCTTCATGTTAATCGAGATATCGAGATGTTAATCTTATTGCTAATTTTCTTGTAGATGCAAGGGGAATTGGTAGGCTTTAAGCGATGGTCAAATACTTTAAGAGCTGGTTGCTATGTGGAGTATTCCATTCTCTTTGCATTACCAGGACAAAAAATCTGATGTGTCACACTCACATGACTTTCTCTACTCTTGTACAAACTATTTTTATAAACGCTTATTCTCCATATACTTCATGTTAATCGAGATATCGAGATGTCAATCTTATTGCTAATTTTTTTGTAGATGCAAGGGGAATATGGTAGGTTTTAAGCGATAGTCAAATATTTTAACGCTGGTTGCTATGTGGCGCATTCCATTCTCTTTGCATGTCCAGGACATAAAAAAAATTCATAACGAATTTGAGAAAAAGTATAAGTATTGGAAAAATTTAAGGGAATAACAAGCAACATCTCGAAAACGGTTCACTCAACAAAAGAAATGTATATAACATAAATTGTGTATTTTAACGCGATCTACATTGTTTGTGTAGTAACATATTTTCTATCTCTTATGGTTTACCAGTTATGCAAAAGTCGTTCACAATAAAGAATACTTTTGGAGACATTCCCAGGAAATTCAAGATTTACATTTTATTTGTTATAAAAATATCTTAAACATATGATATTTTAATCAAAATCGTTAGAGCCATTTTTGAGAAAATTAAAATTTTCGAAAAATTTTCCATGTAAAGGGTAGTTTGTGGTGGGGGGATTTTCTTGAAAACCTTCGTGTCGCATCCTTGGAAGATACTGAACCCAAATACCAAGTTTGGTGTTTATCCAACTGTTCGTTTCTGAGTTATGCTGTTCACAGACACACACAGACACACAGATACACAGACACACACACGGACATGTTTCCAAAAATGCTTTTTTTGGATTCAGGGGGTCTCAAAACATGTATTTCCGGTGAAATCTCGGTATCGAAATTTTGGGTGGAATGCAATACTTCCCCTACTTACTATACGTAGTAGAGAAAGTAAAAATGAATAATGAATTTTAGAAAAAGTATAAGTATTGGAAAATTTAAGTGAATAACAAACAATATCTCGAAAATGGTTCACTCAACAATAAAAATGTATATGATATAAATTGTGTATTTTAACGCGATCTATATTTTTGTAGCAAAATTTTGTCTATCTCTTATGGTTTACCAATTATGCTAAAGTCGTCACAATGAAGAATACTTTTGGAGACATTCCCAGAAAATTCAAGATATACATTTTATTTGTCATGAAAGTATCTTAAATATATGATATTTTAATCTAAATCGTTAGAGCCATTTTTGAGAAAATTCAAATTTTCGAAAAATATTCCATGAAAAGGGTAATCTGGGGTGGGGGGATTTTCTTGAAAACCTTCGTGTCGCATCTCTGGAAGATACTGAACCTAAATACCAAGTTTGGTGTTTATCCGACCGTTCGTTTCTGAGTTATGCTGTTCACAGACAGGCAGACACATAGACAGACAGACAGACAGACAGAGAAAGTAAAAATTCCATGGGGCAAATAGGCAACGTTGATGAAACGCCAATTGGTTTGATATGCCGTGAAACTACACTATTACTGAGAAGGGGACAAAGGAAGTTATCATCAAAACAACAGGGTCGAAAGACAGCGCGTAACGCTAAGCTTGTTCTTTAACAATGTCACCTAACAATAGGGCACTTTCACTTCTATAATCTGATGGTTTATATGTACGATAAATCCATTGTTTGTATTAAATAAATTTAAATAAAGTACTTATCACCTATTTTCTTGTCAATTATGCGCTTCACATTCGATAAACCCTTTTTTCATAATTTTAAGTTTCAAATATGGAGTGCGCATTAGATTCGCGTAAATACGGTACTCTCTGAAACGATAAAAAAACTAAAGGGTTGTCAAGTTGCCTAATTTGACGAAATGTATTTCTAGCTAACAAGGTGTGACAGGTAATTTCAGATCTTGAGGTCACTTAAATCTAGTTTAGCGGACTAGGAACTGATTAATTTTGTATAAAGAATCCATGAATATCCCCCAAGGTATAGTTAATAACATGCGGGAAGTAATCTCCTCGGGCAATTGCTAAAATTGCTGACTAGCAATTGCGGCAGATGATTTCATTGCCATCTAACCTACTCAAAACTCGAATGTAGATTGCATGATCCCTGGGTTAGTGGTTAGCTAGAAATTTGGAAACCATCCCAACCCTTGGTGAAACAGTTACCGTGTACCAACTTTTGTTATGGTGAATAATGAATAATACTATTGAAGAACAGAAATTATGGCTGATGAAGGATAGTAATAATCAATGCCCTATAAGACCAGTAGATTATAGCTTATTAAAGCTTTTAGCACTATAAATGCATTAATCGACTTGCATACGAAAAATAATTTGGCAAATACAGTTTATTAAAATGTTATCAAGCGCTACACAAACATGTGATAAATGTTATATTGGTGGAAAGGGTGAGCAGTTTATATATGAACTCTGCACGTGTGCCTGCTCGTGGTTAGGAGCAGGGGCAGACAGCTTGTATTCTGTAAGAAATAGTATGTCTGCGATTTGAAATATCGTGCAGTAAACATGGCAGAGGAACGTACCGCTATGCATATATCACCTTAATATAAATAATAATAATAATAATAATAATATTAATAATACCATAAGGGACACTGGGACTGAGTTTTCTAACTTTTTTAATCTTAAACATATTCACTTGAAAATTGCATCACTTAATATGTGTAAATAAAGAAATTACTGTGCCAAATCTCAAAGATCTAACTAAAATAGTTTCTCGTACAATACAATCACATATTTTAATCAGTAAAAAAGTGCAAGATTTCTAAAGATGCCCTGCGCATTCAAATTTTTCAGAGAAGTATGATAGTGAAACTTTTTAATACCTCAGTACAGTGAAAATAAATGTAAGAATTTGAAAGGGGCATATTATACATATATAGGAATTGTACATATGAAAGGGAATATACCATACTTACATAAGAAGTGTACAGTAAGAATATAATTCACTAACATGTTAAAATAACATCTAACATTTGTACAGAGCTGATTGTAAGAAACGGGCGAACTAGCAAAATTCCAGGAAAGGCATAATCCTAAGTAGAGCACACCTTTCACCAAGCCAACAGGTAGGGAACCGGTAACGGTACGGAGAAATAGAAAGAGACAGAGAAAAGAAAGAGACAGAGATATTGAACCGACTCCACAATGCATTAGGGTGACGCTTAAGAGCACGGACTTGAAGAAACACATTCTCATACATGTTAAGGTGACGCGGTCTGAGGACCAATAGGAAACGTCGTTACATTTTTAAACGCAGAGGTGAGAGTACTAGGCTCCCGTATATAAGGGCAGACAAGGCCTCAGAGCCCAATCCTTCTCTAACTGATCTTCAAGAATTCACGTCGACTCGAGGTGCTACAGATGCACGTGGTTGCACAAGGGTGGGAGTGCGTGTGCAGATAGCTAGGCTCCTGACTAATTTAAAGTGATGGCATTATAATAATCGGAAAAGCTAGCCGTCCGGAATTATTTCAATTGTGAATAAACTTCATTGATTAAAGGTAAAGTACAGTGTATTCTTTAACTCGTCTCACGCACAATAACCTGAGAATTAAGAATTAGATATAGGTAGGAAAAGTTAGGAATGGAATAAGCAACAACCGACGAGCATCAATAGCAGAGGAAGAACACTACCGAAGACCACAACAACCCAAGGATCGACGATTTCGCGTTATAAATAGCGCACAGCACCGTTTCCCACTACAAATTTGATTGAAGTTGGGCCATTAGTTTTACGGAAACAGATTTTTATGAAGCTTCTGGTGTTAAAATTTTCGTTGTTTTTCAGCATAAATAAACGTTTTGAGAACCGGTGAATAAAGAAATCATAAAATGCATACTTGAGTCTTTATATATCATATTATAGATTCTGTATGCAAATTGTCATACCAATCAGAGCAAAACTGAAATGTAAGGAATAAATTTGATGCGCAAAAATGTAAAACTGAGAAAGAAAATACCTACAGAAAGGGTCCAGTGGGATTAAAAGGTAGCGCACAGGTATTTTAAACATATTGCTGGGCTTGTAGAAACGGCGGATCGTGAAAAATGTTTAGCCAAAATGATTCACAGGTGTTCATAGAATATTTGTGTGATATAGTTACAAAATCGAAAAGTTTATGATTTTCACCTGAAACCTCAGTCCCAGTGTCCCTTAGCTGCGTAATCAGTGAAAGGATGCTGTAACATGAAACATAAAATATCAGCCACGTTACCCTGCTATAGGTATATGGCAACATTACCCTAAATGCAATTGCGACTTGAAATATTTGTTGACACTAATTTTGCTGAGAATAAAATAAGTGTACGAATATATCAACTGAAAAGAATATACAGAGTGATTTTTGAAGAACTGGCACATTTATTTCATTAATTGTTTCAAAACGAGTTATGCTAGTGGCAACTTATTATACCTGAAATGCAGAGGAATCTTGGGAGGTTATTTATCTCTATAGCAATGTTGAAAATGTCCTACATCCTGCATAAGGCACAACTCAAAACGTCGTTCCATGTTACTGGCCATTCGTTGGAGGACTCTGTTGTCAATAGCTTGAATCTCCTGTGTAATGTTGTGCTTCAGATCGTCCAATGTCTGGGGACGCGTGGCATAAACCCTGTCTTTTAAGTAACCCCATAGAAAGAAGTCCGGCGATGTCAAATCCGGAGATCTCAGTGGCCACAGGTTCTTGGTAACTATCCGGTCGTCAAAGAGACTTGCAATTAGTGCCATGGATTCATTTGATGTATGGCATGTAGCGCCGTCCTGCTGAAAATATCCTTGACTCAGCTCTACACCGTCTAGTTGCTCAGCAAACTCCATAAAAATCCGTCGGTACTCTGCAGTATTCACATTGTTTTAAAAAAGAAATTGGTCCCACCATTCTCCGATTTTAACCAGGTGCTTAGGTGCTTCATGAATAGCATGTGGATTTTCGCTGGCCCAATAGCATGAGTTATGTGAGTTTTACATAGCCGGATAAATGGAACCATACTTCATCTGTGAACCATGTGATATGGCAGAATTTTGCATAATGAACGCCTGAAACCAACGACAATAATTCCGTCGTCTATCCTTATCTGGTTGCTGTAACTGATTAACAACCATAATCTTATACGGCTTTAGGCCTGCACTTTTCACAGCTCTCTGACACATTGAGTAGCTGTACCCTGTCCCCTGCGGCAAACGTCTTAATGCTTTTTGGGGTGACTGATCCAGTCGTGCTCTTACGTCAACAACCACCGTGGAAAGCCTAGATGAACGAGTTTTGCCTTTTTCACTCACCAGAGATCCAGTTGTTTCCAATTTGTTTACCAGTCCTTGTATTGTGTTTCTTTGGGGAGAATTCCGAACACCAAATTCACTCTGGTATGCTATTTGAGTAGCTGTAATTTAGAATTCGTAACCCAGTATTGCTTTACAAGAAAGAGTCTTCATTTAATGTGTACTTCATTTTCACGTTGACTAGAACAAAATCTCAGAAACAGTTGCCGACAATAAAGCTAACAATTACGAATAAAACATGAACATCTGCGCATCTAGTGACGGTAATCGATACTCCAGAACATTCTGCTTAATTTGGTATCAAAATTGGGGCAATGAGTGAATTTCTAGCAGAGTAATTAAAAATATAAATGTATCGGTTCTTCATACATCACCCTGTAGAATAAGTACTGAAAAACGACTTCATATACTCACATCGCATTCAGAAGTTTTCCCCTTCGCTACACCCCACCAAAAAAAGTATCACTAGGAAGGAGAAGCTCATCAGCCAAGGAGATGGGAGAGTCTCTAGTACCAGGCAGATATACCAAGTGTTAAATCTCGCTTAACGTAAAATTAACGCGTTTAGAGGCGTAGCTGGTAGCATATTCTCCCTCCCGAAATATGTTCAAGCCGCAAGTGCTTAGAAATGCGAAGTATAAATTTACCCAAAGCACATTATCCTCCTCTAAGTATTTGGAAGGAAAAAGCCAACATCTAGGACAGGCCTATGTAACCCTGTAACTCCGGACAGCTCCGTATCACACAAAGGCAATTAGTAAATTGTCAAGAAGCAAGAGTCACACTAACGTTCCCTCGTCGCTAAGCAACCGGGGATAATACACCTAAAGATTTTTAAGTACTCGGAGTATGCAGAAAATCCGCTCATTGTAAAGGGAACACTGGTGCATTAGTGACAACTCATGCACAGTCGATTGTGGTTGAAGTAGTTATAAAAGATTTGGGGACACTACTTCCAAGTGTATGGGTGTGACACGATGGGGCAAACAGCCACATAGCAGCATGTCATCGAGAAAGGAACACTCAACGAGATAAGGCCAAACAGCGTTGAGGCCAGGAAGCTATTTACTAACTCGATAACTGGCCTAGTATTCAGAAACAGGTGGGAAGGGGCTTCAGAAAAGTCAAAGAAGAGCAGAATAAACAACTGGATTGAGTTGGAGAAAACCCAAAGACAGGAAAAGGTGCGTACCTCAAATAACTGAACCTAAACAATTAAATAAGAAGCAGTAACCAAAGTTCAAGATTAATTATCTACACAAAATAAATAGACTAGTAAAAACAAGCGCATATAATGCGCTTTTGGAACTGCTAGCATATGGAATCATCTATATAAAAATGCGCCTTACATGTTATAACAAAGTCAAAGGATATTCATGTACGCCAATCTGCCAGGAAATAGAAAGTAATCTCTATAGTGCAAGGTTGATGAAAGTACTTGAGAGAAATGCTAATAGGTTGGTTATCACGATTAAGGGTAGTTAAATTCGATCAGGAATGGAAATACTATTGTATTTTGCAAATTTCCATGTCGCTGACTCCAAAGCAGCCGATGAACAACCTATTAGTCGGGCGCAGAGCGGTCTGCACTATATGAGTTTGGACAGATTGGATTAGGACCCAATCAAGTGTATGATCAATGTGGAAAAAAAGGAAAGTGGTTACTAATTCAATTGCAGTATATAACAGCAAGACCTGGTTTAATTTTTCCTGAATTGTTCCAACCAGGGATTGATGTGTTACAGTCCCTACTTTGCAGCATTTATAGAGTGTGTGTATTCCATACTTATCTTCCATTGGCATGGCGGTAAACTCATGTGACCTTTATACCTAAGCCTGGCGTTCTAGTTGTGCTGGGGCTAGGGATTTTGCATATCAGTTGGGTAAATCAAAATAAATAGCTCTTAATGGAGTAGTTTTCCTTACTGAGAAAACGCTGGCTTTTAAAGAAATTGCCTATGTGACATTTCAGGACACAGAAGGTACTGTGGATAAAAGCTCTGGTAAAGAGATCTTAAAAAGCTGAACGGCATGAAATTCTACCTAACATTTCTCAGTGCATACAATTCGTGCTAAAAATGGAGAGATGATCATGAATCTGTTTGAGGGTAATACTAGCATGGGCCGTCTGTAGAGGGTAGGGAAGTTCTCTCGCCCCTGTTTTGGCTCCTGATAGTGGACTAACTGTTACGGAGACACAATTAGGGTATTGGTTTTGCAGTTGACTTTGCGATTATCGTCGGAGAGATATTTCGAAATTCCGTTTCCAATATCCTTAAATCTGCATTCAGGAAAGTATAGGTCATGTGCGAGAAGACTGAACACTCAGTCAATCCAAGGAAAACGGTAATCGTTTATTTCACTAGATGAGAAACATTGGGACCCTAAATGAACCAACTGTATTCTGGAAACAATATCAAGAATTCTTCACAAGTATTGGCATTTTATAGACAAGACATTGACCTGTAGAGACCATTTAAGCTACATAACTTCCAGATCCTATAGGGTCTTCTGGAACTTAGGGGCATGATTGGTAAGATTTGTGTACTTACTATATATTGGATATATGCTACTATCGCTAGACTCCTATTCTCTTATTTAGTTACCAAGGGAAATTAAAGAAATTCAAGGTTGAACTTAGCAATCTTCAGAGGATGTTCTACATTGAAATTATAGGGACATTGAGATCAACCTCACTACGGCCATGGAAATGTTATTAGGCCTCCTCCTCTCCTATCTGTATTGAGGTTGAGACGTTTTAGTCTTGCATCGACTAAACTGCCAAACAGAAGGTTTCTCTCAACGTCGTTTCCAGCTATCCTGGGAAGATGAAGTGTGTCAGATACTCAATATAAGGACTCATTATGAAACCAATAGTTAGGTTTGATAACGCATTCACTGTCACTTTTCCATCATGCAGCGAATGTGAAGGCGAGATAAAAAGTAATGATAATGAAGTTCCAGTCTGGTATACTGATAGTTCCAAATCTTATTTATGAACAGATACTCGATTGTATGGAAATCACATCCAGCGTTCATTTAGCTTGCATCAAATTGGCACTGTATTTCGGGCTCACATATTTGCACACCTAGCTAGCGTTTTGCAGAATATCAGGAAGGCATACAAAGGTAGCCGTGTTCTGGTACTCTCCGACAGTCAAGTGAGCCTTAAGGCCCCTTATAGTTTCTAGATCAGATAAAAACTGGTCTTGGAATACTGGAGTCCCTCTTGGCACTGGTTGAAAATAGCTCATGTATCTGAAATAGGTGCTAGGGCATGCCTTTTTATGGACGCTCTTTAACTGCTATGGTTCTTAGCGTCCCATTCTACCTAACTGGGCGTGAAAGACCGAAAAGTTTGCTTAGAGGCCTCTTTATCAGGCTTGAGGTCTTTTACGTGCCGTAAATCTACAATACGGGTCTACCGGCTTTATTTCCCTTCCGAAGGAAGCCATGCTAAGGATTTTTACTCCCGAAAAATCCATCGACCTCCGTCGATTTGAACCCGCGACCTCGGGAACCAGAGGCTAGCATAGTACTCCTAGACCAGGGAGGACGACTAGGGATTCTAAGCAATGAAAGAGCAGACAAGGTTACCAAGAAAAATCTGTATTTTATTGAACCTGAACAAAGACAGTGACTGTCTTTAAGACGAGTTAAACAGACTATCCGGTAATGGAGAATCAAGGAACATAAAACGTACTAGAACTACTCACCAGTGTGTTCTAGAGATTCTAAGACTCTGGTTGAAGAGTTTAATAAACGTAGGCCACGAGAACTGCAAAATTTAATAAGGAGAAGCTTTCATGGATTGTAGTCTTCTTATAGGACCTGTGCCCTTAGAGAACTGGGACTGCATATCGATCCACCTTTATGAGGTATCAGCAGGGGATGAGAGAGCGGCTTATCTATTATGTGAGTGCATTGCACTCTCTAATGAAAGGGCCCTGTGTTTTTGGAGGATTTTTCAAAACTGGAGGTTATCATCATGCGTCTCAAACCATAGTTGAATTCAGTTCATCGCTAACATCAAACAGTGAGATTGAGAGAAATACGTTGGGTTTGCGCAATAGATCTGTTTGAGATCTCAGTGCAGTGTGGTAATATACCCCGTTAAATGCAGCTCATTCATGCATTTCCTCGTATAAAATCCTAGCAACAAAACAGAATTGGTACTTGGAGCATTAACTGACTGAACATGTTATAGAGGGAGACAAAATTAGTACAAAATGTAATTAACAGGATATCTCTCAAGTACTGGAAAGAAATGGCTTAGGATGGGTGATACCAGCACTCCTCTTAGCACCAGTTAGAATCACATGTAATAAAGAATACTGCCTTGAAAAAAGTGCATTACACTGTACTGACCAATGTACCTAGGAACTATACCTTTTTACTTTCCCTACTACGTATAGTAAGTAGGGGAAGCATTGCATTCCACCCAAAAATTCGATACCGAGATTTCACCGGAAATACATGTTTTGAGACCTCCTGAATCCAAAAAAAGCATTTTTGGAAACATGTCCGTGTGTGTGTCTGTGTGTGTGTGTGTCTGTGAACAGCATAACTCAAAAACGAACAGTCGGATAAACACCAAACTTGGTATTTAGGTTCAGTATCTTCCAAGGATGCGACACGAAGGTTTTCAAGAAAATTCCCCCACCCCAGAGTACCCTTTACATGGAATATTTTTCGAAAATTTCAATTTTCTCAAAAATGGCTCTAAGGATTTTGATTAAAATATCATATGTTTAAGATATTTTTATGACAAACAAAATGTATATCTTGAATTTACTGGGAATGTCTCCAAAAGTATTCTTTATTGTGAACGACTTTTGCATAACTGGTAAACCATAAGAGATAGACAAAATTTTACTACACAAAAAATGTAGATCGCGTTAAAATACACAATTTATGTCATATACATTTTTTTAGTTGAGTGAACCATTTTCGAGATATTGCTTGTTATTTCCTTAAATTTTCCAATACTTATACTTTTTCTCAAATTCGTTATTCAATTTTTTATGTCCTGGATATGCAAACAGAATAGAATGCGCCACATAGCAACCAGCGCTTAAAAGATTTGACTATCGCTTATAACCTACCATGTTCCCCTTGCATCTACAAGAAAATTAGCAATAAGATTGACATCTCGATATCTCGATTAACATGAAGCATGTGGAGAATAAACGTTTGTAAAAATAGTTTGTACAAGAGTAGAGAAAGTCATGTGAGTGTAGCACATCATATTTTCCATTATAAGCTGTAAGGAGAAGTAAACAAAACTTAATGTATCACTCCACCGAGCACATGGCAGCACCACGTGGAAGATAACGGGAACTAAGTACTCGTGAGAGGAAATTGCTTCAGACAGAATGCGAACACAATACACTGCGCAGCTTGGGGATCATTTTATGTCTTATTCTTATATTTTGCCTTACATCCTAAAGTTCTAACACACAATACTAAAATTAGACAAATAAAAGTTATACCTGAACAGTTCGGCATCTGTGATTAAAGGTACTGGAATAAACTGTTCTTAAGTTCAGGCTTTAGAAATCATTCATTTAATGACTAACATCAGTATATCACTTTTGCTTTAACCTTTTATTAGTCAAAAAGTTAAGAAAATGACTAGCACTGTGGGCTAAAACACAAAAGAAAACAAACGCGACCTAAGCAATCCGAGCAACAATACCGCATCACTAACAAAGAAGTTCAATTATTGCTAAACAATGGCCAACCTTATCCATTGTCGATTAAAGGTGGGTACGTTTCACGGAATTTATTAAAGCTATGTAACACAGTTGTCTTCTTTCCATTCCCGCGTTTATGTTTTCCACAGTGGCAGAGGATTCTCAGCCATAACACTCTCTAAAGTAAAATTTTCTCAACACGTTGCAAAAGTACACTGGTGGCTCATTCGGAAACGAACTGCAGCGTCTGCGCATAGCCTCTTAAACCCTCTGCTATAACGCTTCATTTAGTTATAGGTGAATCTGAACAAACACATTTAGCTTCTAAATTCAACTGTTACAGTAATGGGTGTTTTAAACTTCTTTGCACGAGAATAAACAAAAATGATACGATCTGAACTGAACTGCTTTGTAGAGGAAGAGACGACATGCTAATCGGGAAATTTTGTAGTTTGCCCACCAGCCAATGAGGTGCTCTCTTGTCACGTGGACTTCTTTACTTCTCCTTTCAACTTATAGTGTAAAAGGTTTAGTTCGGTGGCAAAGGTATTCATGGGGAAACTAATCGGATAATGTCTACACACAACAAAATCAGCTACCTGAGTGTGAGAATCTGCATATGGCGTAAATCTTGTAGACATACATAAGATTGTTCATTATTCCAGAGTCCGTAGGGTTGGGCATGTAACTTAGCTCTGCAGTCTGGAGTTCCAAATATCGGACAACAAACCTAGGCAACGTATATCCCGCAAGAACAAAAGTTTCTAGCAGAGTGTAGCGAGTGAGGTCGATATCGCGAATACATATGTATTGAGTAGTGGTGGATCTTCAAAAGCGAGAGGAATATACGAAGAAATAGAAACCTGCTGTGATTAAAGCTATCTAGGTCAGAGGTGGAATTTTCATTTGCCACATCAGAAATACCACGACCAGAGATGCAGGAAATCGCATTGCTCCTCCGATCACATTGAATACCCTCACTATACTCACTGAATACTTTCTCTCTCCCTCTCATGTGCAGATCCCGTCATAAATGTCGTTAGGAGAAAGTAGTTTTCCTAGAGCAAGCATATACAATTAGGATAGGACTAGAATGTGCCTAGGCCTCTGACGTGACGCCCCCGGGATGAGGTGAGAGGGGACATAGAGCGACCGGACCAGAATTCTTGATAGGCAGAGGGCAGCGCCCCTACCATTTACAGATTTGAACTCCCCGTGTGCTGGCTGGTGCAGCCGGCCCCCTCCTTACACATCCCCTAGGGGGCCCGGGACCCAAAGACCCCTCGCAGTCCGGGGACGAAGGTTTCCCCAGAGCATCCTTTTCACCTGCCATGCACACATTGAAACCTCCCGCCGACACTTGTAAGCCTTAAAGAAACCCAGCAGATAAAAGGTGAAGTGAAATGAGAATGGAGGTGAAATAGAGGGACAGGAAATTCGGGGATGTAATGATCCTTCCCCACATTCGCCTGGCGACCCGGGGAAACCCCCGAAAAAATCCATGGTTCAGGAAGGCTGGCCCAGGGAATCGAACTCACGATCTCCAAAATGCGGAACACAGACGTTACCGACTGAGCCATTCCGCTCGAGCACATACATTTGCTCAAGAAACCATTCGTCTGCACTTTAAAAAACTCCAGCAACCAAATTAATAGCGGGAAAAATCTAACTTTTTTGGACATAAAGATGAAATCGTAATACACTTAACGTGTTTTGACAGCTTTTCAGACCGTTCATTTTATTAGTTATATAAAATTTTGAAAAATATCCAAAATTGCAACTTTTTTGTACATAGTGTTTTCAAAATTATCTTTCCTGCATTGGATAGAGCATTTATTCTGCATACATCCACTCACTTTCATCGACATGTGACTTAAACTGATGGAGTTTTCACCACAAAATCTAGTAGTACACAACAAATTGCTCTACTCAATGCATGTAAGATAACTTTGAAAACACCACGTAGAAAAGAGTCGCAATTTTGGCATATTTTCCAAAAAATGATAAAACTGATAGAACGAACTATCTGAAAAAACTCCAAAACACGTAAGCTGTATTAACATTTGATCTGATGTAAAGAAATATATTTCTCCCTCCATTAATTTGGCTGCTATAATTTTCAAAGTGCAGACTACTACTTTTCTAAGTAATTGTGCTCCTTTATACTTATTCCATCGTAGGAGTCCATAAAAAGCCTTGTTCTTTGTTGGGGTTTGTTGTAGCCACAACAAAGTATATAATACACTGGTGTGCAAAACCTAAGGACGAAAGTAATCTTCGCATACTGTGAACTGCCAAGTAATACATGTAGCTCGATGAAACTTGAATCACACATAGAGGGAACTGCTACGGTATGCTACAGTAGGCAACTAAACGAAATATGCAATGAGACGAACAGAAATGTCACTTTTATTCATAGACCATAAGCTACACTAAAGTCAATACGACATATGATGGCTCTCTAGATTTACAGAAACAGATACATGGTGCTTAAAAGGGTGTATGATCACCACGGACAGCAATGCAAGCTCTGCATCCTGCTCCCATGTGGCCACAAGGTTGGTAAGCAGTTCTTGTGGTAGGGCGTTCCATTCCTCCCGGACCACCAAAATCATGTTTAAGGTTGTTCCTGGTTTCATTACGTGTTCACATCTCTCGCCAGATGTCGAGAATCGCTACTAAGACTGAATCTGCTCTCATTCGAGAAGAGTGCGCGAACCCATTCTCGTTAGTCCAATTTTGATGCTCTTAGGACCATCACAAACGGTGCCGCCGATGTGCGTATGTCAATGGAATACACCACCTCTGTGTAGTCACCGTGCCACTGTGCAGCGTGAGATTGCGTGCCTAGTTATCCTGTTAAATGTACTTGCAATTGCTCCCGTTGTTTGGCGTGGATCCCTTCTTGCCTGTTGCATAATGTAGCGGTCATCTGCTGCTGTAGTTGAGCGTGGTCGACCACCACCTCTCCTTGGGACAGCAGTGCCTGTGGTTTGGAAGTTTCCCCATGCACGTGAAACAATGTTGTGCGCAATTCCAAACTCCTGAGCAACACTCGTCACACATCTCCCCTTCTTCCAGTTTCCCATTATTCTTCCCAGTGTGAAGTCATCCAAATGGTGTCTACGGGCCATGTTGCAATGAAGAACACCACTACAGTGCACCATAACAGCTCGCTAATTGCCACACACAGTCTTGTCCTGTTTCGTCAACTGTCCCGTGTTGCGGGACCAGACCCATTTGGCAGCACAAGCTCGCTACACTCACGCCACGTGACGTCCAGCTTTCTGTGTACGTGTGAGAGACCTCTGGCAACATGCTTCCTCAACTTCATCTACTTCCACCAAGTAGTTCATTTGTTATGTTACTTCAACCATCTCGTCCTTAGGTTTTGCACACCAGTGTGTTTAAAATCAAGCATATTCGCCTTTGGCACTTTTTGGTAGGTTGTGTGATAGCCTCGTGTTTTAGCTTAGATATTGTTTAATTAAATCAACTTATTTTTCAGCGACTATTACAAAAGCGGCAACTAGCAATTATTTTAAAAGTGATCTTAAAAGTATCATTTCGCGACCACGTATCCTCCGTACTTATATGAATGTTATCGTGCCACTTCATATTTTTTATAATAACCAAGGTTATACAACAGAAGGGAACACCTCGCAAACGTGACCTTCATAAATCTATTGCGGCTAACACCTCCCAAGAGGAAGAGATGGTGTGAAGAAGCCACAGGTCGCAGAGCCGCACAGAAGCCCCTAAAATTTTCTGGCTCAAACACATGACCCACTAACGGAGCAGCCCAGAGAGGGTGATGAACGACCCTTACAACCAGACAGCCCTCTGGTGTACATGAGTAATACCCTTTTCTTGGAGCAAGTAAAAACGCCGTCTCTCCGACACCGTCCATCACCACGAAACCTGGAAGATACTTGAAACGTGAGAAAGAAAGTGGAAAGGATGTCGTAGTAGAGGAGCAACTATCCCAGAATTCGCCTACCGGCCAGGGGAAACCACGAAATACCAACGATAAGAGTGGGCCGTCGATGGGAATCAAACCCGTGATCTACCGAATGCGAGCCTCACACGTTACCGCTGAGCCAACTAGCTCGGCTTTATAGCAATCATAGTTCTTGAGAACTTTCCTTCATACAAGAGGAAACCTTGAGGGAGATAACTGAAATCTGCCTCGACATATTGAAAATGTGAAATGCTTTGGGCAGATTACGTTTACTTTAGAATTTTTAAGCCCATTTTTGGATTCCAGGGAATCGTTTGGATGAGATTTTATCATTACGAAACCAATGTAGTGAAAGGAATTTGTTTTCCAGATATCTAAAATTACAACACGGTAGTATTCTGGAGATGGCGATAGTCACGGTGAAGCTGTTTCTCAAATTGCATCAAAGGACGGTTTCATAATTACTGGTTACATGCCTGTAAAGTAATGATCTGCCTAAGTATGATCACTTTAGAAAAATTAATAAGTATTATTGAGAATATTTAATTAAAGTTTCAACAATTTTGTGCCTCATTAGTGTCATTTCACAATGTTATTACAGTGAAACTCAAATTCTCTTTGCCCAAAGTTTGCATTTGGAAGACGATATATCAGAGATAGTAGTTCTGGTGACGATAAACCTTGATGGATACACTCTTTGGTTGGAACCATAGCCTGGAACCTGGCTGGTACTTGCATTGCTGACCTGTAAATATAACTATATAAAATTTCTTTCAGGGTTCATTTCACATGTTCAAGTAACGTTTGGAATTTCTTGAAGCGAAAGGAAGGAGATTTAGATTCATTTACTTAATTTAGCCCTTTGACATCAAATGATAGTCACACCTCAGAGGCAGACTTGAGTTTCAGTGTGATGGAATAGAGCATCACACTGCTGAGCTACCTTTGGGCACATGCAAAAAGGAGAAAAGGTAATTGTATTGCATAAGAATCAACCACCATCCACTCAAAGTGTGGTCTTCATCTTTATGAAGCGTGTTTTGCTTTCTATTTTCTCTACTATACTAAGTAAGGGAAGTATTGCATTCCACCCTAAAGTTCGATACCGAGATTTCACCGGAAATACATGTTTTGAGCTGCCCTGAATCCAAATAAAGCATTTTTGGAAACATGTCCGTGTGTGTGTCTGTAAACAGCATAATTCAACAAGGAAAAGTCGGATAAATACCAAACTTAGTATTTGAGTTTAGCATCTTCCAAGCATGTGACATGAAGATTTTCAAGAAAATCCCCCACCCAGACTACCCCTTACGTGGAACATTTTTTGAAGATGTTCGTTCATTTTCTCAAAAATGGCTCTAACGATTTTGATTAAAATATCATATGTTTAAGACATTTTCATGGAAAATTAAATGTATATCTTGAATTTTCTGGAATGTCCCCAAAAGTCCTCTTTATTCTGAATGGCCTTCGCATAACTGTAAACCGTAACAAATAGACAAAACTTTACTACATAATGTAGATAAAACACAGTTTATATCGTATACATTTTATTATCGAGTGAAACATTTCCAAGATATTCCTTCTTATTTGTTTGAATTTTCGAATACTTACATTTTCTCGAATGGAAATTCGTTATTCGTTTTTTATGCCCGAGATATGCAAAGAGAATGAAATGCTCCACATAGCAACCAGTTCTTAAAATATTTGACTATCGCTTAAAGCCTACCATATTCCCCTTGCATCTACAGGGAAATTAGCAATAAGATATTTCTGCAAAGGTTTATCTCGATTAGCATGAAGTAGGTGGAGAATAAGCGTTTGTAAAGATAGTTTGTACAAGATTAGAAAAAGTCATGTGAGTGCAACGCATCAGATTTTTTCGTATGAAATTAAACACACCGCTTGTCACTCTTGGAAATTTATAAAAAAATCTGATGTGTTACACTCACATGACTTTCTCTACTCTTGTACAAACTATTTTTACAAATTCCTATTCTCCATCTATTTCATATTAATCGAGATAAACATTTGAATAAACGATCTTTTGTAATGCAAAGAGAATTACATATCGACCAGTTCTAAAAATATTTGACTATCGCTTAAGGCGTACTATGTTCCCCTTGTTTTGTATTTGAGTAGGATATATAGAGGAATTCGAGCACAGTTTTTTGCGTTTATATGGGAAAGGATAGGGAAAACGAAGGTAGATGCTAGGTTGAGAGAGTCTTCAAGGAGGAAAATGCGTTTATATGGGAGAGATAGGGAATACGAGGACTGACGCTAGGCTAGACAGTGGTAGGAGGGGAGTGCGCTTTATATGAGACAGATAGGGAATACGTGGAGGGTGCTAGGCTAGACAGAGGCTGAGTAATGTATGGTTTATATGAGCGGTATAGGAAAACGATGAGAGGTGTTAGACTAGACAGGGCTTGAAACGTAGTGCATGGTTTATATGAGAGATATAGGAAAACGAGGAAAGGTGTTAGGCTAAACGAGGAGAGGTATTAGGTTAGGAGAATTGAGTTTGTGTTTATAAGGAGAGACGAGAAAACGGAGAGAGATCCTATGCTAGGATAGACAGGTGTTAAAGTTAGGTTAGATAGGAAACCAAGGAGTGATACTCAGCTAGAGGGGGGGCAGGAGGGAATGAGCTTTTGAGAGGTAGGGGATACGGGGAGTGGTGTTAGACTAGACAGGGCTTGAAACGTAGGGCATGGTTTATATGTATGAGAAGTATAGGGACAGGAAGAGGGGTGCTAGGCTAGACAGAGGTTGAGGAGTAGAGTATAGTTTATATGAGAGGTATAGGAAAACGAGGAGAGGAGTTAGACTAGACAGAGGTCGAGGAGCAGAGTATGGTTTATGTGAGAGTCATAGGTAAACGAGAGAGGCGTTAGGCTAGACAGAGCTAGAGGAGTAGAGTATGGTTTATATGAGAGGTATAGGAACAGGAGGAGAGGTGTTAGGCTAGACAGGTAGTGTAGCAGTAGGAATATGGACTTATATACAGGAGAGATAGGGAATAGGAGGTGCCAGACTTGAAAGCGACTTTAGACGTGAACATAGTGGTCAATGTTCTAGACATGCCCATCACGTAACCTATTCAGGGAAAAGGTGACTCGTTCAGGGGAAAAAGGTGACTGCTCAGGGAAAAAGGAGGCCCACAAAGGGAAAAAGTTGACTAGCAAAGGGAAAAACGTAACCAGCAAAGAGAAAAAGGCGACCAGCAAAGGGAAAAATGTGACCAGCAAAGGGAAAAAGGTGACCAGCAAAGGGAAAAAGGCGACATGCAACGGGAAAAAGGTGACCAGTAAAGGGAAAAATGTCACCAGCAAAGGGAAAAAGGCGACCACCAAAGGGAAAAAGGTGAGCCATAAAGGGAAAAAGGTGACCTGCAACGGGAAAAGCTAACCCACTAACACTAACAGGTAAGTAATTCAGGTAGTATTGCAAGAGGCTGACTGGATCATAGCAGTGTATGATTTCACAGGTAATTCAGCTAGTATCGTATGCATTTAGGCTAATTCGTCTAGTAACACAGGATAGATTCCAGATGCTAACTGCATCATGGCTCTGCATGATTTCACAGATAATTCAGCTAGTATCGTAGGTATTTAGGCTAATTCAGCTAGTATCACAAGAGGATAGATTCTAGGGTTGGGTATAGCATAGTTTCATATTTCAAGGTAATTCAGAGGGTATCGTAGGTATTTAGGATAATTCAAGTAACATAGGTGTTTAGAGCAATTAAGCAAGCATTACAGGAGGGTAGGTTCCAGGGGTTGGTTATAACCTAGCTTCGTATTTCACAGATAGTTCAGGTAATATCGTAAGTATTTGAGGTAATCGACAGAGCTTCACAGATATTATTGATAATTTCGATCAGAGATTTGTATCACAGCTATTTAAGTTAAATGCAGATGATTCAGGTTGTATCAATGGTATTTGAGTCATTTTAACAGGTAATTCAGATAGTATCACAGGTGCTCGTGCTAATTTAGAGCAGGAATTCGTATCAGAGCTAGTTAAGGTAATTTCACATGATTCGGGTAGTATCACAGGTATTTAAATCATTTTCATAGCCAATTCAGCTAGTATCGTGAGCATTTAAGCTAATTCAGCTAGTATCACAGGAGGCTAGATTCCAGAGGCTAACTGCATCATAGCTATGCATGATTTCACAGCTAATTCAGCTAGTATCGTAGGTATTTAGGCTAATTCAGGTAGTATCACAGGAGGCTAGATTCCAGGGTTGGGTATAGCATAGTTTCATATTTCAAGGTAATTCAGAGGGTATCGTAGGTATTTAGGATAATTCAAGTAACATAGGTGCTTAGAGTAATTAAGCAAGCATTACAGGAGGGTAGGTTCCAGGGGTTGGTTATAGCCTAGTTTCGTATTTTACAGATAGTTCAGGTAATATCATAAGTATTTGGATAATCAGCATAGTTTCACAGATGCTCGTAATAATTTCGATCAGAGATTTGTATCACAGCTATTTAAGGTAAATGCAGCTGATTCAGGTTGTATCAATGGTATTTGAGCCATTTTAATAGGCAATTCTGATAGTATCACAGGTGCTCGTACTAATTTAGAGCAGGAATTCGTATCTGAGCTATTTAATGTAATTTCACACGATTCGGGTAGTATCACAGGTATTTCAGTCATTTTAACAGGCAATTCAACTAGTATCACAGGTACTCATGGTAATATAGAGAGTAATTCGATTATAAAACTTTTCTCATCCAACGTTACAACAATTTATATACTTTTTTCTAAATCTTACAAACTTATTATATGTTAAACAGTTATTGTACGATGCGGAGAGGGATAAACTGCATATTGGTTCACAAATTGAAAAGCTTTACGTCAACATACCTTTATTTTAGTTCGTTATAGATGTCTCTCCCCTTTTATCTAGGCTTGAGACTAGCACTAGGATTGCTCCTAATGGCAGGGTTACCACCTTCCCTTCCATCTTCTTCTTTCTTCATCAGGCGTCAGCTATCTGCATATACAGCACACAGATACCTTCTTTTTTAAGATTGTAGACTGACTAGAAAATCTTTATCTTTAACTTACATTCTTTTAAGCACTGTTTGTAATGGCGTAATGTCCATACGCATATGTTGTTATCCCGTCCTCAGCAATAATTCTTTTATCATCAAACGGAGTCAATGCAATTTTATTCACTTGTACTGTAGCAAGGGCATGCTTTCGTGATAGGATCAGATTCATAGGTGTTCTGATGATTTCACTGGTTTTAAGACAGTCTGTATAGCTGTCAAACGAAATGTACTGCTTAATAGCGCTACGTTTTATACCTTTAATCTTTTTTATCATTGACCCTTGAATATCTAAGGCATACATCTTAGGACGTAGTCCAACAAAGCGTAGGATGATTTTGCTATTAGCCTCATCTTTAAATTTTCCCAATACCTTCTTGTTCTGAGTAGAGTAACATATATGGTTGGCAGGGTAATCAGCTGTATCGAGATGCTCAAGAAAACGTAGCTTGTCCTGGTACACATCTTCAGTTGTTACACGATGAATGAACGAATCAGTGTCCATATACATAAGCTTCAGGTTTTCAGCTCCATAATAAGGCAACAAAACGTCGTAATGATAGTTATACATTAATGTCTTGGAGATGTCCAACACACTCATACCAATGTATATAGGCTTGTTGAATACAATCTGACGAGAGGCCATATGTACAGCAGCTAGATTATCAGCATATATCGTCCTGTCGATAAACGTAGGCTTGGCGATCAGCTTCTCTAGAGTTTTTTCATTGGTCACCAGTCGTATATCCATACGGTTACGCATGTTCTCCATAGTTTTTCCAAACATAGCGTTGTTAAAGAGCTTGTAGAGATCCTTCTCGAAATCATTTGCAGCTTGTTGTCGTAGCCTGTTGTTAAATTCCACATAAGGTTTCAACCACTGAGACTGTCGGAATTGTAGCACACGATGGATTTTTGTTAGTCGTAGTCCATGACTAAGAGCTTGCTTCAAAGCCATGTAATGCACTACATACTTCTTTCGAGGTCCAAGATGAGGTATCAGTTTCTTTGTAGATGATTCCAATGGTTTCATACACTCTGGCAGGAAAGGTAGATCGTTGTGTAGATCGTGAAGTTCTGCAGGATACTCGATGTCGACTTCTAATATGTACCCATGAGGATCATCTTCTTGTAGTGTTTCTAAGTTGATTTCTTCAGGTGACACCCACTGAAATCCACCAAAAGGAAGGGCGTGACACATTGCCCACCCATATTGGTTATTTGCGTCCTCGTATGTGATAAATTGGGTTGGTCTCGTCGGATCAAACTTCTCCATATAAGTGTTATTAGCCTCAGCATACCGATGAGAAACTTGGCATAAACCTCCTCTTATACCTGATTCCACCATGAGTAGTTGATCATAATCTTGTAACAGCTCTAACTTAATTCCAGTATACAGTAACATAGCGTCCCATGTTAGACCTGGAGAGGTAAAATAATGGGCGGGATCGACTTTGTGTGTTTTAAGGGTTTGCTCTCTGAACGTCTCAAAGACGTCAGCTAGAAGAAGTACATCCGAAGTTAAGTAGAGATCGCTGTACTCTCCCAGGTTTCTCACATTAAACAGCTCCCATACATTTCTAGCATGATCGTAGTCAGCATCAGTAATTTCTTCTTCATTTAATCTATTGTAGAAGGAGTCCTTAGGAGGCAAGCAGATCTCATTCAGGGCATCCCATGACGTAACAAAATCATATGGAAATACACCCTTACGGGTCATCAACTTCAATTTGTCTTCTCCAAAGTACTTTAGCGTTTCAGGATACGAGGTTAGATTTTTTACCAACTTATCCAAGCTTGTACTGAGGAATCGGAAGCTATCCACAAATCGAAGCTTTATATCTCCTACATACTTGGTGAATGAGATATAGCTTTCTTCAGAGTTAGGAATTACCTCCACACGTTCACTTGTACAACCCAGCTCCTTAACAATGAAATGAGAGTCATATCCGCTAAGGTTATGCATGAAGACTGGTATATATTTAGGTGTTTTGCAGGCTAAATTACATTCATTATGAAGACTTCCACGATATTCACCGCTGATGTGATCATGGTCGCGTACTTTATAGTTCTCTTCTGTAAAGGGTTTTCTACACAAGTAGCATGTCGTAGAAGACTCGAAATCCTTTTGCTGTTGATCCGTAAGTTTCAGAGGCTTAGCAGATTTGTATATATTACCAATCATTTTTGCAAGAGATGTCAGGTACAGCATAAACTTCTGAGCAGCATCAGCACCACGATACACATAGGGATGCTTAGGAAGATCAGTTTCGAGATGTTCAACACTGGATGTATGTTTCACGTAAACACAGAAGCTCATTGGTGTGTGCTCTTGATAAGGTGTTGTATAGGAAGTTTCAGGATTGGGTGTACACGTATGGCATGGAGTGAGAATACTCTCAAAATCAGCATAGATGACATAAGGTACTTTCAGCATCCTCTCAACATTTTTAAACTGTGCAATTGCTTTCTCCTTGCTAGGCATAACAACCCTTGCAACACCATGTTGAATACAGACGGCTGCATGTTCTTGTAGTTTTTTCAGTCCACTTCGTCCATATCGATTATCAAAATGTGTAAAACAGCGCTTGCAGGTATAAACACGTTCATTACATTTAGTTTTCTGGCGTCGAACGAGCTTCTCAAAATTCCTTATATACACGTAGTGATGTTTTCCACTGCTATCATTCAATAGTAGCAGGTCGCGATGTTCAGGTAGTTCAATATCAGCAACCTTTATCGGATACACTTCATGCTTCTCATCCAGCCCGAAAACGTTAATAGACATATTGTTAAGCTTCTCAAATTTAGGTATTTGAGAAAGTGGAGTAGGGTAGGAAACACAGCTGAAGTCGTACTTGTCTTGAAGTTGTTTGTATTTGTTCACACGCTGTGCATTCTTCCCTATGAATTTAGCTAATACAGAGTACATGAAACATTTCTCGTCGGTAAAGTTCTGAATGTTTATACACGCTTCTTTAGCTCCGACAGATGACGGTAGTGGTATGTAGCTACTTCCTCGTAACGGGTTGTACTTGTTGATACGAAGTCGAACTCCTTCCACAGCAAGCAAAGCCCAGCTGCTACCCTTAAGCTGAGACTCCTCCATTTCAGTCACCAATTTCTTGAATTTCACTTCCATCGCTGACTCCAGATCAGTTTCCAGGAAAACAGCTTGATTCCGTGTTTTAAATGTTTTGTCACAGGTTTCTCCAATACTGTTAACAAATCGACACTCAGCCAGCAGATTAATTTTAACACTCTTATGAATGCTAAGCTCTTTATGCACAGCCTGGATTATACGTTGTTTTGCCTCTTGCAGATACATATTTAGGTCCTTAGCTGATTCGCATCGTATAAAATACGATTTCAATCGTCCTTCGAATGAAGTTTCGTATTCTTTCATATCACAGTCCTCCATTGTTGACAGTAACTGATGTTTAGTTGGCTCCAATCTTCTTTTCTTCTGAGGGCTGCTTATTTCACATATATCTTCGTGTCGCTGTCCCTTATAACAATCTTTGAAGGTTACATTACAATGTTTACATTTGAAGAGCTTCTTGCAGCTCATCTCGTGTCTTCTCTTGTCATAACCTCGGAGGAACTTCTTCCCACATTTTCCGCATGCATATCCAGTAGCGCTTGGAATAATATCCTTATACGCTGAGTTATTCATCTTT
This sequence comes from Deroplatys truncata, assembly GCA_030765065.1. Lineage (NCBI taxonomy): Eukaryota > Metazoa > Arthropoda > Insecta > Mantodea > Mantidae > Deroplatys > Deroplatys truncata. Next base: position 35,950,185 of record CM060989.1, read on the forward strand.
ATTCTTGATGTAATAACGTATTAATCACTGATCAATGAAATGTAGACCTCTTCACCTTGACACCACTTTAGAAAGCTGATTATTCTTGGAGAGAACACGATGTTAACACCTCAAGACTAATTAGCACAATGAAGTCCAATGCCCTAGATCACCATATTTATAGAGGGAGCACGAACCTTTTAGATCAATCATAAACTCGCTCCATAACCACCTGTATATGATCGCTCAACGTGTACTAACCCCCCAGCCATATAACCTCAAGTCTAGAGACAGGATGTTTATGACGTCACACCCAGAGACAGGATGTCAGGCAGCATCAAACACGTTTAAACTCGTCTCATAACTACCTGCTTATGCTGTCACACCAGCAAGAGAAGTATTCCCACACGCTCATTCAGACATATATTTCAAATTCAAGCCCACCATCACCATCACCACCTATTGTACCAAGGTTAATTCAAGCTGTATTATCACAATACTTAAAAGTAAAAGCTTAAAAGGAAACCTAGAAGATTTTCCCCCTTATTTACTTAATTATTTCATGTTTTTATTCCCTTTTCAATTCTTCCTTTCCATCTTCTCACAGAAAGACCATTACATTTCACTACAATCATGAGAAAAGCAATTTTTCCAGAGTTACACAGATTCTAAGCTTCTAAATCGAACCCGGTAATACTTTTAATAAATGTAACAGTAGCCTTATTATGAGAGTTCTGAAACAAAGGATTTGCCGCCATCTGATAAGGTTCTTTGATCTATGCCGGCATGCCCCGCCCATAATAAGGCTACTGTTTAATCGCTTATATCTCCTGAATGAAAAGAGATACAACTTTGGGATAAAAACTAATCAATTCTTTGGAATGCGCCGCGTCATTAGGGTATTGTTCCAAGTTGACCGGGATGCCTGGGTTCGAATCCCTACGAGTGATTACAAATTCATCTTCTAATAGCTCAGAGACTAATTAAGATAAAGACGCCAAATAAACTTTATTACATTAATGTCATTAGGTAGTTTCTTGTAAATGTATATTTTGGTACCTGGTGTCCAGGGTTCGATTCTTAATTTTTAAATCTCCATTATCTCGGAAACTAAGAAAGTTAGCGGAATGGACCAAAGCATGATTGATAGCTCCTATGAAGGGTAATTAATACTGTATATAATTTTCAATCAGTTGTCTCTAGTTCGAATCCCGATTTTTTAATGACTTCCTTAATTTTTCTCTATACTCTAGAAAATATCACTTAGATTGATGCTGTAACTACATACAGCACCTTTAAACATACCAAACTCATATTATAAATTATTTTGTTCTTGGTGTTCTGGGTTCGAATACTGATTCGATGGAATTTACTTATAAATTTAATAACTGTTAAACGACTTAAGATAAAGACACCAAATAAACTTTATTGCGTTTATGTTATTAGGTAGTATCTTGTAGATGTGTAATTAGATACCTGACGTCCTGGGTTCGATCCTTAATTTTTAAATTTTCATTATCTCGGGAACGAAGTGAGGTAGAGGAGTGCAGCAAAGCATGATTGATAGGTTCTGTACTGGGTGATTAATGCTGTATATAATTGTTAATCAGTTGTGCTTGGTTCGATTCCCCATCTTTTAATGACTTCCTTAATTTTCCTCTGTACACTAGAATATATCACTTAGATCGAAGATGTAACTGCATACAGCTTTGTTTAACATGTCAGACTAATATTATAAATTATTTTGTTCCTGGTGTTCTGGGTTCGAATACCGATTCAATGAAATTTACTTGCAAAAATTTAATAACTCGTAATTTAATTTAGATGGACATGTCAAGGTAAACGTAAACAGAGTATCTAGTCCTTAAATATCGTTATCGTGACAAATATTACTTTAAAGTACTCAGATCGAATCCCGAAGGGTGATTTCATATATCTTCAAGCTTATGGATCATATCAGGTTCGAGTAAAGATTAAATGGTAGATGCTGATATTGGGGAGCTAAAATACATTTATTAAAAGTATTATCGGGTTCGATTTAGAAGCTTAGAATCTGTGTAACTCTGGAAAAATTGCTTTTCTCATGATTGTAGTGAAATGTAATGGTCTTTCTGTGAGAAGATGGAAAGGAAGAATTGAAAAGGGAATAAAAACATGAAATAATTAAGTAAATAAGGGGGAAAATCTTCTAGGTTTCCTTTTAAGCTTTTACTTTTAAGTATTGTGATAATACAGCTTGAATTAACCTTGGTACAATAGGTGGTGATGGTGATGGTGGGCTTGAATTTGAAATATATGTCTGAATGAGCGTGTGGGAATACTTCTCTTGCTGGTGTGACAGCATAAGCAGGTAGTTATGAGACGAGTTTAAACGTGTTTGATGCTGCCTGACATCCTGTCTCTGGGTGTGACGTCATAAACATCCTGTCTCTAGACTTGAGGTTATATGGCTAGGGGGTTAGTACACGTTGAGCGATCATATACAGGTGGTTATGGAGCGAGTTTATGATTGATCTAAAAGGTTCGTGCTCCCTCTATAAATATGGTGATCTAGGGCATTGGACTTCATTGTGCTAATTAGTCTTGAGGTGTTAACATCGTGTTCTCTCCAAGAATAATCAGCTTTCTAAAGTGGTGTCAAGGTGAAGAGGTCTACATTTCATTGATCAGTGATTAATACGTTATTACATCAAGAATAAAGATGAATAACTCAGCGTATAAGGATATTATTCCAAGCGCTACTGGATATGCATGCGGAAAATGTGGGAAGAAGTTCCTCCGAGGTTATGACAAGAGAAGACACGAGATGAGCTGCAAGAAGCTCTTCAAATGTAAACATTGTAATGTAACCTTCAAAGATTGTTATAAGGGACAGCGACACGAAGATATATGTGAAATAAGCAGCCCTCAGAAGAAAAGAAGATTGGAGCCAACTAAACATCAGTTACTGTCAACAATGGAGGACTGTGATATGAAAGAATACGAAACTTCATTCGAAGGACGATTGAAATCGTATTTTATACGATGCGAATCAGCTAAGGACCTAAATATGTATCTGCAAGAGGCAAAACAACGTATAATCCAGGCTGTGCATAAAGAGCTTAGCATTCATAAGAGTGTTAAAATTAATCTGCTGGCTGAGTGTCGATTTGTTAACAGTATTGGAGAAACCTGTGACAAAACATTTAAAACACGGAATCAAGCTGTTTTCCTGGAAACTGATCTGGAGTCAGCGATGGAAGTGAAATTCAAGAAATTGGTGACTGAAATGGAGGAGTCTCAGCTTAAGGGTAGCAGCTGGGCTTTGCTTGCTGTGGAAGGAGTTCGACTTCGTATCAACAAGTACAACCCGTTACGAGGAAGTAGCTACATACCACTACCGTCATCTGTCGGAGCTAAAGAAGCGTGTATAAACATTCAGAACTTTACCGACGAGAAATGTTTCATGTACTCTGTATTAGCTAAATTCATAGGGAAGAATGCACAGCGTGTGAACAAATACAAACAACTTCAAGACAAGTACGACTTCAGCTGTGTTTCCTACCCTACTCCACTTTCTCAAATACCTAAATTTGAGAAGCTTAACAATATGTCTATTAACGTTTTCGGGCTGGATGAGAAGCATGAAGTGTATCCGATAAAGGTTGCTGATATTGAACTACCTGAACATCGCGACCTGCTACTATTGAATGATAGCAGTGGAAAACATCACTACGTGTATATAAGGAATTTTGAGAAGCTCGTTCGACGCCAGAAAACTAAATGTAATGAACGTGTTTATACCTGCAAGCGCTGTTTTACACATTTTGATAATCGATATGGACGAAGTGGACTGGAAAAACTACAAGAACATGCAGCCGTCTGTATTCAACATGGTGTTGCAAGGGTTGTTATGCCTAGCAAGGAGAAAGCAATTGCACAGTTTAAAAATGTTGAGAGGATGCTGAAAGTACCTTATGTCATCTATGCTGATTTTGAGAGTATTCTCACTCCATGCCATACGTGTACACCCAATCCTGAAACTTCCTATACAACACCTTATCAAGAGCACACACCAATGAGCTTCTGTGTTTACGTGAAACATACATCCAGTGTTGAACATCTCGAAACTGATCTTCCTAAGCATCCCTATGTGTATCGTGGTGCTGATGCTGCTCAGAAGTTTATGCTGTACCTGACATCTCTTGCAAAAATGATTGGTAATATATACAAATCTGCTAAGCCTCTGAAACTTACGGATCAACAGCAAAAGGATTTCGAGTCTTCTACGACATGCTACTTGTGTAGAAAACCCTTTACAGAAGAGAACTATAAAGTACGCGACCATGATCACATCAGCGGTGAATATCGTGGAAGTCTTCATAATGAATGTAATTTAGCCTGCAAAACACCTAAATATATACCAGTCTTCATGCATAACCTTAGCGGATATGACTCTCATTTCATTGTTAAGGAGCTGGGTTGTACAAGTGAACGTGTGGAGGTAATTCCTAACTCTGAAGAAAGCTATATCTCATTCACCAAGTATGTAGGAGATATAAAGCTTCGATTTGTGGATAGCTTCCGATTCCTCAGTACAAGCTTGGATAAGTTGGTAAAAAATCTAACCTCGTATCCTGAAACGCTAAAGTACTTTGGAGAAGACAAATTGAAGTTGATGACCCGTAAGGGTGTATTTCCATATGATTTTGTTACGTCATGGGATGCCCTGAATGAGATCTGCTTGCCTCCTAAGGACTCCTTCTACAATAGATTAAATGAAGAAGAAATTACTGATGCTGACTACGATCATGCTAGAAATGTATGGGAGCTGTTTAATGTGAGAAACCTGGGAGAGTACAGCGATCTCTACTTAACTTCGGATGTACTTCTTCTAGCTGACGTCTTTGAGACGTTCAGAGAGCAAACCCTTAAAACACACAAAGTCGATCCCGCCCATTATTTTACCTCTCCAGGTCTAACATGGGACGCTATGTTACTGTATACTGGAATTAAGTTAGAGCTGTTACAAGATTATGATCAACTACTCATGGTGGAATCAGGTATAAGAGGAGGTTTATGCCAAGTTTCTCATCGGTATGCTGAGGCTAATAACACTTATATGGAGAAGTTTGATCCGACGAGACCAACCCAATTTATCACATACGAGGACGCAAATAACCAATATGGGTGGGCAATGTGTCACGCCCTTCCTTTTGGTGGATTTCAGTGGGTGTCACCTGAAGAAATCAACTTAGAAACACTACAAGAAGATGATCCTCATGGGTACATATTAGAAGTCGACATCGAGTATCCTGCAGAACTTCACGATCTACACAACGATCTACCTTTCCTGCCAGAGTGTATGAAACCATTGGAATCATCTACAAAGAAACTGATACCTCATCTTGGACCTCGAAAGAAGTATGTAGTGCATTACATGGCTTTGAAGCAAGCTCTTAGTCATGGACTACGACTAACAAAAATCCATCGTGTGCTACAATTCCGACAGTCTCAGTGGTTGAAACCTTATGTGGAATTTAACAACAGGCTACGACAACAAGCTGCAAATGATTTCGAGAAGGATCTCTACAAGCTCTTTAACAACGCTATGTTTGGAAAAACTATGGAGAACATGCGTAACCGTATGGATATACGACTGGTGACCAATGAAAAAACTCTAGAGAAGCTGATCGCCAAGCCTACGTTTATCGACAGGACGATATATGCTGATAATCTAGCTGCTGTACATATGGCCTCTCGTCAGATTGTATTCAACAAGCCTATATACATTGGTATGAGTGTGTTGGACATCTCCAAGACATTAATGTATAACTATCATTACGACGTTTTGTTGCCTTATTATGGAGCTGAAAACCTGAAGCTTATGTATATGGACACTGATTCGTTCATTCATCGTGTAACAACTGAAGATGTGTACCAGGACAAGCTACGTTTTCTTGAGCATCTCGATACAGCTGATTACCCTGCCAACCATATATGTTACTCTACTCAGAACAAGAAGGTATTGGGAAAATTTAAAGATGAGGCTAATAGCAAAATCATCCTACGCTTTGTTGGACTACGTCCTAAGATGTATGCCTTAGATATTCAAGGGTCAATGATAAAAAAGATTAAAGGTATAAAACGTAGCGCTATTAAGCAGTACATTTCGTTTGACAGCTATACAGACTGTCTTAAAACCAGTGAAATCATCAGAACACCTATGAATCTGATCCTATCACGAAAGCATGCCCTTGCTACAGTACAAGTGAATAAAATTGCATTGACTCCGTTTGATGATAAAAGAATTATTGCTGAGGACGGGATAACAACATATGCGTATGGACATTACGCCATTACAAACAGTGCTTAAAAGAATGTAAGTTAAAGATAAAGATTTTCTAGTCAGTCTACAATCTTAAAAAAGAAGGTATCTGTGTGCTGTATATGCAGATAGCTGACGCCTGATGAAGAAAGAAGAAGATGGAAGGGAAGGTGGTAACCCTGCCATTAGGAGCAATCCTAGTGCTAGTCTCAAGCCTAGATAAAAGGGGAGAGACATCTATAACGAACTAAAATAAAGGTATGTTGACGTAAAGCTTTTCAATTTGTGAACCAATATGCAGTTTATCCCTCTCCGCATCGTACAATAACTGTTTAACATATAATAAGTTTGTAAGATTTAGAAAAAAGTATATAAATTGTTGTAACGTTGGATGAGAAAAGTTTTATAATCGAATTACTCTCTATATTACCATGAGTACCTGTGATACTAGTTGAATTGCCTGTTAAAATGACTGAAATACCTGTGATACTACCCGAATCGTGTGAAATTACATTAAATAGCTCAGATACGAATTCCTGCTCTAAATTAGTACGAGCACCTGTGATACTATCAGAATTGCCTATTAAAATGGCTCAAATACCATTGATACAACCTGAATCAGCTGCATTTACCTTAAATAGCTGTGATACAAATCTCTGATCGAAATTATTACGAGCATCTGTGAAACTATGCTGATTATCCAAATACTTATGATATTACCTGAACTATCTGTAAAATACGAAACTAGGCTATAACCAACCCCTGGAACCTACCCTCCTGTAATGCTTGCTTAATTACTCTAAGCACCTATGTTACTTGAATTATCCTAAATACCTACGATACCCTCTGAATTACCTTGAAATATGAAACTATGCTATACCCAACCCTGGAATCTAGCCTCCTGTGATACTACCTGAATTAGCCTAAATACCTACGATACTAGCTGAATTAGCTGTGAAATCATGCATAGCTATGATGCAGTTAGCCTCTGGAATCTAGCCTCCTGTGATACTAGCTGAATTAGCTTAAATGCTCACGATACTAGCTGAATTGGCTATGAAAATGATTTAAATACCTGTGATACTACCCGAATCATGTGAAATTACCTTAACTAGCTCTGATACGAATTCCTGCTCTAAATTAGCACGAGCACCTGTGATACTATCTGAATTACCTGTTAAAATGACTCAAATACCATTGATACAACCTGAATCATCTGCATTTAACTTAAATAGCTGTGATACAAATCTCTGATCGAAATTATCAATAATATCTGTGAAGCTCTGTCGATTACCTCAAATACTTACGATATTACCTGAACTATCTGTGAAATACGAAGCTAGGTTATAACCAACCCCTGGAACCTACCCTCCTGTAATGCTTGCTTAATTACTCTAAACACCTATGTTACTTGAATTATCCTAAATACCTACGATACCCTCTGAATTACCTTGAAATATGAAACTATGCTATACCCAACCCTAGAATCTATCCTCTTGTGATACTAGCTGAATTAGCCTAAATACCTACGATACTAGCTGAATTATCTGTGAAATCATGCAGAGCCATGATGCAGTTAGCATCTGGAATCTATCCTGTGTTACTAGACGAATTAGCCTAAATGCATACGATACTAGCTGAATTACCTGTGAAATCATACACTGCTATGATCCAGTCAGCCTCTTGCAATACTACCTGAATTACTTACCTGTTAGTGTTAGTGGGTTAGCTTTTCCCGTTGCAGGTCACCTTTTTCCCTTTATGGCTCACCTTTTTCCCTTTGGTGGTCGCCTTTTTCCCTTTGCTGGTGACATTTTTCCCTTTTCTGGTCACCTTTTTCCCGTTGCATGTCGCCTTTTTCCCTTTGCTGGTCACCTTTTTCCCTTTGCTGGTCACATTTTTCCCTTTGCTGGTCGCCTTTTTCTCTTTGCTGGTTACGTTTTTCCCTTTGCTAGTCAACTTTTTCCCTTTGTGGGCCTCCTTTTTCCCTGAGCAGTCACCTTTTTCCCCTGAACGAGTCACCTTTTCCCTGAATAGGTTACGTGATGGGCATGTCTAGAACATTGACCACTATGTTCACGTCTAAAGTCGCTTTCAAGTCTGGCACCTCCTATTCCCTATCTCTCCTGTATATAAGTCCATATTCCTACTGCTACACTACCTGTCTAGCCTAACACCTCTCCTCCTGTTCCTATACCTCTCATATAAACCATACTCTACTCCTCTAGCTCTGTCTAGCCTAACGCCTCTCTCGTTTACCTATGACTCTCACATAAACCATACTCTGCTCCTCGACCTCTGTCTAGTCTAACTCCTCTCCTCGTTTTCCTATACCTCTCATATAAACTATACTCTACTCCTCAACCTCTGTCTAGCCTAGCACCCCTCTTCCTGTCCCTATACTTCTCATACATATAAACCATGCCCTACGTTTCAAGCCCTGTCTAGTCTAACACCACTCCCCGTATCCCCTACCTCTCAAAAGCTCATTCCCTCCTGCCCCCCCTCTAGCTGAGTATCACTCCTTGGTTTCCTATCTAACCTAACTTTAACACCTGTCTATCCTAGCATAGGATCTCTCTCCGTTTTCTCGTCTCTCCTTATAAACACAAACTCAATTCTCCTAACCTAATACCTCTCCTCGTTTAGCCTAACACCTTTCCTCGTTTTCCTATATCTCTCATATAAACCATGCACTACGTTTCAAGCCCTGTCTAGTCTAACACCTCTCATCGTTTTCCTATACCGCTCATATAAACCATACATTACTCAGCCTCTGTCTAGCCTAGCACCCTCCACGTATTCCCTATCTGTCTCATATAAAGCGCACTCCCCTCCTACCACTGTCTAGCCTAGCGTCAGTCCTCGTATTCCCTATCTCTCCCATATAAACGCATTTTCCTCCTTGAAGACTCTCTCAACCTAGCATCTACCTTCGTTTTCCCTATCCTTTCCCATATAAACGCAAAAAACTGTGCTCGAATTCCTCTATATATCCTACTTATTTGCAAGGGCAATATAGAAATACAGTAGCCTTTAAGCATAGACATATCTCTTAATAGTTGGTTGCTAGGTGCAGCACCATTCTCTTTGCCACAGATTAATACTCTTTGCCTATCCAAGACAAAAAAACGAATAACGTATTCCCATTTGAGAAAATTAGTGTTGAAAAATTTAAGGGAATAACAGGCAATATCTCGAATATGGTTCACTCAACAAAAAAGTATATGACATAAATTGTGTATTTTAACGCGATCTACATTTTTTGTGTAGTAAAACTTTGTCTATCTCTTATGGTTTACCAGTTATGCAAAAGTCGTTCATAATGAAGAATACTTTTGGAGACATTCCCAGAAAATTCAAGATATACATTTTATTTGTCATGAAAACCTCTTATACATAAGATATTTTAATCAAAATCGTTAGAGCCATTTTTGAGAAAATTAAAATTTTCGAAAAATGTTCCATATAAAGGGTAATCTGGGGTGGGGGGATTTTCTTGAAAACCTTCGTGTCGCATCTCTGGAAGATACTAAACCTAAATACCAAGTTTGGTGTTTATCCGACTGTTCGTTTCTGAGTTATACTGTTCACAGACAGACAGGCACACACACAGACACACACACGGACATGTTTCCAAAAGGTTTTTTTTGGATTCAGGGGTTTTCAAAACATATATTTTCGGTGAAATCTCGGTATCGAATTTTTGGCTGGAATACAATACTTCCCCTACTTACTATACGTAGTAGAGAAAGTAATTAGTCATATTTCCTAGGATGACCTACTGTGTTGAATCGAATACTTAAACCGATTTAAAGCCTATGTGTTTGTATTTGTATGGTCATAAACTTAACTACTGTAGCTTGAAAGTATGCAAAATGAAAAATAATAATAATCCAATTATCCGTGATAGCATAGCGTGCAACTGGTGAGTAAGAGCAATATGGGAGCATACGGCATGAAACCATTGCGTTTGTTTGTCTCGATGTGAGTACGCCCACTTCCTTCATGTAATGGGTAGCGCGACTGTCTGGTAAATCGAATGACCTAGTTTCGTTTGGGGAAGTTGTCGAGATAAGATATTTCTAGAGTTATTTTGTATCCTGAAGAGTCCAATGTCCGGTAACCATTATTTCTTTGGATCACAGCTCGTTAATCATCATTTAATTCATCACCTCTGAACACCTCAGATGTCCTAAGTGGCGTTAAACCAGCGAAACAAAGAATCCGATGTAAGAAGTAGGTGACCGACCCAGAACAAGAACTTTGTACTATGAAGCAATAATATCCACCCGAAAAGAAATATCAATAGTAATAATAATAAGAAGAAGAAGAATAAAGATAATAAGAAGGATTAGGAAATGGGGAATAAAAACGATAACGACAGAGATTAAGAAAAGAACTGAAGTTAATAAATAAAAGAATATAAGTAAAAATAAAATTAATAAAAGTAAAACGTATGAAACCATGTATTTCAGAACGGACAGAGACCAGCTAAAGCTGTAGCAATTAGTAATGCTTCACGAGGTCATTAGAAAACACTTAGGCTCCTTAGAATTCGTGAAGTCAGGGAAAAAAACCCGCTGGTTAGGCGTACAATAGACGGGAAACCCCAGAATCAGTCATCCGCACAGAAAAATCAATCAGGCGAAAATAAGGTGATAATGTCAGACGCGAAGAAGACTAACTTTCTAATTCTTGAGAACCAATGGAAACGGAGAAGAATTTATAAAACTAACCAAATAGAAGATATGAAAGTCACGTGCCTAGAAAAAGGGTTGGACGAAAATAGAAAATGGGAGTAGACTAGAAAATTATCTAGGATGGGAGATTAGATTAAGCCTGGTATCACATCACTACTTCATGTCAAGCTGGTGTTACGTCAGTCCTTAGGAGAATATGTGCGCAGAAATGGGTGTAAAATTCACAATGGCTAAAACAGTGGCTTTGAGTATTTATTTTAAAGGGGAATAGGAAAAGTGGAAGTATGCGAGTTTAGATTCAAAATTGTAGACGGGGTCGCTAAGGCAAGTCTAGTGTGATGGGGTATTCGAGAAGGGATTGTAATAGTGTGGATTATAACATTAAAAGGGGCCAGTGAAGGAGGAATTCCGAGTGTTATTCATCTTCTGTCCACACTTCCTGAGAAAAGAGTTTCATAACCAAGCGACAACCCATTCTCTACCTTGAGCATTTGGCAAAATTCTAACCTTTTCTTGAATCAGACATCCGCACTAGACCAACCAACGAACCACCCCGCTACAACTAAAAGGTATAAAGATGAGTAAATTTCATATTGGATAGTACCTATATTTTTCGTTATTTTCACTGTAAAGTTTTATAAAAACTGCATTTCGAGGTATTTTGCTGAGTTTTTTTTTAAAATGAACTTGTTCCAGTCTCGGTATATCCATAATACACAATCTCTGACACTCGCTTCTTGCACTACGATATTCCCTCATTGCTCCACATCCCATCACGTCTTGTTTATTTCCTCTTTTCTTCCTTCTTCGTTTTAGAGTTTTACAAGGTCCATCGGCAATCAATTACACGCTCTATTCTGATTGCAGGAAATCCATTAAACTTCCTTTTCTATCCAAAGAATTGCCAAGGCGACTAAAGGAATTCCTGTTCTCAAATTAAATCAAGGAAATCAAATGAGGGAGTGAATTAGATTCGTAGAAAACTCATAACGAAGAAAGAGCGGCTTGTCAAAACTTTTCTCCTTATTTTATTACCACGAACCAGTTCAAGAAAAGAGCTGGAGTCTCATCTCCAGTACTTTATTTAAGAGCATTTCCATCAGCGACGGGAAATTTTACGAGCATTAGATCAGGTTTATTCCTTCTGCTACGATAGTACAGTCTACATTCGGTTCCAGTAATGATTATAGGATTTTTATCTTCTGTACAGGAAGCACTGATTCCGTCCAAAAATTCAGTATTGAATCTTTGCCACAAATGCATACTTTGCGGCTTCTTAAAGTTGATATCAAAATACGGCATAAAAGTAGACGACTTTAATAGAATCTTGTGCTTTCTTTTGAATAAATTATTCCTTTTCTTTTATTTCCTCAAAGGAAAAGTAGCTTTATTGTGAGAAAGAAAGCGTTTATTCCGAACATTCCGAGAAATTAATGTGAGCGTGATTTCCAATAAAGCTGTAAATTTAACAGATATTTGGCGATGTATTTCAATTCCAGTGGTTTTTCTCCCTCACATATCTGTGATGGTTGGCGATTACGGTTAAAAAAGAAATTTTTTGGACATTTCTGAAGAATGGGGTAGTGAAAGGACTAGTAAATTGCAGCAATCTGATGTATTACACTCACATGACTTTGTCTACTCTTGTACAAACTATTTTTACAAACGCTTGTTCTCCATATGCTTCATGTTAATCGAGATATCGAGATGTTAATCTTATTGCTAATTTTCTTGTAGATGCAAGGGGAATTGGTAGGCTTTAAGCGATAGTCAAATATTTTAAGAGCGGGTTGCTATGTGGAGTATTCCATTCTCTTTACATTACCAGGACCAAAAAATGAATAACAGATTTGAGAAAAAGTATAAGTATTGGAAAATTTAAGGGAATAACAAGCAACAGCTCGAAAATGGTTCACCCAACAACAAAAATGTATATGACATAAATTGTGTACTTTAACGCGATCTACATTTTGTGTGTAGTAAAATTTTGTCTATCTCTTATGGTTTACCAGTTATGCAAAAGTCCTTCACAATGAAAATACTTTTGGAGAGATTCCCAGAAAATTCGAGGTATACATTTCATTTGTCATGAAAATATCTTAAACATATATTTTAGTCAAAATTGTTAGAGGCATTTTTGAGAAAATTAAAATTTACGAAAAATGTTACATGTAAAGGGTAATCTGAGGTGGGGGGATTTTCTTGAAAACCTTCGTGTCGCATCTCTGGAAGATACTGACCCTAAATACCAAGTTTGGTGTTTATCCGACTGTTCGTTTCTGAGTTATGCTGTTCACAGACACACAGACACGCACACGGACATGTTTCCAAAAATGCTTTTTTTGGATTCAAGGGGTCTCAAAACATATATTTCCGGTGAAATCTCGGTATCGAATTTTTGGGTGGAATACAACACTTCCCCTACTTACTATACGTAGTAGAGAAAGTAAAAAAGAGAATAGATAACCGTTTATGCTAAAAGTACATAAAATCGTTAGGAAATGGTAATCAGTGTAGACAATCCTAGGACTATCATGCATCAGACTTTCCCTTCGTTTTTACTAACGGGAGTAGTTTGATGCCCACTTTTTCTCGGTTATATCCAGAAATCACAAGCTCTTAAACTCGTGTCCTTAGAGAGCTTTTGCCTTATCGATCATTAGCCGACTGACCTAGAATCAAATCCCAAGTGTGCCTTTCTATGCTACATCTCTACTGGGTGTGTCTGCTTGTATCCTCATTTTAAACCGATGGCGTCTGAACCTTTGAAGGCCATTCGCTTTCAGAAGGCACGAAGTCGTCCAACCCTTATCACAAGAGCTTACGGTAACAAGTTTTCTACCATCTCATTATGATACTGTTATAACGAAGGCCCGGATTTTAATTACCTAGAACGTTTGAAAGATTGCCCTAAAACTGAGATTTATTTAATTATTTAAACTATACCACAGTAAGTTATAAATCAATTTATTAGAAGTTACAATATCACTAGCATCTGGTGATATTCGGGTTTTCAGGTTCCATTCACAGCTGGCAACTCCAGAACTATGCACCTGTTACGTGCATTGGGAAGCTAGTTATATTGCATCTGTTACGTTAGCGCCCTGTTTTATTCGCAGCTGTTCAAACTTTTCACTCTGACCAGCTAGTCACAAACTGATGCACTGATTATAATATTGATTTATTACGAGTTAGATTAGTTATCGTAATATGTTGATCTAATATGCAGGATTTTGATACATCAATTTTTCCCTAGCTAGTCAATAAAAATTTGTATCTTCCCATCTGGTACAGCTTTCCTCAATTCTGGGTGTTCTTGTCAGCATTGCAAATCTTAAATGCTTTGTCATTCATAAAACCAAACCTATGTAGATGTTCCGTCAGACAGTCATGTCTAGTTGTAAATCTGAAGTGAGCAACGGCTTCTTTCCTTGGGACATTTTTTATTTTCTTACTATTTCTTTTATGTTGGAGTAATTTTGTTAGTAATTTTCTTTTGAATGTTATATTGGTATTTTTGTTCTATATTAATTTTGATATTTTTAGTTTCATATTTAGTCCACAAGCCTTTATAGGTTTTGAGTATAACACTGCACCTTTTTTGGCAAGAAAGTCTGCAGTCTCGTCTGCAGTCTCTCTGCCAGGGTAACAATCTCATGTGCCGGTATCCACAGTAATATTATCTGTTGAAATTTTGTTTGGAGTAATCTATAATAAGATCTTACGTCCTTAGTATTACAACATTCATCTGGACTATCATATCGTTCTATTTCTTGAATAGCAGAAACTGAGTCTGTGGGAACAACTACTTTATTTTCTTTCATATCGGTCCTGTAGTATATCTGTTCTAATGCTCGTTGTATTGCAACAACTTCACAAGCAGTATCTCGAAAACGGTTCACTCAACAACAAAAATGTATATGACATAAATTGTGTATTTTAACGCGATCTACATTTTTGTGTAGTAAAATTCTGTCTATCTCTTATGGTTTACCAGTTATGCAAAAGTCGTTTACAATGAAGAATACTTTTGGAGACATTCCCAGAAAATTCGAGATATACATTTCATTTGTCATAAAAATGTCTTAAACATATGATATTTTAATCAAAATCGTTGGAGCCATTTTTGAGAAAATTAAAATTTTCGAAACATTTTCCATGTAAGGGGTAATCTGGAGTAGGGGGATTTTCTTGAAAACCTTCGTGTCGCATCTCTGGAAGATACTGAACCTAAATACCAAGTTTGGTGTTTATCGACTGTTCGTTTCTGAGTTATGCTGTTCACAGACACACACACAGACATGTTTCCAAAAATGCTTTTTTTGGATTCAGGGGGTCTCAAAACATATATTTCTGGTGAAATCTCGGTATCGAATTTTTGGGTGGAATACAATACTTACCCTACTTACTATAGTAGTAGAGAAAGTAAAAATAGATTGGATTTAGACCTGTTGACCTTGGTGACCATTATATTGGACCATTCCGAGCAACCCAGCGTTCTACGTAGGCGTTGCATAGATGGCCACACACAACTTTATTTATGTGCGGGGGTGCACCGTCATGTAATACCCACATATCATTTCTTACTGCCAGGGTAACAATCTCAAACAGAACTAGTGACGTTTCTTGAAGATACTGGAGACACAGGGCATCTGTCAAAATCCGAGGAAAAATCCACGGACCAAATAATGTGTTTCCTATAATAACTATGATAAGGTCGGTTTTGTTATACGGAAGCGAAATCTGGGGATAGGAAAGAGCAGAGCATGTAAATAAAACGCAGGTAGCATTTTGGAAAAGAGATCTTGGTGTTTCACAAGGGACATCAATTTCGGGGTATTGAGGGAGGTGGGATGTTATGAAGACACAATAACTGTAAAATAAGAGCAGTGAAGTACTGGCTGAGGCTGATGCAGGGGGATAACTCCACACTACGATCCAAATGTTATAAATACCAGCGAGAAAACCTGTCTCCTAAGTTTTGGGCAACTAATTTGGAAAGGGGTTTGAGGAGAATAGGAATGGGGTCAGTATGGCTAAGAGCTGAAACAAATGACAAAAACATATGGAAAGGTGTTAAAAGAAGACTAAGAGACATCAACCAATAGGAAATAGAATCGGATTGTAAAATTAAACCTTCTCTAAGTCTAGCAAATAAAATTGAACTGGGGTAAAGAGGCATATATACTTAATTTAGGAAAAAGGGAAAGATCAGGAATGGCATGGTTTAGACTGGGGGCTGGAGAAAATGACTGACGATTCTGGCAGGAGAATCTGCCCATTCTGTGATTTGGATGAGGACTGGGTACATATTTTGGCGGAATGCGCTCAGTGGGAGAACCAGCGAACAATTGAAGTCAAAGAAAAATTCTTAAGTCCATCAAGAAAGAGACTGACATGTTAGGATCTATTAGCTGACCAGAGGAACTGGCAAAACATGGTCAATTTCTTGGCTAAAGTGCGCGAAGCTAGGTCAAAAATTTGTTCAGTTAGACAAAGGTAATTTATTTCCCTTTTTCTTGTTTCTTTTTGTTGTGTTTTCTTTCTCAGTTGTTTATTTTGTCACCCTATTGTATCTTAAATATGCATGTACGGTCAATGACCCATGCACTAACTACTTGTGTAAAAACTTCAATAATTTGAAAGCAATAAAGATACCTTATCTATCTGTCTGTCCTATGATAACTGCCCAAACGTTTACAGAAATCTTTGCTGAAAGTTGTCTTGTCTTATTGTGTGTGGATTGTGTAAGCCCAGGTGAGTGCATTATGGTAATCAGTTACTCCAAATCTGCTAAACGTTGTTTCATCCATTGCAAGAATTTTAAGGGGAAAGCACTCTTGTTGAAGAAACCATTCAGCAAATGCTACCCTTGGCACATAATCTGCTTGAAATCGACACTGGATGCGCTGAGTATAGTAAGGGTGACGCAGGCAATTCTTTCTGCCCCAAGTTTAGGCGCAATATGACGCAACCACACTACGTCCTCCAACAATGAAGCACTACCTTTGCCTCACGGTTGCTGCTCGTCTCCTCCCAGTTGGTTCTTCTTTTGCCACGGTTGCTCCAGCATGAAATCTTAACCTCAGGGTATGCGTGGGTGTGTACAGAGAAACACACAAACGCTGTCTTGGAACACTTTTATTCACTATTTAAAATAATACTTTAGGTTTGCCGATCACTATTAAATGCATACGAAGTTACTTTGTCTTTACCAAGACCGAAGACGATTAACTACAGCTAAGCGTTCTACCCTCTAGCATGTTCACCGCCAATGTTCACAACTCGACGAGAATGGCGTCCCGTCCTCGCCAGGCACTCAGGACAGACTGATCTACCCACGCTAATACAAGGAAAACCAAGCTAAACTTCCCCTCTCTCCCCTCAAACGCTCGTCACCAAACTTAGCGTCATGGATCCGGGAGTGGCCTTCACCAGGCTAAGTGCAGCTGTACTCGGCTGTTTACCAGGAAAAACTTTCTTCAATGGCATTTACCCTTTCTACCTGGGGCTGGTCCCTAATTAACAAAACTGTGCCTGTCTGGTCTTTCTGTCACTTTTACAGTCAACAATTTTCACAATGTTTCTCCTTTTTATACATACACTGAATTTAAATATATTATTACTTATTTTATATCAGTATCCTTCTCAGATGATTATGATAATTATTGCCTTTATAATTCCGGCTCCAAAGGCGTAGCAATTTTTCTTCAAATGTTCCCACAACAGTCCAATGGGATACGCTGATACTGCAAGGAATACTGTTGCTTTCAGAATCTGGAAGGATTTCTTTGACCAACTACTTCAACATGAGGAGATACACAACCTGTGGAACTCTTTGACAGATGAAAATAAATGTCCTGTGATGTGGTGCTAAACTATTTGGAAATCTTTCTCGTTAAATACTTCCCACATCTGCCACATTATGATGTGTATTACTTCAAGACGCTCGGCAATAGTGAAGTGAGCCATTTAGAAACTGATAATCCGCTGTTTCGAAAACAAGACATAAGCACAATAAACAACAGGCGAAGTGCGTTTCTTTCGATCTTACATGTTGTGTAGTCTCATGGTTAACGATGCAGATTCAATTGAGACAAGTTTCAAAAGCTTATAATAATAGTAAGAGTGCGAAGTGTTTTATTTCAAAATGTATTTAAACATGCAGAAAATATTTATTTTTCAATCTCCTCTAAGAAATATTTGAAAAAGTATTTAAGTTTTGCAAAATCTTCATTTAAAATAGAGTTAATATTAAAAAAGGTTCAATTCTTTCTCAAAAACTACTTTAAAAGCAGCGAGGATGATCATAGGTCACCTTCCATCATGTATATCTAGTGAGTCAAGTTAAAACGCTGACCGCCCTTACATGCGACATCATCCATAGTAACCTGAGTTAGACTGCGTCCCCTATACATGGGTATAACTGCTATAAAAACAGAAAAAATTGATACAAGAATAATGATGAGATAAATTAGAAATTAACTAAAAATATGTACTTGTTCCATTTTCTTGATTGAAGAATCTTAAATTAAATTGATTTTTTTATGGACGCCCTTTAACTACTGTGGTCTTTAGCGTCCCATTCTATACTGGGCGTGGAAGACCAGAAATTTTGCTCAGGGACCTCTTTATCAGGCTTGAGGTTTTTTACATGCCATAAATCTACGACCGTGTCCTCAGGATTGAAGAATCTAAAAATAAATTGAAGATATTTGTTTTTGAAGCAGTCTTACAAAACTGTAGCTATAGTTGTTTTGGTTTTCAGTTTGCAATGAATTAATAGCAAATGAAAGGACTTCACAGCATATGACATGATATAAGGATAAGGACAAAAGCGATCTGACGGTATGCACTTATTAAAGCGAAAAAGGGAAACCTGATCTGTCTCATACCTACTTTGGGACATGAATTCACAACAGTAATTCTATCTGCTCCCCTGACTATAGCCACCCCTCCACCAAGTAGCCCTTTCGGACTAACCGTTAAGTAGAATGTTTTCTCAAGTTTTCCCAAGAGTACGAGTAAAGAATGTGCTATAAATTACAGTTATTTCTTATCTGAATAGTGAACTTTCGATGTTTGAAAAGTTATCCGTATGCAAGGTGTTAATAATATAAAACTGTCTATATACTCAATATAAATGCAGGAAAATGCTTAAATATACACGCAAAGGGAAAGAAAATAGCAAAATAATCACGTAAAAACGGAAAAAAGCTCTAAAAGCAGAAAAAACATAAATTACATAAAACTCTTATGTGTTACACTCACATACCTTTCTCTACTCCTGTACAAACTATTTTTACAAACGCTTATTCTCCATATGCTTCATGTTAATCGAGATATCGAGATGTTAATCTTATTGCTAATTTTCTTGTAAATGCAAGGGGAATTGGTAGGCTTTAAGCGATAGTCAAATATTTTAAGAGCCGGTTGCTATGTGTATTCCATTCTCTTTGCATTACCAGGACCAAAAAAATGAATAACGAATTTCCATTTGAGAAAAAGTATGTATTGGAAAATTTAAGGGAATAACAAGCAATTTCTCGAAAATGGTTCACTCAACAACAAAAATGTATATGACATAAATTGTGTATTTTAACGCGATCTACATTTTTTATGTAGTACAATTTTGTCCATCTCTTATGGTTTATCAGTTATGTAAAAGTCGTTCATAATGAAGAATACTTTTGGAGACATTCCTAGAAAATTCAAGATATACATTTTGTCATGAAAGTATCTTAAATATATAATATTTTAATCCAAATCGTTAGAGCCAGTTTTGAGAAAACTAAATTTTTCGAAAAATGTTCCATGTAAAGGGTAATCTGGGGTGGGGGAATTTTCTTGAAAGCCTTCTTCCACATTCCTGGAAGATACTGAACCTAAATACCAAGTTGGTGTTTATCTGAATGTTCGTTTCTAAGTTATGCTGTTCACAGACAGACACACACACGGACATGTTTCCAAAAATGCTTTTTTTATTCAGGGGGCCTCAAAACATATATTTCCGGTGAAATCTCGGTATCGAATTTTTTGGTGGAATATAATACTTCCCCTACTTACTATACGTAGTAAAGAAAGTAAAAATGACCAATAAATATGTATTTTCATAATCTGGCACCAATGATAACGATTTATGTACACATTAGCAAATCGCATGGTGCAACATATCATTAGAATTCGGGACATGGTTATAACCAGTTTAATGTCGTAAGCGACTTAAAAGCCAAATATTATTTCTCTTCAAATCCCTGCAGCAGTTATTAGATCCTCTTGGCTATTAATTTGGGCCGGGAGAGGAGCATCAAGAATTTCTCATTTAGTTTTAAAATTGAAATATTTTACGGGAATAACCTTCAGGCAAGGTGCGCAAACTGGAAGGTTCGTCAGGGTTGATTCCCCACTATCAGACTTGCTAGTACACATTCAGGGAGTCTGAGGTTTCGTCTAAAGAGATCAATATGAAGGTTGTTTTATTTAAAAGTTTCCAGCTGATTATCTTGAAAGCAACGCGTTTTCATGAAAACAGTTTACGGTGAGTATTTCTTCATTTGAGAGTAAAAAAATATAATAATAATAATAATAATAATAATAATAATAATAATAATAATAATAATAACTACATTTTATTTAGTGCATATTTCAATGTCATTTCATGGTCAGGTAATTTTTACCTTTTCTACGTATAGTAAGTAGTGTAAGTATTGTATTCTATTAGAAAATTCATTATCAAGATTTCACCGGAAATATATGCTTTGAGGGCCTTGAATCCAAACAAAGCATTTTTAGAAAAAGGTCTCTGTATGCCTGTGAACAGCATAACTCAAAAACGAAAAGTCTAAGTACCAAGTTACTTTTCGAACCGCTCTCGTATACAATCAAATGCAAAACTTAAGCAAGGAAAATGGCAATTAACATCAAATGGCAAACTAACGAAGTCCTATTTCCCCACTATACGTAATAGAATAGAAACAAAACTAACACTAACGCCCAACGTGTTTTAAATGTCATGGAAAAATAAATGCATATTTCCATAGATTTTAAATAACTGAGTAGTCTATGTGCAAGTGCAAACAAAAGGAGCAGACTACAGAACACCTGTCATATGAACGTACTCTGTTAGATAACGAAAGTGTACCTACAATTAAAGGGAAACATAACAAAAGTAAATGGAAAGTGGCCCCATCAATTCAAGATTTTATTTCAAATATATAAAACAAATTAATCATATTTGTTAATAAGATTAACTATGATAACTTACAAACTATATGAAACTATATTAATAGTTATTTAATAGTAATATTGAAGGTAACCGATCGGGATGGCTCAGACAGTGAAAATATGTGGCACGCATTCGGGAGGTCCCGGGTTCTATCCCCGACGACCGCCTTCTCTGACCCATGGGTTTCTTCGGGGGTTTTATCGGGTCATCAGGTGAATGCTGGAGTGGTTCCTTTTATCCCCTGAATTTCCTGTCCCTCCATTTCGTTCCATTAATCATTCAATTGATCCTTCACCTCGGTTGATCTGTTTCAAGGTGCTGTGCCGTCACTCCTGGTTCCGGCCGCCCGATGTCTCCTTTCACCTCATTTCTCATATTTTAATTTAATTTACTTTATATTTTAAAGCAAACAATATATGCATATAATGTGTATATGTATATATTTCCTTATTTATTCATTTCTTTTTCAGGGCCGCTGAGGTCACCGATTATAAATCGACGATGTCTTTAGTGATTAAAAAAGGTACAAACCAAAGAAGAATAAGGAAACAGTCCCGCGTCCACAACAGATGAAAGTAAGTGCTTTTAGTCCTAGGATATGTCTAGATATTTTTATTTTCTCTATCTCGTAGAAAGTAGGTAGGAAAGGTATTTGTATTCTACCCAAAATTTTGATACCGGGGTTTCACAGGAAAGACGTGTAATAAGGCCACCTAAATCCAAAAACGTATTTTTAGAAAAAGGATCATGTATGTGAATAGCACAATTCAAAAACGAAAAGTTTGATAAACACCAAATTTGTTATTTAAGTTCAATAGTTTCCGAAGATGGGACATGTAGATTTTCAAGAAAATCTCCCACCCCAAACTACCCTTTACATGGATCATTTTTCGAAAATTTTGTTCTTCTAAAAATGGCTCTAACTTTTTGATTAAAATACTATATATTAAAAATATTTACCTGACTAATAAAATGTCTATCTTGAATTTTCTGGGAATAGCTTTGAAGACCAATTCCTCTTCATTCGAAAGGCATTTTGTATAATCTTTTATAATAACTGGCAAACGTTAAGCGATAGACGGAAACGTACTACACAAAAAATGTACTCTTTAAAACACACAGTTTATTTCAAATAATTTTTCTTTAGCATAAACCACTTCTGATATATTCATTACTAATGGTTCGGATTATTCAATACTTAGAAATTCTTTTAAAGTCCTGTCGATTTTCAGTTGTTTCTCGCGATGTCATGGAAAACGTATGGAATTTTAAGGCCAGCATATAGCGTCCAGTTCTAAAACATTTGGCTATCCGTATTTCTGGAAAGGTTTATCTAATTAAAATGAAGTAAATAGGAAAATAAACTTTCATAAGAATAACTTTTTACACTCACTAATCAAGGATAAAGGGTAGAGAAAGCCATGTTAATGCAACACATCCGATTTTTTGCATATTCACTGTATCATCACGTACATTTAGACTAAGCATACCCAGCCAGAATGGGTTACTTTATGCATGTGTGTCACTAACCTTTCTGCTATGAACAGTGTCAAAGCACAAAGCCTCGTGCTTCATGTTTTGTGGAATCCAAATCAATACATAGCTTCATACATCAAATAATGTGTTATGAAAATTGCCATTTTTCATTCAAGGACTTTAAAGCATATTTTTGTCCGGTAAAATCACGATATTGAATTTTGAGTCAAATGCAATACTTCCTCTACCCTAAATAAGACACACATAAAGTAAAAATGTAATTTGAAATAACTGTACTACCAACCGCCTGATATTGTTAAATCACTTACAATTAGTTATTTTTTAAATCAGGGTTTAACTGCTTGTACGTACTTTCAATAGTCTAAGTGAGTATTTAAATGAAACTAATGCAATTTAATTATATAAATAGTTTAACAATACCAATTGCATCTCCTGTAACTTATCATGAATGAAAACAGATGTCGGCGCAATGTAGCTAGAATCGTCTTATCGGAAAAAGAAGCAGGATTTCGGCATTCAAACTCACAGTCGCCTATAAAAACCTCCAGGAGGAAAGGCTGAAGCGAAGCAGAGGGCACGCATATTTGGGGCGTAGATTCGTACACAGACGGGGTCCCTAACGTATCCAGATATAAATCCTGACGCCAGCGGTACCTCCCATAGACCCACCTCTCTCTAAGGAAAAGGTTCTCTGAAGGTCCGTTACTAGAAGTCTGCACGAACTCGGGCCAATCTCTTGTGCCTAGGCTCCCTGCGGCTTAATTTCATAACTGTTTTTCGGGCACGGGCAGGGCTGGGGCTTGAAATCAAAAACAAAGAAAACTGAATTTATCATATTGTGTTTATCGCACATATGTTATTTTACGTACTTCAAATAATTTCACTAAATTCCGCCATGCGGCATTGTTTTTCCGCGATATTTCTATTACTCGGTTGTTTTTGGAGCTTGGATCGGGTGGCTTGTGACTGTGATTGAGGAGTTCGTTTCTGGCAGTGCTAAGGGTCACATCTCTCTATGGTAAGTTCTCCAAATGTTAGTGGTGAATTTTGTATTTCGTAGAGAATTTTTCTGACCGGAGTTCTCATATAGATTAGTCCATTGCTATTTTTACTTTCTCTACTACGTATAAAGTAGGGGAAGTATTGTATTCCACTCAAAAATTCGATACCGAGATTTCACCGGAAATACATGTTTTGAGACCCCCTGAATCCAAAAAAGCATTTTTGGAAACATGTCCGTGTGTGTGTCTGTGCGTGTGTGTGTGTGTGTGTGTGTGTGTGTGTGTCTGTCTGTCTGTGAACAGCATAACTCAGAAACGAACAATCGGATAAACACCAAACTTGGTATTTAGGTTCAGTATCTTTCAGAGATGCGACACGAAGGTTTACAAGAAAATCCCTCCACCTCAGAGTACCCTTTGCATTGAAGATTTTTCGAAAATTTTAATTTTCTCAAAAATGACTCTAACGATTTTGATTAAAATATCATATGTTTAAGATATTTTCATGACAAATAAAATGTATATCTTGAATTTTCTGAGAATTCTCCAAAAGCATTCTTCATTGTGAACGACTTTTGCATACAAGAAAACTAGCAATAAGATGGAGTTTGCAAATGTTTATCTCGATTAACATGAAGTAGATGGAGAATAAGCGTTTGTAAAAATAGTTTGTACAAGAGTAGAGAAAGTCATGTGAGTGTAACACATCAGATTTTTTTAATAAGCCTGCCCTTTTATATAAAATAGTATTCTTTCACCAAGCCATAGAGAGGATTTATATTTCTAATATTTATAATTTCACACTTGCGGCCTGATCACTTGGCGCACATAGTTTGTGATTTCCTTTGGCCATTTTAGGCAATTTAAATTGTTTTAAATAGTTATTCTGTTGATAAGCTTTATGTGATTTAAGTTGTTCGGAGTTTACGTAAATTATTATTTGTCTAGCCGCTTTTTCAAAATTGTTAGTTTCTCCGGAATTTAAGTAAATTGTTAATCTTAATGTTAATGTTAATTGCTAATGTGTCGAAAGTTTATTTGATGACCCATTTTGTGAGTTACTTATTTACGGCATCACGAAAATTTATTACAATGTGTTGATTGTTTAATGACCAGGCTAGCGTGAGATGAAGAGCTTAGGACATACAGATAAATGGGGCAAACGTATATGCATTTGCGTTAAGACAAATTACATTATATTCACTCCTGCAATAAGTAAACTCATATAATAATGTACAGTAGAGTGCAAAAAAAGTTCCGATGCTTTTGGTTACCTTTGGTGTTTTTCATTCTTGAATGTTGGCAGAATCTTCTCATCATTTTTGTTCCACGCCTGCCTTAGTTGAGCTATCCTCTAATTGGTTTTAACTGAAGTCCGATACGCTAATATTATCCTATGAAGCAGGCCTAGCTGGGCGATGAAACAGGTGGAGAATCGGTAAATGTCACCTGAATAATTGAAACAATACGAGGGGCACTATTTATATTTTGAGCCTAATAATTAAAACAAAGTAATTTCTGACTGAAAACTGCTTTATTGTTTTTCAAAATATTCTCCTTTATGATCAATATACTTTTGCATCCGTTTGAACCATTTGTCAAAGCATTTATTCCAGTCTTCTTGAGACACCTCCAAAACATGGTTTTTGAAGGTATCAAAGGCTTCTTCTGCCAACGAAAACCGTTGTCCGCGCAATTTATTCTTGATGTTCGGGAAAAAAAAGAAGTCATTGGGTACCAAATCAGGACTGTATGGCGGATGACCCATCAATTCGATTTTTTGAGCCTTCAAATACTCTGTTGTTACACGAGAGTGTGTGCGCTTGCATTGTCCTGATGAAGAACGATCCTACGGTTCTTGTTAATTTTCCTTACTTCACCGAAGACTTCCGGCAAACAAATGGTTGTGTACGTTCGGCATTGACCGTTTTACGTTCATCTAAAGGCACTGTTGCCACATGGCCAGTTTTGCTGAAAAAGCAGGCGACCATTTGCTTCGAAGTGCTTCGAGTGCGAACAGATTTTGTTGGATTTGCTTCATCTTGAAACACCCATACAGTTGACTGCTGTTTACGTTCCGGCTCATACTTATAGATCCATGATTCGTCACCTGTTACAATCTTATATAAGTCTTTTAAGGCACCACCGTTGTATTTCTTGAGCATTTTTGTACACCAATCGACACGAGCATCTTTTTGAGATTGCGTCAAATTATGTGGGATCCAATGAGAGCAAACCTTCTTCACGGCTAAGTAATCATGCAATATTTTATATATGCTGGTGGAACTAATGCCTAGGGTTACTTCAATCTCACAGTATGTTGCATGACAATTTTTCATTATTAGTTCTTGCACAGCATCAATATTTTCTGGCACAACAACTGATTTTGGACAACCTTCACGAACTTCATCATTGAGCGAACGGCGACCACGATTAAATGCGTTATACCAGCGTTTCACAGTCGCAAAGGATGGAGCTTCGTCGTCAAATGTGGAAGTTAGTTGATCGATGCACTCTTGTCTTGATAATCGACGTCGAATGTCGTAATAAATCATTGCACTAACACTTTCACGAGTTAATTCCATGTTTTTGTTGACATACAATTTTAAAGTTAGTGTAAACAAAACAAATTACGCTCTATTGACAAAATGTTTGAAGTAGATTATGGTCAAAAATGTCAAACTTTCTATTCGAAACGTCAGATGGCACCTACAACATTCAGGGTTGCCAAGGCTCAATATATAAATAGTGCTCCTCGTATGCCTCTAAAGACTGTCCATACTAGCCCCTGAATGAGTCCGGCTTTTATTGGTTTGGCAATCAAGCATTAACCTCTTTAACCGAATGAGGGATGGAAGGCGCAAATTATTGATTGCCAACTTAAATCGCGGTTTCTGATATCGGGACGTTTTTTGTACCTGACTGTACTGGTATTCCCAAGTTTATGAGCTTGGTAATTTTTGTGTTCATGCTGCATGTGACGCTCTATATTGTTTTTTGTGAAAAACCTTCGTTAAATAAACCCAGTACATGAGACTTTGCCTGTTTTCAATAAGTACTTGGGAGGCATGCCTGTTACCTAGTATCGGTCTTGCCGTCACCGCTTAACCAAGGCTTCCTAGTGGTTTTCTGGCAGCTCCACTTTGATAACGTGAGTATGAGACGCTTAAAGGGTGCAACATTTAACATAACATTTTACTTATCATGTAAATATCTTAAGCGTATGGTTTTTACTTTCTCTACTACGTATAGTAAGTAGGGGAAGTATTGCATTCCACCCAAAAATTCGATACCGAGATTTCACCGAAAATACATGTTTTGAGACCTCCTGAATCCAAAAAAAGCATTTTTGGAAACATGTCCGTGTGTGTGTCTGTGTGTGTGTGTGTGTGTGTGTCTGTGTGTGTGTGTCTGTGAACAGCATAACTCAAAAACTAACAGTCGGATAAACACCAAACTTGGTATTTACGTTCAGTATCTTCCAGAGATGCGACACGAAGATTTTCAAGAAAATACCCCCACCCCAGACTACCCTTTACATGGAACATTTTTCGAAAATTTTAATTTTCTCAAAAATGGCTCTAACGATTTTGCTGAAAATATCATATGTTTAAGATAATGTCATGAGAAATGAAATGTATATCTCGAAATTTCTGGGAATGTCTCCAAAAGTATTCTTCATTATGAACGACTTTTGCATAACTGGTAAACCATAAGAGATAGACAAAATTTTACTACACAAAAAATGTAGATCGCGTTAAAATACACAACTTATATCATATACATTTGTTTTGTTGAGTGAACCGTTTTCGAGATATTGCTTGTTATTTCCTTAAATTTTCCAATACTTATACTTTTTCTCAAATTCGTTATTCATTTTTTTATGTCCTGGACATGCAAAGAGAATGGAATGCGCCACATAGCAACCAGCGTTAAAATATTTGACTATCGCTTAAAAGCTACCATATTCCCCTTGCATCTACAAGAAAATTACCAATAAGATTTACATCTCGATATCTCGATTAATATGAAGCATATGGAGAATAGGCGTTTGTAAAAATAGATTGTACAAGAGTAGAGAAAGTCATGTGAGTGTAACACATCAGATTTGTTTTATTAAAATATACAATTTTTTATAAAATAAAAAAATAACGAACATTGTTGCATATAAAGGGAAAATAACGATGAAAAATTTAATTTATCATACCTTTTGGTCCTCAAAGTTGAGATGCCAGGAATAGCATAATCATCGCAGCATGCACACGCCCATACCAGCGGCAGTACTAATAACAATATACATGCTGTAACAAAAATGTATGGCACAAATTGCAGGACACATTCCTCACACGTAGACGAAGAAATTATGTTATATGAACATGGGTCTGGAAACGCTTTGTTTCCATGTTACAACTCATTTTCTTCAACTCATTAATCAGGGGAAAAACACAAGAATAGAATGTACCAACATACCACATGCAACTCTTTCTCACAGGAGATGCTCAATATGCCCTCCGTGAGCATTGATATATGCATCAACCCGCCGTCGTAGTGAATCCCGAATGCGCTGATGTATCCCTGGAGTATTGCGTAAGGATTCGCAGCCTTCCATAATAAGGGAACGGAGACTCTGAACATTTGGTATTGGGGTTCGATACACAAGAGCTATCTAATGCCCCCACAAATAAAAGTCCAGTGGGTTTAGATCCGGGGAGTGTGGAAGGCCAGACAATTGGCCCACCTCTACATATCCATCTGTCACCAAATCTTTTATTTAGAAGCCGACGGACATTAACACTAAAATTAGGATGTGCTCCATCGTGCATGAATTACATGTTTTGTCGCAAAACTAAAGGTACATCTACTAACAGTTCAGGTAGAAGATTGTCTACGAAATTTTGGCAACCTTGTCCGTTGAGCCTGGGTGGAAGAGGGTGAGGCCTTACCAAACAGTCACCAACAATGCCGGCCCAAATATTGACAGAAAATCTTTGTTGATGACTTGCCTCAACAGTTGCGTGAGGATTGACGTCAGCCCATACATGCCGATTGTGATCATTTACAATCTGATCTCGTTGAAACGACGCCTCATCTGTGAAAAGCACCGTTGCACTAAAATTAGGGTTGACACTTTGTTGCAAAAACCGTTTGCAGAAGCGTGCCCGTGCAGGAAAATCAGCTGCTGGTAGTGCCTGCACACGCTGTAAATGGTATGGACACAGTGGACCTCGAGTAATAACACTCGCCAGAAAGCCATGTGGTTAACATTCATTGTTGCAGCTAATTGTCCTGTAGTGACACTAGGGTCGTCGTCAACTGCCCGAAGAATTTCCGCCTCCCGTTACGGTGTCCTCGTACTTCTAGGGCTCCCCCGCCGCGAGTAGCAGGCTGAAATGCTCCATGTTCCCTAGGACGACGATCAATGGCTTTAAAAGTTTTCCTGTCGTCCTGGAAATCTTTCCCGGTACAAACGTTGAGTGCAAGCGCCTGCTAATCCATACATCAAATGGGCATCTGCCATCTCTGCATTTGTGTACAGCCATTGCACGAGCTAAGTCTGTGATCAACTCTACTAGTATGTAGTAACCCGAGGGCTTGCCAAGGTCGTACTGCACACTGGAATAGTTGATGTTACTGTAAACAAGCAATGAGTAAGTCGCATGACAACATGGACATGTAAAACAAAACACTGGCGGTGCAACTATAATAATGACAACGCAACCAGATGTAACCAAGAGTGCATGTTCCCCATGATTCTAATGCTCTGTTCGTGTGTGTCTCCAATGATTAATGAGTTTGATAAAATGAACTGTAACATGGAAACAAAGCGTTTCCAGATCCATGCTTATATAACATAATTTCTTCGTCTACATGTGAGGAATGTGTCCTGCAATTTGTGCAATACATTTTAACTTTGTTATTAAACTGCTTCTATAGATAGTATTTATGTTTGTATTTGCCTCGACTGCTTCAGTAATGTTTGTACAGACACGTTTCTCTTAATCAGGGCGTGGTGCGACAAAAATGTAGGCTTACACAGATTTAAGTTAAAATTCACTTCTTTTTATTAATCCTTGACACAAATTAAATAGCACTACACTGATATTAAGAGCTGTGAGATTCTTTAATACATGCACTTTGTTAACGCGTATACTTTTTTTACGATTCACACGAATACGTAATATTTCTTTAGAGAACACATCTTCCATCCGGTCACTACCAAGGTCTGCAGGCAACTGAACATATTTCAACCGTCAAAATCCGTAAGCTTCTGTATTTAAAGTCTCTGATTGGCTAATTCTAGTCCAATAGAATACCTGCATTTAATTAAAGCTTTTTCTAGCTGTTAATTGGCTATTTTTAAACTGTCACAAAATTTAAATTATCGTTGCTCTAATCATGACTAGTAAACTCTCAAGCTCATTATTGCCTCAAGGTTACCTCATTGTTACCTCATTGTTAGCAACTTTAAACTTATTAATTTCACAGCTCTTGCATTATTAAATTACACAATGCATTCACATAACATTATTAAACATGTTTACAATAATATAAGCATATGCAATGACTGTTACATACATTTTAAAAATCATTACATACATATTGCTTCAAGACGGGCTGTTATTGAATTTACATATTATATAATTTAATTGAAATTATTCATGTATTAAAAATACTGCCTCAAAAGCCGGCTTCGGCCAATTGGAATAACTTTAAAACAGCACTTCAGATGCAAGCTCCGTTTCCCTCCGTCCACCCACACCCAGGACATCTTTGAAAGACTGCAGTAAGAGGAGCGACATGTGGTCAATAAGCCAGTATGCCATCAACATGCCGCTTAATAGATGTGAATGTCAGGACCACAACCGCTACTATTTCTGTAAAGTAGCTCTTCAGTTTTATTAACCCCAAGTACCTGAGAGCATCCCTTATCAGGCCCCTCAGCAGGGGAAGAAATTCCCACAGGCAGCTTCGTAATAATAATAGTCATTTACTGCAGCCGGGCACGGACCTGGTGATACAGTATACCTATTCTCGGACTCGGTTCGGCCCCTGCAGACCCTTAATTTGGGTTTTATTTATGGACACTCTTTAACTACTATGTTTCTTAGCGTCCCATTCTATATTGGGGTGAAAGATCGGAAAGTTTGCTCAGAGGCCTCTTTATCAGGCTTGAGATTCTTTTACGTGCCGTAAATCTACGACACGGGACCACCGGCTTCACTTCCCTTCCGAAGGAAGCCATGCTAAGGATTTTTACGTCCGAAGACAGCCATCGCCCTCCGTCGGGTTTGAACCAGCGACTTTGGGAAGTAGAAGCCAGCATGGCAACCCTAAACCACGGAGGACAACATGCACACCTCTATCCGTCAGAGACCGAACGTTAGAGAAACTTCCACAGACCAAACACCACCGTTCACTCGCCTGGTCTTTGGACCCTGATACTCATCCTTTACGCGCGCCTACAATTCACAGTAGCACTTGATACGCTACGCGGGTGCCAATAATGGAGGTGCTTAGGCGGAACCCCACCCACTACCAGAAATTCCTTCCAAACCCACCTAAAAAGAGAGACAAAGCATTGATTTGAAGCGCATGTTAGCTATTGATTCTGGTTCCACAGCCTCAATCCAAGCATCGGGTTCTGTTCATCCTGGTTGGGAACTGGGACCGGTATTTATACATTGTCTAAAACTGAAGGTTGCATAAAACTAAGTTATTGGGGGCTAGTGAACCACCGCATATAATGTCCGTAGATGTTTTATTTCCACACTAGCTAATGACAGCTGAATGATCGAAGGCTTCCTCGCACGCCGTTTGTTGCCAATAAAACAAAATGTATGCATTGCATATAACATCCGGCTGTCTCTCTTTGGCTATTGTATCGGTCCATTCCAGAATTACTGTATTAGTGGATAATAACGATAACAAATTTAAAACTCTCATACCATCAATGCTAAATTTAGTAAATTTATTATCCAAATCTCAGAGACATTTAATATATCAGAATTAAGCTTTACAGCATGTTAATATATGTCTTCTTACTTAAGTGATCTACTTCTATCCAGTAATACGGTTTATAAAGGAATATATAATTTCTATTTTCTCTACTATGTGTAGTATGTAGAGGAAGTATTGCATTCCACTCAAAAATTACATTTCGGGATTTCACCGGAAACATACGTTTTGAGGCCCCTGAACCCAAAAGAGCATTTTTAGAAAATGGTCCGCGTGGGCGTATCTGTGAGCAGCATAACTCAAAACGAAGCGGAATGGAAGGGAAATGATGGAAAGGAAATCGTGGTGCACGAGAAACCACCCCAAAATTTGCCTACCGACCAGGAAGTCCACCAAAAACCCAAGATAAATAGTCGGTCGCCGGGAATCAAGCCCGAAACCTCCCAAATATGAGTCTCACACGTTACCGCGAAGCCATCTCGCTCAAATACACTAAATAGTACATTATGTTTATTATATGTTTTGTTTCATTTGTTGCTTTTGGATTAAATAATACATAATTAGTTTTAACAAAAATCTATAGTTCCATAAGAAAATTCATTTTTTCGTTTTCTCATTTATACATTATTTTAGGCGTGTCCCTTTGAAAACGTTTAACTGAGGTTTTACTGTATGTTTTGAATATACGTATTGTGTCTACAACGATAAAATTTATATCCAATTAAAGAGGAAATTTCAATTTATAAGACTGCACCAAAAAAAACCTAAAGCTTTTTGGTAAATTTCGCCATTTAGTGTTGTGTACAAAGTTTTATGTGTATTTTAATTTCACTACATTCAAACTGTATAATACGAGGGCTGTCCCAGAAGTATCCGACCTAACATAGAAAACACAAAAATTTTGGGAAAAAACATAGTCTACTTTCAGCTCGATACACTTTTCCCAGTGATGTTCAATAGCTTCGATACCCCGCTTATAGTGAGAACCGTTGAGTTCTGCAAAATAGCCATCAACTGCAAACTCAACCTCTTCATTGTTTGCAAATATTTTACCATCAGGCCATTTCTTCAACTTTGGAAACATAACCTAATCAGAGGGGTCTAAGTCTGACGAACAGGGTGCATGAGGAAGCAATTCGAACTTTAACTCATTGATTTTGGCCATGGAGATAATGGATGTGTGAACTGGTGCCTAGTGTTAATGAAACAGAACTTTCTTTTTCGCTAAATGTGGCCGTTTTGATTGATTTAAAGATTCAAACGCTGCAATAAGTTTGCATAATACTTGCCATTGATTGCTTTTCCTTTTTGAAGATAAATCAATGAAAATTATCCCACGCGCATCCCAAAAAACTGGCGCCATGACCTTGCCTGTAGATGGAACCGTCTTCGCCTTCTTTGGAGCCGATTCTCCCCTTTCAGTCCACTATTTTGACTGCTTCTTCGTCTCAGATGTGAAGTGACGTACCCATGTTTCATCCATGGTTATGAATCGAGACACAAAAACTCGGATTTATTGCAGTGAAACATCGCCGAACACTCGACTGAAACATCTTCACGACGCTGCTTTTGTTCCGTTGTGAGTAAACGTGGCACCCATCTTGCGCACAGCTTTCTCATGTCTAAATTTTCAGTTAGTATGCGATGTACAGCACTTTTTGAAATGCCTACGATGGCTGTTAGCACGCGCACCTTCAGTCGACTGTCATCCAATACCACTTTGTGGATTTTCTTCACAATTTCTGTCGTGGTCACCTCATTTGGTCGATCACTGCGATGTTCGTCTTGGCAGCTCGTACGGCCTCGCTTAAACTCTGCCACCCAATATTTTACTGTTGTAAACGAAGGAGCAGATTCCCCCAGAGTGGAATCTAGCTCAGCTTTAATATTAGTTGGACTAAGACCTTTCAAATGAAAGTATTGTATCACATAACGATGACCAGTTTTATCCATGTTTACAATTCGCTGAGAGAGTTCACTATTAATGGCTGCCAAACAATTACTAAACGATGTAGCATCGTCAAGCTTCAAACTTAAGCTTTATAAGGGTGGTACTGCCTACCATAGTCATTTGTTTGAAACAACAACCGCTATATATACGTCAGGTCGGGTACTTTTGGGACTACCCTCGTATATTCGACGATACTCGTTAAATGAGTTCGTAGACAAATGCTTTGGAAATATATAAAAGTCTTCCTACATTTACTTTCACTACCACGTACATAGAAGGAAGAGAAGATATTACATTCCACCCAAAAATTTGATACTGAGATGTTTTGAGAACCCCCGTCTTCAAAAAAATTGGAAAAAGTTTCGGGTGTGTGTGAACAGCATTATTCATAAACGAGAAGTCGGATGTATACTAAACTTGGTATTTCAGTCCTGTATCGTCCAAAGATGCGAAAAAAAGATTTTCAAGAAAATCTCTTCACTCTAACTCCCTTTACATGGAAGATTTTTTGAAACTTAGTTTCTGAAAAATGGCTGTAAGGATTTTGATTAAATACCATATACTAAAGATACTTACATGTCATATTAAAATGTATATGCTGAATTTTCTGGGAATAACGTATGAAGTCCTCTTCATTCGGAAGGAAGTTTGTATAATCTTGTATAACTGGTTAACGTTGAGCGATAGGCGAAAACGTACTACACAAGAAATGTAGACCTCTTTAAAACACACGATCTATTTCAAATAACTTCTTTGGCATCAGCCTTTTCCAAGATATTCGTTATTAATGGTTCGATTTGTTCAATACTTGCTCTTTTCAAGTCCTGTCAATTTTCAGGTGTTTCTCACGATGTTAATAATTATATAATAAAACCAATTAATATAATCAAATAAAGTAATTATATTGAAATTTTGAAGTTTGTGAAGTATTTGCGGAATGTGGATGTGTTCTTTTAATTTGTTAGTACACTTTTTTGTATTTTGTAGTTTTGTGTAAAGTAGTTGTAGTATATATCTGTAAAATTATTAATGTATTGAAATTTACAAAATTAATAAATTTTATATGAAGTTGGAATACCTGACTAGCTTTAGAAATTAGGTATTAGGGTTATGATATTACAGATTCTTGTGTTATTTTAATTTTCTTTTATGTTTCTCGCGATATCATGGAAAGAGAATAGAATTCTAAGGCCAGCATATAACGTCCAGTTCTTAAACGTTTGACTATCACTATTTCCTTCATATCTATAATGAAATGGTAATGCAGCTATTTCCGGTAAGTTTATCTCGATTAAAATTAAGTAGGTAGAAAATAGTTGCGTAAGAATAATTTGTATATTCACCAATAAGCGATAGAGGGTAGAGAAAGTCATGTGAATGTAACGCTTTAGATTTTTATTAACATATGTCCTTTCTTAACGTAATCAAAGATGATTTTCTGGTATTTCTTGAATATTGCATGCGGATATTACCCCTTTGTTTCCATTAGAGGTCCTGTACTATGTTCTTGGTAGTCAAAGCCGTAATCCCTAGGCGAACGAAAGTCAACATTCAAAGTTTTGGAATAGAAGCAGGCTACAAACTTGTGCGGTTGACGTCACGGTCGTAGTCATGGTAACCCATAACGCTATAGAGGTAGGAAAATGAAACCTAGGCTCATGTGAAGGAGGGTGGTCCATAAACCACAGCATGTTTTTACTGTCAATATAGCAGCTGACGGTTTACGAGGTGCTTTTCGCGTTTTGTCAGCGAAATATTGACAAACTTCGGTTGCGATGCTTTTCTATTAGCCGGAACATCGTTACCTTTTATTGCAGTTTTAAAGGCTTCAGCAGCGGCTATGACGTGTAAAACTGCCCAGCGGAGGACGATTTAGTTCACTGCGATATTGCAGGCGCCTCGGAACAACAGTACGTTTTTATTTTTTCGCATTTTAATCGATACAGTGTTCGTATTTTATCCCTCACAGTTGTGGGTATGGTTCACTCTTCTGACAATGTTTAAGGCGAAAATTGGCAAAAATGCTTTTGTGTAGCCTTATTAATTACAATTTCTTCTTTAATTACACACACACACACACACATATTGAAGAAGCAGTTTATTAGCTCCACGTATGGACGCCAATTTGAGAAGATGTTTTTTTTTTACCACGCTTTGGGCGTCAATTTGAAGTAGTTTGTATTGAAGGAGTTGTATTATATTTCAACTGTTGGGGAAACGAAATTGTAGTAGTTGCAACCGCACGTATAGTATTCGCTTTCCGGTAGCCTTCGCCCCAAATGTAATTTAAGTTTAAAAAATATTAACTTTGTAATTTGACTGTTTCTTTAAATATTATATTTATGCTTGCCTCGGCTGCGTCAGTATTATTGTTAGAGACACGTTTCTCTTGGTAGGGTTGTGATGCGACAAGAATGTAGGCTTACACAGATTGTAATTTTACTTCACTCTTTTATTAATGCTTGATACGATTTAAATAACACTTCACTGATATAGAGGGCTATGAGATTCTTTTTAATACTTAATTACACTTTTTAACACGTAAAATTATTTTTCGTCTCACACGAATACATATTAAATCTCTCGAGGACACTTTTTGCGTCTGGTTAGGAACACTGTTTGCAGGCAACTGAATTGATTTCAACCGTCTAAACTTCTAAATTTCTGTATTTCAAGTCTCTGATTGGCTAATCCTACTCCAATAGAATACCTTCATTTAACTAAAGCTTTTTTTGATTGTTGATTGGCTATTTTTATATACTGTCACCAAAATTACATTATTGCTTCCAAGAATCACAAATAACATTTAAACTCTCAAACTCATTACTGCCTCAAGGTTACCTCATTGTTACCTCATTGTCAGCAACTTTTAACTTATTATTCTCACAGCTCCTACATTATTAAATTACGTAATGCATTCACATAACATTATTGAACATGTTTACAATAATATAAGCATATGCAATGACTGTTACATACATTTTACAAATTATTACATACACATATTGCTTCAAGGCGGGCTGTTATTGAATTTACATATTACATAATTTGACTGAAATCATTGTAAGTGTTAAAAATACTGCCTCCATATATACATATATATATATATAAGGCACATAAAAATTATAAATTTGCACAATATAATTAAATATTAAATTCTTTTTACTTTCTTTCCCTGCTACATACATGTTTTGAAGTCCCCTGGATAAAAAAAATCATTTTTAGAAATAGGTTCGTGTGTGTGTTTGTGTGCCTGCCAATATCATAACTCAAAAACAAGAAGTCTGATAAATACCAAAATAGGTATTTAGGTTCAGTATCTTTCAAAGATGCGACACGAAGATTTTCAGGAAAATCGCCCCCCCCATCAGACTACTCTTTACATTGAACATTTTTCGAAAGTTTTGCTTTTCTCAAAAATGTCTTTAACAATTTTGATTAAAGTATCATATGTTTAAGATATTTTTATGGCAAATGACATGTATATCATGAATTTTCTGGGAATGTCCCCAAAAGTTCTCTTTATTCTGAATGACTTTTGCATAACTGGAAATCCGTAAGAGATACACAAAATTTTACTACACAAAAAATGTAGGCCTCGTTAAAACACACAATTTATGGTATATACTTTTTTTGCCGAGTGAACCACTTCCGAGATATTCCTTGTTATTTGTTTCAATTTTATAATACTTATACTTTTCCTCAAATGCAAATTCGTTATTTATTTATTTATTGTTATTTCCTGGATATGCAAAGAGAATGGAATGCTCCACATACCAACCAGCTCTTAAAATATTTGACTATCGCTTAAAGGCTACCATATTCCCCTTGCACCTACAAGAAAATTAGCAATAGGATAGCTGCTGCAAATGTTTATCTCGATTAACATGAAGTAAATGGAGAATAATCGTTTGTAAAAATAGTTTGTACAAGAGTAGAGAAAGTCATGTGAGTGCAACATATCAGAGTTTTAAAAATACTACTGCATCTGTCATTTGTTGCCTGAATTCTGCAGCAATTCAGAGAAAAACCTCAGATCGTTACATTCACATGACTTTCGCTACCCTGTATCATTTATCAATGGGTATAAAAACTTATCTTACGAAAGCTTATTTTTCTGTCCACTTCAATCGAGATAAACATTTGCAGAAATAGCTACATTACACATTTCACTATAGATACTAAGGAAGCAGTGATAGTCAAATGTAGCGGATGCCACAAAAAAGTTATTTGAGATAAATTTGTGTTTTCGAGAGATCTAATTATTTGTATATTACGCTTTCGTCTATCGCTTAACGTTATACAAGATTATACAAAATTCCTTTAGAATGAAGAGGACTTCATAGGATATTTCCATAAAATTCAAGATACATATTTTATTTTTAATGTAAATATCATTAATATGGTATTTCAATCAAATCTTTAGAGTAATTTATTAGAAAATAAAAAAAGTCGAAAAATGTTCCATGTTAAGAGTAATTTGGGGGGGGGGGATTTGGTTGAAAATCTTCTTGTATCTTCCGAAAGTACTGAGCATAATACCAAATTTTGTATTTTTCGTTTTCCGAGTTATGCTGTTCATAGACACACACACTCTCACATATACACGAAACTTTTACTAAATATGCTTTTTTATATATAGGGGACTTCATAACATGTATTCCCCTTGAAATTTCGGCATAGAACTTTTTGGTGGAATGCCTTCTCTACCTACTACTTTGCCAAAATATAATCTATGTTTCCCCTTCACCACAGAGTGGACATCTTCTAACCCCAGGGTTATCTATTTGTTACCTTTCCAGGGGTCCAAATTTAGCCACTCTAAACCGTTTTTTTGGTAATCTATAGGCCTCCCTCTACCATCCCTACGCTATTTGGACACTGTAAGTTGCGTGAAATTTTAGCCGCACACTGTGATTCCAAATTTTTTCTGCCAATATTTCCAGTCTCTGAATTATCTTCCACTTTCTACACACCATGCCCCTCCCGCGTAGCTAAATGTACCCCATTCCAATTTCTTCTAAGACCGTGCGCAATTTCGTTGTCCAACACGTTGCCCTTCCTGTACTTGCTCCCTTAAACACATCGCATGTAGAAGAACCTGATTTCCCTGCACTAACGAAAGTACAGTGATTTTATTTCATACTATGGCCACCGCACGGCCGCTGCAGCTCGGACTCGCGCAGAAACAGTTACCTACAATATCTCCACCACCACCTCGCGTTCTCATAAGAGATTTGGAAATGTGCTTCTCTATCCATACATTTCTGGCATCTTTCAGCAAATTTTCACTCACTCTGGATAGTTCAATATTTGAAATTGAGTGAATTTTTCACCTGATGTTTTCTTTTATTTCTTCCAATGTATGGGATTCCTATGCATATAACTTATTACTTTCTCTACTACGTATAGTAAGTAGGGGAAGTATTGTATTCCACCCAAAAATTCGATCCCAAGATTTCACCGGAAATACATGTTTTGAGACCCCCTGAATCCAAAAAAAGCATTTTTGGAAACATGTCCGTGTGTGTGTCTGTGTGTCTGTCTCTGTGTGTGTGTCTGTGAACAGCATAACTCAGAAACGAACAGTTGGATAAACACCAAACTTGGTATTTAAATTCAGTATCTTCCAGAAATGCGACAAGAAGGTTTTCAACAAAATACCCCCGCCCCAGAGTACCCTTTACATGGAAGATTTTTCCAAAATTTTAATTTTCTCAAAAATGGCTCTAACGATTTTGATTAAAATATCATATGTTTAAGATATGTTTATGACAAATAAAATGTATATCATGAATTTCCTGATAATGTCTCCAAAAGTATTCTTTATTGTGAACGACTTTTGCATAACTCGTAAACCATAAGAGATAGACAAACTTTTACTACACAAAATATGTAGATCGCGTTAAAATACACAATTTATGTCATATACATTTTTTTTGTTGAGTGAACCATTTTCGAGATATTACTTGTTATTCCCTTAAATGTTTCAATAATTTTCTCAAATGGGAATTCGTTAGTCATTTTTTTGTCTTGGATATGCAAAGAGTATTAATCTGTGGGAAAGGGAATGGTGCTGCACCTAGTAACCAGCTATTAAGAGATATGTATATGCTTAAAGGCTACTGTATTTCGATACTGCCCTTGTAAATATATATTGCCCTTACATCTACAAGAAAATTAGCAATAAGATAGAGTCTGCAAATGTTTATCTCGATTAACATGAAGTAGATGGAGAGTAAGCGTTTGTAAAAATAGTTTGTACAAGAGTAGAGAAAGCCATGTGAGTGTAACACATCAGATTTTTTTTCATGTAATCAACAGAGTTGGGGAATGTTTTGTAACTGAAATTTGCAAAATGATAGAGTAATTGGCTTCTCTTAATATTCTTCTCTGATGAAGCATGGTTCCGTTTATATGGCTATGTTTCATCGCAAAATAACAGGTATTGGAGTACAGAGAAACCCGATTTTATACAGAGATTCCCTTGCATGAAACAAAAACTGGTTTGGAGTAAATGCATACAGAATATTAGATCCTATATTTTTTAAACAAAAAAAAACAATAAATGTAGAGAGGTAAAGGAAAGACACACCATTTTTGAACAGCTGACGAACGCTGAATGTGTGTCTGGATTTTTGCAGCAAGACTTTGCTACTGCGCATATAGCTCGGGTCACTAAATTTAATTCAGAAAAATTTTGAAGATAGCGTAATTAGTAAATAATTATGGCTCTCGCGACCGCCTGATTTAACTGTATGTAATTTTTATCTTTGGGAGAACTTTAAAAATAAGATGTACGCAACCAACCCCATACGTTCAAACAACTAAAAGAAAACAGCAAGAAATTCACCCTATCTTGCATATTGAACTCTCGAGTGTGAATGAAAATTACCTGAAAAGATGCCAGAAATATGGGAATAGAGAAGGACATAATATAGTATGTGATTATTATCATCACTATAGTTGCAACTGTAAATGCGAGAAGGAGAGGTGGTTGCTGGGATATTATAACTGTTTCGGTGGGAGTCCGAGCTGCGGCGGCCGGCGTGCGAGCCGCTGTAGCGGTAAATCGTTGATCCTCTGGGTTGAAGCTCTCTACTGCAGTGTTCTGGTCTCTGGTTACCTCTGCTCAGCGGCTGAAGATTTCTCCATTCCTAATAAATTACCTATCTAACTAATCTCATTGATCTCAAGGTTTTCGTAGATGAGGCAAAATTAAAATACACTGCATTTCCCGTAAAATGTGGTTTATTCTCCAATAAATACTTATGGGCGACTAGCTTTTCCCGTCTATGATATTTGTAATAATTCTCACCATAATAGTAAATTAGGGGCCTAATCTAGCACATGCCTCCCCACCCACATGCACACACGTGCATCCGTCGTCTTCCACCTCGTGGAATATCACATAAGAGTATGTACGAGAGTATATAAGAGAGAATAAGTCAGGGGCATGCTTCCCCCCTTTTATACCGAAACCTAGTGACGCTCACCTTCGCGCCTTAAAATGTAACAACATTTCTAATTGGTCCTCGAGCCGCATTACTTTACCATGTATGAAAATATTCTGTTCCAAAGCTCTTCACACCAGTGTCCCAGTGACCCTTCAGGAAAAACTCAATGTCTCTGTCTCTTTCTTTTCTATATCGGTTTCTTTGTATTTCTCGATATTCCTCCAAGTCCTGTACTCATTAGCTTGGTAAAAGTTGGTGGACTTCTACCTAGAATTAGCTAGCTCGCTCGTCCCGCAATTATCCAAGTTACGATCTGCTTTGTACATCTCTTGGTTGCTAAATATT
Organism: Deroplatys truncata; assembly: GCA_030765065.1. NCBI lineage: Eukaryota > Metazoa > Arthropoda > Insecta > Mantodea > Mantidae > Deroplatys > Deroplatys truncata. Next base: position 35,991,606 of record CM060989.1, read on the forward strand.
CTAACATCTTTAACATGGCTTTCTTCCTGAATTATATTATTATGTACCATTCTTGTTTGATGTTGAGTTATACTCTATATGTATATATGTGTGTGTGTATGTGGTATATTCCCTTTTCACCGCCGTGTAGTGGCCAAGGTGTGAAGGAAAAGCACCGTATTTAACTGCCCTTATTTTTAAATGTATGATTTCATTGTATAAGCATGTTATGGAATGCATGAGCCATTTTGTTTACATTTTAGACAACTTCGCTTCAATAAAAATAATTTTATAGCCAGTCTTGTTTACCTAGCTTGTTACACAGGCTGTGTTATTGTATGATATATTGAGTTTCTTCTCTCCAGTTTCTGTCTAGGATTACACTGAGCCAGATCTTCTCTCTTTTATTTTCTATCTTCTTATTTTCTTTAGTTTTCTATAGCTGGCAGTTGGCAACGGGTTTCTACGAAGGATATTTCAGTTGCTAGTTCACAGGCGACTACTCTTGACTTGGTGAATCTTTTAGATTGCAGGCATTTACTCGTTCTATTGCGGCCAGATCCTTCAGAGAAAGAGAGAGGGAGAGTTATTCCCAAATGGCTTCTATTCCATACGTACAAAAGAGTATTGGGTTGATTTTTGCTACGAATAGTGCACTTTATTTCCACTGCTGCAGTTACTTTTGCTTGCTGTGGAGTTTGTAATCTGTAAACGTTAGACTTATCGAAACTTTTTCGTGAAATATGAGGTTAGTTACTTAACATTACCACCGTTAATTTTTTTTAAGCTGTAACAAATATCGGATCATTGACTTTACGTAAGGTTAGTTTGGAGAGCGATTCATGAAATTTGAGGAAGCTATTCACCAATATAAGGCAGAAGTAATTCATAAACCCTCCTGTTTCAGTAGAATCGACGATGTGAACACTTAATTCATAATATAAAATGTGTGTTTAAATTTCAAAGCCTCCTGTTTCAGTAAAATCGACGTTGTGAACACTTAATTCATAACACAAAATGTGTGTTTAAATTTCAAAGCCTCCTGTTTCAGTAGAATCTACGTTGTGAACATTTAATTCATAACATAAAATGTGCGTTCAAATTTCAAAGCCTCCTGTTGCAGTAGAATCGACGTTGTGAACATTTAATTCAAAACATAAAATGTGCGTTTAAATTTCAAAGCCTCCTGTTGCAGTAGAATCGACGTTGTGAACACTTAATTCATAACATAAAATGTGTGTTTAAATTTGAAACCTGCTGTTTCAGTAGAATCGACATTGTGAACACTTAATTCATAGCACAAAATGTGTGTCTAAATTTGAAACCCACTTATTTCAGTGGTATCCATATTGTTAACACTTAATTTATAACATAAAATGTGAGTTTAAGTTTGAAACCCACTATTTCAGTAGAATCGAGATTGTGAACACTTAATTCATAACAAAAAATGTGAGTTTAAATTTGAAACTCCTATTTCAGTAGAATTGACGTATTGAACACTTAATACATAACACAAAATTCTGTTTAAATTTCAAAGCCTCCTGTTTCAGTAGAATCGACATTATGAACACTTAATTCATAACATAAAATGTGTGTTTAAATTTCTAAACCTCCTGTTTCAGTAGAATCGACGTTGTGAACATTTAATTCATAGCATAAAATGTGTGTTTAAATTTTAAAGTCTCCTGTTTCAGTAGAATCGACGTTGTGAACATTTAATTCATAGCATAAAATGTGTGTTTAAATTTTAAAGTCTCCTGTTTCAGTAGAATCGAAATTATGAACACTTAATTCTTGGCATAAAATGTGCGTTTAAATTTCAAAGCCTCCTGTTTCAGTGGAATTGACGTTGGGAACATTTAATTCATAACATAATATGCATGTTTAAGATTGAATTATTCCCGTTTCAGTAGAATCGACATTGTAAACACTTAATTTACAACATAGAAACTCTGTTTAAAATGGAATCCCTTCTGTTTCAGTAGAATCAACGTTGTGAACACTTAATTCATAACATAAAATGTGTGTTTAAATTTCAAAGCCTCCTGTTTCAGTAGAACCGACGTTGTGAGCATTTAATTCATAACATAAAGTGTGTGTTTAAATTTGAAACCCTCCTATTTCAGTAGAATCGATGTAGTGAATACTTAATTCATAACATAAAATGTGTGTTTAAGATGCAGTCCCTTCTGTTTCAATAGAATCGATCCGGTGAACACTTAATACATAACATAAAATGTGTGTTTAAGATGGAATCCCTTCTGTTTCAATAGAATCGACGTAGTGAACACTTAATTCATAACATAAAATGTGTGTTTAAGATTGAATTATTCCCATTTCAGTAGAATCGACGTTGTGAACACTTAATTCATAAAATAAAATATGTGTTTAAGATTGAATTATTCCCGTTTCAGTAGAATCGACGTTGTGAACACTTAATTCATAACATAAAATGTGTGTTTAAGATGGAATTATTCCGGTTTCAGTAGAACTGACGTTGTGAATACTTAATTAATAACATGAAGTGTGTGTTTAAGATGGAATTATTCCCGTTTCAGTAGAACTGACGTTGTGAACACTTAATTCATAACATGAAGTGTGTGTTTAAGATGGAATTATTCCCGTTTCAGTAGAATCGACGTTGTGAACACTTAATTCATAAAATAAAATGTGTGTTTAAGATTGAATTATTCCCATTTCAGTAGAATCGACGTTGTGAACACTTAATTCATAACATAAAATGTATGTTTAAAATGGTATTCCTTCTGTTTCAATAGAATCGACGTTGTGAACACTTAATTCATAACATAAAACGTTTATGTTTGAATTTTTACCCTGCTTTAAATTTGAGCCATTTTTGAGAAAATATAATCAATGTTTAAATCTGTGCATTGTAGGGACCCGCCCTTTGTCGTTCCTCCTGGTCCGGCCGCCCTCGGTCTAATCCCTCTCTCCCGGGGGTCCCGTCAGGGGACTAGGTACAAAAGATCTGCATTGGTCGAACTGTTACGTCCCCCTCCGGTTTTATTCGTATCCTATCCTATTCTATCTCGCCTCTCGGTCTTTGTCACAAACAATGATCGTGCTTCCGTCCTTAAATGGCTGTTTTGCAATGTTGTCCACGAGCTCATTTCCTGTAATTTCAATATGAGCTTTTACCCTTCCAAAATGTATTTTCTAGTTCTCACTTCCTAGAATTCGTATTTAATCAACGATCGTGTTATGTTTGGAATTATTACTTAACAACCGCAGCGTTACCGCACTCTATATGGCATCCATGAGGGATATTGAACTATCATTGCATATGCAGTACGTTCCTAGAAGGCAGGGCATAACCTGCCTGAAGTTGGCTTGTCATTGCAAACACTGGAAAGGTAGCCCAGTGAAAACACACCGTGTTTACCTTCCGCACCGCTAACACAGTCATATTTCTTCAGCAAAAAGAACGTCTACACCGGCACTGGTTCCCATAGAAACGAACATGTGAAGCGAACTCATGCGAACCCCTATTCTAACTGTGAAACTAAACATGGGCTTGGCTTACAAACTTTCACTAATGCAACTGTTTCGCGTGGCCGCTCATGCGAACTCGGGATATCGAATACCTGGTGGCATAATTAGACATCCACAAGGAACAGAACATATACCTAGGAGACATTGTTGCACCTATCTGTCGATACTAAAATTGGCTCTTTACGTTGGTGTCGAGCAAAAATTAAAATACTTAAAATTGACTTCAGGGGAGACTAAATGGCAAAGATACCGAGCGAGATGATAACGTGCAAGGATTCGAAAGATCCTGTGTTTGATTCATGGGTGCAGCTATCGTATCTGAAAACGAAGGTTTTACAATAAAAACTACTTACGAAATCCAGTAAAGAGTGCATTTACAATAATCCACACCAGATGATATTGCAACTGTTCAGTTTTTCAGTTTCCACTCAGTTCTCACTGTGATTGTTTCTTTTTATGTAGTTCACTGGGGTTTCGCTTCACTAATGTTACTTCACTAAGGTGAACTAGTTCAATTTTCCGTCACTTTACTTCCTTCGTGACGCAGCTTCTTCACGCCGGACAGTTCACTCCACTCGGGAGTCGAACACAGGTCCTCTACAATCGTCGCTCCCGGTAACACTTGCTGCATGTCACAGAAGCCTTCACCAACTCGCTCTTGATGTCGCATGGAAAGCTTCACCCGCCAACTCGCTCGTTCACCGACTGACCGACACGACTCACTCTACTGTCGCCACTCCTCACCTCGCACTCAACTCCCCTTTGTTGCTCTCGACTCGCATTCAACTCGCGACTGCCTCGACTGCCACTGACTGACTGCCCGCGAAGCGCTCGCTTATATAGGCATGGAATTTTGCATAGGAAGTTCTCAACGTTCTAGATCTAAAGAACCTCTGAGCAAAATTTTCGGTCTTTCACGCCCAATATAGAATGAGACGCTAAGAACCATAGTAGTTAATGAGCATCCATAAATAAAACGTCAAAAGAAAGAAAGAAAGAAAAAAAAACAGAAATTCGAATAAATATCAAACTTGCTATTTAATTTCAGTATCCTCCAAATATGAGCCTCGAAGATTTTCATGAAATTCCCCCACACCAACTACCTTCTATGGAACATTTTTCGTAATTTTCGGTTTTCTAAAAAATGGCTCTAACGCATAGATTAAATAAGTATATATATTGAATACATATAATATTTACATGACGAATAAAATTTATATATTGAATTTTCTGGGATAGCCTGTAAGGTCCTCTTCATTCGGAAGGAACTCTTTTATAATCTGTATAGCTGGTAAACGTTAAGCGATAGACGTAAACATACTACACAAAAAATGTAGATCTCTTTAAAGCACACCAGTTTGTTTCAAATGACTTTTTTGTGGCATTAGTCATTTCCGAGATATCTGTTATTAATGGTTCGAATTGTTCAATACTTAGCCATTCTTTTAAAGTCTTGTGAATTTTCAGTTGTTTTCGTGATGCCATGGAAAGAGTATAGAATTTTGAGGCCAGCATATAGCGTCCAGTTCTGAAACATTTGACTGTCGTTATTCCCTTTGTATCTATAACGTAATGTGTAATGTAGGTATTTCTACAAAGGTTTATTTCGATTAAAATGAATTCGATTGGAAAATAAACTTTCGTAAGAATAAATTTGTACACCCAGTATTGAGCGATAGAGGGTAGAGAAAGTCAAGTGAGTCTAAAACATCAGATTTTTAAATTGTATTTTTTCTATAATGAACAATGAGTTAGAAATATTTTAGCGTTTAACTTCAATTGTTTCTATTTCATTGCTTATTGAATTAAAAGTATTCGTTTGAATACAAAACGCTTCTTGCTGAATTTATCTTTAACAGATATGACTTGGTAGACAAGATCCATGTAAATATATAAATATAATAAGTTTGTTGCTGTATAACGACGGAAAATTTTCTTTTAAAGACCATAAATATTTTATTTACTAAAAATAGACAAAACATTTCATCAAAATTCAGACATAATTATAATCGACAAGCTTCTAAGAGCTTACACCCGGTATTTCGTAATTATCAAGACAAAATAAAATACAAAGCATTTTCTACAACAAACAAAATCCAATGTGAGAAAATATAAAACAGAAAATCAAATAGTACCTATCACTACAACTAGTAGTTTCACAAGCTCCTAGATCCCTAAAAGAATCGAAGCAGAAATTATAGGAATAAGAAAATTAATGCAGGAGAAAAAACTATAAGTGATTAGTTTTTGAGCACCATGCTTTTAAACTATCGATTGAATTCGATTCCAATTGGTAAATAAAACATCAATGAGACCTTACATTGGCTGAAAGGAGCGCGCATGTAATTGTTTATTTAAAATCCAAACTTTATAGAACCATGGTTGGAAAGCTAGAATCAGACGACTGAAAAATGCAATGCCATAGTCGGGATTTATACCAAGAGTCAGTTAAGGATTTAGTGTCGTTCCGGCATGTTGCCATGGTAGCTCAGTTGGTTAGAGCAGCCACATGCGTGCTTTAAATCCCGGCTATGGCATGGAATTTTTCAGTTGTCTGATTCTACCTTTCCAACCTTGTTCTGCACACGGCTGTGTTAAAGAACATTAATTACCGTTTATAGAACCATTTTCATGCATTTTTGTTATACAGGCTGGACCATTTATGTTGAGACTGTACAATATCTCCAAAACTAAGCGTTGCAGAAAAAATGTCTTTGATAAAACTTGCTTTATATTATGGGGGAAGTAAATATCATTAGTTGTGATTTATTTGGAGAACTTTATGATGGTCATTTTAGTGGCCATTTAAATTTTTTAAAATGGGAACTTACATTTTGCATGTTGTTTTCTCACTGATAAAAACTAAACAACTTTTGTATAAAGCACCGTGCAATTGTTCTTGCTAACGTAAATAACAACGAAAGTTCTGAATGGTTGTATACGAAGAACACAATGAAAGGCTGGACTCATTCAACACAGTGTAGCATAATAACAGTAGGCGAGGAGGCAATGAAACATTGTGTGCGTTGCTTTGTTTACTTTCCATGGTAGGACGCTTTCCCTGTATCTTTCATTAGTGTGCTTGCATCCGCCTTCGAGCCCAGGTGGATCCATTGGTAGTACGTACCTACAAGGGCAGTATCAGAAGTACCCGATCTGACGTATGGATTGTGGTTGTTGTTTCAAACAAATGATTATGGTAGAAAGTACCACCCTTATAAAGTTACGTTGTTTAGTAATTATTTGGCAGCCATTAATACTGAACGCTCTCAGCGAATTTGTAAACATGGATAAAACCGGTCATTGTTTTGTGATACAATACTTTCATTTGAAAGGTCTTAGTCCAACTAATATTAAAGCTGAGCTAGATTCTACTCTGGGGGAGTCTGCTCCTTCGTTTACAACACTAAAATATTGGGTAGCAGAGTTTAAGCGAGGCTATACGGGCTGCCAAGACGAACATCGCAGTTGTCGAACAAATGAGGTGACCACGTCAGAAATTGTGATGAAAATCCACAAAATGGTGTTGAATGACCGTCGACTGAAAGTGCGCGAGCTAGCAGACATCGTAGGCATTTCAAAAAAGTGTTGTACATCGCACACTGACTGAAAATTTAGACATGAGAAAGCTGTGCGCAAGATGGGTGCCGCGTTCACTCACAGTGGAACAAAAGCAGCGTCGTGAGGATGTTTCATTCGAGTGTTTGGCGATGTTTTGCTGCAATGAAGCCGAGTTTTTGCGTCGATTCATAACCATGGATGAAACATGTGTCCATCACTTCACACCTGAGACGAAGGAACAGTCAAAACAGTGGATTGAAAGGGGAGAATCGGCTCCAAAGAGGGCGAAGACAATTCCATCTGCAGGCAGGGTCATGAAGTTAGTTTTTTGGGATGCGCGTAGAACAATTTTTATTGATTATCTTCAAAAAGGAAAAGCAATCAATGGCCAGTAGTATGCAAACTTATTGCAGCGTTTGGATGATGAAATCAAGCAAAAACGGCCACATTTAGCTAAAAATGAAATTTTGTTTCATCAAGAGAATGCACCAGTTCACACATCCATAATCACCATGGCCAAAATCAGTGAGTTAAAGTTCGAATTGCTTCCTCATGCACCCTATTCGCCAGACTTAGACCTCTCTGAATATTTTCTGTTTCCAAAGTTGAAGAAATGGTTTGGTGGTAAAAGATTTGCCAACAATGAAGAGCTGGAGTCTGTAGTTGATGGCTATTTTGCAGAACTCGACGGTTCTCACTATAAACAGGTTATCGAAGCTATTGAACATCGCCGGGAAAAGTGCATCGAGCTGAAAGGAGTCTATGTAGAGAAATAAAGATGTTTTTCCCCAAATTGTTGTGTTTTCTTTGTTAGGTCGGGTACTTCTGGGACAGCCCTTGTACAATAAGCGATCACCGAGTAACAACTATAGTTCCATTCAAGTCGTTTAACATTTGAAGTGTACTCAGTTGACTGTGGGTTAAAATGGACCAACTTTCACAACCAGAAAAAGTAGAAATGGTTCTCATTTCCACGGAATCTAGGAGAGATGTGGTACAGGCTATTCTTCTTTACGCGGAGAGGTTTCCTGATAGAAGAACTCCATCCAGTGATTCATTTTATCGCGTGATAAAACAGTTCTCAGAAGAGGGCAGTGTCGAGCCAAAGAAAAGGAGGCGCAGAAGAACAGCTATGGACGCAGATAGGAAAGTTCAGTGAATTACAACCCCCATGTCAGTTCTCGCGAATTAGCAACCAATGAGGGAATATCCAAAATTCCATCCCTACCATGTTTCATTACATCAACAACTACATGGTGACGATTTTCTGAATAGACTGACGTTCTGTAGATGGGCACAAGACAGACTGCGAATTAATTATATCTTTTTTCAGTTCGTATTGTTTAGTGACGAATGTATTTTCACAAATCATGGTGAAGTAAATCGACACAATATGCACTATTGGGTTGATGAAAATCCATGTTGGTTACGAGAAGTGGAACATCACAGCCCTGTTCTCTTAATGCGTGGTGCGGGATTCTGTGTCATAAGGTAATTGGACCGTACTTCATTGATGGCACCTTATCAGGTGTAAAGTACAGAAACTTTTTAACGGAGGAATTGGCGTAATTGTTAGAAGATGTACCATTACAAACCAGATCGCAAATGTAGTACCAGCACGATGGATGCCCTGCACACTATGCACGTACTGCTAGGGATGTTTTAAATAACAATTACCATGAACGTTGGATAGGACGGGCAGGTCCCATTAATTGGCCAAACTCGAACTCCTGATCTTACATCATACGACTTTTTACTTTCTCTACTACGTATAGTAAGTAGGCGAAGTATTGCATTCCACCCAAAAATTCGATACCGAGATTTCACCGGAAATATATGTTTTGAGATCCCCTGAATCCAAAAAAAGCATTTTTAGAAACATGTCCGTGTGTGTGTCTGTCCGTGTGTCTGTGTGTCTGTCTGTGAACAGCATAACTCAGAAACGAACAGTCGGATAAACACCAAACTTGGTATTTAGGTTCAGTATCTTCCAGAGATGCGACACGAAGGTTTTCAAGAAAATCCCCCCACCCCAGAGTACCCTTTACATGGAACATTTTTCGAAAAGTTTAATTTTCTCAAAAATGGCTCTAACGATTTCGATTAAAATATCATATGTTTAAGATATTTTCATGACAAATAAAAAGTATATCTCGAATTTTCTGGGAATGTCTCCAAAAGTATTCTTCATTGTGAACGACTTTTGCATAACTGGTAAACCTTAAGAGATAGATAAAATTTTACTACAAAAAATGTAGATCGCGTTAAAATACACAATTTATGTCACGCATCCTTTTTTTGAGTGAACTATTTTCGAGATATTTCTTGTTATTCCATTAAATTTTCCAAAACTTATACTTTTTCTCAAATTCATTATTCATTTTTTATGTCCTGGACAGGCAAAGAGAATGGAATGCGCCACATAGCAACCACCTCTTAATATATTTGACTATCGCTTAAAACCTACCAATTCCCCTTGCATCTATAAGAAAATTAGCAATAAGATTAACATCTCGATATCTCGATTAACATGAAGCAAATGGAGAATGAGCGTTTGTAAAAATAGTTTGTACAAGAGTAGAGAAAATCATGTGAGTGTAGCACATCAGATTTTTCTTGTGGGGATACCTTAAGGAAAAAGTGTATCGTGAAACACCAACAACTATAAACAACATGAAGGCGCTCATACGAAATGCTTGTGCCAGTACTGAAAGAGACATGCTTTTACGTACATATCAGTCGTTCATTTACAGGGTTGGAAAATGCATTGAGGTAGGTGATACTCTGTGTACCTACCTTTCATCAATGTTTAATTGTCTACACCAGTAAAAGAACTATGTACTTTGTAGAAAATTGTGTATAAAAAGCTGTTTATTTTATGATGAGGAATAAAAAATGTTAGTTCCCAATCCAAAACGTAACGACTCTCAAATGATCATCCATGGATGGTCCAACCATTCATTGCGCTCTTCGTACACAGCCATTCAGAATTTTCATTGTTACTTACGTTGGTGTAAAAACAATTGTAGAGTGCTTTAGTTTTTTATGAAAAAATCTTATGTGTTACACTCACATGACTTTCTCTATTTTTACAAACTATTTTTACAAACGCTTATTCTCCATATGCTTCATGTTAATCGGGATATCGAGATGATAATCTTATTGCTAATTTTCTTGTAGGTGCAAGGGAATTGGTAGGATTTAAGCGATAGTCAAATATTTTAAGAGCTGTTGCTATGTGGTGCATTAATTCTCTTTGAATGTCCAGGACATAAAAATGAATAACGAATTCCTATTTGAGAAAAATTATTGGAAAATATAAGGGAATAACAAGCAATATCTCGAAAATGGTTCACTCAACAAAAAAATGTATACGACATAAATTGTGTATTTTAACGCCATCTACATTTCTGTGTAGTAAACTTTTTCTATCTCTTATGGTTTACCAGTTATGCAAAAGTCGTTCACAATGAAGAATACTTTTGGAGACATTCTCAGAAAATTCGAGATATACATTTCGTTTGTCATGAAAATATCTTAAACATATGATATTTTAATCAAAATCGTTAGAGCCATTTTTGAGAAAATTAAAATTTTCGAAAAATATTCCATATAAAGGTTAATCTGGGGTGGGGGGATTTTCTTGAAAACCTTCGTGTCGCATCTCTGGAAGATACTGAACCTAAATACCAAGTTTGGTGTTTATCCGACTGTTCGTTTCTGAGTTATGCTGTTCACAGACAGACCGATAGACAGACAGACACACACACGGACATGTTTCCAAAAATGCTGTTTTTGGATTCAGGGGGTCTCAAAACACGTATTTCCGGTGAAATCTCGGTATCGAATTTTTGGGTGGAATACAATACTTCCCCTACTTACTATATGTAGCAGAGAAAGTAAAAAACTATTTCAACTATTTAGGAGGTTATATTACCTTTTACCAGGATAAGAATATAGACATAAAATTACAGAAATATCAGAGTATCTGCGGTATTATAAGCAGAACATTAAAAATCACACGAAGAGAAACAAAAAATTTGTGTTATAATGTGATGGCTCTACCTATTCTATTATATGGCAGTGAATCCTGGGTGATGAGGAAAAAAGATTGAAGTAATGTTCAGGCTGCAGAAATGACGTTTTTATGAACAGTTAAAGGTTGCACTAAATTGGACAGGATCCCTAATGAAGTAATTAGGCAATAACTGAATATTTTTGCAGTGAAGGATAAACTAGAAGAACAAAAACTAAAATGGAAATAACTTTTGGAAAGAATGGACGAAAAAAGGATTCCAAAGATAGCCTTACAATACAAACCTATAGGAAAGAGGGACATAGGAAGGACAGTTAAAGGATGGAATTGAGGCCGGAACAGGTCGATAGGCCTAATTCTTGAAAGGCAGAAGGAGAAGCTTTTTATGAGAAGTGAGAAAACAACATAAAAGAGTAGGTTCCCATTAAAAAAAATAAATAGCCCTAAAATGACCATTATAACGTCTTCCAAATAAAACACGACTAATGTCATTTACTTTCCCCCATAATATCAAGCAACTTTATTCAAGACATTTCTTTCTACAACGCTTAGTATTGGAAATATTGTACAGTCTGAACATAAGTGGTCCACCTGTACATTAGAGTTATCTCAAAGGAGTTCTTTAACGTTTTAATTATGAAATTATGCTAATCTTGAACAGTTTAATGAAATAGGTGCTGATATAAAGTAATATTAAATAAACTTGAAAGGAAATGAGGTAGTAAGGCAGTCAATATTTGTAACATTATTACTTGATGAACACGGCACGGTAAAATTTAGGTTTAATGACTTAGAAGGCTTAAAGATTGTAAAGTTCGCCGGAGCCTGACTTAAATAGTTAAAATAACTCATTAATGGGGACGGATGCCTGTATGTGCATCATTAATCCGCAGGGTGCAGAGAAGCGCTGTTCTCGGGGCGGCTGTTTGCAGCAAATATTCCACCCTGCAATGTAAACAAGTTGAGAATGTCATGCTAGAACATGGTGCCGGCACTCCGAGATGGGAATATTAATTCTTGCGCTCAGAGAAGGGCAGAAAACTCTGTTAGCAGTAATCTCCACAGGAGAGAACAAAAATGTGGAATGTTATCTCGCTTTATTTGCTAAATAACTTCCAGTAACCCCATTACCTCTCACACCAGTTTCTACTATTTGATCCTTAAATTACAAAATGAAAAAACCTTATATGTTTTCTTCACATGACTTTCTCTACTGCTATCGTTTATTACTTTCTCTACTACGTATAGTAAGTAGGGGAAGTATTGTATTCCACCCAAATTAGATATCGACATATCATGGAAGTAGGTATATACTGGGCTTTAAATTCCACACTGTTTCCATGTAATCGCGAGAAATACCTGAAAATCGATTGAACTTTAAAAGAAAGACAAAGTGTTGAACAATTTGAACCATTAATAACGAATATCTCAGAAATTGCTGATTGTGTGTTTTAAAGAGATCTATATTTTTTGTGTATACGTTTTACGTCTATCGCTTAAAGTTTAACAGTTAGGATAGGACTAGAAGCGGAGGGAGACTTTACACATCGACCTATGCAGATCTTTTGTACCTAGGCCTTTGACGGGGTGCCCCCCGGGACGGAGGGATAAGGTGAAAGAAGACAGAGGGCGGTCGGACCAGGACGCACGACAGGCAGAGGACTTCACAGTCTATTCCTAGGGAATTCAAGATATACATTTAATATGTAAATATATTTAATATACGTTATTTTAATCAAAATCGAAATTTTCGAAAAATGTTCCACGTATTGGATAGTTTGGGTGGGAAATTTTCCTGAAAAGCTTCGTGTCGTGGAAGATATTGAACTTAATATCAATTTTGGTATTTATCCAAGTTTTCGTTTTTCAGTTCTACTGTTCACAGACATACGCGCGAGCACGGACATCGACCTCTTTCTAAAAAATTCTTTGTTTTATTCAAGGGCCTCGAAACATGTATTTCCGGTGAAATCTCGGAATCGAATTTTTGGGTGGAATGCAATACCTTCTGTTCCTACAGTTACTGTACTGTAATAGCATGAAGAACAACTTAATGTTAAGGTTTAATATGATTTCGGCGTACTTACCTAAACCAGAAAATTAAATTTGTCGGTTTTCTTCTACGCAAATCTTTCTCCTTTAGCCACACAAACAGACAAGGCTTACACCAAAAATTGTAAAAGAAATTCGAAATTCTAGTTAACTCCAAAGATAACGCCTAATAATTAATTGCTATTTAGTTAGCCCAATTAATACAAATATAACTCATCTAATATAAATAGTAATATAGTTAATTAATACATCCAACTATAATTAGTGCGTCATTTGGTGACTAAATGGTCAGCGTGCAAATTTTAACACCTGCGAATATAAAAACAGGGCGCTAACTCAACAGACACAATATAACCAACCTTCCCAATACAGATGCGTATTTGCGGAGGAGTTGCCGGTTATAAATAGAACCTAACAACCCGAATATCACTAGATTCTAGTGACTTTCCCATAATGGTGGAAAAATGTTAAAGTTCCACTTCAGTAACCTGTAGTATATTGTAAATTCTATAGAATGTACCAATGTAACCCAGGTGAGACAGCTAATAGCGTGTAAAAGCGCCGTTGCCATGTACAAATGAAATACAATTTTGGACACTACTTACGGCGCTCAATAAGTCCTTAGAACATCCATGAGAGGGCACTCTAGCATAAAAAGGCTTGCTCTCTCTAGACTGGTTCAAGTTTCAGCCATATCCATCACGTGGTTTCGTTGTCATAGGCCAGAGGTGCGCAAAACGCAGAGTGTAGTCACAACGTAACGGGACTGAAAGCTCACACAGCCTGGGTTCAGTGATGCCAGCTAAAGGCGAGAGGGTGTTTGGAAGTAAACAGTTCAGTGGTGGAGTTCGTGACGGCATTGTCTAATAAACCATTTGTTATGATTGACAGAAGTATTAATAATTGTTATATTATGATATTATAATATGGTGAATCGCTACGTGTTAATTCCTATCACATCTGCGCTTGGTGTTTTCTGAGTAGCGCTTTCGGGAGACGTCTTTCTCCCATCTTCAGCTACAAGGCGACTGACTTTTCGCTAACTCCCCTGACGCCCAAGAAGTAACTCAACTGGTGATTTTCCTGTTCTCTGTTGGGAAAAGTTGTAACCTAGTTGTCTTGACGTTCCTGCAATCTGTGGTGAAGATTGGGAACTCATGTACCTTCTCTTGCAATATGATTGGATAAGTTGCATCAAGTAGTCTGTTGGTGGGATTTCAAAATTCAAAATATTCTTGATGTTAAGATGATTGAAAACCTTTTCCCAAATTTCTAGTTGTGAAGAAGTCTGTATAGGTTTTAACAGTTTTATCTCTCGTCCTATTTCATGATTAAGAGTCCGGAAATGGTTGGCAACTGCTGATTTATCTATTTGTTTTAATTTGATATTTCTTTGATGTTCACTCAAACGTATTTTTAAATTTATTTTTGTTCTACCAATATATGAACCTTGGAAAACTTGACATGCAATTTGATATATACCTGATTTTTTTGTATTGTCTATTGTAGTAGTCAAAGGTGTATTCAACATATTTCTCAAATTAAACACATTCTGAGGTTCAAGCTGGATATAAATTTTCTGAATAATTTTTCAAAATATCTAAACATCACAGAATGTATATAAATTTCTTGTAATATTAAGTCCTTTTTATTAGGGTTTGCAAAGTACTGGTTGTATGTAAAGTATGTTTCTTTTTGTACTTAGTAATTAACTTATTAATTATTGTGATTGATGGGAATTTATCACGTAGTGACTCACCATATTATAACTATTTTTAATTTATTTATTTGTTTATTTATTTTTTGATGTTTTGTTCTCTACATGGCGTATTTAGAGGCAACTTCCAAAGACACTGCGTTAGATGTTATGCTTCGTATGGTGAAAGTAAAGGTATGCGTTGCATGGGACGTTATTGTAGTTTATTATTATCATTATTATTATTGTTTTATTTGCTATAGGAACTTAATGTGAGAAATTGTTGCAGGAGTTAACTCAAAGAACGTTGCACAGAAAGTCAGAAAATTTATGGCTGTAAATACAAAACTAAATACGCTAGTTACATAGTTAACCGGAAGATCGCTCGGTCCCTAAATCCTTTTCAAGAGGGTGAAATTCTGAAATTATGACAAAAGCTGCGGAAATTATGTGACCTCAAGAACTTCCCAGTTTTAACAATATTAATTTATCTGGAAGAATCATTACAATGAGAGTGAAAAGCCTTTCAAAAATGTAGAAATTCAACTTAAACACAATATAATAATGAACTAAACAGCTATCAACCTTCACCGCAGGAGTCCTACAACCATAACTCTCTCCCTTCCCTCACAGCAATGCCTTACTTCCGTGTTTCTTGTGAGGGTTGCGTTGTGTTGTGTTGTCGGCGCAAATATGATTTCTGCCCACCTCTGTCAAAGGCGATTGAAGCAACCAACTTGTGTTCATTTAGTAAGATGGAATAAAAGAGTCAGTCCGGTGAATAAGCACTTCTATTTAAAAGACTTAACACCGAAAGAAATCAAAGCCGAGTTGGATAAAGTTCATGGCACATCTGTTCCTGTGTTTGCGATTGTTTACAATTGGGTAAATGATTTTAAACATGGCCGAATGATGAACATCGTACGAGATGCCCAGTGGAAGTGACTTCCTCCGAAATTATTGATAAAATCCACGATATGGTTTTGAGTGATCGACGAATCAAAGTTGAAGAAGTTATTGTTTTGTTACGTAATATATTTTACTTAATTTATTAAGTTTCATGCATTGGAAGCTAATTTGAAGTATTGTTCTTGGAGTTTACTTTGTTTAAGAGGTTTGCAACACGCTTTGGGCGTCGGTTTGAAGTTGTTGATTACGTAATAGTTACTGTTGTTACGCAATATGCTGCTACGTAGGACGAGAAGCTGATTTTAAGATGCACTTTAGTTGTTACACTCCAAGTTTTACACTATAATATTTAACTTTGTTATTAAAACTGCTTCTATATATTATTTATGTTTGAATCTGCCTCGGCTGCGTCAGTAATGTTTGTAGAGTCATGTATCTCTTAGGCAAGGTACGACAATAACTGTAGACATACACAGAATTAAAGTTATTAAATTCACTTCTTTTATTAATCCTTGCACATTTTTAATAAAGCACTGCACTTTCTAAGAGCTGTGAGATTATTTAATACTTTCACTTATCTAACGCGTAGAGCTATTTTACGATTCTCACGTAATATTTCTGTAGAGAACACATCTTCCATCTGGTCACTACCAAGTTTTGCCAGCAACTGAACATTATTTCAACCGTTAAACCTGTAAACTTCGGTATTTCAAGTCTCTGATTGGCTAATTCTGGTCCAATAGAATATCTGCATTTTACTTAAACTTTTTCCTTGCTATTGATGGCTAATTTTAAACTGCCACAAAAATTATATTATCCTTGCTCTAATCATGACTAGTAACTTTCAAACTCTCAAACTCATTATTGCCTCATTGTTAGCAACTTAAAACTTACTCTCACAGCTCTTGCATTATTAAAGTAGGTATGTAATGTATTCGCATAACATTAAACATGTTTACAATAATAATAAGCATATGCAGGACTGTTACATAATTTAAAAATAATTATTACATACATATTGTTTCAAGGCGGACTGTTATTTAATTTACTTATTATAAAAAAAAATACAATTGAAATTACTCAAGTATTAGGTAAAATACTGCCACAAAGTTCGCTAAATGGTTGAGGCCGCAGTGATATCACGAGATACAGTGTTTTCAATTTCGCACGAAAAGTTGGGTCTGATAAAAATATCGGCAAGATGGTACCGAGATTGATCTCGGTGGAGAATAAGCGCGATTGGGGGCTGGTTTGCCGTTTTTCCGTCGCAACCCGCACGAGCTTCTGTGTTGATACATAACTGTGGAGGAACATGCATACACTACTACACTCAAGAGACCAGAACCATTCGAAACAGTGGGTTTTTAAAGGCGAACCGGCTCCGAAAAAAACCCAAGGTGGTGAAATCGGCCGACCGTGGCGCGTAGAATCATCTATATCAATTACTTGCAGAAAGGACGAACGACAAATGGAGGGTGTTATGCTCGTTATTGCACCAGTTGAGCGAAAAATAAAGAAAAAGCTACCTCACTTGGCAAAGAAAATGATTCTCTTCCATTAAGTCAATGTTGGGGTACTCACCTGCGCAGTTTTTATGGCAAAAATTTTGGAATAAAAGTTCAAATTACAGAATCGCCGTATTCTCCAGATTTGGCCCCAAGTGACTGTTTACTTTCTCTATCACGTACCTAGTGGGTAGAGAAGGTATTGCATTCCACCCAAAAATTAAATACCGAAATTTCACCGGAAATTCATGTTTTGAGGCCCCCTGAATCAGAAAATAATTTTAAAACATCTGATGTGTTACGCTCACATGAGTTTCTCTACTCTTGTACAAACTATTTTTACAAACGCTTATTCTACATATGCTTCATGTTAATCAAGATGTTAATCCTATTGCTAATTTTCTTGTAGATGCAAGGGGAATGCGGTAGGCTTTAAGCGATAGTCAAATCTTTTAAGAGCTGGTTGCTATGTGTAGTATTACATTTTGTTTGCATTACCAGGACAAAAAATGAATAACGAATTTGAGTAAAAGTATAAGTATTGCAAAATTTAAGGGAATAACAAGCAATATTTCGAAAATGGTTCACTCAAAAACAAAAAACGTATATTGTGTATTTTAACCCGATCTACATTTTTTGTGTAGCAAAATTTGTCTATCTCTTATGGTTTACCAGTTATGCAAAAGTCCTTCACAATGAAGAATACTTTTGGAGACATTCCCAGAAAATTCAAGATATACATTTCATTTGCCATGAAAATATCTTAAACATATGATACTTTAAACAAAATTGTTAGAGCCATTTTTGAGAAAATTAAAATTTTCGAAAAATGTTCCATGTAAAGGGTAAACTGGGGTGTCGCATCTCTGGAAGATACAGAACCTAAATACCAAGTTTGGTGTTTATCCGACTGTTCGTTTCTGAGCTATGCTGTTCACAGACAGACACACACACAGACAAGCACACACGGACATGTTTCCAAAAATGCTTTTTTTGGATTCAGGGGGTCTCAAAATATATATTTCCGGTGAAATCTCGGTATCGAATTTTTGGGTGGAATACAATACTTTCCCTACTTACTATACGTAGTAGAGAAAGTAATAAAGGCCATGTGTGTCTGTGAACAGCATAACTCAAAAACGAAAAATCGCATAAATACCAAGCTTTGTATTCAAGCTCAGTACCTTCCAAAGATGTGACACGACGATTTTCAAGAAAAATCTCCCTCCCTTACTACCCTTTACAGGGACTATTTTTCAAAGTGTTGTATTTCCTAAAATGCCTCTAATAATTTTTATTAAAATACCATATGATAATGATGTTTACATAACAACTAAAATGTGTATTTTTAATTTCCTGGGAATAGAACTGGGAAGTCCTCTTCATTCGGAAGGAGTTTTGTATAATTTTGTGTAACTGGTAAACGTTAAGCGATAGACGAAAACGAAATACACAATAAATGTAGATCTTTTTAAGACTACGCAATTTATTTCAAATAACCTTTTTTTGTGCCATCAGGCATTTCCGAGATATCCGTTATTAATGGTTCCAATTGTTCAATATTTAGCCGTTCTAGTCGCGTCCTTTCTCAACTATTTCTCGCGATGTTATGGAAACAGTATGGAATTTTAAGGCCAGCGTATAGCGTCCAGTTCTAAAACATCTGACTATCGCTATTCCCTTTGTATATACAGGGAGAGCCAAAAGACTACGAACCGGCTGCGCGGTGTTTTTCCTGACCACGCCCTCGGCGCTCGTTGCCGTCTGCCGCTATCATAGAAAGGCGCGGATGAAACCATACACCATTCTTAAAACAACTTTTAAAGGCTTTACTTAACAACTTTATGAAAGTGTGTTTGAGGACAGAATTATTAGTAGAGATTTGTGGCCCCCTCGGTCCCCCGATCTAATCCCCTAGGATTTCTATCTCTGGGGTAACCTAAAACAAAGTGTAAAAGACACAACCACACATCCTGGAAGAATTAAAACAAAATATCCGTCAGGAAATTGCCAGCATTTCTCAACGTGAACTACGGCCAGTGATGGATAGTTTCCTAAAGAGATGCCAAAAATTGTATGGACAAAGACGGTGGCCAGTTTCAGCATCTCCTTTCATAAAGCTGGTAGGTAAAGCCTTTGAAGGAATTTTTAAAAATGTTGTATGGTTTCATTCGCGCCTTTCTATGTTAGCGGCAGACGGCGAGTGCCGAGGACGCGGACAGGAAAAACACCGCGCAGCCAGTTCGTAGGTTTTAGGCTCTCTCGATATAACAAAATATGTGATGTATCTATTTCCGGAAAGGTTTTTCTCAATTAAATAGAAGTAAATAGGAAAATAAACTTTCGTAAGAATAATTTGTATACCCACTAATAAGCAATAGAGGACAGAGAAAGTCATATGCATGTAACACATAATTTTTACTTTCTCCACTACGTATAGTAAGTAGGGGAAGTATTGTATTCCACCCAAAAATTTGATACCGAGATATGTTTTGAGACACTCTGAATCCAAAAAAACATGTTTTTTGGAAACATGTCCGTGTGTGTGTGTGTGTGTGTGTGTGTGTCTGTGAACAGTATAACTCAGAAACGAACAGTCGGATAAACACCAAACTTGGTATTTAGGTTCAGTATCTTCCAGAGATGCGACACGAAGGTTTTCAAGAAAATCCCCCCACCCCAGATTACCCTTTACATGGAACATTTGTCGAAAATTTTAATTTTCTCAAAAATGGCTGTAACGATTTTGATTAAAATATTATATGTTTAAAATATTTTAATGGCAAATAAAATGTATATCTTGAATTTTTTGGGAATGTCTGCAAAAGTATTCTTCATTGTGAACGACTTTTGCATAACTGGTAAACCATAAGAGATAGACAAAATTTTACTACACAAAAAATGTAGATCGCGTTAAAATATACAATTTATGTCATATACATTTTTTCTGTTGATTGAACCATTTTCCAGATATTGCTTGTTATTCCCTTAAATTTTTCAATACTTTTCTCAAATGGGAATTCGTTATTCATTGTTTTGTCTTGGATATGCAAAGAGTATTAATCTGTGGCAAAGAGAATGGTGCTGCACCTAGCAACCAGCTATTAAGAGATATGTCTATGCTTAAAGGCTACTGTATTTCTATATTGCCCTTGCAATTACAAAACAAGGGGAACATAGTACGCCTTAAGCGATAGTCAAATATTTTTAGAACTGGTCGCTATGTGTAAAATGTAATTCTCTTTGCATGTCAAAAGATCGTTTCTGCAAATGTTTATCTCGATTAATAGATGGAGAATAAGAGTTTGTAAAAATATTTTGTGTAAGTGAAACACATCAGATTTTTACTTTCTCTACTACGTATAGTAAGTAGGGGAAGTATTGTATTCCACCCAAAATTTCGATACCGAGATTTCACCGGAAATACATGTTTTGAGACCTCCTGAATCCAAAAAAAGCATTTTTGGAAACATGTCCGTGTGTGGGTCTGTGTGTGTGTGTCTGTGTGTGTGTGTCTGTGTGTGTGTGTGTGTGTGTGTCTGTGAACAGCATAACTCAAAAACGAACAGTCGGATAAACACCAAACTTGGTATTTAGGTACAGTATCTTCCGGAGATGCGACACGAAGGTTTTCAAGAAAATCCCCCCACCCCAGACTACCCTTTACATGGAACATTTTTCGAAAATTGTAATTTTCTCAAAAAGGCTCTAAAGATTTTGATTAAAATATCATATGTTTAAGATATTGTCATGATAATTAAAATGTATATCTCGAATTTTCTGGGAATGTCTCCAAAAGTATTCTTCATTATGAACGACTTTTTCATAACTGGTAAACCATAAGAGATAGACAAAATTTTACTACACAAAAAATGTAGATCGCGTTAAAATACACAATTTATGTCATATACATTTCTTTTGTTGAGTGAACCGTTTGCGATATATTGCTTGTTATTCCCTTAAATTTTCCAATACTTATACTTTTTCTCAAATTCGTTATTCATTTTTTTATGTCCTGGACATGCAAAGAGAATGGAATGCGCCACATAGCAACCAGCGTTAAAATATTTGACTATCGCTTAAAAGCTACCATATTCCCCTTGCATCTACAAGAAAATTACCAATAAGATTGACATCTCGATATCTCGATTAACATGAAGCATATGGAGAATAAGCGTTTGTAAAAATAGTTTGTACAAGAGTAGAGAAAGTCAGGTGAGTGTATCACATCAGATTTTTTTTTTGTTTCCAAACTTGAAAAAATGGCTCGGTGGAAAACGGTTCACGTCCAACTAGGAGGTCATCCCCAAAACAGATGCCTACTCTTTTGACGGTTTAAAAAAGCGGTAAAAATTCTGGGAAAAGATCGATCTAAAATTGAGGTTATGTTGAAAAAAATAATTTTTTTGTATCTTTTTCTAAGAATTTATTGAACACCTCTTGTAGTAATTGCTAGAAGGAAACTCTCTTATACCTAGCTCAAACGAGCGTTTTGAGTTGAGTGTTACTATCAGACTGCAGAAACGGTGCTATTTTTAGGTAGTGAACCTGTATTGACACACGCAGTAGTGGAGTAGCCCTTGTGCTGCTCTGCTTAATGAGGATGGATTAATAAAACAGTGAACTTGTGAAGGTACAACGTGTATAGCAGTTGCCATAGTTACAAGCACTCTCTGCTTTTAGGATGGTCTAACCCTAAGGGTTTCGTTACATTAGCGACGCCCAGGTGTTAATCAAATTATGTTTGATTATATGCTGTTTTGATATAATATACGCCAAAAGCTACAGCGTGTAATGCTCTAACTCAATTCCGCACCATACCACATGGCACCATCTCTTTCAACTGTTTCACATTATCAACGAAGACTAAAAGGACTTCAACGCTCTCCTGGTAACAGAATTTTCTCTTATGGGGTGCGGCTACTTTAGACAACAATAATAATATAAAAATCGTATGTGCTACATTCGCATGGATTTCTCTACCATTTATCATTTCTTATTGGTATAAAAACTATTCATACGAAAACTAATTACTTTCTCTACTACGTAGAGTAAGTAGGGGCAGTATTGTATTCCACTCAAAAACTGATACCGAGATTTCACCGGAAATATATGTTTTGAGACCCCCTGATTAAAAAAAAGCATTTTTGGAAACATGTCTGTGTGTGTCTGTGAACAGAATAACTCAGAAACGAACAGTCGGATAAACACCAAACTTGGTATTTAAGTTTATCTTCCAAGGATGCGACACGAAGGTTTTCAAGAAAATCCCCCCACCCCAGCTTACCCTATACATGGAACACTTTTTTGAAAGTTTTTATTTTCTCAAAACTGGCTCTAACGATTTTGATTAAAATATCATATGTTTAAGATATTTTCATGACAAATGAAATGTATATCTCGAATGTCTCCAAAAGTATTCTTCATTATGAACGACTTTTACATAACTGGTAAACCATAAGAGATAGACAAAATTTTACTACACAGATGTAGATCGCGTTAAAATACCAATTTATGTCATATACATTTTTTTTGTTGGGTGAACCATTTTCGAGATATTGCTTGTTATTCCCTTAAATTTTCCAATACTTATACTTTTTCTCAAATTCGTTATTCATTTTTTTTGTCCTGGTAATGCAAAGAAAATGGAATACTCCAAGTAGCAACCAGCTCTTAAAATATTTGACTATAGCTTAAAGCCTACAAATTCCCCTTGCATCTACAGGGAAATTAGCAATAAGATTAACATCTGTATATCTCGATTAACATGAAGTAGATGGAGAATAAGCGTTTGTAAAAAATAGTTTGTACAAGAGTAGAGAAAGTCATGAGAGTGTAACACATCAGATTTTGTTTCTATCTACTTCATTTTAAACCAGATAAAACTTTACAGAAATAGCCGCATTACACATTTCATTATACAGGGTGGAACATTTAAGTTGAGACTGTACAATATCTCCAAAACTAAGCGTTGTAGAAAGAAATGCCTTTAATAATACGTTTAGTCGTGTTTTATTTGGAGGGCTTTGTGGTTGTCATTTTAGGGTCAATTTAAGTTGTCCTTAATTGTGGGTACCCACTTAAAACAATTAAATTGACGCTAAAGTTACTATCATAACGACCTTCAAATAAAACACGACTAATGGCGATTACTTTCCCCCATAATATCAAGCAACTTTTATTCAAGACATTTCTTTCTACAACGTTTAGTTTTGGAGATATTGTAGTCTCAATTTAAATGGTCAACCTGTATATACAAAGGAAACAGTGATAGTAAATGTTTAAGAACTGGACGCTGTATACTGCCATAAAAGTCCATACTCTTTCCATGCAAACGCCAGAAGCAACTGAATGTCGACAGGGCTTTTAAAAGAATGACAAAGAATTGAACATTTCAAACCATTAATAAATTATACCTCGGAAATGGATGATGCTACAAAAGAGTTACTTGAAATAAATTGTGTGTCTTAAAGAGATCTACATGTTTGTATAGTGCAGTTTCGTCTATCGCTTAACATTTACCAGTTATACAAAATTCCTTCCGAATAAATAAGATCTCACAAGCTATTCCCAGAAAATTCAAGATATGCATTGCATTTTTATGTAAAATATCTTTAATATATGGTATTTTGATTAAACACTTTAGAGCCACGTTTGAGAAAATAAAAAAACCGAAAAATGCTCCATGTGAAGGGTATTTGGGCTGGGGGTATTTTTTTGGAAATCTTCGTGTCACTCCTTTGGAAGATACTGGACTTAAATACCAAGTTCACAGTATCTGTTCACAGATACACCCACACATACAGACATACACACACGTACCTTTTCCAGGGGCCTCAAAACATGTATTTCCGGTGAAATCTCGGTATCGATTTTTAGGTGGATTGCAATACCTTCTATCCCTACTATGCACCTATTTGAATATCTAAGCGACAAAATTAAGACATTATATGTTAACACGGTAAGTAAAGCAGAGTGCCTCTACGGAGCAGAAACATTAATTTTGAACATAAAATAGATATCGAAAATATAGTGAAAAAAGTATGCAAAATTATAAGAGAGTTTATGGATCGAAAAGTCATATCTGAACAATGAGCCTCAGAAGTAAGAATGAAATAAAAATATATACAGACATTCACATTAGAAAATGAAAGTTAATATATTAGGGCATATTAAATGAATGAATTCAAACAGGCTCACATGACAAATAATGGAATTCTATGAAAATAGAAGTAAAGCACAAGTAGGTATTATAAAATGGATTGATGAAGTAAAAAAGTCTTAAAATTGGCAAGAAAGGTACAAGAAGATATCCTAAACACAGATATATTTAGAATTAAATTGTATAAGTGACAAGTTGACCTAAGGACAAACGGAAGAAAACACTGGAAGAACATGGGCAAGAGAAAACCCATTCAGTCAAAGAATGAAAAAACTATGGATTCAAAGGAAAACAAAGAAACACCTCTAAGTACTTTGTGTAGTCCTATATGGTCTCATTCGCATATATAGTAATAATAATAATAAGAAGAAGAAGAAGAAGAAGAAGAATTAATTTTCTAATTATTTTATGTTAAAAATGAAGCATATCATTTATATAGGCCTTTCTACAGATACAAGGACCTTAGTAGAACTGAATGTTGAAAGGACTTTTAAAATTGACCAAGAAATGAACAATTCGAATCATTAATAACGGATATCTCAGAAATGGCTTATGCCACAAAAGAAACTTATTTGAAATAAATTGTGTGGCTTAAAGAGATCTGCATTTCTTGTGTAGTACGTTTTCGTCTATCCCTTAATGTTTATCAGTTTTAACCGGGTGCATAGGTGCTTCATGAATAACATGTGGATTTTCGCTGGCCTAATAGTGTGAGTTATTTGAGTTCACATAGCCGAATAAATGGAACCATGCTTCATCTGTAAACCATGCGATGGACAATTGGCAAGATTTTGCACAATGAACGCCTGAAACCAACGACAATAATTCAGTCGTTTATCGTTATCTGGTTCCTGAAACTGATGGACAACCGTAATCCTATAGGGTTTAGGCCTGCACTTTTCACAGCTCTCTAACACATTGAGTAGCTGCACCCTGTCTCCTGCGACAAACATCTTAATGATTTTTGGGTGAGTGATCCAGTCGTCAACAACAACCGTGGGAAGCCTAGATGAACGAGTTTTACCTTTCTCACTCACCAGAGATCCAGCTGTTTCCAATTTGTTTACCAGTCCAAGTATTGTGTTTCTTTGGGGAGGATTCCGAACACCAAATTCTCTCTGGTATGCCCTTTGAGTAGCTGTAATTGAATTTGTAATCCAGTATTGCTTTACAAGGAAGAGTCGTACATTTAGTGGGTACTCCATTTTCACGTTGACTAGAAAAAAATCTCAAAAACAGTTGCCGACAATAAAATTAACAATTGCCAATAAAATATGAACATCCGCGCAACTAGTGACAGGCAATCGAAACTCCAGAACATTCTGCTTAATTTGGTGCTAAAATTGGGGCATTGAGTGAATTTCTAACAGAATAATTAAAGAAATAAATGTGTCAGTTCTTCATAAATCATGCTGTATCTTTGATTATATTTTCAGGATTACAGAATAAACAAGAATTTCAAGTATTTGTTTTTCTCTGGATAGGAAATCCGTAAAGAGAAACTTTTCACCACAAAATATAGTTATATGATAGGGAAATAAAATAAATTATTATTATTATCATCATCATGTTCTACTAATATAACCTGTGGTATTATCAAGATAAAAAAGATTGCTGCTAATCGAAAAATGTCAAGCAGGAACAATTTCGGAATTAGATAAATACAAAATAGGTTACATGCGTTTATACACAGAATTTTATAAAGTTAGTATCGAGTATCAGTGCTAAAAATCAGTATTGTTATCGAGTATCGAAAATAGTGGTAATTCCCATCACACATATATACATATAGTTATTTTCGCATCACCCTCTAACGACTGCAGCATATAGTATGTTCTCTTATGTTCGGACGCTGCGAGGATCAAGGACGATGTTTCGACGTTCTTGTAAAAGAAGTTTTTTCAGGAAATCAATGAAGTTGTAAATTTTTGTTAGGGCGGGGCTGTACAGTAGTCTAATAATAGTGCTGGTCCGGGCTGCAAGGCTTGTTTCATATGCAGCAGGGCTCACAGTATCCAGGGCTAAAAATATCGATCTTCTATCTCTCGCATATTCTGAATAACCTCGTTATGAATTTATTATGCTACGTGACGGGTCACCCGTTTTTGTGAATGAGCCTCATTATAGCAATACTGTACACCAATTTTTTTTCACAAATAAAAAATGGAATAGCCGTGAAGTTTGAACCTCCAGGCTAGAAGCCCTCCATATTTTCACATCAAACTACCATGTATCTGTAAGCTTGTGTATCTGCTTGAATGCGATAACCTCTAGAGCAATTTAAAAATGATTCTCTTCACTCTTCTACACACTATTCTTACAAAAGCCTATTTTCCTATACATTTCTTGTTAATCCAAATAAAATTTCTTACTTAATTTCGTTGTAGGTATAAGAATCATGCAGTAGACATAAAGCGATAATCAGAATTTTAAAAAACGTATCGCTATGTGATGGCTTTAGATTCCAGCTCTTTGCATGATCACGAGAAAAAGCGAATAGTAACATATCACTTTAAAAGTGTATAAGTATTTGAGAATATCTCGGAAATAGTTAATTCCACATGAATTTATATTTGACATAAATAAGGTCATTCAGAATGAAGAGGACTTCATAGAATATTCCCAGATAATTCAGTGAGTACATTCTATTTGCCATGTAGATAAATATATTAAGCATATAGTATTTGAGGCAGTATTTTTAACACTTAGATGATTTCAGTCTAATTATATAATATATAATTCAATAACAGCCCGCCTTAAAGCAATATGTGTATGCAAAAATATATAAAAGTGTATATTACAGTCATTGTATATGTTTGTATTATTGTATACATGTCCAATAATGTTATGTGAATGTATTACGTAATTTAATAATGTAGGAGCCGTGAGAGTAATGGGTTAAAGGTTGCTAACAATGAGGTAGCCTTGAGGCAATAATGAATTTTAAAGTTTAACAATACTACTAGTAATTCTTGGAGCAACAATAGATAATGTAATTTTTGTGACAGTTCATAAAATAGCCAATCAACAACCAGAAAAAAAGCTTAAGTTAAATAAAATTATTCTATTGGATTAGGAATAGCCAATCAGAGAGACTTGAAATACAGAAATTTAAGCGGTAGAAGTGAAGTCAGTTGCTTGTAGACAGTGCTCATAACTGGACGCGTTGTTTGTAGACAGTGTTCCTAACCGGACGCGAGATGTGTCCTCGAGAAGTATAATACGTATACAGTGTGAGATGAAAATAGTTTACGTGTTAAGAAGTGCAAGTAATTAACAAAAACAATCTCACAGCTCTCTCTATATCAGTGAAGTGTTATTTAAATCGTTTCAAAAATTAATAAAAGAAGTGAAGTAAAATTATAATCTGTGTAAGCCTACATTCTTCAGTCGCACCACAACCCTGCAAAGAGAAACATGTCTCTAACAATAATACTGACGCAGCCGAGGCAAACATAAATGTATAATATTTAAAGAAACAGTCAAAATCATAAAATTAATTTGGGGGGGGGCAAAGGCCACCAGAAAGTACCTTTTTTTGGGCAAAGGCTACCGGAAACTTTTTACCATACGTGCGGTTGCAACTACTTCAAGTTTGGCTCCCCAACAGTCGAAATATAATACATCTTCTTCAAACTGGCTTTCCATACGTAGCAGCAACAAGCCTTCTTCAAATTGTCTCCCTAAGTGTAAGGCAAAAAGCAATACAATAAACCATCTTCTCATATTTTAATCAACATTGTTAGAGCATTTTTGAGAAAATAAAAAATAACAAAAATAAGTAAGGGTAGTTTGGGCTGTTTTGTTTTAAATTATGTTGCATATTTGGAAAATACAGAACTTATATACCTCGTTTGGTATTTATGGGGCCATTGGTTTTTGAGTTATGCTGTTGTAACACTTCTTTCCCTTATTGCCCTCCCCGTTAGTAGGGTTTACACCCCCCAGGACTTACACGCGGGTGCCTGGGATAAGCCGCCAGGATGAGTGATCAACCTGGTTTGAGAGCGAGGAAGGAGATGATATGAAATGGCGGTTCAGTGTCTGAAAGGAAAGGTCATGATAGAGCACTTGCTGGAAAGAATGGCGGGAGAAACCGGAGAAAACCTACCCAGACGCCATTTTGTTCACCATAAATCCCACTTGCGGTGCCCTGGGATCGAACTGCGCCCCCCTGTTCTAACACACACACACACACGGACATTTTTATGAAATTGCTTTTTCTTTTAATTCAGGGAGCCTTTAAACTTGTATTTACGGCGAAATTTCGGTATTAATTTTTTGGGTGGAATGTAATATTTCCTCTATTTATTATAGGTAAGTCATAGAGAAAGTATAAAGTGAATACAAAATACCAAGCACATAAACAATCGAATCGCTATGGTTACGAAAACAAACATCTGAACTGTGATCCTAGTCATTTCGAAGCAATGAAAGTTTTTTTTATTTATTTATGAACGCTCTTTAACTACTAAGGTCCTTAGCGTTCCATTCTATATTGGGCGTGAAAGACCTGTAATTTTGCTCAGAGGTCTCTTTATCAGGCTTGAGGTTCTTTTACGTGCCGTAAATTTACGATACCAGACCACCGACTGTACTTCCCTTCCGAAGGAAGTCATACTAAGGAGTTTTATGTCCTAAAAGAACCATCGCCCTCCGCCGGGTTTGAACCTGCGACCTCGGGAACTAGAGGCTAGCATGGTAACCACTACACCACGGAGGACGACGAAAAGTTTGTTGATGTAATCTCCAGAAACTAAGAACGTTGTATTTATATCTATAAGCAACCCTACAAATAAATCCATTGACGTAAACCTAATAATGTGATATAATATCTGCTCTACAGATATGCAATGTAGGAGCTGCTATAGAACATTGGGGATCAAATAGGATTTAAACTGAATCATATGGCTATGAGCTTTCTTGTTACCATTACAAGTCTGTCTTAACTTTTCACAGGAGTAAAGGGATGTTTATCTACATAGGTTTCTTTTGGACGCGTGGCCGGCCTGAAATTTTCTTGACACCTGAAAGCACGCTGCTTGCCGGCGGAGTCTGATATTTGTAGCCCTTTAGGATAGAATAGGACGAGTTAACGGAGGGGACACATAGCATTTCGACCACCAATGGATATTTGTACTTACATCCCCAGGATGAAATGAGGGAACCGTAGCAGACGTGTGTGTTGCAGAGCGAGGCCGGTGCAAGAGACACGCGGAGTTGACCACCCTGCCACGGGAGGTTCTCTCGGAGACGTCGTTCTAGTAACACAGGGAAAACACCACCTAGCAGTGGAGGCTCGACAGGCTTCCCTCTAGTGGGGCCGAGAAGTACAGAGTGAGCCAAAAAACTACGAACCGGCTGCGCGGTGCTTTTCCTACCCGCGTCCTCGGCGCTCGTTGAAGCCATACAACATTTTTAAAATTGCTTTTAAATGCTTTACTTACCAACTTTATGAAAGGAGATGCTGAAACTGGCCACCGTCGTTGTCCATACATTTTTGGCACCTCTTTAGGAAAGGATCCATCACTCACCGTAGTTCACGTTGAGAAATGCTGGCAATTTCCTAGCGGATATTTTATTTTAATTCTTCCAGCGTGTGTGGGTTTATCCTGTACACTTTGTTTTAAGTTACCCCAGATATAGAAATCGCAGGGGCTTAGGTCGGGAGACCGAGGGGGCACAAATATCTACTAATGATTCTGTCCTCAAATACATTTTCAATTGTTCTCATCGAAATATTGGCATATGAACTGTTGCAGAGTCTTATTGAAAAAAGGCGAAATCACGCTCCCTGACTGCTAATTCTCTAAAAAAGGGGGGAACAAAATTGTATTCACGTATGTACGGGCGTCAACTGTTGACTCGAAAAAAATAGGCCCTAACTCTTTCTCCGCTCATGGCGCACCATACACCAACTTTTTCGCCATGAAGGGATGCTTCATGAACAATATTAGGTTTGTCAGAGCTCCAGTAACGATTATTTTGTGTACATACATATCCATGAAGGTGGAACCAAGCCTGACCGTGAAAAGTATTAAATATGGGTCTATTTCGCCATTCTGCACACTATTGAGGCTTCAGTCACAAAATGTATGCCTAATTACAGGATCAGGTGCCACAGTTATTTTATATGTTTTTAACTTCAGCAATTTGGTAGCTCTTCGCACAGAACCATAAGAAATGCCTGCCTGTTGTGAAAGACGCCTAAGTGCTTTTTGTGGGGAATTCTCCAAACGATGACCGATGTCGTCTAATGTTTCTTCAATAAGAACCGTACGCCGTCTTTTAGATTTCTTAGCCTGAACACTTCCTGTGGCCTGAAATTTACTGTAAAGTTCATGGATTGTTGTACGGCTGGAACTTTTACACCTGGAAATCTTTCTGCAAATCGTACTTTCACTTGGCTGAGTTAACACATACGAATCATAAATAAATAAATAAATGCTGTGCAGTAGAAAACATATACTGAGCCATAATATACTTTGTGGCTAAGTACAGTACAACATAATAAATAACTCGTAATAACTGAACTACATCACGTCACCGTCAACTCACTACTGCACTTCACACTGCAGAGCAAATCCACGTCAACGGCGTGACTTTGTTTATAGCAGCAGTACTGTTCGTAGTTTTTGGCTCTCCCGTTAATTCCAAAGTTCTGCGCTATATGCTCAACACCAACCGAACCACAGCCCGGAGTCAACCTGAAATATGAAAACGAAATGAAATCAGAGGAAATAGGGGTGAGAGGAAATCCGTGGTAGAATACACCACTCCAACATTCAGCTTTGTAGGACCTTGCTCGGTTATAGGCCCTTAAGTTTCAGCACATAGTTTTCTCATACAAATTATAACTATAATAACCACTACTTTAATCGTAGATGTTTTAAAAAGAAAATTTGGTTTATTTAATTCTTCATGATCATGTAAATAAAACTATGGTTCGTCCGTAAAAGAAAAATTAAACGCAGGTCATCAGTGCAATTATTAACATTATCCAATACCCAATTGCAGAAATTAACTCTACTCACATTATCGCGTGGTTGCAATTCCTGAACTATAGTTATCCTATAGGATTTAAAATTTTTAAACCTTAGTGGCATTCCAACCCGAGGTTTGCGAGTTTCCTGATTCCTGCACAAGTTTTCTCCGATATTTTTTGGACTGCGTTCTAAGATTTCTCCGATGACTTTTTTCCTCTGTAAGAACGCGGTGATTTACTTTTGGTTTCTTATCAAGAATAGATCACGTTTCCCTAAATATATTCACAAGATTTCTAACTATTATTCTGCCGTCTAACTTTTCTACAAGAGTTCGTTGCCACTTAGGAATCATACATGAAGATTCTGTGTGCTAAATTATACGGATATTTTGACATTATATCTGCACTAGCACACTATAACACTGGAAAACCTGGTTTCACAACGTATCAACCTCTGTACAGCACATACTTTACGTCAACTGATTAGCCGGCACACGGAGTGTAGGGAAAGTGGTTGGGAACAGAGCCGGTTAGGAATACTGCAGTGTAGGGCAAATAATTTCCCTATTACGACCACGCGTTTGATGTCAGAGCATTCCAATTTAGCATAGGAAATATAGCGAGATATACCTAATAACTAAATACTTAATAGTGTGGCATGTGTGTGTGCATTGTCACGCCAGACACATTATTGCGTCGGCTACAGCATTTTTGGTGCAATTCTTTGGCATGGGTTTTGAATTTCGTCTGGCGTGGCATCTCTCCCCACCTCCTGGCCAGAGGTGGAGAGAGGGGGGAAGTAAGCGTTACGAGTTATTTGTGTGATGTGTGCGTGGCGTGACTTCAAGTCGAGTGTCTGGCCTGGAAGGGTGTGTGTGTGAATCCTGTGAATGTAGGCGCGTGTGTGTAACATCTCCCTCCAATTTCTTCCTTTTAATCTTTTGTGTATGATGTAGGGGCACCGTGTTTAATATTCAATAAACCACAGGTAATGTAATTGATGTGAAATGCTGTGTATTTTGTTATAACTATCCCACGCCTCCTCTGGAATGTGTAGTTTAAGATTCTCGTCATCTTGCTGCCTCTGCAGCTATGCTTCTCAATGTTTATGCTGGGGTAACTAAAATTTAATATCCAGCTGCAAACCTTTTGGCCTCACCCGGTATATAACAATAGGACTGTAATACCATTATTACACATACCTACCTCCATCGGATAGATTTTTCTCCTTTGTTTTCTGTTTTCACGGTTATTTAGAAGTTTTTGGTTTACAAATATTTTTGAGATACCACACTACGAAGCAGATCGTACGCTGATAGGTAGTATTAACAAAAGCTTGGCTAGGGCTGCGGAAGAGTGTTTTATACCAGAAATTGTTAGTAATGTAGACAATGCGGTATTTGCGCAGCATAGAAACATTGCAGTCAGGCTATCAGCATTTGCGTAGAATGGATACTTGGAGCAGTGATCGTCTTTTGTTCCTGTTTTATTGTGTCTCTGGACGCCTGAGAGTTTCTTTAATACAACTTAATATGGTTTAAACCCCAGAGGTATGAATTCAGAGTCAGTTTAAAAGGTGTAATTTCATGAAGGGAACTTCAGGATCTGCAGCACATAGGCTATAGAGATCTAAATAATGATTTTGCTGAACGGACACATAAACTGGAAATGTAATTTGTAATAAATTCAACAGAAAACTCAGGGTCGGCGGAGGGCGATGGATTTTTTCGGACGTAAAAATCCTTGGCATGGATTCCTTCGGAAGGGAAGTACAGCCGGTGATCCCGTGTCGTAGATTTACGGCACGTAAAAGAACCTCAAACCTGATAAAGAGGCCTCTGAGAAAAATTTCCAGTCTTTCACGCCCAATATAGAATGGGACGCTAAGAACCACAGCACTTAAAGAGTGTCCATAAATAAAACTCAATTTAATTTAAACCCAGGGCTGCCAATTTGCATAATTTATTATATACCATAGTTGATGGTAAACTTGCGCCGGCCCTCGTAGCCGTGGTCACTGGAGTGTATAGCTCCGGCGCTCCGCCAAGCTGAGGGTCGCGGATTGTTGTGTAATTGCGATAATAAGCGGTAACGAAAACAGTAACAACACAGTATCATAAACCAGGTAAAACTAAGGAACTTTAAAAAAAATTGCTGATTTGTGTTTTTACTTTTTCTACTACGTATAGTATTGTATTCCACCCAAAAATTCGATACCGAGATTTCACCGGAAATACATGTTTTGAGACCCCCTGAATCTAAAAAAAAGCACTTTTGGAAACATGTCTGTGTGTGTCTGTGAACAGCATAACTCAGAAACGAACAGTCGGATAAACACCAAACTTGGTATTTAGGTTCAGTATCTTCCAGAGATGTGACACGAAGGTTTACAAGAAAATACCCCAGCCCAGATTACCCTTTACGTGGAACATTTTTCGAAAATTTTAATTTTCTCAAAAATGGCTCTAACGATTTTGATTAAAATATCATATGTTTAAGATATTTTCATGACAAATGAAATGTATATCTCGAATTTTCTGGGAATGTCTCCAAAAGTATTCTTCATTGTGAACGACGTTTGCATAACTGGTAAACCATAAGAGATAGACAAAATTTTACTACACAAAAAATGTAGATCGCGTTAAAATACACAATTTATGTCATATACATTTTTTTTGTTAAGTGAACCATTTTCGAGATATTGCTTGTTATTCCCTTAAATTTTCCAATAGTTTTTCTCAATTAGGAATTCGTTATTCATTTTTTTATGTCCTGGACATACAAAGAGAACGGAATGCGCCACATAGCAACCAGCTCTTAAAAGGTTTGACTATCGCTTAAAGGCTACCATATTCCCCTTGCACCTACAAGAAAATTAGCAATAAGGTTAACATCTCGATTAACATGAAGCATATGGAGAATAAGCGTTTGTAAAAACAGTTTGTACAAGAGAAGAGAAAGCCATGTGAGTGTAACACATCAGATTTTTTCTAATTCTCATTCAGTTTGGAATGGCTCCCCTTTCTTAGACATCATCGTATGAATATACGTTTATGATTTTTACTTTTTTTACTGCTTACCTATAGTAAGTAGGGGAAGTATTGTCCTCCATCCAAAAATTCGATACCTTGATTTCACCGGAAATACACGTTTTGAGACTCCTTGAATAGAAATTTCTAGAAAAATGTCGGTGTGTGTATGTCTGTCTGTAAACAGTATAACTGAAATACGAAAAGTCGGCAAGAATTTAAGTTCAATACCTTCTAAAGATGCGGCATGAAGATTCTCAAGAAAATCCCTACAATCCAAGCTACTCTTTATTTAAAACATTTTTCAAAATATTTGATTTTCTAAAAAATGTCTCTGACGATTATGATATTACATGGCAAACAACATGTATGTCTTGAATTTTCTGGGAAACGTCTTGAAGTCCACTTCATTCGGAAGTCATTTTGTATAATCTTGTATAACTGGTAAACGTTAAACGATAGACGAAAATATATTACACAAAAAATTTAGATCTCTTTAAAACACACAGTTTATTTCAAGCAACTTTTTTGCAGTATCAGCCATTTCCGAGATATCCGTTATTAATGTTTCGATTTGTTCAATATGTTTGTCATTATTTTTAACTCCTGTCGATTTTCAGTTGTTTCGGTTTGCGTGGAAACAATATGGAATTTTAACACAGCGTATGGCTTCCAGTTCCTAAACATTTGACTATCACTGTTCCCGTTGTATCTATAAAGAAATGTGTAATGTAGCTATTTCTGCAAAGGTTTATCTGGATTAAAATGAAAAAGATAGTAAAATAAACTTTCGTAAGAATAATTCATCATCACTATCATCACTAATAGGCGATAGAGGTAGAGAAGGTTGTGTGAATGTTACACATCAGTTTCTTTGTGGGGGCAGTATTTAACGCCTGTTAGGTGAAAACTGATGATACTGGAAATTAAATGGTAATTAGGAAGGGACATTGGGGAAAGAAATGTTCGAGACTTAAGTTTAGTGTACCTCCTCGGCGTTTGCCATTTATGAAAAACGTGGAAAACTTGTAAAAATTCGAACAAAGTACAACTGTTCCTGAGGGATTGGAACCACTGACACAGGAATTCATAAGAAGATGAATTTAAGCTACCTACACTCAAAACATTATGTCAATACGGCTGCCATGAGTCACTGACGGACAGGTAAACACGGTCTGATGAGTGCTGTCTGCAAACGCCAACAGACTGTACACGGGATGGAAGTGGTTTGTTACCTGCGACGACACAAGTTAGGTCCAGTAACAGTTCAAATTATTTTCTTTCGTCCTGGTTTTAATACTTAGACATTCTTATGTCTGGTGATATGTTTTACAGAATCACGGGAATAAACAAAAATAATTTCTTTTTGGGTTTTTAAAATACGCGTCGGTTTTTAAAAACATACATCCAAACTGGAATTATCTTGTGGCTGAAGGAGCAATATTTGTTTGCAGGAATTTATTAAACCTAAATAATGTTATTTATTACAAACCAGCGAGACTTCTCTATGGATGCTGTTGAGTGTTGCGAAACCATCGTATACCCCATTTCTGGGAAGATCAAAGTTTCTGGACGAATTTGGAATGTTAATCCTCAGTAATTCTCAGCGAGATGGCCTCGCAGTAACTTTGAGGCTTCCCTTCGAACCGTCACTATGACCAAGGTTTTTCACTGACCATGGTTTTTACTCTACTTACGAGGGGCACTATTTATATTTTAAGCCTAATAATTAAAACAAGGTAATTTGTGCTTTAAAACAGCTTTATTGTTTTTCAAAATATTCTACTTTATGATCAATACACTTTTGCATCCGTTTGAATTATTCGTCAAAGCATTTATTCCAGTCTTCTTGAGACACCTCCAAAACATGGTTTTTGAAGGCATCAACGGCTTCTTCTGCCAAGGAAAATCGTTGTCCACGCAATTTATTCTTGATGTTCGGGAACAAAAAAGAAGGCATTGGGTGCCAAATCAGGACTGTATGGCGAATGATCCATCAATTCTATTTTTTGAGCCATCAAATACTCTGTTGTTAGACGAGATGTGTGTGCGCTCGCATTGTCTTGATGAAGAATGATCCTACGGTTCTTGGTGGTTTTCCTTACTTCACCGAGGACTTCCGGCAAACAAATGGTTGTGTACCATTCCATTTTACGTTCCTCTGAAGGCACTGTTGCCACATGACCAGTTTTACTGAAAAAGCAGGCGACCATTTGCTTCGAGTGCGAACAACTTTAGTTGGATTTGCTTCATCCTGAAACACCCATACAGTCGACTGCTGTTTACGTTCCGGCTCATACGCATAGATCCATGATCAATCTTATATACGTCTTTTAAGGCACCGCCATTGTATTTCTATTGTACACCAATCCACACGACCATCTTTTTGAGATTGCGTCAAATTATGTGGGATACAACGAGAGCAAACCTTTTTCACGGCTAAATAATCATGCAATATTTTATATATGCTGGTTAAATTTAAATTGAGTTTTATTTATGGACGCTCTTCAACTACTATGGTTCTTAGCGACCCATTCTATATTGGGCGTGAAACACCGGTAATTTTGCTCAGAGGCCTCTTTATCAGGCTTGAGATTCTTTTACGTGCCGTAAATCTGCATCCGAAGGAAGCCGTGCTAACGATTTTTACGCCCGAAGAAATCCATCGCCCTCCGCCGGGTTTGAACCCGCGACCTTGGGAACTAGAGGCTAGCACGGTACCACTAGTCCACGGAGGACGACATATATATGCTGGTGGAACTAATGCCTAGGGTTGCCTCAATCTTACAATATGTCGCTTGACTATCTGTCATTATTAGTTTTTGCACAGTGTCAATGTTTTCTGGCATAACAACTGATTTTGGACGACCATCACGAACTTCATCTTTGAGTGAACGGCGCCCACGATTAAATTCGTTATACCAGCGTTTCACAGTGGCAAAGGATGGACCTTCGTCACCAAATGTAGAAGTTAGTTGATCGATGCACTCTTGTCTTGATAATCCACGTCGAACGTCGTAATAAATCATTGCACGAACATTTTTCATGAGTTTAATTCCATGTTTTTGTTGACACACAATTTTTAAGTTAGTGTAAATAAAACAAAATATTTGAAGTAGATTATGGTCAAAAATGTCAAAATTTCCATTGAAAACGTCAGATGACACCTACAACATTCAGGGTTGCCAAGGCTCAAAATATAAGTGGTGCCCCTCGTACAGTAGGTAGTGAAGGTATTCCACACAAAAATTCGATATCGAGATTTCGCCAATAATAATGTTTTGAGATCCCCTGAATCCAATTAAGCATTTTTAGGAAAAGGTCCGTGTGTGTGTGTTTAGTTTCTGTGTGTATGTGAACAGCATAACTCAAAAAGGAAAAGTGGATAAATACCAAACTTGGTATAAAGGTTCAGTATCTTCCAAAGATGCGACACGAAGATTTTCAAGAAAATCTCCCATCCAAACTACCCTTTATATTGAACATTTTTCGAAATGTTTGATTGTGTAAAAATTTCTCTAACGATTTTAATTAAAATACCACATACTAAAGATATTTAAATAACAAATAAAATGGATATCTTGAATTTCCTGGCATAGCCTATGAATTGCTCATCATTCAGAGGGAATTTTGTATTACCTTGCATAACTTGTAAATGTTAAGCGAAAGACGAAAACGTACTACACAAAAAATGTAGATCTCATTTTTTTTATTTTCTTTTTTCCTTTTTTATACATCCATTTTTATATACATTGCAAATTAATAATATATACATAAATATTACAATCTTAAATACAAATATGTGCTATGATTCTTAAATACTGCTTAAACATTTCGACTTACTCCGTTTTATATATCATTACCTAGAGTCTCTGTGTGGGGGAGATCCAAGGACAAAGGGGTCCTTCGTCCATCTCCCAGCGTTCTTTCCGGATAAAGATCTGAAAAGTCTGCAGATTCGCCGCGTCTCCAAGTCTGATTATCCAAAAATAGGTGGCAAAGATTATCCTCATTAAAACACACAATTTATTTCGAATAAATTTTTTGTGGCATAAGCCATTTCTGAGATATCCCTTATTAAAGGTTCGAATTTTTCAGTTCTTGGTTATTCTCTTTAAAGTCCTTCCAACATTAGGTTGTTTCTTGCGATGTCATGGAAACGGTATGGAATTTTAAGGACAGCATATGTCGTTCAGTTCTGAAACATTTGACTATCGCTGTTCCCTTTGTACCTATAACGAAATGTGCAATATAGCTATTTCTGCAAAGGTTTATTTAGATTAAAATGAAGTAGATATAAAAATAACCTTTAGTAAGAATAGGTTGTATACCCACTAATAAACGACAGAGAGTAGAAAAAGTCATGGAAATGTGTCAATCAGTTACTTTTTTTCACTGTTTTCCTGGCTCTGGAAAGATTTCTCCTTGGTCATTGTTGGAACTCCTGGGAGCTGTCTCGATTGCCACCGGACTTCCGAATTGCGTGGGTCTTAGCCGTTATCAGGATTGCCGCCATGTTGGAATTGTTAAGGATCCCGTTCTTTCTAGCACATAACATTGTGCGGATCTGATCATCCTTCATATCTCCCCTTCATCCCTCCTCCCTCATGTTGGAAGCAAAAAGAGCCCACTATGGCCTACTTAAGATGCTGTGACCCAGTTACTGGAGGCCCCTTCGTCTGCTTACTCCTAAACCTTAGTAATATCCTTGTTCATGATTTCCGGTGTCGACAAAGGTAAACGGTAAAGGTACGGATGAACGGCACCCGCAACGGCCCATTTTGCTTCTACAGTGATCCCTAGGAGGGATGAGTGGAGAGACCCGAAGTGCGACCAGATCCAGATAACGACGGGTGCAAGCATGGACAGGATCTCTAAAGTTTCCAGATCGAATACATCCGACGCTGTCCGGGCCCACCCACAAGCCACCAAACTCCCGGTGGTCCCTCCGGGGTGGGAACCACTCGGAGACGACGTCTAGCTAAGCAGTCCCGCAACGACACCAGGGAAGAAACCTCTTTAGAGCATTCAATCACCGCCCAGCCGCAGCCCGCCGAACAACGTTGCCGAGTCCTACAACCAGGATGCCAAGAAAGATGATGGGTAAGGTCGTCGCAGTCTAAGGATCCCCAAGCGGCGGCCTTTGTGCAGTAGCCAAACACTTGTTCCCTACCCTCCCTAACCACAACCATCATTAACATATTAGTGACATCCATGTGCACATGCGCGTTCTTGCCACAGTTAAAATAGTATTTAAAAGCAAAACTTTGTAGCTGATTTCCATATGTACAGAATACAATCATGCAGTTTGTCTGCTTGCTTTATACACAAATGCAGTAAACAACTATGCATCGCATAATGATTACATTTATGTTACAAACGCTTTAAAATATAACTGAGGATGACCTGAACTAATATACTACGCTACAAGAATGAAAATCCATGTTAACATAGCCGAGAGAAGCTTAGAAACATGCTCCGAATAAACTATACATTGTTGGACTATCATTAAATAATTAAAATACATAAATATGAATTTATTTT
Source organism: Deroplatys truncata (assembly GCA_030765065.1). NCBI lineage: Eukaryota > Metazoa > Arthropoda > Insecta > Mantodea > Mantidae > Deroplatys > Deroplatys truncata. The sequence continues at coordinate 36,031,577 of CM060989.1, forward strand.
GAAAAAAACTCTTACTCCCAAAACAAAGCCTCATTTTTGATTATGCTATTTAACCTAAAAGTTAATTTTTATAAATAAGGGTTGCATGTTTGCAGTTTTGCTTACTGTAATTATTATGTGCGTGGAGCTATTTTTTATTTTGTTTGTCCTGCAACCACAGAATGTTAGAAAAACCAAGTTCTAGAAGATGTAAACAAAAACAGTGAATATGTAAAATTAAAAAAGAAGAAGCAGGTGAAAAACGTAAAGCGAACGCAGGTCTTTGTATCACTCTTGGAAGATAGGTGCTTTTTTACGTAGCTTTGAAAACATGATAAATTTGCTTCACAACAATGTTTTTATTAATATAAAGCTAATATAAGAAGAGGTTGTGTATTGCTTAAGATGTAAGATTTATAAGCATAACAGCTTCTGTTTACTTAAATGAATAGCTTTATTATAAAATACAGGATAAGTAAAAATACGGAAGACAAATAAAGAAAATAAAAAAGAAATCTATGTGTTATATAGCACTCTTCTACAAATTACTTTTACAAAAGCTTATTCTTCTATCTACTTCTTCTTAAACGAGATAAAATTTCATTGCACATTTCATTGTATATATAAGGATTCATAGGGCAAAGCGATAGTCAGATTTTTAAAAACCAGATGATGACTTTGAAATTCCGTGCTCTTAGCATGACCACGAGGAAAATACAAATACGGACATCCAAATTGTATTTCAAAATTCAAACCAATAACAAAGATTTTCCCGGAAATGATTAACATAATTTGACCTAAAATGTGTCCTTTACTGAGATTGCATTTTACGCACAGTAAGATTTTGCCTATCTCTTACGGTGTACCAGTTATACAAAAAGTTGAGAACGAGGAAGAATTTACAAGTTATTCCCAGAACATAAAATTCAAGATACAAATTTTATTTTTATGCAAATATTTTAAACATGCGGTATTTTACTAAAAATCGTTATAGCTGTTTTTGAGAAATTCAAAACAATAGCAAACATTTTCCACATAAGGGTTCTTTTCTACATGTTCGTGAATATTACCCACAAAAATCTGGCTTTGCTTATTCAAAGTTTTTGTAGCCCCTTTCTTCGTGGTCTTGGCACTACTGGTACTCGGCAGAGTCATTTGTTGGTGCGGCCGGAGGGTCAGCAACTTGGTTCGTTTCCCAAGGTCTCCACATCTTAATTAAACTATTACATGCTAATAACTATTAAACGCTGCTAAACATACAAAATTGCACTAAGTAAAACACTATATAACTTCTCTAAAGAAGTAAGATATAAGCTTAACTGTCACAGCTGCTAAAACGTACTGAAACCGAAGAAACAACAGAAATTACATTGCAACAACGCTTTGCTTTGGTGAAGCTAAAGAAAGGACCACACATTGTAGTTGAGGGATGCGAAGACCCTACTAATCGTTTACTGATGGGTTTATGGTCAGGCTTCAAAGCTTTCCATTGGCTTTGTAGCCGACTGGGGAAACGTTGCCTGCGACCAGTTTACAGAAAATGAGGAGCAAGAGAGTCGTGTTAGAAGATGAACCACCCCAGCTTTCGCCTACCGATCCTGGGAAACCACGAAAAAACCCATGGGTCAGAGTGGGCGGTCGTCGGGGGTCGAACCCGGGACCTCCCGAATGCGCGTCACACAAGTTGATCACCACACTCGGTGTCGACAGAAGTTAAGGTCCGCCTTGGCCCGCCTTGGGCTGTTGCACCTTGAGGGGAAAAAGGAGAATTCAGAATGTTCAACACAAATGAAAACATTCTATGAAGTTAGTCGTGAGTTTTCGTTTTTTATTCTTTCGCACAGCGCTAATTTAGAACTGTTATTTTGTTTGAAACAAAAGGAAAGTTTGTAAGAGAGAAAAAATAAAACGATGGGGGAAAGCAAGGCAAAATACTGTAGCGTTACCCGAACAACGCAGTTGTTGCTGTAATGCCATATTGAGAGATGAGCTTTTAAAACTTCCGACTGTCTCTTCAGTTCATGAATAAACCAAATCACAGCGCACGCACAACTCGAAGCGATGAACGCTTAGAAATACGCGCAGGCATTTATTAGCCGCTGGTGTACATTTTACTTGGCGGGGCATAACTTATAAAATAAAATAAACTTGTTGCTTTCTCTACCGCCTAAATAGTAGGTAGAGAAAGTGTTTTGAGGCATGTTTTGAGGCCCCCTGAATCCAAAAAAATAGAAAAAGTCCTGTGTATATGTGGCTGTGAACAGCATAACACAAAAACGAAAAGTTGGATAAACACCAAACTTGGTATTAAGTACCTTCAAAGATGCGACACAAAGATTTTTAAGAAAATCCCCCGCTTCAAACTACCCTTTAAATGGGACGTTTTCGAAATTTTTCATTTTATAAAATGTTTATATTAAGTTTTAATAAAGTATACTATATTAAAGATATTTACATGATAAAATGTATATTCTGAATTTTTACTTTCTCTACTACGTATAGTAAGTAGGGGAAGTATTGTATTCCACCCAAAAATTCGATACCGAGATTTCACCGGAAATATATGTTTTGAGACCCCCTGAATCCAAAAAAGCATTTTGGAAACATGTCCGTGTGTGTTTCTGTCTGTATGTCTGTCTGTGAACAGCATAAATCAGAAACGAACAGTCGGATAAACACCAAACTTGGTATTTAGGTTCAGTATCTTCCAGAGATGCGACACGAAGGTTTTCAAGAAAATCCCCCCACCCCAGATCATCCTTTACATGGAACATTTTTCGAACATTTTAATTTTCTCAAAAATGGCTCTAACGATTTTAATTAAAATACCATATGTTTAAGATATTTTTATGACAAATAAAATGTATATCTTGAATTTTCTGGGAATGTCTGCAAAAGTATTCTTCATTGTTAACGACTTTTGCATAACTGGTAAACCATAAGAGATAGACAAAATGTTACTACACAAAAAATGTAGATCGCGTTAAAATACACAATTTATGTCATATACATTTTTTTGTTGAGTGAACCATTTTCGAGATATTGCTTGTTATTCCCTTAAATTTTTCAATACTTATTTTCTCAAATGGGAATTCGTTATTCATTTTTTTATCTTTTATATGCAAAGAGTATTAATCTGTGGGAAAGGGAATGGTGCTGCACCTAGCATCCAGATATTAAGAGATATGTATGTGCTTAAAGGCTACTATATTTCTATATTGCCCTTGTAAATATATATTCCCCTTACATCTACAAGAAACTTAGCAATAAGATGGAGTCTGCAAATGTTTATCTCGATTAACATGAAGTAGATGGAGAATAAGCGTTTGTATAAATAGCTTGTACAAGAGTAGAGAAAGTCATGTGAGTGTAACACATCAGATTTTTTGGGGATAGCCTGTAAAGTCCTGTTCATTCGGAGGCATTTTGTATATTCTTATATAACTGTAAACGTTAAATGATAGACGAAAACTGAAGAAGGTTTATCGCTGCTACGTATGGAAAACCAATTTGAAGATGATGTATTATATTTACGTTATTTGCACCACGATTTGGGTGTCAACTTGAAGTAGGTTGTATTGAAGGAGTTGTATTGTAGTTCAACTGTTGGGGAGCCGAACTTAAAGTAGTTGCAACCGCAGGTATGGTATCCGGTAGCCTAGGCCCCAAAATTTAAAAATATTAACTTTGTAATTTGACTGTTTTTTTAAATATTATATATTTATGTTTGCCTCGGCTGCGTCAGTATTTATTTTTAGAGACATGAATGTCTTAGCAGGCAGTGGTGCGACTGAAGAATGTAGGCTTACACAGATTTTAAGTTTCTCTTCACTCCATTGCTCGTATAATAAAGCAATAATATGTGAAATAAAACCTTCCATTACTTTGGTAGAAAATATAAGTTTACAGGTAGTTATATTGATATTACTATATTAATCATAACTATATTATTTACTCTTACTAGACAAAGTATTGATACATAGTTTTTTTTGTTTGTTTAGCCTTTGATTTTGTTTAGCCTTCATAGCACCAGTACTTATAGAACGACCACTTACACAATCGTAACATTCTATACTTTATAGAAGACTGTGTCAGAATTATTCAACATAATAAGGTAACGACAATTTTATTAATAATAATATATAGAGATATATATTATTTTTTAATGTTTCATTTATATACCACCTTTAACATCTAAGGTCATGTCGGCGGCTTTACCTTTGGAACACTGCTCATTGGCAATGTTCACTCGCTTACTGTGTGATTAACAGAATAAGAGCTATACTTTTAATAATTTCCCCCTTAAAATAGTATTTTCCCTTGTTTTCTTTTAGTCAAAATTTAATTTTATTTCAGTGATAGCCATGTTTTGTCTTATTGTACTATTCTTGTTTTTATATAATCATTTGTAAAAGTATTAAGCCTTGTCAATTTGACAGCCCCTACTTTTGGGAAAACTTAAAGTTTTCTTTCTGAATAAATAATCTAAGGGTGGTGTTACTTTTGGTTAGTACATTAAATTCACACACACATTCGCACTTCCTTAATACTTTCAGACTCCAGAGAAGATGGGGAATAATTCAGACTAGAAAACATTCCCACTATCCAGCTGGGAATGGAATTCGGAAACCCTGAACTTGGAGGTTAGCATGATAACCACCAGACCATAGAGGCAGTCAAACATATATTTTGTTTAACATCACAAGTACACAAAGTACTGCAAGATAATGTGTCCCTCATTCAAGCTTTAAAGTTACGAGAGCTGTCCCAGAAGTAACCGAACTAAAAAAGAAAACACATTAGTTTTGGGGAAAGAACATCAATATTTCTCTACATAGTCTCCTTTCAGCTCGATACACTTTTCCCAGCGATGATCAATAGCTTCGATACCCTGTTTATAGTGAGAACCGTCGAGTTCTGCAAAATAGCCATCAACTGCAGACTCCACCTCTTCATTGTTGCAAATCTTTTACCACCAAGCCATTTCTTCAACTTTGGAAATAGAGAATAATCATAGGAGGCTAAATCTGACGAATAGGGTGCATGAGGAAGGAATTCGAACTTTAACTCATTGATTTTGGCCATGGTGATAATGGATGTGTGAACTGGTGCATTGTCCTGATGAAACAAAACTTTCTTTTCCACTAAATGCGGCCGTTTTTGCTTGATTTTATCATTCAAATGCTGCAATAAGTTTGCGTGACACTCGGCATTGATTGCTTTTCCTTTTTGAAGATAATCTATGAAAATTATTCCACACACATTCCAAAAAAAACTAACACTATGAACTTGCCTGCAAATGGAACTGTCTCACTTTCTTTGGAGTCGGTTCTCCCCTTTCAATCCACTTTTTGAGTGTACCTTCGTCTCAGGTGTGAAGTGATGGAGGCATGTTTCATCCATGGTTATGAATCGACACAAAAACTCGGATTTATTGCAATGAAACATCGCCAAACACTCGACTGAAACATCTTCACGGTGCTGTTTTTGTTCCATTGTGAGTAAACGCGGCACCCATCTTGCGCACAGCTTTCTAATGTCTAAATTTTCAGCTAGTATGCGATGTACAGCAGTTTTTGAAATGCCTACGATGTCTGCTAGCTCGCACACTCAGTCGACGGTCATCCAATACCATTTGTGGATTTTCTTCGCAATTTCTGGCGTGGTCACCTCATTTGGTCGTCGACTGCGATGTTCGTCTTGGCAGCTCGTACGACCTCGTTTAATCTCTGCCACCCAATATTTTACTGTTGTAAACGAAGGAGCAGACTTCCCCAGAGTAGAATCTAGCTCAACTTTTATATCAATTGGACTAAGACCTTTCAAATGAAAGTATTGTATCACATAACGATGTCCAGTTTTATCCGTGTTTACAAATCCCCTGAGAGAGTTTACTATTAATGGCTTCCGAACAATTACTGAACGACTTAGCATCATCAAACTTCAAACTTAAGCTTTATAAGGTTGGTACTTGTTTACAACAACCACAATCTATACATCAGGTCGGGTACTTCTGAGACTATCCTCGTATACTGAAACGGGATGCACAATTAATAATATATCATACTTTTTCAAATATTCTTTTGTCATGCTGTCTTCTGTCTGACAATATGCTTTTATATTATATAGTAAAGATGCCCAACCTTACAGATAGAGGAGATGAAGTAAGTTTCCCTTCCGACTCATTTCCACTCTTGCTGCCAAGGACTGAAACTTGATTGGTTTAGCTTGTCAGTCTCTATAGTAGGTGGGGGAACCATGGACTTTGAACCTTAGCTCTTAAGAGAACTGTTTTTGCTTCACTATTATATAGAGTAAGCTTGCTCAACTTCGCAAGAAGTCGACGGTGCGTATTAAAACGAGTCATTGTTGTCCATATCGAACTCGTGCAATTTAATTTCGAATATAACCGAACTGCGATAATGACTGAGTAGCACAACAATAAAACGTTCAAATTGTTTTCCTTTCTTGCTAAGGCATTTGATAACAAATAAAGAATAATAATAATAATAATAATAATAATATCCTGTTTTACAATGCACAAACATTTTTCCGGCACCCAAGACTAGAATTTTTAACATCTTCCTATTACTTTTCTCCATTCTTGCCTATTGGACCATAAATCTTGCTCGCTTTCTCAATCCATCATTGTCCCTTTAATTCCTTGAATCCACGTGCTATGTGGTCTTCCTTTTCTCCTCCTTCTTGGTGGCGTCCACCTCATTATTCTTTTGAGTATCCTCGCATCTTTCATTCTTTTAGCATGTCCATATCATTCTAATTGTTTCTGTTTAATAAATTCTAAACTATAATTATTAACGTTCATATTTTTTTTATAATCTTATTTCTATTTTTTCTCTTTTAGATATCCTACCAGATCTCCTCCAATAATACATTTCTGTTGCCATTAATTTTCTTTTCAACTGATAGTTCAGACTGATACTTCTAACTTATGTTTTAAAAATTCTAGTTTTAGTTTCTTTTGAGATCTGTGTATCCCATAATATATAATTAAAAGTAGATATAGCATACTCTCCTGAGTTTATCTGATCTTATTTCCTTTTCTTGTTTCCCATTTTGTGTAATCTTTACTCCCAGGTATTTATATTCCCCTGTGTGTTTAATTATCCATATTTCGTCTTCCAGTACTAAATCCTGATGAACATCTTGAATGTTGATAATCGATCTGTAGATATTCTTCGAAAAAATGAATAGATTTCGTGGAATAAAGAAGCAACAAAATACATGGAAACCAAATATGGTAAAATTAGACGAGTTTCACAATTTAAATACCTTGGGAAAATGTTATCGAAACTAAAGGTAATAAATGTAATTAAACACTATAATAACACTGTAATTAAACCATAGTGTCATTAATTTTCAACAGAAAAGCACATATGGAAAATATTGTGAAAAAGAATACAAAATTATAAGTCAAATGTTAGGTCCACAAGTCATAGGTAAACAATACAAACTCAGAAGTAACATGAAATAAAACTACATACAGACATTCACAGTTACATTAGAACCCGAAGGTTAAAATTTTATGGGCTTATTAAACGAATGACCTCAAACAGGCGCACAAAACAAATAATGAAATTCTACGAAAATAGAAGCAAAGCTTAAGTAGATTCTATGAAGTGGATTGGTGAAGCAAAAAAATTACTTTAAAATTGGCAAGAATTACGCAAAAAGATATTCTAAACAGAGATATCTGTATAACAAAAGTGCATAAATAGCAAGTTGACCAAGAGTACAAACCGAAAAAAACTGGAACAGCATGGATAGATGAGAGAATAAAACCCACAGCCAAAGAATGAGAGGAGAACTACGGATTCAAAGGAAAATAAAGAAACGTCTTCAAGTACTTTGCGTAGTCCTACATGGTCTCATTCGCAATAATAATAATAATAATAATAATAACAATAATATGAAGCAACATACAGTACTAGACACAGACAAACTAATGTAATAAGATATCTAATTCACAGCTTCTCAGCATCAACACATTAATAATTTCTTTCTTTAATATTTTTGTTCTAAGTTTTACGTGTTATGTATTTTCTTTGCTAATATTGTACGTATAATAATTAAGAGGATGTTAAAAACACATATATTCATAACGTACACATGGTAGAGAACAAGTATATAACGTTATAACATATAAAATATAATATGAGGGGGAAATATCATTGTTAACTATATAACCAGTAATACAAAATTATGAAAAATGTAGTAGTATCTACGTAAGCATATAACGAACTTTGGATTCATAATTAAGTCAATGGAACTCTGTAAACATATATATAAAAACGTTTATTGAATGTTATTGGATGATAGCACCAATCAAGTACATCGATACATGCCTATAATTCAAATACGTACGTTAAGAAGAACGGTTGGAAGGAACGCTAACAGAAGCTTGTCAGTGTTCGAGCAGGAAGGTAGTGCATAAGCTTGTCTCTAAATAGACACTAAAACTACTTATTTAAAGTCTACCAGATATACATATTTTAACATAACAAAGGCGATTGAATTGTGAATATTTACATGTGGTTTATCCAATATACAAGTGAAATAATTAACAGAATACGTGTGTGCAAAATATTTTAATCTTCTCCATACCCAACCCTGACAAGACACATGTGCTCTCCGACACATATACAGCAGCCGTGGCACAATTATAAAATAATAATTTGAAGTAGTTTATGTTGTTGTATTGTTATTTGCCGTACCCTTTGGGAGCCAATTTGAAGAAGGTTTGTTGCTGCTACGTATGGAAAGCCAGTTTGAAGAGGGTGTATTATATTTCGACTGTTGGGGAGCCGAACTTGAAGTAGTTGCAACCGCACGTAAAAAGTTTCCGGTAGACTTCGTCCAAAATGTACTTACCGGTGGCCTTTGCCCCAAGTTTAAAATATATTAACTTTGTAATTTTGACTGTTTCTTTAAATATTATATATTTTTGTTTGCCTCGCTTGCGACAGTATTTATTTTTACAGACATGAATGTCTTAACAGGGAGTGGTGCGACTAAAGAATATAGGCTTACACAGATTATAATTTTACTTCAATCCTTTTATTAATACTTGACACGATTTTAATAACACTTCACTAATATAAAGAGAGATCTGTGAGCTTTTTTTTTTATTAATTACTTGCACGTTTTAACACGTAAACTATTTTCATCTCACAATGAATACGTATTAAAATTTCTCGAAGACGCGTCATGCGTCCGGTTAGAAACACTGTCTACAAGCAACTGACTTCTGAATTTGTAAATTTTGCTCCATTTTAGCTTCTGATTGGCTAATCCTAGTCCAATAGAATACCTTCATTTAACTAAAGCTTTTTCTGGTTGTTTATTGGCTACTTTATAAACTGTCACAAAAATTATATTATTGCTTCCAAGAATCACAAGTAGCAGTATTAATCTTTCAAATTCATTATTGCCTCAAGGTTACCTCATTGTTAGCAACTTCTAACCTATTATTCTCACAGCTCCTACATTATTAAATTACGTAATACATTCACATAACATTATTACACATGTATACATTAATATAAACATATACAATGACTGTAATATACACTTTGTATATCTTGTTACATACACGTATTGCTTTAAGGCGGGCTGTTATTGAATTTATATATTATATAATTAGACTTAAATCATTTAAGTGTTAAAAATACTGCCTCAAATTACAACATACTAACACACACGCAAGAATACAGATATACGATCATCAGATTCCAGTCTACGAGAACGTTAAGATACGTCACGAGAGTACGGGCATCAAGACGACCTACAGGTACGTAATACAACATCTATCATCATCATCAACGTAGTGGGGTCCTACCAAGGAAACCGCTACAAATAATAAGAGCTCAACATAAACCGAAGAGGACCGAAGAGGTACAATAATTCTGCAATGATGTTAAAATTGTTAAATGATGTAGTATGGTGTGAAATATGTAATTTTATACTAAATATGAAAAATGTAAAATGTAACATAAAACTTATGTACAACATTCCTACAGGTGTATCATTTGCCTTTTATTCGTGCATAAATTTGCAGCATTAAAATATGTAATTACCCAGATATAATCTGGGCTCTAGTTATAACCGTTTAAAATATCAAGTTGGTTTTGAAAGGCTTCGTGTTGTAAATTGAGTTCACTTTCCCATATAAAGAAACGGATTTTCGTGTTCCATTGCAACAGATGCGTATTACGCTGAATGAGAAAGAAGCCCTTCGGTTCTCAGGTGTACAATCCCCCTTCCCTGGGAGGAGAAGACGTTTTATCTGTGTTAGACACTTGGCACAAGGTTCACGTTGCTATGACGACGAAAATCACACGGCTTCCTTGCAGCCATTGATAAATCCCAAGAGCACAGCAGGCCGATTGTAAAACTGTTTTCTACACAAGGTAGGGAAAACCTAGGAGTTGGTTTTTCTATTTGCTTTCACACAGATAACCACATACCGGCTATTTAAGCTTAGCTTTGTCTTATTTAGTGCACACAACTTCCAGCAATGATTTGAAGTAGGTTGTTGCTTCACGTATGTAAAGCCAATTTGAAGTAGGAGTTGTATTGTTATTTGCCCCACGCTTTGAGAGCAAATTTGAAGTAGCTGTATTATATTTCGACTGTTGGGGAGCCGAACTTGAAGTAGTTGCAACCGCACGTATGGTAAAAAGTTTCCGGTAGCCTTCGCCCCAAAAATGTTTAAAAAAATATTAACTTTGTAATTTTGACCGTTTCTTTAAATATTATATATTTATGTTTGCCCCTCGGCTGCGTCAGTATTATTGTTAGAGACGTGGATTTCTTTGCAAGGCGTGGTGCAGCTGAAGAATGTAGACTTACACAGATTATAATTTTAATTCACTCCTATTTATTAATTCTTGACACTATTTAAATAACACTTTACTGATATAGACAGCTGTAAGATTCTTTTATTAAATACTTGCACTTTTTGAACACACATTAAATTTCTCGAGGACGCATCTCGCGTCCGGTTAGGAACACTGTCTACAACCAACGCGTCCAGTTATGAGCACCGTCTTCAAGCAACTAACTCTGAATTTGTAAATGTTGCTATATTTCAGTTTCTGATTGGCTAATCCTAGTCCAATAGAATACCTTCATTTAACTAAAGCTTTTTATGGTTGTTGATTGGCTAATTTATAAACGGTCACAAAAATTACATTATTGCTTCCAAGAATCACAAGTAGCATTATTAAACTTTGAAATTCATTATTGCCTCAAGGTTACCTCATTGTTACCTCATTGTTAGCAACTTCTAACCTATTATTCTCACAGCTCCTACATTATTAAATTACGTAATACATTCACATAACATTATTACACATGTATACAATACTATAAACATATACAATGACTGTAATATACACTTTTTATATCTTGTTACATACACATATTGCTTTAAGTCGGGCTGTTATTGAATTTATATATTATATAATTAGACTGAGATCATTTAAGTGTTAAAAATACTGCCTCAGATTTAAATGGTTTTTCCTTTAGTGCAGAGTTGACCACAGAGATGGCTGTTTTTCTATCATTATAGCCACATAACATTCATACCTCCTATTAAAGCTCTATTTTAGATAGCAAGGCCTAAAAGTAGAACTTCTAACACATGTACACGAGATTTTTAGCGATAGTGCGATAATCTACATTGTGACTAACTTTGGTTTCAAGTCCAATCACATGGTAATATCCTTTGTATTTCCACGTGTTTAATAGCTCGACTGTGTTTGATTAGGTTTTACTTTTCATTATCATGGCTCTCACATTATATGTTCGCAATAAAATCTTCATACTTCATTTGTAGAGTTAGGCTATAGTTAGCTATATTGGAAGCCTAGTGCTCTCTTTGATCTAGTGTAACCTACATAAATATTAAATGGCGGATATTATGAATTCAGAAGAAACTAAAATAGAAGAGCCAGGTGAAGTTACAGAAGTAGCAGAAAGAATAACACTAGAAGTATTTACCTCCCAAAACCAGAAAGCAGTATGATATATCATTTTGTCGCTTCATTGCCTGGTGTAAGGCAACTCAGGTTGAAAATAATTTCACTGAAAATGACTGTTAGCGAATCAACAAAACATCCGACATCTCGACTTTTTAACGCCACTTCTCTTGTTTTAAGAACCGCGTTCTAAACGTGATTTCTCTTACCTTCAGGAATCAATATAATATTATTGATATTTTACTAATTCGAGCGATGTCAAAAATAGTATATGCCACATCTGTTAAAAGTGGTTTTACCTCTTGTACCATACTCTACTATGCGACGGTATTACTTATAATGTTTGTGTATTTGTTTTTACTTCACGCGTTGAAGCCATCTTGTGACGTGATTCATTTGTTAGGCTTGTTAGCTCCATCTGGTGTTAGCAATTTGCGGCAGTATTATTCTTTTTGTTTAAAAAAAATGCTAGTTATTTTATTTAATTTTGGTTCTTTGTCCTCCGGCTAGCTTTTGGGTCGAGCACTTCTCTTTATACAGGTTGTGTAAACGGAAAGCAATCTTTTATCCAAAGATAACACTGATGAAAGAATTTCTTTTATACTTTTATTGTCGAACACTTTCACTATCACATTTACACATTGGTCTAGACACTCGCCAAACTGAAACTGTTATAATAACTTCATTACTGATAATTCTTAATTCGCGTACTTCAACTTTTTGTATAATTAACTTTATAACACTTGAGATTTTTCATAATTCTGTTACGCGTAACCTACAAATTGATATCCGAAGTGTGCCGTACAAATACTTTCGACGAACTGACGGGAATGCGACGTGTAGTGTACAAAGAATTTTGATGAACTGGCCAACTGACGGACTTTACCTCTAACCTAGCTCTATTTATACTCCCACTCCCCGATATGCCTAAAGATTATAACTGAACTGCAATTGGCTAATAAAGCGCGCCAACATTAGCGTCTATTTTTATATCCAATGAAAATTATGAATACATATGCTCTAGGGAAACGTTCCAGAAGATTCTAAACGCGCCAACATTACGTAACTTCCTCGTTTCCAATAATGATAAACAGCTCACCCCCTCGCTGCATTATTGCACGCTATTATTGTCAGTTTCAGTAAGGCAGTATAAACTTACTTCCCAACAATAATTACAATAAACAAACATCTCAAATCAATGTCACATAATAATGCATATTCATACTATAATCATTATTTACATTTAAGTAATTTGTGCTACAAATTACTGCATCAACTATTATATATTGCGAGCTGAACAACCCGCCATTTAGAACTCCCGAGTATGTGCGTGGTAAGCGAGCGGTAATACGGTTTTACAGTTTCATATAATTTTTACTGGTATTATTTGAGAAATTATATGTGCAGCTCCAAAGTGTTCAAATAACACCAGATGCGATGCAAACGAAGGAGGGAAGGAAGGAAGAAAGAAAGAAAGAAATTGTTAACGAAACCGTAAACGTCAATAGGGAGAAGTAGAGTACGCATCACTAAGGGGCCCCCGGAACTGGGGTAGAGCAAAGCAAGTATTCCAGTGTGGCGCTTTATGCTTCTAACGTGACTGGGGAGGAGGGGATGGGGGGAAGGCCGTAAGGGTTTAATATTAATCACAGTAATAAATTTATGAACAAACCCATTTTATTCATTAATTTTATTCTAAACTTCTTCAAATTGTAAAAATGAAACATTGGATACAATGTGTATCCCTAGTGCCCTTTGCTTCGTAAATTATCTGCATTTCTGTTAGTTTATCCATAAACTAGTTTTTACCTACTACCTATAGTTATGCTGTTCACAGTCTCACACACACACACACACACACACACACACACACACATGCGCGGACCTAATTTTTTTCAGGGTGCCCTCAAAACGAGTATTAAGGTGAAATCTCGGCATAGAATTTTGGGTAGTTATAATAGAGTATATGAGTATAATAATCTGGAGAAGGAGGGAAAATAATGTTAAGGGTTTTTGGAAAGAAGCTAGGCAGAGGTTTGAAGATATAGAGATACAAAATTTATTTAGTAACATTGGGAAGAAAATTTCCTTGGAATCATATCTATTAATAAAAAATCTGATGTGTTACACTCACATGACTTTCTCTACTCTTGTACAATCTATTTTTACAAACGCTTATTCTCCATATGCTTTATGTTAATCGAGATATCGAGATGTTAATCTTATTGGTAATTTTCTTGTAGATGCAAGGGGAATATGGTAGGTTTTAAGCGATGGTCAAATGTTTTAAGAGCTGGTTGCTATACGGCGCATTCCATTCTCTTTGCAAGTCCAGGACATAAAAAAATGAATAACGAATTTGAGAAAAAGTATAAGTATTGGAAAATTTAAGGGAATAACAAGCAATATCTCGAAAACGGTTCACTCAACAAAAGAAATGTATATGACATAAGTTGTGTATTTTAACGCGATCTACATTGTTTGTGTAGTAAAATTTTGTCTATCTCTTATGGTTTACCAGTTATGCAAAAGTCGTTCACAATGAAGAATACTTTTGGGGACATTCCCAGAAAATTCGAGATATACATTTCATTTCTCATGACATTATCTTAAACATATGATATTTTAATCAAAATCGTTAGAGCCATTTTTGAGAAAATTAAAATTTTCGAAAAATGTACCATGTAAAGGGTAGTCTGGGGTGGGGGGATTTTCTTGAAAACCTTCGTGTCGCATCTCTGGAAGATACTGAACCTAAATACCAAGTTTGGTGTTTATCCGACTGTTCGTTTTTGAGTTATGCTGTTCACAGACACACACACACAGACACACACACACACAGACACACACACGGACATGTTTCCAAAAATGCTTTTTTTGGATTCAGGGGGTCTCAAAACATGTATTTCCGGTGAAATCTCGGTATCGAAATTTTGGGTGGAATGCAATACTTCCCCTACTTACTATACGTAGTAGAGAAAGTAAAAATGTATGGGCTAGAGAACAGTATGTGGATAACTCAAATAAGGAACAAAGAGAAAGTATATCCTGGGTACGAGCAGGTGTATGGAGACTAATAGGAATGAGAAATGGGTTCCCACAGAACCAGTGTTCAATATGTGGGGAAAGAGAAGATTTAGAACATATCGTTTTTGACTGTAAAGGTACACAGCATTGGAGAAAGCAAGCTATAAATGGGAAATGGTTAAAACTGGACAGGAAAGTAGCTTTAAGCAAGATTTTTAACAAGGATAGTAAAAAGGTAGGAGAATACTTGTCCAAAGTAAAAAAAGAAATGGTTATGGACAATAAAAAGAGATGTAAATTAATTTCATCAAGTGATGTTAAGTTATGTAATTATATTATTATATTAGTATTATAAGATTATTATTTTGGTATCATTACTATTATTTTTTACTATTATTTTTATTATTATCATTATTATCATCATTTTATGTTATAATAAGAGTGTAATTTGGGTAGAATATGGCAAGATAACAGCTTGGGCTGATGTATAGCCATATTCTAAGGAAGATTGCAAGCACAAATAAATAAAACAAAACAAATATGAGTATAATAGAGATCTGGAATTTTTGTTTTTACGTCCCATTACACCTCCCTTTGGGAGAGGTTATTAAAATACTACATAACCTATTGCATATTACAGAATTGAAAATATTTCTGTGATTGTGTTTGTCTTTTTTAATGTGTAACGTTAATCGCAAATCGCCTGGGCTAGATCAAATTAATATGCTTTATATATCTAACCCAAGCTTTTGACAGAGTAAAATTCATTGATGCGATAAGATTGCTACAAAATAAAAACATTGACCCAAAAATTACTATTATTAAATAACTAAATACTAATAAATATACAAGAATAAAGTACACGGAAAACTAACAGGAAAAAATTTCCGTATCAGTAGATATAAGGCAAGGAGATAGTGTAAGTCCAAGTTTAATTAATGTAATAATGTATGAAATCATAAGAGAAACAAAGCAAGTTAGTAGTGGTATTAAACTGAGAAGCAAGGAAATAAAAAGTTCTATTGTATGCGGAAGATGTGTTGCTATTATCATAAAATGAGAATTATTTACAAAATCTGCTGTATAAATTGATTGGGGGAGCTCTGCCAAGCAGCTACGAGTTTAGCTAATGGAAGGAGAGTGTTTACTTGTTATGAGTGAAATAAGAGGTCAAGACGTGCGATAGTGAAAGACTCTTACCTGTTTCCCACTCTATGCGCTATGCACGTCACGACTTCAGCATACTGTGTACCCCTCCTACGAGCTAAAGTTTTACCTGAGAGATAAGCTAACCCACCGCACTATCCAAAATGTTGCTGAACAGACAGTAACGCAAATACCAACGGAAAGAAACTGGGTCGCTCACAATATCAAAAGAAGCTGTTAGATGTAAACCAGCAGTAAACAACAAAAGTATAGAGCAAGTAATGACTTTCATTTGCTTGGCTGTTAATATTACTGGCAATAGGAATTTAATTGTAGAAGTGAAATCACAGGTAAGAAAGTCATTGATGATATCCGAGGATGAAGGGACATTATTTGCAGAAATAAATACCTTATGAGCAAAGAGAGCAAAACCAGAATATATAAAAATTGTGTCAGACCAGTGATTACGTATGTAGCGGAAACAAGAGCTGAAACAAAGAAACCAGAACAACTTCTTACAACAAATAAAATTAAAATACTAAGATCAATAATAGGGCAGCGTGTTATAAAAGGACCAATGAAAGAATAAGAAGCACCTACACGTGGAATTACAGACGTTACAAGATGTATAAAACATAGGAGAAAATTTTGGATGAAAATCGGCTCCCGAAACTTTCGATGAACCTCAAACCAGACACACTACGACCAGTGGGAAGATCGCCAACACGATGGAAACAGAGTGTAACAGCAGTAAAATAAGGCAGCTGAAACAAACAGGACATTGTTAGTCCTTAGTTAGTTTATACCGGATAGCGCGTTTGCCTAAGCAGAACTGCAAAGGGGACTTCATATCGACAGAGAGAAGGCCCTAAATGAAAGACCGATGCTTAAAACCGAACACTTTAACTGCCATTACTGGTCCCAGAGCTCATTCAGTTATATCAAGCATTCCAGTTTGATTCCCGGCTTTGCGCCAGAAAGTTATCTTTAAACAAAAATATATCACGGTATGCCCAAAGTCTGGTATTTGAATATGAGAGTACCTATGTATGTGTGTGGGAGGGGGATATTATAGGTTCTTTAATAAGCAATTCGCTCATTAAAAGAATTCAGTACTGTCGCTTGACGCAAACCTAAGCACACGTGTTAAGCCATTTAGTTCCATGACAGTTAATCTAAAATCGCACAACCATAATGCACCAATTGGTGCCGAAAAATTAACAAGATTAAACGAAATTTTATTTTATTATATTTATGTACCCTTAAAGGTGCGATAAAATTAAATTATTTTCTATTAGTACATTAATCATAATAAGCATGTGCAAAAACATGCCGGCCTAAGTGGACGAATTGATGTAAGGACCTCTCCTACCTGGAATGATCCATTATTTCTAATACTATTTCTATACTTCCAAAAAAGAAAAAGAATAAAGAAAAAAGGTGTGCAGAAGACAGATGTCGCGTCTGAAAATGTTGAGAACACTGTTTTCGAACCACAGCTGCGTTTTGGCGCGTCTCCGCATTCGTTGTAACCATATCAGTGTGTTCGTTCTTGATTAACATTACCTTTCTGTCTGAATGACCTGGCTCGAACTGTATGCAGGCGACTACGCGACTCTTATCGGTACGAGACTACCACGTAAACACTTGCAGGCAGGAGCACTATATCAGTGACCTTTTGCTTTGTACCTGCACTGCCCCTTTGAACAGCAGTGATGTGACAACTTATTTTGAATCTATGTATGCGAGAAACTTAAAACTGCAAAGGACGGCTTGTTTGGGCCACCTGGTATTTTATATATATATTTTTAAATATTTGTACATTTTTATACACAATCCTTTTTACAATATTCCACTTTTAAACTAACTTAACCTATGTACAAATTTTCTTGCCAACTATGCTGCTCATTTTGCCTGACACCCTAGCCTTATGGCTCAGCTGAGCAACCCTTGCTACCCTTAATCACCTATGATCCATCCTCTCCCTCCTCCGTTTTCCCTTCTACCTTTCTTATCTCTCTTACTTTTCTGATGCATTTCTTCTTCACTTTCTTTAAGAACTCCCCCATATTCTTATTTTCCTTTTCTTCTTTTCTTGTTAACATTTTAATTGCTACTATTTTTCCATCCATATTTCCTCCCATACCTTTTGTCTATACTGCTAATTCTTTGCACTCCGTCATATAATGCTCTGGGCTTTCACTGCCTCCGCATAGTTCACAAATTCCGCTTTTTCAGCCTCTTAGCCCTCTCAGGTACATTGGCCCTGTTCTCATCCATGCAAACGTTTCTTTTTCCGCTCAATTGCAATAATCCACATACCCTTCTCTTCCCAATTTCCTTTTTACTAATCTATAGAACCCTAATGATTTTTTAATCTCTAAGATTCCCCAAATCTCTTATCTTTCTATGTCCTCCACTCTGTTTTTTATTGTTATCCAGAAGCCGTTGCTCTTTCTTTCCCCTACTCTCCAAATATCTCCCATTCCTATCTTCTCCATAATTTCTTCTACTCCTGTCCACCAGCTATTTTTATTTTACGTACTCTTTTGTTCTTCCATACATATCTTTAAAATTTCGCCTTCATCCTTCTTCAGGCATCTAAACCAAAATTTCAGTATTCTTTCAGTATCACTCCCTTTCTTCTTGTTCTTCCTAATTCCACTATATATATATGTAGAGAGAGAGAGAGAGAGAGAGAGAGAGAGAGAGAGAGAAGTTTTCACATTAAGAGCCAGTGAATTCCTTTGAAATTATTTTGGATAAATAAATGCACGTGACTGTTACGAATCAGATCTTTTATCCCAGTGCAGTTGGATGTAGCAATGTTAATATCAGTTATTTATCCAAATATGAAAATTGCGATACATTTTTAAAGCCTCATCTATATTTTGTGAAAAACAACGTTACCCCCTGACACTTTCCCCCTCAGTAACCGACATGCACACTGCGCTGGAGTTGTGCTTTCACAATTTATCACACGCTGTAATTTTTATATAATGTACCATGAAAATGCGCTTTATATGTGGTACTAACGCTGATTACATTTCCCTCTGCAGCTCGCACTCAGAATTAGTTTTGTTTGCTTGGATCTCTACTCTTCGTTTGTCGTTCTCGACTAACAAGAGAAGGGGATTGGACGCTGCTCAGAAGGGAATTTGAACACTGTAGGGATGTTGGTTTATTTTCACGGGTCACCATTCTTTGTGATCTGTCAAAGCATTTGTTTGATGCTCAAATACGTCATTCGTTCCGCTTTAGTACTGGCGCTCGAAATCGATACTGCAGATAAACAACGAAAAGAATTCTAAATGGACCACGAAGCATATTAAAACTGAAAACTTCTTAAGGCGGTATGCTATTATAAAATAATTTAAATTCCAAATGTTTTATTAATTTATTCATACATAAATACCAGGTGCCCAAAACAAGCCATCCTTTGCAGTTTTATATTTCCAGCATATACATAGGTGCAAAAGAATTTGCCGCATCACTGCTGTTCGCGTGCATGCAGTTCGAGCCAGCTCATCCAGACAAAAAGGTAATTTCACCAATAACGAACACACAGATATGGTTACTATCTGTGCGAAGACACACCAAAATGCAGCTGAGACTCGAAGGTTGTGTTCTGAGTATTTTCAGACGTGATATTATCGTCTTCATGCACTTATTTACGTACAGAAATGATATTAAGAAATGATAGATCATTCTAGATAGAACGTGGGCCTGAGAGGCCCTTACATCAATCCTTCTTCCAAGGTGGGCATGTTGCTTATGCTTATATGAATAATGCACTAATAGAAAATAATTTCATTCTACCTCACCTTTAAGGATACATAAATATAATAAAAATAGAATTTTGTTTAATCTTGTTAAGTTTGCGGCACCAATTGGTGTCATATAGTTGTACTGATTGTAGATTAACTGTCATGAAACTAAATGATTTAACATGTGAATTCTTGTTAATGAGCAAATTGCTTATTAAATAACAGATAATTCCTCCCACACACATACGTAGGTACTCTCACATTCAAACACCAGACTTTGGACATACCGTGAAATGTTTTTGCTTAAAAACAACTTTCTGGAGCCCAGCCGGAAATCGAACCCGGAGCACCTCATATAGCAGGCAGTTTCTCTACCGAATGAACTCTGGAACCAGTAATAGCAGTTAATGTGTACGTTTTCAAGCACTGATCTTTCATTTAACGGTCTCCTCTGTCGGTATGGATTCTCCTTTGCAGTTCTGCTTAGGCAAACCTTTTGGCATGCGCGCTATCCGGTACTTCAACTAAGAAGGGCTTCTGTGGGCCACCTGGTCAGTTGAACCTCACTTATTCGTTATTCACTCCTACTTTTTCGCAGATATAGCTAAATTGTTTAGGCACCGAACTGTGTCCATATACATGTGACGCGGTGACTATGGCCCAAGGTTAACGGGAGGTCGTCAGGGCAATCCGTCGTAAACAAAGATAAGTAGCGCTCGCCAGTGTAAACACCGGAAGCACTATCGCTGGATAATCAGAATCTTTTGAAATTTTCCCCTTCTTGAACGTGAAATTTTCATTGTCTATATAAGCGAGCGTTCTCGCGAGAGCAGTTAGTAGTCAGTGAGCGAGCGAGTTGGCGGGTGCGTTTCCGGTGCGACGGAGTGTGCCGTTCTCCGAGCGAACTTGTGGCGACTGCAGCAGGTGCTACTGCGTAGGTAGAATTCTGGAGTCTTGTGTTCGACTCCCCAGTGACTGAACCGTCCGGAAGAAGAGGCTACATCCTGAAGGAAATGAAGTGATGGGGAATTGAAGTAGTTCACCTTAGTTAAGTGATAGTGTGAACTAAGTGACATTGCAATGAATAGCTGAACTAGATAAAAACAGTAAAGTGACTTTCAGAATTTAGTGGAGTATCGGTTGAAAAACTGGACAAAGTCACAATATTTAGCTCGATTACAGTTTTTCGGTTTTACTTACTCATTTACACGTTATATTTATGTTGTGTTTAGATATATTATGCGTGTTTGTGTATACCGTATACCTGCAGACTCAACACAAAACAGTAGGCATGTTGTCCGAGGCATCGATATTTTTGGAACGCATTATTGCTGCGCACGTGTGAATACGGTCGGGTTGCCCAAGGTTGCATCTGATGATACCGAGGATGTGATGGCCTAAATAATGAAAGTGTTCCCAGTGTGCATGAGGCAATTCAAACTCTAGAAATCACACAACGATTTCTACCATCGCAAAGTCTAAATGATGACAACACTTATGTGATTAGTGGATATAAATACTTATGTGGAAAAACCAAAGAACCAAAGACAAATTGACATTGTTTTTAAAATTGGTGTAAAACAACAACATTCAAGTACACTAAATAATATATTTATGTTTATTGTAATGTTTGTTTAATTTAGTGCTTCCTAATATTGAATAATGCGTAACTATTTTTAGAAATAATATTATAAAATAGTTTCAGTTAGTTTCAGTTACACAAGAAAATTCACTATGTTTTCTCATTTATACATTATTTCAGCTGTCTCCCTTTGATAACGTATAACTGAGGTTATATTGTAGTAAGAAAAGTGCAAGTGTTGTTTTGTGAACGTGCTGAACTCTAGAATCGCTGAATCACTTGCTGTTTTATTGCTCTGTAAAACATTTCTAGGGGAAGTTATGAGTTATAGTATGTAATTTATGCACAGGCATGTGTGATAAAGGGCAGCTATAAGAAAATACCGAACGACATATCTCCACTTCTCACATTCGGGAAGTTCCAGTTTCAATTTCCATTGGACCGGCCACTTTGGCCTTGGTTTTTTGCGGTTTTCCTTGGTTGGCAAGCGAATGCTGAGGCGGATTATATAATTCTGCGAGTTTTCCTGTCCCCGTAGTTCTTGTCATTTTATTATGTTTCAGGGTCGAAGGATCAGGCGAGGACGGCGGGCGAAGAGTATTGTTGGAATTTGCTTTGTGGAACGGTCTGCTCCAGCGTTCGGTGTGGGAGGGGCCCTCAAAGGCCCGTGGGGAGAGGTAGACTTGTCAGGATGTAATATCTGGAGACGTTAGGGAACTCGCCTGTGTCCGAGCCTGAACCAATATGCAGTTCGTATTCTTGTGATGAACCTCAGGTTGCCTCGCTTTTTATGTAACAGATCAGCGAATCAACATCAATGGATATATTGTTTATCAAACAGTGCCGTGATATAGCCGCTTGCAATCGCTGTGAGAAGAAAGTAGAGAAAAATTACTGACTTTATGAAATAGTCTTTGTAAATACTGTAATGCATATTTTATCATTGTATAGAGTAGTAGGTTTTTATTAAATATTATTATATGTATTTGGAACACAATTATTTTCTTCCTTTCGCTGCTTAAATTAATTACAATCGATTATCCGAAAAAATACGTTCCCGAAACGGCTCTGCCCTCTTTGGTTCGGTTAAGCAAGGTTCTACTGTATCTATAATACCGCATAGAGAAAGGCGTGAGTAACATTTTCAAATATTCATTGAAAATCTAAGAAAAAGATGTGATATTTCGGACAGCTTTCAAATTAAAACAAAATTGCACGACTTGGAATTCCATAGATTTGACCAATCTCTAATATATTTGAAAGAACTTCTTTCACCCCGTTTGTCAAAACCTTCATAAAGGGTTTGCAGTCCATATTGAGAAATGTAATAGGGTGATAAATAGAAAATACAGTGTTCTTAGAAATTCGAATTGGGATTCTATCAGAGAACTTCACAGAAAATTGATTTTGGATGTATATATCGTTAAACACTTCTACTGTTTGAGTACTTTCTAAAAAAACCTTTGAGAATTATGTATGTTCATCTGCCCCGGATGCGGTATCATCTTACGGTGCGTTTAACACATTGTAACAGAAAGTGTTTGTATCGTTTTGTAGCATGAAGGATTTTAGCATAGTTTGGTTCAGTTGGTTGTGTAGACTTGTACAAATATTACAGAATATCTATACTACACCATTTAAGGATATACTAATTTAGACGAGAGGGAGTGCGAAATTGGAATAGAATGGTGCTCGAGGGCGTTCCAGAAATGCTACCTTCAGATTTATATGGCTGTGGAACCTGGGTCAGACTTAGCCTGACCACGCCCGGCCCTTCTGGTGAAGTTTTACTCGTTACTAGGTACGCGGTGGAACGGGTGGAAGTATTTTTAATTTTTTATTTGTGTCCTAGTTTGTGCCGAGGAGTATCATCCTCAATTGATTCATTTTCTCACGATTTGCGTGCCAGCCTCGGATCACTCGTGTAGATCGGACCCCTATCGCCGTTCACTTGGGCCCTGGCACCTGATAAAAGGTCTCTAGCTGCTGAAGAAGACTGCCTCCGTTATGCCTGCGTTGCTATGGCTGTTTTATAAGAGGGTCGTTGATGCATTATACAGAGGTTCTTCGATGTACCTAATTGAAAGTCCATAACCATCGCTGCATAGCATTGTGTGTTTCTGTTACTCGAACATGGTGCCGTTAATGCATGTCGAAACCGCGCCGTTACTGCTATGCGGGCCACTGACATCTATCCGTCCCGTTATTGGTAGCGTGTGCGTATTTGAGAGGTTACGTACATATGCATCGAACGAACACTCTGGAGCCGTAATTATGTGCAACATACCCTATGTAAGGCGCTTTGCTTCGCGTGCGTCTGAATATTTGGCGTGATCCTGACCTACACTTACTGTCCCCTGTGTTTACGTCTGTTGCCTTGTCCCCTAATTTCACCTGCGTCTGATTACTGTTATTTACCTTTGTCGCCCTCCCCGGACTATGTTTAGCAGGGGCTGAACCATAGACATGCTGCCACCGGAAATGAATTTGTTGGGAATATGATTCCAGGTTTCTCTGTATAGGGGCCTTGTCCTGCATATTCCACGTGTTATAGCATATGCTTCTCGCTACTCCATACGCGCTTCTTAACACTTGTGTTACGAAGGCGATACTGAAAAGTTTTAGAATGCCATGTTTCCAAACACAAATGAAAGTTGTTTATGTTTGATAGCTACTTTCTAATGTTTTTCGAGTTGATTGCCATGTATCTTGTTCGATTTGCTGTAATAGTTTTTTAATTATCATCATTTAAAGATTTTGTGTTCACACAAAAATAAATTTGACTAGAGAACCTTTCAGGGATATGATTTTTACGATTTTAAATCATCATTAACGTCTAAACAATATGAAGATCGGCTCAGGAATGCATTTGGCAAAGAAGTCACACTTAAGGCAATAATTTATAATTGGTACAGTGAATTAAAAGAGATTGGCTTTTTCTTAATAATAAATTTCGTGAAGGACTCCCAAGAACAGCTGTTAAAGGTGGAAATATTACCGCTGCTCGAGCAGTGCTTGAAGAAGATCGACGGGCATCTTATGAATTTATTTGGGCGACATTGGGCATTGGTATGAATCAAATCCAAAACATTCGTCAACAGTTAGACGTGAGAAAACCTTTTTGTCCACATAATGGATGTATTCCACATATATTGACTACAGATCTAAAACATCAATACATTCACTGGTGCCAATTTTGGTTTGTAATATTGATACTGATGTTGAATCTTGGATTTATTATTATGATCCTGAAAAGAAAAGTCAATCGAATCACTGGATCTTTCGAACAGAACCTAAGCCTACAAACTTCCGACGAATTCACAGTACTGGTAAGAAAATAGTCGCTAGTTTTTTTTCTCTAAAATGGAACATATTGCTACAATAGCATCAGAAGTTTGACGTACCGTTACTACCGATTGGTATACAAATGTCTGTTTACTGCAAATTTTTACTTTCTCTGCTACGTATAGTAAGTAGGGGAAGTATTGCATTCCACCCAAAAATTCGAT
This sequence comes from Deroplatys truncata, assembly GCA_030765065.1. Classification (NCBI taxonomy): domain Eukaryota; kingdom Metazoa; phylum Arthropoda; class Insecta; order Mantodea; family Mantidae; genus Deroplatys; species Deroplatys truncata. The sequence goes on from CM060989.1 coordinate 36,056,589, forward strand.
ACCGAGATTGCACCGGAAGTACATGTTTTGAGACCCCCTGAATCCAAAAAAAAACATTTTTGGAAACATGTCCGTGTGTGTGTCTGTGAACAGCATAACTCAGAAACGAACAGTCGGACAAACACCAAACTTGGTATTTAGGTTCAGTATCTTCCAGAGATGCGACAAGAAGGTTTTCAAGAAAATACCCCCACCCCAGATTAACCTTTACATGGAACATTTTTCGAAAATTTTAATTTTCTCAAAAATGGCTCTAACAATTTTGATTAAAATATCATATGTTTAAGATATTTTAATGACAAATGAAATGTATATCTCGAATTTTCTGGGAATGTCTCCAAAAGTATTCTTCATTGTGAACGACTTTTGCATAACTGGTAAACCATAAGAGATAGAGAAAACTTTTACTACACAAAAAATGTAGATCGCCTTAAAATACACAATTTATGTCATATACATTTTTTTTGTTGAGTGAACCATTTTCGAGATATTGTTTGTTATTCCCTTAAATTTTCCAATACTTATACTTTTTCTCAAATTCGTTATTCATTTTTTTGTCCTGGTAATGCAAAGAGAATGGAATACTCCACATAGCAACCAGCTCTTAAAATATTTGACTATCGCTTAAAGCCTAGCAATTCCCCTTGCATCTACAAGAAAATTCGCAATAAGATTAACATCTCGATTAACATGAAGTAGATGGAGAATAAGCGTTTGTTAAAATAGTTTGTACAAGAGTAGAGAAAGTCATGTGAGTGTAACACATCAGATTTTTTAAACAGTTCGTGAAAAAACGCCCAAAAGTAAAAATAATGTTACATCATGACAACGCATCGTCACATACAGCAAAACTAACAACTGAGTATCTGGATGCCCTAAAGGTCAGCACCATGGAACCCCCACCATATAACCCTGACCTAGCACCTTGTTATTTCTTTTTGTTTCCAAAAATTAAAGATAAAATCCGTGGAATCACTTACTCGTCATCAGATGAAGCAGTGGATTATTATAAAAACCTAGTTTTCTGAAGTGCCTCAGGAAGAGTGGCATCATTGCTTTAAGGACTGGTTTCATCGAATGCAAAAATGTATTGATGTTAAAGGGGAATATTTTAAAAACAATAAAATCATTTAAATGTTTTAAAACTAATCCTTGTTTGATTTTCTAAACATTTTCAGTGTTGCCCTCGTAGTACATTGTTTTCTTTTTTAAGAGGCAAGTTAAAATGTTTACAATATTACGTTACTTTCAGCTCGCTGGGTGTTGACCATATTGATACTGTTATCAGAATACTGAAAATTGACATCGTATCACCCTCTTGTTTATGCAATAAATGTTCTGAAAATATATGTACTGAAAATCTAATTTTATATAAACCGCTCGTTCTACTATGTGCAGTGTCATTCCAACTTTATCAGCAGTGAATTACAAATAATCCGCGAACCAATTGCTGTGCATGTTCCGGGAAAACGATTTTAATTGAGTTTTTTCGTTGCAATGTTGTCATCTTTTTAACATACTCTTGATTACCAAGAAATTGAAAAATGATTGGCTGTGACAATACCTTTCTGAAAACGTGTAAGCTTTGTACGAAAATCAATGCGAAGTAAAACATGAGAAACGCAGTATCATTTTACCGATAGTCATGGTATTCGCTGTTGAGCGTAATGTTTACATTGGAGTTCGTAATCTTGTCACGAAATGCAGTATCATTTTACTGATAGTCATGGTATTCGCTGTTGAGCGTAATGTTTACATTGGAGTGCGTGACAGCTCAGTGTCATTCTAACATCTAGCTGAAAACACCCAAGTTACTGTAAATTCCAATGTGGAGCAAATAACAATACGACATTTTTCCGTGCGTAGATTTAAAAGAGAAGGTTAAATAATGCATAGACTCTTCAAGAACTTGATAACTAAATCAGGCAAGTACTTATCGAAATTATAGATAGAGAGTTGCAGAAGTTGTTTCAGAATTTTCTAGGCCGTTGTAATCTCTGAATTCAGAAAGATGGACATTATCTTCAAAATATGCTTTGATAAAAGCTAAGATCAACGTTACGTCTTAGTAGTGCATTATTTGTATGAGACGGTAGGCCTAATTTCCGCCATTCACCGCACTTGAGTTTTTGTATCGTGCAAGAGCGCGCTCTCATCTCCCCAGTAAACGGCGCTGCACGGCCCGCTAGAACGCCAGCAGGTTTGAAATGGTCCTCACTGTACATTGGAATAGTTGCTCAGTGGTAATGATGTTTACTGAAACATTAGCTTTTACTTTGACTTGTCTTTAAATTCGCACGCGCACCACACACATACACACACAAACAGACTCTGGGGAGAATTGTCAATAATCTTGGCTAAAGAAAAATCCCTACCTCCAGCCGGATTGGAAACAGGGCCATCTAGATTTGGAGGCTAGCGTGCAAATCACCAGCCAAAGAGGCAGACAATTCGTAATCTAGTCCCGAGGTTTGATGGCGACGTACAATACATACGAACATAGTGCTGATTCCTATTTGGTTCCCTGCATTGCTTTGTGTAGTAGTGATGCTGTGCTATGGACAGATAGGTGTACGTAATCTCATAACACTACATATAATTGTTTCTCTATATAGTGGTTTTCCGGAAATTAGGCTTTATTTTCCACGATCTGAAAGTATAAATCAGAGAAGCTGCAGAAGGTTAATAAGCCGACACAAGCATCTGGTCTATGTCTACTGATTCGGATAGTGTTTAGCAGCACTTAAATTACCAGGCTGAGCCTGATCTCAGCCATCATGTACATACATAACACGTATTGGACAGACATACTTCTATAGCGCACAAACATCTCCTCAACCGTGACCTTCCTCCTGTATGTGACCTATGCAGATCCAAACTCACAGTTCATCATCTCGTTACAACCTGCTATCGCTATGTACAACACAGAGAAAGATGTGACATCCCCAGCAGCGTACCAGACACCCTAAACTCAGCACAACAAAGAACTTTATGAAAGCGACAAAATTGTATAACAATATGTAACACACCTATCTAGAGAATTTAATGTTGTATGTGCTATTATTGTTTAAAATATTGTATTTTCATTGTAATCATGTTCTGTATTCTAAAGAAGTCGCAAAATTACTTTAAAGTTGAAGTTACAATAAAGAATACATAATGATAATAATATGTGTATCGCCTGATAGATTTCCTAGGCGCCAGTGCTTTTCAGATGTTTATATTAGTTTTATAGAAATGCATTTTTACAGATTTTTATTTCTGTAGCTATTATGTTGTTATTATTATTATTATTACTTTCTCTGCTATGTATAGTAAGTAGGGGAAGTACTGTATTCCGCCCAAAAATTCGGCGTCAAGATTTCACGAAATATGTTTTGAGGCCCCCTGAATTAAAAAACAGTACTTTTAGAAAAGGTCCGTGAGTGTGTCTGAGCAGCATAACTCAGAACCGCAAAGTCGGATAAACACCAAACTTGGTATTTAAGTTCACTATCTTCCAAGAATGCGACACGAAGATTTTCAAGAAAATCCGCCACCCCCAACTACCCCTTACATGGAACATTTTTCGAAAATTTTTATTTAAAAAAATAGCTCTAACGATTTTGGATAAAATACCATATCTTAAACATATTTACATAACAAAATGCATATCTTGGATTTTCTGGGAATAGCCTGTTAAGTCCACTTCATTCGGAAGGAATTTTGTATAATCTTGTATAACTGGTAAACTTTAAACGATAGACGAAAACGTACTACACAAAAAAATGTAGATCTCTTTAAAACACAATTTATTTGAAATACGTTTTTGCGGCATAAGCCATTAATGAGATATCCATTATTATTGGTTCGAATTGTTCATTTTTTGGTCATTCTTTAAAATCCTTTCAACATTCAGTTGTTTCTCACGATTGCATGGAATTTTAAGGCCAGCATATAGCGTCCAGTTCTTAAACATGTGACTATCGCTGTTATGTTTTATCTTAACGAAATGTTTAATGTAGGTATTTCTACAAAGGTTTATTTGGTTTGAAACATAGTATACATAAAAATATGTTTTAGTAAGAATAGTTTGTATACTGATTAATAAACGATAGAAGGTCGAGAAAGTCACGTGAATGTATCACATCAGATTTTCTTAGGCTTCGTTTCGCATAGAAGACGCATTGCACACAGTACACTTTTGTAGCAGTGAGCTTCACAAGCACTAAAATTGGCAGATATAATCACTAATAAAACTAACATGGTAAATCTAACGTAGTATATATTGTAACATTCATATGTAATTCTCTCGTGTGTAATAAAGCAGGAAAGTTTAATTGCCTGCGGTTAGAAATATTCAGACATTATTCCTAGTAAAATTCCGCACACATGAGGCAAAGTCAATTTTTCTGTAGCGTTGCGTTGACTCAAAATTATCTTACGTGTTTAAAATTTGTAGTGAAGTTTCCAATAAGATTTCTGAAATAAATCTTCCGATGTATGATGAGGAGAGTGTTTTACTATCTTTCCAAATGTTTTAACGAAAATCGTGTGGTTACTTTCTGTCCTACAAATCATTAGTAGCAGATATGAATTATTTGTATGCCAATTCTAGTATTTCTGGTTATTTCATTTCACACTGATGCAGTTCACATCTCAGTGCACTTAGGATCATTTATCAGTATCAAAATGTACATATTCAGATCCAAAATCAACAGCTATTTGAATTAAGGAAGTGAAATATGGCCTGCTCAAGCTACTAAATAGTCTATGTCCGCAGTATATATTTCAACGTGCTCATCTCGAAAGGTCTGCTTCATTTTGTAAGTTAAGTGAGCTTTACCGGTGCTAGAACTAGCTTGGGAGCATTCTCGTATTGCGAGAACTGATTGTCCAGCGGTCTTTTTTTAAAATATTGACACTTCTATAAGATATATTCAGTGTTCTGAGAAATTTGGAAAATTTCATAGGAATCAGAAATTTCGCAAACCTCGACTTGGAAAGTTATTTAAATTTTAAGTCGTCCTCCGTGGTGTAGTTGTTATCATGCTAGTCTCTAGTTCCCGAGGTCGCGGTTTCAAACCCGGCGGAGAGCGATGGATTTTTTTCGGGCGTAAAAATACTTAGCATAGCTTCCTTCGGAAGGGAAGTAAAGCCGGTGGTCCCGTGTCTTAGATTTACGCACGTAAGAGAACCTCAAGCTTGATAAGGAGGCCTCTGAGCAAAAATTCCTGTCTTTCACGCCCAATATAAAATGGGACGCTAAGAACCACAGTAGTTAAAGCGCGTCCATAAATAAAAAAACTCAACTCAATTTAACTTTTAAAATTGAAACCCTATAAGGTAACTGTAGTTCAGGAATTGCAACCACGCGATGTGAGTAGAGTTAGTTTCTGCAATTGCATGTTGATTATTAATGATCGTTCTATTGAACCGTGTTTCATTTATTTGTTTTAGGAAGTAACATGGTTTAATTTACAGGGCCAGTAATAATTAATACGTTTTTTATGCAAATTTTCTTAAAAGGTGTGAGAGGTGTTTGCCGGCACGAGGACATAATTTCCAACATTTTCTAGGACGAAAGTATGCGGTTATAAGTCAGCAGTACTTGGTGTTTTAACGAAATACATGCTTTCAGACAATCGCACACACTAGCCTGATTCTAATGCTGCAATTCACTACACCTTTGCTAGGCTAGGAGTTCCCGCAAAGAAAATTGGAAAGATTACAACTTAAGCCCAACTTGTGCTGTTTTCCCCCTCCCCCTTGATCATGGCTTATACAACCACCTCAAGAACGGCCCAATGCTTCAAAAATGATGACGTGGGTCATCGAGAGAAACAGTTAACATCCGAAGCTTCGAGAAAGATGTCGTCATGCATGACGTAATTCATCATTCCACAACTTAAAGCACCGTGCAGAGTTACAATTGGCTGGTTTGCTTCACGCCACTGACGCCAGCGCTATTACGCTCGTGGTCAACTTCAGCAACTCCTGGGTAGGCAGCAGTGGCACTCTTCGGCCAGGGACCGAGACTCGTATTCTGGTTTTGTGACGGCGAGATTTGACGTAAACCACCAAGAGCAACCTTTTGGCTTTTCTAAATTATTTTCAGCTGTTTGGTAAGCTGAAAAATTTATCCTTTATACTCTTGGTGTTTCTAAATTCACATTTACGGGAGAAGCATTCATATTTTTCACTTCGTGTAACATTGCATTGTATTATTTGTTGTGTGATAAATATTCCCGTTTTCTAGGGCAACTTAAATTGTAAAAAGGTGAAAGAGTATATTACATTGTCGGCTCCAAGCATATTATTAGTAAATTACAAAACTGTTAAAATGTTAAAGCAAGCTGGCGATGAAAGTGTTAACAAATGCAAAACTTTATAATAAATTGTTAACATATGTGGCGGTGATTCTTTTCAATTCCTAGCTCCTACGCCATAGTCCTTTCCACAATATTTGACACCTCTGGGCAGGCCGGAAAAAGTTGCATTTTAAAATATATAAACTTATAATATACATAATCATTCTGTGTTTCTTTCTCGTATTAGCTCATTTTATTTGCATTTTTAAATTATTCTATGGAATAAAAAACGTCCAAGTCTTTGAGATAGCGTGCATACGTTCCAACACGCTTTCCAGGTTCAATCTCTCTTCTGAACTCCGAGAATAAGTATATAGGTGTTTCTTGCGGCAGGAAGGGGTAAGGGGAAACGTCGCTAACAATGTGAATTTGAGCTGGTGTACCTCATAATCTAGGAAGAACCAAATGTAAGAAAAATAAGATGAAAGATGTGTATATAACAAGGAATGTAGCAGCAAAGGAAGTATGTGGCATAATAGTTCAGCAAAGCAAACAAAGGTTTGAATTCTCCAGCCACCTATTGCCCTCTAATTTACTTGACCAGCAATTCTTCCCTTCACTGAAGAATAAATTTCCTGAAAAAATGCTTTCTGCTGTTGTGCAGTCTTATTCATTTTTAAATAAATCTAAGTTAAAAACAGAACTGCACATCATTTAATCTCGTGATGATTTTCAAGAAATTAAAAGTTCAATAGCACTTTAGCATTTCTCAAGTTTTTAATTGAAAATAGCCTTCAAGAACCCTTTGGAGAGGTTAGAAGCACCATGGATGAAGATAGGCTGTCTACTCTTGCCATGCTATCCATTGAAAACGAAATGATCCACAAGCTTCCAGATTTCAACGAGAGAGTGATAGACAGATTTGCCACGAAAAAGGAAAAGAGGATGGACTTTCTCTACAAACGTACCTCTACAGGAGATTCAACTCCATCAACGTATTCAGGATCATTTTAAGGTAATTTTAGAACTACAGTATATTTGAAATAATTTATAAAATAAAATCTTTTGGAAAGGTAAATATCATAATGCAGTAAAAGTGGTGAATCCCCTGTCATTTTAGGCATTAGCCGCCACGGCCTACGGGTACGGGAAAAGCCCAAGGGTGCAAACTTCAGCTAAATGCTCTAAATATAGGTATATCCCGTCATTTATAACACCTGCTCTGGGGATGCAGCCTGTCAAATCGAGAAATACAGATTGATTCAATCCCTTTGTGACTTTCTAAGTAATGATTTCCTACTCTCCTCGATTACAGATGCTCTTTGTGTAAGTTTGATATGTCAGAATGCGGAGTCATCAACAGAACGCACACTTTAACGATACAAAACGTGGTCTATAGCGTCATTTCCTCCTTCACAGTAACTTCAGGAAATAGTCGCGCTGATGGGCGATGGGAAATATTCGGATATGAACACGCGATCGATGTAGAATTTGTAATAGCACGGCGAAATGGAATGATGGTAATTTAATGCGTGCAATGTGTTCCAGCGATGAAAGCCGATTTCACTTTCGTTTCATCGCATGCGTCTAGCTTTTTGGTTCAAACACTGCAGGTCATAACGCATGAAAAGTTGACTATTGCACATTGTGCTGATGACATTGCAATTCTGAGCAAAGTCACTTGTGAATCAAGTCGGAGAGCTTTACCACTCCCTGTGAAGAAATCAATATATGGTTCAAACTTTGAAAAATCACTAGTCAAGTTCACATACAAGATAAACATCAGTGAGTATCCTGTTAAATAAATGATGCAGTAATACCCACATCACAAACCGAGCGGGATGTCTCACGCGGCAACGTCTGTGGCCCGGATTCGTTCCCCGGCGACTGCCTGTTCTGACCCATGGGTTTTTTTCGGGGTTTTCCCGGATCGTCAGGCGAATACTGGAGTGGTTTCTTTCAGCCCCGAATTTCCTGTCTCTCCAGTTTGTTCCCTTCACCCCGTTAGGATTATTTCAAGTGTCGGCGATGGTGTTTCGGTGCGGCGTGGTGGAAAAAGTATGCTCCCGTATCTTTCTCCTTGAGGGAAGTTGGACCCCCTCTGTGTAGGAGAGGTCTGCTGTCTGCATATCAGACCGCCAGGGTGTATCAATCTGGAAACTTAGGGACCCTGTCATTGCTGTGCCGTCACTCCTGGTTCTGGCCGACCAGTGTCTCCCCTCACCTCATCCCTCGCTCCCGGAGACGCCCTCTCGTGGGGCGTAGATAGAATATCCTCTCTGGATCACTGCCAAGTCCCCTATATTATGGAAGATTAGCTAAGATACGATAACCACAACAGAAACTGTTAGACATCTCGACTTAATTTTAGCTAACAGATTCATATCAACTTAGTTAAGAAAATCAGGTGTCATATTCGTCTTCTGAAGCCCATCATATCGAGAAAATCGCCACTTGCTCACAGTAAAAAATATTATTATATGATTCCCTTATCAGTCCTATAATCTGACAAGAGAGCGTAGAATTTTAAATCCGTCACATAGCGAACAGCTTTAAGAACTATTTATAATAAGCGTTTGTAAGAATAGTTTGTAGACGAGTGAGTGCAGAAAGCATATGAATGTAACATTTATTTTTTTCTTTTGGAGAGTATTATTCTCTTTAATTAATGCATCTATTCTTTTGACTTAAGTCAACCTGAAGTTATGGAAGGCATTAATAACAGTAACAATAATAATGAGGTAGTGGTGGTAGTAGTAGTAGGGGTAAAAGTATGACGAACGGAGGGGCCCACGCAACTGCGGCAGAGCACTGCAAGTAGATTTGCTTCTACGGTGACCGCTGGGATGGATGAATGAGGGGAGGGACCTGAAGGGCGAACAGATACGGATGCCGACGGCCGCAAGATGGACGGAGTCCCTAACGTTTCCAATTCGAACGCATCCGACGTCGCCCGAGCCCACCCACAAACCTCTGAACCCCTGGCGGGTCCTAACTGAGCAGTCCCACAACGATGCCAGGGAAGAAATCTCTACAAAGCGTACATCCACCGCCCAACCGCAACCCGTCGGACACCGTCGCCTGGTCCTACAACCGTGAAACAGATGACAATGGAGATGATGGGTACAGGAAATGAGGAGAAGGATAGTCGTGGCAGAAGAGGAACCACCCCAGCATTCGCCTGCCGACCCGGGGAAACCACGATAAACTCGTGAGTCAGAGTGGACGGTTGCCGGTGATCGAACCCTGGACCTCCCGAATGCGAGACGTACACGTTACCACAGCGCCGTAGTAGTGGTGTTGGTGGTGCACAGCATGATTAATTTTTGAACTGTGCTGCTCTCAAACTGGAGTATTAGCATTATTGTTTCACAACAGTCTGGATTTGGCACCAAGCGATTTTCATTTTTTCTTCACCTGAAGAAATTGTTTGGTGGAAAACATTTCAACAACAATGTTGTGAAACAAGAAGTGCAGACTTGAATTTCATCATAGGCGGCATCATTCTTTGACGAAGGCATACAAAAACTGGTTACCCGTTACAACAAATGTCTGAATAACGGCGCTGGCTATGTAGTGTAAGGTAATGAATGATAATAAATTATTTGCAAAATAATGTTGTTGTTTTTTTTAAAAGTTATCGGCACTTAATTTAAAAACACACCCCGTAAGACAAATGTGCTACGCCACAAAGCTCACCCAAGTTTGATATGTAAACATTTTTTGCAAAACCTGAAACTAATAATTAAACTGTTCTTTTAAACGAGTTAATTTAAAAGTATATTTCTTAGCAAACTTGTTTTCTAGTTCAATAAGAAACATATATCTGAAATGTTGTTTAAAAGTTATGAAAATTGCATAGTCAGGAGCATTTTTTGTAAAATAACTTAAACAAGTGCATAATCTGAAAACGACCACACTTCTTTATACAGATACAAAATATGGAAACAGCTCAAAACACTCGATAAAATACTTTGGATTTTGGAAAATGCGCATAATTTCCAAAGATTGAAATCAGAATTAATGTTATTATTGGGGTGCAAGGGATAGTGAAGTGAATTCTATAAGCTCTCCTATCCAAATGCTCTCCTCAATCTGCCCGTAGTGCAAACTGCCTCTACGATGAGGCTCTGGGGACCGAGTATTGGCGGTGTAACCACATCATATACAGAGGAAATGTTGTGTAGGTGGGAATCTCACGAATTGAACCCCTTTGGGCCAGCAGCCCATTGGGCACTAATGTTATAATTGCTTTCAAATCTCACAACATGAACCGGATATGGAATATACAGGGCATAAGTTACAAGGATGATTTCCGAGAAAATACCCTACACCTAGCAAAATATATTTGGATTCAAAAATATCAGAAAGAGTAGGTTCTAAACCTTAGAGTGAGGCAGTATTATGTTGCGGTAACTTTCGTGTTATCTTATTTGCTGGGTGCCTGTTATTGTATTACTAGTTTGAATTTTGGGTTCTTTGTCCTCCGGCTAGCTCAGTCGAGCAAATCTCTTGAACAGGGTGTGTAAACTAAAAGGAGTTGTCACTAATAGATAACACTGATAAAAGAATTTGTTTTTACACTTTTATTGCCGTCACGATTTATTAATTTCACGTATATATTACTCTTGATACACGCCCGACTGAAACTGCTATATTTTCGAATGTAACTATAATCACTTATTTGCCGCACATTATTAATTCTAGTATTTCACATTTTATAACTAACTTTACGACGCGAGAGATTCTGTAGAACTGCGCGACGTGTAACCGGTGAATGATTCTGTTGAACTGAGCAATACTTGTCTCTGGCTTTAGCTTTTTATACTCCCTCACCCCGATATGCCTAAAGATTATAACAGAGCTGCTATTGGTTAATAAAACGCGCCAACATTAGCGTCTATTTTTATATCCAATCAAAATTACGAACACATATGCTCTAGAGAAGATATTCCCTCCATTTCTAAAGAAAAGCGCGCTACTCTGACGTCATTTGTTTGTGTCTTATAATTGATAAACAACTCACCCCATCGCTCATTGTTACCCGCTCCTATTGTCAGCTTCAGTGAGGTCGTGTAAACTTATTTCCTAACAATGCTTATACTTAACAAACATCTCAAATCAATGTCATACAATAATGTTAATTTACACTATAATCACTCTGGCATTTACAGTGTTGTGATATAAAATACTGCCACAATTATTAACACTTACATGATTTCAGTCAAATTATATAGTATGTAAGTTCAATAACAGCCCGCCTTGAAGCAATATGTGTATGTAATAATTTGTAAGATATATGTAACAGTCACTGCATATGCTTATATTATTGTATTCATGTGTAATAATGTTATGTGAATATATTACGTAATTTAATAATGTAGGAGCTGTGGGAATAATAAGTTAAACGTTGCTAACAATGAGGTAACCTTGAGGCAATAATGAGTTTGAGAGTTTAAATGTTATTTGTGATTCTTGGAAGCATTAATGTAATTTTAGTGACAGTTTATAAAAATAGCCAATCAACAACCAGAAAAAGCTTTAGTTAAATGCAGGTATTCTATTGGAGTAGGATTAGCCAATCAGAGACTTGAAATACAGAAATTTGCAAGTTTAGACGGTTGAAATCTATTCAGTTGTCACAACTGGATGCGTTGCTTCTGCGTCCTCGGGAGATTTAATACGTATTCGTGTGAGACGAAAAATTAAATTTACGTGTTAAAAAGTGTAATTAATGATAAAAAAAGAATCTCACAGCTCTCTATATCAGTGAAGTGTTATTTAATTTGTGTCAAGAATTAATAAAAAGGAGTGAATTAAAACTTAAAATCTGCGGAAGCCTACATTCTTGTCGCATCACGCCCTGTATTCATGTCTCTAAAATAATACTGACGCAGCCGAGGCAACATAAATATTAAATATTTGAAAGAAACAATTTAATTACAAAGTGCAAAGGCCACCTGAAAGTACATTTGGGGCGAAGGCTACCGGAAACTGTTTACAATACGTGCGGTTGCAACTACTACAAGTTCGGCTCTCCAACAGTTGAAATACAATACATCATCTACAGACTGACTTTCAAAACGTAACAAACCACCTACTTCAAATTGGCTTCCATACGTGGGGCTGTAATCATCATTCTTCAAGAGAGGGAGAGAAAATAGAAAATGTCTAAATACACCAAAACAACGGGAATAATTAATACCACTATGGAAACCTCCTTAGTACAAAACAAAACCAGAGTTCGCTTGGCAGGACACGTGCTTTGTTACGGCATTGAGGCATGCACATTAAGAAAGTAAGAAGAAAGCAGAATAAATGCTAATGAAATTAAATTTGTGAGATACACAGCAGGATATACCAAATGGGAGCATAATTATAATGAGGAAGTAATTGAACAATTACATTTAGAACCTGTAATTTGGTTAATAAAATGATAAGTCATCTGCAACGCATGCGTACAAATAGAATCCCAAAATTCTTCGACATTCATGTACGATCTTCACTATAGTCCAAACGGGAAGGGATTTTTAGGTCGCCCAAGGATTCAAAGTTCAACAGGGAGATCACAAGAGGTCACAGGGCCTAATATTCGTACTTGAAAAGAGGAAGAAAAGGACATCTTGGATATTAAATGTTTTGACAATCATCATTTAACACTAATATATTAGGGTATAGAATATACCCGAGAGGGGAAACCTCGCGCATGACGATCTATGGAAGATCTATTGAGGCTACTACCCTCCCAGAAGAAAAGGATGCAGTGAAGGAACCACAGGAGGCTACAGATCGAAGGCAGACAGGTCACAGCGACGCACGGAAATACCTAACAATTCCTGGCTCGAATATCCGCCCCACTACTAGAGCTGCCTAGAAAGGACGATGAACGACTCGTCCAACCAAGCAGCCCTCCAGTGTCCACAGGAAATGCTGTTTCCTTGAACTTGGCATTCGTGCTATCTGTTTGGCACCACCACACTACATAATCTAGAAACACACCTGAAAGATGAGAAGGAAGAGGAATAAAAAGGAAACGAGGGAAAGGAAATCATGTTAGAAGAAAAACCAAAGAGGTTTTTGCATACTGTAGTGGGGATGAATGGGAAAAAGGTTTTCTTGGTGTCGGTTTTCTGACTCGGAAGGATTGCTGTTGCCGGCTGCTCAGGTAGATGGTTATTGTTTGGGTGACTCTTATCTCAGCGAGTGTGGATAGGAGTTGAATGATACTCACAGTCCTCCTTCAGTGGCCCGTTTATTCTGATGATCCACACTGTTTTCCTTGACCGAATCCACTTCACACAAGACTTGATTCCGCCTATCATCCCCAGCTAGTATTTACGTGATTTCCGCTTTTCTAAATTACCGTGAGATGTTGAAAAATCTGATGTGTTACACTCACATGACTTTCTCTACTCTTGTACAAACTATTTTTACAAATGCTTATTCTCCATATGCTTCATGTTAATCGAGATATCGAGATGTTAATCTTATTGCTAATTTTCTTGTACATGCAAGGGAAATTGGTAGGCTTTAAGTTATAGTCAAATATTTTAAGAGCTGGTTACTATGTGGAGTATTCTATTCTCTTTGCATTACCGGGACAAAAAAATTAGAATTTGTGAAAAAGTATAAGTATTGAAAAATTTAAGGGAATAACAAGCAATATCTCGAAAATGGTTCACTCAACAAAAAAATGTATATGACATAAATTGTGTATTGTAACGCGATCTACATTGTTTGTGTAGTAAAATTTTGTCTATCTCTTATGGTTTACCAGTTATGCAAAAGTCGTTCACAATGAAGAATACTTTTGGAGACATTCCCAAAAAATTCGAGATATACATTTCATTTGCCATGAAAGTATCTTAAACATATGATATTTTAATCAAAATCGTTAGAGCCATTTTTGAGAAAATTAAAATTTTCGAAAAATGTTCCATGTAAAGGTTAATCTGGGGTGGGCGAATTTTCTTGAAAACCTTCGTGTCGCATCTCTGGAAGATACTGAACTTAAATACCAAGTTTGGTGTTTATCCGACCGTTCGTTTCTGAGTTATGCTGTTCACAGATTGACAGACACACACACGGACATGTTTCCAAAAACGCTTTCTTTTGGATTCAGGGGGCCTCAAAACATAAATTTCAGGTGAAATCTCGGTATCGAATTTTTGGATGGAATAAATACTTCCCCTACTTACTATACGTAGTAGAGAAAGTAAAAATATAACCATGTAAAGGTAGAATCAGATGACTGACAAATTCAATGCCATAGCCGGGATTTGTCAGTCATCTGATTCTACCTTTCCAATCCTGTCCAACACACGGCTTGTGTGAAAAAACATTTATTTCCAATAACGATGTAAGTTTTAATGATTTGACTTTATTTCTAACTACCTTTGCTGATTTTTACTGAACACTAAATTTCAAAAACACACAAATGCTTAAGTTTCGACATTTACACTGTTCCCCTATATGACACGAAATGCTTTGAATTTCTACATCTATACTGATTCCCGGTATGACACGAAGTGCTTTACGTTATGACATCTCTACTGCTCCCTGTACGACATGAAATGATCCATCTTACACACGTCTCAAACTGCTCTCCGTCATAGATAATTTTTCTATTCTCCGCTTGTTTTCTAGTTTCATTCCTCCTTTTTCTATGCACGTGGCTTTTATAATTTCCCATTGGTCATTTTTCTAAGTTTTCCGCCGTTTCCTATTGGTTCATTATATTTTCAACTTGACCTTGCCCGCGTCTACCATTATCGCCTTACGCTCGCATGATTAGGTTTTCTGTGCGGTTGACTGTATTCGACTTCCTTTCTGTTGTTCTAGCTTCCTGTGAGTTTCACCAGATTTCTATAGAACTTAAGCGTTTGCTAATCTTTCTTTCCTGTATGTTCTTAAAGTATTTCACCTTTTACAATTTTCACTATGTGTCTTTTCGTTTTAAATACGCGTTTTCCTACATTTTATTTCACATTCTGATTATTTATTCGTATCTGTTCTTTACTTTATTTCTTTCGTTATGATTTTATTCTCCCCTTTTCTAATCCTTAATATTATCTTTTATTCTTCCTTCTTATTTTTATTCCCTTCCTTATTACTTTGATTATGGTAATTATTAACATTATTATGGTTATTATTATTATATATTTTATTATTATTATTATTATTATTATTATTATTATAGCGGATCTTATCACTTCAAAACCCACAAGGGAAAACCACCAAAAACCCTAGGTCAGAGTGAGTGGTCTACGGGAATCGAATCCGTGACCTCCCGAATGCGATCTTTACACGTTATCACGGACGCAACTCGCTCGGTACATTAAAGTTTTTTGTAGGCTTATACAGGATGATTCAGAATAACACCAAATAATTTTAAGGTGTGGTTCATGGGTTATAATTGAGTATTTTCTTGTAGGGAATATATGTCAATAAACGTCTTGTTATCGAACTAGTGGACATTAAGGTGTTTCAAACACCGCGTCGGGTTAGATAGAATTCTATGAAACAGATCCCCGTTCCCCCACAGCATTGAATTATTGCTTATGTTTTCTTTCCTTTGCATTTTGGAATATCTTGTATTCTGTTTTTAAAACTGTTTATATCACCATAAACTAAAATCTGCGTTTTGTTATTACAGATGGCCCAACAGCGCCGTATTTCACGTGTGCATATATCCCTTTGCGTTAAAAGAGTTGCAGAACTCAACGGGGCAATTTCAAGTAAACACAGATCACTTGAGAATTGACCTTCGTTCTACCCTTCTTCCTTATAAGCGAAGACGATGGCGGTTCGCACACATTGTAAAGCAGTCCCAAGGCTTGCACTGGAGTGTACAGTCCGTGATGATAGATACTGCTTTTATCGCCTGACCTTGCACTGCATAGGGTTTATATATCACCATTCAAAGGTGTACATTAGCCAGTAAGGGGAAAGGAAAAGGAAATAGTGCGCGGAAGGATACAGGTCATTGGGGCAAGATTATAAGAACCAGGGTTTACAATGCGTAATGTAACAAAAGAACAGCGTAAACAGAATTAAAAGAATAATTATGGGCGCATACTAATCGGTCCAATAAAGGCTTTTTAATTATTTGTCAATCTAAAAATATCCTCCAAAATAAAGTCTCTGTGACTGAAGTGGAAAACATCCTAATACTTTTTGATCTGTTCACACTGTTCTTGTCTATCATCACGGACTTTATACTCTAGTGCAAGCCTGGGAACTACTTGTTAAGAGCGCGATCTGCTCATCTTCGCTGATAAGTAAGAGGAGTGGAATCAGATCGCTGACGCTAATGCGCCAGTTCCCAACTAACCTGTATTTACTTAGAATTGCCCCGTTTTACAACTCTTTTAATGCGCGTCCGCATGTCTGCACAAGTGAAGCATGGCGCTGATGAGCCACCTGTTATACGAGGGAAGTCCCAGAAGTACCCGACCTGACGTATATATAGCGGTTGTTTCAAACAAATGACTATGGTAGAAAGTACCGTCCTTATAAAGCTTAAGTTTGAAGTTTGACGATGCTACGTTGTTTAGTAATTGTTTGGCAGCCATTAAACTCTCTCAGCGAATTTGTGAACATGGATAAAACTGGCTATCGTTATATGATACAATGCTTTTATTTGAAAGGTCATAGTCCAACTAATATTAAAGTGAGCTAGATTCTACTCTGGGGGAGTCTGCTCCTTCGTTTACAACAGTAAAAGGACAGAGTTTAAGCGAGGCCGTCCGAGCTGCCAAGATGAACATCGCAGTGATCGACCAAATGAGCTGGCCACGCCAGAAATTATGAAGCAAATCCCCAAAAGGGTATTGGATAACCATCAACTGAAAGTGCGTGAGCTAGCAGACATCGTAGGCATTTCAAAAAGTGTTGTACATTGCGCACTTACTGAAAATTTAACATGAGAAAGCAAGATGGGTGCCGCATTTACTCACAAGGGAACAAAAGCAGCGTCGTGAGAATGTTTCAGTCGAGTATTTGGCGATGTTTCGCTGCAATAAAGCCGAGGTTTTGCGTCGATTCATAACCATGAATAAAACATGGGTCCATCACTTCACATCTGAGACGAAGGAACAGTCAAAACAGTGGATTTAAAGGTGAGAATCAGCTCCAAAGAAGGCGAAGACAGTTCCATCTGCAGGCAAGGACATGGCGTCAGTTTTTGGGATACGTGTGGGATAATTTTCATTGATTATCTTCAAAAAGGAAAAGCAATCAATGACGAGTATTATGCAAACTTATTGTAGCGTTTGAATGATGAAATCAAGTAAAAACGGCCGCATTTAGCGAAAAAGAAAGTTCTGTTTCATCAAGACAATGCACCAGTTCACACATCCATTATCGCCATGGCCAAAATCAATGAGTTAATGTTTGAATTGCTTCCTCATGCACCCTATTCGCCAGAATTAGACCCCTCTGATTATTTTCTGTTTCCAAGGTTGAATAAGATTTGCCAACAATGAAGAGGTGAAGTTTGCAGTTGATGGGTATTTTGCAGAACTCGACGATTCCCACTATAAACAGGGTATCGTAGCTATTGAACATCGCTGGGAAAATTGTATCGAGCTGAAAGGAGACTATGCAAGGAAATAAGCATGTTTTTTCCCAATATTTTTGTTTTTTCTTTGTTAGGTCGGGTACTTCTGGGACAGCCCTCGTAAGTGGTAAGGAATTCCGTCACATATTATGCACCACTTTGTGACTTTGTGGTTCCTACAGGAGGTGTATGTTTTCAATCTCAGCTATCAGGATATGCTAATGTATATTTACTGCATATGTTATATATGCTTATATTATAATGTATAAGGATATATACTTTTAAGTGCTTTCTACTATATTAGTGGACTCATCGCAAGAGGACTCAATGAGATAATCGCGTTGCCAAAACACAGTTATTCTGTTTGCATCAGGAAGTATATGTGTATTTAGAAGCCAAAGGTACGGAGCAGAGCACCGCAAGTAAGCTGCAGCGACCTTTTTACTTTCTCTACTACGTATAGTAAGTAGGGGAAGTATTGTATTCCACCCAAAAATTCGATACCGAGATTTCACCGGAAATATATGTTTTGAGATCCCCTGAATCCAAAAAAAGCATTTTTGGAAACATGTCCGTGTGTGTGTCTGTGTGTGTGTGTCTGTGTGGCTGTGAACAGCATAACTCAAAAACTAACAGTCGGATAAACACCAAACTTGGTATTTAGGTTCAGTATCTTCCAGAGATGCGACACGAAGGTTTTCAAGAAAATCCCTCCACACCAGACTACCCTTTACATAGAACATTTTTCGAAAATTTTAATTTTCTCAAAAATGGCTATAACGATTTTGATGAAAATATCACATGTTTAAGATAATGTCACGAGAAATAAAATGTATATCTCGAATTTTCTGGGAATGTCACCAAAAGTATTCTTCATTGTGAACGACTTTTGCATAACTGGTAAACCATAAGAGATAGACAATATTTTACTACACAACAAATGTAGATCGCGTTAAAATACACAATTTATGTCATATACATTTCTTTTGTTGAGTGAACCGTTTTCGAGATATTGCTTGTTATTTCCTTAAATTTTCCAATACTTATACTTTTTCTCAAATTCGTTATTCATTTTTTTATGTCCTGGACATGCAAAGAGAATGGAATGCGCCACATAGGAACCAGCGATAAAATATTTGACTATCGCTTAAAAGCTACCATATTTCCCTTGCATCTACAAGAAAATTACCAATAAGATTGACATCTCGATAAACATGAAACATATGGAGAATAGGCGTTTGTAAAAATATATTGTACAAGAGTAGAGAAAGTCATGTGAGTGTAACACATCAGATGTTTTACTTCTACCGTGACCACTGGGAGGGAGGAAAAAGAGGAGAGATCAGAAGGGCGACAGATGCAAGCATGGATGGGATCCCTAACGTTTCCAGTTCTAACCCATCCGCCATCCGAACCCCCGGTGACTTGTGTTGGGATCCACACGGAGGCGGGTCCTAACTGAGTAGTCCCGCAAAGACGCCTCTAGAAAGCGTACATCCGCTGCCCAGCCCCAACCCTGAAACAAATCACAATGAAAAGGATTGTGGGTAGGATAAATGAGGGGCAGGAAAGTCGTGGTAGAGGAGGAACCACTCCATCATTCGCCTGTCGACTCGGGGACACCACGAAAAATGCGTGGATCAGAGCGGGCATTCGCCGGGATTTAATACGGGACCACACGACTGCGAGCTGTACATATATGTATCTACTCTCTGGTTTGTAGCAGCGCAGGAAAAAACTAAAAGAATAAAACTAGAGCAAAACAACTAAGGAGGGTCAGCGCCCTCTCCTGAATATATGATGGGCCTCAGTACTCGGGTTCCGGAGCCCCTGCAGTGATGGTGAATGAAGGAATGACTCCCATACGCTGCTGCTGACACATTCAGACGAAGGATTAATTTGAAACTGTCTCATAAAGTGATATGTACCCTTACGCGAAAGCACAGAGTCGTAATTATGGTAGTGCAAGTGCGCTTGTGGAGCGTATAATTTCACGCTTTCATGTCGACTTAACGCAACTCGCCGTGATCGTTAGACAATTTCCCGACGCGAGTGTTGGGCAAGTTGTCTAATCACACAGGCGCTTACAGCACGCTGCATGCACAACCTCAAAGGGAAATGAAACAATCCTGCGCGAATGCAATGCTGATAGTTTTTTTTTTTTTTTTTTTGAAGTGTCGTACATGCAATTAAATTATAATTGGGAAGGGGAACTTGGGAAGGACACGTTCCAGGTCTAAGTTTATCTTACCTTCCCGGTTTTTCCTAGTTATGAGTACGGAGAAAAATCTGAAAAAAAAGACCTGGTACACGGAGGACGGTTCTGGCGGGTTTTGAACCGCGGACCTCTCGTTCGCGAGGACGTGGCTTAACGTCCTCGGCTACTCGTGTCGATAAATCTACATAGAGATTACTAAAGCGAAATTTTGACATTTTTCCACCATTATGGTGTAAATCACTAAAATCTGGTGATATTTGTGTTTTTAAGTTCCATTCATAGTCGGCAACTCCTCTGCAAATACGCACATGTTATATGTACGAAGGTTACTTATATTGTATCTGTTGCGTTGCCGCCGTGTTTTTATATTCGCAGGTGTTCAAACTTTGCGCACCGAACCATTTAGTCACCAACTGACGTACTAGTTATAATATTACTATTTATATTAGATTAATTGTGTCTAGTTATAATAGTTAGGCTAATTATACAAGCATTAATTATTATTAGATTATTTTATTAGCTTTTACCTTTGCAGATAACTAGAAATTTGAATTTTGTTTGCAATTTTTTGTGTAAACGTTGTCTGTTTGTGTGGGATTTAGTTTTAGAGGAAGTAGTTCTGAGCAGAATAAAACCAAAAGATGTTTAATTCTTTGGTTTTGGTAAGTACGCCGAAATCATTTTAAAACATAACTATAAGTTATTTTTCATACTATTGTGGTGTATTATTAATTTTATTGTCATTACCAGACGCACTATCGTACTGTATTGTTGCTACCAAACGTAGCATTATAGTGTCTCCTTAGTTATATTTCGGCTTAACGGCCTTTCCTTTTACCGCGGACTACACCAAAGGGAAGGATCTGTTTGAAACTGTCTGGTATGACGTTAGCCCTGTCTGGCTTCGGGTAGACACGGTTGGTGGGGGTAAGATAGCGTCACTCTAGTGGAAGTGGTCATTGGGGCCAGTCGTGTGTGTGGCCGGTCTACGGTTCTGTGGCATCTCCCTCCATCCTGTTTCCTTTGTTCATTATGTAGAGTCGCCAAACCTTTGTAAATAAATCCCAGGTATGTGAAGGTAATGTGTGTTATGGAATCTTTCAGTGTAATATAAAACCCACGCCTTCCCCTTAAATCTACACACCAAAGTCCCAGACGTTTTGCTGCCAGCGAGTTGCGCCCCCTCACCCCAATGCGTATTGGGGTGACCTAAATTAATAATTTTTGGTAACCTTTTTGGCCTTCATCCCAACATGTAACGCTGTTACAGTACAACGATTTGCAAGGTTTAATAACATACGCATGTTGTATAAATGAAGTCCATAGCTCGGTTCAGTGGTTAATTTAACACTCAAAGTGCATCCAGGTTATAGGTAATCAGCGATTGTGGTGGAGAAGGAGGGTGATGACCAAACCTTTGCACCGAAGAAAAGTATATTACAGAACAGTATATACATACATACATACATACATACATACATACATACATACATACATACATACATACATACATACATACATACATACATACATACATATTTATTCACCATAAGAAATCATACAGATTATTGGTTTCGTCCACAAGTATATACAATAAAACATATGTACAAGTTGCATTAAGAAAAACAATATGCAGGTAGACAAGCTCTTGTCAATCCATGCATGTCATAATTTAAGATAATCTTGAAGAGAACAGCAATTACACAATGGTTTCGAAGGCAGACATCCTCTTGGCCGAAGTGGCTCCCTCAGATGAAAACAGGACCCATGAAACAAATGAGTTCACAAGATATATAAATATTTAAGTTTTGCTCGTACAGTATTCCACATATTCATCTAAAGAACAAAACTGATTTTTTCCAAAGAACTTATGTAATTCTACCTTATATTTATTTGACGAGGTTATATTTTTAAAGTACCTGGGTAAATAGTTATATAATTTTAAGCCGTTATACTTAAGGGATGTTTCAAACAATTTGGTTTTGTGAGTGATCGAGTGTAATTTGTAGTTATTCCTTGTATCGTGTGAGTGAATTTCAGCATTTGTGACATAATTTGAAATATTCTTCTTGGTGTAAATTACCAATTCTTTCATATACAAACTGGGTAAGGTCAAAATGTTCAAGCTGTGGAAATATTCTCTGCAGCTTTCCGTTTTGGGGATTCCTGCTAGTATTCTTAGTGCTCTTTTTTTAAGTTTAAAAATGTTGATACTATTTGTAGTATTTCCCCATAAGGGTAGACCATAGAGCAGTCGCGAGTAAAAGTAGGCAAAGTAACAACTTTTGAGAACTTTAGCTGACACACGAGGCTTTAGTTGACGAAGAATAAAACAGGTGCTGCTAAGCTTGCCTAATAGTTTTTCAATGTCAAAAGTTCCAACTTAAATTATTATCCAGCCACAGCTCTAGAAATTTCGTTTCACCCGCAAAGCTGACCAATTAAGAACCAATTTAATATATGATATGATAATGACTCATAATACTAGCAAACGTTGACCACCCTGACATGCCACATCAGCCATCTTTGTTTTTAGCAACTTGAGATGCTGTGTCACCTATAGCGGAGCTAAGGCAATCCTTCACAATTATATTTGGAAACAACAGCTAAAGCTTTTTTTATGAAACAGAATATTAAATAAAGTGGTGACGCAGTTCTATAAAATTTATAACAAGTTTAAAAAACTTTGATGGGTTGAATTCACATGACTTTCTCTACTCACTCTTCTACAAGCTATTCTTGCAAAAGCTTATTATTATATCTACTTCTTGTTAATCGAGATAAACTTACATTGCACGTTTTGCTGAATGTATAAGAAAGATACAGTAGGCTAAAGCGATAGTCAGATTTTTTAAAAGATGCGTCGCTATGTAATGTATGAAATTCCATACTCTTTGCATGATCACGAGAAAGAAAACGAATAGCGGCTTACCGCTTGAAAAAATGTAAACATTTGAAAATTCAAACCAGTAACAAAAACTACCTCAAAAATGGTTAATCTCACAGAGTTATTGCTTAACATAAATTGTGCGCTTTAACAAGATCTGCATTTTTTTTACTTTCTCTACTACGTATAGTAAGTAGGGGAAGTATTGCACTCCACTCAAAAATTCGATACCGAGATTTCACCGGAAATACATGTTTTGAGGCCTGCTGAATCCAAAAAAAGTACTTTTGGAAACATGTTCGTGTGTATCTGTGTGTCTGTCTGCAAACAGCATAACTCAGAAACGAGCAGTCGGATAAACACCAAACTTGATATTTGGGTTCAGTATCCTCCAGAGATGCGACACGAGGTTTTCAAGAAAATCTCCCCACCCCAGATTACCCTTTACATGGAACATTTTTAGAAAATTTTAATTTTCTCAAAATGGCTATAACGATTTTGATTAAAATAGCATATATTTAAGATGCTTTCAAGACAAATCAAATGTATATCTCGAATTTTCTGGGAATGTCTCCAAAAGTACTCTTCATTGCGAACGACTTTTGCATAACTGGTAAACCATAAAAGATAGACAAAATTTTACGACACAGAAATGTAGATCGCGTTAAAATACACAATTTATGTCATACACATTTTTTTTGTTTGTTGAGTGAACCATTTTCGAGATATTGCTTGTTATTCCCTTAAATTATTCAATACTTATTTTCTCAAATGGGAATTCGTTATTCATTTTCTTTGTCTTGGATATGCAAAGAGTATTAATCTGTGGCAAACAGAATGGTGCTGCATATAGCAACCAGCTATTAAGAGATATGTATGTGCTTAAAGACTACTGTATTTCTATATTGCCCTTGCAAATACAAAACAAGGGGAACATAGCACCCCTTAAGCGAATGTCAAATATTTTTAGAACTGGTCGCTATGTGTAAAATGTAATTATCTTTGCATGACAAGAACATAAAAAAAGAGTAGGGAAAGTCATGTAAGTGTAACACATCAGATTTTTGTGTATTAAGAAGTTGTCTATCTCTTATGGTTTACCAGTTATACAAAAGCCATCCGGAATTAAAAGAATTCATAGAATTTTCTCAGAAAATTCAAGGTGTTCATTTCATTTGCCATGAAAATATCTTAAACATGTAGTATTTTCAAAATATATACTTCACTAATTAAAGTGTAGTTTGGGGCGCGGGGATTTTCTTGAAAACTGCTTTCTTCGCATTCAGGATGTCCCAAAAAGTTACTGTAAGCACGTAGTAAAGAAAGTAAAAAAATCTAATATGTTACATTCACATGACTCTCTCTACCCTCGGTTGCTTACTAGTGGGTATGCAAACTATTCTTATTAAAGCTTATTTTTCTATCTGCTTCATTTTAATCCAAGTAAAACTTTGTATAAATAGCTACATTACACGTTTAGTTAGGAACAAAGGGAACAGCGATAATCAAATGTTCAAGAACTGGACGCTATATGCTGGCCTTAAAATTCCATACTGTTTCCATGGCATCGCGAGAAACAACTGAATGTTGAATGGGCTTAAAAGAAAGAACATAGCCCATAGCTCAGTCGGTAGAGCATCTGCCTGTTCTGCTAGGGGTTCCGGGTTCTATTCCCAGCTGGGGGGTGGAAAATTTTCTCTAGCCAAGATTATTCCTTATCCTCCCCAGAGTATGAATGAGAGTGTGAATGTGTGTATGACCTAATGATTAAAAACCAAAGTGCATGAAGCCCAACGACAAGAGTTACGCGAGTTAACACCATTGCCAATGGGCAACAAGTTCCAAAGGAAAGGCCGCGGATAAGACCAATGCAGTTAAAGACGGGGTATAAATGGAATTTAAAAATTGGAAAATTAATAACGGATATCTCAGAAATGGCTTATGCCTCGAAAAAGTTATTTGAAATAAATTATGTGTTTTAAAGAGATCCACATTTCTTGAGTAGTAGATTTTAGTCTATCACTTAACGCTTACTAGTTTAAGTGAGATTATACAAGATTCCCTCTGAATGCAGAGGACTTCATAGTCTATTTTCAGAAAATTCAAGATATACATTTTATTTGTTATGTAAATCTCATTAATATGCGGTATTTTAATCAAAATCATTAAAGTCATTTTTAGAAAATAAAAGGTTCGAGAAATTCTTCCATGTAAAGGGTAGCTTTGGGTGGGGGAATTTTCATAAAAATCTTGGTCTCCATCTTTGGAAGGTACTGTACCTAAATACCAAGTTTGGTGTTTATCTCACTTTTCATGTTTAAGTTATGCTGTTTAAAGACATACAACGTACCTTTTTCATTCTTCTTATTCAGGAGGCTTCAAAGCATGTATTTCAGATGAAATCACGGTATCCAATTTTTGGTTCGAATGTAATACCTTCTCTACCTCCTTATGTACACAGTAAACAAAGTAAAAATATGTAGTGTTCATTTGATTCATAGAAACAAAGTAAACTTTACACCTATGCAATAAACACATAAAGGTAAAATCAGCCAGCGAAGTTTCTTCTATGAACAGAACGCTTTCTCGACACATAACGTCATGCGCAGCAGTCGATCTTTGGATCAATACAAATGTAATTGCCTAGTAGTACCTATGTAGCTTGGCGTAATATAGAACTGCACATTGTACATGAACTAGTTATTTTTATCCAGTTGGAAAATTAATGAAAGAAACGTAACATCGCAGCACTTCGACGGCAAGGCCAATTAAATTACTGGAATTGGAGAATCCAACACCAGAATCATTTCCAACGCTGTATTTGGTTCACGGTATAGTGTATTAAGCGACTTAGGGAACTAATTACATTTTATACTGACACAAAGCAAACAAATTATTCCTCGAGGTCGAATTGGCAGGTAAAATTTAGTATAAAATACGAGGGCTGTCCCAGAAATACCCGACCTAACAAAGAAAACACAAAAAGTTTGGGAAAAAAATGTTATTCCTCTACACAGTCTCCTTTCAGCTCGATATACTTATCTCAGCGGTGTTCAATAGCTTCGATACCCTGTTTATAGTGCAAAATAACCATCAACTCCAGACTCCAGCTCTTCACTATTGGCAAATTTTTACCACCAAGCAATTTCTTCAACTTTGGAAATATAAAATAATCAGAGGGGACTAAATCTGACGAAGAGGGTGCATGAGGAAGCAATTCGAACTTTAACTCATTGATTTTGGCCATGGCGATAATGGATGTGTGAACTGGTATATTTATCTTGATGAAATAAAAGTTTCTTTTCCACTAAATGCGGCAGTTTGTACTTGATTTCATCACTCAAATGCAACAGTAAGTTTGCATAATACTCCCCATTGATTGCTTTTCCTTTTTGAAGAAAATCAATGAAGGTTATCACACGCGCATCCCAAAAAACTGACGTCATGTCCTTGCCTGCAGATGGAACTGTCTTCGCCTACTTTGGAGCTGATTCTCCCCTTTAAATCTACTGTTTTGACTGTTCCTTTGTCTCAGGTGTGAAGTGATGGACCATGTGTCATCCATGAGTAAGAATCGACGCAAAACCTCGGCTTTATTGCAGCGAAACATCGCCAAACACTCGACTGAAACATCCTCACGATACTACTATTGTTCCATTATGAGTAAACGCGGCACCCGTCTTGCACACAGCTTTCTCATTTCTAAATTTTCAGCTAGTATGCGATGTACAGCACTTTTTGAAATGTCTACGATGTGTGTTAGCTCGCGCACTCAGTCGAAGGTCATCCAATACCATTTTGTGGATTTTCTTCACAATTTCTGGCGTGTTCACCTCATTTAGTCGACCACTGCGATGTTCCTCTTAGCAGCTCGTACGGCCTCGCCACCCAATATTTTACTGCTGTAAACGAAGGAGCAGACTCCCCCAGAGTAGAATCTAGCTCAGCTTTAATATTAGTTGGACTAAGACCTTTCAAATGAAAGTATTGTATCACATAACGATAGACAGTTTTATCCATGTTTACAAATTTGCTGAGAGAGTTCACTATTGGTGGCTGTCAAACAATTACTAAACAACGTAGCATCGTCAAACTTCAGACTTAAGCTTTATAAGGTGGTACTTTCTACCATGGTCATTTGTTTTAAACAACAACCGCTATATATACGTCAGGTCGGGTACTGCCCTCGTAATTTTGAAGCTTATAAGGACACAAAGATATGCACACTATAGGTTGGTCCAATGGTATAATTACACTTCCCTGGATGGTTGGAGCTTCCGATATCATACACTAGCACATTGCTTACTTGCCAACTTCCTGAAATTGAAATCCGTACAGCAAAGCGGCAACCCGAATCCACTTGGTACCACTTCTAAATTTTTATTTTTATGAGCTTTAATATACAGGGTGATTTATAAAGAAATGGCACATTTCTTTCTTTAATTACTGTTTCGAAATTCACTTAAGTCCCCAATTTTAGCACCAAATTAAGCGGAAAGTTCTGCACTTTCGATTGCCTGTCACTATATGCGCAGATTTCATGTTTTATTCGTAATTGTTAGTTTTATTGTCGGCAACTGTTTTTGAGATTTTGTTCTAGTCAACGTGAAAATGGAGTACACATTAAATGAACGACTCTTCTTGTAAATCAATACTGGATTACGAATTCAATTACAGTTACTCAAAGGGCATACCAGCGAGAATTTGGTGTTCGGAATCCTCACCAAAGAAACAAATACTGGGACTGGTAAACAAATTGGAAACAACTGGATTTCTTGTGAGTGACAAAGTCAAAACTCGTTCATCTAGGCTTCCCAAGGTTGTAGTTGCGGTAAGAGCATGACAGGATCAGTCACCCAAAAAATCATTAAGACGTTTGTCGCAGGAGACAGGGTACAGCTACTCAATGTGTCAGAGAGCTGTGAAAATGCAGGCCTAAAGCCGTATAGGATTACGGTTGTCCATCAGTTACAGGAACCACATAAAGATAGACGACCGAATTATTGTCGCGGGTTTCAGGCGTTCATTGTGCAAAATCCTGCAATATTGTCCATCACATGGTTCACAGATGAAGCATGGTTCCATTTATCCGGCTATGCACCTATGCACCCGGTTAAAATCGGAGTTTGGTGCGCAATATCCTCATGCGAATAGTGGGACCAATGTTTTCTAAAACAATATGAACACTACAGAGTACCAACAGATTTTAATGGAGTATGCTGAGCAACTAGACGCTGTAGAGCTGAGCCAAGTATATTTTCAGCAGGACGGCGCTACATGCCATACATCAAATGAATCCGTGGCACTAATTGCAAGTCTCTTTGACGACCGAATAATTTCCAAGAACCTGTGGCCACCGAGATCTCCGGATTTGACATCGCCCGACTTCGTTCTATGGGGTTACTTAAAAGACGGGGTTTATGCCACACGTCCCAAGACATTGGACGATCTGAAGCACATCAGTACACAGGAGATTCAAGCTTTTGACAACAGAGTCCTCCAACGAGTGGTCAGTAACATGGAACGACGTGTTGCGTTGTGTCTTATGCAGGATAGAGGCCAGTTACAACATTTGCTATAGAGGTAAATAATTTTCCAAAACTCCTCTGCATTTTAGGTACAATAAGTTGTCGCTAGCATAACTCGTTTTGAAACAATTAAAGAAATAAATGCGTCTGTTCTTCATAAATCATCCTGTAGTTAACATTAATATAAAATCTATCTGTGTTAAAATTTAATTACTTAGGTTTAGAAAATAAAATATAACAATACTTTATAAGTGTAATTAAAAAAACTGTAATTTATTTAAACCACGACACGTGTGCCAACTTACCCCATCATCGGAACATGTTTACACATATTGAACAACAAACTGTTGTAACGAAAATAACACAAAATCTAAATTCAATAATTCAAATATATGTCATTTGCATTCATTCAACAAACCTATAGAAAAAATCTGATGTGTTACACTCACATGACTTTCTCTACTCTTTTACAAACTATTTTTACAAACGCTTATTCTCCATATGCTTCATGTTAATCGAGATATCGAGATGTCAATCTTATTGGTAATTTTCATGTAGATGCAAGGGGAATATGCTAGGTTTAAAGCGATAGTCAAATATTTTAACGCTGGTTGCTATGTGGCGCATTCCATTCTCTTTACATGTCCAGGACATAAAAAAACGAATAACGAATTTGAAAAAAATCTGATGTGTTACACTCACATGACTTTCTCTACTCTTGTACAATCTAATTTTACAAACGCCTATTCTCCATATGCTTTATGTTAATCGAGATATCGAGATGTCAATCTTATTGCTAATTTTCTTGTAGATGCAAGGGGAATATGGTAGCTTTTAACCGATGGTCAAATATTTTAACGCTGGTTGCTATGCGGAGCATTCCATTCTCTTTGCAAGTCCAGGACATAAAAAAATGAATAACGAATTTGAGAAAAAGTACAAGTATTGGAAAATTTAAGGGAATAACAAGCAATATCTCGAAAACGGTTCACTCAACAAAAGAAATGTATATGACATAAGTTGTGTATTTTAACGAGATGTACATTTTTTGTGTAGTAAAATTTGTCTATCTCTTATGGTTTACCAGTTATGCAAAAGTCGTTCACAATGAAGAATACTTTTGGAGACATTCCCAGAAAATTCGAGATATACATTTCATTTCTCATGACATTATCTTAAACGTATGATAGTTTAATCAAAATCGTTAGAGCCATTTTTGAGAAAATTAAAATTTTCGAAAAATGTTCCATGTAAAGGGTAGTCTGGGGTGGGGGCATTTTCTTGAAAACCTTCGTGTCGCATCTCTGGAAGATACTGAACCTAAATACCAAGTTTGGTGTTTATCCGACTGTTCGTTTTTGAGTTATGCTGTTCACAGACACACACACACAGACACACACACACACACACACACATACAGACACACACACACACACAGACACACACACGGACATGTTTCCAAAAATGCTTTTTTTGGATTCAGGAGATCTCAAAACATGTATTTCCGGTGAAATCTCGGTATCGAATTTTTGGGTGGAATGCAATACTTCCCCTACTTACTATACGTAGTAGAGAAAGTAAAAAGTATAAGTATTGGAAAATTTAAGGGAATAACAAGCAATATCTCGAAAACGGTTCACTCAACAAAAGAAATGTGTATGACATAAATTGTGTATTTCAACGGGATCTACATTTTTTGTGTAGTAAAATTTTGTCTATCTCTTATGGTTTACCAGTTATGCAAAAGTCGTTCACAATGAAGAATACTTTTGGAGACATTCCTAGAAAATTCGAGATATACATTTCATTTCTCATCACAATATCTTAAACATATGATATTTTAATCAAAATCGTTAGAGCCATTTTTGAGAAAATTAAAATTTTCGAAAAATGTTCCATGTAAAGGGTAGTATGGGGTGGAGGGATTTTCTTGAAAACCTTCGTGTCGCATCTCCGGAAGATACTGAACCTAAATACCAAGTTTGGTGTTTATACGACTGTTCGTTTCTGAGTTATGCTGTTCACAGACACACAGACACACAGACACACGGACACACAGACAGACACACACACGGACATGTTTCCAAAAATGCTTTTTTTGGATACAGTGAGTCTCAAAACATGTATTTCCGGTGAAATCTCGGTATCGAATTTTTGGGTGGAATGCAATACTTCCCCTACGTAGTAGAGAAAGTAAAAATCTGATGTGTTACACTCACATGACTTTCTCTACTCTTGTACAAACTATTTTTACAAACGCTTATTCTCCATATGCTTCATGTTAATCGAGATATCGAATTGTTAATCTTATTGCTAATTATCTTGTAGATGCAAGGGGGATTGGTAGTTTTTAAAAGATAGTCAAATATCTTAAGAGGTGGTTGCTATGTGGAGTATTCCATTCTCTTTGCACTACCAGGACAAAAAAGTGAATAACGAATTCCCTTTTGAGAAAAAGTAAAGTATTGGAAAATGTAAGGGAATAGCAAGCAATATCTCGAAAATGGTTCACTCAACAAAACACATGTATATGACATAAATTGTGTATTTTAACGCGATCTACATTTTTTGTGTAGTAAAATTTTGTCTATCTCTTATGGTTTACCAGTTATGCAAACGTCGTTCACAATGAAGAATACTTTTGGATACATTCCCAGAAAATTCGAGATATACATTTTATTTCTCATGAAAGTATCTTAAATATATGATATTTTAATCAAAATCGTTAGAGCAATTTTTGAGAAAATTCAAATTTTCGAAATATGTTCCATGTAAAGGGTAATTTGAAGTGGGAAGAGTTTCTTGAAAACCTTTGTCTCTCATCTCTGGAAGCTACTGAACCTAAATATCAAGTTTGGTGTTTATCCGACTGTTCGTTTCTGAGTTATGCTGTTCACAGACACACACAGACACATATACACACACGGACATGTTTCCAAAAATGCTTTTTTTGGATTCAGGGGATCTCAAAACATGTATTTTCGGTGAAATCTCGGTATCGAATTTTTGATTGGAATACAATACTTCCCCTACTTGCTATACGTAGTAGAGAAAGTAAAAAGTGTCACAAACCCTATTTAAAAATCTTCATCTGAGATATCAGAATAACAGTTCAGACAAATGTGGTCTCATTTGACATCACATGTGCGTTTTAAATGGGCTAAAATTTAAATGTTAAATTGAGATCCGGTCTTATATTGTATGCACTGAATCCATTCTTTTAGAAAATCAAAATTTTCGAACAATGTTCTACGTAAACGGTAGTTTTGAGTAAAGGGATTTTCCTGAAAATCGTTGTGTCGCATTTTTGTAAGGTACTAAATCTAAATACCAAGTTTGGTATATATCCGACTTTCCGTTTATTAATTATGTTGTTTACAGATATACGCATATCCACACGGAGCTTTTTTAAAAATGATTTTATTCAAGAGGCCTCAAAACTTGTATTTCCGGTGAAATCTCTCATGCTAGAGAAAATAAAAAGAGATTTTGGGCTCAATGTTGGACGTTGTTAAGATATGAAAATGTAAACGGGAGGTTAGCGGTTCAAATCTCATCAGCACCTTGCTCACTTACTGAGATTTTTTTTCTTCATGTTTTCCTTAGTCCTCATAACTGGTAATTGCCCAGGATGTACCCTACACGTAGGTCTGGAACATTTCCTTGCAAATTTTCTTTCTCAGTTATCATTTCATTTGTTATCAATGCACACCGCCTGTGGTACCATATGTAGTGAGAATGGGAGACAAAGCGACGCTATTAGACGCTCTGTAGTAGTAAATATCTTCAAACAGATATCCTAGCTGTATCACTGCTACATACGAGGGCAGACCCAGAAGCACCCTACCTGACGTATATATAGCGGTTGTAGTTTCAAACAAATGACTATGCTAGAAAGTACCACCCTTATAAAGCTTAAGTTTGAAGTTTGACGATGGTACGTTGTTTAGTAATTGTTTGGCAGCCTTTAATACTGAACCCTCTCAGTGAATTTGTGAACATGGATAAAACTGCCCATCGTTTTGTGATACAATACTTTCATTTGAAAGGTCTTAGTCCAACTAATATTAAAGCTGAGCTAGATTCTACTCTGGGGGAGTGTGCCCCTTCGTTTACGACAGTAAAGTATTGGGTGGCAGAGTTTAGGCGAGGCCGTACGAACTACCAAGACGAACATCGCAGTGGTCGACCAAATGAGGTAACCACGCCAGAAATTGTGAGGAAAATCCACAAAATGCAATTGGATGACCGTTGCCTGAAAGTGCGCAAACTAGCAGACATCGTAGGCATTTCAAAGAGTGCTGCACATCGCACACTAACTGAAAATTTAGACATGAGAAAGCTGTGCGCAAGATGGATGCCGCGTTTACTCACAATGGAACAAAACCAGCGTCGTGAGGATGTTTCAGTCGAGTATTTGGCGATGTTTCGCTGCAATAAAGCCGAGTTTTTGCGTCGATTCATAACCATGAATAAAACATGGGTCCATCACTTCACACCTGAGAACGAAGGAACAGTCAAAACAGTGGATTGAAAGGGAAGAATCGGCTCCAAAGAAGGCGAAGATAGTTCCATCTGCAGGCAAGGTCATAGCGTCAGTTTTTTGAGATTCGCGTAGGATAATTTTCATTGATTATCTTCAAAAAGGAAAAGCAATCAATGTCGAGTATTATGCAAACTTATTGCAACGTTTGAATGATGAAATCAAGCAAAAATGCCGCATTTAGTGAAAAAGAAAGTTCTGTTTCATCAAGACAATATACCAGTTCACACATCCATTATCGTCATGGCCAAAATCAATGAGTTAAGTGTCGAATTGCTTCCTCATGCACCCTATTCGCCAGATTTAGTCCCCTCTGATTATTTTCTGTTTCCAAAGTTGAAGAAATGGCTTGGTGGTAAAATATTTGCCAACAATGAAGAGATGGAGTTTGCACTTCATGGCTATTTTGCAGAACTCGAACGGTTCTCACTATAAACAGGGTATCGACGCTATTGAACATCGCTGGGAAAAGTGTATCGAGCTGAAAGGAAACTATGTAGAGAAATATTTTTTTTTTCCAAACTTTTTGTGTTTTCTTAGTTAGGTCGGGTAGTTCTGGGACAGCCCGCGTGGCAATGTTCTGTGACGTGATCTAAAAAGGTGCGTTGAATGCGACGAGTATAAAATAACACGATATAGAGCAGGAAAATTTGAATGAAAAATTATAAGGTGTCCAAGAAGTGGGACACTCGCGCACTGTGACCTAGGGTAGGGTTGAAGTGAAGGAATCACAGGAGGCTACAGGCCACAGAGACACGCGGAAATCCTTAAATTTCCTGACTCGAAGACCCGCCCCACTGTCATATTCTTGCCTCGGAGCAAGCATCCGCCGTATTTGTCCGGTAGCGCACCAGCCTAGAAACCTAGAAGCACAACTGAAACACGAAAAGGAAACGAAATTAAAATGAAATGATGGAAAGCAAATTGTGGTGGATCAGAAACCACCGAGAATTCTCCAAGCAACCAGGGAAAACCACCAAAAACCTAAGGTCGACGGGAATCGAACCAGGGACCTCCCTTGTTACCACAGAGCCATCATGAAAATAGTAATCAAGGCAGTAGTATATTTGGAATGGTAAATAGCAGAAACAATGAAAAAATGAATATTTATTTATGGAAAAAGGACGAATAAAAATAAAAGTTAATGAAAAACAAATGAAAGAGTTTGGGAGAAAAGCACAAAATATACAGCTAGGGCAGAAGTGGTAGTAAAGAAGAGCTGACAGAAATGCAAGGGAAAAAATACTAAAAGAAAAAGAGCGCAAAAGAAGGTCGGACAAAAAGTCAGATGGGAGAGAAGAGGAACTAAACGGATTAAAATTGGCAGCGTATTCGCCGTATCATAAGTAGGGCAGATTTAATTAATAAAAGCTGTATTGACGTTTGCAATCCGGATGGAGGTATCCGCTACGCCATATTACTATCGGAATCCGATTTTCTTTCCACCGCAACTAACTGGCAGAGCCAGTCTCCTTTCTTTTAATACAGCGATTTGCATTTACGTCCCCCCCCCTTCCGCTTCTTTCAGCAGAAATTGTTAGAAAAATTAGCTTCTGTAGCTGGAGGCTATATGCAACGGGAGGCATTTCTTTAACATTCGAGGACGTTTAACGCTCCGGTTTAGCAAAGTTCTTTCACCAAACAAAAATGGTTTAGCGTTGCTTTCCACGCGAAAACCTTGCTGCTGGCATAGAGCAGCCGCAAAACTCCTCTTGCGAATCATTAATCACTTTAAGTTTCATCTATTATAGTTTGCACATTATAATGTATGCGTATGTATTCTCTCTCTCTCTCTGTCAGAATTTATTTGTTGATATTGAATGCTAATCCGCACCAATTTCGATTAAATGATGTGTCGTATTATTAATTTTATTGTCATTACCAGACACACTGTTGTGCTGTATTGTTGCTACCATATGTAGCATTATTGTGTTTCTTTAGTAATATTTCGGCTTAAGGAGACCTTTTTTTGAAGTTGTCTGGTATGACGTCAACCCTGCCTGGCTTCGGCTAGACACGATTGGTGGGGTAAGTTAGTGTCACTCTATACTGTATTCACTCTTAGGCTACAATCACAATGAAATGTAAGAGCTAACGTAATGCAGCAGGCGCGAGGGAATATCATTCACAATGCAGCCGTAGGCATAACGCAAGAAGTTTGTACCGGCTTCTAGATCCTTAAACTAACTGCGGAAATGTTCCGATTGAACCGTAAGTTTCAAATTGAATAATATAACCAACAATACCAACTAAGAAAGTTCACTCAATATTTTATAAATAAGTAGGTCAAAAAAATTACATACGAGTACATCCAACAGCCGCCCGTAGCGTTAGTGACATCACGACTGTTTGCTCAAAACATTGAAAGTAGTTGTGCAAGTACTATGGAAATAGGGCCGTTATTCCGTATGTGGGTAGTGAGCATTTTTGCTATCAATACGTAACACGCACTTGCAACATGTTAGCGTTGCTGTCGTTGGCATTCTGCTGCCAACATTGTAACATCATGGACCCTAAGCCGCAAGGGCCGCAGCTACGGAGCGACGACAGGACGTAACCGTAGGCACAGAACAGCTTTAGGATCTGCGTGTCTAAACTCGAATGATCCACTTTAGCTACATTTTCCTTGCTTCGCGACATTCCATTAGCATTTTTTTACTTTCTCTACTACGTATAGTAAGTAGGGAAAGTATTGCATTCCACCCAAAAATTCGATACCGAGATTTCACCGGAAATACACGTTTTGAGACCTCCTGAATCCAAAAGAAGCATTTTTAGAAACATGTCCGTGTGTGTGTCTGTGTGTCTGTGTGTGTGTGTGTGTCTGTGTGTGTGTCTGTGTGTGTGTCTGTGTGTGTGTGAACAGCATAACTCAAAAACGAACAATCGGATAAGCACCAAACTTGGTATTTAGGTTCAGTATCTTCCAGAGATGCGATACGAAGGTTTTCAAGAAAATCCCCCCACCCCAGACTACCCTTTACATGGAAGATTTTTCGAAAATTTTAATTTTCTCAAAAATGGCTCTAACGATTTTGATTAAAATATCATATGTTTAAGATATTTTTATGACAAATAAAATGTATATCTTGAATTTCCTGGGAATGTCTCCAAAAGTATTCTTTATTGTGAACGACTTTTGCATAACTGGTAAACCATAAGAGATAGACAAAATTTTACTACACAAAAAATGTAGATCGCGTTAAAATACACAACTTATGTCATATACATTTCTTTTGTTGAGTGAACCGTTTTCGAGATATTGCTTGTTATTTCCTTAAATTTTCCAATACTTATACTTTTTCTCAAATTCGTTATTCATTTTTACTTTCTCTACTACGTATAGTAAGTAGGGGAAGTATTGCATTCCACCCAAAAATTCGATACCGAGATTTCACCGGAAATACATGTTTTGAGACCTCCTGAATCCAAAAAAAGCATTTTTGGAAACATGTCCGTGTGTGTGTCTGTGTGTGTGTGTGTCTGTGTGTGTGTGTGTCTGTGTGTGTGTCTGTGTGTGTGTCTGTGTGTGTGTCTGTGAACAGCATAACTCAAAAACGAACAGTCGGATAAGCACCAAACTTGGTATTTAGGTTCAGTATCTTCCAGAGATGCGACACGAAGGTTTTCAAGAAAATCCCCCCACCCCAGACTACCCTTTACATGGAAGATTTTTCGAAAAGTTTAATTTTCTCAAAAATGGCTCTAACGATTTTGATGAAAATATCATATGTTTAAGATAATGTCATGAGAAATGAAATGTATATCTCGAAATTTCTGGGAATGTCTCCAAAAGTATTCTTCATTGTGAACGACTTTTGCATAACTGGTAAACCATAAGAGATAGACAAAATTTTACTACACAAAAAATGTAGATCGCGTTAAAATACACAACTTATATCATATACATTTCTTTTGTTGAGTGAACCGTTTTCGAGATATTGCTTGTTATTTCCTTAAATTTTCCAATACTTATACTTTTTCTCAAATTCGTTATTCATTTTTTTGTGTCCTAGACATGCAAAGAGAATGGAATGCTCCACATAGCAACCAGCGATAAAATATTTGACTATCGCTTAAAAGCTACCATATTCCCCTTGCATCTACAAGAAAATTACCAATAAGATCGACATCTCGATATCTCGATTAACATGAAGCATATGGAGAATAAGCGTTTGTAAAAATAGATTGTACAAGAGTAGAGAAAGTCATGTGAGTGTAACACATCAGATTTTTTTTATGTTCTGGACATGCAAAGAGAATGGAATGCGCCACATAGCAACCACCGTTAAAATATTTGACTATCGCTTAAAAGCTACCATATTTCCCTTGCATCTAAAAGAAAATTACCAATAAGATTGACATCTCGATATCTCGATTAATATGAAGCATATGGAGAATAGGCGTTTGTAAAAATAGATTGTACAAGAGTAGAGAAAGTCATGTGAGTGTAACACATCAGATTTTTTTTCATCACGTTCGCAATATCTTCTGACAAGATTTCCGCAAAAGCTAAGCGGTCGCTAAAAAGGGCCCAATGTTTTCAATAAAGCAACAACTCCTACACAGTTTAAGAACCCAGGATACTACACAATCAACTCTGCGTATTGAAAACCCCGATACCATAAGTTTTTTAAGATTTCATACACCCTTCCCGCGTACGGAATAATGTCTGGAAACTGCAGCAAGTTATACATGTGATGATACAGCTATGCAATGTTCATTTTCTCTTTGCGCGTGAGCCAAGAAATCTAGGCACAGATGCCGGGTTCATCCACTAAATGAAAGAGGATTCAGTAAGGACACTACCATAAGCTCTTGAGAGAAATAGATCGTGACTCACAATTTATGTGGCACGGCCTAAATGGAAGAGTGCACGCATGTACATTAGACGGCTAAAGTCTCGCATCGCGATCGTCTGCTGTTGAACATCAGGCAATGCAAAGAGAAAGAAATCCAGAATTCTTCCTCTATAAACGCAACGCAAGCATCAAGTTTGGAGTTTGCAAACTCGTGCGTTGCATAGCGCGTTGCATTGACTATGTGAATGCTTCCATTAAATAACATGAATGCAAAGACTTGCGCTTATGATACGTCTGCGCTTACATTTCATTGTGAATGGGCCCTTAGCTTGATTCGCGCCAAAACAAACGCACGTGACCAGTGCACTGTGGTACAACACTGTAGCAATGCTTGCAGGAAAGTAGTCTAAATTTTGCTAATAGTCTGAATTTTAGAATGGATGTATCCTTAAATCGTATAATATTCTATACAAATTCCTAAAAGTTTAATTCGTACCGTTAAACAGTCCCAACATGCAATTCATATAAGTACCTGACATTTGGGTATGCGCAGAATATTGTTTGTAGCCAGAAACAATCAGTTTCTATTTACTATCATGGCGGACGGTGATTTGCTCTTGCGTTTTCGTCGACTTACATAAAGCATAAGCAGGCAAACTATTGACTAGTGGTGAAAAGCAATAATGTTACAAGTTTATTGTAAGTTATGTGAGAAATATCTAACATTTACCATGAAAGAAGTGATTAAATTAACTTCTGAGTTGATCGGTGTTTCGAGTACAAGTATAAACAGTGCTCGTTAAGAAACATCTCAAACGGGAAAGTGGTTACACGCGAGAAAAACAGAAAGCGTGTGAAATACGCGATGCAAGAATGTGACAAAAATGCAATTTACGTAACAATACACAATTTCGTTTTTAAAAATCTGATGTGTTACACTCACATTACTTTCTCTACTCTCGTACAAACTATTTTTACAAACGCTTATTCTCCATATGCTTCATGTTAATCGAGATGTCAAACTTATTGCTAATTTTCTTGTAGATGCAAGGGGAATGTGGTAGGTTATAAGCGATAGTCAAATCATTTAAGAGCTGCTTGCTATGTGGCGCATTCCAATCTCTTTGAATGTCCAGGACATAAAAAATGAATAACGAATTTCAGAAAATGTATAAGTATTGGAAAATTTAAGGGAATAACAAGCAATATCTCGAAAATGGTTCACTCTACAAAAAAATATGTATATGATATAAATTGTGTATTTTAAAGCGATCTACATTTTTTGTGTAGTAAAATTTCGTTATCTCTTATGGTTTACCAGTTATGCAAAAGTAGTTCACAATGAAGAATACTTTTGGAGACATTGCCAGAAAATTCGAGATATACTTTTAATTTGTCGTGAAAATATCTTAAACATATGATATTTTATCAAAATCGTTAGAGCGAGCCGTTTTTGAGAAAATTAAAATTTTCGAAAAATGTTCCATGTAAAGGGTAACCTGGGGTGAGAGGTTTTTCTTGAAAACCTTCGTGTCGCATCTCTGGAAGATACTGAACCTAAATACCAAGTTTGGTGTTTATCCGACTGTTCGTTTCTGAGTTATGCTGTTCACAGACACACACACAGACATGTTTCCAAAAATGCTTTTTCGGATTCAGGGGGCCTCAAAACATGTATTTCCGGTGCAATCTCAGTATCTAATTTTTGGGTGGAATACAATACTTCCCCTACTTACTATACGTAGTAGAGAAAGTAATAAGACTACTATTGTTTGGATAGTGCTCGAATTTGTAAAATATTAATAATATTATATTTATTCCTGAAACTAACAGAGATCACATTTAGAACCGGTTCTAGAAACAAGAGAAATGACGGTAAAACAGCGAGACTTCAGATGTTTCTGTCTTTTTTTATGTAAAAACTTCTAGTGTTATTTTTTCTGCTGCTTCTGTAATTACACTTGGCTCTTCTATTTCAGTTCCTTCTGAATTCATAATTTCCGAAGTTTTATCTTTATGTAGGTTAGATATATAAAATATTAACGTTTTAGAAAGCAGAAGACTGACAATATAATGTATAGGTTAACTCTACAACGAATTATGATAAATTGAATTATGAAGTATTTGTACTATAAACAGATAATTAAAAGTAATTCTTAATCAAGCCAAGTCGAGTTATTAAACATAAGCAAATACTAAGGGTAGTTGTTATATGATTGGACTTGAAACCAAAGTTGGTCACAACGAAGATTATCGCATTAGTGTTAGAAATTGTACTTTTATATCGTGCTGTCTAAACACAAGTATTAAGTTAGTAAATTTGTTGATTTTAATACTATTAAAACAGTCATTAATCGATTCAATGAAAACGCCACGATGTAATTTTCTGAAGGTTACCTTTCATGCTAATATGCAACTGAGATGAATTTTCACCAGCTGCTCAATAAGAAAGCTATGAAGGAAAGCTTTTTAGGTTACCTAACAGCTACATTCTCTTTTGATAAGTTTATCAAGCACTCATTAACATTCCCTCATTATTGTAATATCAAGGATCGCTGTTACTAGACCCAGCTGAGCCCTGGACTAACCTAACTTTAAACAAGTTTGTAATCCCAAGTTGGTGCAGGTATTTCTCTGGTAGAGACCCTAATGGAGAAGGTATCTCATTATCGAAAGTTGGAGATGGCGCTCACAATCTCTGGCAGAAGTTTACTGGAAGCACTTAGGAGCATCGCCTCATAAAGTTTCAATCCACTGCTTGCTCAAACATTCACGAAGCGTAAGTGTTCATAGAGGGATTGTTTACCAACCTCATCCTCCTATCGAACAATGAAGAGGCGCCAATGTCATCATGAGGATGTCACAGACTATTTCGTTCACAGTAACATATGACATACCGAACGAGATGGCTACACGATAACGTGTTAGGCTTGCATTCGGGAGTTCCCGGGTTCCATTCCCGTCGATCCCGCCACTGATCATGATTTTTCGTGGTTTCTCGGGTCGGTAGGCGAGTCCTGGGTGGTTCCTCTTCTATCACGAATTTTCTACCCATCATTTACTGTCCCCATAATTTCCTTTCATCTGCTACCGGGCGACGGCGGTTGGTGCGTTGCGTTACGACGGTGGAATTCGTACTCTGGAAATATTTTTTCCTGGCGCTTTGCGGGACTGCTAGGGTCTCCTTCCTTTCTGGGGGTGTTTTGTTTACTTCCGGGATCCTTCAGGTTGCGGTGACTGCAGGGCTAGCCGGCATCATGTGGGAATTGTTAGGGCCCCGTCCTTGCTAGTGCACATCATTGTTGTGGATCTGGTCACCCTTCGGGTCTCCCCTTCGTCCCTTCCTCCCAGGGTCATACTGGAAAGGGTCACATATCGCCTACGTGCGTTGCTGTGCTCCAGTTACTGGAGGCAATAATAATAATATCGTGTCGCTACAGCCATTTAAAGGACCGTGACCGGCCAACCCGATTGCCGGCCTCACGTCACGTACGCATGGCAGAGGAAGGCGATAATCCAAACGATACGGGGAGGTGATGCGACCAACATCCCAGCCGGAATGTTGGCCCTCCTGGCCGGATCGCTGCCTATCGCGGCTCCTCAATTTTCTCAGTGGGCACCGGACCTATAACCGGGACTTAAAATTCACATCCCCATGAATGGGATCGATCCTGGATGCATTTCGTGGCCGGGAACTACAGCTCCACGCCCTGGCCCATAGCGCCACGGTACAGGATTAACGTATGACATATGTGTAACATTCTTGCAAGGCCGATTTAAATGCAGTCAATGCATATAATGCCATAATTTCTTTAAAAAAATTAACTAAAAGGGTAAAATGCTAGGCCCATTGTAGAATGCATTAGAAATAAAGCATTCCCCCAGAGTAGAAATGTTTGAACTACCAAAGGTTAAAGGAAATGAAATAACGATTTAAAGCAGTTCTAAATAAAACCAATAATTCGTACAGCCCCAAAAGCACTGAATATATTCACATTCAAATGTAGAAACAGTAATAAATTATAATTGAAACACATAGCATTCTGCTTTGTCCTTCTCGCACAATATTTGTCATTTTAAATAGAATTTAACACGTGGTGATATTCCAATATAAACTCACTTCGATAAGATTTAAGTGCAGCTCCACACACTAAAAATAGTTTAGAAATTTAATTACGCCGAAAAGTATTTGTATAATTTAGACAAGGCCGAAAAGTGTGGAGACGCCGCTCCCAGACACGAAGCTTAAGAAAAGTCCTTCGTTGGCCGTCGAGAACTAAGTCTGTTGAATACACTTCTTCGTCGGTGCGTATCCCTCGAGGGGCACCTGAGGATCAGGTGATGATGACTGCAGACTGCATAAGCGCTATGTATGCTGGCGGAGAGGACGTAATCTGACGAGCGCTGTAGATACCTGGTGCAGCCGGCTACTGACTGTTAATCGGGCTGCCGAAGTAGTCACAAGCAGAGGCCGAAAAATGTAGTTCATCATTCGAGATACGTTAAGGAACTGCGGCCATCTCTGCGGAAACAGCTACTCATTGAAAAAGAGCCATAATTGGCTAACATAGTAAGAAGATACACCGGGTATCGACCTGAATATGATGTTTCAATTAGAAAACAAGTTTTAGCATGTCTTTTTCATCATCGTTGTCGTCATCTAGGGATTAGGCATCCATGCCTGTTCCGGCATTAAAATATTGCTGCGACCATCTTGATTTGGGACGCACTGTACTTTTTTTTCTGTCGCTGTATAATATGACTTCTCTGGCTATGTTATTTAAAGTCGTCTGTGCGTGTGTGTGTGTGTGTGTGTGTGTGTGTGTGCGTGCGTGTGTGTGTGTCTGTGAACAGCATAACTCAGAAACGAACAGTCGGATAAACACCAAACTTGAAATTTAGGTTCAGTATCTTCCAGAGATGCGACACGAAGGTTTTCAAGAAAATCCCCCCACCCCAGATTACCCTTTACATACAATATTTTTCGAAAATTTTAATTTTCTCAAAAATGGCTCTAACGATTTTGATTAAAATATCATATGTTTAAGATATTGTCATGACAAATAAAATGTATATCTTGAATTTTCTGGGAATGTCTCCAAAAGTATTCTTCATTGTGAACGACTTTTGCATAACTGGTACATTTTACTACACAAAAAATATAGACCCGTTAAAATACACAATTTATGTCGTATACATTTTTTTTGTGGAGTGAACCATTTTAGAGATATTGCTTGTTATTCCCTTAAAGTTTCCAATACTTATACTTTTTCTCAAATTCGTTATTCATGTTTTTTTTTGTCCTGGTAATGCAAAGAGAATGGAATACTCCACATAGCAACCAGCTCTTAAAATATTTGACTATCGCTTAAAGCCTACCAATTCCCGTTGCATCTACAAGAATAGCAATAAGATTAACATCTCGATATCTCGATTAACATGAAGCATATGGAGAATAAGCGTTTGTAAAAATAGTTTGTACAAGAGTAGAGAAAGTCACGTGAGTGTAACACATCAGATTTTTTTGGGTGGAACGCAATACCTTCTCT
Source organism: Deroplatys truncata (assembly GCA_030765065.1). NCBI lineage: Eukaryota > Metazoa > Arthropoda > Insecta > Mantodea > Mantidae > Deroplatys > Deroplatys truncata. Next base: position 36,099,966 of record CM060989.1, read on the forward strand.
ACCTTCTAATGTATGTGGTGAAGAAAGCAAGAAGTCAAAGCAATCAAAAGAAATTGTGAATATGATTTATTTGCCTTAAAATGTTGTGAAGATCGTGATAGCTGACTCATAACACATAACTCAGTCCTTCTCTCAATTAACCTACAACTTTAAGGGTTTAGAGGTCAGCAATCTCCAACACGGTTAATTAAATTCAATATTATAGCTTGTAGTAATAATGTACAAACATTACAAAAATAGTTTATAAATGTATTAAATTAATTACATTCCATAACGTGCATTTTTTCTTTGTTTGAAAATAATTAATGTTTTCCCTCCTAATTGGGTTAACAAAAACAGCACTTTACATGTGCATAAATTACAGATAGTCATCATTTTGTTTAGTTTGTTTTACAGTAAGCTTCATTCGATAACATCGATTTCTCTAGAGAGAGAGAGAGAGAGAGAGAGAGAGAGAGAGCCTGAGCATGAGCCTGCGAGCGCGCGCGCGCGTGTGTGCATTGTGCGCACCAGTTCTCCAGGGAGGGTGTTGAATAAATAAATCCTAATGAGGTCAGCTACGTTTCACTGGGTTCAAAAATAAACAAAATCTTCACCGTATTTCATACACAAAAACTGAATTTTCCATAAATTGTGTTCTTTGATAGGAATTGAACTTTTCTGCAAATACAAAACACTCGCAAATCCCGCCTGCTGAAGCTTAGTTGTTGTTTTTCAACTACCTGTAGCATGAGTACAATATACAGAGTTATTCAAAAAGAAGGAACAGATTTTAAATATTCATTTTTAATTAACGACAATAGTTAGCGACGCATACAACCCATCATTAAATAGAGGAATGTTCAAATTTTTAAGCCTCGCCTATTAGTTCCATTCAGTGCCTACAGCGGCGCTGTGTTTGTTTACGAGAAAATGGCGACGGCACAGATAATGTCGTTTTGTATGTTGCATTATGCATAGAGTGAATCCTTGTTTCATTGCAGCGTGCATTTCGTTGTAAGTTCAACAACGAGCCGCCTCGTCATAAAAAATTTACAATTGATACAACAAATTCGTAGAAGATGGTTGCGTATGCAAACGGAAAAGCACTGGTCGTCCTCACATAACAAATGGTGCTCACTTTGAACACACAAAATAAAACTTTGAACTTTTCTCTGTTCAGTGATGTATCGCATGTGTCGCCATCTATTATCGTTCATTAGAAATAAATATTTAATATCTGTTCCTTCTTTTTGAATAACCCTGTATATGGAGGTCTTGTATTAAACTTGTGCATAATATCATAAAACGAAATAAAAATTGTAGGTTATATTGTGTTTGCCGTAAAGTGTGCGACTCGCATTCGGGAGAACCTTGTTTCGATCCCAGGTGACCGCTCACTCTGACCCAAGTTCTTTCCATAATTTCGCTTTCATTCCATTTCTTTCTCATCATTCAAGTGTGCTTATAGGTTTCGTGGCGTATGGCGGTGCCGGACAGATGGTGCGGATGCATACTCAAGGAAAGAGTACTCCCCATGGACATCAGAGCATTCTTGATTGGTGGGTCGTTCTTTGTCCTCTCGGCGGCTCAAGCAGTGGGACCAGTCTGCTAGCTTGGACATTTTAGGGACTTCCCACGTCCTGTAGCCTCCTGTGGTTCCTTCACCCCATCCCTTCCTCCTGGGGCAAGCCTGGGGAACTTGCACTCCTAATAGCGCAAACAAAACCCTACAATTCCTGCTTAGCTGTATGCTGTTGGTGTTACCGACCTGACAGTAAAACCAGTTTTAGATGAAATGGAGTTTATGTCACCCTTTACGAGTTCGCAGGCCTGTCTTGGGGAAGGGGGTAGCCGCAATAAATCTGTGCAAATCTCAACGCGCGAGGTATCCCCCTCCGTTAAATCACCAAAACCTATAGGATGTGTCTAGACAATTGTTTTTAAGATCAGCACTTAATTATACTGTTATTTATAGCAAGTTGATGGTACAAAAAATACATTAATAGAGGATTATGATACAAGGAGTAAAATAAAACCACTTTTAACACGCGTGGCTTTTTTACTTTCTCTGCTACATATAGTAATTAGGGAAAGTATTGTATTCCACCCAAAAATTCGATACCGAGATTTCACCGGAAATACGTGTTTTGAGATCCCCTGAATCCAAAAAAAAGCATTTTTGGAAACTTGTCCGTGTGTGTGTCTGTCTGTCTGTCTGTGTGTGTGTCTGTGTGTCTGTCTGTGAACAGCATAACTCAGAAACGAACAGTCGGATAAACACCAAACTTGGTATTTAGGTTCAGTATCTTCCAGAGATGCGACACAAAGGTTTTCAAGAAAATCCCCCCACCACAGAGTACCCTTTACATGGAACATTTTTCGAAAATTTTAATTTTCTCAAAAATGGCTCTAACGATTTTGATTAAAATATCATATGTTTAAGATATTTTCATGACAAATAAAATGTATATCTTGAGTTTTCTGGGAATGTCTCCAAAACTATTCTTCATTGTGAACGACTTTTGCATAACTGGTAAACCATAAGAGATAGACAAAATTTTACTACACAAAAAATATAGATCGCGTTAAAATACACAATTTATGTCATACACATTTTTTTTTTTTTTGAGTGAACCAGTTTCGAGATATTGCTTGTTATTCCCTTAAATTTTTCAATACTTATTTTCTCAAATGGGAATTAGTTTTTCATTTTTTTTGCCTTGTATATGCAAAGAGTATTAATCTGTGGCAAAGGGAATGGTGCTGCACCTAGCAACCAGCTATTAATAGATATGTATGTGCTTAAAGGCTACTGTATTTCTATATTGCCTTGTAAATATATATTCCCCTTACATCTACAAGAAAATTAGCAATAAGATAGAGTCTGCAAATGTTTATCTCGATTAACATGAAGTAGATGGAGAATAAGCTTTTTGTAAAAATAGTTTGTACAAGAGTAGAGAAAGTCATGTGAGTGTAACACATCAGATTTTTTGGGTAAGTACTTCTAGTGTTATTCTGTCTTTGCTTCTGTGATTTCACCTAGATCTTCCATTTTAGTTACTTCTGAATTCATAATGTCCTCCATTTCATCTTTATATATGTCACCCTGGATAAAGCAATAACGTTTTATATCAAATAAAGCCAATATAACATATATAACGTACAGTTAATTGCGATAAATTCAATTATGACGATTTGTATTGTGAACAGATAATGCGAGCGCCATGAGAAATAAATCATATAAAAAGACAATGAAAAGTAAAACCTAATGAAACCAAGTCGAGTATTAAATATGTGCAAATACAAAGGGTAATTACCATGTGATTGGATTTGAAACCAGAGTTAGTCACAATGAAGATTATCGTACTAATGCGATAAAGCCTTTGCAATCGAACTTTTTTACTTCTTGTTGCCTGCAGGTTTTCAAATGTTCCCGATTATACGGCAGAATACCATTCGTGCTAAATAACCGACACCGCGGTCATTTGCCATTCGGGACAACAGCTGTCCACCGTTCAATCATATTTTGAGCTTCGAAAGAAATACTCCAGTTTTTGTACCTGTGATATGGACCTACCTGTTTTTTTTTAAGGGATACAGATATCTCTTCCGATTGATTTTTACTTTCTTTGCCACGTACATAGTATGTAGAGAATGTATTGCATTTCATCCAAAAATTCGATATTGATATTTTACAGCAGATATTTTGAGGCCCCTTGAATTAAAAATAAAGCATTTTTAGACAGAGGTTTGCGTGCATGTTGTCTGTGTGTCTGTGAACAGCATAACTCAAAAACGAAAGTTGGATAAATACCAAACAGTATTTAAGTTTAGTATCTTCCAAAGATTTGTCACAAAGGTTTTCAAGAAAATTCCCCGCCATTAACTACCCTTTACACGGAACACTTTTCGAAATTTCTGATTTTCCAAAAAAATAGCTTTAACGATTTTCTTAAACTACCATACACTATCAAAAATTTTTCCTGACAAATAAAACGCATATCTTGAATTTTCTGCGAATAGTCTGTGATGTCCTCTTCATTAGGAAGGAATTTTCTATAATCTTGTACATATAACTGGTAAGCGTTTTTTTATCGTCTTTACGTAGGTAAATTGGTCTTCTTCTTGTCCCATATTCCACATAGGATTCATCTGTATCTTTTTTTTATTTTCTTTTTCCCCTGGTTTTACCCAGTTTATTATTACTGTTTTCGTTACCGCTTATTACCGCAATTACACAACACACAGACAAAAACAAACACCCATGCGCATGCTCGGACTCGAACCCGCAACCCTCAGCTTGGCGGAGCGCCTCAGCTATACACTCCAACGACCACTGCTACGAGGGCCGGCAACGTTAAGTGATAGACGAAAACGTACTACACAAAAAATGTTGTTGTTTCCAACGCTCCCTATATGTCTTATGACCTTTCGGAGTTGCCTCATCCCATCAAGCGATGACTGAACCCATTTCTCAGGTGGAGGTACCCAGGACGAAATCCTTTGCCTCTGATAGGGTGATGATGAGAATGGCGGTAGAATGAGAGAACCTGCAGCTTTTACCGTTAACTCTGAACCACCTTGGGCCTTGAGGATACTTCACATAAGCAAGTTAGAGGTGAACGCGTGGATAGGGCGACATAAAATGCCACCCTAGAGTCGAACCTCGGACTCTCAGTACGAGAGCCGGAAATAAAACGACTGCGCTACCCTGGCGTCGGTACAAATAAAATGTATATCCCTTTAAAACACGCATTTTACTTCAAACAATTTTTTGTAGCATAAGCCATCACCGAGATATCGACTATTAATAGACAGATTGTTTTTGTCATTCTTTTTAAGTCCTGTCGATTCTCAGTTGTTTCTCGCACATGCATGGAAAGAGCTTTTAAGGCTAGCAATATCGTCCAGTTCTTAAACATTTGACTATCGCTATTCCCTTTGTATCTATAACGAAATGTGTAATGTAGTTATTTCTGCAAAGGTTTATTTGGATTAAATTGGAGTAGATAGAAAAATAAGCTTTCGTAAGAATAGTTTGAATACCCACTTATAAACGATAGAGGGTAGACAAAGTCATGTGAATGTAACATCAGAGTTTGTTCTCTTTGGTGTGAATGTACATTGCCTAGAGTTTTGGCAATTGAGTTGTTTACCATGGTGCACCTCAGGCGTACTATTGCACTTAGTTTATTGAACTGTTGTTGATAAAAAGAGGGAACTATGTGAATACTCTCTACATTTTTTTAGAAATTCCATCATGATATTAAACAAGGATGGGAGTTTTCTGATCAATGAAATCTTTGCTCTGAGGCAGTATTTTTAACACTTGAATAATTTCAATTAAATTATATAATATGTAAATTCAATAACAGCCCGCCTTGAAGCAATATGTATGGAATCATTTGTTAAAATGTATGTAACAGTCATTACATATGCTTGTAAACATGTTCAATAATGTTATCTGAATGCATTACGTAATTTAATAATGTAAGAGCTGTGAGAATAATAAGTTTAACGTTGCTAACAATGAGGTATCAATGAGGTAACCTTAAGGCAATAATGAGTTTGAGAGTTTGAATGCTACTAGTTATGATTAGAGCAGCAATAATGTAAATGTTGTGACAGTTTAAAATTAGCCAATTAACAGCCATAAAAAGCTTAAAATGCAGGTATTCTATTGGACTAGGATTAGCCAATCAGAGACTTTAAATACAGAAGTTTACGGGTTTGGACGGTTGAAATATGTTCAGTTGCCTGCAGACCTTGATAGCAACCGGATGGAAGATGTGTTCTCTAAAGAAATATTACGTATTCGTGTGAAACGAAAATTAAGTATACGCGTTAACAAAGTGCAAGTATTAAATAAAAGGATCTCACAGCTCTTGATATCAGTGTAATGCTATTTAATTTGTGTCAAGGATTAATAAAAACGAAGTGAATTAAAACTTAAAATCTGTGTAAGCCTACATTCTTGTCGCACCACGCCCTGATTAAGAGAAACATGTCTCTAAAGTAATACTGACGCAGCCGAGGCAAACATAAACATAAATACTATCTACAGAAGTAGTTGAATAACAAAGTTAATATTTTTTTAACTGGGAGCTTAACAACAAAAATACATCTTCAAATCGGCTTCTCATACGTAGCAGCATATTACGTAACAACAGTAACATCTTTCTTCAAATTGACGCCCAAAGCGTGGTGCAAACTCCATCAAAATCAAACACTTACTTCAAATTGGTTTCCCAAGTGTGGAAATAAATAAATAAACAACGTAAAGAACAATACTACCTCAGATCAGCTTTTTGATACTACTGTCCTTGTATATTAATTCAGGTTGCTGCGTAATTGTGATGAAGAAAGCTAAAGATGAGAGTTCTGTTGTTAAACCGCAGTAAGAAAGAAAAGATTAAGATGGCGTGGGCCATTGTGAGCAGCATGGCTTCCATGTACAACCTAGGGATGTGAGGGAGGGGTAGGTGGATGAGATGGAAAGGAGTGATCCGAGATGCTGTCAGGTGTCTTGGTTCACAAGACGTGATGATGTAAGAGGGTTGCAATGTCTGAATGTGATAAGATGATATATGTAATTCATAATGATGCAATCTTAGAAGGGAAATCTGAGAGAGATGGGAGGAGATAGATATCAGAATACAACAAGGTGTAATTTATATAAGAGGTAGACGTAGGAGCTTTCATTTGTGAGTTAGATAAACCTAACACATTGGATGGATATGTATGCATGCTAGACCGAGTAGGAAAGCTGGAGCTATAGCTGATCATTAACATCACAGCTTGGGTTTGAGGCAATATTTTTAACACTTAAATGATTTTAGTCAAATTATATAATATGTAAATTTAATATCAGCCCGCCCTGAAGCAATATGTGTATGTAATAATTTGTAAAATGTATATAACAGTAATTGCATATGCTTATATTATTGTATCCATGTGTAATAATGTTATGTGAATATATTACGTAATTTAATAACGTAGGAGCTGTGAGAATAATAAGTTAAAAGTTGCTAACAATGAGGTAACAATAAGTTAACCTTGAGTTATTAATGAGTAAGAAAGTTTAACAGTACTACTTGTGATTCTTGGTGCAACAATAATGTAATTTTAGTGACAGTTTATAAAAATAGCCAATCAACAACCAGAAAAAGTTTTAGTTAAATGAAGGTATTCTATTGGAGTAGGATTAGCAAATCAGAGACTTGAAATACAGAAATTTACAATTTTAGACGGTTGAAATCTATTCAGTTGCCTGCAGACAGTGCTCATAACTGGATGCGTTGCTTGTGCGTCCTCGAGAGATTTAATACATATTCGTGTGAGACGAAAAATAAGTTTACGTGTTAAAAAGTGTAATTAATTAATTAAAGAAACCCACAGCTCTCTCGTTATATTAGTGGTGTTATTTAAATCGTATCAAGTATTAATAAAAGGAGTGAAGTAAAATAATAGCCTGTGTAAGCCTACATTCTTGTCGCATCACGCCCTGCTAAGAGAAAAGTGTCTCTAACAAATACTGACACAGCCGAGGCAAACATAAATATTAAATATTTAAAGAAACAGTTTAATTACAAAGTTAATATTTTTTTAAACTTGGGGCAAAGGCTACCGGAAACTGTTTACTATACATGCGGTTGTAACGAATTTTAAGCTCGGCTCCCCAACAGTTGAAATATAATACATCATCTTCAAACTGACTTTTCATACGTAGCAGCAAACAGCCTAAAGAACATTCCTACTTCAGGTTGCATTGTCATCTTACAGAGGTGATGCAAGAGGTTAGTACGTTTAGGTATGCTAGGGGACTAGCTAATCCATGATGGTGTAATTTAAGGTAGGAAATCTGAGAGAGGTGGGGGAGGTGGAGGCCAGTAAGCAAGAAAACGCTATTTATAGAAATGGAAGTAGACTAGACTAGACTAGAGGCGTACATGTGTGAGTTCATATAGAACCAAGCTAATACGAGATGAACATATGTCTTAGGTATAAATGCTGTAAGCCATCTCTACCTGATTCATACATAAAAAGGTTGTAAGTATAAATTAATGGCAATGCTTATATGAAGTCACAGAAAGAATTATGAAGCATTGGTAAAAGCAAGAATGTTATATGCAGTTGAAATTTGGGGGGTCTGAATTAAGCAGATAAATAGAACAGAGCTATAGAACGTTCTGTAAAGAGCTATTGGGGTTACCAAGATCAGCACCAGGGGAAGTAGCGTTAGTGGAATTAGGAAGAACAAGAAGAAAGTGAGCGATACTGGAAAGGATATTGAAATTTTGGTTTAGGTATCTGTAAAAAAATGAAGGGGAAATTTTAAAGATGTGTGTGGAACCACAAAAGAGTAAGAAAGATAAAAATAGCTGGTGGACAGGGGTAGGAAAAATTATGGAGAAGATAGGAATGGGAGATATTGGGAGAGCAGGAGAAAGAAATAGAAACGTCTTCTGGATAACAGTAAGAAACAGAGCGAAGGACATAGAAAGGAAGCTTAGAGAATAAAATATCACTAGCGTTTTATAGATTAGTAAAAAGGAAATGGAAAAGAGAAGGGTATGTGGATTATTGTAATAGAGCTGAAAAAGAAGCGTTTGCATGGATGAGAACAGGATCAATGTACCTGAGAGGGTTAAGAGGCAGAAAAAGCGGAATTTGTGAACTATGCAGAGGTAATTAAAGCACAGAGTATTATTTGATAGAATGCAAACAATTAGCAGAATGGAAACAAAAAGTATGGGAGGAAAAATTGGAAAAAATGGATGGAAAAATAGTAGCAATTAAAATGTTGACAAGAAAAGAAGAAAACAAAAATAAGAATATGGGAGAGTTCTTAAAGAAAGTAAAGGAGAAATGGATAAGAAAAGTAAGACATATAGAAAGGTAGAAGGGCAAATGGAGGAGGGAGAGAATGGATCATAGGTGATTAAGGGTAGCAAGGGCTGCTCAGCTGAGCCATAAGGCCAGGGTGCCAGGCAAAATGAGCAGTATAGGTAGAACATAGCTGGCAAGGAAATTTGTACATAGGTTAAGTCGGTTTACAAGTGGAATATTGTAAAAAATCTGATGTTACACTCACATGGCTTTCTCTACTCTTGTACAAACTATTTTTACAAACGCTTATTCTCCATATGCTTTATGTTAATCGAGATGTTAGTCTTATTGCTAATTTTCTTGTAGATGCAAGGGGAATAAGGTAGGCTTTAAGCGATAGTCAAGTATTTTAAGAGGTGGTTGCTATATGGAGCATTCCATTCTCTTTGTATGTCCAGGGCATGAAAAAAGTGAATAACGAATTCCCATTTGAGAAAAAGTATTGGAAAATTTAATGGAATAAGCAATATCTCGAAAGTGGTTCGCTCAACAACAAAAATGTATATGACATAAATTGTGTATTTTAACGCGATCTACATTATTTGTGTAGTAAACTTTTGTCTATCTCTTATGGTTTACCACAATGAAGAATACTTTTGGAAACATTCCCAGAAAATTCGAGATATACATTTCATTTTTCGTGAAAATATCTTAAACATATGATATTTTAATCAAATTCGTTAGAGCCATTTTTGAGAAAATTAAAATTTTCGAAAAATGTTTCATGTAAAGGGTAATCTAGGGTGGGGGGATTTTCTTGAAAACCTTCGTGTCGCATCTCTGGAAGATACTGAACCTAAATACCAAGTTTGGTGTTTATCCGACTGCTCGTTTCTGAGTTATGCTGTTCACAGACACACACACGGACATGTTTCCAAAAATGCTTTTTTTTATTCAGTGGGTCTCAAAACATGTATTTCCAGTGAAATCTCGGTATCGATTTTTTGGGTGGAATAGAATACTTCACCTACTTACTATACGTAGTAGAGAAAGTAAAAAGGAGTGTGTACAAAAGGTGTACAAGTAAAGTTTATCCTTCCATTCATATGAAATCATGAGCAGGAGTTTTTATGACATCATATGAATACTAAAGTAGCAGACCTTGGAGAAAATATGTGGTTTCTTTAAAAACTCTGACATTTTATCCCAACCCAATCTATCTGATCTAAACGAGATGGATATTTATCTTAGGTATACATGCAAACAGCAATGCAAGAAAGTATAGCGGCCCATTGACATCACAACTTGCTTTGTACTGCCGTGTTACAGAAATGTAGCTAGTATTCCATCTGTTGGGGAAAGGGAATTAGCATTGAGTAATCCAAGCTATTCCTAACTAAAATGCAGTTCGTAAACTCTCTTCGCTGTTTTACTGGTGCGGTTTGTAAGTTCTGCTAAGAATATTGACTCAGAGCTCTACTTTCTCCTGATAATAAGTTTCGTGCATTATTAGTTAAGTCTAAAGGAAAACTTAGACACAGTATGATACGTTATAGTACCTGAATACGTTACCTTTTAGGTGTCAGTTCTCTTTCATCTGGACTTGAGACCAGCACTAGAAGCTATTTCTAGTGGCAGAGTTACCACTTTCTTGCTTCCGTTTCTTCTTTCTTTGTCAAAACGTCTTGTATGAGAGTTGATTGGGAGAAATCTAATTTTCCATACGTAAGCTCACGGAGAAAAACATCTCAAGATCTGTATCATATTCTCTTACCAAGATTCACAATGCTGTAACGTCCATAAAGTCATCTACGACTACTCCGTTGTCGTCTTAAGATGACAGTGTAATAGTAATAGCTTCAACTGTGGGAAAAATATGCTGGTGGGACTTAGCAAAGTTCATGGGTACTATTATTTATTAGTCCTGAGGTAATTCAAATAGCTATTAAAAGTAATTTAGCTGCTAATAGCACAACGTATAATTTTTTTGATACACCTCCGTTAAAATCTAGTGCATGCATCTTTGGTCTGGGACTTACAAAACGCTGAACGATTTCACCATTTGCCTCATTATTAAACTTTCCCAACACTTTCTTTGTTATGGGTGGAATATAAAATGTGATTTGTATGCTACTTAACTGTATCTAGATGTTAAAGAAAGCATAGTTTAAAATTTTATACACTTCTTTGGATGGTTCTCTCGGGAAGTCGAACTCAAGACCTCTCTTAATCTCTCGCAGTATTCGCACTCACTGCACAGCATAAGTATCTGAAACCCTCAGTGGGACAACGCACCTTCTGTAATATGTCACACCAGAAACGCACTCACTCGCCAGCACACTCGCTTATATAGTCGCTGGAATTTTCCACAGAATTCTAGAATGTTCGGGCGGGTAGAAAGAATGTTACAGAATATCCCGTTATCTCCCAATAGCGCTTCTGATGTTTATACTGGATGAGAGCACCTTATCTTTTCACCCGGCCAGTGGATTGGTCGGTGAGTACCTTCTATCGATAATTGTGGTCCTTAGACGCTACGTCACAATATATACCCAATGACGTTTTAAAAGTGGCAAACAAACTTTCGCTTTCAATATATTCAATTTTTAATTTGATTTCTTTCGATAAGCCATTTTTTAGCAATGGCCTAACTCTCCAGATATCCTCAAAGCCAATTTTAACCAGAGTTCTCCTTATCTATTAAGCCAAACATGTACTTGAACCTTCAAATGCTGATGTAGGGTACACTGTTCGTCTAAATGTCTAATTCTAAACCAATATTCATCTTATTGTATTGCATGATGTAATACCCTAGCAATCACTGTGTGACAACTTCATTTGCTTTATGATATACGCACGGACTACAGGATTATAACATCAGCGTTTCATCGTTACAGGTTATTTCTGCACGATGTGTCCGGTAGAATAACAGGAAATTAATCATTTTCCAATAATCACTTACAGCTCTAAATTGAAACTTCGCACACATGTTGGGCCATGCTTAATGAGCTTCATTTGTTTTCAGGTTTTTAAAATGAAAACAGCAATCTGAAATTCTCAGTTCAAAAATATAAGGATTTAGGAAAATATGAATATAAAATGTAGATATACTGAAATTAAACTTTTTAAACTACGAGAGTGGATTGAAAAGTAATGGACAATAATTTTTTTTACAAAAAGTTAAATAGTTAAAACAACAAACAAATCACAAATGAACTTACACCTTTTACCTACTTTTGGATATAGTCACCAAGTTTCTCAACACATTTCTCCCATCGTGATACCAATTTCAATATGCTCTGTTCGTAGAAGTCCGTTTCCTTGGAGTATAGTCATCTGTGGACTGCTGATTTCACTTCCGCATCTGTCGCAAAGCGTTGGTCGGCCAGGAATTTCTTCATGGGACCAAACAGATGAAAGTACGACGGTGCAAGGTCCGGACTATATGGTGGATGCTGGAGCACCTCCCAACCAAATTAGGTTATTCTCTGACGAACAGCAGCAGTAACATGGGGGACGAGCATTGTCATGAAGAATTTTGACCTCGTCAGCATTCATGTAGTGGCGTTTGTCACGAAGGGCACGACGCAACTTCACTAAAGTTTTCATGTAGGCTGCAGCATTCACAGTGGTCCCGTTTTCAGCAAATTCCACCAATACAACACCAAGCATATCCCAGAACACCGTCACAAGCACCTTCCTAGCAGATTGAGTCATTTTTTTCTTCACTGGGGAACCAGCATGTTTCCACTCCATACTTGCCTGCTTGGTTTCGGTCATGTAGTGGTATGCCCACGACTCAACACCAGTGACGATTCCTTTCAGAAAGCCATGCCCTTCTGCGGTGTACCGCGTTAGGTGATCCAAGCTCATCATTCGCTGGCCCTTGTGGTTGTCTGTCAGGTTCTTAGGTACCCAGCAAACACTAACTTTACGAAATTTCAACTTGTCATGAACAATATCGTACACTACACCATAGGAAATGTTGAACTGTTGCGATAAGGTTCGCAGTTGCACACGCCGGTCGTTCAAAATTGCCGCCTCAATGCCTCTAACATTCTGCCGGGTTGCAGCTATTACTGGCCTCCCGGAACGTGGCGAATCACTAAGGTTCACACGGCTCTCTAGGAAGAATGCATACCACCTGGAGACGTTGCTACGGTCCATACAATCAACCCTATATACGCCATGCATGTCCCTGTAAATATCACTCGGTTTATGTCCTTTGGCCCACAAATATCGAACCACACCTCTCTGCTCTGCATGTTACTGGACGACAGTAACATGCGCGCCATCCTTGTTGCGTAGTTCCCGCTTCTCTCGCTAGAGCTGCACGTGAAACAAAAAATACTCTCTGGTAGTATTTTGTCTACACGTGGTAAGCATCGGAAACGCAAGTTTCTGCAGAAAATGTGGAAAGAATTCGTACGGTAAGCAGTGCGATGAAGTCAATTCGAGCGCCAGTGTCGAACTTGCCATTCCTCGGTCTACGGTTCATGATGTAGTCACGGTTCATGATGTAGTCCACAAAAGATTACATCTAGGGCCTACAAGATTCAGTTATGCCAGTGAATTATCCCCAGGACAAAAACAAAGGAACGCGTTCGCCGCAGACATTTTGGATAAAATTGAAAAATTGAAGAGAGGTGCTTTCCTGGATAAAGTGTGCTTGGGAAAGCTAACAGACATATTTGTCGTATAATCGAGTCAAATTCTTGTGAGGTTCGTGAGGTAGAAAGAGACTCGCCAAAATTAAATGTGTGGTGTTCACTAATGAAAACCTTCTGTCCCATTTCATAATGCTTACATAGGAGGGGGCATCGTCGTGACGGCCAAGGTTAAATTCACGCCGACAATTTGTTGTGCACGCTTCATATATTTTGTTTTAGCCAGTCCAAGAACACAGAAAACCTTCTGTTGTGGTGTCCACGTCACCATCTTTGCACAGTTTAATATAACCTAAAAATGTGATCATTGTTGTCATTGCCATTGTTGCAATCATAAATGGCAAGTGACCTACTAATCATATTTGAATGATCTCATACAACTAAACTTATAAAAGTTTGTAATGTTAAACTCATAGGCTGGACATCCTTATGCACCAGTGACCTAAACAAACTGAGGTACTTCTCTGACGAGCCAATTCCCCAAGAAAAATTTAGGAGTTCTTAAATTATCTTATGCAATGCCACAAACGAGCTACCCTAGAGAATTTTAAAATCACGGTTTGCATTTGCTTGAGCTATTTTACGAATAAAATGAACTGATAAGACCACTAATATATGCAATTTCAAATCCTTACAATAAATTTGAAATTCACCTCAAAACATGGATCAATGCACTATGACTTTATGCATATCAGCATACTTACTGAACAAATTAAAGGTGGCGCTTCATATTTTAAAAATGTGATGTGTTACACTCACATGACTTTCTCTACTCTTGTACAAACTACTTTTACAAACTCTTATTCTCCATCTATTTCATATTAATCGAGATAAACATTTGCAGAAACGATCTTTTGACATGCAAAGAGAATTACATTTTACACATAGCGACCTGTTCTAAAAATATTTGACTATAGCTTAAGGCGTACCATGTTCCCCTTGATTTGCATTTGCAAGGGCAATATAGAAATACAGTAGCCTTTAAGCATAGACATATATCTTAATAGCTGGTTGCTACCATTCTCTCTGCCATAGATTAATACGCTTTGCATATCCAAGACAAAAAAATGAATAACGAATTCCCATTTGAGAAAATAAGTATTGAAAATTTAAGGGAATAACAAGCAATGTCTCGAAAATAGTTCACTCAACAAAAAAATTTATATGACATAAATTGTGTATTTTAACGGGATCTACATTTTTTGTTTAGTAAAATTTTGTTTATCTCTTATGGTTTACCAGTTATGCAAAAGTGGTTCACAATGAAAAATACTTTTGGAGACATTCCCAGAAAATTCAAGATATACATTTTATTTGTCATGAAAATATCCTAAACATATGATAATTTAATAAAAGTCGTTAGAGCCATTTTTGAGAAAATTAAAATTTTCGAAAACTTTTCAATATAAAGGGTAATCTGGGGTGGGGGGATTTTCTTGACAACCTTCGTGTCGCATCTCTGGAAGATACTGAACCTAAATACCAAGTTTGGTGTTTATCCGACTGTTCGTTTCTGAGTTATGCTGTTCACAGACACACAAACAAACACACACACGGACATGTTTCCAAAAATGCTTTTCTTTGGATTCAGGGGTCTCAAAACATATATTTCCGGCTAAATCTCGGTATCGAATTTTTGGGGTGGAATACAATACTTCCCCTACTTACTGTACGTAGTAGAGAAAGTAAAAATTCTTAAACTCTTCTCCGTTTACGTTTCTTCTCGCGTTGGCTATCCAGTCTGTTAATATCTATGATCTGCTATATTAGTGTTTGCTTTTCCGGTTCGTAGTATTTCACTTGATTTATTTCCTGTTTCTCAGTCTGGCCAAATCTTTCAAACGCCATTTTGTCGATTGAATTTGGCACTTGTTTCCATTGCATATTCATTATACATTGTCTTAAAGGATGGTAAAGGCATTATAAAAAACTAAAAAGCCTTAGTTTGTATGCGTGGTCTAATTACGGGCAATTGCGTGCCCTGTACTGCGCTGTTTCTAACTTTCCTTTCTCTCCATGTGCCGGCTGATCACTTGACTTTCGATAAGGTTGATACGCTGTGAAACCAAGTGTTTAACTGATTATAGTGTGTTAGTGCTGTTATATTGACAAAAGGTCTGTATACTTTAGCACACAGAATTTTCATGTATGATTCTTATGTGATAACAAACACTTGTGGAGAAGTGGGACGATGATTTATGGATAGATTTCCTCCTGTTCGTCGCCTCACAGAGAAGCGGTTCGCAATCTTGTGAAGAGATTTATGGAAATATGGGCAATTCTTCATAAGAAACCAAAAGTCGCCATTTCTAAAGATCTTTATATGGCCTGTGGGCTTCGGGGGGTTACCTCATTCCACCAAGTAATGATTGGATCCATTTTTGCGGTGGAGGTACCCAGGGGGCGGAATCCGTTGCCTCCGATGGCAGGGTGATGAAGAGGATGCGATGGAATGAGAGATTCTATAGCTTTTACTGGACTCTGTGGGGATACTTCACATGAGCAACTCAGAGATGAAGGCGTGGATAGGACCGACTTAAAATTGCCATCCCCACAGCTGGGAATCGAACCCCGAACCCTCAGTACCAGAGCCGGAAACTAAACCACTGCGCTGCCCCGACGCTAAGAAAGTAAAACACCGTGTTCCTAAAGAGGAAAAACTCAACGACATCGGAGAAAACTTAGAACGAAGTCCAACGAAATTTCTGAGAAAACTTATTCAGGAATAAGAAATTTCGCACACCTCGTCTTGGAGTGCTATCAAAATTTCAAAGTTAAAACTCATTAAGATAACTGTGGTTCACTAATTGCAACCACACATAATGCGAGTAGAGTTAATTTCTGCAATTGTGTGTTGGATAATGTTAATGATCGCTTTATTGGCCCGTGTTTAATTTTTACTTTCTCTACTACGTATAGTAAGTAGGGGAAGTATTGTATTCCACCCAAAAATTCGATACCGAGATTTCACCGGAAATATATGTTTTGAGACCCCTGAATCCAAAAAAGCATTTTTGGAAACATATCCATGTGTGTGCCTGTCTGTGTGTGTGTCTGTCTGTCTGTCTGTGTGCCTGTCTGTGAACAGCATAACTCAGAAACGAACAGTCGGATAAACACCAAACTTGGTATTTAGGTTCAGTATCTTCCAGAGATGCGACACGAAGGTTTTCAAGAAAATCCCCCCGCCCCAGATTACCCTTTACATGGAACATTTATCGAAAATTTTAATTTTCTCAAAAATGGCTCTAACGATTTTGATTAAAATATCATATGTTTACGATATTTTCATGACAAATAAAATGTATATCTTGAATTTTCTGGGAATGTCTCCAAAAGCATTCTTAATTGTGAACGACTTTTGCATAACTGGTAAACCATAAGAGACAGACAAAATCTTACTACACAAAAAATATAGATCACGTTAAAATACACAATTTATGTTATATGCATTTTTTGTTGAGTGAACCATTTTCGAGATATTGCTTGTTATTCCCTTAAATTTTTCAATACTTATTTTCTCAAATGGGAATTCGTTATTCATTTTTTTGTCTTTGATATGCAAAGAGTATTAATCTGTGGCAAAGGGAATGGTGCTGTACCTAGCAACCAGCTATTATGAGATATGTATGTGCTTAAAGGCTACTGTATTTCTATATTGCCCTTGTAAATATATATTCCCCTTACATCTACAAGAAACTTAGCATTAAGATAGAGTCTGCAAATGTTTATCTCGATTAACATGAAGTAGACGGAGAATAAGCGTTTGTAAAAATAGTTTGTACAAGAGTAGAGAAAGTAATGTGGGTGTAACACATCAGATTTTTTTACGAATAAAGCATGGTTTTATTTACGCGATCATAAAGAATTAATGAATGTTAATGCAAATTTTCTTAAAACATGTAAGATATGTGTGGATACAGGGACGCCATTTCCAACACCTCCTAGAACGAAGTTATGTAGTTATTGTAGTTATAATTTGCATGAGAAATCTATGCACTTGAGTTTAAGGGGCTATGAATACCCGACTTCGCCGGCAAACAGCGTGCTTCCTGGTGAGAAAAAAATTCCCGTTAGGTGGCCACGCGTCCAAACGAAGGCTCTGTATTTGACCTGAAAGGATAGTATAGGACCTTGTGATAGCATAGAAGGAAATACGCGTTTCCATAAAGCCTTCGGTATGGGATAGATTCACTCGAGCAGATAAAACGAATGCCTACCCCCCCCCCCCCCACCGCTTAGGGAGGATAATTTTTATCTTTGTGCTAAACAAGCAGGGTACACAGATGAATTTATTGTTGTGAAGAAAAGATTTGGAGCTTGAAGATAATTCTTCAAATGCATCAAGATAAGAGAACGCAAACTAGACAGGAGAAGAAGTAACTCGCGATCGATTTTGCATGTGCTTTACTTTGTGCTGAGGGAAACCGTAGCTCTAGGCCCACCTATGTCACGAAACCAAATGGTAGGTTAACTCTTTGTATTACGCAATCTCCATTTTAACCCGCCGTCGTGAGTAGAAATAACTTGTTACAAAGTATGGGGGAATGAAAAGACAAAGCCGTAGCAGCTTTTCAGAAAGTCAAGCACTTCCCAAAACTTTCTTAAAATCATCAACTGTTTTCTGAGGAACTTATAGAAACCTACATCTAGACATAGTTGTTTGATGGATTCTATTACATATACACAATAAAGCTGTAACTGAAATTTGGCTTGTAATTTTCCATAATAAATTAATAATTGGGAACACCTACCCTGAAAACAAAATTTACATTTTTTTACGGCTACATACGTGTGTGCATATTAATTTGTGATTCAAAAACAATTGACCAATACCTATGAAAATAATCACGTAACTTGTATCACCTTGCATTTACAGAATACGCTATATGCCTAATTTGAAGCAAACGTTCGCATTTTTACTTTCTCTACTACGTATAGTAAGTAGGGGAAGTATTGTATTCCACCCAAAAATTCGATACCGAGATTTCATCGGAAATACATGTTTTGAGATCCCTGAATCCAAAAAAAGCATTTTTGGAAACATGTCCGTGTGTGTTTCTGTCTGTGTGTCTGTCTGTCTGTCTGTCTGTGAACAGCATAACTCAGAAACGAACAGTCGGATAAACACCAAACTTGGTATTTAGGTTCAGTATCTTCCAGAGATGCGACACGAAGGTTTTCAAGAAAATCCCCCCACCCCAAATTAACGTTGACATGGCACATTTTTCGAAAATTTTAATTTTCTCAAAAATGGCTCTACCGATTTTGACTAAAATATCATATGTTTAAGATATTTTCATGACAAATAAAATGTATATCTTGAATTTTCAGGGAATGTCTCCAAGAGTATTCTTCATTGTGAACAACTTTTGGTAAACTGGTAAACCATAAGAGATAGACAAAATTTTACTACACAAAAGATGTAGATCGCATTAAAATACACAATTTATATCATATACATTTTTGTTGTTGAGTGAACCATTTTCGAGATATTGCTTGTTATTCCCTTAAATTTTTCAATACTTATTTTCTCAAATGGGAATTCGTTATTCATTTTTTTCTCTTGGATTTGCAAAGAGTATTAATCTGTGGAAAAGGGAATAGTGCTGCACCTAGAAACCAGCTATTAATAGAGATATGTATGTGCTTAAAGGATACTGTATTTCGATACTGCCCTTGTAAATATATTTTCCCCTTACATCTACAAGAAAATTAGCAATAAGATAGAGTCTGCAAATGTTTATCTCGATTAACATGAAGTAGATGGAGAATAAGCGTTTGTAAAAATAGTTTGTACAAGAGTAGAGAAAGTCATGTGAGTGTAACACATCAGATTTTTTACATTTTTGTTAGGCTCGTAAGTTATATTATATAACCCTGCCATTATAAGCAGGTTGTTAGTGTATTAAATAGCGTGCCAATAATAGCAGTGAGGTATTACCTGTATTCCAAGTTCTTCAGTTACTAAATATAGAATACTTAAGATATAAATTTATAGTTACTTACAATGCTGTGCTGATAATAGGCTACATCACAGTCCGTAACACCTGCTCACTTCTCTCCCAGGAAGGAAATGCATGCAAGGGTCTGTCTTGCTTATTGGTTCAACACTCCAAATGAAATGCAGAGAGAAAAGCTAACGTCTTATTTGCGAACATGTGAATACGCGATCAATTATGTCAGCTATGGATGCCGAATTATTTAAAGGTTTACTTTCTATAAATATCAGCGAGAAAGCCTGTCTCCTAAGTTTTGGGCGGCCGATTTGGAAAGGGGTTTGAGGAGAATAGGAACGGGGTCAGTATGGCAAAGAGCTGAAACAAATGACAAAAATATATGGATAGGTGTCAAAAGAAGACTAAGAGTCATCAACACACAGGAAATAGAATCGGATTGTAAAATTAAAATTTCTCTAAGTCTAGAAAATGAAATAAAATTGAATTGGGGTAAAGAGGCATATATACTTAACTTAGGAAGAAAGGAAAGATCAGGAATGGAATGGGGGGCTGGAGGGCACAGAAAATGACTGACGATTCTGGCAGGAGAATCTGCCCATTCTGTGATCTGGATAAGGACTGGGTACATATTTTGGCGGAATGTGCACAGTGGGAGAATCAGCGAACAATTAAATTAAAGAAAAATTCTTAAGTCCGACAAGAAAGATATTGGCATGTTGGGAGCTACTGGCTGACCAGAGGAACTGGCAAAACATGAGCAATTTCTTGGCTAAAGTGCGCGAAGCTAGATCAAATTTGTTCAGTTAGTCAAAGGTGATTTACCTCTATTTTACTTTTTTTTGTTTGTTTCTTTTTCCGTTGTTTAATTTGTCACCATACCTTTTATCTTAAATATGCATGTACGGCCAATGACCCATGCACTAAATACTTGTGTAATAACTTCAATAATTTGAAACCAATAAAGATACCTTATCTGTCGAACTATCTATCTATTTTCTACAAGTTATACTGGTAAGATTGCATCAAATGTTGTATCAAACTCGTGCATAATCTTAATATGACACTCGTGCCATGATCATTAAGATTATCCACTTGTTGCATAAATTACCAATATAACTCAAGAACGACTAAAACGACTCCTATAGAATATTGTATATGAAATGTTAGTTTTCACATAGAAAATAGACAATACTTCAATCTAGTTACTATCCCTGAAGAGGGAACTGCAATGGGAAGCGAAGTAAACAGATGCAACTGTTTTACTTATGAATGATAGCATTTTATGGAAAACGTTACATAACCAAAGTTTATTAACACATTTCTTACGTTTTGTTATTTAACAATTATATGTGACGAATATGTAAGAATAATTATTATTAATTGTAATTTTATGTTATTATTCATATATTTAATCCAATTAAACTTTATATACTAACATTTAAAATTCAGCATCGTATTCTGTTTCCATAACAAATTCAATGCATACGAGAGGAGCCAAGGAACTGTCAAAAAGTTTGTCCCTAAATAAAAGCAGCTAAATGCCAAGAGAACTGTGTATTTCATTACATTAACTTCCTTTGTTGGCGCGTATACTGAACATTAAATAGAACTTTATATGTTACGTTTACATTTTGATGGCATCCAGGAAAAAAGGCAACATTGTTATCTATTTTGAAAGCCCGAAATGAAACCTGTAGAGAGAGACAGATGGACGGACAAACAGACAGAAAGTGTCAGAAGCAGATAGAGAAGAGAAAGGGGGCCAATTAAAAAACGCGAGCAAAATTGCTATTTCTACTGTAGCTGTTTCCCGAAAGTTAATTTTTACTGTTGGAAAAACTATCTGAAAGCAAGATAGCTGCCTCAGGCTCGCAATTGGAGTTTCAAATCTCGTGCACCAATCGTGCGCCTTATTGACCACCTACGTGTACATAGAATAGCTCACACAGGAAGCCCTCCTTTCGATTAACACCAATAAAATGGTGGCACAGGAAGGCAATACACAATTAACGACATCTACCAGTAAGTTATTTAAGTAAATGGTAAAGAAACGTGACTCCACAACTAAAGTCATATGTCTAACACATACTGAATCATGTGCACCAAAGAAACTGCAGGCAATTTTCGCAAGATGACCTAGATCTTAAAACGACGTTAACTAAAAGGAAATCTTACTTTATTAATCGCGTTTTAGGAATAAAAATTAAAACTTCGAATATATTAGCAACATGCAGAGTATATGCATACCATTTATCTCTAAAATAACATAATATTCTCATTTTAGAAGCCGTAAGTAATTTATTGTGTTTATAATCGACATATCGAGATTTTCAGCTTCGTTGCCGATTGTTTTTGCTTTCTCTACTACGTACTTGCAGTAAGTAGAGGAAGTATTGTATTCCACCCAAAAATTCGATGTCGATATTTCACCGGAAATACATGTTTTGAGACCCCTGAACCCAAATGAAAAATCATTTTTAGAAAAAGGTCCGTGTGTGTGTCTGTGAAAAGCATAACTCAAAAAACGAAAAGTCGGTTAAGTACCAAACTTACTACTTAAGTTCAGTACCTTCCAAAGATGCGACAGGAAGATTTTCAAGAAAATCCCTCCATCCCAAACTTCCCTTTACATGGAAAATTTTTCGAAAATTTCGATTTTCACAAAAATATTTCTAACGATTTTTATTAAAATATCACATGTTTAAGATATTTTCATAACAAATGACATGTGTATCTTGAATTACACATAAGATTTTTATTACTCTGTTACGTAACGAAAATATTTTGAGTGATTGTTAATTTAATCAAGATCGTAAATGTACACACAGCGTTACATTTCAGGGTGTTCCCAACAGTGTGTGTTTTGCGTTCTGACATTTAGTAGACATTTTAGGAAACAAACTTAAAAATCGTAAGTTTTAAGCAAGCTTCAAACAAATTCGCTTAGCATTTGTTAACATTCTTTATTTTACACCCCCATTTGGTTTCTTGTCATTTGAAAGATACGAACATAACAGATATGTCGATGAATAACATACATCAGTCTTCAAATTGCATTTATCAAGTCTTCCTACACGTGTGGAGGTTTTATCGTTAGATTATCTAATAGCGTTTTGAAACTCTATGAGATTTGCCAAGCTTTTGTTTACTTTTAACGGTAGGTTTTAAGGGATGCTACACTGGAAATATGATTTTCTGAAATTCATGGTTTGATATCTGTTTTAGTTTCCGAATTATCTATTGCATTTGAAAGCGGAAGTTTATTGTCCTATGCCAAATGCTCCACGCGATGAAATTTTAAAAACAACCTTTTTTTAATATATTTGTTATTTAATGGTGCACAGAGCTGTCAAATAACTTTTTTCAATATCCTTGGTTTAAAAAAAAGTAATTTTTAAACTCCTGTGATTGTAAATTTCTAGACACTTTTAAGCTTTCTTCTATTATAAGGAATAACTTAAAAACAGCTCGCAAGACAAACGTTGTACATTACAATTTTAATTGCTTATGTTTTGGAAACCTAAATGAAACATTTCAGAAGAATCGGATTAAACCTGCATTAATGAAACATTTTGATTAATTGAATGTGCTGAAAAAATTTCCAAAAACCTCAAATTATGAATCGAAAAAAATTATTCCAAATTTTAAAATATGAAAAGTTAAAATGTATTTTGAAATTACAGAGTTTAAGCTTTTTTACTTTCTCTACTACGTATAGCAAGTAGGGGAAGTATTGCATTCCACTCAAAAATTCGATACAGAGATTTCACCGGAAATACATGTTTTGAGCCTCCTGAATCCAAAAAAGGTATTTTTGGAAACATGTCCCTGTATGTGTCTGTGTGTGTGTCTGTCTGTCTGTAAACAGCATAACTCAGAAACGAACAGTCGGATAAACACCAAACTTGGTATTTAGATTCAGTATCTTCCAGAGATGCGACACGAAGGTTTTCAAGAAAATCCCCCACCAGATTACCCTTTACATAGAACATTTTTAGAAACTTTTATTCTTCTCAAAAATGGATCTAGCGATTTTGATTAAAATATCATATGTTTAAGATATTTTCATAACAAACAAAATGTATATCTCGAATTTTCTGGGAGTGTCTCCAAAAGTATTCTTCATTGTGAACGACTTTTGCATAACTTAAACCATAACAGATTTTACTACACAAAAAATGTAGATTGCGTTAAAATACACAATTTATATCATATACATTTTTTTGTTGAGTGAATCATTTTCGAGATATTGCTTGTCATTCCCTTAAATTTTCCAATACTTATACTTTTTCTCAAATGGGAATTCGTTATTCATTTATTTCGTCCTAGTAATGCAAAGGGGAATGGAATACTCCACATAGCAACCAGCTCTTAAAATATTTGACTATCGCTTAAAGCCTACCAATTCCCCTTGCGTCTACAAGAAAATTAGCAATAAGATTAACATCTCGATTAACGTGAAGCATATGGAGAATAAGCGTTTGTAAAACTAGTTTGTACAAGAGTAGAGAAAGTCATGTGAGTGTAACACATCAGATGTTTTTTTTGGCCAAGGAATACAAATTTCATTTTTCGCTATATTTATACTGAATTTCAAGTAGCATTCCCTTAAAAGTCCTAGTTCGTGTCAACATATCTGATGCCCTGCATTCACATGACTTTCTCTACTCACTACTTTTCAAACTATTCTTATAAAAGCTTATTCTTCTATCTACTTCTTATTAATCGGGATAAACTTTCATTACACACTGACACATTTTGTTGTAGAAGAATACAGCAGGCTAAAGCATAGTCAGGTTTTTCGAAAGTATATCGTTATGTGATAGCTTTGAAATTTCATGCTCTTTGCATGACCACGAGGAAAATCAAATAGCGAATTAGCACTTGAGAAAAATATAAGCTTTTGAAAATTCAAACCGATAAAAAAGAATATCTCGGAAGTGGTTAACGGTACATAAATGTTTATTTTACATAATTTTAACGAAATCTACACGTTCTGTTTAGTAACATTCTGTGTCTATCTTACAGTTTAGCAGCTACACAAAAGTCGTTTAGAATGAAAAGCACTTTACAAGCTATTGCCAAAAAATTCAAGATACACCTTTTATTTGTCATGCAAATTATCTTAAACATATGGTATTTTAATAAAATTCCTTAGAGCCATTTTTAAGAAAATAAGAAATAACAAAGGTTCTTCCTTAAACAGAACTTTGGAGTTGGGGGATCTTTTTGAAAATCTTTGTGCCGCAACCTTGGAAGATGCTAAATTTAAATACTAAGTTTGGTGTTTGGCCGGCTTTTCTTTTTTGAGTTATGTGTTCACATATTCACACGCGTTCTTTTTTAAAATTGCTTTTTTTATTAAGGGAGTGATGGGTGAAATTTCTATTTTGCACAATTTTAAAGCTACTTACTTATGTGGATCTATTTGGCAGGGTTTCATTTTTCTATGTCAATTATTTTTTGAATTATTGAAAATTTTAAACTTCAAAATGAAATTCACTCCACCGTTTTTTTAAAAAAGAAGTTTGAATTTTTTCACAAAACCAGAAACTCATTTAGAAAAACTTGACGCATAGGTTTTGTAATTTCTTAACCGAAAGTGAAATTTCTCAAAAATTTTGCAATCACTATACACATTTTATTTTAGCTCAAAAAGTACTAAGTTAATCATAAATCCCAAGCGTCAATTTTTGGATATGCTTTATAGAATGTACAGTAAAAATTTCAGCCCTCTCACACCTAATTTTGGATGTAATTTTGTTTTGAATGTATAAAAGAGTAGCAAAAATTAAAGCGAGGAAAAATTAGTTTAAAAGTTTGCATGCAGGTAACCAGAAATAATGACTTACAGACCTTCCTAGAAGTGTCCAGCTTAAATGTGTAATTTTTACTTTTTGTTTCATTACAAGCACTGCAAATCAGTTCTAATAATAAGCCAAGCCTTTCAGTGCCAATTCCTATATACAAACATTTTTATTGTGGTCATTACGCTTCCGGTCAATCACCAATGATGACAGTAAACTGGTGTCCACCAATATATATTTACACTCTTCATTATTTACAGCAGGTTCATGTTTATAATTATCCTCCAGCTGTTTCTACCTTAAATGTTTCTTTTGTAAACCACATTCTTGCTTATCTAACCTTTCATCACTGGTATTATTTACATTATTTACACTTGTTTCCGGCTCATATATAAAACAACATACAATTTAATGCTACACGACACCTACCGGTAGAGATGCTGTTACTATGTTATGCCGATCGCGGTGGCTCACGGACAAACCAGAAACTAATCTTCACGGGAAAAATCCTAAAAAAAATCGGTAAAAAAATATCGAATTTTTTAGTTCATGCAGCGATTTCATCACCTGTCATGTCTTCTCAGGGACATTTAAAAGTGCAGACCTTTAAATATGATGTAATTAGAGCAACTTCCAGGCACTGTAGTGCTTTAAAACGTTGCAAATATGCACTTCAAACCACCTAGTATTTTTTGATACAAAAAACAAACATGTAACCTTAAAAACTAACCTAAAAACGCGTATTTCCAGTGAAATCTCGCTATCGAATTTTTGGGTACACTGCAATATATTCTCTACCTTCTCTACTATATTACCTACAAGTAAGCTATAGCAATTAAAAAAGTGTACTTTATGTCCTTCAGTCGAGTTATAGATACCTAAAATTGCGTTTAACTCAATTAAGTTTGAATAATGTAGATTATAATGTTAACACCGCGTGTGGAATAAACCCGGTCTTTTGCGTGAGCACAGGCATAATCCATTAAGCCGCGCAGCAATTGTTTCGATTAGGAGTCTATTAACACATTAACACCATTTCGGGCTCCATTATGGTTGTACTCTGCTTCTAATGCCTTCAAATATAAAATAAAAATTTATTTCGTCTCACCGGTTCGCAGTTAATTATTTACTATATGTTTCAATGCAATATTACTTTTGGTTGCTCCGAGCAAGTTGGCTCCGTGGTAACGTATGAGGAGATCTCGAGTTCGATTACCGTTGACCGCCCACTCTGACCTTGGGTTTTTCGTGGTTTCCCCTTGTCGGTAGGCGAATGCTGGGGTGGTGTCTCATCTACACGATTTCCTTTCCCTGATTTCCCTTTCATTCCGTTTCCTTCTTATCTTTCAGGTGTGCTTCTAGGCTTTGTGGTGTGTGGCGGTGCCGGACAAATGGCGCGGATGCTTGCTCTAAGGACACTAGAGGGCTGCCTGGTTGGATGGGTCGTTCATCGCTCTCTGTGGGCAGTTCCGGAGTGGGAGCTAGGAACTGTTAGGAGCTTCCGCGCATCTCTATGGCTTGTCTGTCTACGATCTGTAGCCTCATGTGGTTCCTTCACTTCACCCCTTCCTCCTGGGGGTGATAACCGCCATAGATCTTATGTAGGTCGTATTGTGCATTGTGTCCCCCTCCGTTGTGTATTTTATAGCTAGTGAAGCTTCAAATCCTTTAGCCCCAATTCAGAAGAAAATTAACTGTAACCTCAATTCAGGCAATTAACCACATTTAGTTATCCCCTGATTAAAGTACAGAACACTATATGACAGAATGTAAGGAAATAAGGAGATGGAGGGAAAAAGTGTGGGAGAAGAAATCAGAAGATATAGATAAGAAGATAGTAGCTATAAAGATGCTGTCAGGAAAAGAAGAAAAGAAAATCAATAATTTTTAAGGAAAATAAAGGGAAAATGGTCTAGAAAAGTAAGAGAGGCAAAGAGAGAAAGGCCGTTCAGTGAGCGATAAGGCCTGAAAGCCAAGCAATCTGAGTGGCTCAATACTAATAAAAAAATCTGATGTGTTACACTCACATGACTTTCTCTACTGCTGTACAATCTATTTTTACAAACGCCTATTCTCCATATGCTTTATGTTAATCGAGATATCGAGATGTCAATCTTATTGCTAATTTTCTTGTAGATGCAAGGGGAATATGGTAGGTTTTAAGCGATGGTCAAATATTTTAACGCTGGTTGCTATGTGACGCATTCCATTCTCTTTGCAAGTCCAGGACATAAAAAAATGAATAACGAATTTGAGAAAAAGTATAAGTATTGGAAAATTTAAGGGAATAACAAGCAATATCTTGAAAACGGTACACTCAACAAAAGAAATGTATATGACATAAGTTGTGTATTTTAACGAGATCTACATTTTTTGTGCAGTAAAATTTTGTCTATCTCTTATGGTTTACCAGTTATGCAAAAGTCGTTCACAATGAAGAATACTTTTGGAGACATTCCCAGAAAATTCGAGATATACATTTCATTTCTCATGACATTATCTTAAACATATGATATTTTAATCAAAATCGTTAGAGCCATTTTTGAGAAAATTAAAATTTTCGAAAAATGTTCCATGTAAAGGGTAGTCTGGGGTGGGGGGATTTTCTTGAAAACCTTCGTGTCGCATCTCTGGAAGATACTGAACCTAAATACCAAGTTTGGTGTTTATCCGACTGTTCGTTTTTGAGTTATGCTGTTCACAGACACACAGACACACACACACACACATACACACAGACACACACACACACACACAGACACACACACGGACATGTTTCCAAAAATGCTTTTTTTGGATTCAAGAGGTCTCAAAACATGTATTTCCGGTGAAATCTCGGTATCGAATTTTTGGGAGGAATGCAATACTTCCCCTACTTACTATACGTAGTAGAGAAAGTAAAAAGTACCAGACAAATTGTACATACGATGTAGGGGTATGAGGGATATGTGAAACAAATTGTAGAATAAAAATTCATTCAATTTACTGATTTTAATCAAATCTGAAGTGTGTTGACAATTTTTACTTTCTCTACTACGTATAGTAAGTAGGGGAAGTATTGTATTCCACCCAAAAATTCGATATCGAGATTTCACCGGAAATATATGTTTTGAGACCCCCTGAATCCAAAAAAAAGCATTTTTGGAAACATGTCCGTGTGTGTGTGTGTGTGTGTGTGTGTCTGTCTGTCTGTGAACAGCATAACTCAGAAACGAACAGTCGGATAAACACCAAACTTGGTATTTAGGTTCAGTATCTTCCAAGGATGCGACACGAAGGTTTTCAAGAAAATTCCCCCATCCCAGATTACCCTTTACGTGGAAGATTTTTCGAAAATTTTAATTTTCTCAAAAATGGCTCTTACGATTTCGATTAAAATATCATAGGTTTAAGATATTTTTATGACAAATAGAATGTATATCTTGAATTTTCTGGGAATGTCTCCAAAAGTATTCTTCATTGTGAACGACTTTTGCATAACTGGTAAACCATAAGAGATAGACAAAATTTTACTACACAAAAAATGTAGATCGCATTAAAATACACAAGTTATGTCATATACATTTTTTTGTTGAGTGAACCATTTTCGAGATATTGCTTGTTATTCCCTTAAATTTTTGAATACTTATTTTCTCAAATGGGAATTCGTTATTCATTTTTTGTCTTGTATATGCAAAGAGTATTAATCTGTGGGAAAGGGAATGGTGCTGCACCCAGCAACCAGCTATTAAGAGATATGTATGTGCTTAAAGGCTACTTTTTACTTTCTCTACTACGTATAGTAAGTAGGGGAAGTATTGCATTCCACCCAAAAATTCGATACCGAGATTTCACCGGAAATACATGTTTTGAGACCTCTTGAATCCAAAAAAAAGCATTTTTGGAAACATGTCCGTGTGTGTGTCTGTGTGTGTGTGTGTCTGTGTGTATGTGTGTGTGTGTGTGTCTGTGTGTGTGTGTGTGTGTCTGTGAACAGCATAACTCAAAAACGAACAATCGGATAAGCACCAAACTTGGTATTTAGGTTCAGTATCTTCCAGAGATGCGACACGAAGGTTTTCAAGAAAATCCCCCCACCCCAGACTACCCTTTACATGGAACATTTTTCGAAAATTTTAATTTTCTCAAAAATGGCTCTAACGATTTTGATTAAAATATCATATGTTTAAGATAATGTCATGAGAAATGAAATGTATATCTCGAATTTTCTGGGAATGTCTCCAAAGTATTCTTCATGTGAACGACTTTTGCATAACTGGTAAACCATAAGAGATAGACAAAATTTTACTGCACATAAAATGTAGATCACGTTAAAATACACAATTTATGTCATATACAGTTTTTTTGTTGAGTGAACCATTTTCGAGATATTGCTAGTTATTCCTTTAGATTTTCCAATACTTATAATTTTTCTCAAATACGTTATTCATTTTTACTTTCTCTACTACGTATAGTAAGTAGGGGAAGTATTGCATTCCACCCAAAAATTCGATACCGAGATTTCACCGGAAATACATGTTTTGAGACCTCCTGAATCCAAAAAAAGCATTTTTGGAAACATGTCCGTGTGTGTGTCTGTGTGTGTGTGTGTCTGTGTGTGTGTCTGTGTGTGTGTGTGTGTCTGTGTGTGTGTCTGTGAACAGCATAACTCAAAAACGAACAGTCGGATAAACACCAAACTTGGTATTTAGGTTCAGTATCTTCCAGAGATGCGACACGAAGGTTTTCAAGAAAATCCCCCCACCCCAGACTACCCTTTACATGGAACATTTTTCGAAAATTTTAATTTTCTCAAAAATGGCTCTAACGATTTTGATTAAAATATCATATGTTTAAGATAATGTCATGAGAAATGAAATGTATATCTCGAATATTCTGGGAATGTCTCCAAAAGTATTCTTCACTGTGAACGACTTTTGCATAACTGGTAAACCATAAGAGATAGACAAAATTTTACTACACAAAAAATGTAGATCGCGTTAAAATACACAACTTATGTCATATACATTTTTTTTGTTGAGTGAACCGTTTTCGAGATATTGCTTGTTATTTCCTTAAATTTTCCAATACTTATACTTTTTCTTAAATTCGTTATTCATTTTTTTATGTTCTGGACATGCAAAGAGAATGGAATGCGCCACATAGCAACCAGCGTTAAAATATTTGACTATCGCTTAAAGCCTACCATATTCCCCTTGCATCTACAAGAAAATTACCAATAAGATTGACAGCTCGATATCTCGATTAACATGAAGCATATGGAGAATAAGCGTTTGTAAAAATAGATTGTACAAGAGTAGAGAAAGTCATGTGAGTGTAACACATCAGATTTTTTTATGTCCTGTACATGCAAAGAGAATGGAATGCGCCACATAGCAACCAGCGCTTAAAATATTTGACTATCGCTTAAAAGCTACCATATTTCCCTTGCATCTACAAGAAAATTACCAATAAGATTGACATCTCGATATCTCGATTAACATGAAGCATATGGAGAATAAGCGTTTGTAAAAATAGTTTGTACAAGAGTAGAGAAAGTCATGTAAGTGTAACACATCAGATTTTTTTCTATATTGCGCTTGTAAATATATATTCCGCTTACATCTACAAGAAAATTAGCAATTAGAGTCTGCAAATGTTTATCTCGATTAACATGAAGTAGATGGAGAATAAGCGTTTGTAAAAATAGTTTGTACAAGAGTAGAGAAAGTCATGTGAGTGTAACACATCAGATTTTTTTTCTAATTCATGTGTAGAAAATAATAATTTCCGTACGTGCTGTGATTTGCGTAAAACTTGAAATTTTGTAGGAGTGCTTCCATTCAAACTACCTTTAATGTTGTATCAGTTTCAACCAAATTTGAAATATAGAACTAATTTTGTGGAATCTCTTGTGCTTAAAATTTCAACTCTTTGTAAGAAGCTCTCCATCTAAACTGTCCTTAATTTTTTGCCGATTTCAAGAAAAGTTTAAATAGTCGACAGATTTTCTTTAAACTCGTACATGAATGAAAACCTTAACTCCATACTTGCAGCGGTTGGCGAGTTGTCTCATGCGAACGGACGGACAAAGCGAAATTAGTAGATGCTCCGCAGTGGCGTAAGCACATAAACACAAATGAAAGTCGCATACGATCATCGTCATTATTATTATTATTATTATTATTATTATTATTATTATTATTATTCAATATTGTTAAATGATGGGTGTATGGTTAGAAATGAGGTTGCTGAGATTTTACCGCCCATTTTAACACAATGTCTTTGTCATCTTTAAAACTTATTTGGTTAGAATTATCTTTAAGATAAAACATACTTAGGCAATTTCGTGTGGTGTTTTTGCTTGATCGTGAGCTCTTGCTTCTTCCCGATGACATTTACACAGAAGAAAATTTAGAATTCCAACACACAAACTCGTTTCCAGGGAAACCCATATCTACCAACATGAATTCGGTGGTTGTAATAACATACAATATACACTAAGACGAGGAGCAAAATACACTTGAAGCCTTAATTACAATTTTTAATAATCAATAATAACACATTACAGTGAATGACACACTTCGAACAGCATAATGTACATTATTTCAAATATTATTGAAAACTAATTAACTTTAATTAAAGCTGAATGAACATCTTCAACCCTGTCCATTAATTCCATTAATTGACCTAATAGTGGTTGAAAATATGAAGCCCGGGCGTATAGTACTTACAACATTGTAAGTCGCCATTGGGGTATGTCATCTCAATACAATTTGAGATCTACTTGTGGTTTGCCGGGGAAAATGCCAGTCAGTTGGGGAATTTAATGCATACCGGCAAGTTGTCATGGTAGCGCAGTGGTTAGAGCAACCGGACGGAGAGCCCGAGATTCGTGGTACAAATCCCGCTATGGTATTGAATTTTTCAGTCGTCTGATTCTACCTTTCCAACCCTGCCCAACATAATTAATTCCATTTCATACCTCATTCTAGATTTTTCAGGAATCAACAACGCGCATGCAGTTTTCATGGCCTCTTGAATATCTTCTTCATAATCCACGTCCCCGACTTCAAATTCTTCTTGAAATACTGGAACTCTATTATCTTCCATATTATTATTTTCAAACATTCCGCTTTGAGTAACGGCATCAACGATCAAATAGTTCATTCAAAACCTCCTAAATTATGTCTTATTAAGCCATAGCTGTTGAATTGGCAGCATTGCGTTGTCAGAAACTAGAATTTTTTTTATTAATAACTCAGTCGGCGGCGGTTAGACCGCTCGCCTCTCACCGGCGGGTTCAATCCCAGGGCCCGTATGTGGGATTTGTGGTGGACGAAGCGGCGTCTGGGCGGGTTTTCTCCGGGTTCTCCGGTTTCCCTCGCCATTTATTCCACCAACTGTTCCATCATCACCTTTCCTTTCATCCATTTCGCCTTCATTTCGTTTCATCTACTTCCTTCCTCCCATACCAGGCATCCTGGATCTTCTGTCTGCTCCTCGACCCCAGACACCCGCCTGTAAGTCCTGTGGGAGTAAGTCATCTACATAAGATGAGGATAAACATAGAATGAATGAATAATTCAGTCAAAATGATAAAACATAAAAGGTGCCAATATCAGGTTGTAATACATCTCAGAAATAGAAAACACTCGTCTTTGCCTTTTTTCAAACTATTCATCGATTCTGTAATAATGCACTTCCCACATTAATTTCAACAAAGAGGTAAAACAAAGGGAAGAAAGGAAAGAACAAAAGGAATGCCTAGAAAGGGAAATCGGATTTTTAAACCAGGGCCGTGAAATAGACTCGAAACAAGAATTTTTGGCTTTCAAGCCAAGATTCTTGATGGGTGAAACGTTAGTAACTGTAATCAGCGAAGTTTCATTGGTAAACGAAATGGCACGGGAAAACCTTGATTCTAACTAAAATGTTTTGTTTTGATTCCTTTCTCCCTTCTGCCTATACTCAGCTAATGTGAAAGAAAAAATATTAATAAGTTATTCTTTCAATATATTGTCGTAACCTCTTTTATTTTCACATAATTACGGGGGGTAGAGCATGGTACCAGAATCTAACACGAGGTCCGACGGGACGAGCTAAACAAGTTCCTAAATCACCTGAAAACTTCCTAAATATTCATAAATCATCATGGTTCAGGAAGGAAGGAACTATCTACATAAATAATTTACATCGTATAAGTTTAGATGGTTAGTATGATTGCAAATTAAAGATGATACATTTTACCTTCCTGCTTGACGAAGCGCCGTGTCTAACACATCTGCACTGTTCGCTGGTGACGCTAGAAGAGGGCGAGCGTCCTACATGCTACCACAAGATACAACCGATTTTACCCCTCCCCCATTACGTCATTACCGGACTGTATTGCCAACTTAAACAAACACCATACACTGTTGCCATAATCACATATTACAATATTACCACCTCACATGCCACAAAATATATATAGATAGGGAGAGAGAGAGAGAGAGAGAGAGAGAGAGAGAGGATAAAATAGGATCGAAATATTGCACTCGATTCAAATATTACATATAAGAATTTCAGCGACAATACGCGGCAATACTTACGTAGTAGTAGTAATTGTAGCAGCAGTAGTACACCTATTCTTAGTTTTTGAAGTTTAAGTCCTTTAGCTTGTCCTTAAATTCCGCAAAGTTCGGTAAACATTAAGAGTAGTCAAAGTTTACTATAAAAATATGTAGCTGACATTAAAAAATTGTGACTTGGTCCAGTTTTACTGTCATTTCACTAATGTGATCTAGTTGAACTTTCATTGTGAGTTTACTTAGTCTCAATCTCATTTTACTAATATGATCTAATTCAATTTTCTGTGTCACTTCAGTTGTCTTCGTGAGATAGCCACGTAATTAAATACGGGCGTAGCAGCCTCTTCGAGTGATTCACTCGCTGGAGAATCAAACACAAGAGTCTCTAATCTCTCGCGGTAGCAGCACTCGCTGTACATCGCAGTTGTCGCCATAAACTCATTTGTAAAACTTCACTTGATGTATCGGAAACGCATTCACCAACTCACTTACTGACTCACTCGCGAGAGCGCTCGCTTATATTTTACGCCCGAAAAAACCCATCACACTCCGCCGGATTTGAACCCGCGACTGGGAACTAGAGTCTAGCATGGTACCCCTAGACCACGGAGACCACTCTCGCTTATATAGTCGTTGGAAATAACATTCTAGAGTGTTCTGGAAGCGGAGAGAAGGGAGACTTCCAGAAGATTCTGGTTATCTGATGATAGCGTCTGTGGTGTTTGGCTGGGCAAGAGCGTTACTTATCTCTATTTCCTCTCCAACTGCCCGGCGCCGACCTCTCAAAACTTAGTCCATAGATGCTGCGTCATAATACAATATATATATATATATATATATAAAGTATGTTTCTATATCACTATCTTTATTGCAACTATTTGCTGCTATGCACTTAAATTCTTAACACGTTAACTTCTCTTCCTTTTACTGCCTTTGAGGTCATAGCTATATCGATGCTGATTTGTTTTATTCACCTATCTCTCCTTTATTCAACTTAGCCTTTTCTTTTTTTCCATTTATATGCCGTCTTTAGCATCTAAGGTCATATTGGCAGCTTTGCCTGTGGAACAATTGCACATCGGAAATGATGTTCACTCGTTTACTATGGAAATAATCTGTGGGTTTGTTTACTTTCGGTTTTCTTTATAAACATTAAATTCAACATACACATTTACACTTTCACTCATACTTCCAGACTGTAGAGAGGATAGGGAATAATCCTGGTTAAAGTAAAATGTTCATCCTCCAATCGGGAATCGAACCCGGGACCTCTGGATTTGGAAGCAAGCATGCTAATCACCAGAGGCAGGCTTTTTTCTTTTTATTTTCCCTACTAATTGCCTTTGTTAAATATAGGAAGTACTAGATTTCATAAACAAAATCGATATTTTACCGAAAATACACGTTTTGAGGCTCCCTGAATCCGAAAAAAACAACATTTTTAGAAAAATGTACTTGTTAGCATGTGTCTTTCTGTGAACAGTATTAGTAAGAAAGTAAGGTTCGATTAAATTTGGAATTTGATTCAGCGTCTTCCTAGGTTGTACACGAACATATTCAAGAAAACACCCCAAACCAAAATACCCTTTACACAGAAAAGTTTTCTTAATTTTATATTTTCTGAAAATATCTCTAACGTAGTTTATTACACTATCATACATTTAAGATATTTTCATTACAAATAAAATGTAAATCTAAAACTTTCTATGAATAACCTGTAAAGTCCTTTTCATTCAGAATGACTTTTATATAATTGGTAAACCGTAAGGAATAGACAAAATCTAAATGCACAAAAAATTTAGATCTCCTTAAAGCACACAATTATATCAAATAAAAATATTTGTGGTGTTAATCATTTTCGAGGTATGTATGTATTCTTTGTTATTGGTTTGAGTTTTCAGAGTTTTGAGTTTCAGTTTTCAGTTTTCACTTACTTTTCTCGTGGGCATGCAAAGAACGTGGAATTTCAAAGTCATCCATAGCGACCCGCGTTTTTACAAATCTGACTATCGCTTTAAGCTGTTATATCCTGTTACACACAACGAAATGTGTAAATGTGTATTGGACACTTATCTGGATTAACAAGAAGTAGATAGAATAAACTTTTGTAAGAATAGTTTATAGAAGAGTGAGTAGACAAATTCTTGTGAATACAGCACATAAGGTGTTTCCTTCTTTCATTTATTTCTTTATTACTTTCTCTACTACGTATAGTAAGTAGGGGAAGTATTGTATTCCACCCAAAAATGCGATACCGAGATTTCACCGGAAATACATGTTTTGAGACTCCCTGAATCCAAAAAAAGCATTTTTGGAAACATGTCCGTGTGTGTGTCTGTGTGTGTGTCTCTGTGTGTCTGTGAACAGCATAACGCAGAAACGAACAGTCGGATAAACACCAAACTTGGTATTTAGGTTCAGTATCTTCCAGGGATGCGACACGAAGGTTTTCAAGAAAATCCCCCCATCACAGGGTACCCTTTACATGGAACATTTTTTGAAAATTTTAATTTTCTCAAAAATGGCTCTAACGATTTTGATTAAAATATCATATGTTTAAGATGTTTTCATAACAAATGAAATGTTTATCTCGAATTTTCTGGGAATGTCTCCAAAAGTGTTCTTCATTCTGAACGACTTTTGCATAACGGGTAAACTATAAGAGATAGACAAAATATTACTACACACAAAAATGTAGATCGCGTTAAAATACACAGTTTATGTTATATGCATATTTTTTGTTGAGTGAACCGTTTTCGAGATATTGATTGTTATTTCCTTAAATTTTCCAATACTTATACTTTTTCTCAAATTCGTTATTCATTTTTACTTTCTCTACTACGTATAGTAAGTAGGGGAAGTATTGCATTCCACCCAAAAATTCGATACCGAGATTTCACCGGAAATACATGTTTTGAGACCTCCTGAATCCAAAAAAAGAATTTTTGGAAACATGTCCGTGTGTGTCTGTGTGTGTGTGTGTGTCTGTGTGTGTGTCTGTGTGTGTGTGTGTCTGTGAACAGCATAACTCAAAAACCAACAGTCGGATAAGCATCAAACTTGGTATTTAGGTTCAGTATCTTCCAGAGATGCGACACGAAGGTTTTCAAGAAAATCCCCCCACCCCAGACTACCCTTTACATGGAACATTTTTCAAAAATTTTAATTTTCTCAAAAATGGCTCTAACGATTTTGATGAAAATATCATATGTTTAAGATAATGTGATGAGAAATGAAATGTATATCTCGAATTTTCTGGGAATGTCTCCAAAAGTATTCTTCATTGTGAACGACTTTTGCATAACTGGTAAACCATAAGAGATAGACAAAATTTTACTACATAAAAAATGTAGATCGCGTTAAAATACATAACTTATGTCATATATATTTCTTTTGTTGAGTGAACCGTTTTCGAGATATTGCTTGTTATTTCCTTAAATTTTACAATACTTATACTTTTTCTCAAATTCGTTATTCATTTTTTTATGTCCTGGACATGCAAAGAGAATGGAATGCGCCACATAGCAACCAGCGTTAAAATATTTGACTATCGCTTAAAAGCTACCATATATTACCAATAAGATTGACATCTCGATATCTGGATTAACATGAAGCATATGGAGAATAAGCGTTTGTAAAATTAGATTGTACAGGAGTAGAGAAAGTCATGTGAGTGTAACACATCAGATTTTTTTATGTCCTGGACATGCAAAGAGAATGTAATGCGCCACATAGCAACCAGCGTTAAAATATTTGACTATCGCTTAAAACCTACCATATTCCCCTTGCATCTACAAGATAATTAGCAATAAGATTGACATCCCGATAGCTCGATTAACATGAAGCATAAGGAGAATAAGAGTTTATAAAAATAGTTTGTACAAGAGTAGAGAAAGTCATGTGAGTGTAACACATCAGATTTTTTTTATTATTTTTTGTCAGGTGTTGTAGCTATACCAATTTTCAGCGCGGCAGCAAAATATAAAAGATGCGAGCATCCGCCGGGTCAAGAGCGGTCGCAAAAGTAGGTTGACCTTGTTTGCACGGGTTCGAATCCCGCAGGGCGTGTCTCGTTAAGTCACAATCGGCAGGAAGAAGTCTTCTCTTCGCCTTGCGAAATTGATTTCACTGGGGTCGGTGCTCCTCTGACGTCAGGAGCACTGCGTGAGGATATTGATCCGTTGCGTTCTTTACCAGTAGTGTCCTCCAGTCAACTCTTCGCGAAATGTACCTACAGCCTCTGGCCAAATCGCACAAATAACAATACATATCCTTTGCTTATCTTTACGATGAGATTACGCAGGGGCTGAGTAACACAAATATAATGTTATGATCTTACATTCATGTGCGTGCATCTCTTATGATCTTTAGTTCACTGGACTGTCACTATTTTCCGTTTTGCATGTTATTTCACATTTTAAGGATACCCATCTGTGAAATTTCTAAAATCCACAATTTCAGTTCGATTCATTTGAAATTTTAATTCATCAATCAGGAATTAATACATAATATGCGCCTACACCACTTTTCACGGATATTATTAAATTATTTTCAGAGATACTATACGTGAATAGGTCACACATCGGGGGGAGGGGCATATCGCGCATTGCGACCTACATAGATGTACTGTGTGGCCAGGGGGAGGGGTTAAGTGAAGGAACCACAGGAGCCTACAGGCCACAGAGACGCGCGGACGTTCCTAAAAGTTTCACGCTAGAAGACCTGTTCCACTGCTGAAGCTGCCTAGAGAGGGCAATGAACAACCGGTCGACCAAGCAGCCCTCTAGTGAGTTGTCCTCCTTGGTCTAGAGGTACCATGTTAGCCTCTAGTTCTCGAGGTCGCAGGTTCAAACCTGGCGGAGGGCGTAAAACCCTTAGCATGACTTCGTTCGGAAGGGAAGTAGAGCTGGTGGTCCCGTGTCATAGATTTACGGCACGTAAAAGAAACTCAAGCCTGATAAGGCCTCTGAGCAAAATTGCTGTCTTTCACGAGCAATATAGAATGGGCCGCTAAGGACCATAGTAGTTAAAGAGCGTGCATAAACAAATAAAATAATAATAAAAGCCCTCTAGTGTCCTCACAAAGGCATGTATGTTCTTTAAGCAGTAAATCGTACTTGCTGATCTGCAATATGACAAAACTGAAGCTCACATTTTCCAGCTTCACTCCAATAGAATGAAACACTGGCAGGAGTATGAAGGACATGGGTTATAGACTATTACAATGGATGGGGGACACCTCGCACACTACGACCTACATGCGAGGGCGGATTGATAAGCCAGTGACTTTTTAAAGAAAATAACATTTTTTTTCAAAAAAATTTATTTGATTTCTCAACATAGTCCCCTTTCAATTCAATACACGTTGTGCAACGTTTCTCCAATTTTTTTAACCCTTCCAAAAATATGATGGAAAATATGAGGTTGTTTCTGCCATGATGTGTTCACTGGAGCTGAATTTCTTCCCACCCAGCCAATTTTTCAGGTTTGCGAGGAGGAAGAAGTCGCTCGGAGCCAAATTTGTAGAATATGGTGGGTGAGGTAGCAGTTCGTAGCCCAATTCCACAAATTTTGCGATGGCAATGGCTGATTTGTGTGCGGGTGCGTTATCCTGGTGAAAGAGAACCTTTTTCTTCAACAAATGGGGTCGTTTCTTTAACAATTCCTTGTGAAACTGATCCAGCATTGCGGAATAATATGACTGTGATCGTTTAACCCTTTTCCAAGCAGTGAACGTCTATCACTCCTTGTGAATCCCAAAAGACAACTGCTACGATTTTTTCCTGCCGACAGAATGGTTTTCCCTTTCTTTGAAGCAGGTTTGCCGAAGGAAATCCACTGCTTTGATTGTTGTTTGGTTTCAGGTTGATAGTAATGCATCCAAGTTTCATCAACCGTGATATAACTCCGCAAAAACTCATTTGGGTTGCATTGGAACATGTTCAAATATCCTTGCGAAATGGTCACACTTTTCCACTTGTTCTCAACTGTGAACAGTCGCGGCACCCATCTTGCTGACAGCTTTCTCATACCCAAAAATTCGTGTAGAACGGCCACATAGAAATTCTGTGAAGCACTTGTGAACCATGCCATGTGATGGAGCAGAGTCCCCATAATATTTGTTCAGCTTTTCTTCCGTTTGCTTCACCGTCTTACCAAGCAAAAAGTAGTGCTTTATCAGAACACGAAATTCACTTTTCTCCATTTTCTACAAAGCAACACACATCTGCTAATTTTAGACGCTGTCAACAATGTTCTAAGAAACAAATGACGACGAATTTCTGCGATTATACCCAGAATACAAGTAAGACTTGGGTGCAAACAAAAATCCTGTGGTTAGAACGCTATATCTCGTCAAAGTCATGGACTTATCAGTCCGCCCTCAAAGAGCTATTGTGGCTATCACCCCCCAGGAAGCTACAGGCCACAGAGATGCGCGGAAGTCCTAACAGTTCCGCTCGAAGACTTTTCCCACTGCTGTAGCTACCTAGAGGGCAATGAACGACCGGTCGACCAAGCAGCCCTCTAATGTCCACAGCAAGCATTCTTTCCTTTGAGCAAACATCTTCGCCATCTGTCCGGCACCG
The DNA here is from genome assembly GCA_030765065.1 of Deroplatys truncata. Lineage (NCBI taxonomy): Eukaryota > Metazoa > Arthropoda > Insecta > Mantodea > Mantidae > Deroplatys > Deroplatys truncata. Next base: position 36,140,350 of record CM060989.1, read on the forward strand.
CCTTACACCACAAAACATAGAGGTGCACTTGAGAGATTTGAAGGAAATGAAATGAAAGGGAAATGATAAAAAGGAAATCGTGGTAGATGAGAAACCAACCCAGCATACCGATTGGGAAAAATAACGAAAAATCCAAGATCAAAATGGGTAGCAACCGGGAATCGAACGTTTACTTTTTATTTTAAAAAAAATTATTTGAAGCAAAATAATAATGTTATAATTAAACTCTTTTATAGTATGTGAATAAATTTTATAGATGAAGTTTTAATTATCCTTCTAGTTTGGAAGAAAATAATTGCTAAGTATTGTTATATGCTGGGTAAATGGCCTAAAAGTTCACATGAAAATTAAATTATGGGGACGTATGTTTACTTGGTTGCGGAGGACCGAAACGTGGTGTGGAGGTTAATAGGAAGGCGTGGGTTTTTCACTGTACAAAATACATAACACAAATCTACTCACACATTCCTAGATTTATTTCCCAAACGTTTGGGGTTCCTACATTATTAAATATGAAAGGTGAGGGGAGATGTCCACCGATCCAAAGGCCGGCTTGCACGCGCGATCCGTTACTCACGGAATCCCCCACTACTCTGGCTAACAAAGCTACCAATAAGAGTGACATAAACAACAATGTGTCTGGTAATGACAATGTAGAACAATAATGTGACCCCCAAATTTATAATACGCCACATCATAAGACTCCTATTTTTTGCAACTTCATGAGCCATTCCCTGAGAAATACTTAACACATCAGACTGAAATTCTTGCAAAGATGTAGATGCATGTCTTTTAAGTACACTTACATACAATAATGTAGTTTATTAAGGAAGATATTGTTTTTACTTTCTCTACAACGTATAGTAAGTGGGGGGAGTATTGTATTCCACCCAAAAATTCGATACCGAGATTTCACCGGAAATACATGTTTTGAGACCCCCTGAATCCAAAAAAAGCATTTTTGGAAACATGTCCGTGTGTGTTTCTGTGTGTCCTTGAACAGCATAACTCAGAAACGAACAGTCGGATAAACACCAAACTTGGTATTTATGTTCAGTAGCTTCCAGAGATGCGACACGAAGGTTTTCAAGAACATCCCCCACCCCAGATTACCCTTTACATGGAACATTTTTCGAAAATTTTAATTTTCTCAAAAATGGCTCTAACGATTTTGATTAAAATATCATATGTTTAAGATATTTTATGACAAATAAAATGTATATCTTGAATTATCTGGGAATGTTTCCAAAAGTATTCTTCATTGTGAACGACGTTTGCATAATTGGTAAGCCATAAGAGATAGACAAAATTTTACTACACAAAAAATGTAGATCGCGTTAAAATACACAATTTATGTAATATACATTTTTTTGTTGAGTGAACCATTTTCGAGATATTGCTTGTTTTTCCCTTAAATTTTCCAATACAGTTAGTAATGTGCGTACAATGATAAAGTATATCAAAACCGAGCATGATGGCTCAGGCGGTAACGTCTGTGGACTGAATTCGGATGGTCCCGGGTCGACTAATCTGATTGAGTTTTTTTGGTTCCCTCAGCCGCTAAGGTAAACACCGTATTGGTTATTTAATACCACGACCCAACGTTCCACGTTAACTTTAAAACAATAGTAAACATGAAAAATAGGTGGTAACAGCAAATACTGTGCTATCTAACAGACAATGAATGCAGATAGACTGGACGGCACCCTGATGCAATCTGCACGGCATGAAGCAGAAGATCCAGTTGCTAGGTCCTAGGGTCTCTGTGGATACGTGACGCAGCAAGATGGCATAGTTACAGGGATGAGACCTAGAAAGCTAACTGTCCGTCCTTTTATATGAAAGCGGCAGTTAGACTGGACAGCACCCTAATACCATTTGCACGGCACGAAGCAGAAAATCCGATTGCTATGCACTAGAGTCTGTGGACACGACGAAGCGGGTGGTTACAGGGATGAGATCTAGAAGGCTAACTGTCCACCACACCTCGATCTAAGAGTTATCCACTAACAGATTCGTCGCGATATGACGATGTAGTTAAAGCAACGTAAAATAAATAGTCATAATATATATCAAATTAAAGAAGAAATTCAAAGTTATGACTACCGAAAAAATAAAAATATTATTTTTTGACAAATTTCACTATTTAAAATGTACACAATATGAGTAATTATTGTTTAATAAAATCAAAACTACGAATGTTAATAAAAATCCATCTCATAATTTTTTAATCCTGTTATTTATAAGGAGGTGTACAACATTTATTCATTTATATCCAAAAATGTTTCATGTGGAACAATTTTAAAATGGGAATCACCACCAAATGAAAATCCGAGAAAAGAGAATTTATGCTTTTTCTTCTTCCTTTCAAGTGTTCGGCACTATAGTCTGCCTACGTCCTCACAGTTGAATTTTCAAACCAACCTTTCCATGGACGACCTAAATATCTCTTCCTATTTGGAGATAGTAAACCAGGTCTTTCGTATTCTATTTGTACTCATGCTATGCAGACGATTTATCTATTTGTTCTGCTGATGTTGTTTGTGACCAATTACAGGTCTTAATTGTAATTCATCCATCACTTCCTCATTGTGTTTATGATCCCATTTGGTATATCCTGCTAGTATCTCATAAATTTCATTTCATTAGCAGTTATTATGCTTTCATCTTTCTTTCCTAATGTATGCCTCCCTGCCGTAGCAATGCCTCCGCATTCTGGAGGTCCCGGGTTCGATTCCCGGTGACCGTTCACTCTGACCATGGGGTTTTTCAAGTATGTACTCGTTGTTATAAAAATAGGTACTTACGAGTACTTGACAACATACAAAGGAGAGATCGTTACAGTGCTTATGGAATTCTGAGGAGGAAATACGACGGGTACTTTGATACTGCTATTCTCATGGTTTTAATTGCCAAGGAAGTTGAAATAAAACTCAAAACACGATGTTTGTAGTCTTTGTAATTCTTCATATTTGGTCCACAATATTTTATTTGAAACTTAATCATAAATTCGACTTACAATTTATTTGCTTCTTTCATTATCAAGTGAAACTATCAGAAACATATTAATGGTGTCCTATGTCTAATGTCATTTTGATATTAGTTTTAAATACATTAATGTCTTCCATATCTATGCTTTATGTCTAAGTACTATTCTCTACATGCCCTCACTATTGCTGCGAGTAAAAATAGGTGCAGTTATATGAATTAATTTTTGTAATGGCAAGAAGAATCCGACATATTTCAGAATTTCAGCATGGGAATTTAGCTTTCAATACCCTTATGTACTCGCAGGTAATTGATGTTTGGGAGTGTCAGCTAACATTAACATAGTGATTCACTTATAGTAGTGAAAAATAATGTAAGGCTAGTCTAAATTAATATTCTATTAGGCAACGAGACTATAATGGTAGTAATTAAAACTCGAGTATTATTATTAAACGAGCGACCGAAGTGAAGCGAGGTTAATAATTACCATACGAGCGTTTTAATCACCATTATAGTCAAGTTTCATACGACTGTTTATGCTCCACCATGTATCTAAATTAAAGGTTTCATAAGTATTCGTTTCTGGTTTGAGTGATGTGTTACAATCTTTATTCCTTTATCTATGGTTACAATACAATGGCCTTGTAGCACCTGTGTCAAACAAAGTTGCTAGCGTTGTGAAACGTACTACGCAATACCAATACTTTAATGAACAGGTGAACTTTAATGAGGCCCATTAAAGTACTGCTACCAGTTGTATAAATACTACATTTTGGTATGGTTGAGCATAAAAAATATTATCATACAAGGCAATCTGATTAGGTTTACTTCAGAGATTCATTGAAGCTGCATAATGTTTACATAGAGTTCTGAACGCAGAATCATTAACAGTATTAACATTCACTATTTGTTATAGATAATAATAATTATTATAACCATAAATAAATCATTTTACTCTATACTTTATTTCGTAATATACATATATGTTTTTATTGCAGGATTATCATGTAAACGAACAACACCAAAATATTTTTGAGTGTATGGAAGTCTTAGAGACACAATTTTATATATTTTGTTTTCATATATACTGTCCAACGATGTTTTATCTAGTGTGTGGGGGAGCCCTTGCAGGAGGTAGGGGTTTAGCTACTGGAAGGAGGTAGTCCTTATTTGGTGTGAGGCAAGTGAAGAGTAAATATGCCCGATAGTGAAAGACTGTTGGCTGCTTTTCCACTGTACATGCCACGCGCGGCACGAGTTCAGCGTATTGTGTACTTCTTTCACCAGGTAAGGCTTTCCTTGAGAGATAAGCCACCCCACCCCAATTAGTAATTGTATATATGCACACACACACACACACACACATAGTGGTCACAGAGTAGAACCTCGAAATCATTTACTATTGAAGTAATTGTAGGTATAGGCATATTTTATACAACGAAATGGTGCACCTCCTACATCTGGGAGGAATGGATGAAGTAAAGAAACCACAAGAGGCTATATGCCGCAGGCAGACTGGCCACAGAGACGTGAAGAAGTCCCTAACATTTCCAAGCTCGAAGATTCCCCTCACTACTGGAGCTGTTCACAGAGAGTAATGAGCAAGCCTTGCAACCAGCAGCCCTCTGGCGTCCTCGGGGAATACCTTTTCCTTGGTGCAAGTATCCGCTCCGTCTGTCCGGCACCACCACACACCACGAAACCTGGAAGCACACCTGAAACATGAGAAGGAAATGGAATGAAAGGGAAAGGAAATCATGGTAGAAGAGAAACCACCCCAGCATTAGCCTACTGACCAGGGAAAACCAGGTCAGAGGTTCGATCGAACCCAGAACCTCCCGAATGCGAGACTTGCACATTACCGTGGAGCCATCTCACTTAGTAATTAAAGTTTAATACTCAGAAGTTCATTATAGCATGAAAATGTAAGGTCCGTGGAAAGTACGGTGAAGTCCAATTTTGCTGAGAATGAACTACTGATAGCGACGTTTCCGTCATTAATAAATGACTAAAATAATGAAGACGTTAATTTGAAATTTTCAGAAAACAATCTTTGAAAGATGTTGGAGTGAATGTTTGTAAAAGGGCACACCACAACTGGCTCATTTTCAGTATACCGTCTCAGTTTGTACTCGCTACTGTTTCCCTGCTTCTTTCTCCTCATAAAACATAATTGATTGTAATCGTTAACGTGTAGTGTATCATATTCCAAGAATCTTCTGTTAGAAAATTTTGTGCCCATAAACATTTTTGTTGTAAATTACTGGGAAAAGTTCTCAAAAACTTCAATTAAAAATGCTGTTTACAACACTGCCAAAAATTTAATGGCCTGTAGCTTGCAACTCCAATTATTAATTTCTCTACCGCGTACCTAATAGGTAGAGAAGGTATTGCATTCCACCCAAAATTTTGATACCAAGATTTCACCACAAATACATGTTTTAAGGTCCCTGAATAAAAAAACTGTTTTAGAAAAACATCCAAGTGTGTGTCTGTCTCTGTAAATACCAAACTTGTATTTAAATTTATTATCTTCCAAGGGTGCGACACGAAGATTTTCAAGAAACTCCTCCCACCCCAACTACTCTTTACACGGAACAGCTTTCGAAAACTTTTAATTTTCTAAAAAATGGCTGTAACGATTTTGATTAAAATATCACATATTAAAGACAGTTACATGAAAAATAAAATGTATGTCTTGAATTTTCTGTGAATAGCCTGCGAACTTCTCTTCACTCCCTAAACTATCACATTCACAGCTCTTAAATTTGTTCCAGAAATTCCTGAAAGTTTATTTAAAATCTGTCTTAAGCAGCAAACTAATCGCGTATGAACGTTTTAACTAATGTGTCCATCCCGTCGTGGAAGCTATTAAACACCTGACAATCCCATTCCGCACTCCTCGGGGGGACGTCACCTCCAGTACGTCTGATACATGCCGAATATCTCTCTTTGCGTGTTTTGGCTTTAAATTCTATTCACTACATTTAAATTTTAAGCATTGGTTTTCTGCACCGAACTTGTATTTTTACTTTCTCTACTACGTATAGTAAGTAGGGGAAGTATTGTATTCCACCCAAAAATTCGATACCGAGATTTCACCGGAAATACATGTTTTGAGACCCCCTGAATCCAAAAAAAGCATTTTTGGAAACATGTCCGTGTGTGTGTCTGTGAACAGCATAACTCAGAAACGAACGGTCGGATAAACACCAAACTTGGTATTTAGGTTCAGTATCTTCCAGAGATGCGACACAAAGGTTTTCAAGAAAATCCTCCCACCCCAGACTACCCTTTACATGGAACATTTTTCGAAGATTTTAATTTTCTCAAAAATGGCTCTAACGATTTTGATTAAAATATCATATGTTTAAGATATTCTCTTGAGAAATGAAATGTATATCTCGAATTTTCTGGGAATGTCTCCAAAAGTATTCTTCATTGTGTACGACTTTTGCATAACTGGTAACCCATAAGAGATAGACAAAATTTTACTACTCAAAAAATGTAGATCGCGTTAAAATACACAATTTATGTCATATACATTTCTTTTGTTGAGTGAACCGTTTTCGAGATATTGTGTTATTCCCTTAAATTTTCCAATACTTATACTTTTTCTTAAATTCGTTATTCATTTTTTACTTTCTCTACTACGTATAGTAAGTAGGGGAAGTATTGCATTCCACCCAAAAATTCGATACCGAGATTTCACCGGAAATACATGTTTTGAGACTCCCTGAATCCAAAAAAAGCATTTTTGGAAACATGTCCGTGTGTGTGTCTGTGTGTGTGTGTGTGTGTGTGTGTGTGTGTGTGTGTGTCTGTGAACAGCATAACTCAGAAACGAACAGTCGGATAAACACCAAACTTGGTATTTAGGTTCAGTATCTTCCAGAGATGCGACACGAAGGTTTTCAAGAAAATCCCCTCACCCCAGACTACCCTTTACATGGAACATTTTTCGAAAATTTTAATTTTCTCAAAAATGGCTCTAACGATTTTGATTAAAATATCATATGTTTAAGGTATTTTCATGACAAATGAAATGTATATCTCGAATTTTCTGGGAATGTCTCCAAAAGTGTTCTTCATTCTGAACGACTTTTGCATAACTGGTAAACCATAAGAGATAGACAAAATTTTACTGCACAAAAAATGTAGATCGCGTTACAATACACAATTTATGTCATATACATTTTTTTTGTTCAGTGAACCGTTTTCGAGATATTGCTTGTTATTCCCTTAAATTTTCCAATACTTATACTTTTTCTCAAATTCGTTACTCATTTTTTTATGTCCTGGACATGCAAAGAGAATGGAATGCGCCACATAGCAACCAGCGCTTAAATATTTGACTATCGCTTAAATACTACCATATTACCCTTGCATCTACAAGAAAATTAGCAATAATATTGACATCTCGATATCTCGATTAACATGAAGCATATGGAGAATAAGCGTTTGTAAAAGTAGTTTGTACAAGAGTAGAGAAAGTCATGTGAGTGTAACACATCAGATTTTTTTCTTAGCGCTTGGAACAGCGGCTACGCCCTTAACTCCTTTTCTATGACAGCTACAAAGATATTTCACCCTCTCCCCTAACCGTGACTAATCTTCAAGATGGGAGGAGCTGACCCACGCAAGAAAATATAGTCCCATCGGTAAATTCAACGTCGCTCAAGAATTCTGTACTATCATATTTCATAAAGAATCATTCACACAGAAACAGTAATATGAACGCGAGAACAGAAACTTATAACGTGAACACACGATTCGTCTTGCCATTCACAATGCCAACAAAACGATAACGTCAAAACAAGATAACTGAAGTGTGAAAGCTATTGAAAATGGAAGCTGCGATGATTAACTATGATACAGCATTGCATTTTATGTTACTACAAACTGCATTAGCTTGTGTTTATGTTATATTATGTATTATATATTTTCCATACATAAAGAATACGGAATAGTTTATAACCTAAAAAGTTTCACACAAATTCAAAAGATGCCATAGAAGTAATAATTAAAACCTTTTCACATTTCAGTTCTCTCTAAATTTGTTTACAAATATTATATTTTAACGAAATATTTTAGTAAGATTTATGTTTTTGTCATAAACACAAGAATGATTTTTAGATCAAATAATTAACTTCTCATCAAATGACTCCATTTCTCCTCTTTTCTGCTTCTATGCAGTGTTATTAGTGTATTTTTTACTTTTTCTACTACGTATAGTGAGTAGGGGAAGTATTGCATTCCACCCAAAAATTTGATACCGACGTAAATACATGCTCTAAGGCCTCCTGAATCAAAAAAAAACATTTTTAGAAAAAGGTCTGTGTGTGTGTCTGTGAACAGCATAACTCAAAAACGAAAATTCTGATAAATACCAAACTTGGTATTTAGGTTCAGCATTTCTCAAAGATGCCCCAACCACAGACTACCCTTTACATGGAATACTTTTCGAAAATTTTGATTTTCTCAAAAATAGCTGTAACGATTTTGATTAAAATATCATATATTTAAGACATTTTTATGACAAATAAAATGTATATCTCGAATTTTCTGGGAATGTCCCCAAAATTCCTCTTCTTTCTGAATGGCTTTTCCATAACTGGTAAACCGTAAGAGATAAGACAACATTTTTCTACACAAAAATGTAGATCTCGTTAAAATACACAATTTATGTCATTTACTTTTTTTGTCGAGTGAAACATTTCTGAGGTGTTCCTTGTTATTTGTTTGAATTTTCCAATACTTATACATTTTCTAAAATGAGAATTCGTTATTCGTTTTCTTATATCCTGGACATGCAAAGAGAATGAAATACTCCACATAGCAGCCAGCTCTTAAAACATTAGACTATCGCTTAAAGCCTACCGTATTCCCCTTGCACCTACAAGAGAATTAGCAATAAGATTAAGATGAAGTAGATGGAGAATAAGCGTTTGTAAAAATAGTTTGTACAAGAGTAGAGAAAATCATGTGAGTATAACACATGAGATTTTTTCCTCTCTAGTCCCATTAACGCGAACTTGAAAGCTAGGAGACTGCAAGGTTTGGCCATAGCGTCTGGCGACAATGTTCATGTTCGTAAAAATTAGTGTGAGTGGCCCATTTACTAGCCTGGCCACAAGATTTTGTGTTCGTGTTGCATTTTCGTTAATTGTTCTATGTGAATTAGCCTTAAGGTCTTGTCATTTAATTTATGATTATAAATGCTTTATCGAAGGGGAAAACTTTCGTTACAAAGCCTTAAACTGGCCTTACACGTGTTCTAAAACTAGGCGACAGTCAGAATGCTTAGTTATCAAAGAGCTCGGTGCAATAGGCGCTAAAAAAACTTCAAATGGCCCTAATATAGGCACCATCAGTGATGATAAGCATTGAAGTAGGCTCAATCATATATCCATTTACCGCTTAAAAACACGTTATGACATGACAGGAAAGTATAAATATATCAAATATCCATATACCATATATTTCATTTACTAACCTCCGCTATTCTCTTAATGAAGTGTAAATTGTAAACATTATTTCTTTAAAGTTGCTCTCTTAAGTTGCTGAGTATTTTTATGGCAAAATCTCTTATCATTTTTAATTTCTCTACTACGTATAGTAAGTAGGGGAAGTATTGTAGTCCACTCAAAAATTCGATACCGAGATTTCACCGGAAATACATGTTTTGAGACTCCCTGAATCCAAAAAAAAGTATTTTTGGAAACATGTCCGTGTGTGTGTGTGTGTGTGTGTGTGTGTCTGTGAACAGCATAATTCAGAAACGAAAGTCGGATAAACACCAAACTTGGTATTTAGGTTCAGTATCTTCCAGAGATGCGACACGAAGGTTTTCAAGAAAATCCCCCCACCCCAGATTACCCTTTACATGGAAGATTTTTCGAAAATTTTAATTTTCTCAAAAATGGCTCTAACGATTTTGATTAAAATATCATATGTTTAAGATATTTTCATGACAAATGAAATGTATATCTCGAATTTACTGGGAATGTCTCCAAAAGTATTCTTCATTGTGAACGACTTTTGCATAACTGGTAAACCATAAGAGATAGACAAAATGGTACTACACAAAAAAATGTAGATCGCGTAAATACACAATTTATCTAATATACATTTTTTTGTTGAGTGAATCATTTTCGAGATATTGCTTGTTATTCCCTTAAATTTTCCAATACTTATACTATTTCTCAAATGGGAATTCGTTATTCATTCTTTTTGTCCTGGTAATGCAAAGAGTATGGAATATTCCACATAGCAACTAGCTCTTAAAATATTTGACTATCGCTTAAAGCCTACCATATTCCCCTTGCATCTACAAGAAAATTAGCAATAAGATTAACATCTCGATATCTCGATTAACATGAAACATATGGAGAATAAGCGTTTGTAAAAATAGTTTGTACGAGAGTAGAGAAAGTCATGTGAGTGTAACACATCAGATTTTTAAAGTAATTTCTCTCTTGTATACGTTTTAATCCCCCGCGCTGGCTTGTAATTATTGTTGAGTATGTTGTAATAAGAGAGAAAAGTGCACAATGTGCATAGTGATATATACTTTATTCTTGTCCTAGTCTTATTATTGATGTTGTCCTTTCTTTGCAACTTTGCGCTTGGTATCTTTCGCATTTTGCACACGCAAAAGTTGAGCATGTTATGTATTATTGTTAAACAGGCTATTGTTGCGTTTGTAATGAAATAAGTCTAGTCTTATTAGATCAATACTGTATTTTCGGCCACGTGGGAAGTATAAAGCAATAAAGTCATCGTATTAATGAACAAAGTGGCCATTCATACTAAAATTATCGAATTCCCAATCGTAAACGAATAGTTTTTTGTAGTTGAACATTTATTGTACACTTAATTGTGTTAAGTAGCCACTGTTTTATTATTACACAAAACAAAAGCACTGATAACGTTAAGAAAGCAATGCTGGTATTACAGACTTCCTCAGGCCTGTTATCAAGAATGGCTCATTGGCTCAAAAAGAGAAATACTAATTGCAATATAAGGTTAACACCACATTAATAAATAATCGCCAGTAGCAACAATAATGAAACTACTAGGCAAAAACCTTAATAAAAACTACCAAAGGGCTATGAAAATAGGCAATTATAGGTACTATAAAATTAGTATATTCTACTCCAGTAACCATGAAACATATATATATATATATATATATATATATAGAAAACCTAGAATTCTAAAGAAAGGAACAAAATAGGCAAATGCCGAGCTGTAGTTACGAAGTATGTGCATGATAGTGCTTTGTAGTGCCTTGATAACATGTTTCTCCGCAAGATCACGCAACCTTCTACCGATATGACAGAAACTCCCTCATGGCTTTATCTGCTATTCATAGATCATCCAAGATACGCTTTTGCCACAACCAGATTTGCCTGGTATGTTTCCTTCGTCAATAATTCAGCGGGGAATCAATAAAGTATATAAGAAAACTTCGGAATACGTGCCACTGTATCTGTGCACGAACTATTGACTACTGAATATAAAAGCATGTAACCAGCATATTTCTTTTCATGTTTATCATAGTCTCATATTTAGGTTCAATGTAGATCTCTCAAATCAGATTAGTAAGTCTACAATGAAAGGTGTTCAAAATATAACGATTCATCACATTCAAAAACCAGAGTTTTATTTATGAACGCTCCTTAACTACTATGGTCCTTAGCGTCCCATTCTATATTGGGCGTGAAAGACTGATAATTTTGTTCAGAGGCCTCTGTACCAGGCTTGAGGTTCTTTTACGTGCCGTCAATTTACGACACGGGACCACCGACTTTACTTCCCTTTCGAAGGAAGCCATGCTAAGGATTTTTACACCCGAAAAAATCCATCTTCCTCCGCCGGGTTTGAACCCGCGATTATCACATTCATGTATCAATAATACGTTGGCATTAGTGTAGACTACAAAATCCCTGCCTGAGTTAAGAAAAATATGCAATTGGGATAAATAAAAACTACGCGAGAAATTTTTTAAATAAATTAGTTCCTCGAGAGAACGTTCTGCTTTGTATGCGGGGCCTATATAAGGGGCTAACCAGAGCCCGGTTGGACAGTTCAGTTAGTTAACAAGTTACGAAGGTAAAAGTGGAGAGTGCCGATTGCGGTTCAGTTGTGAATTGTGACTCAGCAGTTCAGTTGTGATTCGATTCGACGGATCAGTTGTGTTCTGTTCTGAGTGTGTGTCAACAATGTATCAAGTGTAACGGTTTGTCTTATGGTTTCGCACTTTATTAGATGTATATTTATTTCCGAACATTCCCTCCAATACGTTTGAATGTAATGACAGCTTAGCCAGAACTGCTGCATACGATATTTCGGGAGGGGGGAGGCGTTGAGAAATTTTGTTTTGCAGTTAAACTAAAATTAAATTGAGTTTTATGTATAGACGCTCTTTTACTGCTGTGATCCTTAGCATCCCATTCTATATTAGGCAAGTAAGATTGATAGTTTAGCTCAGAGACCGCTTTATCAGGCTTGAGGTTCTTTTACGTGCCGTATATCTACGACACGGGAACACCGGCTTTACTTCCCTTCCGAAGGAAGCCATGCTAAGGATTTTTACGCACAAAAAATTCATCGCCTTCCTCGGGTTTGAGCCCGCGACCTTAAAACTAGAGGCTAACATGGTACCCACTACACCACTGAGGACGACGTTTGCATGTCCACGATTCGGTGTTGGTTGGGAAGAGGGAGCCGAAGTAGCTTTCACAGTTAGTATATAACCTTGCTATCGGGGTGCCTTTTGTAGGTGTTGCGTTCTTTTCACCCATCAATGCTCCACAAATATTATGCGCTATTATTTAATAAACATAATACTCAGCACAGGAAACTTAAGAGTCAAGTGAAGTATACTGTGTATCGAGTAGGGTGGAGTGTTGTTTACCTGTGAGGCCGTGTACAATCCCCTTCGTGACTAGAGGAACAATATACTTCTTTCGTTCTGATGTATGTGTCCTACTTCATTTCTCACCATCACTAGACTGTACTACTCACAGTAGCAAATAAGACAGTGCATTGGCGTCTTTGTGTACATCAACAGTAGTGTGTTTACGGAGCTATATAGTAAGGTTGCAAATACACTGGTTGCTAACTTGTCCCGGATCCTTAGCCCGATTAATGCTCTTAACTGTTATATAACTTCCTTTATTTGTTAACATAGCAAGGTCAGAAAATAGGTTCATAATAGAAGAAGCAGTTGAGGCAGTATTTTTAACACTTAAATGATTTCAGTCTAATTGTATAATATATAAATTCAATAACAGCGCGCCTTAAAGCAATATGTGTATGTAACAAATATAAAAAGTGTATATTACAGTCATTGTATATGTTTATATTATTGTATACATGTTTAATAATGTTATGTGAATGTATTACGTAATTTAATAATGTAGGAGCTGTGAGAATAATAGGTTAAAAGTTCCTAACAATGAGGTAACCTTGAGGCAATAATGAATTATAAAGTTTAAATGCTGCTGGTAATTCTTGGAAGCAATAATGTAATTTTTGTGACAGTTCATAAAATAGCCAATCAACAATCAGAAAAAGCTTTAGTTAAATGAAGGTATTCAATTGGAGTAGGATTAGCCAATCAGAAATTAAAATATAGCAAAATTTACAAATCTAGAGGTCAGTTGCTTGTAGACAGTGTTCCTAACCGGATGCGAGATGCGTCCTCGAGAAATTTAATACGTATTTTGTGTGAGACAAAAAATAGTTTACGTGTTAAAAAGTGCAAGTATTTAATAAAAAACAAATCTTGCAGCTCTCTCTCTTTTTATATATATATATATATATATATTATATCAGTGAAGTGTTATTTAAATCGTGTCAAGCATTAATAAAAGGAGTGAAGTAAAATTATAATCTGTGTAAGCCTATATTCTTCAGTCGCACCACTCCCTGCTAAGACATTCATGTCTCTAAAAATAAATACTGACGCAGCCGAGGCAAACATAAATATATAATATTTAAAGAAACAGTCAAAATTATAAAGTTAATATTTTTTAAACTTGGGGCAAAGGCCACCTGAAAGTACATTTGGGGCGAAGACTACCGGAAACTTTTTACCATACGTACGGTTGCAACTACTTCAAGTTCTGCTCCCCAACAGTCGAAATATAATACATCTTCAAACTGGCTTTCCATACGTAGCAGCAATAAACCTTCTTCAAATTGGCTCCCAAAGCGTGGGGCAAATAACAATAATACAACAAAACTAACATCTTCACAGTTGAACCAAGACTATTTCTGCCCCTTTCACTTTACCATTGTCAGATCAAGCATAGCTATAGAGGTTACAATATACCAGAGGCTACTAAAGTGCAACTTTGACATTTTTCTACCATTAGGGATTAGTCACTAGAATCTGGTGATATTCGGGTTGTTAGGTTCCGTTCATAACCAGCAGCTCCTCCATAAATACGTACTGTTACATGTATTGGGAAGATTAGTTATATTGTATCTGTTACGTTGGCGCCTTGTTTTTATATTCGCAGATGTTCAAACTTTGCACGCCGAACATTTAGCAACCAACTGACGCACTGATTATAATATTAGCTGTATAATTATTTATATAGATTAGTTATAGTTATATTAATTAGACTGATTATACGAGCATTTAATTATTAATAGGTTGAGTTGTTGGGCTATTAGATAATTAGGTGTTACCTTTGCAGTTAACTAAAAAATAATTTCTTTTTCAGTTTTTGGTGTAGGCGTTGTCTCGTTTGGGATTTTAGAGGAAGAATAAATGTAATTTTTTGGTTTACGTAAGTGCGTGAAATCATATAAAAACGTAACTACAAGTTGTTCTGCATACTGTTACAGTACAGTGATTTGCAACGTTTAATAAAACACGCATTTTATATAATTTAAGTCCATATCACGGTTCATTGCTTAATTTATCACTTAAAATTCATCCTGGTAATAAGCGATTATGGTGGAGAAGGAAGGTGATGACCAACCTTTGCACCAAAGAAAACTATATTACAAAGCAGTATACACATGTGACATGACAATGACTCATAATTCTAGTAGAAGACCAAAATATGTGGTATGGAGATGTTTCTGGTTATATATTAGTGACTCAATTTAGAACTTTGGCCACCCTGACATGTGGCATCAGCCATCTTGTTTTTCACTAACCTGAAAAACACCGCAGCAGTGAGTGACTGACGTGTGTATGAGGTTAAATTAAATTGAGTTTTATTTATGGACGCTCTTTAACTACTATGGTTCTTAGCGTCCCATTCCATATTGGGCGTGAAAGACCGGTAATTTTGCTCAGAGGCCTCTTTATTAGGCTTGAGGTTCTTTTACGTGAGGTAAATCTACGACACGAGACCACCGGCTTTACTTCCCTTCCGAAGGAAGCCATGCTACGAAAAAATCCATCGCCCTCCGCCGGGTTTGAACCCGCGACCTTGGGAACTAGAGGCTAGCACGGTACAATTAGTCCACGGAGGACGACGCGTATGAGATGACTAGATAGGAAGTCCTGCAATGGCGTACATACTTTTAGTGTTGTTAATATCACTGCTTCAATGTCAACTTCTATAAAACTCGGTCTCTTAATCATAGCATCATTAATTTAAACACTTCTCTGCGAAGGTCTGAAAAAAAACAGTATAAAACTCAATGCAAATGAGCACTTTGCACGCTGTTAAAAAATATGCAATGATGCTAACATCTCAAATGTGTGATATTTTAATAAAAATCATTACAACAATTTTGAGAAAATTAAAGATTACGAAAAATCTTCTATATAAAGAACTATTTTGAGTGGGGGAAATTTTCTGAAAGTCTTTCGCCTTGCATCCTTAAAGGTACTTAACCCAAGTTTCGTTTTGGAGTGACATAGTTCTCCCCCACTCCCTTCCTCTCTCTCTCTCTCTCTCTCTCTCACGCAAAAGAAGTCCTTTTTTCTGAAATTCCTTTTTAGGTTTCCAAATGTAAAACAAAATTTGGATAACGATTTTTGGGGGGGAGTAATGCAGTGTTCCTCTACCTTAATTTAGAGACGACAGTAAGAGGTATCTAATCTTGTATTTCGCGTGACTCAATGTTCGCCTACTTTCTTTTTATTTAGTTATACCTTAAAGGTTTTTGAAATACGCCTTCAAGTTTAAGCTGCTCTTTCTGTTTCTCGGACCAAAGCAATAACCACTTACTTCTGCTTACTTTCTTCATTATAGGTTTTAGTGACATTTGCCACTATTTCTTGGTGTTGATATTCAAAGATTTTATTTTGTTACTTACCGCTATAAACAATACCAAATACACTATAAAATAGCAAAAAATGCTGTTCCAAATAAAAATATTTGGACGCTGAAGTTGCAGAAAGTTTTTAGTTTCGTCTGATTTATGACATCATCAAGCCGGCACGTGGTGTCCTTCATCCTGCCTGCACCGCTCTTGACATCTTACGATGTTTTCGAAAGTGAAGAATTGAATACTTACCTCTCCGTAAGCGCCACTATAAAAGTACAATATAATCAAATGAATATACGAGGGCTGATCAATAAAGGCAGACTGATTGTTTCCTGTAGTTTCCTTGGTAGTTTCCTGTCTCTACCATGAATATTTGAAAAGAGCGAGGTTTCATATATAATGTCCATAGGTGGCAGCACTCTCGTATCAGTAGGTTGGTAGTAATGCTGCGTATTGTTGACCGTACTTGAATTTCGCATACCACAAAATGGAGGTGACACGAGAGGAACAATACAGCGCAATAAAATGTTTTCGTTCAAATCATACAGCCTCTGAAACATCCGAAAAACTGAAGCAAGCATACGGTGAAGATGCACTACCTCGTGCAACAGTGTTTAGATGGTTAAAGGACTTCAACTAAGGGCGAGTCCTCTGTGCTAAGCAAGGTGGGCCTGGTGCTTCGGCTTCTGCTGTGACTGAAGTCAACACAGCTGGAGTGATTGTTGTTCCCCCTCACACTACTGTTACAGCAGTGTACTACACGTCAGTATTGGTTACACTGAGGAAGCACATTGCAAGGAAACGTCCAGAACTTCATCGGAATGGGTGGCGACTTCATCACGACAACGCGCGGCCTCACGTAGCAGATCAACTCCAGGAATTTTTGGCTAAATCCAACATTAGCTGTGTGCTGCATCCGTCTTATAGCCCCGATCTTGCCCCCTGTGATTTCTTTTTATTCCCATCACTAACGGCAGAGCTCCGGGGCATTCAATTTGAGAGCACTGAAGCAGTGCTGAAGAAAAGTGAGGCGATTCTCAAAGACCTGACAAAGAATGGCCTGCACCATGTGTTCGATGACTGGCAGAGACGCTATAAAAGTGCATTCAGGTAGGAGGGGACTACTTTGAAAAAGATCATGTCAACATTTAAATGGATTAATAAATATCTGTGAAAAAAAATCAGTCTCAGTCTTTATTGATCAGCCCTCGTATACCTAACAGTTGTAATATCGCAGCAATTGCCCCACGTTCTCATAATTATAATTACAATGATAATAAACACATACCTTATCATAAGAAGTGTTGGAAATGTTATCCTTTATCCACACATTTCTGGCATCTTCTCAGGAAATGTTCATTCACACTCAAGAGTTTAATATTCGAGATTAAGTGAATTTCTCGCCTGAGATTTTCTTTCAGTTCTTAGAATGTATGGGGTTTGTTGTATACACCTAATTTATCACATGATCATCAGAGTAGGGTAAATTTCTGTAATTGGATTTTGCGAAAAAATAGAGTAATTAACTCACGCTTAATATTCCTCTCTGACGAAGCATGGTTCCATTTATATGGCTATGTTTTGTCGCAAAATAACACATATTGGAGTACAGAGAAACCCGATTTTAGACGTGAGATTCCATTACATGACCCGATAATTGGCGTGTAGTAAATGCATGCGGAATAATAGGACCTATATTTTTTTAACAAACAATAAACGCAGAGAGAGATAAAGGAATTACTTACACCACTTTTTGAACAGCTGAATGACAATCTGGATTTTTCCGCTAAAACTTAGCTACCACACATAATGGCGATGAGTCATTAAATTTAATTCCGGAAATTTTTTAAGCTACTGTAATTAGTAAAGAATTATAGCCCTCACGATGCCCTGATATAATTTTATTGATTTTTATCATGGGAGAACTTGAAAAAAAGTTGTGTGCAACAAACCCCATACTTTGGAGGAACTAAAAGAAAACATCAGGCGAGAAATTCACTCAATTTCGAATACAGAACTCTCAGTGTGAACTAACATATCCTGAGAAGATACCAGAAATATGCGGATAGAGAAGGCTGTTGCAGGGATATTATAACTGTTTCGGCAGGAGTTCAAGCTGCGGTGGCGGGCGCGCTAGTCGCCTTGTGGTGGCCACAGTGTGAAGGAAAAGCTCTGTATTATGTATACAGGGTGGACCATTTAAGTTGAGATTGCACAATATCTCCAAAACTAAGCGCTGTAGAAAGAAAGGTCTTTAGTAAAAGTTGGTTGATATTATGGGGGAAAGTAAATGCCATTAGTCGTGTTTTGTTTGGAGGACGTCATGATGGTCATTTTAGGGTCAATTTAATTTTTTAAATGGGAACCTAAATTAGGGTCAATTTAAATTGACCCTAAAATTGCCATCACAATGTCTTCCAAATAAAACAAGACTAATGGTATTTACTTTCGCCCATAATATCAACAACTTTTATTCAAGAAACTTCTTTCTACGACGCTTAGTTTTGGGAATATCGTACAGTTTCTACTTAAATGGTCCATCCTGTATATACACTGTTCAATGGTCACGTGTGGAGTTCCAACCAACTTTCAATTGGCATGGGTGATCCGCTGTTTTGGACCAATGTTGTACACTTGAAAATCAATCAACTTTTCAATTCTAAGTAAATACTGTGAATTATTTCTATTACTGTTTTCCTTGTAATTGTGGCCGCAATATGAAGCTTTGTTAAGGAAACATAAATCAATAAACGAAAAGAAAGAAAAAATTATATAAACACTTGGGGAGAGGTTTGTGTACGCTCTTGGTACCCTATTATATTTCAGATTTTTTGCTTTACATGTCACATCTACTATACTTTATACTGCACTAACCTGTATCGTCCTTAACTGCACAGCCGTCCACCTTCTGGAGTTGCTCTCTCGACCATACAGCAGCAAATACAGTTCTGAATAGTGTGGCATATGAGGTGGTAATATTGTAATAATCTGTGGTTATGGCAACAGTGTATGGTGTTTGTTTAAGTTGGCATACAGACCGGTAATGACGTAATGGGAGCGGGGGTAAAACCGGTTGTATCTTGTGGTAGCGTGTAGGACGCTTTCTCTTCTAGCGTCACCAGTGAACAGTGCAGACGTGTTAGATAAAATGTATCATCTTTAATCTATAGTAAATACTAACCATCTAAATTTATACCATCTGCCTTCTTAATGTAGATAGTTCCTTCCTTCCTGACCCATGATGATTTTATGAATATTTAGGTAGTTTCCGAGGCGGCGCCGTGACCGAGTGGTTAGACCGCTCGCCTCTCCCGAGGCATTCTGTCTGCTCCTCGGCGGGCCTCTGACCCCAGGCACCCGCCTGTAAGTCCTGGGGGGTGTAAGTCCTACATAAGATGAGGTTAAACAGTGAATGAATGAATGAATGAAAGGTAGTTTCCAGGTAATTTAAGTAATGTGTTAGCTTGCCCCCGTCGGACCTCGTATTAGTTTGTGACTTAGATTCTGGTACCATGCTCTACCCCCCGTAATGGTGTGAAAATAAAAGAGGTTTCGAAATAGTTAATTAAAAATAGGTCTATGTTACTTATGAAGGAAACATACAGTGTCCGGCTTATACATTTAATACTTTAAAGGAGTATATGTTTTAAAGTAAGCCATACTTTATAGAAAGGGGCGCTAAGGACCACAGCAGTTAAAGAGCGTCAATAAATAAATAAAACACATGTGCACCTGCAGTGGCCCGGCAGATGTCTCCACCTCCATCCAGGAATTCAGCAACATTTGCGGTGAGACGTTGGTGATGGCTTGATTAATCTTTCGTCGCAAACAATCTAAGTTCTCCACAGGAGTGCTGTATAGTTGTTCCTTCGCAAAACCCCGTATCAAAAAGTCCAGTGGGGACATATCTGGGGAGCGTGGAGGCCAAGCGAGTGTTAGCCTCTCTACCAATCCATCGACCGGGGAACTCCTCGTCCAAAAATTCTCGCACCCGGACGACAAAGTTGGGTGGAGTTCCGTGTTGCTGGAAAATGGTTGCAAGAAGTATTTGAGGCCGATGCAGTTTTCCAACATATCCTAGTAATTTGTTCCGGTCATGTTTTTTCAGCGAAGACATATTATATTTCGTCCGTGCACACCAGCATTTAATTATGGTGAGTCTATTTCGACCTCAGGATGTTCACTACCACAGATACGACAAGCATGTCTGTTAACTTTCCCACACACGTGTAAAGTTGCTTCATCGGAGAAGCACACTTTACCTAGGAAAGCACCGTCCTCTTCTGTTTTATTCAAAATTTCTGCAGCAAACGTTTGTCGTTTACATCCTCGGGATAGACTCGCTGATGTAACTGAATGACTGACCGTGGAATGCTAAGCTCAGTACCACTCCTGTATATGGGAACAAACTTTGACATAAAAAATACGAAATAGAGGACTGAGTTCATCCACAATAATCCAGAATGAAAAAGGAAGGAGTTAAGCCCTAGATGTTGCCCGAACGAAATAATCTAACTCACACACTTTTTAGCGAAGACACTTATATAGGAGAAACTGGTGCCATTTGAGATGGAAGCTAGTAAAAGCCTCTAAAATAATCGGCAAAAGGTCACTAAATCAATGTCGCCAACATTTGAAAACGCTGCAAAAGTAATGTAAGGTTTAGCTTCATAGGTCCTATAGCTACGCTTCACTCCTCTACTTATAAAAAACATCCCTCGGTTACGTTTTGCGGCTTAGGGCGCTCAACCCTGGGCTATGTTGCCTCGGGTGGGATGTAGGTGTGTAAGGGAACAGAGGTGTAAATAATTGTGATAAATGATTTAAAATATATGTATCTGTGGTGTACAAGCAATTATGGATATGCGATTGTTTTATGTGTAGTGAACCCGAGTGACTCTCATATACGGAAGTATTGCCCCATGCTCTACGCCGGCACCTTCTTCGGACTTCTTACGAATGCCATACGATCCTTTCTCCATTTTCCTGAGGCACACTTCGTTAACTATGCTTCCCACGAGTAGACAAAAGACTACCAGTTTCTCGTAACTGTCTGTTCCATTTGATGATGCTCATATAGGACGGAACATTGTCGTCACACCTAATGTCAAATGTATGCTGAAAATTTCGTTGTACACACTTTATAGGTTTCTTTTCAGACAAACAAGGAACACAGATACATTTTTGTTGTGGTGTACACATCGTCATTTTTTCACATTCTAATCATGTGGTCATTGTTGCAAACAATGTTCATTAATTACAAGAGACCTTCTAATCATATATGAAAGCATTTTATCGAAACATAATAATAATCCAGTGGCGCCGCAGCCCATGAAGGGCCTAGACCTCCAACCCAACTGCCGCCCTCACACTTTACACCAGCAGAGGTGGGCCATCACCCAACCGATAGGGGGAAGTAATGTGGCCAGCATCACTCATCCCCCAGTCAGAATGTTGGCTTCCGTGGCCGGGATCGCTGCCTATCGCAGATCGTCACTTTCCTCACGATGCTGAGTGGACATCGATCCCATACCGGGACTTAAAATCCGTACCCTCATGGGCGGGATCGACTCCGGGCGCATTCCGTGGCCAGGAACCAAAGCACCACACTCTATCCCACAGCGCCACGGCACAGGACTTTATCGGAATATGCTACACCTAAAGCTATAAACGTTTGTAATGTTAAACCTGTAAGCCGGTCACTGTGTATATCAGCAGAAGTAAACTGTACGTGCGAAAGCCTACTACATGCGTTGACCCTACTGCTCTTCATCAATTACGCATAGTATTAATACCAAACTTTTCTTCGCTTCTGTGCGGGCACTTGTGAACTATGTGGCAGTAATTTGTATCACAATAATGTAAATGCCAGAGTGATTGTAGTGTAAATAAGCATTATTGTATGACATTGATTTGAGATGTTTGTTAATTATATGCATTGTTAGGAAATAAGTTTACACAACCTCACTGAAACTGACAATAAGAGCGGTTAACAATGAGCGAGGGGGTGAGTTGTTTATCAATTATTAGAGACAAGCAAATGACGTCAGATTGGCGCGCTTTTCTTAGAAATGGAGGGAATTTCTTCTCTAGAGCATATGTTTTCATAAATGTGATTGGATATAAAAATAGACGCTAATGTTGGCGCCTTTTATTAACCAGTAGCAGCTCGGTTATAATCTTTAGGCATATCGGGTGAGGGAGTATAAAAAGCTAAAGCCAGAGTCGGGTAATGCCCAGTTCAACAAAATCATCCACGCGTTACACGTCGCTGAGTCCAACAGAATCATTCAGAAGTTAAAACGTCGCTTAGTTCATCAGAATCGTTCGCGAGTTACACGTTGCAATTCTACAGAATCTCTCGCGTCTTAAAGTTTGTTATAAATGTGAAACACGCGAATTAATAATGTGTAGTAAATAAGTGATTATAGTGATATTACAAAATATAACAGTTTCAGTCTGGCGTGTATCAAGAGTCAATATGTGAACTTAATTAATTGTGACGGTAATAAAAGTGTAAAAACAAATTCTTTTATCAGTGTTATCTTTGAGTAACAAATCCTTTCCGTTTAGACACCTTGATCAAGAGATATGCTCGACTTAATAATAATAATAATAATAATAATAATAATAATAATAATAATAATAATAATAATAGTAGCTAGCCGGAGGACAATGAACCCAACATTCAAAGTAGTAATACAATAACAGGCGCCCAGCAAAAGATAGCACGAAGTGACCGCGACAAATTGGCTTCTATACGTTGTGCAGATAAACATAAAGCATCTTCCAACTACAAACAAATATTTACCACTTTAACTATCGCCACATTTTGAATGTATTTGCATTCTCTATCATATAATAACATAGTCAATGGAATCAATTGTTCTTCCACAACAGCCATGTGTTGGACAAGGTTGAAAAGGTAGAATCAGACGACTGAAAAGCGCAATGCCAGAGCCGGGATTTCAACATGGATCTCCCGGTCTCCGTCCGGTTACTCTAACCACTGAGCTACCATGGTAACATGCAGGCAGGACATTAAATTCCCCAACTGATTCGCATTTTTCCTGATAAACCACAAGGAGACCTCAAATAGTATTGAGATGACCAATGGTGACTTACAATGTTGTAAGTACTTTAAGTTCCGGGCTTCATAGTTTCAACCACTATTACGTCAATTAATGGAATCAATTGTTCCTCCACACAAGCCGTGTGTTGGACAAGCTTGGAAAGGTAGTATCAGTCATCTGATTCTACCTTTCCAATAAAATGGTCATTTTGAATGTTGCATGCGCTTAGCCTGTTGTGTCTTTCATAGCACGGGACAACTCACTAACCCCATTCACAATGAAAAGTAAGCGCAAACGCAGCATAAACGCAAGACTTCGCACCCATGTTATTTACAGTGTCATTTAAACAATCTGAGACTCCTGACATTTCACACTAAGCGGAGAACTGGGAGAGCTGCGTTGCCACGTTGTGCTAGAGCATGTGTCAGCTGTTTTAGCAGCGCGTCGAATAGCAAACAGCTCGCTGGGACGTAACGCCAATGAGTAGGAGTAAAACATGGCAACGTTGGCAACCCTCAAAGTTCAGCTGGTAGACGAAGGGAAAGAAGGGTAGGGGACGTTGCCATGGAAACTATCCCTTCA
Organism: Deroplatys truncata; assembly: GCA_030765065.1. Taxonomy (NCBI): domain Eukaryota; kingdom Metazoa; phylum Arthropoda; class Insecta; order Mantodea; family Mantidae; genus Deroplatys; species Deroplatys truncata. Next base: position 36,164,241 of record CM060989.1, read on the forward strand.
AGAAGTGTCAGAAGTCTCATGTTATTTATATTCAAACGTAATGGAAGCATTCACACAGAGTCAGTAACGCAATAGATTGCAAACTTCAAATTTTATGCTTGCGTTGCGTACATAAAGGAAGAATTCTTCATTTCTTTCTCCGTGCATTGCCGGTTTCTGAACAAAACACGATCGCGATGCCAGATTTTACGCATTGTACTAAGCAATCTATCAATCTTCTATTTGGCCATGCCATTCGATTTTAAATGCAGTACAATAGTTTTATGTCGTATTTATTATTTAAGAAAGAATGAATTTTCTTATTGTATATTATTTTTTTAAGTTCCCTTGTTATGATTACTGTGTTTTTACTGCATTCGTTACCGCTTATTATCACAATTACATAACACACAAATACCCATGCCCATGACAGGACTCGAACCCGAGACTCTCAGCTTGGCGGAGCGCCGAAGCTATACACTCCAGCGACCTCGGCTACGAGGGCCGACGGATATTATTTATTATATTATTCAATTTGAAACTTGCTGTTCGCTAGGAAGAATTCCCCTTGCAATTTGAGGATCGAGAAACCAGTGCCAAGTTTTGCGTTACGTCTACGGCGTTATGAATTGTCTTACCTCAAGCCTACCTTTATACTGCGTTATTTTAATACGATGCCTTCATTGTAGTTGGAGTCTAACGTAAAAGGGAGCCATTGGGAACAAAAACATTAGCCACACAGTACGCAGTATAAAGCCTTGTTTGAACCCGTGACCGTATTACAGGTAATTGTTTACCCTGCACTGCGCTGTTACTAATCGGTTCTATTCCTCCTCCACTCTCCGTATGCCGGCTAATCAGTTGACGTGAAGTCTGTGCTGTACAGAGGTTAATACGTTGTGTGACCTCGTGTTTCAGTGTTATATTGTATTAGTGCTGTTATAATACCGTATACTTTAGCACACAGTCTTCATGTATAATTCCTATGTGACAACAAACTCTTGCACAGAAGTGAGAGAGTGACATATAGACAGCTTCCCTGCTGTTTGTGCGACTCACAGAGAAACGGCTCATAATCTTGTGAATAGATTTAGGGAAATGTGATCTATTCTTGATAAGAAAACGAAATTAAATTGCCGTGTTTCTTACACAGGAAAAACTCGATGACATTGGGGAAAGGTTAGAAAGAAGTCCAAATAAATCTCTGAGAAAGCTTGCAAAGGAACCAGAAATTTCGCAAACCTCGGCTAGAAATGCCACTTAACTTTTAAAATTAAAGCCATATAAGATAACTGTAGTTCAGGAATCGCAACCACGCGGTAATATGGGTAGAGTTAATTTCTTAAATTGGGCTTTGGATAATTTTAATGATCGCTCTATTGATCCACTTTACTTTTTTTTTACTTTTATTTTTTGATACGTGGAGTTTTATTTACATGACCATGAATAATTAATGAGTGCTAATTCAAGTTTTTTCAAAATGTGTAAGAGATGTGTGGCGATACAGGGACAAATTTCGGACATCTATGACGAAGATATGTGGTTATTGTAGTTATAAGTTGCATAGAAAAGATACGTATGTACTTGAATATCTGACTCCGCCGACAAACAGCGTGCTTCGTGATGCCAATAAAATTCCCGTTAGGCCGGCCAAGTGTTCAAACGAAGTCTCTGTAGTATAACACTCCAGCAGAAGGCTTCAGTGTCTTGTAACATGCTGCCCGGACCTCGTTCGTGCTTCAGCCACCAGTAGGAAACCTTGATATGCCTGGCTTAAGAGTAGTATACTAGTGCTTTTTCTTCTGAATGGAATATATGGGATAAAACTTAGAGAAGAGCATTTCCTTCTTACTGTACTTTCACCCAGATAATACGTTCGACCATAGATTTAATAATACTTGCATGCCACAAAAAACAGGAAAAAACAAAAATAGCAACAATAGTCTGCAACAATCATACAACGTCATAAACAAAAGTTTATTTTTTATCTAGCTTTGTTTAGTCGTGATAAATACATTCGCTAGGAATGATTTCATAAAATATTTTCTTTAATTGCAATACAGTCATAAAGGTGACTGAGGGGCTAGTAAACTGTTAAAAACAGATTTTATACATTCTCTGAGCGCATTGGAAACCAAGAGCTATCATATAGCATTTCATAATGCACTGCTAAAATAATGAAACAAGGGAAACGGCTAATGCCACGGAAAAGAACTGAATAAATTGTGATTTTTAATGCTCCTGATATGACATATAGGTTAAAGTGACAATAAATAAATTTAAAAGAAATTTTTCACTTTAAATTACGGATTTACTCCATAACATAATGTGTACAACAGAATGCCTAGTTTGTTTTGAGCGAAGCTTTGTAGTGTACAAACGCGCAGTAGTATCATAATAGGTGTTTTATACAGGATTTTATACTGTTTAAAATAAAATATAATCCAGCAAACAAACGGTAGGGAATGTACCTACATCGTTCATTTTATACGCTCCGTTTTCTTTGTGTGTGTTTTCTACTAAAATCTACAATAAAATCTCTAAAAGCACGGTTTATATGAGGAAATATAAACTGCCACCTTCCCAGTTTCAAAACCCATGAGTAGAGCTCAACATTTGCCTATTTACTTTCTCTACTACGTATAGTAAGTAGGGGAAGTATTGTATTCCACCCAAAAATTCGATACCAAGATTTCACCGGAAATACATGTTTTGAGACCCCCTGAATCCAAAAACAAGCATTTTGCAAACATTTCCGTGTGTGTGTGTGTTTGTGTCTGTATATCTGTGTCTGTCTGTGAACGGCATAACTCAGAAACGAACAGTCGGATAAACACCAAACTTGGTATTTAGGTTCAGTATCTTCCAGAGATGCGACACGAAGGTTTTCAAGAAAATCCCCCCACCCCAGATTACCCTTTATATGGAACATTTTTCGAAAATTTTAATTTTCTCAAAAATGGCTCTAACGATTTTGCTTAAAATATCATATGTTTAAGATATTTTCTTGACAAATGAAATGTATATATCGATTTTTCTGGGAATGTCTCCAAAAGTATTATTCATTTGAACGACTTTTACATAACTGGTAAACCATAAAAGATAGACAAAATTTTACTACACAAAAAATGTAGATCGCGTTAAAGTACATAATTTATGTCATATACGTTTTTTGTTGAGTGAACCATTTTCGAGATATTGCTTGTTATTCCCTTAACTTTTCCAATACTTATACTTTTTCTCAAATTCGTTATTCATTTTATATGTCCTGGTATTGCAAAGAGAATGGAATACTCCACATCTCAACCAGCTCTTAAAATATTTGACTATCGCTTAAAGCCTAGCAATTCCCCTTGCATCTACAAGAAAATTAGCAATAAGATTAACATCTCGATATCTCATTTACATGAAGTATATGGAGAATAAGCGTTTGTAAAAACAATTTGTACAAGAGTAGAGAAAGTCATGTGAGTGTAACACATCAGATTTTTTTATCTTTGTTTAGATTCGTAGGCGTTTTATGTATATAAATATGTTTCATGCCTACTGGAGTAAAATGTACTAATTGTATAGTGCCTATAATCACAGTGTACTCCTTTTCGTAGTATGAGGGCATATTATGGCTTTTTTCTGTTCAGAACTTTTATCAAGGTTTTTGGCTATCAAAATTTACTTATTTTTGTTATTGGCGGTTATATATTAAGATTATTTATTAATGTGATGTTTACTTTGGTATTACTTAATATTTCGCGCTTTGAGCCAATGGACCATTGTTGACAACATGCATAAGGAAGTTTGTAATACCGACATTCCTTTCCTGTTAGCGGTTTGCATTGCTTCCTGTGATAGTAAAATAGTGGCTACTTATAATTAGCACAGTAAAGTGTACGGTAAATGGTCAACTACAAAAAAAGAAGAAAAAACTATAAGTTTATCACTGTAAAGTCCGTCATTTTAGTATTAACTCGTCACTTTGTTCATTAATACGAACGACTTCATTGTTTTCTTCTTACCACGTGGGCGGAAACACGGTACTGACCTAAAAAGAGTAAATTATAGTAACTTATTTCATTGTAAACGCAACAATAGCCTGTTTAACGATAATACATAACGGGCTCAATAATAATTACAAACCAGCGTGTGGGGTTAAAACGTGTTCAAGAGAGAAATTACTTAAAAACTAATAATAGAGTTTGCCATAAAAAATACATATCTAGTAACTAAAGGGTGCAAATGTAAAGAAATAATGTTTACAGTTTATACTCCATTAAGAGAACAGTGTAATTTAGTAAATTTAATGTGTGTATATGGCTATTTGATATTTCTATACTGTTCTGACATGTCAAAATGTGTTTTTAAGTGGTAAATGAATAAATTATTGCGCCAACTTCAATGCTTATCATTACTGATAGTGCCTATGTTAGTACCTATTTAGAACTTGTAGTGACTTGCCTGCCTATTTTAAGCTTTTAACGCCTATTACGCAGAGCTCTACACCTCTACTGTTTGTTTACTTTCTCTACTACGTATAGTAAGTAGGGGAAGTATTGCATTCCACCCAAAAATTCGATACCGAGATTTCACCGGAAATACATGTTTTGAGACCTCCTGAATCCAAAAAAAGCATTTTTGGAAACATGTCCGTGTGTGTGTCTGTGTGTGTGTGTGTGTGTGTCTGTGTGTGTGTGTGTCTGTGTGTGTGTGTGTGTGTCTGTGTGTGTGTGTGTGTCTGTGAACAGCATAACTCAAAAACGAACAGTCGGATAAGCACCAAACTTGGTATTTAGGTTCAGTATCTTCCAGAGATGCGACACGAAGGTTTTCAAGAAAATCCCCCCACCCCAGACTACCCTTTACATGGAAGATTTTTCGAAACTTTTAATTTTCTCAAAAATGGCTCTAACGATTTTGATTAAAATATCATATGTTTAAGATAATGTCATGAGAAATGAAATGTATATCTCGAATTTTCTGGGAATGTCTCCAAAAGTATTCTTCATTGTGAACGACTTTTGCATAACTGGTAAACCATAAGAGATAGACAAAATTTTACTACACACAAAATGTAGATCGCGTTAAAATACACAACTTATGTCATATACATTTCTTTTGTTGAGTGAACCGTTTTCGAGATATTGCTTGTTATTTCCTTAAATTTTCCAATACTTATACTTTTTCTCAAATTCGTTATTCATTTTTTACTTTCTCTACTACGTATAGTAAGTAGGGGAAGTATTGCATTCCACCCAAAAATTCGATACCGAGATTTCACCGGAAATACACGTTTTGAGACCTCCTGAATCCAAAAAAAGCATTTTTGGAAACATGTCCGTGTGTGTGTCTGTGTGTGTGTGTGTCTGTGTGTGTGTGTGTGTGTGTGTGTGTGTGTCTGTGAACAGCATAACTCAAAAACAAACAGTCGGATAAGCACCAAACTTGGTATTTAGGTTCAGTATCTTCCAGAGATGCGACACGAAGGTTTTCAAGAAAATCCCCCCCCCATTTTTCGAAAATTTTAATTTTCTCAAAAATGGCTCTAACGATTTTGATGAAAATATCATATGTTTAAGATAATGTCATGAGAAATGAAATGTATATCTCGAATTTTCTGGGAATGTCTCCAAAAGTATTCTTCATTGTGAACGACTTTTGCATAACTGGTAAACCATAAGAGATAGACAAAATTTTACTACACAAAAAATGTAGATCGCGTTAAAATACACAACTTATGTCATATACATTTCTTTTGTTGAGTGAACCGTTTTCGAGATATTGCTTGTTATTTCCTTAAATTTTACAATACTTATACTTTTTCTCAAATTCGTTATTCATTTTTTTATGTCCTGGACATGCAAAGAGAATGGAATGCGCCACATAGCAACCAGCGTTAAAATATTTGACTATCGCTTAAAAGCTACCATATATTACCAATAAAATTGACATCTCGATATCTCGATTAACATGAAGCATATGGAGAATAAGCGTTTGTAAAATTAGATTGTACAGGAGTAGAGAAAGTCATGTGAGTGTAACACATCAGATTTTTACTTTCTCTACTACGTATAGTAAGTAGGGGAAGTATTGCATTCCACCCAAAAATTCGATACCGAGATTTCACCGGAAATACATGTTTTGAGAATCACTGAATCCAAAAAAAGCATTTTTGGAAACATGTCCGTGTGTGTGTCTGTCTGTGTGTCTGTGTGTCTGTCTGTGTGTCTGTCTGTGTGTCTGTGAACAGCATAACTCAAAAACGAACAGTCGGATAAACACCAAACTTGGTATTTAGGTTCAGTATCTTCCAGAGATGCGACACGAAGGTTTTCAAGAAAATCCCCCCACCCCAGACTACCCTTTACATGGAACATTTTTCGAAAATTTTAATTTTCTCAAAAACGGCTCAAACGATTTTGATTAAAATATCATATGTTTAAGATATTGTCATGACAAATAAAATGTATATCTCGAATTTTCTGGGAATGTCTCCAAAAATATTCTTCATTGTGAACGACTTTTGCATAACTGGTAAACCATAAGAGATAGACAAAATTTTACTACACAAAAAATGTAGATCGCGTTAAAATACACAACTTATGTCATATACGTTTCTTTTGTTGAGTGAACCGTTTTCGAGATATTGCTTGTTATTTCCTTAAATTTTCCAATACTTATACTTTTTCTCAAATTCGTTATTCATTTTTTTCATGTCCTGAACATGCAAAGAGAATGGAATTCGCCACATAGCAACCAGCGTTAAAATATTTGACTATCGCTTAAAAGCTACCATATTCCCCTTGCATCTACAAGAAAATTACCAATAAGATTGACATCTCGATATCTCGATTAACATGAAGCATATGGAGAATAGGCGTTTGTAAAATTAGATTGTACAAGAGTAGAGAAAGTCATGTGAGTGTAACACATCAGATTTTTTTATGTCCTGGACATGCAAAGAGAATGGAATGCGCCACATAGCAACCAGCGTTAAAATATTTGACTATCGCTTAAAAGCTACCATATTCCCCTTGCATCTACAAGAAAATTACCAATAAGATTGACATCTCGATATCTCGATTAACTTGAAGCATATGGAGAATAGGCGTTTGTAAAATTAGATTGCACAAGAGTAGAGAAAGTCATGTGAGTGTAACACATCAGATTTTTTTTCATTGCAGTGCCCTTTTTCACACATGAATCGAAGCTCGTTCGCAATCAAAAAATCTTATGTGTTACAGTCACATGACTTTCCCTACTCTTGTACAAACTATTTTACAAAATGCTTATTCTCCATATGCTTCATGTTAATCGAGATGTTAATCTTATTGCTAATTTTCTTGTAGATGCAAGAGGAATTGCTAGCCTTTAAGCGATAGTCAAATATTTTAAGAGCTGGTTGCTATGTGGCGCATTCCATTCTCTTTGCATTACCAGGACAAAAAAATGAATAAAGAATTTGAGAAAAAGTATAAGTATTGGAAAATATAAGGGAATAACAAGCAATATCTCGAAAATGGTTCACCCAACAAAAAAAAATGTATATGACATAAATTGTGTATTTTAACGGGATCTACATTTTCTGTGTAGTAAAATTTTGTCTATCTCTTATGGTTTACCAGTTATGCAAAAGTCGTTCACAATGAAGAACACTTTTGGAGACATTCCCAGAAAATTCGAGATATACATTTCATTTGTCATGAAAATACCTTAAACATATGATATTTTAATCAAAATCGTTAGAGCCATTTTTGAGAAAATTAAAATTTTCGAAAAAGTTCCATGTTAAGGGTACTCTGGGATGGGGGATTTTCTTTAAAACCTTCGTGTCACATCTCTGGAAGATATGGAACCTAAATACCAAGTTTGGTGTTTATCCGACTGTTCGTTTCTGAGTTATGATGTTCACAGACACACAGACACACACACGGACATGTTTCCAAAAATGCTTTTTTACTTTCTCTACTACGTATATTAAGTAGGGGAAGTATTGTATTCCACCCAAAAATTCGATACCGAGATTTCACCGGAAATACATGTTTTGTGACTCCCTGAATCCAAAAAAAGCATTTTTGGAAACATGTGTGTGTGTGTGTGTGTGTGTCTGTCTGTGTGCGTGTGTGTCTGTGTGTCTGTGAACAGCATAACGTAGAAACGAACAGTCGGATAAACACCAAACTTGGTATTTAGGTTCAGTATCTTCCAGGGATGCGACACGAAGGTTTTCAAGAAAATCCCCCCACCCCAGACTACCCTTTACATGGAACATTTTTTTTAAATTTTAATTTTCTCAAAAATGGCTCTAACGATTTTGATTAAAATATCATATGTTTAAGATGTTTTCATAACAAATGAAATGTATATCTCGAATTTTCTGGGAATGTCTCCAAAAGTGTTCTTCATTCTGAACGACTTTTGCATAACTGGTAAACTATAAGAGATAGACAAAATATTACTACACAAACAATGTAGATCACGTTAAAATACACAGTTTATGTTATATGCATATTTTTTGTTGAGTGAACCGTTTTCGAGATATTGCTTGTTATTCCCTTAAATTTTCCAATACTTATACTTTTTCTCAAATTCGTTATTCATTTTTTTATGTCCTGGACATGCAAAGAGAATGGAATGCGCCACATAGCAACCAGCGTTAAAATATTTGACTATCGCTTAAAACCTACCATATTCCCCTTGCATCTACAAGATAATTAGCAATAAGATTGACATCCCGATAGCTCGATTAACATGAAGCATAAGGAGAATAAGCGTTTATAAAAATAGTTTGTACAAGAGTAGAGAAAGTCATGTGAGTGTAACACATCAGATTTTTGTCTTGGATATGCAAAGAGTTATAATCTGTGGCAAGGGGAATGTTGCTGCACCTAGCAACCAGCTATTAAGAGATATGTATGTGCTTAAAGGTTACTGTTTTTCTATATTGCCCTTGTAAATATATTTTCCCCTTACATCTACAAGAAAATTAGCAATAAGATAGAGTCTGCAAATGTTTATCTCGATTAACATGAAGCAAGTGGAGAATAAGCGTTTGTAAAAATAGTTTTTACAAGAGTAGAGAAAGTCATGTGAGTGTAACACATCAGATTTTTTTGGATTCAGGGCGTCTCAAAACATGTATTTCCGGTGAAATCTCGGTATCGAATTTTTGGGTGGAATACAGTACTTCCCCTACTTACTATACGTAGTAGAGAAAGTAAAAACATATAAAAAGAAAGAAGTGGTAAAAGGGTGAGCTTTATAAAATGAGATAGAGGTTTGCGTTAGAAATGTAATTTATACCACAGATACACACACAGACACACGCACGGACATGTTTCCAAAATGCATTTTTTGGATTCAGGGGGTCTCAAAACATGTATTTCCGTTGAAATCTCGGTATCGAATTTTTGGCTGGAATACAATACTTCCCCTACTTACTATACGTAGTAGAGAAAGTAAAAACTAACAAAAACAAAGAAGTGGGAAAAGGGTGAGCTTTATAAAATGAGATAGAGGTTTGCGTTAAAAATGTAATTTATACCAATGTCATAAAAAAGGAATATTTATAAATGTTTGTGTGTGTTTGTGAGTAAACTACTCAACCAATTTTTATAAACATTTCAACACTGAAAATTCCTATTCTTCAAGATTACTTTAGGCTATAAAGCATATTCCAATTACTATAAGATTTAATAGGATTTTCGAAGCCTTTATACTGGAATACGAATAGGTTAGAGTGATAAAATAACATGCTTGCAGAAGAGGCTTACGTTTTTCGCTGAGAATGCCAAACAGTAGAAAAGTTGTTTCGCTGATATTGTCATGGAATAGAAAATAATGATTATTGCTACACAGAAAGTGCAAGTAAAACAAGTTAAAAGCCGTGGATATTACATTCCAAGCAATACACATATTTAGTCTTAAAAAAATAAACGAATATCCTTATAGCGGTACGATAAGTATGCGATGCTTTTATAAATGCTTTTAATAACCCTTATTTAAGAAAGTTTTGCTTTATTTTCATTTGTGTGTTTTAATCGAATGCATTACCGGCGTATGCTAAACTATTTAGTTAGGAGAGATAATTGTGTCTAGTGTAACAACAGAGTAATCAACCGATATTTAATTGTTAACAACTGAGATAAATATTTTTCTGATTGGTTAGAGACAATGTCACGTTTCCAAAAAATTTAACTTGTGTGCCTGGGAGTGTGTGTGTGTGTCTGTGAACAGCATAACTGAAAAACTAAAAGGATAAATACCAAACTTGGTACTTAAGTTTAGTATTCTCCAAAGATATGACACGAAGACTTTCAAGAAAATCTCCACCGCCAACTACTCTCCATATGTAAAATTGTTTAAATGTTTTATTTTCCAAAACATGGCGTTAACCATTTTGATTAAAACACCATATATTATAGATATTTACATGACAAATAAAATGTATACCTTGAATTTTTTGGGAACAGTCTGTGAAGTCCTCTTCATTCCTAAGGAATTTTGTATAATCTTGTATAACTGGTAAACGTTAAGCGATAGGCGAAAACGCACTTCACAAAACATGTAGATCTCTTTAAAAAATACAATTAATTTGAAATACTTTTGTGATATAAGCCATTTCCGATATATCCGTTACTAATGATTCGAATCGTTCAATCCTTTTGTCATACTTTTAAACTCTTGTCGACATTCAGTTGTTTCTCGCGATTGCATGAAAACAGAATGGAATTTTAAGGCCAGCGTATAGCCTCCAGTTCTTAAATATTTGACTATCGTTATTCCCTTTGTATCTACAACGAAATGTATAATGTAACTATTTATGCAAAGGTTTATCACGATTAAAATGAAGTAGACAGAAAAATAGTTTTCTTAAGGTGAGTTTTTATAAATATATTTAAAATATAAGTTTTTTTAGCTACAATGATAGAAATATATGTATATATATATGATGTGGCGTATTAATAATTTGGGGGTTGCATTGTCATTGCCATTGCCAGACATATTATTGTTCTACATTGTGATTACCAGATACAATGTTTACGTCACTCCTGGCTGATAACTTTGCTAGCCACGAGTGGTGGGGGATATAGCGTCTGTCTTACTTAGGATTCCGTGAGAAGTGGATCGTGCGTGCAAACCGGCTTTTGGATCGGTGGACATCTCCCTTCACCTTTCATATTTAATAATGTAGGAACCCCAAATGGTTGGGAAAAACCCACGCCTTCCTCTTAACCTCCACAGCACGTTTCGGTCCTCCGCAACCAAGTGAGTATACGTCCCCTCAATGTGTGTGTTGGGTACTAGAAATTAATTTAATTTTCATGTGAACTTTTAGGCCTCTACCCAGCATGTTTAACACATATTAAACAGAGAATTTCAATTTATAGACTGAATGTTTCGCCATTTAGTTTCACCTTAACTCAGAGATATAAAATTTTAGACATAAAAGGCACAAAAAGAATTCACTACAATCAACTGCAGCTTGTATGCATACGTTTTTATGCCGCTACATTTTCCAGACGATAGGTTGTTGTAATACTTATGACTCTGTACAAAGCCACTCCCGAGCGGTTGGTGAAGAGCAATACAGTTGCTTGAGCATTAATATTACTCAAGCAGGTTTTTGCTGGAAACGTTTTCTATATCGACCTTTGAAGATAGCTGATTTGCGAACAACATTCAAAGGAAGGGTCACGAAATGAGGTATATAGTTATACATATCTGTAGACCAGATACTGGCTTTCAGCTCCCTCCGCCGGTACAGCATGGTCAATTTCGACGATTGGCAATTGGAAGTAGATCGAAAGCCAGTTGACAATAAAAAAGTATGTGAATGTTCTAGGAGCTCTTTTTATTTTCTGTACCACCTACAATCGAATGCAGAAAACGAACCGATGCTTCTGGTTTCCTTTAAGGAATTTCGTTTGTGTTTCCTTTCTTGTTTTTCTTCCTAAATTTCTTCCAAGTGTTCCACAGATAGCTTAAAATCTACAAGGGGCGTCCAATAAGTAAGTTTACCTATTTTATAAAAAACATTACACACAATTGATCATTGAATTATTTTATTTATATTGTACAATCCTTCCGTTACTTTTCTATATAGTCAACATGTTTTTCCAAGCATTTTTGGGGACGTGACACAAGTTTTTCCAAGCCAGTGTTGTACCAGGTCGGGTCCTGTGCTCGCAACCAACTGTTCACTGATTTGACTTCATCATCGGTGTTAAAAGAGCTTACCTTTAAGTTGGAGGAACATGTGAAAATGGAGGATGCGAGAAAACTTCCCAGTTGAATCTTCTGAGCTCCGCCTGGGTCAAGATTCAACTTGGAAGTTTTCTCGTATCCTCCGTATTTACCGGAGCCCATCACAGAAGCAGAGGTACAGTTGCCTAGCACTAAGGCATCAGTGGAGATGTGGCGAAGCAAGATGGATGGTACAGGGATGAGATCTAGAAGTCTCTCCGCCACACACCCACGAGGTATCTTGTGACAGATCCGTTGGATATGACCACGTAGTTAAAGCGACGTAAAATAAATACAGGGAAGAAAAAGAATAGTTGGTTGAAGACTTATTACAGAAAATCATGGGAGTATAACAGATTTTTTCAGAACGCGGTTGAATTATTCGCTTTGTAGGTTATGATATGAATTGACTTGATAACTATCCAATCTCATTTACTTAAGTGAGATTTTTACTTTCTCTACTACGTACTTCAGTAAGTAGAGGAAGTATTGAATTCCACCCAAACATTTGATGTCGAGATTTCACCGGAAATACATTTTTTGAGGCCCATGAACCTTAAAAAACCATTTTTAGTAAAAGCTTCGTGTGTGTTTCTGTGTCTGTGAACGTATAATTCAAAAACTAGAGTCGGTTAAATACAAAATTTGGTTTTTAACTTCAGGACCTTTCAAGGATGCAAAAAGAAGACTTTTAAGAAAATTCCTCCACTCTGAACTACCCTTTACATGGAACATTTTTTGAAATTTTTTATTTTTTCAAAAATGGCTTTAACGATTTTGATTAAAATACCATATGTTTAAGCTATTTTCATGATAAATAAAATGTATATCTTGAATTTTCTGGAATTAGCCTCTGAGGTCGTCTTTGTTCTGAACCACTGTATGCTTGGTAAACCGTAAGAGACAGACAAAATCCTACTGCACAAAAAAGTAGATCTCATCTAAGCATACAGCTTATATCAAATAAAAAATTTTGTGGCGTTAACCATTTCTGAGATATTCTTTGTTATTGGTTCGAATTATCAAAATATGCTTTATAGTTGTTCAACTGCAAAGTCGGTATTAGCTTTTTTCTCTGGTCATGCAAAGAGACCGGAATTTCAAAGCCATCACATGACGATGCGTTCTTAAAAGATTGCAGACTATCGTTTAAGACTTAATTCCCTTATTCCTCTTGTACCTACATTGTTGTAAATGTTTATTTCGATTAGAATGAAGTAGATAGAAGAATAAGCTTTTGTAAAGATTAGTGTGTTTGTTACGTCGTGTCCTGTAGAGGCCAACACTGACCCCAAGCATTGTTAGAATTGTTTATTCCCCAAGCATTGTTAGAATTGTTTGTTTCCTAGTATGGATGATCTTTGTTGGCCCAGAGAAACGAGAGGAGGGGTGGAACTGAGAAACTGTTTTGTTTTGAGTCAGTCTGGCAGCCAAGATGTAATTGAAAGGATGTGTACAAGTTCGAGCGAACCAAAGTTTGGAATGTTGAAACTGTTTAGTTTTTATTGTTAATATGTGTTAGTATCAAACAGTGTTATAGTAAATATTTAAAGCAGTACCACGTGTTGCACGTTATTATTTAATGAGCTAACCCTGAACACATGCAGTCCGCTAGGATAGTAAACCATTTGACGGTGCTATTCACACTACGAGAAACAGTGTTTAAGGATTTGTAGAGAAGGTATGAATGTAATGTGATTTTTCAGAACACTGTTGAACTAGTTCCTTTTTGTAGTTAAGATGTAAAATTGTCTTCGTAATTATCAATTCATTACATCTTGCAAATGATCAGATTATATTAGCATATTAATGGTGATTTAGGATATATGTGCAGGAAATTAATTGAAGAATGTAACGAATAGGGATTAGCGTTTAATTTTGAAACATAAAAGCATATGGTAATAGAGGAGAGGAGCAAGATTTGTAACTTTAAGATAAAGAAGTTATTAAACAGTATGATTAATACAATTATTTGGATGCTAAAATTTGAAGTAGGTATTTTGGTGGATGCTTTACGTTTAACTGCCCCGCAATTAGGAGCTAATTTGGAGAAGTTGTTTTCTTCTACTGTTTATGTTTTACTGTTGTTGTTGTTGTTAGCTACACACTTGGAAGCTAACTTGAAGAAGAATGTTGTTACGTAATATATGTTTTTTACGTAAACTTAAAGAAGGTTATGTTATTCAACTGTTGTTTTATGCAGTTTGTAACACTCTTTGGGCGTCGATTTGAATTTTTATGCTTACGTAATATTACTTATGTTTGAATTTGCCTCGGCTGCGTTAGTCTTACTTTAGAGTCATGTATCTTGGGTAGGGCGCGGTATGAAAATTATTGTAGACATCACAGAATTAAACTGTTAAATTAACTTCCTTTATTTAAGTTCTTGCACATATTTTCTAAACCACTACACTTTTTAAAGAACTGTGAGAAACTTTTATACATTCACTTAGCGCGTATATCTGTTTTTACTATTCACCCGTAGAGAACACATTTTCCCATCTGTACTCTATCAAGTCTCGCCAGCAACTGAGCAACCCTCAACGGTCAAAACCTATAAGCTTCGGTATTGCAAGTCTCTGGCTAATTCTAGCCCAATAGAATATCTGCATTTAACTTACAACTTTTCTTTGCTGTTGATTGGCTAATTTAAAACTGTTACTGAATTTACGTCATCGTCGCTCTAATCATGACCAGTATATTTAAAACGATAAACACATTATTGCCACAATCACCTCATTATTACTCATTGTTAGCAACTTAAAACTTATTATTCTCACAGTTCTTGCATTATTAGAGCATGTAATGTATTCATATAACATTAATAAAATATGTTTACAATAAAAATAAGCATTTGCAATGACTGTTACACACAATTTAAATAATTATTACATACATATTGTTTCAAGGCGGGCTGTTATTGAATTTACCTATTTTAAATTATTCAGGTATTAAATACTGCCTCAAATTACAAACGATGCAAGAAATTATACTGAAATTAAACAGCGTATATGGAAGAGGAAAACTGCAATCTCACATTTGAATGGTATTTTATGGGTTGAACAGTAACAAGAGAAACAAAAAGAGCTTAAAAATTGTACAGCTTTATATGGTTCATAAATGTGGCATTTAAAAGTATCTACAAACAAAACATTTTGATGTGGAAATGGATTATTGGCGGCATTCAGCTCGGATATACGAAGGCAACATTGAACATTTTTAGAAAATCAAACAAGGGTTAGTTTTAAAAATTTTAAATCATTTTATTGTCTTTCAAAATAGCCCCCTTTAACATCAATACAGTTTTGCATTCGATGAAACCAAACCTTAAAGCAATGATGCCACTCTTCCTGAGGCACTTCAGAAACCAGGTTTTTATAATTTCTACTACTTCATCTGATGACGAAAAGGCGATTTCAGACAATTTTATCTTTAATTTTTGGAAATAAAAATAAATCACAAGGTGATAGGTCAGGAGGTTTCCATGGTGCTGATCTTTAGGCATCCAGATACTCAGTTGTTAGTTTCACTGTATGCGACAATGCGTTATGATGTAAGGTTATTTTTCCTGTTGGGCGTTATTCACGAACTTTTTCAAAAATGTACGGTAAACAGACAGTTGTGTTCCAATCGGCAGTAACGGTACGTCTATCTGCTACTTTGGTCGACTCTCATAGTCATGGTCGCTGGAGTGTATAGCTTCGGCGTTCCGCCAAGCTGAGGGTTGCGTGTTCGAGTCCCGCCATTGGCGTGTTTGTGTGTGCCTGTGTGTTGTGTAATTGCGGTAATAACCGGTAAATAATAAGCATTGCGAATTCGTCGGACTTTTTTAGACTTAGGTTCTATTAGAATGTCCCATTGAGCCAATTGACTCATAACAATAAACCCAAGATTCATCACCAGTAACGATATTCTAAACCAAATTTGAAGTGCACTTTCGAATTTGAGGCAGTATTTTTAACACTTAAATGATTTCAGTCTAATTATATAATATATAAATTCAATAACAGCCCACCTTAAAGCAATATGTGCATCTAACAAGACATAAAAAGTGTATATTACAGTTAATGTATATGTTTATATTATTGTATACATGTTCAATAATGTTATGTGAATGTATTACGTAATTTAACAATGTAGGAGCTGTGAGAATAATAGGTTAAAAGTTGCTAACAATGAGGTAACTTTGAGACAATAATGAGTAAGAACGTTTAATAATGTCACTAGTCATTATTGGAGCAACAATAATGTAAATCTTTTAGACAGTTTATAAAATAGCCAATCAACAACCAGAAAAAAGCTTAAGTTAAATAAAAGTATTCTATTGGATTAGGAATAGCCAATCAGAGACTTTAAATACAGAAATTTACAAATTTAGGCGGTAGAAATCAAGTCAGTTGCTTGTAGACAGCGCTCATAACTGGACGCGTTGGTTGTAGACAGTGTTCCTGACCGGACGCGAGATGTGTCCTCGAGAAATTTAATACGTATTCGTGTGAGATGAAAATAGTTTACGTGTTAAAAAGTGCAAGTAATTAACAGAAGAATCTCACAGCTCTCTATATCAGTGAAGTGTTATTTAAATCGTGTCAGTGCATTAATAAATGGAGTGAAGTCAAATTATAATCTGTGTAAGCCTACATTCTTCAGTCGCACCGCTCCCTGCAAAGACATTCATGTCTCTAAAAATAAATACTGACGCAGCCGAATATATAATATTTAAAGAAACAGTCAAAATTACAAAGTTAATATTTTTTAAACATTTGGGGCAAAGGCCACCAGAAAGTACATTTTTTGGGAGTGAAGGCCACCGGAAACTTTTTACCATACGTACGATTGCAACTACTTCAAGTTCGGCTCCCCAACAGTTGAACTACAATACAACTCCTACTTCAAATTGGTTTTCCATACGCGAAGCAGCAACCTACTTCAAATTGGCTCCCAAAGCGTGGGGCAAATAACAATACAACAAAATAACTACTTCAAATTTTTCCAGAGCTTTTATACACCAATCAATACGTTGTTTTTTTTTATCGAGAGTCATCTTATGTGAAATCCACAACAAAGTTTTTTTACATCTAACTGATGATGTAATTGTTTTTTATTTTACTCATACCAATGCCCAATGTCGCCCGAATAAATCCATAAGATGCCTGTCGATCTTCTTCAAGCATTGCTCGAACAGCGGCAATATTTTCATCAGTAACAGCAGTTCTAAGGCGTCCTTCACGAAAATCGTCAGTAAGAAAAAACCGATCTCTCTGAATTCGCTGTATAAATTATAAATTGTTACCTTAGATGGAGCCTCTTTGCCAAATGCATTTCTAAGCTGATCCTCACATTGTTTAGGCGCTAATGATGGTTTAAAATCGTAAAAAAATCATAGCCCGGAAATTTTCACTAATCAGATTCATTTTTGGGTGAACCAAAATCTTTAAATGATGATAATTAACAAACTATTAAAGCAAATCGAACAAACTACAGGTCAATCAACTCGCAAAACTATAAAAAGTCGCTATCAAATATAAAGAGATTTCATTTGCTTTTAGAAACATGGCATTCTAAAAATGTTCGTATTACCCTCGTATAGAGGAGATAAGATTTGGAATGAGAAAATATGACAGGAAATTTACATTACGAGAACACTCTGATACGAAAATGGCAAAAAATTGTTACTTTTTCAGTAAAACTGTTTTTAAAAGAATCAGTATCTTCAACATGTCTAGAACATATCCAGTAAATATTACGTTTGTAATCCGTTTGGAAATTTGTGTAATCCAAATTAAGTGAAGAACAACATCTTCAACAACTGTGTTCCCAAACTTTAAGTAGCTTTTTGTTCATATAGCAATTTTTGTTCTTTGAGGTATACATTTTTTCAGCAAATATTGATGAACCAGGCTGAAATTTTCGGGACATGTAGAATATAACTTGTTAAAGAAAACTGTGCATTACTTTGTTGAGACTCTTATACATACAGGTATATGCGTTTTCTCTTTCTTTGTAATTATTAGTAATATTATTCTCATTTTGTTCTAAATAAAAAATTGATATTTCTAACTAATATTAATATGCTGGGAAACAAAATCCCAATTTATTGCACAGGAATAGAACAACTATCATACAAAATTTCAGACCTCTATTTTAATTCTAAATTGCAAAAAGTGTACCTTTTGTTACTATCCAATTATTTGCAAAAAAAACATAATAAATAAGTTTTAATTAGAAAACTATTCAATCTACAGCAATGAAACCAGCAATATATCATGGTAGGTGCAATTTAACCTAAAAATTTATTAAAATTGGTTGATTAGGGAAGAAAGTTTATTTGGTACAGTGTGCCCTTAAAAAAGATATATTATAGGATATTTCAACGAAACAATATGGTACGAACATGTGATGCGTATAGAACAAAATAGATTACTGAAGATTACTTGAATGGATGCCATCAAGGAGATGAAAAAGAGGGCGACCTCCAAGAACATGGAAGAATGGAGCTATGGAAACCTTGAAAGAGAGACAATTAAGAAAAGGACAATGGACAGATAGGACAGAATGGTTTTTTATGAATACGAAAAGATATCTAGTTTAAAGTGCATTTAGCTGTAAGAAGATTTTGTAAATATTGTAAAAAACTGAGTAATAATAACAGTAATAATATTATTATCCAATCTCAACTACTTGGCTTAAGCGAACTTTTTAGTACAGTGGTGTACCTTCTTTTGGAGCTGCAGGTGTTACAAGAAATGGCGTGATGAGAGTGTAAGTATTGTAAATATTGTAAAAATTGAGTAATAATAACAGTAATAATAATATTGTTATTATCGAATATCAATTACTTGGCTTAAGCGAACCTTTTAGTACAGTGGTGTACCTTCTTTTGGAGCTGCTGGTGTTACAAGAAATGGCATGATGAGAGTGTAAATATTGTAAATATTGTAAAAACTGAGTAATAATAACAGTAATAATAATATTGTTATTATCGAATATCAATTACTTGGCTTAAGCGAACCTTTTAGTACAGTGGTGTACCTTCTTTTGGAGCTGCTGGTGTTACAAGGGATGGCGTGATGAGAGTGTAACTATTGTAAACATCGTAAAAAACTGAATAATAATAACAGTAATAATATTATTATCCAATCTCAATTACTTGGCTTAAGCGAACTTTTTAGTACAGTGGTGTACCTTCTTTTGGATCTGCTGGTGTTACAAGGGATGGCGTGATGAGAGTGTAAAAAGTTTTCATTCCACTGAACTCCATTCTGGTGCGCAACGATGACTTTCGATTACCCACACTTCCTGACTCTGATTTTTTCGATAAAATGTGTGGCTGACCATGAAGGTCAACTGCGAGAGTGCATTAAATCTGCTAATAGTGTTTCAAGTTTGTAAAAAGATTCTGTGTTGTGCAATATAAACTCTTCATATGAAATAGCATTATTTTTACTTTTTTCTACCACGTGCATATAGTAGGTAGAAAAGATACTGCATATCAAGAGAAATGCGTGTTTTGAGGTCCTCTGGATTAAAAAAAGAAGCATTTTAGAAAAACATCCATATAAGTTTGTATCTGGGAACAGTATAACTAAAAACAAAAAATCTGATGGGTTACACTCACATGACTTTTTCTACTCTTGTACAAACTATTTTTACAAACGCTTATTCTCCGTCTACTTCATGTTAATTCAGATAAACATTTACAGAAACTATCTTATTGCTAATTTTCTTGTACGTACAAGGGGAATATGGTAGGCTTTAAGCGATAGTCAAATCTTTTAAGAGCTGGTTGCTATGTGGAGCATTTCATTCTCTTTGCATGTCCAGGACATAAAAAAATCTGATGTGTTACACTCACATGACTTTCTCTACTCTTGTACAATCTAATTTTACAAACGCCTATTCTCCATATGCTTCATGTTAATCGAGATATCGAGATGTCAATCTTATTTGTAATTTTCTTGTAGATGCAAGGGGAATATGGTAGGTTTTAAGCGATAGTCAAATATTTTATCGCTGGTTGCTATGTGGCGCATTTCATTCTCTTTGCATGTCCAGGACATAAAAAAAATGAATAACGAATTTGAGAAAAAGTATAAGTATTGGAAAATTTAAGGAAATAACAAGCAATATCTCGAAAATGGTTCACTCAACAAAAAAAATGTATATGACATAAGTTGTGTATTTTAACGCGATCTACATTTTTTGTGAAGTAAAATTCTGTCTATCTCTTACGGTTTACCAGTTATGCAAAAGTCGTTCACAATAAAGAATACTTTTGGAGACATTCCCAGAAAATTCGAGATATACATTTCATTTCTCATGACATTGTCTTAAACATATGATATTTTCATCAAAATCGTTAGAGCCATTTTTGAGAAAATTAAAATTTTCGAAAAATGTTCCATGTAAAGGGTAGTCTGGGGTGGGGGGATTTTCTTGAAAACCTTCGTGTCGCATCTCTGGAAGATACTGAACCTAAATACCAAGTTTGGTGTTTATCCGACTGTTCGTTTTTGAGTTATGCTGTTCACAGACACACAGACACACACACAGACACACACACAGACACACACACACACACAGACACACACACAGACACACACACGGACATGTTTCCAAAAATGCTTTTTTTGGATTCAGGAGGTCTCAAAACATGTATTTCCGGTGAAATCTCGGTATCGAATTTTTGGGTGGAATGCAATACTTCCCCTACTTACTATACGTAGTAGAGAAAGTAAAAACGAATAACGAATTCCCATTTGAGAAAAAGCATTAAATATTTAAAAATTCAAAGTAGTAACAAGGGATATCTGGGAAATGGTTCACTCCACAAAAAAATTTATATTACATAAATTGTGTGTTTTAACGAGATCTACATTTTTTTGCGTAGAAAAATTTTGTCTGCCTCTTACGGTTTACCAGTTATGCAAAAGCCATTCAGAAAGAAGAAGGCTTCTGGGGACATTTCCGAAAACTCAATATATAAATTTTATTTGTCATGAAAACATCTTAAATATATGATATTTTAATCAAAATCGTTAGAGCCATTTTTGAGAAAATCAAAATTTTCGAAAAGTGCTCCATGTAAAGAGTAGTCTGGGGTGGGGGATTCTCTTGAAAATCTTTATGTCGCGTCTTTGAAAGTTACTGAACCAAGTTTGGTATTTATCCGACTTTTCGTTTTTGAGTTATACTGTTCAAAGACACACATACACACGGACCTTTTTCTAAAAGTGCTTCTTTAGGATTCAGGGGGCTCACAACGTGTATTTCCGTGTATGTGCTTACATACACAGTAGAGAATGTAAAAAGTGGAATAAATACCAAACTTAGTATTTAAGTTCAGTAACTTACAAAGATGTTACATGAAGATTTTCAAGAAAATCCCTCCACCCACAACTACCCTCTCCATGGAACATTTTAAAAAAAATTCACAAAAATGGCCGTAATTATTTTGATTAAAATACATATATTTAAGATATTTATATGAAAAGTAACGTGCATATCTTGAATTTTCTAGGAATGGCCTACTTCATTAGGAACGAATTTTGTATAACTGGCAAGCGTTAAGGGATAGGCAAGAACGTGCTACACAAAAAATTAAATCTCTTTAAAGCACACGATCTATTTTAAATAACTTTTTTTTTTTTTTGCATAAGCCATTTCAAAGATATCCGTTAATATTGGTTTCAATAGTTCAATACTTTGTAATTGTTTTAAAGCCCTCTCACTATTCATTTTTGGCATGGAAAAGAGTATGGAATATTAAAGCAATAGCAAGCCGTTTTCAAACATCTGACTATCAATTCGCTTCCCCCTATCCCTCTTGTACCTACAAACGAAATGTGTAATGAAACTATATCTACAAACGTTTATCTCGATTAACGAGAAATATATGCAAAAATTATGATGTGATACATTCATGTGACTTTTTCTACCCTCTATCGTTTATTAGTGGGTGTACAAACTAGTCTTACTAAAGCTTATTTGTATATCTGCTTCATTTTAATCCAAATAAACTTTTGCAGAAATAGCTACATTACACATTTCGTTATAAACACAAACAGAATAGCGATAGTCAAATGTTTAAGACCTGGACGCTATATGCTGGCCTTAAAATTCCATACTGTTTCCATGACATCGCGAGAAACTACTGAATGTTGAAAGGACTTTAAAACAATTGTTAAGCATTGAACAATTAGCACCATTAATAATAGATATCCCAATAATGACTGATGCCACAAAAAACGTTGTTTGAAATAAATTGTGTCTTAAGAGATTTACATTTCTTGTGTAGTACTTTTCGTCTATCGCTTGACGTTTACCAGTTAAACAAGACTACAAAATTCCTTCCGAGTGAAGAGGACTTCAAAGGTTAGTCCCAGAAAATTCAAGATATACATCTTATTCTTCATGTAAATCTCTTTAATAGTGGTATTGTAATCAAAATCGTTAGAGCCACTTTTTAGAAAATAAAAAATTTCGAAAAATATTTCATGTAAAGGGTAGTTAGGTGGGGGATTTTCTTGAAAATTTTCCTGTCGCATCTTAAATGCAAGTTTGGTGTTGGTCGAACTTTTAGTTTTTGAATTATGCTGTTCACAGACACACACACTGACCTTTTTCTAAAATTCTGATGTGATACATTCACATGACTTTCTCTACCCTCATTCTTTATTAGTGGGTATACAAGCTATTTTATTAAAACTTATTTTTCTGTCTACCAATCCAAATAAACCTTTTAAGAAATAACTATATTGCACATTTTTACTTTCTCTACTACGTATAGTAAGTAGGGGAAGTATTGTATTCCACCCAAAAATTCGATAGCGAGATTTCACCGGAAATACTTGTTTAGAGACCCCTGAATCCAAAAAAAGCATTTTTGGAAACATGTCCGTGTGTGTCTGTGAACAGCATAACTCAGAAACGAACAATCGGATAAACACCAAACTTGGTATTTAGGTTCAGTATCTTCCAAGGATGCGACACGAAGGTTTTCAAGAAAATTCCCCCACCGCAGATTACCCTTGAAATAGAACATTTTTCGAAAATTTTAATTTTCTCAAAAATGGCTCTAACGATTTTGATTAAAATATCATATGTTTAAGATATTTTTATGACAAGTGAAATGTATATCTCGAATTTTCTGGGAATGTCTCCAAAAGTATTCTTCATTGTGAACGACTTTTGCATAACTGGTCAACCATAAGAGATAGACAAAATTTTACTACACAAAAAATGTAGATCGCGTTAAAATACACAATTTATGTCATATACATTTTTTTTTTGTTGAGTGAACCATTTTCGAGATATTGCTTGTTATTCCCTTAAATTTTCCAATACTTATATACTTTTTCTCAAATTCGTTATTCATTTTTTATGACCTGGACATACAAAGAGAATGGAATACGCCACATAGCAGCCAGCGCTTAAAATATTTGACTATCGCTTAAAGCCTAGCAATTCCCCTTGCATCTACAAGAAAATTAGCAATAAGATTAACATCTCGATTAACATGAAGCATGTGGAGAATAAGCGGTTGTAAATTAGTTTGTATAAGAGTAGAGAAAGTCATGTGAGTGTAGCACATCAGATTTTTTTTAAGTTTAACGTCCTTTAACCGGTTAGGTGATATCGATGAATGATATGTTTGAAATGATGCTCAAATGAACCCGGAGACCACAGAGCTTAGTTACCCGACATTCACATTTTCAGGATAAGGGAAGACTCCAGAAAAAACCTTATCCGGGTAACTCACTCTAACCGAGATTCGAACTCGGAACCTCTTGAATGTGAAGTAGACACCCCCACACCATAGAGATGGGCATTACACGTTTATTTAGGATACAAAGAGAATAGCGATAGTCAAATTTTTAAACACTGGACGCTATATGCTGACCTTAAAATTCCATAATAGCGAATATCTCGGAAATAATTGATGCCACAAAAAAGTTATTTGAAATAAATTGTGTATTTTAAAGAGATCTACATTTCTCGTGCAGTAAGTTTTCGTCTATCGCTGAACGTTTACCAGTTATACAAGGTTATACAATATTCCTTCTAAATGAAGTGGATTTCATAGATTAATCCCAGATAATTCAAGATATACATTTTATTTGTAATGTAAATATCTTTAATGTACGGCATTTTAAACTAAATCATTGGACCCATATTTCAGAAAATAAAAATTTTCGAAAACTCTTCCATGTAAAGGTAGTTTGGGGTGGGGGAATTTTTCTTGAAAATCTTGATGTCACATCCGCGGAAGGTACTGGACCTAAATACCAAATGTTTTTGAGTTATGCTATCCACAGACTCACACACACAGACCTTTTTCTAAAAGTACTTCTTTGGGGATTCACGGTCTCAAAACATTTCCTCTGAAATCTCGGTATCGAATTTTTGGGTAGAATGCAATACTTTTTCTGCCTACTACGTGGATATAGAGAAAGTATGTGAGTGTATATTATTATTTGCAGATGACACCTCACTCTTGACTAATGGTTTATCTTTAATTGATATTAATCGATCTATGGATTCCTCTTTTCATGAAGTTGCTAGATGGTTTGATGCCAATGGCTTTAAGTTTAACACTGAGAAAACCCAGAGTATATATTTTGCGCTTAAGCAAACTTCTCATGATATGCTCTCTGAAGTTAAATTATTACGTATTGTTTTGGATTCCAAGCTTACTTGGGTTGGTCACATTTCCTATATCTGCAAAAGGTTATATCGTGTACTATTTTTATTGAGCCATTTGAAAAATCACATTCTCAGACACCATCTTAAGCAAACTTATTACGCTTTCTTTCGTTGCATAATTTCTTATGGTATCCATATTTGGGGTAATAGTGCCAATATAAACAAAGTATTAACTCTGCAGAAAAAGGCCTTAAGAATT
This sequence comes from Deroplatys truncata, assembly GCA_030765065.1. NCBI lineage: Eukaryota > Metazoa > Arthropoda > Insecta > Mantodea > Mantidae > Deroplatys > Deroplatys truncata. The sequence goes on from CM060989.1 coordinate 36,189,361, forward strand.
ATATCTAGTTCAGCGTTTGATGCCCATTGTTGACCTATATTTAGATATTTTAAAATCCTGACAGTGATTAATGAATACATATATACAATTGTTTAGTAATTATTAAGACTAACTTGAATAATCATGTATTTCATCATCAGCAACATCAACATTATACTAGAAATAATCATTTTATTGTCACACACAATGTAAGGTTGACTAAATCCAAAAAATGGTGTAATAACATTGACATCAATATGTTTAACAAATTGCCAAGAGCTGCCCATTCAGCTGGCCTAGATAGATTTAAAGTTGCTTTAAAAGTATGGCTTGCTGCTAACCCATTTTATAGCTTGAATGAATTTTTTCAAGCCAATATTGACATTGAATTTTGAAGTGTTCTTTTTACTTTCTCTACTACGTACAGTAAGTAGGGGAAGTATTGTATTCCACCCAAAAATTCGATACCGAGATTTCACCGGAAATACATGTTTTGAGACACCCTGAATCCAAAAAAAGCATTTTTGGAAACATGTCCGTGTGTGTGTCTGTCTGTGAACAACATAACTCAGAAACGAACAGTCGGATAAACACCAAACTTGGTATTTAGGTTCAGTATCTTCCAAGGATGCGACACGAAGGTTTTCAAGAAAATCCCCCCACCCCATAGTACCCTTTACATGGAAGATTTTTCGAAAATTTTAATTTTCTCAAAAATGGCTCTAACGATTTTGATTAAAATATATGTTTAAGATATTTTCATGACAAATAAAATATATATCTTGAATTTGCTGGGAATGTCTCCAAAAGTATTCTCCATTGTGAACGACTTTTGGATAACTGGTAAACCATAAGAGATAGACAAAAGTTTACTACACAAAAAATGTTGATCGCGTTAAAATACACAATTTTTCATATACATTTTTTTTCTTAAGTGAACCATTTTCGAGATATTGCTTGTCATTCCCTTAAATTTTTCAATGTTTTCTAAAATGGGAATTCGTTATTCATTTTTTGTCTTGGATATGCAAAGAGTATTAATCTGTGGCAAAGAGAATGGTGCTGCACCTAGACCAGCTATTAAGAGATATGTATGTGTTTAAAGGCTACTGTTTTTCTATATTGCCCTTGTAAATATATATTCCCCTTACATCTACAAGAAACTTAGCAATAAGATAGAGACTGCAAATGTTTATCTCGATTAACATGAAGTAGATGGAGAATAAGCGTTTGTAAAAATAGTTTGTACAAGAGTAGAGAAAGTCATGTGAGTGTAACACATCAGATTTTTTATATCCTAGACATGCAAAGAGAATGGAATGCCCACTTAGCAACCAGCGTTAAAATGTTTGACTATCGCTTAAAACCTACCATATTCCCCTTGCATCTACAAGAAAATTACCAATAAGATTGATATCTCGATATCTCGATTAACATGAAGTAGATGGAGAACAAGCGTTTGTAAAAATAGTTTGTACAAGAGTAGAGAAAGTTATGTGAGTGTAACACATCAGATTTTTTGTATTTTAGTGACTGTTTATTGATTAATTTTATCACTTTTATTGTACCATTGACTTATGTTAATAACTGCTCATGATGCAGTTCCACAACATCAGTAAATATTGAGTAACACATAAGATGTTTTTCCTGTAATTTCTTCCAACATGTTGAAAGTATTTTATTGTGCATAAATGATGTTTCTATGAATATTTCATCCATACGTCGCCAGCACTGGTTCACCCGACTTTTATCAGCTCCTATAATAGCGATAAAGTGGTTTCCTTTTTGCGATAAAATAGCTTCCTGGTTTCTCTAGGCTGCAATCATTTCGAAGAACCTTTTTACATTTATTTTAAACCGTTGCCATTGTATTGGCAATAGGTTAGGATAAATGGTGAGTGTGATACACATTTTCAAACGTTATTCTAAAATGTAACATTTAACTACTGCCACTTTTGAGGTTAAGTTCTTTGGATTCCATATAACCGTAAGTCAATGATTTGTTCATCAACAAAATAAGGGTGATAATATCGCTCAGTAGTTTCTCAATCGTGAAATACGCTTGTTGACACAGAAGAGAGAATTTTACCAACATATGTAGACTGTTAGCATACCTATGACTGTCGAATACTATACTGTAATAACTTTACTGTCTTTACCATAATAAGTACAGACATTCCACCCAAACATTTGATGTGTTACACTCACATGACTTTATCTACTCTTGTACAAACTATTTTTGCTAACGCTTATTCTCTATCTACTTCATGTTAATCGAGATAAACATTTGCAGACTCTATCTTATTGCTAAGTTTCTTTTAGGTGCAAGGGGAATATGGTAGGCTTTAAGCGATAGTCAAATGTTTTAAGAGCTGGTTGCTATGTGGAGCATTCCATTCTCCTTGCCTGTCCAGGACATGAAAAAACGAATAAGTATTGGAAAATTCAAACAAATAACAAGGAATATCTCGGAAATCGCTAACTCTACAAAAATGCATATGACATAAATTGTTTGTTTTAACGAGATCTACATTTTCTGTGTAGAAAAATGTTGTCTACCTCTTACGGTTTACCAGCTATGAAGAAGCCATTCAGAAAGAAGAGGCCTTTGGGGGAACATTCCCGGAAAATTTAAGATATACATTTTATTTGCCATGAAAATATTTAAATACATGATATTTTAATCAAAATCGTTAGAGCCATTTTTGAGAAAATCAAAATTTTGTGTTCCGTGTAAAGGGTAGTCTCGGGTAGGGAGATTTTCTTTAAAATCTTCGTGTCGCATCTTTGAAAGATATTGAGCCTAAATGCCAAGTTTGATATTTATCCGACTTTTTGTTTTTGAGTTATGCTGTTCACAGGCACCAGATACACACACGCAACTTTTTCTAAAAGTATTTTTACTTTCTCTTCTACGTATAGTAAGTAGGGGAAGTATTGCATTCCACCCAAAAATTCGATACCGAGATTTCACCGGAAATACATGTTTTGAGACCTCCTGAATCCAAAAAAAGCATTTTTGGAAACATGTCCGTGTGTGTGTCTGTCTGTGTGTCTGTCTGTGTGTCTGTGTGTCTATGTGTCTGTCTGTGTGTCTGTCTGTGTGTCTGTGAACAGCATAACTCAAAAACGAAGAGTCGGATAAACACCAAACTTGGTATTTAGGTTCAGTATCTTTCAGAGATGCGACACGAAGGTTTTCAAAAAAATCCCCCCACCCCAGACTACCCTTTACATGGAACATTTTTCGAAAATTTTAATTTTCTCAAAAACGGCTCTAACGATTTTGATTAAAATATCATATGTTTAAGATATTCTCATGACAAATAAAATGTATATCTCGAATTTTCTGGGAATGTCTCCAAAAGTATTCTTCGTTATGAACGACTTTTTCATAACTGGTAAACCATAAGAGATAGACAAAATTTTACTACACACAAAATGTAGATCGCGTTAAAATACACAACTTATGTCATATACATTTCTTTTGTTGAGTGAACCGTTTGCGAGATATTGCTTGTTATTCCCTTAAATTTTCCAATACTTATACTTTTTCTCAAATTCGTTATTCATTTTTTTATGTCCTGGACTTGCAAAGAGAATGGAATGCGCCGCATAGCAACCAGCGTTAAAATATTTGACCATCGCTTAAAAGCTACCATATTCCCCTTGCATCTACAAGAAAATTAGCAATAAGATTGACATCTCGATATCTCCATTAACATGAAGCATATGGAGAATAAGCGTTTGTAAAAATAGTTTGTACAAGAGTAGAGAAAGTCATGTGAGTGTAACACATCAGATTTTTTTTTGGATTCAGGGGGCCTCTAAAAATGTATTTCCGGTGAAATCTCGATATCGAATTTTTTTAGTGGAATGCAATATTTCCCCTACTTACTATATGTAGTAGAGAAAGTAAAAAGGTGTGTGTATGTTTGTGAACAGCATAACTCAAAAAAAAGGATATGACACGAAGATTTTCAAGTAAACTCCCCACCCCAACTACTTTTACACGGAACAGTTTTAATTGTTTTTATCTTCTCAAAAATGGTTCTAACGATTTTGATTAAAATACCATATGTTTAAGACATTTTCGTGACAAATAAAGTGTATATCTTGAATTTTCTGGGGATACCCTGTGAAGTCCTCTTCCTTCCAAGTGGCTTTTATGTAGTTGGTAAACCGAAAGAGACAAAATCTTACTGCACGAAAACTGCAGATCTTATTAAAGCACAGTTTATGTCAAATAATTTTTTGTATCGTTAACCATTTCCAAGATACTCATTGTTGCTGATTTGAATTTTCAAATACTCTTTTAAAGCGGCAAGTCGCTATTTGTTTTTACCTCATGCAAGGAACATGGAATTTCAAAACCATCACAAGGCGATCCTAGTTTTAAAAAATCTGACTGTTGCTTTAACCTACTGTATTCTTGTTATACGTACATCGAATGTGTAATGATAGTTTATCTCGAAGAAAGTTTATAAAAGAGCGAGTAGAGAAAGTCGTGTGAATGCAACACATCAGGTTTTTAACCACTTGCAGCTATTTTAATTTATAACAGTGCATCACCTGAAATTAAATGTCTACGCGTAATGTATACTCATATCCTACCAATGTTTTAGTTATTTCCAAAGATAAAGTAGGCACTGTGCGTTTAAGCCGACTCTAATTCCTCATAATGCATTCACTGTTCAAGCAGTGTACCCACACCTTGTAGTTTTATTCGACTATTCCCCACACGATGTATCATGATTAGAGCTCGATGTTTGCCTATTTTGTTGTATGTTTAGAATCGTAGTCTTAAACATATAAATATGTTTTATACTTACTGGAATAAAATATACTAATTGCATAGTGCCTATAATTGCTTATTTTCGTAGTATATGCCTTTTTGTAGCTTAAAGCCCTATTATGCTTTTATGACAATTTGACAATACCATGAATTTTGCCTATCGCAATTTCATTCTTTTTATAATTGGTGGTTATTTACGAGGGCTGTCCCAGAAGTCCCCGACCTAACAAAGAAAACACAAACATTATGGGAAAAAACATTTTTATTTCTCTACATAGTCTCCTTTCAGCTCGATACACTTTTTCCAGCGATGTTCAATAGCTTCGATACCCTGTTTATAGTGAGAACCGTCGAGTTCTGCAAAATAGCCATCAACTGCAGACTCCAGCTCTTCACTGTTGGTAAATCTTTTACCACCAAGCCATTTCTTCAACTTGGGAAATAGAAAATAATCAGAGGGAGCTAAGTCCGGCGAATAGGGTGCATGAGGAAGCAATTCGAACTTTAACTCATTGATTTTGGTCATAGCGATAATGGATGTGTGAACTGGTGTATTGTCTTGATGAAACAGAACTTTCTTTTTCGCTAAATACGGCCGTTTTTGCTTGATTTCATAATTCAAACGCTGCAATAATTTGCATAATACTACTCACCATTGATTGCTTTTCCTTTGTGAATATAATCAATGAAAATTATCCCACGCGCATCCCAAAAATCTGACGCCATGACCTTGCCTGCAGATGGAACTGTCTTCGCCTTCCTTGGAGCCGATTCTCCCCTTTCAATCCAATGTTTTGACTGTTCCTTCGTCTCAGGTGGATTGATGGACCCATGCTTCATCCATAGTTATGAATCGACGCAAAAACTCGGCTTTATTGCAGCGAAACTTCGCCAAACACTCGACTGAAACATCCTCACGACGCTACTTTTGTTCCATTGTGAATAAACGCGGCACCCATCTTGCGCATAGCTTTCTCATGTCTAAATTTGCAGTCAGTATGTGATTTATAGCACGTTTTAAAATGCCTGCGATGTCTGCTAGGTCGCGCACCTTCAGTCGACGGTCATCCAATACCATTTTGTGGATTTTCTTCACAATTTCTGGCGTGCCCACCTCATTTGGTCGACCACTGTGATGTTAATCTTGGCAGCGTGCGGCCACGCTTAAACTCTGCCACCCAATATTTTACTGTTGCAAACGAAGGAGCAGATTCCCCCAGAGTAGAATCTAGCTCAGCTTTAATATTAGTTGGACTAAGACCTTTCAAATGAAAGTATTGTATCACATGTAGCATCGTCAAACTTCAAACTTAAGCTTTATAAGGGTGGTACTTTCTACCTTGGTCATTTGTTTGAAACAGCAACCGCTATATAATACGTCAGGTCGGGTACTTCTGGGACTGACTTCGTATTATTATGATTATTATTTATTAATGTGATGTTACCTTAGCATTGCAATTAATATTTCGCGCTCTGAGCCAATGAAGCACTGTTGACAATATGCCTGAGGAATTTTGTAATACCAGCTTCCTTTCCTAACGTCAGCAGTTGTATTGTTTCGTGTAATAATAAAATAGTGACTACTTAGCTCAATAAAGCGTACGATAAATGGTCAACTGCAAGAAAAAAACTATTGGTTTAGAATAAAATCAAATATAATTTATAGTCATTTATTCTACCTACAATCAAAATAATAAATATAATTAACTTAATCCAAAGATAATTGGTAGGCAATAATTACTAGAAGGGTTTTATTTGAATAAAAAAATATTTCATTTACATCAGAAGATGTGGCAGTTCCAAGAATCAGAATTAGTGCTAATGCAACTGAGAAATCGATCATTTTAGTATTAACTCGTCGCTTTGTTCATTAATATGTCGACTTTATTGCTTTCTACTTACCATCTATCAGTACTGACCCAAAAAGACCAGACTTGTTTCATTGCAAACGCAACAATAGCCTGTTTAACAACAATACATACAGGCTCAATAATAAGTGTAAAGCATATCAAGAGATAAATCACTTACAACCGATGATACGGTTTGCCATAAAGAATACATAGTAACTGAAGAATGCAAATTTAAAGAAATGATGTTTATGATTTACACTTCATTAAGAGAATAATGCAATTTAGTAAATTTAATACGTGGTATATGGCTATTCTATTTGATATTTCTATACTGTTCTGTTATGCCAAAATGTGTTTTAAGTGGTAAATGAATAAATTATTGTGCCTACTTCAATGCTTATCATTACTGATAGTGCCTATACTGATGCTTATTTTCAAATTATTGTAGTGCCTATTTTCATGTCTGTTATAAATTTTATAGTGCCTGTTGAGCCGAGCTCTAATCATGATAAAGACCAACTATATGTATGTATTGACATAAATCAATCAAAGCTACAGTTCGTTGAAAAGTTTATCCACTTTTATTTATGATCTTCTCAAAAGCGAGGAATTGCCTACTTCTTTTCTTTAAACTCTAATCAGGAGTTAGAATCTGTTTGCGGTGAACTTAAGATCGTCGCTAATGTAAGACTGGGACAAACGGATATCTTGTTTCCTCGGTTACCTAGCAAGGTAGAGGAAGTGTTATCTCGTATTTCACCCAACAATTATACATTGACATTTTAACGGAAATACCACTTTGAGGGCCTCCGAACACTCAAAACGATTTTAGAAAAAAGTGTGTGGTGTGTGTGTGACTCCAAAACTAAATACCAAATTTGGTATTTAAGTTCAGCATCTTTCAAGAGTGCGACAAGAAGATTGGGACAGCCCTTCCTCAAACTACATTTTACATGCAAAAATCCTCACAATTTTTTATTTTCGTCAAAACAGCTATAACGATTCTGATTAAAATATAATATAATTGGCATATTGACATGAATAAAATGTGTCTTGAATGTTCTGTGAATAGCCTGTGAAGTCCCCTGCATTCTTTTTTACTTTCTCTACTACGTATAGTAAGTAGGGGAAGTATTGTATTCCACCCAAAAATTCGATACCGAGATTTCACCGGAAATACATGTTTTGAGACCCTCTGAATCCAAAAAAAAGAATTTTTGGAAACATGTCCGTGTGTGTCTGTGTGTCTGTTTGTGTGTCTGTCTGTGAACAGTATAACTCAGAAACAAACAGTCGGATAAACACCAAACTTGGTATTTAGGTTCAGTATTTTCCAAGGATGCGACACGAAGGTTTTCAAGAAAATCCCCCCACCCCAGATTACCCTTTACATGGAACATTTTTCGAAAATTTTAACTTTCTCAAAAATGGCTCTAACGATTTTGATTAAAATATCATATGTTTAAGATATTTTCATGACAAATAAAATGTATATCTTGAATTTTCTGGGAATGTCTCCAAAAGTATTCTTCATTGTGATCGACTTTTGCATAACCGATAAACCATAAAAGATAGACGATATTTTACTGTACAAAAAATGTAGATCGCGTTGAAACACACAATTTATGTCATATACATTTTTTTTGAGTGAACCATTTTCGAGGTATTGCTTGTTATTCCCTTAAATTTTTCAATACTTATTTTCTCAAATGGGAATTCGTTATTCACTTTTTTGTCTTGGATATGCAAAGAATATTAATCTGAGGCAAAGGGAATGGTGCTGCACCTAGCAACCAGCTATTAAGAGATATGTATGTGCTTAAAGGCTACTGTATTTCTGTATTGCCCTTGTAAATATATATTCCCCTTACATCTACAAGAAAATTAGCAATAAGATAGAGTCTGCAAATGTTTATCTTGATTAACATGAAGTAGATGGAGAATAAGCGTTTGTAAAAATAGTTTGAACAAGAGTAGAGAAAGTCATGTGAGTGTAACACATCAGATGTTTAGTTCTGTAACTACGTAGTCACGCAACATTTACAAAACATTCTTCAGAAAGGATGCAAAACTCATTAAAATATACAATTTTATAAAATAATTTTTTTCGTGTTTTTTTCCGTTTTCAAAATATACCATGGTATATTACATTTTCCAAAATGTAACTACGTCATCTTATAAAGATGCTTGAGTTTTTCCAATTCTTTTTACTTTCTGTACCACGTAAATAGTAGGTAGAGAAGGTATTGCATTCCACCCAAAAATTCGATATCGAGATTTCAGAGGAAATGCATGTTTTGAGATCCTGAATGCCCCCCAAAACTAGAAAAAGATCCTGTGTGTGTGTGCGCGCTCGCGTGTCTGTGAACAGCATAACTCAAAAATGAAAAGTTGCTTAAATACTAAACATGGTATTTAGGATCACTACCTTCCGAAGATACGACACGAAAATTTTCAAGAAAATTCCCCACCTCAAAACAACCTTTACATGGAAGATTTTTCGAAATTTTTGGTTTTCTGAAAGATGGATCTAACGATTTTATTTAAAATATCACATATTAAAGATATTTACATTACAAATAGGATGTATATCTTGAATTATCTGAGAATAGCCTATGAAGTCCTCTTCAATTAGAAGGAATTTTGTATAATCCTGTATAACTGGTAAGCGTTAAGCGACAGACACGTAAACGTACTACACAAGAAATGTAGATTTCTTTAAAACAAACTTTATTTCAAATAACTTTTTGTAGCATTAGGCATTTCCGAGATATCCGTTATTAAAGATTCCAATTGTTCATTATTTGACTATTCTCTTGAAGTGTTTCTAGCGATGTCATGGAAAAAGTATGGAATTTTAAGGCAGCGTATAGCATCCAGTTCTTTAACACATGACTGTCGCTATAACGAAATGTGTAATGCAGCTATTTTTGCAAAGGTTTATTTGGATTAAAATGTAGTAGATAGAAAAATAAACTTTAGTAAGAATAGTTTGTATACCCACCAATAAGCAATAGAGGATAGAGAAATTCGTGTGAATGTAACGCATCAGATTTTTTATACTCGATATGTATTTATCTAATTTCTATCTAAAGTCAATAAATGCAGCTCATGGAATTACGAGTAACTACTCGTGGCATCGTCTGTGAGAAATCGTGGGATTACAAAACTAATTAGTTAATACGTACCACGAATAACACTATTAATATAAAAATCTGATGTGTTACACTCACATGACTTTCTCTACTCTTGTACAAACTATTTTTACAAACGCTTATTCTCCATATGTTTCATGTTAATCGAGATATCGAGATGTTAATCTTATTGCTTATTTTCTTGTAGATGCAAGGGGAATTGGTAGGTTTTAAGCGACAGTCAAATATTTTAAGCGCTGGTTGCTATGTGGAGTATTCCATTCTCTTTGTATGTCCAGGACATAAAAAATGAATAACGAATTCCCATTTGAGAAAAAGTATAAGTATTGGAAAATTTAAGGGAATAACAAGGAATATCTCGAAAATGGTTCACTCAACAACAACAAAATGTATATGACATAAATTGTGTATTTTAACGCGATCTACATTTCTTGTGTAGTAAAATTTTTGTCTATCTCTTATGGTTTACCAGTTATGCAAAAGTCGTTCACAATGCAGAATACTTTTGGAGACATTCCCAGAAAATTCGAGATATAAATTTCATTTGTCATGAAAGTATCTTAAATATATATTTTAATCAAAATCGTTAGAGCCATTTCTGAGAAAATTAAAATTTTGGAAAAATGTTGCATATAAAGGGTAATTTGGGGTGGGGGGATTTTCTTGAAAACCTTTGTGTCGCATTTCTGGAAGACACTGAACCTAAATACCAAGTTTGGTGTTTATCCGACTGTTCGTTTCTGAGTTATGCTGTTCACAGACACACACACGGACATGTTTCCAAAAATACTTGTTTTGGATTCAGGGGGTCTCAAAACATATATTTCCGGTGAAATCTCGGTATCGAATTTTTGGGTGGAATATAATACTTCCCCAACTTACTATACGTAGTAGAAAAAGTAAAAACTTGTGTTAAATTCACATAACTTTTTCTACCTACTATCGTTTATTTTATATAGCTTCTAGGAACTATTCTTACGAACGTGTTTTTCTATCTGCTTCATGTTAATAGAGATAAACCTTTCCAGAAATAGTTTTGTTACACATTTATTTGTAGATACAAGAGGGATAGAAGAAATCGAATGATAGATGTTTAAAATCAGGATCATTATATACTGGCCTAGAAATACTATACTCTTTCCATTATATCACAGGAAAGAACTGAATAGCGACAACACTTAAAAACTGAAAAAATATTGAAGAACGAACATCTCGGAAATCTTTAATGTCACTAAAAGTGTCATTTAAAATAAACTGTGTATTTTAAGAAGATCTAGATTTACTGTGTAGTACGTTTTAGTCTATCTTTAATGGTTTACCAGTTGCACAAAATTATACAGAATGTCTTCAGAACTTTCTGAACATTCCCAGAAAAGTGAAGATTTAAATTGTATTAGTCATGTAAATATCTCAAACATAGAGTATTTTAACAAAAATCGTTAGAGCCGTTTTGGAGAAAATTGAAAATTTAGAAAAATCTTCCATGTAAGGGCAGTTTGGAGTGGGGGATTTTGTTGAAAGTCTTTCTGTCGTATCTTTGAAAGATTCTAAACCTAAATACCATGTGTATTTTTACTTTCTCTACTACGTATAGTAAGTAGGGGAAGTATTGTATTCCACCCAAAAATTCGATACCGAGACCCATGAATCCAAAAAAAAACATTTTTGGAAACATTTCCGTGTGTGTGTCTGTGTGTCTGTGAACAGCATAACTCAGAAACGAACAATCGGATAAACACCAAACTTGGTATTTAGGTTCAGTATCTTCCAGAGATGCGACACGAAGGTTTTCAAGAAAATACCCCACCTCAGACTACCCTTTACATGGAACATTTTTCGAAAATTTTAATTTTCTCAAAAATGGCTCTAACGATTTCGATTAAAATATCATATGTTTAAGATATTGTCATGAGAAATGAAATGTATATCTCGAATTTTCTGGGAATGTCTCCAAAAGTATTCTTCATTGTGAACGACTTTTGCATAACTGGTAAACCATAAGAGATAGACAAAATTTTACTACACGAAAAATGTAGATCGCGTTAAAATACACAACTTATGTCATATACATTTCTTTTGTTGAGTGAACCGTTTTCGAGATATTGCTTGTTATTCCCTTAAATTTTCCAATACTTACACTTTTTCTCAAATTCGTTATTCATTTTTTTTATGTCCTGGACATGGAAACAGAATGGAATGCGCCACATAGCAACCAGCATTAAAATATTTGACTATCGCTTAAAAGCTACCATATTCCCCTTGCATCTACAAGAAAATTACCAATAAGATTAACATCTCGATATCTCGATTAACATGAAGCATATGGAGAATAAGCGTTTGTAAAAATAGTTTGTACAAGAGTAGAGAGAGTCATGTGAGTGTAACACATCAGATTTTTTTTTTGATTCAGGGAGTCTCAAAACATATGTTTCCGGTGAAATATCGACATCGAATTTTTGGGTGTAATACAATATTTCCTCTTATCTACTATAGTCAAGTAGTAGAGAAGGTAAAGGGTATTTTTCCCTTTCAAGATTCCATGGTTTTACAAGGAATGCATTTATCTTCCCACTTTGGCAACGAAATTGAGCCAATCAGTTGTGAGTCCATGCGGGCAGATGTCAGTTTTGCATTTATTAATGTGCACACTATTTGGCGAATGAAGATTCACGTAAATGTCATCATTTAAGAAGGTCACGTCTGGGGAAAACTTTTGGAGGATTTCCACCTCGAACAGGTGGAAGTGATGTTCCTATTCACCCCCTCTGTTGTGAAAGTATGTAATAAATGGATATGTTTCTATATAAAATATCTGTGATGATGAATAAGAATTTTCGTACCAGAATTCCTTGTTTAGGTATACCGGGTGAGACTTTTAAAACAGGTCACTTGAATAAAGCGGAAATTTGCAGTAAAGAAAGAAAATACTTCAGACAAAAGTTGTTTGGAGTGAAGGGGGACACATTGTGGTATGGACAGTTTTGTGATGAGTGCAGGTGTAGGTGAGATACGATTTCAGTTTCATAATTACAAATGGATTTATATCATGTATTACAGAGTGAGCCAAAAAACCACGAACCGGCTGCGCGGTGTTTTTCCTGTCCGCGTGCTCGGCTCTCGTTGCCGTCTGCTGCTGTCATAGAAGGGCTTGGATGAAACCACACAACATTTTTAAAACTACTTTTAAAGGCTGTACTTACCAAATTTATGAAAGGAGATGTTGAAACTGGCCACCGTCGTTGTCCAAACAAAATATCCGCCAGGAAATTGTCAGCATTTCTCAACGTGTACTACGGCGAGTGATGGATAGTCTCCTAAAGAGGTGTCAAAAATGTATGGACAACGACAGTGGCCAGTTTCAGCATCTCCTTTCGTAAAGTTGGTAAGTAAAACCTTTAAAAGTAGTTTTAAAAATGTTGTATGGTTTCATCCGCGCCTTTTTATCACAGCGGCAGACGGAAAAGAGCGCCGAGGAGGCGGACAGAAACAACACCGCGCAGCCGGTTCGTAGTTTTTTGGCTCACTCTGTATTCACTTTTATCAGTGATTTGAAGACGCATACAACTGTGTTTCGATAGCCATTGAAGATAGTTGAAGATTAATTATGAACAATTTGTGTTAAAAACAAGTGCAATCATTTCTGTAACTTACATCAGATGTTCAGAATTACACCAAGTGTTCAAAGTGGTGACATTGAGCATTGATACATTATGTAAAACACTTCTGAGTGGAAAACAGTGCACGTTGAAAGTTCATCAGAGCTTATCGCCTAGTAGGCTCATGTTATACAGTCTTTCATGTCTTCCGGAGTCGTGGTGTTTCTTGGTAGACTTCTTGTTATAAAAGGAAACGGTACAAAGAGTTGAATGTTTGTTTAAATTCGATCAGTACGGTTCAAATTGTACAATGGGACTACCCAGTAGTTTATCGGTTTATTGAGTAAACTAATTTTTTGTAACCTTTGATCTTCAACTATTTCAATGCCCATTAAAACAAAGTTGTATGCGTCTTGAAACGCACTATTAAATTGTAATTAATAAATCGCATCAATCCATTTAAAATTATGATGTTGGTATCCGTATCTCCCCTGCACGTGCACACATCACAAAACTATCTATACGACAATACGTCTCCCTTTACCCAAACAACTTTTGTCCGAAGTATTTTCTTCTATCACTACAAATGGCCGTGTTGTTCAGGTGGCATGTTTTAAATGCCTCACCCGGTATAGGAGTTTTGATCTCAGGTTTTTACTTTCTCTACCTATAGTAGGTATAGAAGGTATTGTATTCCACCAAAAATTTCGATACCGAGATTTCACCGGAAATACATGTTTTGAGGCCCCCTGAATACAAAAAAAGTATTTTTAGAAAATGATCCGTGTGTGTAAGTGTGTTACCACCAAACTTCACGAAGATTCCCAAGAAAATCTCCCACCCTAAAGTACCCTTCACATGGAACTTTTTCGAAATTTGTTATTTTATAAAAAATTACTCCGATAATTTTGATTAAAATATCATTATTAAAGATATTTACATGACAAATAAAATCTACATCTTGAATTTTCTGGGAATAACCTTTGAAGTCCTCTTCATTTGAAAGGAATTTTGTATAATCTTGTATAACTGGTAAACGTTAAGCGATAGACGAAAACGTACTACACAAGAAATGTAGATCTATTTCAAATATATTTTGTGGCATCAGCCATTTCCAAGATAATATATCCCTTATTAATGGTTCGAATTGTTCAGTGCTTAATCCATTCTTTTAAAGTCCTGTCAACGTTCAGTTGTTTCTCGCGATGTCATGGAAACAGTGTGGAATTTTAAGGCCAGCGTATAGCGTCCAGTTCTTAAACATTTGACTATCGCTGTTCTCTTTGTATCTAATAGCTATTTCTGCAAAAGTTTATTTGGATTAAAATGAAGCAGATATAAAAGTAAGCTTTAGTAAGACTAGTTTGTATACCCATTAATAAACGATAGGGTAGAGAAAGTTATGTAAATGTATCACATCAGTTTTTTTTATTTCTCCAACGTATCTTATTATATGGATTGCTTTTAACAATGTAAACTCTATTCTAAAACGTATACACCCATAAATCATCAATCAACTTTGAAATGAACCAGAAGGACATCCTGAAGCCAAGGTTACTCTTGAGGTAATGGAGAAAACTGTATGCATAATGAACATGTAATTAATCTACGTTAGCTGAAAATCTGCGTGAAAATGAAGTTCGTACACGAATAAACCTGAAAATAAATTACAATAATTACTGCATTGAAAACACATCTAGCACCGCGATGACATATAAGAATTGTCGGTAAGCAGACAATGTAAATTAATAAAACAGCTGTGACAGAGAATATGCGCAGAATTCTGGAGCTGTGTTTTTACTTTCTCTACTACGTATTAACAGTAGGTAGAGGAATTATTATATTCCACCAAAAAATTCGATGTCGAGATTTCACAGGAAATGCAGGTTTTGAGGCCCCTGAAACAAAAAAAATAATTTTAGAAAAAGGTCCACTCTTTACATGGAACATTTTTCGATTTTTTTTTAATTTTCTCAGAAATGGCGGTAACGATTTGGATTAAAACACAATATTTATAATTTTCAATATTTGTAATTTTTTGACATGCGTCACTATTAAATTGTTTCTCGGGTGTCATGGAAAGAGTATGGAATTTCTAGGCCAGCATATAGCGACCCGGTTTTTAAACAACTGACTATCGATTCGGATTTCTCTATTCCCCCTGTACCTCGAAAATATTTCTACAAAGGTTTAGCTCAATTAACATAAAGAAGATGGAAATATAAGCTTTCCTAAGAATAGTTTGCAGAAGCTATAAAAATGAACGATAGTGGGTAGATAAAGTCAAGTGAATGTAATTCATAATATATGTATTTGTTTTTTAATTTGAGTTTACTTCTAAGCAGGGATGCCCATTCCACGAAAGGCTACGGTGCATCCCCCCCAATAAACAATCATCCCCCAATTTTTTGAGAGCTCAATTTAAACTATTTACACCAAAATTACAAACAAAAGTATTTGGCAGATGGTGCATTTTATTACTTGGTATGTATTTCAATGTAGCCTATTGTAATCTATCTAAATAGACCAAGAACATCTATATACCTGACTATAATGTTACAGTTCCTTTTATACATTTGCAAAAATTACCATTTTATATGCCATATTCTACCATATAGTATGAATTGTACAATGAATTACTTTTGGGGGGATACAGCACATTTAGATTAACAAACTTAAAGATACAAACTGAGTTAACAATTACAGTACTCGATTAAAAATATGTTTATAGTTCCTGTATTAATTTACTTCAATATTTTTGTATTCCCCAAAATGTTGAATCCCTCAAAAGTGTTCCTGATGGCGCAACTTGCACCTTAACCCCCCCCCCCCCGTGGGCGGCCCTATTTCTAAGGTACGATTAAGAGCTACAATGAGTTTAGCTTTTTAAAATGGGATGTGAGAAGTGTTAATTAAAAGTTGCGTTTTCGCACTTCTGTTGCATAATTTCGGAGGGGGCAAACACATTATATTTTCTACCTGTACTTGTTTCTACTACCGAGTGTGCTGCAGCTTAAAGAAGAGCTTTATTTCATCCTTCTGAGGCAATAGGTACTTTCAGAGTATATAAATGATTGAGATAAAGCTTGTTAGATACCAACATGGCAAAACATGAGTGATATTTATAACTTGAGAGTAATACACCTTTAAAGGTTTCAAGTACCCATACATCCTACACATGAAATATCATAGCTAAATCCATGGAATCTACTTTGCACTTGGTTACAGGTTACATAGAGAAAGATGTATTTTATTACTAGAAAAGAAAAAAAATCTGTGTTACATTCACATCACTACTTTCGTTTATTTTTATATAGTTTCTACAAACTATTCTTACAAAAGCTAATTTCTACATCTGCTTCACATGAATCGAGATAAACTTTTGCAAAAATAGCTTTATTACACATTTCACCGGGGAATAGAGAAAACCGAATCGATCGTCAGATGTTTAAAAGCCGGGACGCTATACGCTGACCTAGAAAACCCATGCTCTTTCCATGATATCGAGAGAAACAACTGAAAACAACATAACTTTAAAAAGTGACAAAGTATTGAAAATTCAAACCCATAACAACAGATATGTCAGAAATGGCTAATGCTACAAAAAAATTATTTGAAATAAATTTTCTGGTTTAAAGAGAGTGCATATTTTGTGTAGTACGTTTTTGTCTATCTCTTGTGGTTTACCAGTTACACAAATATATACAAAATTCCTTCCAAATGAAGATGGCTTCACAGGTTATTCCAGAAGCTTCAAGATATACATTTTATTTGTCATGTAAATATCTTAAACTATGGTTACATTAATCAAAATAATTAGAGCCATTTTTAATAAAATCCAAAATTCGAAAAATCTTTCATATAAAGGAATTTTGGGGTGGCGGATTTACTTGAAAACCTTCGTGTCGCATTCTTGGAAGATTCTGAGCTTTAAAAGTTTCGTATTTACACCACTTTTCGTTTTTGAGTTATGCTGTTGACACACATAGACACACTACTTGACCTTTTTTGATTTAGGGACCTCAAGACATGCATTTCGGTGAAATCTCGGCATAGAATTTTCGAGTACAATACAATACTTCCCCTTATCTACTACAGATAGGTAGTAGAGAAGGTAAATATGTAGTGAAAGATTTCATAGTGGTTTTTTTTCAGGAATGGGCCATATTAAAGGAATAAATATCTTATCTATGAACTATAAACACCTGTTTGATAGAATTAACGTAAATCTGACGCTAACTAGCAACTATATAATTATTTTCCACAATTCTTAAATACACATAATCTCATACAGGGACACATATCAACATATATTATTTCATTAAAAACCTTCCACGTGGTTTGGTAACTTACTCCGAAAATTCACAAATAATGACCAAATCATGAGTAATGTAAACGAATACCCTGTATCCGATAAAGAGGAAATTAAAATTCAAATGCTTCACACTTAATTAAATTATATTAAAACTTAATCTTCGTGCAGCTATAAGAAAATAGCTTACTTCCAATTGCATTAAAACGGAGGAACTGAAATTTTGCATAGCCACGTGGCTCCTAAACTCTGATTGGTCGTTATTTGCGAGGAAGAGCAGATATGCAGAAAATACGAAGACAAACTGTTCATGTCTCTAATTTCATTTGAACATGGAATTGGGAGAAATAGAATAGTGATGATTACCACAGTTGACACGAATAAGGGAGTCAAGTAAACATTCCGTTCACTAACTTTGGGTTTTCAGGTTACAGTTTCTCTTCTTAATGTTTTATAAATATAGTGGACACAATTATGAGGGGGTTGAAATAAATATGATTATGAATGATTACAGCAAAAGTACGCTCACTTCACTTTCAAGTCTTCAACACTTTAGTCGCGTGTCACTCTTGCCAACACGATGGATTAGAAAGTCTTCACTTTTAAATCTGTTTTTCCCCCACATTCATTCCAAAAACAAGTCACTCGCTGAAGAAGATGAAAGATGGATGATAGTGTTTTGTTTTCTCTCTCTCTCTCTCTCAAGAAGATGCTCATTACCTTATAAGCGTTAAAGAGGATTTTCCTCAACAGGTATCTAATTTGTTTGTTGTCGTTAATAATAAAATTTGTTGATATAGTGAAAGCTAATGACCTCACTCAGTTCGTGACCTGAGAGGGCTCTGAAAATATGTTGTATCAAGTTACCTTGGTGTGATGTATGTCAATTCCTGGTTGAGGCTAGCCTACCGTGCGGCCGGTCGGTTCTACTCGCGGACGAAGACGAACTCGTTGTAGTGGTTCCAGCGGTTTTCCTCGGAGTCCACGCCCGGCTTCAGTTGCTCGGCAGAAGCCCCGCCGGCCGTCCCCGAGCCACAGCTTCCGGCCAATTTGAAGCCTTGCTCTTGCAGCATGTCAAACGCCTGCTCGATGAAGGAGTGCTTGAGGAAGAACCTGGATGTATAGCGATCGGTGAGCCCGTGGTCCGGGTCCCTGCTCTCGTTCAGTGTTTCGCCGAACACGTCGCGACAAAGAGCCACGCGGCCGCACACCAAAATGCGTGACAACTTCCTGAACTTGACGTCGGCCAGGCCGTCTCGCCCAAAGGCAAAGCTGCCTCTATATCCGACGGTGATGTAGCCAGGTCCCGAGTTCTTGGAGGAGTAAGAGGTGGTGGTCGCCGGCGCGGAGGATGGTTCCGTGTATGAGGCGACGGCGTCGGCCATGGCAGGCAGACGAAAGTACATGGCCTCTTCCTTAAGACGCTCCTTCTCTCTGAAACTCTCTGGCAGCACCAGGGCCTGGTTGCGCAGGAAGTCGAGCACGTAGCGGAATAGGACTCCATCTCTGTCCAGAAAATACTTGCCCTTTGCGTCCCTGGGAGGTGCGGAAGTCTTGCCGGAGAACATGTGAGCGAGTAGGGAATCTTGCTCGCGGGTCAGGGTGCTCAAAGCCGTGGTGTAAAAGACGCCGCCCACGTTGAGCTCGACGACTGGCGGGAAGTCCGCGGAGTCCTCCTGCATGGTGTGGCTGTGTGTGGAGTTATGACTCTCAGCGTCGCGATGCCATGTGCCCGACTGGGCCACCAACAACTGACTGACCGACTAAACCCCCTTCCTTCCCCTTTCTAGATCGTAGTCCCCGTTTTGACGTTCATTTCTGCCTTCTCCATAATTTTAATATCGTCTGCACGTAACGCCACTCGCGTTTAAGCGTGTTTAGTGATCAATACGGTCCGAGATGTGAGCACTGCGCAAGAGGCTGTGCGCAGAAGTGGCTGGCCCTCTCTCCAACTGACTACACCTGGTGTGCCAGCCCGTGCAATGACATGCGTGTTGCTGCGCACGAGTTCACGTGAAGTTGCGTGAATACGTGACACATTAATACTGGTATGTTCGCATCCATAAACACGCGCATATCGATACATCATCTCAAATAATGCAGTATTGAGCAAGCGTGACCAAATTCAAGGGATGTTTTGCGTTATGTAGCACATCTGGAGATTTCCATGTTAATACTTCTAGCAGTTTATTAAATTGTTTTTAATTTTGAGTCTTATCGTGTTTGATTAAATGTGCCATACGATGCAAGAGTTAAAAAATAAAAATGTTTTAACATTAACCTGATATAAAGAAAAGTCGCTGTTTACATGTTTACTCTCTCTACTACGTATAGTAAGTAGGGTAAGTATTGCATTCCACCCAAAAATTCGATACCGAGATTTCACCGGAAATACATGTTTTGAGACCCCCTGAATCCAAAAAAGGATTTTTGGAAACATGTCCGTGTGTGTGTGTATGTGTCTCTGTGAACAGCATAACTCACAAACGAACAGTCGGATAAACACCAAACTTGGTATTTAGGTTCAGTATCTTCCGGAGATGCAACACAAAGGTTTTCAAGAAAATCCCCCCACCCCAGATTACCCTTTACATGGAACATTTTTCGAACATTTTAATTTTCTCAAAAACGGCTCTAACGGTTTTGATTAAAATATCGTATGTTTAAGATATTGTCAAGACAAATGAAATGTATATCTCGAATTTTCTGGGATTGTCTCCAAAAGTATTCTTCATTGTGAACGACTTTGCATAACTGGTAAACCATAAGAGATAGACAAAAGTTTACTACACAAAAATGTAGATCGCATTAAAATACACAATTTATGCCATATACATTTTTGTTGTTGAGTGAACCATTTTCGAGACATTGCTTGTTATTCCCTTAAATTTTCCAATACTTATACTTTTTCTCAAATTGGAATTCGTTATTCTTTGTTTTATCTTGGATATGCAAAGAGTATTAATCTGTGGCAAAGAAAATGGTGCTGCACATAGCAACCAGCTATTAAGAGATATGTCTATGCTTAAAGGCTACTGTATATCTATATTGCCCTTGCAAATACAAAACAAGGGGAACATAGTAGGCCTTAAGCGATAGACAAATTTTTTTATGTCCTGCACATGCAAAGAGAATGGAATGCTCCACGTAGCAACCAGTTCTTAAAAGATTTGACTATCACTTAAAGCCTACCATATTCCCCTTGCAACTACAAAAAAATAGCAATAAGATAATCTCTGCAAATGTTTATTTCGATTAACATGAAGTAGATGGAGAATAGATGTTTATAAAAATAGTTTGTACAAGAGTAGAAAAAGTCATGTGATTGCAACACATTAGGTTTCTTTTTCTTGTTGTTGCAAAAAGTATGTAAGCATTTCTGCTTCTGCTGTATTGTGTTCCTTAAACTTTATAAAATGAAGTACATGATACTTTTTAGAAAGTCATTCATTATCTGTTTACCCTCCTCTTATGTAGGACTTACACCCCCCAGGACTTACAAGCGTGTGCCTGTGGTCAGAGGCCCGTTGAGGAGCAGACACTCATGGATCAGACAGAGCAACCAGGATGCGTGATCAGCCCGATGCCTGGTATGGGATGAAGGAAGTAGATGAAACGAAATGTTGGTGAAATGGATGAAAGGAAAGGTGATGATGGAGCAGTTGGTGGAATGAATGGCGGGGGGAACCGGAGAACCCGGAGAAAACCCGCCCAGATGCCGCTTCGTCCACCACAAATCTCACATGCAGGTCCCTGGGATTGAACCCGGGCCGCCTCGGTGGGAGGCGAGCGGTCTAACCACTTGGCCACGGCGCCGCCTACTTTTTAGAAATCATGGCCTAAAATTAGACCTTCTAACGTAGTTCACACGAACTAAAAGCTTCTTTTTCTTCTTCTTATTTAAAGACACTATATCTTCTTTAACGTCTAATTACCCTATCTGCAATAATAGTTGACTATTTCCAAAATCTAAACTGGCTAAGTAATCCTAACGTATAACTTAATTTTGCATTTACGGATATGAGTTATGATTTTTTTAAATACCTTAATTGGATCATATTGTATTATATTAGTGATTTTAATGGGCCCAGAAAAATCTAATTTGTACAATTCTAATAACAATTTATTATTTTGTTGTTCATTAAAAGAACATCCAAACAAAATGTGTTTTATATTACCAAGATTGTCACATGAGCATTTATTATTAACAATTTTACCTAATTTATATTGAAAATCTGGTGTATAAGCTACTTGTAATCTTATTTTGGAAATAACCTTAACTCTTCTTTCTTGATGTTGATGTTGCAGAACCAAGGTTTATTACTATAAACTTTCATAGAAGAATCAGGTTAATAAGGACAACGATTTTTGCATGCTTTAAAGGAAGTGGTTCTGATGAAAAATCTCCTTCATATCGTACTGTTTTTGCCAAAGAGTCTGCTTTTTCATTACCAAAAATATTTTCATGGCTTGGGATCCATATCAATTTGATTATTATTTTATCAAGTTGAGATTGATAAATAAAACATTTATATCTATGTTTTCTGATGATTTGAATAGCTTTCTTAATGGCCAACATTTCAACAGAAACTAAAAGCTTTAGATTATCACACTAATGCGATAATCTTCATTGTGACCAACTTTGGTTTCAAGTCCAATCACATGGCATTACTCTTTGTATTTGCACATGTTTAATAACTCGACTTGGTTTGATTAGATTTTACTTTTTATTGTTTCTTTTTACATTATTAATTTCTCTTGGCGCTCGCATTATCTGTCCAAATGCAAATTGTCATACTTTAATTTATCGCAATTCGTTGTAGAGTTAACCTTTAGTTATATTGGCAGCCTTGTGCTTTCTTTGATATAGTGTAACCTACATAAAGATTAAATGGAGGAAATTATGAAATCAGAAGAAACTTGAGGCAGTATTTTTAACACTTGAATAATTTTAATTAAATTATATAATATGTAAATTCAATAACAACCCGCCTTGAAGCAATATGTATGTAATAATTTGTAAAAAAAATATATATATATAACAGTCATTGCAAATGCTTATATTATTGCATGCTATGTTTAATAATGTTATGTGAATGCATTATGTAGATTAATAGTGTAAGAACTACGAGAATAGTAAGTTTAAAGTTGCTAATAATGAGGTAACCTTGAGGCAATAATGAGTTTGAGAGTTTGAATGCTACTAGTCATGATTAGTACAGCAATAACGTAAATTTTGTGACAGTATTTAAAATAGCCAATCAACAGCCAGAAAAATCTTTAGTTGAATGCAGGTATTCTATTGGACTAGGATTAGCCAATCAGAGACTTGAAATACTAAATTTTACGGGTTTGGACGGTTGAAATATGTTCAGTTGCTGGCAGACCTTGGTAGGACCGGATGGAAGATGTGTTCTCTAGAGAAATATTACGTATTCTAGTGAATCGTAAAAATTAAATATACGCGTTAACAAAGCACAAGTTTTAAATTAAAGAATCTCACAGCTCTCAATATCAGTGTAGTGCTATTTAATTTGTGCCAAGGATTAATTAAAAGAAGTGAATTTAAAACTTAAAATTTGTGTAAGCCTACATTCTTGTCGCACCACGCCCTGTCTAAGAGATACATGGCTCTAAAACAATACTGACGCAGCCGAGGCAAAAACAAACATAAATAATATCTATAAAAGTAGTTTAATAACAGAGTTAAGTTAATATTTTTTAAAAAAAACTTGGAGGGTAGCAACAAAAATACATCTTCAAAAATCGGCTTCTCATACGTAGCAGCATATTACGTAATAAACAATCCACTTCAAAATTGACGTTCATACATGGAGCTGATTAAATAAACAACTCCAACGTAAAGACAATATCTTCTTCAAACTGAAATGGAAGTGAAATTTCAGAAGCAGCAGAAAGAATAACACTCGAAGTACTTATCCAAAAAAAATCCAGAAAGCAATATGCCACACGTGTTAAAGGTGGTTTTATTTTGCCGTAGGCCTTCGTTTCGTAAACGTTCCTACTCACGAAATAAAACCCTACTTTTACCCCTTGTACCATAATCTACTGTTAATAACATTCAGCTGTGTTTATAATAAAGGGAACATTTTTATAATTCATCCTTGTCAAGTTTCCGTTGAATACGAAAGAAATTAATTCAAAACTACATCAAGTGAAGCATTTTGAACGCAAAATAACATAAGAAGAATCTTATTGTTACATTCACATGACTTCCTTACTCACTCTTCCACAAACAACTCTTATTCCTCTGTCTACTTCTTGTAACCGAGTTAAACTTTCATTACACATCTCGTTGTAAGTATAGAGGTTACAATATACGAGAGGTTACTCAAGTAAAATTTTGACATTTTTCTACCATTATGGGACAAGTTACTAGAATCTGGTGATATTCGGGTTGTTAGGTTCCATACGTAACCGGCAACTCCTCCGCAAATACGCACCTGTTACATGTATTGGGAAGGTTAGTAATATTGTATCTGTTACGTTGGCGCCCTGCTTTTATATACGCAGGTGTTCAAACTTTGCACACCGACTTTTCGTCACTGATGCACTGATCATAATATAAATTATATTACTATTTATATTAGATTAGTTATGGTTATATTAATTAGGCTAATTATACGAGCATTTAATTAATTGCATTAGGTTAGGTTATTCAGATATTAATTTATTATTAATTATTAGGTCTTACTGTTTGTGCGGGTTTTTATTTTTAGAGGAAGAAGATTTGCGTAGAAGAAAACCAAGAAATGTAGTTGTTTGGTTTAGGTAAGTACGCCAAAATCATATTAAAACGTAACTATAAGTTGTTCTTCACACTATTACAGTACAGTAATTTGCAAGGTTTAATAACATACGCATGTTATATAAATTTAAGTTCATGCTTAATTTAACACTTAAGGTGCATCCAGGTTATAGTTAATCAGGATTATGGTGGAGAAGAAAGATGATGACCAAACTTTTGTACCGAAGAAAAGAATATTATGGAACAGTATATACGATGTGATAATCACTCGTAATACTAGTACAAAACCGAAATAGTGCGTCTTTAGTAAATAGTTTGTCTGGTGATTTCTCTGGTTATATAATTTACTGACTCAAGTTGAATGTTGACCGCCCTGACATGTGGCATCAGCTATCTTTGTTTTTTTACTTTCTCTACTACGTATAGTAAGTAGGGGAAGTATTGTATTCCACCCAAAAATTCTATACCGAGATTTCACCGGAAATATATGTTTTGAGACCCCCTGAATCCAAAAAAAGCATTTTTGGAAACATGTCCGTGTGTGTGTCTGTGTGTCTGTCTGTGAACAGCATAACTCACAAACGAACTGTCGGATAAACACCAAACTTGGTATTTAGGTTCAGTATCTTCCAGAGATGCGACACGAAGGTTTTCAAGAAAATCCCCCCACCACAGAGTACCCTTTACATGGAACATTTTTCGAAAATTTTAATTTTCTCAAAAATGGCTCTAACGATTTTGATTAAAATATCATATGTTTAAGATATTTTCATGGCAAATAAAATGTATATCTTGAATTTTCTGGGAATGTCTCCAAAAGTATTCTTCATTGTGAACGACTTTTGCATAACTGGTAAACCATAAGAAATAGGCAAAAGTTTACTACACAAAAAATGTAGATCGCGTTAAAATACACAATTTATGTCATATACATTTTTTTGTTGAGTGAACCATTTTCGAGATATTGCTTGTTATTCCCTTAAATTTTTCAATACTTATTTTCTCAAATGGGAATTCGTTATTCATTTTTTTATCTTGTATATGCAAAGAGTATTAATATGTGGCAAAGGGAATGGTGCTGCACCTAGCAACCAGCTATTAAGAGATATGTATATGCTTAAAGGCTACTGTATTTCTATATTGCCCTTGTAAATATATATTCCCCTTACATCTACAAGAAAATTAGCAATAAGATAGTCTGCAAATGTTTATCTCGATTAACATGAAGTAGATGGAGAATAAGCGTTTGTAAAAATAGTTTCTGCAAGAGTAGAGAAAGTCATGTGAGTGTAACACATCAGATTTTTTAGTAACTGAGTTAGGCTGCGTTCCCTGCGATATTCGGATTTTTAAAAAGCAGATCGCTATGTGATGATCAATGGGTTTGAAATTCCATTTTCCTTGCATGACAACGAGAAAAACGAATAGCGACTTATCACTTGAAAAAAATTTCTGATGTGCTACATTCTAATGACTTTCTCTACCCATCATTCGTTTATTTTATATAATTTCCACAAACTATGCTTGCAAATTCTGCTTATTCTTCTATTTCAAATTAATTGCGATAAATAATACTTCATTACACATTTTGTTATAGGTACAGAGGGAATAGCGATAGTCAAATGTTTACAAACTGATCTCTATGTACTCATATTGGTCTTGAAATCAAGCCCTTTCAAACCAATAATCTCGAAATAGATGCTCCCACAAAACAGTTATTTTAAATAAATTGTGTGTTTCACATTTTTTTTGTGTAGTACGTTTTTGTCTATCTCTGTTTACCAGTTCACAGAATTATACAAAATTCCTTCTGAATGAAGAGGACTTCACAGGCTATTCCAGAGATTCCGTGATATACATTTAATTTTCACGTAATTTCTTCAATAGATTGTATTTTGATCAAAATCGTTGTAGTCGTTTTTGATAAAATAAAAAATTTCGAAAAATTGTCCGTGTTAGAGGTGGTTTGGGATCGGGGGATTTTTTTGAAAATCTTCGTGTCGCATCTTTGGAGGATACTGAAGCCAAATACCAGTTTCATATTTATCGAACATTTCGTTTTAGAGTTATACATCCAAAGATACACAGACACGGACCTTTTTCTAAAAATGCCTTTTTTTATTCGGGGGCCTTAAAAATGTATTTTCGGTGAAATCTCAACATCAAATGTTTAGATAGAATACCATACATTCTCTTACCTACTATAGATAGGTGGCAAAGAAAGTGAAAATAAACTCTCTAAAAATAATAATTCTAAGACACAGTTAAATTCTGCAAAAAGTTTTTAAAGTGTAATTTGATGGAGTTTAAACGTTGTAAAATCAAGACAGCAACAAATTATTATTATTATCATTATTATTATTATCATCATTATGTTGTTTTGCATGATACGAGTATCTGACCTGTTACACTAATTATTGTTGAAGGAAAAAATTAAATTATTGAGTTTTATTTATAGACGCTCTTTAACGGCTGTGGTCCTTAGCGCCCCATTCTATATTGAGAGTGAAAGACCGGTAATTTTTCTCAGAGGCCTCTTTATCAGCCTTGAGGTTCTTTTACGTGCCGTAAAACTACGACACGGAACCACCGGCTTTACTTCCCTTCCGAAGGAAGCCATGCTAAGGATTTTTACGCCAAAAAGGCCATCGCCCTCTGCCGGGTTTGAACCCGTGACCTCAATAACTAGAGGCTAGCATGTTAACCACTACACCACAGAGGATGACATTGTTGAAGTAGATTAAATCATTTAAAACTTTATGATGAAACTCAGAAAAATATTGCTTAAATTAAAAACTTGAAGAATTTACAGTTCCTGTAAATTGTTGATTTGTTTGCCTGTAGCTTACACCTTTATGAAGTCGGTCTTGAAGTTCCAATCGAGGCATTTATTACATGTGTGTTCCACTACACGTTACTTACACATTCCTTAAGTACATCTGACGTGACATACGAGTATAGTTTGTATCAAAGAAAAACTTATCGTTTTTAGTGATACGGATATGTGGTCCGATACACCTGTTAAATCAGGCGAATCACTGAACATTTTTGGTGAAATAAAATGCCACTAAATAATGTGAGTTCATGTCGGTCAGAGATGGATCCAGAGAGGAACTAGTTTCATTTAAGTTTACAAAGTTGTTTTTGCTAATGAAGCTAAATCTAACAGTTTTATTTCTGCCTTATATTCCAAACTGTTCGGTAGGGATGGGCATACACGCCTTGAATAGTAACTATTGGACTTGTCCTAGTAGTAACCAGATGACTGGCAACATTAGGCTGCATGTGCCATTTGCCTCAACGAATTTAGATTCTAGTGCTGCACAACACGTTATGACGAGCTTGCGGATTGTGATGCATTAACACTCACAGTGTGTTTTAAGTTTCAAAAGTAGTTTTGCTTCAGAAGTAATACCTACTTGAAATATTAGCTGAAAGTTTACTATTTTCTATGCAATGAGTAACAAATGTAGATGTTCTAGTGTTTCAATTTTATTATTGTTTAACCACGCCCCAAAAAATGAAGTAGAAGATAAAAATGCCAAAATTCTGCAGATAAGGCTTTTTTCTGGTGTTGTTGTTATGATTAGTATGAAAATCCAAACGTTCTGCAGATGATGAAATAGGATATATACTACTAATACTTCAGTGGAAATAGTTAACATTTCCACAATCTCAAATGATACTGAGATTGTCGCAGGAAAACAGATAGACCTAATCAAACATGGGCATGTTTACTAATGATGAAGTAAATAGCAATACATTACACCTTAACTAGCGTTTACTATACCTACTGTACCTTTTTATTCAATCAGGTGTACTCACCTTGCCCTCGATGTATGTTCTGGCTTGTCTCTTGTGTGTGAAGAATAAGTGATTTTACTATTTGTGTCTCTGTCCATAACTACACAACACGCAAAAATTCTAACACACACACATATACCCAGGTATATCAGGTGGCCCAACCGCGCCGTATTTCAAGTGTTTAGAAATCCTTCCGTGCATTAAAAGAGTTGCAGAACTCAACGGGCAATTCCAAGTAAACGAGTTTTTTTTTCTTTTCCTCCCTCTTATTTTTTAAGTTTCATTTATACCGTTTAACTACATCGGTCTTGTCGGCAGCCTTTCCTTTCGAACATATTATTGTTTAGAGGCAATGGCTTAAACTCGTATTCGCTTGCCTTTGGGTTTCTAGTACTTTGCGCTTTAATCATTAGATCACACACACACACACACACACACACACACACACACATTCACGTTCTCATTCGTGCTTCCAGACTCTAGGGAGGATAAGGAATAATCTTGGCTAGAGAAAAGTTCCCACCCCCAGCCGGGAATCGAACCGGGGACCCCTCGCACAGCAAAGATGCTCTACCGACTGAGCTATGGAGCCAGCCGAGCTTCTTGCTACTCCTCTTGCTTATCAGCAAAGACGAATGAATAGCGCTTATTGAGAGGCACTCCCTAGGCTTGCAATAAGAGTGTGCAGTCCGTGATAAGACAAAACCGGACTCTTGAACTAGAATGTACTCTTCGTGATGATAGACAAAAATAGATCGAAAAGATCTTAGAATATTTTCCACTTCGTTATACCGGCTTTATTTTCGAGCAAATAAACTAACTTTTTAGACTGAAAAATAATTAAAATGTCTTTATTTGACATATCCGTATCCTCCCATAGCTATTTTTTAAATTGGTTTATGCTGATCTTGTCTAACGTTACGGACTGTAAGCAACAACTATGAGAGCACGCAGTGTTTCACTGTCATTTTTTCGCTTGCTGTTATAAACGTTATTGTTACTATTATTATCGCCATCCACAAACAATACTATTTTGCTTACTTCGCTCATTGAAGTTTTGCCTCCTGTTGATTGATACGATGTTCCAACCATCTATATGGACGTTTCTGGGAACCGCTGTAGTAGTAGTAGTAGTAGTAGTAGTAGTAGTAGTAGTAGTAGTAGTAGTAGTAGTAGTAGTAGTAGTATCAGCAGTAGTAGTAGTAGTAGTAGTAGTAGTAGTAGAAGTACTAGTGGGTTTAGGGCGCTTTTGGGTGAATTCTCCACTGACCTGTATTTACTTGGAATTGCCCCGTTGAGTTCTGCAACTCTTAGCACACGAAGGGTTATTTGCATATGTCAAATACGGTGCGGTTGAGCTACCTGGTATACAAGATTATCTTAAATGTAAATAGATTTTATTACACTTCAGTAAACGTTTTTAACAGCATTCCTACGTATATAAGAAATATTTCATTTCAGACATTCAAGAGTAGGGCCAGGCTGTCATTTCGACGATTCCTCTATATATATTCGTGAATTTTATAGTGTCATTATGTGTTGTTATTTTTTTTCTTTGACGATGCAGATATTTAGATCTGAATTTGTAATGAATATGTTGTTTACTGATGACGTCATAAATTGAGGCAGTATTTGTAATACCTGAATAATTTCAATTCTATTATATAATAAGTAAATTCAATAACAGCCCGCCTTAAAACAATATGTATGTAATAATTATTTTAAAACATATGTAACAGTCATTCCATATGCTTATTTTTATTGTAAACATGTTTTATAATGTTATGCGAATACATTACGTACTTTAATAATGCAAGAGCTGTGAGAATAATAAGTTTTAAGTTGCTAACAATGAGGTAATCATGAGGTAACCTTGTGGCAATAATGAGTTTGAGAGTTTGAATGTTACTAGTCATGATTAGAGCAACGATAATGTAAATTCTGTGACAGTTTAAAATTAGCCAATCAATAGCAAAGAAAAAGCTTTAAATAAAATGCAGATATTCTATTGGACTAGAATTAGCCAATCAGAGACTTGAAATACCGAAGCTTACGGGTTTAACAGTTGAAGTAATGTTCAGTTGCTGGCAAACCTTGATAGTGACCGGATGGAAGATGTGTTCTCTACAGAAATATTAAATATTGCGTGTGAATCGTAAAATATGTCTACGCATTAACTAAGTGAAAGTATTAAAAAAATCTCAAGCTCTTAATATCAGTGTAGTGATATTTAATTTGTGCAAAGATTAATAAAAGAAGTGAATTTAAAAACTTAAAATTTGTGTATGTCTACAATTATTGTCGTACCGCACCCTGCCTAAGAGAAACGTGACTCTACAAACATTACTGAAGCAGCCGAGACAAATTCAAACATAAATAATGTATATAGAAGCAGTTTTAATAACAAAGTTAAATATCATAGTGTAAAACTTGGAGTGTAACAACAAAAATACATATTTAAATCAGCTTCTCATACGTAGCAGCATGTTGCGTAACAACAGTAACTATTACGTAATCAACAACTTCAAACCGACGCGAAAACGTGTTGCAAACTTCTTAAACAAAGTAAACTACAAGAACAATACTTCTTCAAGTTAGCTTCCCATGCGAGAAGTTAATAATAAAATTACGTAAATATATTACGTAAGCACAAAACTACTTCAGAATACTTGCATTCTAAAGACTAATAAAACTATCCAAGACAGTTTCCTCAAAATAAAACATGGGAAATTTCATCCCGATTTCTTGTTTTTGCTTAGTGGTACTGGTATGGCTTGCTTATTTTAAAAAACAAGGTTAGCCTCCCCCCCTTATGGGATTCTGGATCCGTCTTTGATGTGGGTCGTTGTATTCACCTCCCGAGCATGCTCTTTCTTAATCTGAGCGAAAACCTGGTGCTAGATAACCATAAGAGACAGTCGCTGGATTGACGAAATATGTAGAATTATTCTCGAATGAATCCGTGATAACTTTAGACTCTAAAGTACCCGACGTTGGTCTACTAAGGTTATGAGAAAGCTGCGAAAAAATACCTTATTCAAGCCAGAGTCGAACACCGATCCACCGGAATATGTCGGCTGTATTTCAGTTCAAACTAGAGTTGTACAATTTTCGAGCTACCTGGTTAGGCAACACGCACGATATCTCATTTTGGCGTGAGGCGAGGCAGTATTTTTTCGCCAAACCTCCCCTCCACATTGAGCAGTGCGATCCGGTATGCCTACACGACCTGGAACCTTGCTGGGCGCATATAGTAACTGAGGTTTGTCGTCTAGTGCCTACACTGGGACATCAAATAAAACAATGCTTGCTTGGAGATACATTAGGAGTTAGTGAAGCACAAACATTCCTATTATATTTTCATCCTAACTACTATACACATGATATTTTGTGGAAACTCTTTACGGTGAGAATGATTTCTTTATAAATACGATTTTAAACAATTTTACAGCGTTTAGCGTTTTACATTTCAAAAACTTTTGTTCCTGGCTCCCATATTATTGTGCATTTTCCAACATTTTTACACGTTTTCGTTATTGTTAATTGTTTTAACTTTGCTTTAATATGAATGTTTATTTTACTCTTACGCCGTTTTGACCCTTTTATTAGATTTACCAAGTTTAAAGCGACGTTTTTGCAGTGACGGAGGTCAAACAGTGGATTATTATTTATGAGAGTACGCATTATTTAACCCGCAGCTCAATATCTTCAACGGACAATTAAAAGCGGAAAAAATGGGCGAAAAAAATTATGGGACATCAAAATACTCTTGAGGTCATTTGTGCGTTTTGTTAAACGCGTGCGTTTTGACCAGTTGTAAACACAAGGAAGTAAGACTGTTAATAATAATAAACATATATCAACGTGAAAAACGGAAAACATTTGCAAAACTATCTCAAGCTATTTTAAAGACGTCGAAAAAGGTTGCTCAACGCAATGGTTGAAGTAATCCCAATGAAACTTTCCAACAGCTCCAAATGGCCAGATTTTATTATTTAATTAGCATATAATTATGGAAAACAACATAAATCTAACAGTATTAGGTATTAGGATGGTTTAGGCCACACATCATAACTAGCCTGTCAAGAGCAGCAATCAACAGTATGAGAGACGGTTTCCTAATTCCCCCTCTAAACCTCCGTTCCTACCAGGTAGTATAATGCAGGTTTTTCTTGACCCACCCAGCATTGAGGAAACATTCTGCCTATGCATAAGTTGCTCCCCTGAAAACCCAGCCGTAGCATGCAGGTGCAGGCAGTGCAAATCGCAGAAATGTACACCTCTTGTTCCAACATGCTGAAGTAGTAATTCAGCTTTATACTGCAGAATAAGGTTCCAGTTCGACAATGCATATGTTACTTCTACTAACTAATGTTTTATTCAAATGCTCATTCATTACATCCACGTAGAGTACGTTTTACGATACTTTGTTCACCGTATATGCCGAGCTATTTATTCGCTGCTGTAGTGAAAAGGGAAAGCAATAAATAAATCGATACGCTTGAGTCTTTAATTACTCATTAAAGGCACAAAAAAGAAAAGAAAAAGCTAATATCCTAGGTGGTTCGTGAGATGTGTAGTCCTCCGTGGTGTAGTGGTTACCATGCTAGCCTCTAGTTCGCGGGTTCAAACCCGGCTGAGAGCAATGGATTTTTTTCGGGCGTAAAAATCCTTAGCATAGCTTCCTCCAGAAGGGAAGTAAAGCCGGTGGTCCCGTGTCGCAGATTTACGGCACGTGAAAGAACCTCAAGCCTGATAAAGAGACCTCTGAGCAAAATTACCGGTCTTTCACGCCCAATATAGAATGAGACCCTAAGGACCACAGCAGTTAAAGAGCATCCATAAATAAAACCCAATTTAATTTAACTTTTACGGGCTCTTCGTGGGAAATTCAAGATATAAATTGTTTTATTTAATGTTAATATAACATTTCAATCAAATTCGTTGGAGCATTTTTTGATAAAATAATGAAAATGGGATTTCCTTGAATACTTTTGCCTGGTTTTGATTCACATAGTAAATGTGTTATTTATCTGACATATTTGGAATTAGCTGTTCACACACACAAACCCTTTTTTCCTAAACATTCTTTTGTCTTTAATTCAGGAAACCATAAAATGTGCGTTTTCGGTAAAACTGCAAAATGGAATTTTTGTATGGAACACAACACTTTTTTCCTACCACAGTAAAGAGATAGAGTAAAAATCTGATGTTTGCATTCACATTACTTTCTCTATTCACTCTTCTACAAACTATTCTTACAAAAGCTTATTATTCTATCTACGAGTACTTCTTGTTAATTGAAATAAACTCATTACATATTTACACATTTCGTTGTAGATATAAGAGGCGATAGTCAGATTTTTATTAATAACTGGATTATTATGTGATGGCTTTGAAATTCCATTTGCCTTGCATGAGCACGAGAAAAAAATTCTGATGTGTTGCACTTTCTCTACCCTTGTACAAACTATTTTTACAAACGCTTATTCTCCATATGCTTCATGTTAATCGATCGAGATAAACATTTGCAGAAACTATCTTATTGTTAATTTTCTTGTAGGGGAATATGGTAAGCTTTGGCAAATAGTCAAATCTTTTAAGAGCTGGTTGCTATGTGGAGCATTCCATTCTCTTTGCGTGTCCAAGACATAAAAAAACGAATAATGAATTCCCATTTGAGAAAAAGTATAATTATTGAAAAATTCAAACAAATAACAAGGAATATCTAGGAAACGGTTAACTCGACAAAAAAAATTGTGTTTTAACGAGCTCTACATTTTTGTGTAGTAACATTTTGTCTATCGTTTACAGTTTACCAGTTATGTGAAAGTCATTTAAAATGAAGAGGACTTTTGGGGGCATTTACAGAAAATTCAAGATAAACATTTCGTTTGCCATGAAAATATCTTAAACATATAATATTTTAATCAAAATCGTTAGATACATTTTTGAGAAAACACAAGTTTTCGAAAAATGTTCCATGTAAAGGGTAGTCTGGGGTGGGGGATTCTCTTTAAAATCTTCCCGTCGCATCCTTTGAAGATACTAAACTCAAATACCAAGTTTGGTATTTATCCGACTTAAATGCTTTATTTGGATTCAGGGCACCTCAAAAATGTATTTCCGGTGAAATCTCGATATCGAATTTTTTAGTGGAATGCAACACTTTACCTACTTACTATATGTAGTAGAAGAGGTAACAAATAGCCACTAACCACTTGAAAGGAGTTGTAAGTATTTGAAAATTCAGTCCAATAACAAAGAATATCTTGGAAATGGTTAACCCATCAAAAATATTTATTTGACATAAATTGTTTACTTTAACGAGCTTTACATTTTTTGTGTAGTACGATTTTGTCTATGTCTTACGACTTATAAATTATATAAAAGTAATTCGGAATGAAGAGGATTTCACAGTCTATTCCCAGAAAATTCAAGATATACGTACATGTTATTTGTAATATATTAAACATGGTATTTTAATCAAAATCGTTGAAGCATTTTTGAGAAAATAAAAAAACAACTAAAACATTCCCATATGGTTGTAGTGAGGGATTTTCTTGAAAATTTTAGTTTTGCATCCTTGCAAGATGCTGAACTTACGAGTAAATACCAAATTTAGTATTTAACCAACTTTTCGTTTTTGAGTTATGCTCTTCACAGACAGACAAACAGAGAGGCACACAAACACCGACCTTTTTCTAAAAATGATTTGTTTTTTACTTAGTGAGGCTCAAACTGTATTTTCTGTGAAATCTCGGTATCAAATTTTTGGGTGGAATGCAATACTTCCTCTACTTACTATAGGTAAACAGTGGAGAAAGTAAAAACGTTCTTAGTTTGGTTGATGAATACTATTGTTATATACTGGTGTGAGGCCAAAGGTTTACAGCTAGATATTAAATTAAGAGGACCAGAATCTTAAACAACACATTCCAGAGTAGGCGTGGGATATTTATAACAAAATACACAGCATTTCACATTAATCACATTACCTGTGGTTTATTCAGTATAAACACGGTGCCCCTACATCATACACAAAAGATAAAAAGGAAGAGATTGAGGGGAGATGCTACACATACGAGGCTACATTCACACGATTTCACATACAACCTTTCAGACTCAACGCTCGACCAAAAGTGACGCTCAACACACAAAGAAGTAACGCTCACTTCCCCCACTCCCTCCACCTCTGACTAGGATTGCCAGCCAGAAGGTGGCGAGTCGCCACGCCAGGCGAACTTCAAACCCAGAGCCAAAAGAATTACCCCAACAATACTGTCGCCAACGACACAATAATGTGTCTGGCGTGACAATACACACACATATACGCTACACTACTTCATGTTATTCTTTTCACAGAGAGAGAGAGAGAGAGAGAGAGAGAGAGAGGAGGGTGAAGAGTATGGATATTCGCAGCATAGATTCTAGATGATATACTAAATGAAATATTATACTAGTGTTTTTGTTTTCTACACTACTTACCTATAGAGCAGTAGAGGGAGTATTGTATTTCTCTTAAAAATTAGGTATCAATATTTCACTGGAAATATGTATTTTGAGGTCCCCCAAAAACAAACAGTTTTTTGTGGGAAAAGTACCTCACACATGCGTGTATGTGCGTGTGCGCGCGTGCGTGTGTGTGTTTGTGTTTCGTTTTAAGTTCAGCATCTTCTGAAAATGCGACACGAAAATTTTCAAGAAAATACTCCTTCCTCAAACTACCTTATGCAAGGAAAATGTTTCGTTAATTTTCATTTTCTCAAAAATTACTCTAACGATTTTGATTTAAAAAAACACCATATATTTACGATATTTGCCCCCTAATCTTGAATTTTCGGAGAATGTCCTGTGAAGTTCTCTTCATTTTGAATGATTTTTGCATAATTCTGTATGATACTAAGCCATAACAAATAGACAAAACCTCACTACATAGAAAACGTAGATCAGGTTAAAACACAATTTACGAGTTTGTCAAATTGTTTTATGATATTAACTACTTCTGAGATATTCATTGATCTGGGTTTGAAATTTGCAATACTTAAGATATTTTGAAGGGATTTGTCACTATTTTTTTGTTTCTCGTAATGCCATGCAAATAGTATGGAATTCCAAAGCCAGTACAAACCCACTCATCTTTAAATGTTTGACTATCACTTTAGCTTTTTGTATATTCTCTTTGTAGCTACAACGTAATGTGTACCTATGCAGCCATTTCTGCAAAGTTTATCTTCATTAGCATGAAATACACAGAAAAATAACCTTTTGTTAACAATGTTTGTAGAAGAGATAAAAAATAAACAAAGTGGGTAGAGAAAGTCATCTAAATGTAACTCATCATCATCACCAAGTCTAAACATTAGTTTTACATTTCCTCATTCCAATTATTTCTTAATTAATTAGCATGCAGTAAAATCTACTACAGACTAATTCGATACCATACTTCTGCCTGTTCGCTATTGAATAATTTTGCACACAAACCTTCCTGCGCGACCAGGACAAATGGTTGGTACACTGCCAGCGTTTACTCGAAAATTAATTTCTATACCTCGTAACTGACTTGATATCTGTCTTTCTCAGCAGCGGGTGTGGCACGTGCTCTGCGTTATTTAACACTTTTTGTTCTTTGCGACGAGTTCTATTGGTGGTTTAAAGGTGGTCAAATCCCTTCTATATTATATATATAGTGTGTATATGTATATTCTATAATATATTCTATATTATTATTAATGCTTAACACAGTTTGTATTTTAAGGTAAATAATTATAATTTGGGTTTATTAAAATATAATTATTAGTTAAATTTCTTATCATAGCAAAAGTATTCAAAATAGGACCACAAAGTAAACTCTCTAAGAATGAAGACATTGTAAAAATTAAACTCATAGAGAGATTCATTGATGGAGAGAGTCGTTGTTGGTTGTTAACTCTGCCCAGCACTTTGGAGCACAGTAGATGTCCAATTCCATTCTTTATATTTTGTATTGATTTAAAATTTAAATTTTGATTTAAAATTTCAAGCTGTTAAATATTTTAAATGACCATACTACGTAATTTGTTTCTTTCACTAGATGCCTCTTTTATGCTGTGCTTTTCCAGAAAAGCCTCCAATTTAGAGTTCTCAGTTTTATTTAAGGTTATTAGGCATACAGTAAAAATCATCTGAGCCCATAAATGGCTAAAATTCACTGAGTGCATCTGGTGGCTTTTTCGTGAGCACAAAACATGTCTATTTGGACTTAGAGAAAAAAAATCTGATGTGTTACACTCACATGACTTTCTCTACTCTTGTACAAACTATTTTTACAAACGCTTATTCTCCATATGCTTCATCTTAATCGAGATATCGAGATGTTAATCTTATTGCTAATTTTCTTGTAGATGCAAGGGGAATTGGTAGGCTTTAAGCTATAGTCAAATATTTTAAGAGCTGGTTGCTATGTGCAGTATTCCATTCTCTTTCCATTACCAGGACCAAAAAAAATATTTGACTTTCGCTTAAGGCGTACTATGTTCCCCTTGTTTTGTATTTGCAAGGGCAATATAGAAATACAGTAGCCTTTAAGCATAGACATATCTCTTAATAGCTGGTTGCTAGGTGCAACACCATTCTCTTTGCCACAGATTAATACTCTTTGCATATCCAAGACAAAAAATATGAATAACGAATTCCCATTTGAGAAAATTATTGAAAATTTAAGGGAATAACAAGCAATATCTCGAAAAGGTTCACTCAACAAAAAAATGTATATGACATAAAGTGTGTATTTTAACGCGATCTACATCTTTTGTGCAGTAAAATTTTGTCTATCTCTTATGGTTTACCAGTTATGTAAAAGTCGTTCACAATGAAGAATACTTTTGGAGGCATTCCCAGAAAATTCAAGATATACGTTTTATTTGTCATGAAAATATCTTAAACACATATATTTTAATCAAAACGTTAGAGCCATTTTTGAGAAAATTAATTTTTTCGAAAAATGTTCAATGTAAAGGGTAATCTGGGGTGAGGGGATTTTCTTGAAAACCTTTGTGTCGCATCTTTGGAAGATACTAAACCTAAATACCAAGTTTGGTGTTTATCCGACTGTTCGTTTCTGAGTTATGCTGTTCACAGACACACACACACGGACATGTTTCCAAAAATGCTTTTTTTTTGGATTCAGGGGGTCTCAAAACATAATTTCCGGTGAAATCTCGGTATCGAATTTTTGAGGGAATACAATACTTCCCCTACTTACTATACGTAGTAGAGAAAGTAAAAAACAGCTGTCAATTACAGCAATACTAATATCTAAAGGACTTATGTACTTCTCATGAATTCATGATCAAAAATCAAGCAATGAGGTACTCAAATATGGGAAAATCTCGCAAATTGGAACAAAATCGACTCGGTGGATTTATCTTGTATGCCCATTATTTACTACAACTAAGGCATTACAAAGTTTTTCAGTAAACAGCATTTGTTGTTCAGAAGTCTCTGATCTGTGCTTGTGTGTGTCTCTCTCTTTCCACTTTTGCAATGTTGGATCTCTTTTGTGTTGCAGTTGAAAGTTTGTTTGCAGATATCGGCATTAAAAATAAGTGATGACGATGATGATAATAATAATAATAATAATAATAATAATAATAATAATAATAATAATAATAATAATAATAATTGTTCAGGCATGCCTTCTAAATGTGGCCCAATTTCATCAACAGATTTTCTGAATGTACTTGTTTGTCAATTGCGTTACGATCCCCCCTCCCCTAATCAAGATCGTCCCGCAAAATATTAGCTCCCGGATTAATACAACAGGAAAGGCTGTCTGAATTTTCAGCTTCTACTTTAACATAATTGAGGAGTGAATGTAGTTCACAGAATAAAACAGACTAGCTTCACTGAGAGGTATCCTTTTACTCCATTGATCCATTTGTTTGCTTGCAATGATACGTCGAGCTCTTTATTTCAGTATTTGACAGCACAACTTTAAAAGACACTGTCTCTAAAACTGCTTTTTAAAAGTGGCATATTCTCATGTGTTGATCAGGCTACAACTTTATTCATGATTTGAAAGATAGGATCTCCAGTTTCGTTTTCCATAGTAACCAGTTCACCTTTACTGTATACATTTATTACATCAAAAATTCAAGGAAAATTAAACATAATTTGTAAACATTCCTCTAGAGAGTGAAGCATTACGTATTCTTCTCAGATAAATTTCCTGTAGTGAAGTACAGTTTTAAACGGAATATAGACAGTCGCAGTCTGCGGTCCCAGTAGATGCACAGACTGAAGCTGGCGCTCTCTGTTGGTTAAATTTTTCGCTTATTCCTCTCCAATCTCTGAACAGCCATCTGCTGTGTCGGCAAACTAGTTCGCTGCAATGCGCGCGCCGTAGGGTTGTCAGCAAGTCGTCCAAAATAGCAAGGACATATTAGATTGTGTAAATGTGGTGCTTGATGTACTTTAATGACATTTTAACATTAAAATTTACAAAACATATTTGGTATGTTAATACCCACACATTCGAAAAGAAATTACTGAAATTAGTGGCTCTCTTAATCCTTACATTCCCAAAAATGAGAGAGGGGGGAAATAAACGTGCTTTTGTTAATTCATACATTTTTACTTTCTCTATTTCATACCTATAGTGAGTAGATGAAGTATTACATTCCACCCCAAAATTGGATACGAGATTTCAATACACGTTTTGAGGCTCTGGAATGCAAAAAACATATTTTTAGAAAAAGGACCGTGCGCGTGAGTATGTATGTGTGAACAGAGCATAATTCAAACACGAAGATTTTGATAAATATAAATTTGATATTCAAGTTCAGCATCTTCTATGGATTACGCCACGAAGACTTTCAAGAAAATCCTCCCGCCCCAAACTACCTTTACACTTAAAAGTTTTCGTTATTTTATTTTTTAATTTCTCAAAAATAACTAACGATTTGGATTAAAATGCAGTAGGTTTCAGATATTTTAAAAACAAATAAAATATTTATCTTGAATTTTCTGCAAATAGCATTCTGAATGTTTTGTATAGTTGATAAACTGTAAGCAATGGACAAAATCTTACTAAAAAAAATTACACCTGTTGAAGCAGACAATTTATGTTTTTTTTTTTTCATAACCAATTCCAAGATATCCTTTTTATTGCTTTGAATTTTTCAATAGTGGTAACTCGCTATTCATTTTTTATGGTCATTCAAAGAGCATGGAATTTCAAAGCCATCATATAGCGGTCCGCTTTTTAAACATCTGACTATCGCTGAGGCATACTGTATTCTTATTATATCTACAACGAATGCGTACGTGTATAATGAAAGTTTATCTTGGTTAACAAGAAATAAATACACAGAATAAGCTTTTGTAAGAATAGTTTGTAGAAGAGTGAGTAGAGTATATCATATGAATGCAACACAAGATTTTTACAGAAGCGTTGTTACAACCAGTGGTATAAAACGACTGGCGATGTTTAATGGTATGGTACACAACTGTTAATTCTACTGCAATAACTTTGTCTTATTCTACTAATAAAATCAATTTAGAACTGTAGGTAGTTTTTTGGTATGACCTATAAGATGGCATCTGTTTTTTTTTCTTCTTTCTTTCTTTCTTTCTTTCTTTTTTGGGGGGTGCTAGCCTAGCGAGCGTTTTTCTCAAGCGATTGCAACTAAACTTTTTTAAAATTCTGCTCTTGGTGATCAACCATTATGATTATCTACTCATAAAACTATTGTACCTGAATTATTACATTTGTTTTATCTAATAATTCTGTACATTCATTCTGTTATGTATTTTGTTCATGTACACTTGTATTGGCTGTATAATTTGCAAACAAATGCCAAATAAATAATGGAAAAAGGAAGGAAAAAAACATTTGCGTGAGCCGGGGTTGCCGGCACATATTCTGTATTACTTCTTTGTATTGCTAGAGGGTAGCACTGAATAGTGACCTCTCTGACTTAGTGTTAACCACTACTACTAGAGGGCAAGATATTCTACGAAAACACAGCTGGAACACGTTGTTTGAAAGCCAGGTTTCATTCACAGGGCTGGTGCATTGCCCCCGCAAACAGCTGTGACAACAGACTTCTTTGTGTAAACATAAAAATTGTAAACAGTGAGATACGTTCTGTTATTTTCACATTACATGGAAGTGTAACATTCCAAAGAGACAAAAATCAGTAAGTTTTAATTCTATAGCCTTTCATTCCTTTTTAACAAGAAATATAGCGTCAGTAATGATAGAAACAAGATAAAACAGGTATCGTTAGGTGCAATTGTTATGACATTGTGCTTCAAATACGTTTTCCATAACATTTGTATGTATATGTATGTTGCATCGAAGCTAGTATATCGTGAAAGACAATACTAGATTGAAAGTTTGATTAAATA
This sequence comes from Deroplatys truncata, assembly GCA_030765065.1. Lineage (NCBI taxonomy): Eukaryota > Metazoa > Arthropoda > Insecta > Mantodea > Mantidae > Deroplatys > Deroplatys truncata. The sequence goes on from CM060989.1 coordinate 36,231,013, forward strand.
ATTACAAAATGTGCCGTATACGACTTTTAGTTCTTACGTTTTTACTTTATGTATGAAACTGAATATTTTTTCTAATGTTTTTTTTCTTTTAGAGATTTAAACATTTTAATAGTAGGTTATGTATGTTTTAAATATTTCTAGGAATAAATAATGGCCAACCGCAGCAGAGAGCGAACAGAGAGGAGCTCTTCAGAAGAGCAGTGTGACAGGTGAGATCATATGTAGTAGCAAAATGCACTTTAACTTATTGCACAATAGATAACAACAGCAGTTTTATTTTTATAAATTATACTTATGTTTTAGGATGTAATAGTAGGTACAGAAACTATTTGGAAAGTCCTGGCTTTTCTAAGCTTGTTTTGTATTGCCTAACAAGATCCAGGTAAAGAAAGTGATTCATCAACTGATTGTAAACGGTTGTCAACAGTAATTATGCTGTATGACAAATGCACACAGTTTTAAACAAAAAACCTCCATCCGTTACAGATGTAATGGACAAAAGTTTAAATTCTGTTAGTTCAAACTGCCTCAGCTATGTAAAACACAAAATACATGGCCTTAACACTAGGAGTACCAGGAGTTTTGTACTACCTAAAAGACTAGCACCACTCTGTTTGACCGGTACACCATTCCTAGTTAATTTTCTAATTTTTCAGGTTATATTAAACTTTAACCTTCATTTTAGAGTTAAGCATTGCTTTTTAATGTTTTTATGTTAATAAATCATAAATATTATTCTGGAATAAATTGGAAAATTTAATTTTATCAGAAATACTATCACAAATGTAATAGATTTATTTTCATCAAGAATACTACCATAAATTATGATCCTTCACTGTTCATACCATTAATTACATCTTTATCTTTAATCATAGTTTTACAGTTAACAATTGGTTTTTTAATTGTTTTTACTCTCACTGTCATATTTATCCTGTTGTATAGGGATGTAATTACTATAACCGTTCTCACTCTCAATTTCAAGCTCATCTTCTTCACATAAATTGAGAGAATCTTCCCCTCTGATTCAATGTCAGGCAACAGTTTGAAATATGACAATATTTTGTCATCTTTCAGATGCCTCCATGCTATGTTAGTACAGGTAAAAATGCAATATCATAAACTAATGTGGTATGAGTTTTCAGCCTTTACACATGTTACAGAAACATAAGTGATAAGTAACACTAAATTTTTATTTGTAGAACAACAATGAAAATATTAGTTTTAATACTGTGGAAGCAGGAAAGAGAAAATATATTGCTGGTCAAAGCGATTGGCTCTGGTCCTAAAAGGTAGCAGTGTAAAATTTAGATTTATAATTATATAACATTGTCCTCCACTCATTGGATTGTTATTTCAATTCCAGCACAAAGTCCCTAATCCACATTTCATCAATAGCAACAATATGATGCAAGAATGCTTGATCTTCAATGTTGAATCTTTCTTTTAGCAAGGTTGCAATGTCCAGGCGTTTCTGCTCCCATTCAGCAGTCAAGCAGTGAGGAACTCATCACGCAGAAATTTTTCTCTTCTGTAAATCAGTTCAAATTAGTTCAAATACAGAATACTGACATTGCTGGAACTTCCATGCCTTAAAAAGTTCTTCACATGTTGCATGATGATCTTTTTCAAGACCTTCTGCCACAAGCTTCACACTTCTTTTATCTGTTGATGTTCTCGGCCTTCCTGGTCTTGGGTCATTGTCTATGTTCACACAACCACCAAGAAAATTATTAGCCCAACAAGAAACTATATAGCATAAAATGACCTAATAAATGTGCATTTTTATAATCTAGGATCAAGGATCCATGTTCTTGTTTGAAGAATCTGAAAAGAACATTAAGAAAATTGTTTTTGAAGTAGGTCTTGCAAAACTATAGCATTAACTCTCTTAGTTCTCAGATTATACAAAATTCATAGTAACCCGACTGTATGCACTCATTAACACAAAAAAGGGAAAACTGACCTGTCTCATTCCTAGTTTGGGATATGAATTCTTACTGTAGTGATACCTACTTCCCTGTCAAAAGCACCCCTCCACCAACAAACAACCCTTTCCAGATAAACCATTAAATAGAAATGTGATTTTCATTTTCCTCCAAGAATGTGAGTAAAGGATGTACAAAGTTACTCTTATTTCCCAGTTGAATAGTGAAATTTCTGCTGTTTACTCAATGTAAATGCAAGAAAATGAGTAAATAAAGATGAAAGGGCAAGAAATTTTTTTAAAAAATTTCTAAAAATAAAAGATAGCATAAAATGACCTAATAAATGTGCATTTTTATAATCTAGGATCGAGGATTTGTATACACATTAGCAATGCTTATGATGTAACAGTTAAAAGGCAACATGTCATCAAAATCCACCCCTGCTCATAAGTAATTTTCAGGATAATTAACTTTTAAGAGATTGAATATAGAATAAGGGGCGGCGCCGTGTCCGAGTGATTAGACTGCTGGGCTCTCACCGAGGGGCCCGGTTTCAATCCCAGGGACCTGCATGTGGGATTTGTGGTCGACAAAGCGGTGTCTGGGCAGGTTTTCTCCGGGTTCTCCAGTTTCCCCCGCCATTCATTCCACCAACTGCTCCATCATCACCTTTCCTTTCATCCATTTCACCATCATTTCATTTCATCTACTTCCTTCCTCCCATACCAGGCATCGGGCTGATCACCCATCCTGGTTATTCTGTCTGATCCATGAGTGTCTGCTCCTCGATGGGCCTCTGACCCCAGGCACCCGCCTGTAAGTCCTGGGCGTTGTAAGTCCTACATAAGAGGAGGTTAAACATAGAAAGAAGAAGAATATAGAATAAAATAGAGTTTGAGTGCCACACTCATGATAAAAATCATAAAAAGTTTATTTTTTGACCAAATTAGTGGCTAAACCCATGCTTTCTATTTTTTACTAATTAGGACTTTCTTTGATAGTATCTACAAGCAGAACCCATAGCTCTGCTTGTTTTATTGCTTGAATAAAAGTGAGCAAATTTCTAGAGTAGTTATTCAGGAACAGTGGAGCAGAGCTTCATATGAATGAGAAGTTACTCCATTTCGTATGAATAAAAGTTGCAAGCAATCAACGCCTAGCTTGCTCCGCGATCTTGAGCGATTAACCTGGCCACTCACATATGACTTCATAATCTAATGTCTTCCAACTTGAAATGTGTAAACCACAGTTATTACCCATAAACACGACAGGAGCTTTGCTGCCATATGCACGAATCGTGTACAGATCCAGGCCAAGACACATCTACACATGTAGCTTGAACATTGATACTTGCCACCCCTTTTGTATTAATATATTCATCTCCATGCTTGCTAGGATTTTGTATTAACTTATATGTACAATCTACAGATCCAATAGCAGCAGGAAATCTGTACTTTTATTACCTTTCTCAGCTTCAAGAGTATCAGCACTAATGGGAAATTGCATCTATAGGTTTGTCTTTGTTAACATGGCATTCATTAACTCCGTAAATACTAGATGCTCTGATCCACTCCTATGTTTTCCCCGTCTCTGCATTGAAAACCTGCACCACCTACAAAATGCAGAAATATTTGCATTTTTTCTTCGTATAGAGCTCTGCCCCATCTTTCATTGGAGTCTTCCAAAAAATGCTGGGCTAGCCATGGAACATTCTACGATCAAACCAATAAAGCTCTTTATAGTTAACAAAACTAGGTTCTCTCAGGAGTTTGTAGACTTTTCTAGGCTATACCATAAACATTGAGGCAGTGTTTTTAACACTTAAATGATTTCAGACTAATTATATAATATGTAAATTCAATAACAGCCCGTCTTGAAGCAATATGTGTATGTAATAATTTGTAAAATGTATATAACAGTCATTGCATATGCTTGTATTATTGTATCCATGTGTAATAATGTTACGTGAATATATTACGTAATTAATAATGTAGGAGCTGTGAGAATATTAGGTTAAAAGTTGCTAACAATGAGGTAACCTTGAGGCAATAATGAATTAGAAAGTTTAAAAGTTACTTGTGATTCTTGGAAGCAATAATGTAATTTTAGTGACAGTGTAAAAATAGCCAATCAACAACCAGAAAAAGCTTTAGTTAAATGAAGGTATTCTATTGGATTAGGAATAGCCAATCAGAGACTTGAAATATAGAAATTTACAAGTTTAGGCGGTTGAAATCAGTTCAGTTGGTTGCAAACAGCGTTACTAACCAGACGCAAAAAGTGTCCTCAAGAAATATATGTATTCGTGTGAGACGAAAATAGTTTTACATGTTAAAAAGTGCAAGTAATTAATTAAAGAATCTCACAGCTCTCTATATCAGTGAAGTGTTATTTAAATCGTATCAAGTATTAATAAAAGCAGTGAAGTAAAATTATAATCTGTGTAAGCCTACATTCTTAGTCATACCACAACCCTGCTAAGACATCCATGTCTCTAATAATAATACTGATGGAGCCAAGGCAAACATCAATATATAACATTTAAAGAAACAGTTAAATTACGAAGGTAATATTTTTTTTTTAAACTTGCGTCAAAAGCCACCGGAAAGAACATTTTTGGGGCAAAGGCTACCGGAAAGCGGGTACCATGTGTGCGGTTGCAACTACTTCAAGTTCGGCTCCCCAACAGTTCAAATACGATACAACTCCTTCTAAAATACTCCTTTCTCAACATACACTCTTGCTATTTCATATTTTCAGCATTTACTTCTTAACCTAAGTAACCTACTGCTGTAACTCCAAAATTTACTAGCAATTACTCTGCCTAGTGAGAATAATGCATATTTTATTCATACTACAATCAAGTAAATTCTCTGCAACTGAGTAGTAAGCAAACTAGTGCTCCATTTGGAGAAATGGCTCTCAAACTAAGCAAAAATGCCAGATTTTATTCATGCCAATGCGAGTAACTGCTCCAGAATTGGAAGCCAAAAGGAATTGCTCATTTTTTTATTCATATTAACCATTATCTGCAGATTCTACTTTGTGTAGCTCCATCTCTTATTTTCTTACTGTTTTTCACTCTCTCTTTGTGTCTTTCTCTTTTACTTTCTCCCACTATCTTCCTTTCCATTCTATCTTCTATTCTCTTTCTCTCCCTCTCTGTCACCTTCTTTCCATCTATCTCTACCCATCATTGTGCAACGTAATTCCATGTGATGTTTTGAAAACTGCCAATAAATCTGCTTTTTCTAGGTGTTAATAAAAATTAAAACATAAGAAAAGGTGTAACAGTACATATATAGGGAATGCAGCCTAATTCAGGTTACTAAAAACCAAAGATGATTGATGCAACATATCTGGGCAGTCAGTATTCTAACTTGTGCCACTAGATATATAACCAGAGAAATCATCAGACAACCTATTTACAAAAGACACACTATTTCAGTCTTCTGCTAGTATAAAGTTTCACTGTCATATATACTGCTCTGTAATATTATTTTCTTCGGTGCAGAGGTTTGATCATCACCTTCCTTCTCCGTCATAATCACTGAATACCTATAATCTGGATGCATCTTAAGTCTTAAATTAAGCCCTGAACCATGCTATGGACTTGGTTTATGTAACATGTGTATGTTATTAAGTGTTGCAAATCACTGTACTGTAATACAGGGTGAGCCAAAAAACTATGAACCGGCTGTGCAGTGTTTTTCCTGTCTGTGTCCTCGGCGCTTGCCGCTGTCTGCCACTATCATAGAAAGGTGAGGATGAAACCATACATTTTTAAAACTACTTTTAAAGGCTTTACTTACCAACTTTATGAAAGGAAATGCTGAAACTGGCCACCATCGTTGTCCATACATGTTTTGGCACCATCACTCGCCGTAGTTCACATTGAGAAATGCTGGCAATTTCCTGGCAGATATTTTGTGTGGCCTTGTCTTCTATACTTTGTTTTAAGTTACCCCAGAGATAGAAATTGCAGAGGGTTAGGTTGGGGGTCCGAGCGGGCCACAAATCTATACTAATAATTCTGTCCTCAAACATACTTTTAATTGTTCTCATCGGATTATTGGCCGTATAAGCTGTTGCAGAGTCTTGTTGAAAAAAGGCAACATCACGCTCTCTGGCTGTTAATTCTCTAAAAAGAAGTAGGGCAAAGTATGGGCTTCAACTGTTGACTCGAAAAAAATTGGCAAGTGATGAATAGTTTCCTAAAGAGGTGCCAAATATGTATGGACAACATCGGTCGACTTTTTCAGCATCTCCTTTCATAAAGTTGGTAAGTAAAGCCTTTAAAAGTAGTTTTAAAAATGTTGTATGGTTTCATCCGTGTCTTTCTATGATAACGGCAGACTGCAACGAGTGCCAAGGATGTGGACAGGAAAAACACTGCGCAGCCAGTTCATAGTTTTTTGGCTCTCCCTGTATATACTGCTCTGTAATAGTTTTTTCTTTGGTGCAGAGGTTTGGCCATCACCTTCCTTCACTGAATACCTATAACCTGGATGCACCTAATTAAGCAGTGAACCATACTATGGACTTAGTTTATATAACATGTGTATGTTATTAAACCTAGCAAATCACTGTACTGTAATAGTATAAAGAACAACTTATAGTTGCATTTTTAATATGATTTCGGCGTACTTACCTAAACCAAACAATTAAAATTTCTTGGTTCTCTTCTTTCTCTAAAAATAAAACCCCACTCAAACCTACAATGCTTATACCAAAAATTGCAAAAACAGTTCAAATTTCTAATTAACTGCAAAGCTAAGACTTCATAATTAATAGTAGCCTAATAACCTAACCTAATAATAATTAATAATTAAATGCTTGTATAACTAGCCTGATTAATATAATTATAACTAATCTAATATTATATATATAATAAGATAAAATTAATATTATAATCAATGCGTCAGTTGGTGACTAAATGATTGCTACACAAAATAATAGCATGATGACTAAATGGTCGACATGCAAAGCACAAACACCTCTGAATATAAAAGCAGGATAGCAATGTAACAAATACAGTATAACTAACCTTCCCAATACCTGTAACGGGTGCATATTTGTAGAGGAGTTGCCAGTTATGAATGGAACCCAACAACCCAAATATCAGATTCATGACTTCTCATAATGGTGGAAAAATGTCAAAATTGCACTTTAGTAACCTCTTACATATTGTAACCTCTATATTTGTGTCTCTTTCATATGCTTGCAATGCAATTGGAGCTAAACAGTTTCATATAGTAGTGGTTTATGTACACAAGTAACAGTAACATTTTTTAGGAAAAATCTTATGTGAAGAATTCATATGACTTTCTCTACTCCCTCGTATAAAGTATTCTTACAAAAGCTTTTACTTCTACCTACTTCTAATCCAGTAAACTTTCATGAATACATAGATGTAAGAAGTATACAGTAGGCTAAAGCAAGATTTTTAAAAAGTGGGTCGCTATTTGATGACTTTGAAATTCCTTGCAAAAGCAAAGAAAGAAAAAAAACGAATAGTGACTTACTACTTGAAAGAACTATAAATATTTGACAATTCAAACAAATAACTTTTCCGAAATGGTTAACGCCATATAAAAAAACATTGACATAAGTTGTGTCCTTTAACAAGATCTACTTTTGTTGTGTAGTAAAATTTTGTATATCGCTTATGGTTTACCATTTATACAAAGGCCATTGAGAATAAAGAGAACTTCACAGGCTATTCACAGAAACTTCAAGATATATGTTTTATTTGTCATGCAAATATCTTAAAAATATAGTCATGCTGTTCACAGTCACGTATTGTTTTTCTAAAACAATTTTTATTTGGGGACCTCAAAACGTGTATTTCCAATGAAATCTATGTCAACTTTTTGAGTGGAATGCAATGCTTCCTCTACGTACTATAATTTAATAATAGAGAAAAATGGAAATAGAATCATGATTCTGTGAACCATTAGAACCCAAACCACCTTTGCAGCAAGTAATTAAGATGCCATATAGCCTATTTCCTAAGTGTGACCAAGATATATTATCTTACTAAGTTTCATAACAGTTTATTTGACTATTCTTATATGTAAAGTGTGCAGACACACACTGACCTCAGATGTCCAACCTTGTTAAAGCATATTTTGTATTAGTTGATACAAAGCTTTGGCTTTTCTATGGACAGTAAATGCTTGCTCTACTAATTTTATACAATGAGTACAACCAAGCATATCAACAGCAACAACTGTGACCTGCAGGAAATACTGTCAGATTACTACAGAGAATAAATTTTGAATTGCACTTCAGGCTTCATAAATTGATGCTAGATAAATTTAACCAAAAAGTATTAATTTCTCTTATCGTGGATTAGCAATACTCTTTTATTAGCCTCCATACTCAGTTTGCATTATTACATAAATAATACATCTGCTAAAGGTGATGATGCATTCTTTCAATGAGCTCCGAATTTTCATTTGTAAATCAACAGTCCACCATGGAGTACTGGTAATCATGTTAACCTCTAGTTCCCACAGTTGGGGGTTCAAACCTGACAGAGGGCAATGAATTTTTTCCAGCTGTAAAAGTTCTTGACATAGCTTCCTTGGAAATGGAAGGCCATTGTTGTCGTGTAATGTAAACAGCTGGACTGTAGGGTTTTAACGAGTTCTACATTTTTTGTGTAGAAAAATTTTGTCTGTCTCTTATGGTTTACCGGTTATGCAAAAGCCGTTCAGAAAGAAGGGGACTTTAGGGGACATTCCCAGAAAATTCAAGATAGACATTTTATTTGTCATGAAAATATCTTAAATGTATGATATTTTAATCAAAATCATTACAGACATTTTTGAGAAAATCAAAATTTTCGAAAAATGTTCTGTGTAAAGGGTAGTCTGGGACGGGGGATTTTCTTGAAAATCTTTGAAAGATATGAAATTAAATACCAAGTTTGGTATTATCCGACTTTTCATTTTTGAGTTATGCTGTTCAAGACATACAAACGGACCTTTTTGTAAAATTACTTTTTTGGATTCAGGGGGCCTCAAATCATGTATTTCAGTGAAATTTTGGTATCGAAATTTTGCATGAAATGCAATACTTTCCCTATTTACTATACCTAGTAGAGAAAGTAAAAATACACTGGCAGGTATTACTTAATGGAGTTATGTTTGAGTTTGTTTAATAACTTGCCTAATAATGAACAAATATTGTTACTAACAAAGGATAAAAAGGAATTAAAAAGTGGCTTTCTAACAATTTATACATATAAAGATACAAAGGTTGGGGACACCTGGCATGCCATGATCTACAGAGATCTAGTGCAGTTATCACCTCCCAGGAGGAAAACATGAAGTGACGGAATCATACAGGAGGCTACAGGCCACAGAGACTCGCGGAAGTCCCTAATATTTCCTGCTCGAAGACCCGTCCCACTACTGCAGCTGCTCATAGAGGGCCATGAACGACTAGTTCAACCAAGCAAGCATCCGCGGCATCTGTCCGGCACCGCCTCACGCCACGAAACCTTGAAGCACACCTGAAACATGAGATGCAAACGGAATGAAAGGGAAATAATGGAAAGGAAATCGTGGTGCATCAGAAACTTCTCCAGTGTGGTCCTCCGTGGTGTAGTGGTTACCATGCTAGCCTCTAGTTCCCGAGGGCGATGGATTTTTTCGGCCTAAAAATCCTTAGCATGGCTTCCTTCGGAAGGGAAGTAAAGCCGGTGGTTCCGTGTCGTAGCTTTACGGCACGTAAAAGAGCCTCAAGCCTGATAAAGAGGCCTCTGAGCAAAATTACCGGTTTCTCACGCCCAATATATAGGGTGATTTATAAAGAACTGACACATTTCTTTCTTTAATTATTCTGTGTAGCGAATCGGAAAACTTCTGAATGCGATGTGAGTATGTGAACTTGTTTTCCAGCACTTATTCTAGAGTGATTTATGAAGAACCGATACATTTCTATTTTTAATTATTGTGTTAGAAATTCACTCAATGCCCCCAATTTTAAAACCAAATTAAGCAGAATGTTCTGGAGTATCGATTACCTGTCACTAGATGCGCAGATGTTCACGTTTTATTCGTAATTGTTAGGTTTATTGTCGGACTGTTTTTGAGATTTTGTTCTGGTCAACGTGAAAATGTAGTACACATTAAATGAATGACTCTTCCTTGTAAAGCAATACTGGATTACGAATTCAATTACAGCTACTCAAAGGGCATACCAGAGAGAATTTGGTGTTCGGAATCCTCCCCAAAGAAACACATTACTGGAACTGGTAAACAAATTGGAAACAACTGGATCTCTGGTAAGTGAAAAGGGCAAAACTCGTTCATCTAGGTTTCCCACGGTTGTTGACGTAAGAGCACGCCTGGATCAGTCACCCAAAAAATCATTAAGACGTTTGTCGCAGGACACATGGTACAGCTACTCAATGTGTCAGAGAGCTGTGAAAAGTGCAGGCCTAAAGCCGTATAGGATTACGGTTGTCCATGAGTTACAGGAACCAGATAAGGATAGACGACTGAATTATTGTCGTTGGTTTCAGGCGTTCATTGTGCAAAGTCCTGCCATATTGTCCATCACATGGTTCACAGGTGAAGCATGGTTCCATTTATCCGGCTATGTGAACTCAATTGGGCCAGCAAAAATCCACATGTTATTCATGAAGCACCTATGCACCCGGTTAAAATCGGAGTTTGGTGCGCAATATCCGCGCACAGAATAGTGGACCAATTTTTTTTTTATATATAACAATATGAACACTGCAGAGTACCGACGGATTTTCATGGAGTTTGCTGAGCACCTAGACGATGTAGAGCTGAGTCAAGAATATTTTCAGCAGGACGGCGCTACATGCCATACATCAAATGAATCCATGACACTAATTGCAAGTTTCTTTGACGACCGGACAATTTGCAAGATCCTGTGGCCACCGAGATCTCCTATGGGATTACTTAAAAGACTGGGTTTATGCCACACGTCCCCAGACATTGGACGATCTGAAGCACATTACATAGGAGATTCAAGCTATTGAATGAACGACGTGTTGAGTTGTGCCTTATGCAGGATGGAGGACATTTTCAACATTTGCTATAGAGGTAAATAATCTCTCAACATTCCTCTGCATTTCAGGTATAATAAGTTATCGCTAGCATAACTCGTTTTGAAACAATTAAAGAAATAAATGTGTTACTCTTCATAAATCACCCTGTAGAATGGGACGCTAACGGTCATAGCAGTTAAAGAGCTCCATAAATAAAACTAAAAAAAAACTCTCCAGCATTCGCCGACCGACCAGAGAAAACCATGAAAAACCCAAGGTCAGGGAATCGAACCCGGGGTTTTTATTAAAGTAGGTTTTTAGTGTTTATTAACATTAAAATCCATATTTATGAATTTTGGCAGTTTTCTTTCTTTTTTCACAGATGGGTATCCTTAAGTGAGATTATGTAAACGTTCCTCTCACCCTTTGCTGTATTTAAATACTTTATAATTATTATAGTTAAAACTCCTTAGTCCTTATATGTGATTTAGACACGTTTCATGATGAATAGTGCTTAATGCTTTCTCTTTTTTAAATTGAAATGGCAAATTTGTATTAAACAACAAACTGCGCATATTTTTACTTTCTCTACTACGTATATATATATATATATATATATATATATATATATATATATATATTAGTAAGTAGGGGAAGTACTGTATTTCACCCAAAAATTCGATACCAAGTTTTCACCGGAAATATATGTTTGGAGGCCCCCTGAATCCCAAAAAAGCATTTTTGTAAACATGTCCGTGTGTCTGTGTCTGTAAACAGCATAACTCAGAAACGAACAGTCGGATAAACACCAATCTTGGTATTTAGGTTCAGTATCTTTCAGAGATGCAACACGAAGGTTTTCAAGAAAATCCCCCCACCCCAGATTACCCTTTACATGGAACATTTTTCGAAAATTTTAATGTTCTCAGAAATGGCTCTAACGATTTTGATTAAAATATCATATGTCCTGGACATGCAATGAGAATGGACTGTGCCACATAGCAGCCAGCTCTTAAAATATTTGACTATCGCTTAAACCCTACCATATTCCCCTTGCACCTACAAGAAAATTAGCAATAAGATTAACATCTCGATTAACATGAAGCATATGGCGAATAAGCGTTTGTACAAGAGTAAAGAAAGTCATGTGAGTGTAACACATCAGATTTTTCATATTGTTTTTGGAAGTAATATGACGAATTGGAGTGCTTTACAAAGGAAAAATATCCCTGCTGAAGGCAGAGCCCAATAAATGAAATTTACGTCACAGCCGATAAGGTTGTGTGCTAGAGTATCGGCGCTCGGCTTCGCCCGGGCGTTTGCATCTCAAAACTGAGAAAGAATCAAAGAACAGAAAAGCGACGTTTCACATGTACTATCAGTAGTAAACAGAAACGTTTAATCTTAGCTGATTCATGCGATCAGGTCCAATATAGCGAATTAAAACCGGAAAGTAGCATAATAGTGCATCCGTAATAAGTGATGAAGACGATGTTGTTATCCGGCTCTTCGCAACATAAAAGGAGATTTCATAGCGCCAGTGCAACGCAATTGAGCAGTTCCGCTGGTTCGACACGGCGAAACGACCGTGCAAATCGAAGTGCAAGTCTTAATAGCGTGTACAGATTCAGAACCAGGTAACAGTTCATAATGCAGTAACCTAACAGAGCATGTGGTAGCGTGGCCGAGCGGTCTAAGGCGCTGGTTTAAGGCACCAGTCTCTTCGGAGGCGTGGGTTCGAATCCCACCGCTGCCAGTACTTTTTTTTTATTGCAGAAATTTGTTATTCAACATTACATTATTGAAAATATGTCCGAAGTCTTAGAATTAGATACCTGCGGCCTTATTTATTTTGATATTAGAATGGCATTTCGCATGGGTTCGTAGCGATTATTTATTGACTTATCTTTATTTTTTTATTTATTTAAATTCCCCGTTCGATTTCAGTACAGAAATATTGGCTTCTCAACAATACAATTATTAGTACCAAAAGAATAGGTCTAATTAGATGTAATACACAAATCCTAATTTCTTACATAAGTAGGCACCTAAACTAAATTTTGGAATTGTAACACGGTATATTCTATAACAAAGCTTATAAACTAATTCATTTCTAGATATTCTTCCACTGAATTAGGAATTTTTTCAAATCTTTTTTGAAGACTATTAATACAATAACATATAAAATATAAAAGTAAAAACCAAAAAAGAATCATAATGGTCACTATAGTACATAATGAAAAGTTTTGATACAAATACAATTGAAACGTGAAATCTGTAGATATTATTCATATAAATACACGTATAATAACAAAGGATTAAATACAAGTCTGCTATCTTACAGCTAACAATGATATTCGAAATATGGAGAAAAATTCTTGAGTACTATAGAAACTATGACTTATTAGAAATCTTTTTGCATCTCTTCTGATTTTTTTTTTTTTATCCTTACATTTTATTTTCTCAGTTATGTGTGATTACCTTTATGTAAAATGGAGTTAACTCTTTTAGTAAATCTGGAACCTTGTAAATGTATTTTATTGCTGTTCCTTGTTTTATGATCATGTACTGTATTATTCATCCAAAAATCTTGAATGTTGTTATTTATGAAACAAGCAGTTTCTAAAATATATAAGCAGGGTAAGGTTAGTATGTTGTTTTCCTTAAAATAGGTTTTACAGTGAGTGATGTTATTTATACTAAACATCTTTCTTATTATTTTCTTTTGCGCTACCAAAAGAGTTTTTATTTCCGTGGAAGAACCCCATATGAAAATTCCATAAGCAAGAGCAGATTCTACATAAGAAAAATATATCATTTTTAGTGTCTGTATATTACAAATATTTTTTAATTCATATATCATATAGTGTGCTTTATTAATTTTTGAAGTAACGTTATGAATATGCTGTTTCCAGGTTAAGAATTTATCAATTGTTACCCCCAAAAATTTGATCTCATGGACATAAAGTATTTCATCATTATTATATGTAATTTTAGGTGCTACACTTGTGCCACTTCTACCAGATATGCTATTTGCATGCAGTGCGATTTTTTAGTATTATGCATCAGCTTGTTGGAGCAGAGCCATTGGATCATATTTGTCTTTAGAGTATCTGCTTGACTTTGCAATTCTAAATAACTACATCGCTGAATTATAATGTTAGTATCATCTGCATATAATATGGTTTCAGCATGTGGAATATTTAATGGCAAGTCATTTGTATAAATTATGAAAAGTAGAGGTCCAAGAATAGAACCTTATTTCCAAATTAAAACAAATAATGGAAATAAATTGCCTGATAAGTAATTTTATTCAATTCGACTGTTTCAAAATTTCAAAAATCATTATTTTATCAGGTCAGTTTAAAAACTCTACCCATAGCTACCTAGTAGGTGGAATTGTTTTCCACCCAGAAATATGTTTCCAAGAATTCACCAAAAATACATGTTTTGAGGCCCCTGAATAAAAGAAATTAGAGAAAGGTCCATGTGTGTGTGTGTGTATCAGCAGCATAACTCAAAAAAACAAAAGGATGGATAAACAGGAAACTTGGTATTTAAGTACAGCATTATCCAAGGATGTGGCACAATGATTTTCAAGAAAATGTTCCCAGCTCAAACCATCCTTTACATGCAAAATTTCCGTTTAATTCAATTTTCTGAAAAATAGCTCTTAACATTTTTTATTAAAATACCATACGTTTAAGATATTTGCATCATGCCCGTACCCAGAAAAAAAATTCGGGAAGGGTTTTCCACAAGTAGATTTAAACTTAACAGTACTCCACACAGTTACCATGTACCTACTCCATATTATATAGACGTTACATGGATAAGAAAATTGCTTGGAGATATTATATAGACAAGAAAAACTCGCCAGAATGAGAATATTGCACCTTACAGCATAAAACATGGAGACTGCTTCGAAAACCGGAATGTATGGTCACCTTACCTATGTAAGGCGACGATATTGTGTCCCTTTTTCTTGTAAATGTGCTTCTAGCAATAGACTTACTGTTATCTAACGACATTTTACATATGAATTTAAATAAATAAAACTGTCAGAAGTTTGGGGGGGGGGGTTGAACCCTAAAAAAAAACTCTAAATACGACCCTGATTTGCATGACATATAAAATATATCATTTGGATTTCTCAAAATAGTCTGTGAATTCCTCTTCATTCTGAATGACTTTTGTATAATTGGTAAACTGTAAGAGATAGGCAACTTACTACAGAAAAATGTAGATCTTGTTAGAGCACAAAAGTTTATGTAAAATAAATTTTTTTTGCAGGTTAACCATTTCTGGGATATTCTTTGATATTGGTTTGAATTTTTAAGCATGAAATTTCAAAACCATCACATATTGATTTTGTTTTATAAAAATTTGACTATTTCTGTATCCTTTATACCTACAAAGAGTGTTTATCTCTGTAAACAAAATGTAAATACCTACAAAAATAAGCTTTTATAAGAGTAGTTTGTAGAAGAGTAGAGAAAGTCATGTGAATGCAACGCATCAGGGGCCTGTTTCATAAAGCTTTTACACTAATATTATTAGTAAGAAAGCAATAATATTAGCTAATAATATTACCATTCCACTCCATAGACTTACAGTTAATAATATTAGTTATTTCCAGATGAATAATACAATAAATACATGATCATAAAACAAGGAACAGCAATAAAATACATTTACGAGGTTCCAGATTTACTAAAAGAGTTAACTCCATATTACATAAAGGTATTCACATGTACAACTTAATCACTGAGAAAATAAAATGTAAGGATAAGAAATTCAGAAGAGATGTAAAAAGATTCCTAATAAGTCATAGTTTCTGTAATATTCAAGAATTTTTTCAATATTTCAGATGTCATTGTTAGCTGTAAGATTGCAGACTTGCATTTAACCCTTTGTTACTATATGCGTATTTATATGAATAATATCTACAGATTTCACTGTTTAATTGTATTTGTACCAAAACTTCATTATGTACTGTAGTGACCATTATGATTGTATTTTTCCTGTAATTTTCTCTTCTGGTTCTTACGTTTATATTTTTTGTATTATTGTATTAATCAGGGCCGTATTTAGAGGGGTGTTTCTAGGGTTCAAACCTCTCCCCCCCCCCAAAACTTCTGACAGTTTTATTTATTTAAATTCATAGCAAACCAATATTAGATCTATTGCTAGTAGCACATTTACAAGAAAAGGGGAAACTTAATATCGTCAACTTACATAGCTAAGGTGACCATACATTCCGGTTTTCAAAGCAGTGTCCATGTATTCGGCTGTAAGGTGGAATTTCCTCATTCTGGTGAGTTTTTCTTGTCTATATAAAGTCTCCAAGCAATTTTCTTATTCATGTAACGCCTATATACTATGGAGTAGGTACATGGTAACTGTGTGGTGTACTGTTAAGTTTAGATCTACTTGTGGAAAGCCCTCCCCGAAATTTTTTTCTGGGTATGGGCATGGTATTAATCAATCTATTTTATCCAGTATATTGTATAGGATATACAGATTCTTATTGTATTCTGTTTTAACTTCATTTTTACTATGTTAGTACTTTATTTGTTTAAGACTCTGTTACCATATTTCCTATCATATACACATAAATTTTGACAAAACCATGAAGTTGTAAAATGTTTCTAATGGTGAATAAAGACTTACTTACTTATCAGTGTATTACCTACGTAATAATATTAATACCTTTTATTAATAGTATCATTAAACCTTTTATAAAGTAGCAAGGGTAATAAACCTGACTAATTTTAAAGATTAAAAACAGAAGCACTATTAACAGTGAAGTATTCATCATGATGTAGATTGAGTCACACTTTTTTACACTCACCTTCACTAATTAAAAGTTATATAAAACAGAAACATTTTCAAGGGCATTTGTCCTCAGCGACGATGAGGACGAATGCCCTTGAAAACCTTTCACATCTGACTAATTTTATTAGTGGAAGTTGCTTGAAGTTTGTTGATGTATGGTTGTTCAATAGTAATCACAAAATCAATATCAAGTGTAATCTGACTCAAACGTTGAAAAAGAGATGGCAAATGTTTGCATCCAAGGATAAGCTATAATTGGATGGAATAAACATACAGAGAGAAGTTACGATTAAATGCTGAAACATTTGATTATGTGCTTGAAAGAATAGTTTATGCTTTAGACCATCCATGCAATGTTGCATTGAATACATAAGCAAATTCTTTATCACTTGAAATGAACCCAATTTACACTGCAATATCTGTCACTTTCATACAAGCCTTCCTTTTTGTTTCTTTGGTTACGGCAGGAGAAAACCCTCCAAACAGTTCAGTTTTTAGTTTGAGGGCCTTCTGGAGAAAATATTGTACTTTTTTCAAGCTACGTTCCCATTTTTAATCAAAACCTAAATTTTGTCAACAAAATAACCAAGATGTCCAATATGTAATTAAAAGAGAAACAAAGGAAAGCTGAAAACAAAATACATTTGTAAACAATTAATAATATTAGTGAGGTTATTTTATTAGCTGGCAAAATTTCGTTAACTAATAATTCTTTTCCATGGGTCTTATAATATTAGCTAATGTTATTGTTAGTGAGTTTTATAAAACAGGTCCGAGGTTTCTTTTTACTTTCTCTACTACGTATAGTAAGTAGGGGAAGTATTGTATTCCACCCAAAAATTTGATACCGAGATTTCACCGGAAATATATGTTTTGAGACCCCCTGAATCCAAAAAAAGCATTTTTGGAAACATGCCCGTGTCTGTGTCTGTGTGTCTGTCTGCCTGTGGGTGTGTGTGTGTGTGTGTGTGTGGGTGTTGGTGTGGGTGCGCGTGGGTGTGTGCGCGCGTGGGTGTGCGTGCGTGTGTGCGCGTGCGTGTGCGCGCGCGCGTGTGTGTGTGCGCGCGTGTGTGTGTGTGCGCGCGTGTGCGCGTGTGTGTGGGTGTGTGTGTGTGTGTGTGTGTGTGTGTGTGTGTGTGTGTGTGTGTGTGTGTGTGTGTGTGTGTGAGAGAACAGCATAACTCAGAAACGAACAATCGGATAAACACCAAACTTGGTATATTTAGGTTCACTAACTTCCAGAGATGCGACACGAAGGTTTTCAAGAACATCCTCCTACCCCAGACTACCCTTTACATGGAACATTTTTCGAAAATTTTAATTTTCTCAAAAATGGCTCTAACGATTTTGATATGTTTAAGATACTTTCATGACAAATAAAATGTATATCTTGAATTTTCTGGGAATATCTCCAAAAGTATTCTTCATTGTGAACGCCTTTTGCATAACTGGTAAACCATAAGAGATAGACAAAATTTTACTACACAAAAAATGTAGATCGCATTAAAATACACAATTTATGTCTCATACATTTTGTTTGTTGAGTGAACCATTTTCGAGATATTGCTTGTTATTCCCTTAAATTTTTCAATACTTATTTTCTCAAATGGGAATTAGTTATTCATTTTTTTGTCTTGGATATCCAAAGAGTATTAATCTGTGGCAAAGAGAATGGTACTGCACCTAGCAACCAGCTATTAAGATATATGTCGATGCTTAAAGGCTACTGTATTTCTATATTGCCCTTGCAATTACAAAACAAGGGGAACATAGTACGCCTTAAGCGATAGTCAAATATTTTTAGAACTGGTCGCTATGTGTAAAATGTAATTCTCTTTGCATGTCAAAAGATCGTTTCTACAAATGTTTATCTCGATTAATATGAAATAGATGGAGAATGAGAGTTTGTAAAAATAGTTTGTACAAGAGTAGAGAAAGTCATGTGTATGTAACACATAAGATTTTTTTAATACCCCCAACCCCTATCCAATATGTGCACTCATTTCTGCTAGAATTAATTATGGTATTATTAAGCACAATTTCTTTGTTATGACATTTTTCTGACTTAACTGGTTTTGTTTTGTGAATTGCAGTAGTTCAGATCATGGACTAAGCACTCCAAGAGGAGGAGGCAGTGAGCACAGTCTGTCAACCTTGGCCAGTCATGATGAATGTTTTAAGTCTCAGAAACATGCTGAAACGAGTCTTAATAGGATGGAGGCATATCTTCTGAAGAATCAGTTGACAGATGTCACTCTTATCGCAGGTAACTTTGAAGATTATGAAATAGTTCACTGGAATGTTTGCTTTCCACAATGATACTGAGTGTGACAATCATAACTCATCCTTTTATTGAAAGTAGATTTTTTACTTATTTACTATATTGCTATGATCTGCATGAAATGATAAAAGGTGTATATTAAAGGCAGAGGCTTCAGAATGAAGAAAATATTGGGTGCTGAACAATGGAGAATTTAAATTAAAAATTATTGTTATAATTATCCATAAGAAAAAACAGCACACTTAATATATTGTATAGCATAATTTAAAATATTAATCATTTTTAAAAATAATGAAGCGTTACTTAATGTCCAAAGATTGAAATTAGAATTAATATTATTATTTGGGATATTAAATGTTTTGACAGTGAACAAAGGTCTGTAAAAGGAAGAGGAACCTGCTGGGGAGACACTCATGGAAGGATAGCTAAAGGAGGGGTGTGACAGTGAACAAGAACCCTGATACTAAAACTACTTTAATTGTCTATTTTTTATTCTACTCTTCAGTACAAATTAAAAACATCTATAATTAGTTATGCATACCAGCTGAGGTTACCTTAGGGAAGTGTGGTCCTAATGGCCATGGCTTTGCGCAGAATATGCTCGCATGTCAAACCTAACAAAGAACACCCGAAAGCTAAAGAGAGCAAGATATGCCCAAAATTCCTCTCTTTATACACTTGGGTCAACACTTTCTAGAAAATGCTCCAGTCATTATCCCTGGGTTTAAGCAACCCTCTTTGCTGACAATACATCCAGGAAATGACATATTTTATGTTCCCAATGCTTATTTCTTTGTTTCACCAAAATATGCTATGCTCAAAATTACATGTCACAATACTAATATGTTACATGCAGGCTTATGTACTATTTACCTTAAATGCGTCCATGCTACATAAGTGGACCGAAAGTGACTGAAACAATATATTTAGTGCAGTTTATTTCATCTATAATAACATTTACATGTTGTTGGATTAATAAAAAAGGTT
Organism: Deroplatys truncata; assembly: GCA_030765065.1. Lineage (NCBI taxonomy): Eukaryota > Metazoa > Arthropoda > Insecta > Mantodea > Mantidae > Deroplatys > Deroplatys truncata. Next base: position 36,251,078 of record CM060989.1, read on the forward strand.
ACAATAGAGTAAGATTATATTAATAAATTTCTTAAAAACGATGTACAATTATTTAGCCTATGAATATAAAAACTCCTCAATTGAATAATAGCTATTTGCCGTTAAGAAGTTTCATAAATATTTCTTGAAGCTTTGTTGAGATTTTAAATTTTTAATTGCATAAGTTCTCTTTTTTATTATAAAAGTGAATTCTTTATAGTAAAACCAATTCTCAAACAATTTGCTGTTATGAGGGATTATATGTAATTTAGATTTCTTTGTTGTATCATGACTATGAATTTCTGAATTAATAACAAATGTTTTGATATGTGTTTGCATTTGTACAATAACTTTATATAAATATATACAGGGTAATGGCAAAATGTTTAACTCTCTAAAGTATGGTTTGCAACCAGTGTTGTTTGGCAAGTTAAGTATGATTATAATTATATTTTTTGTGATTTAAATATTTTTATTGCTTCACTACTGTTTTCCCATAGAGCTATTCTGCAGGAAGTGAATGAAATTTTGAAAAATGCACTTAGAGAAATGCTCTAAGACTGGGTTAGCATATATATTTGAAAACTGAGAGAAAATTTAGGAGCTGCTAAAAAGTATCATAATAATAGTATAATTAATCAGGCTGATAACAAATCTAAAGCAATGTGGTTGGCAGTAAAAAACGAGTTGGGGTCAACAAAACAAAAAAATTAAAATATTGTATTAAAAAGTGAAATGGGGGAATTGATGACAAATGCAAAGGAAATTACTCATTCATTTAATGGCTACTTTGTAAATTTTATTAATAAGCTAGTAGCTCCAAGGCAAAATTTAGAGGAGGATGGAAAAACTACCAGCACAGTAAAAAAATAAAACTAGAACAAAACAGCTGGGCTCAGCACTTTCCGCTGAATATCTAGGGGGATTGAAAGAGCCTCAGACCCCAGGTTCCAGCACCCCTGACTACACGTAGGATCAGAAAGGTGTTCTATTTGGCTTTTAAGTTAATTCATTTCTTTTGGTCACATAATACCAAACGTATCTGAGAATGATGGAGATGGAGATGAAGATGAATTTCAGTGGGATAAGTTTCATAACAGAAGTTGGAGACAAACTCAAAAAGCTTTTTTCTCGTTTGAAAAAACAATTTTGCTTAATCTTTTTGATAAATTCTTTTACATTCTTATTAGACACTTGTAAGTAGGTACATATTATTTTTACTTTCTCTGCTACATATAGTAAGTAGAGGAAGTATTGTATTCCACCCAAAAATTTCAGTGGTGAGATTTTACCAGAAATATATGTTTTGAAGCCCCCTGAACCCAAAAGAAGCATTTTTAGAAAATCATGTGTATGTGTTTTTTGTTATATTTATTTATTGACCTCTTTAACTGCAATGGTCCTTAGCATCTCATTCTATATTGGGTATGAAAGACTGGAAATTTTGTTCAGAGGCCTCTGTATCAGGCTTGAGGTTCTTTTACGTGCCATAATTCTATGACACAGAACCAGCAGCTTTACTTCCCTTCCAAAGGAAGCCTTGCTAAGGATTTCTACACCTGAAAAAATCCATCGCCCTCTGCTGGGTTTGAACCTGCGACCTCAGGAACTAGAGGCTAGCATGCTACCACTAGACCATGGAGTATGACTCTGCGTGCATGTGAGAGAGAGAGAGAGAGAGAGAGAGAGAGAGAGAGAGAGAGAGAGAGACCCCCTAACAATCCTGAGTAAAATGCCATATATTAAAGATATTTACATGTCAAATAAAATGTATGTCTTGAATTTTCTATGAACAGCTTCTGAAGTTCTCTGCGTTCGGAATCATGTGTAACTGATAAATGTTAACTGATAGATGAAAACAAAGTACACAAAAAATGTAGAATCTTTAAAACATACAATTTATTTAAATACCTTTTTTGTGGCATCAACCATTTCAGAGATATCCATTATTAATTGTTCAATACTTAGCCATTCTTTTAAAGTCCTGTTGCTTTTCAGTTGTTTCTCGCGATGTCATGGAAAGGGTACGTAATTTTTAGGCCAGCTTATGGCATCCCGTTCTTAAACATTTGATTGTCGCTATTCCCTTGTATCTATAAAGAAATGTGTAATGTAGCTATTTCTGGAAAGGTTTCCCTCAATTAAAATGAGGTGTATAGGGAAATAAACTTTCGTAAGAATAATTTGTATACCCACTAATAAGTAATAGAGGGTAGAGAAAGTCATGTGAATATAGCAAATATTTTTTTTTTCTATTGAGTACAACTGGAATTATTACTTTAAAACAATTTCCAAAAGGCACACATATTTTCGTGGTGAAAAAGTAAGCAAAATCAATCTGAATAAACCAGAAATCAGGATTAATGAGAGCTAGCTAAATGAGGTTCTTGTGTAATAAAATTGGCAGTTAGACAAATTGACCTAAGTAGAATTTATAACACACACTTAAGTCATGCCATTTGCAGCTTAAATAGAAAGTCTTAATGAAAATTATACTGTGTGTTTCCACTGCCAATAGGTTCCCGTCACATTCCTGCTCATCGTCTGGTGTTAAGTGCTGGTTCAGAGTACTTTGCTGCTATGTTCACCAGTGATCTGCGTGAGGCAACACAAAGTGAAGTTGAGCTTCAGGATGTGGATGGTGAAGCCCTCTGGACTTTGGTACATTACTGCTATACTGGTGAGTAGCAGCAATATGCATCAGTGTATTTGACTCCAACTACAGAAGTTGTTTCTGATCTCTGGTAACAAATTCTCTTTCAGTTTTTGCCATAGGAAATTCCATTAACGTACCACTTATGCTCAATTGGTTGTCCCTTCGTTATAGCTATAGCTCTGCACCTTCATTTCCATTGCAGAAGGCTTTTACGGAGTACAATAATGTCCAGCTGTCCCCACCCTCTTTACAAGCTTGCCATCTATAAAACGTGGATGCCTGTTTCCCAAAGTTCTCTTCAGGAGTCCAGATGCACAAAAATTCATAGATGATGCATCAGGCAACTTACGAGAATGTTGCTGAAAGGAATAGCATGTATTTCTGTTTCTTGCTCCATTCTCTCTAGAAAATTGACACTCGAACCTGATGTGTTGACTGGAAGATTTATCCTGGTGCACCCAGACCTTTTTTGTGTCTGTTTCCATACAGAGTCATTGAGGTAAATTGGGGCCAGAACTTCCTCCTGGTAGTACTGGGAGTTGATTTTGAACTGTTTAGCAACTCAGCAAATTGTCAATTTACCGTTGTAACAATATCCGGCATTAATCATAAATCCATTGGTAAAAGTTTCTTTACATTTAGAGTTCCATTTTTTAAAAATTTTCTCTGTTTTTGGGTGGTAGTAAATTGCACAGAGTTTGTTGCAGTCACTTAGGCGTATGCGTAATCCAATGTCGCCACAAACTTCCAACTTTCTCTTGCCAGGTGATCCTCATACAGTTTTCTACCGTTTATGCAACGTTCTGAAATGTGACACGGCAATTTGTGAACTCTGTCTGTATTACTCTTTTCCAAGTTCAAATCCCTGTTGATTACGGTGTTGACAGTTTTTTAATTATGCCGGTAATGAAGACATTGAACACATAGTATTTAAGTGCCAAGGAACAGAAAATTGGAGAAAAGAATTTTTTAATAAGAAGTGGTTGAAGGGGGATAGAAATACATTTATAATTGAAATGATATGCAAGGACGCTAGAAGCATTGGACAGTTTTTGTGTAAAGTAAAAAATAAATGGCTTTGGACAGTGGAAAGAGAAAAGTAAGAGGTAGTGCATCTTACTAATTGGGACTGCCTGACAGCCAGTTGTACAGTGCATACCATCCTTATTGTTATCCCTATTGTTGTCCCTACTCAGCGACAGTGGTCATTGAAATACACTTAAGTAAACATACACATTTTACAACATAGGCAGACCATTGTTGTATGTAGATGGTTGTGTAGTAGCATCTGTACTGTACTGAACCTGAGTCTTTAGGAAACTATCTATCACTCGCTGTAGTTCACGTTGAGAAATTTCCTGGCGGATATTTTGTTTTAATTCTTCCAGGATGTGTGGGTTTGTCTTGTGCAGTTTATGTTTTAAGTTACCCCGGAGGGGTATTTTATGAACAATATTACCAGCTGCACTGTGTTTTTCCACTGGGCATGTGGAAATATGATAACGCACTAACTGCTATAAACAAAGTCACGCTGTTGTAGTTTTGATGTGCAGTGTGAAGTACAGTTTTGAGCTGACGGTGATGTGATGTGGTTCAGTTATTACGAGTTATTTATTATTTTGTCCTGTTCTTAGCCACAAAGTATATTATGGCTCAGTGTATGTTTTCTACTGCACGGTGTGTATTTATTTATTATTCGTATGTGTTAACTCGGTCAGCTCGCCAAGTGAAAGTACAATTTGCAGAAAGATTTCCAGGTGTAGAAGTTCCAGGTCGTACAACAATCTATGAACTTTACAGTAAATTTCAGGCCACAGGAAGCGTTCAGGCTAAGAAATCTAAAAGATGGCATTCAGTTCTTACCAAAGAAGTAGGTGACATTGGTCATCGTTTGGAAAACTCCCCCCAAAAATCCCATGATGGATAGTTTCCTAAAGAGGAGCCAAAAATGTATGGACAACAATGATGGTGAGTTTCAGCATTTCCTTTCTTAAAGTTGGTAAGTAAAGCCTTTAAAAGTAGTTTTAAAAATGTTTTATGGTTTCATCCGCGCTTTTCTGTAATAGCAGCAGACGGCAACGAATACCGAGGGCGCAGACAGGAAAAACACTGCACAGGTGGTTCAGAGTCTTTTGGCTCACCCTGTATATTGGTGGACACCGTTTTACTGTCATCATTGGTGAAGGACCTGAAGTGTAATGACCATAATCAAAAGCATTTGTACATAGGACTTGGCACTGAAAGGCTTGGCTTATGCCATAAATTAGAACTGATTTGCAGTGCTTGTGATGAAGAAGAGTACAAATTACACATCTAAGCTGGACAATTCTAGCAAGGTCTGCAAGTCACTATTTCTGGTTAACTGCACGCAAACTTTTAAACTCATTTTTCCTCACTTTAATTTTTGCTACACTTTTATTCATTCAAAACAAAATTACATCCACAAATTAAGTGTTAGAGGGCTGAAATATTTACTGTACATTCTATAAAGTATAACAAAACAACTGATAGATGAAATTTAGGATTAACTTAGTACTTTTTGAGATAAAAAATAAAATGTGTGTAGTGATTGCAAAAATTTTGAAATTGTTGCTATGCAGGTCTTTTTTTAATTTCCCTTACAGCTATGATATTACAAAACCCATGCATCAAGTTTTTCTAAATGAATACTTTTCAAAAAAGTGTGGAGTGAATTTCATTTTGAAATATGCAAATTTTTTGAAAGAAAATTTTCAATAATTCAATAACTAATTGACATACAAAAATGAAACTCTGCCAAATAGTTTCACAAAACACCTCAAATATGTGTACAAAAAATTAAGTATCTAGTTTTAAAATTGTGGAAAATAGAAATTTCACCCATAACCCCCCTTAAGGGGATTTCTAGGCACAAGTTTATGAGGTTGTATACGTATGTGTAGTTCCAATTTTTTTAGAGATTTTGCATTATATGCATAAATGACATCGAAACGAATACTTGACAGGTAGTGAAATGATTTCAATGTTCAATGAATTCAGATACAATTCTTCTTACTTTGAGTTATTTTGCTTAGAAGAAGTAAGCTATATAGAAGCTACTCTCAGCAACCTGGGTGCAACAAGTGAGTGACTTGAGTGATGAATGTGATGAATCCCAAATTTGTAGGTGTTACATGCTGTTACCAATACCAGTATTTTATTTAACAAGCCAATTTCCATCCAGACAACAGTTTCAAACTTTATCACACAATTAAAACTACTTAGAGTGAACCTGTGTGAGTGTGTAATACCATTGTTTCTATGTATATAACTTTCAGCACAGACCATTTTTGCTCCCAGCATCTTAGTGAATTTTTTTCAAAATCAGCAGGTATGATCATTAGATTTACAGAATGTCGATGAAACTCGCTGATTCAGAGACACCTGTTGGCAGAAATATACATTCAAAATATCAGACCACGGCGAAATCTAGAGAAAGAATCAAGGGACAACCAAAACACGAGACAGAACGAGCAAATTCAGTCTTTTAAAATGTATGCCGGTCGGAAATGATAAACGAGTATACCCGGCATTTTATTACTTTGTCAAAATAAAAAAACACGAGTATACTCAGGCTTTTATGTTAAGAGGTTAATATGGTTATGAGTATTCTATAAAACCATTGTGGTGTGAGTTTATTCATTGTGTACTGTCTACTGTAGGCCGCATAGAACTTAGAGAAGACACGGTGGAGACACTCCTAAGTACTGCTTGTTTACTCCAGCTACATGAAGTGGTGGATGCTTGCTGTTCTTTTCTCATGAAACAATTGCATCCTTCCAACTGCATTGGAATTCGATTGTTTGCAGACACACAAGGATGCATGGATCTGCTCAAAGTGGCTCATAATTACACAACTGTAAGTATTGTGCTACACTGTTCTAATAACATTTTTATTTTCAGTCCTCAACTATGTAGGCATCTTGAGTAATGAACACTGCACACTAGGGCATGTAATCCATTAAATGTTATCTTTAAGCAAAATAATGAAATCTTACGTCTTAACGTATAATTTGTGTTCTGTTCAACTAACAAGACTCATTAAGATGATTATACCATAATCAGATAAATTACAGAAAACATTTAGCAGTCTTCATAGAGAAAAATAAAAGACTATGAATTGAATTAAATATTTATTGTAACCCTTAATATATTTTCATAAATATACAAATACAAGAAAAACAATAGAAACATTTTTACTTTCTCTACTACATATAGTAAGTAGGGGAAGTATTGTATTCCACCCAAAAATTTGATGATGCCAAGATTTCATCGGAAATACATGTTTTGAGACCCCCTGAATCCAAAAAAAGCATTTTTGGAAACATGACCGTGTCTGTGTGTCTGTCTGTGAACAGCATAACTCAGAAACGAACAGTCGGATAAACACCAAACTTGGTATTTAGATTCAGTATCTTCCAGAGATGCGACATGAAGGTTTTCAAGAAAATTCCCCACCCCAGACTACCCTTTACATGGAAAAGTTTTCGAAAATTTTAATTTTCTCAAAAATGGCTCTAATGATTTTGATTAAAATATCATATGTTTAAGATATTTTCATGACAAATGAAATGTTTATCTCAAATTTTCTGGGAATGTCTCCAAAAGTATTCTTCATTGTGAACGACTTTTGCATAACTGGTAAACCATAAAAAATAGACAAACTTTTACTACACAAAAAATGTAGATCGCGTTAAAATACACAATTTATGTCATATACATTTTGTTTGTTGAGTGAACCATTTTCGAGATTATGCTTGTTATTCCCTTAAATTTTCCAATACTTATACTCTTTCTTAAATTTGTTATTCATTTTTTTTGTCCTGGTAATACAAAGAGAATGGAATACTCCACATAGCAACCAACTCTTAAAATATTTGACTATAGCTTAAAGCCTAGCAAATTTCCCTTACATCTACAAAAAAATTAGCAATAAGATTGACATCTTGATATCTCAATTAACATGAAGCATATGGAGAATAAGCATTTGTAAAAATAGTTTGTACAAGTGTAGAGAAAGTCATGTGAGTGTAATACATCAGATTTTTTTTTTTATTATTAGAACTAAGGTAGTAAACCTAAATTTATACTAATAATCTAACATCCATCAAAATTCGTAGGCTTTCATGACTGGTGTCAATATTAAATGAAGTATTATCCAGACTTGTGGGCCATGGTCTACTGGGCTCCTTCTTCTTCTTCCCAGGCATTTCATCTGCTACTACAGCAGACATCTTCAGTGGCAGTGGCAAGGTAGAAGTGTTCTGGCAGAAGTTTCGACAGTGACTGTGCTTGATGCACTCTGGACTGCGGTATTTATACCAGGGGCTGGCGGGGAGGTCTGCGGTGACTGGTTCAGGTTGGCAGTGGGCTGGATGAAGTGCTGCTTTCTGCTGGTGTCTGATTGGTTCGGGTGAAATGCTTGGTTTTGACTTTTGTTAGTGCAATTTGCCATATTCTGTCTAGTTTTAGACCTTCCTCCTTATGGTTGATGTTTTTATACTTCTGTATTTCAATGGCTTCGTGATGTAAACGTGAATGGTAATGAGAGGTTGATAGCATCCAGCCTAATGCCAACCCAAACCAATTAACTGCAGACATCGCCGCCAGCTGCTGATATAAATACCCAGTCCAGAGTGCATCAAGTACAGTCACTGTCGAAACTTCTCCAAAACACTTTGACCTCGCCACTGTCACTGAAGATGTCTGCCGTAGTTGCAGACGAAACATCTGGGAAGAAAAAGGGGAAAAGGGAGAGGAAGAGGGAGGAAGGAGAAGAAGACCACGGCCCACAAACCCGGATAATTCTTTATTTAGGAAATCTAACATCCATCTACACAAGGCTTCCCACACAACCTCAGGGTTAAGTGCAATAATGAAGGGGGCCCCCCCCCCCAATATTTACATTCCACTATTTAACTATTTTATCAGTTTATATCTCAATTCTCTCATCTTTCTTAACTGCTCTAATCCATTTCTCCCATCATTTTATTCCTTTTTTCCCCATACCAATTAACATTTTAAATGCTATAACTTCTTTCTGTAATTTGTCCCATTTTAGTTCTCATATAACCTCATGTGTTGAAAATGATCCCCCTCAGCAGCAACATATTTCCAGTATAGTGTATGAAATTCTTGTGAAGATCTATAAGCTCCTTAAGTGTTATGGAAAATTCACCTGTGATATTTTGTTTAAGACCTTCTGTTGCATGTAGGTTATTTTTATACACAATTTTTCTCGATCAATTCTTGCCACAGCTACTGCATTACAATGTGTTTCACCATAAATTAGTAGCATTTCAAGGTACTCGGTATTAGTGAAGTAAGAGATTTTGTAACTGATAATCTGTGCTTCAAAAGCAAGCACATAAACAACAGCTGAAGTGTGTTTCTTTATAAACAAACCACTAGGGTGTATTTCTTTAGATCCTACAGTGTTGTTATGTTGTGTAGTCTCATGGCTTACAATGTAGATTCAACTGAGACAAATTTTGAAAGCTTATAATGATAGTAAGAGTGCAAATTGTTTTAACTCAAAATGTATTTAAACATGCAGAAAATATTTATCTTTCAATTTCTACTAAGAAACACCTGAAAAAGTATTTAAGTTGTGAAGCAGAATTCAAAGCTACATAACCTCACAGGCTTACTTATGAGCATGCAAATATTTATATGTGAATTGGAATCTTAAAATGTGTTCATATTTATTGTTATTGTTGTAATATATATTTTAATTTCATGTGATTGATATTATTGTTGGAATATGTACGTTGTGGAATTAATTTCATAGTAACATAACCTAAAATTGTAATGGGGAGAATTAAATTAATTACGTACTGTAAATTTTGGAACATGAAAGGAAAAGAATATAGGAAAGGAAAAGATTAAATTAAATAATAAAACCTAGTTAGAAGGAGTTACATAAGGCAAATATAAGGCTCTAAGAGAGCAAATATGTGAGTGGAAGGGAGGTTACTGTGAACTTATGGAAAATTTAGGCAAACAGAGCAATTACTGCCTAGATGGTGGTAAGCAATAAAAAAAAGATGCAAAGTTTGTAAAGTGAAGCCAAGCTTTGTTAGCAGTTGTCTGTGTGAGAGTGTAGGAGAGTGACGCCAAGCCATAGTGGCTAGTGCAGCCATTAATAGCTGATGTAAAAGTTTTGTTTTATTTGTGAATATTATGTGCTGTGTATACCTATAATTGATTGGAAGTGTGAGGGAATTAGTTTGTAAACCAGCAAATAAATAAATTCAGCAAGTTTCTACTGCAAAAGCTGGAATTTATTTTTTCAGCTGTATCTTAGCAGTAGCAGACTCCTAGAGATCTACCTGTTAACACGACCCTGAGATACAAGTAAAGAGTCTCTGCAACACTCACGCAAAAGCATCATATAAGAATGATGATAAGACTAATAATAATAAAAAAGAACCCACCCCAGTTGCATAAAAACTTCATTTAAAATGGAGCTAATATTAAGTCATTTTCACTTTTTTCTCAAAAACGACTTTAAAAACAGCAAAGTTGCACTAAGATTTTTTTATTCTATTCATTACAAAGAGTCATCGTGTTCAAGGATGATCATAGGTCACCTTCCACCCTGTATAAATAGGTGTCATACAAAATAAAGCGCAAGTGGTTTCCTTAAAACTAGTATTTTGTGAGGTAATGGTAACCGTAATTGTAATTTTACTGAAGAATTTTTTTAAAAAAATTTATAATCGTAATTCATCAAAATATATCTCAGGTAACTGTAATTCATCCGGACTGTTTTTGTATTCTTTCCAACATTGCTTTATCAAATACAATTTGTATTTGTTCATGTTATTTGCATTTACAGCATAACTTCTACTATATGTTTTCAAATAGAGATGGCTAAAATAATGTATCAATGAAAAGAACGTAAAAAATTCATAATTATTTTGAGTAATGTTACAATATTACTCAAACTAATTGTATATTATTTAATATGAGACAGCAATAAATAAACAAACATCTAAATAAGAGAAAGAATATGCTATTTAGAGTGCTTATACTTGTTATACTGCATTACCATTATTCATAATTCAAACTAAAAAAATCTGATGTGTTACACTCACATGACTTTCTCTACTCTTGTACAAACTATTTTTACAAATGCTTATTCTCCATCTACTTAATGTTAATCGAGATAAACCTTTGCAGACTCTTATCTTATTGCTAATTTTCTTGCAGATGTAAGGGGACAATATATTTACAAGGGCAATTTAGAAATACAGTAGCCTTTAAGCACATACATATCTCTTAATAGCTGGTTGCTAGGTGCAGCACCATTCTCTTTGCCACAGATTAATACTCTCTGCATATCCAAGACAAAAAAATGAATAACGAATTTCCATTTGAGAAAATAAGTATTGAAAAATTTAAGGGAATAACAAGCAATATCTCGAAAATGGTTCACTCAACAAAAAAAATGTATATGACATAAATTGTGTATTTTAACGCGATCTACATTTTTTGTGTAGTAAAATTTTGTCTATCTCTTATGGTTTACCATTTATGCAAAAGTTGTTCACAATGAAGAATACTTTTGGAGACATTCCCAGGAAATTCAAGATATACATTTTATTTGTCATAAAAATATCTTAAACATATGATATTTTAATCAAAATCGTTAGAGCCATTTTTGAGAAAATTAAAATTTTCGAGAAATGTTCCATGTAAAGGTTACTCTAGGGTGGGGGGACTTTCTTGAAAACCTTCGTGTCGCATCTCTGGAAGATACTGAACCTAAATACCAAGTTTGGTGTTTATCCGACTGTTCGTTTCTGAGTTATGCTGTTCACAGACAGACAGACACACAGACACACACGGACATGTTTCTAAAAATGCTTTTTTTGGATTCAGGGGGTCTCAAAATATGTATTTCCGATGAAATCTCGGTATCAAATTTTTGGGTGGAATACAATACTTCCCCTACTTACTATACGTAGTAGAGAAAGTAAAAAGGGGACAATCAGAGTACTGTGCTTATATCAGTTTTTCTTTGCTTTTTTGATTTTTCCACATGTCATACACAAGCCAATTGTATACACTAATCACAGGAATGCTGTCATTTAGGATTTGCGATGATAGAACTCAGTGAGTAACTTTTAGAACTTAAATTGCTCCATACACACTGGAACACTTTCATTATTATTAGACCTACTCCTTCATCACCGTCATCATTAGTATCACCAGATACTATCTGGGAAAGAATGACCTAGCACAATCGTATTGTTAACATGTACGCAGCAATTATGCATTCAGAAAATATCCATGCCTTGCCCAACATGCCTGTGTTTTGTTCTGTGACAAATAGGATACAGTATACAAAATTCAGGCATAATACAGGGTATTCAGAAAGAAGGAACAGATTTTAAATATTTATTTCTAATGAACGACAATAGATGGCAACACATGTGATACATAACTGAATAGAGAAAAGTTCAAACTTTTATTTTATGTGTTCAAAATGAGCACCATTTGTTATGCGAGGATGACCAGTGTTTTCTGTTTGCATATGCAACCATCTTCTACAAATTTATTGTATCAATTGTAAATTTTTTATGACGAGATGGCACTTTGTTGAGCTTACAACGAAATGCACGCTGCAATGAAACAATGGATTCACTCTTTGCATACTGCAGCACACAAAATGGCTTTTCCTGTGGCGTTGCCATTTTCTTGTAAACAAACCCAGTGCCACTGTAGGCACTGAATGGAACTATAGGTGGGGCTTAGAACTTTGAACTTTCCTCTATTCAATGATGTGTCGTATATGTTGCTGTCTATTGTTGTTCATTAAAAATGAATATTTAAAATCTATTCCTTCTTTTTGAATAATCCTGTATGTCTTAACATAGCATAAACATAATGTATAAATGAGTATGTAGATTTGTATATTTTGTATATGGGGACTAGAAAAATATGACGTATTAGTGAGAAAATGTAATACTGAAAAACATATAATTGAGTTAATAATTATTAAATAATTTAATAATAATAACATAAAAGTGAATAACGTATAAATGAGGTTCAACTGCACTTGGTTTAATTCTATCAAGCATGCTGGCTCAATTCGGCCTATACTTGTTTATTATTTCATCTCTCTTACACTGAGATGTATAATATCAATGGCTGAGAAAGAAAATTACACTGTTAATTGACAGTGATCATGAAATATTTCACTTTATGTTAAATTGCTTTTCAGGAACACTTCATGGAAGTTATTCCCAATCAGGAATTTCTCATGTTACCAGCTGATGAAGTGGCCAAACTTCTGGCATCTGATGATCTCAACGTTCCTTGTGAGGAAGAAATATTTCATGTAAGTTCTTTGCTGTCTACATATAGCTGATCTTGGATTAATTTTCCATACTTAACTATAATAGTTCAAGATGTGAGTGGTTCAGATCTAATCTGTCTTAAAGACAAGTTTCTCTTTGTTTTCTTATGCTCTTTCTAGTCTTTAATTTGATCACAATAATACATAACTGTAGACATTTAAAAGTCCTGTCCACCAATGTTAAATCTGCTAAATCCTTGACCCATTATCTCAAAAACTATTTAAGAATTAGACTGAAGTTTTTACAGGATGTAGATGCATGCCTTTTAAGTTCCCATAGGAGGGTGGGTCTCACCTCTCAGTTGCCAGTGCAAGCACTGCAGACCCCTAGTACCTGTGGTACTTCTGACATCACCAGAAGTACATTGGGCTGAACATCTGAGCCTCTTCCAGTTGCTTGGATTGGGTTTGACTCAGTGAGGAGTGGTTCCTGAAACCCATGGGAGATGGGTACATCTGAGCAAAGCCCAGGTGGGGTCTTGAGATGCCTTAATGTCTTCTGACAGCAACCTGGAGAGCTGGTAGACGGTGGCTAGACACTGGTCACTCCCACTGAGGTTGTGCGGTAGTCTTCCCCTGAGGGTTGATGCACATAAGTGGCTTATCCACTTCCATTTCTGTGAAAACCGGGCGGGGGGCTGGTTATAAAATAGGTACAGCCCTAATGGAAAAAGCTACGGAGAAGAGCTGCACCTCTCTGGGCAGAATGCATTCTAAGTGCACTGATCTAGTTTTATCCAATAAATTTTTTTATTAAGGAAGATAGGATTATTTACTTAATTATACCATCTTTTGATTAAAATTTATCAGCAATTATGTTTTTATAAACTAAAAATATTATTAACACTAAAGTAGATCTACAAAAGCATTAAGGTATTGTTTTTATCATCCTAAAATTTAATTTAGCTCTCTTCAATAGTTTCTGAGAAAACAGGTCATTTATACCAGAAAATGTCATTCACAGAAAAACTGTTCAAAGCAAAAATGGGGAAAACAAACTCGCATATATTCGTAAAGAAGAAAACACATTGAGCTGCCATACTTAACAGTAGTACCAATTTGTACAAAAAAACTTGCCCTAAAGATGGGCTAAAGTTTTTACCACTCTACTCCAAAGAGTATAGCAGTTATAATTTGTTCTTTGAAGTGCTGCAGAATTAGTAAAAAATGTCAGTTGCAGTATAATTTTAAAAATGTATTTAAAATCTAAGTATTGTGCTTAAATGATTAAATATACAGGGTGGAAGTGAAATGCTCCTACAAACTGGGGGAGGTGGGAGAGTGGATGTAAACTAACAAAAACCTCCAACAGTTCTTTGTAATTAAATTCACTTATCTAGATAATAAGTAGGAGTATTTGGCAACGTGACACAACTTGTTGATTGAGTAGTCTGCTTCTACTGGCGGTGACTTTATTCTAACTCTCTATAAAACCATTTAAGTAGCATTGGCCATGTATTGAATTCAGATGTTTTGTTGGTGGTGCGCAAGACACCAGAACATTCCGGGGAAAAGTCAAGTTATTGTTCACTGCACCATATGTAAACATTACATCAAATTCTACATTCCCATGTAATTACATATATTGTATTTGATATGTTTAAAGGCCTACATATCTCCTGCTCTGCTTGAGAGGCTTATGCCATGGTAAGGTAACGAACTCATATGGAATTGTTACTGATATTAAACATTTTTAAGGTTTGTGTACACATAACTATGTATATAGTTTAAAAGGTACATTTTAATTATTATGCAATGTCATACTGCAGTGATACTTTTCTGACAATGATACTTTACTTGAAATGGAAATAAGCATTCCAAAGGTTATGGCACTCATATGTGTAACACCTCTTACGTTATTAACACATTTATCCTGTGTTGAATTTAACAATGTAGTTCTAATAATTGTTAAACGTTTAGGAAATTTAATTTATAATGTGAATTTACACTCCATTGTAATATGCTTAAAGGAAATTTATGTGCAATTGGTTATAGTTTTGGCCAACCAGGAATTGTATGCTTCTATTTAATATTTAATGTGCCCATTTTAAAATGGGACTAATGTGCTTCATGCCAGCACATACGTCTAATTACTGGTCTAAGAAAAGAATATGTATAACATGATGCAGAAGTTTTTGGAAGTAATTTTGCCAATGGTTACTCCAATATGATTTAACAATAAACTTGTGAGAGCAAAGAAGCTTGAGTTAGTAAAATTTGCAACACTAACATTACTGATAAGATTTGTGTGTGTGAGTATATGTGACAGATATAAAAGTATTTTAAAAAAATGTAGTTAATCAAAATTGACACTGTTCTTTGTGCCTAATGAATTCCACAGTCATGGATTACCATTATTTACTTGGTAGGTTTAGAAACAAAAAATAACCATACCTTAATCACTAGCATTTATTAGCTTTTACAAGTATGCGAAAACATTGGGATTAATATAAAATATCTGAACTTGCCTCCAGGATGTAAATTTGAAATAAGAGTTTAGAGAAAATGTTCCATATGTCTACCATTTGCTTGTAGACGGCTTCACATCTTCTTAACCAGTTCTGATGCTGGCGAAGACCCTTCAGTTGTTTCTAATTTCTTCGGCTGCTAAGAAAATGCGCTGGTGCAGCTCATCCGCAGTTTCTATTTCACCCCTGTACACTTTGTTTTTCATGTCACCCAGAAATAAAAATCTAGGAGATTCAAGTCTGGTGAACTGGCAGGCCAAGCCACAGGTCCAAATTGACTGATCCAACGGTTTGGGAAAGGGGAAAGTCTTCGTTAAGTGACACAGACTGCAAGAGTGATGTGGGGTGTTGCACCATCATGAAGGAACCA
This sequence comes from Deroplatys truncata, assembly GCA_030765065.1. Classification (NCBI taxonomy): domain Eukaryota; kingdom Metazoa; phylum Arthropoda; class Insecta; order Mantodea; family Mantidae; genus Deroplatys; species Deroplatys truncata. The sequence continues at coordinate 36,266,935 of CM060989.1, forward strand.
CATCTTCCTCTTTATCTCTAACGGGATGTCCTCCAACAGGTTAGGCAACTGCCGATACCCTATACCAGTCAAGCGCAGTGTAAGGACAAATGGTCCAATAAGATGATCTCCAATTATGCTGGCCTAAATGTTAATCGAGAAACTATGCTGAAAATTCCACTGTTGTATAGTTCTCAGGTTCTCTATTGCCCACGTATGTGTGTTGTGAAAGTTTGTAACACCACTTTGTGTGAAACAGGCCTCGTCCATCACCAACACATTTATTACAAAATCTGAATTTTGTGCAAACTGATGAAGCAGCCACTTGGAAAACCCAACACATGGATGAAAGTCATTTGGTGATAAACGTTGCACTCGCTGGATTTTATATGGTTCTTTAAAAGTTCCAAGTACAGTCCAGTGTGACACCCCCACTGTGCAAGCAATATCGCAACTGCTCCTATCAGGGTTTTCATCAACCAAATTTAACACTTCCTCTTCCATGTTGATAATTTTGTCAGGTCATTGTTGCTCTCGATTGCAACAACTTTGAATTACATTACCAGTATCATGGACCCACTGGCAAACAGCAACAAATATGTCTGCGCTTGGCTAATCCTATTAGGAAATCTTTCAGCATAGAGCAGCTGAACAGATTGAAAATTTCACTGTGTTTTTCTTTAAATTAAGATCATGTCCAGATATTCAGACATAGAAAATTGCGCATTATGTATGTTGTTCTGTAACAAGATTTTCTGTCCTTTGTTTTTTTTTTTTTACCCATGCCTCCTTTAACTGCTCTGATCTTAACTTGTGGCTTTGACAAAAAAAAAAAATTGCATGCAATTAAGTAAACATATCCCGTGATCTACACCAATATTGGAAACACCTGATGCGATGTTGCCAGTTCTAACAGAACTAAGGAGGCAACAAATTATGGACTTTTTAAGTTTAATACACACAAAAACCGTTCATTCTATTGAAATACGCCAAAGAAAAAGTTGTCATTTATTCTGTTTTCTATAAATATAGTCAAAAATTAGGAATCTTTAATCAATAGTAATCCAGCAAGGTGATTATAAATTTTTTGGACAAAAGTATTTTTTCCAGGAAACAGTGCATTTAATTATAAAACAGTATCAGAAGCCCCTGCTCATCTACATCCACTCTCCCACCTCCCCCAGTCTGCAGGACCATTTCACTTCCATCCTGTGTATATATAAATTATAGAGGCAATTCCAATTACTAAGACCACAAAAAACATAAATCAGATTTTTTTGGCAATTTTCACCATTTAGTCTCCCATTAAACAAATAAGCATATGCACATTTATGTTAACTTTACTTCTTAAATGAATAACCCTGCTTTTTCAAAAAGTATAACCATGGCATAGTGAATGAATATCCTGCCACTATTCTAACCTGAAGGTAAGTTGTAACTTAAAATTGCGGGTGTTAATAGCCAGCTCCAGGTTTGGAAGCCAAATTCCTGGAGGTTTTTAGGTGATGTGTTTTCGTTGTGAGATGTTTCTTGTAAGCCCCACGTTTTGGGCACCAATTTGCGGGAGTAATGTTGATGGTTCCACGTGGTGGAACAGAATTTACTTTTTAATTTCACCTCTTTTTATTTCTCTTTATACTTGCACATTTATAAACACAGCACTTTATAAAAGAAATACTGTGAGCACTTTATACATTCTAGCAGAGAACACAATTTTTACCATCCGTACTCTACAACATCTTACCTGCGACTGTCTAAATTCAACGGTAAAAACCTTATAGCTTCGGTAATGCCAGTCTCTTATTGGCTAATTCTAGTCCAATAGAATTTAAGTATTCAAACTAAAACCTTTTCTTTACTGTTGATTGGCTAATTCCAAACTGTAAGCGAAACTTACGTCACTACCGATCTTTTCATGACCAGTACTTTTAAAAATTCCAGACACATTATTGTCACAAAAATTACATCACCTCATTATTAACAACCTAAAACATATTCTCACAGTTTTTGCACTATTAGAGTATATAAACATTTACATAACATTAATAAATATGTTTACAATAAAAAATAAGTATTTGCAATGGCTTACATACAATTTAAATAATAATTATATACATATTGTTTTCAAGGTCGGCTGTTATTGAATTTAATTATAATAAAACACAATTAATATCATTTAGGCATTAAAATACTGCCTCAAAATTTGTTACATTTAATTAAATTTGTGAGGCAGGTCATTGTATACATAGAATTGATGATAAAGTAAATATGAAATGCTCTTTTGTTCATAGGCTCTTATGCTGTGGGTGAAGAATGAACTGGCATCCAGAAAGAAAGATATTGGTCGACTGCTTAGTCTAGTCAAATTACCCCTTCTTTCACCATCCGTAAGTATTTAAAACTTAATTCAAACATGATATTATTTGACCCAGGCAGGTTTGCCAACTCATTCCATAATTATAGAGGCATACAATAATTTGAACATTTGTATGATTGCTAAACGTATGATAATATCCTGTCGTGTTTAATGTGACCTGATGCAGTAATTTGTATCATAAATTATTTAAATGTAAAGAGTGATTATAGTATGAATATGCATTATTGTGTGACATTGATTTGAGATGTTTGTTTATTGTAATTATTGTTGAGAAGTGGGTTTATACTGCCTTACTGAAACTGACAATAATAGCGTGCAATAATGCAGCGAGGGGGTGAGCTGTTTATCATTATTGGAAACGAGGAAGTTACGTAATATTGGCGCGTTTTTCTTTTAGAAATTGCTGGAACATTTACCTAGAGCATATGTATTCATAATTTTCATTGGATATAAAATAGACGCTAATGTTGGCGGGTTTTATTAGCCAATAGCAGCTCAGTTATAATCTTTAGGCATATCTGGATGAAGGAGTATAAAAGGTAGGTTAGAGGTAAAGACCCCATCAGTTCATCAAAAATCTTTGTACACTATACGTCGTCTTCGGTCTGTCAGTTCGTCGAAAGTATTTGTACGGCACACATCGGATATCAATTTGCAGGTTACACGTAACAGAGTTATGAAAAATCTCAAGTGTTATAAAGTTAATTATACAAAAAGTTGAAGTACGCGAATTAAGAATTATCAGTAATGAAGTTATTATAACAGTTTCAGTTTGGCGAGTATCAAGATCAATGTGTAAATGTGATAGTTAACGTGTTTGACAATAAAAGTGTAAAACAAATTTCTTCATCAGTGTTATCTTTGGATAAAAGATTCCTTTCTGTTTACACAACCTGTATAAAGAGAAGTGCTTGACCAAAAGATCAGAGCTAGCCGGAGGACAGTGAACAAAAATTAAATAAAATAACAGTAGAATTCTTTCAAACTAACACTAATACTGCCGCAAATTGCTAACACCAGATGGAGCTAACAAACCGAACAAATGAATCACGTCACAAGATGGCTTCACGTGAAGTAAACACACATACACAAATAACATTATAAATTTACCAGTCACAAATTGGCTACCACAACGTGGGGCTACAATAATGTTAAATAAATAACATTTGAACCACTTCAGACCATAGTAACAAAAGTCAGCTATACTCATAAAAATTAAAAAGAAAGAAAAAGAATCAGTTAAATTCAACATTGTAACAAATAAATACACCAGTTAGCTCATAACAAACTTTATTTATTATGCAAAATGTGTTACAAGTCTTGCTTTGCAGCCATGACTTACAAATCAAGCACTTGCAACTATCTTGTAACTGACTCACATTTATTTTCTGCCATGTTTGTATAGTCCCCTTTTGCTAGTGAGACATAGTAATGCAAGGGTCTACAATGAAGATAGCAAACTTTTCTAAGAGTAGCCAATCAAAGCCTTCATCAATGGCCTGGCTAACTGTATCACGCTGATTTGGCCTCAATATTCACTTGAATAAGCACCTGCCGTAAGAACTGAACACCTAAACTTGATTTTTAAAACTTGTTTTTCAGTTCATTGCAGACATGATAGAGACAAATCCTCTTTTCAAAGAGGAAAGAATATGTCAGGAGTTGATCATGGAAGCAATGAAGTACCATTTATTGCCAGAGAGACGACCAATGTTACAATCTCCTCGCACCAGACCCAGAAAGTCCACAGTAGGTGCACTCTATGCAGTGGGAGGTATGGATGCCAACAAGGGTAAGTTGTTTTTGAGTATTGATAAAATATTTAAGTATGTTCTTCTATCAGAACAAAATACAATTTTCGTTACAATTATTAGGAGCTGTATATGTATGTATGTACAAGGTCTGTTCAAAAAATTCCGGAAAACTTTGTCCTTTTCCACTTCCGGAAGCAGTCTTGGTACATCTCTTTCTGGATCCCGTGAAGCGCCATCTGCGAATTTTCTTTTATCTGGTCTATCGTTTCAAATCTTTGACCTCTCAATGGGGTTTTCAACTTTGGAAATAAAAAAAAGTCTGTAGGAGCCAGGTCTGGAGAGTACGGAGGACAAGGCAACACAGTGATAGTCACGCACCAACAGGGATGAATGTGTGGGTGCGTTATTGTGATGCAAGAGCCAAGAATTGTCTCGCCACATTTCAGGCCGTTTCCTTCTCACATTTTCTCACAGGCATCGCAACACATCCCAAAAGTCAGTCTTTGTTTGGCACACACAATTTCATTGATGTTCCTGACATGAGCGTCATCGGTAGACATCGAAAGCCATCCTGAACGAGGGTCTTCTTTAACTTCCATCTGGCCATTTTTAAACCGCATGAACCATTCGTAACACCGAGTACGGCTTAAGCACTCATCACTGTAGGCTTCCTACAGGTTTTCTTGGGTTTCACACAAAATTTAATGCAGACACGTTGCTCCTCTAACTCTACCATCTCGAAATTCATAAACTGTGCGACACAACGTTCTACTCAATACAGCACTGAACAATAACTCACAGACAATTGGATATGCAGACGACATGACTGTCATAATTAAAGGTCAAACAGCAAAAGAGGTTGAAATTAGAGCTAATTCAATTTTAAAAATTATAAAACAATATTATGCTAATTTAGATATGATAATAAATACACAAAAGACAGCATGTATTAACTTTGAACTAACAAAACTTAACCCGAGTAGTATTAAACTAAGTATAGATGGGGAAAACATATCAGAAATAAATTGCACTAATGTTTTTGCAGTAATAATTGATAAACATTTAAATTGGCAATCTCATGTAGCATCAATTATAAAAAAGATAAATAAGAGCATTTATGTAATGAGACAATTAACTAAAATAATGGACAATGAAACAGGTCTATTATGCTTTTATATATTTGCATGTAAGATATGGAATTACGTTATGGGGAAATATTACAGCAAGAGAAATGGAAAAAAGCCATCAGAATAATAAGCAAAAGGAAAACAAACAAACTTGTAGGGGGTTGTTTAAGAATCAAAACTTGTTAACAGTGCATATAAATGCATAAAAACTGTAATAAATATAAATATGCAAAAAAAATTCCAGTCTACATAACCATACTTTAAGAAACAATGACGATTATTATAGAATAACATTAAGGGGAACTCTAAATAATCATGCCATAGAAGTTAGAGGAAAAGAATTATTCAATAACTTACCTAGAGAAATAAAGAACATAAACCAGCCAAATGTAATGATGAAAACAATAAAGTAATACTTAATAGAAAATGAATTTTATAGTATAGATGAATTTAGACATGATAAAGCAACGTAAAGTGAAAATGATATTTAAGGTAAACTTAATGTAAATGCAATGTGTAAAAGAAGTAATGTAAAATTATAAGCTGTACTTGTTAAATTATTTTATATTTGTAATTGGACATGTCCTTTAAATGTATTTAAAAGGATGATAATAATAATAATAAAAACATAGAATAATGAAACTTCCGGCAGTTACACATTAAACACAGGTGTGTGCAGGGATGCCAACCGCATTTCGCTCCAACACTCCATTGGCGTGAAATTATGAATGTTCCAGAATTTTTTTTAACAGACGCTTTATTTACCAATTGGAAATTTGTTACAATCTCATGGCTTCATCAAGTACGGTTCAGTTGAAAAGTATTTATTTCTACACACAATTACACTATAAATAATTAGTAAACTTAATTAACTATTACTGAGCAAGATAGCTCTGCTGAAACATGTGAGGCTTGCATTCAGGAGTTCTGGGTTCAATTCCTGTTGACCTCCTCTCTGACCTTAGATTTTTCATGATTTTCCGTGGTCAGTAGGCAAATCCTGGGATGGTTTCTCATCTACCACAGTTTCCTTTCCATCATTTCCCTTTCATTGCTTTCTTTCTCATCTTTTAGGTGTACTTCTATGGACAGTTGGCGCAGATGCTTGCTCAAAGGAAAGAGTACTACCACCCATGGACACTAGAGGGCTGCTTGATCGATGCGTCATTCATTACCCTCTCGAGGCAGCTCCAGCAGTGGGATGGGTCTTCGAGCCTAGAATTGTTGGGAACTTCCTCACATCTCTGTAGCCTGTGGCCTCCTGTGATTCTTTCACTTCAACCCTTCCGCCTAGGGGTGGCAGCCACAATGGTTTTATGTAGGTCACAGTGTGTGAGGTGTTCCCCTCCATTGTATAACCTAACCTAATTTACAATTCAATTCTTATTAAATACATAATGAAACAGTTAAACAGCATTATAAGGATCAAAATCTTGTATTGTTTGTTCAAAGTCTTTTGAAACAGTAGAAGGGGGAGATAAGGAATTTGCGAGTCCATTGCAGCAGCTAGCACAAAGAGCACCACATGAAGCTTGCAACTGGTTTTTACCTTCCCCTTTCCACTGTCTCAAAAGACTCTGAATGAAGTATATATAGGGTTATTCAAAAAGAAGGAACACATTTTAAATATTCATTTTTAATGAACGACAATAGATAGTGACACATATGACATATCATTGAATGGACGAAAGTTCAAAGTTTTAAGCCCCACCTATTAGTTCCATTCAGTGCCTACAGTGTTTACAAGAAAATGGCGACACCACAGGAAAAGTCGTTTTGTGTGCTACATTATGCAAAGAGTGAATCCATTGTTTCATTGCAGCATGCATTTCATTGTAAGTTCAACAGTGAGCTGCCTCATTATAAATAATGTACGATTAATATAATAAATTTGTAGAAGATGGTCATGTATGCAAACGGAAAAGCACTGGTCGTCCTCGCATAACAAATGGTGCTCATTTTGAACACATGAAATAAAATTTTGAACTTTTTTCTATTCAGTGATGTATTGCATGTATTGTCATCTATTGTTGTTCATTAGAAATAAATATTTAAAGTCTGTTCCTTCTTGTTGAATAACCATGTATTATAAAAACAGTGATCAATTAAAAGCCTCAACCTGCTTCCAGTACCTTGGTAGCTGCTTATCATTTATGTTTTTTGTAATTAAGTTATACATCTGGATTCTCCTTTGTAATATGATGTTAACCTTTTTTTGTCATTCTGGCAGCTTGTAAATAAATTTTACTCCTTGTTCAAGTGGAGTACTTATGTACAGTGTTATTTGAGTAGAAGTAGTAAGTGTTGTTATTCATAAAGCAAACCGTTTCTAAGATGTACAAACAGGGTTGGGCAAATATATTATTTTGTATGAAATGTGTTTTATAGTGTTCAGAACTCTTTAAATTAAACATGTTTCTAAGTACAAGGGGTGATGTTTTAATTTTGGCAACTATTTTACATAGCATACGTACATGGTTCTAAGTTTTATAGGCCTTCGTATGTGGTCATCAGTGTTGTGTATAACCTGTTCCCAGCAATGCAGAAGTCATTGGCACTGCTTAATCTTTTGATGGTGCGAAGTGAGCAGTTTGTTATCTGTAAAACGTCTTCAACTGTAAAGAAGTGAATCCTGCAAAGTGGCTCCATCTTAGGGATGAGATCAAGTCGCAAGGACTTAAATCTTAAGAAATCTTCTCCTTCAAGTTCATAGCACTGCAAGTGCGTTCGAGAAGTATTATATCGCAGCCATTTCTGCATGTCCATTAACTCGTGCAGAACCCATTTTTACTTCCTCTACTATGTAAGTAGGGGAAGTATTGTATTCCACCCAAAAATTCGATACCGAGATTTCACCGGAAATACATGTTTTGAGACCCCTGAATCCAAAAAAAACATTTTTGGAAACTTGTCCGTGTGTGTGGGGGTGGGGGTGGAGGGGTGTGGGTGTGTGTGTGTGTGTGTGATTTTACTACACAAAAAATGTAGATCGCATTAAAATGCACAATTTATGTCATATACATTTCTTTTGTTGAGCGAACCATTTTCGAGATATTGATTGTTATTCCCTTAAATTTTCCAATACTTATACTTTTTCTCAAATTCGTTATTCATTTTTTTATGTCCCGGACATGCAAAGAGAATGGAATGCTCCACATAGCAACCAGCTCTTAAAATATTTGACTATCGCTTAAAGTCTACCATATTCCCCTTGCATCTACAAGTAAATTAGCAATAGGATTGACATCTCGATATCTCGATTAACATGAAGCATATGGAGAATAAGCATTTGTAAAAATAGTTTGTACAAGAGTAGAGAAAGTCATATGAGTGTAACACAATATATTTTTATGCAATTTTCCACATTTTCAGGTGGTTCTTCAAGATGTGAAGCACAGTCAAAGATGCCAATCCTGTATCTTGCACTAACTCACGAATCGTTATGTTCCGATCCGTCTCCACTAACATGGATACAGTCTGTACATCTTCATCACTTACTGGTGGTGACCAGATCGAGGCATGTCCAACACAATTTTGCATCCTTGTTGGAAGGCTGCATCCCACCTTGCTACTGTTCTGTAAGGCTGCACCGCAAGCCTCTTGCAATCCTTGATGACTCTGTTGTGCCTTGCGATCTCTAGCATACTGGATTTTTAACCAGCTTCTCTGTTCTCTGTATCTCGCAACCACTTGCTGAGAACTGCTCATTTTATTGTTGCCACTGTGAACGTTTGTGGTAAGGGAGGCCGAGCCCATGTACTGTGAGGGAGAGGAACCAGATAAGCAACCTGTGGTAAAAGCGACACTGCCTGGCTCCGTTGCATAGCATTGCTGCAGTATGGCTGCCACTACTAAAACATCACCCCACGTATTGCCTTTTGTGTTATAAATAGTTTTACATCAATAGAATTTCCCCATAAGATTATGCCAGAGCTAGTACTGACCACACATGGGAGAAATATATAATTTGTATCATTTGAGGATTATAGATATGTTTTAATACTGAGATTATATAGTGTGTCCTGTTTATTCTAGATGAATAACAGAGAATTTTCAAAGTCCAGAAATGCACAAGTACTTTTTACCTGTTCTGTTTTCATTGTACAGGAGCCACAAGTATAGAAAAGTACGATCTGCGGTCCAATACATGGAGCCATGTAGCAAACATGAGTGGGCGTCGTTTGCAGTTTGGAGTGGCAGTTGTTGAAGGGAAGTTGTATGTTGTGGGTGGAAGAGATGGACTGAAGACACTCAATACTGTTGAATGCTATGACATCCGTGCCAAAACCTGGACCACTCTGCCCCCTATGTCTACACATAGACATGGCTTGGGTATGCACTTCGATCTTTTGTAGTAATATTGTAAGCATAATTGTGGCTGCTTCAATTTCAGCTGTAAGCAATGAGTAAATTATCAGATGTTGGTTTAAGACATAAATTTATTGAAAAAAGAAGTATCATCGTTATAAATTTCCATAGCAAAAGCAAATTTGAGATAGAATCTAGGAATTATATTCACATATTTAATGTTGCTCAATTATAACTGTTGTTTCCCTCAATGAAACAGAATTTCAATAATGATTCAATAATGTGCTACATTTATGCAATTTACACAGAAATTATCAAATCCAAAAAATATTATTTCATTTACTTCAACAACAACAATAATAATAATAATAATAATAATAAATAATCCTCCATCAAATACAAGACTCATACAGGATGGAAGTGAAATAGTCCTGCAGACTGGGGGAGGTGGGAGAGTGGATGTAGATGAACAAAAACCTCCAACACGTTTTTGTAATTAAATGCACTGTTAACTAGATAATCACATTTAAAAGTAGGAATATTTGGTAATGTGGTGCAACTTGTTGATTGAGTAGTCTGCTTCTACTGGCAGCGCTTTTCCAATACTCTATAAAATGATTTAAGTAATGTTGGCCATGTATCGAATTCAGATGTTTCGTCACTGGTGCGTGAGACACCACAAAATGTCAGGTTATTGTTCACTGCACCGTATGTAAACATTACCTTAAATTCTACATTCCCACATGATTACAAATATTTTATTTGATATGTTTAAAGGCCTGAATATTGGCATGTTTAGATACCAAGTGTACATACCCATATTATTGCAAGCATTAAATAAGGATGGTTCTGATCACTGAAAGGAGTTTGTGAATGGTTTCATATTATGGTGAATGAGGATGAATAGTTTGTGTCGAAGATTGTGTTGTCTAAAGGCCCAATTCAAACTTAATGAAACAGTGAATTGTCATAAATATGTTTACTGGGCACCCTATAATCCATACATCCATCATACATACTTTTTTACTTTCTCTATCACATACCTCATAGTAGAGAAGGTATTGCATTCCACCCAAAAATTTGACACCGAGATTTCACCGGAAATACATGTTTTGAGGTCCCTGAATAAATTTTTTTTAGAAAAATGTCTGCTGTGTGAGTGAGTGAGAGAGAGAGAAAACAGCATACCTCAAAAACGGATAAATACCAAACTTGGTATTTAAGTTCAGTATTTTCCAAAGATGTGATACAAAGATTTTCAAGAAAATTCTCTTTCCCCAACTACCTTTTACATGGAATATTTTTCAAAAATTTTGATTTTCTCAAAAATGGCTCTAACAATTTTGATTAAAATATCATATATTAAAGATATTTACATGATAAATGAAATGTATACCTTGAACTTTCTGGGATTAGCCTGCAAACCTCTCTTCATTTGGAAGGAATTTTACATAATCTTGCAATAGCTGGTAGACCGTAAGCAACACAAAAACTACACAAAAGATTAGATCTCTTTAAAACACAATTTATTTCAGATGATTTTTTTTTTTTTTTTTTTTTTTTTTTTTTTGCGGCATCAAGCATTTCTGAGATATCCATTGTTAAGTGTTTGAATTGTTCAATTCTTTTAAAGTCCTGTCGACATTCAGTTGTTTCTCCCACTTGCATGCAAAGAGTATGAAATTTTAAGGCCAGCATATTGCATCCCGTTCTTAAACATTTGACTATTGCTATTTCCTTTGCATTTATAACAAATTGTGTAATGTAGCTACATCTGCAAAGGTTTGTTTGTTTAAAATGAATTAATAAATAAACTTTCCTAAGAATAGCTTTAATACCTTAGTAAATGAAAGAGGGTAGAGAAAGTCATGTGAACATAACACATCAGAGTTTGTTTAGATTAATTGTTAAAATGATGAACATATGAACTTTGTAAATAGTCAAATGCTCCAAGAAAATGACAGAAGCACATAGACACCTATCATTGTTTCCTCTAGCTGAAAATTGTTAAACTCCTCTAACATTGACTATGCTTCTTGGTAGTTGTGGTTTTATAGGCTATTATACTTGTCTACAAGGGTCACTGCGAAAGTGTTGAGATACACGTAAACTAAGGTTGATCAATTTAAATGGATTGCACATTGGATAGTCACATTCTTTGTGAGTGTAAACATGTATCAGTTTGCATCCTCCCTCCCCCTCGCAGTCTACAGTGCAAGGTTAACAACTTCTAATGTGGCGTCAGTTGCTTGCCAGCATGGAGATGGAAAGAAAGCACTTTCATGCAATGATTTTGTATGATTTTAAAATGGGTTTAAATGAGACCCAAAGTCTTGAGCGCTTACAACAAGCTTTTGGGCACATTGCTCCGTCCCGTGCCACAGTTTTTTGGTGGTTTCAAGAGCTTAAAAGAGGCCGAACTTCATTAAAGAATGAGGTTAGGAGTGGCCATCTGTCTACGGCAGTGACTGAAGAAAACATAGCTGCTGTGGAAAGAATGGCCTGCGAAAACAATCGTGTGACATTTAAGGAAATTGAGGCAAGTATGCAGATTGGATCGCCAGCAATTTCGAAAATATTGCATGACTATCTTCGCATGAGGAAAGTGTCATTCCATTGGGTGCCCCACAATTTAACTGATCTGCAAAAGCGTACCTGTGTTGAATGGTGTGAAGAAATGCTGGCCAGGTTCAATAGAGGCATTTCTCGGCAGGTTTCTGAGATTGTCACTGGTGATGAAACTTGTATTTACCAGTTTGACCCTGAGAATAAGTGTGGATCTTTCCGGATGACGATCTTCCAATGAAAGTGAAGTGGCCGCACAGCGCCGGGAAGAAAATGGTGGCCACTTTCTTCTCTAAATCTCATCATATGACTACCATTCCTCTTGTGGAACAAAGGACAGTTACTGCCCACTGGTGCACAACAGTTTGCTTACCACAAGTTTTTGAGAAGCTTCGTGAATTGCGGTCAAGAACAGGACTGCGAGGAATCCTGCTCCATCACGACAATGCCTCTGCACACACAGCCAATGCAACAATCCAGTTTCTGGAGTCCACAGAGGTGAAGTTGTTGACTGATCCCCCCTACAGTCCAGATTTGGCTCCATGTGACTTCTTTTTGTTCCCCACAGTGAAAAATTGTATGTGTGGAACAAGGTTTTCGAGTCCTGAAGAAGCTGTTGCAGCTTTCAAAAGTGAACTTTTATACCTACATGAAAATGAGTGGCAGGAATGCTTTCAAAAGTGGTTTGAGAGAATGAAAAAGTGCATACAATGTGGTGGTGAATACTTTGAAAAGCTCCAGCATTCAAAGTGATTTTATGCAGTTTAGTTTTTGTGTATCTCAAAACTTTCGTAGTGACCCTCATATCACAAATAAGAAAATGTACTATTCAATTCAAAAGGAAACAGGAATGTTTTTTGCTATTATCTTTCCTTATATATATATATTTTCATTTAAATATTTTTGCAATTTTTTAAAGGTGTTGGAGTGCTGGAAGGACCTCTATATGCTGTAGGAGGCCACGATGGATGGAGTTACCTCAATACTGTGGAACGATGGGACCCACAAGCTCGGCAGTGGAGCTATGTTGCGCCTATGTCCACTCAGCGCTCAACTGTTGGGGTGGCAGTGCTCAATACAAAGTAGGTAAAATATGTCAAGTGCACTATAAATCCCAGGCACCTAAAAGATCAAAGTTTAATTGCTCTGGAGTTTAATCTTTTCTTTGTTTCCTTTCAAAGTCCTTAATCCAAGACATTACTGACTACTTACATCAAGATAGAGTACATGGTATTGCTTATTTCTCTCACTGAAACCTCAATAATTAAGGCTCACAAGCATCAGCAATAAAATGGCAGTACCTTGCACATACAAATATAAAGAAGGTCACAATTAACTGATAAAAGTTATAATCAAACTTTAGTGTGTACAGGTCCCCAAGTACAAAAGTGAATGAATTCCTAAAAAGCTTTACCAAGCAGGATGGCTCCGGAATTCGGGTCTGTGGTCCGAATTTGGGAGGTTGTGGGTTTGATTCCCGTGGCCGACCTTCCTGACCTGTGGGTTTTTCTCTCATACTACCAAATATTTCTTGTCTTTCAATATCTTCCAGTCTTAAGTTTACTCTTTCCAGAAACTTCTGTTTTGATACTGCCTTTAATCTACAAGTTTCCCATGCATATCTGCTGCAGAATGTCTTATACTTTAAGAAATCATGAACCTTTGCACCTGCATTTCTCCTGGATATGAAGCATTCTTTAATAATATCACTCTCTTCCAATGTGGTAATTCTAAATATGTAAACAACACTTAATAGAAAAGTGGAGTCGACTTAAACACTCTTATTAGCTCCACTCACCTATGTATTTTGCAGAGCATGTAGATGAGCACGACCTCACATCATCAGTTGCCAGGCTCGTAAGCTCATGCTCATAATACATGCCCTGCAAAATAAGTAGGTGAGTGAAACTATTAAAAGTGTTTCAGTTGACATGATATTTTAAATATGTATTTCGTAATTCTCATGATAATTTGATTTTGGTTGAGTGTCTACTTAATTCTAACCTTGCAGCACCATTGTACAAGGGTGATCAATAAAGACTGAGACTATTTTTTTCACAGATATTTATTACTCCATTTCTATGTTGACATGGTCGTTTTCAGAGTAGTCCTCTCCTACTTGAATGCACTTTTTATAGCGTCTCTGCCAGTCCTCGAACACATGGTACAGGCCATTCTTTGTGAGGTCTTTGAGAATCGCCTCACTTTTCTTCAGCACTGCCTCAGTGCTCTCAAATCGAATGCCCCGGAGCTTTGCCTTTAGTGATGGGAATAAAAAGAAATCACAGGGGACAAGATTGGGGCTATAAGGCAGATGCGGCACACAGGTAATGTTGAATTTAGCCAAAAATTCTTGGACTTGATTTGCAACATGAGGCCGCACGTTGTTGTGATAAGTTCTGGATGTTTCCTTGCAATGTGCTTCCTCGATGTAGCCAATACTGACGTGTAGTACGCTGCTGTAACAGTGGTGTGAGTGGGAACAACAATCACAGCAGCTGTGTTGATGTTGACTTCAGTCATAGCAGAAGCCGAAGCACCAGGCCCACCTTGCTTAGCACAGAGGACTCCCTCTACTTTTAAGTCTTTGAACCACCTAAACACTGTTGCACGAGGTAGTGCATCTTCACCATATGCTTGCTTCAGCTTTTCCAAAGTTTCAGAGCCTGTATGATTTAAACGAAAACAAAATTTTATTGCTCCTCTTGTGTCACCTTCATTTTGTGGTATGCGAAATTCAACTAGGGTCAACAATATACAGCATTACTACCAACCTACCAATACGAGAGTGCTGCTGCCTATGGACATTATACATGAAACCCCGCTCTTTTCAAATATTCATAGTAGAGACAGGAAACACTCAAGAAAGCTACAGGAAAAAATCAATCTCAGTCTTTATTGATCAGCCCTCGTATTTATATCTACAACTCAAATTCTGTTGCTGCAGGGAAATAGTTCTACATTTTGATATTTTCTCTAACTGCCATTGCAGCTTGTATTTAGTTTTATTCATTTATTTCAATATGTTCTTTATTCATATATAATGTTTATTGTATATGTGTATAGTTCAGTTGTACACTCGATCTAAAACTGGCCAGCATCATGAGAGATGGAGCTTGAATCAGGTACTTTCATGAGCACTCAGGATAGCCAGGCTGTGTTCACAAGACTGTGTATATTCTTGCAGTAGTTATAATGGGGAACACAACTATAAATACAAAACTCTTCCAAGAAAATAATTCATATACAGATTTCAAACAAACACATGTTTCAGAGTGTTTCAACACTGAATATTTGTAACCAAAACATGCTTTATTGATTTATGGTTCTCAAGTGTATGACTAAAGCTTGCTACAGTGTCATACTTACTGTGACAGTCTTAGCTCAGTGTTAGACAGTTGGCTTATTGCTCCTGAGGTTATAAGTTCAATTCTGCACAGAGCAAGTCGGATTTTTTCCCCCTCTTTCATTTTAAATACATGAGGAAAAATATAACAGGTTTTCTTCATTTTTTATGTGCGTGGCTGTTATTTAGTAGTCTGTCCTGCTGATAGATGGTAGGCATGACATGTTATGGTTGGGAGGAGGTTTTATACTCAGTCAATTTAATATTATAATCTCAATTTTCACCATTATTGTAATTGTATTTGCAAGTAAAACAATAGTATTTAACTATATTACAGTAAAATGAGTTGTAAAAAATAAAAGATAACAGTCCACTATGGAGAATCAAACTGTAACTGTTTGTGTAGAAGTTAAGTAGCTTAACCACTTCTCCACGTCAAGCATGGTGTGGAGATAGCCTAAATCAGTGCTTTGTGGCTTGTATTAGAAAGTTAGCCAAAACGGTAAAGCGGTGCACAGAAGTTGACGGTTATGAACTGTGCGTTCACTGGAAGGAACTTCAAAAATTTAACTGCTAAGAATCCAACCACCAAGTGTACATATCCTTAACATGTTCTATTTATGTCTCAATGGCCACCAGTAAACTCACAGAATGTAACTGTGACTTTTAGTGAAAACAGCAAGTTTAAAGTTAATGAAGCTACCATGTGATCTTTTAGTCTCTCCTCAATACCACAGGTACACTCAGTATATCTTCAGTATGCTCCCAGAACTGTTGGTAGCAAGCTATTGTTTATGCTTGTTAAGGACACAGCAGTTGATGCTGTGCCCAAAGCACCATCCATATCGTAACAAGGGTTGTGAATGATGGTCAGTGTCAAACTGTCTCTGCTAGTGTACAAGTGTGTTTTCATTTAATTTTAGTTGAAAATCTTTTTGATTGAACAGCGTGTGCTTTGAGGCAGTATTTTAATACCTGAATAATTTCAATTGTATTTTTTTTTCAATAACAGCCCACCTTGAAACAACATGTATGTATTAATTATTTAAATTATATTTAACAGTCATTGCATATGCTTATTTTTATTGTAAAATATGTTTAATAATGTTATGTGAATACATTATATACTTTAATAATGCAAGAGCTGTGAGAATAATAAGTTTTAAGTTGCTAATAATGAGGTAATAATGAGGTAACCTTGTAGCAATAATGAGTTTAAGAGTTTGAAAATTACTAGTCATGATTATAGCAATGATAATGTAATTTCTGTGACAGTTTTAAATTAGCCAATCAACAGCAAAGAGAAGCTTTAAGTAAAATGCAGATATTCTATTGGACTAGAATTAGCCAATCAGAGACTTGAAATACTGAAGCTTACGGGTTTTGACCATTGAAAGTTACTCAGTTGCTGGCAAACCTTGGTAGTGAACAGATGGAAGATGTGTTCTCTACAGAAACATTACGTGTGAATCGTAAAATATGTATACGCGCTAAGTGAAAGTATTAAAGATTCTCACAGTTCTTAAAAAGTGTAGTGCTTTATAAAAATGTGCAAAGATTAATAAAAGAAGTGAATTTAAAAACTTAATTTCTGTGATGTCTACATTCTTGTTGCACCATGCCTTGACTAAGATACATGACTCTACAAACATTACTGATGCAGCCGAAGCAAATTCAAACATAAATAATATATAGAAGCAGTTTTAATAACAAAGTTAAAAATTATAGTGTAAAACTTGGAGTGTAATAACAAAAACACATCTTGAAATCAGCTTCTCGTACGTAGCAGCATATTACGTAACAAAACACCAACTTCAAGTTGGCTTCCCAAGCGTGGAGCTAAATAACCTTTCTTCAAGTTACATAAACATATTTACATAACCAAATACAACTTCTCAGTTTTTAGTGGAGAATGTTTTAAGAGAAGGCAGTAAATATACAGAAAAAGTGAAACAAAAATTTACAGGGCAGTTTCCAAATTCTATATTTCCATTTCATGATATTGTTTACAATTTAACAAATAAAGTTTGTGACACTGATTCTGTTCATGATACTGCAGGAGGTGGTAGACCATGAAAGGTCTACAGTACAAAGTCAACAGTGTATAAAGATAATCTGAAAACAATAGATGAACTCAAATTGGAAATAATAAATTACACTAATTCAGTGGCAAAAGAAACTTTAATCAAAGTGTTTAACAATAAAATTAAATGCATGAATTTGTGCTTTCAACAGAATTGGGGACATTTTCAATATCTTCTGTGAAAGGGCAAGTTAACTATGATTTTTATTCATTTGTTTTCTCTTTCTACTGCTTCCTCCAAATTCATTCTAACCAGTCCACTACTGTAGCATCACAAATACATGGAGTCAGGCTTACCACCACATTCCTCCACTCTGGAGGGACTTGAAGACCATACTGTAGTTAAGTGTAAATTTGACTCAAATAGTGTTCTATAAAATGATCATTTCGCTTCACTGTGTACTACTTCCAATTTTAATTCATATCCTAAGTACATACTTGTTTAATTTCCAGACTGTATGCAGTAGGAGGTCGAGATGGAAGTTCATGTTTACGAACTGTGGAATGTTATGACCCTCATACAAACAAATGGATATCCTGTGCTCCAATGGCAAAGCGAAGGGGAGGTGTTGGTGTTGGTGTTGTCAACGGCTATTTGTACGCTCTAGGTGGACATGATGCTCCAGCCTCCAACCCAGCTGCTGCACGGTTTGATTGTGTTGAAAGGTACCAGCTATATATCTCATGTACCATAATGCTACAAGTTTTAAAGAATCAATCACTTCTCATACACAGTGCTATAGTTCTGTCAGTTGTGATTTTTTAAGGTGCTTACAGGAAAATTAAATGGTGAAAATTGCCAAAAAGAAAGTGCATTTTTAGTTTTGTGTACAGTCTTATTAATTGGAATTTCCTCTTTGATTTGATATATATTTTATTACTATAAGAAGAATACTTATACAGGGAAATCTGCCGTGGTCACCAGTTGTTCTTCTGAAAAATGGTCGTTAGTACAGTTGAGTGCTAAATTAAAGCAATGAAATTTTTTAAATCAGGGAAGAGATCAGTTCATCACTTTATTAGATACAGTAGGACCTTTCAATATATTAAAGTAATGATCATATGTATGCACTGAGTGACTAAAACCTTATTTAATTTATGCACATTACAATTTTTTGGAATGCTATTCACTTGCGTCCTACCACATTTGAAAGTGTCTGCAAGTTTCCTTGCAGAAATTTCTTTCTCACTTTCAAGAATCATTTTTCTCACATTAAAACAACCTTTGCCTTATCACAAATTATGATCTTCCTTACACATTCACTGACTGAATACGACTAAATAAATTAGTAAATATGAGTGCAGTTGCTTCACAAATGAAAAGCACCACACCCACAACTAATGACTGTCATAAAACACACCCCAGAATAGGAAAACTGTCATTACTTGTCCTTGAAGACCAGTAGCAACCCTGATTTTATGGAATTGACTTTGCATTGAGAAAAGGGTCAGAAGAGGGGTGGCTGTGTTATAAAACCACTTCCAAGAATCAAAGGCCAGCCCTTGTAATGGTTTCAGGGTGAAAAAATATGTATTCATAATGGTTATGACTCACCATATAATTCAGGTCATTTTCTGATATACATTTATGTGGCCACTAACCACCATGTAAGGTGGCCGTTTGAGGTAGAGGATATTAACATGGGCTTTATGGAAAAATTAATCGGTTCCCAAAAATTGCCATTTAATGAGGTCCATTAAAGCAGGTTTGACTATATTTTAAATATATTTTTAATCCTTAATGCCTGAATTATGTTTGATTTAAAGAAACAAACTAAAATCTGCATTATCGGCTTAGTTTGTGAAAGTTTGGTCTCACCTAACATCAGACATCATTTCATGTCTGATTTGTGGAATTGAATGTATTGCTGATAATAACTTGAATTGTTTTCTGCACTCTATGATTATAGAGTTTTTTCTTATTTCAGTTACAGCATATGAGGGGCACTATTTATATTTTGAGCCTAATAATTAAAACAAAGTAATTTCTCATTTAAAACTGCTTTATTGTTTTTCAAAATATTCTCCTTTATGATCAATACACTTTTGCATCCGTTTGAACCATTTGTCAAAGCATTTATTCCAGCCTTCTTGAGACACCTCCAAAACATGGTTTTTGAAGGCATCAACGGCTTCTTCTGCCAATGAAAATCGTTGTCCACGCAATTTATTCTTGGTGTTCAGAAACAAAAAGAAGCCATTGGGTGCCAAATCAGGACTGTATGGCAGATGGCCCATCAATTCGATTTTTTGAGCCTTCAAATACTCTGTTGTTAGACGAGATGTGTGTGCGCTTGCATGTCTTGATGAAGAATAATCCTACGGTTCTTGTTGGTTTTCCTTACTTCACCGAAGACTTCTGGCAAACAAATGGTTATGTACCATTCGGCATTGACCATTTTACGTTCCTCTAAAGGCACTGTTGCCATATGGCCAGTTTTGCTGAAAAAGCAAGCGACCATTTGCTTCGAAGTGCTTCGAGTGCAAACAACTTTTGTTGGATTTGCTTCATCTTGAAACACCCATACAGTCGACTGCTGTTTACGTTCCGACTCATACGCATAGATCCATGATTCGTCACCTGTTACAATCTTATATATGTCTTTTGAGACACCGCCATTGTGTTTCTTGAGCATTTTTGTACATCAATCGACATGAGCATCTTTTTGAGATTGCGTCAAATTATGTGGGATCTAACGAGAACAAATCTTTTTCACGGCTAAATAATCATGCAATATTTTCTATATGCTAGTGGAACTAATGCCTAGGGTTGTCTCAATCTCACAATATGTCGCATGACAATCTTTCATTATTAGTTTTTGCACAGCATCAATGTTTTCTGGCACAACAACTGATTTTGGATGACCTTCACGAACTTCATCATTGAGTGAACGGCGGCCACGATTAAATTCGTTATACCAGCGTTTCACAGTGGCAAAGGATGGAGCTTCGTTGCCAAATATGGAAGTTAGTTGATTGATGTACTCTTGTCTTGATAATCCACATCGAAAGTCGTAATAAATCATTGCACGAACATTTTCACGAGTTAATTCCATGTTTTTGTTGACACACAATTTTCAAGTTAGTGTAAACAAAGCAAATGACGCTCTATTGACAAAATGTTTGAAGTAGATTATGGTCAAAAATGTCAAACTTTCCATTGGAAACGTCAGATGGCACCTACAACATTCAGGGTTGCCAAGGCTCAAAATATAAATAGTGCCCCTCGTATGTATGACCCACTCAGCATATTTGGTAACACTATGAGCTTTAGGCTTCATTGGACCCTCCTACAATTCCTAGCCCTGTGTTCTTACTTCCAGACAGTTTGCCTGTCAGATTTCTTGTTCTACCTTTTTCTTACATGCAGAGTCTTTCTATGATTCAAGGTTTAATTCACACTTACCTGGTAAACATTTATCAGCTGTCACCAGAATTTCAAAGCATATACTCTCAAAAAGAAATTAATTTGATATGATGTGAATTCACAACATTAAGGGGTTAAAAATGGTACTGCATCTGCCATTTTCTACAGTAAATTCTGCATCAATTCACTGAAAAAATCACAGCTCCCACACACTTTGGAGTGGAGTAGTGAACTTTAGCTCATCTTTTAGGGGAAGTTTTGCTCTACAAATTGGCACAACTGTTAGTATGGCAGCTTCCGTGTAATCAAGCCATGTCGTTTCTTTCTTTGCAAATATATGAGTCTGTTTTCTCCATTTTTGCTTTGAACAGCTTTTTCTGTGAATGACATTTTCTGGTGTAAATGACCTGTTTTCTCAGAAACTATTGAAGATAGTTAAATTAAATTTTAGGGTGTTAAAAACAACCTCTAAGTGCTGTTTTCGATCTACTTTGTGTTAATAACCTGGTTGATTATTTTTTTAAGTGATTAGATTTTTTTAGATTTAGTAGTTACTGAAGATTGATTGATTTATTTTGTTTGTTCCTAACCCACAGAAAATTTCAGATTTTCAGATGATTAATGATTGTGATAAGTGCCACTGCTTGCTGCATTCACTCATGCCACTCATTGTTCCTTTCATTCAGTGCTTCAGCAAATATCAGCTATTGTCAACTTTGCTCTTCACTCCCCTACATCTACATATTAGTGTGTTAAATACAATATTCATACTCACTCTTATACTCCTTAAAGCATGTTTTGCACATCCATTGCATGTATCATCAGTTTTCCAACCGCTTGGTTGTTATTGTTGAGTATCCTGTCGTAGATGCTGAGGCCTCATCTCTCAGTATTTTGACAAATTTCAAATTGGGGCTATCGTCCATTGGCATTCATTAGTCTGTTCCTAAACTTCCCCATATCTGAAGTGTTATTCAGAAGTTAGACAGTGAAGTGAAACAGTAATTTAATTGAATCTTGAGTAGGTGGATAGACTAAAACTTCACTTAAGGCTGGTTCACAACGAACAAGAACGGTAACCAGAACAAGAACGAGAAAGTTGAAATACATGTATACAAATGGGAATGTTCACAACCGACGGGAAGCCTTCCCAGGCCCCGGGAACAGGAAAGAAGAGTTGCCCAACTTTTAACTTTCTCGTTCTTGTTCCCGGGCACGGCATATTAGATCCCTGTTGTGCATATTAGACTCTTCACTCTAGAGATTATTCTAGGCGGCCGTGACATGAAACAGTCACTAGTACTCTCTATAGTCAAAAGCTGCAAACATGAAACTGGAAGGAATTAGTAGTAAATGTGCTTCCGAACCTCATCCCGACACCCGCAAATCTAATCAGCGTTGGTTCCTCTGGTGAAGGGATCAATTGTAGTTTGTTTATATGCAACTCAAAACTGGCTATTACCTAAAAAACAATAGCAAAACTACAAAGAACGGCTAAAACCGGTGGAAATGAAAAAAAGAACAATAAACAATCTTAATGTATGCCATTAAATAAAGGAATGAATGCTTGGCAGTAGAGGGATCGGAAATGTAATGGATGTACATTTAGATAATGTTTACTCCATCGAATTTTGACGTTGGCTTGGCTAAATTGGAAGTAGGTGAAAAAAGTCATTGTCAGTTAAAAACAAATGAAATCCCAATGCGCAAAATCGACTTTCACTTAGTGATCGATATGCATTCCCGTTCTCGTTACCGGGCTGTTGTGAACCAATATGCATTGCTTCCCATTCTCGTTTCCGTTCTGGTTACCGTTCTCGGGCGGTTGTGAACCAGCCTTTACTGAAACTAATTTCAAATAAGTGAAGTTTTAGCGTATCCATCAACTCAAGATTCAATCAAATTCACCATATCTTCTCTCATGCAGTTAATTCTGCTGCTTATTGAATGCTTTTTAATAAATTAACTTTTTCTTTTTATTGTGCTGTTCTTCCCAAAACTGGTACACTATTGCCAATTTATATATTTCACTATTTTTTAAATTTCTAAAGTGCTGTCTAAGCTAATTCTTACATTCCTCTTGATTTTTCCACAGCATCCATAGTTAATTCTCTAAACGCCAGCTTTCTTTTCCATTGGTGTTCTGTTTATCCTGTTTGATTTTTAATAAATATCCTATACTGAGTATGTTTTGTGTTGCTTTTGGATGGTATTAAACGTCTCGTAGACATTTTTGTTGTTTCCTGGAAAAAGTATAGTTATTTGCCCACAGTATTGGATTTTCTTACTTTTTCATGTACCAGTTCCTTGGTATAACTCAGCTATTTTAATTATCTGGCACTCTGTCATGTTCACTGGAATGTTAATTAACCTGTGTATTAAACTATTAACAACTACATGATAATGTTGTCTGGAATTGAAGCCATCCACCTTTATATAGTTTTCAGAGTGGGTTCCTTTTCTGTGATTCCAAATTCTAGATGTTATTATATTACTACTTCAACTGAAAATAGAATAGATAATAGAAAAAGATAATGCTTTGCCATTCCTAGATCTGAAAATAATGAAAAAGAACAACTAGAATTTGGAGAGCCAGAATAAAATTTATCATTTTTAAACCAGAATTTTGTTTCCTATTTAGGTATGATCCAAAAACTGATACATGGACACAAGTGGCATCGATGAGTGTTGGACGTGATGCAATGGGCGTGTGTTTGTTAGGAGATCGTCTCTTTGCCGTTGGAGGATATGATGGACAGAACTATTTGAAGTTAGCTGAGGCTTATGATGCCCAGAATAATGAATGGCAGAAGGTCAGCATGAACATTATTTAATATTTTCTGAATGATCTTTTAAATTTTTAATATTATCTGTGTACATGCCTATTCTAGAGCTTAATATGAGAATTTTGGCCTTTAAGATATTTATAATAATATTGTATGAATTTTTATACAATGTGTCATTACTTCTTTCAGTTAAAAAATACCTAAATCCATAGGGGAAATTAAATCTAGAAGGAGTTTGACCCTTGCAGGTGACCTGGAGGATAGGAGAATCACATTGCAACATGTTAACAGTAAACAATCGACCTGCTTGCTTGTTCCCTCCCTATCATGAATCAACAAGTTGCTATACACAAAAGAATGTGGAAGCAAAGCACATGTCACTTCTAACTGGCAACATTTATGTGGCATACTGTCCAGATAGCTTTTGGCTGTTGCCATAACAACAGTTCACCCCCATGCCCAACACAAATAGTTTATGCTTTTCTAGTTTTAGTGCTCCTATAATAAAAATTATTTTGTAATGAATTGTTAATCATAAACAATATGGCTTTCAGATAACCCACATTATTATGTGGGTGGGGTACAGTCCCTGTCTTATCACTCATTGAGGAAAGTGTGTTCCAACCAACATGGGTAGATGAGGTTGTTAAGGCACAGTATCATGAACAGGAGGTCTATGGTTTAAATCTCACCAGTACTGTCCTTCCTGACTGAGGTTTTTTACAAGTTTTCCTCAGTCCTTTTAACTGTTCAATGTCAGGAAGGCACCCTAAACTTAGGCCTGGAACATTTCCTTCCCAAATGTGCTTTCCCAATTATTTCATTTCGTTATCATCAGTAGGGACAGGAATTTTATGCTCTAATAATCCCTTTAATATGTATACAAAATTATGCATTGAAAACTACCATAATATGCACATATAAATGTGCCCATATAAAAGTATTAAGTCATCATATTGACATAAAATGAAAGTCAAAGCAATTTTATGTAATCTCTCCATGAATAAAACTATTGTGGAAACTGTATGAATTATTTAACACATCAAAATTTATTTTTAACATTGAAGAGTTAGGATATACCCCTGTAACGTATACCCCTGCTGTTGAAACGTTGCACTTGACAGCTAGCGATTAAGTTGGTACATTCACAAAAAAACAGATGAAAAGCTTTAACTGTTAGACTTCCTAAACCAATCACAAGACAGCATTTCGGTGGTCTATGACAAAGTGGAACTGGAAGTGGCTCTGTTGCCGGATGTAGCTATTTCCAACCATGTGTTTCAGTTTGTGAATCTCTAGCATGTGCGTGGATTTGTTCTTTGCAAGTTAATATTGTTCATTGGTACTTATGTTTGTGGTTATTGTTGGTGTTCGTTTATGTGTATATATATTTCATTCATATGATTTATACAAGATTTGAAGTGTGACAATGTCTCAAAAACGACGCCGGTCATCGAGTGATGATTCACGAAGTGAAAATCCTTTGCGTCAAGATGTGCCATTTAATAGTCATGCATTGGAACTGTTAAGAAGGACCCAGGAATTCTTTGAACAGGAGGAATACGTAAAGGTTCATGGGCATCCCTCTTTCCTGCTGATAAAGCTGTACAATGAACTGCAGCAGCTCTTGAACTAATCATGAGAACTGTTATATACATGGGAGTGAAACTCCAAGAGAAAGACAACAAAATTCCTGAACCATCTGTAACGCAGCGTGAATGAGAATAACTTTTGTTATCGCAGCTTATAATTTGTTTTATTTCTCCTCATTGTAGCAGGCATGTTTGCATTATTTTGTTTCTATATTGTCAAAAGTGCTAATTTATTCTACATATGAGTTATTTTCAGTTAACAATAATAATACAAAATAGTTATTATTAATTGACGTTTGCTACTTACGTACACTTTTTGTATGCAGCTTAGACAGGATAGAAAGGAGAACAATCAGCTGTTGTTGTTTACTAACCACTCTGGCAACGTCGCAACCACAACATAGCTAACGTTACACGAGGCACACGAACTGTCAAGTGCAAAGATTCAACAGCGGGGGTACAGCTTTGTCACTCACTTTTACTTTTAGTATGATCACACAAAAACAAGGTCTTCACCATACACAAGCACAACACCACTGAAATAAATAATCATAATCATAATAATAATTTATTGCCCATAGACTCGGTTACAAGTTTCAAACATTGTCAAGTAATAAGATAAAATGTTGAATTACAGAATATACATGATTGTCTACACTTTGTTGAAAGGTTATAGTATGAATATTATATACAGACGCTTTCAAGCACTGTCAAGCAAGTATTATATACAGGATTGTTTAAGAGAGAGGTTTTACACTTTGTTTAAATCAAATGCTGTTGCTTTCACTTTTTACTTTTACTAGTTGATTGTGCATATATAAACCAATTATAAAGGTTCTTTGTTTATAGATTTTAAGTTAAAACTATTTTGGTGCAAATTCACTTTACACCTTGTGTCTTGACCATGTATTTCACTATTTGTTTTAGGTTTGTGCAGTTCAGTCAGACAAATTACTCTATATATGTACAAAGACACTACAGTAAACAGTTTTCCCTTTTGAAGACTTTCTTACAGGATTCATGTTGAATGTGCAAGTAAATTAAGCCATAATATATAGTTTTGAGAACTTCTATGTTACATGTTTTTGCAGATTCTCTCAACAGGTACAGGCCTTTACTACTTTTTTTACATACCTTATCAATATGATTAGTCCATGATATGTATTTATCAACCTCTATACCTAAGAATTTGTGTGAGGGGCTCACTACATCTGTAGGGTTAATATGAAACATACCATCTGTTTTCTTATTTTTTTAGTTCGAATTTAATTATATTAGTCTCTTCAGGGTTGTTCATGAGGCTTAAGGATTTGAAACAGTTATCTATCCTAAGCGATTCCTTGATAGCTAGTGAATGAAAGTCACAATCGTTATTGACATTATAGATAATAGTGGTGTCATCAGCATAACTTATAATTTTACAATTTTCTGAAGCATACGTGTCATTTATATAAAGCATAAAAAGTACTGAGCCCTGTGGTATACCATGTTTGACAATTTCTGCAGCAGCTTTAACTTTCACTGTGTTAATTCCTTGTTTGAAACTTATTTCTGTGTATTGTATTCATCCTTTTAGGTATGATGAGATTAATCTGTTAGAACCCCTGTAATTCCATATTTTTCTAATATTAATAGCAATATATCATGTTGGACACAATCCAACGCCTTAGCTAAGTTGAGAAATATACTAGCAACTTGGCACAACTAGAGGGATCGGAAATGTAATGAATATGCATTTAGATAATGTTTACTCTATCGAATTTTGACGTTGGTTAACCCACGTTATTTGGGTAAATTGGAAGTAGGTGAAAAAATATCATTGGTCAGTTAAAAACAAATGAAATCCCAATTCACAAAATTGACTTTCACTTTGTGATCGATATGATCATTGATATGCATTCCCGTTCTCGTTACTGGGCTGTTGTGAACCAATATCTTGTAAGCTGCATTGCTTCCCGTTCTCGTTTCCATTCTGTTTACTGTTCTTGGGCAATTGTGAACCAGCCTTAAGTCAGCCCTAGCCAAGCCTTCCTCATGGACTAGCTGATGTGAAGTATACCCAAGGCCAAACGTGGTTCAGAGTCCATGGTAAAAGCTGAAGGTCCTCTCATCCATCACATTTACCATTATCAGCCCATCATCAGAGGTAGTAAACTCTGTCCTCTGGGTGCCTCCAGTTAATAAATGGGGTCCATATATCACTTGGTGGAAAGAGGTTTCCCCAGAGGTCATCGACTGTATGGGGAACATCGTAAGCTAACAACCATCAGGGGACACAGCATAAATAGGCATATAAACAAATGCCTTCTGCCTTTGTCCAATTAGAACATAATTGCTATAGACCAGTATTGCTGGAATGGATGTCAGCATCACAAGCCTCCCAACCTCCAATGGCTGTTTATGTGTGACTTTTGTGACTAAGAACTACTATTTCTGTATCAAGTCGCCCCCAAAGAACTTATAAGGCCAATTCACACTTTTCCACACATCATAGCATGAGGTCTTTCATGCAGGTTGTGGCATATATAGGGTGAGATACAGTTGATTTATCCCCTGTAGCTGAGCAGTTCGCTGGCAGGTAGCCGCAGGTAAGGCGGTGAAGGAGAAAGGAGTGAGGCTGTCAACTGTAGGAGAGGCGACAAAGTTATTGTCAATATATCTCCAGCCATTTCAGAGTCAGTATTTATTTTATTTTACTGAAATGCACATTCCAGGTGTATGTTGCTCAACACTTGCGTGCTCATGGGTTTTTGGGCTGAAGTAAATTAATTTTGCTTTCTGTACGATCACCAAATGCATAATCTAAGATACTCGCTTAGCATATCAGGCAATAATACCACTTGTGCTTAGCCATGTTACATTTGTCTCTCCTACTCACAAGAGCTAACATAAGAGACCCTTTCTTCAACCAGCAGTCTGTGCTATACCTTACTTTTATTGCCTGTCAATCACCAAAAATCAGCATTTCTTATATTTCCCACATTTTGTCACGTATGCCAAGTTCCCCTATGCTTACATAGGAGACTGATATCACCTTCAGGTAGGTCTTGACAATACTTGTTTTTCCCAGTCAGTTTACCCACATACTTTCTTCATTTCAAAAGGTTCGAAACATTCACTTTCCATTGTTTTCACCCTCTTTTATGTATCTGTACTCGAATACGCAGTATGTATTTCTCAATGCTTGAAATCAATTTTCCTCATATTTATTCCATCTATTTAGTTCACAAGTGTTTATTGTTCATACGATATTACTTATGTCATTCATATTACCTATTAAATTTATGTTATTTGAAAGTTGTTTCTTCTTGGTCGTTACCTGTTTGCCATGGGAGGATGTCCCAGCTTCAAGGTACCAGTAACCAAATAGTATGATTTAGATTGAGTCACACTTTTTTTTTTTTTACACTCACCTTCACTAATTAAAGTTACATAAAACAGGAAACGTTTTCGAGGGCATTCGTCCTCATCGTCAGTGACTGTTGCTGACAATGAGGACGAATGCCCTCGAAAACGTTTCCTGTTTTATGTAACTTTAATTAGTGAAGGTGAGTGTAAAAAAGTGTGACTCAATCTAAATCATGATGAATACTTCACTGTTAATAACGCTTCTGTTTTTAATCTTTAACCAAATACTAGTTTCCTGCCCCTTATCACCACAAGCATGGCCAAATGGTGGTGATGTCTGTGGAAAATCACTGCTGCATGTATTGCCTTAAGTGAAAGTCAATTTATTAAAAGGTTTCAAAATTGCATTTAATATCAATTTCCTCATATTCAAGTTTTCATTAAATTATGGTCATATAATTTTTAATTAATATAAACCGGTGGTAAAATAGCTTTATGGAATTTTATAATTTAGGGATAAATTTTTAACCTTGTTCTAGTTCAATTTATTTTGTAAAGTGCATAATTCTATCCATTTCTATTCCAGGTTGCACCGCTTAACACTGGGCGCGCTGGAGCGTGCATTGTCGTCATCAAGACTCCCGTTCCTTGTTGAGTTATATTTCCAGACTACATGGAATGTAATTTAAAAGTCTTAAGCAATAATTTTATATAGCATTTTTAAGAATTTACATATTAGTCAGGAAGTGTCAAGAATTCAACCAGCAAACTTTCAGGGGTTACAGAGGAGTGTTGGGCAAGCGTTTTAGCACAGGACATCATGGTCTTTGAGTTCATAATTGTTTGCAAAAGATCCAAATCGATAACAAGCCAGTATACCACTGATAAATGTTTCCTGAGTTGCTGCTACTTGCAGGAAATCATGGCCATGCTATGTTTAAACATTCCATTTGAAGACCTCCATAACATGTACTTTGAAAGAAACGCAAGAAATTAAAATTGGGTTCACTCCAAACATATACCATACATCTTTTTTTTTTGTTGGGGAGGGTGGGTGGGTGGGTTAAATGCTTATATGGTGTTCCAATCTAGCACCACAAGGTTGACAGCCTTAGTATGCTAATTACTGTATTATTACTACAGCTAAGTATTATTTGTATCTCTGATATGTATGATTCTCCATGTGAAAATGTAAGTATCAGTGGTGGCAAGAAAAAGCAAAGCTCATAACTTTGAAAATACCACAATGGTAGCTATTTTCGTGCATGTGGAAGAGAAATTAACTATTTTAGGGTGA
Source organism: Deroplatys truncata (assembly GCA_030765065.1). Classification (NCBI taxonomy): domain Eukaryota; kingdom Metazoa; phylum Arthropoda; class Insecta; order Mantodea; family Mantidae; genus Deroplatys; species Deroplatys truncata. The sequence continues at coordinate 36,296,864 of CM060989.1, forward strand.
AAATCTGTATCACATTCATATTAAGTCTTTATTTATTTGCACTTATCATTATCAATATTCCAATGAAAAATCATTTTGTAACTTCAGAGCATGTTGTCACAGACTATAGGTGTTTTATATCAAGATGTTCCTATACCATCCTCTGACTGCTGAAAGTTTGTTGGTTGAATTCTGTAACACCCTATATAAAGTATACCACATATAGATTTTTCTATATATAAGAACCTTTCTTTCAAGACTGTATTATGGTTATGTTGAGTATTTCATAATGGTATGAGATCATAAGTGACTGCTTTAAATAGCGTATGTCAAATGGTGCGTTGTGGGCTTCAAGCCCAGAGACTATGGCAGCGATTGAAAAAAGTATTGAGGATGCATTTTTAAAATATTTTAAGTTTTTGAAGTTGCAAGATTAGCACTGCTACTGATTTTTTTCCTATTTTCCATTCACATTCCAATCTTTTAGTACTTAGTATATAATTATTGTTAAAGTTCAGAATTTTTTCTGCACCTACTTCATAGTATTTTAAAAGTATTTTTTCAATTCTTAAGTGCAGTATTTAAGTGTTATACTCATTTGAATCATTTGGTTGCACCATTTTTTCGTCAGTTTTAATTCATATAAAATGGTAGTTCTGAATTTGGTATTTATTTATTTTATTAGGCACTGTTTATTTTATTTTTCATTATCAATCAGAGTTGTTTCCACACAGGACGACAGGTAATCTCACACTAGCTGTTCTCCTCAGACTAACATACATGTGTTTGTCTTTCGGAAATTCTCCTTAATGATGGCAAAATGCTAGTTCTTTTTACACAGAAAAACAGTCTCTACTTGAATAAATTTCATAGTTATAAGTCTGTAAGCAAACAAATGACAAAAGGGCATGTACTATTTAGCTTTTGCTCAATAAATTAATGTTTAGAGGAACTTAGTAATACTGATGTCCAAATTATACCTTTATATTTGTATAGTCAGTTGTAACACTCTGGGCCAGTTTTACAATCTACCAATAAATTGCCAATAAAGCTATTTGCATTATACAATCTCTGGATAGTACTACTCGGAAGATACTTTTGCCAATAAGTTTTCAGCTAGTTGGAATAGCCGATACTTCTATTATCTGAACAAATAACAAATTTTCTCATCCAGGACTGACCACTTCGCATCATTAGCAATAGTAATCATGGCAGAGTTGTATTTATCAGACGACGATGAGGAAATAATGATATTTCTGCATAACCAGAGAAAGCCTAAGGTCATACAGAGAGAGAAAATTATTTCCAAATATTGGATGAAGACGAAATTTATAAGTTTGCTTCCATAAAAGAATAGCTGGCTTACCCAACATTTCCTGGGTAACTTTTTAAACTCGAATGACATTTTAATTAATTGCATATCCTCCCGCTGTTCTTGTACAGTAATCTAGAAGATTTTATGAGTAATCCTATTTACCCCTTATAATTGTAATTTCGTACAGCTGCAGTATTTCTAATAATGAATGGAAAAATCACGATATTCACGCAAGTGGAACGTCTGACTTCCTTAACCTCTCCCGCCGAGTCTTCTAAGTATGTTCTTGTACAGAGAGACCCAAAAAAAACTATGAACCGGCTGCACAGTGTTTTTCCTGTCCACATCCTCGGCACTCGTTGCCATCTGCCGCTATCATAGAAAGGTGCGGATGAAACCATACATTTTTAAAACTACTTTTAAAGGCTTTACTACCAACTTTATGAAAGGAGATGCTGAAACTGGCCACCGTCGTTGTCCATACATTTTTGGCACCTCTGTAGGAAACTATCCATCACTCGCCATAGTTCACTTGAGAAATGCTGGCAATTTCCTGGCAGATATTTTGTTTTAATTCTTCCAGGGTGTGTGAGATTGTCTTGTACACTTTGTTTTAAGTTATCGCAGGGGGTTAGGTCGGGGGATCGAGGGGGCCACAAATCTCTACTAATAATTCTGTCCTCAAACGCACTTTCAATTGTTCTTATCAAAATATTGGCTGTATAAACTGTTGCAGAGTCTTGTTGAAAAAAGGCAAAATCATGCTCCCTGGCTGTTAATTCTCTGAAAAAAGGCACAAAATTGTATTCACATATGCACAGGCGTCAACTGTTGACTCGAAAAAAATTGAAAGTGTGTTTGAGAACAGAATTATTAGTAGAGATTTGTGGCCCCCTCGGTCCCCCGACCTAATCACCTGCGATTTCTATCTCTCGGATAACTTAAAACATAAAGTGTACAAGACAAACCCACACACCCTGGAAGAATTAAAACAAAATATCCGCCAGGAAATTGCCAGCATTTCTCAATGTGAACTACGACGAATGATGGATAGTTTCCTAAAGAGCTGACAAAAATGTATGGACAACGATGGTGGCCAGTTTCAGCATCTCCTTTCATAAAGTTGGTAAGTAAAACCTTTAAAAGTATTTTTAAAAATGTTGTATGGTTTGATCCGTGTCTTTCTATGATAATGACAGACTGCAACGAGCGCCGAGGACGCGGACAGAAAAAGCACTGTGCAGCCGGTTCATAGTTTTTTGGCTCTCCTTGTATAACTCCTATATGTTCGTATTCTAAAAACCTTTATTCTTTTCAAACCCTTATTGTATTTTAGTAAATTATGAATTGAAATTATAAGATGTATTATACTCCACATCTGTCATAAAGACTTGGGTTTTCCCAATGGTGAAAGAATTATCAAAATTGATTAAAATTAACCCACATTCCAATTTTCTCCCTTTATAATATTATTATAGTAGAGATTTTGGCTTGGCAGAGCATAAGGAAATGAGAAACATATCAGCAAATAGTCATCACGACAGACTTAAAAATTATGATGCGATTGTCCCCCAGATTTTTCCCCCTCCAGGTTACTGAATCAGACCTTTTATTCTCATGCAATCTTGTATGTTTCTATGAGGTTTAACAGTCTTTTGCAGTCATTACAAGTGAAATCTTTAGCCCTTCTTTGCTTCTTCAGTTCCATTTTATTCTAAAACGATATCAAAAGAAACCACGTGATAAACACTTATGATCATTTTGTTTATTGTTCTCTGTTTCACAAGGTAATTCTTGTTTGTTTTCTAGCTTACAAATCCTCCAATGGTGGCATTTCCATCGAATTCAGAATGGCAAACTTAACACATCACAGGTTGTCCTATAAGATTTCTATTCAGAGGAAGCCATATGATTTTAGAATGAGGGTGTTGCCTATTGACCTGAAAAGTTTATTTGGAGAGTAACTATAGGCAAGTTTATTGGGACATTGTAGAACCAGCCCTATGTCGCTTAACCTTTACTTATGAGGGACTAGTTTCGGGAGCCCTTGCTTCCCCCAAGACTGAAAATGGAAGCAGTTTTCGGAAACTAGTCCTTCATAATTAAGGTGTAAAGTGACATAGTGTTGCAACCAACTCTAAAAATATAATAGTAATTTAAGAGATTAAATTAATATTTTAATATTGAGTGAAAAATTTAGTGCCCAAGGCTTGCCGAGGGTGATAATATTCACGAAATTTTAAATATATTTTAACCTTGTGTGACATACAATATTTTATGTGCTACTAAAATGTAAATCAGAGTAATTATTTTAATTAAATATGTAGATTTATTGTTGCTGGATGGGAACATGGTACCAATGCTGGCTGCCTTGGAGATAATGGCAGGTAGTATAAGTGTAAATTGAAATGTGTAAGAAAAGGAAGAAATATTTATTCCTGAAGATGTTCTAATGGATGCTCAGTGTGCAGTGAATTCATTGCTCCCTAAAAAGTCTGGTTTTCTATATTTTAAAAAGTACAAGTCAGAAATTAAATAAAAAGATTAGAGCAATGGATTAAAACGTTTTAACTCACTACTGTGATTAAAACAGGTATTTAGGTTAATAGGAACAATGAAATAAATGATAGTACATATGGCAGTAGTGGATAAAAGTATATTTTGCTCAGCACTTAGAAAAAGTATTCTTTGTTTTAGAGGTGACATCTGAAATTTAACGTTGTTGGGATTTTTTACAAAGTTTTTTGCTGTACTTAAGATCCTGTTGCTGCAAAACTAAGCTGAGTTGAGAGTTAAGTCTTTTATCCTTTAATTCAATTTTTGCTTTCACTACCACTTACCTGTGGTGCTAGATGAAGTATTGCATTCCACTCAAAAATCTGAAATTGAGATTTCAATTTGTATTTTGAGTCTACTGAACTGGAAAAGAAGGGATTTTTTTGGGAAAGGAGAGAGAGAGAAAGAGGTGAAGCATTATTACTTTTTATTTGCTCAGAAAGGCTTGTAATGATGTTAATAAAAACATTATATTTTGGGCAGATCAGTTTTCTTGAAGAAGGAACAAGCCACAGGCTTATGCCATGATGATGTTGATGTAAGATATTTTTGTAAGAATCAAATGTGTATCTTGAGTTTTCTATAGCTCCAGATTTTGTTTTGGGAAACCAAAAGACATAAAAGCTTACTATGGAAAAAATGTAGAACGCATTATAGCATGCTACTTGTGTCAAGTAGCATTGCTGGAAAGGGTCTCGGTGTAAACAAACACACATGCCTTTGCCGCAGCACACCTTTCACGCAAATAAAAATAGTTTGTTACTGCACTAGATGTATTATCACCCTTTTTGTACTTCAGATAATAAAGAGGGTGAATAACATAGTATTTCAATGATCAGTTCATTTAAATATAAATTGAATAATTAATTTCCATTTAACCCTCCGTCAGTCGCTAGGGGCCTGAGAGACCCCTGGCATTATATAAATGTTATAATTTTCGAATGAACGCACCTATGCAATTACCTGACTAGGACATCTAACATTACACCTTGCGCGATTATTTGCTGCAGCGATAGCCTTATCTTGTTTGGCTGGAGGAATGAATAATCAGCAGTTACGTGTTGCACAGGTCAACCAGGCCCCGCGCGCCTGCTCCCGTTACATATTGTTGACAGATTTGTTTATTAGCTTTTGTGCAATATTGCTTTGCTCTTGCAAGGAGCTGTTACTGCTTCGTCATGAATACGAGTAAAAGGTACGATCTACAAAATCCTAATGATTTGGAAGAAGTACATCACCTACTTTGTGATGATGATGCCTTGCCCGTGGATGACAACTTATATGAATAAGATGACTCTGATTCAGAAGATAAACTCGAAACGAGATCTTTAGATTCAGAAACTGACCATGAAGAGGAAGAGGAAGACGATGAAAGCAGCTTGTGTGATAACATGTATTTTATAGGTAACATCATATGCGTATCATAGTAATTCTTCTTTTTCTTTTTCTTCTTCTTCTTCTTCTTCTTCTTCTTCTTCTTCTTCTTCTTCTTCTTCTTCTTCTTCTTCTTCTTATTATTATTATTATTATTATTATTATTATTATTATTATTATTATTATTATTATTATTATTATTATTATTGACAATACATTCTGTTGTTATTCACAGGAAGGGATGGAACAAAATGAAAAAAACACCTTTGAAAATAACACAGACAAGGGCTCACAATATATTGACCAAACTTCCTGGAGCTGCTAAAAATGCGAAAACGGAAATTGATTGTTGGAACCTTTTTGTTACCAAAGATATAGTTGATTTGATTGTTGAAAGCTCAAATACTTACATTAGAAGTGTGCAGCACAAATTTGTTTGTGAAATAGACAGCAGACCTACAAATGTAATAGAAATAAAAGCTTTCCTAGGCTTATTGTACCTGGCAGGAATTTTTCGTGGTGGACGCCAGAATATTCACGAGTTTTGGAGAACCGATGATCTTGGAATTCCTCTATTCCGAATGGCTATGTCCGAAAAAGATTCAGTTTTCTAATACGCTGTATTCGCTTTGATGACAAATGCTCAAGACTGGAGCGACGAAGATTGGATAAATTGGCTGTTGTTAGAGAAATGTTTACATTGTTTCTGAACAACTGTCAGAACCATTATTCTCTTGGACAAAATGTCACTGTCGACGAATAGTTGCCGGCATTTCGTGGTTGATGTGCTTTTAGTCCAAGCCAAACAAGTATGCCATAAAGATATTCTGTTTGAGTGATGCAAAACTGTTTTATAAACTAACATAGAGATTTATTGTGGACAGCAGCCGGATGGACCATATTTGCAAACTAACTCGGCAGAGGCTGTAGTGCTGAGACTAACTGAACCAATCTCTGGCACTGGACGAAACGTTACAGCAGATAATTGGTTTACCAGTGTATCGCTGGTGAATGAATGCGCAAAAGACAACTTTCTTTCGTCGGTACAGTGCGAAAGAACAAAAAAGAGTTACCCACTAATTTCACTTCTCCAAAAGATCGCAGACAGCACGAAAGCATATTTGGCTTCACAAAAAATGAAACACTTGTTTCATATGTTCCAAAAAAGTGTAAAACAGTAGTTTTGCTCTCAAGTCTACATGTTTCATCCACACAGTTATCAGAAGGTGCTGAGAAAAAGCCTGAAATAATCCTGCATTACAACGACACTAAATGTGGAGTTGATGCAGTAGATAAATTGTGTGCTACATACAATGTAGCCAGAACAACAAGAAGGTGGCCCATGGTAATTTTTGACCATATCTTGAACATTGCAGGTATTAATTCTAGGGTTATCTTCCTTGGAAACCAAAATGAATATTCCACAAGGCAGGAGTATTTGAAATCACTATCTTTAGCTTTACTGTTGCAACAGCTACAAAGGAGAGCAACAACATCAAATCTATCCGATGATTTGAAAGTACATTTGACAAAATATAAACCTGAAGAATCCGGCGTAGATGAATTGTCAAATACACCACTATGCACATTGAAAAGGAAACGATGTGAACCCAGCAAAAAAGACAAAATGAACTGCAAAACTAAATATGCATGTGGGAAATGCAACACCCCCCTGTGTTTGAGCAAACATGCTAAAATTATTTGCGATAGTTGCTTAGTCGGGGAAAACACGGGTGAAATTGAGTAACTGAACATTTGAAATTACAAGTTGTATGTATACCTGGAAATGGCAATGTATTTCTTTATACTTACTGTAATACAATTTATAACGTATATGTACTCATATTTTAGCTTGTATTTTTATGTTGTAAGATAATACCTATTAATGAAAGCCTTGTACGCTTAATCTAAATAAAGGTAAAAACAGGAAAAAAAGGAAAATAAACGAAAGAAAACAAAAATACAAACAATAACAACAAAAATATAGCGCGGATCTACTAGGCCCCGCGCGACTAACAGCGTTCTACCAAAGCGCGCGCCTGACGGAGGGTTAATATGGCCATGTAGCTATTGGTATTCTTGCATTGTTTACTGGAGAGAAGGAACTCCATGCTAATCAGTATTGTTTATTTTGCGATCATGGCTGAGTGCATAGCAGGCCAGAGCAGTGTAATTAAACATACAAGTGGCAAAATCCTTAAAAGTGGTGAAAAAACAATAGTTTCGAATGTATTCAACTTTTTGTTTTGAGTGTTATATTACCCTTGCTGTTAGGGATATTATTACATTAGCATTGGAAGTAAGTAGTGTGATTGTGAATGCTGTTTCCAGTGTATGGAAGGAGGTGAAGGAGGAGGGAACTGTGTAAAGTGCCATATGCTTCAAGATGCATAGCAGTGAGCTCCCTAGGTCGCGGGTTCAAACCTGGCGTAGGACAATGGATTTTTTGGATATAAAAATCCTTAGCATGGCTTCCTTTGGAAGAGAAGTAAAGCTGGTGGTCCCATGCCATAGATTTATGGCTTGTAAAAGAACCTCAAGCCTGATAAAGAGGCCTCAGAGCTCAATTCCTGGTCTTTCACACCCAATATAATATGCGACAATGAGGACCATAGTTGTTGAGCATCCATAAATAAAAAAACTTAATTTAAAGTGAGCCCCCTAACATAGAATAAACACCAGCTAAAAATTGCATCCCACACAAAGCAAAGTTTGATACTATAAAACATGCCAAAGCAGGCACCAAAGATAGTATTCCAATGTCCTTATGATTTGTTGAGAATAGTCATCATTGCAATTAACTGATGCTTCCTGCAGTAAACAGTATTAAAATATATTTCATAGGATCTCTTCATTCATTCTTGAACTAGTACATTTGGTTGAACAAGTATAGGAATATGTATTTCTTTAACATTAGTACTGGTACAGTGAAAGATAACATGGGTTAATATAAAATTGGGAGGTAATGATGGCAATTTCTTGAGCTCCCAAAACTAAACAGCCAGCAGGAAGAGAAAAAGCTCTTCCATGTGTTCACAGGATGTCAAGCGCGAAGTGATACTATGTGCATGTTTATGTGTGGACCCATTCTTGGCAGGAAAGATTATAATGGCTCATTATTTTAATTCAAAATTGTAATTTGTTCCAATGAATATAATAATAAGCCACAGTTTGGATAACCTTTGCCAATTAAAAGCTTCAACAAGTTGTATTTATTTTCATGTCAAGGACTTTCAGTGTTCCTTTAACTTTTTGACTGCCATTGTTATATATCTGCATTCCTTAATACTTCAGTGATAAATATTCCAGTCTTTTTCAGTCATAACTGGCCAAGGGTGAAAACTTTATGGCTCTATTGGGAGGAATGTTAAAACAATGGTGCTTGGTTAAACAATCACTTGATCAATATAAAATATTGCTCACCAAATAAAACTCAGCTCAATTTAAAACTCTGTGCAGATCGGTATCATTTTAGTATTAAATGAATAGTGTAATACAGAGTGAGCCAAAAGACTCCGAACCGCCTACGCGGTGTTTTTCTTGTCCATGTCCTCGGCACTTGTTGCTGTCTGCCGCTATCATAGAAAGGCACAGATGAAACCGTACAACATTTTTAAAACTACTTTTAAAGGCTTTACTTACCAACTTAATGACAGGAAATGCTGAAACTGGCCACCACCGTTGTCCATACATTTTTTGCACCTCTTTAGGAAACTATCCATCACTCACCATAGTTCACGTCAAGAAATTTTCTAGCGGATATTTTGTTTTAATTCTTCCAGAGTGTGTAGGTTTGCCTTGTATACTTTATGATTTAAGTTACCCCAGAGGGGTATTTTACGAACAATATTACCGGCTGCACTGTGTTTTTCTACTGGGCGTGTGGAAATATGATAAAAATGTAACACGCTGCAGCTATAAACAAAGTCATGCTGTTTTGAAGTGCAGTATTGAGTTGACAGTGATGTGATGTAGTTCAATTATTATGAGTCATTTATTATTTTGTCCTGTATTTAGCCACAAAGTGTATTATGGCTCAGTATATGTTTTCTACTGCACAGTGTGTATTTATTTATGATTCATATGTATTAACTCGGTCAGCTCGCCAAGTGAACGTACGATTTACAGAAAGATTTCCAGGTGTAAAAGTTCCAGGCCGTACAACAATCCATGAGCTTTACAGTAAATTTCAGGCCACAGGAAGTGTTCAGGCTAAGAAATCTAAAAGACGGCGTTCGGTTCTTACCGAAGAAACATTAGACGACATCGGTCATTATGGATAGTTTTCTAAAGAGGTGCCAAAAATGTATGGACAACGACGGTGGCCAGTTTCAGCATCTCCTTTCATAAAGTTGGTAAATAAAGCCTTTAAGAGTAGTTTTAAAAATGTTGTATGGTTTCATCCGTGCCTTTCTATGATAGTGGCATAAGGCAATGAGCGCCAAGGACACAGACAGGAAAAACATCGCGCAAGTGGTTCGGAGTCTTTTGGCTCACTCTGTAGCATGCACATGATGAGTAACTGAAATGAGTAATTCATTTATACAGCAAGAATAAAGCTAGACTAGATCAACTGCGCAGCAACATTGAAGTGGGTGACAATTTTTACACCCACTGTCCAAATTACACATAAACATCCAAGAGGTAACCCTCAACATAAAACACTATATAAATGCTTCCTGCAATACACCAGGTGTTGAAAATGACCTTGTTTAAGTGTTCCAACTTTGCACATATTTCGTCCAGGTTTTTGTTCAGTCAGCTATGGCATTGTTTACTTGCTAAAAAAGTACCTTATATACTTGACTTCATTTTCAAGATTATAATGTTGTCTGCCCTATTGGAAATTTGAATGCCTGGAAACTTATGAAGAACTTCATTTCTCTACCAACTATCATTTATTTTTATACAGCTTCTATAAACTATTCTTACAAAAGCTTATTATTGTATCTACTTTGTTAATTGGGATAAACATTGGGTAAATTGTCATACTTTTGCCCGCATTTGTGTCACTTTTGCCCACATTAGGTCTTACGCTTGCTCTAACGTAATGCTGCCAACATATAAATAATGCCACCGAAGCTGGTAAGATACTCAGCCTCAAGGCGTAGCCGAGAGATTGAGGGCCCTCAGCCTCAAAGCGTAGTCGAGGGATGTTTTTTAGAAGAAGAGGAGTGTAGCAAGTTGCAGCCGATAGACCGCAACTGCGAAGCGACAACAGAGCATAGCCGAGGGATCTGCGCGTCTAAAACTCGAATGATTCACGTTCGCAGAAACAACAGCACATCGCATATTTAGTGCATTTCACTTCTTATTTAGGTTGGCAGTACCCACTTTGCATGTGATTTATCGGAAAAATGGCTACGTTTGGTGTCTTCCTCATGCGATTTGCCTATATAAGTGAAACACCTAAAACGGGTGGGTAGGTGGGCACCAGATATTGGAGAGACCACATCATGTTCTAAACTCACTCCTAAGGTAATTTATTTCATTATTTCTCACTTCCTTATACCTAATGTAGGTGGGCACAAGTATGACAATTTAGCCAAAACATTTATTACAGAAGATACAACAGAGATGAGGAAATTGAATCAATAGATTTTTAAAACCCGGGTCACTATATGCTGGCTTAGAAATTCCATACTCTTTCCATGACATTGAGAGAAACTGAATAGCAACAGCTCTTTAAAAAAATAGAAGTATCCAATATCAACCGATATCCCTGAAATAGCTGATGCTGCAAAACAAAACAAAAAAAGTTATTTAAAGTAAATTGTATACTTTAAAGAGATGTAAATTTTTGGTGTGGTACCTTTTTGTCTATCTCTTATGATTTACCCATTATACAAAGTTATACAAAATCCCTTATGTATTAAGAGGATTTTGCAGGCTATTCCCAGAAAAATCAAGATACACATTTTATTTGTCACATAAATATCTTAAATATGTGCTATTTTAATCAAAATCATTACAGCCATTTTTTAAAAAATAAAAAATGTCTTAAGTTTTTCCATGTAAAGGGTAGCTTGGAATGGGCAGATTTTCTTTAAGATTATCATGTCACTTTTTTGATGCTACTGAATTTAAATACCAAGTTTGGTATTTATCAAATTTTTCGTTTTTCACACATGTAGATTTTTTTTCTAAAGGGGCTTTTTTGGGTTTGTGAGGCCTCAAAACATATTTTGGGTGAAAACTTGACTTTGAATTTTTGGGTGGTATACAATACTCCTCTACTTACTATAAGGATGTAGTAGAGAAAGTAAATATGTTAGAAGGTATGCATAACTACACTAAATAATTTACTACCAATGTATTACACAATTTTACTGTTAGTGAGTGGCAAATTTCTAACCCATGCAACTGCCAGAATTCAATTGATAAAATATATTTGGTGCTTGCTATGAAGTTGAGAATGTTCAGCAATTATTTTTAACCCAAAACTACTGCCCAGTCACTCTAGTCTAACTTTATACTCACATGACAGTAAGAGATTACTACAATAAATCAGCTCTTGCTAGTTCTGGAGCAGACAGTAAAGGTATTCAAAATCCAGAATAATTCATGGTTTTGTCCTGTCTTGAAAGTGTTTTAAAGACTTTTCTTGTAACTTATGATATAGGCATTAATGAAGCAATCTGGTTAGGACTGCTAATATAAAAAGATTTAGATACAATTATTTACAAATGATATGATGAGACAAAGATTTCAAATTCAGACCTTAAAATAAAGGTCTGAATTTAATTTCTCACATTATATGCTTTACAGTATATAGTTGTTCAAGTGTATGTCTTTAACATTTATACTCCTAGAAAATTTACATTTTTATATGCAACACAAATGTGAGTATAAAAATAGTAAAATCAAAGATGTCAATTACAAATAAACTATAATGCACATTAGGGCATTCATTGAACCTGCTCATATAGCACATTTTGTGCAGCCTAAAGATTATGCAATAATATTACAAACTTTAGCCCATAGTGTAATTTTCTGTTCACATTATTTACACAGTTTAAAACTTAAAGATTTATTTAAAATATAACTCTTAGAATTCAGCAGTAATTTAAATGTATGATTTCAATTATGTCTGTCCAGTAATCCCTGAAAGTTGGGGTGACTATACTATGACAACAGACATTCCAATTAGTTTTAAGGAAATAGTGTTATTGCAATGGGTGGTAGCATGGAGACTTCCCCCCTTATCTCAATTTTCAGAACATGTAAGTTACATGTAAGTTACACTTCATTTGGTCACCCTAAAAAAATGTAATCTCATACCTGGCTGGTGTGCTAGATGACAGTGTTCTAAAATCATTTAGCTCAAGTGTCTGTTGTAAGGCATCAATAGTTCTACTATGGCATTTTCACAAAATGTTACGGTAACAAGAAGAGCATATGTTCTTAGGTTGAAAGTATGTATGTGTGGTTAAATTTAATGTTCATAACTCTGTACACTTTTCCATTTGTAGAGGGATTTCATCTGAATATGTGGCCAGCCAAATGGGAAAGCACACTGTTTGCCTGCAGAGGCAAATATTTATATCCTCTTAAATTCAAGCGCATAGATGTCTATTGCAAATTATGAATACAGCAACCATACATATCTCACTTCTTTTAGGAAAATTTGCATTAACACTCATTAATTCATGTAATTAAAACAATGCTTCTTCATAAAAAAAAATTAATAACAGATTAATTGAGCGATCTATTCACAAGATTATAAATTATCTCTCTGTGAGGTGCATGAACAGCACAGAATCTGTTCTATAAATCACTGTTTCACTTATCTACAAGAGTTTGTCATCACATATGAATCATACATGAAGATTCTGTGTGCTAAAGTATAAGGACATTTTGGCATTATAATAGCACTAACACACTATAACACTGAAACACGTGATTCCTCAATGTATCAACCTTTGTACAGCACAGACTTTACGTCAGCTGATTAGCAGAGAGGAGGGAAAGTGGAGGGGGAACAGAACTGACTAAAACCAGTACAGAGCAAGCAAGCGCCCATAATATGGTCATACATCCAAATGAAGGATCCATATGTAAAAATGAATGTGTATAACTAAGAAATACTGTATTTTTGTACTTAAAAGATTAAGAAGAACCACAACCCTCTCCAGGTTGTGCCAAAAAAAAAAAAATCTTTTTTTTAAGACATTCTCCAACAGATTTGTTGCTATCCTTTTCTCCCATGCATAGCTGCTTGCCTAATATGGGGAGATACAGCATTTTACATAAAACGTTTTGGAGTAAGGTGTGTGCATGAACAGTAAAGCTAAAAATTCTGAATTGATACCAACCTTCTTACATAAATTAGGCACCTTTTAAGCATGCAAGGCAAACATTTTAAGGAAATTCCCTCCACCCCAAACAACGCTTTCTATGAAAGGTGTTTGTTATTTTTAGTTTCTCAAAAATGGCCCCAACAATTTTGACTAAACTGACATATCTTTGAGATAGGATGTAGGATGTGTTTATCAGAGAAGAACACCTCGCCAGTGGAACCAGCTTGATCTGTTGTGGCTACACACTTGGGAGGCAGGGATGAGGTGAAGGAGTCGTAGAAGGTTGCAGACAGGTCCACAGAGACATGCAGAAGTCCCTAATATTTTCAGTTTGAACTCCTGCTTACTAGTAGAGGCAAAGAATTATGAGAGGGCGACAAAGTGACTCTTAACGGGTGGGACAACACACCCTGACGTTCACGGGGAGAAATATTTCCAATGCGCAAACAACTACACCATCTGCCCGACAATGGCAGCACCACAGGACCCAAAGATACACCTGAAATGTGAAAGGGGGAGATGAAATGAAGGAAATTGGGGAAATGAGAAATTGTGATAGAATACACCACCCTGGCATTCGCTTAGGCAACCAGCAGAAAACTACAAAAAAAACCCATGGTCAGAGTGGACAGTTGCTGGGAATTGAACCCAGGACCTTCCAAATGTGGGCCAAAGACATTGCTACCTGAGCCACCCTGCTCGATTACCCTTGAGGTACAAGAATGGTGAATAAAATGTGTATTTGGAATATTTTTTGGCACTTAACTGCTCTTTGAACTTTTTTAATGTTTTAAGCAATACACCTTGAACTATTAAGTGACTCTTCTTACATTTCTTATGAGATGTAAAGAATATTTAATATCATGGCTAGCACATAATTAGCAGGTTGTTACAAGCTACAAAATGTATATTATTGTAGTAATGCCCAAATAAAGCTATTTCTGGTCAGTGATCAAAAGGAATTGGGGTGAAAACTAAGCTTTTATATGAGTAACTTATGGAATAGGTTTGGAAAATAATTGCTATAGATTGAAACATTCACATGGACGTTACTCATAATTTTTAGGGATGTTGGGGGTTAGAATAAAATATTGTAACCCAGTAAGTTGAAAACTGGTAGAACTCCATTTCAAAAGAGGGAAAGAAAGAATGTTTAGGGACAATAGGAAAATTAGAAAGTTAGGTGAATAGCAAAAAGCAATCAAGGAAAGCTCCTTCAGGTTTGCCCACCAGGCATTTCACAGTTGAGGATGAGAGCAAATGTTCTTAAAACATGTTCTCATAAAAACAAGTGAGTGAAGTGCAAAAGTGTTTCAATTTCTGATGTACTATGTTTAACATTTTTAAATTTTAGAGAGAAGTGTATAAAAGTGGGAGCTTGAGACCTCATATATGCAATATGCAGACAGCTATGGATTCATCTCTATATACAGAGGGATCCAAAATATGTGTACACTAGTAATTATTGAGTCGATTGTAACACTACTTCACTTGACTAATTTTGAAGATTTAGAAGCTAGTAACAGTGATGTGTCATATTTAAAATAGAGAGTTGAGGGTTGTTACACTACATCACTATGATATTCTTACTTGAACGCATTTCGGGAGACGGCTGACGATGGGAACAAGCCGTCTCCCGAAACGCGTTCAAGTAAGA
Source organism: Deroplatys truncata (assembly GCA_030765065.1). NCBI lineage: Eukaryota > Metazoa > Arthropoda > Insecta > Mantodea > Mantidae > Deroplatys > Deroplatys truncata. The sequence goes on from CM060989.1 coordinate 36,312,045, forward strand.
ATATCATAGTGATGTAGTGTAACAACCCTCAACTCTCTATTTTAAACTACATCACTTACCCTACACATCAAAAACTGGCTGCTAGCAATAGGAAGGACTACAGAAGAAATTCAAGAATACATTACACTAACTAAGCTGTGCATAGAACAAAATTATTTCACTTTCAACAGGAACTACTACAAACAGAACTCAGGGCTAGCTATGGGCAGTCCACTTTCACCACTACTGGCAGAACTCTTCATGAGCAATATGGAAACAAGAGTCACAAAGGTTTTCCCCTGAATATTTAAACGATGGTGCCGCTACGTTGATGACATTTTTGCAATAGTCCCGGAAAAACATTTGAAAGACGCACTAAAATTATTGAACCTTCAGGAAAAAATCCATAAACTTCTTAATAGAAAAAGAACAGAATGGACAACTCCCCTTTCTTGACCTTAAAATCATCAAGAAAGGAAACCATCTAACATTTGGCTTCTACAGGAAACCCATACACACAAATAGCTACATAAAACAAAACAGTTTAAATCTGACACACCGACTGATCAACATCCTTATGAACAAAGAGGTATACACACTTGAGCTAAACAAGATATTGGACATAGCTACAGAAAACGGATTCAGGCCAGAAAAATATACAAGAAAATAAACAGAGCCGTGAGCAAAAAGAAAATACAAGAAGTTACCACACTCATCCCTACTGAAAAAGAAAAGATAATCTTCAAAAAATTCACATACCACCCAACAGCTTTCTACAAATTCCAGAGAATCTTCAAGCAACACAACATCTCTTTGGCCCCAAAAAACAATTACACCATAAAAAAACCTACTAAACTCCAAACTAAAAGATGACATCCCACAGGAGAACAAACCAGGAATATACCAGATCAACTGCAATGACTGCGAAAAAATATACATTGGGCAAACCAAGAGAAATATAAAAACAAGAACAAAAGAACACTTCAGTTACATAAAACAAAAACAGGAAGATAAATCAGCAGTAGCTTGGCACTTTTGGAGAGACAAACACACCATAGATAGAAACCCAAAAATACTTAAAAACATCTCAGGAAAAGCAGAACTTACAACTTGGGAAAACATTTATATTTGGAAGAGCAGAAACTGCACTTATAATTTTGAAACCCCGCCAGGAGACTTACTTTTGAAGAAGTTCTTCCAACCGCCACCAGAGATCAAGCTTACAACCAAGACGAAGTATGCGGGCAGTCGACAGGGAAACAAGTAAGCGATGTAGTGTTACAATCGACTCAATAATTACTAATTATAGACACATCACTGTCACAAAGTCCACCAAAGCAATTTAATTGTAAAAATAGCTGTACACTGTTTGATCATCAATAAGGTTGCAATGAATTGAGTTACAAGTCCTGAATTTGGTGAAGGTTTGGCTTAGTGTCCAGGATTTAATCGCCTTGAATTGTTGACATTTATTTTGTTTATTTAGATGACATCAACTGTGATACCAAATGGCGACTACAAGGCTATCATTCAAAGAAACTGGTTCAGTTTGTCTCGAACTGCTGCAGACATCGATTTTAGCTGTAATCCAAGAGGTGTGCAAGATAGTGCCCCATCTTAGTACCATCGAGATGTCAGAGGGTACCTTGATGAAACTCTCCCTGAACAATGGATAGACCGAAGAGGTGCTATGAATATGCATCATGGCCCCCAGACCTAACACTTCTAGACTTTTACCTCTGGGGGACCCTGAATAATGTTTTGTATCGGACAGAGAACCACCTACACCAGCTGTACGGCTCAAAAGCATTGAATTATCATTTGTAACGATTTCACAGTACAGGTTAGAGCAGGTTGTTTGTGGCACTGTTTGGTGGCATGAATTGTGTTTGCTGATGGTGGCCACTTCAAGCACCTCAAGCTATTTCAATAAGTTGAAAATTAAGCTATACCTTCACCAAATTTGAAACTTGTATTTCAATTTGTTACAAAGCTATTGATGATCAAACAGTATATACATGTTTTGGACCTCTCTGTATAAAAGCAATCTGCAGTTATCATTATTCATGGAAAACAGAAGTTGTTACAGTAAATTATATTCTGATTACAAGATTGTTCTGTCTTTAATAAAGCATTCAATATATTTATACATCTAGTTTAACACACTTCCTGCCTCTCCAATTAATGGAGTTATCCAAGTTTACATCTATTCAACTAATTTACTATTGTCTGTAAACATTTTCTTTACTGCTTTATTTTTTGTTAATTCCTTCTTCTATTTAACATACTCTTCCAGTCAAATATAGTATGTTGAGTCAAAGATCTACCTGAAGCTTATGAGGGCAGATTGATAAGTCATTGGCTTTTTAAAGAAAATAATTTTTCCCAAAAAATCAATTTTATTTCTCAACATAGTCTCCTTTCAATTCAGTACACGTTGTCCAAAGTTTCTCCAGTTTTTTAACCCTTCCAAAAAATATGATTTTTCAAAGTCTGCAAAATATGAGGTTGTTTCTGCCATGATGTTTTCACTGGATATGAATTTCTTCCCAGCAAGTCAATTTATCAGGTTTGCAAAGAGGAAGAAGTCGCTCGGAGCCAAATCTGAAGAATATGGTGGGTGAGGTAGCAGTTCGTAGCTCAACTCCACAAATTTTGTGATGGTAATGGCAGATTTGTGTGTGGTTCCATTATCCTGGTGAAAGAGAACCTTTTTCTTCGCCAAATGGGGTCGTTTCTTTAACAGTTCCTTGTGAAACTGATCCAGCATTGCGTCATAATATGAACCTGTGATTGTTTTACCCTTTTCCAGGTAGTGGATGTCTTTCCCCTTTGTGAATCCCAAAAGAGAGCTGCCATAATTTTTCCTGCCGATGGAATGGTTTTCGATTTCTTTGGAGCAGATTCGCCGAAGGAAATCCATTGCTTGGATTGTTGTTTGCTTTCAGGTTGATAGTAATGGATCCAGGTTTCATCAACGCCGCAAAAACTCATTTGGGTTGCACTGGAACATGTTCAAACATCCCTGTGAAGTGATCACACGATTCCGCTTATTCTCAACTGTGAGCAGTCGCAGCACCCATCTTGCTGACAGCTTTCTCTTCCAAAAATTTGTGCAGAATGTTATATCCCATTCACTCGAGATGTTTACAGTCTTGGCTATCTCACTGATTTTCACTCGGCGGTCTTCCAACACAATATCGTGAACTTTGTTCACCATTTCTTCTGTTGTGACCTCAATCAGCCATCCTGTGCGCACGGCATCTCTTGTGCTCGAACGATCACATCAAAATTCTGTGAACCATGCCATGTGATGGAGCAGAGTCCCCATAATACTTGTTCAGCTTTTCTTCCATTTCCTTCATTGTCTTACCACGCAAAGAGTAGTGCTTTGTCAGAACACGAAATTCACTTTTCTCCATTTTCTACAAAGCAGCACACATCTGCTTATTTTAGATGCTCTCAATAATGTTCTAAGAAACAAATGACGACAAATTTCTGCAATTATACCCAGAATAGATGTAAGACTTGGGTGCAAACAAGAAACCTGTGATTAGAACGCTATCTCTCGTCAAAGTCATGGATTTATCAATCCACCCTCATAAGTTCCCCTTCTTTAACCAGGGAAAGGTGCCATCTAGTATCTTTCCATTAGGGCAATGCCTTGAGTCTAAAAAGACTCTTTACCATCTTACTCAAGCACAAAAGTGGATATGCCACTTATGCACATCAACCCCAAAGGGGAAGACTACTAAGAAACCTTGATAGGGCTGACAGCACTCTAACATGCTGTCTCCCTGTTCTCCAGAGGACATTAAGGTGTTTCACAACACTGCCCAGACATACCCAATCCCTAATGGGCTCCAGGAGGGCCTCAGATGTTGCCCAACGTACTTCTGGTAACTTCAGAAGTGCAGTGAGTGCTAGGGGTATACAACGCTCGCATCACAGCAGCTGAATACATACTATATGTATTTCATTATCTTGTTTATCATATATAGGAAATATTTCCTGCTCTAAATTACCTCTCAAACCACTTAGCCTCCCTCCTTAATTGCAGCCAAAGTAAGCCTTTTTGTTCATTACTTTTACATTTATAAGGGTGCTGGGGTAGCTAATGGTTTCGTTTGCAGTTCTTGTACTGAAGGTCCGAGGTTTGATTCCTGGCTCTGGGGTGGCAAGTCGTTGTCCATACCCATGCCTTCACCTCTGACTTGCTCATTTGAAGTATGCCCAAGGCCCGTTGTGGTTCAGAGTCCATGGTAGAAGCTGTAGGCTCTCTCATTCTACCCCCATTCATCATCACCCTACCATCCGAGGCGACAGATCTGTCCGCTGGGAGCCTCCACTTCAGAAATGAGTGGAATGAGGTATCCCCCAAAGGACATAGGCCATATGGGGAGCATTAGAAACAACAACTTTTACATCTATTCACATATTTCTGTATACTTCTTTGCAAAACATTTGTGATAATCTGTCATAACCAAAATTCTTTCCCACTGACCATTTTCTCGAATATTACCTTCCTAGCCAATCTTCTCCTAAATCCTTCTGAAGTAATTGTTCTTAGTTAACAATAGTGAGAGTTATTATTAGGTAACTATGAGAGTATTTATGTAAATGCTTCACTGTGAAAATGAAATGTATAATTTGTAGAACCAGTTGGTATGCGAAAACAGACCTTAACTGAGAACAATCAGAATTATGCCAAGTGGGCACTGTGCAAAAATAATGATGAAACTATTTTCGCTTAAGCGAGCTGAAAGATGTATTTTATCAAAAAGAATGATCTGATAAGATGTGGTTGTAGAAAAATTTACTTAATGGTAACAAATCTAACAAACTAGTCAACCAGCCAAGTATAGATTAATATCCACAAACTGAATGATGTAGCATTTATTTCTGTGTATGGTTTTGCATATAGCAATAAGTATGGTCAATCTAACATAAGTGTTATAGTTACATTTTGTCTGCAGATGTGTTGCAATTTCTATAAATGTAATGTTATAAAATTTCTTAAGATACTTTCGTACATGAGATCTGTGATTCTATATAAGTATTGTAATAGTGTTACTGTTAATAACGCTTTGGTGTCCTATTTCAGAAGTTTCTGTAGACAGGCTTCTGCTTTGTTAATAGTAAACTTTAACTTAATAATTCAATGAAATTCAAAACTTAAGGCTGTTTCTTTTTACTTCTCTACTTTGTACTGGAAGTACTGTATTCCACCCAAAGTTTGATATAGGGATTTCACTGGAAATACATGTTTTAAGGACCCCTACCCCCCAAAGCATTTTTAGAAAAAGACTCATATGTGTGCATCTGTCTGCCAGTATGTATATATCTATGTATCTGTGTGTGCTTGTGAACAGCATATCTCAAAAACGAAAAATCCTATAATTAATAAACTTGGTATTTAAGTTCAGGATCTTCCAAAGATGCGGTATGAAGATTTTCAGCAAAATCCCTCCCATTCCAAACTACCCTTTATATGGAAAATTTTTCGAAATTTATTTTCCTAAAAATGGCTCTAATGATTTTGATTAAAATGCTGTATGTTTAAAATATTTACATGAAAAATAAAATGTATATCTCAAATTTTCTGGGAATAGCCTATGAAATCCTCTGCATTTTGTATAACTGATAAACTGTAAGAGATAGACAAAATCTTACTACACAATAGATGTAGATCTCGTTAAACCACACAATTTATGTCAAATAAAATTTTTGTGGTGTTAACCATTTCTGAGATGTTCTTCATTATTGGTTTGAATTTTCAAATACTTATATTTTTCTCAAGAGGAAAATCCTTATTCATTTTTTCTCATGGTCATCCAAAGAGAACACAGTTTCAAAACTGGCACATAGTGCTCTTAAAAGATTTTTATTTTTGCTCAAAGCTACTGTATTCCCCGAATCCCCTTATACCTACAAGGAAATATGTAATAAACCTATTTCTGCAAATATTTATCTCAATTAACATGAAGCAGATAGAAGAATAAGTTTTTGTAATAATAGTTTGTTGAAGAATGGGTAGGAAAAGTCATGTGAATGTAACATATAAGATATTTTTTCAAGTACTATATTGATTTTTTTCTTGTAGTCTTGTAAAGAGCATGGAATGTAATAGAACCATTACATAACTTCCTTATTAAAAGTTCTGCCTGTCACTTAGGCCTACTCTATTACTCTTGTGCCTATAAAAAATGTGTAATAATTTCTGCAAATGTTTATCTGGATTACCATGTAGCAGATAGAAGAATACGAATTTGTACGAGCAGTGGGTAGAAGAAGTCATGTGAATGTAACATATGAGATGTTTTTAAAAAATTAATTTCCAAAGTTTTGTCTTACAAACACACTATGCTCCCCATTAAGACCCAATAGTGTCAGAATTACATCCTTTTGAATTCATTGTCATAAACTTTGATATGTCATAAAATTCAAATACATAGGAATTTTGAGCAATAAAGGCCAGATTTGCAATCCTGGAGTTTGAAACTATATGTATAACAAATGTTATCGAAATTGGTTTTGGACATTGGCCCAGTAGACCAGCTGGAACCTGGTTTGGGCTCTTTTCAGAAAATTAAATTTATTAATAAGTATCGCCTCTTCTGGACAACATTTTGTACATTACAAAACTACCAAAATATTTGCAAAACTCTCTCTCAAAGAAAAGAAAATATATTATTTTTACAGGATTTTCAATGATGCAGTTGCTATAATGTAAACCAACATAAAATTGAATGTAGAGTCAAATTCGGATAGAATCTTTAGTTTTATTTCACTAGGAGTATGTGATGTAGGTATAGATGATAGACAAAATTTCACTTCCCAAATGGGAAGGATTTAGAAATGAAAATTAAGAAATTTTAAAATTTAGAAGGCAGTCTCTAATTATGTGCTTAATTGAATGTCAAAATCAGGACTTTATAATTCAAAGTTCTGGGTTGCAGGCCACTGTACGAGTCTCATAGCTGAATTTGTATTTTGTCTCTTTTGAATTAAAAATACAATTAAAATGTTGTAGCATTAGTCTTTACACCCTAAGGAACAGCTCAAAAAATCTAAGGCAGTAGGACTCTTGAGTGTACAATTTGTTATCCAACTTGAATGTCTGCCAGATGCTTCTTAGCTGAGTGGTCAGCATGTGGACTTCTTGATTTGCTGCTCAGCATGGGGTTTTATTATTTTGTTTATTTTAAAAATTGACAAAATTTTGCATTAGGAGCAGTTTTTACATTCTGCAGGTCACTAAATAGTTTAAATGTTTGTCCTAGCCTTACTAGTATTGAAATTACAGCTATCTAAAGTGGATTGTCATAAACTTGTATGCAAACAAATAGGAATTTTGAGTAACAAAGGTCAAATTCATGATCCTGGGGTTCGAAACCATAAGTATACCAAATTTTATCGAAATTGGTGATGGTTATTAGCCCAGTAGTCCGGCTGGGAGCCGGTTTTGGCTGTTTTCTGAGAAATAAAAGTATGAATATCTTTTCTGGACCAAATTTGGCACATTACAAGCTACCAAAAAATCGTAACAAAAACGTAACTCTTCATTAAAAAATATGTTGGAGGCTGTATCTTTATCCGTCCAGAAGTTATTCGCGTTTAAATTTTGAGAAGAGGTTCAAAACCCAAGAAGTCTTGCCATTTTGACGTGTCTGAAAGAAAGAAAGAAAAATCGGTTGTCATTGAAAGCTGAAGAGCAGAATACAGAACCGGTCGTAAATGTTCGATACTTGAATACATAAAGCAGAGGAAGACCACGTATTTTGGACCAGAATCAATTTAAGAGAATGGGCACAGATGACAGCACTAACCAGACGGCTATCTTGAGCAGCGTTTATTGTAAGCGGGAACTCCAGTTTTCCACATTCCATTGTCGGTGACCTTGGAAGGAAGTTGTAATCTTCGTTGACAGCGTTTTCGCTCTAATTTTGTCCCGCTTTTATTATAGTGTTTTCATACACCTAAAGCCTTTCTTTGGAAACTATAGAACACTCCAATGTATCAAGGTAAGTGTGATGTGAATTTATTTCATTAATTCAATTTAGGTTTATGAGAATTGTAATAATCATAAACTTCTGTCGTGCCATATAGTTTGGGCCGAATGCAAAATATAATTTGGTCTGGACCAAATTATACGAAATAATTAAGTTAGGTAATAAATTTCAAATGAATAGATATTTGAAGTCGTTTTTCAACCTATTTTAGTAATGTATTATCGTTGCGTGTCATACAAAATTACGTGAATTTCTAGATGACAACACGTGAAGCTCGTAAATCTAAGGGATTGTAAATGGACAGGGGAAGATTTGAGAAAGGTTCTTGAAGTTATGCACATTAATGAAGCGGCACGAAAGTTTAAAATACTTCCAATCATACTAAAAAGATACAGTAAAGCGAAGGTTCCAGCACCTATTGGGCGGCCTACAAATCTGCCAAATGTCGAGAAAGAGCTATTGCATCAGCTTCTACACTTGGAGAGAATGTGAGGTATGTTATAATATTAAATAAACTATAATACCTGCATAATGAATGATCGTATTCAAATAAGTACAACCTAGTATAAGTTCTTTGCAGCAATTATGCAACTGGCATATGAAATACAAAGCGAAATAATCTGAAAACTCGCTTTTCCCATGGCAAGAAAACTGCCGGGAAAGAAAGGTTCTCCAGTTTCATGCGACGCCATCCTGAAATCAGCTTATAAAGTCCTGACGCTACCTCTCTTCCTCGAGCCTCTGCATTTAAAAAGATTGTGTCTACAAGCTTTTCGACGTATTAGAAAAAGTTGTTGGCGATAATAAGATAACGACATCTAGAATTTTCAACATGGATGAGACATCACATACTGTCGTCCAGAAAAAGAGGAAGCTCCAAAAGAGATTGAGCTATTACGACCTGTGAACGTGGACAAAACTTGACTGTTCTGTACGCGTTTAATGCAGTAGGACTTTATGTTACACCTATGCTGATCTTTGCGAGAAAACCCATGGAGGGCAGCCTAGTTTTTGGAGCCCTCCCTGGCATTATTTTCTCTTGTCAGGAAAAGGGCTGGATGAACATAGAGGTATTCTGTGAATGGATGCAGCATTTCGTCTCCTGATACTTGGTGGACATAACTCCCACACCAAAGTCTGACTGCAATAGAAATTGTACGGAGGCATGGAATCATTATGTTGTCACTCCCAGCTCACTCACTTGATAAGGGATTCTTCCGACCTCGTAACACATAAATGACCTCAACGATTGCAGCAAGACAGAGAGAAGCCCGGACAGCTTCTGACGACTGCACACATTGCATCATTGGTTGGAGAGACATCTCCACGTGCTGCTACGATGTCTACAGCAATGGTTTCATTCAGAGCCACAGGCGTTTGGCCAGTAGACAAATATGTTTTCTCGGATGTCAACTTTGCTCCATCTGAGGTCACCGAACATCTGAAACGTTTCAAGCATCTGCTGAACGAATCAAAGGTCATCCAGAAACCTTTCGTGTGGGAGAACATACAGAAAGTGAAAACTGCGCTGGAATATCAAATTTTAGTAAAAAGACTGATTATATTCTGCACAGCAGTTAAGTCCTCTTCTGTCACCGTCAGGAGAGTTTTCAAAGAGGAGAAGAATGAGAATTTCAGCTTCAGATGTGATTATGTCAGGTATACCTCATAAAGAAACGCTTGTAAGGCCATCTAATACCTCTGGAATGAAGAGTAAATAGAAAATCAACTTTGGTAAAGAGGTAAACGAAAACTCCGAAGAGACCTTTTATAAAGTGTGTGAGGAATCTCGCGAAGAAGACTGGATACAGTGCAAAGGATGGGCTCATGAAGACTGCTGATATAAATGTTTCAGTTAAGTTAATTTGCTCTATTTTGATATTTTGAGTAACAATGATAATAATAATGTACATAATATTATTCAAGACCTAAATTAAATGTTATTGTGGATTTCAATCATTACAGGTGTATATTAAAGCACACAAATCAATTGTAAATGTATATGTACAGTTCAGTTTACACACCCTCTCAGACTAATTACACGCCTTACAGAAAAAATTGTAATTTGCAAATTATGTAGCTGGAACTAAAAATTTAATACTCTCGTAATAGTGTTAAGTTCCTCTTATTAATGCATTAAAATCATTTGTGGACCTAAAGAAGGTTTTCTGTCCGATTATTAGCACTTAAAAATTAAGTGGACCAAATTACACGGTCTTCCCCTAGTTATGACATAAAACTTGTGTATTTTGCAGAAACTTTGAAGTGTGATAATTCAATGGTATAATCGAGTAGTATGATATCTCGGAAATCTTAAGATTAGTAGAATTCAGATCTGGTCTTAGTTTTACGAGATTTTAAATTTTACAGAAGTTGTGATGTAAAATGTACAGAAAGTAATATCGAATGTAGAAGTACGAGGGCGGATTGATGTGTCCATGACTTTGACGACAGATAGCGTTCTAATCACGGGTTTCTTGTTTGCACCCAAGTCTTACATTTATTTTGGGGATAATCCCAGAAATTCCTCGTCATTTGTTTCTTAGAACGTTGTTGAGAGCTCTAAAATAAGCAGATGTGTGTTGCTTCGTAGAAAATGCGGAAACGTGATTTTCGTGTTCTGATAGAGCACTAGGTTTTGCGTAGTAAGACGGTGAAGGAAACGGAAGAAAAGCTGAACAAGTATTATGGGGACTCTTTTCCATCACAGAGTTCACAGAATTTCGATGTGGCCGTTCGAGCACAAGAGATGCCGTGCGCACAGAATGGCCGGTTGAGGTCACAACAGAAGAAATTGTGAACGAAGTTCACGACACTATGTTGGAAGATCACCGAGTGAAAATCCGTGAGATCGCCAAGACTGTACACATCTCAAGTGAACGGGTGTATAACATTCTGCACAAATTTTTGGGTATAAGAAAGCTGTCAGCAAGATGGATGCCGCGACTGCTCACAATTGAGAACAATCGGAATCGTTTGACCATTTCACAAGGAATGTTTGAACTTGTCCCAGCGCGCAACCCTAATGAGTTTTTGTGGCGTTATATCACGGCTGATGAAACTTGGATCCATTACTATCAATCTGAAACCAAACAACAATGAAAGCAGTGGATTTCCTTCGGCGAACCTGCTCCATAGAAAGCGAAAACCATTCCGTCGACAGGAAACATCATGGCAGCTGCCTTTTGGAATTCACAAGGGGTGGTAGACATCCACTGCCTGGAAAAGGGTAAAACGATCACAGCTTCATTTTATGCCGCAATGCTGGATAAGTTTCACAAGGAATTGTTACAGAAACGGCCCCATTTTGTGAAGAAAAGGGTTCTCTTTCACCATGACAATTCACCCGCAAACAAGTCATCCATTGCCATCGCAAAATTTGTGGATTTGACCTACGAACTGCTACCTCACCCACCATATTCTCTGGGTTTGACTCCGAGCGACTTCTTCCTCTTCGCAAACCTGAAAATTTGGCTCGCTGGGAAGAAATTCACGTCCAGTGCACACATCATGGCAGAAACAACTTCATATTTTGCAAACTTTGAAAAGTCATATTTTTGGAAGGGTTAAAAAATTGGAGAAACGTTGGACAATGTGTATTGAATTGAAAGGAGACTATGTTGAGAAATAAAATTGTTTTTTTTAAATGTTATTTTATTTAAAAAGTCACTGACTTATCAATCCGCCCTCGTACATTTCCATAGATTTCCATAGAATTGTGAGCTATACTCTAGTGGAAAGTGTATAGAGATTGCTCAATTAGGACAGATAATGAAATTTGAAATTTTACAATTCCAAGTTTGCAAGGCTTGAAGTATACCTTTCATTTTTGTGCGCGTCTACCTTTGAGACAACATTAAAAAACAATTTAAGGCAATTTCCTGTGTCAACTAATCCATAGATGAATGATTAAAGCGGTTAGTTCTAACCAAAGAATCGTAGGTTCCAATCCTACTTCTGCAGCTGAGGTTTTTTCCTGCTTGGATATCCTTATATTCTAACAGCACGCGGCGTATTATAAAAGCTAAGTACACAATGAGAGGATTTCAATTACGCGTGATGGCGTAGTGGTTAGAGTGACCCGACTACGGCGCAGGAAACAGGTTTGACTCGCAGCTCCCGCTTCAAATTGTTTTCCCTATTAAATGTTAACTTCAATGTCCTAATAAAAGTAAAAAATGGAGCCGATTAAAGGCAATGATGACCTCAATCCAGAAAATTCAGGTTGGATTTTCATCTCTTGTAAGATTATTTTCTACAAGTAATTCTGTCATTGTACTCGTATTTAAATGCATAAAAAGATGCACCATATAACAGTAATGGTATGGCTCAGTGGTTTAAACCACTAATTACGGTATGGCATGTCGCAGGTTCAAATCCCACCGTCTGGTATAAAGTTTTTCCTGAGTAATTCTCTGCGCAAAGCACCTTTAATGCACGATAAAGCGCCGCTAAATACACTGCTCTGGCGTACGGAGTTAAATCGCTATATATGGGTGAAATAAAAAGCAAATCTTGCAAAGAGGCCGGAACCTGGTTCTTTGCGGAAAACAGTCCTTTTAACCACTCAGCTGTACTCTAAGCGAGGTATAGGTTTATTTTTTATTTGTATGAGTTGTTACATTGGAAGAAAAATTGAATGAAAAAAATATGACACTCAGGAAGACGGGTTTGAGCTGTAATCTTTACTTTTAAAGCCACTGCCTTTAATCACCCTACTATACGCAGTTTTCTATAAGCGCGTGCTGTTAAACTTATTATTCCGATAGGAAACAAACCTAAATTGGAGCTGTAGGACAGAGTTGTTCAATGTCTATACACTTTACAGAATTCAGTGGAAATACATTTCTGCTATCAAAATTACGTTATGCACATTTTACGTCACAACTCCTGTATAAGTTTAAATCTCGTAAAAAACTAAGACCAGATCTGAATTCTGCTAATTCTAAGCTTTACAACGAGATATCATATCACTCGATTATACCATTGAATTATTACACCTCAAAGTTTCTGCAAAACGCACACGTTTTACGTCATAACTACTTTATATAGGATGGACCATTTAAGTTGAGACAGTACAATATTTTCAATACTAAGAGTCGAAGAAAGAAATGTCTTTAGTAAAAGTTCCTTGATATCATGGGGGAAAGTAAATGGCATTAGTGGTGCTTTGTTTAGAGGACGTTATGGTCATCATAGCGTCCTCCAAACAAAACACCTAATGCCATTTACTTTCCCCCATGATATCAAGCAACTTTTATTAAACAAATTTTTTCTACAATGCTTAGTTTTGGAGAAATTGTGCAGTCTCAACTTAAATGGTCCAGTCTGTATATCAAAATATCGAAAATTTAAGACCGGTTCTGAATTCTGCTCTTCAGCTTTTAAATCACATTGACAACCGATTTTTTTTCAGGTGCCAAATCTCGGTATTGAATTTTTGGGCGGAACACAATACTTTCCACGCTTTGTTACTACACGTAATAAAGTAAAAAATATAATCAATAGGACACATGCAACACGTATGCTACTTCTTTCATTGGCGGAGTGATCAGCATGCGAACTTTGTAATTTGGAGTTCCAGGTTCGCTAATAGAGGAGACTTCACAGACTATTCCCTGAAAATTAAAAATATATATTTTATTTGTCATGTAAATATCTTAGTACAGGTCATTTTAATAAAAATCTTTAGAGCCATATTTGAGAAAATAACGAACATTCTTCCATGTAAACTAAAGGGTAGTTTGGGTGGGGGATTTTCCCGAAAATCTTCGTATCGCATCTTTGGAAGATACAGGACTTAAGCACCAAGTTTCGAATTTATCGGACTCTTTAGTTTTTGAGTTATGCTGTTCATAGATACACAAACACATATCGGACCTTTTTCTAAAAGCGTCTCTTTTTCATTCAAAGTCTCAAAACTTTATTTATTTCCCGGTTAATCGCCATCGAATATTTTGGGTGGAATACAATACTTCCCTCTGCTTATTGTTAAGTAAGTAGTAGAGAAAGTAAAAATCAGGCATGTAATAGTGATGATGGTTCAACAGTTATTCGCTTTTAAAGTTTCCATAAAAAGCTATAAAAAAATCCAAGCATACGATTAGTTCTACAATTTAGACACGTTTGTCACGTGTTTGATTGGCTGAGTGGTCAGCATGTGGACTTCATAATTTGGAGTTCCAGGTTCGCTACACAACTTTGGGGTTTTGGTTTTTTAAAGTTTTATTTTAAAAATAGATTTCAAAATTTTTGCATTAGGATCATTCTTTACACTCTACATGTCACGAAATAGTTTAAATTTTTGTCCTAGCCTTAATAGTATTGAAATTACAGCTCTCTGAAGTGGGCTGCCGTAAACTTTGAAACGTCATAAAACGCAAATAAATAGGAATTTCGAGCAACGAAGGCCAGATTCGTGATCCTGGGATTCTAAACTATAAGTATACCAAATTTCATCGAAATTGGTGATGGTCATTAGCCAAGTATCCCGGCTGGAGGCTGGTTTTGGCTGTTTTCTGAAAAATAAAAGTATTAATATCTCTGCTCCTGGACCACATTTTGCACATTACAAGCTACCAAAAAATTCAGCCAAAAATTAGCTCCCCGTGAAAAATATGCTGGAGCCAGTATATTTATCCGTTCAGAAGTTATTCGCGTTCAAAGTTTCGAAAAGAGGTCCAAAATCCAAGTCTAAAGCCTTGCCATTTTTTGGGATCCGGAAAAAAAAATCGAGTTATCAGTGTGATCTGAAAGCTGAAGACGAGTAGAATTCAGAACCGACCTTAATTTTTCGATATTTCAATATATAAAGTAGTTATGACGTAAAACGTGTGCATCTTGGAGAAACTTTGAAGGGTAATAATTCATGGTATAATCGAATAATCGAGTGATGTGACATCTCGTTGGAAAGCTGAAGATTAGCAGAATTCAGATCTGACCTTAATTTTACGAAATTTTGAATTTTATAGAAGTTGTGACGTAAAATGTGCATTAAAAGCATTTAAGCATCACAACGAGAGTATTTGCCTCAACAGATGTGTTGTGGCGTAATGGATAGAGTCACAGACTTCGGTGCAGGAGTTATAGGTTCGAGTCACAACTGTGTTTAAATGTTTTTTCTCTATTAAATTCAATATTCAGTGTATTAATAAGGATAAAAATAGAAGTTCTATAGCAACTACAGAATAGCCGAGTGGTTAAAGGCAGTGGTTTGAATGCAAAAATCTTGTGTTCGAGTCTCACTTCCTGCGTAAAATTTTTCCCTCTTATGTTCCTTCTCCAGTATACTAATGAAGTTAAAGTGAGAAATAAGAAGCAAGTCACACCCAGCTATTTGAGCCGGGGTCTTTCGTGCAGAGAACAGCCACCTTACCCACTCGTCTACACTGCAGTTAGTACATAATCGCCATTTCTAGCAGGAGCAGGAATTTAAGGGGGGGGGGGAGAACTTCTGGCGAGCTTGAAGTGCTTGCTTTCAGGTCACTGCCTTTAACGGCTGTATTGCACTTCGTGTACAAGCCCCATCTTTACCAGCACATTGGAACGAGGATTTTATGATAGTAAAACAACGCAGAAAGTGGGGATCGAACCCAAGATTATTGCTTTCAAGCCCCTGCCTTTAACCACTCGGCTATTCTGTAGTTGCTATAGAACTTCTATTTTTATCCTTATTAATACACTGAATATTGAATTTAATAAAGAAAAAACATTTAAACACAGTTGTGACTCGAACCTATAACTCCTGCACCGTAGTCTGTGACTCTATCCATTACGCCACAACACATCTGGTGAGGCAAATACTCTCGTTGTGATGCTTAAATGCTTTTAATGCACATTTTACGTCACAACTTCTATAAAATTCAAAATTTCGTAAAATTAAGGTCAGATCTGAATTCTGCTAATCTTCAGCTTTCCAACGAGATATCACATCACTCGATTATTCGATTATACCATGAATTATTACCCTTCAAAGTTTCTCCAAGATGCACACGTTTTACGTCATAACTACTTTATATATTGAAATATCGAAAAATTAAGGTCGGTTCTGAATTCTACTCGTCTTCAGCTTTCAGATCACACTGATAACTCGATTTTTTTTTCCGGATCCCAAAAAATGGCAAGGCTTTAGACTTGGATTTTGGACCTCTTTTCGAAACTTTGAACGCGAATAACTTCTGAAAGGATAAATATACTGGCTCCAGCATATTTTTCACGGGGAGCTAATTTTTGGCTGAATTTTTTGGTAGCTTGTAATGTGCAAAATGTGGTCCAGGAGCAGAGATATTAATACTTTTATTTTTCAGAAAACAGCCAAAACCAGCCTCCAGCCGGGATACTTGGCTAATGACCATCACCAATTTCGATGAAATTTGGTATACTTATAGTTTAGAATCCCAGGATCACGAATCTGGCCTTCGTTGCTCGAAATTCCTATTTATTTGCGTTTTATGACGTTTCAAAGTTTACGGCAGCCCACTTCAGAGAGCTGTAATTTCAATACTATGAAGACTAGGACAAAAATTTAAACTATTTCGTGACATGTAGAGTGTAAAGAATGATCCTAATGCAAAAATTTTGAAATCTATTTTTAAAATAAAACTTTAAAAAACCAAAACCCTAAAGTTGTGTAGCGAACCTGGAACTCCAAATTATGAAGTCCACATGCTGACCACTCAGCCAATCAAACACGTGACAAACGTGTCTAAATTGTAGAACTAATCGTACGCTTGGATTTTTTTATAGCTTTTTATGGAAACTTTAAAAGCGAATAACTGTTGAACCATCATCACTATTACATGCCTGATTTTTACTTTCTCTACTACTTACTTAACAATAAGCAGAGGGGAGTATTGTATTCCACCCAAAATATTCGATGGTGATTAACCGGGAAATAAATAAAGTTTTGAGACTTTGAATGAAAAAGAGACGCTTTTAGAAAAAGGTCCGATATGTGTTTGTGTATCTATGAACAACATAACTCAAAAACTAAAGAGTCCGATAAAATCGAAACTTGGTGCTTAAGTCCTGTATCTTCCAAAGATGCGATACGAAGGTTTTCGGGAAAATCCCCCACCCAAACTACCCTTTAGTTTACATGGAAGAATGTTCGTTATTTTTTATTTTCTCAAATATGGCTCTAAAGATTTTTATTAAAATGACATGTACTAAGATATTTACATGACAAATAAAATATATATTTTTAATTTTCTGGGAATAGTCTGGGAAGTCTCCTCTATTTGATTGAATTTTATATAAATTTGTATAACTAGAAAACCATAACAAATAGACAAAATTTTACTACAGAGGAAATGCAGAGGTCATCAAAACACATTTTGTGACTAGTTTTTCCAAGGTTAATCGTTTTCTACGTATTCTATGTTGTAATTTTATGCTTTTGCCAAAAATGCTTGAAGGGTTGTGATCCTCCTTTGTTTCTTTGATGTTTTGTTTTTGTTTTCATTCGCAAGCGCTTGTTACCACTAAAGAAACATTTGAATGAGATTTGCACTTGTTAACTGCAGTTCTTGTTCTCATGAAGAAATTAATTTACTGCTCTGATAATGTGAATGAATATAAACATCTATGGTAACCTTATTGATACATTTTATGAATCTTCTTTCACCGGCTTTTGCTTCAGAGTGCTAAGTGAGCCAATTTCGTATGACTTTCATTTTAAATTTAATTCATATTTTATTATTTGTTAGAGCACCGTTTTCAAGTGTTTCTTCGTTTCGTTTTTCTTGTTTGTTAAGACTTTTCACAGTGCCTCGGAGGGGGAGGGGCAAATGTCTCCCTAAGATACGAGTAATAATTGGACTACTTATTGCTCTAACAAAAGAAAAATTACTTCAACTGTACTTTTAACACAAATATTTCACAACTAAGAAACAAAAGATTTTCTTTTAGGCCAAATGTGTCGTTAAAATTCACAAGAAAATTTGGGAAACTGCTTCAGTGATTCGCCACGCCCAAGCATAAACTGAAATGACGCTCCTGCAATGCTAGTAAGAAACGACTCAGTGATACATTATATTTATCAACTGTAATGAGTGTTAATACTTGGAGTTCTGTTGTAATTGCTAAAATTCTTTATTCTCATGGCCATGTAAACAGCATGGAATTTCAAAACCATCACATAGCGAGAGATTTGACTATCGCTTAAGCCTACTGCATTCCCCTTGTGCCTGAAAAAAAAACTAATAAAATCATTTCTGCAAATGTTTATGTTGATTAACATGGAGCAGATAAAAGAAAGCTTTTGTAAGATATGGAATATTTTTCGAAATTTTAGATTTTCTATTAAATGGCTCTAATGATTTTTATTGAAATATATAGAGAGCGGTCGTTTTATGACCAGGCCGCGGATTGCGTGTTTTGCGGGCTATCACACTGGGATATCGTGTTCTCGCATTAACTCCCGCCTTAAGTACTTCCTCATGAGTAATAAAAGAGCAGAGAAGGTGCAATTATGGGATAAGGTGTAAATAATTATGGGTATAGACGTTTCTAGCGTTGTTTGATGCCACATTCTGCGTCTTCCAAATGCTCTAAGGGTTGTGCTGTTAGAGACTGACTTGCCTCGTGGATAGTGTAAGTTTGCTAATGTATTTTAATATACATAGGGCTTTTTCTTTCTGGTAGAGCACGCCGGAACCTGTTTTTGTAACTTCTTTTTAGACTTTTAGAATCAAAATTTCGTATCGAATTACTATCTGAGATGCCCGAGATAAAATATTTTCATTCCAAGTGTTTAAGTTGGCAATAGTTCGAGATATCGCATATCGCTTCGTTATTTCGAGAATCGATTCATAAATTATCGCTTGGCGCTTGATTCAAAATGTATCGCTCTTGCTTCTTTCTTCCGGTTTAGTTTGTAATCCATGTGGAGAATGTACGGTCTTCGTGAGTGTTGCTATCTCTTTTATCACAATAAATATTTGTTATTTCTCTCGAGTTAAAGTTGTAATAAAACTTATTATTTAATTACAAACTCAAAGTTCAAAGTGAATGAACGTTTGGAGATGTTTAGTGGACCAGTTAAAGTGCCGACAAGCGACCACGTGGTGAGTGATGAAAATGAAAAGGATTTCGTACTTTACTGTGCCAGCTAAGCATAATATTTCTGAAGACTGTACAAAACAATCTATGGCAAGGGCGTATCAACCCTGTGAAATGTTAATTCCAGGTATTGTAGACCTTGTACCAACTTTCTTTTCTTTTGTGTCCTGAGTTCGATGACAAGCCCGGGACCTCTCTCCGGAGAAGAGGGGAGACCAAACAGCTCAACCCTCCAGCAAGAGAAATATTTCGTTAATTTAGTTTCCTTGTTTGCGAAAGTTACCATGTTAACGTGACGTCATTATTTCTTACCTCGTGGCCAACGAGTCTATCTCGGTTTTTAAATGTTTCCACCAAATGAAGTCGTGTCTATTTTGTTAGAACTTTTTTTTTTAATAAGTGGAAATGTCGTCCGTGATCTAGGGTTACCATCCTAGCCTCTACTTCCCTAGGTCGCAGGTTCAAACCCGACGGAGGACGATTGATTTTTTTTTACGGGTGTAAAAATCTTTAGTATGGCTTCCTTCGAAAGGGAAGTAAAGCCGGTGGTCCTGTGTCGTAGATTTACGGCACGTAAAAGAAGCTCAAGCCTGATAAAGAGGCCTCTGAGCAAAATTCCGGTCTTTCACGCCCAATATAGAATTGGACGCTAAGAGCTACAGGTCATCCATAAATAAAACTCTCTTTTTTACTTTCTCTACTACGTATAGTAAGTAGGGGAAGTATTTTAATAGAGCCAGATGTTAATCCAATTATTTCTTTATTCTTTTTCTCCCTACCAGTATTTTTTTTATTTAATTTATTTATTTTTGAAGTATTCCTTTTTTATGCAGTTGGTCCGTTCACAATTGTTCAAAGTATGGAGCTTTTGATAAACTGGTATACAATTGTTTTACTAAGCTTTGGTAAAAGAATTAGCACAGATTAGTTAAAAATCATTTATTTGCGAAGGGACACAGTACAATAAATAAGGTTTTAATTAAGAGTAGCACAATACATTTATGGTTCAAAAATCTAATACAGATGCTTTTAGGGTATGCATCTCAAATGTAGCTGCATTATTTTTAAAAGTCTGATGTGTTACATTCACATGACTTTCCCTACCGACTATTTTTATTTAGCTTCTACAAACTATTCTAACGCACGCTTATTTTTCTATATGCTTCATCTTAATCAAGATAAAGATTTGTAGGTATAGTTTCATTACACATTTTGCCGAATTGATAGTCAGATGTTTAAAAGTGGCTTGCTCTGTCTTTAAAATTCCATACTTTTTCCATAACATCGAAACGAGTAGTAAAAGAACTTTAAAAAAAATTCAAAGTTTGAAGAATTGAAACCAATATTAACAGATATCTCGGAAACAATTGATGCCACTAAAAGTTATTTGAAATAAATTGTGTTTTATTTTTGTGCAGTACGTTTTTGTCTATCTCTTAACAATTACTAGTTACACAAAATTATAGAACTCACCGCTGTGGTGTAAGGGTAGCATGTCTACTCAGATTCAAGAGGTCTCGAGTTTGAATCTATGAGAAAACCTGGATAACAATTTTTTTCGGGGTTCTCCCATATCCCGAGAAGACGAATGTCAAGCAACTCTAAGCTTTAGAAACCCTGGGCTAATTTGAGCATAATGTAATTTTGTTTATTCACCTACCTGGCTAAAGGAAGTTAACCCCCACCCCAAACCACAAAATATGCATGTTTGGGATGGGACCTTGATACCCTTGAAATTAAATTGAGTTTTATTTATGAACGTCCTTTAACTGATGTGGTCCTTAACGTCCCATTTTGTATTGGGCCTGAAAGACCAGTAATTTTGCTCAGAGACCTCTGTATCAGGCTTAGGTTCTTTTACGTGTCGTAATTCTACGACACGGGACCCCGACTTTACTTCCCTTCTGAAGGAAGCCATGCTAAGGATTTTTACGCCCGAAAAACTCCATCGTCCTCCGCCGGGTTTGAATCCGCGACCTCGGGAACTAGAGGATAGCATGGTAACCACGGAGGACGACAATACCCTTAATACTCGGTGGTATCCAAGTATGCCTAATACTTAGATAAACCTTCAATACTTTTAAATGTTTAACTGTTCCATTATTGAAAGTGGCTGCGTTTAACTTTATGCTAGATAAGAAATTAAACTTCACGTTATTGCCTCGCACGTTCCCCAAAGAATTGCTGGACTACAGTTCTTGATTGCATTTCCTTTGTATGAATGAATACAGCATTCCATACTCTATTGTGTCTAATTGAAAACATGCAAAACAATGGGGAAAGGAGCAGAGGTACTCGCCTAACATGCAGCGTTGACCGATTTGTGAATGAAGCTGATTTGCTATATGACGTTTCTGCAATAGCCAGGCTAGGCAACTCACTCTGTCATTGCATTTACCTCTCCGGTGACCAAAATCTATGTATCCAGCAGAAATAAATCAGAACTTAAGATGTGAGATGATGCATCGCATCAAAATATTTGTTCTTTCCTCCCATCTGTTTCCGCATGAAACCTTTGTATTAAACATATACAGAGAGTCAAAAAACTACGAACCGGATACGCGGTGTTTTTCCTGTCCGCGTCCTCGGCGCTCGTCGCCGTCTGCCACTATCATAGAAAGGTGCGGATGAAACCATACAACATTTTAAAACTACTTTTAAAGACTTTACCTACCAACTTTATGAAAGGAGATGCTGAAACTGGCCACCATCGTTGTCCATACATTTTTGGCACCTCTTTAGGAAACTATACATCACTCGCCGTAGTTCAGTTGAGAAATGCTGGCAATTTCCTGGCGGTTATTTTGTTTTAATTCTTCCAGGTTGTGTGGGTTTGTCTTGTAGACTTTCTTTTAAGTTACCCCAGAGATAGAAATCGCAGGGGGTTAGGTCTGGGGACACAAATCTCTACTAATAATTGTCCTCAAACACACTTGGTAAGTAAAGCCTTTAAAAGTAGTTTTAAAAATGTATGGTTTCATCCGCGGCTTTCTATGATAGCGGCAGACGGCGAGCGCCGAGGACGCGGACAGGAAAAACACCACACAGTCGGTTTTGTAGTCTTTTGGCTCTCTCTATATATGCTAATGTATGAGGCTGGGTAGTAGTGAGACTTAATCCACAAACTTGCTATATTTCAATGTTATACGGTTAATTACTCATTACCAGAAGAAAAAAATATGTGTTATGTGGTAGTTGTGAATATTGGTAGGATGGTGTAACACATCATCATTTTTAGTTTGAGTTTCATCTAAAATATATATTAGTTTATATATAATGCACTCTGTAAAGATTGCAGAATAAAGAGGAACTGCTAGTATTTCTATGGATAGAAAATCATTTAAAAGAAAGTTTTCAGCATAAAATATAGTTACATAAAAAGGGAAGGAAAGAAATTGTTTTTATTAGCCTTGACTAACAATAGGGGATACATAATCTATTGTATTATTAAGATAAAAAATTGCTACCGATTGGAGAATGTCAAAAGCAATTTCGGAATTAGTTTGTATACAATACAAAATTGGTTACATGCATTTATACACACACATACGAATAGGAACATAATTCAAAGAACAAGCCTTAACAATTATTTTTATAAAGTATCGGGTATCAGTGCTCAAAAATCAGTATCGGTATTGAGTATTGAGAAATAGTGGTATCGTCCCATCTCTAATATATAAATTTTATCACCTTTGAAATTCAGGTGAAGTACTGACTTCTTTTAAACCACAGATTCTGGAATATAAGTTCAGTCAATTGATGCTCTGAAATATATGGAATGAGAATACTGGTTACCACCTTAATTTGCTTGAATAATGTCTGGAAATATATAAGTATCATTTATGTAATTTAAAATGTTTATTAGCAATTAATTTAAAGGTATGAAGTAACAGACTGACAGACACTGATTTTTTTTTTTATTATTGGAATAGATGTGCAATTTTAACAGCTGGTTATAATCCATTCAGTCTTTTTACATATACACACAAACACACTATTGGTTACACTATAAGATGATTACACTCCACGAGTTCTGAAGCTTTCAATGATTTGTTTCAACTTGTTTGAACATATTTATTTAGTGCTAAGCTAATTACATTATGGAGTATACAGGAACTGGCCCTGGCCACTTATCTTGTTGATTACAGTTTATTTTACATTTTCCTCTATATACTTTTTTCAACATCCTCCTATTTACAGAAATGAGATTTTATATAATAAGCGTTGTAGAAAGAAATGTCTTTAATAAAAGTTATTTGATATTATGGAGGAAAGTAAATCATTAGTCGTGTTTTGTTTGGAGGACATTATGATGGTCATTTTACGGCCAATTTAATGTTTTTAAATAGAAACCTACATTTTGTATGTTGTTTTCTCATTAGAAAATGGTTTATAAAAAGCTGCTTAATTTGTGATGAGGAATAAGGAAACATTATAAAAAATGTTGGTTCCCAATTACGAAACGTAAGTTGACCATCCATGGATTGCGCTCTTCGTACATAGCCATTCAGAATTTTTGTTGTTATTTACGTTGGTGTAAGAGCAATTGCAAAGTGCTTTATATCAAGTTCAAGATAACATCTACATGTTATGGATTTATCAAGTACAATAAATATTTAAAAATACAGTTTATTTACAATCCTTAATCAACAGCCGCACACTTAAATTCCTCCAGACTATAATATGTATTTACTAGTACGTGCATTTTTATTTCTTTCATAGTTTGGTCAGCATTTTTGATCAATTTCATTTTTTCAGGTAACCTATAAAGTTCTTTTCCCATAATTTTTACACATCTGTTTAATGTGCCTCCATTTACTGTTCTGAAATAATCATCATTGTTTCTTAGGTTATATGTGTGTATGCCAGCATTTCTTGGATAAATGTTGTTTAGTTTTTTATGAGGAGTGAAAGAACAACATAAAAATCTGATGTGTTACACTCACATGACTTTCTCTACTCTTGTACAAACTATTTTTACAAACGCTTATTCTCCATATGCTTCATGTTAATCGAGATAAACATTTGCAGACTCTATAAGTTTCTTGTAGATGTAAGGGGAATATATATTTACAAGGGCAATATAGAAATACAGTAGCCTTTAAGCATATATATAGCATATATAGCATATTAATAGCTGGTTGCTAGGTGCAGCACCATTCTATTTGCCACAGATTAATAGTCTTTGCATATCCAACATGAAAAAAATTAATAATGAATTTGGAAAAAGTATAAGTATTGGAAAATTTAAGGGAATAATAACCAATATCTTGAAAAAGGTTCATTCAACAAGAGAAATGTATATGACATAAATTGTGTATTTTAACGCGATCTACATTTTTTGTGCAGTAACATTTTGTCTATCTCTTATGGTTTACCAGTTATGCAAAAGTCGCTCACAATGAAGAATACTTTTGGAGACATTCCCAGAAAATTCAAGATATACATTTTATTTGTCATCAAAATATCTTAAACATACGATATTTTGGTCAAAATCGTTAGCCATTTTTGAGAAAATTAAAATTTTCGAAAAATGTTCCATCTAAAGAGTAATCTGGGGTGGGGGGATTTACTTGAAAACCTTCGTATCGCATCTCTGGAAGATACTGAACCTAAATACCAAGTTTGGTGTTTATCCAACTGTTCGTTTCTGAGTTATGCTGTTCACAGACAGACACACACACGGACATGTTTCCAAAACCTTCCTGTTGCAGTTGCCCCTTCATGTTTTCTTTAGATGGCTGCACCTTGCTCACTTCAGGGTCACACATTCATTGATTCCATGAGCAAAACCCATCCAAAACATCCTCATGCAACGAAGTGACAATTTTACTTAAACCATTACAATTCAAACACTTTTGCATTATGTACATTTCAGATTCTTGGTTACAAACCACCTGAGTGATAAATTCTTTGAATTTTGTTTCAGCAGAGAGGCCTGCAGTTTTCAGAGTTTTTAAGTAAAAACACTACATTTTTATCGATCTTGTAGATGCAGACATTATGAAAAATATCTCTCTGAAGGAGGACATTTGCAGGTTGCAAGATATCCTGTGCCTCTTTAAGGATTAAGAGTAAGTAACATTTCTGTAGTTTCTCTTTTTCAAATAGAGTTTTCACAATAATTCCAACTTTCACACCTGGCAACTGCCAAGATATGGAGTCACTAATACAGAAGTCGCTCACAGTAGATTCTACCAAGGATTTGTGTAGCTTTTTACTTTGTCTACTACGTACAGTAAGTAGGGGAAGTATTGTATTCCACCCAAAAATTTGATACCGAGATTTCACCGGAAATATATGTTTTGAGACACCCTGAATAAAAAAAAATCTGATGTGTTACACTCACATGACTTTCTCTACTCTTGTACAATCTATTTTTAAAAACGCCTATTCTCCATATGCTTCATATTAATCGAGATATCGAGATGTCAATCTTATTTGTAATTTTCTTGTAGATGCAAGGGGAATATGGTAGCTTTTAAGCGATAGTCAAATATTTTATCGCTGGTTGCTATGTGGCGCATTCCATTCTCTTTGCATGTCCAGGACATAAAAAAATGAATAACGAATTTGAGAAAAAGTATAAGTATTGGAAAATTTAAGGAAATAACAAGCAATATCTCGAAAACGGTTCACTCAACAAAAAAAATGTATATGATATAAGTTGTGTATTTTAACGCGATCTACATTTTTTGTGTAGTAAAATTTTGTCTCTCTTATGGTTTACCAGTTATGCAAAAGTCATTCATAATGAAGAATACGTTTGGAGACATTCCCAGAAATTTCGAGATATACATTTCATTTCTCATGACATTATCTTAAACATATGATATTTTCATCAAAATCGTTAGAGCCATTTTTGAGAAAATTAAAATTTTCGAAAAATGTTCCATGTAAAGGGTAGTCTGGGGTGGGGGGATTTTCTTGAAAATCTTCGCGTCGCATCTCTGGAAGATACTGAACGTAAATACCAACTTTGGTGTTTATCCGACTGTTAGGTTTTGAGTTATGCTGTTCACAGACACACACACGGACATGTTTCCAAAAATGCTTTTTTTGGATTCAGGAGGTCTCAAAACATGTATTTCCGGTGAAATCTCGGTATCGAATTTTTGGGTGGAATACAATACTTCCCCTACTTACTATACGTAGTAGAGAAAGTAAAAAAACATTTTTGGAAACATGTCCGTGTTTGTGTCTGTGAACAGCATAACTCAGAAACAAACAGTCGGATAAACACCAAACTTGGTATTTAGGTTCAGTATCTTCCAGGGATGCGACACAAAGGTTTTCAAGAAAATCCCCCCACCCCAGATTACCCTTTACAGGGAACATTTTTCGAACATTTTAATTTTCTCAAAAATGGCTCTAACAATTTTGATTAAAATATCATATGTTTAAAATATTTTCATGACAAATGAAATGTATATGTTGAATTTTCTGGGAATGTCTCCAAAAGTATTTTTCATTGTGAACAACTTTTGTATAACTGGTAAACCATAAGAGATGGACAAAATTTTACTACACAAAAAATGTAGATCGCATTAAAATACACAATTTATGTAATATACATTTTTTTTTGTTGAGTGAACCATTTTCGAGATATTGCTTGTTGTTCCCTTAAATGTTCCAATACTTATACTTTTTCTCAAATGGAAATTCTTTATTCATTTTTTTTTTGTCCTGGTAATGCAAACAGAATGGAATGCTCCACATAGCAACTAGCTCTTAAAATATTTGACTATCGCTTAAAGCCTACCAATTCCCCTCGCATCTACAAGAAAATTAGCAATAAGATTAACATCTCGATTAGCATGAAGCATATGGAGAATAAGCGTTTGTAAAAATAGTTTGTACAAGAGTAGAGAAAGTCATGTGAGTGTAACACATCAGATTTTTTCTTTGGCAAAGCAGGAAGTAGCCTCTTTTATTTGGCAAACTCCTTGGCGAGACATTTTCTCTTTGCTGGATAATTAGGGGTACAGTTTTAACCTTCTTTTATGCTTTTCCATAGGATTGGCGAGATTTGAAAGGTGAAGTAGTTGTTGAGCAGCTATAGACGTGTTTTGAACTTTCAGCAGGTTGAGTTATGGCAGTTTTCTTCCTCTTTCCCTTCTCTTCTATCTCACTACTTCTGCTTAACTTTCTCCATGGCTCAACTCTCATGCTTTCTTCATACAATCCATGGCACATGGCAACACAAGAAAGAAGTGGAAGAACAATGCTGTTAATGGTTATAACTTACCAGGTAAATGGAAATTTACTTTCATAAAATATCCCTAGGCATAATGGACTGACCAAATTGATTAGTATAAATAATAAAATAACTGATTTTTTAAACAATGGCATGAAAGACTTATAGCTTAGAAAGAAGAATAACTATGCATTTCATTGATGTGGGTGTTGTGTAAGTGAAGTAAATATTGACATTATTTTGGAGAAGCTCAAAACTAGATTTTTTATTACATTTAAAATACTAATTTTATAAATTAAAAAATGAAGTCTTAAAGCACTCACCCTGAATGTGAAATTAACTCATTTACACCTCTAAAAACCAAAAGAACAAAAGCTCTATCATGTTGGCAAGTCTTGTAAAACAGCATAGTTTATTGGTGAATTTTTTTACATTCTCCTTTAATGCAATTTTTAGAAAGGTAAACATTTTTTGAGAGGAAGTACAAAGTGCATATCCTGAATGAGCTGGTTTTGCTGATTAATTTCATATAAAATATTGCAGCTCTTAATCATTTTAAAACTCTATGCTTTGGTTGACATTTCAGTGGAATTGCCCATACTTAATGCAACTTGCGGAGCTTTGAGTATTAATAGGCATGGTCAATCTACAGAGAGAGCCAAAAAACTATGAACCTGCTGCCCAGTGCTTTTCTTGTCCATGTCCTCAGCGCTTGTTGCCATATGCCGCTATCATAAAAAGGCGCGGATGAAACCATACAACATCTTTAAAACTATTTTTAAAGGCTTTACTTACCAACTTTATGAAAGCAGATGCTGAAACTGGCCACCGTTGTTGTCCATACATTTTTGGACTTCTTTAGCAAACTATCCATCACTCACCATATTTTGTTTTAATTCTACCAGAGTGTGTGGGTTTGTCTTGTACACTTTAAGTTACCCCAGAGATAAAAATCACAGGGGGTTAGGTCGGGGTACCTTGGGGGCCAAAATCTCTACTAATAATTCTGTCCTCAAACGCACTTTCAATTGTTCTCATCAAAATATTGGCCGTATAAGCTGTTTGCATAGTTCTGTTGAAAAAAGGCAAAATCATGCTCCCTGTCTGTTAATTCTCTAAAAAAAGGGGGGGGGCAAAAGTGTATTCACATATGTACGGGTGTCAACTGTTGATTTGAAAACAATTGGCCCTATAGCTCTTTCTCCACTCATGGCGCACCATACACCATTTTTTTTCGTCATGAAGTGGTACTTCATGAACAATATTACTGGCTGTGTGGTATTATTCCATTGGACATGTGGAAACATGATAACGCACTCCTGCTATAAACAAGGTCACGTTGAAGTTTTTGCTCTGCAGTGTGAATTGCAGTATTGAGTTGAAGGTGATGAGATGTAGTTCAGTTATTACGAGTTATTTATTATTTGGTCCTGTACTTAGCCACCAAGTATATTATGGCTCAGTATATGTTTTCTACTGCACAGCGTGTATTTATTTATGATTTGTATGTGTTAACTCAGTCAGCTTGCCAAGTGAAAGTATGATTTGCAGAAAGATTTCCAGGCTGTACAACAATTCATGAACTTTACAATAAATTTCAGGCCACAGGAAGTGTTCAGGCTAAGAAATTTAAAAGACGGTGAAACAGTTATAGGGCCAATTTTTTTCAAGTCAATAGTTGAAGCCTGTGCATACGTGAATACAAGTTTGCCCCCCTGGTTTTAGAGAATTAACAGACAGGGAGCATGATTTTTTTTTCAACAAGACTCTGCAACAGCTCATATGGCCAATATTTCAATGAGAACAATTGAAAGTGTGTTAGAGAACAGAATTATTACTAGAGATTTGTGGCCCCCTTGGTCCCCCAACCTAACCCCCCGCAATTTCTATCTCTGGGTTAACTTAAAACATAAAGTGTACAAGACAAACACACACACACCCTGGAGGAATTAAAACAAAATATCTGCCAGGAAATTGCCAGCATTTCTCAAGTGAACTATGGCGAGTGATGGATAGTTTCCTAAAGAGGTGCCAAAAATATATGGACAACGACGGTGGCCAGTTTCAGCATCTCCTTTCATAAAGTTGGTAAGTAAAGCCCTTAAAAGTAGTTTTAAAAATGTTATGGTTTCATCTGCACCTTTCTATGATAGCAGCAGATGGCATCGAGCATCAAGGTCGCAAACAGGAAAAACACTGCATAGCCAGTTCGTAGTTTTTTGGTTCTCTCTGTATAATACTGAAGTGTTTTGACAATCAGGAGAGTGAATAGTCCTGTCTGTGCCATTGTGTAGTAGGTTGGAACATAGATTTCATAGGTTTGAGCCCCTCCATGGGAGTATAGATTTTTCAGCCAATGTATAGGACTGCTGCCCATTCAGCATCATGAGCAATTTGAGAAGCTATGATAGGTAAGTGATCTGTAGGTCAACATTCTGGCTGGGGAAAGTATGGTGTTGACGATATCATCTCTCATGAGTCGATTGATGATTGTTCACCTTTGCCATGCTTATGTGAGTGAGACGTGGAGTCAGGCTGATTAGCCCAGACCTGCCAGGGCTATTGTGCCACAAATTATTATTATTATTATTCCATATCAGACAATGAATGAATAACATGGTTGAAATTATGCTCAAATGGGGCCAGGGTACCTAGAGCTTAGTTACCTGACAATCTTTTCAGAATAGAGAGAACCCCAGAAAAAACCTTATCCAGGTACCCTGCCCTAACCAAGATTCAAACTCAACAGTTCTTAAATATAAGATAGACAACTTAACCTCACACCATGGAGGTAGACTCACAAATTATTAGGATAATGAATGCCTTAGATGGAATATGGCATGAAAAGAAAATGAATGATTTAAACAGAGAAAAATTAAATATAGCATTCATATAAAAGTTTATTCAAATTTTACATACATTGTATTAACATATATACAGTTATAAAATAATATCCTATCTTCATTCACACACACTGTAACCCATTTTACATTAGTTAATGTGAGTTCTCTTATATTTATTCTTGGACATCAAGAATACTCTCCACAAACATAGTGTTAGATTTTAACAGAGGAATTTGAACTAAAGACATGACAACTTTCAGCTAAAAAGTATTTCATAGCTTTCAATGTAATGAAAAGTGCTCATAGCAGCAATCTGTAGTGAAGAGAGAAACGCTACCTTGGTAATGCATTCATATAAACAACCAGATGACTTTACACATTTGTACACAATCTGCAAAAGTGGAGAGGTTAAAATCAATCCAAGGAAGTACAAATGAATTTATAAAAAGTATCGCCTAACTAGAAAATACCATGAACTTGTTTACATACACAGGAAAGAGTCCAAACATTGGCTTTTATCTAAATATAAGCAGAATGGGTAATGAA
Organism: Deroplatys truncata; assembly: GCA_030765065.1. Classification (NCBI taxonomy): domain Eukaryota; kingdom Metazoa; phylum Arthropoda; class Insecta; order Mantodea; family Mantidae; genus Deroplatys; species Deroplatys truncata. Next base: position 36,342,683 of record CM060989.1, read on the forward strand.
GTTGGCATCAATATGTCAATTTCTGCTATTTTCATTATATGCAATACTTGTACAAAATTAGGGCTAGCATTTATACAAAGCAATTTCGTTTTCCCTACTACAGCAAAAAGCAAGGCTGGTTGAAATGTGCGCTAATATGTAGTGGCTTACCATGGAAATACTGCAGTCTGTGATATTAAAAACATGTAATTTTTTTTTTTTTTTAAATAAACTTGAATACAAGCTCACTGTTACAAGAAGCAAATGCTGATGTCAGAGATAAAAAGTACATATTCATTGAACGTTTGGTACATCATTCTGGGAATTTCATGAAATTTGCGTCAACTCATAAGAAATTTTGATATCAGATTACTGAAAATGGTAGCCTTTCTACCAGTAATGGCAATATCCAACACCTAAGAAAATTGAAGAAAAGAAAAAATAAAGAAATGAATTTAAAATTGTGAAGCATACTATTCTTTGCTACAAGGCAAAGCAGAATGTCTTATGGGAAACCTAAAACAGCATCAGTAATTAGATGAGAGTAACAGTAACAAAAGCCAGCATTTTTTTGTTTTCTTGAGTCCAGCTAAAGACAGCATTTTTGGTCTCTCTTTAAAATTCAGAAGATGCAAAAAAAGAAAAGTATAAAGCACATGAAAGTCCACAATTGAACCATTTCCTTTGTATGCTACTATACTTACTATTATGGAATACACAATTCTCGACAGCAAATTTACATTGAGGCCTAATACTGGTATCTATACAGATCTAACATGTAGACCCATCATTCCTGCATCACTTTAATATGGCACGCAAGCAAGTACACATGCATGACACACACTCGCACATATACAATAAAGTTTCCTTTTTGGTACCCAAATAGAATGTTGAAGTCTCTACTATCTCAGCAGCACAAGTTCAGCAATACGGGCAGTAAATTAGAAACGACGTGATCGTAGTACTCGTACAGGTGAGATGAGATTCTTATCTTCATACTGCATGAAAAAATAAATATATATTTTATATTGTAAATTTAACAAACTAGTTAAATGTCTCAGCCTAAATGCCATACCACCTTTAAATTGTTTTACTTTAATTAAATATTCAATAAATTTAACCTTCCACCTGAACTAGCAAAATTAAAATGCATGAAGGAATGTCACAACTCTAAGTAGGTAGGTAGGGAAGTAGAGAGGTGGATTAAAAATTAAACCGAGTTTTATTTATGGAGGCTCTTTAACTACTATGTTTCTTAGCATCCTATTCTAAATTGGGCTAGAAAGACTGGAAATTTTGCTCAGAGGCCTCCTTATCGAACTGGAGCTTCTTTTACATGCAGTAAATCTATGACAGAAGTCCACCGGTTTTACTTCCCTTCCAAAGCCATATTAAGGATTTTTACGCCCGAAAAAACCCATTGCCCTCTGCCGGGTGATGGATTTTGAACCTGCAACCTCAGGAACTAGAAGCTAGCATGGTACCCCTAGACCATGGAGGATGACTAGAGGTGGGTGGGTACAGATGGACCACCAGAAGGCAAGCAAAGGAAATGTGCTACGTAAACATTTTCTACTGTCTCCACAATGTTTATGCATGCTAGTACCATATAAAATAAACATGTCAGATAATTGACCCATGACCAGAATTCCAGCACAGGTGATTCACATGATACATATACATTTCGTAGTAAACAAATTGTCTAAGTGAGCAGATAAACAGTTCAAGCCCCTCTTGCTTTCATTGGTGGTCCAGCAGTAGGTAGGTAGGCAGGTGGGTTCTGAGGTAAGTAGATAGGGAGATGGGTGTTTGGGTATAACGTAGGTGGAATAGGGAGGTAAGTAGTTAGGTTGGTAGGGAAGAAGGTGGGTGAGAGGATAGGTAGGGATGTGGGTAGAAGCTAGGTGGGTGGGTGGATAGGGAGGTGGATCAGAGGAAAAGTTAAGTAGCTGAATGAGTAGATAGATGGGTGGAAAGGAAGGTAGGTAAGTAATTAGGAGGGTATGTAGATTAGTTTCAGGGGAGGTAGACAGGTAGGTGAGTGGGTGTTTTTTATTTACGGCTGAAAAAATCCATTGCCCTCCGCCGTGTTTGAATCTGTGACCTCGGGAACTAGAGGCTAGCATAGTACCCTTAGACCAGGGAGGACAGGGTGGGTAGAGTTGCAGGAAGGTAGCTGGGTGGGTAGGTAGGGAGGTGGCTAGGATGTAGGGAGTTGGTTGCATGGGTGTAGGAAGGGAGGGTGTTAAGTGGGTGGGTAGGTAGATGTGGGTGAGTAAATAGTGGTAGGGAAGAGGGTAGGTGTGTAGGGGGTTGTATGGGTAAGTGGGTAGGTCTGTAGGTGGATGGAAAGTTATAAGATGGGTGAGTAGTGGTGTAGGGAGGTGGGGAGGTAAGCAGATAAGCAGGTAGGTAGGTGGGTGGGAAGGTAGGTGGATAGATAGAAAGAATGTAGGGACTTGGGTGGGTATGTAGGGGGATACAGAAGTGGTTGCATAGGTGTAGGGAGTGGGAGTGGTAAGTGGGTGGGTGAGTAAGTAGTGGTAGGGAGTTGGATGGAAGGTGGTTGCATGGGATAAGTAGATGAGTGTGTAGGGAGTTAAGGGGTAGGTCTGTCGGTGGATAGAACGTTATAAGGTGGGTGACTAGCAGTGTAGGGAGGTGGGTGGGTGGGTAGGTAGGAGGGAGTTAGGGAGGTGGTTGCATGGGTGTAGAGAGGGAGGGTGGTAAGTGGGTAGGTGTGTAGGGAGTTGGATGGGCGGGTAGGGAGGTAGGTCCAAACGAAGGTGGGTGGTTGGGTAGGTAGGAGAGTGGTTAGGGACCTTGATGGGTAGCGAGGTGGATGGGTAGGGAGGTAGGTGGGTGGGTGGATGGACTGAAAGTTATTAGATGGGTGGGAAGGTAGGTAGGTAAGTAGGTAGATGTTTGGATGGCTAGTAAGGTGGGTGAGTAGGTAAAAAGGTGTGTGGGTAGGAAGGTAGGTTGATGGGCTGGATGAGTTTGTAGATGTATTGGTGGGAAGGGAGATAGGTGCTTGGGAGAGTAGGTAGTTACGAAAGTAGGGAGAGAGGGGGTATTTAAATAGATAGGATAAATAGGTGTAGGCATTTCGCCTAGGATCTGCAAGGAGAGCACATCAAGGGAGCCGCCAGGAGGAGAGGACACCGACTTCTACAGAGTACTGCGGGAAGAAACAGACGCTTTGCCGGACGAGGCCCTCGACTGCCAGTTAATGCGCCACCTGCTTTAGGTAAGGCAACTGCAGACTAGCTGGACAGGTCAGCAAGGCTACAGCCAACGGTGTTTACACCGGCTCACTAGGCGCCCTTTTTGGGTACAGCCCTCTGTTTGACCATGCTTCTCAGCCTCCACTAGCTGCCTCTTTCTCTCTTTCTGTCTCTATCTTTCCTCTTTCTCTGTTAGTTATTAAGCACCCTGATAGGCCCCTAATTATAAGCTTTTACTCTTCAAAACTCTTCCTCTTCTAGCATATAGCAATAAACCTGTGCCACAGTAGGTCCTGCAAGCCTGCTACCTGCCTTTTTAAAGACAGTAGCAGGCAAATCCACAACGCACTGCAGCCTTTCTTAAGGCAGTTGTGCTCTCACCCACTCCCTTAAAAAGAAAAAAATAAATACATAAATAAATAAAATAAAGAAAGCCAAGAAAAGAGAATAATAATCATGGTAGGCCAAACTTGAGGCGTGCTGCATCAACTTCCACCCCTCTAAATCAGGAAACAACCAAAAATGCAAAGAAGGGCCAAAAAACTAAAGGAAAAGATGCTCAGCCTGAATCACCTGACACCATGAACATGCTGCTCAAAGATCTGGAAACTTCCTCAGATGGCAAAGTAAAAACCATCCTGGAGGCTGAAAGCATGCCCCCACTTGCTGGCAAAAGTACCAATGCAGCGACAATGGTAAATGACGCCATTGAGCCGCAACACATTGAACCAGCAACAAATGTCGCCACAAGCCAGTTCCTACAAACATAAAGGAAAAATATCCCAAAAGTGTATGTGGCAGATTATATCTCACGCAGCATGAGGGGATTGCTACTGAATTTGACCAGATATATAAGCCAAAGTCCTACAAGGCCATATATCGCAACCATTACCATGGCTTCCAGTTCACCACACTGGAAGATTACAACCATTTTATAAGGTATGCCAAGAACAACCAAGTGTCCTTCCATGTCACCACCCCTTAGAACAACAGGCCATGCAGAGTTGTAATTAAAGGGCTGTATCCAACCAACAGAGCTGGGGGCCGAACTAAAAACGATTGGGCTAGAAACAACCAAAGCATCCAAACTGTTCTCGATGAGAACGAGAGATCATATACCGATTTTTCTGGTAGAACACAGTAGTGTAGAAGAGACTCAGGCTATAAGGAGCCTAAGCGACATCCTCCACTACAGAATAAAAGTTGAGCCTTATAGAGCCCCAAATGGTCCCCTGCAGTGCGGGTGGTGCCTCCGGTTCCGCCATCTTACGCGGAACTGCGAGGCCCCATAGGTGTGCTCGTTCTGTGCGGGACCCCATCAATACAGGGAATGCCCAAAGGAACAAAGAAAGTGCACTCTGTGCAATTCAATGACTCACAGAGCGAGATGGAGGGGTTGCCCCACTTACCAGCAGCTGCTCACCCATTCAACACACCCAGCACCACGCACCATCCCACCACATCGTCTCGGGATAGTAACAGCGGAAAGGGGCATCTATGCAGAAGTAGTTAGCGGATATAGTGAGGCACCACAAAATAGCAACACATGGCAGCAAAGACATTCACGTAATGAAGCGCATGCTGTGCAACAACTAAGACATACAAAAAAAATGAGAGAGGTGGAGCCAATCACAGGGCCGGGAAACAGAGGAGGCTGGGCAAATGAATAAACAGACTTACAAACACAGGGCACCGAAACGGTTGTATCGAAGCCTAGAAGGCCAAACAACTCCAAATGCCAAGCACAGAGCCTAGAGACAACAAATCAGCACATAGCTCATCAGCTAAATACGTGCAGGCAATATGCCAAAATATACCCCAAACACTTCACAAAGGACACACAGAGGAACCCAGCCTTAGATATTGCACCTGACATTAAGCTACCACTTTACCAACTAGGAGAGGGCAACATGGCAGGCTACGTGCAAATGATTGAAATGCACAAAAAGCTCTTTGACGAAATGTCCTTCCAGGGAGATGAAGCAAAAGAAGAACACATACTAGATTTTATTAAATGGTTTACGGCGGCCATATTGTGGTTACACAAATGCACAGGGCACCCCACAACCCCGAAGTGAAAGTAGACAGCTCACTACAGGTAAAGGAGGCACAAAAGGAGCCCAAAAGTCAAACGGGGGGGGGGGGAAACCACTTCTTTTCCGACACAATGGCCATCACTACTAACACTACAAACCCCAGCATAACACACCACCTATCCAAACAACATAAACTCATATACTGGAACATCAGGGGGGGGCAAGAAACAGACTTCAAGACCTAAAATACTACCTATACAACATCACAGCACTATTAAATGAAACCTTACTAACACCGAAAACCAAACTTATTAAACGGTTTACGGCAACCATATTGTAGTTACACAATAACACACCACCTATGCAAATAACATAAACTCATATACTGGAACATCAGGAGGGGCAAGAAACAGACTTCAAGACCTAAAATACTACCTATACAACATCACAGTAGCACTACTAAATGAAACCTTACTAACACCAAAAACCAAACTTAGCATACCGGGATACCAAGTATACCGAACTGACAGACCAGACGGGAAACCTCATGGGGGAACAGCGATAGTGGTCCAGGACAACTTCCCGCACACGCATACGCACATACAACAACTAAACGCAATGCAGTCCACTGCTATTTCCGTAAACATACACAACACTCGCCAGTATATATTCCTCACCAAAGACGCTAAATGTCCTCGATGTTGAAAAAATTATAAAACTAGACCATGTAGTAGTTGCAAACACCGAGGGCAATGCACTATACACACATGTGCTTGCCAATGATTACATAGCTGACCACCCAGGGGGACCAACCCACATACCAGCACAAGCGAACCATACGCCATACACAATAGACATCACCCTGTTCCAAAACATAACATTCAACTATCATATGCAAGTAGTCGATGCCCTAGCTTTGGATCATTTTGCTGTACAAATAGACATAGAAGCTATGCCAAACTTCCAACCGTCCCCTATTCGCCTACACTATAACATAGCGAAATGGAAAAACTTTGCAAAAATCCTTGACACAGAAATAGCGCAAATCCTGATCCCAACGAACCACCAAACAACTGACCTGGCAGCAGAATCACTCGAAAAAGTGATACAAGCAGCAATGACAGAAGCAATCCCAATCAAACTGCCAACTAAGCATATAATCACTTACCCCCCGGATGTCGTAGCACTGATCCAGGAGAGGGACCATGAAAGGCGTAGGTGGCAGCGCATGCGCAGTCTAGTTCACAAAGTAAATATGGTGACCCTAAACAGCGCCATTAAAACGTGAATTAATGCACAGACACGGCAACAATGGGAGCACACACTTGAAGGGCTGCAACCAGGGAATAACGAAGTTTGGAAGCTAGTTAGAGCAATAAAGTGCCAGCCTATAAACCAACAAATACGTAGAAAACAAAGCTGCAAAAGCAGACTTGCTGGCCAACAGACTACAAAACCATGCACACCCAACGATAGCCAGCATGACCCTGAGTTCTATTACAAACTAGAGAATGAAATGCGCGATATCCTGGGAAACCCTGCGCATAACAAATGTAGGAAAACCAACCCAGGAGGAATAAGGTGGATCATAAAACACCTTAAAGACCACAAGGACCTTGGACCTGATCAAATACCGAATTTGATACTCAAAACACCTAATGGCAAAAGCGATAAATCTCCTGAGCGACATCTGTAACTACTGCCTACAGACTGGGTACTACTCAAAATGCTGCAAACAGGTGAATGTGCTCATGCTCCCGAAACCGGGCAAAACAGAGCAGAAGCAAGCAACTACAGGCCAATTAGCGTCCTAACGACAACCAGCAAAGTAGCGGAAAAAATTATTCAGAAACGCATAACCGCGCATATCAAAAAGCACGATCTACTGTTAAATGAACAATATGCTTCCGAGCAAAACACTCGACGACTTTGCAACTAACAAGGAAGATAGAGAACATAACCCGTGTTTTTAATGAAAAGAAATCGACAGGTGTAATATTTCTCGATGTGCAGCAAGCATTCGATACTGTCTACCAAGCAGGACTTGTATACAAATTAAAAACTCTCCAATTCCAAGTTGTAATGGTCAAACTACTCGTCCACTATCTTATGGGCAGAATGTTCACAGTTACCAGCAAAGGCAAATGCACGACCTCGCGAAGAATTGCAGCTGGAGTCCTGTAAGGTAGCTTACTGGGACCAATGCTTTTTACCATTTACATAAACGATATTCCAAAGACAAAAAGCACAGAATTATCCATATATGCCGACGACATCGCCATCTCTGCTCAATCATGGAAGCCCGAAATGATAGTCCGAAGACTGCAAAACTCGTTAACGGAACTGGAGTCGTGGCTGACCAAGTGGAAAATAAAAGTAAATGCAGACAAGTCACAAGCAGTCCTTTTTTCAAAAAGAACAAAACACTTCAATAAAACTCCACCCCTAAAATTATTTGACGACACCATTCACTAGACTAACAAAGCAAGGTACCTCGGAGTGATGCTTGACTCCAAACTCACCTTCACGGATCACACAGCAGAAATACACCGCAAAGCAAACCAACAACTAGGTACAATATATCCCATATTAAATTGCAAAAGCTCACTTAGCAAAAACATGGGACTCACACTATACAAAACGTATGCTGCCCCAGTGTGGGGCCACTGTGCCAAAACAAACATAAAAAATTTGCAACTGCTCCAAAACGAAGCACTAAGGACAATCGCCAAGGTCCCCAGGACAGTCCCATTGGACATACTGCATGAGGACACCAAAATACACACCATTGAGGAGTTTATCAAAAAACTTGCACATGACATGTATAAACAAGCCCAAACAAATTGCAACCCAACCATATGAGACCTAGGAAAATATGACACAACAGCAGATAAGCACAAAAGACCACTGTCGCTGTTTGATAGGAAAATACCCCTCAACAGACATATCACAGATTACAACGCCACCATTTTCAAATATCTGAACAACCTAGTGCCACCATAAACACCTACAGTTGCCTGCAAGACCTAGGGAGGATGATATACTCCCTCCCCAGGCGGTCAGGGGCAAACAGCAGCCCCAAAAATGTGATGACTAAGCGAGGCCAAGGCACATGGATTGAAAAAGTTAAGGGCAGAAGCAAGAAAAAGAGTAAAAAGAGTATTAAAAAAAAAAAAAAAAGGAGAAGTAAAGGAAAGCAAACCAAAAAAAATTAATAAATAAATAAATATGAATTTTAATTAAACTATGTGCATAATAAGATATATATATATATATATATATAAACTGTAAATAGCCCTGTCCTTTGTACAATTTCCCTCCACCCAATGTATGTACCCTTGCCCCAGATTATCTTTGTTCCAACAGCAGCATGCTGAGGACAGCAGGACGGCTCAACTACCTCTCCAGTTGAAGCCACAATCACCGGTAAAGTACCTACATTATTAATTAAGCACGACACCTAAATCCTACTCCTTCTGCATGAGCATGAGTACCACCACTAACAATAGGTCCCTGGTCTGGGCATCTGCCAAGGCCAGTACCTACTCCCCACTCTGCCTGTATACTCTCTTGTATGCAGGCATCATTTTAGTAATCAGCCACTAACCTTCGGTTTGCTTCAGCGGTACCGGACACCACTTTACCTTCGTTTTCCTTACATCACTGTAGCGTAGGTAGTGCATGGTAGGGGAGGCGATGTAGATCCCTTTCAGATGATTGTCACCTGGTGTGGCAGAGGCGGGGCCACACCAAAAAAAAAAGGTGTAGTTTGGTGGAAAGTTAGGAGGGTGGTTCTGTTAGGTATGGAATTTGGAGGGTGAGTGGGTGGGTAAGTAGGGAGGACGCTTATGTTAGGCAGGTGGGTAGGGGTGTGGGTATGAGGAGTAAGGTAGGTAGAAATAGATGGGTGGGTAAGTAAGTAGGGTGGAGGTAGCTAAATGGGTGGGTGAGTAGTTGGGTAGGTGTGTGGATGTGAAGGTAGGTGAGTGAATGGGTAAATAGGTGGGAGGGAGGTAGTAGATAGTTGGGTAGGTAGATAAGCGTGCAGGTACGGTTAGGCATGTAGGGAAGTGGGTTAATGAGTAAGTGCGGAGGGGGAGGGGTGTAGTTGGTTATGTAAGTGACCTGGGTAAGGTGGTTTTAAATAGGTGGGTGGGTGAACAGGTAAATAAGGTGGGGAAGTAGGTGAGTGGATAGCGAGAATTAAATTAAATTGAGTTTTATTTATGGACACACTATAACTGCTGTGGTCCTTAGCTTCCCATTCTATATTGGGTGTGAAAAACTGGTCATTTTGCTCAGAGGTCTTGTTATCAGACTGGAGGTTCTTTCACGTGTCATAAATCTACAACAGGACCACCGGCTTTACTTACCTTCCAAAGGAAGCCATGCTAAGGATTTTGATGCCCGAAAAAATCTATTGCCCTCCACTGTGTTTGAACCCATGACCTCGGGAAGTAGAGGCTAGCAGGATAGTGAGGTGGGTAGGAAATTGAAATTGAGTTTTATTTATGGATGCTCTTTAACTATTATGGTCCTTAGCATCCCATTCTATATTGGGCGTGAAAGACCGGTAATTTTGCTCAGAGGTCTCTTTATCAGGCTTGAGGTTCTTTTGCATGCCGTAAATCTATGACATGGGACCATCGGCTTTACTTCCCTTCCGAAGGAAACCATGCTAAGGACTTTTACGCCCGAAAAAATCCATCGCCCTCCACAGGGTTTGAACCCATGGAGGTGGTTATGTGTTTGGGTAATAGAGGTAGAAAATTGTGTGGGTGTTTGGGTAGGTAAGTGGGAAGGAGGTAGGTTGGTATTAGGAAGGTAGGTGAGTGGTTAAGAAGGAAGGTGTGTGGCTTCTTAGTTGGGTGGGTGGTTACGTGGGTAGGTATTTGAGAGGTGAGTGGATAGAGAAGTGGTTAAGTGTTTGGGTAAATAGGGAGTGGGTGGGTTAGGGTAGTTAGGGAAGTCGGTATGTAGTGAGGGAGGGAGTCAGTTTCTGAGATGGGTACGTAGTTAGGCACCTAGAGTGGGAGGTAGTTGAGTACGAAGGTGGGTGTGTAGTTAGGTGGCTAGGTAAGTTAGTAGATGGGTAAAAATAAATATTTTTATTTATGGACGCTCTTTATCTATTATGGTTTTCAGCGTCCAATTCTAATTTGGGCGTGAAACACAGGAAATTTTGCTCAGAGGCTTTTTTATTAGGCTTGATTTTGATTTACGCACCGTAAAGCTACGATACGAGACCACCAGTTTCCAGATACCCCTACCTACACAACTATACAGGTTGATGAGTAGGTACGGTGGGGGAAGGGTGTAGTTGGGTATGTAGGTGACCTAGGTAAGGAGATTTTAAGTAGGTGGGTGAAGATGTAAATAAAGTGGGTAAGTGTTATGAGCTAGATGAGTGGATAGCAAGGCTTAAATTAAATTGATTTTGATTTATGTGCCGTAATACCAGATCACCAACTTCCAGGTGGGTAAGTAGGTCGAAAAGCAGGTAGGTTAGTAGGTAGGTAAAGAGCTATATAGGAAGATAGTTGGATGGATGGGTAGGGAGGTGAGTGGGTACCTAGGCAGGATATGGAGGTTAGGCAGGTAGATAAGTTAGTAGAAGAGGAGTCAGGTAGGTGAGTGGGTAGGTAAGTAGGTGGGTTTTTAAGGAGGTAGGTACATAGGTAGGTAGGTGGGAAGGTAAGGAGTTGGGTAGAGCTAGGTGGGTGGGCAAGTAGGGACGTGAGTTGGAAGGTAAGTAAGTGAATGACTAGGTAGGGAGATTGGTAGGAAGATAGCAAAGTAGTTACGCAAATAGGTTGGTCAAAGGGGAGGTAGGTAGGTAGTTAGTTGAATGGATAGGTAAGACGACACATGGGTAGTTTGGGAGGGTAATAGGTGATTTGTTGGATGAGTAGGGAGGTGGATGGGTTTTTGGAAGGTAAATAGGTCGGAAAATAGGGAGGGAGGTGGGTATTTAAATAGGTAGGGTAGGTAGGTGTAATTTGGTGGATAGATAGGTGGGTGGTTAAGTAGAGAGATGAGTAGATAGGGGTGTAGGTTGATATGTATTTACACAGGTGGGTAGTGAAGTAGGTATGTGGGTAGTAAGGTGGATAGGAAAGAGGGAGGTGGGTAGACAGATAGATGGGTAGGAGGTATGGAATTGGTTAGGTTTGTTCAGATGACATGGGTTGTGTGGGCAGTGGATGTGTAGTTGGGTAGGTAGGGATGAGGGTGGTTAGGTGAGTGAATACAAACTTAAGTGTGTAAGTTGTTGGGTAAGTATGTGTGTTTGTAAGTAGGGCGATAAGTGCGTGATTAGGTAGGCAGGGAGATGGGTGGATGAATAGATATGGAGGTGAGTGCATATGTAGGTTGGGGGTGTGGGAAGTATGATGTTATATGGGTAGCTGGGTGGGAGGTAGGTAGGCAGATAGGTTGGTATGAAGATGGGAAAGTGGGTGCATAAATAGGTAGACAAGGAGGTGGGTATATTATATGAAGATAGCAAGGTGATTAAGTAGGACTAAAATTCAGAAGGTTGGTAGTTAAGTATGTATGTAGGTGGGTGGGCAGGGAGGTGGGATGTAGATGGGTGGGTAGCCAAGAAGGAAGTTACTGAGGAGGTAAGTGGGTTGTTAGATAGGGAGTTAAGTAGAAGTCAGATGGGTGGGTAGTGGGTCTGGAGGTGGATAGTTAAGTAGGTGGAAAGGTAGGGTGGGAGGGAGGTAGGTAGGAGCTTAAATAAATATGGGTATATAGGTAGGTGGGTGGGTGTGCATTATTAAGTAGCTGGGTGTATAGGTAGAGAGGTAGATAGGAAGGTAGGTATGTAGTTAGGTTTGTGGGTAAGTAGTGGGAGATAAGTGATTGGGTAGATGGATGGGTAGTGAGGAGGGTAGGTGGAGAGGGGATAGGGAGGTGGGAATTTTGAAGGATAGGTGGGTAGGTAGCAAGGATATGTAAATGTTTAAGTATATGCGTAGGTGGGAGGGAGGTAGGTTGTTAGATGTGTAGGTTGCTATTTAGGAAGATAGATGGATGGGTTGGAAGGAAGGTGTGTGGGTAAGCAGGGAGCTGGGTAAGGAGGTAGGTGAGTGATTAGTTAGATGCATAGGTAGGTGGGTGGGTATGCATTTGAATGGATAGGGAGATGGGAAAATGGGTGGGTAGGCAGCTTAGGTGTGTAGGTAGGGACGAAGGTGTGTGTGTGTAGTAAGGGAGTGGGTTGATAATAGGTGGGAGGGAGGTATGTAGGTAGTGAGGCACATAGGTTTGGCAGTAGGTGGTTAGGTGGCTATTGAATTGAGTTTTTAATTTATGGACGCTCTTTAACTGCTGTGGTCCTTAACGTCCCATTCTATATTGGGCGTGAAAGACCAGTAATTTTGCTCAGAGGTCTCTATATTAGGTTTGAGGTTCTTTTACATGCCATAAATCTACGAAATGGGACCGCTTTACTTCCCTTCCGAAGGAAGCCATACTAAGGATTTTTACGCCCAAAAAAAACCCATCACCCTCTGCTGGGTTTGAACCTGTGACCTTGGGAACTAGAGGCTAGCATGGAACCACTACACAATGGAGGACAACTGGTGGCTAGATGGGTGGGTAAAAATAAATAAATTGAGTTTTATTTATGACGCTCTTTAACTGCTATGGTTTTAGCATCCCATTCTATATTGGGTGAGAAAGACTGGAAATTTTTCTTAGACGCTTCTTTATCATGCTTGAGGTTCTTTTATGTGCTATAAATCTACAATACAGAATCTCCAGGTAGGTGAGGAGGTAGGAAGTTGGGTAGAGAGCTAGGTGGGTGGGTAAATAGGGAGGTGCGTTGGAAGTTATTAAATTAAATTGAATTTTATTTATGGATGCCCTTTAACTGCTGTGGTCCATAGTGTCCCATTCTATATTGGGCGTGAAAGATCGGTAATTTTGCTCAGAGGCCTCTTTATCAGGCTTGAGGTTCTTTTATGTGCCGTAAATTTGCAACATGCGACCACCGGTTTTACTTCCCTTCCAAAGGAAGCTATGCTAAGGATTTTTACACCCAAAAAACTCCATTGCCCTCCGCCAGGTTTGAACCCACATCCTTGGGAACTGGAGGCTAGCATGGTAACCACTACACCATAGAGGGCGACTCACATGGGTAGGGAGAGATGCAGGTAGGCTGTTAGGTGGATGGGAAAAAGTAAATAAGTTGAGTTTTATTTATGAGCTCTGACTGAGTATCATAGTTTTTTAGCATCAGGTAGGTAGGTAGGTAGGTAGGTGGGTGGATGGGTGGGTGGGGTAGGTGAGGTGGGTGGGTAGGCGGGTAGGTAGGTGGTTGGGTAGGTAGGTGGGGTACGGGGTGGAGTAGGTAGGTAGGTGGGTGGTTGGGGTAGGTAGGTAAGGTAGGTTAGGTAGGAGGGTGGGTGGGATAGGTTGGTAGGTGGGTGTGTGCAGTAGGTGGGTAGATAGGTGGTGGGGTAGGTGGGTAAGGTAGGTGGTGGGTTAGATGGGTGGGATAGGTAGGTTAGGTAGGTGGTTGGGGTATGTGGGTAGGTCGGTGGGTGGGGTGGGTAGGTAGTTAAGTAAGGTAGGTTAGGTAGGTGGGGGGGTTAGGTGGGTAGGTAGATGGGTGGATGGGGTAGGAGGGTGGTTGGGTTAGGTGGGTGGGAGGATTAGATGGGTGGGGTAGGTAGGCACGTAGGTAGGTTAGGTAGGTCGGTGGGTGGGGTAGGTAGGTGGGTGGATGGGTAGGTGGGTGGTTGGGTGGGGTAGGTGGGTGGTTGGGTGGGGTAGGTGGGTGAGTGGTTGGGTTAGGTGGGTGAGGTAGGGGTGGGTGAGTAGGTGGTTAGATGGGTGGGGTGGGATAGGTGGGGTAGGTGGGTGGGGTAGGTAGTTAGGTAAGGTAGGTTAGGTAGGTGGGTGAGGTGGGGTAGGTAGTTGGGTAGGTAGGTAGGGGGTGGGTAGGTAGGTGGGGTAGATGGGTGGCGTAGATGGGTGGGGTAGGTAGGCAGGTTGGTAGGTAGGTGGGGTAGGTAGGGTAGGTGGGTGGGTAGATAGATGTGTGGGTGGTAGGGGTAGGTAGGTAGGTCGGTAAGGTAGGTTGGGCAGGTAGGTGGTGGTTGGGGTAGGTGGGCAAGTAGGTAAGTGGGTGGGTGGGGTAGGTTGGTGGGTGGCGTAAGTGGTCGGTGGGTATGTGGGTGAGTGATTGGGTGTGGTAGGTGGGTAGGTAGTTAGGTAGGTAAGGTAGGTGGGTGGGGTAGGAAGGTAGGTGGGTGGTTGGGTTATGTGGGTGGGTAGGTAGGTGGGGTGGGTGGGTAGATGGGGGTGAGGGTTAGATGGGTGGGGTAGGTAGGCAGGTAGGTGGGTGAGGTAGGTGAATGGGTATGTGGGTGGTTGGTTGGGGTAGGTAGGTGGGTAGGTAGTCAAGTAAGGTAGGTTAGGTAGGTGGGTGGGTTACGTGGGGTAGGTGGGTGGGTGGGTGGGTGGGTGGGTAAGGTAGGTAGGTAGGTAGGTAGGGGGTGGGTAGGTTTGGGTAGGTAGGTGGGTAGGGTAGGTGGGTGGGGTAAGTAGGCAGGTAGATGGTGTAGGTAGGTAAGGTGGGTGGTTGGGTGACGTAGGTAGTTAGGCAGGTAAGGTAGGTGGATGGGGTAGGTAGGTAGGTGGGGGTAGGTTGGTGGTTGGGTTGGGTAGGTGGGTGGTTGGGTTAGTTCGGTGGGGTAAGGTGGGTGGGTAGGTAGGTGGGGTGGGGTATATGTGTAGGGTAGGTAGGTAGGGGGTGGGTAGGTAGATGGATGTGTGGGTGGTTGGTTTAGGTGGGTGGGGTAGGTAGGTAATTAGGTAGGTCGGTAGTTAGGTAAGGTAGGTGGGTGGGTCAGGTGGGTGGTTGGGGTAGGTGGGTGGTTGGGTTAGGTGGGTAGGTGGGTGGGAGGGTTTAAATGGGGGGGTAGGTAGGCAGGTAGGTGGGTGGATAGGTGGGTGGTTGGGTGTGGTAGTTGGGTGAGTAGGTAGGTGGGTGGGTGGGGTAGGTAGGTGGGTGAGGTAGGTAGGTAAGGGGTGGGTAGGTGGTTGGATAGGTGGGTGGGGTAGGTGGGCAAGTAGGTAGGTGGGTGGGGTAGTTGGGGTAGTGGTTGGTGGGTGGTGTAGGTAGGTAGGTGGGTGAGGTGGGAATGTGGGTGTTTGGGTGGGGTAGTTGGGAAGATAGGTGGGTGGGGGAAGATGGTGGGTAGGTAGTTGGGGTGGGTAGTTGGAGTGGGTGGGGTATGTGGGTAGGGTAGTAGGTGGTTGGGTTAGATGGGTGGGGTAGGTAGATGGATGTGTGGGTGGGTAGGTGGGTGGTTGGGTTAGGTGGGTGGGGTAGGTAGTTAGGTAAGTTAGGTGGGTAGGTAGTTAGGTAAGGTAGGTGGGTAGGTAGGTGGGGTAGGTAGGTAGGTGGGTGGGGTGGGTAGGTGGGTGGAATGGGTAGGTGGGTGGTTGGGTTTGGTGGGTGGGTAGGTGGGGGGAGGGTTAGATTACTATTAGTAGTTTTTCGAGTGTGAACTAAGCTACAAGCAACAATGTTATACAGATTGCATTTATACACAATATAATAAAGCCTCAAATTCACTTTGCTGTCAATTGTGCACTTTATGATTACAGTTCCCTTTTATGCATACTCTCAATTTAATTTCTTTTCCAGCTTCCTTGCTATAAATAGGGAGTGTTGCATATGTTTAGTGGAAAGTTAACTATTCACATAACCTCTCTTTGAAAAGTGCAAGCAACAAGTTGCATTGCAGTAGTTTTGAACACAAAATGTATTGGTAATTACTGTGAATGCGCTATATACTATAATTCCTAACCAAAACCAATTAAAAGCTCCTACTGTACAAAATAGTGAGCAACCGCCTTTCCCTGTAAAAACCAAATGAGGCATAAATCGCACAAAATGCATAAGAGCTAGAATTAGCTCGTAAGCTGATAAATAATAAATTTAATGGTAAAATTAAAGTTTATGCACTCAGATTTGTGATATACATACAAAAGTGCTCAAAGTAGACAATATAATCTAAACTTAACATTCTGCAGCATTGTAAATAATAAAAGTAATTCAGTACTTATGGGAATACTTTGAAAGGTAGTATTAAATTCCTCAGCAAACTTCTGCTATGTCTCTCTTTTTCTGTGTAAAGACACAGAATCTGATTGCTTGCATTCTATGGTGGCATGTATCTCAGCACCAATTCTTTTGGTTAGTTACTTACCTGCTCGCTGAAATGTTTTCCTTTTTGCATGTTTTCAACCTAACTTTATAACTGTGTAACTAATACTACAAACTTTAGCCAAATTTACAGTCCACTTTATTTTAAACTAAATTAGACTAACTGCTTAATAAATTACTATTCAAAACTTGCAAACTTTTATCATGTGATCAACAGCTGTTATGAACACATCAACAATATGGAAATGGTGGCTGGCTATATGATAACCTGCATGTTCTTTTACACATTCCTTTATGTATCCGAATGGCTGTGAAACAGCTGAACAAAGTTGCCATGTGTGTTTCGGAAATAAGAAAGCACTTAGCGTTGAGCATACAAGTGAAGTCTGCATACTATGAGGGGTGTTCAATAAGTAATGCAACACATTGTTTTCCTAGAACAATTTCAGTTGAAAAAAATTGGAATTTTGTTTGGGACATCTTTAAACATTTCCGCTTCATCTTATACAGTATCATTAATTTTCAATAGGTGGCAGCACTATAACTAGCCTTCAAAATGGCATCTGTAACAGAGGTGCGTCCCAAACAGAGAGCAGTTACTGAGTTTTTTTTGGCAGAAAACCAGAGCATCACAGATATTCATAGGCACTTGCAGAATGTCTACGGAGACCTGGCAGTGGACAAAAGCATGGTGAGTCATTGGGCAAGGCATCTGTCATCATCACAACAAGGCCAAGCAAACCTGTCTGATCTCCCGCGTACTGGCCAGCCACACACAGCTGTGACTCCTGCAATGTTGGAACGTGTAGACACTGAGGTAATTGACAGATCATAGTCACGACCTCGCTGCTCAACTTGACGTCTCTGTTGGTAGTGCTGACACACATGTCCACCAGTTGGAGTACTCAAGAGGTTTGTTCCCGCTGGGTTCCTCAATCTAAATGAAAACCATAAAGAGCAAAGAAGGACCATCTGTGCAGAATTGCTTGCCTGTTAAGTCATGGCTATAGTCTTCGGGGACTCTGAAGGGGTTATTCCGTTTAATGTCCTCCCTTATGGTGAAACAATCAACTCTGAAGTGTATTGTGCTACTCTTAAGGAAATTGAAGAAACGACTTCAGCTGTTTGTAGCCACAAAAATGCAAACAAACTTCTGCTTCTCCATGATAATGCAAGGCCTTACACAAGTGTGTGCACCCGAAAGGAGCTCACAAAACCTCAATGGACTGTTCTTCATCTCCCCTACAGTCTGGATCTCGCACCTTCTGATTTCCATCTGTTTGGCCCATTGAAGGATGCACTCCGCAGGAAGCATTATGTAGATAAGTTATTGATGCAGCAAGATGTTGGCTCTGACATAGGCCAATAGAGTGGTACTATGCAGGCATACAGACCCTCCAAGATGGCGTAAGGCCATAGCATTGAACGGAGATAATGTTGAAAAATAATGTTTTGTAGCCAAAAGATTGGAGAATAATATGGTGTATTTGAATCCTGAATAAAACCAACCTGCTTTAACAAAAAAAGTGTTGCATTACTTGAGTGCCCCTCATAAATGGTAATAAGCATTTACTTATAGCTTAAGCATCTCCTTTTCATATAAGCAACAACTGTGAATTTGCCCTAAATCTCGCAAATCAAGGTAAACAAGAACTAACCTTGAGCAAACATGATTGTACAACACAGCTTCTATTTTTATAAATAAAAAATAAATATATAGATGAGCAGAGCTCATGGGTTAATTTTGTTTAACCCTTTGTGGTCATATCTGCCAGAAGAATTTCCTTAAGCAGGTCAGTGGTTTGTCTGTATTTGTGGAAAAGGTTTTGTAAAATTTGTTAACGCATAAACATCATAAGTGTTTTGAAGCAGGTAGTGGTTGGTATAGAGGGAAGAGTGGAGGGTAAGGCAAAGGACAGAGAATCCCATGTTATGTAGCAATGCATATTAACACACAACCATTGATACAATAAAAAAGAGATTTAAAATGCCAATGCCCTGTTACATTTTCTGCAGAAAAGATTATCATTGCTGACACCTGTTGGGTACACTGGTTGAAATGCAATTACTATACCACTTGTAATGCAGTTATATACAGTGGAATCTCGTTAGCACGTTCCTCATTAACATGTTTTCCCGTGTATTACGTTGAATTATAAAAGTCCCGGTACCAAATCACCAAATATAATAAATAATGTTTGCTTAGTGCGTTTTCCTGGTCCCGCTTACTACGTTTGAATTTTGACGTCCTCATTTGCTGTTTTGGCCAATCCTTGATCGGTACAGTGGGAGTAGGCGTTTAACACGTTCATAGTTTGACGTCCTCATTTGCTACTTTGTTGAATCCTTGGTCACGGGATGGATATCGGCAGCCAATCACATACATGCATTTAAATATTTGTGTGACACGATTTCTGTGGGCGGGATAGAGAATGCTTTACCTTGGCGTGATAAATGCGGTAAACGCTAACGATAGTTTCTAATGTTGAGTGATGACCAAACAACCGTAGATTGTATTTTAACTTTTCATTTACAATGAAAAAAAGAAAGTGTAGTAGGTAAATAACCAACAGTGAAAAAGTGAAAATCCTTGATGTAATCACAATCCGAATATAAAACATGTTGATATAGTGCGGAAGTTAAACATTCTTCCTTAACACGATTGTTAGCAAACCTAAATTGATTGAAACTGCTTTTAAAGAAGGGAAAAATACTAAAACAAAACTTTTCTCTTGGAAAATAGGATCAGAAGAGGACCGGAACGAAATTTGTTGCATGGAAACACCTCCGTATTCAAATCGTCTTGTATACACCAAAGATAATATCGGCTATTGTACTCATAACACGATGCACGCTCATAATTTTTTCTTTTTTAGCAGAAATTGTTATCACGTGTGTAATAAAACACACAGCAAAACCACTATTGCCGCTTCCACAATTCGCAATTTATTTTCTCAAAAACATTCATAACCTAAAAAATCCAAGTTGACCAAAATAAAACCTTGAATTATTTATTCTCAGGCTTTGTGTATCCAAATCCATTTAAACATATTGAATTTAACATGGAAACGTGGATCGTATTCAGTATGAAATTGTACTCAAAATGGATTTAAATTGCCCATGGAGACGTAATTATTCGATTTTTATTACCTATGTTCTTAAATTGCAGATTTTGCATTTTCGTTAACGCGTTTTCCCGCCTATGACGTCCAAATCCTTAGGTCCCTGCAAAAACGTACTAACGAGATTCTACTGTAATATATTGTTCTGTTTCTGGCGAACACATTTATTTTTATCCTTACGCTTGTAATATTTGGATATTTATGTCATTTGTTTTTAAATAGTTCACTACACTATACACATTTTACTTTTAACGCACTGTATTTTTCTTGAAAATAGTACAATGCATCACTTATTTATGTGAAAACTTTACTTGAACTTCAATTCACATTTCATCTTTAGAAACTACTGGCTTGTGATCTAATTCCGGTTGAAAATCACCAGTGTGTGAAAGGGTTCGAAGCATTTGCCCGGACATAATGCTGCATGTTTTGCAATAATAATAAGACTCCTTTCTTGCTTTCTTTATTTTTCTATTGCTGCAAACTCGTAATCCCTGTGCTGTTTGTTCTCAAAATGGTATACAAAGTGTGCTTCTTTATTTAATCACTCTTCTCTTTCTGTTGAAGCTGGATGAGACCTCTTCCTTGGATTTCGTACATTCTGCACTAAATTTTCAACAAGAGACTGGCAAAATTTCAGGTGCGACAAGGTTCTACCTTTGGCTGGATGGTTCTTCTGGTGGGAGGAGGACAGGATGTAAGCATTCACTATGCTTACTTCTAAACACCAGAAATAAGAGTTTTCTCAACCATTTCACAGATTTGCATATCTAGCATAGTAATTATCATTGTGATCAAGACCGCCCATATTTTTGGTGTAATCTATTTCCTTCTGTTGACCTCCTTTTTGAGTAGTGGCGACTTCCTTCATTGTAGTGTCATGGTATATGGAAACCATAATCACAAGTCTTTTGTCTTTCCACACCAGGGCAAGAACATGTCACACCACTTTTCAGTTTTTTGAAAGTTCCTTGTTTTACGGGCTTTGGATTTCCTACTCTTCCTGCTATAATTGTTCTGGTACTATGGCATTGTCACTGATCAAGCCCTCGCGCTAGCTCAACACTACTGTAATAGCAATCAGTGAATAAATTATATCCCACAGTATCAAACGTACAGCATTCAAAGTTGACATTAGGGACAAAACTATTCTTGTAGTAAAAGATTTGTCGGAAAATGGTAGCTTGCACACATCAGCAGCAATTTTACCATAGTAGGGAATAATGCAATGTACATAACCAGTAGCACTGTCAGCCAAAACAAAGAGCCTAATCCCCCATTTTGTGAGTTTCTTGGGATTGTACATCTTAAAATAAAATTTGTCCCTTGAAACCCACAGTGGACTCAAGTGAAATATTCTTAACAGGAACAAAATATTCCTGGAATTTCTTCTCTACATATTCAATGACACCATGCACTTTTCTTTGTTTTTTCACTGTTATATTAGTGTCATTTACAGTATCATTACCCACGTGTAACATACAAAATCTTTGGAGAAATTGGTCTCTAGCCATGACATCATGTAAAAACTTCACTTCCGTGGTCCAGTCAGTCGATCAATAATCTTTGATATCAGGCAATTAATTGTAATACCCCCATGTTAATAATTAATAAAAAAAATGCCTTCATTTCATCATTAAGTTATATCACTCCACCTCCGCCAAATAGAACACACACTTAACTGCAAATTGCTAAGTTTTGCTCTCACAAATCTGTTTGTTTCAGCTATTATTTCATCTATGAGATTATTTCTAAAAATCAACTTGATGTAGTCTATTAGCTATGAATTAATATCCAAGTTTAATTTGGCTCCTGCATTCTTTGAAAACATGTATTCATTTGGCTTAGAATCACCTGATCTCACCATGCATCATCTGCAACAACTAACATCCCTCTCAAGGAGAACACATGGGTCATTCTCACTCTCACCATTTCTCTCTTCACCGCCCGAGTAAGTCCTGGCATCTTCTGATTCTTGATCAAAAGAGGGGTAACCCTCGCTGTCATTTTCCAAAATTTCTTGTAGAAACTGACCTATTGCTTCATCATCTTCTGGTCTATCTGTACTATAAACATGTTTTATGCCTCTAAAAGAAACAGGCGTGCTATTTCCAGAAACCATGGTGAGAACTGTTGAACAATACACTACTGTATGCATCCTACACTTCAAGAAAGTGCGAATCTTTAGAGGCAGATGGTAGTAGTGAACACATGAAACATTCAGCTATATAATACTACAAGTTTACTCCACTTGGGGTGTTTTTCAGAAACTAAACAATTCCCCAAAACAAGTATGGAATGTTGTCAAGCATGTGTCAACAAACCTGTATCAACTACATGTCGAGAAATGATCGCAAAGAGTTAAGGAAGCCACTTAATTTAATATACTGTAAGAGCTGGTCAATAAAGGTAGAAACGTCTCCTAATATAGTAGTACTAGATGGACCAAGGTGTATGCAGAATAGTAATGACACTGAGGACCACTTTTACCAACCAATGTTAAAATTACTCTTAACATCTTGTTTGCTAGTTCAAAGTTTAACATAATGTTAAATTCTTGCATTTCATCAAGCTTTTACAGCATATTTTTAGCTAACATCTTGTTAACGTCAAAGACAACTGCAAACGATAGCTTTTGAGAAGACGGTGACTGAACTAAACGGCTTCTGAACATGCTCCAAAGCACTTTTGTCTAAGTATTGCAGCGCTCTGTGTCAGCAGCACATAATTAGTTACATTTTTTTGTTTTATGTTAGAAATGCAATGTTAGCTAAATAATCTAAATGTAGAGGAGCTAAAGTGTTTCACCATTTGAAAAGCATAAATTACAGAATTGGTAACTAAGTATAAAGATGTGATCAAATGCGAAAAAGCCAACGATCTTACATTAAAGGATAAGGATGCAGCATGGGAAAAAATCTGCAAGTACTTTAATTGGAACGAATGCTTCTCTCCCAGCTCCAGTAAGCTTCTGCGGCAACTTTATACTAGCATAAAGTGCAGCACTAAAAATGTCAGGTGCGAAGAGCATTTACAATGGTTTAAAACTGGAGGTGGACACTACATTGAAACTAAAGTGGACAAAAGTGCATTACTGCTAATTGAGGATCAAGCAGACCTGAACAAAAATACTGTTTGCTTCTAGAAGCAATTGCTTCGGAAATCTTACGGATAAACTCACAAATGGTAGCTTTGGAAATACCAACATTATCATCTACCATTAAATGAAAAGTGCTAGTAGCATAAAATTTCAAACCACTTAACACTTGCATGCTTCTGTTTGTAGTATTCTAACCTCTCGTATTTCCCAAAATACCATGCTCATGACCACTTTAGACATGAATAAATTTTTAAATTTATTATGATGTACGGAAGCTCTTCTGCTAGGAATGGCATTCAAAAGTGCCAAATGCAGCAAATTTGCATCAGCAGCTTGGTTTCTGGCAGCCATTTTCCAACTTCTAGCCTTAAATGCCTTAACGTAGGGGTATTGCAATGTTAACTTAACATCGTGTTCAACACATTGTTAAAGCTAACACTGTTCGATGAAACAGAATTTGTGTTAACTTCAGTGTTGTATCAGTTTAACATTGTGTTAAAATTTAACATGGGTTGGTGAAACTGGCCACTGTTAAGGGCACAGTGTAGTGGTGGGTCACCACTGAGAAGGTACCCATTGCTGAAATAACAGTGTTCAATATGAAGTTGAGCAATCTCTGGAACTCAAATCCTGGTCTAAATCATGTGCTCAGAAACATTCATGTACAAAATGGTTTTTGGAAGAAATCTTATGAACAAATTATCCTGTTCCTAAAATATCAGCACATACCATTTGTGGAACTCTCATACCTCTACTGGGGAAAACTCATCAGGTTCCTCTGCTGCAGAATACAACTTCCGCCTACTTCTAGCTGCCTTGTCTTCTGATCTGCATTCTGCCATCTTTGGTTTTGTACTACTGGTCCCAGATGTTGCTTCCTTTGCTGTTGAAGAGATTTTTTGTTTGTTTTTATAAACAGGTTAATGAGGTAAGTAATAGGTGGGGCACTCTGCATAAAACAGCACAGTAAGGTAGGTGAAAAAGCATCAATCCAAAATATGCTTGTGTCTTCATATTTTGGTTTGATATTTTTGTAGTACAGTTAGAAAAGCCATATGTGATGTTAATTCTGTTATATAAGCAGGGCCCAAATTTTGATGGCCTAAAAATGTTAATTTTCAAAATGGCTCTAAAATTTAAAAAATATATCATAATTACAAAAAATGACCTAAAAATTGAGCTTTATTTAATTTATTAACACAGAGTATTACAAATTAACACATGGGTTTATCTGCTATACGAGGTCTGTTCAAAAACTTCTGGAATTTTGTCTGCAACATTTTACTTATTGTGCATGGTTTCCTTCGAAATACTCCTCCACAATTGATACACCACTCCCATGCTGTTTCCACTTCCAGAAGCAGTCTTAGTACATCTCTTTCTGGATCACGCGAAGCACCGTTTGCAAATTTTCTTTTATCTCGCCTATTGTTGCAAATCTTCATCCTTTAAACGGGCTTTTCAACTTTGAAAATAGAAAAAAGTCTGCAGGGGCCAGGTCTGGAGACTACGGAGGATGAGGCAGCATAGTGATATCATTTTTTGTGCAATAGTCACGCACCAACAGGGTGCATTATCATGATGCAAGAGCCATCAATTGTCTCGTCACATTTCAGGCCGTTGCCTTCTCACATTTTCTTGCAAGCATCGCAACACGTCCAATCTTCGATTCGCACACACAATTTCGTTGACGTTCCTGACATGAGCATCATCGGTAAACATCGAAGGGCGTCCTGAACGAGGGTCATCTTTAACTTCCATCCGATCATTTTTAAACCATGTGAACCATTCATAATACTGAGTACGGCTTAAGCACTCATCACCGTAGGCTTCCTGTATCATTTGGTGTGTCTCTGTAAAGGTTTTCTTGAGTTTCACGCAAAATTTAATGCAAACACGTTACTCCTTTAACTCTGCCATCTCAAAATTTGCAAACTGTGTGGCACAACGTTCTACTCAATATAGCATTGAACAATAACTAACACACATAGAATAATGAAACTTCTGGCAGTTACACATTAAACACAGGCATGTGCAGGGATGTCAACCACATTTCACTCCAACATTCCATTGGCGCGAAATTAAGAATGTTTCGGAATTTTTTGAACAGACCTCACAAAACAAGGTATGAGAATGAGATAGTATATGATTTTCATAACAAATAAAGAGGACTTCACATTTATAACAAAACATTACAATGAGGACAACAGTACCTGACTATATGCACATATTAACCTGTCTCATTCAGGAAATTGAAATTGAGTTTTATTTATGGACACTGTTTAACTCCTGTAGTCCTTAGTGTCCCATTCTTTATTGGGCGTGAAAGAACGGCTCAGAGGCCTCTTTATCATGCTTGAGGTTCTTTTATGTGCCATAAATCTACAACACGGGACCACCAGCTTTACTTCCCTTCCGAAGGAAGCCATGCTACAGATTTTTATGCCCAAAAAAAAATCCATCGCCCTCTGCCGGGTTTGAACCTGTGACCTCGGGAACTAGAGGCTAGCATGGTAACCAGTACACCACGGAGGATGACGTCTCATTCAGGGTCAAAATGTTACAAAAGACAGGGTAGACAGCACCTATCTTGTGAATGAAAATCAATTTAATTCCATTGCATTATTATGTCAATTATTCTTTGCATTATACGGCTTCATTATATTTACCACTTAGCAACTCTTTGATTCTCTTTGGGAATTTGCACATCTCTGATATGAACATAAAAGTGAAGTAGCTATAAAACCATGTTTACCCATAGCCAGATTTCTCTGCCCAGTAAACACTCTTGTCTCCATCTCCTTTTACTGTGATTAGCTGTGGGACTTGAACTGCTGGAGCCAGGCACTCTAATTGGCTACCTCTAAAGCATATTTTACCAACTAATTTGAACTGATTGACTAAATTTTAAAGCACGTTATAACCAAAATAGTATCCCACTGTGTAATTATGAAGCATTACAAGCTTATAACATAATTAACAAACTATTACTTAAGCTCTGAAAACATATACTTTTTTTGCTGCCAACATTAGTAAAGGAACACAAAGACACGCGATTTCTTAACAGGAAAGTAGTCTATTGTATGAAATTTCATGGTTTAGCGTTTCATTTAGTCAGAGAGGATATTAATAAGTGTGCAGTATGTTTGTCACATGTATATGTGTTATCCAGTTTTGCTTCTAGGAACAATGTCTTGGGAATTTAAACCTAAAAGTCCTGACTGATGTAGTCTGTACCTGCTTAACAGTAGCATAACCTCAATACATAACCTTTAAATTAATGACCAACTGGAAATTAAAAATGAGTGCCTTAATATTCTTAAACTCATGAAGGCTATAAAAAATGCAATAATAACCATAAGAGGATAATTAATATCCTTAACAGCAAACCAAGTAGTTTATCTTAAATATGACAAGGGCAACACATTAGTGATCCTAGAACAGAACGATTATATACAAAGGGTTAACCTACTTTTACCTGGTCCTGATTGTGGAAATTCCAAAAAAAAACACAACCACCTGCACTAACTTGGTCAATAAAACCTTAAAGAGAGATCAGTGTAATATCGAATGATGAAAAATTTGGTTCAAACTCCTGGGAAACCCTCTGTCAGCCATCCTAGCAGATTTATACATGAGCCAAATAATAACACATAGTCAAAGCTTTTCCCCACATCTCAGATATATACATATCTTTGCAATCATACCAGACAAACTCAAGGAAGATGCTCTGAAACTACTACATTTGCAGGATGTATGTATAAAATTCACAATAGAAACTGAAATAAATAATACCTTACACTTTTTGGACCTCAAAATAATCAGAAACCAGGAGGAATTTACATTTGGAATCCAAAGAAAATCAACACATGTAAATAATTACATTAAAAAAAATGAATGCAATACAATCTCGCACCAACTTGCAGTTTTCAAAAGTCTAATCCATAAGATAAACAACGTCCCTCTAAGGAGATAAGAATATTCAAAAGAATGCTAGTGCATACTGGAAATTGCAGTGGCAAATGGCTTCAAACCAGGTTCAATATTTGAGATGTTCAAACAGAGCAGTAAACTCAAAGAAATAACCCAAACTACTACGCTTGAGACAATCAGTGATAGTAACTGAAAATATAAAAAGTTCACCTATCACACCAACAATAATAAAAAATATAAATAACTATGAACAATATTAGCTTGCAAAGAACAACTCAACACACATGCTAGAGATTCACAAACTGAAGCACGTGGTTGGAAATAGCTACATCCAGCAATAGAGCCGTTTCCAGTTCCGCTTTATCATCGACCATCCGGAATGCTGCCTTGTAATTGGCTTAGGAAGTCAAACAGTTAAAGCTTTTCATCTGTTTTTTTTTTTTTTTTTTTTTTTTTTTGCGAGTGTACCAACTTAAATGCTAGCTGTCAAGTGCAATGTTTCAACGGCAGGGGTATAGTGCTTGTTTTAATAGCCAAAAATGTTGTTCTCTTCCTTAATATGTAGTTCATCAGTACTGTGAAACTGAAAATTTGACATAGACCATGGCCAAGGTTATAAGGAGGTCGGCATCGAGCAGCCCAAATAAACAATGACAATGCATCTTGCCAATGTAAACATTGGGCGCACTATTGGGAATTAGTGAACATTCTAGAAGTTTTATCTCCCCCTTCCTACAGAAAAAGTTGAAATAGTTCTAGAATACCCGAGAACCTTCTGTGGAAGATTCCACTGCCTATATAAGCAAGTGCTCTTGCAGTCAGTCAGTGCATGTTGAGTTGCAAGTCAAGAGCGAGTGTCGAGTCACTGAGTTTTTTGTGCGGTATCAAGAGTGCTACAGTGAGTGCTACGGAGCGATGGGTTGTTGAGGTCTTGTGTTTGACTCCCAAGTGAAGTAAACCGTCTAGCATGAAGAGGCTACGTCACAAAGGAAGTGAAGTGACAGAGAATTGAACTAGTTCACCTTAGCGAAGTGACATTAACAAAGTGAACTAGATAAGAGCTTAGAACAGTGGCAGTTGAAATACTGGATGATAACTTTGAATCTATTTCCCAGATTTTCCCTGACACACATCAATTTTTACTTTCTCTACTACGTATAGTAAGTAGGGGAAGTATTGTATTCCACCCAAAATTTCGATACAGAGATTTCACCGGAAATACATGTTTTGAGACTCACTGAATCCAAAAAAAGCATTTTTGGAAACATGTCCGTGTGTGTGTGTCTGTCTGTGTGTCTGTGAACAGCATAACTCAAAAACGAAGTGTCGGATAAACACCAAACTTGGTATTTAGGTTCAGTATCTTTCAGAGATGCGACACGAAGGTTTTCAAGAAAATCCCCCCACCCCAGACTACCCTTTACATGGAACATTTTTCGAAAATTTTAATTTTCTCAAAAACGGCTCTAACGATTTTGATTAAAATATCATATGTTTAAGATATTGTCATGGCAAATAAAATGTATATCTCGAATTTTCTGGGAATGTCTCCAAAAGTATTCTTCATTATGAACGACTTTTTCATAACTGGTAAACCATAAGAGATAGACAAAATTTTACTACACGAAAAATGTAGATCGCGTTAAAATACACAATTTATGTCATATACGTTTCTTTTGTTGAGTGAAGCATTTGCGAGATATTGCTTGTTATTCCCTTAAATTTTCCAATACTTATACTTTTTCTCAAATTCGTTATTCATTTTTTTATGTTCTGGACATGCAAAGAGAATGGAATGCGCCACATAGCAACCAGCGTTAAAATATTTGACTATCGCTTAAAACCTACCATATTCCCCTTGCATCTACAAGAAAATTATCAATAAGATTGACATCTCGATATCTCCATTAACATGAAGCATATGGAGAATAAGCGTTTGTAAAAATAGTTTGTACAAGAGTAGAGAAAGTCATGTGAGTCTAACACATCAGATTTTTTTAAATACTCCCCTGACCATTTTGCAATTCCCCGACTTTCCAGACCGCTGGGAACCCTGCAAGTTTGGTATTTATCCAAGTTATTTTTGAGTTATGCTGTGCAGACATACAGTTAGACCTTTTTCTAAAAATGCTTTTTTTTTTTTTTTTGGAGTCAGCAAAACATATACTTTGGTGAAATCCCGATATCAAATTTTTGGGTGGAATGCAATACCCCCTCTACCTACTAGGTACATGGTAGAGAAAGTAATAAAAAAGTAAATAAAAGAGAGAGAGAGAGAGAGAGAGAGAGAGAGAGAGAGAGAGAGAGAGAGAGAGAGAGATTACACTTAAAATTTGTTTCAAAATGTCAATGATGTGTATATTAATTGTTCTTTCACACTGGCATTTACACTAAGGCTGAAAGCTTAAATCAGACTTGAAGATTTCAATTCCTTGATGGAGTTCCAACCACAAAGTTGAAGCAATCTGTGTTATTTGCATCCCAAAAATTTCACATACCTCCTAGTATTTGAGGCAGTCTTTTGATGCCTAAATGATACTAATTGTGTTTTATTATTATTAAATTCAATAACAGCCACCTTGAAAAACAGTATGTATATAATTATTTATATTGTATGTGAAGTCATTGTAAATACTTATTTTTATTGTAAACATATTTATTAATATTATGTAAATGTTTATATACTCTAATAGTGCAAAAACTGTGAGAATAATATGTTTTAGGATGTTAATAATGTAATTTTGGTGACAATAATGTGTCTGGAGTTTTTTATGAAAAGATCGGTAATAATGTAATTTTTCTTAGTTTGGAATTTGCCAATCAACAGTAAAGAAAAGTTTTAGTTTGAATACTTAAATTCTATTGGACTAGAATTAGCCAATAAGAGACTAGCATTACTGAAGCTATAAGATTTTTACTGTTGAATTTAGTCAGTCGCGGGCAAGATGTTATATAGAGCAGACGTAAAAGTCGCGGGTAAGATGTAGTAGAGTACGGATGATAAAAATTGTGTTCTCCGCTAGAATATATATATATATATATATAAAGTGCTCACAGTTTTTCTTTTATAAAGTGTTGTGTTTATAAATGTGCAAGTATAAAGAGAAATAAAAAGAAGTGAAATTAAAAAGTAAATTCTGTGACGTATTTTAATTCTTGTCTTATCACAACCTTAAAAGAACTTGTGTTTCTATAGTACGACTGAAGCAGCCGAGGCAAATAACTTTAATAATATTACGTAAAACAAGCATCATCTTCACTATAAAGTTTGGCATTCCAAGCATCAAACAACATCAAAGTATCTTCATTACATAACCTAAATACATTCTCAAAGTTACACACATATGCGGGGATTCTCACATCTTGCATAAGTACAATACTTTCTCAAAGTGGCGTCCCTCAACGTGGATGTAAATAATTACATAACAGCACACTTTTGCAAATATTACGTAAGCCAAAAATCATTTTCCCGCATATTGCTAATATTCTTGCTTCATTTCAAATTGTAAATACTTACGTGTGCTAGTTGGCATCATTGGAGACCTGGAAAAAGAGAAATTATCTTTTAGGAATAATATAAATTTTGAATACAATTACATGACTTTACTGTATTTACTCTTAGGTTGATCTGCGCCAAAACAAAACCCAAGTGACCAGTGCACCAGTATAAAGCATCCTTCTGCCATTTGCATCAGAAAGAGTCATACTTACATAACCATGTGACGAATACACGCAGTACATAATGCAAAAAGAACAGAGCCCTTATTTCGACAACTTAAACAGTGACTAATATATTCTGTTAGGGGTTAAAGGTGATAAGATTGATAGTTACAACAAAATAAATGTTTACACATATAATAACAATTAATTTTAATTCTAAAACAAATGAGCGAAAAACAAAGGACCTAATAGGTATGCGATAGATAACCTAAATTTATTCCCTCTTTGGAAGCGGCACTTTATCAACTGTTGGCGGCTCATTTTTAAAAAAGAAATTGTGCACTGTTATGCAAACTGCATTCTTCACAAAATCGTCACATTCTTGCATTGCATATTTCACACGCTTTCTGTTTATCCCGGGTGTAACCATTTAAATAAGATTCTGCGCATACCCAGGTGCCATATGAATTGTATGTTGGGACTTGTAGCTCTGTTAAACTGTATAAATCAGCGTTTATTAAACTCTTAGGTATTTGTATAGAATATTATACCATTTAAGGATAAATTCATTCTAAAATTTAAGATTATTAGCATGGGACTACCTTCCTGCGTGCATTGCTACTGTGCCGTATCGCAGTACACTGGTCACGTGGGTTTATTTTGGCGCGGATCAACCTAAGAGTGAATACAGAGTAATGAGTTAATATGTGGTCCTCAACGAGGTGATACAAGACTGCAACACAGCCAACCAGTCAATATTCCTAAATCATACAATGCAATTATTGTCCCTATGTGTTACGGTAGCATGCAAACCCACATTCCTTATAAATATAGGGTGTGGCTGCATTTATAGTATATTTTGACTTGTTTAGTACATGGGCATAGTACATCAACAATAAGCATATGACATGGCATTCTATTGTTAAACAGCTGCGACTTTGTGGTTAACTTAGAGAGATGCACAGATAAGCATTAACTGCATGGCATTGGAGAATGTGCAAGAAAACTGAAAACATGAGGAATGATGATTTTAATAGAATGAACATCCATGTTGTACATAAACCATGCACTAACGGCTGCTGTCGAAGCTCAGTGGTAAAACACATACTGTTTCAAGTGTGCAAAGAATTCATGGTTCGAACCCCAATATATGTTCATATTATTCCAATACTTTTACTTTGTAAGATGCAGTAATGAACCAATTTACGGTTCTCTTGCAGCTAAGCTATTACTACATGATTTCAAAGAAGTGCCAAGAGGTTGAATGATAATTTTAATGGAGTCAACCTGTAAATGCTGTATACAATCCATCTGATCATAACAATAAGCTAATACATAAAATAAGAAGAAACTGATAAATTCTCATCTTTAGAAAAACAAACTTACAGCTGCAAATATAATTGTGTATAATCCAATGCAGTATAATGTGTAAAACTGAAAAGATATATTCTGTGTAACAGCTAGTTACAATAATTACTCTATTTACTCTAACAAGATGACGATAATGGTGCTTAACAAGCAAACTAAGCAACTGCTATTTCATAGCTGAAGCCTATTAAGAAACAAATTAATTTCTGAAACATTTCAGATTTATAGAAAATGTATTTCTCCTGGAATAAGTAACTTGTCGAAACAAAGCATGGAAAAGAAAACTGAAATCTTGTGTCTTAGAACCTGGTGTAATCGCCCCCAGCTACGATTACATTGTACATTCTTTCATGCATGTTTGCAACCAGTGCAGAACACCGGTTTGCTGATAATGTTGCCATAGCTCCATCACGTGAGCCACCAGATTCACTTACACCCTATCTGGTTGACGTTCTTCCCATTCCTTTACCATGATGGCCCATGGGGTTCAGATCAGGAGATTTCAGAGGCCAATCCATGCAGATTATTTCTGGATGCCTCGTTAGCCAATCCTAGGTGATATGTGAGGTATGCACACCACTGCTGTCGTGCATAAATACATATTCTTCTTGTTCTGGGAACCTAGATGAAGGGATGGTAGCAAAGTATTTTCGGTAATATCTACATAGACTGCACTCGTTCTTTCTGGCACTTGAATTAACTCCCTTTATGTTGTCATATAGGTCCAGAAATGTGCTGCAATTCTTCCCAGATATTCTGCTTGAATAACTTGCTAAGGTGCATATTTAGTTCCCCGTGATCTAAATTGACATTGGATCCCTTGCTGGTTGGATCGAAATACCTTCTCGTCACTCCAGATTACCAGGTGTCAGTAAGCCTGAGGAAGGTCAATACTATGCTGTGTCCTTTGTAACCTTCTTGCCCTGTGTGCTTCAGTGACAGGACGATGCAATGCAATACTGGCATCCTTTAATCGTTGGCATATGGTTTCATATCATTAGCCATACTCAACTACTTTGTCCAGAAAGACAAAATGTTGGTTCCTCACATCTTCTATCTTGGCTTCGTCTTGAGCAATTGCTGTTCCACGAGGCCTACCTGAATGACTGCATGATTTGGCCCATTCAACTTCTCACACATGATGCTGGTCTAGCCATTGTTTCACTATTCTTTGGTCACAACCCAATCCTCTGGCCATTTTCACCATGAGTAGCACTAACTACAATTCCGTCTCTTTGAGCTGCAGTCAGCTCCACACAACCTTGTGGATGTGGATGCTGCTTTACTGTGATGAAGCCTTAGTGAAAATGTTCAAATGCAGTGCATAAGGAACTTCTAGCAACATTTTGCACATGTGCAACAAATACATGGCGAAAAAGTTGAAATAAAAAGTATGACCATCTGCGGAGGTTTGATATACGTTCCCAGGGTATTGTGAACCAAAAAGTTGTATGCCCTTTTACTTCCCCTTCTCGGGTTATCATGAACCAGCCTTTACTCCCTCTCTCTGCAGCTGGAGTATCATATGGCTGAACACACCAACCTAGGACATTGCCATGATGAGAAGAGCAATTACAACTCTCAAACACTTGGCAGTAAATTCACTACTATTTACCTAGATGGTTACACAAGAAGAGTTTCATAGGCACTGCCAATTCCATGGATATTATTTTTTTATTTATTTATTTTTTGTGCTAGCAATCTTCCTTAGAATATGGCTATACATCAGCCCAAGCTGTTATCTTGCCATATTCTACCCATATTACATTCTTTAATTATAACATAAAAATAATACTAATAATAATAATAATAATATAATAGTAGTAATACCAAAATAATAATCTAATAATACTAATACAATAATGATAATATAATTACATATCTTAACATCTCATGATGAAACTAATTCACATCTCTTTTTATTGTCTGTAACCATTTCTTTTTTACTTTGGACAGGTACTCCCCTACCTTTTTACTATCCTTGTTAAAAATCTTGCTTAAGGCTACTTTCCTGTCCAGTTTTAACCATTTCCCATTTATAACTTGTTTTCTCCAATGCTGTGTACCTTTACAATCAAAAACGATATGTTCTAAATCTTCTCTTTCCCCACATATTGGACACTGGTTCTGTGGGAACCCATTTCTCATTCCTATTAGTCTCCATACACCTGCTCGTACCCAGGCTATACTTTCTCTTTGTTCCTTATTTGAGTTATCCACATACTGTTCTCTAGCCCATACATTTTTTATTAATATATATGATTCCAAGGAACTTTTCCTCCCAATGCTATTAAATGAATTTTATGGATGTTAGAGAGAGAGAGTGTGTGTGTGTGTGTGTCAACCATTCCATCAATTTTAATAATTCTTTCGCAATTAGAGCTGTAAAACACATTCTAAATTTCACTTCATAAACTACTAAGATATTATAAAACGATTTACAAAGCTCTTGTACTTGAGTACAAACAGATTGTGTTACAGAAGAACATGTTTGTGAAGAAGGCTTTGACTTTTAATTGAGAATGCAATTGAATAGAAAATAATAGTTGTTAGCTCCAGAGAATAAGCAAGTATATAAGACAAATAAATTGGATAATTCATTCCAATATATATATATATATGGTCACGATATAACAATTAAGAACAGGGAAACTAGTAATCAGTGAACCGATATTC
Organism: Deroplatys truncata; assembly: GCA_030765065.1. Taxonomy (NCBI): domain Eukaryota; kingdom Metazoa; phylum Arthropoda; class Insecta; order Mantodea; family Mantidae; genus Deroplatys; species Deroplatys truncata. The sequence goes on from CM060989.1 coordinate 36,376,972, forward strand.
TTTTAATTAACTGAGAAGATTGTTTTTCTTAATGGTCAGAGACTGTCTTTTCCAAAGACATTAACTTGGTGGCCTGGGAGTGTGGAAACTTCATATTCACCAGCTTCACCTCTATTTCTTAGTATATGTTCTGTATTATGTAAAATTTGTGTACCTTTTATATGTTATTAAATAAGTACGGGACCAAAGAGAAGGAAATTACTTGACCATTCTGATTGATGATTGTTCCATAGCAAAAGGATACTCATAGCCAATGCACTATTTCCAGAATCTAAAGACACTGTCTGGGGGAGGTTAAGAAGTCATATATTCCCCCATTGTTTCACATCTTTTTGCTGAATGTCAAGGGATTTTTCATCCATTATTGAGAGTATCTGTATGAAATTAAAATTATAAGGGCCAAAGAGGAGGATTTACCATAAAAATCCTCTAAATCACTGTACAATAATTTCATAAAGAACAGGAAGAGGTAAATGAAATTAGTCATTCGAGTTTAAAAACCTACTTGTGCAACGTCAGGCCACCAGCTAGTCAAATTATAAAGCTTCACTGAATGTGTTCCATGAAAACATCGATGACTTTCTAATGCTCAAAATCACTAAATATTTTATTTTACCATACCCTTCTTCAGTTAAACACTTACAAATGAATTTCTATACTCTTCTATAAACTATTCTTACAAAAACTTATTCCATCTACTCTTTTCAAAGAACCACTTAACATCGTAAATAGCAGGGAAAGTAAATATACTAGTATTCCGACAACCAAACAAACACAAATTAAGTAACTAAAGAGAATAATTTTAAACTCCGCCTGCCAGATACAGAAGAGACTCCAGTGCCACACCCCTTTTTCTGCCACTCATAGATGGCAGAAAATCAGGTGCTAATATGAGGTCGAAAGGCCCTTAAGAGCAGTGGTTATAGAATATACTTCTATGCTTCATCCCTACAACTGTTGCTTGTGTGAAAGTACTTCCAAGATTCTTACTTTGGATCCCTCATGGTCCATTGAGAAGGATGAGCATTCTCATCTACCACTCTTCTTCTCTGGCGACGAGACACATGCTTATCCTCGCCCTTCATCTGAAAAAAATAAACCAACTAAGATAAGTGCCAAAATGACTGTGTTCTTGTATGATTTTATTTTAAATGAAATTTGCTGCCAAAATTAGCAATCCAGATTATGAAGTAGTGTAAAAACAAATCTACCATAAAGTATTTTCTCAGCCATCTACAAAAATATGTGTATACAGATTTTCAGACAGATTGAGGCCTACATTTCCAACCAGGTTATTAGTTGCTGCCATCACCAGCATCTCTGTTTATGTAAGCAATGATTTAATAAAACTTTTCCTGTAAGAGTATAAATAATTGTTGTTTGTGCATCATATAGTGGTTTTCTGTAACAACAAATTCTTTTATACCACTTTTTTTGGGAGCAGGTGCCTTCACAACACAATAGACAATGCAAATTACCAGTTAGTATTCTTCAGTAAAAGCCGCAAGGATTATTTTTATTTGTGTCTATAAGCATTATGTAATTTGCCAACTTGAACAGGATATAAATTCCAAATTAAGGAGTATTGTTATCCCTATCGTCTAGAAATAATTAATTGTGTACTGTCCATTCCAAACCAGAGTTCCCTCTGGTGTAAATAAAAGCATGTGCTTCTGCTTGTCACAAACCCAAGAACACACTCTTACGCCAACATAAATAGTTCCTTAACACATGCATTGAATCATGAAATATTAGGACAGAAAAGGTATAGAACTGCACATTTTATTGCGGTTATCATAAGAAGTCATTGCTAAAGGTAACAGATATGGACTAACTGTTAACAGATTACAAAATATGATTTTCGTCTGCTTTTGCCTAACGCCGAGAGTATCTTGCTTGTTAATTACCAACCGCATGCATGACTGCCATTCTCTTGCATATACAAGAAATGCAGCAGAGGTGATATCCGAGTACCGAATAAACACTTTGCATAATGTAAGAAATATGATAAGCAGACAGTCAGTCATAATACGCAGGCACACGTATGCTCAGCTCAGGTCAAATCTTGCGATTTAGTTGGTATTTGAGTTCTCAGGTAAGAGGAAGTTGCGTGTAGTGCGAATAAACTGTTCAAACACAAAAGCGGGAAACCATTAAAAAGTGATGAAAAACAAACAATACTTAATGTATTCAAATCACTATTAGAAAAATACCCAACACTTGCATTAGTGCATATTATGAAACTAATTATCAATTGACAGGCGTTTCAGTGAGAAGTGTAACCAAAGCGTGCAGGGAATATAAACAGACATAATAGAACATAGAAGAAGAGAATCAAATGTGGGAACTTGTTTTGTGTGCGACAGTGCTGTGGAATTGTGGATAAGCTTGTCATTATTTTGGAGAGCAGTTCTGATTCCGATATGGCAGCTGAGTCATCATCGGAGGATTTCAATTTGGGTGTTGCATTTTGCCTGAGGATTCTGATTAACGTAAGTAAAATGTTCATTTTTGCATACTTATAAAATCGATTGTTGCCTCAGGTTGCATTCTGAACTATGATTCTCTCACAGGGCACCTTTTTACAGATTGAAACAATGTTCAACAAGCACGTGAGAGGGGAACAAGCAGCCATTAGGGGCAGGGATTGCGAACTACTTTCGTGTGGATAATACAAAGAGTTTGTTTACAGTGAGAGGCACTCTGGTTAGGAATGGACAGTAGCTAGTTTTTGAATTTGGTGGACAGCATTACATTGTAAATAATACTATATACAAATTTTAAGATCGTACATGTTAAATATTATATGAACTGAATGAGAGAGAGGGAAAACAATTATTCTGTAAACATATTATGCATAAAATCATAATATTTTATAACGTTTAGGGCCGGTTTCACCAACCAATGTTAAAAATGCAAACATCTTGTTTGTTAACAAGGTGTTCAAAGTTTAACATAATGTTAAAACTTTTACATTTCATCAAGCTTTTACAGCAAATTGTTAGTTAACATTTTGTTAACGTCAAAGACAACTGTGAATGCTAGCTTTCGAGAGAGTGTTGGCTGAACTACACTGCTTCTGAACGTGCTCTGATGCACTTTTGCCTACGTATCGCTGTGCTCTCTATCAGTAGCAGACAGCTATTTACAATCATGGCAATGCTATGTGAAGTTCCCAATTGAGGTTAGAATAGTGATGTCGACTGAAATAAATGTTTTACCATTTGAAACGCGTTAATTAACATCTGGTTAATAAGTATAGACATATTATTAAGTGCGAAAAAGCCGATGCTCCTATATTAAAGGATAAAATTGCAGACTGAGACAAAATCCACAAGTAATTTAATTGGAATGAATGTTTATGTTTCTCCTAAGTCCAGTAAGCAAATGTGGCAATTTTATGCTACTATAAAGTGCAGCACCAGAAACTTTAGGTGTGAAGAGCATGTAAGATGGTTTAAAACTGGTGGTGGACACTGCATTGAAACTAAAGTGCATGAAAATGATGCTGATGAATGGCATTAAAACTGCCAAATGTAACAAACTCGCATCAACAGCTTGTTTTGTGGCAAGCCATTTTCCAACTTCTAACATTTGTTTAACACCTTAACAGAGGAGTACGACGATGCTAACTTAACACCGACTTTAATATATTGTTAGTTAACTGCTTGATGTAACAGAATTTGTGTTAACGTCAGTGTTAAATCAATTTAACAACTGTTGGTGAAACCAGCCCTAAATATGCTCAAATTATGACTACAACCAAAGTGTGCTCCAACCATATAAGATACTGCACAAGAGTCCAGTGACAAAGATATAAATATTTATCTACCTCCCAGTAAATAGAAAGACATACAAACAATTGAACTACATCAACAAATATAATCCATCTGTTCCCATCTATATCATGTGGAAGGATTATAGATGTCTTCCTTCCTCTGAGGTGATTCTATCTGCAGAGATGAATGCAGAATTATAATTCCACTTTAGTCCTTGAGCATTATGTCTACAGTAAAAATAAAAGTTTCCTGTACTTTTGGTGTCATCCTAATTCAAATACGAAGTGATTAAGGTAAATCTAATTGAAATATATGATAAACCAACAATTGATCTACATTTTTGATTACCTTTATTTTCTTCACTAGCTGCCTAGTTTCACAATTAAAAACTTTTGTTTTGTAATTTTTTTAGTGTTCAGAATAGGCAGCTATGCTTGAACTCTTGTTGCTAGCATAACCTAACCTCGATCCAGACATTTCTATATTACTTGCTGCTGTAAGGAATGACAGTACATCACGTCATTGTTGTTTTGTTTTATTGTACGTTCATATAAAATAAGCTAAGTTACTTCTTAGCCTCTTTTAATAAATGCTTAGTAAAATAATGTGTTTTTCATTAGAATTCTGTAAATTGATACATAAATTACCCATTTTGCTTTATTTATCATTGTTACTTAAAACACTTTAACTTTGTTTATTATTTGTTTCTGTATACGACAGAAATTAATGTGCCTATCTGACATTCACTTTAGGTACAGGGTGAGCCAAAAAACTATGAACCACATGCACGGTGTTTTTCCTGTCCGCATCCTCAGCACTCGTTGCCATCTGCCACTATCCATCAATATCCATGATAGTGTTCCCTCATTCAAACCTAAAGAAGTGTTGCAACTTTAGTCGATTTCATTTAACACAGAGTCTTACTGTAAATGCACAAAAGAACTGTATTAGGAAATAATACCTTTAGACTCCGGTTCGAACTAAGAAGGCAGGGGGAAGTTAAGCTTCTGTGCGCAGATAGAGACAGATATATTGCATTTGGCATTGTCTGCTTGCAGAGACGTGATAATGCATGATACTAATTTATTACTAAATGTTCATTCGAGCATAATTACTGTGAAAATAAGGCATTCTATCCTAACACAGATTAAATAGGAGCCACATAAAAGGAATAAAAACAAAATAAAGGGGGGAAAAAAAGGTTCGTGCATTAGTAACACATACATAAATAAATGTATACATAACTTACAATTTCCAGTGTAATTCTTCAGTGTCACTGTGTTGCTTTGATTGGATCGGAAGATGATTCATGCAGATTGATTATGAATGGCTCCATCAAGCCATGTCTTCCCAGTTCCTTTCGAAAATCCTGACCCCCTAGTTCTTCTGCATGTCACACACAATTTGCCTAGGTGGAAACTTTGATGCAGTCAATTGACTCATGTGTGAGCTTTTCCACGTCAACAATTTTAAATGTGCCATTTTTGCTTCCTACATACCCCTTCAACTGCAACCATACCAGCTCTATGGGGTTGTAGTGGCAATGATATGGAGGTAACTGCACTACACGATGTCCATGCTGCTTAGCACTTTTATCTATTTCATACACATGTTGTGTAGTATATGCTGAAACACTTGTAAATTCTGCCTTGGTTTCTGTGCTTGTGTGCAGTATACCTTTAGAAGTGAGCCATAAAGTTATGTCCAATTTTCTTGTGTTTGTGCATGATTGCATCAAATGAATGATGGCATTACCCATTACTGTTTCTGAATTCAGGGCAATATACAGCAAGAACTGGTTCTCACGAACCACTGTTTAATATTCATTTGTATGTCATTTCTGAATGATAACCTTCCTGTGCTTGGATTTAGACTTAAATACAAGCTCACTTTCAGGAACAAAGCCCATATCTGCTGAACCAGTATGCAACGTAATTAGCCGACTGTCTTTGTCAATGGGAGCCTTTAATCTGCCAGAACCATTGGACATCTTCCAACAGCTTGATATGGCATGGCTTGACCAAATCTTGTCTATATAGTATATAACAGTCCCTCTTTCGTTATCTTGTGCATAGAGCATACAAATATCACTCTTGCTGTAACAAAGTTGTTCCATTCCGTTAAGAACTTCCTGCCATCATTAGTACATTTATACTTGAATTCCATGCCTTTTAAAATATGCAGCATTGAAGCTTTCCACCCTGAAAAATTTTCAGCTTGTCATCTTTACAATCTAATTGTCTGCTGTCGGGTATTCTCCTCTCTCATACATATTAAAAATTATGCAACAAAGAACATTTTTGCAGAAGTCGTTTAAATCAGTAACTTCCTTATTACGACTGCATTGCTTGACTGGTGATTTGAATATTGAGGCCCCATTACTCTCAATGGTATAGTTGGCTTCTTTACGAATTCGTTACACTGGTCATAGCCCAATTCCACATGAACTTGCTGTCTTCTCCTAAGTTGTGGCAATGCAGGAGTCAGACCCACATGTTCTTTATTCTGTGTTGAGCTATTTCAATTCATTTGGTCATGATCAGCATCGAGCCCTGGCTCTTATTGCCGATCATACCCAAGCTTGTAGCATTTAACAATCATGTGTGTTGGGTTTGCTTTATTATGCTAACAGTTCCTCATTTAAGTTCAATATACTACTTAGTATTCTTTTCCCATTCCCATCTCACTTCCCATTCTTCCTCTAATCGTCTTTGAATCTCCACTACCATTGGGAAGTGGCAACTATTAGATACAAATTTAATACCTTAAAGTTACTTATTGAGCACCCCTTGCTGATCGGCAATAATAACACTTTGCCCGTTCATATTTACAAAGGTAAACTCTCCCTCCAAGTCATCTCCGTATTTACTGATATATGTATATAGAGCGTTCACTTCACAAAATTCAGTAAATTTTATCACTTGACTTATCAATACACTTGTCTTTATTTCGCCTGAGTAGTTCCCATCTATAACATGTTTCATTTCCAACAAACATATCACATTCTATATTCACAACCCCCTCACCTATTCTGATATTAAAATCCCCCATTATTATTACTTCCGTATTCCCGTACTTTCTCTCAGCCTGTTCTATTTCTAAACCTATCCCACACTTTCCTACTCTGTAATTCTATTCCTGTTGTCTCCCTTGACGGTCCCGCTATGTTTCTGTCCAGAACAAGTAAACTCCCATTGGGTGTCGACATAATGCATTCTTCTCCCTCCGTTCCGTCACTCTGCAACCACGCCTCCACCCTGCCCATGGTCAGGTCACGTGTCGATTGAACTACCTCCCTCCTCAGTGATATCATTTTCCTTGCTTTGCCAGCTGTTGCCCTTACCTCACTCTGATCTGACGTACTTCACATGTTACCTTCAACTGTTTTCTGAAATAATTATATACATGATATACAACTTCTCTTGCTATGTAACATCTGACATACGTTTTATCTTCCATCATGGTTCACATTAGCACTATATTTTCACCACAGTTTGCACAAAATGAAAGAAAACTTTAAATTCGATAATAAACACTTCTGCTTGCAAAAGTCACTTCCGGTTTACTGCACACCTAGCAGACAACCGCCTTCTTAGCTAATCCTGAGTCCAGTAAAATTTAACATCATTCCCATATCCCTAGGGTGACCACCTCCAGAAATAAAGAATGAGGGATACATCAATCAGAAACGGGATATTTCAAGATTTTGAAAGGTATGACAAAAGTATAAAACTGACATAATTCTGCTCTTTCTTCTCTTAAAATACGAGAATTGTTTCATTACATATTCCAACTAGAAAATGCTAAAAAGACATTTCATAACAGATACAAAATGCTAACTAGTGTTAACTGCCTCTGTGGCTAATCTCCATATCCAGAGGTCCCACATTCAATTCCTGGCGGAGGGTGGGAATTTGTCTTTAGCCACTATTATTCCTCACCCTCCATAGTCTGAAAGTATGAATGTATGTGTGTGAATTAAATGTAATAATCAAAAGTAATACCAACCCTAAGATTAACACCACAGTAATTGAGTATACATCATTGCTGATGAGAAATTGTTCTAAAGGTAAAAAGCCACCAATATATATCTAGATGTTAAAGCCGGCATTCACATAACTTTTTCTACCCTCTATTGCTTATTGGGTATACAAATTATTCTTAATAAAGTTTATTTTCCTATCTACTTCATTTTAATCAAGGTAAACCTTTCTGGAAATAGCTGCATTATACATTTCGTTATAGATACAGAGGGAATGGCGATAGTCAAAAGCTTTAGAACTGCATGCTATACAATGGCCTTAAAATTCCATACTCTTTCCAAGACATCGCGAGAAACAATTGAAAATCAACAGGACTTCCATAAAGTTATTCAAAATAAATTGTGTTTTAAGGAGATCCACATTTTTTTTGTGTAGTATGTTTTAGTGTATTGTTTAACATAACACGCGTACAAGGTAATTATCTTGGAAGAGTGAAGCTAGTGTGTGTTGCCACTAGATTTTTATTAATATTTTATTAATATAGTATTGCTTAACGTTTACCAGTTATTCTAGATTATACAAAATTCCTTCCGAGTGGAGAGGGCTTCAAAGGCTATTACCGGAAAATTCAAGGTTTACATTTTATTTGTCATGCAAATATCTTTTGTGTTACATGTTTGGAAGGTATTGAACCTAAATACCAAGTTTGATATTTATCCAACTTTTCGTTTTTGAGTTATCCGTTCACAGACACATACAATAACTTTTACTACTGCTTTTGGATTCAGCGGGCCTCAATCATGTACTTCTGGTGAAATCTTGGTATAAAAGTTTTTGTATGTGGTGGAGACAGTAAATACTAATGTTTTAATTATGGGCCTACTATCTAGAATGTTAATAAAATACCTGAAGTTCCAAAGACATTATTTTGCTTGCGGCTGTAACAATATATATTTTATTCATTTATTATCACATTTACTTAGGTATTTATTAACTTTCTATTATTATGTTTCTGTTTAACTTGCCTCATTATGCCAGGTTTTAAGTTGCTGAATGTGTTGTCAATTCTTTTGTGTACTGATCTAAACTCCTGTAAATTATTATTCACAAACTTCTTGGATCCCATTGGGATAATAAATAACAACAATATTCTAAAATCCTGGAGAAGGATGCTTTTGAGAGATGCCTTTACAGTAATCCTTGTGATTCACATGCGAAAGGAGACATGTGTGTTAAAAATCAACCAAGATAAAATTTTGATCAAGCAATCATAAATTTGTAAACTTGATTATCTGAGCTAAACATAAATAAACTGAAAACAGGAACAAACCTTATATTTATTATTATTAGTTGAATTCAAGACCAGAGCCCGAGCTCTCATTGTTGTACCACTGAACAACTGCCAAGATTTATCATCAACTTAATTATTTGCAACCTACTTCGCGGTGTAATGATTTATTTTTAGAACATTCTAAAGCTTCCGTTTAACTGTATACTTCTTGTGCATGCGAAAATTTTATGTTCAAATATTTCCTGATTTTATCCCCTTATTCTTACCGTATTCTTCATTGTAACTGTACCCTGAACCATTACTTTCTGCATCCATTTTCACAAAACTGCAATTCGCAACAACCAAAATCTGAGCAATCTTCCACCAGAAGTGATAGTTTAAGTCAAGTAATTTTTCAACACCAAATGTTTACATAATAGCACATACTGTAATCTAGATGGCATAATGTGTAGCATAGTATTATCAATTAGCGAAAACATTGAAAACCTGGCTTATGAAGTATAAATAAGACACATTTGTGTCCTCCTGCAGGTCAATATAACAAATCTCACAATGCAGGATTGTTCTGAAAAAAGGTCACCCTATATAATGGCTCTTTGCAGCCAACTCTGGATACAAAGCAGCCTTCCACTCATCAGAGGTGTGATTTACCAACAAGCACAAAGAATTCCACACCTCCCTTGCAAGCAAAAGTATGCAGTTATCAAATGTCTCCGCTCTCGAAAGTATTTTTCTACAAATCTATGATGGCCAAAGGAAAACTGCTAATAAACTTTTTTCAAAATAGAGTAGAACCTCACTTAACTGAACTAAAGAGGCCGAACCATTTCAGATAACAGATTTTTGCAGATTATCCATGACAAAGATTTTAACCAGTGAAAGGAAGAAAATAATTGTATTCCAAATTTATGTAATAATGTTTAATATTGACTGTATATACGGTATTTCAGACTATTTCATAAAATCAATATTTTTTTTTTAACTTTCTTCTTGCAACAACTGCAGGAAGCTATATAACACCATGGTCTTTCTTAATTCTAATGCTTTGAATCCCTTGTCTGCTGTTACTCAGTCGCTAACAACTTCAAGATTCTGCTCATTGCTTATTACGTTTTCTTTTCGCTGACACGTTGAACATAAATAAACCACACTGACAGTAAACTAACAGTACACACCATTGAATGTGTGTACAAGCAGCTAACACATGTTATAATGGTACAATATTCTCTTGGAATGTGTGGTAGGGGGTGAGGATTAACCAAGCACTTGTATTGGAATTTAGGGTTGGGGCAAAACAACATTTCTATTGTTTTCAGCACAAATTTGAGCATCTCATAATTTTTGCTAAATCTTTCTTTCCTTATCTGCTTTTTTGGTTAAGCCGGGTTTTGCTGTACTTATTGAGATCCTGTTTTAATTAGAAGGAAAAATAAATTGAGTTTTATTTATGGATGCTCTTTAACTGCTGTGGTCCTTACCATCTCATTGGGCGTGAAAGACTAATTTTGCTCAGAGGCCCCTTTATCAGGCTTGAGGTTCTTTTACATGCTGCAAATCTATGGCATGGGACCACCAGCTTTACTTCCCTTCCGAAGGAAGCCACGCTAAGGATTTTTACGCCCGAAAAAAATCCATCGCTCTCCGCCGAGTTTGCACGACCTCGGGAACCATAGGCTAGCATGGTAACCACTACACCACGGAGGACGAAAGTTACAAGGATGACATCTATATCCTTTCCACCTGGTATGTATTTTACAATTTGTATGTTACATTTCCACATCACCTGAATAACTACTACATATGTTTAAATGCCACCTTCAACCACTAACACATACTGACATTTATACACAAGTTATCTTATAACTTTAGAACTCCCTAAGGTGTTTTTACAAACCATGTCATAAGCCTGAGTTGACTCCTCTGTAAAATCATACTTCTTCAAATTCGCCAGCTGTAAATATGCACTCTGCATTAATGCCAGAAACTTTCCAAACACTTCAAATACACTCCTAGTCTGTAGTGCCCTAATTTATATACAGAGTATTAAAACAGTGCTTTGTATCTGCAATGCGATGAACTTAACATAATCCCCTAATCTTTAATGTACAATGGTTATTAAATCTAAATTTGGAAGACCCCTCCCTTAATATCCCATTAATCACTACAGGTATTGTGACAAACAAACAGCTAAACTGTCATATCCATAGTTGCCATCAACTAGCAGAAAGGTGCAATTTGACAGGGAACACAGGATTCCTCTAGGAACGGGCTAACATTATTTAAAAGATACCTAACCAATGAGCAAATGCATTCTCATTTCTAAATTTTCAAACATCATTCCAAATTATCCTTTGGAATGCAAAAATTAATTTGAATTTTGAGAAAACTTATGCAATTCTTTATTAAATAAAGATGCCTTTAAAACATAATATTTAAGCAATTTAAGAACTCGATTTCACTGTGAGTTATTCATCCTCATTGTTTGAGAGTTTAATTCTTATCCAGAAGTTATTTAATAGTAAATGTAATGGTCATTCAATTTGGCTATCTGTTTCTTTTCGAGTTAGTGGAACATCTATAGTCCACCTCTATGATAAATTCATCATTGACTGAATGAGTAAATGTCCTCTGGCTTAAGTAAATAAAATAGAAATAAAAGTACTTAAGAAAACAATGAATGGATATAATGCTCAACCTTACTATTTTTGGGAAAATTACCTTTGAACATACATGCGTTTTGGAGCCTATTGTCTCCATTGTCAGCTGTGATCTACTGATAAGCTTCCTAGAGTGGCTGCTGGTGTTGCAGTTGGATGTATGTATTTGGAGATGAGATTATTTGCCACTTGGGAGCTGAAATTCATTACTTGGTTCCTGTTTTTCTCTATCAGCAGCTTTTCCCAAACTAACACCTCAATTGGGTTCTGGATTATTTTGATTAATTTTACCTGATTTTTATATTATGCTTGTTTCCCCAAAATGATACACTACTGCAAATGTTTGGTGCTCTTTGAGTCTCAGGCCAATGCTTCCTTTTGTTTTTCCAATATAACTTATTTCACAGTTTCTGGAGTTTATCCCATATATGCCTGGCATTTTTTAAATAGGAATTTTGACCTTTGTATTTGTCCTAGTAAGATATTTTGGTGCTGTGCTTGTTGATCGTGCCAAAACACATTAAATTTTTGAAATCTATTGTGCATGCAGGGGTGGTATGTGAATTGTTTGTAATGTTTCCTTCTCTTTCATTTTCTGCAGTGTGGTGGATTGTCTTGCATGTTTCTCGCTGGTAAACTTCTAGACCTTTTTGTCATCAATGAGATGTTGAAGCTATTCTTGTTGCATTCTGTTATTTTATATATCCTGAGTTTCCCAAAGTACACTTACCAGTCTGAAAGCCAAGTTATTAAATATGCCATGTTGTATGCTGTTAGGTAAAAAAGAAAGTGGAAAATTCCAATTTGTTGTCTGTTCTGATGATCTTATTGTCTAGAACTTGGAGTTGATTATTGATTTCAGTTTCTAGGTTTAATAACTTCAATACATCTTGGGCAGTTTCTTGTTGATTATCATGTACACATTACCGATATATCTATGCCATATTCTGAATATTGTGAGATAGGCTTCTGTTACATAGGTTTCCAGAAAGTCCATGTACAAATTGGTCAAAATCATCATTAAAGGGTTAACCAAGGCTAGTCCTTTGGCTCATCTGTAAAGTTTTCCTCTGAAAAAACAGCAGCAACCTTTTCGACTAACTATTAAATAGGAATGTGATTTTTTTACCCAAGAATGCGAATTGAATAGTCAAATTTCTGATGTTTGGAAAGATATCCCTTATCGTAAAAGGTCAATAATATAAAACTCCATATACTCTGACTAGATAAAGATGCAAAGGACAAGAAAATGACAAAATCAAGAAAGAAAAGAAAAAAACCTTGTAAATAGAAAAGACTGAATTAATAAAGATGTAAAGGGAAGAAAATGACAAAAATGCCCAAATAAATATGCAATTTTATAATATGGAACCCATGATAAAGATTTATTTACATGTTAGCAATGTCTATGATGCAACAATTAAAAAAATGGTATATCATCAAATTTGGGCCCTGATGATTAAGTAGAGTATGGGGGTTGAGCAACTCAAGCCAATCCACAGTTCTGTCCACAAAAGTACATGGCTGTAAAGGGAAACCACCTCTTATCAGGTCTGAATAAGCACCAGGTTATGCCTCCAGCAAGTGAGTAAATATATGAAAATATTAAGTTGTAGCTTATAAACAGTGAATTTGAAACATTAAACATCACTCAATATAAATATACTTTGAACATGTTTCAGGCCTCACTTGCTTTGGCAAGTTGTCATAGTAGCTCAATGGTTGGAGCAATCACATGGAGAACCGTGTTCATATCCTGGCTGTGGCATTGAATTTTTCAGCTGACTCCATATTAAAAACGTCATAGCCCAGGCTTGGGCTAAAATATAATTAATTTCAATTCAATGTCACACCAGTATGTTGTCACAGTAGCTCAATGGTTAGAGCAACCGCATGGAGAACGGGAGAACAGTGTTCAAATCCCAGCTGTAGCACTATTTTTTCAGTTGACTCTATATTAAATACATATTATTTATAATGTAAATATCTTTAATATATGGTATTTTAATCAAAATCGCTTCAATTATTTTTTAGAAAATAAAACATTTTTGTAAAGGGAGTTTGGGGTGGGGGGATTTTCTTAAAAATCTTCGTGTCGCGTCTTTGGAAGGTACTGAACTTAAAATACAACTTTTTGTTTTTGAGTTATGCTGTTCAGACACACACACTGACCTTTTTCTAAAAATGCTTCTTTTTTTTTAATATATTCAGGGGACTTCAAAATATGTACTTCTAGTGAAACCTTGATATCAAATTTTTGGGTGGAATGCAATACCTTCTCCACCTACTAGGTATGTAGTAAAGAAAGTAATGGCTCCTGTCATTTAGAACGTTTAGGAGGAAAGAAATCCTTCAGAGTCAAAATTTGAACATGGCCTCCATTTTGCTTAAAGACACCTTTCTGGGAACACCACCATTTGATGGGTTTCCACTACATCAGAGTACTCTTGTTATCTAAAACTAAATCCTCAGTGCCCACACCCTGCAGATGAGGAATTTTTTAATCACACCAGGGTTCATGTCGATTACATTAGCTACTCTGGGATCACAGATGCCAATCCTCTCAAATATAGATCTGCTTGGATCCACTGCTATTAAAGAGTTCAGTTTGATTTTGTTCTTCATTTCAGTTCCCATGTCCACCATTCCAAATTCTTCATTCCAGAATTTTCACCTTTATTTTCTCCTTCCCAGATTTCATTTCTGTCTCCATCTTCTCCATTCTGGCTAATCATTTTTTACACATTTCCACTATCTGGTGCTTAAATCTCACTTATGACATCAGTGTGACTTTGTTCAGTTTTCACTGCCACTTCACTGAAGTGATTTAGTTCAGTTCTGACAGTCACTTCACAACTGTCGTCACCTCACTCGTAGAACTAACACTTTGTCAAATCAAGAACAATTCACTATTTCAATGTGGCGAGTATACTTGCCAATATATAGCCACTGGAGTTTCGAGAGTTCTCGGGAGATGGAGGAAGAAGTCTCCAGAAAAATCGCATTATCTCTCAATAGTGCTTCTAGAATTTAGATCAGAGGGGAGAGTGTTCCTTACCTTATTTACCTCTCCAACGGCCAATTATTCGGCGCCATCCACATGATAAATTTGGCACATAAACTTCATCACAATATGAAGAGAAATCTATTGCTTGCAGACCAAATTATTTAAATCTATACTCAGGAATGCATCAAAACCAAAATTGCAATTTCAATGAAAACACGTTAAAATTCATGAATAAAATCAAATTATCGCAATAATGAGTTATGCATGTCCCTATACATTAAAGTAAAAGAATACCAGTCTATGTGCTGCTGTTAATGTGGCGGCAACAACAACACTAGAACTTATTTATATGATATTTAAACCAGTTAAGGCATGGTGTATGGTCAAGTTTACTTACCTTTGCATAACATTTCTTCAATTCTTGATCCTTTTGCTCCAGCTCTTCTGTAAGTTTCCGTAGTTTATTCTAAAAGAATAAAGAAACATGCTTTTGAAGAAAATAATGCAATATCAGAGTTGATATCAAAATAGCGTTAAGAAGTGACACAAACGATGCTGATTGATTAAAGCACACACATTAAGGAAATGTAACTTTCAATAAACTTACTTGTCCATGAGCTTTCAATAAATTCAAAAACATTTTCAAAGAGTAAAAATATTCTATTCTCATAAAAATCAATTATTTCTCTATAAAAACATGCCAAATAGAGTATGTCATAACGTATCATTCATATATATATATATATATATATATATATATATATATATATATATATATATATATATATATATATATATATATTCACCACTGATTTTGATACAAAAATACTGACTTTGTCAAATTTAAACAAAAACTTAATACATTGTCAAAACTGTTCTGATGAATATACAAACAAGCAAGTTTTGAATAATAATAATAATAATAATAATAATAATAACAACAACAACAACAACAACAACAACTTGTTTTTTTACTTCCTTTAAATTTACCTTATGGTAGGCAGTAAAAGTTATTCCACCACAAAAATTTGATACAGAGATTTCACTGGAAATGCATGTTTTCGGTTACCTAAACTCTTATCAATTTAAAACAAAACCAAAAACTAAAAGGCAGATACATAACAAACTTGGCATTTTAAATTCAACTTGTTCAAGGGGATGCAACACAAATAATTTGAAGAAAATCCCCTTTCCAAAACTTCCCTTTTACATGGAACATTCTTTTTTTATTACTTTTTATTTTCTCAGAAGACAAAATGTTTATTACAACACTTTGTATTATATTTGCAGGACTAATAAAATGTGTAACTTGAATTTTCTGATGATAGCCTGTGAAGTCCTCATTGTCAATAAGGTTTGCAAACTGGAAAACTATAACTTATAGTCAAAATTTTCTGCACAAAAAATGCAGAGCTTATTAGAACACACCATTTATGTCAAATACATTTTTGAGCATTTTATTATTGGTTTAAATTTTTCAATACTTTAAGAGTGAAATCCCACATGACCTAATACTCTGAAAATGCCCTTAGCATTCACTTTTTGAACTGCTAAGGGCCTGTATTACTATCTTCGGTTAAGGTTCCGGTTAGCAATTAACTGGGAGTTAGGACGAAGTTTCATATGATATATGATATTTTTATTCAGTGCTAAGATCGATTCAGTAGTGGCTACCACTTTTGGCCCTGGCCATTATTTGGTATACCACCATAATCCATTTGATAAGTACACTTATTTACTAGAGATCTACATTTATTTATTTGTACCAAGTCACCATACACAGAATATGGCTATCAGCTCAGGCTATTATCTTATCTTAGCCACACTCAACACCCAGGTTCTCCTTGTATCTAGTACTACAACTACTACCACGACTAATAATAATTAATAATTATAATATTAACATTGATAATATTTTACGTACTCTGCTTTGCCTCATTGCTTCCTACCTCTATCCATTTAACTAATGTCTGCTTCACCAGTCTGTTTGCTAATTTGCATTCCTTGTTGAACCACATGTCTCCCTTTTCTATCCCTCCTCTCCCCTTTCTCATCCCATCTCTGGCTCCTTGCATTAATATATTGAAAATGTTTGCTGCCTTCTCTATTTTTTGGTTCTCTAGCATGAAATTTACTCCCTGTTGACAAATTTGTCATACCTAGAGTCTAAAATAAACTTACACTTGTTTCGTTAATTTTCATTCCATTTAAACTCAGTATACTGTCCAGTATTCACTTCCCCTGACAATTTCTCCTCTTCCTTTTGTCGTATTTTCATTTCTACCATCAATGGGGAGTGGCAACTATTTGAAATAAAATTAAAAATCTTAAAACTATTCAACGTATATACCCCATAATTAACTAAGTTTCATATTACAACCTTCGGTTAACAGCTAACCGGGAGTTAATCTTGGCAATGAACTGACCACCATCTTGGGAAGCGATTAGAGCACTAACTTGGAGGTAACTGTACAAAAATGGCATACCTTTGGCCTTGATTGATAGTTGACGATTCCAAGGTGAATATCAAAGTAAACTTTTATAACAAGAGCAAAGCCAAATAATTAAACTTCCAAAACAGTAATTTCCAGGTTTGTGGCAAGGGTGAATTTCGTAAACATTATTAGAAATGTCGAAAGTTACACTGGTTCCTTTAGTTCTATTACATTTCTGCTGCATAATACCTCCAGCATTATTCTTAAACATAGTTGGCATATCATTTTATTTTATTTTAACGTGAATAACAGTAATGTTTGCTTAAATATATACTGTAACTCATATTAACCCAATATTAGTGTGTAGCCTATTTTGCAAGTAATCTTCACGAAATAAAGTGAAGCTTAACCTTACATTCCAAAAGGTCAGATTTTTCTAACCTATAGGAAGCCGAAAACAAAAATTCATAAGTTAATGCTCCAAAATCACCCAACATATTTCCACACTAATCTACAAGTTAACTGCAAAATCCTAGGTACTTAACATAGGCTTTTGATGTTTTTGTTTGTTTGTTTGTGGGGGTTTTCTTCTAAACATAAGCATTTCTTAATAACTTCCTTCAACTACATAAATATTCTGAAATGTTTTGATCTAGTGAAAGCCCTACATTATTCCTTTTGTAGCAATGCCGAGGTGAATGCTCAGACATTATATAATAGAAATAAGATCTCCGAAAAATAAATTTGAGGAAAGGGATGAGGAAGTTGGTAAATGATTCAAGTTAACAAAACCTGCACTATGGCTCTATTTTCTGTCATACTTATCTCTGTAATAAACTGTAGCAGCATCACAACCTCTTCCTGAGTTTATGGGTTTTTTTTTAACTTAACACACTTGTTGAAATTGTTTCTTAAATATAACTGTCACAATGGTGGAGTAAGGTTACGCTAATACCTCCGTGCCATCAAACACCTTGCAGAAACAAAATAAAAGCGATACTAACCATTTCATTCCTGCTCATATCAGTTTCGAATATTTTAACAGCAACACTATAGTCGGCGCTAATCAAGAAGGTGATTGACAGTTACTAACCATGGTGGAAAACTTTAAATGAATGGGAGGGGATGGATACATCATAGCAGTCATCATAGAAACGATTACAAGAACCAATTAGAACTAAGACATTTCCATAGCAACGACAGACGCAAAAATCTTGTTGCCGATATTGTAACACGTGATTAGCATGACGTACCTGGCGAGCGAACGTTACAGTAACATGAACTGCATGTCTTATCTTCTGCTGTCGCCTGCAGTTATAAACAATGCTTTCCTGCAGCCACAGCTTAAAGTATTTACATCAGTTTAGAGAGTGCCTGTATACTGAGAAGTTATTTTGCATTATCCTATTTGTACGGTTATTTGCTTTGTGCTTACGTGTGTTTGAGTCCGTGTATCTGGTGTGTGTGTTGAGCATTTGCAATTGTGTTAACACTTTTAATGGATATTTAAAAATATCCAAAAAACAGTTACAAAGACAGTGAGACAATCAAAAAACTGAGTTAACTCGGTAACCAAATAAAATGTATTTGGTAAAGGTATCCCAATTAAAGGACAAGCACAGGAAATAATATGCTCTGTGAGAGAATCAGCGGCATTTTCTCAACATTTCACAGATACGTCTCTCTTGTTAACGCAGATCTTTACACTGATATATTCTTGCATGTTATATCCTTTGCATTCAGATTCATTATTTTATAATTGTCGTCATATACAAATATAAATAATACCTGCCCTACAATACAGATGCAACCCAGTCGCCTTTGTACACAATTCTAATGCGCTCTCCACGTGGCCGCGATAAGTGGCAACATCGCCTCTTCCTCTCGGCAAAATGTCAACCCTTTTCTTCTTTGGCAGCGAGTATAATGCAATATGTGTTAGCATATGTTAGAATAAGACAGACTCCAATTTTCCACTACAATGCATTCATATATTATATGCAAAATCTGTTTTTCCATTAATCTAAATCATATTGAGAGTGAAATCCCACAACCTTATACACTGAAAAGCTCTAACTTATTTTAAAACTACGCTACACACATAGCTATCCTATTTTACACTATCTCTAAGAACTATATTAACGGCAAATCATTCTTTTTTAAAAATACTGAAATGCACGTTATTGCAGCGCAAACTAAATTAATGGCATAACCCTTAGAAATGTGCTGTTACCTAACCTATACAAATCCTAATTTAAACAAGTATGCTTTATTACATTCATGAATGCATCCAATTGTCAGAAACGGTCCATATTAATAACAAAATTCCTCAAAATAATTTAACAGAAACTTCAGATTTTGTTATACACAGAAATCAGATGACAAACTCAATTACAGCAGAAAGTTTACTTTAAAGATATAATGTAACACGTTTTCACATAGGTAGCGTGAAATCACACATGAAAATTTTGCCAACCATACCAAATTGTTAAACTCCAGATTAATTACACTACAGTTAACCTTGCACTCCGGTTAACCAACAGATAGCAATAACTACAAGTTAGAAAAACCTCAACTTCTGGAGATCGTAATGCAAACCCCAAGTCACCATTTTTTGTTTCTTGCAATGTAATTCAAAAGTATGAAGTTAAAGCCAGTATGTAGCCACCTGTTTTTTAAAGATCTATCTTCTGTATTCCTACAATGAAATGTGTAATGAAACTTCTTCAAATGTTTACATAAATTATCATTAAGATTAGTGAAGAATTAAGCTTTTGTAAAAATAATTTAATAAATGAAGTTTTGTGACAAAAATTGACTCAAATAATTACTACTAAATTATAAGCTTTACTATTACAAGCTTCTTTCAATTTGAAATTTTTTTAATAATAGTTTGTAGAAGGGATAAATGATAACAGCTAAATAAAGTCATGTGAATTTAACACATCAAATATTTATGTCATATGTTTCACAGCCATATGCTATCGTTTTCAGAGAGATTTTACAGACCTAAGATGAATGGTTAATTTTTTTCTAGAAGTTGGGAACTGAGCTGACATCTGCTGCAGATTTTATGAAATTTTTTCTTTGCTAGCAGAAGTTTAAAACAGGATCTGTCGAAGGCTTCATTCACAATGAAATGTAAGCGCTAACGTAATGCAGCATAAGTGCAAGGGTGAGGGAACACCATTCACAATGCAGCCGTAGGTGTAACGCAAGAAGTTTGCACGGGCTTCTAGATCCTTAAACTAACTGCAGAAATGTTCCAAGTGCACCATAAGTTTCAAATTGAATAATATAACCAACAATACCAAATAAGAAAGTTCACTCAATATTTTATAAACAAGTAGGTCACAAAAAAAACAAAATACATGCATACATACGTCTAACAGCCGCCCGTAGCATTAATGACATCACAACTGTTTGCTCAAAACATTGAAAGTAGTTGTGCAAATACTATGGAAACAGTGCCATTATTCCGTATGTGGGTAGTAAGCATTTTCGCTATCAATATGTAACACACACACTTGCATCATGTTAGCGTTGCTGTCATTGGCATTCTGTTGCCAAAATTGTAACATTATGGGCCCTAAGCCACAAGGGCCGCAGCTACGGAGCAATGACAGGCCGTAGCCATAGGATCTGTGCATCTAAACTCGAATAATCCACTTTAGCTACATTTTCCTTGCTCTGTGACATTCCATTAGCCATATTTTTTTTCATCACGTTCGCTATATCTTCTGACAAGATTTCCACAAAAGCTAAGCAGTTGCAAAGAAGGGCCCAATGTTTTCGATAAAGCAACAACTCCTACACAGCTTAGGAACCCAGGATACTACACAATCAACTCTGTGTATTAAAAAACTCTGATTCCATTAAGTTTCTCAAAATTTCATATCTCCTTCCCGCGTACGGAATAATTTCCGGAAACTGCAGCAACTTATACATGTGATGATACAGCTGCGCAAGTTATATTAATGCAATGTTCATTAACTCTTTGCGCCCGAGGCAAGACTATGCACAGATGCCAGGTTCATCCACTAAATGAAAGAGGATTCAATAAGGACACTAACATAACCTCTTAAGAGAAATGAGAGATCGTGACCCACAATTTGTGGCACAGCCTAATGGAAGAGTGCACGCATGTACAGACGGTTAAAGTCTCGCATCACGATCGTCTGCTGTTGAACAGCAGGCAATGCAAAGAGAAAGAAATGCAGAATTCTTCCTCTATGCACGCAATGCAAGCATAAAGTTTGGAGTTTGCAAACTTATGCGTTGCGTAGCGCGTTGCATGATTCTATGCAAATGCTTGCATTAAATAACATGAATGCAAAGTCTTGCGCTTACATTTCATTGTGAATGGGCCCTTAATATGAACATTTTTCAAGTCTGGTGTTCACTATTTATTATCCTTGTTTTTAAATAGCATTTTGCTTCTTTATGTAAATTGAATTGCAATTTCTACTCCTATAAGGGTGACAGTAGGCACATAGCATGCACATACCTATTTCTAAAAATCCAATGTGTTACATTCACACGACTTTCTCTACCTTCTATTGCTAATTAGTGGGTATACAGATTATTCTTATAAAACTTTATTTTTGTAACTACTTCAGTTTAATCAAAATAAACCTTTCCAGAATTAACTACATTATACATTTTGTTACAGATACAAAGGGAACAGCGATAGTCAAATGTTTAAGAACTGGATGCTGTATGCTGGCCTTTAAAATTCCATACTCTTTCCATTACATCGTGAGAAACTGCTGAAAATCAACAGGATTTGAAAAGAATGGCTAAGTATTGAGCAATGCAAAACATTAATAATGGATATCTCAGAAATGGCTGATACCACAAAAAAGTTATTTGAAATAAATTGTGTGTTTTAAAGAGATCTACATTTCTTTGCATAATACGTTTTTTGTCTATCACTTAACGTTTACCAGTTATGCAAGATTATATATAACTTTTTCTGAATAAAGAGGACTTCACAAACTATACCCAGAAGATTCAAGATGCATGCATGCACGGACCTTTTTCTAAAAATGCTTTTCTGGGATTTAAGGGGGGCCTCAAAACATGTATTTGGTATCAAATTTTTGAGTGGAATGCAATACCTTCTCTACCTACTATGTACGCAGTAGAGAAAGTAAAAAGGCATTTCTTTTATGTATTAAGGACACCTCAAAACGTGTATTTCTGATGAAACCTTGGCATCAAATTTTCAGTGAAATGCAATACTTCCGCTGTCCACTATAAATAGGTGCTAGAGAAAATAAAAATCTCGGTCTATGTAAAGTTCATGCCTTACCATAGATTCAGATCCTGTTTAACAAATAATATTTGTTATAAACTTATTGGTTTAAAAGAGAGACACGAAATTTCACATCAACTTACCTCATATTCTCTTTTGTTTGGCGTATTTGGGGTATTCTTCCTAAAAAGTTCTTGTAATCGCTGAATCTCTCTTTTGTGTACATCTGTGGCTTCTTTTTCTTTTTTTAACTTCTCTTCGTAACTTCTAAATATCTTATCCCTGTTTACCTTAAAACTTTTCATTTCAAGATCCTGTGTAAAACACAAAAAATGTGCTGTATTAATAAATATGTCTCTATACAATAATTACTTTTTCACAGCAAGAAAGACACATTGAATAAAATACTTAAAATAAACCTATATTTTATTCATAGATTATTACTTTTAATAAGAGGTGATTCTCTAATACTCGTGGGTCATGACAGTTTCACCATGCTTCTTTAAATATAGTCTAATATAAAACAATAGGACATTTTTTTTTGATAGCGTTTAACATCTGTTCTTACTGTACATGAAACCTCAGGTGCTGGAAACTGATACATGAAATGGAATACTTGGGAAAGTAAACACTTCAGGCCTAAATTTAGGCTACCTTCCCAGCATTTACCAATTATGAGGACTGAGGAAAACCTGGAAAAAAACCTCAGTCAGGGAGGACAGTCCTGGCAGATTTTGAACTACAGACCACCACAAGTCCTTAACCATCTCAGCTAACCATGTTTATAAAGATCCATGTTGATCACA
Source organism: Deroplatys truncata (assembly GCA_030765065.1). Taxonomy (NCBI): domain Eukaryota; kingdom Metazoa; phylum Arthropoda; class Insecta; order Mantodea; family Mantidae; genus Deroplatys; species Deroplatys truncata. The sequence continues at coordinate 36,400,187 of CM060989.1, forward strand.
CATGTACACATTCTGTTGTTGTTCACCAATGGCACTGGGGATTAATTGATCTGCATCATTTTCCCTCTGGCTTCCCAATATAAAGTCTGTAAGTTATCACTTTTGAGGCCTTTGCATTTGGCGAGATGCTGTTTGTTCAGGATGACATCTTCTTCACAGAGAGTGCACTTGGGTGTAGGTAGGCATCGTATCTTGTAGAGGTGTTCTGCGAGGCAATCATGCCCAGTTGCCATCCTAAATAAGGCCACTGCAGTCTTCCTTGGCATTTTTTGTATATCAACTCTATCTTTAATATTCTTATAATCTTTATCTTTTAATTTATCTTCATCAAGTCTCTGCTGTCTTTTGAAATATTGTTTATGCTATTTAATTGTATATTTATTTTTATTTGTCCTACAGGTTTTATTTGTTGTATTGCACCTTTCTTTGCTAATTGATCTGCATGTTCATTGCCCAATAGTCCAACATGAGCTGGGATCCATTGTAGAGTGACATGATTTCTAGTTTCAACTGCTTTAATTAGGCTTCTTACTTCTTTAATATTTCTTGTTGTTTTATTATTGTAATTTACTATTCCATCTATGGCTGATTTTGAGTCTGATAAGATGACTATTTTTTGTTTTATGTATGGTCTATATAAAATGTTCTATAATGCTGGTTTTATAGCTGTTAATTTTCCATCATAGTGGTTTGACATTTCATCTAATGTTAGATACTGTGCAAAATGTTTACAGTATACTCCTGCACCGGCTTTTTTTTATTGATGAGGGATCCATCTGTATATATTCGGAGCCATTCTTTTTCTGGGTATCTTTCATTTTCCGTAGCTATTGCTATGGCTCTCATTTCATCTTGTATATTGTTTTGTGTATTGTATATATCAGGTCATTCTGATATTGTATATCAATATATTCTATTGGACTCGTTACCTCTGTTGCTATATTTGTTGTAATTATATTCTTGTATATTAAGTTATTAATATATGTTCTGAAGCTTATTTGAATTTTTAAATTACTTATAGTATCTGCTGTGTGGTACCACTTGTATCTGTTTCCATTGACTTGCAGTTTTTGTGCTACAATAATTGCTTTCAACTCATGCTCCAATTCTATAGCCATGGTTTTTGTGAAGCTTTGTAGTCCTGTAATTGGTGTTGTTTTTACAGCTCCTGTTATTGTTCTTAGTGAATTATTTTGTGAAATTTCTAGTTTACTTTTAAGTCTCTTGTTTACTGTTGCTAGTGGTTCTCCTCCATATAATAGGTTAGGTTTTATGTATGTTTTATGTGTATTACTAAGGAGGTCCATGTTTCCACCCCATTTTATTCCTGCTAAACGTTTTAAAATGTTATTCTTTTTGTTGATTTTATTCATTACATTGTTTACATGTTCTTTCATTGTTAGTTTTTTTTTAATCTAATTCTAATCCTAGGTACGTTGTTGTAGTTGCTTCTTGTAGTTTTTTGTTGTTGATTTGCAGGCATATACTTCGTTTTATGCTGCATTGTGAATATTGATATTGAGTTTTTCCTATATTTATTTCCATATTGTTATTAGTACACATTCTTGTTTCATTCATAAATTATATCCTGTAGCAAACACATAAGGTTACCTCAATTACTCATAAGGTCAAGGTGACTTCATATTGCAAGTGCCTTATTATAGACTTCTACCTAAATACTAGTTAGTTTGTAGATGAAATTGTAAAGCCAGTCATCTTCTTGCCTCCCTTTTTCTGCATTGAAGTTACAGAATCAGCATTTGCACATTACAGAACTCTTTATCAAGGTATCTACTGCCTTGAAGGTTTAAAATTCCAGTAATTTCCAGGTAAGTTTTGACAAAATGGGTGGCCAAACTGATATACAAGATGTAGATATTATACCTCCTATGCCTATCACTGCATGTCCACATTGAATATACAAAGGAATTCATAGTGTAGCTCTTCATATTAGTCATGCACATCCACCTGAGCACAGAACCGCTGTCTCTGCTAGGCTGTCAAATTGTCGGGGGAAAAAGAATAAAATAAATATTTGTGTAACTAAAACTGATATTGATAATTTGAGAACCACATCTTAGATAAACTCAATGATTCATGTGATAATGTACCCTCCCAGGAAATATAATTCTGAACTAAAGAAATAGAAAAAGCAATTTGAAAATATAGAAAATTATGAACAATTCAGTGAAAAAGTGGCTAGCTTTGCTAATTTTTTGGACAAAGCCACTTACAGGCTTCCTAATCTTCAACATCAGGCAAGTCATACTTTGAAATGCAGAGAAAAAAAAAAGAACTTTAATATAAACAATGTAGCAACCCTCAGCACCATACTAAACAAGAACATGAAAAACAAAGGGCTTCATATTGGTACCAGCTAACTCAGCTTTATTATAACAATCAATGAAAGAAGGCCATTTGACCTATTTTAAATGAAAATAAAAGCAAATGCAACATCAATATAAGCAAAACACATCACTACTTTTCTACACAATTCTCGACACCTAATAACAATATGCAACCTAATTACTTTACTGAATATTCTGGTATTGACGAAGCTGTCACTGACAAACCTGAAAATATTACAATAACAAAAGAAGAGGTTGCCTTAGCTGTAACAGGAGTAGATGTTAACACATCACCTGACCCTGATCATGTATTGAGAACAATTTAACATGGCTTATACTATGAGATAATTGCACAAATTGCAACAGTAATGCTAATGAGAAGTATTGTCTCTTTATGCTTCACTAAAGCGTGAATACACAAAGGAGGTGAACTGAATAATATTGCCAACTAGAGACCAATAACGATTTTCTCGATGCTAAGAAGGGTTATAGAACCTGTACTGGACAGGCGCATAAAACAGTATCTAAGTTTTTATGCAGCTCAAAGAGGCTTCACTGATTATCCCGGGTGTCTTAAAAACTCATCTTTACCAAGCTGGGTTCTTTCTAATGCTAAAAAAAATTAAAAGTCTGTAATGATCACCTTTTTGGCTTCCACAAAGCATTTGACAACATATGACATACGCATTTACATGCTACAGCATCTACTCATACCACCAAAACTTTGTGAAATTGTTTTACGTCTACAAGAGGAAAGTGAATGGCCAAAAAGCAAAATTTTTGCAGATATTGCATGGAGTTATGCAAGCATTCCCTTTTATCACCCTTAGCAACGGATCACATCTTAGAACTAAATGAATCAGAGTCATCTGAAGATTATGGCTACTCTTTAGTTCCAGGATTACCAAATTTAAGAGTAATAGGATTTGCTGAGGATACTGTCCTGGTATCAAAAGACATTAATTTTGCAATAATGCTCACCAAAAAAACTAAAAAAAATTGAAGAAATGGGGCTGGAGATTAATTTAACAAATTCAGGCGTATTTCTTTAATTATTGATGGCAGGCTATCAGAAACCCCTATCATACTGTCCAATGATCAATATCTTTCATCTTCACAGTCTGAAGAAACCATCAAATACTTGGGAGTTACATTTAATGATCAAATGACATTCAACCCAAGAAAGAACAGAAAATTTGAAAAAGAAATTAGATCTCTTAGCTTCCAGCCCACTTCTACAAATTTTTCAGAAACTCAATGTTCTAACTTCATAACACCAGCCAATCTAATACAGGCCAAGTTTTTAAATGATGCAGATTTACTCATCAAAAGCATGTTGAAAATGCTACAACTTCCAACAGACATACCTGATAACATGCTTTACAATGAGCAGAAATATAACTTGGTTTATTCAGAACAAAATGGGAGGCAACCTAATCCATGTGGATGACACGTACATTAATCAAACCTGTAACCTCATACAAAAACAATTTTCTTGTCTATGTGTTTCACTATAGCAAATATGGCTCCCCCCTAAATATTCAAAGTTTGGTACAGATACAATGATGACCAGATAAAACTCGAAATAGATAGAAAACCCATGCTCACAGATAATTACATGAAGAAGCAGCATTCATTAGCATGAACCATAGACTAATCAACATCCCCCGTAACAGAACTGAATACTACAAAGAATATCAACACATTGTCAAATCTGCAATAGAGAATGGATTCAGACAGGAAATGGCAAATAGGAAAATATGTAATTCAAAAGACAAATACAAACCAAGCAGGTCACGTCACTTTCTAACACAGCAGAAAACATCAAACAGGAAATTCACATACTACCCAGGTCTCTTTCACAAATTTCAGAAAATATTCAAGAACCACAACACTGCCCTGGTACGTTACAACAAATTTATAATCAAGAATCTCATTAAATCAAAAAAATCTGATCTCAGACCCCACGATAAAAGTCAGGAATCTGCCGGATCCAGTGTGAAAATTGTGCTTCAAAACTGATTCAACTTTTAAAAACTAATAAAAATGTGTATGTGCTGTGTGTGTCCAATGCTCACGAGTTAATGATATTCTCCTTCTTGCTTCCTAATATTTTGATGCTAGATTTTCAAAAGCCACAAGAAAGTCACAGTTGTTTAGGTGTTCCATGTCCATTTCTTTTACCTTGGAGCACATAAACAATTTGGAGATGTTACTATTCCAATTTTGTAAAGATGTTTATTCAAACAATCATATCCTGTGATAAGTCTGAATGTAGCAACAGAAGATTTTCTTGGTACTCAGGAACTATTGATGGATCATTTAAAATTTGCTTCCATTTTGACTGTTCATTTTGTTGGTTATAATTAGAAATGATTTTTCCTTTTATGATTCATTTAATTGATTCATTTGAAAAGTTTTGTTTTAGCTGCAAAAAGGTAATTGTCACCTAACACAGGAGAAAGCCTTTAATTCATCTGTAATAGAGGTCTAAAGAACCAAACTGTACAATTACGTAAGGTCCCATCCCTTACCTTCACATGGTGCAGCTGTTAAGATTGCATGCTTATGCATGTTGAACTAAAGGGATGGGCTGCTCATCAAATGGAACTTTCCTTTTTAATTTATTTATGGACGCTCTTTAACTGCTGTGGTCCTTAGCATACTATTCTATATTGAGCATGAAAGTCAGGTAATTTAGCTCAGAGGCCTCATTATCAGGCTCGAGGTCCTTTTACATGCAGTAAATCTACGACACGGGACCAACGGCTTTACTTCCCTTCCAAAGGAAGCCATGCTAAGGATTTTTACTCCCAAAAAGATCCATTGCCCTCTACTGGATTTGAACCCGCAACCTCAGGAACTAGAGGCTAGCACAGTAACCATTACACTCAAACGGAACTGGTCACCCTGATGAGTTCAATGACCAGAACTGGTATTCTTCCTTACAGGTCGCGCCACGGATTTTGGCATGTGAAAATTTTAATGGAAAGCTACGATGCAAGTCATTTACCATATAGATGTATGACACATACGGGGCTGCAGCTCGAAGAATGGTGCAAGTTGAGACGGGAGTTGTATACGGTGGAAGGAACCACGTGCTACTTGCAAGGGAGGTATTGAAACATCAGAGGGCTGGCTGACTGGGCTAGCCCTGAAGGTCATATGCCAATATCCCTGGCGAGACCTATACCAGATTCTCTCTTTTCACTTCCCTATTCAGTCTCCCTTGACTGACCCTTCGTTCTTTTTTGACCCTTATAGTACTAGAGTATTTGAGGTCTAAGGAATCATTTTCTCTTATCTTATATTCAGGTGTGCTGGCCTTCCACTGCCTGAGGGAGGGAAAGTTGATGTTCAATATAATGATCTCCCAGTTAAGTCGAAGGACTCACCAACCAACTGCAGATGTGGCTCTCCAGACACCTTGGAGGTTGAGTAATGATGATTCAACTGCCAACTCTTAAAAAAATGGTGACCCTAACAAACAGTTAAAAACTGCCCATGAAGAAAATGTTTCCAAAAACAAAACACTCCAGAGTTAATAATCCCTCATTCGGATTTCCAGGCAGGGATTGTTTTGAGTAAAAATAATCAAATGCTTAAAATTCTTCAATGAAACTAGACTTCTTTAAGCCAAGATGACTGACAGAATTTACCAAATTTCTTCATTATAATAATATTGACATCTTAGGAATAACAATTGGTGAAATTAGTCATCACTGGTTTACTGTTTTGTATTTTATTTTTAATTTAATGTTTGAGATGATCTTGATAGATATGTAACTGCAAAATTCACCTTTAATGCTGAACTTTACACAAACAATTATGAAAAGAATAGAGTTGTAAGGTTTCACTTTACATACATATACTGCAGGAGCATGTTCCTGCTCTATATGTAAGTGAAACCTTATGAGTGTTTAGCTGATTGCTACTATATTCTTTAAATTGTTGGTAGTTTCACTGTATAAAGTTGCTTTTCAAATTATTAAACAATTATTTAATAACACTCACCTTATCTTTAACTTGGTTTATTAACATTTCATTTTCTTCCTCTACATTCTGATATTTTGTGTGTATCTGTTCCAGTTCTTGTTGCAATTTATTTATTCCTGACATGTAAGTCTGCAGCTGATCTTTCAAGATGGCCATTTCTCTCTCTGAAACACTGCCAGAAAATTATAAAACTTTACTTTGGATGCCTGCATGGTATAGGTTTTAGTTTATTTTAGGTGTGTGTATGTATATATTGCCTCCACAGTGGTGCTTGTAACATACACAAGGCAGTGGCAGCTGGTTTTCTTTGGAGAGGGACGGTTAAGTTCGACATGCTCTAACCGGGTGGTTATACTCCACAGAGAATGAAATTATGAAAGGAGTGCTTAAATGTGCCATAGGTCTCTGCAAGTTTGGTTTATCTGATATTTCTCTTTTCAGAATAAGCAGAAATCTGCTTGAGATGAGCAACTCAATCCAACTAAAATTTGATTCGAGTCTTTTGAATTATGATGCAGAAATTCTAACCCCATACCAAAGATGAGTTAGTAAGGGTTTTCTTACAGCATTGTACTTAATAAATAAACCTAACTGGATAGAAAGAATTTATGAAGCATTGGTAGAAGCAAGACTCTATATGCAGTAGAAATTTGGGGGGGGGTGGATCTGAATTAAGCAGAAAAATAGATCAGAGCTACAGAACGTTCTGTAAAGAGCTACTAGGGTTAACAAGATCAACACCAGGGGAAGTAGCATTAGCGGAATTAGGAAGAACAAGAAGAAAGGGAGTGATACTGGAAAGGATATTAAAATTCTGGTTTAGATGCCTGAGAAAAGATAAAGAGGAAACTTTCAAAATATGCATGGAACAACAAAAGAGCATGAAAAATATAAATAGCTGGTGCACAGGGGTAGAAAAAATTATGGAGAAGATAGGAATGGGAGATATTTGGAGAACAGGAGAAAGAAATAGCAGTGGTTCCTGGATAACATAGTAAGACAAGAGATTTGGAGAAGCTTAGAGAATAAAAAGTCACTAGGGTTCTATAGATTAGTACAACGGAGATGGGGAAGAGAAGTGTATGTGGATTATTGTAATAGAGCTGAAAAAGAAACGTTTGCAAGGATGAGAACAGGATCAATGTATCTGAGAGGGCTAAGAGGTAAAAAAAAAAACAGAGCATTATATAACAGAATGCAAAGAATTAGCAGAATGGAGACAAGAAGTATGGGAAGAAAAATGGGAAAAAATGGATAGAAAAATAGTAGCAATTAAAATGCTAACGAGAAAAGAAGAAAAGCAAAATAAGAACATAGGGGAGTTCTTAAAGAAAGTAAAAGAGAAATGGATTAGAAAAGTAAGAGAGATAAGAAAGGTAGAAAGGCAAATGGAGGAAGGAGAAGATGGGCAATAGGGATTAAAGGTAGCAAGGAATGCTTAGATGAGCCAGAAGGCCAGGGTGCCAGGCAAAAAGAGCAGTATAGCTGGCAAGGAAACTTGTACATAGGTTAAGTTAGTATATAAGTGGTATTGTAAAAAGAATTGTGTAGAAAAAATGTACAAATAAAGTATCTATCTATCTAATAAATAAGCAGACATGAAAAAATAAAAAAGTTGTGTTATATTGTGTTAGTTAGTTGTGTTATATTCTTTCTTTATCCTTTAATTATTCCTACGAAAGCTTATTTCTCTATCTACTTCATTTTAACCGAGATAAACCTTTGCAGAAATAGTTAAATTGCACATTTTGTTATCGATACAAAGGGAACAGCCATAGTCAAATGTTTAAGAACAAAATGCTATATGTTGGTCTTAAAATACCATACTGCTTCTATGCAATCGTGAAAAATAACAATGTCTAAAGGACTTTATAAAATGACAAAAGCATTGAACAATGCAAACCATTAATAATGGATATCTTGGAAATGGCTTATACCATAAAACAGTTATTTGAAATAAATTGTGTTTTTTAAAGAGACCTACATTTTCTGTGTAGTATATTCTCATCTATTGCCCAATGTTTACCAGTTATACAAGATTTATATAAATTCCTTCCAAGTGAAGAGGACTTTAAAGCTATTCCCAGAAAATTCAAGATACAACATTTTATTTGTCACGTAAATATCTTTAATATATGCATTTTTCAGAAAATAAAAAAATTTCAGAAAATGTTCCATGTAAAGGGTAGTTGGGGTGGAGGATTTTCTTGAAAACCTTCATGTCACATCTTTGGAAGATACTGAACTTAAATACCAAGTTTGGTTTTATTTAAAGGTGAGTCGGAATTGTTACACTAACATCACTTAAGTTTACCAAGTTTGGTATTTATCAGACTTTTCATTCTGGAGTAATACTGTTCACAGGCACACATACACTGACCCTTTAATAAAAAGCCTTTTTTTTTTCATTTATTCAGGGATCTCAAAACATATTTTTGTTGAAATCTCCTTATCAAATTTTTGGGTGGAATGCACTACTTTCTCTACCTACTATGTATGTGGCAGAGAAATTTAAAAAAAAATCTGACATATTCAAACAACCTTCTCTACCAATGATAAACTCCCACATTTTCGTTAGGTACTATTAAGGTAGTTATATAAGAGATGATTTTACTATCCATGTTACATTATTCACAATATATTTTTGTTGGTATGATTTAAAATTAAGCACCATGGACTTGGTTACATAGATACTTTATTTCTTACATACATTTACATAATTTGGGTAAAAGCCCAGTGAACTCGCTAGTTTAACAAAAGTTTGTCTAGGTAAAACATTACACAAAATATGATAAAAATTTAATGTGTTACATTCACATGACTTTCTCTATATTCTTATTATTAGTGGGTACACAAACTATTCTTATGAAAGTTTAATTTTTCTATCTGCTTTTAACTGAGAACATTTGCAGAAATAACTACATTGCACATTTCGTTATAGATATAAAGCAACAGCGCTAGTCAAATGTTTAAGAACAGGACACTGTATGCTGGCCATATAATTCCATACTCTTTCCATGAATATCTATAGGACATAATGGCAAAATACTGAACAATTCGAACTATTAATAACAGATATCTCGAACGGCTTATGCCAACTTTTTTCTAAAAATGGCATTTTTGTATTCAAGAGACCTCAAAACATGTATTTCCAATGTAATCTGGACATAAAATTTTCTCTACCTACCAAGTACATATAAACTTATATACCAAAATATTTACATTATTAATCTATGTTTAGCTGCTTGAACCATAATGAGATTTTATTTTTAAATGGTTTATATGGTCCTAGAGACTGTCTTCATATATACTTTTACCGAATAGTATGCCTTTTTTGTGGTAATCCTTTTTAATGTAGTGAGAAATACAGTTTTGCCTTATTTCTCTACATTTTTGTGGACATGTATTATAAATTTTTTACTCTGGAATAGAAATTACTCTTTTTAAATAATGTGAGTCTGTGGGCAGGTACTTTTAGCCAATTCTGTGTTCTAGCTTCATGATCATGTATATTTTGTTTAATACAGTATTTATTATCAAAGTTTTCATATATATTATAAAGGCAGGATAAATATATTTATTTTTCTAAATAAATTTCTGCAAGAACTTTGGGAACTGGCCTATGATGTAATACAAAAAGTTTTTATTCTTCATCTAAACTATTTTCTCCCACACACAACATAAATGGCACTCAAATTTGTGGTAATAAGGTCTTGCAATAGAAAAAAGAAGCGAAAGAAAGAAAATCTTCAAGCTTTCAAGATACAAGGGCTGACCCAGAAGTACCCAACCTAACAAAGAAAACACAAACATTTTGGGAAAAACATCTTTATTTCTCTAAATAGTTTCCTTTCAGCTCGATACACTTTTTCTAGTGGTGTTCAATAGCTTTGATACCCTGTTTATACTGAGAACAATCGAGTTCTGCAAAATAGCCATCAACTGCAGACTCCAGCTCTCCACTGTTGGCAAATCTTTTACCACCAAGCTATTTCTTCAACTTTGGAAACAGAAAATAATCAGAGGGGGCTAAATCTGATGAATAGGGTGCATGAGGAAGCAATTCAAACTTTAACTCATTGATTTTGACCATGGCAATAATGGATGTGTAAACTGGTGCATTGTCTTGATGAAACAAAAGTTTCTTTTCCACTAAATGCGGCCAATTTTGCTCGATTTCATCATTCAAATACTGCAATAAGCTTGCATAATACTCACCATTGATTGCTTTTCCTTTTTGAAGATAATTAATTTGATTCTTATGTTGCTCTTTCTCTACTTCCTAAACCAGCTTTTATATCCCTTTCACCAGCACCACAACAGAAGCGATTTGAAAAGCTGTGATTGTCAGAGCAATACGAACTGGACTGCCCATCCATTCAAAGCCAAACGTCACGAGTTCAAGTCCCAACAAATGCAGTCAAATGTGCCTGTGGTAAAGGATAGGGAAGGCCCAAGTAAAATAACCAGAGTACGAGGGGTAATCACAAACAAAGATTACAAAGTCTGCCGTGAAACATGTACATACAATCAATACAGCCAACTGATAGTACATACTTTAGGTTAAATTTTTGACATAGTCTCCATATCGTTTAGGCGCTTGTCACTTTGTGGGATGATTTGAACATTCCCTCCTGGTAAAAATCCTATCCTTGTTCAGCCACATTGTTGCGAACTGTTTCCCATCCTCATCTGAAACGAATTGTTGGCCTCCTAGGTGCTCCTTCAAGTGAGGAAAAGGTAAGTCACTTGGAGCGAGGTCCAGGCTGTAGGAGGGTGGTCAATGATGTCTCAGCAAGACTACTTCAACAGCATGATTGTCTTCTGGGCTGTATGAGGTGGTACATTATCATGAAGAAAGATGACACCCTAGTGAGAAATCCTAGCTGTTTCCTTCTGACTGCTTCGTGCAATTGTGTCAAGGTCTTGCAGTATCCATCAGCGGTCACTGTGTGCCCTCTTTCCAAAAAGTCCATGAGTATGACAACACTGTGGCCATCACCTTCTCGGCAGATGGCGTCACCTTAAACTTTGTCTTTGGAGAGAAGGGGTGTTTTCACTCCATTGACGACTGCTTTCTGCTGGGGGTGTAGTGGTGGATCCATGTTTCGTTACCTGTGATACTGTGTCAAAGGAAACCGTTCCCTTCCATGGAGAACCATTGCAAAAGTTGCAGACTTGCCCCCATGCATTTCTCCTTGTGTTGGTTGGACAGATTTCGTGGAACCCATTGGAAACAAACTTTCTGCCACTGCAAAATATCATGAACAATGTGACAAATGTTTCTAAACGACATTCCCAATTCTACCGTTATATGTCATAATGTAGCCCTCCTCTTGTCTTGAATCAGCTCTTCCATGTGAGCTGTGTTAAAACCTATTTATCTTGTGCTGAATTGGCCAATGCGATTATCATGTGACATTTTCTTTACCTTCCGCAAAGTTTTGACACCATTCTGCGACATGCTGACGAGACATTAGTCTCTTCATAAACCTCAACAAGCTGCTGATGAATTTCAGCCGCGGTTACACGTTTCACCCACAGAAATTTAATAACGGAACAGATTTCTTTTCAAGATCAGTTTTCCAAACGAGCCGCTATTTGTGTTTACCTACAACTAGCGCTCTAGGTGGCAGGTAGCTGAAACTCTGCAAAGTTGCCAACAGCTTGTATTAGAATTACCACACACTGCTTATTTCTCTATAATGGATGAAACTCCAGAAATATCAACCTTGTAACTTTAGTTTCTGATCATACCTCATAATAGTACGCTTGGGTGCTGACTGGGTTACATTTGACTGCAGTTGCATGGACTTTGCTTCTTATTATTGAGAGAAAAAAAGAAGGAAAAAACTACAGTTTTATTGAAACAAAAATTCATATTTTTTCAATATAAAACAGCTAAAAATAGTATAATTTTATTGCTGAAAGATAGTATAATATGAAATTAGGAAAAAAAGGCTAGTAAAAACAAAAATACCTTTGTAATGAATATGGTACACCAGGCTATAAAGGATTTATTGATGTAGAACAAGCTCAAAAATCCAATGTCATAACTGGGATTTGAATACGACTCACCTACTTTCTGTGTGTTTAAGTTAACTCTTTTAAATCTCAAGGACAAGGGCAATAAACTTTAAAACTGTTTGAACTACATGCTATAAGTACACATTTGTAATCAATATAATTTTAGTATAAAATATGGATAAGCTAGTAACAGTGATGTGAATTTGAAATTACATAGAAAATTTGAGTTTGAGTTGAAACACATCATGTTTTACACTTAACCGTTTCAGGAGCTAATTGCTCCCATCATCGGAAGTGGCCGACTGGTTCCTCGTGGTGTTGTCCTGTATGATCTCTGTGTGGTGGAATCTGGTGTAGTGATGAAACTCCATAGTGGGTCCAGTGGCAGCAATTCAAAATTCATCACATGGTGTTTATGTTTTGTGATTAATAACTTTTCCCAAGTATCCAACTCTGCAGTGTGTTTTGTCAGTTTTAAGAGTGTTATATTTGGTGTGATGTGATTTGTTGTCCAAAAGTGATGTGCAACTGCAGATTTGTTCATCTGTTTGTATTTGATGTGTGTCATATGTTCTTTTAATCTGGTCTCTAAATTTCTTTTTGTTTTACCTTTGTATATTTGGTCACATTCTGGGCAATTAATTTGATAGATTCCTGCTTTTTTTGTTCCGAGGTATTGGGTTGTTTGATTTGTTGCAAAATCATTACTCTATACTTAATCTTTTTGTGGAGCTAGGCAAATGTTGTGTTTTTGAAGATGTGGAATTTGTAGTGAGTCCTTGGGTGCAAAGTGAACTTCTTGAAAATCATTTTGCCTTTTTGTTGTGCGAGATTTGTGGAGTCCTTAATGTGTTTCTGATTCTTGAAATGTGCTATTTTTTGTCGATCATTTGTTTGGTGAAGCCATCGTTCATGGCTGTGTTAACTATGTGTTTGTATTCTGTTTCTGTTAGTGGTATGTAAACCAATCTATGGGTCAAACTGTTTAGGACTGCATGTCTGTGTGGTACCGGGTTGAAGCTATTGTTTTTTATGAATTTTCAGAATGTGTAGTTTCCTGTAGATTCCAAAATTAATCTTGTTCTGGTTTCTAATTACTTTCAAATCTAGGAAAGGTAGAGTACCTTCATTTTCTGTTTCAATAGTAAATTGTATAGATTTGTTCTGTAAATTTAGTAGCTTTAGGGCATCCTGGATGAGCTTGTTAGGTACTATTGCAAATACACCATCGACATATCTGTGCCAGACTTTGTAAATTTGCGGAAAGGAGGTGATTATGTGTGATTCAAAATTACTCATGAAAAAGTCAGCGAGGAATGGTGAAAGAGGGTTGCCCATGGCTAAACCTGAAGTTTGCTGATAGTATCTATTGTTGAAAGTGTTCCAGATTCCATCACACACAGATGCATGTGGCTCAACACCACGAGGAACCAGTTGTCCACTTCTGATGATGGGAGCAATTAGCTCCTGAACCGGTCAAGTTGTAAAACATGTAAGTGATGTTAAGTGTTTCAACTTCGACTCAAATTTTCTATATAATGTAATTTTAATTTCTTCACAACTATTGAACTACAGAGCCTTTGTTTGGATGCATAGCTGGCTAAGAGGAATTTTCTTGCACTGGGAAGCACACTGTTTACAGGCAGAGTCAGATACTGATAGCCCACTAAATTCAAGGGCATAGATTTCCCTAGCAAATTGTAATAATAACCACTTATCTTCTCATAGAAAGTGTTGCAAATTATGTTGTCCTGCTGTCATACCTTTCTCACCTTTAAGAAAATTTGCATTAACCATTATTAATTCTTCACAGCCATATAAATAAAACTGTGGTTCATTCATAAAAAAAAAATTAAAAATGGTTTAATGGAGCAACCATCAACATTATATAACACCCAATTCCAAAAATTAACTCCACTCACATTATCACGTGGTTGCAATTCCAGAACTACAGTTATCTTATAGGGTTTTAATTTTTAAAAGTTTAGTGGCATTCCATGCCAAGGTTTGTGAAATTGCTAATTCCTGTGCAAGCTTGCTCAAGATTTATTTGGAATTCATTCTAACTTTTCTTCTTTGCCATTGTTTTTCCTCTGTAAGAACATGGTGATTTACTTTTGGTTTATTATCAAGAATAGATCCTGTTTCCCTAAATTTATTCAGATTACATTCGTTTCTCTGAGAGACACACAAACAGCAGGGAATATGTCAATAAATCACAGTCTCGCTTCTCTACAAGAGTTTGTCACATACCAATCATGAAAATTGTGTGTGCTAAAATATACAGAAATTTTGGCATTATAACAAGACACAAACATGTGGCCTCAGAATGTATCAACCTCTATACAAAGACTTTGTGTCAACTGATTACCCAGTACACAGAGGGAATAGAACCAATTAGAAACAATGCAGTGCAGGGAAAGTAATTCCCTGTAATACAGCCACACATAGAAATGAAGCTGTACAATCATATGCAATTTAAGGTTAACAATTACAGATCTTGTCATAGATATAACATCAAACTTAAAAACTATTGCAACCATATATTATAAGGACATCAATAAAGTTCTGAAGCAACTATCTTGCAAACTAATTTACAAGTTCTAAATTTCTTTGTCATAACATGTGGTTGATGATCAACTACAACAAGTCACAAATCATCTGATAGCAAAAGACAGAGTTGGCCACCAAGTGAAAGTTTTGGATAGGTTAGGGCTAGGCATTTCATAGAATTTTACACAGGTAATGAGCCGTCTTGAAAACATATATTATATGATTTTAAGATAAATTCTGCAAATCCTAACAATGCCTATGTATAATCACAAACATTACCAAGATCCGAAATCTTGCTTCCTTAGTAGTTTTCGTTAAATAAATTAATCTATTTAATATTTTGTGTACGTAAGCACTGGTCAAAATAATTCTGTATTATGAAGCAGGATATTGTTTGTTGGTTTTATACAGGGTTATTCTAAATTAGTTACCTGAAAGTATGAATGAATTATTTCAAAACTGTTGATGGAAATTTATTCCGATGTTCATCAAACCTTATGTCATATCATCAAGTTTTAAACATGGTCGGCAGACTTCGCTACATGCACTCGCTTGCTCATCTGGCGGGGAAAATGTGAAGCACTCGTAACACCTCGAGCCTAGTAAGCAGTTGCCATGAAGTCTTACAGCGGTGTGGAGCGCATGCAGCGTTGTCTGTGGTTTTTTCATGAAACTAAATCACAAATTATCACACAAAGACATTTTTGTACAAAGTATCAAAAAACTCCCCCGCAGGTGAAACCTATCAAAACAGGGTATGATCGATTCGTAGAAACAGGTTGTGTGGGACCGAGAGAAAGGACAGGGATGCCCTCCTGTAGCAGGCCATGTTGTGGAAGCCGTGACAAGAACTTATGCACAAAGTCCAAAAAAGTCTACAACTAGAGCAAGTTTGGAGCTGACCATTCCACAACCTCTGCCGAGTGACCAAAGGGAGTCACATTGAATATTTGTAAACATTGCAAATAAAACTTAATGTTAATGTCAATGTATGTAATGGAAATGGCAAAAGGGAGACACATTGAACATTTGTAAACATTGCAAATAAAACTTAATGTTAATGTCAATGTATGTAATGGAAATGGAAATAAACTACGTAAGATAACTATGTATAATTTAGCTTTATTATCAGGTAACTAATTTAGAAATAACCCTGTACTTCTAAGAACAAATTGCATATCAACAAATACAAAATTACTGTGCATTTCTCCTAACCATACATAGGAGTTCCATGCCATTACATTATTGTGTACCCTAACAATATCAGAGCTGCTAGAAAGCCATAAAGCTATTCTTCCTTTCTTTTTATTGCATTTATTTTACTATTTTCTTAAGGATTTAAAACTTAATTACATTACGTGTTAGACAGTAGAGGAGTTGGTTACCATAGGCTTATGCAGAGGTGCACTTGGAGGAATAACTGAAACACACGAAGCCAGTCATAACCTCACTTCATGGTCACTTTTGTAGATTTATCCATGTATGTATGTCTTTATTCACCGAAAGAATTTTCTTACAAATTCATGGCTTCGTCAAGATTCAAGTAATATAGTGAGGAATATGTACAGGAAATATTCATTTTTCAGTGTTATATACAGAGAACACATATTAAGTAATGAATAACAATAACAACAATAATAATAATACTAGTAGTAACAGTAAGTTAACTTAGATTAGTTTTTGAAGTAATCAAAAAAACTCTTCTATACTATAAAAAGTTTGCTTAATTAAACAATTTTTAGCATTGTTTTCTTTAAACTTAATTTGATTACAAACATTTACCTTATTTGTAACGAGGTTATACATTTGTATGCCCTTATGCAGTATTGAGTTGGCCTTTATCGTTCTTCTGGCTGTCTGTAAGTATATTTTATTACTGTTTCTAGTGGAATGTTCGTGTACAGTGTTGTTCATATTGAATAGATGAATGTTGTTCCTTATAAAGCATATAGTTTCTAATATATACAGACTCGGTAGAGTAAGAATATTATGTTGATGAAAGTGTGGTTTACATCATGTCATCCTACTTAGGTTTAACATGTAGCAGATGTATTGTTACCCCACTGTTGGGAGCCAAACTTGCAGTAGTTGTAACCCCACGTTGGGCGCCAAACTTTAAGTGGTTTATATTGTTGTAGCGGTTACACCACATATAGGCACCAATTTGAAGCGTCTTAGACCACACACGTCATGGATGCCAATTTGCGGGAGATTTGTTTCTTGGAGTGTTCGCCCCACGTACAATACAAGCTTTCTGGTGACCTTCGCCCCACGTTTAAGAATCAACTTTTTATTTTAATGTTTATTTATTTATTTATATATATATTATATATGTATACCTCGGCTGCATTATTAGTCTTTTTTAGAGCATGCATCTCTTAGCAGGACTGGTATGGCTAAAGAATGAAGGCTTACACAAATTATAATTGTATTGTACTTTGTTTATTAATCCTTCACACGATTAAATAACACTTCACTGATGTATCCTATTGTAAAGCTGTGAGATTATTGTTATTTGCACTTTTTAACACGTAAATTTTATATTATTCTCACCACAATGAAGTTTTATATCTCGCACTGAACGTGTACAAAATCTAACTGCTTGGTTACGTTATCTTGTAGCGTCTCCCACCTAAATTTGCACATTTCCTCTATTTCAAGTCTCTGATTGGCTAAGCCTACACCAATAGAATACTTTTATTTAACTTAAACTTTTTCTAGTTTTTGATTGGCTATTTATAAACTGTTTTAAATATTACATTATAGTTCCAAGAATTATTAGTAGCCTGTATTAAACTTTCTAATTTATTGTTGTCTCAAGGTTACCTTATTGTTAGCAACTTTCGACTTTTACTTTATAATTCTGTTTGCTATGGAAAGCAGCTTGTTTCTATTCTCACAGCTCCTACATTGTTAAAACTACATAATACATTCACATAACATTATTATATGAGTACATAAGAATATAAACATAATACAACGTCTGTAACATACACTTTATATATTATTACATACCATATTGCTTTTAAGTGGGCTGTTATTAAATTTTATATTATATAGACTGCTTTCATTTGTGCTAAGAATACTGCCTCAAGTATTAGCCTGATTATTTTTGCTATAGTATGAAAAGAGTGCTTATTTCACTGCCAGATTCCCAAATAAATATACCATAGACAAGTGCAGATTGTACATAAGAGAAGTATATCGTTTTTAGTGTTTTTTGGTTACAAATGCTTTTTATAACAAATATTACATAATGTGCTCTATTTATTCTTGTTGTAACATTCTTAATATGGCTTTTCAAATTTAAGAGTGTATCAATTGTGATTCCCAAGAATTTTGTTTCAGAGACATACTGTATGGTTTCATTATTGTATACAATTTTTGGTCCTACTGATTTACTACCTCTATTAGATTGTGTAATGCACAATATTAAGTTATTTGTAGTTAGCGATTTTGCCATACTAGTCATTACATTATCAGCTTGACTTTGCAGGTTGGTGCATGTATTATGCTGGAGAATAAGATTTGTATCATCAGCATATAATATAGTCTCAGCATGTGGTATATTGACAGGCAGATCATTAATGCATACTAGAAAGAGTAAAGGTCCGAAATTAGAGCCTTGGGGAACTCCAAATCTAACTATCTTCGTCTCAGAGTTTACATGGTTGATGCCACCATTTATTACTGTAACCTGTCGTCTGTTAGTTAAGTATGATTCGAACCACTTATAAGCTACCCCATGTATTCCACAGGCTTCTAATTTTGACAGTAATATAGCATGGTCAACTAAATCAAATGCCTTGCTCAAGTCCATAAATATATCAACTGTGGTATTTTGAGCATCAATTCCTTCCAATGTACTCTTTATGAATGCATAGAAGGCATTTAGTATGGATTTGTTTTTTCTGAAGTCATTTTGTTTATCACTAAATGCATATTTTTCCAAGAAGGGAGCAATTTTGTTGTACATAACTGTTTCCAGAATTTTAGAAAAACACAGACTGGATAGCAATAGGCCTATAATTATCAACAATATTTTCATCATCTTTTTTATATACAGGGACAATTTCTCCAGCTTCAATTTATTAGGAAATAGCCCAGTTGACAGGGAGGTATCGCATATATCCTGTATGGGATTAACAATACTGTCCTTACATAATTTAATTACACACTCGGATACCTCGTCAAATCCTGCAGAGTAGTTATTCTTTGTTGAATTAATTATTTTACTTATTTCATCATGTGTAACTGGCCTAAGAAAAATGTTTTTTTCATTTCTGTTTAGTTAAGTACATGGACTATTACTATTATTTTGTTGTGGTAATGATACACTCTCAGCAACAGTAATAAAATGGTCATTAAAGATGTTAGTAACTTCTGTTGGATTCTTAACAATGGTATTATTGATTTTTAACGAGATTTTATTATTGTGGCATACTTTAAAACTGGAACTTCCTCTTTTTTACTATATCTCATAATGTTTTTGAGTTACTAATGCAAGCATCAATAAGCTGCTTTTTTGCAGCCTTTACTTTATCA
The DNA here is from genome assembly GCA_030765065.1 of Deroplatys truncata. Classification (NCBI taxonomy): domain Eukaryota; kingdom Metazoa; phylum Arthropoda; class Insecta; order Mantodea; family Mantidae; genus Deroplatys; species Deroplatys truncata. Next base: position 36,419,656 of record CM060989.1, read on the forward strand.
TAAATTTACTTTTTACTTTATCATAAATTTGCCTATATTGTTTGAGATATTTTTGCAACTGTTCAGTTTTGTTGGTTTTACTTAATTCTAGGAGAAAACGTTTTCTATTGCTAGAGTTTATAATTCCTTTAGTAATCCATTTTTTCCTTAAATTCATCTGTTGCTTTTGTATTGTTTTATATGGAAATGCTGTATTAAAGTGGTGCATAAAAGTTGTTATGAAGTTGTGATATTTCATATCTACAGAAGACACCACCCTATACACATCTAATCAGTCTTCATTGCTTAATAGTGTGTTAAAATATAACATTTTAATTAGAAAAAATTCGTTTATATTGTTCTTGAGGCTTAAGACTTATTGCTAGCATTTAATTAGTTTATTATACTCAATATTATGCCGCTATGATAGGAATAACCTGACATCGATTATTGTACTGGAGCTACCCGTTTCTTTGGTGGGACTTTCTATTGCATTTTCCAGATTAAATGAGGTGAGTACATTTTTTAATTTTAGAAGGGAAGTGCTTTGTTTCTGAAAATCAATATTGAAGTCTCCAAAAATTAAGATTTTTTTGCATGCTTTTTTATGAAGGTAATCATTATTTTTAATTTGTCCAAAAAGGTCTTATAGTCTCCATTTGGTGACTGATGTATGCATGCAATGAATAATTTTAAATCTGTTATTTCTACTACAGTGTGTTCGAACACTTTCTCGAAGATGTTTTACTATATCTTTTATATTTAACGTCCTTTTTTATTGTGATCATAGTAGCCCCATGAATATAATTCTCCCTACAGTAAATGTCTCCAACTACAAAATTTGAGAGAATGACCGACTCTGTACTCGTGCTTGTGTTTTTAAGCCAGTCTCAATGAAACAACAAACCTGTACATTTTCAAGTGTATTTAAAAATATTTCTATATATAAGAGCTTATTGCTAAGACACTGGACTTTTTATTAAATTACATTAAAGTCCTTTTTTGGTAAACAAGGAAAATGTTTATTACCACTGTGCTCCGACGTTGAGAGACATTGAGTTTCCACGGATACTGCATCCACCACATGGTTTATTAGTTTCCCTGTCCCTGGCATTTACTAATCTCCTCACACAAAAACCCTCCAAACTTAACTGCTCCTCTTCTGTTGAAATGAACACCATCTCTACCTAGATCTTCCGTCCGTATGCACCAGTTAACGTCCAGCATTATACACTTTTGAGTATAGCACAACCATTCCAGCTCTGCATTAATTCTTCTCACTTTAGGTGTAGTCACATCTTGCCTGCATAATATTCCACTGATCACAACTTTGGTTTCTGGGCTTTGAGTTCTGATTTGATTTATTAGGTCCATGGTATCGCCCATAATTTCTTCAGCTATAATTCCTCTCCGGATGTTGTTCGTTCCCATGTGAATAGCAACCACGTCTGGCTTTATTTCATTCAGTTTCGCATTTTCAACTTCACGGCTTAGCTCTTCCAGTTGTATCCCTGGGTAGCATCATACTTCGTAGCCTGCATCTCTGCATTCATTCCCCGCAAATTTCAGTAGTGAGTCCCCAAACACCAATATTTTTTTTTTCCATTACTTCCCTTGCTGTTTCTCAAGCTGATCCCAATTTCTCTTCCATTGTTCACTGGTGGGTTCGTTTTCTTTATACAGTACGTGAAATCGGTTTGTGGTTGTTACTGCACTACCACTTGGATCACCTGGTAGGTCAACCGCTTTGTTTGTTTTCCTTCTTGCGACTGTAGCATAAGATTCTTTTTCGGTCTGATGTTGGATTTCGGTTTTTAACTCTACATTTTCTTGTTTCAGTGATATGATTTCCTCTTGTGCTTGTTTTAAGTCCTTGTTCAACATAACGATTATTTGTAGTGATGCTATCACTTCTGACTTGCGCAATGCTGTGCGCATTGTTTGTGCCATAATCTTATTTTGATTATTCTTCGCCTCAGGGCTTCGGATCTCATTGTCTTCATTTGCACAGATTCCTGTATCACAAATTGATATGCCACTCACTTCATTTAACACTTTTCCACTGTTTTTTCCATTATTCTCGCACTTTTTCTGTAACATGCTGCGGGTTACCACTTTACATGCCGCCATCTTACGTAACCAAAAAGGGGATAACAAATGGTATCACTGAACAGGGTATTTGACTAAATAAAGGATTTGATGGGTCAACATGCCCAAAAAACTTCTTAAATATTTAAAGGACCAAAACGCAAACAGGAGTACATAAGAGACTACTTCCCAGCACCCAGTTAGATGTGTTTATGGGGAGATCTAACCAGAAGTTCCCTTTTCACTTCACTGAAACTATAGGTGGTGCTCTGTAACCATCTAGTACTAGCTATATGTGACTAAACACGTGCAGATAGAAAATGAGTGAAGCGATCCATTTAATCAATATTGCTATCCTACATAAGGGATTATAATATTCCAAACGAATTGATGAATTCTGTTATTCCCCAATATTTAACACTGTGTTAATGTATACAGTACTAGTGAATTAAAGATTGTAATTGATGAAAGCAGAAACATATTTATCAAGACTGTTTATACACTTAATTGTATATAATTTAAAACAAATTATGAGTAAATTTCCACTCTGCAATAGAGTTATGATTTTGAATAGTGTTACAGCTTAAGGGACTAGCATGTCTTTCACGAATATTTTGTACCATCATTCATATTCTGGCTCTTGAAGAACCCCTTAGCACTATACCACACCGCCTTGGATGCCCTCTTAATAAATGACATTATTAAACAAACCAATATAACACAATGAACAGAACAAAATAATAATTTTATGCTTGTGGCACCATCTTCTTTTTAGCAGATAAACATTTGGTGACATAGTTATCAATGCTATAATCAACGTATCAGTGGTAAATAAACTCACTTTTCTGTTTGATTGCAACAAACGTAGGTGGCTATGAACTGTTGTAAAATTGATGTATATTTTGCAACAACACAATGAACAGAACAAAGTAATTTATTTTAAGCTTGTAGCACCCTCTTCATTTTAGCAGATAAACATTTGGTGACATGGTTACCAATGCTGTGATCAACGTATTCTTCTGTTTGCTTGCAACAAATAAGGTGGCTATTAACTTAAAAACAGTCAATTGTGAAATTGACACATATTTTATAAATATTTTGGCAATTAACAAAGTAATTTCAGAATTTAATATTTTTGCGGCATTGTAGACATTGAGCACTTTTGATTAGTATGCTACTTTAAGTCTGTTCTTTCAGGATTAATGCATAAATTCATGTACAGCTTAAAATTATATATACAGACTTTTATTTACCTGATTATTAACAGGTAAACGGAGTATCAGAAAACAAAAATGGCACTGCAGAGTACAGTGCTTCAATATTACAATTTAGGGCAAACCACCACACCCTTCTACTTATGCCCCTGGGTTCAACATTTAATAATGAAAAGAAAAACATTTTGACATGAGAGAATACTACATGGAATTTCATGAAGTTCTTTATTTTAAGTGCAACTTACATTTTCTGTTCCTTCATAATTTTCTGTTGTTCCTCCTGTATAGTTCTAGCTGCAATTGTGTCCTTGAGAGTTAGTTTGTAATTTTTCTCCATAATCAACAATCTCTCTTCTAAGTCTTGCTTCAAGAGCAGAGCTTCATCTGCCTCTGGAAAATCAAACAAGATAAAACTGATAAAAATTGCTGTTTGTTGCATGTATTTTAGGAACCCTGAGTAAATGAAGTGACCCAATTTCTAATCTGATGATCTTAACGATAAAATTGAGTTACGTTACGGCAATTTTATACATATAAACTGTTTTACTAATTCAATCCTCCCATTTCTATTTATACCTCTCCTTTAACTACAATGGTCATGTCGGCAACCTTTCCTTTGGAATATTTTGCCTATAGGCAATGGTGTTAACTCTCACTTGCTTATCGTCGGATTTCTGGCAAAGTTTGGGTTTTATTCATTAGATCACACACACTCACACACTCATTCATAATTCCAGACTCTGGGAAGGATAGGGAATAATCTTGGCTAGAGAAAAATTCCCATCTCCCAGCTGGGAATCAAACCCAGGATCCCTTGCACAGCAAGCAGATGCTCTACTGTCCACCCTTTGTTGGTAACCTTGAGTATATTAAAAGTGCTTTGTGTAAGAATCATGTGCATTATCATCATAGCCTGGATTCTGATAACATGCCATCTTTTAACTGTTGCATCACAGGCATTACTAATATTTACATAAATCCTTATCATGGGTACGAATTATGAAAATGTGTATTTATTGGGTCATTTCATGTCATTTTCTATTTTTAAACATTTTTTTAAAATTTTATTCTTTTTTTTTTGCTCTATATTATTATTATTTTGTCATCTTCTTGCCCTTTGCATCTTTATTTACTGCTTCTCTTACACTTACATTGAGTATATACAGAGTTTTACTCCGCCGAGCACATGGCAGCACCACGTGGAAGATGATGGGAACTAAGTACCCGTGAGAGGATATTACTTCACACAAATTGTGAATATAATATATTGCACAGCTTGGGGATCGTATGTCTTATTCCTATATTTTGCCTTACATACTAAACTTCTAACACACAATGCTAAGAGTAGACAAATAAAAGTTGTACTTGATCAGTTATGCATTTGCAGTTAAAGGTACTGGTTTAAACTGCTCTTAACATCAGTCTTTAGAAATTATTCATTTAATGACTAATATCAGTATACCACTTTTGCCTTAACCTTTAATGAGTCAAGTTAAGAAAATGATTAGCACTATAGGTTAGGAAACCACAGAAAACAAACACGACCCAAGCAATCCCAGCAACAATTCTGCATCACTAACAAAGGCTGTCAACTATCGCTAAATAATAGCCAACAATATTCATTGTCTATTAAAGATGGGTATGTTTCATAGGTTTTGTTAAAAGCATTTAACACAATTGTGTTCTTTCCATTTCGCGTATTTATGTTTTCCACAGTGGCAGAGGTTTCTCAGCCATGACACTCATTTTCTCAACATGTTGCAAAAGTACACTGGCAGCTTATTTGGAAACCGGAAATAAACTGCAGCGCCTATGCATAGCCTCTTAAAACCCTCTGCTATAACGATTCATTTAGTTATAGGTGAATATGAACAAACACATTTAGTTTCATAAATTGAACTGTTAGAATAATGGGTTTTTTAAATTTCTCTGCATGAGAATAATCACAAAATGTTACGATCTGAACTAAACTGTTTTATGTAGAGGAAGAGACGACATGCTAAGCAGGAAAAGTTGTAGTTTGCCCACCAGCCAATGAGCTACTCTCTTGTCGCGTGGTTTTGTTTACAACTCCTTTAAACTTAAAGTGAAACCACTTTAGGTTTGAGATAGGCCAGTTTTCCCTTTTTTACATTGAGTGCATCCAGTCAGGTTGCCATTGTCCTTATCGTATGTCGTGTCATAGGTTGTGAGGTCCTCTTCATTCATTGCGAGTTTTATATAATCTGAGAGCTCAAAATAATGGAATTCTAACATTTATAAGACCAGCTTCAGAAACAACTTAATTTTCTTTTCAAATTCTTCAAACAAGAACATAACAAACATACATAATTCATTTCCAAATCATCTCTGATTATACTTTTATGCTTGTATAGCCGTTACACCATGTATAAATTAATGTGTAACTTTCTGTCCACTAATTTTAATAAATTGGATAAATCTCAATTTTTAGGTTATTTTGTGTAATTATTATAGAACATTTTTAAACATTTTCAGTCATCAAAATTCAAGCCCTGGTGATTATACCCAAATATACAAGACTGTAACTGAAAAAAAAATCGTTATTTTGAAACAAAAGCCTTTTTTACTTTCTAATTCTGAGACTGCCACAGACACACAGCATAACAGCAAAACAATCAAACATATTATACAAGGGAACAAGTACAAAAGTAGTCATATAAAATACAATAAAATGCTTCAAAAGTATATAAGGCTCAATAGCAGTAATTACAAAAACCGAAAAATGAAATCAAAACCAGTAATTAACAAAATCAAATTTCAAAAGGCAGTTACAGTACAGTATATGATTGTTTTTTTCAAATTAAAATAATTTTTTTTTTAATGGAGGCTTTTTAATTACTATGGTTCTTAGTGTCCCATTCTATACTGGGTGTGAAAGACCAGCAATTTTGCTCAGAGGGCTCTTTATTAGGCTTGAGGTTCTTTTACATGCTGTAAATCTATGACATGGGACCTGTGCAACTAGCAACTTAAAATAGGGAGGATGCTCCCTGAAACCAATCTTGAAAATTCTCATGTAAATGGAGTTTTATTGTGTTTAAAATTTTTTGACTCAATTTTAAGATAACAAACCTGTATCTGGTTAAGTTCAGGTCATCATACTTTCCAATGATGTTTAATCTTGGTAGATAGTTTTACTCCACTGTCTCATTTTGCAAAGTCTAGTCACAGCAGCCCGCCCATGACTCCATACATCCATTTTGCAAAGATGGTCTGTCTTTAATGTACTCTCTGAGGTAGACCGACACAAGTCCCGGTTTATGACTAAGAAAATTGATGGTCAGTTGTAAATCCACCGGAAGCAGCAAGTTGGTCCGGACCAAGATCAACTATGAACACCACCCAAAGAGACCAAGGCCTTTATATTTCTTGTGGGTAAGCAGCATGCTATCCAGTGTATTGGCATCAAGTTGAAGTATTTCTTTCAAGGTGCCCTTAATTAATATATCAGCCTGAGAAAGAAATTTTGCTGGTGTTTTATTAAGAAGTGTTGTCTGAAATTTGTAGATTAAAGTAGGGCATATGAAATCGGAGAGAATGTTAAATTTCTGGTGAGGTTGCAACAAAGGTGTAGATGCTAGCATATCAAGCTTTTTCTTTAATTTTTCCATGGTCCTTGATGCATCAAATGTAGAAGAACTGACACCCAAGTATGTGTTCCCTCTGGAGCAACTGATTTTATTTTCTTAGCTCAATCTGAACAGTTTGTAATTAATGATTTCATTTTTTACTGAAATACATTTGCACTTAATTAATATTAATTTCTAAAGCATTACTATTTGCATAATACTTGAATAAGCTAGTAATAGTGATGTGAATTTAAATTTATGGAAAAAACTGAATCAGAAGCTGAAGCACATCATTTACATTTTTTGTGCCTTTACCAGTTTCGAGAGCTACTTGCTCTCATTGTCACAAGTGACCAACTGGCTCCTGGAGGTGTTGTCAGGTGTGCAGTTGTTTGTGGCGACATCTAGCAGTGGAGTGATGAACTTCCATAGTGTATTTGGTGGTGATAATTCAAAATTCATTAACCGGTGTTCATGTTTTATGAATAAAATTTTTTCCAAATATCCAAATCTGCTGTGTATTTTGTAGGTTTTAAGAATGTTATGTTCGGCGTGATAATGTGATTGGATGTCCAAAAGTAATGTGAAATGCAGATTTATCCATCTGTTTGTATTTGATGCACCTCATATGTTCCTTCAGAGCAACTGATTTGATAAATTTCTACTTTTTTAATTAATATTTTAGAAGCTTTGTAACAATGAAGGCAACATTCAGTACTCAAGTATTAGGAGTCAAATTTGGGACATGTTTGCCTCACTTATTCTAATTCATGTTTCAGAAGCTTTTGTTTCCATCATTAGCTGCAGTTCAACTGGCGGCGCTGGGGCCGTCTTCATTCTTGTCTCTGGTAGATGGCATAATGAATTTAGTATATAGATGTCCGGAGGCAGTTCATAACTCTGTGTTTGTGGATGAAAATCTTCTCTCCCATACAGCTAGTTCTAGAGGATGGTTTACTTCTTTTAGTAATTCGGAGTTTGTTCTATTTCGTGGTTGGTTTCCCAAAATTGTACTGCAATGGCTGATTTGTCTGTTTATAATTTGGTACGGATGTTTATGTTGCACTTGTTTTTACAGATGTATACTTTATTCCATTCTTGGCAGTTTATTTTGTATAACCCAGGTTTGGAAGATTTTGGTACTTGATTTTTGGAAGGTGCTCTCTACAGGTTTTTCAAGTTGAGAGCACTTCTGAGCATTTCTATAGAATACAATCAGCTATAAAACAAGTTCTACATAATAGATATATTCTTAATGGAAACTGTGGCAACTTACCTCTTCTAAGATATTTATTGGCATTTTCCACTTTTTCTATTTTAGCTTCTGCATCCTGTAACACAGAATTAACTGTACAGTGAGAAGCAAGAAAAGGTTTGCATGTAACAAACTACTGCAGAGCTGTTTCTCAACTTGCACAGCACATTATGTCACCTTGATTAGGGCTTACAGTGTTTCACAGGACAACTTACAAGGTGTGATCAAAAAGTAACGGGAATTTGTTTTTCCTTAAAGAATTATTTAATCATCAACATCAACTCTGTCCCCTTCAAAATAATCCCCCTCAGATATAATACACTTGTGCCAGCACTTTTTCCAAACTTGGAAGCACTTCTGGAGCTCACTTTTTGTTATGGTGTTTAGCTCCTTCAGCGATTCTTTTTTATCTCATCAATGGTGGCAAAACATCGTCCTTTTATGGTTCACTTCAGTCTTGTGAATAGAGAGATCTCGCAGGGTGGGGGGGGGGGGGTGGCGAATACAACGGTTGAGGCAGCATTGCGGGTTTGTTTTTGACAAAAAAATCACAAACAAGCATTGAGGTGTGAGCGGGTGCATTATCATAATGCAATTTCCACAAGTGGGTTTGCCACAATTCTGGTTGTTTTCTTCGCACTGCTTCACGCAAACGGCGTATAACTTCCAGCTAGGGGGTCCAGGGCGGTCGTTGTCTTCAACGTCTTCTCGACCCTCTTTGAAACCACTCGTAAACTCTTGTCTTACTCATAGTAGATTCGCCAAAAGCCACAGTCAACATTTTGAATGCGCTGCTTTATTCCAAAATTTAATGCACATTCTTTGATTCATCCTTTTCAAAAGTAAAAATTTGCCAAGCACTCTAAAACACGTATAACTTTTTAGACTGTCAACAATAAACTAAACATTCAAAACAGCTGAAAATGCAAACATACCTCAGGAGCATGTGTACCAACAAAATAAAACAAAAGTTTTGAACATCAGATGTATAAAACTTGCAAAATTAAAACATTCACATTATTTTTTGATCACACCTTGTATACTGATTGTATGGTGATTTCACTCTAAGAACATGTTGCCATGTAAACAATGCATAAAATATACCCCTCCAACTTATTGCTCTGATTGGAACTACTTTTGTAACCACAGGGCACTGGGAACTGTCCCCCTATAATCTCTTCACATGGCAAAGTTTTAGAAACGCTATACTCTTTAAATAACTAATGCAGACAGCACTGTAAAAATTACACACAAATAAGAAATATAAATATCAGTATACAAAAATAAAATATTCACGTAACTAATCTGAAAGAGGTTACATTCCTTCCTGGTAAAAAACCAACAGTTCCAATGTGTAACAATGGGCATCCTCTTTTACCTGTTTGGAATTTTTAGTCCAGTATTAGGCCCAACAGAAATGCTTGCTTTTTACTCGTAGTGCAGAGTCTACCCAATTCCTTTCTATTTGTGAGCCCTTCATTTATAAATGTTTGATTGAGAAAATACAGTTTTGCCCTTCCTGCCTGTGTGCGCAAATTTTCCTGAGGTAGTCTCTTTGCCATAATGTCTCCCGATCTACAATGATGTTCTTGATGTTTCTTTTGCAGAATTGAAAACCTATTTCAAGTAACAGCTTATAAACAGATGTTTTCTCTAACATAGGAAGGTCAGGGTCAGCTTTCACAAATGAAAGCACTTTGTTGATTGTAAAAGAAATGACGCACTGCACTCGAACTTCATATTGAACTTCTAGCACTGGTTTTTGTTTCCTAGATCTTTCAGCCATGGATAACTTGCCTTTACTTAACCTTTCACTGCATGCAGAATGAATGCTTAACGCACACACACACACCAGTAAGCTCTGCTGTCAAGTTAGCAATATCCTTAACAGCTAACATGAGATACTTCTAGTTCTCTCAGAGCTTGTGACAAGCATACAGAATAATAAGTTTCTCACCTACTGTTAAAGGCTTCCTCAGCTATGTTCCACATACTGAACGTGTGGGGCCATGATGGTTTACTAAACCACCCCACCTTCCCACTTCAGGAACTTAACACGAGGAGGCCAGGCTGTGTATTTTGTTTGCTCAATTTCTGATTAAGTACAGTTTGATGACTTATTTTAGACTCAAGTTGCTGTAGTTGTACATAATTGTTAAACATAAGTTTATTAGGTATTACAGATAAGATCCACTAGTTTCTATTAGTATGTACTTAGCAAACTACTTTGTGATCAATGTGCTGTTTAGGATGGCAAAGCAAAGTGCGCACACTCTTGATTTATATCAGGACCTAGTCTATGGCCGTGTCTACCATCGTCATTAAACAAACCCTTCAGCTTACTGCGGTAAGAATTTGACCGGGGTAATCACCGCACAGTGGTGCACGAATGTTCACCGCAGTTTAGGTGACCATGGTTGAGCGCACCATTCATTGCAGGTGAACTCTACTGAACGCACCCAGATGTACATCATATCATCTGTTTTTCACTTGTTCTACCGCTTTGCTGAAGCATGTAGTTCAGCGTGCAATGGAGGAAAACAAATTCAGACCCAAGTTTCTCTATTACGTTATTAAATCCAACATCAATTCTTAAGAAAAGATAGAAAGTACAGAGATAGAAGCAATAACTTTAAGATGGACACGTGGGAAAATCTGGTCTTACAATTGAGCAGAAAAATAGTTGAATATAGACTTTTTTCTTTCTTTCCAACCTGACTAAATTCCAGTTAGCTTAGCCGATATTCCTGAAAGACAGGCAGAAAAAAGAAAGAAAGAAAAAAAAAAAAATATTCCCAAACAAGATTTGAACCCGGAACCTCTTGTATAGGAGGTGCACACGCTTCCCCGACACTATGACGACGACTTCAGATTTTGCACTGAGCTCTTCAGGCTACCGGATACCTATATCTGTGCAATTAATGTTCTTAATATTCCTGAAAACGTAGTAATTGCATTAAATCCATTCTTTACTCTCCTTATTTCTGCCTTGTTGTTGGAACTATGCTTCAACTGATATAAATATATGTAATGCCGTGATTGTGTGGATTTTCGTTACGTCTTGGGTCAGTATATATAAGGTACCTGTCTCACAAAGAGGCCTTAAAGCATTAAAAATTATAAAGTATATTAAAGTAACTTTATCAGGATGTACTTATTGGCGAAAATGGAGTGTATTTATTCATTGGGAATTCTAACCTATACCGTTCTGAAATTTAACATTTCAGCACAAGTAAAGTTGAAATAATTGAAGAAAACCAGCCGTTCATGGTCAGTCAGATTTAAACGCGGTAAAATCCTCAATAAACTTTTACCAGCATTGATGCACCACAAATGACCATTCACCGCAGTAAAGTCCATGTTTTACCATGGTAAAATCTTGATCAAGAATGGCGCACACGTCCATTAAAGTGAAGCCCAAATAGCACATTTGATCTTATAAATTGGGAGAAACTCATCCCAGAATTACCCTATATTAAAGTTTTAAATCCAGTAGAAAAGAAAATACTTACCTTGACCTTCTGCTCAAGTTCTGCAAGTTCAGAAGTGGAGTCAGGTATTCCTATACCAATGTACTCATACATTTCCAATAGCAGCTTAGTCAGTTTATCCTCTGATGTCTGCATATCATTTGTGAACTCTGCACGCAGTTCTTGGACTTCTGCTAATGTCTCCTCAAATGATTCAGTCAGCAATTCTATTTCATGATTTAATTCTTCAAGGGCCTTGGATAAAATACAAAAGTAAGTAAGAGAAAGAAATAACTATATGCCCCAATGTATATAAAGAATGCTGACTGGAGATTACACTGAAGATGTATTACTCTGATCTCAGATAAATAGATACAAGTTAATTTTTATTCCAGGTTCACTAAACAATTTAAAATAGAGTTGAAGGTTGTTACACTACATCACTAAAAGGTATTTACTTTGAACGCATTCCGGGAGAATGGTTTGCTCCCATCATCAGCATGTTTCCAACTGATTTTGCTGGTTATTGTCTGGGAATGTGTGTGGTTAGTGGTGTTCTCTAAGTGTTGGGTTGATGAACTTCCAAATTCTGCTGAGTGGCGGTAGTTCGAAAAGCATTAGGCGATTCCTGTGTTTGACAATATGTATTTTTTCCCAGATATCCAATTCATTGCTGCTGTTGATTGGTTTTAAGTGTTTTATGTTTGGAGTGATTTCATGGTTTGAAGACCAGAAATGATGCGCTACTGCTGATTTATCTGTCTGTTTTTGGTAAATGCATCGCATATGCTCTTTAAGTCTTATCTCAAGATTTCTTTTAGTTCTTCCTATGTATACCAGGTTACAGTCATTACAAACTATTTGATATATATCAACTGATTTATCATTGGGGATAGGGTCTTTTGTTCTGTTGCATAGTAGTTTCTGTATATTGTGGTTATTCTGTGGAGACAGGGTGGTGATGTATTTCTTGAAAATCCCTTGAAATTTATGATGTGTCCAAGGGTGGTAAGTAAACTTTCTATATGCTTGTGGTTTTTGTTGTCTGAGTAAAGTAGTCATTTGTTGGATGTATTTCTGTCTTTCAAACTTTATCTTATCTATTGTTTTCTTCTGATACCCATTCATGGTGCCTATGTGGACAATGTGTTGGTATTCTTTCTGGTATTCCTCTTTCTCCAATGGTATATGTACTAATCTGTTTGTAATGCTATTTAAAATTGTATGTTTGTGGCTTGTAGGATTGTAGCTATTGTTTTTAATATAATTTTACTGTGTGAGTTGGTTTCCTGTAAATGCCGAACGTTAGTTTGTAACCAGAAAGAATACCAACACTTTATCCACATAGCCACCATGAATAGATACCAGAAAAAAAAAAAACAATAGATAAGAAGATAAAAAGTTTGAAAGACAGAAATACATCCAACAAACTACTACTTACTACTTTACTCAGACAACAAAAACTACAAGCATATAGAAAATTCACTTACCACCCTTGGACACATAAATTTCAAAGGATTTTCAAGAAATATATCACCACCCTGTCTCCATAGAATAACCACACTATACAGAAACTACTATGCAACAGAACAAAAGACCCTATCCCCAACGATAAATCAGTTGGTATATATCAAATAGTTTGTAATGACTAACCTGGTATACATAGGAAGAACCAAAGAAACCTTGAAATAAGACTTAAAGAGCATATGAGATGCATTTACCAAAAACAGATGGATAAATCAGCAGTAGCACATCATTTCTGGTCTTCAAACCATGAAATCACTCCAAACATAAAACTCTTAAAACCAATCAACAGCAGCAATGACTTGGACATCTGGGAAAAAACACATCATTAAACACGGAAATCACCTAATGAATTTCGAACTACCGCCACCCAGCAGCCTTAGGAGGTTCATCAACCCAGCACCAGAGAACACCACTAACCACACACAATCACCAGATAGTAACCGACAAAATCAGTTGGAAACAAGCTGACAATGGGAGCAAATCGTTCTCCCGAAACATGTTCAAAGTAAGAACCTTTTAGTGATGTAGTGTAACAACCTCCAACTCTCTTTATTTTAAGTTATGACACATCACTGGTACTAGCTTCACAATATTCAAAATTAATCATTAAACAATGCTTATCACAATAGTTGAAGATCAGCATTCACAGTCAATATTTTATCAGTTTTTTCTTGCACTGAATACTGTTATACAAGCTACAAGGAGCAAAAGGCTGAAAAGATAAAGGGAAGTCTTCTGTAAATGTCTTTATGGAGATAGAAATCGAAATTATATATGAATATAATGGAATAAAAAGAACGGAGAAAAGAAAAAAGAAAGATATGTGCAACAATCATTCTTTGTGTATTTTTTATTCAACATCCTATTTCTTGTATCTCCAGTACCAAGAATTCATTTGTTCAGCTTGAATTCTGGTTTAACTACTTCTATCTAAGATCAACTGTTTTATACACTTGACCTAAAAGAGGTACAGGGTAAAAATGAAGGTCAATTCCCTATTCTGACAGCTTGTTGAGATGCACAAATCTTTGCTAGAGCACTGAGTAATGAAAATTATATTAGTGTTTTTGCACTATACTATTCATCATTTTTATACTAGAAAGCCATATATAAGGTTTCCAGAAGTATAATATTAATGGTTGTAGGCGCTGGGATAGTGCAGTGGTTTTGTTTCTGGCTCTCGTACTTAGGGTCTGATCAATTCCCTGGTCTGAGGTGGAAATTTTAAGTCGGCCCTATCCACACCTTCACCTCTGACTTGCTCATGTGAAACATGCCCAAAACCCAACATGGTTCAGCATCCGCAGTAAACGCTGTACGTCCAATGACAATTGTTGTTGCATCTTTTTAATTCAGAATAATTCCATTTTATATTCTAATATTTTTCAGCACTTACTCATTAACAGATGGTGCTTATAATAATTCAATCCATGAATGTTACAAATATACTCTTTACTATGTAATACTAGTGTAGGATTATTTGCCAAAAATATTCTCTGAAATTTTTATTTACATCCTTTAGAAAATAATCTAATGTATTACATTCACATGGCTGTCTGTACCTACTTTTTTACGAACTATTCTTACAAAAGAACTATTCTTCTATCTACTTCTTAAATGACATAAATATTGACAGAAATTCTTTTATTACACATTTTGTTGTTGGTACATGGGGAATTAAGAGGTTTAAGCCATTGTCAGATGTTTAAAAAGTGGATAGCTATGTGATGGCTTTGAAATTCCAGTCTTTGTATCATGACGAGAAACATGAATAGCAACTTGGCACTTAACGTAGTATTTGAAAATTCAAACCAATAATAAAGAATATCTTGAAAATGGTTAATGCCACAAAATATTTAACATAACAAGGTCTACAGTTTTTGCACATTAAGATTTTGTCTCTTAGCAGTTTATGAATCACATAAAGTCATTCAGAATGAAGAGAACTTCAGGTTATTTGCAGAAAATTCAAGATAAACATTTTATTTCTTATACAAATTTCTTAAACATAGGGTATTTTAATCAAAATTGTTAAAAGCTATTTTTGAGAAAATAAAAGATAAGAAAAACATTTTAATATAAAGCGTAATTTGGGTGGTGGAGTTTCTTGAAATCTTTATGTCGCATCCTTGGAATATGAACTTAAATATCAAGCTTGGTATCTTTCTGGCATCTGGTTTCTGACACAGTTTTTCTTTTTCTTTTTTTTGGGAGGGGGGCCTTCAAAACACATATATTTCCAGTGATATCTTAATATCAAAATTTAGGGTAGAATGCAATTTTTCCAAACTTATTATAGGTAAGTAGTAAAGAAAATAACATGGCATTAATAAACTGGGCTTGCTTGCTTTCTTATTTTTTTCTGAAGTTCCTGCTAAATGTAGAAGGAATAAGGTAGAAGACGGTAATACCTTCTGAGGCTATTAGAGAATTATAATTATAATGAAGACGTAATCCTATGGTTTAGAAAAGCATTAAGTCAATTTCAGTGAAGATTTTGTGCATCTCTCAAACCAATGTGTTTCACATAAAATAATTGCATGTATTCTTCCAAATATATGCTGCAGAAAATTGTTCTGTACAACAATTCAAAGTGATAGCTTTTTAATTAGAGGCAAATGCATTTAATCATTCTAAACACTTCACCTACTGTAATTTGCAGCTCCTTCAGCGTTTCTGTATTTATTAATCAAGAATATAACTTTACCTTCAGGGATTCTGTTTTAAGATCTTCAATTTCTTCAGATTTGGAATCCAGAATGCTATACAGGCCCTCAAATTGTTTGTGGCATATATTTAATTTATCCTCTGCATCTCTTAGATCTGCTGTCTGAAATAAGTGTTCAATCAGGGATCATTAGTGTAACATCAAGGAGCAGGTAATCATTAAAAAACTAAAAAAACAGTGTAAGAATACTGCTGTTTTTTCCAATACTTCTACTTTTGATAGCAGTTCTAGGTAGAGAATCTGACCAATATGGACAGCAAAAAAACCCAACATAGGAGTATAGAAAAAAATCTGTGTAATATTCACAATACTTTCTCTACTCACTCTTCTATAAACTACTCTAACAAAAGCTTATTATTCTAGCTACTTCTTGTTAATTCAAATAAACTTTCAATTCACATTTTATTGTGCAATACAGTAGATAAAGTGATAATCAGAATTTTAAAGAACGTGCTGCTATGTGACACCTTTGAAATTCCATGGTCATTGCATAACCATGAGAAAAAAAAAACCAGGAGATTCCCAGAACATTATGAGTAAGTTTCAAACTAATAACAAGCAATATCTTGGAAATAATTAACTACACCTTAAAATTTTATTTGATATAATTATGTACTTTAATGTGAGCCAATTATGGTTCTGTTTTCAAGGAGTAGCTGTTTAAGCAGAGATGACTGCAGTTGCTTAACGCTTCTGTAATGATGAACTAAAATTTTCGGTCTCTGCTCAAAACTACATCGGCAGCCTGATTAACAGTCAGTAACCTGCTCCACCAAATACCAACCGCGCTCACCAGGTTGCGTCCTCTCTGCCAGCATAGATAGCGCTTATGCAGTGTCAACGTCATCACCACCTGGCCTTTCCGGTGTCCCTCGAGCGATACGCTCTAACATAGAAGACAGTGTGTTACACACTTAGTTCTCGATGACCAATGAAGAACTTTCTTGAGCTTCTTGTCTGTGAACGGCCGTCTCCACACTTTTCGGCCTTGTCTAAATTTACACATATATTTTTCGGAGTAAGTAAACTTCTAAATTCTTTCTAGTGCATGGAGCAGCAATTAAAATCTTATCAAAGAGAGTTCGTATTGGAATATCACATGTTAAATTCTATTTAAAATGGCAAATCTTTGTGCGAGCACAAAGCAAAAATGCTATGTATTTCAATTGTAATTTATTAATGTTCCTAGACTTGAATGTGAATATATTCAGTGCTTTGGCGGCTGCAAGAATTATTAATTTCATTTATAGTTGTATTAAATCCTTACTTTGTTTTCCTTTAACTTTATTTGTAGTACAAAGATCATTACTCTGGAGGAATGCTTTATTTCAATGCATTCTAGACTGGGCCCGGCATTTTACTTTTTAGTTAACTTTTTTTATTAAAAATTTGTGGCATTCTACGCATTGACTATATTTAAATCGACTTTGCAAGAATGTTACAAATGAGACCTACACTCAGAAGATTCAGAACATACATTTTATTTGTTAAGGTAGTTTGTGGTGGGTAGATTTGTTGAAAGATGCTTAGCCTTTTGTTTCTGAGTCTCTCACTTTTACTCACTCACGCATGCACATGTGCACCTTTTTCTAAAAATGCTTTTTCTTTTATTCATTTATTCAGAGTGTCTCAAAACATGTATTTCCAGTGAAATCCCACTATTGAAATTTTGAGTGGAATGCAATACTTCCTCTACTTATTATAGGTAAGTAGTAAAGAAAGTAAAAATTTGTTACTAAAGTGAATCAGTATATCAGACTAATTTTATACAATATATGGACATAAACACGCAAAGACTTTGCAACACTGTATTCCTTATATAACCATGAAATAGGTGCATAACCAGGTGTATGGAAGAGGAAGTGAGATAACTCAGCTTGTCTCCTCATTTAATACCATACATGCTACCTGTCACTGACGGCCAAAATCCTGAAACAGCTATAGTTTATTTAGCTTAGTTTGTCTTTTCAAAAAAATCTGTTACATTCACATGATTTTCCCTACTCTTGTACAAACCATTTTTACAAACACTTTTTCTCCATCTACTTCATGTTAATCGATATAAAAATTAGCAGAAACTATTGTATTGCTAATTTTCTTGTGGGTGCAAGGGGGGCTTTAAGCAATAGTCAAATCTTTTAAGAGCTGGTTGCTATGTGGAGCATTCCATTCTCTTTGCATGTCCAGGATATATATAAAAATTAATAACGAATTCCCATTTGAGAAAAAGTATAAGCATTGGAAAATTCAAACAAATAACAAGGAATATCTCGGAAATGGTTCACTCCACAAAAAAGATGTATATGACAAAAACTGTGTGTTTTAACGAGATCTACAGTTTTTGTGTTGTAAAACTTTGTCTATCTCTTACGGTTTACCAGTTATGCAAAATTCACTCAGAATGAAGATGACTTTTGGGGACATTCCCAGAAAATTCAAGATATACATTTCATTTGCCATTAAAGTATCTTAAACATGTGATATTTTAATAAAAATCGTTACAGCCATTTTTGAGAAAATCAAAATTTTCGAAAAATGTTCCATGTAAAGGGTAGTCTGGGGTAGGGGGATTTTCTTGAAAATCTTCATGTCACATCTTTGAAAGTTTGGTATTTATCCAACTTTTCATTTTTAAGTTTTACTGTTCACAGACACACATCCACACAGACATTTGTTTCTAAAAATGCTTTTTTTTTTTTTTTTAATTCAGGAGACCTCAAAACGTATTTCCGGTGAAATCTCAATATCAAATTTTTGGGTGGAATGCAATACTTCCCCTACCTACTATACGTAGTAGGGAAAGTAAAAAGCAGTGAATATGAATTCTTGTTCCTTAAGGTTTATTGGTATTTATTTTGAGTGTGTCTTTTTATTATGCTGTGTAAGTAAGTGTATACAAACATGCTTAATTGTTTTTTTCTTGTATAAGAATGCAATAGCAAAGGATGGTATTATTCTCCAAATACAGAATGACTAGTCCAATAGAAAGGTAGGTCAACGGTTGACAGGTAGCTGAGGTGTGAACAAGAGCCTATTCGCTCTACATCAAAGCAGTGATGAGCGAGGTGTAGTAAACTGATTCATAACAATTTATGCTTACCTTATCTTCGTAGTTCTTCTCTAGGTCTCCTAATTCCTTAACTACTAAGTTATGGGTTTCTTCTAATTGTTCGTAGTCTTCTTTGGCATCTTTTATAACTTCCTTCAAATCCTGAAACATAACACAAATAAATAAAATTATGTTTGTTGCAAATATAACTTATTCAAAGATAACTGAAAATTCAAAATGTTGCTGTATTATAAAAGCTCTTGAGAACTGTACAAATTGTGCTACAGTTTTATTGAAATGGACAGAAAGATTAATAAAGGCTGGTTCACAATAAACCGAAAATGGAAAGTAAAACAAAACACAACAGGAATCAAAGCAGCATACAAGATTTTGGCTCACTGTAGCCTGATGAGAACAGGAATGCATAGCAATAACTAAGTGGAAAGTAGATTTCCGGCACTGCTATTTGATTTGTTTCTAACTGCCAATGACATTTTTTCACCTGCTTCCAATTCAGCCAACATAATGAGAATTGGCTCAATGTCAAAATTCAATTTTTCTAAATACAGATCCATTACTATTTCCGATTCCTGTAATTATACATAGCTTTCATAGTACATTAAAGCTGTTTGCTGTTCCTTGTTAATTTTTACCAGTTTTTGCTGTTCTTTATAGCTTTTGAGACAATAGCAAGTTTTCAGTTAACACTTTCACTGGAAGAACCAAAATGCAATTGTTCTGTGGGTCAAGATCTGAGGTTGGGATGCACATATGCTGGAATTTATTCCAGCTTGTGACTAAACAGAGTTCCAGGGCTATTTTATGTCACAGCCACCTTGAGTAATCTCTACAATGAAGAGTCCAATATGCACAACATGGATCTAATTTGCCATGCCCAGAATGGGAATAGGAAAGTTAAAAGTCGGCCAAGCCTTCTTTCCTGTTACGACAGTTTCTTGTTAATTGTGAACGCTCGCATTACAATACATGTATTTTAACTTTGTTTTCATTCTGGTTCCCATTCTTGGTTATCCCGAACCACCCTTCCATCCCAATTTATTTTCTGCTGAGACATGATGGTATATGTATATGTTGGATACTTGTGCCCTATTCTCAGATCTGTAGCTCAGCGATGGACATCACTAGCCAGGATTTCGAATCCTTGCTTCGTTATAATCAAGTCTGTGGTAAACGATGGGGTGGACCCATGTAAAATAAACAGTGACTGACTGACACTAACTTTGTTACCACTGTAGCCGAACACATGCTTACAATTTATTTTAAAAAGGCAAACAAATTCTTTGTGTTTTTTTTTGTTTTTTTTTTTAATTTTAGGAAATGCTAATATCAAACTTAAAGAAATTAATCCTTGCAAGTCAATTTTTTATCCAACTTCCAACAACGCATAGGTATACATAATGCCATATAGCAGCACTGGGCAGTGAAGGTTTAAATTAACTCACACTGTAGTATGGCGCATTATCCATTAACGATGACAGTATTTAGGCATAATTTGGGGAGAACCTTTTCAAATCAGATTTCAAAACATTACCATTCATTTTTTCGTGATAGTCTCCAGTTGTTTTGGAAACAAACACAAGCTCCCCATTCTTAACAAAACCATCTTCACTTCCTATGTGCAGCACTATCAGGTGCATATCCTTCCCCATATGATCTTTAAGGCCTGCACTTAAACCCGACTGAAATGTTTGCTGCTTTGGTTTTATGGTGGTATAAGTCCATGCTTTTCCTATTGTGTCCGTCATGAGCCCACCTTCCGTGCTTTTCAAAGTTCTTTTATTTTACGGAGAAAATCTCTCTGCCATAAAATAATGCCATCTCTGTCCACTATAATGCTCTTTCTTTGTTTGCACACAAACTGAAAACCAGTTACTAGCAGCAGTTTGTGGAAGGAAGATTGTATTAAATCTGGAAGGTCAGGATCGGAGTTAACCACAACAGCACTATTTTTAAGGTGGGGGGCTCCTATTAGCAAAGAAGTGAACCTTATGGTGGATTGCTGACCTCACAAAAAACATCCAAAACTTGCCTGGAGCACAGCTTCTTCTTGCCAAGGCTTCTAACCTTACCACTGGTGGACTTCTCTTTACACAGAATGTAAATGCTTGTAGCTGACACATCGCTAAACTTGGATGTTCATTTCACCACTTCATGTATATAAAGTTCTGGATACTTTTCACAAAACTTGTTAAACACATTCAGTATTATTGTCTTTTTGGCACTTCGTAGCAGTTTTCCACAATCATGCTTCGTAACATTATCTATCAAAACTGTTGTTTTTTTTTGCACTATTTCCTCCTAGCAACCCAGTTGCGCGCACCGTATGAATTATTTCTGTTAGAAATTTAATGAACTGCACGTTTTTATAATTTAACTATGGCTGGTGCTCAATATTTTGTGCTTTACGAAAAACGAAGTGAGCTTTCAGAACACAGTTCTGATATTTTCTACGGAACTATTTAAAGTGCAGAAGAGTCGCATGGTTTTATTTATGTCTACTTCGTTCTCCTGTTGGACATAGTTTAGAACATTTTATTCTATTATAAAGTGTGCTTGCAAGTGAGAGACTAACTTCATGGGATCTCAGCGGGAATACAATAGCACTGCAAGACTCCTATTGGAGATTGCTCACATGCTTATCATTCACCCTTTCATTTGGAAGCCGCTGTAGTTTTCTTTTACGGGAAGTTTCTATCAGCACTCAATAAGGATCTGTGCTTGAAAACATGTGTCTTTAAATATGTCATGCAACATTTTTTTCAATGTATTCTAAGATGTGATGTTAATACAATTAGTTCAAAACCCCTAAACAAGATCCTAAAACTGATCTGAATTTCTGTGTCCTCTTCTCCAACACTTTCAGATTATTAGCTCAGTAAATATATAGAATGCATACCTCAATTTCAGAGTGCTGCTTCTTTAACGTTTCCGTTTTTTCAAACAACCTTTGTGTAAGTTCTCTGACGACACTTCTATCTGAAGGAGTAACCTCTGCTGCAGAAGCCTGAGGAAAAGGTCATACAGTTATTAAAAGAACTGCAATTGATTGCCCTATTTTCAACTAACATTCAAATATACACATTTTTGTGAACTGATATTCAAGCATTTCTGCTTAAGTTTAACATGAAAGAACATAGTTATGGATATTAGTGTATACTTGCCAACTTCCTGAAATTGAAACCCATAAAACTTTCCTTAGTCCAGCAAAGCATAATAATTGTGTGATGACATGAAATTTAAAAAAATAAAATGTTCATTCAGTGCAGTAAATGTACAAAAATATGTAAAATGAATGGGAACTCCATTTTACAATAATCCTTGAAGACCTGGTAGTATTTTTCTTTCTGTCAGATAAGCTGAAATTCTTCCTGGTACCACAATAAATATGTATAAATTCCAGAAGATTGCAGGAGCAGGAAATGTTTCAGCCAAATACATCCGAGACCAGAGAGAAGGAATGCAGATCGGAAGGAAGTCCAAAGAGCAATTGGAAATCAGAGAAGGATGGATATGATACGTGGGGCTGGCAGGAAGAAGATGGTTGTGTCAGAGAGAGGATTGGGAGACGATGTAGTGACATCAGATCAGAGTGACGTAAGGGCAACAGCTGGCAAAGTTAGGAAAGTGACATCATCGAGGAGGGAGGAAGTTCAATCAGCACGTGATATGGTTGCGGGCAGGACAGAGGCGAGGTTTCAGAGTGGCAAATCGGTGGAAGAAGAAAGCATTGTGTTGACACCCAATGGGAGTTTACAGGTTTTGGACAGAAACAAAGCGGGACCGTCGAGGGAGCCAACAGGAATAGATTTATGGAGTAGGAAAGCGTGCCATACGTATAGAAATAGAGCAGGCTCTGTGAGAAGTATGGGAATACAGAAGCAGTAATAATGGGGGAGTTAATAGAACAAGGAGGGAGAGTGACTATAGAATGAATAGAAGGGAGCAAATTAGACAAAGTAAAGACAAGTGTATTGATAAGCAAGTGATAGATTTATATGAAATCGTGAAGTGAATGATTTAGATATAAAGGATGGTAAACACGGAGAAAGCTAGGAGGGAGAGGTACATTTCTTAATATGAACGACCAAGTGTTGTTATGGCCGATCAGCACGGGGTACACAATAAGTATTCTCTAAATTTGCATCTAATAGTACCCATACCCCGCTGATAGTGGAGATTCAAAGACGATCAGAGGAAGTAAGGGAAGGAGATGGGAATAGGAGAAGAACACTAAGCAGTATAGTGACTTTAAATGAGAAACTGTTAGCGATATGAAGCTAACTCAACACACATGTTTTGTAAATGTGGTAGCTTGGGTATGATCGGCAATAGGAGGCAGGCTCGATGCTGATCATGCCTAAATGTATTGTATTAGCTCAACACTCAATAAAGATACCATCATATCATGTATTAAGTCAAAGGTCACCACTTCTTAGGCTACACACAGATTTCTAGTCGCTATTGCATGCTTCAGAACATGAACTATAAACAAACACTTTCACACAAAATGGGAAACATATCCCACAGCCTTAGAATGTGAACAAGGTAAACAATTTACATGAAGGAGTTGACTTAACCATTACTGAACTTTTGTGCTCATTTAATGCTTGTTACTAGAGGTCACTACACCCCTGCTGTTGAAACGTTACACTTGACAGCTAGCAATTAAGTTGGTACACTCGCAAAAAACAGATGAAAAGCTTTAACCATTAGATTTCCTAAACAATCACAAGGGAGTACTTCGGGTGATCTATGGCAAAGCCGCAGTGGAACTGGAAGCAACTCTGTTGCCGAATGTAACTATTTATAACCACGTGTTTCAGTTTGTGAATCTCTAGCACTGCGTCAAGTTGTTCTTTGCAAGCTAATATTGTTCATTGTTATTTATATTTGTGGTTATTGTTGGTGTCTGTTTATACATATATACTTATCTTTTTTATACATATTTCATTCATGTTATTTATACAAGATTTGAAGTGTAACAATGTCTCAAAAATGACGCCGATCACCGAGTGATAATTCACAAAATGAAAATCCTTTGAGTCGAGATGTGCCACTTAATAGCCAGGCATTGGAAATGTTAAGGAGGATCCGGGAATTCTTTGAACACGTGGAGTACGTGAAGGTTCATGGGCATCCCTGTAGTATTCCGGCTGATGAAGCCGTATAACGAACTGCAGCAGCTCTTAAACTAATCACGAGAACTGTTATTTACAAGGGAGTGAAACTCCAAGAGAAAGAGGGCAAAATTCTTAAACAATCTGGAACATAGCGTGAGTGAAAATAACTTTGTTATCACAGCTTATAATTTGTTTTATTTCTCATTCTAGCAGGCATTTTGCATTATTTTATTTCTATAATGTCAAAAGTGCTAATTTATTCTACATAAGTTGCAATGTTTATGCTGAGTTAGTTGTTTACTAACCACTATGGCAACATCGCAACCACAATATAGCCAACATTACGCGAAGCCACACGAACTGTCACGTGCAAAGATTCAACAGCATGGGTACAGCGGTGCAATCAAATTTTAAATCTGCACCCTCTGCATTTTGTTGCAGTCCAGTGAAGTTGGACCATGATCGTCATGCAGGTTAGACATAACACTGTATACCAATTAGCACGGTGCAGTCTGTAATGTTATGTTACAATCTAATGCAATAGAATTTAATTCTTTGTTATGTCTGTGGTGAAAATGTGTATCACTTTGAATCTGCCTACAAAGCCGTAAAAATGCTTCCTTTGCAATAAAGTTGCAGAAAGACCTCCACCCCCTTACATTTTACAGGCAAACCATAAAAGTTGGCAAGTATATAATTGTAATAAATAACTGTGATTTAAACTTATCAAGCACAGGCTACATGCTGTACATTCTTACCATTTGAGCAATTTTGAGTTTTTCTGTTGCATCAGCAAGCTGGAATTGCAACTTAGAGTTTTGCTGAATCAATTCTTCACTTTGTAGTCTCCGAGTTTCTAGCAGTTCCTTTACTGTGTTCAGTTCCATTGTGAGAGTCTCAACTTGGTTCTCTAAATGTTCTTGTTCCTAAAACATAACATTTAGTTTACAGAACTTTGAGTAGTTCATTTGAAATTCAGCAACAGTTTTAGCTTCTCCAGATTGAAAATTTACAAATAAAGCAGAAGAAAAAGACTGAACGACACATTTTGCTTTCCTCCTCCTTTCTCTCTTCAAATGTTCCAGTGGCAAAGTAATGCTACATGACCTAAGCTTCAATTTAATCAGCTTCCTGTATGTGCTCCACTTCAAGCTAAAATGTTGACATAAGCAGTCAAAGCTATTCCCTGTAGACATGGTTATCATTACAGCTGATGTTAATGCCTCCAATAAAAAACAAATAAATTAAGAGATTCAGAAAGCAAAATGAAAGAAACAAGGGGGGCATTTAAGAATTTTGCTTATCACCTTCAGCATTTAAAAATTTCAAGCATCATAAAAATGTTGTGCCACCTGAGAATAATTTCCCAATTAAGAGATACTATACTCAAGGACAACAGAAGCAATACCAACCAAAAATAAATCCAGCATTTATCAAATAAAATGCAAAGTGTAAAACCATTTATATTCTTAAAGTTTTGTCAAAATAAGACACTTATTACCAATTCTAAAAAGTAACTTCATTTTTATCCATCATCAGATGAAGTTTTCACACAGAACATGGGTTGTGTCAGCATCGGTCAACTGGAAGCTCTGACATCAGAGAACATATCACTCTTGCTTCTGGCGCAAAAAGAATTCATCAAAAAGTGTACAGCAGCTGAGGCAAGGGGAATGCATGGAAGCTATAGTAACTAGCTATTTTTTCTTTCTTTCTTTCTTTTTAAGCTTGTTAATGTTGCTCCACCTATTGGTGTACTACTTCCAGATTGTGATATTCCATAACTCAGAACACATGCTCAGATACTTTTAAGCAGTGGCAAACCCAAAATGTAGTTATATGTGCAAATTGGTAATTAAATAACTGGTATTACACATTCACACACCAGACTGAGTGTACTGAAAAATCTTAGTTTCACAAAAATTTCTTAAGCTCAACCAGGATTTGAACCCCTCGTACAACAGGCAGGTATTTTACAAACTGCTACATGGGGTCAATCTAATGAGCTTTTGTAAAGAAAAATAAACAAATTTTCAAAGGTTCTGCAGATGATGTACTTGGAAAAATGTAAACATACAAGATTGAATATTTCGAAAACAGTTAATGCTATTTAAAAAATTATTTGCAATAAATTCCCTCTCTTATGGTTTCTTAGTTATATAAAATCACACAATATTCAATCAGAATGAGGAGGACTTTGCCAATATTTGCACAAAAAATTAAGGATATAATTTTAATACTTCGCAACCGTATCTCAAATATGCAACATTTTAAACAAAACCATTAGACCACCCCCCCATTTTTTTTTTTTAGAAAATGAAATTTAACTACAATTTTCTAGTTGTAAAGGGCAGTTTGGACTGCAAGAATTTTCTTGAAAATCTTCATGTTATATCCTTGGAAAATGCTGGACTTAAACAACAAAATTTGACATTTTCCGACTTTTCCTTTTTGTGTTAAATTCTCTCTCTCTCTCCTGTGTGCATGCATGCACACTTTTGGGGGGGGGTAGGTATTCAGAGAACCCAAAAATGCTTATTTCTAGTGAAAGCTCAACACTGAACTTTTGGTTTCTTCTACTGTAAGTGGTAAAGAAAGTAAAAATGTAAAGTTAATTAAAAGGCACAATATGCTTCAAAATGCAGTGGAATCTCATTAGTACGTTCCTCATTAACTCATTTTCCTGTGTATTACGTTGAATTATAAACAGTTCGGCACCAAATGTAATAAATAACACTTGTTTAGTACATTTTCTCGCTCCCGCTTACTATTCGAAATTTAACGTCCTCATTCGCTACTTTGGCCAATCCTTGGTCAGTCCAGTCAGGGTGGAGACCAGCAGCCAATGACATGCATGTACATACATATTTTGTGACACGATTTGTATGGACAGGATAGAGAATGCTTTAGCTTGGCGTTGGCTTGACATGGTAAACGCCAATAGTTTCTGTTGAACATTGACCAAACATACATACACTGTATTTTAACTTTCAGTTTGCAATGAAGAAAAAGAAAGTGTGGCAAGTAACCAACAGTGAAAAACTGAAAATCCTTGAAGACATAGATCGCAATCCAAATATGAAACATGAGATATAGCACAGAAGCTAAACATCCCTCCGTCAACCTTAAACACAATTATTAGCAAACAAACTGATTGAAACTGCTTTTGAAGAAGGGAAAAATGCTAAAAGAAAACGTAATCGCCCTGGCCAGATTCCAGAATTAAAAAAGATGTTCTACTGAAGTGGTTTACACAAGCAAGAGCTTCAAATGTGCCAATAGACAGTATCATGGTTCGAACTCAGGCAACACATTTAGCACAGAAGACGGGACTGGATGATTTCAAAGTATCCAATGGCTGGATTGAAAGATTCTAGAATTAACATGGCTTAGCTACAGATGTGTGCAAGGTGAGGCTGCTGCATGTTACACTATGTGAAAATATAGAAATGTGGAAAAATACAATGCTCCCATTAATTTTGATAGACTATAGACTTTACGATGTTTATAATGCAGATAAAACAGGACTATTTTCCATCTTTTGCCAAACATAAACCTGGATTTTAGGGAACTAAGTGTCATGAACAGGAAACCTAACAAGGAGGGCTACAGTTTTGTTGTGCTGTAACGAAAATGGAACAGAGAAATTGGTATCCTGGTTATTGGAAACGCATGCAGTTTGTGATGCTTCAAGAATGTGTGATATTTTCCATGTAAGTACACTTACAACACAAAAGCCTGGATAACTTCTGCAGTATTTGAAAATTTCTTACTAACATGAGAAGCAAGACTGGGCATAAGCAAGAAAATTGCACTCTTCATTGATCAGTGAGCTGTTCATTCACCAACTGCTTAAAATTTAAGAAACAAAGATCATTTTCCTTCCTGCAAACTGCACAAGTAAGCTGCAATCTTTAGATTAAATTAATTAAATTGAGTTTTATGTATGGACGCTCTTTCACTACTACGGTCCTTAGCGTCCCATTCTATATTGGGCATGAAAGGCTGGTAATTTTGCTCAGAGGCCTCTTTATCAGGCTTGAGGTTCTTTTATGTTCTCGTAAATCTATGACATGGAACCACCGGCTGTACTTTCCTTCTGAAGAAAACCATGCTAAGGATTTTTACACCCGAAACAATCCATCACCCTCTGCCGGGTTTGAACCTGCGACCTCGGGAACTAGAGGCAAGCATGGTAACCATTACACCACGGAGGACAACTGGGGTGAACAATTCTTTCCTTTTAGATGTTTCGTTGTTTCATTAGAATTCATTTATCCCCAGTGGAAAGCCATAATAGAAATTATTTTGTGCAACACTGAAATATTGCTATTCAAACTGGCTACATCAGTCTTGAAGTTAAATTCATTTATTGTCCTACGAACTTGTATTCATTGAATTTGCCCAAGATAACTTTGTGACTTCCTAAGCCTTTCCTTGTGAAAAGTGGAAGGTTTTGGCTATTTGTTTTTCAGCTCTACACTTCCTACAGATACCTAGTTGCTTATTCTGCTTAATTTTGAATTACTTTTAAATTTACGGCCTGTGCTAATTGAGCTTCAATTTTTATAAACTAGTAAACATTGCTACCCATTTCACGAGTCTGTAAGTGCAAAACTTTAGGTCAGCTTACTCATCATGGGAGATTTGCAGGCATTTTTCCCAGTACTGTTTTAAATGAGGCAAGTGTTAAAACTTTCCTGAAATATTACCAATAAGGAAGTCAAGAAGATAACTTAATACCCCTGAACACTTATAAATAGAAAATTAACTGAACCAGAAAAACTGTGCACCATTTTGACATTCTCTACTATTAAATGTATTGCTGCACTTTTTAATTTATATTTCTTAGAAGCTCAAACTTACCTCCCATGAGTTATCAGATTCTCTTCTTCTTTTTTTACTCATTTTATGTATATATTGTTCCATTTTGTTACACCTCCACTGTTCCATTTCGAGGTAATGCAACTCTGTATCCTCAAGACGGCTCCTAAAACAGCAAGGGGAAGAAAAATAGATAGCACATAAACACTCAAGAATGGGTAAGAAGTTAACATTCACTTAAATATGATTATCTGTTACTCTTGGCATAAACATACATCACTTGCCACTGCAAAACCTGATGAAGCGTGCAGCAGCTGAACAGTCTTGTGACTAAATAATGCAGTGAGCTTGGCAAGGTAAGTTCCTGATTACATTTTTTATGTACTTTACACACAAGTTTCTAGTGATTTACGTGAGATAGAAAATCGGTTTTGTATGCGGACATAAAAGGTGAATTTCCTACCATTTAAATATAAAAACCATTGTGTACTTGCTAACTTCCTGAAATTGAAACCTTTAAAACTTCCCCACATCCAGCAAAGTGTAATCATTTTGCAATGACATGAAATTTAGAATGTGTAACATGTTCAGTGCAGTAAGCATACAAAAATTACCTTGAAACCAAAGCTTGTATGTAATGTTTTTTCCTTTGTGCTTCCCAGGTATGTATTAAATAAAGCAGGTTGAAAAGGGCACCTTTGTCTTAATACTATGCTGATTCAAATATAAACAGTAATTTGTTTATACGTTTATTAATTAAACATATACACAAATGAGACCTTTTCTATTTCACTACATAGCTTCCTTCATGCTCTACACACTTTTGCCAACAATTCGGAAGCTTGAATATTCCTTGTTCAAAAAAGTTGGGGGACGTGTCATCAACCATTTGCGCACATGCTTCTCAACGTCTTCATTGGTTTCAAAACATTGCCCTCCAAGCGATTCCTTCATGGTGCAAACAAAAAGTAGTCCAGGGAGGACAGGTCTGGACTATGGGGATGGTGTTCAAGAATTTCCCAGTGCAAGTCCTCCAATGTATCTCTTGTCAAATTCGCAGTGTGAAGCCTAGTGTTGTCTTGGAGAAGGATGACATCTCTGATGGGTATACAATGTCTTTTGCTCTGATAGGCGGCTTTTACTGACTCTCCCAATGCTGACACCCACTTCTGAAGCAATTTCTTCAACAGTGCAGCAGCTATCACCTTCAATAAGCTCTCGAACGGCACGGATGTTGTCATCAGTGAGACTTGACCTTGGACGTCGAGCATGACCTTTTTCTCTACAGTTTCACCACCACTCCTAAATTCGCTGGCCCAAGTAAACACACTATTCTGGGAACAGTGTAGTGTCCCCAAACTGTGCCTTCAAATGAGTGAAAATCTCTGAGGGTTTGACCTCTTTATTGGTTAAGAACTTTATAATAATGTGTTGCGCAATTGAGGAAGGAACCTCTTGTTCACTCATGCCTGTACTGAAGCTGAAACTTAGCGAAGTAGCTAACCAAGCTGGTTCCCCCTGCCTAACACACTGACCTTCAACCCCCCCACTCCACCATCCTGCTTGGAACTGCCTGCGCAATTACCGTTTATGTTTGAATTGGCCTCGTATTAAGGATAAAACGTGTTCACTAATATTTGGACAAGTGTAGTTCGTTAAGGCACTACCATTCACAAAACTAAGCTATTATTCTGAAGGTGGTGTTTGCAGATATCCTATATTATAGCATAGAGGGATATTTTTAAGGTTGCAGCAGTGGATGCAGAGCCTTATAGGCTTTCTGCTGCAACTCTGCTGCTCTTTTCAGAAAATCTATATTGAAACTCCGTTGCTGTTGATATCAATTAAGAAGCTGATTCCAATGTCTTATTAGACATCAGCAACCTGATATAGGTTCTTTTCTTTTTCACAAGATTGAAAACACATTCAACATCGCCAAAGTGATGCTATTCAATCATATTTTAACATTCCATCTGATCCACAACACAAACTAATCTTGCCAATTTCTTGTCTTTCCAATGAGCGGGAAGGCCCAGGCAGTAGTGTCTGAAACTTGCATTCAGAAGGCCTCAAATTTGATTATTCCAGTTGGACTGGCTACCCTGACTTTGGAGTTTTTTCTGTTTCTTCCAGGTGTTTGATATGATGGTATGGGCATATGTGTGGAAGGAGAGAACTGTACCCAGCACGGAACCTTCTGTCCAAACATATCTGTCCGTTCTCCTGGATAGGGGGAGCATCGAAAGGGTGTCCAAGGATGCTCCATCTGGAAACAATATGAACCCTGCTGCACTGTGCCACCCTTGTGATCTCTCTCTTTTACTCTTGATTTTAAAATAGAAGGGAATTCAATTTTATAAAAACACTTAGACGTGGTAGTACTGCTTCTTTGTCACACATGCTGTAATTCCTCCTGATATCACAGACAAACACAAATTAAATGGTATCAAAGAACACCACTTCCTATGCTATTCAGATTTCTAGTCCATATTTTACACTCCATGCCATACTGCACACAAAAACTGTCACAAAAAGTGGGAAACTTATATCCTGCAGCCATAGAATGTAAATAAGATTCGTTTACATGAGGCAGTTGACTTTACAGTTCCTGTCATCCTTATTGAATGTTTGCATCTGTTTACTGCTCATCTGTTACTGCTGGTCACTAGTGGTGCAATCAAATTTTAAATCTCACAAAAGCAAAGTATGCATGCTATGCATTTTGTTGCACCTTAGTGAAGGGAGACCATGATTGTGATGAAGGATACACAAACAGGTAAGCTCTGGCCTATCACAGCACTGTATACCAATTAGCTCAGTACGTTCACAGTGTATTCTTAAGTTTTAAAGCCTTTACATCAAATCTAAAAAAACATTATAACTGGTTTTTCTTTTTTTAATGTGTACTTAAGCTTTTCTACACATCTTACTCATAGTTTACACGTCACTTAGAAAATCTTTTATGCATTATTGCACAATCCTTAGTGCAGTACAGTAACAAGCACCAACAAGTTCACTGCTTATAAACATGGCAGAACTGTATTGCTCTTAGTGAATACTAATTCTTCTCTTGCTGACAATCAGGGCCATAAGTGTATGTATCACAGGCATTTCTCTTCCTATCTGGTTAAAAACACAATCCTGTTTCAAAATCCTTCAATATAAACAACATTTTCATGGGATAAAAGATTTGGATCTATTTATTCATTTCTTATACATGAGCATAACAGAGCTTTAGAATGGAACTCAATTATAAGATGAATATATATGTTGACAATTGATAGAAAATTTCCATTATTGTTTAACATCTATAGTGCAAGATGCAAATGCAAGCTCCACTGCCATACTTATATGGATAATTTCTAATTTTTTACCTACAAGAAAGTGAGACACAGAGAGAGAAAACAAATTATGTCGCAATGAGTCCATCTTTTAAAATTTTTTTTTTTCTCCACTTACGTCTATTATTAAGACTAGCTTCTAGCAACATCTTCCCCATTGTCAGTTTTGCAGTCAACTGGCATTCCCATGGATGGTTTGATCCTGCTTGGCATTGTACTGCCATCTGTTCTTCCAGTTAGTCAGATGACATCAATGGTGGAAATTTCAATAACCTTTTCTTGATTTTTTTTTATGATACCGATGTTTTCTCAACTACTTAGTTCTAATTCCAGAAATTAGTCTTAATAAATAGATGCAAGTGGAGAAAAAAGTATAAAAAGTTGTTAAATCATTCCAATATAAGTATTACGTCTTTCCACTGTATATAACACTTGTTTATTTACATAACGAAAACAACGTTAGGGCGTAACAAAGTACCAATGCTTATATGTATTGGCAATCAGTTAAATCAAGCCTTTCTTCATAAAGCTTTTAATTTATAATTTTCACAACTTACACAGAATTTTAATTAATTTTGTTCTGCCTCCTAAAGAATGAACAAAAATAAGAGTTGAAAAATATTACAAGATGGTGCATATTTATGTGGAATTACAATATGCAACATCTAGAGCAAAGTACGGGATAGCATTATTAGCAGGACATATTAATGAAATTTTACTGCATAAATGCTTAAATGTATAAGATGCACTGCCGAATACTTTAACATGTTTTTAGTATTTTCCTCTTACCGGTACATCTTCTCTGTTTCCTCCAGTAGTTTATCATATCTATCCGCCACATCCTCCCTTATTC
The DNA here is from genome assembly GCA_030765065.1 of Deroplatys truncata. Classification (NCBI taxonomy): domain Eukaryota; kingdom Metazoa; phylum Arthropoda; class Insecta; order Mantodea; family Mantidae; genus Deroplatys; species Deroplatys truncata. The sequence continues at coordinate 36,452,715 of CM060989.1, forward strand.
TTCTTTCCAAAGTTACTTTCTCTTTTTGTTCTGCATCTAATTGCAGTTTTAACCTTGATACTTCATTTACCAGGTCCTGCACAACAAACGGTGAACAATAATATAAGCTACATCAAAAATAGTAAACTTGTAGACAGGTAGCATGCATAGCTTATATTGTCATCAAACATAAGTTTTCATTCTCTTCCAGATGCATTTATTCAATGATTATCATAGGATTTCACTGGTAATACATGTTTTGAGGCCCCTGAATCCAAATAAACCATTGTTTAAAAAAAGGTCTGTGTGTGAACAGCATAACTCAAAAACGAAAAGGATAAACAACAAACTTGGTATTTAGGTTCAGTACCTTCCAAAGAAGCGACACAAAGATTTTCAAGAAAATCCTCCCACCCCAAACTACTCTACACATGGAAGATTTTTTTCAAAATTTTTGATTTTCTAAAAAATGGCTAACAATTTTGATTAAAATACCATATATTAAAAAATTTACATGAGAAATAAAACATATATCTTGAATTTTCTGGGAATAGCCTATGAAATGCTCCTCAATCTTAAGAAATTCTTGTATAACTGGTAACTGTTAAGCGATAGAACGAAAACACACTACACAAAAAATGTAGATCTCTTTAAAACATATAATTTATCATAACCTTTTTATGGCATAAGCCATTTCTGAGATATGTTATAATGATTTGAATTGTTCATTACTTGGGCACTCTTTTAAAGACCTATCAACATTCAGTTGTTTCTCGTGATTGCAGGGAAACAGTATGGAATTTTAAGGCTAACATATAGCATCAAGTTCTTAAACATTTGACTATTGCGGTTCTCTTTGTATCTATAACGAAATGGGCAATGTAGCTATTTCCACAAAGGTTTATCTCGATTAAAATGAAGTAGATTAGTTTGTATACCCACTAATAAACGATAGAGGGCAGAGAAAATCACGTAAATACATCACATCAGGTTTTTACAACTGTAACCTGTCTTCTATTCGTCAGATAGGACTTCAACCATTTGTGTGTTACCCCCTTATACCATAGGCTTCTAGATATTATGATCTACCAGATCGAATGCTTTGCTTAAAATCTATGAAAATGCCTATTGTAGATCTGTTATTTTCAAACCCTTCTAAAGTCTCCTTTAAAAATGAATACCTGTACTAAACATCTCTAAGCACATATTTTTTGGGGAATGGGGATATTCTGTTATACATGGTTAACTTTAGGATTTTTTAAAATTAGAATTATAATGCAATAGGCCTATAATTGTCTATATTAACAAGCATAATTTTTCTTGAACACTGAGACAACTTTAGCTAATTTTAGATTACAGTGGAATCTCGTTAGCACGTTCCTCATTAACAAGTTTTCCCGTGTATTACGTTGAATTATAAAAGTCCCGGTACCAAATCACCAAATATAATAAATAATGTTTGCTTAGTGCGTTTTCCCGGTCCCGCTTACTACGTTTGAAGTTTGACGTCCTCATTCGCTGTTTTGGCCAATCCTTGATCGGTTCAGTGGGAATAGGCGTTTAACACGTTCATAGTTTGACGTCCTCATTTGCTACTTTGGTCAATCCTTGGTCACGGGGTGGATATCGGCAGCCAATCACATACATGCATTTAAATATTTGTGTGACACGATTTCTGTGGGCGGGATAGAGAATGCTTTACCTTGGCGTGGTAAACGCGGTAAACGCTAACGATAGTTTCTAATGTTGAGTTATGACCAAACAACCATAGATTGTATTTTAACTTTTCATTTACAATGAAAAAAAGAAAGTGTAGTAGGTAAATAACCAACAGTGAAAAGCTGAAAATCCTTGATGTAATCACAATCCAAATATAAAACATGTCGATATAGTGCGGAAGTTCCATCAACCTTAAACACGATTGTTAGCAAACCTAAATTGATTGAAACTGCTTTTAAAGAAGGGAAAAATACTAAAACAAAACTTTTCTCTTGGAAAATAGGATCAGAAGAGGACCGGAATGAAATTTGTTGCATGGAAACACCTCCGTATTCGAATTGTCTTGTATACACCAAAGATAACATCGTCTATTGTACTTGTAACACGATGCACGCTCATAATTTTTTCTTTTTTAGCAGAAATTGTTATCACGTGTGTAATAAAACACACAGCAAAACCACTATTGCCGCTTCCACAATTCGCAATTTATTTTCTCAAAAACATTCATAACCTAAAAAATCCAAGTTGACCAAAATAAAAGCTTGAAATATTTATTCTCAGGCTTTGTGTATCCAAATCCATTTAAACATATTGAATTTAACATGGAAACACGGATCGTATTCAGTATGAAATTGTATTCAAAATCGATTTAAATTGCCCATGGAGATGTAGTAATTATTAGATTTTTATTACTTATGTTCTTAAATTGCAGATTTTGCATTTTCGTTAACACGTTTTCCCGCCTATGACGTCCAAATCCTTAGGTCCCTGCAAAAACGTACTAACGAGTTTCTACTGTATTTGGAATATGCCTGTAGGCATAGAAGTATTGCTTCTTGCAATGTTGCATTAAGTCTTCATTGTGAATGGGGTCTTACTCAGGAAGCATTGTCTCAACTGGCATGGCAATAGCACTGATCTTCAGCTCAGGGCATAGAGAGTCTTGGTCACACTCGCATAGTAAAACACCACAAAAGCTACATGGCCAGGTTTAACCCTAGAGAGGTGGCGCGGGGTATTTTCTGACCCCAGTCAGTTTTATTTGCAAGTTATATATAATGAATTCGGATACCTGAACCCTGCCTTTCCCTTACCTTTCGCTGCATTCCTTGTCTTTTGTTAGAGGTCATTAGCATTTAAATACAGGTCATACATTCCTAGAATATAGGCTATTTGTGTTCTTCGGCTGAAATGAGGGCAGGAAATACCCCGCGCCACCTCTCGCGGTAAATGCTAACGATAGTTTCTAATGTTGAGTTATGACCAAACAACCATAGATTGTATTTTAACTTTTCATTTACAATGAAATGAGGGCAGGAAATACCCTGCGCCACCTCTCGCGGTAAACGCTAACGATAGTTTCTAATGTTGAGTTATGACCAAACAACCATAGATTGTATTTTAACTTTTCATTTACAATGAAATGAGGGCAGGAAATACCCTGCGCCACCTCTCGCGGTAAACGCTAACGATAGTTTCTAATGTTGAGTTATGACCAAACAACCATAGATTGTATTTTAACTTTTGTTAGAGGTCATTAGCATTTAAATACAGGTCATACATTCCTAGAATATAGGCTATTTGTGTTCTTCAGCTGAAATGGGGGCAGGAAATACCCCGCGCCACCTCTCCCGTTGCCTGTTATGTGTCTCGTCTGCATATTGTTTCTGTAGTTACAGTGTGTTTTCAGCTGAACCTTCGAGAAGTTGTGGTTATAATATTTACGTATTTCTTAGTCTTAAATGTAGTGCTGTTTTTATATCAATATGTGTTATGAGGAACATCAGGTAAGCTTATTAGCCCTAATAAGGGAAGTGGAAGAAGAGGAAGCATTAGGTGGCAAAGGCAGCGAAACCGAAGATGAACTTGAAATACAGAGTTCAAATAGTGAAAGTGAGCAAAGTGCAGAAGAGGATCGAGTTACGGCATGGAAAATGGTTCAGCCTCCTCAAAATTAACGTACTTGCTCCCACAAGATAATGACTCACTTACCAGGTGTAAAATCTGCAGCTAAAAATGCAAAATCTCCTATAGAATTATTGCTTGAGAAAATACCGCATTTTATAATTGCAGCACAACCAGAAAATCAAGAACAGGAATTGCTAGTGAAGAAAAGAATGAGGTGTAATGTGTGTCCGAGAATGCAGACAGAAACACAAAACTTTCGTGTGTAAAATGCAAGCAGCAGGTGTGCAAAGACCATAGTGTAGTCGTGAGTAGGAGCTGTGTGTGAATTATAATATGAGCATCAACGTATGTTTTTACTGTCGAGATGAAAAAAAAAAAAAAACACATTAACTGTGTTACTTTATGATTATGAGTGAACTGAACATTTAAATATATTTTTTGTGCTGCGCATCAGTCCAAATTGCAAGGAACTGTCAATTCAAAGTTTCTGTTTTATTTTTTAAAGCAGATTTCTACAACCAACAGTTATTTTAATACATAATGTATTACTCGGTATATGTAAACAATAATTAGATAAATTTATTAATTCGGTCCATTTACAACACTCATTTTATTCCTGGGGTCGCGAGTGACCCCGCGCCACCACTAATGTAAGACATACATGCGCCACCTGTCTAGGGTTAATAATGATTAGCACATGAGTTTCTGTTGTACTTCATCACAGAGAAACCCCTGTATACTTTGTATGGGCGGCATGCACCAACCTAGACTAAGGTCTACTTTCGTAGTAAACTGCTATTCAAGTCAATACTTTCATACGAGAGTGAACTACTTCCAACCTATTCTACTCTTTTCAGAAAGAATAGATTACAGTAGAAATAAATGTTGGAGAACACCGTCATGTAGTATGTTACTACAGGATTAAATAGAGCACAAATATAGGTTAGAATTTACTCGTGTGACCTGGATAGAGTTACTAACCTGTCGACTGAACTAGAATACTGCATTGTATTTGGAGGAAGATATTTTGACCTGTTCATACATTACTTAGATCACATTGATGATCTTAATGAAGAAAACAACAGAAATGTGATTGTGATATGCGAGATCCATATGATACTTCTGCAGAGAGAGACAGAGAATTCAAGGAACATTTCAGAATTAAGAAAGAATCTCACCTATTCCTTTTGAACCTGCTTGGGGAATATTTACAACAAAACTCAAGACAGGAATTCAGCTGTATTATCCAAACTGCAATTGATATGCATCCTGCAAGTGTTTTGAACTGGAACATTTCGGATAGTTACAGGCGATCTTATAAACGTTCACTGTACTGCCTACTGGTCGCATCTTTCATGTTGTAAACAGTGCTTTTGAAGTTAAGAGCAAGGTACATATGAGGGCTAATCAACAAAGACTGAGACTGATTTTTTTTCACAGATGTTTATTACTCCAATTCAATGTTTACATGATCTTTTTCAAAGTAGTTCCCTCCTACTTCAATGCACTTTTTATAGCATCTCTGCCAGTCCTTGAACACGTGCTGCAGACCATTCTTTGTCAGGTCCTTGAGAATCGCCTCACTTTTCTTGAGCACTGCTTCAGAGTTCTCAAATCGAATACCCCTAAGCTTTGCCTTTAGTGATGGGAATAAAAAAAGTCACAGGGTGCAAGATTGGGGCTATAAGGTGGATGTGGTACACAATGTTGAATCAAGTCAGAAACTGCATGACTTAATTTGCGACGTGAGGCCGTGCATGTCATGATGAAGTCACCACCCAGTCCGAGAAAGCTCTGGTCGTTTCTTTGCAATGTGCTTCCTCAGTGTAGCCAATACTGACGTGTAGTATGCTGCTGTAACAGTAGTGTGAGGGGGAACTGCATGCTGGTAAATCATTCCATTACAGTCAAAAAATGTGATCACCATCACTTACCCTGCAGATGGAACAACTTTTGCCTTTTTTGGTGTTGGAGAACCTGGCGATTTCCACACTGTGCTGGCTTGTTTTTCTTCAGGATCATAATGATGCAGCCATGACTCATCACCGGTGATAATCAATTTAAAAAATGCATCCCCTCCATCAGCAAAGAGACCTCACGGCTTGTCTCCATTCGCACAGCCTTTTGTTCGGGAGTCAACAGACGTGGCACAGAACGAGCACAAACTCAGGTCATATGGAGATGGTCATGCATAATTGTAAACAACTGCCATATGAAATTCTCAACACTTCACTGAGGTTACGTAATGTTATACGCCAATCCTCTCAGACAATCACAGCAGCTATGTTGATGTTGACTTCAGTCACAGCAGAAGCCGAAACACCAGGCCCACCTTGCTTAACACTGACAAGTCGGCCTTCTTTGAAGTCCTTGAACCACCTAAACACTGTTGCACGAGGTAGTGCATCTTCACTATACGCTTGCTTCAGCTTTTCATAAGTTTCGGTGGTTGTATGGTTTAAATGAAAACACAATTTGATTGCGCTGTACTGCTCCTCTCGCATCACCTCCATTGTCTGGTATGCGAAATGCACGTAGGGTCTTCAAAATAGAGCATTACTACCAACCTACCAATACGAGAGTGCTGCTGCCTACCAACATTATACATAAAAACCCGCTCTTTTCAAATATTTATGTTACAGATACGAAACTATCACGGAAGCTACAGGAAAAAATCAGTCTCAGTCTTTGTTGATCAGCCCTCGTACATGAGTGTTCAGAAAATAAAAGGCATTTTTCCTCATGTTTGCAGGTTTCCTGTACATTGTGGCTGAACTGACTACACGTATGTTCCTATTTTTTGCCCATCTAGTGTGTATGGTGAACTTTTCCAAAATCGGAAGGGTATTCAATATGCAAGTGATCTACAATGCAAATATGAAGATTGAGAACATTGTTTCAAAGAATTTTAAGCTGTTCTTCAGTACATTTCCTGTCACTCGAAGCATTAAACTCATCCTTCATGACTTTCCAGGCACTACTCTTACAGCATCTTTATATCATGTTTTTTTACACTCTATATTATTTAAATGGGTTTTCTTTATCCCTACCAACAAGCATTTACCTTGTTTGCCGATGTTTTTCCCCCCCCTTTCCTTATCGCACATAACCTTATCCATGATTGCTTCAAGTAAACCACGCAAACAAAACAATACTCTGGGAGTAATGAGCTCCTACTTCCATAGTTGTAACTAAAATAGTAAATTAAAATTGAGCTCTACAACATTACTTCCAGAGTAAATTGCTCCCATAGTACAGACTTCTCTAGTAAACGTTGCTTAAGTAATTTACTTCAACATGCTGCCATATGTGTAGGAAAGCAAAGCAGATTTTTCAATACGTAATGCAATGAAAGAAAAAACTGCAGAGAATTAATTTAGTAATAAAAATGTAGGCCATTGTTGGCAAGTGTCACAGTACAAAAGTATGTCCCTGGTTTTCTCCCATCCTGTTTTCCCTGAATGTCAGCCTTGGACATGTAAGTTCCTGCTACCTTGGAGTGAAGTTGCAGCACCCAGTCGAGATCAATGGAAAAAGTTTGATACCCAGTCCACAAACTGTTAATAAAGGGTAACACAAATGACAAGGCAACATGACAATATTTTATTCTTTGTATTAGTTGCTCTTAAACTGTTCCTTAAATTTTGTTCTTTGTTTCATTTCTATAGCCCCCTTTAACCTCTTTGGTCATATCAGGGGCTTTTGACTTGAGAAACAAGTGATAGTGTTACTGCTTGCTAAGCGGTAGGGCCTTTTTTAACATTGATTTTATCAATTTTTTTTGGTTACAATCACATCCACTCCCACATTCATACTTCCCCAGGAATGAATATTAAGTGGTTGGAGAGAGTATATACGGCTGTAGTCGAAGCAAAAATGCTGTATGGGGTGGAAACATGGGGAATAGAGGAGGGATGGAGAAATGTGGATATGATTCATAGGAACTTTTGTAAACAGGTTTTGGGCTTACCTAAAAATTCACCCAATGTGGTAGCACAGACAGAACTAGGAAGAGTAGGGAGTAAAGGTAAATTAATGGTAAGGAGTCTAAAATATTGGTTTAGGCTAAAGAATATAAATGAACAAGATTTTTGAAACAATGCTCGACTGCACAGGAGAACATTACCCAATATACAACTTGGAGTAGCAGAATTAAGCAGGCTCTGGAAGAAAGTGGGGAGGGGGGTACATGGAGAAATAGAGAACTAAAAGAAAGAGGATTCTGGAATCAAATCAAACTAAGAATGGATAATATTGAAATTCAAGAACTTTTTGGTAGTTTTAATAACAAAAAATCATTGAATATTTACAGGGAAGTAAAGCTAGAATGGGGAAAGGAGACATATGTGGAAAAAGGAGATAAAGTCGCCAGGGAAGGAATTGCATGGGCGAGAACAGGGGTAGTAAAATTGAAAGGTATAGGACAGAGAAGGGAGGTAGACAAATGTCCAATGTGTGGAAAGATGGACAATTATTGGCATGCAATTTTGGAATGTGAAGAAACTAAAGAAATGAGGGATAAATCAATACTGAGGAAATGGGCTAACTTGCCAATAGAAATAATAGGGAAAAAGATATTGAAGATAAAATCAGATGAGGGTGTTAAGGAAATTGGTAATTATTTAGGTAAGGTTAAACAAAAATGGATGAGAAAATTATACATGGAAGAGATATAGGCACAACAGAGGTAGATAGTAGCCAAAGAATTGTAGATATAATGGTTTCAGCAGCGAGATAACCACTGTGTTGAAGCTTGCTGGAACCAAGGATACATAGGCAGCAACTCACAGGTTGGGAGTTATTGCATTCAGGATAAAAGAATCTGTAGTGTTAACAAGTAGGTTAAGGGTTAGTAGTAGAGCTGACTGAATGTAATTATACTATGAATATGTATTTTGATAGATATGGTGAAATAAATTATCTTATCTTACTTCCAGACTCGGTGGGGGATAGGGAATGCTTCTTACCCCAGCCGGGAATCAAACCTGGGTCCTCTGGGGTCAGAAGCCAGAATGCTGACCACTCAACCAGTCAGTCTTAACATTTTTCATTGTAACATTGATGTTCTTGAGTTATTGTTCTCACAATGTTTTATAACTGTTTTATTATGGAGTACGATCATAAACTTGGTCTGATAAGCTTACCTCTATCCTCTGATTTAACAAAGAGATGTTGCTTGGATTTTGAGCATAGCTGTCATCTGAAAGAAATATTTGTCTATTAAATTTAAATATGCGGAGAATAAACATTGTTTTTTCAAAACTGTATTACATACATCAGCATTTTACTTACCCTCCGTTAAAGAGGAGAATTTTGATGTGTTGGAAATTCTCTTTATATATCTTGAGAACCGTGACTCCCTACGCAATGCATGCGGTCTTCGCTCTCGTATCACAATCTACACAAAGAAAGAAAGAATGTCAAGTAGGTGTCAACAAGCACAACAAATCCACAAAGTAAAGCAATACATACCTGTTTGGCAATTGCAGAAAATTTTAGAACTTGAGAGGTTTCATCATACAAGTACGGATCCAGGCTAACATTTACTATCATTCTTATTGCTTCTCTACCTAAGAGAGCTTTCTGGAATAGTCGTGTAAGTTTACAGTCACGAAAAGGAATCATTGATTTGTTTTCGCTGCTTTGATTATCCCTGCAACAGATACAATATTTTAATTGCAGCTACATGTATGCAAAAACGTAACATATGACATTGCTTACTAGGAAGAACTCGGTAACAGTGATGTAAACTTAATATAATAAAACCTCGTTAATCCGGATTAATTGTGGCTGAGATTTGTCCATATTAGCAAAAGTCTGGATTAACAGGAATAAAAGAAAAATTCAATTTCGTGAATAATATTATATGTATATACTATAACAACAAAGTGTAGTGTACCTGTGTTAATATTACAAGTTATCCATAATTTCTTTACTTTCGTTTAAAAAAGCTCAATTTCCTTTTGTGGTTCTTTGCACATCTCCTTCACTACAAGTTCACGTAAATATCTCATGTGGCAGTAATACACAAAAATGTCATATTTACTTTGTTGAATAAAAACGATCACACAATTCAAGTGTTCTTTAACCTCACTTATACCCCCGCCGCTATAACGTTGCACTTCACAGCTAGCATTTAAGTTGGTACACTCGCGAAAAAACAGATGAAAAGCTTCAACCGTTTGACTTCCTAAGCCAATCACAAGGCAGCATTCCGGATGGTCGATGACAAAGCGGAACTGGATCTAGAATCGGCTCTGTTGCCGGATGTAACTATTCCCAACCACGTGCTTCAGTTTGTGAATCTCTAGCAGAGCGTCGAGTTGTTCTTTGCAAGCTACATATTGTTCATTGTTATTTAGATTTGTGGTTATTGTTTGATAGTTTTGTTATTGTTAGTTTATACATTTATTTATATTTATCTATTTTATATATATTTCATTCATATTATTTATTTAAACAAAACTTAAGTGCGACAATGTCGGCGATCGGCGAAATGATTCACGAATTTTTATTTTCACTCACCCATTTAAAACTGCAATGGCTCAATTCCATCCAAATCCCCGTCGTCGTCATCGTCATCCTCGGAAGCATCATTGTCATCTTCACCATGGCATATCATCAATGGTTCACACTCACTAATAATTCTGTCTATTTCTTGTGCTTTTCTTATTAGCTTATGCACATGATCCACTTTCTTTTTCCACGAAGCTGCGTCCACCGTAGCCACACATTCCCGCAAAAGCCTTTCCACCTCGGTAATGGTAAATAACTTATTGTTTTCCCTCACATAAGCCTTAATGTCGCTCCACTTTAATTCGATAACTTTGTTATAGCATGCTTATAATTTGTTTTATTTCTCCTCATTGTAGCAGGAAGTTTGTATTATTTTGTTTCTATATTGTCAAAAGTGCGTAATTTATTCTACATACGCTGCAATGTTTATGCAGAGTTATTTTCAATTAACAATAATAATACGAAATAGTTATTATTCATTGACGTTCACTACTTACGTACGCTTTTTGTATGCGGCTTAGACACGATAGAAATGAGAACAATCAGCTGTTGTTGTTTACTAGCCACTCTGGCAACGTCGCAACCACGATGTAGCCAACCTTACGCGAAGCCACATGAACTGTCAAGTGCAACGTTATAGCGGCGGGGGTATAACTTCATTTCTGGCATTTGGGTAACAGTATCCTTATCTTCAGACACAATATCAGAGTCTCTTTCTTCATTTACTCTATCCACAATTTCTTCTTCATTCATTATGTGATAGCCTGGATCACCTCACCACCTTCGACTGTGACAGATTTCTCTCCACCCTTAACCAGTGCTGCATGGTAGTCTTTTGTTTCAATTTCTTTAATCTAGAGATCAGCATGACTGTCATACAAGATTTTATTCCATGCATTGGTCAATGTATACTACCATCGTTTTATCTCTGACTCTGACAGTAGTGTTGCCAATTCTTGTCCCTATTGTGAACACGTGTGTTTACCTCTACCATCTCTTTATAAAATGCAAAGGATGAAATAGTTGCCTATGTTAGAGTATTTAAAGCATGGAGATAGCATTCACAGGAAACTTAAATAAGAGTAATGTAGTAAACCACATGCGCACAAAAAACCAACTTCATCTGGACTACAGCAAACAGCTACTGACGACACGTGCTTCACTTACAAGAGAATCGGCAACACAGTCCAGACTGCAGTGGAAGCACACGGAGCAGCCTGTGATTGGTCCTAGCAGACAACTTCCACCCTTTACTGTGCAAGTCAATCCAGCAATGTAAACCTTGCCGGATTTTTTATTCTTTTCTTTCGTGTTGTGTTTTGCATGTAGCAAAGCTCTAAGCAACAACAGTGAACTATACTTCTTACAAACTTGCAAGAAATCAAATTACAGTCCCTATTTATCTGTTGAAATGAATCAGAATATGTTTCTTTACTATGGAAATTCACAGCACTAGTATTGCTAAAGGTGGCCATTCTGATATATACCTATCTCTTTCTTTACCCGAATGAAACGTCAGGGCCGGAAATACAGCAGCGTAGGTATAGAGGTCATTGTCGTTCATTGCAGCCGCAAAATTGAAAATAATCAACCTGAAGTTATATGATTTTATATTTTGTAGTATTTCTTCTGTTCATTTGTCTTCGCTATCCCCAAGTTCAACTTCAAAGACATTAGAGAGAAATCTCTTTCTGCACAATGTCTTTGCAGTATAGATGACACCTTGGTCCATTAGTTGCATCAGAGAAGTTTTATTAGGTAGTAAGAATAGACACCTGATCTTACCGTCTGCACTACACAGCTTTGTTTTCATCTGGATGAGCAGGTGCATTATCCAATGAGATTATGGCTTTTACTTCACTACTGTATTTATCCATTTGATGACTTCTTATTTCTGGCACAGTGTAGTTGTGAAACCAATCAGATGTGATGTTTGCTGTGAACCATGCATTTTTAGAGTTGTAATGAGCAGGCAAATGTGGACATTACATTTTTAATACCTTTGACTGTTTACTCTTGCCAACAATGACGGACTTTAGCACACAACAATGCAGAAACATGTTCTTTACTGATTTTCTGTCAAGATGTATTTTTTAGGGACTTGGATGCTTGTGTATTATCAGGCAGGGCACACCAACACAGCCCCATTTCGTCGGGATTATACACCTGACTTAAATCTAACCCCTCTTCTTTAACGGAAGCATGAAGGTTTTTTACTAAATGGTTCTACAGCATTTGCATTTACACTTAAGACTCTCTCCACACATCTTTTGTTCACTATGTTGTGGCATTTGCAGAATCTAAATACCCAGCTGGAACTAGCTGCAAATCCATTTATACCAAGTTGTTTTGCTAGACATTCAGCTGCACCTTGAATTTCTACACCTCTCACTGCTATTCCACTTTCATGAAATTGTTCATACAACTTATTTACTGCATTATCCAATTTTTTGTTTTGTTGGCGGCCGCATTCGCGTAATTCAACAAGTTTCTTTGTCCACATTACACTTCACTTGGTGGTTTAAGATTCTCAACGCTATCAATTCTTCTCCATTGCCTAACCTACCTCAAAATAGTGTGTTGCTCTGGAACATATTAATGCTGGTATTCATTGTTTTGTTGCAATGCTCGCTGCATTGCAGTTACGGAACCCTCAACAATGAAGACTTCCACAGCTGCAATTCTTGTCTGCACAACCAATGATCCATGGTAAACTGGCTGCGAACATTGTAGCCGTATGATCGTATCTGATTCATGTGCATCTGGAGTTTAGCAGGAAAACCAATCAAAATTGGTAGAAGCATTATGCGCCATCCTGTATATACACTTACTAGAGTCGTCAATGTTGATCGTACAGCATCAATCATCTTGTGGTAAACAATTCATATCGATATGGAAGAGAACTTTCACAACTGGGGAGAACACCCTGCTTCCAAAATCAACAACAACCAGTTAAATAATGAATAAATAATATGATGATATTGTAATGAAAAGAAGCTAGAAACAGTGATGTGTATTGAATTTATTTAAAGGTGAGTCGGAATTGTTACACTAACATCACTTAAGTTTACTCACTTAACATGTTTCGGGAAACAGTTGTTCCCATCCTCAGAAGGTTAATTCGACTGGCCCGTGTTGTTGGTGTTTCCGTTTTTTGGACTGGATCCTGTGGTGGCATCTTGTGGTGGAGAAATGTACTTCCAGAGAGGATTTGGTGGCGGCAAATCAAAATTCATTAGATGTGTGTTGTGTTTTAGAATGGTGATCTTCTCCCATGCATCTAATTCGGCTGCAAATTTGGCTGCTTTGACTAATGTAATATTGGGTTTGATGTTGTGATTAGTGATCCAAAAATGGTGTGAAACTGCAGATTTGTCCATTTGTTTGTATTTAATACATCTCATGTGCTCCTTTAGCCTAGTTTCTAGGTTTCTTTTTGTCTTACCTATGTATACTTTATTGCAATCTGAACAATTGATTTTATAGATTCCAGCTTTTTTGTCTTGTGGAATGGGGTCTTTTAACTTGTTACAAAGTAATTTCTCTATGTTAAATTTGTTCTGTGGAGCTAGGCTGATGTTATGTTTCATGAAAATCTTCTTAAATTTGTGAAATGTTCCTGGGTGGTATGTGAATTTCTTGAACTTTAGCTCTTTATCTTGCTGGCTGAGATTTGTTGTGTTTCTGATGTGCATCTGTCGTTTGAATTTTGCAATTTTTTTGTCAATAGTTGTTTTGTTGTACCCATTATGTATTGCTGTGTCTACTATATGCTGGTATTCTAACTGGTATTCTTTTTTATTTAAGGGGGTATATACCAGTCTATGTGTTAGGCTGTTTAGTACTGCATGTTTGTGTGTGGTTGGATTGAAACTCTTATTTTTTATGTAATTAGTAGAGTGTGTTGGCTTCCTGTATATGCCAAAGGTTAGGTTCTTTTGTTCTCTGATGATTTTTAGGTCTAAAAATGGTAGCATGCCTTCTTTTTCTATTTATATGGTGAATTTTATTGATTGGTTCTGTAGGTTTAGTAAGGCTAAGGAGTCTTGTAAGTTCATACCCAGACGTAATTAATCTTTCAAATGTAACTTTCACCAAAGCAGAATTATCGGTATTAAACCTTGGCCTAAAAACATGTGTTGGCTACACAAAAACAACCGATGAAATAGTCGCAGACATTGAGATTGCTACTTACAACCTAAATGAAAATAGTAAAACCACTATAAAAAAAGAATGTGAAATGGTTCTCCAAGAAATACAAGCAGATAAACATAACAATTTCCCAACCAAACATGTGATCAAAACATTAAAATCAAAACCAGTAGTATACACAAAAGCTGACAAGGGAAATAAACTAGTTGTACTGCAAAAAGATGATTATATTGCCGGAGTAGAAAATATGCTGCAACAAGAAAATTACATACAAATTCAAGAAGACCCATTAAAATTACATTTAAAAGCCTTCAATCAAACCATCCAGGAAAGCAAAACTATAACAGACACTGATAAATCTAGATTAAAACCAGACCACCCCACTTTACCAAGAATGTATGCTCTACCTAAAATATACAAACCGGGTAATAAGATGAGACCAATCGTCAGCAATATTGATTCTCCTACCTACAAACTGGCAAAATGGTTAGTACAGAGATTCTCTTCACTACCAAAATTCAATAGCAAAAACATAATGAATTCAGAAGATTTAATACAGAAGATAAAATCCCTGGAACTCGAACCAGAAGACAGATTAGTTTCCTTTGATGTCACTGCACTATTTCCAAGTGTCCCTACAGATCAACTCCTGCGTCAATTAAAGAAATGGCTACAGCAGACTAACCTACTTGAAGAAGAAATAGAAGACCTCATACAACTTACCAATTTATGCATTGCACAAAATTGTTTTAGTTTCAATAAGAAGTTCTATCAACAACCAACTGGTCTAACCATGGGCAACCCACTTTCACCCTTCTTGGCAGATTTATTTATGAGCTACTTAGAAACACACATAACAACTTCCTTTCCATACATGTTTAAAGTTTGGCACAGATATGTTGACGACATCTTCGCTGTTGTCCCTAACAGGTTCATACAAGACTCCTTAGCCTTATTAAACCTACAGAACCAATCAATAAAATTCACCATATAAATAGAAAAAGAAGGCATGCTACCATTTTTAGACCTAAAAATCATCAGAGAACAAAAGAACCTAACCTTTGGCATATACAGGAAGCCAACACACTCTACTAATTACATAAAAAATAAGAGTTTCAATCCAACCACACACAAACATGCAGTACTAAACAGCCTAACACATAGACTGGTATATACCCCCTTAAATAAAAAAGAATACCAGTTAGAATACCAGCATATAGTAGACACAGCAATACATAATGGGTACAACAAAGCAACTATTGACAAAAAAAATTGCAAAATTCAAACGACAGATGCACATCAGAAACACAACAAATCTCAGCCAGCAAGATAAAGAGCTAAAGTTCAAGAAATTCACATACCACCCAGGAACATTTCACAAATTTAAGAAGATTTTCATGAAACATAACATCAGCCTAACTCCACAGAACAAATTTAACATAGAGAAATTACTTTGTAACAAGTTAAAAGACCCCATTCCACAAGACAAAAAAGCTGGAATCTATAAAATCAATTGTTCAGATTGCAATAAAGTATACATAGGTAAGACAAAAAGAAACCTAGAAACTAGGCTAAAGGAGCACATGAGATGTATTAAATACAAACAAATGGACAAATCTGCAGTTTCACACCATTTTTGGATCACTAATCACAACATCAAACCCAATATTACATTAGTCAAACCAGCCAAATTTGCAGCCGAATTAGATGCATGGGAGAAGATCACCATTCTAAAACACAACACACATCTAATGAATTTTGATTTGCCGCCACCAAATCCTCTCTGGAAGTACATTTCTCCACCACAAGATGCCACCACAGGATCCAGTCCAAAAAACGGAAACACCAACAACACGGGCCAGTCGAATTAACCTTCTGAGGATGGGAACAACTGTTTCCCGAAACATGTTAAGTGAGTAAACTTAAGTGATGTTAGTGTAACAATTCCGACTCACCTTTAAATAAATAATATGATATTTGAACATGCAACATGATGTGGTTTTAAATTTATGGAAAAATCACTCACGCTTTTTGTACCCTTTGGCCAGTTTTGAGAGCTCTTGCTCTCATCGTCAGAAGTGACCGACTGGTTCCTATTGGTGTTGTATGGTGTGTGGTGACATCTAATGGTGAAATGAACTTCCATAGTGGATTTTGTGGCAGCAATTCAAAATTGCACATTACCATTCTTAAATTTAAAAGTAATTAGATGCCAAAACAAGATAAATGTTAGCATTTACAGAAAGCCTACACATTCTGAAAACCACATAAAAAAAAACAATAGATTAAACCTGGTCCCACTCAAGCATGCTGTCGTATACAGTTTAACTCACAAATTGGTTTACATCCCCTTAGTCAACACAGCATTAAACATTGGCTTCACCAAACAAATCATTGACAAGAAAATAGCCAAATATAAAAAATAGAAACACAGAAACTAGATTAAAAGAACATACAAGATACAGCAAATACAGACTGATAAATTGGCAGTTTCTAACCACTTTGGGACATATAATCACTCCTAAAACCTACAAAATACATAACAGGTTTGGATACTTGGGAAAAGATTTTAATCTTAAAACAAAAACCGCGTTGAATGAATTTTGAATTACCACCACCAAATCCACTATGGAAGTTCATCACTCCACCACTAATGGTTGCACAAACACCACAAACCAGTCAGTCACTTCTGTCGATGATAGCCATTGCAATGAAACATGCATTCACAACTCAAGAATAATAAATTAATACCTTATTATTCTTAAACACATTCCAAGATAATGTAGTGATGTGTTTATCTTTTGAGATTCTTTCAGACGATCTCCAACATTTTCAGTCTTCTTTGCTCTCTCTGCACCTGCCAAGTCACAGAAGGAGAACCTAGAATTGAAGTTTCAGGTTGTAGTACTAAAGCGAATTAAAACAAATTACTACACTCCCTCCATAAAAGAAAACATCTTTAGTGTTTACCAAAAAGAGTTTTAAAGACAATGGCTGAATTTCTATGATGGAAGTCTATGCATGATTTTCAACCTGAATTTCCTTACAGATTGCTTCAATTTTAGCAATGTCTTTCAAACCTTTAGTCTGAAAATTCATCATCATTGAATATTTCTAAGGAATCTGACTTCACATAACTTTCCTTTTGCAATATCTATATCTTGTACATATGCACACACACATCACTGTACTTAAATTAAGTTCTCCACTTCACTCAAGTCAATTTGAAGCTTACTGAAGAGGACTCACATGAAAAAATCTTTTGAACGCATTCTGAAAAGTCGCATTTAAATAAACATTTCATCGTAAAAATAACTTTGATACTTAACATTTGTATCATTTTAAACAAATATTTTTTCGAAGTATTTGAGGCTCAATTTACAGCCCAGTAACAAATTACTGTATGGAATTGAGATATGTCATACCATTTACTACACCACATTTGAAAATATCAGAATATTTCCTGTCATAAATTAACTATGACT
Organism: Deroplatys truncata; assembly: GCA_030765065.1. Taxonomy (NCBI): domain Eukaryota; kingdom Metazoa; phylum Arthropoda; class Insecta; order Mantodea; family Mantidae; genus Deroplatys; species Deroplatys truncata. The sequence continues at coordinate 36,470,474 of CM060989.1, forward strand.
GTCAAAACACCTTCATAGAATTGGAATTACTTGTTCCCTACTATGTCCCTTGTGTGCTCTACAAGAAGAGGGGGATCAGAACCACCTTAAAAAAAATGTCCCGTTCTTCCATCCAAACCCACAATATCTAGAAAATACTGGAGAGCAAAAGTGCTAATGTCTGCATTGTCAAATGCACAGCATTAGTAAACTTTGTATGTCATAAATCAACTGAGTTTTGTTTTCCATTTGCATCATCCTGATCATTCACCTAATGGTCATAGCTGTTTTTTGTGTTACATTTTAGGTATATTTTCATAAAAATATGGTTTCAAGTACAATTGAAAAGGTTTTGCATTAATACATTAATGCTACTGTGCTTTATATGCATCTTTTGCTATTAATTTCTTTCTGATGTAAGCCTGACACACAGTTACGAGGATTCGCTAAGGCAGGTATGTGTTTCTCAAATAAAGCATACAATTGTGCTATACTCCCGCCATTGAAACATAGCATTTGACAGCTAGCAATTAAGTTGGTACACGTGCAAAAAAACAGATGAAAAGCGTTAACCGTTAAGACTTCCTAAACCAATCACAAGGCAGCATTTCGGGTGGTCGATGACAAAGCGGAAGCGAACTGGAAGCGGCTCTGTTGCCGGATGTAGCTATTTCCAACCACGTGTTTCAGTTTGTGAATCTCTAGCATGTTTTTTGCAAGCTAATATTGTTCATTCTTGTTTATATTTGTGGTTATTGTTGGTGTTCGTTTATGTATATATACACTATGTGATCAAAAGTATCCGGACACCCCCACAAACACATGTTTTTCATCTTAGGTGCATTGTGCTGCCACCTACTGCCTGGTACTCATTATCTGCGACCTCAGTAGTCATTAGACATCGTGAAACAGCAAAATGGTATGCTCCGTGGAACTCAGGACTTCAAACGTGGTCAGGTGATTGGGTGTCACTTGAGTCAGAAGTCTGAAAGCGAGATTTCCACACTCCTAAACATCCCTAGGTCCTCTGCTTCTGATGCGATAGTGAAGTGGGAACGTGAAGGGACATGTACAGCACAAAAGCGTACAGGCCGACCTCGACTGTTGACTGACAGAGACCGCCGACATTTGAAGAGGGTCGTAAAGAGTAATAGGCAGACATCTATCCTGCAAGAGGTATATTGTATATATGTTTTAGAGCACCACGTGGTGGATAATGTTTCTCACGTAATGTCGTTTACCTCACGCGTGGAACCATCTTGTGTGACGTCATTCGTTGGTCATTTGTTAACTCCTTCTGGCGTAGCAATCTATATGAATTAGTTTTAAGGTTATGTATATTGTCCTCCGGCCAGCTATTTAGGTAGGCATTTAATTCTTGCAGGGTGTGAAGCGGAAAAGGAATCTTTTATCCAAAAATTACTAGTGAAGAAATGTGTTTTATACTGTTTTATTGTCAAACACGTGCACTAACACTTTCACAGATTTGTCTAGATAATCGCCATACTGAAACTGTTTATAATAACTTCTCACTTTTAACTCACGTACTTCAATTTTTGTATATAAGTGACTTTGTAATATTTTAGATCTTTAATGATTTTCACTGCGCGTAACTTGGTGAACTGAGCGGCCAACGTGTAATGTACGGAGAATTTTGTATAACTGCAGGAGACGATGTGTAGTGCTTCGTGAATCTTGCCGAACTGGAGGACGATGTGTACTGTGTCGAGAATCTTGCCGAACTGGAGGACGCTCGCTTTGAATCTACACTATTTATAGACATGCCTCAAGCTACACCTAAAGATTATAAATGAATTACCATTGGCTAATAAAACGCGCCAACATTAGCGTCTGTTTTACTATCCAATGAAAACCATTAATACATATTACTTTTATAGAATGTTCTGGAAGCTTTTTTTTACTGAAAAGGCGCGAAACATGACGTAACTTCCTGGTTCCCGGTAACGATAAACAACTCACTCCCTTGCTAAAGTATTGTGTTATTGTTAACAGTTTCAGTAGAGCCGAAAATTATTATTTACCATTAATAATTACAATTATTAAACCTCTGAAATCAATGTTACATAAAAATACATATTCATATAAAATAATTATTTATATTAACGTAATTTGTGATACAAATTACCGTCTCATATGCCCCACTAGAAATATAATTATAAATATTTATAACCTGTTTAGAAATTTTATAATTTTGTTTTTAGTCTCCTAAATCTTGTAACACACGCTATCACTTTCACTTAACACTTCACACGTATTTAACACACGACATATGTTTTATCTCGCCACTACTTACTGGCTTTGGTTTAATTTGTTTTGATATTAATCTGTCATTACAATAAATTTTTTTTTTTATAGCAAATACTTTACCCTAAATTATTTAACTAGTGTTACAAAAAATGGTTTACTTTCTTATATTGTTACCAAAAATTTATCAATTCAAGAATTTTTTTGTAATTACCATACATATTTACCAAAATATTTACCCTCTACCCAAATATTTACATCTCTTAAATCTAGGTAATGTTTCACATGTTCTATTTACTACATAAGTATTTGTTTCAATTACTTTTAATTATATTTACCAATTTTTTTGTTATTTTGTACTTTGCAAATATATTTACATCTCTTAAATCTTGACAATGTTTCACCTTTTCTGTTTGCTACATAAATATTTGTTTTGAATTATTTTTACCATTTTTTTTTTTTTTTGTTATTTTGAATTTTATTTTAATAATACTCTTTGAATTGTATTTAATTTAATATCATATTAAATTTCAATCTTTGCATTCTTAATTTTTAAATCTTGGAATTGTATTTACGTACTTTTACTTTAATCTCATCTTAAGTTTCAATCTTTGCATTCTTAATCTCCAAATATTTTGTTACAGTTACTAAAAATTTATTTATTTATTTATTTATTATTATTTTATTTTTTTTTTTTATTTTATCATTTCTCTTTTTTTTTTTTTTTTTATTTTATCATTTAATTTATTTCACTTTTCAAATGACATATATAAATAATTAACCCTCTTACGTTCCAATACATTTCTCTGCAAGTCGTCTTCAACTATCCAGCATTTACTTTACATCACATTGCTATTTACCCTCCTGGATCAAATTGTATGTGGCTAAACATTACTCGTAGCCGTAACCTAACCTTCAAATTATTGTTCATGAATAACCTCTTGTATTCATATGAAATTTCGTTCCCTGATAATACTTGAAAACAATCTACAATTTCTTGAACAACACATCTTTTAACAACTTTCATTTTTAATTCTTCTGCTATCTCTTTACTTTGAGAATACTTTGACAAATCTGTACTAAACTGTACTGGACTGGAGTTTTCATTTTGAACATTTTGGTACAATTTATTTCTTTGCATTACTGACTCATTTTGTATTTCTGATATTTCCCCTCTGAAATTAACTTGCGCCTGATTTACATCTACATTCATAACCTCATTTATCTCTCTTATCTCACTTGAAATATTACTCACTTGACTTCCTAACTCTGTGCATTCTACATTAACCTCACTTTTAGTATTAACCTCACTTTCTTTGTTACATATTTCCCTGCTCATGTCTAGCATTTTCTTTGAATTTTCTCCTATCTCACTTACTATTACTTCCTCATTTTCATCTCTCATTTCTGGCATACTACTATCTAGCTTCATAACTTTCTTTTCACTTTCTTCACTACTTTGATCTACTTTTTGCTCTAATATCTCACTCCTCCTACCAATATTTTCAATTGATTTCCTGTTTTGTTCAAAGCTCTTACCAATATCTTCCCTCAATTCTCTCTTATTCTGATCTAGTTTTTGTTCTAAACTCCTATCAATATCTTCCCTGTTTTGTTCTATTTTCTTACTAAGATCTTCCCTTAATTCCCTATGACTCTTTTGCATATCTTCCCTTAATTTCTCATTATTCTTTTGCATATCTTCCCTTAATTCCCTACTATTCTCATTATTCTTCTGCATATCTTCCCTTAATTCCCTATGCATATTTCTCAGCATTTCCATCATTATCATACTAGTATCAAGATTAACATTTCCTGCTATCCTATTCTCACTTTCTACACTAACATTTTCATCTTCAAATCCCAAAAAATCTGGGCTATTCCCTGTACTTTGTATTGGATCACAGCTAACTATTACACTATCTCCCTCCATAATTATTTCCTCCGTATTATTGGTAGCCATTGTTTTTATTATCCTACCACTTCTCAGTCTCATTTAATTACCTTTTTGATGCTGTCTGATGCTGCAGTTTTGATGTCCAGCGTTCTGCCCCATTCTCCTAGGTTTGTATGTCGCTTCTGCGTTGTTTCGTGATGAATCTACGTTGTCTCGATGTTTTTGTAGTTGATTTACCCTGCTGTCTTGGAATCTGCATCTTGTAGATCGTTCCACTGCTGCATTCGCCTTTTCCTGGTTAATTCTGCTACTTTTCCTAGTCGTCTAGCCTTCCTTTCCTAGTTGTCGCTCCACGTTGATGCGCCAATTTGCAAGAGGTATATTGTATATATGTTTTAGAGCACCACGTGGTGGATAATGTTTCTCACGTAATGTCGTTTACCTCACGCGTGGAACCATCTTGTGTGACGTCATTCGTTGGTCATTTGTTAACTCCTTCTGGCGTAGCAATCTATATGAATTAGTTTTAAGGTTATGTATATTGTCCTCCGGCCAGCTATTTAGGTAGGCATTTAATTCTTGCAGGGTGTGAAGCGGAAAAGGAATCTTTTATCCAAAAATTACTAGTGAAGAAATGTGTTTTATACTGTTTTATTGTCAAACACGTGCACTAACACTTTCACAGATTTGTCTAGATAATCGCCATACTGAAACTGTTTATAATAACTTCTCACTTTTAACTCACGTACTTCAATTTTTGTATATAAGTGACTTTGTAATATTTTAGATCTTTAATGATTTTCACTGCGCGTAACTTGGTGAACTGAGCGGCCAACGTGTAATGTACGGAGAATTTTGTATAACTGCAGGAGACGATGTGTAGTGCTTCGTGAATCTTGCCGAACTGGAGGACGATGTGTACTGTGTCGAGAATCTTGCCGAACTGGAGGACGCTCGCTTTGAATCTACACTATTTATAGACATGCCTCAAGCTACACCTAAAGATTATAAATGAATTACCATTGGCTAATAAAACGCGCCAACATTAGCGTCTGTTTTACTATCCAATGAAAACCATTAATACATATTACTTTTATAGAATGTTCTGGAAGCTTTTTTTTACTGAAAAGGCGCGAAACATGACGTAACTTCCTGGTTCCCGGTAACGATAAACAACTCACTCCCTTGCTAAAGTATTGTGTTATTGTTAACAGTTTCAGTAGAGCCGAAAATTATTATTTACCATTAATAATTACAATTATTAAACCTCTGAAATCAATGTTACATAAAAATACATATTCATATAAAATAATTATTTATATTAACGTAATTTGTGATACAAATTACCGTCTCAATCCAGACCATCACACAGGAATTACAAACTGCATCAGAATCCACTCCAAGTACTATGACAGGTTGAGGTGAGAAACCTTGGAATCCATGGCCGAGCGGCTGCTCATAAGCCACACATCACGTAGGAAAATGCCAAACGACGCCTCCGTTGGTGTAAGGAGCGTCGACATTACACGATTGAACATTGGCAAAACGTTGTGTGGAGTGACGAATCACGGTACACAATGTGGTGATCTGATGGCAGGGTGTGGGTATGGCGAATGTCCGGTGAATGTCATCTGCCAGCGTGTGTAGTGGCAACAGTGAAATTCGGAGGTGGTGGCATTATGGTGTGGTGGTGGTCTTCCTGGAGGGGGCTTGCACTCGTTTTGCATGGCACGATCACAGCGCAGACCTACATTGATATTTTAAGCACCTTCTTGCTTCCCACTGTTGAAGAGCAATTCGGGGATGGCGATTCCATCTTTCAACACGATCGAGCACCTCTTCATACTGCACGGGCTGTGGCGGAGTGGTTACACGACAATAACATCCCTGTAATGGACTGGCCTGCACAGAGTCCTGACGTGAATCTTATAGAACACCTTTGGGATGTTTTGGAACGCCGACTTCGTGCCAGGCCTCACCAACCTACATTGATACCTCCCCTCAGTTCCGCACTCTGCAAAGAATGGGCTGCTTTTCCCCAAAAAACCTGCCAGCCTGCAAGAGTGAACGCTGTCATCAAGGCTAAGGGTGGGCCAACACCATATTGACTTCCAGCATTACGAATGGAGGGCGCCATGAACTTATACGTCATTTTCAGCCAGGTGTCCGAATACTCGTGAGCACGTAGTGTATATTTCATTCATATTATTTATACAAGATTTGCAGTGTGACAGCGTCTCAAAAGCAATGCCAATTACCGAGTGATGATTCATGAAGTGAAAATCCTTTGCGTCGAGATGTGCCACTTAATAGTCAGGCATTGGAACTGTTCAGAAGGACCCAGGAATTCTTTAAGCAGGAGTATGTGGAGGTTCATGGGCATCCCTCTATTCCTGTGGATAAAGAAATACAGTGAACTGCAGCGGCTCTTGGACTAATCACGAGAGTTGTTATTTACAAGGGAGTGAAACTCCAAGAGAAAGAGGACAAAATTCCTGGACCATCCAGAACCCAGCGTGAGTGAAAATAATTTTATTATCGCAGCTTATAATTTGTTTTATTTCTCCTCATTGTAGCAGGCACGTTTGCATTATTTTGTTTCTATATTGTCAAAATTGCATAATTTATTCTACATACGTTGCAATATTTAGACTGAGTTATTTTCAATTAGCAATAATAATACAAAATAGTTATTACTCAATGATGTTCACTACTTATGTACACATTTTTGTATGTGGCTTAGACACAATAGAATGAAGAAAAATCAGCTGTTGTTTACTGATCACTCTGGCAACGTTGCAACCACAAAATAGCCAATGTTACGCAAAGCCACACGAACTGTCAAATGCAAAGATTCAACGGTGGGGGTATAGTACCTTTTTGACTCACCCCTGTATCGCAATTGTTTTCCATATTTTTTCAGTATATGGCACAATATGGTAAATTCTTAAGGAAAAAACATTCTTTTTCATTCCAGTCTGAAACGGATAATATGGCTATCATGATTAAATGTATAATCAAATATAATTTTTTATCATCCTGCAACAGGATATTGATAAAAACAAACATGAACATGAAAAATAGTCATCCATCCACAATAACAATTATTTCCTTGAAATTAATATTTTCCATTTGTAACAAAGCAGCTGCACACAAGAAATCCAGTAGTGTCTCATGAATTTTAAATTCTGGGTGAACTTTTTCTCCCCTCCCCCAATTTGTATCCATTTCTACATTCCATTGCATTCCATATAGAAGAATATCAGACAAAGAAGCTATGTACGTTTTTGATGTTTATTTTTATGGTCACAAAATTTGTTAATTTTTTGGCAACAGCAATTAATATCCATAAATTCTCATAATATGACAATGCTTTTAGCACTGACAGTACAGATCACCAACAGAGAAAGGAAGAAGTCTCCAGTGAACTCACCTGCTCAAGCGACATTTCTGAATTTCTTTGAATTCACATATTAGCTTGAGGGAAAATACACAGTGTGAACGACTAGATGATACGTTCAGATTAGTAGATGCATAATTTAGGTTTTGTTGCCCACACAGTAAAATCTGGTACGCTTCTTCTGCAGAGTTAACCCATACATGCTGCAAACCTGCATCAACAAAACAAATATTTTAGCACAAGGTAATATTTCCATAAACCTCCACCATGAAGCATCAGGTGTGCAACAAGGTAAGCAAGGGTGTGTTTCTGTTTCGTTATTTTGCCATGTTTTAAAAACTTAAATCTATTAAACACCATCTATTGTGGGATAATATACAGTCATTTTCTCTATGGTATTGAACTCTGGGGGGAGCAGCTTATTTGTATATTAATAGAGTATTAATCCTGCAAAAGAAATGTTTGAGAATCATGTCAGATGTAACCCCTGGGCACCCATGCAAGGAATTGTTTATATAAAAAAAAATCCTTACAATCATCTCTCTATATGTATACCGTATCATAATACTAATACATAACACCAGTGATCTTACTACAAGTTGCAATGTGCATGACTACAATACCAGAACACAAATTAATGTATACAGACTCAATCACACAAAAAAATTTAGTGACAAAGATCCTAAAAGCATAGGAGCAACATTATATAACAAACTACCTGAGAACTAAAAATGTTAAGATCCAAACTTTTTAAAACCAGATTAAAAGAATACCTTGTAAATAGACTCCTGTACAGATTGGATGAATTCTGACGTAGAGATAAGAGATAAAGAGGCCTATTGTTGGGAATGCTAGTGAGTATAAACTTTTGTAAAACTGTTTGGTTATGTACACATTCTTCTTTTACCATGCTTTTAACTTGTATTTTCAAGTACACAAGCAATAAAGAATTATTATTATTATTATTATTATGTTCATAGATTTTAGCTATTCTTACACAATCTTGTACATACAATGCTAAGGTTCCCATGAGTGCATTTTATTACTTTGCTATGGAATAAAATATGAGGTGTGATCAAAAAGTAGCGGGAATTTTTGTTTTTCTTAAAGAATTTTTATTTAATCAATACATCAACTTTGTCCCCTTCAAAGTAATCCCCCTCAGATACAATACACCTGTGCCAACGCTTTTTCCAATCTTGGAAGCACTTCTGGAACTCACTATTCAAAAGGGTTGCTTGTCTGCAAATCTACTTGTGAAGTGAAGCCAAAAATGATTTCTACAGAAGAGCTTATGATTACAGTAGAAAATATTTTCAAAGAATATAGAAACAAATCTTACATCTATTCTGGGTATAATCGCAGAAATTCATTATTTGTTTCTTAGAACATTGTTGAGAGCATCTAAAATAAGATGTTTGTTGCTTCGTAGAAAATGGAGAAAAGTGAATTTCGGGTTCTGATAAAGCACTACTTTTTGCACGGTACGACGGTGAAGGAAACGGAAGAAAAACTGAACAAGCATTATGGGGACTCTGGTCCATCACATGGCATGGTTCACAGAACTTTGATGTGACCATTCGAGCACAAGAGATGCCATGCACACAGGACGGCCGGTTAAGGTCACAACAGAAGAAATGGTGAACGAAGTTTACGATATAGTATTGGAAGACCGCTGAGCAAAAATCCGTGAGAAAGCCAGGACCATAAATATCTCGAGTGAACGGGTGTATAACATTCTACACAAATTTTGTGTATGAGAGAACTGTCAGCAAGATGGGTGCTGTGACTGCTCACAGTTGAGAACAAGCAGAATTGTGTGACCATTTCACAGGGATGTTTGAACATGTTCCAGCGCAACCGAAATGAGTTTTTGCGGAGCTATATCACGGTTGATGAAACTTGGATCCAATACTATTAACCTAAAACCAAACAACAATCAAAGCAATGGATTTCCTTGGGTGAACCTGCACCAAAGAAAGCGAAAACCATTCTGTCGGCAGGAAAAATCAATGCAGCTGTCTTTTGGGATTCACAAGGGGTAATAGACATCCACTACCTGGAAAAGGTTAAACTGATCACAGGTTCATATTATGCCACAATGCTGGATCAGTTTCACAAGGAATTGTTAAAGAAACGACCGCATTTGGTGAAGAAAACAAGCCAGCCATTGCCAACTCAAAATTTGTGGAATTGGGCTACTAACTGCTACTTCACCCACCATATTCTCTAGATTTGGCTCCAAGAGACTTCTTCCTCTTCGCAAACCTAAAAAATTGCCTCCCAGGAAAGAAATTCACATCCAGTGAACACATCATGGCACAAACCTCATATTTTGCAGACCTTGAAAAATCACATTTTTTGGAAGGGTTAAAAAAGGTTGAGAAACGTTTAACAAATGTATTGAATTGAAAGGAGACTATGTTGGGAAATAAAATTGATTATTTGACATTTTTTTTATTTTCTTTAAAAAGTCACTGACTTATCAATCTGCCCTCATAAGTATATCAACTCTGAAGGGTAAACACAAGGCCCACATGCCAATGATCATAAACACGTCAAAGCAAATGTTCTCCAGATGCAGCATTCCACCTACCAGGCTAAGTGAGCTGGTGGCTCTCATTTTGAACAGAGAGGAAACAAACAAATTCCTGGTGCTTGTTCAACTTAACTTTTTAAGCACCATTCTGGTAATAGCATTATGGTACTATGTAATTACAGACACAGTAAAACCTTGTTAATCTGGACCAATTGGGGCTCAATGTTGTCCGGATTACCAAAGTTCGGATTAAGTGAAATAAACACCACAGAGAAAAATTGTGAATGAAATTAGAGTACTGTACAATTTTATTAAAACGCAAGATACAATAGGCCCAACTGATTTTAATTACACATTCTTTATTTGTTTGGTTTGAAGAAACTATCAATTTTCTTTTAAGGTCTATCACACATCTCATTCACAATGAGATCACGAAGACTCCTCATATGATGGTAGTATGCGGAAATCTGTTTATTGTCAGTTTTCTTGACAAAGTCTATTACACAATTCAGATGCTGTTTAACCTCACTTAATTTCACTTTCGACTTTCCGAATTCCACATCCTCAGCCTCAGATTTGCTACTAGTGTCCCTTGCATTGCTTACACTTTTCAAAATTTAGGTTCCTCATTTACATCACATTTAATCAAAAATGATAAGAGTTCACCCTTTGACTTTTTTATGTCCGAAACTGTTTGTTTTGCGATTCCATATTCTGTACATACACACACAACAGTGGAACCATTTTCAAGTATTTCGATAATTTTCAGTTTCTCGTGTACTGTAAGCGATTTATGCTTACGTTTCCCCGATGATATTGTAGGTTTACTAAACAACATTATGCACTAATGTGTTTCTTTAGCTTAATAACAGAGAAAGGCAAGTGTTAAACTAACCCTTCTGACAAGAGTTGCAAGCCCTATCGCAGGTACAGCAAGGGTGTGGGAAGGAGGACAGCCTGATGTACCATTGTCATTAATATATTCCTGGCATTCCTAAGAAATGCCTATTGTACAGTCTGTGCAAAAATAAAATGGAGGTTTTACTGTATATGTATACACACAAATGATGGCCATTTCAATGCCTAAGTGGCTACGATGAATATATGGATGTATTTCATTTGTATTATGAAAACTATTTAAGCTAAAAATATGTGGTTTTCAAAGTTGTGTTACAAATTTTACAAAAAGAGAAGAGAAATGGCAGATGGGGGGTTTAAAGTTAAAAGTTGTCAAGGAGATGGATTACTTGGGGGTGAGGATGAGCAATAATGGCGAATGGGGGGCGCATAGCAGGAAGGTTGTGGCTAAAGGAAAGGCAGCAATGACAGGAGTAAGGATGTGCAAATATAAATTGGAAATTCCAACTAAATGGATGGAAAGGATGTACGAAGCATTGGTAGAAACAAGAATGTTATATGCAGTACAAATTTGGGGGGGATCTGAATTAAGCAGAAAAATAGACCAGAGCTACGGAATGTTCTGTAAAGAGCTATTGGGGTTAACAAGATCAGCACCAGGGGAAGTAGCATTAGTGGAATTAGGAAGAACAAGAAGAAAGGGAGTGATACTGGAAAAGGATATTAAAATTCTGGTTTAGATGCCTGAGAAAAGATAAAGAGGAAATTTTAAAGATATGCACGGAACAACAAAAGAGTATGAAAAACAAAAATAGCTGGTGGACAGGGGTAGAAAAAATTATGGAGAAGATAGGAATGGGAGATATCTGGAGAACAGGAGAAAGAAATAGCAATGGTTTCTGGATAGCAGTAAGAAACAGAGTGGAGGACATAGAAAGACAAGAGATCTGGGAAGCTTAGAAAATAAGAAGTCACTAGAGTTCTATAGATTAGTAAAAATGAAATGGGGAAAAGAAGGGTACGTGGATTATTGTAATAGAGCAGGAAAAGAAGCGTTTGCATGGATGAGTACAGGATCAATGTACTTGAGAGGGTTAAGAGGTAAAAAAAATGGAATTTGTGAATTATGCGACGACAGCGAAAGCACAGAGATTATATGACAGAATGCAAAGAATTTGCAGAATGGAGACAAGAAGTATGGGAAGAAAAATGGGAAAAAATGGATAGGAAAATAGTAGCAATTAAAATGCTAACAAGAAAAGAAGAAAAGCAAATTAAGAATATGGGGGAGTTCTTAAAGAAAGTAAAAGAGAAATGGATTAGAAAAGTAAGAGCGATAAGAAAGGTAGATAGGCAAACGGAGGAAGGAGAAGATAGGCAATAGGGATAAAAGGTAACAAGGGATGCTTAGAGGGGCCAGAAGGCCAGGGTGCCAGGCAAAAAGAGCAGCATAGCTGGCAAAGAAATTTGTACATAGGTTAAGTTAGTTTATAAGTGGAACATTGTAAAAAGAATTATGTAGAAAAATGTACAAATAAAGTATCTATCTATCTACAAATTTTACCCTCTACCTCCTCACGGGTTGTTTACGAAATTAGAATATTTGGACCTAGCATAAGTAATATTTATTACAATGGTTCACTTGACGCAAGGGACTTCCTACTAGTGATAACACAATATAACAATACTGCAGAGTCCCATTAGTCAACAGTGTTCTGACGTCTAAGGACAGACATTTTTGATTTGAAAACAAGCTCAGATTTCTTTTTGGTTATTGCATGAACTATAATTACAGTATTTCTTACAGGTTTCCTGGATCTAATAATAATGCAGTATACAGCAATCTTTCAGTTTTAGGCAACAATATTCTGCCTCCATACATGTACCTGTAGAGAAACTTACCCTTTATGTATACATCACCAGCAGAATCCTGCCCTAAGATTAAAGGACGTCTTTTTCTGTCTGATGATGCTGGTACTAGGAGATCAAAAATGTGTTCATTATATATTTCAATAAATGACACCCAAATAGAGAATGCAACTTCTCCACCATATGATGCAACAAAACTTGGACGTATACCTGCAACAGAAGTTAATGCTAATTTTAATGAACAGTTTAATTTAATCAAAATATGCAAAAAGCAGCACTTAAACAACTGTAAAATGTAAATGTATAATCATTCTGTTTTATAGTTTAGTGTTTAAACTGAACATAATTTTTTGCTTTTCAGCTTAATTCATAGTTTAAGCTCTGCATGTGTTTCTCATATGCTTGAACTTTGGAAAACGTCATCAATATTCAAGCTGTGTTTGTAGACTTTAAATAAAATCTTACCTTCTAACAATATTAATGTTTAAACACACATGGCTATACTCATTCACCCTTAGAGTGAACCCAATCAAAACAGTCACATCACGTGGTGTTATGTTGTTACATCACTAGCATGACTGTGTGTAGTCTAGTAGAACACAATAGCAATGCATGCAAAGAAAGTAAACCTTTTTCACTGTAAGCTGAAAGGAGAAGTAAACGGAACTTAAATGTATCACTCGGCCGAGCACATGGCAGCAGCACGTGGAGGATGACGGGATCTAAGATCGTGAGAGGAAATGGCTTCAGACAGAGTGTGAATACGGTATATTACACAGCTTGGGGAGCATTAGCTTTTAAACAATGTATGTCTTATTCCTATATTTTGCCTTACATCCTAAATTTCTAACACACAATACTATGAGTAGACAAATAAAAGTTGTACCTTAACAGTTCGACATCTGCAGTTAAAGGTACTGGATTAAACTGTTCTTAACTTCAGGCTTTAGAAATCATTCATTTAATGACTAACTTCACCTTTGCTTTAACCTTTTATGAGTCAAGTTAAATACCGATTAGCACTATAGGTTAAAACACAACAGAAAACAAGCATGACACAAACTATCCGAGCAACAATTCTGCATCACTAACAAAGAAGTTCAAGTATTGCTAAACAATGGCCAACCATATTCATTGTCGATTAAGGGTGGGTAATTTTCACAGAATTTGTTAAAAGCATTTAACACAATTGTCGTCTTTCCATTTACCGCATTTATGTTTTTCACAGTGGCAGAAGATTCTCAGCCGGAAACGAATTGCAGCACCTGCACATAGCCTCTTAAAACCCTCTGCTATAACGGTTCATTTAGTTACAGGTGAATCTGAACAAACACATTTACCTTCATAAATTGAACTGTTACAATAATTAGTTTTTTTAAATTTCTCTGCACGAGAATAACCACAAAATGTTACGGTCTGAACTGAACTGTTTTTTGTAGTGGAAGAGACGGCATGCTAAACAAGAAAGGTTGTAGTTTGCCCACCAGACAATGAGGTGCTGTCTTGTCACGTGGTTTTGTTTACTTCTCCTTTCAGCTTATACTGATAAAGGTATAGTTCCATATTATCAGTCTAAATTTGAAGATGTGTTCAGTAATAACATCTACTAAACAATAAAGAATACTTGTGACTTGAACTTGATTACTGCTGACTTAATGAAACTGGTTCCCAAAGTTTCCAATTGATGTGCTCCAACTTCCAAGATGCATTTTGCCTGACTCACCTGTTGTTTAAATAAGGCAAGGCACGAGCAGTCAGTTTGCTCTGTTATCATGGCTGACAGTAATGAACCTCATGCTTCTGTTTCTATGGAGATATGTTATGCATAAACCGTGCAAGCCTTTAACTAGCAGCGAGAAAGCAATTGTTCTGAATGTGTTTTCAAAGTTCTGTTAGAAGTATTCTACACTCGCAATAAAGGAGATAGTAAAGCTAACCTCGGAATTTACCAATGTTCCAGCTATGAGTATAAGTAGTGCTTGAATGGAAAAAGTAACAAGGAAAGTGACATCACCTTGAAAAAAAGGAAATATGTGAAGTACACTATGGAAGATTGTGACGAGTTTGTGAGATCGACAATTTGTATAAGGCACAATTTCTTTTTCAAAAACGAACCGCCTACAAATAAAGTGCTGCAACTAGTAAACACTGGCCCAAACATACCTAATTTCTGAAGAACATTTTACAAAATCATGCATGCACTTTGTTTCGATTTCGTAAATAGAAACCAAAAGAGTACAATGGTTGCTCATGATGCCATTTTGTTGTGGAGACCGGACTATTTGAGGGCAGTGCAGAGGTACCAGGACCAAGGACATAAGATCTACTAATTAGATGAAACCTGGCTTAATGAAGAGTACATGGCATCAAAAGTGTGGATTGATAAAATTGTGCAAACAAGGCAGCAAGCATTTCTTTCAGGATTGAGCACTGGCCTAAAAAAAACCTCAGGTCATATTTATATATTATGTATACATATTTTTTCAGTTGACTCTACATTAAAAACTTGCCAATATCAGGCTAAGCTCTTTAAAAAGTATAATTAATTTAAATTAATTATGTATATACATAATAATTAAAAAGAAAACCTTAAGAAATCCATAACACCCAGTAATAAAGTACAGTTTGTGTAAATCGTCGTGACAGTCCCCCACTCCTGAAGCATATATGCGCAATAGCACTGACCAGTCCACTTGCATAATAAGAGAGGTGGAGGGTAGTCAGTGTTCCACCTGCTGCAAGCTCAAATGCAAGGTAACCTTACACATTACACATTGTGTATGTGGCTGCCTCCGAGTTCTGTTATTACTTGCTTCTCACCACTACTCCTCATTTCTCCTCTCTTGCGTATATGGAGTGTCACAACATTTTACACAAGCTATACTTGCGATAGCAAGTCGCCATTGAGATTGTCATCTCTAGTGAGAAACCTTGGTGGTCTATCTGGGAAACAACTTGAGTCAATTGGGGAATCCAATGTCCCACCGGCATGCTGCCACAGTATCTCAATGGTTAGAGCAACCACACAGAGAACGGGAGAACCATGTTCAAATCCCAGCTATGGCATTGAATTTTTGTTGACTCTATATATATATCTTTTAATGTTATTTACGAAAGAAATGTGACTCTCTCTTGTCATTTCATCACTTAACTTGCCATCTGTTTCTGACAATTTGGAGTACTCTTGGTGCAAATTGCGGAAGGATACGTTTATCTTTTATCTATGTTAGGATCATTCTAAGAGTAAATAAATTTTAGAGAAATCTGGTAAAACCACATCTCGTGAATTTCTAATAAAGTTGAATGCTTCAGAGAACTACATAAAAAGCATTTGTACAAGAATAGTATATGTGTGGAGTGGCTTTCCACTTGTGAATTACTCACACATTTTCAAAAAAAAATTTCTGTTCCCTAAATTCTCACCTCTATGGGGGAAGGGAAGCTTGAGAAATTAAAGTTAAAACACAGGGATTAACAAAGTTAGGGGTCATTTACAATGAAAATTAAGTATTAACATAGATATAAAACTTAAGCATAACCTAACATACGTTGTCCGTCACAATGCCAAATGGAACATGAACAGCAGCCAATTGCAAGAGAGCATGAAAAGCTGAGCTAATATGGCAGCCTACAAAGTGACCACTGACAGTAGACATAACAAAAGAGGTTACGTAAATGTATCAAAATGAACAAGAGCTAGTTGCCAGGTTAAAGGACAATAAAAATCACAAAATGTATATTCTTGCCTCATTATAATTTTGTTTTCCCGAGATATTTTTAAGATATCCCAGTGATACCTGGCTAATTATCTTACACAGAAAAGCAGCTAGCGAGTCAAATTTGGCTACAGAAAATCTAATGTGGGATGGCAGAATTATCACTTATGAAGTGTATGAGAATCACTCTCCAATTGGTTAGTTTCTTGCGTTTGATGCAGAAAGTAACATGAAAGCTTGGAGCTTACAAACTTCTATGTTAAAGTTATAATTTTATTTATTTAAAGGTGAGTCAGAATTGTTACACTAACGTCACTTAAGTTAATTCTCCAACTGATTCGCATTTAATGGCATGTTGCCATGGTAGCTCAGTGGCTGGAGCAACCAGACAGAGACCAGGAGATCCGTGGTTCGAATCCCGGCTATGGCATTGAATTTTTCAGTCATCTGACTCTACCTTTTCAACCCTGTCCAACACACGGCTTGTGTGGAAGAACAATTAATTCTGTTGTAGGAAGCTTATTTGAAATATCCTTTGGGTTATATTTATTTCTTGATGTATTAATTGAATGTGTTATTTATTCACTTGTATTGTATTGCCATCCTCCATGGTGTCGTCCTCTGTGGTACCGTGCTAGTGTCTAGTTCCCAAAGTCGCGGGTTCAAACCTGGCGGAGGGCAATGGATTTTTTTGGGCGTAAAAATCCTTAGCACGGCTTCCTTCGGAAGGGAAGTAAAGCCGGTGGTCCAGTGTTATAGATTTACGGCACGTAAAAGAACCTCAAGCCTGATAAAGAGGCCTCTGAGCAAAATTACCGGTGTTTCACGCCCAATATAGAATGGGACGCTAAGGACCACAGTAGTTAAAGAGTGTCCATAAATAAAACTCAATTTCAATTTCATCCTCCATGGTGTAGGTGTACCTGCTAGCCTCTAGTTCCAGAGGTCGCAGGTTCAAACCCAGTGGAGGGCAAGGGATTTTTTCGGGTGTAAAAAGCCTTCCAAGGCTTCCTTTGGAAGAGAAGTAAAGCCAGTGATTCTGTGCTGTAGATTTATGGCAGGAGAGAACCTCAAGCCCAATAAAACAGACCTCTAAGCAAGATTTCCAGACTTTCATGCCCAATATAGAATGGGACGCGAAGGACTATAACAGTTAAAGAGATTCCATAGGCAAAACTCAGTTTAATTGTATTGTATTATTAATGTGGATACTATGCTTCTTTATTTGTTTATGGATATATGTGTCTCTTCTAATTTGAATATGATTGGAAGTGTAAGTATTAAAATAGAAATAATATACAACTGGCATGTCAACTCTATTGCCTAAATAACAAAAATTTATATCGTCTGTTATGAAGTCATAGAGAAATAATAACAAGAATGCTCATTTTCTCATCGCCATGAGGATCAGAAAGTTGTTTTATTTATCAAGGGTCTTGCCGTTACCATGCCCTGTAGAATTTTAAAAAAGATCTCATAGCTCAAAAACTAAGTGAACTTTGAATCAACCGCTGCATTTGGCTCCTGAACATGCCACACTTATTAAAAGACTGCCACAGATGAAAACATTGACTTTTTTTTCTTTTTTTCCAAAGTTTCAAAATACTAAAAAATACACAATTACCATACAATATACAAACTGTCCAGGAGAAGGAACATCTGGCAACCCTGGTCTGGGGTTTTCAATCCTCATCACCATATTGGTTTACTTTCGTTATTTCTAGAGTACATTATACACATTCAAAAGAACTTAATTTTGGATTTCCCCTTCATTTTCAATATGTTTATGAATTTGCACATAATTCCTCTATTAATCTCTGTTCATTAAGGTCATTGTTATGGCAAAAGTTTACATCAAGCCTCCGAAGGCAGCATTATTTTAGAGCAAGGTAAACCTGCCTCTCATTTCAACAGCAAAGCTGCCTCAGTCTGTTAGGAAACATCCCCTTTCAAATGTATGATTTAAACATTTTAACATGCATCACAATTTTAAAGCATAATCACATTAAACATTGCCATACCTAAAGAAGAAGCATTGCTGATAGAAAATTCAGACTGTGTGCTGAAAGTACTTTCTTGTATGCAGGACACCAGAGATCTAATGGAATGAGAGGAATCGTTTCTCTGAAACATGAAAAGATTTCATTACAAAGTTACTTAAAAGTATTGCATTACCTGAATCTCATGTATGACATTCATTTACCTGAAAATTGATATTTAAATAGTATGCATTGAAATATTACATTGTCAACTGTTTTTACTGGAACTGACTTTCAGCTGTTATACCCCCACCGTTAAATCTTTGCACTTGACAGTTTGTGTGGCTTCGCATAACGTTGGCTATACTGTGGTTGCAACATTGCCAGAGTGGTTGGTAAACAGCAGGTGATTGTTCTCCTTTCTATCGTGTCTAAACCGCATACGAAAAGTGTACGTAAGTAGTGAACATCATTGAGTAATAACTATTTCGTATTATTATTATTATTATTATTATTGCTAATTGAAAATAACTTGACATAAACATTGCAGCGTATGTAGAATAAATTAGCACTTTTGACAATATAGAAACAAAATAATGCAAATGTGCCTGCTACAATGAGGAGAAATACAACAAATTATAAGCTGTGATAACAAAGTTATTTTCACTCACGCTGTGTTCCAGATCATTCAGGAATTTTGTCCTCTTTCTCTTGGAGTTTCACTCTCTTGTAAATAATAGTTCTCGTGATTAGTTCAAGAGCTGCTGCAGTTCGTTATATGGCTTTATCGGCAGGAATAGAGAGATGCCCATGAACCTTCAAGTACTCCACCTGTTCAAAGCATTTCCAGGTCCTTCTTAACAGTTCCAATGCCTGACTATTAAGTGGCACATCTCGATGCAAAGGATTTTCATTTTGTGAATCATCAGTGTGAACGGCATCATTTTTGAGACACAGTCGCACCTCAAATCTTGTATAAATATGAACGAAATATATATATAAAAAAGATAAATATATACATATGTATGTATAAACGAACACCAACAATAACCACAGATATAAATTACAATGAACAATATTAGCTTGCAAAGAATAACTCGACGCACGTGCTAGAGATTTACATACTGAAACAAATGGTTGGAAATAGCTACATCAGGCAACAGAGCCGCTTCCAGTTCCGCTTCCGCTTTGTCATAGACCACCCAAAATGCTGCCTTGTGATTGGTTTAGGAAGTCTAACGGTTATAGCTTTTCATATATTTTTTTGTGAGTGTACCAACTTAATCGCTAGCTGTCAAGTGCAATGTTTCAATGGTGGGGGTTTAGTTATCTTTTATTTATTTGCACTCAGCAATGTACAAATGAATATGACCAGCATTCAACCCTGGCTCTTTACCAGTTATATTCATGATTTACAGTACCATCCTTATACTAATTAGTGTATTTCTTGATTCCTTAATTCCAGTTTGCTATAAGTCTGTATTTTGCATTTGTCTCTATTTACTTTCCAGTTCCATTTATTCTTCACTTTGTGCAAATATTGCCCTGCCTTCTACTTTCTTTGTGAAACATCTCAATTATTGCTATACTTCTATCTTGAGCCATTTCTTGTTAATAAACTCTTTTCTCCAAATTTTGGTTCTTGTACATTTAAATATTATATGTTCAACATCTTTATTTCCACCACATATGAGGGCAAACCGAAAATCTTTAGAAAATCAAACAAGAATTAGCTTTAAAAAACTATTTTTCAAAACATTCCCTTTAAGATCAACAAATTTTTGCATTTGATGGAGTCAGTTCTTAAACAATGATGCCAATCTTCCTGAGGCATTTCAAAAATCAGGTTTTTATAATGTTCCACTGCTTTATCTGATGAAAAAAGTGATTCCATGCATTTTTATCCTTAATTCTTGGAAACAAAACGAAATCACAAGGTCAGGGCTGTATGGTGGAGGGTTCATGGTGCTGACCTTTAGAGCATCCAGATACTCGGTTGTTACCTTTGCTGTATGCAACAATGTGTTGTCATGATGTAACATTATTTTTGCGTTTGGGTATTTTTCATGAATTTTTAAAACATTTGCTGTAAACATACATTTGTGTACCAATCAGTACCTGCACAAGCAATATGACCAGTTTTAGAGAGAGAGAGAGAGAGAGAGAGAAAGCTAGCAACCATTTTCTTACCAGCACTGCAAATTCATTGGACTTTTGTAGGCTTAGGTTCTGTTCAAAAGACCCGTTGGCGACTGACTTTTCTTTTCATCATCATAACAATAAATCCAAGGTTCATCACCAGTAACAATAATCCAAACAAAATTTGAAGTGCTGCCTTGGAATTTTTCCGGATCAACCAATGCATCCTTGTTTTTGATCAAGTCAGTTTATGTGGAATGCATTGACAACAAAGTTTTTACACGTCTGTTGATGTAAAATATTTTGGATTTGACTCATACCAATGCCCAATTTCGTGAATACATTCATAATATGCTTGTCGATCCTCAAGCAATGCTGTAACAGTGGCAATATTTTCATCAGTAACGGTGTTCTTGGGCATCCTTCACGAAATTCATCACTAAGAAATAACTGATCTATTTTGAATTTACTGTACCGGTTATAAATTGTTGCCTTAGATGGGGTTTCTTTGCCAAATGCATTTCTAAGCTGACCTTCACATTGTTTAAGCGTTAATGACGATTTAAAACCGTAAAAAAGTCATAGCCCGGAAATACTTTCTAGTCAAATTCATTTTTGGGTGAACACAAAATATTTGAGTGATAATGAACTATTAGAGCAAATCGAACTACACAGTAATCAACTTGCAAAACATTAGAAAGTAGCGTAAAATATAAACAATTTTCAGTATCTCCCTCATATAGGAATTGAGTTTATTGAATACGCTTCCTTAAACCTTTTAACTTCTATAATCCTGTTCTTACCCATGCAATACTTTCTTGCTCCTCTTTGTCTTGTCTATATATTTTTTCACTTCTCCGTATGCATTCCACCGGTGTATGGAAAACTAAAACTCTTTTTATAGCTACCTCACTGTTTTTTCTCCCCCCCCCCACTACATCCTCAAATCCCTTTCTTACATTTTCCAGAAGTTATTCACAGAATTTTCCCTTCTCCATATCTATCCTAATCCATTCCTATTTAAATGGAACACCGTAATTTTCTTAAAGTGCAGTAGTCAAGAACAAAACCATAGGCTTGTCATGATTACCTTAAGCATGTATTCCATTCAAAAGAGAATTATGATCACTGAAACAGTATAATAGTACTTAAATATATTATTATTATTATTATTATTATTATTATTATTATTATTATTACTACTACTATTACTCTCTCTACCAGGACCAAAATGCAATTTTCACACGTGGTTTTATTTTATTAGCCTTATTTTCCAATAGTCTGATTCTGTGATATTAGGTTCACTATTGAAAGAAGGATTTTCCAGTTGTTTAACTTCCTTTCGGAAATTCCATGAACTGCTTACACATCTGTAAATTCAGGTATGTGCCCAATTTGTCACATTGGTAAAGTTTAATTTCTTTCTTGCCACTATGTAAGGGTTTTACCTTACAATGTTTGAGCTCAAAGATACACATGGATTCTACCATTATGCAACATTTACATGTGATATTCAGATAATTGGTGCATTTTCAGTCAATATTAATGCACTTCAGCTTTATGCTCAACAGAGTTATTAATCTGCAGTCAAGCACCAAGCAGTAACAACCTGCGGTAATCTAATCAAAGTGCAACATCCTTTTACTATGCGAGTCCAGTTTAAACATGAGAAATTTCACAACCAGTAAAAGAACTCTAGATGCACATGCTTTTGTTTACATGCGGAATAAAGTTAGTGGAAACTTGATATATGCATAGAAAGCCAAATATTTGCGATATGAGTTGACACCGTATTTTGTAACTCAGACTTCACTTTATGTAAATTGTAGCACACAAAAGCAAGTTATTAGTGCATACAAAAATTGGTTCCATCAGATGCTACTGCTACACTGTGATAAGAGCTTTTGATTGATTTGGAAACACTGTTAACAATGCAGATTGCTTACCTGCAGTCCAGACAACAGATTTTGCTTGTATGCAAGCTCCCTGCGTACTGCATTCTCATCCATTTCCAACACTGCGCTGGCTAAATGTGGTTTAAATTTGCAGCCAGTGCTCTCACAATCTTTAATACTGTTAAAGACAGACGTTATTGCCCGAGGTATGATCCCAGGATTTTCTGAGGTACCTGATGAGAAATGCCAAGATCAAATATTGTAATAGTTTTTATAAATGTGCTCCATCAAGTTCTTAAAATAATGTTTTGTAAAATTTATAGGCTGGTTCACAACAAACGAGAACAGTAACCAGAACAAGAATGAGAAAGTTGAAATACATGTATTCAAATAGAAGTGTTCACAATCGACAGGAAGCCTTCCCGGGCCCTGGTAACAGGAAAGAAGAGTTGCCCAACTTTTAACTTTCTTGTTCTCGGCATATTAGATCCATATTGTGCATATTACACTCTTCACTCTAGAGATTATTCTAGGCGGCCGTGACATGAAACAGCTGCTAGTGCTCTCTATAGTCGTAAGCTGGAAACACGAAACTGGAAGAAATTAGTAGTAAATGTACTTCCTAACCTCATCCCAACACCAGCAAATCCAATGAGCATTGGTTCCTCTGGTGAAAGGGTCATTAGTAGCTTGATTATATGAAACTCACATGTTTAGTGAGATTGCCGAAGAGAGTTCATTGGTTTGCTGTATCCAATGAAAAATACATGGGTAGGGAAAAATATTTAGATATAGTAAATAAAGAAGAAAGAGAATCTATTGCATGGGTAAGAACAGGAACATGGAGGCTAAGAGGGTTAAGACAGGGTATTCCTCAAAACCAATGTCTGATATGTGGTGGTATTGAAGACATTGAACACACAATATCTACGTGCCAAGGAACCAAAAATTGGAGAAGAGAATTTATTAAAAAGAAGTGGTTGAAGGGGAATAGACATACAACTACAATTGAAATGATGTGCAAAGATGCTAGGAGTATTGGACAGTTTTTGTGCAAAGTCAAAAATAAATGGCTTTGGACAATGGATAGAGATAAGTAAGAGGTAGTATAGCTTACAAATAAGACAATGAATAGCGATAGTGAGAAACCATTAATTCAATGAAATTTTGATTGGAAAATTGTGGTGAATGTTTGATGGTAAAGTAATTAAAAAGTGACAAGTGAAAAACAAGTAGAAATGGGACATGATAAACAGGAGCAAGATAATCTATTGATGGGGAAATAGTAAAATGTAGATAAATTGTAATGGATATCTACAGAATGAGTCGCCGGGGCCAAATTTCGGTAGACAATCAAATTGTAAATGCATAAATCTCTTAGCATAATAAATAAATAATATTGCTAAAAAAAAAGGCAAATAAAAACTGGCTATTACCTCAAAAACAATGGCAAAAGCTATAAAGAACAGCAAAAACAAACACTTTAATGTATGCCATTAAATAAAGGAATGAAAGCTTGGCACAACTAGAGGGATCAGAAATGTAATGGATATGCATTTAGATGTTTACTCTAACGAATTCTGACGTTGGCTAACCCGCGTTATACTGGCTAAAGGAAATCCCAATGCACAAAATCGACTTCCACTTTGTGATCGATATGCATTCCCGTTCTCGTTACCGGGCTATTGTGAACCAATATCTTGTATGGTGTATTGCTTCCCGTTCTCGTTTCCATTCTCGGGTGGTTATGAACCAGCCTTAAAGCTGTGAACTATCTGTAAATATAACTTGCAGTTAAGGAACTCTTACCTTGTATAGTATACGTTTTCCCTGCACTGCTTGCACCATATGCAAAAAGCAAACAATTCTGACCAGAGATAAAACCTCTTATTGAGGGAAGCACACATCTTTCAAAAATTGTTTCCTGCTCTGTTTTAGGACCAAATATTTTTGTGAACTTATACCTGAAAGAAGAAATATTATTTATATGCTTGGAACATAATTAAAAACATTTTGAAAAGCAAGGAAGTTGCAAAAGAAATCTCCCCCTTTCTTTAAAACTACTCAACTTATTGTATTACTACACCCTAGGTGAAGCTTGTGAAGATACCTGCTTCTGATCTGAACCACCTGACCGGCATAAATGTACATCAGCGATGTTCATACGAGGTGTGGCAATAAAGAAACCAGACTGATGCTCTACATCTTTATTAAAAAAACTTACACAACTGAAATGTCCCCTCCCCAATCCCTACGCTGCTCCATGCAAATTGTTCACTGTTGGTAGCAGTGCTGCAAGTCTTTTTCTGTTACGCTGTTGAGGAATCTCGTCGCTTTTTCCTTAACTCCATCCATAGACTCAAACCTGGTTCCTTTGAGCACAGACTTCACTTTTGGGAAGAGAAAAGAGTTGCATGGTGCTAGGTCAGGCGAATAGGTGGATGTTCCATCACTGGAATGTTGTTTTCTGCCAAAAACCTCTTCACAGGCATCACGTTATCCTGATGAAGAATCCAAAAGCGATTCTTCCACAGATCTGGTCTCCTTCGTCACACACATTCACGGAGGGTCTTCAGAACAATTGTATAATAAACTTGATTGACAGTCCAACCTTCAGGCACCCAATTCTCGAACAATTCTACCAACCTTCTCCACATTCTCTTCAGTTTTCAAAGTGGAAGGTCGGACCAATTTCGGATCGTCTTCGACGTCTTCCCTGCCGTCCTTGAACGTCTTAACCCACTCAAAAACTTGCATCACCATAAACTTGTTTCAACAAATCGTAAGGTTTTCCAAGTTTTGTGAGAAATTTGATGTCAAGGTGTTCCACTTTAGAGCGTAGCATAATTTCGACGGAGCTCAGATAGACGACCGTTTCTAAGAAGGCTCACAACCAGACCATCAAAGGGGTGTGAAATTTTGTACACGTGTCAGGGAGAGTCCCAAGGCCAATCCCCCACTCTTACCTTTGTCATCAACAAAGCCAGAAATGTGCACAACAATCACTATGGTTTCTTTATTGCCACTACTCGTATGTGTACCAAGGAGATACTGACCGTAGTGACATTCCTTGTAATATTGCCTCACTCCAGAAAATTAAACCTAACAAGAAAGACATGGAAGGCTGGTACTTCTCTCAGTTTGGGTTACCTTTGAGAGAAAATGGCAAAAAAAACTAATAAAATACATAAATAATGAGACGAGTTCAAAGAGCCGACATTTTTAAGCATGGATATTCAAAGTACTACAGTGGCCACATTTCTATTGAAATTAATGCTATGACTGCATCAGCTGCTGCTTCAGGAGATATTTGCTTCAAGAATACTGGCTGGCAGTATGTCACCACAGTGTGCTGTCCGTGTGGAAAATACCCAGCAGATCCTGAATGGTAAGTCGTAGAATGTTCCAGTTTTCAACATTATTGTGCACAACCCAATATCCCGTAGAATATTAAATGAAATAGACATGTGAATTTTTAGTTCAGTCCTCCTTTAAGAAAGGAACAACAAAATGGTTTTAGCCTAGAAAGTGAAGAAATGGAACAGTAACTTTATCCCATACATACAACCTAGGGGTTAAAGTATGGGAAAGCTAGTTTACAGACGCACTAGATTTTTAAATGTTTATAGTTGTAAGCTTCATTTGTAATATTGCATCAAAGAAAGATGGAAATAAACATTCATTCATAGTGTGCAACTGTGTGGAAAAATCAAAACCCCCAAAAAATTGATGATTTATATGCTGGTTTTATTTATTGCTTTCTTATATTAAATGTAAAATCCTTACCATGGCTTCCTTTGGAAGGGAAGTAAAGCCAGTGGTCCCATGTTGTAGAATTATGGCACCTAAAAGAATCTCAAGCCTGATTAAAGGGCATCTGAGCAAAATTTCTGGTCTTTCATGCCCAATATAGAATGGGACGCTAAGAACCATAGTAGTTAAAGAGCGCCCATAAATAAAATATTTTCTTATATTAAATAAAACAATTATTTTTAATGTAGAGCCAACTGAAAAATTCAATGTCACAGCAAGGATTTGAACATAGTTCTGCTTTCCGTGCAGTTGCTCTAACCATTGAGCTGCTGTGATGCCGGTGAGACAATGAATTCTCCAACTGACTCAAGTTGTTTCCCAGGTAAACCACCAAGGCATTTCAATGGTGACTTGCAATAGCAAGTACTTTATTACTGGATGCACAAGTTTCTTTGTTACAATGTTTTTTATTATTATATAATTAATTGTAATTCATTACAACCAATGAAACTTTAAAGACAATCTGTTCTTGAAATTAATTATACTTTTTAAAGACCTAACCTGGTTCTAAAAAGTATAACTGTATAAATGTCCTTAAGAAGTATATCAACCTTACCATTAAGTGTTAGTCTAGCAACAGAGGTAGAAATGAAGGTACTGCAATTTGATTATAACATTATACAGAGTGGAACGTGACCTAGGCTCATTGTTTTAAACCATGAAAGAACACATTGTTTTGAGTGTTTTTCTTTAATAAACTTTTTCCATAAAGCTTTCCATTCTTGAGATAATTCTATGTTATTCTGCACAATATTGCAACACAGCAAATTCAACAAGTTAACTTTTAATCCTTCAGCTTCTGCTGCTATGGCAACAAACAAACACTTCTGGTATATAAATAAGCGGAAAACTACACGACTGTAACTTAATCTAAATATCATACAGAATATAGAACTGAGGAATCATTTACAATATTTAAGAAATTATTAATAGAAACACTTATTTATAAAGGTAAATGAAAACTTGAGAAACCCAAGCTACAAGATTATTCTTCTTTCTTTGCGAGTACACTTTAAACATAATATTTTTGGCTTGGCAGAGGAGTACTTTGCCCTTAGTGCCTGCACCACTGGTACCAGATTTTGAAAGTCATAGAACACACAGAATGTAAAAATAAAAACGTTATGCTTATTGTCACTTACACAACGCACCTAAAATTAATTTGCTGTACGCAGTGGTCTTGGTCACGCACGTGCGCTTCCGCACTGCAGTAAACCATGTCCAATTAATTTATAAAGGAAATACTGCAATTTAAAAAGTTACTTCATAAATATCTGTTACTGTTTAATGAAAAGAAATAATACATGGGCAAGGTTGGAAACTGGAATAGATTGTAAATAAAAACATGAGAGTAAGCAATATTTACTCCTAGAATGATAACTCGAGAAGTATACGATGTAGAAACATGACCTTTGGACACACTGCTTCAAAATTTGCCGCCACATACACCTAGGCACATTACAATGTCGAATTTCTAATAGCAATTTTGGGCACATGAAAAAGAGAAAACACTGTTCCTCATGCTTGTGTCGTGTGTGTCCAAACTAGGCAACACTGCATGCCTATGATAGACCAGTCGTTCTAGGCAAGCCCCTCCTAGTACCACCTCATATGCCTTCTAATACTGTATGCTGTTTAAATATCATCAATCTAATTATCTAATTATGATAATATTAAAAACTTACTCTACATAAGGATCCTTTATGCTTTTTAACAGCAGAGTTGACTGGTCTTTCATATGCAGCATTTCTTGGCCCTGTACAAAAACATAAAAGGGAAAGATGCCATTACATATTTGTTAGAAGTTTAACACGCAAAAGTGTTCTATTATACTGAAGTATATTCTTTAGTTCTAATGCATTCATTAAAAAGTTGCAGAGTTAATACCAGAACAATTTAAAATATTATCCTTTTCAGTGCAAAATTGGCATAAGGTTAATAAAGAAAATAACTCTAAATGAAATTATATTATTTTGCTATTAAGGCAGCTAAACATAGAAGCTGTCGCGAAAGCGTAACAAATTTGCCCCCATACAAAGGGGCCACAACTGCGAAGCGACGACAGAGCGTAGCCCAGGGATCTACGCGTCTAAAACTCCAATGATTCACATTCACAAAACAACAGCACATCGCATATTCAGTGCATTTCACTGATTATTTACGTTGGCAGTACCCAATTTGCATGGAAAAATGGCTACGTTTGTTTTCTTCCTAACGCTATTTGCCTATATAAATAAAACACTTAAAACGGGTGGGTAGGTGGGTACTAGATATTGGAGAGACCACATCATGTTCTAAAATCACTCCTAAGGTAAGTAATTTCATTGCTTTTTCACTTCCTTATTCCTAATTTAGGTGGGCAAAAGAAAGACCTAATGCGGGCAAAAGTGACACAAACGAGGGCAACGGTATGACAATTTAGCCGAATTGTTTTCTCATTCTTTTTAAGTCCTGTCGACATTTAGCTGTTTGCTGTAATTACACAGAAAGAGTGAGGTCAGCATATAGTGTCCAGTTCTTAAACATTTGACTATTGCTACTCCCTTTGCATTTATAACGAAATGTGCAATGTAGCCATTTCTGCAAATGTTTATCTCAATTAAAATGAAGTAGATAGTAAAACAAGTTTCATAAGAATAATTTTTATACCCATTAATAAATGATACAGGGTAGAGAAAGGCATGTGAATGTAGCACATAAGATTGTTTTACATGAATGGAATATAAGAATAAGAGCAGATAGTAAATCACTGAAAGCAATATGCTAGCAAACTGTTGAGTGGTTCTATGCACTAAGCACAAAACCAACAGGTCTTCAGTTTATGATATAATTACCTCAACCACTGGCCTAGGAAACCCATTAGAGAACTCAAATTTTGAATAAGTGGTGTCCCCGATGATGTAAATTAAACACAATCTAATTTAATCAAGTTAACCAAATATTACTTCATTACTGCAGTATATTACACACAGGAAAAAAAAAAAAAAAACAATATACGGAGTACAAACTAGCATATTATAATGCTACAATGTTCCAGCTTTTGAAGTAAGTAATTATCCTATTAGAGAAATGAACTCCATTAAACTACAAAGAAAAGTAAAATAAGGTGGGATTTCTAATAAACACATGTAACGGACTTTCAATATTTGGAAACCCTATTGTCTTTTAATTACATAAAATGTGTTAATTTAACATTAATACTTATTAATGTGCTTTAATACATATTATATATGTTGTAATCGTATATTTATATTTAATATTTATGTTCCAAAAAGCCATTACAATATCATAAATCAAAATTCATAATTGTTCACATAAATAAGTTCATCAATTTTTAATAACTTTGCAAATACAGTAGAATCCTGATAACTTGACACTTCCCCCCACCTGTTAAACTTGACTGTAACAATATCTATAATCCACTATACAGTCTAAACGATATAGGTACATTTTAATTAGTATATTTATTAGTGTTCATATTCATGCACATGAATGTCCATGTTTTTCCTGATCTGTTCAGGTGTATGGTATGGTGTTTTCAGATTTTGCAAATTATTTATGACACAATTTTGGTAACAGGCTTTGTTATTTTTGTGGAAATACAACCTACCACATTCTCCCTCACTAACAAAAGCACTGATCGCATATTGACCTTTGATATCTGAGTCAGAACATAAGTAACCGCAGACCATTGTCACGAAATCAAAAGCTTGCCACTAATAATGTGCGTAGCACAAACACTTGTTTGGAAGGTTTGAAGGTTTATTGCTATACCCAGTACGTACATGGTAAGCTAAACTTTCAGTTATTTCTGGTTACAGTACAATTTCTCAGATTTCAGGCTTATTGTTAGTGTTTTGTTGAGTTATGTTTGTGCCAGTGAAATGACCTACGTGATGAAGCTGCGCAGCAACAAAATGAGTGTGAGATATATTCTAACATCATAAGATTCTTTTCTATTCTATGTAAGTACGAATTTTTAAACTTACTTTTACAGTAATAACTTTTAGGATATGTTATACTTTTCTGTTTCCTATAATATTGCACTAGAACATGCAGTTATGTAATTTGCAATACAATTATGTTATGAGTTGTGAAAAGCAGACCCCTTATTCCGTAAAACTAAACATTTCGGTAACTTGACACCCTCTCAGTTCCACATTAGGCCAAGTTATTAGGATTCCATTGTAGTAACCTTTTTCAATAATACAATGAAATAAAACGGACTAAACAAGTTATTTATTTTCGTGATGTAATATCACTAAAGGAACAACCATAAAAGGAAAACATTTTTCTTAACTTATTGATTTTCAATCAGCCATCAGAGAAAGATGGCGTGTTTCGTCAAATAGCTATCGTCAATACAATAAAATATAACATTCATTATGAAGATAATACTATTCGTTGGGATAAATATGAAGATACAAAAGATATAAGTTGAAATCTAAAGGAATGAAGAATTGAAACTGCTTGTAAATTGCATTGTGGCTGAATTACAATAAAATAAACTTGACACTCACCTTTTGGATGATAATTCATTATTTAATTATAAAAGTATTTGTTTCCTTAAAACCTTAATGGCCTGAGACTCAAGATTCTCATTTACAGACTGTTTAAATTCTCATACACAACTAGTTTACAAGTCTAGTCAGGCATCTACGAGAAATAACTGCCAACATTAAAACTAAAAAGGCACCAAAAGTAGCACACGGCAGTGGAGAACCGCCAATTTCAAACAGACGCCTTAGATTTCATGCACAGCAAACCTGTTTTTGTTACGTACATCAATGAATAAAGATATGCAATTTGTGATACACTTACCTCCAATTTGCACTTTCTTGGTTTCATTCTCAAATACACTTTAATGCCTTTATCATCTTCTTCCTCTGTGGAGCTTCTGTAAAACTGGAAGAGATTTTTCCCCCTCAATGGATGAGGTCTTTGCAAGGGATGAGTAATGCCTGGAACCCGTGGGTTTCGGTATGAAAGGTCTGCATAGCTGTCTTCACTCATGGTGCCTGGTTGAAAAGAAAGAATTGAAGGGTCTATAGATTTTATGAAGAGATCAAATTTATTATTAGACATTAGATCTTTAGGAAAATACCTATTTTATTTAAAGGTATACATTTTAATAGTTTTACACCAGTGAGTCCTGGCACAATCCTTTTAGACTGAAAGGAATCTACCCATCCACACAAGATGTTGCTGAAATTAATCTGCAAACACTTAAGGTAACAAAGGAAAAGGAAATATTACTGGAACTCCACTAAATGATAATGGTAAATCTTTCTAGCCACTATAGCAATCTTCTTCCCCAACATCATCTTGTCTTGCTGATACAGATTTCCATCATTGCTCCAGATGAACTTCAGCCTTGGGCTTATTGTGCTACCTGTATAGTTTTAAAGCCAATTCATTATGCCTGTGCCCTTTACCAAGGGATACAGTCCATAACAGATATGGTTTCAAATTCTTCTGGTTCTAAAAACATTTTCTCACAAGGAATGTATCTTCTGTAGCCCAAGGCCTCACAGGAGCATATAATGTGCAGGCTGTTTCAGTTTCTTTTGTGCACAATCTGCAATCTAGGTCACCCTGAAACACTCCCTCATCTTAAGATGCTTTTTCACAGGAGCATATTCTGTGAGAAATCCAGTAATTGTTCTCAGCTGACATTACATTTAAGCTTTCTCTCTTTTCTTACATGGTTTTCTAATAAATAGTTTACCATGTTTGTTTTCTGGAGTTTTAAGCCACGTATTATGATGTTCTGCTTTGGATCAGTTCTTAATAGCCTCTCTTACTAAACATTGAGATGTACCTAAAGCCAGCTCTGGTCCAATAAATTGTGATGCTCCTTGTCTTGCAAGTTCATCAGCATTTTAATTTCACCTCTATACCACTATGACCTGGCATCCAGATGAGTTGAACTTCATTCTGTTCTGCCAGGCTTGTAAGCACATTTAGGCAGTTTAAAACCAGTCTTGACATTACCTTATGACGTCCTAAGTGCAGTAGTCACACATGTACTCACCGTCCACACAAAAGTATTTTTTTTCGTTCCCTTTAACATTTTTTAACTTAGGAATAAATGTGACCTGAATACCTTCCTGTAATCAGCCGTATTACATTATTCCTTTGTTTCACTTGGACTTGTGCAGTGGTTACTAAATGGTCAACAATTGCAGATTGACAATCCCACACAAGCAACAGAGATTATCTGAATTGACGCCGTTAGCAGAAATAATACAAATGAGCTCTTGTAATCATACAACTTATTCTCAAGACTTTTTTATTATTAAAGTTTCACTTTCTATTGGTCACATCACTTTACATTCAGGTCGTGAATCTGTTTTTATTAATCTATTTTTTTTTTGCAGAATAGATCCTTATTAAACAGAGTCTAAAAGAATCACAAATACTGAGATTTTGGTATGCAGTGACCACTGTTGGTGGTGTATGTTGCTGAAATGTGTTATCTGAAGCACTGCAGTAACCAATGTGTACATTTCATCCTGTTTACTGCATTATTATACACTATTTGTGAATTTGAAGCGTCGCATATTAAGAAGCTTACAATTTCAGTAGAATTGGACAGGATTTGTTTTATAAAACCTATGTACATAGTAAATTAAAATTCAAACATAGTAAACTGTATGTTTTGTGTTACTTTGTTGTTTAGTTATAAATCCATATTTTTTCCCATGCAAACTCACAATCCCCAGTGATTAATACACCACAAAATATTACGTGACTACTGCAGGGTTAAATGCAAGTTCAAAAAATAATCAACGCCTTTATAGCCTTGAATTATAAATGTTTATCAGCTCTTATAATGTATCCCAGTTCGGCTTGAGGAAAAAAATGTCAACAGAAAATGCAACATACATGCTCACTACTGAGGTATTAACAGCCTTGGATAAAAAGAAACTACCATTAGGTATATTTTGTGACTTAGCTAAAGCATTTGACAGCCTAGATCACAACCTCTTGCTGCAAAACTTAAAAGTTTATGGCTTCAATGATATCACTATAAAATGGTTCAGATCTTACTCAAATAGGATTCAGAAAACCAGAATCAATGGCTGTGATTCTGAACCAGGTGTTATCACTAGAGGTGTCCCACAAGGTTCTATACTTGGCCCTTTGTTATTTTTAATATTTATAAATGATTTGTCATATTATCTTAGCAAAGATTCAATAGCTGTGCTTTTTGCAGATGATACCAGTGTACTTATATCTGAAAAGTCACATCAGCAATTAAGAAATTCTGTCAATAAAGTGTTCAAACAATTCAACTTTTGGTTTGAAGCTAATAAGTTTTTATTAAACTAGGATAAAGCCAATTTTATTCAATTTCAAACGAAGCATAAACAAATGAGTGAATTAACAATCAGGTACAACAATTACACCATAAATACGGCATCTGATACAACATTTCTGGGGCTTCATATAGATGGAGAGCTCAACTGGAGAAAACAAATAAAAATCATGCTGCCAAAACTCAACTTGGCTTGCTTTGCCTTAAGAAACTTAAAAAATTTGCTCCACCAAAATGCCTTAAGAACAGCATATTTTACCTACTTTCACTCCCTGTTGCGATATGGAATAATGTTCTGCAGTAATTCAGCACATAGCAAGCAAGTATTTATATTACAAAAAAAGGCCATGCATATTATCTGTGGTGTCCCGTCATTCCTGTAGACCCTTGTTCAAAACCCAAAAAATTCTTACTCTCACTGGTGAATACGTATACTCTCTTGAGCTACCTTGCATATAATTATGATAGCTTCACAATGAACCTTGCTGTGCATGACAATACAAGGCATGCAGGCAATTTGCATAGACCAGCAAATAGCTTAAAACTGTTCCAAAAAGGGTGTTACTATTCTGCAATAACAATTTATAATAACCTTCCATGCTACTTAAAACTATTAGGCAAGCCTAAACAACATAACACCTTAAGAAAGAGCTAAAGTCTTACTTATATACTCACTTCCCATATACTATGGAGGAAGTTTTTAATATGTCGTGCAACATATAAATATTCAATACATAGGGCTGATGGCATATGATAATGACTTACACTTATTTGTTATTGTCCTACTGTAATGCATGTTGAGATGTTTACATTTTGGAATGGCGATGCTTTGCAAATTTTCATTTCTTAGATAATGCATGGTGTGGAGAGAAGGGAAGGGAGAAATGTTCTTGGTGTTGGGTATGTTATTAAACAAGTTTTTGATACTGGGTATGTTTATTAGTTATGCTGCATATTTCATAATTGTATGATGTATTCAATGGCCCCGAGCGTTGCTCGCAGTGGGACCAAATGAACAAACAAGCCAGGTTTTTCCAAGGTGAGAGAGTTGTATTTAAGTGCAGGCTGTGGGTAAATTGTCATACTGTTTCCCTCGTTTGTGTCACTTTTGCCGCATTAGGTCTTACGCTGCTCTAACGTAATGCTGCCAACATATGAATAATGCCACCGAAGCCGGTAAGATACTCGGCCTCAAAGCGTAGCCGAGAGATTGAGGGCCCTCAGCCTCAAAGCGTAGCCGAGGGATGTTTTTTAGAAGGAGAGGAGTGCAGCAAGTTGCGGCCTCGCAACTGCGAAGCGACGACAGAGCGTAGCTCAGGGATCTGCGCGTCTAAAACTCCAATGATTCACGTTCACAAAACAACAGCACACTAAATGTCTAACACACTACTTCGATATTGGGTTATGGTCAAATAGAGGTTTTTTACTTACGAAATCGGGGTTTTTGGCTAAGGCCATAATCCAATATAGAAGTATATCCCCCACATGTTATACAGACGTGTATTTTTAATCAAGCATTACTATACTGTACAACCCCTTAATACAAGCCTATGTTTACACATTTCATTTACATGTTTCATACAAAAACGAAATTTGAATTAGCAAGCTTTAATCGCAAAGTACACAATCCCAAAAAGGGCAGGGGAGAAGGTAAGCAAGCAAAATTAGGCAATACTGGATATACCGCAACCCATATTCAACTATTTCCAAGTAATGAAAATACTGTTTAATTCGTTTAACCTTAATTCATTTTCCCCTGCAGTCCAATGGCATAATGACTTCCATTAATCGTGAAATGCTGAATCTCTTCGACACTTTGGGGTTTACACAGCAAAATATGCAACTGTGAATCTGGTGTGCTGCTGCTGCTACATCTCCGTTATCAAATTATCATATTCTCTCTCACATCAGTTTAAAAGTATCAACGATGTAATTCCCATTATTATTATTAGTATTATGCATTAATCCATGTCAGAGCAAACTAAAAATGAAATATTTTACCTACTCACTTTCAGTGCATGCAGGCTGTCGTTATTCCGTTTCAAACGCACCTTGGAGTTTCTAGGATTCTTTTTACGGTATCCCCTTTGTGTATAATACTTAAAGTTTCACGCCATATTCATTTGTATACATATACGACCTCAAATTCATCAACTTTTTTTCTAACGAACTTCACCTTTCTCATGCACGAAAGCCTTTGAATTCAAAATCTTTTGTAATTTGTAGTACCTTGTCCCTGATTGGTTAGTGTATTGCCATAGAAAAACTAACTATACGTGATTCCACAGAACACCAAAGTATTCTGCAGGAAAGCATCAGAAATTGAACATCTTCCATTGTGCAGGAGTGGAACCATAACGGACTAACCAAACTCTTTGGGACCAACGATGGTGCTGCCTCATAACAGGTCCCTGATTGCCGAAGCCCACCTATGCGGAATCAATGAGCAAACATTATCACACGGTTTACGAAGTTATTTTGGATTTTGTCCGTTGGATTTTGTCGCAGAATAAATGTACTCGCCATTCCATCAGGATCGTCTTCCGGTTTCATTATCGACCCAACAGTAAGAACAAAGTAAAATAAAGAATAATTGGCAGAAGTTCGTGCAGAAAATGTATATTATAAATCAAAGATGAATCCATTCCTTTAGAGCTTGAAAATTACAATGTTTTTCGTCTCTCCTGTAAAATTTCCTCAAATGGAATTAGGTCTGCAAACTAAGGTACGTTTTGCTTGTCCTATTGTTCTTGTCGAATACAGGTATATAATGTTTTTTATCTAATAAGAGAAATAATTGCTCATTCGCAAGTGTTAATGCTTCCACCTTCGATTATTTTTTATTATTTAAGTTTACAGGTGCAGAATTGCATTGTTTCT
This sequence comes from Deroplatys truncata, assembly GCA_030765065.1. Classification (NCBI taxonomy): domain Eukaryota; kingdom Metazoa; phylum Arthropoda; class Insecta; order Mantodea; family Mantidae; genus Deroplatys; species Deroplatys truncata. The sequence goes on from CM060989.1 coordinate 36,507,024, forward strand.
GTCCAAAATGGCGTGCCCTTCAACTAAAAGCAGAGTATTTCAAATATCATGTCATTATCCTAATTTTTTTTCAATATCAATTTATTGTATTAAACAGTTATATAACTGCAATAGACATTGTCAGTGTATACAATAAAATACAAATCAATAATACAACGTAAACCACACCTTGTACAACTTTTACAGAAAAAAATTAAAGAACAATTTCATATTTCAAGAACTTAAGGTCACAGATCTTTGAAAGAACTATGATGGCAATTAGAAACTCATACAGATATAGGTATATAAAAAAGCTGTACGAAAACCAGGCTACAGGAAATGCGCAATTAATAGCAATTTTGGGCAGTGCTACCACCAAGCTTGGAAAAAATGAACGCGAAACGACCAAGATTATATTTCCCATAGAAATCATTGTTGCTCTTAAATGTCTGATGGAAAACCTAACTTCTCACCAATTGTTTTTTAGCTACAGTACGGTAAAAGAAAACATTTCCAAGTGGTATTCCTTTTTCGATATCTGTAACACTAACTACCACAATAATAGTGCATACGAGAACAAGAGGCATTTCTCGCTGATAGATTAGAACGACTAAGGTGGATGGAAGAATATTGCGTATTCGGAACGAGAACAAAGAAGCGAAATGAATTTTCTTAGTGTCGAAACTACGAATCACTTATCATCACAACAGCTTCGACCGTCACTTGCATACAATTAATTCAAAAACTGCAAGTCAATGGAAATAGATACAAGTGGTACCACACAGCAGACACTATAAGTAATTTAAAAACTCAAATAAGCTTTAGAACATATATTAATAACTTAAAATACCAGAATATAATTAGAACAAATATAATAGCAACAGAGGTAACGAGTTCAATAGAATCTGTTGATATACAATATCAGAATGACCTGATATATACAATACAAAACAATATACCAGATGAAATGAGAGCAGTGGCGAAGGGTGCATAGAAGCGGTGGAAGCGCCGCTTCCCCAAGAATTTAAAAAGAAGAAGAAGAAGAAGGCAAATAAAATTCACGCGAACAAACATTTTATTTGCTCTGGATACATTTTAAAAATGTATTCGTGAACATCCGTAGTGCTGCCGACATCAGGACAACTGCCGAAACTTGAGTGACCAGATCCGCGAGCTCATTCAATACTGAGCATTTCCGTGTTCACGAATCGTAACCTCCACTAGCACTTCGTAGGTTTCCGGAAGCAATCGGGACTTGTCCGTGACTTAGGAAGCGTTGAAAGTCATCGTCACGTGAAATCTCTGTAGCGTGCGAAGAAAAGTTTATTGTTTTATTTTATGTGGCGCTTTTAAATAGAACTGTAAGTATATTTTAATAGCAATAATTCGCGTATTTTCTGTAGATTGATATTTGCTAGTAATAAATAGGTATTTCTTGTGAAATTCTAAGTTATTAGCAAAAGCGTGTGAAATTCATACTTTCTCCATTTTAGGTTAACATTTCACGCTCTACGAATTATTGGTACGTCTGAGTGGAGTGGGTTGGGGATATGTCTGCTTGTGGTGTGAGCAGTCTTACAGTGCAAGAAGGGTCTACGTGTGAATGTACTATAGAAAAAGTACTGAAGAGTAGGTTTAGTTCTTTCAGTTATTGAGGAAAAACTAAATATAATTAGAAGAGACAAGCCGAAAAAACTTCTTAATAATGTAATCGGCATACAAAGCAAAGGTGTTAAAACATTTATGCGCCACTTTAATGAAAACATGTATGATACAATTCCATGGTTATGTGGGTGTCATTGATTGCGAAAATTGTTTTGCTGGCTGTGCTTGCACTTGGAGTTATGCAGGTTTTGACGACTTGAATAATTTACACAAAGCTCAGAAAAGGCATCAAGGATCGCAAAATCACATTATTTGTCTAAAACAATTTATGCCGTTCGGAAATACACGAATTGAATCGTGTTTAAGTGAATAATTCCGGTTCACAATACAGAAGCACAATAATGACGTAAAAAGAAACAGGAAAATTCTTTCGCAAATGATAAAGGTAGTATGCTTTTTGGGAAAACAGGAACTTGCATTTCGAGGTCATGACAAGTCCGAAAGCTCTTTGAACAGAGGAAATTATATTGAAATGTTGAAGGAATTAGGAGATTTTTATATAGACTTGTCACTTGTCAAATTCGACCGTTTTTTCAGGGTTTGGCATTTTCTTTTCTAAATCTACAAAGTGAATGGCAGCAGTCGACTCTGAAATAAACAAGAGATTTCCAACATTAGCTCCAACAAGACGGAATTATGGTAACAGGCTATTACAAACTGTGTACGAGTACAAACAAGATATAGAAAACTTGCTAAATCCAGTGGTCGAAAATGCAGATGGTTGGGATCCGGAAACAGTAGGAATATGGTGCTCAAGGTCTTCTTTCAACATTACTTGGGTTTGATTTCAACTTTTTTCTTGTGTATTCTATTGTATATTTCCTCAGGCTGACATACTGTTCCAAGTACTCCAAAAGAAGGCTTTTGATACTGAGTTTTGCCGTAAACAAGATGACAAATTTTCAATGCATCTTATGAAACTCAGAGAAGATTTTGAATCTATCTGGCATAAAGTATCTGATGTGTGTGGTAGCCTGGCCCTAATAAAAGACTTAGAGTAGATACTATACCAGGGGAAAATGTATCAACTTCTTATATCAGATTATTCTTGGAAATTATTGAAGCAATGAGGATCAATATGGATTCCAGATTTGCTGACTTGGTAAAACTCCTTAGTATTTTAGACTCGGCGAACTTTAAGGAATTTGCAAAACAGTTTCCAGAAGAAGGGTTCTTTGGCTTAAAGCAGAGCTTTGTCAAATTCTTTGATTTCCCAATTTTGAGAAGTTAATTGTGTGTATTATTTAGAGATATTGAAATGCATAAAGACACTGTCGTGAAATCACATCAGTACTTGACAGAAGCAAGATTAGTGTCGTGTTTCCAGAACTACATAAACTTGTCCTTTTAGCAATAACCATCCCGGCATCTAGTTCGTCTGCTGAGAGGTCATTCTCAGCAATGAAGAGAATTAAATCCTATCGTCGAAATACTCAAGGTCAGGGGAGACTTTCTTCACTAGCTCCTCTCAGCATTGAAAAGTCCTTGCTTTCAAATTTGCGCCAAAGTCCATCCTTCTACGATGATGTGAATGATATCTTTGGGAGGAAAACTAGAAGGATCGGTCTGATATACAAAAAATAAGGTACGATATTTAATTTACTCGTATTTATGAAAATATATTATTCATTACTTACTTGTAAAAATTTAAATCTATTTTTATTTCTTTTTTTACCGAATTTAAGAAAAAAATATTATTCATTACTTGTAAAAATTTAAATTTGTTTTTAGTTCATTTTTACCGAGATTAAGAAAAAATATAGATACAACATTCATGGTTCTCTCCTATTTTAATGAAAATTATTACTTGGAGCTTCCCTCACTTTGAAAGTCACGCTTCGCCACTGAATGAGAGCCATAGCAATAGCTACGGAAAATGAAAGATACCCAGAAAAGGAATGGCTCCGAATATATACAGATGAATCCCTGATCAATAAACAAACACGCCGGTGCAGGAGTATACTGTAAACATTTTGCGCAGTATGTAACATTAGACGAAACGTCAAACCACTATGCTGGAGAATTAACATCTATAAAAGCAGCATTACAGAACATTTTATATAGATCATACATAAAACAAAAATTAGTCATCTTATCAGGCTCAAAATCAGCCATAGATCGGTTGTAAATTACAATAATAAAACAACAAGAAATATTAAAGAAATAAGAAGTCTAATTAAAGTAGTTTAAACTAGAAATCATGTTACTCTAAAATGGATCCCAGCTCATGTAGGACTTTTGGGCAATGAACATGCGGATCAATTAACAAAGAAAGGTGCAATACAACAAATAAAATCTGTAGGACAAATAGAAATCAATAAACAATTAAACAACATTTTAAAAGACAGCAGAGGCTTGATGAAGAAGCTAAATTAAAAGATAAAGATTAAAAGAATATTAAATATAGAGTTTATATACAAAAAATTGTCAACGAAAACTTCCCTGGTCTTATTTAGGATGGCAACTGGCCACGATTTCCTCGTAGAACTTCTCTACAAGATACGATGCCTACCTACACCCAAGTGCACTCTCTGTGAAGATGTCATCCTGAACAAACAGCATCTCGCCAAGTGCAAAGGCCTTAAAAGTGATAACTTACAGACTTTATATTGGGAAGTGAGAAGGAAAAAGATGCGGATCAATTAATCTTCATTGCCATTGGTGAATAACAACATATTTAATTAGTGAGGGGTATAATTTTGTACTGACCAAGTGTTTAAATTGAAATGTTTTTCATTGGAATCAGAAGATGGCAGGAGAAAATTATATCTTAGATTGCAAGACTGTCACTTTTTATATAAATAGGATTATGAAAACTGGAGTTTATTCTTGTCTTGTACAACCATTATTAAAGTTACAGAAAAATATAATTATGAAAGTCATCGACAAGTAGCAAAATAACCTTGCAGTATATCAATACTCTTTCGGCAGAGACAGTTCTATCTACATTGGATGACTTTCGTGACATTCAATAATTTTACTTCCTAATCTTTTAGATTGACTGAAATATTTTTATAAAACGCTGCTTTAGAGGAACTTTCTTTAGCTGTCGTAATTCGAACCCGCCTATCTAGTTACTCAAGCTTAAATTATTATTCAAAGAACAGAGGAATTCTCTTTACTATCCTGTAGCTCTTAGAGATTAATACTACAATATAACGAGCTAAAATATGCATTCTAAATAATCAAGTATGTACAGCCTCGAACAAAAAAATGAGTAACTCCTAGATTCCGAGTGGCTGCATGTACCTTCGTAGTAGCTGTCTTCACAACGCACATGCAGAAACTGTAGAATGGTCTCTGCCCTGTGAGCGCAATGACCACTTTATAATGGTGTTTCTCGGTGGTGACGCTTATAAACTACTGAAAATAGACCACGGGAAAACATTTCGATAGCCGAGAGGCTAAGAAGGCACTGCTTTCTTTCATAAGCTCCTCGATTCAAATCTCACATTAATTATCGTTATTCTTGTATTGTTAATTTTATGACTGTGTGTAAAACATAATACTGCATTAATATAGCTTTAACATTTTAAGTTTTAGGCATAACTACGCACACAAAAACACAATTCTACTAAAACACTCGTTTTAAATAACTAAAGAAATAAATGCAAATAAGCTATTATCTTCTAAAATTCAAACATATAAAAATAAACAAAATTAATAGCGGGTGTATGAACCTGAGCACGTATAACGGCCCTCATTTTCGGGTTATAGATGAAATTAAATCCCTCTAGTAACGTGGATGAGAAGCTACAGCACCCCAGGCTTTTTGAATTTGTGCTCAGAAGCCATTTTTGTCCTTCGCGCATTGTAAGGAAATTCGAGCGCAGCTTCCTTTTCACCTCAGCCCACACATTTTCAATAGGGTTCAAATCCGGTGAACAGGGAGACCAATCTATCACTCTGATATCCTGCCTCTTTGAGAACCCATTTGAAACCTTTCTGCATATGTGGACAGGATAATTATTCTGTACGAATTCAACAATTCCGTCAGGATATTCGTCCTCGCAGAGGGAATCAAAGTATTCTCAAGTATTACCGTGTATCGCGCACTGTTCAGTGTATCGTCAAGCTGCCACAACACACCTATACCGTCCCTTGATATACAACATGATACACATGTGCGACCATAATGAAACTGAGAAGCCAGTTATTTTGTATCGTAATAACTTTTCTATTATGAACTTCACCAAATACTGTGTATGAAATGCAATATATAGAAAATATGTAGTCACTATTTGTTGATTAAATATTTTGAACATTAGAAAAATCTGATGTGTTACACTCACTTGGCTTTCTCTACTCTTGTACAAAATATTTTTACAAACACTTATTCTCCATATGCTTCATGTTAATCGAGATGTTAATCTTATTGCTAATTTTCTTGTAGATGCAAGGGGAATTGGTAGGCTTTAAGCGATAGTCAAATATGTTAAGAGTTGGTTGCTATGTGGAGTATTCCATTCTCTTTACATGTCCAGGACAAAAAAAAAAAAAAAAAAAAAGAATAACAAATTCCCATTTGAGAAAAAGTATTAAGTATTGGAAAATTTAAGGGAATAAGAAGCAATATCTCGAAAATGGTTCACTCAACTAAAAAAATGTATGTGACATAAATTGTGTATTTTAACGCTATCTACGTTTTTTGTGTAGTAACATTTTGTCCATCTCTTAAGGTTTACCAGTTATGCAAAAGTCGTTCACAATGAAGAATACTTTTGGAGACATTCCCAGAAAATTCGAGATATACAATTCATTTGCCATAAAAATGTCTTAAACTTATGGTATTTTATTCAAAATCGTTAGAGCAATTGTTGAGAAAATTAAAATTTTCAGAAAATGTTCCATGTAAAGTGTAATCTGGGGTGGGGAGATTTTCTTGAAAACCTTTGTGTCGCATCTCTGGAAGATACTTAACCTAAATATCAAGTTTGGTGTTTATCCGACTGTTCGTTTCCGATTTATGTTGTTCATAGACAGACACACACACACGGACATGTTTCCAAAAATGCTTTATATGCAGTGCACCTCAAAACATGTATTTCCTGTGAAATCTCGGTATCGAACTTTTGGGTGGAATGCAATACTTACTATACGTAGTAGAGAAAATAAAAAAGGGTTTACTACATGCGAACCTGCGGTCTTAACCACACAATTACCCTACGCTTTGCCACAGCGCTACAGAGAAGACACATGGAAGTAGCATATTTAATAATGTCGTACAACTCGCTGCAGGGGCTACACAACTGTATTGCGCATGGTGTAAACCAGGCGCTGTGTCGTGGACAGAAAAAATTGGCGTTCAAGACATGACTCATTTTTTGTCCATGGGTGTACATGTATGAATACAAGCACTCGGTGCGAGTGCCTTTTCAAAATTTCCTTTATGCTTAAAAATTCTCATATAGTCGCTGACACAAATGTTTCTGGAACTTCTCTGCTCGCTGATTATTATAACAATACGTGTACTTAGATTCTTTAGCGTCCCTATTAAAAGCTCAGCTGCTGCAACTTTTACGGTGGTATATGTACTGTAATAATGTTCTATTTCCGCGTTAACCTTTTAAAGAATTTACTGTAAGCCTCTTTGCCATTATTGAACTGAATATTCCTGGGAGGTGCTTCCAATTTTTTTTAAAATTATCCTCAATGGTCTTGTATAAGCGGTTTTAACACAAATTAATTGCAAACAGAATGTATTTGTAATTTTTATTAGCTGTTTGCGAATGGCATCATTTCAATTTGTAGCAATTCGAGTTCCTTACTGACAATTTTACGACGTAAAAGCTTCTTCTTGCAAGAGCATGAGAACCTTTAGCGACATTCCTTTTAATCATGCTATGGAACGGTAGTTTTATGGCCCGGCCGGATAGCATGAATGCATGCTCCGTGCGCTGTCTACTACACCGTAGGGTTTTCCATTCTAAAACTCCCACGTTATATACTCAAAAGTAATAGTAACATGCACTATATATCGTCCTCAGTGGTGTAGTGGCTACCATGCTAGCCTCTAGTTTCCGAGGTCGCGAGCTTCAAACCCCTGGCGGAGAGCGATGGATGTTTTCGGGCATAAAGACCCTTAGCATGGCTTCCTTAGGAAAGGAAGTAAAGCCGGTAATCCCGTGTCGTAGATTTACGGGACGTAAAAGAATCTCAAGCCTGATAGAGGCCTCTGAGCAAAATTAACTATCTTTCACTCCCAATATAGAATGGGACCCTAAGAACCACAGCAGTTAAATAAACACCAATTTCATTTTTAACATGCACTATGAGTACTAACTTCTTATAAGTGGTGTTGAAAGTGGTGTCCATATGCACTGAGGCATTCTGGCAACTAAACTACAGAAGCATCTACTAAGAGGATACACATACATAAAGAAATTAGACGAGGCCTGCAAAGTTGACATTGCATACCCTGAACATAAGGACATGATTCAAGGCACTTGTCTGACATTTTTGTGGAGCAAAGCTTGAAATCAATTGGGTACAGGCTGCAGATGCTCGCTAACCTAAGTGAGTTGCTGCTGCTGCGCTAACTGCCACTATCATGATGGGAAAGCTAGCAGGTACTGCTGCTCAAATTGCCTCTGCTATTGTTAAGAAGAAAGCTGATGCTAGCTGAAATGTGAGGCATAGTAAGTGGATTGAGTCTAAAAAAAAGACTTAGAAGAGGAGTAGTAAATGTTGCAGTGGAGGGTTTTTACAGCTGCTTCTGTTGAAACTGCCAATACTTTAAACAATAAGTGTGTTAGAGGCAAAGGTTTAAAGAGAAAAATCTCAGGAAGAGGTTTGTACATATACCACAGTAAACCTTACGCAATATGGATATTGAAATGTATGCCAAACTTTAGAAAATCTCTCATTTTAGATGTGTAAACATGCTTCATAAACCACTTTCAAAACCTCAATTCATGGAAAGAACTGTTGTAATTCTTTATACTTTCCAAAATGAAGGTGCTCGGGTAACTGTACAGAAAATGGGTAATATGGTATATAACACCATCTACATTATCAGCTAGGTACCTACCTTTCCAATCTCACTCCTTGATGGAAAATGTAAAACTTCAGTTACAACTCTCTGAAATTTACCATTGTACACCATTTTGGTATAAATAGAATAAGATTCAATCTCTAATTACAGTGCACTTAGGTACCACTACTGAAACTAAAAGCACTATAGTTATATACTATGCATAAAATGGGACCATAGAAATATTTAATACTCTCCTTAATGATCTTGAGGGAAAAGTTGACATTTTCAGTGTCTATAAAACTGCTGTTAAAGAATACCTATGCTCAAAAGCTTATTATTCTGTACAAGATTATCTGAATGACAAATTATCCTGATGACAATACACTATGTAGTATTAGTAAATATTAATGACAACTGCCTGCTCTAGAATTAATGAAGCTATTTAAAAGTAAGTGTATTAAGAACTGACAGTAAATGCTATGCATTACAAATCAAATAGAACAAAATGATGAGACGAACAAAAGTACAAGCCTAGTGAAAGTTAATATAACTGTTCTTGTCTATAAATATGTTAACCTTATAACGGTAGGGAGGTATTCGATTTTGTACAAAATTACGCCTGATTTGTTTATTTTATATATAATATGTCTATTTTATTTCAAATGTTTTATATTCTGTGTAATATGTATGTTTATATGTAATTTTTGTATATTTCCTTGACATGTTCTATATTCACAAGCCTTTATGGCTGCTAGTGAACTCACAGAATGGAATCCAATCTAATCTAAAAATTAATGCATTTCTGCTAAATCATCAAATTGCTTGTTACTTTGGAAGTAGCCAAACTAGTTTCCTTATACTTTACTGCTAAATAAATCAGCTAGTTCATTATCGGTCTGTTGCCTTGATTTTCACTGGATACCTGAAGCTATGAAAATAAGTCTAAGACTACAACGTAGCTATGAGATTAGGGGAACATTTTTAATACATAGTCAACTGAAAAATTCAATGTCACAGCTGAGATTTGAACACATTTCTCCCCCTCTCTATGTGGTTGCTCTAACCATTGAGCTAACATGACAACAATGCTGGGTTGGACATTGAATTCCGCAACTGACTCAAGTTGTTTCCCAAACAGACCACCAAAACATCTCACTAGAGATGACAATCTCAATAGCAACTTCTATCGCAAGTATTTTATTACTGGGTGCTTATGGAATTCTTTTTTTTTTTTTTTGTAGAATATTATTTATTATATATTATAATTATATTTTAGAGACTAAGCCTGTCTATGACATGTTTTTACTATAGAGTCAAATGAAAAATTCAATGTCACAGGCAGGATTTGAACACGGCTCTCTGCTCTCCATGCAGTTGCTCTAACCATTGAGCTACTGTGACATGCAGGTACGACATTGAATTCCCCAACTGACTTAAAATGTTTCCCAGACAGACCACAATTACTACTACTCATTCTGTTTGTGCTGATGTTGCCAAAAATAAATTTGGTGAAAACAAACATTTTAATTAAGAGCAAATAGCAGGTCTTTACTGCTCTTGAATAATCACAGCAAATGATGGAGAGGTATTTCCTTATACTTTCACATTTTGCAAGTAGTATCACTTACCTATATATTACACCAGAGGTGGCGAAAAAGTGCTTTGCGAGTTATTTTAACTCCCAGGCGCCGTTCCCTCTCTGCAACCGTCCCTTTGTTTTACACGTGCTGTGAGTGTTGCATATTTGGTGACTCGCGGAAGGAAGTCGTTTTTGACACCCTTGTATTACACTATTCATATAACATATGATTCTTTTATTCACTTTAGTTATCATGATAAATTGATGCTAGAAATGATTTCAAATTATGCAATTGGTTACAAGCAAGACATGGATAAGAATTGTATTTATATCACAAGTTGCTTTGTTACGAGTTCATGCCAGAGAGAGAGAGAGAGAGAGAGAGAGAGAGAGAGAGAGAGAGAGAGAGAGAGAGAGAGAGAGAGAAAGGGACACTCGCTCATTTTCATAGTTATTGATGGCAACAATAGTGGATTTTAAGATGGTTAAAACTAAACACGAGACAACAAACATTTTGGAAATGCCTAACACTATGATAAAAGTTATTTAACTTAAATTTTATGTTTTACCGAGTTCTACATTTTTCTTGTAGTAGGGTGTACCTTATGTTGGAGCTACTATAGAAGACTCATGAAACAATGAGAACACAAACAACTTTTACAGCTGTTTAAAGAAATTTTAGATATCTCTGAACAATGGGACACTCAAATAGACCATGATGCTTGAGATTTTATCAATGTACTTGAAATGTAAATTTGAGTTCTTATTCCAAATCTTCAGAGATGTATTTAGTTCAACTGATGCACAAAAGTGCATTTTACAAAAAAATGTGTTGGTGACATCTTTCGTATGGTCAAAATAAGTGAACTAATCCTACTTTTAATAAAACAGATGAGTTTGATGCAGTGAACCTCTTGTGAAAACAACAGAGCACATAAGAAAAGATGTAATGATTAACTGAAATCAGGATTCACTACAAGCAACTTTATGATGTAATGTATGTATTATATAAACAAATGGAAATTTGTTTCAATGACCTGGGAATACTGGAATTTGTGAATTATCCGCAAAAGAGGTAACCAGAAGTCATTTTCCGTAAGATGCTTTTCATTCCCTAAAGCACTGTTATGGACTATATTTTGATTTTACTCACCTAAGAAGCAAACTCATTCTGGCATATTCGGCAGATGAATATTTTTCAATGGGGATTCGGATTCCTAAACTTCTCTTCTACTTGAATTTAGGTTTGTCTACTTCTGCTCTTAAGGAACTCTGTAAGCTATGTGCCCTTTTTACTTTCTCTACCACGTACATAGAAGAAACAGAAGGTATTACATTCCATAAAAAAATTTTATAGCGAGGTTTAACCGGAAATTCATGTTTTGAGGCCCCCTGAGTCCATAAGAAGCATTTTTAGAAAAAAGGTCTGTGTGTCTGTGAACACCATAAGTCAAAAAAGTAAAGTTGAATATGTACCAAACTTGGGAGTCAAGTTTAAGTAGTTTCCAAAGATGCGACATGATTTTCAAGAAAATCCCCACACACAATTACCCTTTACGCGGAACATTTTTCAAAAATTTTAATTTTCTAAAAAATGGCTCTTAACAATTTTGATTAAAATATCATACATTAAAGATATTTCATGACAAATAAAATGCATATCTTGAATTCTTTGGAAACAGCTCTGAAGCCTTCTTCATTCGGAGGGAATTTTGTATAGTTTGTATAACTAGTAAATGCTTAGCGATAGACAAAAACATACTACACAAAAAATGTGTATCTCTTTAAAACACACAATTACAAGAAACTTATTTTGTGGCATAAGCCATTTCTGAGATATCCATTATTAATGGTTTGAACTGTTTAATACTCTGTCATTCTTTAAGTCCTGTAAACATTCAGTTGTTTATTGTGATTGTACTGATACAGTATCGAAGCTAGCAAGCCTGTGTAAAACAAATAATATACATATGAGTATAATATCCCTGTTTCACTCATCTCATGGTTGTGCTTCTCCAACTCCCTACTTGATCAGCCAACCAGATCAATATATATTTCTTTCTCACTCATTGTCTAATGACTGACTGCTTGTGCTTCTCCAGTTACTTACCTGATCAGCCAACCAGATCAGCATATCATAACCCTTTCTCACTCATTATATGATTGACTGCTTATGCTTCCCCATCGTCAAACAGAGCAGTATCTTCGTCTTCTGCATGAAACAAGTAAGTTACAGTCACAGCAAAAGCAAAGAAAATTGTATTTTATTATTCTTTTATTATTAATTCTTATTTTCAAGATGTTATTGGTTATTTCCTAATACAACCAGAAGTCCATAATCTTTTGTTCCCAAATACTTTGAATTAACAAGACTGTATTCGAGGGAAATTGCTTGAAATAATAAAATCATACTTGACAAATCGGAAACAATGTGTTGAAATAAACTATAAAAATGGAAATGTAGTTAATAAAATCCCATCAAATTATGATATCGTTAAATCAGGAGTGCTGCAAAGATCCATTCTTGGTCCTCTATTATATTTGATTTATGTAAATGACCTACCAGAATCCATTAATTATAAAACAATCACATACGCTGACGACATGTTTGTATTATTTTGGAATAAATTAGATCTACTAAACCAAGCTTCTATAATACTGAATTACATAAAACTTAATAATTTGAATGTTAATACAAATGAAAGTAAATTAATTATTTTTGAATACCGAACAAGTTTAAAATTAGACAATATAGTATTAGATGGTAAAGATATTGTTCAGGATGAATCTACAAATTTTCTGGGTATTGAATTGAATAAAAATTTAAAATATCATAAACAGATTGAATGTGTGTGCAATAAAATTAGTAGTGGAATATATTTGTTAAGAAATTTGACCAAATATATGAATAAGGAAGTACTGAGCATGATTTATTATGCAATAATACATAGCCATCTTAGCTATGGAATTGAGATATGGGGCAGTAGTGGCATAACAAATATGAACAGAATTTTAAAATTACAAAAGATGTGTTTAAGAACAATGTTTAAGTTAGGAAATATAACATCATGTAGACCAACTTTTATAAAGGAAAGTATTTTAACTGTAATTTCACTGTATATATATATATAAATAAATTGATATTACTTGTATTCAATGTAATTTATGTAAACAGAAATAGTAAACTTTATGAATATAATACTAGAGGATGTGATAACTTTCATAGAAACTCAATAAGGAATAGGTCAACTGAAAAAGATCCATTATTGAAAGGAATTATATTTTATAATAAATTGCCAAATTATTTAAAAACTTTACAAGGAAATACATTTAAGAATGAACTAAAAAAGTATTTAATAGAAAAATGTTTATATAGAACAGATGAATTGTAATTAGTTATTACAACAGTATAGTATAGAATATTTCTTGTGTGTTAATTTTTTGTTTTGTAAAATATTAGATTGTAACGATGCTTGTAACTGCTGAATGTATGTCTATAGGCAAATAAAAACTATTATTATTATTATTATTATTATTATTATTATTATTACTATGTACTGTAGAAATGTTTTGAAAACACTGCTAAATACCTGCATTACCACAATTTGCTTTAGGTATCAATGTATTTTCGTTTTTTTCAAGTGCAGAGTGACATACCATTAAATACTGGAAGTACAGGAAAAGTTATTTCACTCATGCCATCTACCAGGGCTACTCATAAAAGATGTCAAAGGATTTCTAAACATAACTAATGGTAACTATTTCACTGTAAGCAATAATGCTTCTCCCAGGATTTAGCCATGATGAATTGATAATAAAAAACATATATGGTTTTTAGAATCATTTTTATTAATAATCACTGAAAATACTTGTGCCATGCATGAGTATAATGATTACAAGCAACAATGAAACTTAAAATCTGTTTATGGGTTCTGAAGTATGTATGACAATATAGGTTACAAATGGAACCAGTTGCATATAGATCGCTTGTAAAACATGGATATTACATTATTTCTTACATAAAGGTGTTTACACTTTCTCAATATTTTGTCACTTTTGATACAAATGGATTTTGGAGGCTTTTAGGTCATAAAACATGATTAACACAATAAGGTGCAAAATATTTTCCAACTCTTGCTACTTAATGCTTTGCTTCACAGAAAATAATGCACTTACAGGGGAGTTCCCCTAATTAGTAACACCCTCTGTTTGCTGGAAATACAGTGCGCTGTTCCCCTGTACACATAAGTAATGCAAAAGAGTCCTCAACTATATATTTTGGAATGGAGTAAAGCTATATTTTCACAGTAAGGCCTAGTCCACACATGAATGCAATTGCCCACAAACAAATGCACTAAATGTTTAGTAACAGTGTAAAAACTCCACTACAATTGCATGAATGTTGAAAGTGTATCCAAGCCTAGTTGCAAACATGTCTGTGTGAAATGCATTTGTGTTGCTTACATGTATTTCTTGTTCAAAAAAAAGCTCAGTATAAGACTTGCTAGATGCGTGTATTTTTCTAACATGGTGCAGAATATACTGAAAATATTTTAAAGGACTTGAATTAATTTAATGATAGTGCTGGGTTTAAAAGTTTAGTCAGACTGCCACCAAGCGATTTTCAAGTATTGATTTAAATGATAGTTCCTCAAGTCTGCACTTTTCTTGCCAATGAGAGATGTTTAAAATACATACATTTAAGTCTGTACCAAAATTTATTTTTTAACACTTGAATTTTATTCTCCATGTCCACTATGCTAATTTCATATTTTCTTGACAGGTTTTCGATTCCATCGATTTTCTTTCTCCTACTCCTATAATCTTGATTCTGCATGTCCCACAGGCATGCAAGAGAATGTATGTCCTTGATCAATGACGTTGTCACAGTCCTCATTTTCCAAAATACTGAAATGTTTCCTGATTTTATCCATATGCAACCGAAATAAACTGCAGTTTTCAGCTTTCATCTCAAATGGAATTAACAAACAAAAAAAAATTCTGTTTCCAAGCATCAGCATGCTGTTAACAAACAAATGTTCAGAAACCAGATTTAAGCAGGTTTTAAACTGTTTGCATACATGTTTGCTTGTTTGTGGCCAATTGTATGCAGGTGTGGACTATGCCTAATATAACAGCAGCAATACAAGCTAGTGATGTAAACGTTTAATGAACAGTCAGATGAACAAGAAAATAAAATCTGACTTGGGTCAAATGAAATGGAAGGGATTAAAAAGGAAATATTTTATGGAACAATGTGCAGACATTTTAATATTACAATTTAAATAGTACACATACACCATTAAGTCATACAATTTTTAACATTTAATAAAGAAATTGTGTCTAAGATAACTTATATGCCATCTGAAAGACATGATATATATCATGTTCAATGGGAATTAACCAAGCACTCCTTTCAATGTGCTGATGATTCTTTTCTCTTACCAAGTTTCAAAACTTTTTATTCCTTATCTTTTTTCTTAATAAATTCAAACTCTGAAACACTAATCTATGAATTGATCAACTTACTCTTTTATTTCCCTACTTTTTAACATTTACATGATGTTGGGTCTGAAAAAATTTAAAAATTACATTTTTTTGGGCACGTGCACAAATATTTAAGAGATCATTACATTTTAAGTAAAATTTGAGCAATTGAATATGTATTTTGACACAGCCAATCAGTCTTGCAATAGTTGTTTTTTTTTTCCCCTGCATTCTGTGGGTTTGACATACATTCATGCAATGGGTTATTTGTGAATAGCAACAGTTTCTCTGACTGTCGTTTGTGCCATCACAATTACAGCCCTTTAAGCTTGACTTGGAAACAACAGAACAAAGACAAGTAGCAGGAAAACAGATCACTTAATTACTCTAATCACTACTTTTTCATAATGTCTTCTAAGAGGTTTTTCCCCAGTTGCTTACAATATATTACTTCAAAGACCATTTAACTACTTCCCTTCAGCATTTTAATTTTCACTAATCTGAACATCATAAAATCTCCAGAAGATTTACTAAAATACTGGCTTGATCTTAAGGGATTGTCTAAAACTTCATGTAAGTAAAAAGGTAGACCATGGAGGACAGATAGAGTATGACTATGTGAGCCAAAATGTATCAATCTAAAATAAGTGCTGAAGCTTTCCTGACAGCATAATAACTCTAAATTTTCTCAGGCTTCTAGCCAGGTAAATGGTTGGTTTGAAAGTGACGTTTCAAAGGTGTTCATTATCTTCAGGATATACCAATGAAAATGGAAGTCCGAATTTCCATATTTATAGTGCCAGAGAAGTGATGTGAAGCTGAAATATCATTGTTCATGAATTTCTTGGCCATAAAGCAACTTGGCTTTAATGTGACTGAAATATGGGCATGAAACTGGTAGAAAACTATTTATAGCATTTGTGCATGCATGATATTTTGAATTCAAGCACAGACCTGGTAAACACTGTGAAATGTTCTTTAAGCTTGAACGACAACAGGTTGCCAATGCTTTTTATCACTGGTACTCATGCTTAGTTGCAAGCCTAAATAACAGTTAAGATTTTTTATTTTGGACGAGATAGCTAGGGCTTCTTTCACACTTCTTTCCCAGTAACTTGAACACTTTGCCACTATCAATCCAATTGCCGAAATTGGATCTGTGTCCTTTTTCAATATAATACTCTGCCAGTCAAGATTTTTTTGAATTTAATGAGCCAGGTGCTTCTTTGGTGTTTGTAACATGTGTGGAAATAGTGCATCCTACTTGACCAATGTATGCTGTGTCACATTCACAAGGAATATGATAGACACAAGATACTCAGAGAGCTACACTGTCTTTCACTGGCCTAACCAGTTTCTAATTTTAGGCAGAACTTCTGGATGGTTTTGATATTATATTTGTGGAGCACTCTGCTTTCTTTGAAAAAGTGTCCGTGATAATTAAACTCACTCAGTTTCTGCCATTCAAGCAATAGAAACGATATGATAGTCCAGATGAATCTTATAATATTAAGGATGTGAGATCCTATTATAGGTTACTCCAAACAAAATTTCAACAGATAATATTATAGTGGATACTAGCACATGTGGGAGTGAATGGTAACAAAACTGCACACTTTCTGGCCAAAAAGGGTGCAGTGTTATACTCAAAACCTATAAAGTCTTGTGGACTAGATATGAAGCTAAAAATGTCAAAATCAATATAGAACAAAAATAGCAACAATATTCAAAAGGAAATTACTAATAAAAATTACACCAACATAGAAGAAATAGTACAAAAAATAAAAAATGTTCCAAGGAAAGAAGCCGATGCTCATTTCAGATTAGCCACTAGACATGACTGTCTGGCGGAACATCTACATAGGTTTGGTTTTATGAATGACAAAGTAGTAAGATTTGCAATGCTGACAAGATTTTAAATGGAGAACACCTACTAGAATGCTCAGAATTGAGGAAAGTTGTACCAGATGGGAAGATACGCAATTTATATTGGCTAGCTAGGGAAAAATTGATGGATCAAAATCCTGCATATTAGATCAACAACACAACAGAATTAAACTGAAATTGCTTCATACCAAGATAAAGTGACCAATAAGATTTCAGCTTCACATCACTCCTCTGGCACCATAAAAATTGAGATCTGGACTTACATTTTCATCAGTTTATCCTGAAGACGAAAATGATGAACATGTGCAAAATGTGGATTTCAAACCAACCATTTACATGGCTAGAAGCCCAAGAAAATTAGTTGTGCATCAATCTGTCTCATTTCAGCCAGAAACATGGATAAATGTGTACTTGTTTGCATATTTAGTTGAGAGCTACAAAAGAGTAAGAATGGCAGATCAGATTTTCCTTCCAATTCAAGAGAAAGTTGGATCACATTAGCCTTATAAAAGTTTCTGAACAATCATGAACTAAACTGCCAGTGAGCACATGGGTGTTTAAAATGATCATCTATATTCATTGTGTGCTCCCTCCCATTGCAGAGTACTTGAATGAAGATTCTTAACAGCTGCGTTGCATGAGAATGAATGTTGAAGATCTGAAGTAGCTATTGATTACAGGCATCTGCAGCAGGACATAGCCCACCACCATATTTTTAAATCAATGCTAAATGTGACATTTTGGTTTTTCTTTATGTAGTATTTTAAAAGAAAAGATTCTCGTGGTTACTGCATTCAAGTAGTTGAAAAAAGATCTGTGGATATTTTCAATAATGTGACTGCAGCTTTGGTTTGCTGGGACACAATATGGAGGAACGATATTTCCAAACTGTTAAGTATGGGTAGATTTCCACATAACCTACCGCAATTTGACTGTGCACGGTTGTGTACTGTGTTTGGGAGCTGCCAGGAGCACCTTCAATATAATTTATAAAGACAGCTTGTTGTTCATTTCCACATGAACTATCATGCCCCGGTCATATCCCTACTATGTAGTCAGAAACGGTCATCAAATTGACTTCATGAAAATGACTGGGATATGATAGGCTATATGTAAACAACCATAAGGCACCATTTGGCAGTTTGGCTATTTTTAGTATTTTTCATATTGATATGAATACACTTAGCATGTATCATACTAATTATATTATTCAGGGAAGTTGTTCACAATGGATAAAGAGTTAATTATACTGGTTCAACAGTATCTGGAGCTACACAATGTCACATAAATATGACAACATGCTGGATAAAGATAACATCTGGAAGGTTATAAGCAATATGCCTAAAATATATTGTCTTTTCATTAAAACCAAATAAACACCAAAAGGCTATAATGTCTCTTCTTTGTGATATATTACTTACTGAAATAGAAATGACAAAATGAGCAATCATAATCAAGCATAAAAATAGCTGGTGCAAGCCGGAACATGGTATACTATGTGGAAACCATGACGACACCACATGGAAGGGGTTAAGATTGCAATTAATATAATAGATTATCAGAAAACTTAAGCTCAGGGTATAACTGTTATACTAACATGGATGGTTTGTTATTTCAAGAAAAGTTGTGAATTAAATTAAATTGAGTTTTATTTATGGACGCTCTTTTAACTCCTGTGGTCCTTAGCGTCCCATTCTATGTTGGGCATGAAAGACTGGTAATTTTTCTCAGAGGCCTCTTTATCAGGCTTGAGGTTCTTTTAAGTGCTGTAAAACTATGACACAAGACCACTGGCTTTACTTTCCTTCCAAAGGAAGCCATGCTAAGGATTTTTACGCCCGAAAAAATCCATCGACGTCTGCCGGATTTGAACCTGCGACCTCGGAAGAAAAGTTCTGGAAAATCAACTCTTAGTAGAAGAAACATTAGTAAATATTTTGCAAAGATGCAGTGAAGTCCAGTAGTCTTTTTAAATATTGTATTTACCATATGCCAAATATATAAAATATACATATCAGCTTAGAAAAATGCATCCTATGTACTAAGAGCTAATGAGAGTTTGTTCATATTAGATATTTTAACTCCAAAGGTTGAAAATATACATTAGAAGAGCATATATTCAGGAAATGGAAGAATAAGAATGTTTAGTCTAATAATCTGGCAATCTGTAAGACGATTAAAAAGACATCTGGGTCCTCAGTAATACAGATAGTTTATGTTTCCAGAGAAGCTTAGCAACATCTAAACCGAAATATTCCCCAAGATGCATGCATTGAAGTAAATGCTGTAATAAAAAATAAAAGAAAAAGAGTTAAAAAAAAAAAAAAAAAAAGGGAAATGTGTCTGCTGTAATACAGTGTAGTTTTAAGGTAAATTAAATTTAACTGCTGTGGTCCTTAGCATCTCATTCTATATTGGGTGTGAAAGACCAGTAATTTTGCTCAGAAGTCTCTTTATCAGGCTTGAGCTTCTTTTACGTGCCGTAAATCTACGACACAGGACCACCGGCTTTACTTCCCTTCCGAAGGAAGCCATGCTAAGGATTTTTATGCCTGAAAAAATTCATCGCCCTCCGCCGGGTTTGAACCCGCGACCTCGGGAACTAGAGGCTAGCATGGTAACCACTACACCACAGAGGACAACAGTTTTAAGGTGAGGCCACAGGCCAGCTATACGTGTAACACACTATACTGCAATGACCTTTACTTTTCTGATGCGCAACTGGCAGCGCATGTGCATTCAAGGTTAACTTTATCAGCTGTGTTTCAGTTGCTGCTTGTGTTCTTGCTGTAAAGAGAAATGTGTACTGTGCATCTTAAAGGTGAAAATTTATTCAAGACATCTGGATTGTGTGTGATTTACTTAAGAGTGTTAATGACTTGTTATTAGTACACTGCAATGCCTGTCAATAATTTCACACTTGAATTTTTATGTACAATACATACATAAAACCGAATCATGCAGACAGATGTCTAGACAATTTCTGGACAAATTTGCTGATATTCCAGTTCCAGGTAGAGAAGTTGCTAAGACGTCTAGTTAATAAGTTTAGGACAACAGGATTGCTAAACGCTAAACCTAAGAATCAAAAACCAGATGTTCTAATGGAGGAAAAAAATTGACGAAATTGGTGCATCTACATGTTTGTGGGAAACCCTAAAAAATAAAGTTTATAGAACAATCCACACACCATAGACAAATTTAAGGACAATATAAAACAAATTATGAACATTACGTAAGAAGAACTTACGTGTGTTAATGGAAAAGTGCATCCAAAGATGCCACGAATGTCTTCACGCATATGTACACCACTTATAACAAGGTTAGTACTCATTATAGTGCAATGTTACCATCACTCATGAGTAAGTAACATGGGAATCATGGAACGAAAAACTCCCAGCATAATAGACAGTGTGTGTGCAGCATGCATACTTGTGATCCATGGCCTCACCATAAAATGACCACACTGTAGAACAGATAATTGTAAATGTAAGCTGTTCAGAAGTAAACCTGCAGTTTTGCTCTTTAAATAAAATGCAATAAGGGTGTTTTATTAAAGCAGTTTTTTCCCACTTTCAATATTATTTGTTAGAAATTGAAAGTCAATATGTGTATATTTAAACATAAAAATATATACAGAGATATTTACTAGGTCTAGTACTTCCGTGTAACACCACATCCTAAGGCTTGGTTTTGCAGATGTTTCCCCACCCATCCTATTATAAGGCTTCATCAATCCCGGAATCTATAAAACACCTTGCAACTAAGAAAAATCATACAATGACCAGACTGTAAAGATTAATGCCTCACGGCGTAAGCAGCACTTCAGGAGTTTAAAGCTTAACCAGCCTAAAAAGTCTGTCATAGCTGAACACACGTTCAATACTGGCCACCACATTGATTTCAATAATATAAAAATATCCTTCATCTGTGATGAATACAAGCACTGAATTATATGAGAAAGTATATTGAAATACTTAAAAGAAAACAGAAAATTAACCGGGACAGTGGCAAGACACTGAATTCAGGGATGCTGACCTGTATAATAATTATGGGAACATACAATTATTTTAATGCTGAAAGGACTTAAGATACTGGGAAAATACACAATACTTTTAAAGCTGTTAATATGACTGTTAAACAGTTCTAATGTTACTTACAGCGAACTACATTGTACAATATTATAATATGTCTATAATATTTGTTAATAATCATTATTATGTTGTTTTCATGTTGGCAATACATTTAATTAACCATGTATTCTTGGGTATGCTGTGCAGAGAGAGCTCAAATGCTCACAATGATCAGGGAGTAATACCCCAAGAAATGCAGATCAAGCACAGGAAAATCAAAGTGCAAGGAGTTACATATGAAGAGAGATAAAGCATGATACCCAATATCGATCCTCATCACTCTCTTGCAGGCCTGAGTGAATGTGGAATGATCAAAATCAATGAAAGAATTGATGTATCTGAAAAATAACTTACATAGAACTGAGAGTTACTAATACTTGCCTCCTGAGGATAAGGAAAATGCCTTTGAGAGGCCACATCCAGGTAATTCACCCCAAATTATATTTGATCTTGGTACACTGGATTAGGAGGCAGATATACTACCCCTACACTATAGAGGTGGGTTGGATAATGATGAACAGGTTTTGATAACCTAAAAATGTTTGAAAAATGGCCTATGAAATTTTAAAAAATTACAATAATGACGTAAACCTGAGATTTAATTTATTAAAATTAGTGCACAGAAAGTTATAACTGTTATACTAGTAGAAGAGTAGTATAATTAATGAGATAATTCAGAAAATTAATTAAAATATATTTGTTCCATGTTCTTTTTTGAAGAATCTGATAAGAAAATTGTTTTTGAAACAGGTCTTACAAAACTGTAGCACTTCTCAGATTACAAAACCTTCATAGCTGATGAACATGACTCCAGCTATCAAAGCCTATGACATGACTCAGAGATAAGGACAATAATAACTGAATAACTACTGTATGCACTTATTAATGCGAAGTTGAAAAACTGATCAGTCTCATCCCTATTTTGGGACATAAATTCATAACTGTAATGCCTGCTCCCCTGGCAATAGTCACCACTCCATCTACAAGCAACCCTTTCCAGACTAACCATGAAATAGGAATGATTCGTTTCCAAGAATGCTAATAGGATGTATAAAGTTACCTATCCTTATTTCTCAGTTGAATACTGAAATTTCTGATGTTTGAAAAGTTATATGTATGCAAAATGTCAAAAATACAAAGATCTTTATATATTCAATATAAATACAAGAAAATGACTAACTGAAGATGCAAAGGGTAAGAAAATGGCTAAATAAAGATGTAAAATAAAAAAAATGCCCTAAAAATAAGTCGAAAGTTCCATAAAATGACCAAAAATAACCTAATAAATATGCGTTTCATAATCTGGGACCCATAATAAGGATTTGTATACATGTTAGTAATGCCTGTGGTGCAGCAATTAAAATATGCCATGTCATCAGAATCAAAGCCCTGAATTTTTGGAGGTTTGCTTACTTGTATTAATAAAGCGGTATCTCTAATCCAACTATAATAAACGTCAAAATGGCTTCATTTTGCTTCCATCATAAGGAAACTAAGGATTCAAAATGTATAATCCTTCACATGCTGCAAATGGAAGCCAGCTGGCTTAGAAAGGAAAAATTGTATTTATATCTCAAACAAGATAATTAAAATTTATTGATTTAAATTTCTCTCTTCCATGAAGAGGCTATATTTGAAAAGTATTTCTTCAATCAACTATTTCATTTCTTTGTAATGACCAACAATCTCCATTTCATTTAATCTTCTTATATTTTCTTTTTTCATGTTGTTTAAGTTTTGGTGAAATTTCAAATTGTGCTTCTGGCTAACAAGATTTTATGATTTCTCCACAGAAAGATCAGGATAAAATCAAGATTAGTTATGCACTCAAGCTTTCAAATTTACCAAATATTCAAATGATTCTGCAACACTCCAAGAGCAGTACAATAAGCACAGATCTGGTTTCACTATGTGGTTATGTGAACTCTGGAATGTGTTCTCTGAAAATAGAGTTGAATTTGTGCTTCCTAATCTCAATTCTGGGAAGAATTAATTTTGCTCTTGTTGTACTTGTGATCTCTACTGTGATTTATTTCTCTAAAACAAAGCAAACATCTGCAATGTTACTGAACATTGTAGTCTTATTTCCTCTAGATTACAACCACAAAGTTTGTAGAGGCACTTATTAATTAAACTGCATATAAATAATTTAAGTGAAATTTTTAATCCAGTCTCCAAAACTGATTTCAAAATTAGTAGCAATCCTTTTTTTTTTCTGACACAAATATATACATTTGTAATAATGTAAATTCGGATAGTAAAATAGTCAGTTACAGGAAAGTGTTTACTAATAACCATGGAGAAATAAACCTACATAAGGAGGGGAAACTCTTGCCATTTTTGCATGCTGTTTATTAAGTTTGCATTACATCTGTTTTAGTAAGAATGCAGAACTCAATGAGCTGGTATTAGGAATCAAACACAGTGTCATCTTTCATAATTTAACTAACTTGTATGACTTGCTTCGTGCATGCATTGCTTTATTTATTTTTTCAATTTTTTGGGACAACTTTAAACTCATAAATGATATAATACAGTGAAAAAATGTTTGAAAGATCTCTAAATTTAACGTTTCCATGAAAAGGGCAGATCAGTCCATTCTGTCATTTATTTATTTATCAATTTGGTTCTTTTGTTTTATTTTAAACATACAAGAGCAGCTTTCAAATTAAGATGGTGTCAAAATTTGTTTTACTGCTCATGAAACATGGAAGAGTATACAGTCAGAATGATAAAATAACATATCAGGTGAAATCTTGGGTCTGGATACAGAGGCTAGTCCAGAAGAGGTGAAAGGAGAACGAAGAGACCATGATTAATATTTGGGAGAGGCAGTGGTGCCAAAAAGAAAGTAATCTTAAGAAATTTGTTTAATAAAATCTCTGACGCATCTATAAAACAGATTTAAAACATTATTTGTTTTTGAAAAATAATATAATTTTAGTGAGCAAGGCAATCACTGAACATAGTTTATAATGCATCATAAACCTTCCACAAACTGAGGAGTGTTTTTGCAAAAGTCGATCAATGCAGAAATCAAAATTTTACACGAAGCACATTTTTATTTTAAACACACAAGCATGTACTTTATAACAAAAGTTTTTGGCATGAGGCTTTCTTTGTTCAGAAGAAATGAAAGTGGATTAAACAAAAATACGTGCACTTTTTAAATATTGGTCTATTTTACTCCTAATAAACTGAGGTTCCTTCAAAACTCGATAAATGCAGTCTTTATTCCTATGAGTCTCATTAGAGCACCAATAAAATGGAACAAAATTAATAATTTTAGCACAAAACTGTAATTATCGCAAAAGTCTAATGTGACACCTCCGCTAGAACAGTTGTGTAGAAGTCTTTTGCTTCATTTGTTATTTCAAAATACTGCACAAATACTGTCATTATTTTTTCTTTAGACACCATGTTAACTTTTGAAAGAACATAGAAATTCCACATAGTGTTGCATGTTTTAACTCTTGGTTTTAGCACAAACCCACTGGACATGCTGTATGTGTGTTCTGCAGTTTAATAGATACATTACGATGCATGGTTGATTTTTTTTTGTAAGTGATCACTCGCTGCAGAGCCATCTTGAAAGGCAATGTCGACTGTAACACCTTTTGAGCACTGGCCCCTTAAGTGCAGCATTTTCCAGTCCTTGTTAAGGATTTTCACTGTGCCATGATTCTTCAATATCTTGTAATAACCACTGGATGTCAAGATGTCTTCCATTCTTCTATATTCTTTCTCTTTTCTACCAAAAACACAATCTGGAACCATATAACTATGACCGTGTACTGCAAAAAAATGAAGACTGCTATCAAAACATCTGCTTTCTACAAAAAAGCCATGAGCGTTGCCATTATAATGCTGCTCTTGTTCTGACTTGACAATATTTTTCCCTTTAGTTCTTGATTTTCTACCAGCTACTGTTTCTTGAACCATAATAAATTCACCCCCTGTATCCATTATTCACACACAAGTGAATGTCAGAAATTATGGTACTGATCTGCAACCAGGAGAAAAGCCATGAGAGGAATCTGCTGGCTTTGCAGCCTAAAACCAGCATGGTTTCAAATACGAATGTTAGAACACAGTACAAGTCAAGCAGAAAACATTAACTTACGCTTACATTGGAAGTTATTTAGACTATTTAAGCAGCCAATGTATATCCAAGGATGCAGAGATTCATATTTTGCTCCTTGTCACCTGAGAACGGCGGAACCTTCTCAATTTACTTGGTCTTGTGTATATTTCAAATAACAAGTCCGGCATGTATCGACCTATGCTTTAACTAAAAGAGTGCATCTATCGAGTTTTGAAAAAACCTGAATGTTTGGTTGTCTCTAATTGTGGCATGAATTGAGTTTCGCTAAATCTGATTTCATATATCGATTCAGAGCTAAAAAACATATGGATGCAATATATAACTCATTTTCGCAAAGTTTTGCATCTATTGACTTTTGCAAAAATGCTCCTCAATTACAATTTTTCCACTTCAAGACATGTTTTACAATAAATATTCATGGAGTATTTAAAATTTTTACCATTGTACAACTCAATTTGTCAATGGCGTAGCGTAAGGGTAGTCTTTGAGACTGAGTCTACTTAAATAAATTGCCAAGGAACTAAGTAAATTTTTAAACATATAAATAAAGACAGCCTCAAACAAGTAATGAAAAACTAATTAATACAATCACCTTCACCGCTTCTTAACCCAACTTCCCAAACCCTACTGCTAAGTGTCAGATTGTAGTGCTGCTTACTTAGGCAGCTTCAAAATCTCATGATGCAGCAACAAAGTCGAGTAGAGACTGGGATGGCTGAGCGAGTGCAAGTCTCATCAAGAATGGACTTATAGGGTTTTTCCCACTAAATTTCGACCTCTCATTGTAGGAAGACATGCCTATATTTTGTTGTGCATTAAGGGCACAAAGGCAGCAGCAGAGAGGTGTTTAGTCTCTGTGTACCTGCTCTCTTCAAGGTCCGGAAACAGGACAATAGGGGTTGGAGACAAGAGTAGGGCAAGGCAGTGTAACATTTCATCCCTCAGTTATTGGTGAACCAGCATTATGTGCGTGCAGCCATGCAGTGCAATAAAGTGTTAATTTTACGTAAACCTGTGTATTGCTTTCATTGTGCGTGTTTTATTTATGATTTTAGAAATATGGACAATTCCATCGATTTAGTGGATTACTTATTAAAAACTCAGTTTTCGACTCTACCTTATGAGAAAAAGTGTGAACTTAATGCAAAAGGCCAATTTTCAAGCTTGGCATTGTCTTCCAGTGAAAGAACCAAAAACGGACATTTCAAACATCATGATACAGTAAATTTAATTGGTTAACTGGCAGTTACATTCATAACAAAGTGTGTTGCTTCCTATGTTTCTTTTTGGCGGGGAAAAGGAATGGAGTGTTGAAGGAATATAAAATATTAAAAACATTGAAAGAAAAGCTTGTAATAAAAATCGCCGACTGGAGCTTATATACAAGAAAATCTGAGTACCTACATTGTTTTCATGATTTACAATCATAAAATAGTTTGTCACCATTTTGTAAAGTTACACCTAACACTATATTTTTATAATTAATTTAGTTTAAACTGTATGTTCAGTCGGTTTCGGCAATTAGTAGTGATACTAATGACTACTAAAACAAGAACAAATAATAATAATAATAATAATTGAATTGTAATAGAGAATTCATACTATTTTGTGAAACATTAATGTATGAGAATTTGTGCATCATTTAAAAAATTCTAAATTCAATTTTTAAAATCTAGTATAGCCAGAACACAGTATCAAGCTACGCCATTGCAATTTGATGAGGTGAAAGTGTGCAATGATGTTTTTAACACTCCCTGAAGAAGAGGATAAGACAAAAGAAGAAATGAATGTCTCAGAAAATAATTTAAAATAGATAGTATTATACAACTTAGGAATTATAATCCATTAGGAAGGAGGTCGCCAGAAAGGCCAACAGAACGATGGCGAGATCTATTTGACGAGGCGGAACGACAGAAATATGTGGGCTGTTGTAATAAATTTGGGAGGGAAGGATTTAAATGGATGCAATCAGGAGCACAATTTTTAAAGGGTTTGAGAGAAGAAAATGTGCAAGGATGCATTATGTGTGGGGAGCTTGAAGGAACATTTTGTTGCTTATTAGAAAATGATGGGGTGAAGAGATGGAGGGAGGGTATATGAGAAGTAGAATGGGACAAATTAAAGAAAGAAGTTATAGCACTTAAAATACCAACTGATGTGGAAATAAACAGGAATAAAATGATGGGAGAATATCTGGGAAAAATAAGGGAGGAATGGATTAGAGCAGTTAAGAGAGATGAGAGAATGGAGATATAATTGATAAAATAGTGTATATAGTGTAAAAAACTGTTTCTATTGTTTTGTTTGTACATTCATGAAATTGTAATAAGGGTGAGAATAAATATTCAATTAAATTCAAACAGCCATGGAACTCATCTTTTTTTTTTAAGTATTATTTTTTATTATTTATGAACAGATTTAAAATTTGCCGATTTTCATACCATTAGTGTGCTGATAACAGCTCTCTGACCTGAATAATAATAAGTGGAATATTTAAAAATGAAATTTGGGTCACAGTCAGCCCATTTTACAATAGCTTCTCTATGTCTTTCTACCAAAAATATATTATTGCATTCTATCCCACTTACATTAAATGTGTCTACCTTTTTCTTTTACGGATGGGAGTGGCTGCATTATTCACAACTGTCTTGTTTTAAATCCTTTACCTGATATTTTAACTTTATTGTGTACTTGTTTCATCCTTAGGTTTAAGTGAACCAAAACAAACTTAAACACACACATCAGCTGTCAGGGCTCTTGTTGGTTGCGAGTGTAGAAATAGTCTGCATCATATAAGAAATCTGTAGCAATTAGATTGGTAATACAGGTGAAATATTAGTACACAATTAACATACTACTAAAGAATACGAATGGGGGATGAAAGAAACATAACACTAACAAAAAACAAATTAGGATTAACAAGGGTAAACTTGTAAAGGTCTTAGAGTAACTCTCCAAACAAATGAAACAATTTCACAACACACGAAACAGAGACAGCTGCTGCCACAGTCACAGCCATGAATGGAAATAAAAGTTTTACGACAACTCTACCATATCAAGATCTCGCCAATGGTGATATATATGATAGAGATAACATGGGAACAGCTCTCAAAAAATGATCTAGCCCTGATAGAAAGTGACAAAACTATATACATATAATACGTGTGACAAGCAGGGTGCATCTTATGCAATAGCAAAACACAGAAAAGGCAAACCTTTAAACACTGGAGAGAAAACAATTGTCATGATCTGTTCAGCAAATTTTGCAAAAAGTATCCAAACTCTTCCATTTATGACATTAACTTCAGAATTCATTGATGTATCTAAGACGAGCATCTAGAGTGCAAAAAAATAATGCACTGAACTCAGATCTTGAGAGAGTGCAGCCCCTTCCAGAGTCTGAATAATGGAACAATGTAAGTAATTTAATGCTAAAAAGTTTTACATCATTTAGGTATTTAAATGATAACAACAGTAACAATAATAATGGCTTTGATGCATATTAGTCACCTCTACCAGCAATGAAAGTTTGATGCAACCTCTACCATCTACTCACCAGACCATATGCGCATGCATGGTGGAACAATACATTACTTCATAGTAAGAGTAAAACCAATGTAGTGTCTCATATTCTGTTAGCAAAGGATCGTATAAGTTCAAATCATAGACACCAGATGGCAGTATTACAGGGTTTCCACAAATGACCTTTTGAGTTTCAAACACATGTAACTTGTATTAAAAAACTTAGAAACATAAACTAGTACCAACGGAAAAAGGAACTCAAAAAGGTTTGGTTAAAGTATCACAGTTAGCAACAACAATGCATAATCACCTACAGTATTACATATTGTTAAAAGTTACAAACTGGCTGGGGTATAGGGGATAGGCAAGTATTCTATGTTCTCGATTACCATGTTAATCAATCTGCCATTGTTGTTCAACAGCATTTTCGAACAAGATTTGGTGTAGATCCACCCATGGGTCTTCAATTCTTAAGTGATACTCTGATTTTATGACAAGAGGGTGCATTTGTAAAAGGAATTCAAGTTCTCAAAAACTCAACCACTGCAGCTAGTAGGGAGCTACAGATCCCTAAATCCTATGAATGGGTAGTTCTGCACAAACGTTTGTGATTTCATCCATACCAATTGCAGATGCTGCAGTTACTAAAGAAAGAAGATAAAGTATTGCATCATTGGAAAGGTAGAATCATGCGACTGAAAAATTCAATGCCATAGCCAGGATTTGAACCATGGATCTCCCAGTCTCCGTCCAGATGCTCTAACCACTGAGCTACCATTGGCAACTTGCCGGTAGGACATTAAATTCCCCAACTGATTTGCATTTTCCTGATAAACCACAAGGGGATCTCAAATTGTATTGAGATGACATACCCCAATGGAGACCTATAATGGAACAATTAATTCCATTAATTGACCTAATAGTGGTTGAAACTATGAAGCCTGGGACTTAAAGTGCTTGCAGCATTGTAGGTCGCCATTGGGGTATGTCATCTCAACACAATTTGAGATCTCCTTGTGGTCTACAGGAAAAATGCCAATCAGTTGGGGAATTTAACGTCCTATCGGCAAGAGCTGAATGGTTAGAGAAACCGGACGGAGACCGGGAGATTCGTGATTCCAATCCCGGCTATGGCATTGAATTTTTCAGTCGTCTGATTCTACCTTTCCAACACTGTCCAACACACGGTTTGTGTGGTAGAACAATTAATTCTATTACATCATTGATTCTGCAAGAAAAATTGAGTTTTTTTATTTATGGATGCTCTTCAACTGCTATGGTGCTTAGTGTCCCATTCTACATTGGATGTGAAAGACCAGAAATTTTGCCTAGAGGCCTCTTTATCAGGCTTGAGGCTCTCTTACGTGCCATAAATCTATGACACAAAACTACAGTATTTGCTTCCCTTCCGAAGGAAGCCATGCTAAGGATTTTTAGTCCCAAAAAATCCATTGCCCTCTGCCGGGTTTGAACCCAAGACCTCAGGAACTAAGGCTAGCATGGTACCCTAGACCACGGAGGATGACTTTCTGCAGGAGTATGCAAACTCACATAAAAATTGGTGGTTTTCTCGAATCCATAGTATAGTGACAAGTGACGAATTGAAGGCCCACTGGGTGGATCTACACCAAATCTTGTTTGAAAATATTGTTAAACAATAATTACAGATTGATTAACATGATAATTGAGAACACAGAATGCTTGCCTAACCTCTATACCAGCCATTTTGTAACTTTCAACAATGTGCAATATAGTGTGTGATTATGCAGTGTTGTTGCCGTGATACTATTACCAAAACTTCCTGAGTTCCTCTTTCCATTGGTACTAGTTTCATGTTTCTAAGTTTTTAAATGCAAGTTACACGTGTTCGAAACCCGAAAGGTCATTTGTGGGAATGTTGTAGTACACAGTAGTTTTAATTCTGCAGTCTTAAAAGGGATAGCAGTATGAAGTTTCCTCTATCACATTTATTCCTCCATGCTGTTAATTGAGAAATTAATTAATTAAGTTTTGGTCAGAAAATGTTAGTGACTCTACAGTTAATGACTCCCTTTCATTCTTATTGCTGCCATTCTTTGATGCATACTGCGGCTAATCACACAGCAAACTTCTGTCCTCCCCTGGTTTACATCATAATCCACTCTGTTTTCTTCTAACATTTCCTTCTCCACATATCTCTGCTCTAAACACTTGTTCTTCTGAAAATTATCCACAACCTTACCATCTATACCTGTATACTTCTTCTGCAACTAATGACATAAATGGTTCTTTCTTTTTCCTTTTTAGCCAACATTAGTATATTAATCTTGTACTTACTGCGCATATCTTACATTCGCGATTACAGGCATACTATACCGTCTCCCCTGAAATAAAAATGCATGCATATAAAACCAAAGAGCAATAACAAAAGTTGAATGTAATATAAATATCTAATATTCATAACTGTTAACCCAATAAATGATAACAGTCTTTCAGAAAAACACCTAGCTATAACAGTTCCAGACTTTCTCTACCCATTACCATGACAATGCCTGAATTAATGCAATTTTAATCAGCACATAAATAAATTAAATTAAATTTCATAGAAATTCTGTTTACTATTCATATGAACATATTTTTACTTTCTTTACTACTGAACTACAGAGAGAGCCAAAAGATTACGAACCGGCTGCGCTGTGTTTCTCTCTGTCCGCATCCTCGGCGCTCGTTGCGTCTGCCGCTATCATAGAAAGGCGCAGATGAAACCATACATTTTTAAAACTACTTTTAAAGACTTTACTTAACAATTTTATGAAAGTGTGTTTGAGCACAAAATTATTAGTACAGATTTGTGACCCTCTCGGTCCCATAACCAAGCCCTCTGCGATTTCTATCTCCGGAGTAACTTAAAACAAAGTGTACAAGACAAACCCACACACCTGGAAGAATTAAAAAAATAATCCGTTAGGAAATTGCCAGTATTTCTCAACGTGAACTACGATGAGTGATGAATAGTTTCCTAAAGAGGTGCCAAAAAAGTATGGACGACGATGGTGGCCAGCTTCAGCATCTCCTTTCATAAAGTTGGTTAGTAAAGCCTTTAAAAGTAGTTTTAAAAATGTTGTATGGTTCCATCTGCGCCTTTTTATGATAGCAGCAGACGGCAACGAGTGCCAAGGATGCGGACAGGAAAAATGCTGGGCAGCCAGTTTGTAGTTTTTTGGCTCTCTCTGCATATTAAGTAGATAAGTAAGTATTCCACCCAAAACTTTGGTACAGAGTTTTCAACAGAAACACACATTTTGAGACTCCCTCAATGCAAATACACCAGTTTTAGAAAAAAGCGTCTTGTTTGTGTGTCTGTTTATCTGTAAGAGCATAACTCAAAAAACGAGAAGTTGATTAAACATCAAACTTAAAATTTAAGTTCAGTGTCTTCTTAAGAATGTGACACAAAGATTTTCAAGAAATTCCCCTCACCCCAAACTTCCCTTCACATGAAAAACTTTGTTATTTATTTCCCCAAAAATGGTTCTAACAGTTTTGATTAAAATACCATATGTTTAAGATATTTACACACAAATAAAAGTTTATCTTGAATTTTCTGGGAACAGACTATGAAGTCCTCTTCATTCTGAATAACTTTTGTATCATTGGTAAACCATAACAGATAGACAAAATCTTCACACAAAAAAATGCACATCTGAAAGCACGCAATTTATGCTAAATAAAATTTTTCTAGGCATTAACCATTTCCAAGTTATTCTTGTTATTGGCGTGAATTTTCAAATATTAATACTTTTTTCAATTGTAAGTTGTAAGTCTTTTTCATAGTCATGCAAAGAGAACACAATTTCAAATCTGTCACATAGCGAGCCACTTTTAAAAGATTTGACTATTGCTTTAGTTTACTGTATTCTTTATATATGAGGGCAGTCCCAGAAGTACCCGACCTGACATATATATAGCAGTGGTTGTTTCAAACAAATGACTATGGTAGAAAGTACGACCCTTATAAAGCTTAAGTTTGAAGTTTGACGATGCTACGTTGTTTAAGAATTTTTTGGCAGCCATTAATAGTGAACACACTCAGCAAATTTGTAAACATGGATAAAACTGGTCATCATTATGTGATACAATACTTTCATTTAAAAGGTCTTAGTCCAACTAATATTAAAGCTGAGCTAGATTCTGCTCTGGGGCAGTCTGCTCCTTCGTTTACAACAGTAAAATATTGGGTGGCAGAGTTTAAGCGAGGCCGTACGAGCTGCCAAGACGAACATCGCAATGGTCGACCAAATGAGGTGACCACGCCAGAAATTGTGAAGAAAATCCACAAAATAGTATTGGATGATCGTCGGCTGAAAGTGCGCAAGCTAGCAGACACCGTAGGCATTTCAAAAAGTGCTGTACATCACACACTAACTGAAAATTTAGACATTAGAAAGCTGTGCACAAGATAGGTGATGTGTTTAGTCACAATGGAGCAAAAGCAGCATCGTGAGGATGTTTCAGTTGAGTGTTATGGCGATGTTTCGCTGCAATAAAATCAAGTTTTTGTGTCCATTCATAACCATGGATGAAACATGGGTCCATCACTTCACACCTGAGACAAAGGAACAGTCAAAACAGTGAACTGAAAGGGGAGAATCGGCTCCAAAGAAGGCGAAGACAGTTCCATCTGCAGGCAAGGTCATGGCGTTAGTTTTTTGGGATGCGCATGAGATAATTTTCATTGATTATCTTCAAAAAGAAAAGGCAATCAATGGCGAGTATTATGCAAACTTATTGCAGCATCTGAATGATGAAATCAAGCAAAAATGGCTGCATTTAGCAAAAAATAAAGTTCTATTTCATCAAGACAATGCACCAGTTCATACATCCATTATCGCCATAACCAAAATCAATGAATTAAAGTTTGAATTGCTTCCTCATGCACCCTATTCACCAGACTTAACCCCCTCTGATTATTTTCTGTTTCCAAAGTTGAAGAAATGGCTTGGTGGTAAAAGATTTGCCAACAATGAAGAGGTGGAGTCTGCAGTTGATGGCTATTTTGCAGAACTCGACGGTTCTCACTATAAGCAGGGTATCGAAGCGATTGAACATCGCTGGAAAAATGGTATCGAGCTGAAAGGAGACTATATAGAGAAATAAAAATGTTTATTCCCAAAATTTTTGTGTTTTCTTTGTTAGATCGGGAATTTCTGAGACAGCCCTCGTACTTACAAAATATGTAAGTGTATAATGACGAACTAACGCTATTAAAAAGAAATAGATACAAGATAAAGCTTTTGTATGAACAGTTTGTAGAAGAGCGAATAGAAAGTAATGTGAATGCAACACATCAGATTTTTCTTCCCATTTTAAGTTAGTCACGATAAATACCTCCAGAGATATAATTTCAACTTCCATCTTTTGTATGTATTAGGCTGATACAACAGTCCAAAATGAATAAAACATGTGAATTTATGTAAGCCATGAATAGAAGAATGCATATTTAACTGTGCAATATCATCATTTCAGAATATACTATTATACAAAATGTATTTTAAAGTAATGCATCTGCAAAATTTGAAAAATCCACAGTATGCAAGATATCTTGTTGAAATTTATGCTAGTTAATACACACAATAACGGTAATGTTTTTGCTAAGCTTCAAAATGCTAGCTTGTATGGTTGTTTAAATATTAATTTTTTTTGTGTAAATTTGTTGTTCTAATAAAAATGCTCAACACAATGCATTTTTTAAAAATATTCACATCAACAATTCAGGCTTTACAGTCAATGAGTTTAGAAAAGATCTATAATATCAGATGTTTTATATTAACCCCTAATTATTGTAGAAAAATTATGACTTTTTGTACTCTAAAATTCTTAATTTTTCAAAAACTAATAATTTATTTCTCAAAACTGGTGTATTACTTTAAAAATGTATGTTGTCATTTCCTTTAATGCACTTTTGAGAAGCAGTACCAAAATTCTGCTAGCTTCCAAATTCAGAGGTACCAGGTTCAATTCCCGGCTGGAGGATGGGAAGTTTTCTTTAACCAGGATTATTTCCCACCCTCCATAAAGTGTATGAGTGAGAGAGTGAATGTATGTGAGAATTTAATGTTTATAAAGAAAATTTAAAGATTAAAAACAACAGTAAAACCAGTGAACATTATTGCCGATGAGCAATTGTTCCAAAGGTAAAGCTGCCAATATGACCTTAGATGTTAAAGGCTTCATATACAGGGAACAAACAAACAAAACAATTGAAACAAATTAGTAATAATGTCATATGGAGTATTTTCAATATGGGGGAAAACGTTGAAAAGAAGTTTCGTGGAAACAAGGTTTAAATTTGGGCACACCTATAAATAAGCATGTGCCAGTCCATTTATAGCTACAGATAATTGGTAGTTAAATATGCCAGTGAAAAATATTATGTATTTTCTTAGAGTTTAAGGTTGATATTTTACTATGAAAAAAACCTAAGCATTTTAATTTTTCATAATTTTTGGTAAAATTTTACAAATGTACTACCTTAATGAGAACTATGCTTTTTCTGCAGTAAGAAATTGCTTATCTTTTATGTTTCCTCACTTACACAAAACTTGTCAAAAATGAAGAGGATTTCATAGTTGTTTTATAGAAAATTCATGTTACTGAATCTACCTAGGAAATAGACCCTTGATTAAAAGCAGCCATTTTCAGATAATTGTTATTCTCATTAAAACTTATATTTATAACATTTTAAAATAGAGATTGCTGTAATACAAGGTGTGGCAATAATGAAACCGGAGCGATTGTTATGCGTATTTTGGGCTTTGTTGATGACAAAGAGAAGTGCGGAGGATTGGCTTTGGGACTCTCCCTGACACTTGTACAAAATTTCACGCCGCTGTGGTGGTTAGTCTGGCTGACTTAGAAACAGGTCATGTATCTGAGCTCTGTGGACTTATGCTACGCTCTAAAATAGAACATGTTAACATCAAATTCATCACAAAACTTGTAAAACCCGCCACAGAAACTTATGATTTGTTGAAACAAGTTTATGGGGATCAGTGTCATCTCATGCGCACGTTTTCGAGTGGGTTAAGGGGTTCAAAGACAGTAGGGAAGACGTCAAAGATGATCCGAAATCGGGCCGTCCTTCCACTTCGAAAACTAAAGAGAATGTGGAGAAGGTCGGTAGAATTGTTCAAAAAGACCGCCGCCCGAGCATTCGAGCAATTTCAGAGCTTGCCTGCATCAATAAGGAAACCGTTAGACAGATTTGCACGATGATCTGTGCATGCAAAGGTTTGTGGTAAAGTGGTGCCAAGAATCCTCACAAATGAGCAAAAGCAACATTGAGTGGACTGCTGTGCTGACATTCTTGAAAACACTGAAAATGATCCTGATTACCTCCGCAAAGTAATTACGTGTGATGAAACATGGATATTCTAATATGATACAGAGACTAAGCGACAACCCATGCATTGAAAGAGCTCTCAATCCCCTAGAAAGAAGAAAGTGCGCATGAGCAAATCAAAATTCAAAGCAATGATGATTGTTTTCTTCGATATCCGAGTGTTTATCTACATTGATTGGGGAAGGTCAGACTGTCAATCAAGTTTATTACACAACTGTTCTGAAGACCCTCCGCGTGCAATGAAGGAGACCAGATCTGTGGAAGAATCGCTCTTGGATTCTTCATGAGTATAATGCGCCGGCCCATAACATGATGTCTGTGAAGAGGTTTTTGGCAAAAAAAGAACATTCCAGTGATGGAACAACCACTGATTTCACCTGACTTAGCACATGCGACTTTTTCTCTTCCCAAAAGTGACGTCTGCGCTCAAGGGAATCAGGTTCGCAGTGAAGGGGTGCACTAAAGGAAAAAGTGACGAGACTCCTCAACAGCATAACAGAAAAAGACATGGAGCACTGCTACCAACAGTGGCAAATTTGCATGGAGCGGTGCAGGAATCAGGGGGGGGGACTACATTGAAGGGGATAACATTTTAGTTGTGTAAGTTTTTTCAATAAAGAGTTACAGCATCAGTCCCGTTTCATTATTGACACACCTCATATGTAAACAAGGGATACATTTGTTGATGCAAACTGACAGTCCTTTCTAAAACTTTCATGCCAGCAATAACAGATTTGTGTTCAAATTTTGTTGTATTGCATTCTGTTAAATGGTATTTGTCATTCATGCAGTGAAGATCCAAAAATCCAATTTTTTTCACTTAAGATTCTTTTTTTCCCTACTATAAAACTACCAACTCCAAATAGTTTTTGCATTTCCTGTAGCACATGTTATGTATTTTATCAATTTGCACAAGAACCTTGTTTATCTGGACTAGATGGGACCACAGGTAATCTGGATTAATAAAAATCCAGAAACAAACTATTAAATAAATGCAAACCTTGGTGTATGATAGTGATGCTTAGATTGCTGCAGAATAGAAAAGAACTGAAAGCTGTCAGGTGAGTAGTCTACGATCGCTATCAGCACTGTCATGAAAGCAAATGAAACATAACCTCACACACTTAAGTCTGTGATGCTAACCATGTAATGGTACTTACTGTTAGCCTGAAGCATGTGATCAATGGCAATCTCTACACTACCTGAGGTGCCATATATATTGTGACTTTGTCCTGTTTTTCAACTGCCACTTCTCTCAGTACACACTGTCACTTCACTAATGTGAACTAATTCAATTTCCCTGCCATTTCACTTTCCTTTTTGACTAGTGGCATGAGACAATATGCACGTCACCACTTCTTCCAGATGGTTCATTCGCTGTGGAGTCAAACACAAGACTTATACAATCCCTCCTGCAGCAACACTCACTGCATGTCACAGCAGTCATCACATACTCGCTCGGAGAACGTCACCCCTCATCGCACTGAAAGCTCACCTGCCAACTCGCTCACTGACTGACTGACTCGCTCCTCTCACAAGAACGCTCATTTTTATAGCTAGCCAATGGAAATTTCCATAGGGTTCTCAAACATTTGAGGAGAAACTCCATAAGATTGTGGTATCTACCAACAGGCTTTTGGTGTTTCGCTTGCAAGCACTACTTATCTTTGTTTATCTCGACTGCCTTGCACTAACCACCTGATAACCTGGGGCCATAGCCACTGTTTTACAATATTCATGTGTGTTTATGTGGTGAAGCAGTAAACAAAAATAAATCCAGATGAACCGGAAATCTGGTTTAATGAGGCCGGATAAACAACGTTCTTGTGCAGCAATTTCTTGAGAAAATAAAACTAAAGGATGTGTTATGGGGGAAATTCCCTGAAAATCTTCACCTTGCAATCTAGAAACATGCCTCACCTAATTACTAAAACTAGTATCTAGTTTTTATGCTGGCATTTCTTTCTCGCATGTTAGATTTTTTTTTTTTTTTTTTTAACTTTTCCCTGTCAAATTGTGATATGTAATTTTTGGATAAAATATAGTACCTCCTAGACCTTGGATAAGGGGTAGAGAAAGTAAAATTTCTATACCTGATTTTAAATTGCTTAAGAAATGTGGCGACATAATTTGACTTTTGATTTTCTCAACTTGTCTAATAAAAAGCCTGAATGCCTGAAACACAGTTTTGTAGACAATTAAGGAAACTCCAAAAGTAACTTTCTGGGAAGTGTCTGTACCTTTGCTGTTTATCAATATATGCATGTGATCTTACAGAAAAAATGAAAGTAAATTGTGGTAACTTAAAGAACTTTTTTTCATTACAGAAATTCTACTATAAAGCTTTTCAGATGCACTTTCTCCCTTAGTCTTAGAACAAAATTTTGTATTGCTTAAAAATTATGCATGAGAATATTGCATTCTCCTTGGCTCATATCCACTGTATCATATACCTATAGCAGGTGATATGGCAGATCTTGAAATTACAGGCAGAATTCTATGTGGTGAAATCAAATATATATACACAGCAATAACCAAATCATATTTCACAAGCAAATGATTCTGGATTAACATTTGAGATCACATCAAATTTTAAGTATGCTGAAAACAGTTGGGTGCACATATTAGCGTGCTCACTCATAACCCTGATTTACATGCACACCACCCTCCCAAAAAAATAATCATTTTTGCATTATACTAGGTGGGAAATTTGTCTTAACAATTCATTCCTGAAATATCAGATGGGAGTGATACAATTCATACAGATATAATACAGGGTGAACCATTAAGTAATGCACAATAACTTTTTCCCGCAAAGCTGCTGTAGCTAGGAAGGTGAAATTTTACAGACATATAGCTTGAAGTAGTATTGCTCTTGCAACAGGAGCAAGAACTAAGTCACAAAGATGGCATGCCATGTTATTGTCAACTTGTGAAGAGCAAAGAGAGGTAGTTTGTTTTTTGTAAGCGGAAGTTCAAAACCTGAGTATTTTACATTTTTTTTAATAGTGTTTATACATGTTCTTACTACATATGATACAACAGGCAGTGGATGCTGATGATACATGAAAGAAATGTTTGGGACAGGAAATTTGGGAAGGAAACGTTCCATGACTAAGTTGAGGGTATCTCCCTAGCATTTGCCAGTTATGAGAACTGAGGAAAACCTGGGAAAAACCTCAGTCAGGGAGGATGATCCTGGTGGGATTTGAATTGCAGACAACCTGAATGCAAACCTCACATGTTTTCATGGGGTCATCTCGCTTGGACAAAACCTGGGTGATATACTTAGGAATATGTTGGGCATATATAGGGAAGACTGTTTGGACCACAGCAACATCTACAGGTGTGCATATTCTTTGAAAGAGGCCATATGAACTTTATTGAATTGCAACTTCCGGAAAACCAGTAACACTGCAACTCAACCAAAGGTCGCAGACACAGAATGCAATTCTGAACAATCGGCAGATCCATCTGTGAATCTTATCAGAATTGTTCTAGAGAAACCTGATAGATGACCAGAAATATGAGCAAATGATGACGTACTTGGGCCACTTTTGGCATTATGCTGCAGAAGGGCATGCCTTTCTGGAAGAAGAAATCATGACTGGTGACGAGTCCTGGGTGTACCACTACATACCTAAAACAAAACAGGCCTCGATAGAGAAGAAAAAGCCTGATTCCCCAGCAAACAAGAAATTCAAAGTGATGCAATCTGCATAAAAAGTTCTAGTGACTCTGTTTTGGGATATATGAGGTGTGATAAAAAAATAATGGGAATTTTTTAATTATATTCAAAACATTTATTTTATCTTGTTGGTACACATGTTCCTGGTGTATGTTTGCATTTTCAGCTGTTTCGAATATTTAGTTTATAGTTGACAGTCGAAAAAGTTATACGTGTTTTCGAGTGCTTGGCGAATTTTTACTT
The DNA here is from genome assembly GCA_030765065.1 of Deroplatys truncata. Lineage (NCBI taxonomy): Eukaryota > Metazoa > Arthropoda > Insecta > Mantodea > Mantidae > Deroplatys > Deroplatys truncata. The sequence continues at coordinate 36,547,669 of CM060989.1, forward strand.
TAAAAAAAGATGGATCAAAGAATTTGCTTTAAATTTTGCTTGAAAAGCAAATAAAGTGCAGCACCACATTCAAAATGCTGACTGCGGCTTTTGGTGAATCTACCATGAGTAAGACAAGAGTTTACGAGTGGTATAAACATTTCAAAGAGGGTCAAGAAGATGACGACAACCCTGGATACCCAGCATATCAATTACTGGCGACAATGTGGAAGTAGTAAAGAAAATGGTTCTGGAAAATCGCTGAATTACCATCAGAGAGGTTGCTGATGATGTCGGCATATCCTTTGGCTCATGCCAAGCAATTTTTTTCTGATGTTTTCAGCATGAAACATGTAGCAGCAAAGTTTGTTCCGAAATTGTTGAATTTCGACCAAAAACGACGTCGCGTAGGCATCACTCAGGAATTGCTGAATGAAGTCGAAAACAACCCAGAACTTCTAAAGAAGGTTATAGCAGGGGACGAAACATGGGTATGACATCGAAACTAAGGCCCAATCGTCCCAATGGAAACTGCCTGAAGAGCCAAGACCGAAAAAAATTCGACAAGTTCAATCACATGTGAAGGTTCTCACTGCTTCCTTCGATTACAATGGAATAGTGCATCAGGAGGCTGTACGGTCAATACGGAATACTACCTGGAAGTTATGCACCGTTTGCGTGAAACAATCTGAAGAAAACAACCAGAATTGTGGCAAAACCACTCATGGAAATTGCATCACGATAATGCACCCGCTCACACCTCAATGCTTGTTCGTGACTTTTTGGCAAAAAACAAAACCATTATGCTGCCTCAGCCACCGTATTCACTGGGCATGGCCCCCTACAACTTTTCTATTCCTGAGGCCGAAGAAAACCATGAAAGGACAACGTTTTGCCACCATTGGTAAGATAAAAACAGAATCACTGAAGCAGCTGAACACCATAACAAAAAGTGAGTTCCAGAAGTGCTTCCAAGATTGGAAAAAGTGCTGGCACAGGTGTATTATATCTATGGGGATTACTTTGAAGAGGACAAGGTTGATGTTGGTGATTAAATAAAAAACAAAAATTCCCATTACTTTTTGATCACACCTCGTACATGTGTTCTGTTTGTGGAATTTCTTACACAAGAGACCATTGCAAGTGCTGTATCACATGAAAGAACATTAGTGAAGTTACACTGTGCCCTTTATAACAAATACAATGCTGCAAATGCCATACTGCTGCATGACATGCTCACCCTCAAGTTGCAACTTCTGTTCATACCTAAATGTGGAATTTGGCTAGGAGATGCTCTGGCACAACACCTTACAGCACAGACCTCGACTTTCATCTGTTTGGTCCAATGAAGAAATGAGATCAGCTGTGTGCAGATGGCTTATAGTCCCAAAAGAGAGTTCTATGAACAGAATGTATTGAAATTAGTGCCATAATGGGAGAATTGTGTTGAGAGACTTGTGTTGAAAAGCAACTAAGGGATGTGACTTCATTGTACGAGGGCGGATCAAAAAGTAACGCAGAATAATTTTTTTCTGACTAGATATTTCAACTGGAATGTTTCAATTTCACACAGATATAGTTTGAAGCTTTACTACAGAGGGTATTTTTTGTATCATGTGCAACTCTAGCGAGAGAAACGTGAGCTACGCAACAAAGATGGTGAGCATGTTACTGTCATCCACGTGTGAAGAGCAAACAAGTGTGGTTCGATATTTGTGGGCCAAAGGGCATAAACCGAGTGATATTCACAGGGACATGCATGGCATGTATGGACCATAGCAATGTCTCCAGGTGGTGTGCCGTGTGAACCTTGGTGATTCGCCACGCTCCAGGAGGCCGGTAACAGCTGCAACGCCGCAGAATGTCAGAGGTATTGAGGCAGCAATTTTGAACGACGTGCATGTGTAACTGCGAACTTTATCACAACAGTTCAACATTTCCTATGGTGCAGTGTACAATATTGTTCATGACACATTGAAATTTCGTAAAGTTAGTGCTGGGTGCCTAAGGGCCTGATATACAACCACTAGGGCCAGTGAAGGATGAGCTTGGATCACCTAACGCGGTACACCGCAGAAGGGCATGACTTTCTGAAAGGAACCGTCACTGGTGATAAGTCGTGGGCATACCACTACATGCCCGAAACCAAGCAGGCAAGTATGGAGTGGAAACATGCTGGTTCCCCAGTGAAGAAAAAATTCCAAGTGACTCAATCTGCTAGGAAAGTGCTTGTGACAGTGTTCTGGGATATGCATGGTGGTGTATTGGTGGACTTTGCTGAACACAGGACCACTGTGAATGCTGCAGCCTACATGAAAACTTTGGTGAAGTTGCATCATGCCCTTCGTGTTAAAACGCCACAACATGAATGCTGACAATGTCAAAATTCTTCATTACAATGTTCGCCCCCATGTTGTTGCTGCTGTTCGTCAGAAAATCACCAAATTTGGTTGGGAGGTGCTCCAGCATCCATCATACAGTCCGGAACCTTGTACTGTCGGACTTTCATCTGTTTGGTCCCATGAAGAAATTCCTGGCCAGCCAACGCTTTGCGACAGATGTGGAAGTAAAATCAGCAGTCCGCAATGACTACACTCCAAGGAAACGGACTTCTACGAACAGGACATATTGAAACTAGTATCACGATGGGAGAAATGTGTTGAGAAACTTGGTGTCTATGTCGAAAAATAGGTATAAGGTGTACGTTCATTTGTGATTTTTGTTGTTGTTTTAACTATTAAACTTTTTTTTATATGTGTTACTAAATGATCCAGCCACATAAAAATATTAACACTGAATCTTGGAGGCAGTGAAAAGACAATTCAAATGCTATGCTTCTGTCTGCTTGTTTTACCTGTTAGCTTGTTACTTAGTCATTTAAGTGCATGAGGTAATAATATTTACCTTTCACTGAACTAAATGGTTGAAATTCCTACAAATTTGCCTTTTTGTAATAAAGATGCCAAAGTCATCTCAAATACTGATATAAAAACGTCATTATCAAAGTGACATAGTGTGTGTCTTAAATTTTGAAATCTTCTAAAGATGAAAAAATGAGTAACAACTCTCACCACATTTCTTAGCAACTTAAAGCTTAGCTGCCGACTAGTTTTCTGAAAAATAAGATTCTCCTTATTGGGTTAATTGCTCATCATTATAGAAAATTAAATTAAAGGTAAATTATTTATAGGAAATTATAAATTTAACTTAAAACTGAGTATTCATGCACATTTATAGCACTAACATGGAAAAGAAAATTTTAATTTTACTTCCTACTTTAGATTTTCATTTTTTTTAAGTAAAGGATTTAAAATGTATTTATTAAAGTTTCTTGAAGTCAAGCTTGAAGTGCACTTTTAACCCGATAGCATTTGTGGTGATTGTACATATACAAATTTCTGATACAATAATACTGTGACCAATAGCCCTTGTTGCAGTAAAAATAACAGCGTGTTTCTGTATTAATTCAATTTTAAGATTAAAAACTGTTTTCATACATGCATATATCTTTAGAGTTATTATCTGTAAAAATGTACATACACAGCATCTGATATTCCATACAATACAACAGAGCTTTTAGGCTTTAATATTCATTTCCTAAACTTTGCATACGCCTTTATTTTTACATACTAATTCATAACTGGACATACATTGCATAGCTGCCATAACCTCAATTTCTTCAATGTTAACCTAATTAACTTTAAGTCAACAGTTAACCACTTGTATCTTATTAGGAATATTATACCTGCAGAAGCTTCCTTTTCATCAGATTTAACACAATAATTTAACTAATATGAATAAGGTATCAGATAAACATGCAACATGAAATAGCAGCTGCTTTGGAGAAAGAAGGTTTTACTTAAGTAACAATTCTATATATATGTATACACAAATAAACCACTAATGATACATCTTCTAGAAATGTTAATGCCATTCTGTTTCACTACTTGCTGAACCCCTCTGCTTTAATTAGATTGCTTGAATACTAAGACTTCAGGCCAATATATTCTGATACAGGAGACTTTGCTTTTTCACACCATATCTAACAAAGTTGCAATGCACAAGAAGTGCAAGAGGCTTTGGGAATCCCTGCTTCATACCCAATTAAATAAAGACTTGCTAAAAGGAGCAACCTTCCTTAAATACCTACTTATACCATTATGTTCTTTCAATGGCAGCAGTATTTGCTATTATAGCCAGATTTACACTGATACCCTATATTACTGCACTAATCCTGAACCTAAATCAAAATTGACTTAACAATCAAATCTTCACAATATTTAATAGGAGCTAACCTAAACTTCATTCCTCAACATTTCTTTTCTGACAATGTGGAAACAATAAAACCTGGTTATTAATTTTTATTTGATAAAAAATTTAAACAACGCAAATTCATAACAGGTGATTTGTTTAATCTTTAAGTGTAGAAGTCACTGACTTAATTCTAGGTGATCCAGAGCTTTATAAAGCTAGTTATTCATGGAGAGCACACAAGTGGTACCATGGGGAGGTGTTTAGGAGGAGCATGAAGAACAGCCAATTTACTAACATGTGTTTATTTCTAATGGGCTCAAACTGAAAGAAGGTCACATGGAGAATTATACATATCACAGAGACAAACAACAGTTATGAGGGCAGTCCCAGAAGTACCCGACCTGGCGTATATATAGCAGTTATTGTTTCAAACAAATGACTGTAATAGAAAGTACCACCCTTAAAAGCTTAAGTTTGAAGTTTGAAGATGTTACATGGTTTAGTAATTGTTTAGCAGCCATTACTAGTGAACTCTCTCAGCAAATTTGTAAACATGGATAAAACTGGCCATCGTTATGTGAACCAATACTTTCATTTGAAAGGTCTTAGTCCAACTAATATTAAAACTGATCTAGATTCTACTCTGGAGGAGTCTGCTCCTTCGTTTACAACAGTAAAATATTGGGTGGCAGAGTTTAAATGAAGCCATACGAGCTGCCAAGACAAACATCACAATGGTCGACCAAATGAGGTAACCATGCCAGAAACTGTGTAGAAAATGCACAAAATGGTATTGGATAACTGTCGACTGAAAGTGCGCGAGCTAGCAGACAATATAGGCATTTCAAAAAGTGCTGTACATTGCACACTAACCGAAAATTTAGACATGAGAAAGCTGTGCGCAAGATGGGTGCCGCGTTTACTCACAATGGAACAAAAGAAGCATCGTGAGGATGTTTCAGTCGAGGGTTTAGCGATGTTTTGCTGCAATAAAGACGAGCTTTTGTGTCAATTCATAACCATGGATGAAACATGGGTCCATCACTTCACACCTGAAATAAAGGAACAGTCAAAACAGTGGATTGAAAGGGGAGAATGGGCTTCAAAGAAGGCAACTCTATCTGCGGGCAAGGTCATGGCGTCAGATTTTAGGGATGCGTGTGGGATACTTTTCATTGAATATCTTCAAAAAGGAAAAGCAATCAATGGCGAGTATTATGCAAACTTACTGCAGCGTTTGAATGATGAAATAAAGCAAAAATGGCTGCATTTAGCAAAACAGAAAGTTCTGTTTCATCAAGACAATGCACCAGTTCACACATCCATTATCGCCATGGCCAAAAATCAATGAGTTAAAGTTTGAATTGCTTCCATATGCACCCTATTCGCCAGAGTTAGCCCCCTCTGATTATTTTCTGTTTCCAAAGTTGAAGAAATGGCCTGGTGGTAAAAGATTTGCCAACAATGAAGAGGTGGAGTTTGCAGTTGATAGCTATTTTGCAGTACTCGACGGTTCTCACTATAAACAAGGTATGGAAGCTATTGAAAAGCAAAAGTGTATCGAGCTGAAATGGGACTATGTAGAGAAATAAAGATGTTTTTTTCCAACATTTTTGTGTTTTCTTTGTTAGGTCGGGTACTTCTGGGACAGCCCTCATAGCTGTAGTAACAGTGCAGTCATTAGTGTATTTGGTGATGCTGAATTGAAACTCCATACAAGCAGCTAAGCATTTTTTTTTCTCCAAACAGATGAATGACATATGTTTGAAGTGCACCCAATTTCAATTTCTCATGTTTCTTTCAAAATTTATGTAGATATTTATAGAATGTTTGAACATAGTATGGCCACAATTACTTGCAGGTAGCAACACCATAGGGAACTTTTATCAGTGGTGTACTTCTCATTATTGATTTTGATCTATTGCAAACACCAATGAACTCGAGACCATTGTCCTATTATCAAAGTACTTGTCTAACACTCCTCTGTAACTCCTGAAAGTTTATCAGTTGAATTCTTTAACACCCTGTATATATAAAAATCTTCAATCAAGAAACATAGTGTAAAATGAAATACTGGAACCAAAAATGAGTTTCAATTTGTATCTTGGCTTAAATTTCATGCTTCACATAATCCTAAACTGGTGGTAACGGTAATATTCAGTGTTTGTTGCTGAATTCTTCATTGCAGAATGGATGCCACGTCATATTACATACATGCTTTGTATGTAATGAAGTATCCAAGTTTGGCTAGCTCACTATTAGAAAAGCAAGTGAAATCCTGCATTTGTATGAAGCCTTCAGTACATTTAGTTTATTGTAGAATGAGACCATCTGCGCTGGACATTAAATTGGCCTGCAGTCTTTGTTTAAAAGTTTGCACTTGCTATTGAAATTCAAAAGCAAAGCCTCTTTAAGGTATCTTGTTACATTTTGCAATATTTGCTCATCAATCCCTAGATCATAAATACATTGTTTTATCCAAAAATTTCTAAAAACCTATTACAAAGTGCTCTGATAATAATCTACTGCTTTGGCTTAAATGCTCATTAAAATTATATAAGCTGTATAAATGAAGTGAAGCCATAATGTCTATGACTATTTAGACTATGTTAAGAGTTAAAGATATAAATAGTACAAGTGTCACAAATCCACATAATGCTGCTATATACTCAAAAAAGTTAATATCTATTTTACTGTAAAAATAAAAATATAGCAAAATGTGCACAATATAATGCATAAAAAATGTTTATTATAACATATGTAAATTATAACATTTTACCAACATATTGGTGAAATTTTATGATATGAATTTACCCTCCTAATGAAAAAACTTCTTTCTTGTGCTTGCTACAAATAACAAATTGGTGAATTCATATAGATATTATTCATTTAGTTTATAATTATATTCTAGGAATAAATAGGTGATAAAAGTTTGCTAAATATTAACAGATATATTAAATTAATGGCTTTGATTCCCTGCAATGGTACCTCCATTTCAGCAGTTAGAAACCAATTCTAAACATATGGGAGAAAGGAAGAAAAAGTTTCTTTCAAAAATTACATTATATGAAATTGCTTTATTGTTTATTAGACTAAATGAAAGCATTACTTTCATTCTTCTTTTGAAGACAGAACAATAAAATCTGAAAATCTTAACAGTTACAATAATGTGCTCAATAAATTTAAGTTCAAATTAATATTCGGAAAACCTGTACAGCCAATATACACACAAAATGTAATACTGTAATGAGAGAAAAACATTTTTTTGTCACATAAAATCAAATATTGCATCCTAGCAATAAAATTCTCTGTTTAAGTACCCTAAGACATACTTTATGTATACTTTTAAGTATTGCCCCTGGTAATTAATGCATCACTGCCTATAAAAGTACCAACAGACTTTAGTAAATTCCATTCACACTGTATAAAAACTATCTGTTTAAAAAGTGACACTGTCAAATCCAAGTACCAGTCCATCATTATGATTGTCTATTTTACACTTACTAATTGCATAGTTTCTTATTCAAAGCTATTAAATACAGTTGGGAGTGCGACTTTTGCAACAATTGTAATGAATTTTATTAACCAATTGCCTGCAACTGAAGAGTCAATCAAAGTACACTGGCATGAGTGGAAAATTCTCTGTATTTAAAAATAATTAAAATATTTTCCAAAATTAAAAGTGCCGAGCAGTTGTTTTTGGCCCAGCCATGATCACGTGTATGCATGAGTAACTCACTGTAGTGACCTTAGTATTGTTCTGCTAACTTGCTAGCTGTGAATGACACACTCAATGCTATACTTTATCAGCTGTGGATGTTAACCATCAGTTGCTGCCTTCCATTTGTGCTGTAAAGACTAGAATTTGTTCACTGTGCATCTAAAAAGTGAAAGCTTATTCAAACATGTGTTGTGTGTGAATTACTTTTAGGGCCAGTTTCACCAACCGATGTTAAAAATTCTCTAACATCTTGTTTGTTAACAAGAAAGTTTAACATAAGGTTAAAACTTTTCGTTTCATCAAGCTTTTACAGCAAATTGTTAACTAATATTTTGTTAACCTCAAAGACAACTGCGAACGCTAGCTTTTGAGAAGGCGGTGGCCGAGCTACACTGCTTCTGAACGTACTCCGATGCACTTTTGTCTACATATTGCTGCGCTATCTGTATCAGTAGCCACAACTACTTACATTGATGGCAATGGCCATGCAATGTTCCTGTTTGAGGTTAGAATAACGATGTCAACTGAAATAAACGTTTCGCCATTTGAAATGTGTTAATTAACATCTGGTTAATAAGTATAGACGTATTATCAAGTACGAAAGAGTTGACGGTCTTACATTAAAGGATAAGATTGCAGCCTGGGACAAAATCCACGAGTAATTTAATTGGAATGAACACGTTTCTCCTAAGTCCAGTAAGCAACTACGGAAATTTTATGCAGCACCAGAAACTTTAGGTGCGAAGAGCGTTTAAGACGGTTTAAAACTGGTGGTGGACACTGCATTGAAACTTAAGTGGACGAAAATGTGTTATCTCTGGTTAATCAAGCAGACCCGGAAAAAAATGCTGTTTGCTTCTTGAAGCAATTCTTTGGAAACCTTCCGAATAAACCCATAAATGGTAGCTTTGGAAATACCAACATTATCACTCGCCAAGTAAATGTTAGTAGCATAAAATCTAAGTACGTAATTAACACTTGTAGAATAGGAGAAAGAGGTGTGTTTCTGTTGATAGTATTCTAGCCTCTCGTACTTCCCATAAAACCATGTTTATGACCCCTTGGACAGTCTATATCGCTTTAAAAATTCCTCCTTTTGTAGGGTTTCAGATTTATTATGACGTACAACTGCTCTTCTATTAGGAATGTCATTAAAAATGGCAATTGTAACAAACTCGCATCAACAGCTTGGTTTGCAGCAGCCATTTTCCAACTTCTAACATTTGTTAAATGCCTTACGGGATGTTAAGTTAACACAGAGTTTAACACAATGTTAAAGTTAACATTGTTTGATGAAACAGAATTTGTGTTAACTTCAGTGTTAAACCAGTTTAACATTGTGTTAAAATTTAGCATCTGTTGGTGAAACCGGCCCTTAGAGTATTCTTACTTTTGTAGCCGTTTTTGTCTTATTAGTCCACGAAATGCCAACCAAAACATTCATGCTTGAACAAAGAATTTTTATGTACAATGCATACGTAAAAACCAAATCATGTAGATAAATGTGTAGGCAATTTCAGGAGAAATTTCCTGGTATTCCAGTTCCAGGTAGAGAAACTGTTTCACTAAACCTAAGAAATGAAAAAGACGTGTTTTATTGAAGGAAAAAATTGATGCATCATTCAAAAGCTCTACAAAGAAGTCTGTAAGATATGTTGCACAGCAAGCGGGTGTTTCAAAAACCTCTGTTCATAAAGATGCTAAACTTTTAAAACTGAAACCTTAGTGTGACTATTGTGCATGAGTTACAGCCTCACGATGCCGAAGAATGCCAGAAATGTCTCAATGCAGATGGATAGGACTTATAACAAGGTTAGTGCTTATTAGTGCATGTTAATATTACTCATGAGTATGTAATGCAGGAGTTTTAGAATGGAAAACTCCCCAGTGTAGTAGACACAATCTGGGCCGGGCCATAAAACAGCTGCTCTGTATAAGTAAAATAAAAACTGATGCTTAACCTATAATCAGATATACTCCATTCATAGTTCATTCATAGAAATTCTATGCTTTCTGATATGCACCTCCTGTACCTAACTTGCCATCAACAGTGAGCAGAGTTGAATATAAAGCCGCAATTCAACAAGACAGAAGGGAAGGTTGTCATTTGATGTCATTGTTTCATTTGGAAATTCTTTGCAAGTACAGACGTATCTTGGCTTTTGACAAATAAGGATTTTTTTTTTCCCAAAGCTCCATGAAGTTTATATTAAACTTCTACATACACCAAAATAGGTTCTGTGAACTAAGCAGTTTTAATCCTAGAGCTCATCTAAGATTGAAAAAGAAGTGTATCTAACATGATCAGCAATGGTATCTAGTCTGAGCCACATTTTTATTGGCCTGGATTTTTGCATTCTATCAAAGTGCAAAATATGAACATAAAAATGTAGTAAATATCAGGGAAATATGTAATATTAATAAAGTTAGTGGCGGGATGATACCACTGATACTCGATACCGACATTGATTTTTGAGCAGCGATGCTCAATGTTCGATACTCACTTTGGCATTGTATGCTAATGCTATTGTATTGTTCCTGTTTGACATTCTCCAATACACAGCAATTACTTTCTTTTAACAATGCTGTAGGTTTTTTATATATATATATATATATATATATATATATATATATATTATATTTTGTGCTGAAAACTTTCTTTTAAAGAATTTTCTATCCATATCACAGAAATTATTCATATGGTATACCTGTAAGCTACACTCATGACCTGAGTTTGACTTGCATAAACCCAAATAGATGGAAGCAAAGAGCAAATATTTCCATGCGCAGTATTATCTCAAGTCTTAAGTTCTGGTTTGTTTCTGCTGGACAGACACAGATTCTGGTCACCGGAATAGGTAAATGTAATGGCTGAGCAAAAGTCACCAAGCCAGACTATTACTCAAATATGAATTAGTGCATCAGCTAAATCAATTTCAGTCACAACTCGGTTAATGCTGCAAGTTACATAGATACCCTATGTAATGTTACATTGATTCACCCCAGGAAACATCATCAAGGTCTATCAAGAACTATAGTCTGGCAATACTTTGGGGACACATGTGAGGCAATAATGTGGAGTCTCGACTACTTTCATCCTTTATCTAGCATAAAGTTAAAACGCAACAATTTTCAATAAATAAAAACAAAACTTAAGCATTTAAAAGTATTGAAAAAGTATCAAAGATTTACCTCAAAGTATTAGGCATACTTCAATACCCCCAAGCATCGAGAGTATCAGGTATCGACAGTATTGAGGTCCCATCCCTAAATAAAATATTTTAATTTTAAATTGCTATTTTTAATTAAGTAAATAAACAAACATTTTAAGATGTGCCTTTTTTAAAATAAGTTATGGTTAAGAGATCTTGTTTTAAAGTCCATCTCGCGTAGAATGTAAAGTAGGTAGCATTTTCACTCCATTGTACAACATGCAGATACAACTTTGCTTTTCAGCCTTAAGATTTCCTAGAAAAACTACTTTTATATAGTGCACATAACAGCATTTTACATGGCTGCAGTGATCTGACCCCCTTCTTATTATCTGGTTTCAATTTGTAGTACAAAGATCTATGTACCTGAACATCCCAAGTTCCAAGAAAGGATAAGTACTAGTGTATAAAGTTAAGGCACTCAGAACCATGGCATTTTACAGTCTAAGCTTTGGAATTCACAATTTTAGAAGAAGAATTTATCTTAAACTCAAATATTATACACATTTCAAGATTTCTTTTTATTAACTGAATAACTTAGATAATTAACTTTAAAAATGGTTTTAAGTATCCCAGATTATTAGTTCTTTGCAGGTTAAGCACATAAAATATGTTCCAAATGGGCATTAAAGTGAAAGTTTAGGTTAAAACATTTATTTTCTTTATTGTTTCATTCAAGATTAAAATAAATGGGTTTTAGTTTTTGTTCCTTTCATTAAACATTAAACATTTCACTGAAATGACACGAAAGAGATGTCTTAGGAATTAAACACCACTAATAAACTTAACATTGTTCTCATAATGCAGCAACAACTTTGCAGTAACAGTGGAATAAAAAACAACACACACACATTTGACTCTGGATCGAGCCTGTCCTTGCCTGTAAAGTGTGATTTTCCCACCTACTTGCAAGGGAAAACATGCTGTTGCCAATGTCTGCATTTCAAAGCATATTTCTGCAAATCTTTGAAGATTAGAAACGAAAAAAATGTTCTTAAACTAGTTCAAAGTACTCAAGTTGTGTCTCTGGTTTAAAGGATATTTAAATCCCTTCTGCATGGTGTAATGCAGTGTTAAAATATGAAGGTAGAATTAGACTGAAAAATTCAATACCATAGATGGGATTTGGTTAAGACTCATGGTTCAAATCCCGGCTATAGCATTCAATTTTTTAGTCTGATTCTACCTTTTTAACTATGGCAACCTACACACAGCATATGTGAAAGAACAATTACAATTAATTGATCTAATAGCAGTTAACTATAATGCTGGGACTTGAAGTACTTACGACATTGTAAGTCACTTTGGGTTATGTTATCTCAAAATGAATTTGAAAATGCTTTGTGATTTATCAGGAAAAATGCAAGTTGGAGAGTTTAATGTTGTACCAGCATGTTGCCATGGTAGCTCAGTTGGTTAGAGCAACAGCATGGAAAGCAAAGATCCATGTTCAAATCTCAGTTACAGCAATGCAATTTTTCAGTCTGATTGTATCCTTCTAACTTTAGCCTACACGTGGCATGTGTGGAAGGACAATGAATTATCATTACTGTTAGGTATGTATTAAAATGTTTAATTTAAAAAAAATGGATAAATGATTATATTCACATATGGCAGAACATAAATTTTAACCTGCTACTTTTATCAATAGTGTTCTGCCTGACACTACACTTGATAGCACAGAGATGTAGGAATTACTCACCAAGGCTAGTTTTATTTTATTCAATCAAAATTTAAACATATTGTCGTTTCTGATGCTCCCATTCCACCAAGCAATGACTGGACCCATTTCTGAGGTGGAGGCACTAAGCAGGCGGAATTCATTGCCTCCACTGGTAAGATGATGAGGATGTCGGTGAAATGAGAGGACTTACAGCTTTCACCATGGAATCGAACCACGTTAGGCCTTGGGGATATATCATATGAGCAAGCTAGAGCTGAAGGCGTGGATAAGGCCGACTTAAAATCGCCACCCCAGGAAATCAAAACCCGGGACCTTAGCACGAGAGTCAGAAATGAAACCACTGCACTACCTTGACACTCAAATTTGAATGTATGTAAAGTTCCTTAAATTGTTAGAGAAGCCTTTGAAAAATGCTCCGTTTTCTGTGCAGGATTACACTGCTGAAATAATTTGCAATTGCAAATGTGAAAAAAGGAATGAATGCATGACCTACATTTCTGCAGGAGAATGCCTAACCCAATAAAATTAGGAGCTCATTTTATTTCGCATTGTCTTTCTTGCAAAGAAGTGAGTTTAAAAAGCTAAGCAAGATTGTTTAGACCACTACCATGGTCGAGTGGTCAACAAACTGACTTCTCACCTGGAGGTCCCAACTTTAATTCCTGGCTGAGGGTGGGAAATTTTCTGTAAGATTATTCCCTACCCTCCTTAGAGTCTGGAAATGTGGATGTGAGAGTGAATGTGGGTATGAAAATAAGTTTTAACCTCTAGAGACCTGAGATCAAATTCTGACAGTTGTATTTATATTTGTGTGCTTAATTTCTATGGGTTAAAATATAAAAAGCTTGAAAAAAAAAAACAAATTTTGAAAATTTGTGGTGAGGGCTTTTTGGGGGTCTAAAATGAGATTTAGAAAACTATAAATTTTAATCTTTGGATCAATGTATGTTATTAAGGACCAAAACAACATGAATATTCAAGATATCAAACTTTGTTTTAATTTTAAGAGAGGTTCAAGGGGTTTTTTGGAGATTGTATCACATGTGATACAGTGGGTCTATTATCAAGATTTAGTCTCGCTCTCACAGAGCGAGAAAAAAATATGAAATCCAATGTATCATGTATGATACACGGGGATACTAGAGGATAATCAACAAAAGTTAAAGGGAGCTATAAAAAAGAAAAGAAAGAAATAAAAACAAATAAAAAAAGATTGTTTAACAAAGGAACCGAGAAAAGAGAATCAACAACTTCATGAATCCAGCGCTCACATTTCTCTCCAATATCAGCAGACAAATTGGTTATATTGCTACAGTCATTTTAACACTCACTAGTAAAATATTTCTGTTTTATTAATTTTTTTTTTAAATTTTTCTTGGCTTTTGTTAGTTCTGTCAAAACTTTTAAAAGGGGAAGACTCAAGGCAAATGGTAACTATCACCTTGTTACATACACTGTGAAAAAATGTTGGCACATCATTGTCTGACTGCATTCTTCACTCATGCAATCCTCATTAACAATTGTTTACTTATTGGTGTCAACCATTGCTAAAAAAATATGAGGGTTAAATGTATCTTTGAAATTCAATTCCATGTTTACAGTTCAGCAGCTGTTTACAGAATCAGTTATCAGCTGAAGAACATTTGCCTTGGCCCTGATGACTCCTGCCTCCCAAAGGTTGCTGTCAAAATGCTGGCAGACATTCTTCTATCACATACCATCAGAAGGCAGTATATTTATATGTAAGCACTTAATACTACAAGAAAAAAAAAACATACAGACATGAATACAGTCTAATCTCGATGCATCATTCCTGTTCTGGAGTCGCTTCTTAATACAGTAGCATATTTGTGTTACAACCAAAATCCTAGCTCTCCTTTTTAAACAATTAACACATAGTATTTATACATTTTGGGTTCTTTTTGATCCAATCTTGTGGAATAGTCTTCAGCAAGCGCTACATTTTACAGTAGAACCTGCCTTTAATGGACCCTTTGTTAAACAGAAATCTCTCTTAAATGGAAATATTTCATGGTCCGATGAATTTTGCAGTGAAAAACATGCTAAATTCCCTTTATTAAATGGAAACTGTCTTACTCAGACAACAGAAATCAAAGTAAGCCTTTTAATGGAAACTTTCCAGTTCTGGAATACAGAGTTTAAAACATTTTTAGGCACCCTGTGAAAGTCTGCATTATCTGCTCTAAGTACGAGATGTTTAAGTTGAAACATGACCATTTTGCTGCTACCTGACCAGTCTAGGAGGGGACTGCGCTAATGATGGTCCAAATATTGAGAAACCTGCCATACTCATCCTTCACTGCATAGTTACATTAACAATAAGCACGGCGCATTGTCTTTTATTGTTGTCTCTTCCTTTTCCATTTCCTGCTCTAATGACTTGTCAGACAGCATAGAATACAGCTCTTAACAGTACACCTCCAAACTTACATAGGTGATGATTTAGTTCAGCACTACTCACCATGGCTTCAAAAACAAGAGTTGTGCTAGATTTTAACACGAGAGTGAAACTGATTTATGCTAGTGAACATGATAATGGTCATGAAGGTGTTCAACGTAGGCAAAACTCAAGTTTACGAGATTCTAAAGAAGAAAACAAGAGATTCTAAAGTGGTGAGAAAATTATACTAATGGAAAAATAAAGAGAGAACTTAAGAAAACTGAAAACCAGGACATTAATGAAATAATGTGGGAGTGGTTCATTAGTGTTAGGGCAAAACATCACCGCATATCAGGTCCTATGTTACAGGAATATGCTAAAAAGGTAGCTGAAAAACTGGGCAAGACTGAATTCAAAGCATCTAAAGAATGGTTGTAGAGTTTCCACAAAAGACATCAGATAGTTTTTAACAAACTTTGCGTTGAATCGAATAGCGTTAATATTGAACCCATCGCTGATTGGACTGCTAAACTACCTTCAATAATCAAAGTATACAAACCTGAAAACAGCAAACGGTGATGAGACGGGACTATTCTTCCACGTGTTATCGAATAAATAATTGTGTTTAAAAGGTGAGAATACATGTATGTTTATGGTTTAATTTTGTTAATAGCCTAGGCCTACCTTCGTTAAACGGAAACCTATCTTTAACGGAAATGTTCGAGAGCTTCGTTTAATTTGCTGAAGACAGGTTTTACTGCAATTAAAATGAATACTGTATAAAACTTTTTTAACACTTGTACATCATTCACTTGTTAGATAATTCATTAGGAACATTTTCGATGGCATTCATCACCATCCTCAGCCATGGGTCAACTGAAAGTTATCTTCTGAGTCCTGGACTCCTTTCGACTGGAAACTATTGTGCTGGTCTCTGGTGGATAGTTAGCACAACTTCAATGTCGCTACTTGGCAGGATTTCAAATTTTAACATACAGTCACAATCTTTGAAGACATACAGGACGATTCTAAAATACATTTACAATATTTGGGGATGGGTTCTTTACACCAAAACAGAGAAACAGTTCATATAAACATATGTCGCAAAAATCCTTCATTTTGTTTTTGTGTTATTAATTTATTATTATGCTCAACTTTCCAGGTCCAACCCAAAAACTTCATTTATCTATGCACTCATTCATAAAGGCTCTGACTCACTGTATCCTACGTAGATGATGATGTGTTGCCATGGAGCCTTGGAGGCCAGCAATACCATTCGACAGCATCAGGGAGTATCTGACAGGGTGTGACAGTCCATGATTCAACAAGTATGTGTGTGTGTCTAGAACAGGCAGGTCCAACCATGAGTTAGCGAACTTTGAACTCCATCTCTTTGACATGAGGGGAAAGGTCCAACGGACATGCTAGCCTGCTAGCTATATAATATATATTACTGGTTATCATTTTATTACAGTAATTACTGCATTTATTTCTTGCAGGGGAATGAACTATTGGAACTGACTTAATCAGAATGGCTGTGTGACCTTGTTTTTTTAACAGATTTGTTTCAACACTTGAATATTTTGAATACATACAACTTTGCAGGGTAAAGATAAAACAATAGTGGATTTAGTTGACGCCGTTAATACGTTCATGGCAAAACTCTCTCTTTGGTGGAATCAACTGGAAATTGGAGACCTGTATCATTTTCCCTGCTTGGATTAGGTCTTCACTACAGAAGTTACCCTTCTAAACAAATATATACTATATAGCAAGTGTATGCCAATTATGAATCACAATTTGCCGACCTGAAAATGCTGAACTGGAAAATTCGCCTATTTAACATTCCTCTGAATTTCCCTTGCAGTGAGGCTCCACATAATCACCAAATGGAACTACTTGAATTACATAGTTCTACCACAATTAAATATTCTAAGAAGGGCAAAAACTCTTTAAACTGCCTTGTGACAAATTTCCATGGTTACGTGCGTTTGCAATAAATGTAATTGCCATCTTCAGATCCGTATACATTTACGAGCAAACTTTTTCCAAAATGAATTACATTAAAAGCCAATATCGTAATAGGATAAGTGACGATCACTTGATAAGTCTTCTGAGACTTTGTACATCATCGTTGGTGGCAAATATCAATAAGCTTGTTAAAAACAAAATGTGCCAAAAAGTTACTAAGAGAAATGTGATATACAAACGGCGAGATATCCACGGTGTATTAAATATATTTTTAAAGAATATCACAGTGGAGTCAAGCTACCATGAAACCTGGCAAACATAGCTCATATTTTGCAACGTAAAGTAGGCTTACATGCTCACAATAACATATCGGAGCGGGTGGATGGAGGTTCACCCACCCTCCCCTCTTGGGACTGCAGTTGGGCATCGCTGGTCTAGATTGCAAAAGGACATTTTGAGCATTTGATATGAGTTGGTGTTGAGCACTTCCTAACAACTTGACAATGTCAATGTCGTAAACAGATTAATGTGTCACTTTAAAATGTTCTTTCATTAATAACAGTTTGAACTTCAATAAATCAAACACGAAGGATTTTGGGATATACATTTATATGAACTATTTGATTTCTTCTCCAATGTACATGGGAAAATACTGCAACCTTGTGTTAAAATTTTAAATCCTGCCAAGTAGCAACCTATCATCTCTTATTAACAATTAGTTTATTTTATTTAAACTTCTGAGGATGGGAACAACGGTTTCCCGAAACATGTTAAGTGAGTAAACTTAAGTGATGTTAGTGTAACAATTCCGACTCACCTTTAAATAAATTCAATACACATCACTGTTTCTAGCTTCTTTTCATTACAATATCAACGTAATTAGTTTATATTTAGAAAAAACTCTGTGCAACAGGGAGCACAAATAGATTTTAACAAAGTAGTATTAAAGTTCAGGTAAAACCGTTTCAGTGCTTTTTGTGAATACATAATATTGATTTGAGGCATCTATACCACGTCTCATGCTTAAAAGACAGTACACATTAAATGGAGCGCACTGTTGCCCCATTACTATATGTATGCTTGCAACTTTGGCACCCAACTGTGATTGGCCCACCATTTTAATGTCATCTTGTGATGCATTACCAAATAGTGAAACATCTGCACTGCTATTTAAGGCTATTGTAATATATTTAATTTTTATCTGCAATTTAGGTCTCCTTTTTGTATTTTTAGTACTTTTAAATATGATTTTTATAGGCAAAATATATATCAAAGAAATATGGAAGTATAAAATATTAAAAGCTGTAATTTGGTAGGGTAATTTAATAGTTTAGCAAAGTATCATCATTGTTTACCCTTGACAAAATTACATTGGACGCGAGTGGAATGTTTTTAAATAGCAAAGAATGAACAATACGCCAATAGGCTTTGCTCTATTCCATCATATTGCATTAATCTAACATGTTTTTGTTTCCTCCACCCTTTTTGCTTACTTTTTTGTGTGTCTTTGCAGGTCCTTTCAATCATTTCTTTTCTATCCTAAACACTACTGTTTCTGAATGCCTAGTAGCCTTAGCTGTTTCTTTTACTGCCTTACTAACACTCATTTTATCTGAATAATGTAACATATTCATTATTTACTTGAATTTCTTCTTAGTTTACCAACATTTTCTCTCTTCCTATCTTCTCCCTCCATACTATAAATATTTACATGGAATGTAAAATAAATAACCTACATACACTTCACAGAGTTTTAAACTCTATAAATGTACACACCTTTACTGCCTTTTGCCTTGTTCTTGGCACCTGTTAGCTGAATAATGATGATGATGATGACAACAACTTTTGTTTGTCTACACAATGAATGCGAGAAATTACAGGATTCCAGTTTCTTTTAAAACTGTCTCCAATCTTCCTCAACATTTTCTCTTGCTTGGTCCCCATTGTAAACCCAATAATAAAAAAGTTTCTCGCAGGGAAACTGGAGAGGTATAGAATCTTCCGAAAATACTTAATTTAACAAATTATAATGGCTCATCTCTTAGAGAATTCAAACTAGCAGGTATCAGCGCTCTATTTACTCTAGCTAAGAAAAAAAATATTTTGCATTCTATCCTTTAGTTTGTTAGTTATTGTGTTTTAAGTATAGAAACACCAAATATTGGAGTTTCACTGAAAAACCTTTTTCTTTTGAAATTTGTGTCCACAGAAATCTATAAAAGCTCTAAAAATGATATAATCTGATAGAGAGACATATTCTGCATAGGATGTGTTCAAAGCTGAAATTTATAACTGAATAACACCGTGTTATTAGCAACTTGGCACTAGCGTGGGAGTAGAAAAGGACACAGCTAATGGCAACATATATGTGTTAGAAAGAGACAGAAATGTCCCATTTACCTCCATACTGTCTTTTAAGGTTGAAACAAGCTATAGATGCAAATCCTGATATTTCCACTTTCAGTAAATTTTCAAAAAATGAAAAAAAATGTATAATACATACTGTTTAAAGGTAATTATTTATCACATTTAAGAATTGTGTAGATTAACAATATTTCACACTTTGCTGTATATTTTAATGCTTTATGAAATGTATTCATTAATGTTGTTATTGTTGTTCACCAATGGCACTGGGGATTAATTGATCTGCATCATTTTCCCTCTGGCTTCCCAATATAAAGTCTGTTTTTAAGGGCTTTGCATTTGGCGAGATGCTGTTTGTTCAGGATGACATCTTCAGCACAGAGAGTGCACTTGGGTGTAGGTAGGCATCGTATCTTGTAGAGATGTTCTGCGAGGCAATCGTGGCCAGTTGCCATCCTAAATAAGGTCACTGCAGTCTTCCTTGGCATTTTTTGTATATCAACTCTATCTTTAATAGTCTTATAATCTTTATCTTTTAATTTATCTTCATCAAGTCTCTGCTGTCTTTTGAAATGTTGTTTAATGTTATTTAATTGTTTATTTATTTCTATTTGTCCTACAGGTTTTATTTGTTGTATTGCACCTTTCTTTGCTAATTGATCCGCATGTTCATTGCCCAAAAGTCCAACATGAGCTGGGATCCATTGTAGAGTGACATGATTTCTAGGTTCAACTGCTTTAATTAGGCTTCTTATTTCTTTAATATTTCTTGTTGTTTTATTATTGTAATTTACTATTCCATCTATGGCTGATTTTGAGTCTGATAAGATGACTATTTTTTGTTTTACATATGGTCTATATAAAATGCTCTGTAATGCTGATTTTATAGCTGTTAATTCTCCACCATAGTGGTTTGACGTTTCGTCTAATGTTAGATACTGTGCAAAATGTTTACAGTATACTCCTGCACCGGCATTTTTTTTATTGATGAGGGATCCATCTGTATATATTCGGAGCCATTCTTTTTCTGGGTATCTTTCATTTTCCGTAGCTATTGCTATGGCTCTCATTTCATCTGGTATATTGTTTTGTTTGTATATTGTATATATCAGGTCATTCTGATATTGTATATCAATATATTCTATTGGACCCGTTACCTCTGTTGCAATTATATTCATTAATGTTAGTAAAACTATTATGAATGGGATATTTTTTCTTGTCTTACAATCACTACTATGCAGGATTGATTTAAACTTAAATATTACTTCATAATAAATACTACAAAAATAATTATTTTGATTTGATATTCATGATTACCTTTAAAGTACTGCTGTATTAAACATTATACAGAACACTGTCCATTATCCACAGCAACAGAGGTCAGAAGTTTTGTGTATAAATCAAAACAGTGGCTAATACGGCTATTTTGAATTATTTGGGCTCTTACTTTCCCACAATTTTCAGTTTCTAAAACTGCTTAAAAACCTTTCCCTATGAATCTAATCAATCTTCTTTTACCATTTTTAGATAATGGCATTGCATCCAGTACAGTTTGTATTGAAATGTTATTAATTTTTTATGAATTAAACTTTATTTCACTGATGAAATACACTGCTGTACACTGCATTACATTCCAAAACACACACGTACTGCATTATAACCACGAGAAAGTCTTCGAGGTATGAGGAAAAAGGAGGGGCAATATGAATCCTGTGCAATTCAGGTGTGTAATCTCACCTGGATTTTTCTCTCAATCACTTCCAATTTTCTGGGTTCTCACTTTTTTCCTCCTTCTTCCTGTTGTAGTTGGGGTAATAGTGATTATTAATTTTCCTAATATAAAACACATGTGGCAGCACATGTGAACAATAAACTGCTCACATTGAAGCTCTGTCTTTGGCGCGTTCACTGCTTGCTCAAATGATAATTACATCATTCTGTCTGTGGTCATTGATTGGCTGCAAGGAAGTCACGAAATGCATCTTACAATCACAAGGAAATCTCAGCTTTTGAATCTCAGTGCATTTTTTAATACCATTATAGCTTGGGAAAAGCCAATTAATGCATCTAACTTAGCAAATTTGGACAGTTTTGTACATGAAGAATGCACATGTGCCAAAACCTAATTTTCTTTGCAAAAAGTGGAAATATCAGGGTTTGCATCTAAGCACCTCATTTGTTCTTTAGGTTTTTCATTTGTTTCTTTTAAAATTAAACTTTGATGATCAAGGTATCCTACACTATTATTACACAGTCATAAAACTGAAAATTGGGCAATATTTGGATCTTCTCATGCATTTGTTTTTAATATTATAAAATCTAACCTGTACTATAATACTTGAATGGAATAACATTCAAAATCACAAATAAACTGTTTAATAAAAAATAAAACTGAGCTAGCAATATTTTGCAACATAGATACTTCACTCTTCTTTTTTGAACAAGTCACTAAATCCATCAATAGCATATTGACTTTTCCAGTAATATAACTAGAAACTACAAATTTATTGTATTCTTTAAATCAGTAACTTTGAAAACAGCAAATGAGAGGATGAATATTTTGACCCTCCTAGTTGCAAAACTATGTCGGCTATAAAACTGCTATGTTAAAAAGAAATGTTTCTTAAGATTTCACTATAAAATATTTATTTTCCATTTCTACCCACCAATTCATCACAGCAGTAGATTCCGGAAACACTTCTTTGGAAATTGTATGCAGATATATAAATATGCATGTCTATACTTAGCGGCTTTGAACCAACTCTTCCATCTGCTTAACACAGGCTCTGGGCACAAAGAAATTCATCACGATTTCCATATAAATGGGAATGTGTTTAATTTTATTTGATATGTGAAAATAAGTTTTGCTTTTTCTGGAATGTACCTAATAAATTGAGGAAGTAAAGCATTCCACCCAATGTTTCATGTCAAATTTCAACATAAATACACGTTTTGAGGTCCCTGAATAAAAAAACAAGTATTTTACTTTGTTTACCATGTACCTAGTAGGTAGTGGATGTATTGTATTCCACCCAAAAATTTGATGTGCAGATTTCAATGGAAATTCATGTTTTGAGGCACCCTGAATTAAAAAAAGGACAGTTTAGAAAAAAGTATGTGCATAGGTGTGCAGCGTAACTTACAAACAAAATGTTGGAGAAATACCTATATTTAAAATATTTACATGACAAATAAAATGCATGTACTATCTCTTCATTGGGAAGGAATTTTGTATAATTTTGTGCAACAAGTAAACCATATGAGGTAAACAAAAATGTACAACAAAAATGAAGATCCTTTAAAACACACAATTTATTTTAATAAGTTTTTTGTGTCATCAGCCATTTTGAGATATCAATTATTATTGGTTTGAATTTTACAATATGTTGTTGTTTTTCCTTTCTCTGCCATGTACCTACTGTCCATTCCAAAACAGAGTACCCTCTGATGTAAACAGAAGCACGTGCTTCGACTTGTCACGAACCCAAGAATATACTCTTACGCCAATGTAAATAGTTCCTTAATACATGTATTGTATTATGAAATATTAGAGCAGCAAAGGTATAGAACTACACATTTTATTGCGGTTATCATGAACTCATTGTTAAAGGTAATAGATATATACTAGCTGTTAAGAGATTACAAAATATGATTTTCGCCTGCTATTGCGCTAACGCCGAGAGCATATACCAACCGTATGCACGACTGCCACTCTTTTACATATACAAGAAATGCAGCAATGAATTCCCAGTGGTGCTATCTGAGTACCGAATAAACACTTTGGGTAACACAGGATATATGATAAGCGAAGTCATTCATAATACGCTAGCACACGTGTGCTCAGCTCAAGTCAAATCTTGTGATTTAGTCAGTTGGTATTTGAGCTCACATGGCAGAGGAAGGTGCGTGTAGTGCGAATAAACTGTTCAAACACAGAAGTGGGAAACAGTTAAAAAGTGGCTAAAAACAAACAATACTTCATATAATCAACTCACTGGTACAAAAATACCCGACACTTGCATTATTGCATATTACGAAACTAATATCGGGTTTTACAAGCGTTTCAGTGAGAAGTGTAACCAAAGCGAGCAGGGAATATAAACAGACATGATAGAACACAGAAGAGGATAAAATGTGGGAACTTGTTTTAAGTGCGACAATGCTGTGGATAAGCTTGTCATTATTTTGGAGAGTAGTTCTGATATGGCAGCTGAGTCATCTTTGCAGGATTCAGATTTGGGTGTTGCACTTTTGCCCGAGGATTGTGATTAATGCAAGTAAAATGTTCATTGCTGCATACTTATAAAATCGATTGTTACCTCAGGTTGCATTTTGAACTATGATTCTCACGCAGGGCGGCTGTTTATAGATTAAATAGTGTTCAACAAGCACGTGGGAAGGGAACAAGCAGCCATTATGGGCGGGGATTGCGAACTACTTTCACGCGGATAATACAAAGAGTTTGTTTTCAGTGAAAGGCACTCTGGTTTGGAATGGACAGTAGGGGTAGATGAAGTATTACATTCTACCCGGTGTAAGTATGTTTTGGGCTTCGGTTGCTTTA
Source organism: Deroplatys truncata (assembly GCA_030765065.1). Classification (NCBI taxonomy): domain Eukaryota; kingdom Metazoa; phylum Arthropoda; class Insecta; order Mantodea; family Mantidae; genus Deroplatys; species Deroplatys truncata. The sequence goes on from CM060989.1 coordinate 36,571,819, forward strand.
TTTCTCCTCTCGAGTTTCTATTACGAAGAATTGCATAGAGAAACTCAGTAAAATAAATGATAAAATCATAATTGAAATATAATCTAGGCTGGGAGCATGTACAAAATTTAGCAGTACCTGGTACCTATATGCCTTGTGGCATGCCAATATAAACTATAAAAAGTAATTTTATTATATAGATGGTATAACTTGATAACAAAATCTAAACACAATATTTATGATTTTGTATACATACATTAAAATTTCCTAACATACAATTTTAAAATCCATTTAATTACAAATACAATATAACCATCATATTTAAAGTCACACTGCACTTTTGTGCTGTGCATTATCTACTGAGATATCCATTATTAATGGTTTGATTTGTTTAATACTTTGTCATTCTCTTTAAGTCCCAGCTTTTCTAAAACTTTTTTTTTTAAACATTCTACCCAAAAATTTGATACTGAGATTTCACCAGAGGGGGAGAAGCATTTTTGCATTTTTAGAAAAAAGGTATCTGTGTGTATGTGTGTGCATGCATGTGTATGCGTCAACATCATAACTCAAAATAAAAAAAACAGATAAATACCAAATCTGATATTTACGTTCAGTATCTTCCAAAGATACAACACAAAGATTTTCAACAAAATCCACCCACCTCAAACAACCCTGTACATGGAAAAAATTTTGATATTTAAATTTTCTCAAAAATGGCTCCATTTTTATTAAAGTATCATATATTTATGTTACTTACATGACAAATAAAATATATATCTTGAATTTTCCGGAAATAGCCTGTGAAATTTTCTTCATTCAGAAGGAATTTTGTATACGGGGTAAACCATAAGAGATAGACGAAAACATAGTGCACAAAAAATGTAGGTCTATTTAAAACACAGAATTTATTAGATATAACTTTTTTGTGGTATCAGCGAGAAATCCATTATTACTGATTTGAATTTTTCTAAGTGCTGTTGCATATGTACAGCATATCATATTTTACTGTAATCGAGTGAAGGGCTGGGATGATTAATTTACTGAAAAAAAAAAAAAAAATGAGAAATACCATAAAAGAGCTGCAATTAGGGATTGCTCAACTGATTGCTATACTGAACTTGGACAATTCCTATACAACTTTAAAAGTAAATGGATACGGACACTTAATAAAAACAGGGAAGAAGTGAGCGTAATGCCTGGAGCAATTGCTCAAAGTAACATTTGAAATGAGTGGTATTATAAATGATGTAGCACATGCCTAGAATTTCAAATGTGTCAAGTATTGGAAAAAAGTAAATTAAATTGACTTAAAACTTGGCGTTGCTTTATTCTGAATAAAGGTGTTCCTATAAAGCCTCAATGTTCACATTTGCTGGAAACAAAGAGAGAAGAACCAAGATGCTGGCTATGTTCAGAGAACTGTGGTCATATGAGACGTATAATACAAACTTATTTGGATTCCCAGTTTTAATTTTTTAACGTCTTTTATTCTTGTTTTTTCTTCCCCTCCAACTCCTTGTTGTAAATGATGAATCGAGATTTTGCTGTATTAATGTGTGAAAACCTTTGCCAATCTTTTAGCACTACATTACATACTATTTGATGCTACATTTTTCAACCTCATAGGATTTCCATTAAGGATAGTGCCAACAGCAACCTTTTTTTTTTTTTAATCTGCCAGCTTAAGAAATATACAATAAACTACTTTTTTTCCCGATATGTAATAATTATGGACAATCACAACTAAATATAATTTTGTTTCACATTATGCACACTTAGCACAGAAATAAATTGCTATTGAGCATTCAACATTTATTGAAAGGAATTTAGGATAAAAATCACAAGCAATGAGATGAATGTAAATGTACTCTGTGTGAACAAATGAAGTGTGTTGCGTTTCCTTAATTTAATAAAAATGGCTCAATGCACATTGTTTCACTATTTTAAAATGTTAAGACAATCATATCTCAATTACTTTCCGTTAATTTTTATCCTCTTTCCTTAAGAAGCAGAAAAATGCTGTATGGAAATTGAGACAAAAAGCAGGTTAACGCTTGTTAAAATTTACACAAGCATATACTTGCAAAGGGGCTAATTATTGGTGTTACATTCCTCGTATTCACTTATCAACTAAATCAAATTCAAAGTTCACGTGCCAAAGGCATTTCTTTGTGGTTTAGTACCTGAGTAATAAAAGAAACCTTATATAGTACAGCTATGAGTAGTGTGTTTGAGCAATACACGTTTGTCATTTGTTTCAAATCAAAGCAGGAGGTTGGAATGAGAGGAAATACAAGTGAGACAGAGACACTCACCCAGGCTCTCTATTGTGAGCCGTGGTACATTTTGAGCAACTCCATTGCTTCTTGAGCCTGACGTTTTTCTGACAGGAATCTGCCACTGGCTTCCTTCAGCTGCTCCAGGAAGGTTCTGCTGGAACAGGTAACATCTTACTGCAACTAGAGCATCATCCATGTATCTAATGCCCTGCAAAATGAGAACCAGGTTGCACCTCCACTGCATGCAAAAAGCAGCGAAAATGGATTCCCGTATCCTGTGGTTACAGACATGCATGCAGTTTTCTGTAGTGCCTATCTCCAATCTTCAAACATAAAACTAAACATTTAAATGAAAAACTGCATCAGCTTGTTTCAGTTCCATAAATTACTCAGGGAATGGTTTACATCAGGGGCTCTCAACCTTTTCCAGTGACATACCATTATACAATCCACAAATTTTGATGGTGAATTTGTTGCAATACAACGAGCATTAAAACAGATATCACGCATTGTTGGAACTTGAAGTAGTTTTATCCTCAGAAGTGAACCAAGGAGACTCTAGTGATAAATATACAGAACAGGTATGACTTACTGTATAATTCATGTGTAAATCAGGAAATTCGAAAAACATAAAGTTCACCTCTGAACAAAAAGTTGTGACAACTGGAGTACCACAAGGATCTGTTCTGGGGCCACCACTATACCTAACATAAGTAAATAATTTGCCAGATTATACAACCGACACTGTTATATCTTATGCAGATGACACATCTATGATTTGTTTTGATAAATCCCATAATCAATTGAGGCAGTATTTTATATCACAACACTGTAAATGCCAGAGTGATTGTAGTGTAAATTAGCATTATTGTATGACAATCATTTGAGATGTTTGTTAATTATAAGCATTGTTAGGAAGTAAGTTTACACGGCCTCACTGAAACTGACAATAGGAGCGGATAACAATGAGCGAGGGGGTAAGTTGTTTATCAATTAGAAGAGACAAACAAATGACGTCAGAGTAACGCGCTTTTCTATAGAAATGGAGGGAATATCTTCCCTAGAGCATATGTGTTTGTAATTTTGATTGGATATAAAAATAGACGCTAATGTTGGCGCACTTTATTAACCAATAGCAGCTCTGTTATAATGTTTAGGCATATTGGGGTGAGGGAGTATAAATTCTAAAGCCAGAGACAAGTATTGTTCAGTTTAAGAGAATCATTCGCGCGTTACACATCGCACAGTTCAACAGAATCATTCACGGGTTACACGTCACGCAGTTCAACAGAATCATTCACGAAGTACACGTTACGTAATCCTACAGAATCTCTCGCGTCGTAAAGTTAGTTACAAAAATGTGAAATACTCGAATTAATAATGTGCGGCAAATAAGTGGTTATAGTTACATTCGAAAATATAAAAGTTTCAGTCGGGCGTGTATCAAGAGTAAATATGTGAAATCAATAAAATGTGACGGCAATAAAAGTATAAAAACAAATTCTTTTATCAGTGTTATCTTTAGTAACAACTCCTTTCCGTTTACACACCCTGTTCAAGAGATTTGCTCGACTGAGTAATAATAGCTAGCCGGAGGACAAAGAACCCAAAAATTCAAAAATAGTAATATCAGGCGCTCAACAAATAAGATAACACGAAAGTTACCGTGACACAATTAGAAGCAACAATGTCCCACTTCATAAAGCAGTTGTCAAACTACCTAAAAAACATTAATCTAAAAATAAACTCTAAGAAAAGTAAACTGATCCTATTTGAACATCGCCAAGTGAATAAAGAAGCTAATCTTGCTGTATTTTTAAATAATAATAAAATTGAAAAAGTCTACAATCACAAATTCCTAGGTATACACATAGATAATAAACTAACTTGGGAAGTTCATATTGACTACATATGTAATAAAATCAGCTCCAATATATACGCAATAAGACAACTATCATTGTACCTAGATAAAAAAATGCTACAAATTTTATACTTTGGAATCATTTACCCCTATATCTCCTATGGTATAGAATTATGGGGAAGCGCCAGTATTTCTAACATGAATAGGGTTTTAGTATTACAGAAAAAATGTTTACGATGTATATATGGTCTAACTAACACAGACTCATGTAGAAATGTTTTCAGAGAAAATAAACTTCTTATTGTGGTAGGATTATATCTGTATAAGGTAATAGTTATTGCAATAGAGAAAGAAAATAATGGGTTATGTAACAGCATGCTTTATAGCCATAATACTAGAGGTAAGGACAATTACCTCAGAGAGCAAGTTAACCTCAAATCTACGTGTAAGGATCCGTTAATCAAAGGACTGATTTTATACAATAAACTATCAATGACTGTTAAATTACACAAAGGAAAGAGATTTAAAAGCGAACTTAAAACATACCTAACACATAAATGTTTATATAGGTTAGACGAACTTTAGCTTATTATAGTAAATAGAAATCTATTGTAAAGAAATGTGAAAATGTAAATACTATAGTACTATACAATAGGTGAAAATCGTAAATGTAGATTCCTTGACATGTCTGAGACTTGTATAAGTCTATGGACAATAAAATAATCGCTTGTTTATATACTACAGGACTAATATAAAAGAAAATAAAGTAGTTGTTCTCACAGACTCAGTTTCTGCCACTCAAGCAATAGAACAATATGAATCTTATAATATTAAGGATGTGAGCTCTTATTATACATTACTCCAAACAAAATTTCAACAGATAATATTACAGCGGATTCCAGCACATGTGGGAGTGAATGGTACTGAGACAGCAAAAAAGGATGCAGTGTTATAAAGTCTTGTGGACTAGATATGAAACTAAAAAACGTCAACATTAATATAGAACAAACATATCAATATAATACTCAAAAGGAAATTACTAACAAAACTTACTCCAACATAAAAGAAACAGTACAAAAAATTAAAAAATGTCCCAAGGAAAGAAGCCATTGCTCACCTCAGATTAGCCACTAGACGTGACTGTCCGGCGGAACATCTACATATATTTGGTTTTATGAATGACAAAGCATGTAAGATTTGCAATGCTGACAAGATTTCAAATGGAGAACACCTACTGGAATGCTCAGAATTGAGGAAAGCTGTACCAGATGAGAAGATACACAATTTATATTGGCTAGCAAGGGAAAAATTGATGGATCAAAATCCTGCACATTATACCCCCGCCGCTATAACGTTGCACTTGACAGCTAGCGTTTAAGTTGGTACACTCGCGAAAAAACAGATGAAAAGCTTCAACCGTTTGACTTCCTAAGCCAATCATAAGACAGCATTCCGGATGGTCGATGACAAAGCGGAACCGGATCTAGAATCGGCTCTGTTGCCGGATGTAACTATTCCCAACCACGTGCTTCAGTTTGTGAATCTCTAGCAGAGCGTCGATTTGTTCTTTACAAGCTACATATTGTTCATTGTTATTTGTTATTTAGATTTGTGGTTATTGTTTGATAGTTTTGTTATTGTTCGTTTATACATTTATTTATTTATATTTATCTATTTTATAAATATTTCATTCATATTATTTATTTAAACAAAACTTAAGTGCGACAATGTCGGAAAAACGACGCCGATCGCCGACTGATGATTCACAAAGTGAAAATCCTTTGCGCTGAGGTGTACCACTTAATAGTCAGGCATTGGAACTATTAAGGAGAACCCGGGAGTTCTTTGAACAGGAAAAGGAGTACGTGAAGCTTCACGGAAATCCCTCTATTCCTGCTGATAAAGCCGTACAACGAACTGCAGCAGCTCTTAGTTTAAGCACGAGAACTGTTGTTCACAAAGGAGTGAAACTACAAGAGAAAGAGGACAAAATTCCTGAACCATCTGGAACACAACAGGTATTTCTATCAACTCCAGGGAAGAAAAAAAAGAAGCCTCGTCCAGTCACAAATATTGATGCTTTCCAATTAGATGCCATACGTAGACACATTTATGCCTATTATCATAGAAAGGAGTATCCGACCATACCAAAGCTGCTTATATCGCTTATTTTCAATTAACAATAATAATACGAAATAGTTATTATTCAGTGTCGTTCACTACTTACGTACACTTTTTGTATGCGGCTTAGACACGATAGAAATGAGAACAATCAGCTGTTGTTGTTTACTAGCCACTCTGGCAACGTCGCAACCACGATGTAGCCAACCTTACGCGAAGCCACACGAACTGTCAAGTGCAACGTTATAGCGGCGGGGGTATAGATCAACAACACCATTACATTCAGGATATTATTTATTTATTTTTTAAGTGCTATGTTCATACATGGTTATGGACTGAGCTTAACCCTATACCTTTTTCACTATAACTCGAAAGGAGAAGTAAACAAAACTTAAATGTATCACTCCGCAGAGCACATGGCAGCACCACGTGGAGAATGACAGGAACTAAGTAACCGAGAGAAGAAATTGCTTCAGACAGAATGCAAATACAGTACATTGCGCAGTTTGGGATCATTAGTTTTTAAACATTGCATGTCTTATTCCTATATTTTGCCTTACATCCTCAACTTCTAACACACAATGCTAAGGTTAGACAAATAAAAGTTGTACCTGAACAGTTCTGCATCTGTGGTTAAAGGTGCTGGATTAAACAGATCTTAACTTCAGGCTTTAGAAATCATTCATTTTATGGCTAACATCAGTATACCACTTTTGCTTTAACCTTTTATGAGCCAACAACTTAAGAAAATGATTAGCACTATAGGTTACAAAACCACAGAAAACAAATGCGACCCAAGCAATAATTCTACATCACTAACAAAGAAGATCAATTATTGGTAAATAATGTCCAACAATATACATTGTCAATTAAAGGTGGGTACGTTCCACAGACTTTGTTAAAAGCATTTAACACAATTGTCTTCTTTCCATTTCTCGCGTTTATGTTTTCTACAGTGGCAGAGGATTCTCAGCCATGACACTCATTTTCTCAACACGTTACAAACGTACACTGGCGGCTTATCCGAAAACCGGAAATGAACTGCAGCGCCTGCACATAGCCTCTTAGACCCTCTGTTATAACGATTCATTTAGTTATATGTGAATCTGAAGAAACACATTTTATTTCATAAATTGAATGTTACAAGAATAACCACAAAATGTTACAATCTGAACCGAACTGTTTTATGTAGAGGAAGAGACGACATGCTAAGGCGGAAAAGTTGTAGTTTGCCCACCAGCCAATGAGGTGCTCTCGTCACATGGTTTTGTTTACAACTCCTTTAAATTTAAAGTGAAACCACTTTAGTTATTTGGCCAGCCATAACTATTTCAGTGTACAAATACAAAAGTTAACATATTACTTAGATGTTCTTTGTCAACTAAACATTTATCTAAATTTGCATGTTTTTCAACTGACCATTTTCAGTTCATCTTCACTTTCCATAAAAACTCCCCTAGTTTGAGAATCTGCTTCTGGTCTTCTAAAATGTTTGTAGGTGCAATTTCTTTGATTCTCAGTAACCAATTCCTTCCAACACGAAAAGCTTCAACGATTTTCCATCGATTTAGTATCATTCCTAACCTTCCTTCCAAAATTTCTCTCACTTCCTGGATTGGCCACACTCCTCTTCTTTCTTCTACTCCAGGTATTAGCAGATTGAATTTCCAGTATCTTTCTTCCAAGGATCCCACTCTCCTTTTAATGGTTTGAACTTCCGTTTTCATATCCTGTATTTCAATTTTAACTTGTTCTTTAATTTCTCTACCCCATATCGTTCATTCTCTTCCCTAGCCTTTTTTCCATTCCCTGTAATCTGTTCAGAATTTCTTCACCAAGCCCTTCATCACCCTTAGGTCCAGGATTCATCTCCGCTCTTCAATAATTAATAACATGCCAATTGCATACACTGCAACATAGAGATAAATAGTTTCTCCCTGCTGTACTTTTTTACTTTCTCTACTACATATAGTAAGTAGGGGAAGTATTGTATTCCACGCAAAAATTCGATACCGAGATTTCACCGGAAATACATGTTTTGAGATCCCTGAATCCAAAAAAAAGCATTTTTGGAAACATGTCCGTGTGTGTCTGTGAACAGCATAACTCAGAAACGAACAGTCGGATAAACACCAAACTTGGTATTTAGGTTCAGTATTTTCCAGAGATGCGATACAAAGGTTTTCAAGAAAATCCCCCCACCCCAGAGTACCCTTTACATGAAACATTTTTCGAAAATTTTAATTTTCTCAAAAATGGCTCTAACGATTTTGATTAAAATATCATATGTTTAAGATATTTTCATGACAAATAAAATGTATATCTTGAATTTTCTGGGAATGTCTCTAAAAGTATTCTTCATTGTGAATGACTTTTGGTAAACTGGTAAACCATAAGAGATAAACAAAATTTTACTACACAAAAGATGTAGATCGCGTTAATTTACACAATTTATGTCATATATATTTTTGTTGTTCAGTGAACCATTTTCGAGATATTGCTTGTTATTCCCTTAAATGTTTCAATACTTATTTTCTCAAATGGGAATTCGTTATTCATTTTTTTGTCTTGGATATGCAAAGAGCATTAATCTGTGGCAAAGAGAATCATTCTGCACCTAGCAACCAGCTATTAAGAGATATGTATGTGCTTAAAGGCTACTGTATTTCGATACTGCCCTTGTAAATATATATTTCCCTTGTATCTACAAGAAAATTAGCAATAAGATAGAGTCTGCAAATGTTTATCTCGATTAACATGAAATAGATGGAGAATAAGCATTTGTAAAAATAGTTTGTACAAGAGTAGAGAAAGTCATGTGAGTGTAACACATCAGATTTTTTTTTTAACAGATTCTACTTCATTCTACTGTACAGACCAATTCTTGCTCTGTAGATTTCTATACCAATTCCCATATTTTGTTACTCATGACACTTTCTCCCCTTCTTTCTGCAGCTCTTAACAAACACAACCTCTCTCCTCCACTGCCAGCTTAGCATCCCTTCAAGATATTAGATGTACCAGTAAGCAAAGGGAATTGCTGATTTTGTGGTGCAAGGGTCAAAATAAGCATTCCTCTACATTTATAACAATACTAGTGATTTTAATTTTTAATTTTAAGGCTTCCTTTATTAAAGGCTGCCTCTCGGATAAAACATAACAAATATAAAATTACCAATAAACACATAAATGGTGAATAGGGCAATAAGACCAGAACAAAGTCATACAATGAAACAATTTTAAAAGGAAGCAGCAATGTTACGATTAGAAAACATTTAACTTAAATGAAATTTTAAAGCTTTTACAAATATGCATGGTGAAGAGATTGAAAGATGAACTGTGGGTCGTTTTGAAAATCCACAACGATCTGGGGGAAGCCAGTAGAAGAACATGGAATGCATCACTGTGGATAACAAGGGCTATAAAGATGATTTCTTAAGATGGCTACTGATCCTTTTAAAGCAGATGTTCCAAATGATTTGATGTCTATGGTGGGTAAGCCCAACATCTTGCAGGTGTCAGCGAAGAGCTTTGGAATTGTTCCACAGGCTCCTATTAAGCCCAATCACCACAATATTTTTCTTTATAGTATGGAACTATTGGCAGGTAGATATTCTTTTTCTCATCATCAACCTCCTTGGCTTGGGTAGGAACTCGTTTCAATTCATAATTTGAGTCTAATATGTAACTGATATATGAGCCAGGTTTAAAGGCAATTATATCAATATGTCATGTACTCCCTTGTGTAGCTATTCTGAAGATCTCTTCATGAGCCACATATACAATCTTCTGGAGAGAATTAGCTAATATATGCTGAATTGTGTGGCGACGAATATTCCTGAGTGCTTGGCCATAGGGACAAAAGCCAAGGACATGTCAAAGAGTATTACATATTTATTGGAGAAAAAAACTGTTCAATCTATTCCCATTTAAGGGATTGTTCTGTGAAATTCTTACAAGTTAATTCTGTTAGTATTAAAATATAATGAATTAATCTGTAAACTTCGACAGACATATTTCTGATACTGGTACTCCAGTATTCCGAGTTACAAACATTAAAAGCTATTAATTTTACAAATTTAACAATTCTGATGCACACTTTTGTTTCAGGCGTAGGTTATTCTTGATTAGCTAAACACATTCTCTAATGTTTGGTTTCAATTGATTTAATTTTACTCATAAATTGGGATTCAGATTCACTTATTTCTGTATTTATTTTTTTTATATAAATAACAGAAGAAACTCCACATTCACATTCACATTCACAAAGGTAGTAGTCACAAACACCAAAAAAGCTTTTACAATTTTTTCTGACATCAATAAATACATATTTGTTTTTTCTTGCCAGCCAGAAGTCTGTTAAATCTGCCTTCTTGAGCATTTACCTGAGACTTCCATTACACTGTGTCACTGTACTTATGTACTGCTTGTGTACAGGACTTTTCATTGTTTTCTTGTGCAAAGATGGCCTCTGTTGTATGCCTAGCATTAGAAGTATGGCTTCTGGCACAGTGAAATTATTTACCTCCCCTTTGAGCTTTTCATGCATAGATCCTTAATTAAACGTTTATCCACGTTCTAGTTTACTTTTTGTGAATCTTGCATAAGCTACGTATAAAAGTGACGATTTATCAAATAAAATTACAGTGCAGTACAATTAAAGTACAGTATCACACAAAAGTTTTTATAATGTCTCGTCATTTCTAACACTCCCGATATACCTATTACCTTCCGGGGATATTTCATTCCACGCAATGACTGGACCCATTTCTGAGGTGGAGGTACACAGCGGGTGGAATCTATTGCCTCCGATGGTATGCTGATGGTGATGAGAGGACCTACAGCTTTTACCATGGACTCTGAACCACGGGCCTTGGGGATACGTCACATGAGCAAGTCAGAGGTGAAGGTGTGGATAGAGCTGATTTAAAATCATAACCCCAAAGTTGGGTATCAAATGCCGGACCCTCAGAACGGGAACCAGAAACAAAACCACTGCGCTACCCCAGTGCCCCCCTTTATGATGATGTAAAATCTATTGTTTCTGTGTTGTTGTATACAGCTGTCAAATATTTGTTTGTAAAACAAATTAATTTAGCTTATTTGCTAAACTGTTTATGTATTAAATGGCACTAACATATCCACCGTAGGTTGAGAACTCCTGATTATACTGGTAACATAAAGCACACTAACAACCAATAGATAATGGTGCCAAAAACATTAGCATAACACACCTGTACACATAAACAAAACCACTTAACACAATACAGTTCACTGTCTGAAATATAGTAAAATTAAAAGGGACCTAAGAAATCCTGCAACATGTTGCTGGGAGTATTTTTCCAGTACAGCAAAAAGCTTACACACATGGGTGAAATTATGATTTTTGTAATTTAATATATCCTATATTGCTTTGCATAACAGCTCATAAGGACCAAGAACTACTGCAAAGGCCCTGCTTCCATCCACACAAAACATCAGGGCAGAAGTCAGTACTGGAGGTGGCATGAGGCCAGCATGCCAAGACCACAGAGGCATTGAAGCACAGACTCTACAGTAAGAACTTCTAATTTTCAATCAAGCAGCTCCTCAACAGATTCATGGGCTGACTGCATGCTGCACAAAACCACCCAGCATGAGCAAAATTCTATGTCATCAAACCGAGATCCCCTTGCACCACAAGCAGCATTCCACAGCATGATATGGAAGATCTTTAACATCCGTTAGTCTGAATTTTAAGCTATGCTTATCATTACTCAAGAATTACAAGGCCCCATTCACAATGAAAATAAGCATTAGCATAACAAACTTGAAAGCTAGATGATATGTATTGTAATGGAACTGTTCACAATGATTTGCATAAATATAAAAATAAACATTGAATCAAATGTAAATTGAGAACCTTAGATGTCCAAGCTTTCAAAGTCTATGTCAAACATAAGCAGCCAGCCAATCAGAGAGCAATTCTCATCAAGTGGTTATTCTGCCATCTCGCATCAGATTTTGTCGCCATGTGTGGACTCGCTAACTGCCTTTCTGTGTAAGCCGTGGCCAAGAATCACTGTATATCTATAAAAATCACTGCAAAACAAACTGTAATGATGCTTTTTTATGAGTTTAACCTTCTTTAAGCAGGTAGTTAGCTCTTGTTCATTTTTATACATGTACATAACCTCTTTTGTCATATGCAATGTTGATGGCCACTTCGCAGAGCACCATATTAGTTTAGCTGTTTCATGCTCTATTGCAACTGACTGCTGTTTGTTTCCATTTGTCATTGTGAATGGCAACATATCAAATTAAGTTTGTGCTCAAGTTTTACTGTCTTAATGCTTAATTTTCATTTGAATGGTGCCTAAGAAATTATACTTCAGCTTAAACATTGCAATGAAAACATGACAAGTCCCTCGTGTTAAACTCTATAATGTCCCAAGCCAAAGAATTTTTTAAAACGTCTTTTTATATTGCTTTATTGCTTGACATTCTTGAGAGAGAGATTTCTTACATGTACAGTCTAAGACAAAATCAATGAGTAACAGCCAGAGAGGGAGTTCAATTTGGAAAACAGTGGAAGCATTCATTGAAGTTGCATTCACAATACACGAATTAATACCACCCTGTGATCATTTCAAAACTATGTGATAAGCAGGAAGGTGCCTTTCAGTTGGATTGTATTCATGGTAGCTAAGCACATATGTGAAGCATGTCTCATAATTGAAACAACCTAGCTTCAAATCCTTGGTTTGTATGTTCTTTTTATTATTTAAATTTAATCTGTTAAATATATGGCAAAGCCATATGTTTTTCATGCATAAGGTATCTTAATTTTAAGACATTCATGCATAAAAACACAAATAAATTACTATTTTTGTTTTCAAAATAATTGTAATGTTAATAAGAATTCTATAGTAAAAAACTAAACCAAATATTTGACTTAATATAGGATGCGCAAAAACTCTGTCTTATTCTTCAATTACGAATGGCACTGGCCTGATCATGTGCATGCATCTCATAGCCTTGGATTTTTGCTTGATATTTTAGCAGTCATATTGACTTTTGCTATGGCTGAGCGCACACATAAAGACAAAGCTACAAGGAGATCACTCCTTTCATTAGTAAATGTTACTGGATTATCTGATACTCTGCAAGAGCACTTGAAGTCCCTATATCTACAACTGTGAGGTAGGTGCAGTTATCCAGGGAAGGGATTGTTCATCGTCGACCTGATTTGTCCACTTCTCAACAGGACAATGCACTTCTAAAAGAGGCAGACAGCAATCCCTTCCAGCATGTGTCTACAATTAGCAGTAATTCTAATTTCCCTGGGTCAAATCCCACAGCCTTGCGTCGTCTGACTATAGCATGGCCCTTTGCTCAATGAGCAGCTAAGAAGCAGTGTCCTATAAATTTACAGATTATGTTGCCTCACATTTGTAGAAGAAAATGCCAACCATAACTGAAATAGAGTTATATTTACAGACAAGGTGATATTTTCATCTACAAATGGGGTGAAAATAATTGTCTACCGCCCCAGAGGAAAACGTTATGATACAAAATACATGGCACAAATGGATCACGAAGGTCGCGTATCTGTGTCGTGTTGGGGTTGGATGACATGAGATGGTCTAGGTGTGTTGTGGCAACTTGACAGCTCACTAAATAGCCACCAGTATAAAGACATTCTCAAAAATATTATGGTCCCTTCTGTAAGGACCATATATCCCAATGGAATGACTGAATTACAGCAGGATAACCATACTGTCCTCACAAGTCAGCAGGTTTCAAACTGGCTCTTGCAAAGGCAAGATATCACAGTGATTAATTGGCCTTCTTGCTCACCAGATTTGAATCCTATTGAAAATGTGTGGGCAGAGGTGAAGAAAGTAGGTTTTGTGGGATCAAATACAGGATGCTTGGGAGAAGTATCCTCTCATGAAAACTTGACTGGTCATTTGATTTCATCCACGGCCCATAGAATGTGGGCAGTAATAGAAGCAGAGGGTTTACACACCCGATACTAAGTTAATTTATATTTTTATTTGCTTTACTTATTTCATGTTTAGTTTGAAAATGAAAAGGAGTGTGTTTCAGTTTTTATGCGAGCATATGCCTTGAAATCAAAGTCTTAGCAATTGGGAATTATATTACAATATGCGTAATAAGCATTGCGTTGAACAATGCTTGCAAAAAAAAAGTATAAAATATGCTCGGTACACGAACCTCAATAGGCCTCATTACTACATACCTGCTTATAACCACTCGTCTGTCAGCACATATTCAGCAGCTGGGACTCAACATGAAAGGTGACAATAGAATGAAGCTAAAAGGGATGCATTTCCGAGATACCATTGTGAACCGGCTGTGGAAACGATTTGGACTTTGACAAATACACACTTCAAGTCTGCTTATTTTTTTTGTCTTAGGGTGTACATCTCTCTATGCAACTCATAAAAACAACTTTCACAAAATGTTAATGCTGATGTACAATATGTAAACATGTAAAAAATGAAATGCTGACCATTATGCAAGAATAAACATTAAAAGTACAGCATTGCAACTTTTCTTTTTACTCTCCCATATAACTGCAAAAGCCTACCTTGTGGTGGCCCTTAAGGGTAAGTTGGCAGGATAAGGTTTTTTTCTGGAGTTTTCTCTTAACCTCAAAGATGAACAATTCATTCATCACCCGATATGACCTAATCAGTTAAAGCAATGTATGCCTGATGATAGATATCAGTGCTTCTGATGGTGTACCTGAAATCTTTTGTTCGACTTTAAATCTTACTAGCAGAAATACCTGTTTTTGATGTTTTACATCTGTTTATTTACACTTATAACAATTAAAGCCAATTGCAACACTGCTGCCATTCAATTCTTATAATTTGAATTGAATTGAGTTTTTTTATTTATGGACGCTCTTTAACTACTATGGTCCTTAGCATCCTATTCTAAAGAACCGGTAATTTTGCTTCTTTATCAGGCTTGAGGTTCTTTTCTGTGCTGTAAATCTATGACACAGGACCACTGGCTTTACTTCCCTTCCAAAGGTAGCCATGCTAAGGATTTTTACACCCAAAAAAATCCATCGCCCTCTGCAGGGTTTGAACCCGCGACCTCGGGAACTAGAGGCTAGCATGGTAACCACTACACCACGGAGGACACTTTATAATTTGATCACCTCAGCTTCATTGTATCAAATTTCTCATTCATCCTAAATTCTGAGACTCCTCCAAATTGCCTCCCATCCAACACTTCACCACTTCCCTCATTACAGGTGGTTTTTTGCATTAATGACCCTAAAAGAATGAAGAGAACAATATTTATCCTTTTATTATTGAGAAAATAGGACCATTTGTGCTAAATATCCTCAAAACCCCCTGTCAAATATTTTCCATCCCTTTCCTGTTGGGAGTTGATTTTTCCTATACCACCCCTGAAAGAATGAAAAGAACATTATTTATATTTTTATTTCGCAAAAATATTGAGAAAACATGCCTCCCATTAATGTTGGCATTTTGCATTACTGCCCCTAAAAGAATTAAGGGAGCAATATTTATCTTTTATTCTGCAACAGCATTGTTAAAAAAAACAAAAAAAAAAACAGGCGCATTTGTACTGAGGATGCTCAAAATTGCCTCCTGCCAAACATTTTCCACCCTCTCTTTCATTAGGGGTGTTTTTTATACCACCCCCACAGTACTTTTACCCTTGTCCTAAAGAATGTGTGCAACCAAATTTCGTTGAAATCAAATCGGTGTAAGGGTGTAGAAGCATCTAAGGAACACACACAACATGCATACATTGACTTTTATATGTATGTAGATTTTAAAATCTGTTATTGATCAAGGACAACTGAAATTGAAGTGCCGTACATGCATGCCCATTCACACTTCTGAATAAGACATTAAACTGCACGTTATGATCATGGCACTGAGCATTCTGATTCAAAAATCTAAAATAAAAGAGGAAAATATCTCAATTATGTTAAGAATGAAAACAACTCAAAAACCAGGCTAGCAGAACGACTAAAAGATATGGCATGCCTAAAATTCTTTTCAGATGAATGTGTTTCCTGCCTAAAGAAACCAACTTATGTAAAATATAATAACTTAAATAAATAATTAATCGAGAGAATACAGATTTTGGTAGAAGAAGAAGAAGAAGAAGAAGAAGAAGAAGAAGAAGAAGAAGAAGAAGAAGAAGAAGAAGAAGAAGAAGAAGAAGAAGAAGAAATGTTGGATACACATCAACTTCACATTTAATAAGTCTAGCACCTTTCAAGATTTCAAACAAAAGATTTTCCCAAAATATTCCTACCCCAAACAACCCTTTACTGAAGAAAGTTTATATTTAAAAAAAATGGCTTTGATGACTTTGATTAAAATGTATGTTTATCATGAACAAAGTGTTTATCTTGAATTTTCTGTGAATAGCCTGTAAAAATCCTCTTTATCCTCACTGAATTTTATATAACTGGAAAACTGTAAAAAATAAACAAAAGCTTACTATAAAACCTTGTAGAACTTATTAAAATAAGCAATGTGAATCAAATAATTTTTGGTAGCCAAATGTTCACTGCTGTATGTTTAAGTGTGAAAATGTGTTTTTTCCTTTGCTTGAGTTCACTGCTAAAAAATGATGCGATAAAAATAGTCTCAAGAGCTGACTTTGCATATTACGTATAGCTGAAGTCCATGCTGCTTAATCTGAAATCATTTCTACACAAGTATTTTTGGAACATAACACATGGATAGAATATATTTTTTATATCAGCAGTAAATTATGAGGTGTGACAATAAACAATCGGACTCATCTTTAACACTTTATTAGGGAGGGGGGAATACAATGTTAACCCCTTCAATATAGCCCCCTTTCCCAGTTCCTCCATACAAATTTTCCATTGTTAAAAGCAGTGCTGCCCATCATGTTGTGTTATACTGTTCAACAACTGCGTCGCTTTGGCTTTCACTGATTCCTGGACTCGAACCTGGTTCGTTTGAGTGCAGACTTGACTTTTGAAAAGAGCAAAAAGTCACATGGTGCTAGGTTCAGCAAATATGTGGATGTTCCATCACTGGAATGTTGTTCTTTTAGCAAATAACCCTTCACATATGGTACGTTGTGGACTTGGGCACTGACCTTGTGGAGGATCCATAAAGCATTCTTCTACAAGTCTGATCTCCTTCATTGCACATATTCAAAACATTTTTATAACAAGCCCGATTGACAGTCTGACATGCAGCAGCCAATCAATGTAGTGAACCACTTGGATATAATAAAAAAAATCATTGCTTTGAATTTTTACATCTCATATGTGCTTTCTTCTTTCTGGGGGATTGTGGGCTCTTACGATGCATGGACTATTGCTTAGTTTCTGCATCATACTAGAAAATCCAAGTTTTGTCACGTGTATTTACATTTTTTAAGAAATCAGAACCATTTTCAATGTTTTGAATGTCAACACAGCGTGGGTGTAAAGGACTTTCGGCACCATTTTAGCACACATCTTTTTCATGCCCAGATCGTGTAAAATCTGTCTAACAACATTATTTACTGAAAGTGGTGAAAGCTCAGAAATTGCTCAAATCTTCAATCAGAGGTCTCTTTGAATAATTTTAGTGAATTTCTTCACATTTTCTTCAGTTTTCACAGTGGAAGGATGGCCTGATTCTGGATCATCCCCAATGTCTTCTCTACCCTCCTTAAATTTATTAAACCACTCAAAACTTGCATACAAGATACACAATGATCACCATAAACTTCTGTCAACAATTTTTAAGTTTCTGTGTAGATTTTCCAGTTTAGTGGGAAATTTGATGTTAACATGTTGTTCTACTTTATTCCTCAGCATTATTCCAATGGAGCTCAGATGCACAATCCGCTTCTAACACTGGTCACGGCCAGACTAACCTCTGCACATAAGTGAAACTTCGTGTGATGGTAGAGGGTAGTCCACAGGTCAATGCCTTACACCCCTTTTTGTCATCAAAGAGGCAGGAAATAAGTAAAAATATTAGATCCGGATTCATTATTACCACACTTCATATATAAGGGAAGTATGTGAATCTGTAACTAGTCATGTGATTGTTATGCATTGAATTTTCTCTTCTTAAGCTCTGATGCTCATTTACATAAACAAGTAAAAACAAACGTTGACATCAAAATATCTGAAAATTAAAGACTTTTCAAATAAAGAAATGAATCCGTCCTCTTCATTGTTCAGAATTAGGTTGATATTCAAGGTATAAAAACAGGAAATTAATTTTGGAGAGAGCATTATTGTTTCCAAAGCCACATCACATTTTTAAGAAAAATAGTTAAGAACCTTTCTGTATTATTTGAATTTTATTATGCATTTAAGATACTGTTATTGCTTTTATTACAAAAAAGATTAATAGCTTCATTTAGTGAAAATGGAAATGTACCTTTATGAGGAAGTATTCAGAATCCCAGAAGATAGCTGCTGGTAAATGCACGATAAAGGTTTGAGATGTAGCCGAGAATTCAACAACAATTTATCCAAAATTCTAGAATGGCTCACTAAATTTGATGTACCTGGCTATACCAGTCATTGGTATTTTGAAATAATAAAGTACAAGAACAAACATTTGAGCATATTTGAACCAACTAAAAATAAAAAATAAAAAACAAAACAAAAAAAACAGGAATGGATTCTGAAAACTTGTTGCACACACCGTCAATCAGATAAGGTGAATTGCTGAATGGTATGTGTTCAATGGATTTTGGATAAAGTACCAAACAACTAAAGATGCAGAAGGCTAAGAAGAATTGGATTGTTATATTCTCATTCTACATACCCATAAGCAGCAGCAGAATAGTGGAATTTACCACCGATTTCATTACCAACCAATAAATCTACCAATGCTGTCATCCTTTCGGACTCAAAGGCTGATACATCATCTATGAACAGCTTCACTACTTCTGTGGAAATGAAATGTAGCTGAAACTAAGCTGGTAATTTTATAATGGATTCCAGGACACTGCCAAATCTATGGCACTGAAAAAGCTGACACCTTAGCTAAAAGGGTCTCTAAGACAAACCAATCACATGCAAAGAGACATCATCATACAACAATGCAAACGAGTACATCCGAAAAACTATTAATGAAAATAACTGTCAGAAGAATGCAGAAAGAACATCTGAAAAGCAGTGAACAACACTCACTGAATGACTAGAAGGAATGCAGTGGATCGCTTTCACTTAATTCTTGAAATTGATCATCTAGCTCTGTATCTGCATCACTTTCTGCAATCATCCATTCTCTGTAATCAGCATCGAGGAGGAAAATCAACTGGCATTATCTACTAAACTGTCCTCATCTATCTAGGCTTGCAGCATAAAAATGTCAAAGAAAACCAGTAAAACAGACAATGAAGAACTTACACTGCAGGTCAAAAGTTTCCAAACATCCTGTAAAAATTACACTATTTGAATGACTGTACTAGTTATTTATGGTGCTAAGGCAGGCATATTATACATGGAGACACAAAAAAACTACGAACCGGCCATGCAGCATTTTCCTGTCCATGTCCACGGCGCTCGTTGCCATCTGCCGCTATCATAGAAAAGCACAGATGAAACATACAACATTTTTAAAATTACTTTTAAAGACTTTACTTACAACATTATGAAAGAAGATGCTGAAACTGGCCACCGGCCAATTTTTTTCAAGTCAACAGTTGACGCCCTTACATATGTGAACACAATTTTGCCCCCTTTTTTAGAGAATTAACAGACAGGGATCGTGATTTTGCCTTTTGTCAACAAGACTCTGCAACACTTATACAGCCAATATTTCAATGAGAGCAATTGAAAATGCGTTTGAGGACAGAATTACTAGTAAAGATTTGTGGTCCCCTTGGTCCCCCGACCGATTTCTATTTCTGGGGTAACTTAAAACAAAGTATACAAGACAAACCCACACACCCTGGAAGAATTAAAACAAAATATCCGACAGGAAATTGCCAGCATTTCTCAACATGAACTGCGGCGAGTGATGGATAGTTTCCTAAAGAGGTACAGACAACGACAGTGGCCAGTTTCAGCATCTCCTTTCATAAAGTTGGTACGTAAAGCCTTTAAGAGTAGTTTTAAAAATGTTGTATGGTTTCATCTGCATCTTTCTATGATAGCGGAGATGGCAACAAGCGCCAAGGATGTGGACAGGAAAAACACAGCGCAACCGGTTCGTAGTTTTTTGATTCTCTCTGTATTATAAGGCATACACACGTATCAGCAATGTAAACAAACATTTCAACTCCAGCTCCTTGCTGTTTATGATGCAAAGATTAGTCATGCATAGAGTGATGCGGTAACATACAGTAAAGCATAAAAGGGAACTGCTTCTCATTCAGTAGGGTTGGTGAAATGCACCACATTAAAGGGACACTTGACAAAAATGGGTATCTTAGCATATCACAATTATACATAGGTTAGAACTTTAATAGTGGCAACTATTTATTAATTACTACTACAAGAATAATACATGTTTGAAACTACTACAGTCCTTCAATGTAATCACCAGCATCGTCAATAACCCATTGCCAGCGATGTGGAAGTCTTAAGATCAGGCAATCTAATGCCTGTAGAATTTCAAGAACAGTCCAGAATCGAATTCCATGAAGTGGTTCCTTCATCTTCAGGATTAGGCCATAATCATAGGGACTTACACCCCCGCCATTGAATCTTTGCACTTGATAGTTTGTGTGACTTTGTGTAATGTTGGCTATATTGTGGTTGCGACATTGCCAAAGTGACTGTGAACAACAACTGCAGATTGTTCTCCTTTCTATCATGTCTAAGCCGCATACAGTGTACATAAGTAGCAAACGTCAATCCATAATAACTATTTCATATTATTATTGTTAATTGAAAATAACTCAGCATAAACACTGCAACGTATGTAGAATAAATTATGCACTTTTGACAATATAGAAACAAAATAATGCAAACTTGCCTGCTACAATGAGGAGAAATAAAACAAATTATAAGCATGCGACAACAAAGTTATTTTCACTCGCCAATTTAAAACAGCAATGGCTCAATTCTATCCAAATCTCTGTTGTCATCATCATCATCCTCCTCTTGGAGTTTCATTCCCTTATAAATAACAGTTCTCATGCTTAGTCCAAGAGCTGCTGCAGTTCGTTGTATGGCTTTATAAGCAGCAACAGAGGGATGCCCATGAATCTTCACGTACACCTTCTACTGTCCAAATAATTCCTGGGTCCTTCTTAACAGTTCCAATGCCTGATTGTTAAGTGGCACGCCTCGACGCAAGGGATTTTCACTCCGTGAATCATCACTGCATGATCGGCATGGTTTTTGAGACATTGTCGCACTTCAAATCTTGTATGAATAATATGAATGACATATATATATATATATATATATATATATATATATATATATATATGTGTGTGTAAACGAATAACAATAATAACAAAATTATCAAACAATAACCACAAGTATAAATGACAATGAATAATATTAGCTTGCAAAGAACAACTCGACGCACATGCTAGAGATTCACAAACTGAAGCACGAGTTTAGAAGTAGCTACATCCGGCAAAAGAGCCACTTCCAGTTCCGTTTCCACTTTGCCATCGACCACCTGGAATGCTGTCTTGTGATTGATTTAGGAAGTCTAATGGTTAAAGCTTTTGATCTTTCTTTTGTGAGTGTACCAACTTACGCTAGCTGTCAAGTGCAACGTTTCAATGGCAGGGGCATAGGTCCAGTGAATATGGTGGATGGAAAATCACTTCCCAACCCAGAGACAGCCCAAACATTATCCTGCAAAATGTGTCACAGCTTTCTTCGCAATACTGGTCTGAGATGATGCCCCAAAAATGACAAAAATAGTGTGCACCAAATTATGATGGCATGGTATATGTTAGGATAATGTCATCACAGTTTTACACAAAAAGTATCATAACTTTCATATTTGTGAGGGTTTGATGGATTTTTGTTTCACGCAGTGACCCATAATGATGCCACTTGGATTGGCGCTTAAGTTGAGATCCATGCGAACTAACCCATGTCTCAAACGCAATTATTTAGCATAAGAAAGCATCTCCATCGTGACTATAATGCTCCAAATGAGCTTGAATGGACTGTGTTGTATCCATCGCTGTGTTTTGTCAAATTGTAAGGAACCCAAAATGATGCAATTTTCTCATTTATAAGCGATTCTTTAGAATATGCAACACAGTCGTATGCGATAAGCCTATCTCTTGGCCTAACTCATGTAGGTCTGACACCAATTGGTGTCTAACAGCGAGGCAACAGTCTGTATTTGCTCTTCACTTACATTTGTGTGACCTAGTCAAGCCATATCTGTTATGCTTTCATGTCCACCATTGAAAGCTCTACCCACCTCACTACTGTTCTATATGATAACACAGTTTCCCCACATTCTCAACAAGACCTGTATGGCATTATCTTGCTGTACAACCACAGGTACATTCAATCTTTAACCAACTTCACTATTCCTGTTTAGTGAAAGTGGAAAAAACACAACACACAATAGTTTAGATTGGTAGCTCACGCAGGTCTATCTTCCAATCACCACAACACATATACTTTAAGTCGGAAGTGAGAGCCCATTCATTTGATTACTTCCTTTTTGTTTCACTTCCACAGCAGGGTTGCTACTATTAAAGTTCCAACACACATATTAATACCTCCTTTTCTCATATTAGAACTGTTTTATAGACACTATATTAAAAGCTTTAAACATATTGTATATTTTCCTAGTATTCTACATCCTATGGGCATTAAAATAATTGACTAATTTTGAAGATTTAGAAGCTAGTAACAGTGGTGTGTCACATTTAAGATAAAGAGAGCTCAGGGTTGTTACACTACATCACTAAAATATTCTTACTTGAACGCGCAACGTCAGCATGTTGAGAACATGCTGACGATGGGAACAAGCCGTCTCCCGAAACGCGTTCAAGTAAGAATATTTTAGTGATGTAGTGTAACAACCCTCAACTCTCTTTATCTTAAAAATTAAAATGATCATTTGATCCCATAATTATTGTACAAGTTATGCCTCTTACTGGCATTCTTCTATAAATGTAGGTGAGAACCAACAGGACACCCACTCTGAATTTCCAAAAAGCCAACAAAAGTCATAAAGTCATGTCAACATTCTACAGAACTGCGGACTTGTCATCAAATGCAAATGCGACACATAACCAGTTGCACAGAAAGCATTCAGTATAGAGCAAACAAGGTCTGCAATTGCAAGCTACGTTAAACATATAGTAGTGAAAGGGTTAAATAGCTAAAACATACTTGAAAACATTCCTGAAAAGTTTTTAAAAGCATCACAAGTGTTTACTAGTCTGAATGTTTCCAAAACTCAAGTTCTACAGTATATGGCGCACTTTAACCTAGTGTATGCTAGATTAATTGACCTAGATTTATGTAGGATTCACAACAGCACAATATGCAAAGCAAACTCATAAACTAAGCACAATCACAAAGTAACATTATTGCAATATAAACAGTGATGAAAAACAGAACACAGTCTTACTCGAAAATGCAATAGAAGACAACATATAAGCAAAATTCCTTAGCAGTGGAGGCATAGCACTTAAGGAAACTTTACCAGTTTTAATACCTGTAGTGTCCTAAATTATATATTTATGGGTGATTATTCCATGAATGAAAATACTTAAGTAGAACATGTCTAAAAACTGTTAGAATTATTCTGACTCAACCTTTACCTGGTATAAAATTATAAAACTTAAGTAATGGCATTTAAGCATAGTAAAATAGATGTACATAAGAACCTCATTTATCTGGATTAGGTGGGAATGGAAATAATCCGGATTGACAAAAACCAGAAACAATCTATGAAATGAATATAATCTACTGATCTATACAAACATTTTAAGAAAAATGCACTGGCACAAACTAAGTATTGTACTCACTTTTATTTTCTGAAATAGCATGCAAGTTTCTTTTGTCCACTTCAGTGGTATGGGGGTAGCATGTCTGTCTTATATGCAAGAGGTCCTGAGTTTGGATCTTGGTTAGGGTGAATTACCCGTTTCTTTTTCCTGGGCTTTTCCTTATCCTGAGAAGACTAATGTTGGTAACTTTAAGCTCTGTGGATCCCAGGCTCATTTGAGCATCATTTCACTCATTTCAGTTATTCATTGTCCAATATAACCTACAGGTTAAAGAACGTTAAACTTAAAAACAAAAAAAGTTTCTTTTGTTTCAAATTTGTGTTGCGTTTGAGAAACAAGAAACCAAAAAACTCAATCCGCATAAATTGGAACTCTGCATTAATGAGGGCTGGATAAACAAGGTTCTTGTGTAAATAGTTATTTTATTGACATGACTTTCTGTTCAAAGTGAAGATTATTCTACAAACTTACAGAATGATAACGAATTTAACCTACAGCAACTCACCTAAATGCTTCCGTTATCCAGTGTATATTATTTTGCTAGCTTTCATATAGTTTGCGAAGGGAAAAATGAGCGATTTGTATAATCTTTTATCAGCCACAAAAAATTTAAATTGTCAGTAACTCACTCACTTGTCGGGCATAATATCCGCCAGACTTTCCGGGTCCATGTCACTCAGAAGTTCTAAATCCTTGCCACCCAACATAGATATATGTGTGAGGTCACCCTGAAGTCTATCAACAAGTCCTCCAAGATCTCGTTTCGTATGTGAGCCACTTGAGTCAGGTTCATCTACTATTATCTGATACCTGAAACATGTAATGTATAGTAAGCATAGCTGCATACTCAACTTCCTGAAATTGCAACCCATAGAAGCTTTCCTAGTCCAGCAAAGTGTAGTACTTTTGTGAAATGGTCTCTCCTCCTGTACATTTTATGGGGAAATCATAGAAGTTGGCAAGTATGGACTTGGTAAAGCATGTGTACCAAATGAATAACATATTACATACAAGCTTTCCAAAATCCCATTTCGTAAATGAGCTACTTGTATCAGACTCCTCTCTTATTGGTATTATAAAAATGCAATGTTTAAAGCAGAAGTAAACAAACCGTAAGGTATCACTGTGCTGAGCATTTGGCAGCAGCACCACATAGAGATTTGGGAAAAACTAAGTACCACCACAAAGAAATGGTTGCAAACAGCGTGCAAATAAGATCTGTTTAAAACTTTTGTATCTGAGCTGCTTTAATCAGGCTTATTTATTATCTGAAAAATGCAATAATCTGTAGAATGGGGGTTTATAATGTTATATGAATTCTGTAACATTTGCAAAGAACTGTGTCTCAGTGATGACATTTACAAGGGTTCACTAGATATGTATTGAGACAGCAAAATATGAATATTCACAGAAACGTTTATCCCAGTTTCCCAAAGTATTCTCCCGGCACTGTATGCAGTGTTCCATCCTCCAGAACCACTTCTGGAAGCATCCATGCCACTCAGTTTCTCACACTGCAGATAACTCCTCTTTATATGCAGAAACTGCTTCTTCAGGGTTAGAAAATCGGTGACCTCAAAGTCGGTTCTTCACCATAGGGAACAGAAAGAAATCACATGGTGCCAGATCGGGACTATAGGGTGATGAGTCAATAGTTTTGCTTCAGCTATTTGCAGAAACTTGAGGCAGTATTTGTAACACTTAAATGATATCAGTCTAATTGTATAACAAAAAAATAACAGCCTGCCTTAAAGCAATATGTGTATAATATAATATATAAAATGTATGTAACAGTCATTGTATTATGTTTATATTATTGTGTACATGTATAATAATGTTATGTGAATGTATTACGTAATTTAATAATGTAGGAGCTGTGAGAATAGAGGCCAAAGGTTGCTAACAATGAGGTAACAATGAGGTAACCTTGAGGCAATAATGAAAGTTATAGCCAATCAATACTAGGAAAGCTGAAAGTTAACTAAAAGTATTCTATTGGAGTAAAATTAGCCAATCAGAGATGTGAAATATAAAAATTTACAAATTTAAGCAGTAAACACCAGTTGCTAGAAGGCAACGTACCTGAGCAGTTCGTTTGCTCGGTAAGTATTCAGTGTGAGACACACAAAATTCATTACAGCGAGAATATTATAAAGTTTACATGTTAAAAAGTGCAAGTAATTAATAAATAATCTCACAGCTCTCTATATCAGTGAAGTGTTATTTAATCATGTGAAGGATTAATAAAAGGAGTGAAGTAAAAATTATAATTTGTGTGTGCCTACATTCTTTAGCCGCATCACCTCCTGCCAAGAGATACATGTTTCTACAAATTAATACTGATGCAGCCAAGGCAAACATAAATATATATAATATTTAAAGAAACATAAAAATACAAAGTTGATTCCTGAACGTTGGGGCGTAGGCCACCAGAAACTTTGTACCATACGTAGGGGCAGTTATTTCATCAAGTTTTGGCTCTCCAACAGTAGAACTACAATACAACCTACTCCAAATTGACACCCAAAGCTTGGTGCAAACAACGTAATAATCCTACTTCTTCAAACTCCACTGTGACATTAGCAGTGTGAGCTGATGCATTGTCATGATGCAGAAATGTGCCCCTTAGGCCTGTCTTTGGATGCTTTTCTTGGATTCCTTGAAACACTTTCGGAAGATAAACTTCTGTGTACCATTTTGCAGTAACAGTTTTCTGATTTTCGAGCACAACTGT
The DNA here is from genome assembly GCA_030765065.1 of Deroplatys truncata. NCBI lineage: Eukaryota > Metazoa > Arthropoda > Insecta > Mantodea > Mantidae > Deroplatys > Deroplatys truncata. Next base: position 36,598,745 of record CM060989.1, read on the forward strand.
TGCCAAGTGATCACTTGTGGAGAAGAAAGAAGCAACCATTTTCTTTCCAGCACTCCTTGCTCTCTTGATTTTGATGGGTGGTTGGACATCTGGGAACACTCAAATAGAGGACTGGCATTTTGTTTCAGGGTCAAACTGATAGATTCATGTTTCGTCACCCATAACAATATATGAAAGACGGCGAGACTGTCCACAGTTAAATCTTTTCAGCATTTCTTTGCACCATTCCACCCTATGGAACTTCTGAGCTTCAGATAAATTATGCGGCACCCACCTAATTTTTTTTTACATAAAGGTGTTCATGAAGGATGGCTGAAACACTTGGCGAACTAATTCCTAATGCCAACTCAATGTTCCTGTAGGTTAGTCTTGGATCTTCGCTAATCATTGTTTCCACAGTGGTGATGTTTTTGTCAGTCACTACTGTTGCTGGTCTGCCACTATTCTCTTCATCTTTAAGAGATTGCCGCCCGCTCTTAAATTCTGCAAACCAGCGGAACACAGTGGCATGTGATGGAGAATAGTCAGGTACATAGATCCTGTTCTTATCCATGCAAACGCTTCTTTTTCAGCTCTATTACAATAATCCACATACCCTTCTCTTCCCCATTTCCTTTTTACTAACCTATAGAACCCTAGTAATTTTTTATTCTCTAAGCTTTCCCCCATGTCTTCTACTCTGTTTCTTACTATTATCCAGAAGCCATTGATATTTCTTTCTCCTGCTCTCCAAATATCTCCCATTCCTATCTTCTCCATAATTTTTTCTAACCCTGTCCACCAGCATTTTCTACTTTTCATACCCTTTTGTTGTTCCATACATATCCTTAAAATTTTCCCTTCATGTTTTTTTAAGCCTCTAAACCAAAATTTCAATATCCTTTCCAGTATCACTCCCTTTCTTCTTGTTCTTCCTAATTCCACTAATGCTACTTCCCCCAGTGCTGATCTTGGTAACCCTAATAGTTTTATGATATAGTAAGACATGCATATTTCAAATGAGTTATTTAATGCTTTAAAATAAACAATTACATACTTTTCTTTCTTAATCAGTGGGATGATGTGAGCACTGAAAGGAAGAAAGTGATGCTACACAGATAATTAGTTTAATAATACTTAAAACACACATTTTCTAAACTGTACTGTTCACAAAAACAAAACGTAAGAACTAAAAAAATGCATAGAAAATATGAGATTCAAATCTAAAAACAATGCAAGATTTGAACTTGCATATTATCCATCACATTTCAATAGTGTCACTTTCGCCATTCAGCCACAACTGCAGTCTACCTGAAAGACTGCTGTAGGGAGCACTAATATATTATTGAAAATTAGGAATGGGACCTCGATAGTCGGTGGTATCAAAGTAAAGGGTCTTTCAACAAGTGTCCTATCTTTAACATGTGATAGCTGCCGTTGTTATTGAGTTACAGCAGTCATTTTTTTTTTCATGTGGTTACAGTTGTTATTGACAAATAGCCATGGAACGTTACAGCATTCAGCAACACGCAGAAATTGTGAAAGTTTATTATCAAAATGGATCATCTGTTCGCCAAACCTTCCGTGTATTGCATGAAGTTTACGGTGTGCATAATCATTCCTGCGAGAGAACGATTCAGCATTTGATTGATAAATTTGAAAGAAGTGGTTCTGTCAGCGATCAAAGAACACCTGTACGTAATCAACGTAGGCGCCGTTTGTGAGAGTGTATGCGAGAATGGGAACAAATCAATTGCTCGCCAAGCTCAAGAACTGGGGCCACAACTTGGCGAATTCTGCATCTGGACTTGAAGTTTCACGCTTACAAAATGGTGTTAACTCAAGAACTAAAGCCCAACAACCATAGGTTGCGCCATGTATTCACTGACTGGGCTATGGAGCAACTGGAAGCTGACCTGGATTTTTATCAAAAAATCATCTTCAGCAACAAAGCCCACTTTTGGATGGATGGTTGTGTTAACAACAAAATTGCCACTATTGGAGCAATCACAATCCAATGCAGATTCAAGAACGACCACTTCATCCACAAAAGGTTACTGTGTGGTGTGGATTTTGGTATTGGTCCATATTTTTTTCCAAGATGAAGATGGAGAAACTCTTAACTGTCAATGGAGAAAGATACCGGGCTCTTATAAGGGACTATTTTTGGCCAATTGGATGGTATGGATCTCAGAAACATCTGGTTCCAGCAAGATGGTGCCACATGTCATACTGCTCTCGAAACAATTGATCTTTTGAAGGAGAAGTTCAGAGGTTTCATCATTTCCCATGGTGGTTATGTTAACTGGCCCCCGAGGTCATGTGATTTAACGCTGTTGGATTACTTCTTGTGAGGTTATGTTAAATTTTGAGTTTATGTCAACAAGCCAGAAACAGTAAATGACCTTATGAATAACATTAAAAATCCACCAAATATTTCAGTGATAACTTATGCAGATGACACCACAGCTGTATGCTGGAATAAAACAGTAGAAGGATTAAATACTACCATAAACAATACCACCTTCTCTTTGCTGAATTACTTCAAATCGATAAATCTACACTGCAACATGCAAAAAACTAAAGTGATGCAATTCAATAAAAATGATGATGAAATATCACTAAAAGTCGATAATAATAATATTCTGGATGTAAAATCACATAAATTTTTAGGTCTTATTGTTGATAACAAGCTAACATGGGCTGAGCATATTGAACATATATGTGCTAAAATTAGTAAAACAGTGTATCTACTCAGATATTTCAACAATCATAGTGATGGTAACATATTGAAACTAATATACTATGGATGTTTTTATCCACACATACTCTATGGGATTGAAATCTGGGGTGCTGCTGCAAAAATGCATATGGATAAATTACTTATATATCAAAAGAAATGCATCAGAATCATGTTTAACCTAAAACAAAGGGAATCGTGTAGGGAAACCTTTGTTAACAATAAATTGATTACTATTTACTCTCTCTATGCATATAGAACAATAATGTATGTAATAGATAAGTACAAACCAATTAAAAACAACCAAATCCATGAACATAATACAAGAGGAAATTTGGACTACTTTAGGCATAGTGTAAAAAAAAATATCTTTAAAGGATTTATATATTTCTGGAATCACGCTATTTAATAAATTACCACTGGAAATCAAATCTGTAGTTGATGTTTCTAAACAGCAATTCAAAAGGAAATTGAGGGTGTATCTAATAAACAAATGTCTGTATGATTTAAAGGATTTGTAAAGATGTATTTGTTTTGACATGTCCAAAATCAGATGTATGATAAACTGGATGATATAAATTATTATTATTATTATTATTATTATTATTATTATTATTATTATTATTATTATTATTATTATTATTATTATTATTATTATTATTATTATTATTATTAAGCATGTTATTCGTGAAGTTGGAGCTAATTTACATTCTTCTGTCATTGAAAATTGGGTCAACTGTATATGTGCAATCTGACGAAGTCGTGGCGGTCACTTAACTGATGTTCTCTTCCACCTGTAATAACAATTGGTAAAAATTAAAATTAAATTGAGTTTTATTTATGGACGCTCTTTAACTGCTGTGGTCCTTAGCATCCCATTCTATACTGGGCATGAAAGACCATAAATTTTGCTCAGAGCTCTCTTTATCAGGCTTGAGTTCTTTTACGTGCCATAAATCTACAATGCGGGACCACCAGCTTTGCTTCCCTTTTGAAGGAAGTCATGCTAAGGAATTTTACACCCGAAAAAAATCTATTGTACTACGCCGGATTTGAATCCACGAACTCAGGACTAGAGACTAGCATGGTAGAGTATGTGTATCAAATGTACACATTATATACAAAAGCTATCAAAAACTGTTTTGTGAGTTAGTTTGCACTGAGGTAGAAATGAGCTCTTCCAACCTACCTGGGTAGCTTTCCCGGAGGCAGCCATTTCTGGTCATTAATCAAGATCATCAAAGTTGTATTTTTCTCCATTGTACTGAAATACTCGTCATCATCCACTTCTGTGCCATCTAGTTCTAGCACAATTTTTACTGGAGTATCTGATGAAATGCCCAATTTGTCTCGTGCTGAAAAAGTCAAAATTTTGAAACAAAATTAATTTATACTATAAAACCAGGATTAGATCTTATTAAGCTACATTTAAATATCTTAAATCTTTGGCTGAAGCTGGCCTGTGAACCAAATATGTGAACTTGGACTCCATAGGCAAAACCATATTACCTAGTCTTACCATAAATACTGTCCCAAAGTTTTAGGTAAATTGACAAAAGATGGTTACAGATATTTTAATGTCCTAATAATATGAATTATGTGGATGCATTATGAATCAAAATCAAAAATAATTATTCAAAATGGCCACCATTAGCATGCACACAGTCCCTAAATCTTTGTGACCACTCATCAATTGAATTACACAACACATCACGTGGAAAATCTGCAGCTGCCTTCCGAAGAGACCACTTTAAACTTTCAATATTGAGATGTCTCTTTTTGCAAGCCATCTCCTGAAGCTTGGACCACTATTTTTAGTCCAAAGGGTTTAAATCTGGACTTGCAGAAGGCCAATCGGAAGTGGAAATGAAGTCTGGAACATTTGCCTCCAGCCACTGCTGGGTTATCCGTGCCTTGTGTGCTGGAAACTCCAGTTCTGTCCATGGAAGAGGGTGTTGTTGAGATTCTTGACTAGACCCTCAAGCACTGTCTCTTGGTATACTTTGGCTGAAGTTTTGACCCCCTTTTCACAAAAATGGAGCTCTGTTGTGCCCTCATAGCTCACACCCCATCACACCATGACTGATGCAGGATGATGATCCCTCTGGACCCTTGGAGCTTTTTCACTAGCTTCCCTAGAGGATTTGGCATATATCCTGTCATTTTGGGCATTGAAAGCCTCAACACTGAAAATCTTTTCATCAGTGAAAAGGATTCGATGGTGCCCATTTGCTGCGTAACACTTAAGTAAAAGCTTTGATTTTAGGAGCATCTGGCGCTTCAGTTCATTTGTCAGGAGGTGTCCTTTACATCATTTGTAAGCATGGAGTCACAGCTCACTGCTTAATGTGTGAGACAGACATTTTCACATTTTCGATACCTTTAGCTCATGAGCCATAACTGACTTCTCCTTACTGGATTTCGTAGCACACGTGCTGCCACTGCTTTCACAAGCCCTGATGTTCATACTGTGCATGGTCTTCCTTGGCGCCGACAATCTTTCAGAGTTCCAGTCTCAACAAAGCGGTAAACAAATTTCTTGCTGATTTTGAGCTTCTGGAGGGTTTTGAAAACCTCCACCATTGATTTGCCTACCTTGTACAACGCTATCATGGCCACACAATTTTCATAGTCCCCGCCATTCCATCTTGAAAACCTAAAACTGACAACTTTACACTTCTCCAGCTCATCCAATAATGACTGACGCTTCACCAAACCGCTGTTGCAGTTGCAACCTTGTAAGGGCGGAAGTACACACACCCTCAAAAGTTGGGACAGTATTTATGGTAAGACTAGGTATAAGCTGGCGCATCTGCATGAGAATTCACAATAAAACAGGTTCCTCTGCAACCCCAATTTTTGCTGACAGATGCGCTCAGCATCTCCCTAAACTTCTAGTAGACATCTATAACAACAATGAAGTCTTAGTGCCTTATTTAAAATATTGTTTATATATTTATTGTTCAAGATGCTATATAGCACTCGGATCAGAAGTGTTGATAACTTAAGGTTTACTAACCTTGCTCTTCACTACAAAACACTAATGAAATTTATATAAAAATGAAATCTTACCAAAAGTACTAAATTTGATATGAGAAGACAGACTTTATTCCTTAAGTTCTAGTCACTCTCATGAAGAAGAAACTCTAAAATAAAGATGAACTGAATTATTCCATCTTAATTCAATACCATATTCGATGACCCACTTGAGTACTCACATAACTTGATATGGTTAAGAAGACCATACATCTCTGGTGTTTCACACAATTTAAATATTTGAACTTGCCTGAGAGACAGCAGTGACATAGAATGTGCAATTCCAAATAAAATTTGAATATTGTTAATTCTATAACTTGAAGCAATAATATTTAATAAACAATAAATTTACAATCTTGATGTGTAAGCACATAGCAACAGTTTTAATTATATCACCTGAGATTTCACAGTGTTACAATCAGAATTTCATTTGCATAAAATGCTGAATTTGCAATATGATGCCCTTTTTTTACTTTCTCTACCACATACACAGTAGGTAGAGGATTAGATTCTACCCGAAAATTCAATATAGAGATTTACAAGAAATACATGTTTTGAGGCCCCTGAATCTGAAAAAAACATTTTTAGAAAAAGGTCTGTGTGCATGTCTGTAAATAGCGTAATTCAAAAATGAAAAGTTTAATTAAATACCTAACTTGGTATTTAAGTTCAGTATCTTCCAAGGATGCGACACAAAGATTTTCAAGAAAATTCCTCCACCTCCAACTACCCTTTACATGGAACATTTTTCGAAAATTTTGATTTCCTAAAAACTCAAAATTAATTTTGATTAAAATACCACATATTAAAAATATTTACATGACATATAAAATGCATATTTTGAATTTTCTGGGAATAGCCTGCGAAGTCCTCTTTATTCAGTAAGAATTTTGTATAAGTGGTAAATGTTAAGCAATAGGCAAAAACGTACTTCACAAAAATGTAGATCTCTTCAAAACACACAATTTATTTGAAATAAATTTTTTTTGTAGCATAAGCCATTTCTTAGATATCCGTTATTAATTGTTCAAACTGTTCATTACTTGTTCATTCTTTTAAAGTCCTATCAACATTCAGCTGTTTCTCGTGGTATCATGGAAAGAGCATAGAATTTTAAAGCCAGCATATAGCATCCAGTTCTTAAACATTTGACTATCCCTATTCCCTTCATATCTATAATAAAATGTATAATGTAGGTATTTATGGAAAGGTTTATCTGGATTAAAATGAAATACATAGGAAAATAAACTTATGTAAGAATAATTTGTGTACCCACTAATAAACAATAGAGGGTAGAGAAAGTTATGTGAATGTAACACATCAGATTTTTTTATTTCTTTTTTACTTTCTCTACTACTTACCTAAAGTAAGTAGAAGAAGTATTGTATTCCACCCAAAACTTTGTACTGACATTTTCCTGGAAATACATGTTATGAGACTCCCTGAAGCCAAAAAAAGAAGCATTTTTAGAAGAAGTGGTATTTAACTTCAGCATCCTTTAAAGATGCGACAAAAATATTTTCAAGAAAATCTTCCCACCCCAAACTACCCTTTACATGGAAAAGTTTTAATTACTTTTGATATTCTCAAAAATGGCTCTAACAATTTTGATTATAACAGATATGTTTACAATATTTGCATGACAAATAAAATTATATCTTGACATTCCTAGAAATAACCTGTGAAGCCCTCTTCTTTCTATATAACTGGTAAACCATAAGAGAAAGATAAAATCTTACTAAACAAAAAATTTAAAACTTGTTTAAATACTTATGTCGAATACAAATTCTTGCGGTGTTAATTTCCGAGATATTCTTTGTTATTGTTATTATTTTCAAATACTTTTTTTTTTCAAGTGGTAAATGGGATCCAGTAGTTAAAAATCTGACTATCCCTTTAGTCAACTGTATTCTTATGCCAAAAACAAAATGTGTAAATGTTTAATGAAAGTTCATCTCTATTAAGGGGACCAATCTGTAAATTTCCCAAAACCCAAAGTATTCTATTGAGTATTTTGAATTTTTTACATCTTATGTCTGCATAAAAAAGAGTGTCATTTCAAAGTTTGGTGCAGATATGTTAAGTAGTTTTAAAACACAAATTTAACCACTTTATAAACACATGCTCCTTACAATGCAATTTTCATAATTTTTAAACAACTTTTCAGATTTATGGTCCTTATTGAGCGAGAAAATAACTTTGCTATGAAATATGCTTTTAAAATAAAATATGTTCAATTGTGAGTTTTGGCTTTTGCAATAAACATATACTTATAACCTTGGATGAGATTGGTGGTATTAATACATTTGCCTTATTATAATAATAACCACTACAACTTTAACTATCATATATTGGAGAAAATATTTCCGAAGTTTCACTCTGATATCTTTAAAATTACATCAAAAGCAGTAATATGACTGCTGAAAAATCTCTAAAATATTACAGCCAAGAAAAACACACCAGAAAACTTACTCATAAACACTGGTCTGAAATACAAGCCTCCCACATTTTAATTAATCATTGTTAACAAAGTAAGCAAAATTATGAAATGAGTGTGGTACTTAAAGAAAGATTATCCATCATTATTTCTTATACTATTTACAAGAGCTCCTCTGTGTGGCAATCTTATTCACTATATGTAGGGTCTTTCAACAAGAGTGTCCTATCTTTGAACTTAAATAAAACATGTTCTATAAATGATAGAGGTTTATTCCTTTTTTTATTTTGGAACATAATTAATGTTATTATGTGTGGAAGAGAACCTCAGTTAAGTGACTGCTGCGACTTCATTGGGGTTGCACGTATACGGTTGACCCAATTTTCAATGACAGAAGAACGTAAGTTAGGTCCAACTTCACGAATAACACGCGTGATGTTATTCATAAGATCATTTACTGTTTCTGGCTTGTTGACATAAACTCGAGATTTAACATAACCCCACAAGAAGTAATCCAACGGCGTTAAATCACATGACCTCGGGGGCCCGTTAACATCATCACCACGGAAATGATGAAACCTTTGAACTTCTCCTTCAAAAGATCAATTGTTTCGAGAGCAGTAAGACATGTGGCACCATCTTGCTGGAACCAGATGTTTCTGAGATCCATACCATCCAATGGAGGCCAAAAATAGTCCCTTATAAGGGCCCGGTATCTTTCTCCATTGACAGTTAGACCTTCTCCATCTTCATCTTGGAAAAAATATGGATCAATGATTCCACTATACCAAAATCCACACCACAAGGTAACCTTTTGGGGATGAAGTGGTCATTCTTAAATCTGCATTGGATTGTGATTGCTCCAATAGCGGCAATTTTGTTTGTTAACACAACCATCCATCCAAAAGTGGCCTTCATCGCTGAAGATGATTTTTCAACAAAAATCAGCTTCCAATTGCTCCATAGCCCAGTCGGCGAATACACAGTGCAAGTTATGGTCATTGGGCTTTAGTTCTTGAGTTAACACCATTTTGTAAGCGTGAAACTTCAAGTCCAGATGCAGAATTCGCCAAGTTGTGGTCAGCGAAAGCCCCAATTCTTGCGCTCAGCTAGTAATTGATTTGTTTCCGTTCTCGCGTACACTCTCACGAACGGCGACTATGTTTTCGTTGGAGCGCTTATGTCAATTATGCACAGGCGTTCTTTGATTGCTGACAGAACCACTCCTTTCAAATTTATTGATCAAACGTTGAATCGTTCTCTCGCAGGAACAATTATGCACACTGTAAACTTCACGCAATACACGGAAAGTTTGTCGAACAGAGGATCCATTTTGATAATAAATTTTCACCATTTCCACGCGTTGCTGAATGCCATAATGTTCCATGGCTATTTGTCAAGAACAACTGTAACCACATGAAAAAAATGACTGCTGTAACTCAATAACAACAGCAGCTATCACATGTTAAAGATAGGATACTCTTGTTGAAAGAACCAGAATTAGATAGAAGGATAAGCTTTCATAAGAATAGTTAGTGGAAGAGTGAGTAAACAAAGCCATGTGAATGCAACACATCAGAGTTTTTAAAATGCTGTCTTTATTCAGTTGTTTTTTGCAATGTCCTAGAAAGAATATGGAATTTCAAAGTCCATATATAGCAAGGCACTTTTAAACTTTCCACTTTTCTTCTATCCCCCTTGTACCTTCAACGAAATTTGTAATGAAACTATTTCTGCAAAGATTTATCTCAATAACATGAAGTAAATAAAAAAATAAGCTTTTGTAAGAACAGTTTGTGAAAAATTTATTAAAATAAATGATAGTGGGTGAGAACACATAGGAGGCAGTTGAACACATCACATTTTTTAAGTTTATCTTTAGATCAGGCAAAATCACACAGTGGATGAACTAAAATTAAATTAAAATTCAGTTTTATCTATGGACACTCTTTTAACTACTATGGTCCTAGCGTCCCATTCTATATTGGGCATGAAAGACCAGAAATTTTGCTCAGAACTCTTTATCAGGCTTGAGGTTCTTTTATGTGACTTAAATCTCACACAGAACCACGGCTTTACTTTCCTTCCGAAGGAAGCCATGCCAAGCATTTTTATGCCTGAAAAAAATCTATCGCCCTCTGCCAGGTTTGAACCCAAGACCTCAGGAACTAGAGGCCTTGATGAAATAAACATGTGAAATAAGCTCAGGGACAAAAAATGCAAAGGATATGTGATAACCGTCCTACAGCCTGAGGAAAATATCAAAAGTGAAGTTTATTCTGAATGAATTTTATATAATTGGTAAACCATAAGAAACAGACAAAAGCTTACTACATAAAACATGCAGATCTGGTTAAAACATAACATTATTGTAAATAATTATGAAGTATTTTATACCGCAGAGCATGTTGTTTTATAAAATCTTGAAATGAGCCGAAATATTTAAACACAATGAACTCTATATTATTTAAATAAAATTCTAGTGGCAACACACTGTAACTTCACTCTTTCAAGATAATTACCTTGAACGCGTTTCGAAGACACCTTGTCTTCATCATCAGCTAAGAGCCAAGGTCAAAAAATGAGACCAATAATAAACACTATAAACTCATCCACATACAATATATCAACATGGTTAGTTAAAGAATTTCAGAAACTACCACAGTTCCACAGCCTAAGTATTAAGAATACATTTGATCTGATAGAAAGCATCCAAAACCTAGAACTCACAGACAATGACCTTCTGGTGTCGTATGATGTCATTTCTTTGTTTCCTAGCATACCAAGAGAAAAACTCCTTACATATACCAGGCAGTGGTTAAAGTCAAAAGACATGGGTAATGAAAAAATAGAGGAATATCTTGCTCTGATAAAGTTATGTATCAATGAGAACTATTTTACATTTAGAGATGAGTACTATTGCCAAATAAATGGACTAGCGATGGGAAATCCATTGTCCCCATTTCTAGTCAATTTGTACATGAACTTTCTGGAGACCACACAACAAATGCATTCCCATTTTTATTTAAACGATGGTTCAGATATGTTAACGACATCTTCGCAGTATTTAACAAGAAACTTGCCGAAGTTACCTTGAAGTTATTTAATTTGATAGACAGCTCGGTAAAATTCACAATGGAAATAGAATCAGACAACAAACTCCCTCTCTTGGATATAATAGTCATCAAAACTAAGAATAAAGAGTGGCTCTAAGCTGATCATGAAGACAAGGTGTCTTCGAAACGTGTTCAAGGTAATTATCTTGAAAGAGTGAGTTAGTGTTGCCACTAGAATTTTATTTAAATGATGTTTTAACTACTTCACTGTGTTTCCCATTAATTGTTATGTTAAAACAATGAACTCTACTTACATTTTGTAATCATAAGACCGGTTTCAGGGATTTATTTATCACATACTCTCTGTTTTCACTTTTAATAAATGCCTATTTTCTGTGTTTTAAGAGCTCTTTGCCTGCCTATTTTAACAAAATTAAATGCCTGAACTTCCAAGCTGTACTTATAAATTATATTAAGAAATTTACTCAAGCATCAAATTTCATTACATAAAAAGTAATTCACAAAATTCTCATGCTAGACTTCGAAAAAAAATATCAATCATACTGAACTTGCAAAAAATCTTGAATACATGTTGGAAAGTTGAGCCCTATTATTAACTGCAATTTAAAATTATTTTTAATTGAAAGAGAAGCATTTAACTTCCATTACAAACAATTTTAGGTAACAGTTCCATAAATACTTTCTGAATTAAATGCTGAACAGGATTTAACGAACAAAAATGCATAATTACAGAGTTTAAGAGGAGATGTGAACACTTGAAAAGCCTGTAATCAAACCCCATCTGTTTATAAGATACTTTCTTATATACAAAATTTATTGCTAAGTGTCAATCCGCAAAAATGGTGATTTTGCAGTTGTTCTTAAAACACTCGTTACCAATTTATCTCTGTGCATCATCAAGAAGCCTAAGATTTAAGCAACATACAGCTCATTCTCGCCTCCTTTACTGCGCAAATTCTAATATCATACCCATTATTTTAACACATGCACACACACTAATATTAACCTAACCTTGAAACCAGAGGACCCTGTTGATTTACACAAGCTCGCTAGCAGTAAATCTTGATGGCCTCCGCTCGCCACATACTCATTTTTTCTTTTCTATTTTTATTCTTTTGTTTAATGACACTGTTGAATATTAATTATATTCATTCAGTGACTTCAATTTCTCACAGTATTTTTCGCTCAGATGTTGACAGCTCTTCCATATGACCAGCACAGCCACAAAGTACCAGCTACCAGCCAAAGTTAACTAATTAGGGAAGGTAGACTTGGAACAAAGCCCATATTTTGGAAGATGGATTAGGTTTGACATTTCAGAGAAATCTATATGTATGTTTCTCACTTTAAGTGTAAGTTGATAAAACGTTCAGTGATGTACATTTTCAAAGCAAAAATGTATTTTTTTTTTCTTTATAATAAACATATTTTTATGCTTTAATGTTTCATTTTCCTCTATCAATACATATGGGGTATGTTAATTATTTCAATCTAAAATATAATTTAAGAAAGCTTTTGCCATAAAAGTGCCTTGTAAATGTCAAGTCAGTCACAAATGGAATTGAAAAAATTTTAGATAGACAATATTATTCTCTTGGAAGAGGTTTACTTGAACTAAATTTTGTTGCAAATTTTAAATTAAAAATAGAGGGAGAGGGAAGGGAGGGAGAGAGAGAGAGAGAAAAGGAATGAAAAAAGCATGTGTATATGCTTATCTCTAAACAGACATGACTACCAAACTATATTTTTTCAATAGTGACCAGCCATCAAATTCTAGGTTTTGAAGCAACAGAAATTACTGCTCAATAAAATCATGGTATTCATGTATTATCATTCACAAAATATTTGCATTGTACAAAATAAAATGCTTCACTTACCTCGAATAATAAGGTCATGCAAACAAGTTGCAACAATGCCTTTTCTTTTCTCTCGTGTTAGGTCAACAACTTTGAAAGGCATACCATTTCCAGTTGGGGAATCATCACTATCTTGTTCCATCTATGTTGCTCCAAGATCTGGACAAACCTGCAATGGACAATTGCAGGTGTACAATATTTTTGTAACCATAAGCATTTACAGCATGCTCTAAAACAAACTGAAGAAGTTATATCAAAGTTAACATAATTGTTCAAAAACCTTTCCATAAATTACAGAAGAAATCATTTCACAGTGAATGTACAAGTCCCTAACTCCCACCCCAAAACAGAAAAATTCTAAAAGAATTTAAATATACTTTATTACACTGTCTCTATTATGCAATACTTGGTTTCCAGAAAAATTAGAAAACTTTGTTTCATGATTAAAACAACTTCTTCAAAGCAAAAGCAAACAATATTTGAAGCAGTAGTTTCAAAATAAAGTTTATTACCTATCACCTTTTGAAACCTAATACTCATTGTTTAATTTCAATTAAAATCTGGTATTAGAAATTGACACAGGACATGCAAAATACATAAAAAATATTTAGCAGACGCAAATATTTATTGGGAAAGGTAGTGGTGAGGGTACATCTTAAAAAAAAGTAAAACTAGATAGATGAAAACATGCTGCAAAGAATTTAAATGCATTTTTTTCACTTTCTTGATCAGTGTCTATTATCAGACATTTTTAAAGTATTAAAACTTTGGGTTTAATGCTTATCCAAAGCGAGAAACAACAATTAAATGCTGATATAAAACTACCAATCATCTTATGCAATCTATTAAATACAAATTTAAACTACATATTTCAATATCCGGTACTATGTAGAAACTGACACTGATCATGCAACTATATTATGTAAAATGTTTACCAGACCCAATGTGCGTTTCCTACGTCAAAATATTTGTTGGGGTAGGTTCTGGTGCCGGCACAGCTTTCCCAAACTGCAACGCTAGATAAATGAACTGAAATCTGAATGACGGAACCGGTCCCAAGATCCTTTTGGGTAGGTCAGGGAGGGATAGGTCATTGCCCTCCCACTCTCTATGATCAATACCTACCGCTAAGGCGTTGACCTATGTTTTCGGTCAAATCCCTACGAACCCTTCAAAACCTGAGCTTTATTAAACACTAGCTATCATTAATGTACGACCACATATTATTTTATGACAACTAAGCGCCTTACAGTAGAAGACGACTAATACAGGAAAAGAAAATGTTAAATAAGCTGCTTTATTTAATTATTTTATTGCAATAAATGTTTGCACACCTTTTAATTTCCACCGTGAAATGTCACCAAATAAGCAGAGAATGATTAAATTCTGACACGCCTTCTTCCTCCCAATTAAGCTAGAGAATAGTGTCATACAATCGAAAACATTTAGCAGAATTGCAAACCTAAACACTAGAAAGAAAATTTACCTTCACCATGTGAGTAAGAACAATCAATTGTATTGTATCAATTCAACAATATCCTGATGCATGATAACGGCTTTTAGGAAACAAATGAATAAGGGTTTCTGAAGGTGAAAATACTAGATATATTTTACTTTAGAACACAGAGGAGGTTATACAGATATCTGCACACCACGATCAACTACAGCAGAACCCAATACGAAACCTCATTATTAATCGTTAGGGACCAAGGCCAATTAATCAGAAACTTTGCAAAAAGTACCATCGGACTTAATCATTTAAGACCTGCACTGTACATTTGGCATAACATAAATTACCCCAAAGATAAATCTCAGATAATAGGTAATGGTGTGAATTAGAAATAATGAACGTTTAACGAAAAGGAACAGCGCATAAATCTTAAGGTTTTAATTTATTCCTTACAACGCTGATATAATATTTTATCGTGTAATTCACATTTCACAATAGTCAATATCTTTTTCTGCCTTTATTTTCATGCATTTATTTCTATTAAGTTTATTTGCATGATATTAAACACCACTAAGTTAGCGGCATTAAATTAGTTCAGGAAGAAGGGGACCTTCTCTACTAGAGAGCATCAAACTCTCCGTTTAAACTACAGTGACTGTATTAGAGTTTATGCTCTGATACAGTCACTACACGCTTATACCGGTAGCACTAGACCGATAGCTATCGCAAAGCAGTGTCCCCGGGCAAGATGACATATCTCGAGAGCATTTTAGTAGTGTTTAACACCCGGTCTTCTTCCTACGGCACCACAACCGGTGACACTAGTGATGCATGGAATGAAATGATAATTTGGAAAGGAAATGTTCCAGATCCAAGTTTAGGGTACCTCCCCGGCATTTTCTAGTTATGAGGGCTGAGAAAAACCTGGGAAAGAAATCTCTGTGAGGACGGTTCTGGCAGGATTTGAACCACAGATCTACCATTCACGAGTCCGTGCCTTAATGACCTCGGGTAATCGTGTGGTCATTCGAGAGATTCTTCCAATCTCTTCTTCTCTCAAATAGACACTGGCTTTATAATCTCTCATTACGTGTGTGTTTATCATTAAATCACAGGAATCGCATGATCTCCAGAAAGTTGCTCTTGAGTCGTCCTCCGTGATCTAGGGGTACCATGTTAGCCTCTAGTTCTCGAGATTACAGGTTCAAACCCGGCGGAGAGCGATGCATTTTTTGGGCATAAAAATCCTTAGCATGGCTTGCTTCGGAAGGGAAGTAAAGCTGGTGGTCCCGTGTCGTAGATTTACGATACGTAAAAGAACCTCAAGTCTGATATAGAGGCCTCTGAGCAAAATTTCCGATTTTTCACACCAAATATAAAATGGGACGCTAAGAACCACAGCAGTCAAAGAAGTTCCATAAATAAAACTGAATTTAATTTTTCCCGCCAGAGAAAAGGCTTGTAGCCCGCAACTGTGATCACCGAAGTTTCAGGGGGAAATGTTTTTTTCCCATAAATCCATGGCCATATAGAATAGCTTCTTCAGGTTGTCATGTTTGCAGAATAAAGAGGAGATTTCCTGAGGATTTTCAAGGGCACTCATTTTTGAGCAGTGTTTTATATTCTTAAGAATATGAGTGTCCATCAACATTCGCCATAAGCTGGATAATTATCATTTACTATGTACTTCACTGGTTACAACAAAGCGTTTGATTGCGTAGACATAGTAGAATGCGGAACACGCTGAGGATTGTGGAAGTACAGATTGCACAGATTGGATTGAGATAGCAAAAGGGTTTATACTGTAGCCCTTCTCATTCAATTGCTACGTAGAAAACTTATGATAAAAGCTCAGATGAAGAAAGTCCAGGAATAAGAATGGAGCGCAGAAATATAAGTAGTTTAAGATATGCAAATGACACTACAATACTAACATAAAATGAACATGATATGAAAATATTGCTAAAGAATCTAAAAGAAGAAAGCGAAAAGGCTGACCTGATGCTCCACTTGAAAAATTCCAAGCTAATGGCCACAGCAGACATTAATAAATTTCAATTAGTCTGAGTTAAGATAAAAAATACAAATAGTTATATATTTCTGGGCTCTGTAATTACGAAAGGTGAGTATAGTCAAAATAAAATTAAGAGGAAGGACAGCTATGAACAACATTGGAGAAAATCATGAAAGACAGAGATATTAGGACGCGAACTAAAACAAAAATGGTGGAAACACTGATATTTCCTACAGTCACATATGACAGTGAACGTTGCACCACAAGTAAAAGAGACAAAAGAAGAACCTACACTTTTAAACTATGGATATGGAGGAGACTCCATTGTGAGGACGAAGACTCACAGGAACAAAATGTCAAGCTAGGACTGGTATAGGGATCAAGAAACCTGCTCGCTCGCTAGCAGCCACAGTGATGAAGAGGAAGCTGAAGTATTTTGGATGTATAATGAGGACGAAGGCTCACTGGAACAAGATGTCATACTAGGGTTAGTATAGAGATCAATAAAGCAAGGGAAATCAAGAACACGCTGGCTCGATAAAGTGATACAAGTCGCCGGCTCAAATGGTCAGAATTGAAAGAAACAGTGCAGGATATGGAGGAATTGTTGAGTATATTATTCGTGAGAAATCCAGAAGAGACCGAACTTTTACACTAAATCACAGAATAAGGCAATGGAAAACCTCTCCTCAAGAGTCCATGGCTAGAAAATTAGAATTGGATCACCAGGAGTCTGCTTGACTCGAAGGACTACTTTCCGTATGATATGTAGGACCTGGGTTATCCGTTAGCAATTTATAATATCCTCTCTCCCAGATGTATTTCTTGATGCGATTTTATTCTTGTCCACGCCGTACTTTCACATTTCCTAAGGCAGAAAAGATTGATTTCTGCGAAGCATGAGTCCTTTTTGTCGTTTGAGACCACCTCCATTAAAATGACCTACTGTGCCAGTGGTGCCAAGTCGAACACACTCTGTATATCACTCTGCATAGTAGTTGATACTTTTGCATGTTCTGTGCACTGCAAAATGAAATAAGCCAAAATGGAAAAGAAAGCAGTGGTAGAGAGCGGGGCTTTGTGCTGCTAGGGTTGCAAAGGAATTCTCTCCCCGAATAGAAAGAAACAGATACGAATAAATGCCGCTGCTACATATCTCTTGACATATAGCAACACTATTACCACAAGACTATTTTCTCAACGTTGGTCGCACCACATAAGAAAATGCAAATACCGCAGCAAAATTTTATTGAGCACGTGAGCTCTCAACTGAACTAAACATAATGCAGAAATAATAAATAGAAAATCCTCTTCTAAGAATAAATTAAAGATAGAGTCATTCTAGAAACGCATTTTATGAAGCTGAGTAAACATCGTAGTAATAACCTTCGAACATGTATTCGAAGGTAATAACCTAACTAAATGATGAAAGGCGGTGTCATTTCCGTTTCCGGCGACCGACGCGCTTCCCAAGAGTTCTTATACGGCAGACGTAGCAACTGATTACGGTCAACGCCCTGGCCACCCACTCTCCAGGTATTACCCCACTTTACGGTTTCGGCTAGCTTCTCTCGAGTTTACAACCAGATCAGAAATCTTGCGAAGGGCTCTATGATGCTTCTCGAGAAATCTATCCACCGCTACCAAGTTTCTCCTTGGCTTCAGTCTCTAAAAGACTTCATTTTCCGCTGATATTTCAAGGTTCACTTATAATCTTTGGCTTATATGTCATGCAAGGACATAAAAAGAATTTATACCATTGTTTAAATTAACAAAATCACTTAATAAGCAACAAGAGTAAGGAAAATATACAAACCAGTACATAAAGTCCACTGCTTACAGCATCAAAAAAGGTGTATGAACTGTTTAAAAACAAAATAATAACACCCAGTACAAGGAACCTATCACGGTTGTTTATACCTGTACATGCCTTTGTATTAGCAAAATAAAGTTAAAGTTATTTAGCATCATGAATCAGACGCTCAACTATTTCATCTAAACTGTGGAAGTTTATAATATCTTTAAATTTTCTTTGGTAAATTCTGTGTTTATGTAGAGGACTTGGCCATTTCTAGGATGTATATACATTTTTCAAAAGATTACGATGTGAAATTTGGACCTGTTATTAACAGCGTTTAAGAAGTACAAAATAACAAATATGTGAACCACGTTCACTTTATAAACCACACGCATCTTGATATTTATTTTACTGGAACGTTTGGAATAATTACAATGCTGCAACTACAATGTATTTTAACATGCATAATACATTATTATGCATAATCGTGAAATACATGAAAAGCGAAATGAAATCTCAATATTCGAAGCTAGTTTTATTATTACTCTTGTTGAGTATGTAGCACTTATTTTTCACTGTTAAATATAAGAATGCAATACTCATAACTGAAACTAAAAACAGTACGCAAGTATATTGTACTTCATACACATAACAAATAATGATTACAGTAAAGCATAAGGGCATGGAGCGGTATGCAATCGGTACTGAGTGAATGTAGCTAATAATATTAGCAATTTCACTTTAATATTTATGAATTTATACTAATTACATATTTATCGTGCGACAGTTATTCCCTAATTACACTCTTTTGCAGAGAAAAATGAAATAATTGTCCATAAATTTGCACATGTTTATTAATTTACTTATTTGTGAATCTGACCCAAAATGAGTTTGCCGTATAGACCTAAAATAATAGACAAAGGTTCTTAACAGAATGGATAAATTAAACTATGCCGAAAAAGCAGAATATAAATGGCATGCAAGGCTTTTTTCTTCTTGAAATAAGTTATAAATTTAATATGAAAGCTGATGCAGTAAATAGGAGTAGACTTAAACTCTAATACTATACAAATAATTTTGAAATTGCAACTAAATGCTTTATAATGCAGATTACAATGTTAGTCTGTAATTGCTTATCCATTTGTAGGAGTCTCTGTAATTAAGAGCAATTTGAAAGGATATCAAATGATCCGAACGAAAGCCAGCCGCTTTATTTTATATTTTGAATCCTATAGTTGGATCAATAATTTCAACTTGAGCTTTTGACCCGTTAATCCAGGTGATATCAATTCCACAACTCCTGCCGTTGTCAGCAAGGCAGTGAACCTCTTCACGAACCTCCAGATTTTCAGCATCGAGTATTGGCCAGCATCGTGCGTACGTTGCTGTGTGTATTCATTCTGAGTAGCTATCGTAGGATAACTTCCCAACATATGTGGAAGGTTTTCATACTTATTTCACCACTGCCATGACTGTAGTAATTCGTGCCGTTGGAGCGACCGGGGAGGGATCGTAATGGATCGACCATAGCATTCATCTTTAACATATCTCTCCATCCAATTCCTGACAGACCTTCTTTGTCGTACCCAAGAGTTTGCGGATGTTACTTCACGAAAAAGTTCTACTCCTTTATTTCCGTGAGGGTAGGTGCACCATGAAATTAATTCTGTTCTCGAAGAATCTTTCTCAACTGCGGAACATTTTTCATTGCTTCAGATGGACTGGTGTTTAGTTCCGTTAAACGGTGACTGTGGATATAGTGATAGTTTCTTAAAACATTCACATGGGGCGGACTAACGTTTTGAAGCGTGTTGCTTATATTTATCTGTTGTAAGAAAGCCTCTCAAGAAGTTCGAAGGATTGGTATTCCTTGATATTTGTGACTGGCGTAAAGCACACTATTTGGAGTGCCATTAGGCGGTTGTAGAATTTATTTGAGCGAGCTTCTAATTATATCATCTACTATATTTAGAAACTGTATGAGAATTGTGTCTATATTGAACTGTTTGGAAAGTATATATTAGCACTGGTACAATAAATAAGCTTAAGATTACAAGTTTCTGATGAGATAGAATATGTATTGTTGTGATAGATTCTAAGTATTCATGTAATTTTTATTAAAATAGTTTTGGCACTGAATGTCAGTGTTTCGTTACATGTGGCACCTAAGTATTTGATTTCATCATCTGACAAAATAGTGGCAATTGAATCAACAATCTCTATCACACCAGGTTTCAGTTCCTCATTATAAATTTTGATTGTATTGGACCTTTGGGGATTGATGTTAAGTTGATTTCATGAAGAAGATTAATCGCCATTAAACCCATGGGTTAGTAGCTTCAAGGTTTTCTTCTACTACAACAATCTCATCGGTAAAGCCTGTACTGTAACAAGTTCAATACCATTCGATAGCTGAAAACCATATCAGTTAACGGTGTTTCTTTGAGGCTGTTAGTTTATTATATGATTTAAGTATAGCTGAAAACCATATCAGTTAACGGTGTTTCTTTGAGGCTGTTAGTTAATAATATGATTTAAGTTTAAATTAAACAAAAAACGTCAGAGTGGATCACTTTCCATGACTTCCCTCTTTATTCTTTAAGGGTGAGTCTGAGTGCCTTTAAGTTGATTCTAATAATGTTTTTGTGATGTGATTGGTTAATAATCGTTTAACAATATAAGGTATAACCGAATTTTCAATAATGGTTGTAAGATTGTCATACCCTGCGCTGTCAAACTCCTTGCTAATAAGGTTAATATAAGGTATGTTGAAACTTTCTTTAGATTAGCAGCTCTTAGAATTCCATTAATTAT
Source organism: Deroplatys truncata (assembly GCA_030765065.1). Classification (NCBI taxonomy): domain Eukaryota; kingdom Metazoa; phylum Arthropoda; class Insecta; order Mantodea; family Mantidae; genus Deroplatys; species Deroplatys truncata. The sequence continues at coordinate 36,619,946 of CM060989.1, forward strand.
ATTCATGTTCATGAATGTTCCTGGAGACATAATGAAGCTATCTCACAAAGATTTAAGTTAATAAGCATTCTCAGGTTTTGCTATGATACGTCTCATGGTTGAAGAGATAGCTATTGGCAATCGGTTACCAAGATGCTCATCGCCCCTTTGACATAAGAACCGTTCTAATTGTAGTTAACGTTTTGGGTATAATCCGGTTTGTAACATCTTGTTGGCAACTGGAGTAAGGATTTTAATCAGAATGGGGGTTATAGCACCCTCATGAGCACTTTATCGGGACAAGGACTGGAATCGATTGGAATTTGATTATGGAAGAAGCAATCTAGTATTAATATCAATTAATTCTAACGCTCCGAAATTGATGATTGATAATAATCGTCTGTTACGGGAGAATTTTATTTTCAAAATGTTACGCGAATGAGTTTCTATAACATTTTTACCAGTACTTAACAGAGAGCTGGCTCTGTTTAGATTTCTTTTTGATGGCTTTTCAACGTCGGTGGTAATGTTGCTATTATGCTTGTTGATAGTCATAATCGTTTATTTTTACTTTCTCTACTACGTATAGTAAGTAGAGGAAGTATTGTATTCCACCCAAAAATTCGATACCAAGATTTCACCGGAAATATATGTTTTGAGGCCCCCTGAATCCAAAAAACCAATTTTGGAAACATGTCCGTGTGTGCGTCTGTGTGTGTGTCTGTGAACAGCATAACTCAGAAACGAACAGTCGGATAAACACCAAACTTGGTATTTAGGTTCAGTATCTTCCAGAGATGCGACACGAAGGTTTTCAACAAAATCCCCCCACTCCAGATTACCCTTTACATGGAAAACTTTTCGAAAATTTTAATTTTCTCAGAAATGGCTCTAACGATTTTGATTACAATATCATATATTTAAGATACTTTCATGACAAATAAAATGTATAGCTTGAATTTTCTGGGAATGTCTCCAAAAGTATTCTCCATTGTGAACGACTTTTGCATAACTGGTAAACCATAAGAGATAGACAAAGGTTTACTACACAAAAAATGTAGATCGCGTTAAAATACACAATTTATGTCATATACATTTTTAATTGAGTGAACCATTTTCGAGATATTGCTTATTATTCCCTTAAATTTTTCAGTACTTATACTTTTTCTCAAATGGGAATTCGTTATTCATATTTTATGTCCTGGACATGCAAAGAGAATGGATTGCGCCACATAGCAACCAGCTCTTAAAAGATTTGACTATCGCTTAAAGCCTACCATATTCCCCTTGCACCTACAAGAAAATTAGCAATCAGATTAACATCTGGATTAACATCTAGATTAACATGAAGCATATGGAGAATAAGTGTTTGTAAAAAGAGTTTGTATAAGAGTAGAGAAAGTCATGTGAGTGTTACACATCAGATTTGTTTAAGTTTGCTGTGGGTACTAGTATGTTTACATTGTGGATTATTATCATGTAAAATACCACATTTGCGTACAGTAAATGACTGAAGCATATGGAGAATAAGCGTTTGTAAAAATAGTTTGTACAAGAATAGAGAAAGTCATGTGAGTGTAACATAGCAGATTTGTTTAAGTTCGCTGTGGGTACTAGTATGTTTATATTGTGGAGTATTATCATGTAAAATACCACCTTTGCGTACAGACTAGGAAAGTCTGGACTCTGAAGTCCTCAGCATGTGATAGAAAATCCGCAAACACAATGATAGTTGTATTAAACATGTTATTATTAGTAATAAGCTGAAATTTAATTATCCATTATTAAGCCTCTGCTGGTATTGCTAAGTCGCATGGTTGACCTATTCCGAAGCAGCGGATGTGGGCGGTGTTTGCTTGGTATTTAAGTTCAGCGTCTTCCAACGATGCGACACGAAGGTTTTTAAGAAAATCTCCTAACTCAAACCAATCTTTACATGGAAAATGTTTGTATTTTTTATTTTCTCAAAAACGCCTCTAACAATTTTGATTAAAATACCACATTTTTAATATATTTGCTTGAAAAATAAAAGATATATCTTCAGTTTTCTGCGAATAGCCTGTGAAGACCTCTTCATTCTAAATTATTTTTGTATAATTAGTTCACCGTAAGAAATACACAAACTCTTACATCACAAAACAAATTAGATCTAGGTAAATCACACAAATTATATTGAATAAAGTCGTTTGTGACGTTAATCACTTCCAAGGTATTGTAATTTGTTTATGTAAAAGGTTATCAGGTAATCATTTTAAATGGAATATGGCGTATGTTTTTACTTTTCTTTGTTGTGTTTATGTACCCTATTTTCCCACGGAAGTATTTATTTATGTTTTGACAGGTGCATTGCCCGATTCTAATAAATTGGCTGTATTTATCGAAAGATACGGGTGGCGCTTCGAAGAAAATTAACCGCATAAATTCTCAAAGTAATTCGAAATGCAATGGCACATCACTTAGAACATCATTGCGTCAGCTGAGGAGGTTAACGGATTTATCCCTCGGCTGTTTTCACACAACTATGAGAGATGCTTGAAGCCGTTCCCATGCAAGGTCAGAGCGCTTAAACTAAAAGAGCCTGACCTGCCTCTATACGTAAATGTTTGTACACATTTTTGAGCCTGATGTGAAGCTGGATATGCTATTTACATCCGTCGAATACTGGTTCCAGCTCAATTCATCTCAACACCCAAAACTGTCGGATATGATGTTCAGATCCACCTAAGGAACTGATAGAAGTTGATCTCTTTGCTGAATATTGGGGTATGGGCTGCTTTATCCGGGTGCCGGCAAAGAGTAATAGTCCAATGATTTCCAGTGGAAGGTAAAATGTTCCTTGTTATCAGAATTAAATTTTATCCGATTTCATTGATCAATTAGATGACGTGTAAAAGCACAATGCATGGTTTTGGCGCGACGGTGCTCCTGTTGACACCGCCCATATAAAATAACATTTCTTGAGGCACTTCCCAGGCAGTTAAGAAATTAATAATAATAATAATAATAATAATAATAATAATAATAATAATAATCATCCCTTACACTGTCATCAGTGATCGTTGATGGCCACCAAGATCGCCAGCTCTAACTCCCCTAGATTCTTTTTTCTGGGTATATCTCAAAGATCATGCCTTTGCTAGATGCCCTGGGGACATGAATGAACAAACAGTTCATGCTTGAGGCAATGGCAACTGTAACACTCGCAATATTGAGTGCGACCTACCATAATAAGACTGAAAGGACGAGGAAGTGTTTTTGAGCTTAATGGTACACACGTAGAAGCAATGCGAAGCTGCTTTATTTTCCTAACAGGAGTCTGAACATACCGTTCACGAGTTTTCTTTTACTCTTGTAGAAGTAAGTATATACCTATTTATTTTAGTTTCGAGGATTCAACCTGATAGACGTATCTGTATCTCAATAATTGATTGTTGGATTTAGTTGTCCCTTGTTTACACAAAATACGTATGTTTTTTTGCTTTTCCCTTATTAGGCAGAGTGTTTCACATCAATCATAAAACGTAGACCAAATAGCGTGCCTCCAATGTCACACGTAAAAACGTAAAATAAAATAAGCAATCGCGTTAATCTTTCTTGCACAACCCAATACGCCACCTTTATGATTTTTAGACGTCTGCAAACTATGAGGTTATTTCTGCCATGATGTGTCCACTGGACGTAAATTACTTGCCAGCGAGACAATTTTTCAGGTTTGCGAAAAGGAAGAAGTCGATCGGAGCCAAACCTGGAGAATATGGTGGGTGAGGTAGCAGTTCGTAGCCCAATTCCATACATTTTGCGATGGCAATGTATGACTTGTGTGCGAGTGCATCATCCTGGTGAAGGTAAACCCTTTTCTTCACCAAATGGGATCGTTTCTTTCATAATTCTTTGTTAAACTGATCCAGCATTGCGGCATAATATGAACCCGCGATCGTTTTATCCTTTTCCATGTAGTGGATGTCTATCACCCCCTGTGAATCCCAAAAGACAGCTGCCATGATTTTCCTGCCGACGGAATGGTTTTCGCTTTCTTTGGAGTAGATTCGCCGAAGGAAATCCACTGCTTTGATTGTTGTTTGGTTTCAGGTTGATAGTAATGGATCCAAGTTTCATCAACCATGATATAACGCCGCAAAACTCATTTGGGTTGCGCCGAAACATGTTCAAACATCCCTGTGAAATGGTCACACGATTCCGCTTGTTCTCCACTGTGAACAGTCGCAGCACCCATCTTGCTGACAGCTTTTTCATACCCAAACATTTGTGCAGAACGTTATACAAACGTTCACTCAAGATGTTTAAGGTCTTGGCTATCTCACGGATTTTCACTCGGCGATCTTCCAACACAATATCGTAAACTTTGTTCAACATTTCTTCTGTTATGACCTCAACCGGCCATCCTGTGGGCACGGCATCTCTTGTGCTCGAACTGCCACATCGAAATTCTATGAAACCAAACCACTTGTGAACCATACCATGTGATGGAGCAGAGCCACTTGTTCAGCTTTACTTCCGTTTCCTTCACTATTTTACCACGCAAAAAGTAGTGCTTTATCAGAATACGAATCTCACTTTCCTCCATTTTCTACGAAGCAACACACATCTGCTTATTTTAGATGCTCTCAACAACGTTCTAAGAAACAAATGTCGACGAATTTCTGCGATTATACCCAGAATAGATGTAAGACTTGGGTGCAAACAAGAAACCTGCGATTAGAACGCTATCTCTCGTCAAAGTTATGGACTTAACAATCCGCCCACGAAGTTCGGTCGCGATTCTACGCTCGTGTCTTTTCTACCTTCACTACGCATATTACAGCATTAACACACTGGAATTTTTTCTTTGTCAAATACGTAAAATTCTCCAGATGAAATTGCTTTTTCTCGGTCAAATAGTGTAACCACCACCTTACTATAAACTGCGGCACCAAAAAGGTCACAATGCATAAAAGCACCAATAAACAAATATTCGCCAACCTCTGTCCTCAACATATGTTAATGAAGCGGAAGTGAAAAAAAATTACCAAGTTTGCAACACGATACGACGATATAACCGATATACTAAAATAGGTTATATATAGTTAAATCGTATCCATTGTGATTTTCTATCGGCACAGATCGAGGCTACGAGGGTGATCTGAAAAGTTTCCGACCTAATAAAGATACCTACAAGACATTTTTTCAGATTTGTTTTTCAACATAGTCTCCTTGTAACTGTACACACTTCTCCCAGAGATGCTCCCATCTCTGTAACCCGTCCAAATAGTACTCGGCGTTTTTCCTTGCAAAATAATTGTTCACGAGGGTGATTGCCTCTTCATTTGACGAAAATCTCTGTCCTCCGAGCGCAATTTTCAGATGAGGGAACAAAAAGAAGTCGCTTGGGGCTAGATCTGGTGAGTGAGGCGGACGGTCAAACAGTTCAAACCATAATTCGTGGATTTTCGCCATTGCAACCGCTGAGGTGTGAGACGGAGCGTTGTCTTGGTGAAACAGGATTTTCTTTTTCTGCAAATGTGGCCGTTTTTCCGCAAGTTCTGCCTTCAGCTTGTGAAATAATGATGCGTAGTATGCTCCTGTAATGGTTTCTCCTTTTTGAAGATAATCGATTAAAATAACTCCATGACTATCCCAAAAAACAGTCGCCATCAGTTTCCCAGCAGTTTTTTTGTGCCGGTTCCCCCTTTGCAGTCCACTGTTTGGACTGTATTTTTGTTTCGGGCGTATAATGGCATATCCAAGTTTCATCTACAGTAATTAATTGGCGTCAAAACTCGGATTTATTGCGCCTAAACTGCGCCAACAGAGCGTTGGGAATGTTCATTCCAATACGTTTTTGGTCAAACGTGAGCAAACGCGGCATCCAACGCGCGAACAGCTTTCTCATGTCTAAATGCTGATTTAATATGTGACAAATACGTTCTTTTGACATGTTCATAGCCTCTGCTATCTCTCTCACTTTAATTCGCGGTCGTCTAGCACCATTTGGTGACTTTGGCAATGTTTTCGTCGGTAGTTGCAATTTTGGACGTCCCGAACGTTCATCGTCTCCCAAGCTCTTACGGCCACGTTTAAATTCAGCTGCCCAAAATTTCACTGTGGTAAATGATGGTGCAGAGTCCCCATACACAGAATCCAACTCATCTTTGATTTGCGTAGGCGTATTGCCTTTCAAATACAAATATTTAATAACAGGTCGATACTCGAATTTGTACATTTTCATAAAAACACTTACATCACCTCACTCAAACGACTGTTACATAACAACCTAGCGTCCAAAATGGCTGAAACTTTGGTGAGTAACTGTCAACAGATGAACAACGAAATTCACTAGCTTTTATTTACGACTGCTGCCATCTTCATGTCGAGGTCGGAAACTTTTCAGACCACCCTCGTAATTACTGTGGCTAATTTCAAATGCAGTAATTTTTACTATTCCGTCAATTATTTCGGGATTTTAGTTAATTTCATGTTGGTTTTTTCCTTCCTTTATTTATTTACTAGATTTATAAAATTTTGCAACATTTTCACGATTTCACTCCTTTTTCTAAAGTCCATTCTTATTAAATATGTTACCACAGGCGGTGAACACTAATGATACATTCAATGAAATTGTATTTGGGAAAGGAATATTCGCTCTTTGTGAAAAAACAGGTGACTCTGTATTATGAAATCATAATGGGTATATGGAATTGTGTGTATATACCATATCAGAGATTTACAGCATTCTGCAGCTGTAAGAAACTGTTTTGGATGTAGTTTCGGAAGCAATAAATGCTATACGTTTTATCTCAGTTCTTTTTAATTTAGTCTTCTTAGTCCTTCTTAGTGCAATAATCAATATTTCTCTCAGAGGTTTTAAAATAACATAAGCTGTAAAGCTAAAATGCAGCTAATACTCATGAGTTCTCTCCCCCATAAAAAGTCTATTACAAAATGGCTGCCATTATGAAATACAGGTATCAAAATGAAACTTTCATTTGTACCAACCTAATTACAGAAAACAATAAAATCCAGTCTCCCTAAAAAAAAAAATCTGTATCAATAGGGAGAGCCGTATTACAAAGAACTTCTGAGTGTCAATAATTTTATTCAATTTATTACACAAATGCATTCAGATGGCAGTGCTTATTTTGAATAAAGAAACTTCTTAATACTGCAGTGCTTATATACATTGTTGCTTTTAAATACATAGTATTTTTATTCAACCAAGGAAGAAGTTAATTTTCAGTCGACCTGAAATATTAAAATGGGTGGAAATGATGCTTACATTCATATGCACATTAGAGGTGATTATAAATAGTGAAAATTTTAACAATAATTGAATAATTGTGAGTGGGTTGGTGGAATATTGAGCATACAATAATTAATTAAGAAATATTTAAAGACATAAAGAGAAAGAATATAGTATAGTAACTTAGGATTTTTCTCATGTTTAGCTTGAACATATACAAGAGTATGTATTGATTACTTGTGCTGCTATCGTACAGTTGTATTTTGGTACAGTCCTGCGATAAATACTTTACAAGGTTTGTTTAAAACCTGAATACATATCTTAAAAGTATGAAAAGTACCTATGTTCTAAACCTACTTAAATCAGAGCTCTTATGATCTTAGATTTGTGTTTAAGCAGTTTAAATTTTCATAAAATGAAATTCAAATTAGAGTTGCTGTGCTTTTACACCATAACAGTTATAAATATGGTTGATTCTAGAGCAGAGCTTAATGCAAATTAATGTTCATTCTTCTATGTATAATTAGCTGAAAAACTAAAATGTAAGACTAGATGTTTGAGAGAAACTAAATTTATTTTGACTTTTTAAAATATAACAAAATGTCAGAAAATTTAAGTACCTTTCAAAATGTTTAATTTATTTGGTGTAAATACAATTCTTAGTCCTGATTTAATCTTTGGTAGCAATTGTCAGCTAGGACTGTTGCAGCAGAATGACTAATAGGTGCTCATTTTCACATTTTAATTTGTTTTACAGATTCAGAAGCTGTTTGTTCTGTGATGTCTTAAAGTCTAGCATTTGCTGCTTCACATTTTGTGATTTAATTTCTGTTCATGTGTAGAGGATGTCATACACAGAGCGTGGAAGGTGATCTGCCACAAATGCCTGCAATTTCTCAGCACGTGTGACAGGAGTATACCGTGAAATGGGAAACGTGCGGCACACAGCATCGGAAAGCGAGCGCAGAACAGGGGTCAAATCTGTTTCCTGAAAAGAAAAGGAAAAAATAACAAATGGCATAACTGTTTCTATTTTAGGAGAATAGTATCCAATAAATCTATGTACTGGAGATAAAATGCACAATGCAAATTTTTTATTAAATAAAGATTTTGATATGGAGTTTCCATATTTTCTGGGTTGCTAAGTAACACCCTTTATTGTAATAAGAGTATACAAAGCATTTAAATAATGACATTTGAAATAAGCACAGAAGAATTTTTACTTTATCTACTACGTACTTACAGTAAGTAGAGAAAGTATTGTATTCCACCCAAAAATTTAATGTCAAGATTTCACCAGAAATGTTTTGAGGCCCCATGACCCCAAAAAAGTATTTTTAGAAAAAATATCCAAGTGTGTATGTGTGTGTGTATGCGCCCGTCTGTTCGTCCGCCCACCCGTGAACAGCATAACTCAAAAACAAAAGATCTGATAAATAATTAAACTAGGCATTTAAGCTCAGTATCTTCCAAAGGTGCAACACAAAGATTTTCAAGAAAATCTTCCTATGCCAAACTACTCTTCACATGGGAACATTTTTATTTGCTCAAAAATAGCTGTAACAATTTTGATTATAATACTTCAGATATTTCAGACATTTACATAAAAAATAAAATGTATATCTTGAATTTTCTGGGAATAGCCTATAAAGACCTCTTCATTTTGAAGGAATTTTGAGTAATGTTGTATAACTGGTAAACAATAATAGACAAAAACTTTCTACATGAAAAATGTAGACCTCTTTAAACACGCAATTTATTTAAATAACTTTTTCTGTGACATCAGCCATTTCCAAGATATCCATTATTATTGATTTCAGTTTTTCAATACTTATTTTCTTAAAGTGCTGTAGCTATTCAGTACTTTGTAATGTAATGGAAAGGGTATGGAATTTGAAAGCCAATATTTACTGACTAAGCTCTAAAACATCTACTAATTTGGTTTCCTTTATCCCCCTTTGTATACACAACGAAGTGTGAAATTAAATTATTTTTGGAAACAATAACATGAAGTAGATAAAAAATAAGATTTCGTAATAAGAAGCTATATAAAAATAGAGATCTCTGATAAAACTCCATATTTGTAATAATGTACATATACCTTAATTGTACAGAACTATTAATGGAGATACCTTTTTTGGATACTAAGCGCTACAGAATTATATATACTGAGAGATTAAAATCAACTTTATAAAATTTTATCTTAGAATATTTAAACGCTTTTATACAAGATATAGTTGGATAACTACAGGGTAAAGAGAACAGGTCATACATATATTCAATTTGCTGGACAACAAAATAACCAAAGTAATTATAGCACCAAAAATAAATATCCATGTTTTAAGTTCAAACTTTGCTACCTAATTTTACAAGAAACACGAGATGTGTTTTATCTTTAACAACCACAATTTTAAGGGCCTAAGTCACTTATTTCCTTATGTTCAAGGATTGACACATACCATGTAATCTTGAAGCCATCCAGTTAAACATAAACTTTGCAAAATGTCAGAATAGTAATTAATGATTTAAAATGTATGAGTATAGGCAAACAAAGTAAATTAGGTCATCATTTTTCTATGAGCTTCCATATCTTGTGGCTTTTATTCAAACATCCACAAATATGTATATCAACTCTCCAGAATTATATTCTGCAGGCAAATAGGACACAAAAACATTTTAAAATACTTATTTTGTGTTACAGCTCCCATTTGATATTCATAAAAGGCTAACCAATCAGAAGGTATACTACATGCTTCCACCTGGCACTGTAATGCAGATGGTTACTTGGTTTGAGTATACTAAGGCAATTTGCCCCTCCTCTTTTACTGCTTTACAGTCTTTCCCTAACCTTGTTGAGCTTGCCAGCTTGAAGAATGGAAAGCTCTAAACTGAGTCAGCCACTTCACTAAGCCTGAATCTAAACATTGACAGTAAGCTGGAAAATGTTTGAGTCAGAGTATAATGGGATTTGTATTCATGCTGCCTTAAAAGCTCTTACGGCAGTTAAAATCACATCCAAATTGGTCTGGTAATGCCAAAGGATGTTGGATAGACTGTGTGCCAGTGGTCTGGTCACCCTTGTTTGGGTCCCTGGGCATGCAGGCATTAGAGGCAATGAGATGGCAGACATGCTCGTGTCTTAATTTCATAGGACCTGAGCTCTTCTGTAGTGTATCTCCCAGAAGTATCAAGTATGAAATAACCCAAATAACAAGTAGGGCTCATTTTGAATATTAGAGTAAACAAACTACTGTCAGGCAAGCCCATGAATTAATTTGGGTCCAGCGTTAAGCAGAGTAAAATTCTTTTGAATTTAACTATACCCCCGCCGCTGTGTCTTTGCACTTGACAGTTCGTGTGGCTTCACGTAAGGTTGGCTACATTGCGGTTGCGATGTTGCCAGAGTGGCTAGTAAACAACAACAGCTGATTTTTCTCCTTTCTATCGTGTCTAAGCCGCATACAAAAAGTGTACGCAAGTAGCGAACGTCAATGAATAATAACTATTTCGTATTATTATTGTTAATTGAAAATAAGCGATATAAGCAGCTTTGGTATGGTCGGATACTCCTTTCTATGATAATAGGCATAAATGTGTCTACGTATGACGTCTAATTGGAAAACATCAAGATTTGTGACTGGACGAGGCTGCTTTCTTTTCTTCCCTGGAGTTGATAGAAATACCTGTTGCGTTCCAGATGGTTCAGGAATTTTGTCCTCTTTCTCTTGGAGTTTCACTCCCTTGTGTATAGGTAACAGTTCTCGTGCTTACCCAAGAGCTGCTGCAGTTCGTTGTACGGCTTTATCAGCAGGAATAGAGGGATTGCCATGAAGTTTTACGTACTCCTTTTCCTGTTCAAAGAATTCCCGGGTTCTACTTAAAAAGTTCCAATGCCTGACTATTAAGTGGCAGACCTCGGCGCAAAGGATTTTCACTTCATGAATCACTCGGCGATCGGCGTCGTTTTTCAGATATTGTCGCACTTAATTTTTGTTTAAATAAATAATATGAATGAAATATATATATATATATATATATATATATATATATATATATAAAATAGATAAATATATGTGTATAAACGAACAATAACAAAACTATTAAACAATAACCACAAATATAAATAACAACGAATATGTAGCTTGCAAAGAACAACTCGACGCTCGTGCTAAAGATTCACAAACTGAAGCACGTGCTTGGGAATAGTTACATCCGGCAACAGAGCCGATTCTAGGTCCGGTTCCGCTTTGTCATCGGCCATCCGGAATGCTGCCTTGTGATTGGCTTAGGAAGTCAAACGGTTGAAGCTTTTCATCTGTTTTTTTGCGAGTGTACCAACTTAAACGCTAGCTGTCAAGTGCAACGTTACAGCGGCGGGGGTATAGACCTAAACTCAGAGGTGTTGTTGGCTATCTTATGGACCATAACACATTGCATAGACATTTGCACATAATGAAGGAAATGTGAAGGGAATAATGAAACCTTCTAACATATACAATGTGAATGCGAAGGTTTTGCTTTGCATAGATTACATCTTTTTTCTTGGAACCTGAAGGTATAAAGAGGGCAAACATCAAGGATATGGTCTGTTTTATTGGGACATACATCTGGTTGAAAACCCAGATTAAGAGACACAAATGACTCAGTGAGTCTACATGCAGGCTTCTAAAAAGAGGCCACTTGTTTTTCCACCACCACCAGCACCGCCACCACCACCACCACCATGGGATTTGTGCCTTGTGACTGCTCAAAATTTTGTGATTATCACTCAAGGACTGTTAGATTACAATTTATTTCATATTTATGTATAAAATCTGTCCATTAAGTATGATACTGAAGAGTTAGTAGACAAATCTGTGGACATCCTGTGTATTTTCTGGTGAAAATGTATGAACAATAATGCACAGGCAAGTTAAGAAAGAAAATTATCAATACATATTCTTACATTATATAGAAAGTAGAATGAGCGTACAACTTGAGTCACTGATTTAAAAATAGCCGGCATGCTTGCACATTTTGTTTTCAGCAACAGTGTTTGATAGCTAATAAACTGAACTGAAGTGAACTGTATAAGATTAAAGCATTATTGTTGACCATCTCTCTGAATAAGAATATTTGACACTTTTCTGTGTATATTCAACATGATACCAATAAAGAAAATACTGTTCTGTTTAGAAAAAATATGTTGGTACAAAAGTATCAGACCAAAAGAGGAGAATTATTTTTATTATCATATGAATCAATCTCCTGTATCTCCTTATGAGGAGCATAGGGCATTCACAAAGTATTTCCATCGGACTCTATTTCTTACCAACTTTTTTGCTTTTTGTTTCCTAGCCTTCCTCTTCCTCTGCTACCCTGGGGATTCCAATCCAAAGCCATTCTTTCCTCTGCTTTATCTTCTTTTTTTAGTGTGTGTCCTATTCACTTCCAATTTTTATTTTTTAGTTCTGTTGTTTTTTCTTTTTGATTTGTTATTTTCTGTAATTCTAAACTGAAATTGTATCTGGCCATCTTATTCTTATAATTCTTCTTAAACATCTATTCATAAAGTTTGTAATTTGCTTTGAATGATCTTACTTGTTTTCCAATTCCACAGCCATATAATAAAACTGATTTTACATTACTATTGAAAATGTTAATTTCAGTATGTCTTGATATAACATTAGATTTCCAGATTGGATATAATAGGACAAAAGCACCATCGCTTTCTTTATTCTATTCTTAACATCTTCAAGGGCTCCACCATCCTTATCAATTATACTACCTAGATATTTGAATTTATGAACAGTATCAATATTTGTATTCTCTGTTATAATTTTGTTTGTTTTCTTACTATTTAGTTTCATATCTTTAGTTTTCTTTATATTAATTTTTATATGAGACTTCTTTATTATTTCTAATAGATTAGGTATTCACTTTACTTTGCATATCATCAATATTATGAGTTGACCTCTGTGGTGTAGTGATTACTATGCTAGCCTCTAGTTCCCGAGGTCGCGGATTCAAATCCAGCAGAGGTGATGGATTTTTTCGAGCATAAAAATCCTTAGCATGGCTTCTTTCGGAAGGGAAGTAAAGTCAGTGGTCCCATGTCATAGATTTATGGCACGTAAAAGAACTTCAAGCCTGATAAAGAGGTCTCTGAGCTAAATGAACCAGTCTTTCATGGCCAATATAGAATGGGACGCTAATGACCACAGCGGTTAAAGAGCGTCCCTAAATAAAGCTCAATTTAATTTTATCATATTACGGGAGAGCAGGCAAATATCATCTGCTAGGTCTAAGTCTTCCAGGGTATCATTTAGTCCCTATCTTATGCCTCTTCTAACACAGCCTACTGACATTTCCATAATATCATTCATAATAATCCAAAATATAATTGGAGAGAGAATACAACCATGCTTCACCCCTATGTAGTTGCAATATTTTTTGTCAATGTACATTGGAATGTACATTTCCTTGTACATAACATTACAAGCAAAATTCTCATACATAAGTTTAATTAGTCTACAGATTTTCTCTGGTATGCCAAATTTTGTTGTTGTTCCCCATATATAAGCTTGATTTAGCAAATCAAATGCTTTTTCAAAATTGATAAACAAAAATATGAAGTGTTCCTCCATTCATTGCTCTGTTCACAGATTATTCTTAGAGTACGCACTTATTTGATCTACACATAACCTATTTGTTCAGTTTTCCCTTGTTCTTTCCTTATCAGTTTATTTACTTCTTACACAGTTCTATTATATAGGTATTATCATATAGCTCTGTATTTTATGTTAAGAAAAGTAAAAGCTCACCTCTCCCTTTGTGTACCTTTCTAAACTCCTCACTTTTTCTTCAAAGTATATCTCACCATAATCAGCCTTGGCGTCTTCAGTCATTGACTTCCACATGAGCCTTGCCTGAGCCACCAGTTCATCATTTGTAAACCAAATGTTACCTGGCAACAAACAGTTTAAATGTATTCATTTTTAAATGTTGTTTTTGTAAAAAAAGTAAAATAGGTTAATGGATTCCTTTAAAATTCCATATATTCACAAATGAGATGCTGTCATAAATAACCTTTTTGCCAGGAAGTTTAATGCACAAAAAAAGCTTAGAGATTTATCATTAATAAAGTGACGTTTTAGTCACCATTGAATACTAGTGTAATACACTTCTTGCAAAATTTCGAAAAGGTACAAATGATTCCCACTTGAAAGAAATAAGCAAGTGAACACGGCTCTTATTCTTCTCTAATGACCTGATAGCTTGAGGAGGGTTGCACCTGTATGTGCCAATGATCTTGTAGCCTTGGGGGAGTCCCTGGTCACATGCCTACATTGCCAAACTTTTTTGTTCAACTTGGCTTCACAGAACTTGAATACACTTTATGCTGTATTTACTGTGGTTTCTGAATGCTTAGATGCACATACCAAGTGTTCTGTTGGAAACTGGATAAATTAGAAACACAACAATGTTTATAAGAAAAAGTAAGGGAGGGAAAGAGACACAGAAAAGTTTTGTAGAAACAAACATGTAGCTACAAATCCCTCAGTTAATTTTGACTGCAGGGCCCATGCAGTGCAACAAAAACACTTGGCTTGTTGAAAGTTTGCATTTATGATCTGTTAAAAAGAAGCAGCATATCGTTTATATCTTTTGTGAATTTTGCATGAAGTATACTATACTCATAAGATGAGGTTAGCCCTTTATTGCATGAACTAGGTATTTTGTTATATATGCCTTCTAACTCTAATTCCTTAACTGGTTTTTTTTTATTCCTGTCATAGGCACATCAATGGTAGTGATTTGAATAGCCATGATCATTAAGGCAAAGTGAAATGGTTTGGCCAGCCAAAGCCAAACATTGAAAGTTTGAATCCGTGACTGCAGTTAAATATGCCTGTGGTAAAGGATGGGGAGATCCCACACAAAATAACCGGTGTGATGGCATGTGTGGATAATGACAGGCTTACATTTGCCTGCAACTGCATGGATTTTGCTTTTTCTTCTAATAATAGTACTGAAATAAATTAATATATTTGTGATATAAATAGCTACAAATACTTGTATTTTATTGCTACAGATCAATATAATATGAAAATAACAAAAAATACTGTTAAGATATTCTAAAAATAACCTCTTAATAGTCGCTTTGCATATTTTCAAAGTAGCGCATTGAGGAGTAAAGGCTTTTAAGTATTTGAAGCAAAACTGACACACAAAACCAGTAGATCTACATACACACCAAACACAGATTACTGCTAACCCTAGAGCCACTTGAAACAATAATAACATTACCAGTAGTGTAATCCCCAGGTTCCACCACAATGATATCTACTCCCCATCGTCTCATCTCCAGACGCAAGCAATCACTGAAAGCTTCTACAGCAAATTTGACGGAGCAGTAAGGGGAATGACAAGGGGAAGCAATGCGCCCAAGGATGCTCACCACATTTACAATACGACCTAGAAGCCAACATGACACCTTATAAGTGGATTACCCTCTTCCATAAACAGCTTGCTCAAAACTGAAAATACTATATACTTACAACAAATCACACCTTTGCATTTTTACTTTCTCTACTACATATAGTAAGTAGGGGAAGTATTGTATTCCACCCAAAAATTCGATACCGAGATTTCACTGGAAATAATGTAATGTAATGTAATGTAATTTTATTTCATCATTATTACAATAATACAAATGAAGCTTACATCTAAAACTTATGTCTAGTGCACCAGTTTTCTAGCTCCCCCATATTTAGCCCCTAGGCTGTATATATGGGATAAAGCTACTATACCATCTCTCCACTTTCCAAACTATGCTCGTTCAGCTGTACCTTTCTTAAGCTCCTTATCCACTTATCCCTTGTGTTGCCTAAAAATGTCCCCATCATTTTAATCACTGGAAATATATGTTTTGAGACCCCCTGAATCCAAAAAAAGCATTTTGGAAACATGTCCGTGTGTGTGTCTGTCTGTGTGTGTGTCTGTGAACAGCATAACTCAGAAACAGTCAGATAAACACCAAACTTGGTATTTAGGTTCAGTATCTTCCAGAGATGCGACATGAAGCTTTTCAAGAAAATCCCCCCACCCCAGATTATCCTTTACATGGAAGATTTTTCGAAAATTTTCATTTTCTCAAAAATGGCTCTAATGATTTTGATTAAAATATCATATATTTAAGATATTTTCATGACAAATGAAATGTATATCTTGAATTTTCTGGGAATGTCTCCAAAAGTATTCTTCATTGTGAACGACTTTTGCATAACTGGTAAACCATAAGAGATAGACAAAATTTTACTACACAAAAAATGTAGATTGCATTAAAATACACAATTTATGTCATATACATCTTTTTTGTTGAGTGAACCATTTTCGAGATATTGCTTGTTATTCCCTTAAATTTTCCAATACTTATACTTTTTCTCAAATTCGTTATTCACTTCTCTTTTTTTTTTGTCCTCATAATGCAAAGAGAATGGAATACTCCACATAGCAACCAGCTCTTAAAAGATTTGACTATCGCTTAAAGTCTGCCAATTTCCCTTGCATCTACAAGAAAATTAGCAATAAGATTAACATCTCGATTAACATGAAGCATATGGAGAATAAGCATTTGTAAAAATAGTTTGTACAAGCCTAGAAAAAGTCATGTGAGTGTAACACATCAGATTTTTTTAAATACTTCCAATATGTGTTGCTTCCTATAATAAATAATTTTAAAAAAGGCAATTTAATTTAGCTTTTTGATTTGTACAATACTAGGAAATGAAGCGCAGCTTCTGTTTACTTAGGTAAGTAGCAGTAATCATGAAGTTCCTTCTTATTCCAGAGCACAGTTACATGCTCTTTCCTTCTTCTGAAAAATATTTTAGGTGAATTTAACAAGTTAGGGAAATGGATGATTCAAATATAAACTATTAAGTTTACAGTATTTCTCAAGGAATGACATGCAAACTTTATTTCACAGTTTTTCATACAATCTTATTCTATCATTTTACAATAGCACTTATTAATTCAAAACTCCTTCTACTGTAAACTCTGTCTACATTGAAGTGAAGTTGGTGGTCACATGTCATAGATTTATGGCATGTAAAAGAATCTCAGGCCTGATAAAGAGGCTTCTGAGCAAAATTTCTGGTCTTTCATGCCCAATATAGTATGGGATGCTAAGAACCATAGAAGTTAAAGAATGTCCATAAATAAAACTATTCTGGTTGTAATTGAGTTACAGTCTGACCATTTTCTTGATTGGTAATCTAAACATATACAACCGGTGTATTGAGAGCCATTTAAACAACATGTAATTGTGACAGTTCACTCGAAGTGGAGAAGTGGGAGAGCTGCATTGTCACGCTGTATTAGAGTATCTGTCAATTGTTTAGCAACATGTCAAATACAAACTACTTGCATAGCTTTAGCATTTAATATGTTCATAACATTTTTAGCTAGGTTTATAAACTAAAATGCAGATTGCTTGATGAACAGAGAAGCTAACTTTATTCCTATGTTTCCTACATTTTGCATAGCATGGCATAATCCTTATAATATATTTTAAGTTTCTGCCACTTCTAATTTATGCAGGATATACAGTGTGTAGAAAATAATAAACTTTCATAATCTCCAATAGGGAGTGATGTAGCTCAAATTACTTTCTAATTATAGTGATTATGATTTAGAGATGGCTGTCTGTTGTTTTTTCCTTCTGTAAATAAAATAATCTTAAATTGGAAAGGTAATATTACTAATGTTACTATTACTACTACTTTTCCCTCAGACTATGAACACCACAGCCAGGACCCCTGCCAAACAGTTATAATATCCCCACAACCACCTTACGTTCTCACATTTACAGCATATTTATAGTTACAATTACAATGATAATAAGCATATACCTTATCATAATATATGTTGGAAATGTTTTCCTTCTCTGTCCATATATTTCTGGTAACTTTTCAGGAATATTTCATTCCACTAGAGAGTTCAATATCCAAAATTAAGTGAATTTCTTGCCTGATGTTTTCTTCCAGTTCTTCCAATATATAGGGTTTATTGCACACATCTTAGTTTTTAAGTTCTCCCATAGATAAAAATCACATTGGTATAGTTAATTCAGAGGATCTTAAGGGCCATAATCCTTTAAAGATTATTCTGTCTTCAAAAATTTTCTGAATTAAATTTAATGACTCATCAGCTGTGTGCATCGTAGCAAAGTTTTGCTGGAAAAATTCAGGCTGCTGTTCAACATTGATCAGCTATTCAAAAAGTGGTGAGAGTAAGTCATTCCTGTACCTCTCTGCAGTTATTGTTTGCTCAAAAAATATACATCCTATTATTATTCTGTATGCATTTACTGCACACCAATTTTCATGTAATGTAAGGAAATCTCTTGTATAAAATCTATTTCTCTGTACTCCAAAATCTGTTATTTTGCAACAAAATATAGCCATATGAATGGAACCATGATTTGTCAGAGAAGAATATTAAGTGTGAGCCAGTTACTATATCATTTCATAAAATCTTATTACAGAAATTTACCTGACTGATGATCACATGAAAAATATGATTTATGCAACAAACACAATACATTGTAAAAACTAAAAGAAAACTTCAGGAAGGTTCAAGTGATTTCTGAATGTTTAATTATTAATGTTGTGTATATAATTCTTATATATAATAATATAGAGTTAATAGAGAAGATATATTTAACATTATAGTAATTACTTTTATTATAATAATATTAACCAATTTTTTTATCAAAAATAAATATTGAAGACTGAGAAAAAAAATTCACTCAATTTTGGATACTGAACTCTTGAATGTGAATGAAACATTCCTGAGAAGATGTCGGAAATGTGTGAATAGAGAAGGACAACATCTCCAATATCTCTTATGATAAGGTATGTGCTTATTATCACTGTAATTCTAACTGTGACTATGAGAATGTTAGGTGGTTGTGGTATTATTGTACGTGTTTCGACGGAAGTCCGAGCCGCAGCAGCCGGCTTGCGAGCAGCCATGTGGTGGCCACAGTGTGAAGGAAAAGCACTGTACTACTATCACCTCCACTATTGAGTCTTGTTTTCTAACACAGAATAACAGTGTTATGCATCACTATGGTGTAATTCAAAGGGATGCATTAATTAAACACCTTGAATGTTGTAGCATTCATTTCGTCATGGTAACTCCTTTTTTTTTTTCTAAAGAAACATAAAGAACACATGACAACTAAACAACAAACAGTAAATAATGACAACAAAGCAAATAAAAATGAATGCTAGTAAGCAATAAGAAACCAAGTGCTACAATGTAATGTAACATGGCAATGTGCTACACTTCAAAGTTCAGCTTGTAGGTAAAGGGAAAGAAGGGTGGTGGTACCTTACTGGCTAGAGCAACAGCAGAAATGTACCCCTCCAGCAACTGTCACAAGTTATATAGCATTTAAATGGCACTGTAGGAACCCATGGCTAGGTTTCAACAATCGTTGCTGCATTGTCAAGATAATATGAATCACACCATCGTATTACTTTCAATCTATTTCTTTTATGTCTATAGTGACAATCAAAGTGACTCAAAATTGTTGACACTGAAAAACAAGAGGTATTTGCCATGCATTCTTCACACTCAATGTCAACATGTTGAAAATAAAATCAAAAACTTCTGTGAGTTTATGACTATGCAAACATACAACAAATACAACCATTTTTATAAAGCTTTTTCAGGAAACTTAATTAATTCTGAAGGTCATAATATTTGTAATTCCAAGTCCTTATTTTTAATATCTAAAACTTCTGTTTAAAGGTTAACAGTTATTTTTAAAGCAGTTGATCTTTTAAATCATCAAAACGTGCATTCCCTACATAAAAAAAATAATTTGCAGCCTAAAGAAACTTTTTACATAACACTTTTCATAACTTTAAAGTATAAAAGATCATTTATCCTTTACCTTTGGTTTTACGTACAAGTGGAAGGAATACTTGTGTCAGTCGGACAACACTCAAGAAGTTAACTTCTGCAGAGAGCTGGAATACTGAGAATGGAATCCATTCTACTTCTCCAAAAGTAGCCCATGAAGCATTGTTTACAACAGCCCAAAGTCCTGCATAAAATGTTGCTCAACAAAATTAGTTTCAAAATCAAAAGCATATTATTTACACAAACTGATGGATATTGAAATTTTTCACTATTTTCATCATTATTTCATTAATTTTGATAATGATAATTCATCTTTCATGTTTATAAATGTTTTAAAGAGATGAGTAAGTTTATAGAATAGATATATTTACCATGTGGCATCTGATCCTTGATGTAGGATGCCACAGCCAGTATTTCACTTTCAGATGTGACATTAAGTTGGAGGACATGGACACGTCCAGATGATTCTTCTTTTAGTTTCTTAGCATTAGAACTTTCATCCTTGTTTCTGAAGCCTGCAAAGATCGTAAATCCCTGCAGCAGAAAATTTTACTAATAGAAAACTATAAATGATCATGTTGCATATAAAAGAATTTTGTTTGTTCCTAGCATTTCAATGTAGATTTTGTAAAGCCTGGGGCAATCTTGAACATTTTGAAAAATGTAACTTTCTATAAAATTATATAAATATATTTAATTAGGATTATAAATGCAAAACATGTATTGCTGAAATCAGTGATGCCCAGGGCCCAGATTTTGATGATCTAAGAATGTTTAAAAAATGACCTATAAAAAGACTCTTAGAATTTTTAAAAATTACATAATAGGTACAAAAAAACACCTAAAACTGAGATTTATTTAATTTATTAAAATTAATACATAGAGATTTATAAGTAATAATACATGGGTATAACTGCTATATAAAGCAGGGGCTCCAGGTTAAGAAGGTCGCATACACCAGCTGGGAGGGACCTAAGGCGCTGACCACATCCCACCTTCCAGTACTGCACTCCACTTATGATACCTGCTGTGGGCAGAGGTATGGGATGCAGCGGCCAGGCTGCAGGCCTTGGCCCAGCAACAGGCTGTTGCGCCAAGGACTTTAGTTTTATAACAGCTATATAAGCAGACAAAATAGGTATAAAAAAATCTGATGTGTTACACTCACATGACTTTCTCTACTCTTGTACAAACTCTTTTTACAAACACCTATTCTCCATCTACTTCATGTTAATCGAGATATCGAGATGTTAATCTTATTGCTAATTTTCTTGTAGGTGCAAGGGGAATTGGTAGGCTTTAAGCGATAGTCAAGTATTTTAAGAGCTGGTTGTTATGTGGAGTATTACATTCTCTTTGCATTACCAGGACAAAAAAAAATGAATAACAAATTCCCATTTGAGAAAAAATATAAGTATTGGAAAATTTAAGGGAATAACAAGCAATATCTTGAAAATGGTTCACTCAACAAAAAAAAGTGTATATGACATAAATTGTGTATTTTAATGCGATCTACATTTTTTGTGTAGTAAAGTTTTTTCTATCTCTTATGGTTTACCAGTTATGCAAAAGTTGTTCACAATGAAGAATACTTTTGGAGACATTCCCAGAAAATTCAAGATATACATTTTATTTGTCATGAAAGTATCTTAAATATATGATATTTTAATCAAAATCATTAGAGCCATTCTTGAGAAAATTAAAATGTTCGAAAAATGTTCCATGTAAAGGGTTATCTGGGGTGGGAGATTTTCTTGAAAACCTTCGTGTCGCATCTCTGGAAGATACTGAACCTAAATACCAAGTTTGGTGTTTATCCGACTGTTCATTTCTGAGTTATGCTGTTCACAGACAGACACACACATGGACATGTTTCCAAAAATGCTTTTTTTTGGATTCAGGGGGCCTCAAAACATATATTTCTTGTGAAATCTCAGTATTGAATTACTTACTATACATAGTAGAGAAAGTAAAATAATTATGAGATAACTTATAAATTAATTTAAAGTATATATTTGTTCCATGTTCTTGTTTGAAGAATATGAAAAGAAAACTAAGAAGTTGTTTTAAAGTAGGTCTTACAAAACTATATCATTACTTTTATAGAGGGCTGGATTATGCAATAGTTATTTATATAATTGCATGGGAAAGTGAGTTTTTTCAGGACAAGTAAAGTGTTTATGGCCAAAGCTGAGACTGGAATATCCAAAAAAAACACTTTCCTGCAGTTACATACAATATTTTGTTTCACTCTATAATGAAATACCTTATATACTGGTTAAATATCATATTGCATGTTATATTGCACATGGATGCAATCATATGCTTCAGTTAAGTTGTGGCACAGACAATAGAAGGGAATACTAAAAGATTGGTATTGGAGTACAGAAAGTAAGCGTGCGGAAAAGTTTAACTTCCTGTATTGGTTTGGAGACAGAAAATGAAGTAGTATTTGAAAGAGGTATAAATTGTATATTTACTTCACTTTAACTGCCCCACGTATGGGAGCCAATTTGAAGTAGCATTTGTGTGTTTGTGTCCACACGTGGTGGATAATGTTTCTCACGTAATGTTGTTTACCTCACTAGTGCAGCCATCTCGTGTGACGTCATTCGTTGGTCTGGCTCGTAGTTCCCTCTGACGTAGCAATCTATATGAATTAGTTTTAAGGTTATGTATATTGTCTTCCGGCCAGCTATTTAGGTAGGCATTTAATTCTTGCAGGGTGTGAAGCGGAAAAGGAATCTTTTATCAAAAAAAATTACTAGTGATGAAATGTGTTTTATAATGTTTTATTGTCGAACACGTGCACTAACACTTTCACAGATTTATCTAGATGATCGCCATACTGAAACTGTTTATCATAACTTCTCACTTTTAACTCACGTACTTCAATTTTTGTATATAAGTGACTTTGTAATATTTTAGATCTTTAATGATTTTCACTGCGTGTAATTTAACGAACTGAAGGACCGATAGACGACATGTAGTCACGTATTGTACACGAATCTTTGATGAGCTGAGCGGGAGACGATGTGTAATGCTTCGTGAATCTTGCCGAACTGGGGACGATGTGTAATGTGTCGTGAATCTTGCCGAACTGGAGGACGCTTGACTTCGAGCATGGCTATTTATAGGCTTGCCCCAAGATACACCTAAAGATTATAAATGAATTACCATTGGCTAATAAAACGCGCCAACATTAGCGTCTATTTTACTATCCAATGAAAACCACTAATACATATTACTTTTATAGAACATTCTGGAAGCTTTTTTTACTGAAAAGGCGCGAAACATTACGTAACTTCCTGGTTTCCGGTAACGATAAACAACTCAAACCCTTCATTGCAGTATTGTTATTGTTAACAGTTTCAGTAGAGCCGAAAATTATTATTTACCATTAATAATTACAATTATTAAACCTCTGAAATCAATGTTACATAAAAATACATATTCATATAAAAATAATTATTTACATTAAAGTAATTTGTGATACACTCCCACTTTACACTTCACACGCGTTTAACACACGACATATGTTTTATCTCGCCACTACTTACTGGCTTTGGTTTAATTTGTTTTGACATTAATCTGACGTTACAACAAATTTTTTTTTTTATAGCAAATACTTTACCCTAAGTTATTTAATTACTGTTTCAAAATTGTTTCTTCTCTTACATTGTTGCCAAAAATTTATCAATTCAAGAATTTTTTTGTAATTACTATACATATTTACCAAAATATTCACCCTTTACATATATTTAAATCTCTTAAATCTAAGTAATGTTTCACATGTTCTGTTACATAAGTATTTGTTTCAATTATTTTTAATTATATTTACCAATTTTTTTGTTATTTTGTACTTTGCAAATATATTTACATCTCTTAAATCTTGACAATGTTTCACCTTTTCTGTTTGCTACATAAGTACTTTTTTTTTTAAATTATTCTTACCAATTTTTGTTATTTTGAATTTTATTTTAACAATACTCTTTGAATTGTATTTACGTACTTTTAATTTAATATCATCTTAAGTTTCAATCATTGCATTCTTAATTTTCAAATCTTGGAATTGTATTTACGTACTTTTAATTTAATATCATCTTAAGTTTCAATTATTACCTTCTTCTTTTCAAATACTGTTACAGTTACTAAAAATTTAATTTTTTTTTTTTTATATATAATTTATTTCTCTTTTCAAATGACATATATATTTAGTTAACCCTCTTACGTTCCAATACATTTCTCTGCGAGTCGTCTTTAACTATCCAGCATTTACTTTACATCACCTTTGTTATTTACCCTCCTGGATCAAATTGTGTGTGGCTAAACATTACTCGTAGCCGTAACCTAACCTTCAAATTTGTGTTAATGAATAACCTCTTGTATTCATATGACATTTCGTTCCCTGATAACATTTGAAAACAATCTACAGTTTCTTGAACAACATATCTTTTAACAACTTTCATTTTCAATTCTTCTACCATCTCTTTACTTTGAAAATACTTTGACAAATTTGTACTAAATTGTACTGGACTGGAGTTTTCATTTTGAATATCTTGGTACCATTTATTTCTTTGCATTACTGACTCATTTTGTATTTCTGATATTTCCCCTCTGAAATTAACTTGCGACTGATTTACATCTACATTCCTAACCTCTTTTATCTCTCTTATCTCACTTGCAATGTTGCTCATTTGATTTCCTAACTCTGTGCATTCTACATTAACCTCACTTTTAGTATTAACCTCACTTTCTTTGTTACCTATTTCCTTGCTCATGTCTAGCATTTTCTTTGAAATTTCTCCTATCTCACTTACTATTATTTCCTTTTCATCACTCTTTTTTGTCATACTACTATCTAGCTTCGTAACTTTCTTTTCAATTTCTTCACTGCTTTGATCTACTTTTTGCTCTAATTTCTCATTCCTCCTACCAATACTTTCCATTAATTTCCTATGATTCCTGTCTATAGCTTCCCCTAATTTCTCAAAACTCTTTTGCATATTCTCCCTCAATTCCCTATGACTCTTTTGCATATCTTTCCTTAATTTCTCATTATCTTCCCTTATATTTCTCAGCATTTCCATAATCATACTAGCATCAATAGTAATATTTCTCGCTATTCTATTCTTACTTTCTGCACTAACATTTCCTCCCTCCAATATTACATTGTTTGAGCTTTTTTTTGTAACCTGTATTGACTTACAGCTAACTGTTACACTATCTCCCTCCATCATGGTTTTTTCTATGTTATTAGTGGCCATTGTTTTTGTTTTCTAAAAAAAATACAATCACCTGACTTTGTGATGCTGTCTGATGCTGTAGTTTTGATGTCCAGCGTTCTGCCCCTTTCTCCTAGATTTGTATGTCGCTTCTGCGTTGTTTCGTGATGAATCTACGTCGTTTCGATGTTTTCTTGTAGCTGAATTACCCTTCTGTCTCGGAATCTGCGTCTTGTAGGTCGTTTCATTGCTGCTTTCGCCTCTTCCTGATTATTCTTGTTCCTTTCCTAGTCGTCTAGCCTTCCTTTCCTAATTGTCGCCCCACGTTGGGCGCCAATTTGAAGTAGTATTTGAAAGAGGTATAAATTGTATATTTACTTCACTTTAACTGCCCCACGTATGGGAGCCAATTTGAAGTAGCATTTGTGTGTTTGTGTCCACACGTGGTGGATAATGTTTCTCACGTAATGTTGTTTACCTCACTAGTGCAGCCATCTCGTGTGACGTCATTCGTTGGTCTGGCTCGTAGTTCCCTCTGACGTAGCAATCTATATGAATTAGTTTTAAGGTTATGTATATTGTCTTCCGGCCAGCTATTTAGGTAGGCATTTAATTCTTGCAGGGTGTGAAGCGGAAAAGGAATCTTTTATCAAAAAAAATTACTAGTGATGAAATGTGTTTTATAATGTTTTATTGTCGAACACGTGCACTAACACTTTCACAGATTTATCTAGATGATCGCCATACTGAAACTGTTTATCATAACTTCTCACTTTTAACTCACGTACTTCAATTTTTGTATATAAGTGACTTTGTAATATTTTAGATCTTTAATGATTTTCACTGCGTGTAATTTAACGAACTGAAGGACCGATAGACGACATGTAGTCACGTATTGTACACGAATCTTTGATGAGCTGAGCGGGAGACGATGTGTAATGCTTCGTGAATCTTGCCGAACTGGGGACGATGTGTAATGTGTCGTGAATCTTGCCGAACTGGAGGACGCTTGACTTCGAGCATGGCTATTTATAGGCTTGCCCCAAGATACACCTAAAGATTATAAATGAATTACCATTGGCTAATAAAACGCGCCAACATTAGCGTCTATTTTACTATCCAATGAAAACCACTAATACATATTACTTTTATAGAACATTCTGGAAGCTTTTTTTACTGAAAAGGCGCGAAACATTACGTAACTTCCTGGTTTCCGGTAACGATAAACAACTCAAACCCTTCATTGCAGTATTGTTATTGTTAACAGTTTCAGTAGAGCCGAAAATTATTATTTACCATTAATAATTACAATTATTAAACCTCTGAAATCAATGTTACATAAAAATACATATTCATATAAAAATAATTATTTACATTAAAGTAATTTGTGATACAAATTACCGTCTCAAAAAACATAAAATTCCAGATAGTATGAAACAAAATTAACTGGGAATGAAGAGGACCTCACAGCCTATAACACAACATAAGGATAGGAACCTGACTACGTGCACATATTAAAGCAAAAAAGGAAGAACTGACCTATCTCATTCTAAATGGGACATGAATTATGATACCTGTTACCCTGACGATAGCCACTCCTCCACCCATATCAACCCTTTCCAGACTAACCATTAAATAGGAATGCAACTTTTTCCCAAGAATTCGAGTAAAGGATGTACAAAATTACTCTTATTTCTCAGTTGAATAGTGAATTTTCTGTTATCTGAGAAGGTATCCTTAGGTATGTTCAAATGTCAGTAATATAAAACTCTTGATATACTCAATGTAAATGCTAGAAAATAACTAAATAAAGTTGCAAAGGGCAGAAATTTTAAAACAATGACATAAAACAAAACAAAAAAGGGCCTTTAAAAAGAAAATGTCATAAAATGTCCAAAAACGTTACCTGATAAATACGCATTTTCATAATCGGGACCCATGATTTATGTACACGTTAGCCAGACCAATGATGCAACAATTAAAAGATGACATCTCATCAGAGGGCCCTGGTGATGACATTCATTGTACTATCTTGAAGAGATATCCACTTCACTTCTAATAGTGACCTATTGGTTCCATTTATATTAGGCAATCATTTTGGATATTTACTACCATTGATGGCAAGACATAAACTTTCCTCTGTATTGCTGAGGCTTCACAATTTCTACTCAGCTGTTTCATAAGTATATTTTAATGCGGATCGTAAATTACTTCAGTATCTTTTTACTTCAATTCTTAATGTTACTGCAAATAAGAAGGTCTGTAGTTAAAGTGTAAACCATGCCAACCATCAAATTCTTTGTAATTTAAAATCAATTATAGTAATGTAATAAAAGTGATATATGCTTACCAAATCATCAAGTTGTCGAGCAAAGGCATAGCCAATTCGAGAATCACATTCAGTGATAAGTATACCTTTACCAGCAGCTGTAACCTAAAAGCAAACATAAATATCATTTTAAATATGACTGTGTAGCCATATAAAAATGAAATAAAGATAAAATAAACATTTGATAACTATAATGCTTTTTATTTTTAACTTTCACAGTGCACACTTCGACTTTTTTATTATTTAAGAGAGGCACAAAAGCAACACAGTTGAAAAAGTGGTGAGAGAAATTCCTGGTACTTTTCAACTCATATTTAAACAAAGGCTTTTAAGATAAACATCATTTATATTCCACTAAAAGTTCATTAAAAGATAATACAAATGCTAAAATATTATTGGAAAATGTAGAAACAAGAAAAGAAATATCCGATGTGCCACACTCACATGACTGTCTCTTCTCACTCTTAAATAAACTATTCTTTAAAAACTTATTCTTCTACCTACCTCTTGTTAATCAAGATAAACTTTCATTATACATATACACATTTTCTTTTAGGTATAAAAAGGATACAGTAGGCTAAAGCTATAGACAGATTTTCAGAAAGCGGAATGCTATGTGATGGCTTTGAAATTCTATGCTCTTTGTATGACCACAAGAAAAATAAATGGCAACTAATTATTTGAAAAAAGCATAAATATTTAAAAATTCAAACCAATAACAAAGAATATTTTGGGAATTGTTTACATCACAAAATATTTTAACATTAATTGAGTGTTTTAATGAGATTATACATTTTTTTTTGTCCATCTCTTACGTTCACCAATTATACAAAATTCATTCAGAGGGAAGAGACTTTCACAGGCTATTCCCAGAAATTTCAACATGCACATTTTATTTGTAATGAAAATAGCTTAAACATATGATAATTTAATCAAAATCTTTAGAGATATTTTTGAGAAAATCAAAAATATTGAACATTTTTCCCTGTAAAGGGCAGTTTGGGAGGGTCATATATCCTTGGAAGTTACTGAACTTAAATACCAACTTTGGTATTTATTAAACTTTTTGTTTTAGAGTTATGTTGTTCACACATGCATGGACGTTTTTCTAAAAATACTTTTTTGGATTCATAGGCTCTTAAAATATTATTTCAGTGAAATCTGGACATCGGCAAAGTAAAAAGAAGGAATGCTCATATTAATATACAACTGCTACTCTGGCTGCACCCTTCTTAGAGAAGATGTCCTTCAGCATGCACAATTGGGCTGAGACAGAGAGAGGGGAGGAGGGAGGAAGGGAAAGGAAAACTCATAATGAAAAATTGGATAAATATGTATATTTCATATTAAGCCAGACATATCTTGAGGATGCATGGCAAATGCTTTCAGTAAATTCTCCACCTAAAATATAATCCCTTACAGGAAAGAACTTTCATCATATTTTATTTTCTAAAAATTCTTGTTAACACTTTTGATCAAAATCTCTAATGACATCACACACACACACACTCACTCCTTGACACTATAGCTTGTGAGGGACCTTAGCCTCTCATATAGTAGCAGCCCATTCTCCTCAGTCCATTGCCTTACTCCTCCATCTTTTAATACCCGTTTTTCCTGACGTCATCCTCCACAACATCCAGTCATCTTTTTCTTGTTCTTCCTTTCAATTATCTCCCACTTGGCTTTCCCTAAAATACTTTCTCCTTTTCTCTCTCTTCAGGTATTCTTTCTACATAACCTAACCATCTCAGTTTATTGCTTTTAATATTAGAAACGGTATCTGGTTTTAAGATAAGATAAGATCTTAATTTCTTCATTTTTCTTTATTCTCTATTCCCCATTGTCATATGTTGGGCCATATGTTTTCCTTAATGTTTTTCTGTCCCATCTCTGGAGGAGTTCTTCATTTTCAACAGTGAGTCCATGTCTCTGATCCATGTTATCACTGGTTTCATTATAGTTCTGTACACTTCAGTCTTCAAATTCCTACTAAAATTACATGTTCTGAACAAACTTGCTAGCGAGAAATAGAAATAATGGCATGGCAAATAATATATACATCTTGCTGCGGGAAACTTGCTGGAGGAAAAATGTAAAGCAGATTAAAATATACAATTATTATTGATGTCAAATAATTATTTTCATAATACTATAGTTCTAACAGGGCACATCATTTCTTAGGCTTTTCCCACTCACTGTTTCTTTCCAAAGACCTAGGCATATTGTAACAAATAAGAACATCCGTTATTGCAGGATTCACTTTATTTATCATTTAAACAGCAAGTGTAGCACGAATGTTACACTTGAGCCACTTTTGCACTTGGAGCACAACACAACTGCTCTGTCAAATCAAAACTGAACTGGCAATGTTCACTTTGTAACTTCTTAACTGACTGAACTGAACTCATCAGAAGAGCAGTCCCTTATATAACCCCTGCATGCAAAATGAAATTTCTAGAAAAAGAACCTACTCGAAACGGCCCAAAAGATTCCTTGGAGCGAAGAAGTGACACAGAGTGGCTATTGTTTTGGAGGAGTCCGGCCATTAGCCTCATCTGCGGCCAGGTAGATGAGCTGGGAGGCGTTCGTCCGTAGGTAACTCAGCGCGCGCGGTCACAATATCAGCCACAAAAGAAGATATTAAGATTAATTATCTGAATTTCAGCAAGTGTAAAATAGGCTTCTGGTTCATCCTTATCACAGTGAGAAGCACTACTTTCTCCAGAACAATTATTATCAATACCTTCCTTCCATCACTTGCCAATTTTTTTTCGAGTCAACAGTTGAAGCCCGTACATATGTGAATACAATTTTACCCCCCCCCCCCCTTTTTTAAAGAATTAACAGACAGGGAGCGTGATTTTGCCTTTTTTCAACAAGACTCTGCAACAGCTTATAGGACCAATATTTCGATGAGAAAAACTGAAAGTGTGTTTGAGGACAGAATCATTAGTACAGATTTGTGGCCCCTCGGTGCCCCGACCTAACCACCTGCGATTTCTATCTCTGGGGTAACTTAAAACAAAGTGTACAAGACAAACCAACACACTCTGGAAGAATTAAAACAAAATATCCGTCAGGAAATTGCCAGCATTTCTCAACGTGAACTACGGCGAGTGATGGATAGTTTCCTAAAGAGGTGCCAAAAATGTATGGACAACGACGGTTGCCAGTTTCAGCATCTTCTTTCATAAAGTTGGTAAGTAAATCCTTTAAAAGTAGTTTTAAAAATGGTGTATGGTTTCATCCACGCCTTTCTATGATAGCGGCAGACGAGCGCCGAGGACGAGGACAGGAAAAACACCGCGCAGGCGGTTCGGAGTCTTTTGGCTCACTCTGTATATAGATGGCACCTCGCGATTGTGTGTTGCTCAGAAACTTGTAATGCATGGAGGAAGAATTGCAGAATTCTTAGATACTTACTAAAGGGATACAAACAGTTGAATGTTGTTTCCACGTCTTATAAACCAACTTTGTATGGTTTATTTCGCCACCGCTTGTAGTTAAACATTTGTGGCAATTAAGGTAAAGCGCATAAAAAATAACTTTTTAACAATAAAAATATGCGGAATATGTGTGAAATGTTAATGGTTAGGAAAAACCGTGTAAGTAGTACACATTTTTCTTCTCCAATCTATACAAGTATATGCTCCTAACCCTGTCCACACTGATTAACATTTTACAAAACTTGTCAAATGCAACATGTTAACAGATTGCATGTTGGCCAAATTTCTATCGCAGAATTGACTTAACATGTTAACCGAAAGAATTGCGCTTGACACTTTTAACATGTTGGGTGTTTTACGCGTTTAATGGAAAACTTGTTAAGTCAATTAGCTCTCTGTGTATGTGATTGGGTTAACTTCGGAAGCTTTCAGACTGTAACCATGGCTACGGCGTACCTTCACACTATTGTGTTCGGTAGTTCTGTACTCGTGTCCTTGATACGGGTTTCTTCAATGTGAAGTTATGGAATGGACGAAAGAAGAGACACTTTCATTAATAAAATCTTTGTTGAGGCTATCATTACGGAACATTGTAATATATGTAATAAAACGGAAGAACAATTACACCAAACTATGTGCAATTTATTGCTGTTCCAGAGGCAATATCAGGGGGGAAAAACAAAGCCTCACTTTGCTGGAGAATTCCACAAAAGGCTCAAGTCTAGTAGCAATGGCTGCTCTCAAATGTGCGTCCTTTTTTGTGTACTATAGGCTAGAAACCTTTAACAAAGTTGATGACACTTTGACTTGTCCTCAAGAAATTGTTGAAGTCAAACCTGCCCTGAATTTTAAGCTCATTCAAAATATTTTCACTTCTGTGCCGATTAACATGATAGAGCCTCGTCACCTTCTACTTTTCTTTTTATTACATACCAAGCACAGATACAAATAGCAATAACCAAATGCTCATCACTGGAGTCCATTTTGCTTTTAGTTGAGAGCACAGATTGAGAGATTTTGTTGTTCCAACAAGTCAAATGGTGTGGATGGAATGTTAAAGGTCCACATCTACAACATATTGAAGGCATTTAACATGTTGAATGAAACATTTTCTTAATTGTTGAATGTTAACTGTTGAATAGTGTGGACTCACATATGAGGTGAATGTACGAGAAAGCCCTTAAGTCCTTTAAACTAGCCCTCCTTTTCAGAAAGAGCGTACATACATTTTAATCCCTGTGAGCCGGTCGCCTAAGTCGATCATCCGTTCGCAAGGATGACCGTAGGCATGATGCCGCTATTAATATGCCACCGGAGGGGGTAATTTGGCAAACACTTCGGGTCACGGCGACTAAATTTAGTGTCCCTAACTCCAGCTGTAGTCTACACAGATTTATAAACACATTGCATGTCTCAAATATGAAACCGAAAAACAGAAGTTTCCAGTTGCAAGCGAGTGATAGGATGTTCATGGCAACCCTCTGATACAAACATTCTACTGGAAAGAAACTAGACATAACTTACAGAATCTTAGAGTTACCTATCCGCAAAGAAACATTGTTTAGATAAGAAAGAAATGCACTCTACGTCATGAAAGGGAAATATTTTAAGTTCTAAATGCGATTATCATTTGTACGTAGTAATTCAATAAAACACAAGAGGAACGGGGTATGATTTATTATGCAAAGCAGTGATCTCCCTAAAAAGTTTAG
The DNA here is from genome assembly GCA_030765065.1 of Deroplatys truncata. NCBI lineage: Eukaryota > Metazoa > Arthropoda > Insecta > Mantodea > Mantidae > Deroplatys > Deroplatys truncata. Next base: position 36,652,795 of record CM060989.1, read on the forward strand.
CTAAGTATATCCGAAACAAAAACCTAATGTGTTGCATTTACACATCCGTTATAGATATAAGAATGTAGTAGGTTAGAGCCATTTTAAAAAAAACTAATCACTATTTGATGGCTTTGAAATGCCAAGCTCTTTGCGCAACCACGATGGAAAAAGAAAGAACAGAAAAGAAAGAAGAAAAAAACGGACAGCGACCTACCACATAAAAAAAAACCTTATGTATTGCATTCACATGACTTTCTCTACTCACTCTTCCACAAACCATTCTTACAAAAGCTTATTATTCTATCTACTTCTTGTTAAATGAGATAAACTTTTAATTAACATTTACACAATTCGTTGTAGGTATAAGAACGAGACAGTAGCCAAAGCGATAGTCAGATTTTTTTAAAGAGCTTGTCGCTATGTGATGGCTTGGAAACTATATACTCTTTGTATGACTATGAGAAAAGAAAAAGAAAGAGAAACAGAGAGAAAAAAAACGAATAGCAACTGATCTTTGGAAAAGTATAAGCATTTGTAAGTCAAACCAATAACAAGAAATATCTTGGAAATGGTTAACAAACAGTTTTATTTGACATAAATTATGTGCTTTAACGAGATGTATATTTTTGTGTAGTAAGATTTTGTCTCTCTCTTACGGTTTACCAACTATACAAAAGTCATTCAGAATGAGCAAGACTTTGCAGGCTATTGTCAAAAATTTCAAGATATACATTTTATTTGTCATGCATATATCTTAAACATATGCAATTTTAACCGCTAGAGCCATTAAAATAAATAGAGAATTTTTCCATGTAAAGGGTAGTTTGGGGTGGGGGATTTCCTTGAAAATCTTTGAGTTATGCTGTTCACAGACACATATAGATACACACACACACACACACACACACACACACAACATGGGTCTTTTTCTAAAAATGCTTTGTTTTTGATTCAGGGAGTCTCAAAAATTGTATTTCGGATGAAATCTCGGTATCGAATTTTTGGGTGGAATGCAATACTTCCTACATTTACTCAAGATAAGTAGTAGAGGAAGAAAAACTTCTGATGCATTACAATCACATGACTTTTTCTATTAATTCTTCTACACAATATTCTTACAATAGCTTACACTTCTGTCTACTTCTTGTTAATAGAAGTCAACTTTCACTGCACATTTACACATTTTAAGTACAAGAAGGATACAGTAGGGTAAAGCTAGGCGATTATTAGTCGGTCATTACTATATAAACGGGAGTTTTAGAAATTTTGGGTCTAAGTGGTAAGAGCGATAAACCTACATAAAAAGGTATTCTAGTCTGTATAGATTCCATGTCAAGAGTTCAGTGATAAATTAGTAAAGTCGTCACTGGAACGTTAAATAATAATAATAATAATAATAATAATAATAATAATAATAATAAGTATTAAAATGTCTATAATAATAGTATTTAGAATTATGGTAATAATAGTAATAATGCCAATATTAATAAGAATCATAACAATAAAAATATTTACAATTACGATAAAATAGTAATAATGAAACATTAATAAGAACTATAATAATAATAATATTAATAATAATTTCGTGTACTATAAAACAGTAATAATGACAATATTAATATGAACTATTACACTACATAATGTTTACATATACGAAAAATAGCAATAACAGTATTAAAACAACTATAATAATAAACCTCACAATAATAATAATAATAATAATAATAATAATAATAATATTAAAGTTAATTAGAAACTATAAGACTAATAATATTTGCAATTACGATAAAAATAGTAATAACGACAACATTAGCAAGAACTATAACAATAATATTTACATATACGATAAAAATGTAATCATAACAATACTAATAAGAGCTATGATAACATTTACAATAACGATAATAACTGTAATAATGACAACATTAAAGTAACAACTATAATAATACTTACAATTATCATAATAATAGTAATAATCACAATAACAAATATAAAATAATAATAATAACAAATGTTGTTATAATAATAGTAATAATAATAACGCATATATGACGTCGGGTGACGCTGTTACCATAATATAGCAACATTTATGCTGTGCATAGAAAATGAAAACAGACAGTACATCACAATTCTAGGAAAGATCGTGATATAGACGCGATATATGGAGAATGTACAGCAAAGTGGCAAACTTACATTAATAAACAAATATCTTCACTGTGTATTCAGTATCTTAAGAAGCGTTAAATGTGTATTGTTAAAGAATTGAAACTGAAAGTGTGTATATGCATATATGCATATTTGGGAATATTTGATAAATATTGGTTGGAGATAGTAGGAGTGTTTAACGTCAGTTCTTACTACATACGGTACCACAGGCGGTGGGCATCGATGATACAGAAATTAAATGATTGTTGGGAAAGGAAATTTGAGAAGGAAACTTCCCAGGTCCTAAGTTTACAGCATTTATCGAGCGGGTTGGCTCAGGCGGCAACGTCTGTGGCCCGCGTTCGGTACGTCGTGGGTTCTATTCCCGCAGCCGACCTTCCTACACATGGCTTCTTTCGGGGGATTTCCCCGGATCGCTAGGCGAATGCTGGGAAGGTTAATTACTTCCCCCGAATTTCCTGTACCTCCATTTCACCCCCATTCTCATTTCACTTCACCTTCAGGGTTGCAAGTGTCGGCGGGAGGTCTCGGCATGTACATGGGGAAAGGGATGCTGTATGTAACACTTTGTCCCCCGGAATGGGAACGGTCTCAAGTCCCGGGCCCCCCCAATGGGATGTGCAAGCCTGCAGGGGGAACGGAGCCGGTTGTACCGGAAACTTCAATCTGGAAAGGGTAGAGACCCTGCCCTCTGCCCTGTCGTGCTTCCTGGTCCGGCAGTTTCTGCCTCCTCTTACCTCACCTCTCCCTCCGGGGGCTCCCTTTTAGGGACCTAAGCACAAAAAATCTCTATAGGTCGAGGTGCTAAGTCTTCCTCCGCTCCTAATTCTAGTCCCTAGTCCTTACGGTATTTGCCAGTTATGAGGACTGAGAAAAACCTGAATAAAAGTTGGTCAGAGAGGACGTTCCTAGAGGAATTTCAATTGAAGACCTCCTTTAAGCTTTAACTAGCTAGGGCCCCAAGGCCGGCTCCAGGAGTATTGTTGCCCCGTGCGATAATTGCAAGTGCCACCCCCTCACGCTTTCGGACATAACCTAACTTTTATCCGTAATGTCAGTCTTCCATGACTAATGCATATAACATGGGCGATCAATAAATAAAATTCAAGAAGAGATATAGCTCTGTGGTGAAAGAACAAGCCTGTTCTGAGCGAAAGATAGAAATAGGCAAAGTCACACAATAGAAATGATTAATAGTTCGGGTTTACCCCTTCATCAGGACATTAAAAAGATAAAAAAAACACTTAAAGTGAATGTACATTTGAGGTCGACTGCACTGGTTAATAATCATACTCATTATAGGTTATGTGGTATACAACGGAGGGGGTCACCTCGCGCACAGTGTCCTAGTGACTTTAAACACTGTTTATAAACGTGATGCTTACTACATGGGATGTTTTGACAATAATCATCAATGAAGATCACATCCAATTCTAGCGCTTCATTTGTCACCGTTTCATTACAAAAAAATCTCCAAAAAGCCGCTAGAATTTAAGCATGATTTGTAATTCCGTTCTATTTTAAAAAAATCTTGTTCATGTTTTAAGATTTTGCCGCCCTGCGGTGGCACGGCTCGATCCTCCCTTGAGCCGTCTCTGTGAGCCATCTGTGTCGGTGTGGTCGGTGGTCTTGTTAGTATCCAGCTATAACATTGATTTCAGTGATGTCCAACCTTAAGCGAAACAGGGGAGGGCGGATTTACGCCCACGCATTGTTCGCGGAGCTGTGAGGCATTCATGGGGTCATGGGTTGTCCAAACTCCGTTTGATTACCTTATAACATGCTATTGAGGCAAGCCGTCAATCAGTGAGTGAAGGGGTAATGAATGCGATGGGATAAGGCGACAACATGACGTCATTAGCTCATAAGAGATAAGGTTGGGCTTCATTGATTAATTCAAAATCTGCATATAATGCGTGTATTTAATTACTCATCAGTAATCCGAGATGGTGTTAAAACCTTAATTCAGCATTACCAATAATTGATCTAATTATAAAACGACACCATAAACCTTGATTTGCTTAATTTTTAAATGTGTAATATCAGACTGTATAATCCCACAGATGCTAAAGAGGAATTTTATATCACAAACACGAGAATCTAATGAAGAACATAATGCTTGCACTAGAACATAAGCCTAGAATAGTTTAAATGACCGAGCTAGATGCCTCCGCGGCAACTTGTGAGGTTAGCATTCGGGGAGGTTCCGGGTTCGATTCCTGTTGGGTCTGTCACTCTGATCTTGGGTTCTTTTCTGGTTTTCCCTAGTTGATAGAGTGGATTATATAACACCGCGAAATTTCCTGGCCCCCATTTCCTGTCATCTCATTTCCTTTTCATGTTTCACGGTCGAAGGATTAGGCGAGTGGACGGCGGACGCGGCGAATGGGGTGGAGCTTGCTTTGAGGAAATGTCTGTCCTTGTGTTCGGCGTGTGACGGGCTCTCAGAGAGATCTCTCCGTGGGGAGAGGTAGGCCTGTGGGGGACCGCCAGCGTCAGCATGTAATACCTGGAGACATTAGACACCTTGCCTGTGTCCGAACCTGCCGCCCCGGATCTAGTCGCCCTCTGTGTCCTTCGCTTCACCGCTTTCTCCTGAAGGTTTCCAGAAGCACAATTGTCGACTGTGCGCTTAAAAGCCAAAATCCTACTCCGCTTCCTGATAGCCGGGCTAAGGATTCGGGACAAGTTAGCAACCAATGTGTGTGTAAGCTTATTATAGAGTTCCGTAAACATAGCACTGTTGAGGTAAACATAGATGCCAATGCACTGCCTTATTTGCTACTGTAAACAGTAAGTCCTAGTGGTGGAAAATTAAGTAGGACAAATGCATCGGAATAACAGAAATGTACTATATCTCTAATGATGAAGCGGACTGTGCACGGCCTCACAGGTAAACAACACTCCAAAGCGCCACCTCACTCCAGTCTACTCGATGCACAATATACTTCATTTCACTCTTAAGTTGCCCCAGATCCTTAACCTGTTGATAGCTATAACAGCTGCTTTACCCTCTCTTCTGTAAACAATTTAAACGAGGCCCGCCTCTGTGGTGTGGGGGTAGCGTGTCTGCCTCGCATTCAAGAGTGAGGCCGAGTTCAAATCTCGGTTAGGGTGAGTTACCCGATTAAGGTTCTTTTCCGAAGTTTTTCCTTATCTTGAAGGGATGAATGTGGGGTAACTTTAATTTCTATGGTCTCCGGACTCATTTGAGCCTCATTTCACCCATATAATTCGTCGTCCGATGTGATTTAACCGGTTAAAGGACGTTAAACTAAAAAACAAAAAACTTTAAGTTAGGTATGTCATATTTATATTTACGATATATTCTTTGTTTTTTTTTCAATTGTAGATTTAAATTCCGTCATGAAAATGTGCGAATTTTATTGGATTCTTAAAAGATATCCAAGCCTTATTCCTTATGCATAAATGTTGCTGATAAAGGCTTTTAACCCTGTGATTAGTGCCTGCTGAAATAATTCCATTGTTCCGATGCTTAGAAGCCCCCAGTGCTGCTCTTTGCCGGCCAGCGGACCGACGACGGGAACACAACGGTTGTTCTGCGCCAGTCCAGTCCGGTGTTGGCGAACTGAAAGTAGCGATGGGTTTAACCGCTTATTAGAGAGGATGAGGGTTGTAGGATGACGGGTGCGTTTGAGGTTGAGAGAGTGAAAATAGATAGCAGTTTCGTTCCTCAACGGCTACTGGTCAGATTTCAAGCAACCTTCTGCACCGCTGGTGTAATGCGTTTTCTAAAAAAAAATGTATATTTATGGGGGTTATTGTAAATTTTGAGCTCAAGCATCTTATGGAAGTACTGTATAGAAGCCCGTCTTTAGCTGCTGGTGGAATTGCTCATGAGTTCTCCTCAAGCGACTTTATTTGAGGTTAGAATCCTCAAGGGAACAAATGAGGGTGCTCCTATGGAAAGGCAATTTGACGTAGAATTTTGCGGCCGTGTGCCTAATTTCATCTCCCACATAGAGGCTTCATGAAATAGTCTCACGGGGAAGAATGGCACAGAGAATAAGTGGCCCCGAGGTTCTTATTCTGCATCCCTTGCAGCCGTAGCAGACTGGAGTCTGCGACCATGCCTCAGGTCTCACAGGCATACAGTATTGATGGAATTATCAGAGCTTTAAAGTAGTTGGCATCTTCAATATAAGCATGGCGAACAATTAGGCAGTAGTTCAAGTAGGCGATGCAACAAATCTCTGACTTGTTCCTTAAAAATTAGGCCTTTGTCTAACTTCACTCCCAAGTAGGTTATGACATTCGTCCACTCAATCCTTCGGCGGAGATATGGAAATGTGGAACAATCAGAAGGACAGCGGGACTTCTTTAACAGAATGAATGACTTTTGTCCGGGTTAATGGATATACGCCACAATTGCACCACTCAAGGATTAGGCAGAAGTGTGGCTATAAGGGGTTGAAGGCTCTGGGAATGTTTCTCTTTGTACACGTCATCAGTATATTGGGCTGTACTGACGTGTTGCTCTGTACGTAGGTCGACCATGAAAATCCTAAAGCGTGGGTGATAACACAGAGCCTTCGGGGACTCCGTCTCTTATTGGCCTTAGTGTTGAACACAACCTGAACTCAAGCTAATCAATAATCCCGTTGTAAACAGTATGCTTTCCACTAGAGATTTTTATTTCTCTACCATGTACGTAGTAGGTAGAGCCACCAAAATATTCGATACCGAGGTTTCACCGAAAATGCAGTTTTTGAGATCCCCGAATCAAATAAAGCAGCATTTTTAGATAAAGGCCCGTGTGTGTGTGTTTGTGTGTGTGTGTATTTGTGTGTGTCTGTGAACAGCATAACTCAAAAACGAAAAGTCGAATAAATACCAAACTTGGTATTTAAGTTCAGTATCTTCCAAAGATGCGACACGAAGATTTTCAAGAAAATCCCCCACTTCCAACTACCCTTTACATGGAAGAGTATTCGACGTTTTTGATTTTCTAAAAAATAGGTCTAACTATCTGTGAAGTCCTCCCCATTCGGAAGGAACTTTTTATAATCTTGTATAACTGGTAAACGTTAAGCGATAGACGAAAACGTTCTACACAAAAAATGTAGATTTCTTTAAAACACACAATTCATTTCAAATACGTTTTTTTTTTTTTTTTTTTTTTTTGGCAAAGCCATTTCTGAGATATTGTTAATGGCTCGAATTTTTCATTACTTTGTAATTCTTTTTAAGTCCCATCGATTTTCAGCTGTTTCTCGCTATTGCATGGAAAGAGTTGAAATTTTAAAGCAGCGTATAGCGTCCAGTTCTTAAATATTTGATTATCGCTGTTCTCTTGTATCTATAACGAAATGTGTAATGTAGCTATTTCTGCAAAGGTTTATTTGGATTAAAATGTAGTAGAGAGAAAAATAAGCTTTAGTAAGAATGCTTTGTACACCCGCTAATAAAAGATAGAGGTTAGAGAAAGTCATGTGAATGTATTACATCAGAATTTTTTCTTTGTTTCTAAGTTTATGGATTTCACAGTGTTCAGTATCTTAAATCTATAAACCCCATGTAATTTGTTATATTTGATCTCACACTTTATCATCAAATATGGATATAACCTGCAAAGACTATTTGTTTTTACTAATGAAGTGAAATTGTTCAAAACCCTTAAGGTATAAGATCTTTTGGTAACTGGCTTTCAATATATGTTTCATAATATATTTTTTTTAATATTTTGTCAACATTTTCTTCATTTTTGCCTTTTTCCAATCATAATAAGTTAGATTTGCTCATTTGTATAATAATTTCCGTAAAACTCTCACGACGTTATTAGGCTACACGAAAAGTAAGTTCCACTTAAGACCTGGGTGTGCAAGAAGAACCTTCCGCAAATTCATGTTGACCTAGATCGCCGTAAACAGTTACCAAAATTATATAACGTGCACGCTGCTGCCAAAGAATGAAATAATACAATTTGAGAAAATCTCTAGCACTGGTTTTAGAATCTGTATGCAGTCCAGAAAACTTTTAAAAGCGACTGCTATGACATTTCATGTTTTGGCACATGCATTGTGCACACAAGTTAAATTTAAACACGGAAAAAAAGACTCAAACATTAACAGCTGTGTAACATTCATAGGCCGCAACGTACAGCGGTTTCAAGACAATACGAGAATGCGCCGACTTAAATCAGCATTGAGAAATTGTTTTACTGGATTTGGTGCCAAACGATTAATTCACAAACAATAGGCTTCTATATCTATATCAATTTAAATACGCGTTGATGGGTCAGTAATAAAAAAAAACAGCATTTAAAGTTTTCAGCATTTTTTCTTACCCCATACTTCAAACAAGGTATTTAAATAGACGCTTGCAGTTTTCTTACAATGTAAACCATACTAATATGATAAAAACCTGATGTTTTGCATTCGGAATCTTCGTTTTTACTTTCTCTATCACGTAAATAATAGGTAGAGAAGCTATTGCATTCCATCAAAAAATATGGTACCAAGATTTCACCGGAAATATATGTTTTGAGATCCCCTGAATACAAAAAAAGCATTTTTTTAAAAAAGGTCCGTGTGTTTCTATGGCATAAGTACCAAACTTGGCATTTAGACTCAATGTCTTCAAAAAATGTGACATGAATATTTTCAAGAAAATTCTTCCCCAATCCAAACAATCCTTTACATGGAACATGGAAATTTTTGATTTTCTAAACGATTTTGATTGAAATACCATATATTAAAGATATTTAAATGACAAATAAAACGTATGTATTGAATTTTTATGTAGTAACTTGTGAAGTCCTCTTCATTCGGAAGGAATTTTGTATAATCCTGTATAACTAGTAAATGTTGAGCGATAGACGAAAACACACGGCACAAAAAATGTAGATCTCTTTAAAACACACAATTTATTTCAAATAAACTTTGGCATCAGCCATTTCCGAGTTATCAATTATTAATGCTAGGAATTGTTCAATACTTAGTCATTCTTTTGAAGTCCTGTCGATTTTCAGTTGTTTCTCGTGATGTCATGGAGGGTGTATGGAATTTTAAGGCCAGCGTATAGCATCCGGTTCAAAAACGTTTGACTATCGCTATTCTCTTTGTATATGTAGCGAAATATGTAATGCAGCTATTTCCGAAAAGATTTATCTCGATTAAAAGAAGTAGATAGGAAAATGCCTTTCGTAAGAATAGGTAACTTGTATACCTACTAATATGTGATAGAGGGTAGAGAAAGTAATGTGAATGTAACACATAGGATGTTTTTTTAATTATGCTGTTTACATATATACACTCGCGGACCTTTTTCTAAACAGATTTTTATGCGTTCAGGGGTTCTCAAAACATATATTTCCGGTGAAATCTAGGTATTCGATTTTTGCATGGAATACAGTGCATCCTCTACTTACTGTTAACTACGTAGCAGAGAAAGTAATATACTATAACGTGATTAAGAACACTAAAATGTAGGCCTTGCTGCTAACTCTAAGGAAACGTTAAGAGGATAAAAACAAAATCTGATGTGTCACATTCACAATCGTTTATCAGTGGTATACAAACTATTCTTACGAAAGTTTATTTTTCTACTTCATTTTAATCGAGATAAGCTTTTGCAGAAATAGCTAAATTATACGTTTCGTTACACATACAAAGGGAATAGCGATAGTCAAATGTTTAAAAATTGGATGTTATATACAGGCCAGCATTTCGTGCTCTTTCCATGCAATCGCGAGAAACAATTGAATATCGAAGGAACATTAAAAGAATGATAAAGTATTGAACAATTTAACCATTCTAAAGAATCGGAGAAGGCTTATGCCACAAAAAATGTGAAATAAATTGTGTGTTTTAAAGAGATATACATTTTTTGTGTAGTACGATTTCGTCTATCGCTTAACACTTATCAGTTATACAAGATTATTCAAAATTCCTTACGAAGGAAGTAGATTTCGCAGGCTATTCCCAGAAAATTCAAGATGTACATTTTATTTGCCATGTAAATGTCTTAAATACATGGTATTTTAATCCAAATTGTAAAAGCCATATAAAATTTTGAAAAATGTTCCATGTAAAGGATAGTTTGCAGGGGGAGGATTTCTTGAAACGTTCGTTTGGTACTCATCCGACTTGTTTTTGAGTTATGGTGTACCTTTTACTAAAAGCTTTTTTTTTTTAATTCAGGGGCCTCATAACATGTATTTCTGGTGAAATCTCGGTACTGAAATTTTTGGTGGAATGCAATATCTGTGTACATGATAGAGAAAATAATAACAAAACCGACATATAAGTATTTTGTAAGCAATAATAAACAGACAATTAGACAATATCAGAGTAATTAGACAACATTAGATATCTGAGAATAATCATAGGTAAGAGAGCTTACAGTAAAACTGTTAATCAGACTACTTAAATGTTACGTTTAAAGAGCATCTTCGTGGATCACTTATATTATGTTTGAAAATTTAGAAATTAAGTTACTTTATTACCTCTGACTGCATTTTGCTCATTGGTAAGGTATTTTTCAAAATATGTTACCTCCCCCCTAAAGGAATCCTGGATTAACCTGAATTGCATAAAACCGAAATTAAAATTTAGACATTCCGTCGAAGTTAAAGAAATGACCGTATTCAGCAGATTTTTCAACACAGAATTTCTACATAGATGAGAAAGTATTTTCTCCAAAAAAAAAAAATCTGATGTGTTACACTCACATGACTTTCTCTACTCTTGTACAATCTATTTTTACAAACGCTTATTCTCCATATGCTTTATGTTAATCGAGATATCGAGATGTCAATCTTATTGCTAATTTTCTTGTAGATGCAAGGGGAATATGGTAGCTTTTAAGCGATGGTCAAATATTTTAACGCTGGTTGCTATGCGGCGCATTCCATTCTCTTTGCAAGTCCAGGACATAAAAAAATGAATAACGAATTTGAGAAAAAGTATAAGTATTGGAAAATTTAAGGGAATAACAAGCAATATCTCGAAAACGGTTCACTCAACAAAAGAAATGTATATGACATAAGTTGTGTATTTTAACGAGATCTACATTTTTTGTGTAGTAAAAATTTGTCTATCTCTTATGGTTTACCAGTTATGCAAAAGTCGTTCACAATGAAGAATACTTTTGGAGACATTCCCAGAAAATTCGAGATATACATTTCATTTCTCATGACATTATCTTAAACATATGATATTTTAATCAAAATCGTTAGAGCCATTTTTGAGAAAATTAAAATTTTCGAAAAATGTTCCATGTAAAGGGTAGTCTGGGGTGGGGGGATTTTCTTGAAAACCTTCGTGTCGCATCTCTGGAAGATACTGAACCTAAATACCAAGTTTGGTGTTTATCCGACTGTTCGTTTTTGAGTTATGCTGTTCACACACACACAGACACACACACAGACACACACACAGACACACACACACACAGACACACAGACACACACACGGACATGTTTCCAAAAATGCTTTTTTTGGATTCAGGAGGTCTCAAAACATGTATTTCCGGTGAAATCTCGGTATCGAATTTTTGGGTGGAATGCAATACTTCCCCTACTTACTATACGTAGTAGAGAAAGTAAAAAAAGTTACCCTTATCATTGCATTTGTCTTTTTTATGCTCATCTTGTATGTTACTTGTTTCGTTCAAAAGCGTGTTTTAACCAAATCAAATTATGCATTGAAAATGGCAATTTCAGTCAAAAATTATTTCCTCATAGCCTGTGTTTAAGCAAAACATTCATACAATCTGATTCCGGATCTGTCAGCCATTTTGTTTATGCTCATTCTTTTAAGCTTTAAGGACTGAAGTTTGGTTCTCTTTTCGTTCATATAATTGGAAGAAAGAGTGACCAGTTTAATTAAAATGGAAGAAGAATTGGATGCAGTTCTAGTGAAAGTTCTATTGAATCGTCCAATTTCTAATGAAAAAAGAACAGATGTAAAATTGCTTGCAGCTGAATTTGCGGACTGGGAGAGATTACCAGATAAACCTGGTGATGAAGAACTTCTGTTTTTTCTTGGTACTCTTTGTTCAGAGTCTTTTAAAACAGTGGAAGGGGAAGGTAGAAAACCGGTTGCTCGTGCCCAAGTCGGCTACGTGTGGCGGCTCTTTGTGATAGCTGCCGCACAGGTGCTCTTATCTCCCTCTTCCACTGTCTCAAAAGACAATATATCGTGTTGGGCTAGAGAATAAAAATGTCGGTTGTAATTGTTTGGAGAGTGATGTAGCCACCATTTGAACAGTGTTATTGTCATAATTCCATTAGGTGAGCACGTTAACAATTAAAATTATATTCAAGCTAAAAGAATTTTCTCCGCTTCTCTTTCAATCACATGGTATTTTCTTCATTTGTTTCAAACGAAAGGGATTTTCTCCAAATTTTAAAGTTAAAGTTTAGAAAAGGATCGTGCTCTAGATTTGTGGTGGCGTGTTGTAAGTTACATTGAAGATATCAGTGGCGTAGCAAAAGGCTAGACTTTGAGACTGAGTCCACCTAAATAAATTGCCAAGAAACTAAGTAAAAATTTAAACATAAATAAAGACAGCCTCAAACAAGTGATGAAAAACTAATTAATACAATCATCTTCACCGCTGCTTACCCCAATGCCCCAACCCCTAATGCTAAGTGTCAGATTGTAGTGCTGCATAGGCAGATTCGAAATGACATGATGCGGCAGTAAAGTCGAGTAGAGACTGTGATGGCTGAGCGAGTGCAAGTCTCATCAAGAGAGGACTTATATAGCTTTTACCACTAAACTTCGTCCTCTACTTTAATAGTTGTAGGAAGACACCTATATTTTGTGCATTAAGGGTACAAAGGCAGCAGCAGAGACTTAACACGTTTAACGAGGTGTTTAGTCTGTGTACCTGCTATCTCCAAGATCCGGAAACAGGACAATAGGAGTTGGAAACAAGAGTAGGGCAGTTATTGCTGAACCAGCATTATGTGCGTGCAACCGTGCAATGCAGTGAAGTGTTCATTTTACGTAAACCTGTGTATTGTTTTCATTGTGCGTGTTTTATTTATGATTTTAGAAATATGGACAATTCCATCGGTTTAATGGATTACTTATTAAAAATTCAGTTTTCGACTCTATCTTACGAGAAAAAGCGTGAACTTAAAGACTAAATACCAATTCCTAAGCTTGGCATTGTCTTCCAGGAAAAGAACCAAAAACGGACATTTCAAACATCCTGGTATAGTAAATTTAATTGGTTAACTTCAGTCACATTCATAACAAAGTGTGTTGAATCGTATATTTGCTTTTTGGCGGGGAAAAGGAATGGAGTGTTGAAGGAATATCAAATATTAAAAACATTGAAACAAAAGCTTGCAATCAAAATCGCCGACTGGAGCTTATATACAAGAAAATCTAAGTGAGTACCTACATAGTTTTCATGATTTACAATCATACAATGGTTTGCAGACATTTTGTAAGGTTACACCTAACGCTATATTTTTATAATCTACTTTATTTTAAAATGTATGTTCAGTCAATTTCGGCAATTAGTAGTCATGCTAATAGTAATAGCAACAATAATAATAATCGAATCGATATGGAGAATTCACGCTATTTTATGAAACATTAATGCATGGGAATTTGTGCATCATTTAAAAAATTCTAAATTCAATTTTTAAAACCTAGTATACCCAGAACACAGTACCAAGCTACGCCACTGGAAGATATAAATCTGCATTTTATGACACGGTTGCCAAATTATTCATCATTAAAGAAAATCGGTTTTCTTCGTTTTCTGAGAAAGTGTTTTTTGATTGTATATCCTAACGGTACTTAGTCTGGTATATCTAGGCGTTTAAGTGAAGATCTTAAGAAATGAGACAACAATGCACGACAAATAAATTAAAAACTGCAGCTAATAGAAGAGAAAGCAAGAAGTATTTTCCGGATGTATCTTACAGTCAACTTCATCAGAAGGCAAGGAAGACTAAGAAACTATTTTTACAGATTCCGCATGACGTAGAATCTGATTTGCGGCGGCACCAAAGAAGTGAAACACTAGATCATCTGTTCGACTGCTCCAAATCTAAAACGGAAAAAGAAAGTGGGAAGCAGAGAATAAAACGTAAAAAAGTATCTGATGTGTTCGTTCACTTAGCTTTCTCTACCTACACTTCTATTAATATTAATTAAAGCACTTATTCTTCTATCTACTTCTTGTCTATTCAGATAAACTTTCAATTTATATTTACAAGTTTCGTTGTAGCATACAGTAGATAAAGCGATAGTCAGATTTTCAAAGAGCATGCTGTTATGCGCTGGCTTTGAAATTCCATACTCTTTGTATGACCTCGAGAAAATACAATAGCGACTTACTGCTTGATAAAAATTTAAACCAATAGCAAAGAATATCTCGGAAATGGTTAGCACCAGAAAAAAATTTATTTGACGGAAACTGCATGCTTTATCAAGATATACATTTTTATGTAGTAAAATTTTGTCTTATTTTTTTACGGTTTGCCAATTACACAAAAGTAATTCAGAATGAAAAGGACTTCACAGGCTATTCCTAGAAAATTCAAGGTAAACGTTTAATTTATGAAGTAAAATTTGATTAAACTCGTTAGAGCCATTTTTGAGAAAACAAAAGTTTTCGAAGAATTTTCCATGTACAGGGTAGTCTGCGGCGATGGGATTTTGTTGAAAATCTATGTGTCGTATCTTTGGAAGACATTGAACCTAAATATCTACAAGTTTGGTATTTCCCAGACATTATTGAGTTATGCTATTCACACACGCGCGCGTGGACATATTTTCTAAGAATGCTTTTTGTGGGAGTTCAGAGGCCTCAAAACATGTATTTCCGGTGAAATCTCGACACCGAATTTCTATAGGTAGGTGACAGAGAACATCCTAGTAAATACATTTTTGAAAGACTTTTGTTTGCATTAAAGCACTTGATTTCAACACATATGTTAATATGTATAAGCAAAATACTGTTCCTATACAATAATAATCTAGGTTGTAAGATTGTGTGTAGGATTAGAGCTAGTTTTTATGACTAGAGAAGCAAGCCCATTTAACTCATTTAATAATACTTGTAAAGTTTGTAAAGATAGCAAAGATTGTTAAATTGTAAACTGGAACTAAAAGATGCATGAACGAATACTTTTGTCATGGAACATGCAGTGTGAAAGTGAATTAAACAAATCTGATCTGTAGGTAATATTTATCTAATTTATTTTCACAGGTGTTCTACAAATGATTAATTAAAAAGCTTCTTTCTCTATTTCCCAGTAATTATTTCAATCTGCTGTTGCAGACAGGCAGGCACTTGTGAAGTTGCATAACATGCATGTCTTGATAATGCATTTTCCTTGCATGGGCTAATGAGAAAAAACAAAAGACAAATGGACATAATATACCTACACGTCCTTATAATAAACAAACCTGGCATTGGCTAATGAAAAAAAAAGACAAACGCACATGATATGCACGTATTGGCTAATGAGAAAAAAAACAAAAGACAAAGGGACATAATACGTACATCCTCAATACTCCTTGTATTGGCTAATGAGAAGAAAATAAAAGACAAACGGACATAGTATTTCAAAGTGTATTATTTAAAATACTGAAAAATCCAAACAAATCTTGGAAAACATCTGATAAACGGCTAATGCTACAAAAAGATATTAACTGACACGAATAACATATTTTAATGAGTTTTATATTTATCCTGTAGGAAGTGCTTTATCTTTTATTTCCCAATTATATAAAACTCCTAAAAATGCAGAATACTTCACACGCTATTCACAGAAAACTCAAGATGTACATTTTATCATGTCAATAACACAATAACGTTTTAACCAAAGTTCTTAGAAAAAACTTTTTTAAATAAGAAATAGCATTTTATCTATGTAAGGGTTTATTCAGGGTGGAAGAAACTTTGTGAAAACCTTCGCCTTGCATCCCTAAAAGATACTAGACTTAATATTAAATTTGACATTGATCTCGCCTTTGAGTTATGCTGTCCACAGACACACACGTGCATGCCGCACCCTCCGACCACACACACACACACACACACACTCTCTCTCTCTCTCTCTCTCTCTCTCTCTCTCTCTCACACACACACACACACACACTCGCCTGCGCGTAGTGTGGACCTCTTTTAAAAATGCATATTTTTGCTTCAGGGAACCCCAGAGTGTGTATTTCCGGTGAAACCTCGGTATCAAATTTTGTAGAATTGAATAAAATACCTCTACTCATCAGAGCTAAGCGGTAGAAACAACAAACACACACTTAAGTTTTGTTATACTACCTGAAGCCCTTCCCCAAAAACGCTAACATTAGTTATATATGCAATATCGAAAATTATCTAAAAAATTGTGTAACCTGTTCTTTACAGGTTTGTTGCATATAAACAGATTATAAATAGGAAGAACGCTAATAATAAAATAAGAAGTGTAACAAATTAATTTATTATTAGTATCATCATCATCGTCACTATCGTTCAGTCGTCCTCCGTGGCGCAATGGTTACCACGCAGGCCTCTAGTTCCCGAGGTCGCGGGTTCAAATCCGGCAGAGGGGATGGGTTTTTTCGGGCGTAAAAATCCTTAGATAGCTTCCTTCGGAAGGGAAATAAAGCCGGTGGTCCCGTGCCGTAGACTTACGGGATGTAAAAGAACCTCATGCCTGATAAAGAGGCCTCTGAGCAAAATTTCCGGTCTTTCAAGCCCAATATAGTATGGGACGCTAAGGGCGGCAGCAGTTAAAGAGCGTCCATAAATAAAACTCAATTTAATTTTGTCACCATCGTTATCATCGCCGTCCTCTTCACCATCAACATGATCATTAATGTAATCCTTTCACAAGCAACAGCAGCAAAGAATGCGAAAGTAAAAATTGATATAGTGAACAAATCGAATTTCAGGTCAAGAGAAGTTATTTTTGAAAGCATTATCATCTTTGTGTCTATTTTTATTTTATTATTATTGCTTTTTATTTTTTTAGTTTAGCATCCGTACCCAGTTAGCACAAATCGGACTGAATTGGGTGAAATATTGCCTAAATGAGCATGGGACTTAAAGTTATCCGACATTCATCTTTGTTTTATTTATCAACAATTTTTTAACATTTTTATTAAATTTTAGGGGTCGATCATAACGACGCAAATGAATAAAATGAGTGAAATTATGCCAAATGAACTCAGAGTCCATAGAGGTTAGAGTTACCCGACATTCATATTCTCAAGATAAGGGAAAAACTCTGAAAAAAAAAAAAAGCCTATCCGGGTAACCAATAAGGCTTTTGTTTGTTTGTTTTTCATTTGTTATAGCCCTCTTTAACTTCTGTGGTCATATCGGGGGTAATTATGACTTTTTATACAACTATCTCGTTAACTGAAGGTTTTTGCTTCTTCTTCTTCTCTTTTTAATTACTGATTTCCATTTGGAAACACATTCACTCCCACGTTCATATTCCCGATTCTGCGGAGGACAGGGAATTATTCTAATTAAAGAAAATTTCCCTCGCCCCAGCTGGGAATCGAAACTGCAACTTCTGGGTTACGAGACCGGAATCTGACCACTCAACTGCATAGGCAGTTTAAATTGTTATATACCTAATGGATTTTGTATTGTTTATAGTACATTGATTCATTTTTACGCAGTTTTACCAACACAAACTATTATTTACGAAAACTATATGAAATATATATTTCAACTTTTAATTAACCTTCTTTATAAATCTGCTGCTCAGACAGCTGTTTTAACAGTTATGAGCAAGGTTGAAGGCCTTACCTTAAGATTGTGATAGAAGATGACGGCACCGAGACTGGAGGTGACGAAGATGAGGAACAATGTGAATGTTGACACCTGGGATATGCACAGGGTGTTGAGTACAGTGGATATGATTACGGCGGCGGCATGAGAAAACACCACGGGCAATAAACATCGGTCGAACAGATCCCAGGGTAATTCCTCACCTCCTCGCGGCGCCATTCCGATCGGCATACTCTATCAACACTGACCGCTCTCATTTCTCGAAGGCATGCCGCCAAATAAAGCCGCCAACATCGCAGTGTTACATTTCGCCAGAGTTTACCGCTACTTAAGTGCACAGAATATCAGTAAAGTTACCAAATTTATTATGAAACATCTTAAGTTATATTCATATGACTTTCTTTACCCAGTATCGTTTATTTTACATAGCTTCTACAAACTATTCTTACGAAAGTTTATTTTTCTATCTACTTCATGTTAATCGAGATAAACCATTGCAGAAATAGCTTCATTACATATTTCGTTGTAGTTACAGGGGGGATAAAGGAGGCCAAATCAATAGTCAGATGTTTAAAAGTCAGTCACTAAATGCTCTTCCCATGACATTACGAGAAACAACTGAATAGCGACAGAAATTTAAAAAAAGGACAAAGGTGTTGAAAAATTCAAAAATCAATAATAACAGATATCTCAGAAATGACTGATGCTACAATTTGTTTTAAATAAATTGTGTGTTCTAAAGCGTTCTACATTTTTTGTGTAGTACGTGTTTGTTTATCTCTTACGTTCATTAGTTATAGAGAAGTGTACAACGTTAATTTAGAATTAAGCAGACTTCCTAAGCTATTTGCAGAAAATTAAGGATGTATATTTTATTTGTTATACAAATATCTTAAACATATGGTATTTTAATCAAAATAGTTAAGGGCCATTTTTGAGAAATTAAAAATACAGGAAAACTTTTCAAGTAAAGGTCAATTTAGAGTGGAGGGATTTTCATGCAGTTATATATATCGCATGCTTGGAAGATGCTGAATTTGAATACCAGTTTGGAATTTATTCAACAATAAACAAATGGTGTTAATGACCAGTAGCGGCTCGTGAGTATACATTTTGGGTGTTCATAAAATTTTCGAATCGGATAGCTTTAAAAATGTGAAATAGCATCTGCTGCATAATAGTTTTGATTATGAATAAGCTGATACAGCTGCAACCGCTCCCAACAGCAATAATAATAATCATAATAATAATAATGCATAAGTTATCTGACGAAAGAAACTGTTGTTTTGTGGATGATTGTTGTTATGCACGTAATTAAGTACAGCGTTATAAAGCAAGAACGAAGTAATGTGTAAATTAAATTGTAGTTGAGAGTATGGATGGTCTGGAAAAGTGGGAGAAGTTTCCGTGCTCGTGCAGGTACTATAATACTCTAACACAGGTACTGTCTGCCGCAATATGCTGCCATCTATAGTGGCATTAACGTAAAATTGTAATGATAGTATGGTAACAGCACGGGAGAAGCTTCGTGCATGCCTTCAAATGTCCATACGTTGACCCATACGTTAATTACGTCATACCAGTCACCCATGCGCAAAAGCTCTTTAAAACGTGCAAAGTCAGGATTTGCTATCGACCCCGTTGCCATATTTCATCGAGTTTAGAGGAATAGCGCGGTAGATTTAAACGCTTTTGATTTTAAATTACCGCATATATATATATTACATTTAATAACATTCAAAGAAAAAATAGCCAATAAATCTGCAAGGCGTCAAAAGTTAGGATGTTCACGTGCTCTTATGCTCTCATATAGCAGCCGCCACTATTAATAACACAAAACTGCATGAGCTAAAATTTGTTGCTCGTTACAAGTTCGTGTTTAATGTTTTGAAAGCCTTAAGAGTTAGATGAAGAGTACCACAAGGCTTTGTACTTGGACCCTTCCTAATACAAATCCATTTTATACACTGATTACATTTATTACTACAGAAGAAAACCAGGGCTTTATCGAGAAACTTGACAAGTGTATGTGGGTAAATCTGCTTATTGGCTTATAATAAATCAATTAACTATAAATAATGAGAAAACAGAAAGAATAGTGTTTACTCTCAAACATGTAGATGACAAACATTGTGAAACTACTTGGAGTACGTCTTAATGGCACACTGGGTTGTATACACAAATAAAGTTTGTTCTAAACTAGCTGGAGGCGTGTATGTGCTTAACAGACACAGAGAAATTATTGTTGAATGTATATTATGCCTTATTTCACTCTCACTTTAACTCTGGAAATCTACTATGGGGAAATGCAAGTGGGGCCAACACTGCCTACAAGTGGCAAAAAAGGTCATTTGTTGTATTAAAAACTTAAACAAACAAAAGCCACAGATTCATGCACAAATTACTTTAAATAACTAAATGTGATAACTATGTGTTTATGCACCCTTGATTGTTTGCCATATGTAGAAGAAAACTAACAAAGCATATCTTCTAGGAATACTGTACATTACAATAACACCAGAAACAGTAATAACTTAGAAATGCAATACTCAGATTGAGTAAAACTAAAAACTCACCATCAATTCATAGGTGCTAAACTTTTTTAACAAATTATCTCATCCGATGCAGATTCTATCCCTACAGCAGTTTAAAATCTGAGTAGAACACCTAGGCTCTCTGTAGTATAAGAAAATTTGAAGACTATTCGTGATAAAAGCCATTGCTGAAAATCTTAAATAGTATACATTTATGCATAGCCTAAGACAAAATAAATGAGCAACAGCCAGAGAGCGAGTTCGATTTGGAACGCATCGAAAGCATTCGCTGATGCGGCATTCACCTTACACGATTAATACCACCCTGCGTTCATTTCAAAGCTACACGATAAGTAGGAAGATTCCTACTTTCTTTCAGCTTGAATGTATGCATTGTAGCCGAGTGGTGAAATGCACTCATTCTTCAGTTATGAATGGAGCTGGCGTGATGATGCGCGCGCACCTCATAGCCTTGGAGTTCTGCATGATATGTTAGCAACCATACTGACTTTTGCTACGGCTGAGCGCACATATAAAGACGAAGCTACAAGAGATCTCTCCTTACGTTACTGATCGTTGCTGGATACTCTGTGTCTCAGGCTGTAAGAACATTTGAAGTTCCTATATCTACGGCTACGAAGTGGGTGCGGTTACCCAGGAAAGGGATTGTTCATCGTCGACCTGGTTCGGGTCGAAAACGTTTGTCTACCCCTCACCAGGATACTGCATTTCTAGAAGAGGTAGACAGTAATCCCTTCCAACATGTGTCTGCAATCAGAAGTAATTCTAATTTCTCTGGGTCGAACCGCACAGCCCGGCGTGGTTTGACTATAGCAGGGCTTTTTGCTCAGTCTGCAGCTAAGAAGCAGCGTCTTAAAGACAATCGCAAATTATATCGCCTCGCATTTACAGAAGAAATTATTGTCAACCATAATTGGAATGGGATTATATTCACAGATGAAGTATATTTTCATCTACAAATGGGGGAAAAGTAATTGTCTACCGCTCCAAATGAAAACGTTACGATGCAAAATACGTGACACAAATGGATCACCAAAGTTGCGCATCTGTGTCGTGTTGGGGTTGGATGTCACGAGATGGCCTAGGTGTGTTGTGGCAGCTTGATGGTACATTAAATAGCCAGCAGTATAAAGACATTCTCGAAGACCACATGGTTCCTTTGTAAGGACTAGATATCCCGATGGAATTCAATCATTCCATCGGTATAACCATCCTGTCACACAAGCCAGCAGGTTTCAAACTGTTTCTCGTAAAGGAAAGATATCACAGTGAATGATTCTTCTTGCTCACCAGATTTGAATCTTATTGAAAATGTGTGGGCAGTGGTGAAGAAGGTTTTTGAGTTTAATTGGCCTGTAAGGTTTAGTGGGAACAAATACAGAATGCTTGGGAGAAAATATCCTTTCGTGAATATTTGACTAGGCATTTGATATCATCAATGCCCCGTAGAATGAGGTTGTAATAGAAGCTGAGATTTTACGCACACGATATTAAACAATTTCTATTTTTATTTGCTTTTTCATTTAGGAATAGAATATTTACGTATTTCATATTTAGTTTGGAAATGAAGAGAAGAGTTTTTAGTTTTTATATGTGAGCATAAATACCTTGAAATCAAATAAGCCTTAGCAACTGGAAATTATATTATAATATGCGTAATAAACATTGCGTTTTTCTGCACAAAAAATAATGGTCGGGATACGAACCACGGTAGGCCTCATTGCTACGTACCTGCACATAACTTCTCGGTTATCAAAGCATATTGAGTAAGCGGGACTCGATATGAAAGGTGACAATAAAACGAAGCTAAAGGCACACGTCCCGAGACACCGATGTGAACCGGCCGTAGAAACGATTTGGTCTTATACAAATATACACTTCGAGAGTCTGCTCATTTTTACATATTATGCAGATGCCACTTTTATAATATTTTAGATATAAAAAAGAGAGAAAAAAGAAATATATATGTGTATATAGGTATATGACTAATTACTGATAATATTGTACCCCGTTTATTAAATAAGTTTTTTACCCTTTTTATGAATTTTCTTACATTGGTATACATTTATTGTTTTATATAAGCGTAAGGCCATAACTCAGAAACCAAGCATTTCCTGACATATGTTGTAAGGAACATTTTTTTATTGTCTACATATGGGGAATGCATACCTGAAATTATGCCCTTTATTTTTAATATATATACCGCGTGAGTATTCTCATCCTGCGAATTGGTAACTAGGCAACCATACATTTTACAGACGGAAATGCAGGCGCTGACACCGCATTTATGAGCCCACTGATTA
Source organism: Deroplatys truncata (assembly GCA_030765065.1). NCBI lineage: Eukaryota > Metazoa > Arthropoda > Insecta > Mantodea > Mantidae > Deroplatys > Deroplatys truncata. Next base: position 36,675,539 of record CM060989.1, read on the forward strand.
CTGCAACGTTGGTGCTCGTTGTTAACGTGCTCTAGTAGCACAATGGTTACCATACTGGAAAGTCTGTTAAGGTTGGAAGTTCAAATCACGGCTGCCAGTAACGACTTTTTTTTTATTTATTTCTCTTCATGTTTCGAGAACGTTCTAGCAAATCGTGATTTCTTTCCGAATGCGCTAGAAAGTGGATTTGCAAATAAATACGAAGTTCCAGACGTTCGTGCTCAGTGTGGAAAATGTTTTCGAGTAGAGGGTATCTGGACGTGCTGTTAGTATACGGGGAAGCGCAGCAGAATGCAACGGAGGCACGTCGTCTATACCAACACAGGTTTCCGCAGAGAACACTTCCTACAAATCACACGTTTTTGCGAATTGTGAACCGTCTTCTGGAATCAAGGACAGTGCACAAGACGCCACATCCGCGAAGAGCTCATCCTGCTGTGGCCAAGCTACGGCGAAGCGTGTGACTATGTCATTCAGCATCCGCATTGTAGTACGAGGGATATTCACAGGCATTTCAATATTAGCCAATCTTCTGCGTGGAGAATACTACATCATGCAAAGTTTCACCCTTATCACCTTCCAGTACATCAGGAGCTACTGGAACCGGACCATGGACGGAGAGTGGCGTTCGCTAGGTGGATCATATGACAAACTGAACAAGATCCACATTTTTGGCAACTGTGTTATTTACAGACGAAGCAGGGTTCAACAACACAGCTCATTTAAATCGCTACAACGTGCATTGCTGGATACGAGAGAGACCTCTGATGGGGTTTCAACCTTTGGGCTGGTGTATTCGGTGATCATCTAATTGGCCCGTATTTTTATGATGGACAACTCACGGAATCACTATATCCACTTCCTACAGCACCAGTTGCATACTCTACTGGAGTAGTGCCGTTGCAGAACCACTATGTGGTACCAACATGATGGAGCGCCAGCTCATTCGGCCCATCGTACGTCTTATCTCGATGCCACCTACCCTGAGCGATGGATCGGACAGCATGGAACAATAGGGTGGCCAGCGCGCTCACCAGGTGTAACCCCATTAGATTTCTTCTAATGGGATTATCTTAAAGATATCGTGTACCAATGACCCTTCAACACCCCAGGGAACGCATCATCTTAGTTTGCCGTGACATCACACCGACCATGTAGCGCCGGGTTAGGTTGGCGATGGTTAGACTGAGATCTTGCATCCGCCGGCATGGTGGCCAGTTCGAACAGCAATTACAACCACATGGAGGAAACGGTAAATTGTAAAGGTTTATCTGTGTGATGGTCCGGCATGATGCCATAGTCAATGTAAAATACATTACTTTGGGAACCAGAGAGCTTCACAAGGATTATAATAATGGGCTTGCAAACGTTATCTAGTTTGTATGTACTGCATTTTGTAAACTCTCAGAGTAATTTATTGGCGTTCTTTTGTATGAAAGAATAGTTTTAAATAGTAAAATATTATTTAATGATGTCTTACGTTTGTAAGTTATAATTACAATGTTATATGCACTTATTTATGATGCTCATTAAAGCATATCCTAACAAATAACAATTTGTGTTTTAATGAAATTCACACAGTTAAACTAATTAAGTGAAACAACACTTCCATACCAAATTATCAGTTCTCGTTAAATTTACTAAACATAAAAAGTATCTTCAAATGGCAGTATTTCAACTTCGGACCTTCAGCACTAAAGGCCATCGCGCACACTGTTGCGCTACGAGTGCAAGTCACTGCACGCACAGCTGTCATCTCGGCCGAAATTGATAGATGCGATGCAGTGGACAGCGTTTATATCATAGCCTGTACAACGCCGGGACTGCATAACTTCTCAATCCGTAGACTGAGAAGACTCACCCGGTATATATGTATATACATATACACTAGTTATGCTGTAAATATTTGTTCTGTGTTGACCATGTCTATAAATAAAGATTATTATTATTATTATTATTATTATTATTATTATTATTATTATTATTATTATTATTGTGTGGTGTGCTCAATAGAAATGTGCATAAACATATATTAACATTTATATATAAATCTAAAATTTATATTGTTATTATGTACATTATCTAATATAAACATTGTATTATTGTTTAATATTCACGTAAGTCGTAATAAGACCCAGCAGTCGAGCGACTTCAAATAAAACATTACCGAAGAAAACATATAATTATTGTTCAACTTAACCTAAACAGAAAATAATAATAATAATAATAAACAAATATAAAATAAAACTTAAAGCATTATGTGCTAATTGTTTCCTTTACTTACAATAAAGTTTTATATATAAGGGATGTGATTATACATTTTAAACAAAATAGCCTTGTATAGGTCAAGGAAGTATAACAACGTTGAAAATTATCATAGTTACATTTTTCATGATACCTTTACTGTAGAAAGAGTTAAAAAAAATGCAATATGAGAGGCGAGTGAAGGTTACACTATATTGCCTAGGACATTATTGATTGTGATTGCCCCTTTACCAGGGCTGATCTTCTTATTGATATTGGATCTTATAATATTTTAAAGTAACTGAACCTTTATGTTTGAGATAAAGAAAAGAAAAGTAATTAACAATGTACTTTATACAATACGTTACATTACAGTATAGGTACATACTTTGTTTTGCTGTTTAATGCATTAAGAGGTTGATATAAGCTACACGTATATTATTCCGATAACAATATTTAGTATTCTTTAAGAGGTTTTCCTTTTGTGTTTATTCATGTACCCGCCTTTACACTTAAAGGCAATGAAAATTTTACTTCTGCAAATACACTCCAGCTACAGATCCTACAGAAAAGCACTGCGTGCGACTACAGAAAAAAAACTACTTTTTGAATATATACAGGTACATGGGTTATTGCTAAATAACTTTGCAGTTATCTCGGTAAATTAGCATGTAGATAATTAACTTGTATCACGGATTTCTTTGTCTACCAGAGATGGCTCCTTTCGTATTTTCTATGCGATATGTCTCATATTTGCTACGAGATATTTGTTAAAGCACAAGATATAATTACAGCGTAAGAATTTACGTAAAAAGCATGAGGTTTAAATTTCCGTATCTAAAATAGCTTATTAGCTATTCTTTCTTCCTTTCCGCGAAAAAGAAGCAAAATATTACGCAAAGCGCATTGCATATTATAGCGCGGTATAATAAAATATGAGAGAGAAAAAAAGATGTAGAATCTTAGAAAGGAAACATATCGTAGTACTAGATTGTTAGTGTGGCTAGTTGTTTTCATCTTTATATTCGGTGCCTAATATAAAAGAGAAATAACAGTGTAACATAATAACAAAAACAATAATCGGTGTACATTTATGTTAAAACGGCGGATGATTAGGTATACTCCATTCTCTTTTCTCACTTTGCTGTCAATCAATTCGTAGACAACCCTTAGCACAGCACGGCTCGGTGAGGGAAGATAGTGGGCAAGTTGGGGGAGGGGGAATACTCTCAGCTAAGAATTTCCCCCTAACCGGTCCGAAAATGAACCCTATTGACCGGATAATGACACCTGGCTTTAGAAGAACTCCAACATACCCCACGTTTCATAACAGGTATGCAATTCTTGCGGGAGTCTCTCTCTGTTGTATGCATATAACATTTTAAAAATGCTATTTTATGCTTCAAAGTAGCCTAACATACACGTCAGAATCAAATATTCATCCAAAATAGGAAATTGCCAGGAAAATGTGTTGCATTCACATGACTTTACCCATTCTTCAATAACATTTTCCTACAAAAGCTTATTCTTCTATCTAATTCATGTTAATGGAGATAAACGAAATTGTTTTATTACATATTTCCTTGTAGGTACAATGGGAATAGGGCAATACAATAAGTTTATGCGATAGTCAAATATTTTAAGAGCTGATCGCTATGTGATGGCTTTGAAATTCCGTTATCTTTGCATGACTAAGAGAGAAAGAAGAAGAAAAAAGAATAATTGCTTCCCATTTGAGAAAAGTTTAAGTATTTGAAAATTCAAACCAATAAACACGAATATCTCGGAAATAATTAACTCAAAAAATGTATTTGACATCAATTGTGTTAATGAAAGGGAATGAAGAGGACTTTAGAGGCTATTCCCAGAACATTCAAGATATATTTAATTTATCATGAAAATATCGTAAACGTAAGGCATTTTAATCAAAATCGTTAGTCATTTTTAAGAAAATTAACATTTTCCAGAAATTTTCTATGTAAAGGGTAGTTTAGGGTAGGAGGATTTTCTTGAAAATCTTCGTGTGGCATCTTTGGAGGACGCTGAACTTAAATACCAAGTTTGGTATTTCATCCACTTTTCGTTTTTGAGTTATGCTGTTCACAGGCACATGGACACATACACACACGGACGTTTTTCTAAAAATGCTCTTTTTTCATTCAGGGGAAGTAAAATTGAGTTTATAATCATTTCTAAAAAGGCCAGCTGAGTAACATATTCTTTCACCTGTTTGGGTTTTAGATTTTGCCCAGTATCACTGTATGAGTTTTCTGTTTCTTTCGTCACTACATTATTTATTATTATTATTACTATTATTATTATCATCGTCATCATTATCCCTTTTCTTTTGATTCCGTTAAGATTACAGTTTCGAATAACGCAAATATGACTTACAAAAAACATAACAGCTTTATTATTTTCTGTCGCCTCGAGGTATTACATGCTAATTAATTATTTTGAGCAAAATATATATCGACGACGGTTGGGTTTTAAGCGGATTTGGTATCAAATCGGAACGTTACAAAGAAAATCACAGTCTTACAACTTTGAGTTTTCTTGTTTTTCAGACAACTCTCCTACTACTCTTGCACACGGGATGCTGGAAAACGCCTATTGGTTCCTGAAAATGAATCAGCACCACAGCTGTAGTGGCTATGCAGGTGTGATACCGTCATCGCAAAAACTTGACAATAGAGGTTGATCGCCCAAACAGATGTGAGTGTGCCACCTTTCTTGTACAACTACTAGTAAGGAGCAATTAAAGAGAATGTGATATTTCATCGTCTTGGTGGAAAGCAAGGAAATCTACACGAGTGTTACAACCTACAACGAAGTTATACAGATAGCACCGCTGCGAGAAATACGCCACCGGTGAGAACTAAATTATTCACAAATAGTCTTCACTAAACGAAATGTTTGTGAACTTTACTTTGCTGGAAAGAACAGAGATCTTGCAGCTTTATTTATGCATGGACAGTTAAAGGACGTCATTATCTCTCTCTTTTTTTTTAACTTTTATATTTGTAGAACAGAATCCATACCAAAGTAGAGCAGTTGCGCAAGGAATTAAGGTAGAGCTCACCTGTTGCTCTTGTACATTTACGCTTGCAAATATGGACTACGAAACCATATTACGCACTTAATTGATGCTGTGTATCGAATAAGTATACGTAAAAGTAATCCAACATTGGAAATTTCAATGCAGGGTTCAACTTGGATGATTGATCTGTATCGTCATAGTATAAATAATGTCAAAGGTTTTCCAGAGAGGGTACGGAATTCGGGTATTCAGTAAAATGTACAATGCACTGCAATACATTCCACAAACGTCTTAAGTAGTTAATATTATTGTTTAGCAACGTTTTAAATATAAAAGCGGGGTACAAACTTCTGTTTATAACGCTCGAAATATTTACCGTTAGCAATATGTTGAAAAAATGCGGTGTAATTGACTAGAAGCATTAAATGATAAGTGTACAAGGTAAACCAACTAACAACACACATCACTGAATCATTGACAAATTTATAGAGGTTGCTCAAGTAGAATAAATGCTTGTGATCCATTTTTACATATGCCTATAGGATTTTCAATTATTTTTAATTCAAATATTTTGATGTAGTAACTAGACAGTTTATTATGTACCCATAACTACGTTTTGAATGATTTACTGCACTTTTTATAGCTTTAGGGGAATAATATTCAGTATGCAGTATTTCGCTATTAACATGGAACACATGCACTTACAGGATCATTGTTATTACTTTTATAGCATGATTACACATAATGAAGACTAATGCACTTTGTGGTTAATATTTAATGACATTTCTGTCACTTTTGTTCCATTTTCACTAGTTACACAAATTGGGCATCACTCGTATCTCATCCGAGGCATCATGGGAGCATTGCAACATTAAGGGCCCTAAGCTGCAAAGCATAACCGTGGGATGTTTTTTAGGAAAGGACTGCAGCATTGCAGCCCTCTCTCTTGTATTATAAAGGTTCTTTGTAGATCCAACTCTTAATTATTGAACATTGAGATATTTCAAAAGGTAGGTGTCTGCTTCCCTGCAAATGCCTTTTGGCCTTATTGCATGTGTTCCTACACAAAAATTGCACTTTCCCAATTTGGGATCATTATTAGAATGCTCATACTCAATGTCCTGAAGACATCACAAAGTCAAACATGCACTTATCAGCATGTTGTGAATTAAACAATTTGAGTGCTTTGAAGAAGTACATGTAGTGATGGTTATGGAGCTAACCATTTTATTAGTATTATACCTTTATTAGATATGAAAATGATGATTGTAACCAAATTAAGATGTATTTAACAACTAATTCTACATAAACAACCAATATAATTAATGATTTGGTGGCCATTATTCATCAATAAAACATAGACACTATATCAAGAGTAATCAATCACCTGTGTGGGTGTGTTTTTTATTTTCTGTATATATATATATATATATATACAATTCATGAAATGCATATATCCATTCATTTTCATCCTTTGAAAACAATATACATTGTTTCTGAACATGTTAAATAAAATATTTACAATGTAAGATGCAGACTTGCAGTTATCAGATCAACAATTACATTTTAAACAGTTTAGATATAAAATATTCTTTATATAAAATATTTACAGTATTAGGCAATGCTTACAACATTCAGTCATCAGTTATTAAATTAAAAACCTAAAGGACATAATATTGGAATTAATGTTTACAATATATTGCAGTTTTCCATAAATCCTTCCAGTATATAAAAACAATGCTGTAGCTTTTCAGTTGAATCTTAAAGATTTTGACATATTGTTCTTGAAGGCTAGCAATAATTTATTGTAAATTATTAATTCTGTGCGTATAAAGCTTTCTTCAAAAAAGTTTGGATCTATGCTTGTATATATGCAAATTATTTTTGTTATGTGTGTCATGTGAGTGTACCTGGGATATTGTATTAAACCGATGAGATTGGCTTTAATATGATTCAACATTTCAAGGATATATGCACAGGATAATGGTAATATTTTTTACTTTCTCTATGTACTAGATAAAGAAGATATTGCATTCTATTCAAAAACTCGATACCAAGATTTCACATGTTTTGGGGATCCCTGAATCCAAAAAAAGCATTTTTAGAAAAAGGTCTGCATGTATGTGTGAACAGCATAATTCAAAAATGAAAAGTTGGATAAATACCAAACTTCGTATTTAGGTTCAATACAAAGATTTTCAAGAAAATACTCTCACCCCAAACTACACTTTACTTGGAATATTTTTCAAAATTTTTGAATTTCTAAAAAATGGCTCTTAACAATTTTGATTAAAATACCACATATTAAAGATATTTACATGACAAATAAAATGTATATCTTAAATTTTCTGGGAATAGCCTGTGAAATCCTCTTCATTCAGAAGGAGTTTTGAATACTTTTGTTTAACTGATAAACGCTAAGCAATAGATGAAAACATAATACACAAAAAAATGTAGATCTCTTTAAAACACGCAATTTATTCCAAATAAGTTTTTTCGTGACATAAGCCATTTCTGAAATATGCATTATTAAATGTTTGAATTATTCATTTCTTGGTCATTGTCTGAAAGTCTTGTCAACAATCAGTGGTTTCTCGCGATTGCATGGGAGCAGTATGGAATTTTAAGGCAGCATATAGCATCCAATTCTTAAACATTTGACTATCGCTGTACCCTTTGTATCATTAATGAAATGTGTAATGCAGCTATTTCTGCAAAGGTTTATTTTGATTAAAATTTAGTAGACAGAGAAGTAAGCTTTAGTGAGAATAGTTTGTATACCCACTAATAAATGATAGAGGGTAGAGAAAGTCATGTAAATGTAACACATCAGTTTTTTTAATAGTTTTCTGAAAAACTTCCCTGCAGCTTGTTCTACAGTTCTTGTACATTTAGAAAAAATGGCAATAAAGGTGATTGTTGTCCGTGGGCATGGCTGCACGGTTAGAAGTAACAGACTTTTACTCTGTAGAACCAATACAAATGCATGTGCTTACTCACTTGCAACTGTATTTTGTCAATTTTGTAGGCACAGCACTAGGCAACAATAATACATTATGATCATTACTATTGTCTGATTGCATGACACTTTGACACAGCTGAAGGCATCACAGAAACTAACCCTGCTTCTTATAACCTTGCCCTGCAGACATGTATTATTCCATGCTGCATTTCCTTCCCCTTATCCCTGGTTGGCTAATGTATACTCGTAGGATTCTATCATAAAGTTAACAAAAACTTAAATTTTGCCAAAGTTTATTTAGAAAATGAATTAATAACAATGTCTAATAAAATTAAATTTCTTGGAATTTGGGTTGATAGTCACCTTAAATGGGGAATCCATATTGATGTATTATCTAAAAAATTATCCCAAACATGTTTTGCATTATACACCCTTAAAACTTCAGTTAATCTTGATGTATTTAAAATGGCCTACTTTGCATATTTCCATAGTCATTTATCATATGGTATAATATTCTGGGGAAAGTCTAGTTATAAAAATAGAATCTTTATAATACAAAAAAGGGCAATCAGAATAATGTTAAACCTTTGCAGCAACACAAGCTGCAAACCTTACTTCATACTGTTAAATATCTTGACTGTTCCTTCGCTATACATTCTTGAAACTCTGGCAACAATGTATAAGCAGCAAAATAGCTTTAACACGAATGCTGATATTTATGACTATAATAAAAGAAATAAATCTAAACTGCACATTACAGGTCATAAAAGAACCCTATATGGAAAACAGTTTATATTATAATGGCATTCAATTGTTTAATAAACTCCTCACATATTTAAGAAAAGTTAAAACCCTAACAATCTTCAAAAAAGATTTGAAAAAAAATTTAATACAGGGTTGTTTTTATTCAGTGGAAGAATATCTAGAAATGAATTAGTTTGTAAGCTTTCTTATGGAATATACTATGTTTGCAATTCCAAAATTTAGTTTAGTGCCTACTCATGTAATAAATTAGGATTTCTGTATTTGCGTATTACATCTAATTAGACCTGTTCTTTTTGTACTAATAATTGAATTGTTGACAAAGCCAATATTTCTGTATTGAAATCAAATGGTGAATAAATTTGAGTACCTTCAAATGGTGACAAACCATGTGCAGTGCAAGGATAGGTGATATAAACACATTGTCAAGATAGATACATGTGCTTTCGTCATCCTGAGAGGCAGGTTTAAACCAAAGAATCCTCCCATCTATTTGTTGATAAGAATTTACACGCACTTTAGATGCATTAACTCTGTTACGTACTATATTTAATTAATGCGATTATGAAAGTGTAAATTTGACAATTATCTTCGAATATATTAAGGTAAATGATCATGTTCAATAAGCAACTCCTATTCCATAACAACAATCAATGAGAGATGACTAGTGCACATGGCCGATAAGAAATATGGGGCAAAGTTATATGGAGTAAACCTTAGAGTACTTGTTCATTCCATATTCAACTCACAGCATTGTTGCTATGCTAGCACAGGAAATGATATAACAGACTTTTGTTCCAAAACAAGTTAATTTTTGCTGCACACAAGAAATTTTCACTCCAGAATACTATAAAAAAAAGAAAAATGACGGTTAATGAGCCGAACGGTCAACTGAGTGACAGATAAACAAGATTCTATGTACACAAGAACCTTGTTTATCCAGACTAGGTGGGACCAGAGGTAGTCTGGATAATCTGAAACTATTGTACTAAATGCAAAAACTCTAATATGTGCAACACTATACAAACCTTTTATGTATTTGGCACTAATAAGAAACATTTTTTTTTTGACACTTAAACTCTATATTTACTGTAGTCTACTCATGTTTCTTTACTGAAGTATGTAGTGTGTAAGTTGCTTTTGTTTCACATGTGTGTGGCGTTTGAGAGCAGCATGATTGGCAGATGTTTCACTAACATCAGTTTGGTTGGAGTTGTTTCCGGTTGATGTTCTAGGTAAACCATTAGTTTTTTCAGCTGTGCCGTTGCCTCCACTTGAAGCATTATTTCGCTTACGCATACTTGAAACATGGGAACAAAAGAACAATACCACTGCAGCTTCTTAACTCTGCAAGGAACAGATTCACACTCACTGTAGTAATGGTAGCTGGAAGCATGGACCGGCAATGTCTATGCTACCTATGGTGCCAAAATAACAACTGTACATATACCGTACCATACTAATAGTATAATGCACATTTTCATGTTAAAAAAAAAAGGAAGAAAAGGAAACAAAAAATAACCCAGATAAACTGAAGATCCAGATTAATGTGGGCTGGATAAACAAGGTTCTTGTGTATATTCATAAGTAGATGAATGGCTCTTTTTTGAATTGCAAATATTACTTTTGCTAGACTTGAGTTGCCCCAGAACACTATCCCTAGTTGAATACCTCATTGGCATTTTAGATAAGGGAGAATTAAATAATTGTATATTTTTAGATTTAAGTAAGGCCTTTGATTGTGTTGACCATGATATTTTATTAACTAAACTTGAGCAGAATGGTATACGTGGAATTCCACTCAGATTAATATGCTCCTAGTTATGTGATGAACACAGCAAGTTAAAATAACACATGAATGTGGTCAGCAAATCGATACATATTACTCCAAGATGCTAAATGTTAAATATGGTGTTCTGCAAGGTTCCATTCTTGGTCCCCTTCTACTTATTGGAAAAATTATTGCTTATGCTGATGACACATTCATTGTTAACACTAGCGATGATTATCATAAACTTGTGACTTCCACTAATCAAAATATTATTCAAATTGTGCAGTTTTTTAATTTAATGTTAATAATGAAGACATTAACAAGGTTCATTATACAAACTTTCTTGGAATTATGCTTGACAAACATCTCACTTGAGATATACAAATTGACAAAATCTGTAATAAGGTAAGCTCTAGTATTTTTCTTCTAAAAAGAATGGCAAAAGTTGTGGATTTAAGTATACTGATGAACATTTATTATGGTTTAATTTATCCACATTTGTCCTATGGAATAACTATCTGAGGTCACTGTGCTGATAAGTATACTAAAATATTTTTCTTCTACAAAAAAGATCAATTAGGGTGGTGATGGATTTAAAACCACAACATTCTTGTAGGGATAGTTTTGTAAAATTAATTATTCTCACCTTATACTCTATATATATGAAGTTATGTATTTAAGACATAATGTAAATCATGAAACAGTTAATAATCAAATTCATAATCATTTCACAAGAGGTAATACAAACTTTCATGTCAGATCTCATAGAATCCAGTTATTCAAAACTAAACCTACTGTTGCTGCATGAACCTTTTATAATAAATTACTTACATATATTAAAAATATAAATACTTAACTTAAATCAATTCAAAAAGGAAGCGAAAAATATTGTATTCAAGGTTGTTTTTATTCTATAAATGAGTTTATTAATATGTGATTATGTATTTATTCATACTATTGTATATATTGTAGTTTTAATCGACAGATAATAAATAAGAATGAGAATCTCATAATGCAAGAATGAATGGAGGTTTGCATAATAAAATTGCCATATTATCTGAATGTTTACTCCTCTGTAATATGCCTTAGGGTGAAGCATACTTTGCTAAGTTTATATATACAGGGTGGACCATTTAAGGTGAGACTGTACAGTATCTCCAAAACTAAGCCTTGTAGAAAGAAAAATGTCTTTAATATAAGTTGCTTGATATTATGGAGGAAAATGAATGCCATTAATCGTGTTTTGTTTTGAGGATGTTATGATAGTCAATTTAATTTTTACAAAGTTCTCCATATAAAACACGACTAATGGAATTTTCTTTCCCCCATAATATCAAGCAACGTTTATTCAGGACATTTCTTTCCACAACGCTTAGTTTTGGAGATATTGTACCAGTAAACTTAAATGGCCCACCCTGTATAGCAGCTCAATGTTTTGTTCTTGTATTTTAAACCAATCTTCATTGTGTTAATTAGAGTCATTAAACCCCTAGTGAATCAATCACATTGACTTAAATTTTATCTTTATTCCTTGGACCACTGTTTGGAGTACATTTTTACAAGTTTGCTTTGCTATCAGATTGTTTTACTATTTCAGAAACAACATGCAGCTGTTGTTACTTCTGATAGTGCTAGTGAGAGTATGGGAGAGCAATGGATTATGTGGCCCAGAATTTGGAGGCAAGTGTACATGTGGAGTTGGTCAATATCAGGATCGACCACATCAGTATATTGTAAATTGTACCAACACGGGTTTCACAGATACTAAAGTACTTCAGCATTTGCCAGCAGCAACACAGGTAATTAATTATGAGTGCTTGAGAAATTAATGTCATGGATCTAATGCCAAGTTCTAATGGAGATTAAGACATGCCGCTTTACTTATGTTTTCTCATTAGTTTACGATTCCATTAGTAGGGGTCACTTGGTGGCTCTTGTTCATGGATTTCACACTGAAGAGCTGCCAACATTTAAGTGAAAAACATCACAAGGTGCAATAAAACAAGGTCCTGTGGTTTTGAAATTTAGAACTGGATTCAAATAACTGGTTTTAATATCACAATATGGATAGTAAAGGAGCCAAGGGCGAATTGAACACATTCACAGTAACAACAAGATGGGGTATTTTGTTGACATTCCATGATGATTTTGCTATATACATGTTTTGCATTATATACCCTTAAAACTTCAGTTAATCTTGACGTACTTAAAATGGCCTACTGTGCATATTTCCATAGTCATTTATCATACGGTATAATATTTTGGGGAAAGTCCAGTTATAAAAATAGCATCTTTATAATACAAAAAAGAGGTATCAGAATAATGTTAAACCTTTGCAGCAACACAAGCTGCAAACCTTACTTCATACTGTTAAATATGCTGACTTTCCTTCGCTATACATTTTTGAAACTCTGGTAACAATGTATAAGCAGAAAAATAGTTTTAACACAAATGCTGATATTCGTGACTATAATACAAGAAATGAATCTAAACTGCACATTACAGATCATAAAAAAACCCTATATGAAAAAAGTTTATATTATAATGGCATTCAATTGTTTAATAAACTCCCCAAATATTTAAAAAAAGTTAAAACCCTAACAGTCTTCAAACATGTAATTCTGTATTTGTGTATTACATCTAATTAGACCTGTTCTTTTTGTACTAATAATTGTATTGTTGACAAAGCCAATATTTCTGTATTGAAATCAAACGGTGAATAAAATTTGAATTTTAATATAAAAGAAAGTGTTAAAAAGGGAGGTTGGGTGTTTACCAGCTGTCTCACAATGCCTCTTAAAGCACTAGAGAGTAGAAAAAGTCATGTAAATGTAACACATCAGACTTTTATCATTCCCAGATTCTATTACTATTTTCTGGTAATCATTTCTTCCTCTGATTCTCCTATGAAAGAAGTGAGGAAGCCCTTATTCATGAATGCTGTAATAAAACCTTTCTTTAAAACATGGCTTTGCATGAAAATTGTTAGTTAACAGTGCCTGGCACATAGGCAATATGTATTTGCAACCAAATAGCCTTAGCCCACATTCAAAAAACAGTATAGTACAGAGCTTTTTTTTTTTAAATTATGAATAATAGTACTGGCAGGTATATAAGTATTCTAAATAGCATATTATGTTTATTGTTATTGTGTTTCATTTATTGCTTATTTATTTTAAGTAATACATAATTAGCAATAATCTTATAAAACAGTTTTAGTTCCATAAGAATGTTCACTTTTACGTTTTCTCATTTATACATTATTTTAGCTATCTCCCTTTAAAAACGTATAACTGAGGTTGTACTGTAATGCTCCCTGCATAGGGTTAGTTTGCCTGCCTCACATATAGAGGTCCCAAGTTCAAATCTCGGTCTAGATGAATTACAAAACAAGATAAAACTGGTAAGCACAGGCATTTCTTTTTATCTGAAAATTTTTCATCAAAACATACATTCGTTATTCGCTTTTTTATGTCCTGAACATACAAAGAGAATGGAATGCTCCACATAGCAACCAGCTCTTAAAACATTTGACTGTCGCTTAAAGCCTACCATATTCTCCTTGCACCTAACAGGAAAATTAACAATAAGATTAACATGAAGTAGATGGAGAGTAAATGTTTGTAAAAATAGTCTGTACAAGAGTAGAGAAAGTCATGTGAGTGTAACACAGGTTTGTTTTATTTAATAAAACCTTTAGGGTTTGTCTCTTTTACATGAAACAGATTTGATCATACCTTGTATTATAAGTACCTTAACAAACATCTGATACAAACAGTTGTATATGTTACTGAAAATATTAATGATATGAAGCTTTCTCGGCATTGGTTCTGTAGGAGCACTTCACAGGATTTCAGTTGAGTCCAAAGGAAACTGGTGTCCAAGCTTTTGGTCACCTATTTCCATGACCTTCCTCGATGTACTGATTAATTCAGACAAATATCACTCATACAGTTGCAGAGTAGGATAAATGATTGGCTAAGGTGGTCTGCATGTATGGACTCAACATTATGTGTGACAGTATGGTAAGACGATGGTGGATGCAATTCACTGAAGGACAAACCAATATTCACAATGAAGACTGCAGTGGCCGACCATCCCTGGTGATGCCAAAACTGATGGAAAGTGTGCAGCAAGCAATTGTACAGAATGGGTGCTTCACAATTTCAGAACTCTCTTGTCAATTCCCCCAGATTTTTGCTCGCTTTTGCAAAAGATTGTCTCCTGGTGGCTTGGTTTTCACAAAGTGTGTGCAAGCTGGGTGCCAATGCAACTGGCTGATGAACACAAAACGAAACGTCTGGCTACAGCATTGACATTCCTACAGCGATACGCAGAAAAAGGGGACAAGTTTCTCAACAATATTGTCACTGGGGAGCGTGTCGCATTCCACACCAGAGACAAAGCAACAATCAATGCATTGGCGGCATAGTAAGACCAAATTCAAGCAGACAATCTCTCTGTCAAAAAAATCATGTGCACGGTTTTCTGGGATCGACGTGGTGTCCTGTGCGAGGTTTTACCATGAGGGGAGACTGTAAATGCTGATCGGTATTGTCAGACATTGCATAAACTGAGGAGGGCAATCCAGAACGAGACGTGGGATGTTGACAAGAGGCTTTACGCTATTGCATGACAATGCAAGACCCCATACAGCCAACACTACATGAAAGGTGTTGTATCAGTTTGGATAGATCTTTGACCATCCACCCTACAGCCCCGACCTCGCCCCAAGTGATTTTCATCTCTTCCGTCTCATGAAGCATTTTCTGGCAGGAAAACATTTCCACAATGATGCTGAGGTGCAGAATGAAGTGACTTTGTGGCTCCAGACATTGGCAGCAGACACCTATGACTTGGGCATACACTTGACGGTGCATCGTTATGATAAATGCCTCAATGATGGTGGTGACTGTGTTGAAAAGTAGCCAGTGAATCTATGTAACCAATAAATATCCCTTCCTTAATGATGATTTTGCTCTCCTTATCGCTCATCAGGACTTAGTTTCTGGATGACCTTTATATATAAGGAGTGATGTTTGCCCGAATTAATCAGTACTTTGAAGAAAGTCATTGAGATAGATGGCCAAAAGCTTGGACACCAGCTTCCTATTGAATCAGCTGAAATCCCGTGAAGTACTACTGAAGATACTATATCTTGTTCACTTTTACCTTGGTGCAGCACAAAAGCAGCACCATATAGCTGTTGGCATTCACGACATTATCAAAAAAGTATCTGATGTGTTACACTCACATGACTTTCTCTACTCTTGTACAAACTATTTTTACAAACGTTTATTCTCCATCTACTTCATGTTAATCGAGATAAACATTTGCAGACTCTATCTTATTGCTAATTTTCTTGTAGATGTAAGGGGAATATATATATTTACAAGGGCAATATAGAAATACAGTAGCCTTTAAGCATATACATTTCTCTTAATAGCTGGTTGCTAGGTGTAGCACCATTCCCTTTCCCACAGATTAATGCTCTTTGCATATCCAAGACAAAAAAATGAATAACGAATTCCCATTTAAGAAAATAAGTATTGAAAAATTTAAGAGCACATTTAACAAGCAATATCTCGAAAATGGTTCACTCAACAAAAAAAATGTATATGACATGAATTGTGTATTTTAATGCGATCTACATTTTTTGTGTAGTAAAATTTTCTCTATCTCTTATGGTTTACCGGTTATGCAAAAGTCGTTCACAATGAAGAACACTTTTGAAGACATTCCCAGAAAATTCAAGATATATGTTTTATTTGTCATGAAAATATCTTAAACATATGATATTTTAATCAAAATCGTTAGAGCTGTTTTTGAGAAAATTAAAATTTTCGAAAAATCTTCCATGTAAAGGGTATCCTGGGGTGGGGGGATTTTGTTGAAAACCTTCGCGTCGCATCCCTGGAAGATATTGAACCTAAATACCAAGTTTGGTGTTTATCCGACTGTTCGTTTCTGAGTTATGCTGTTCACAGACAGACACACACACACGGACATGTTTCCAAAAATGCTTTTTTTGGATTCAGGGGGTCTCAAAACATATATTTCTGGTGAAATCTCGATATCGAATTTTTGGGTGGAATACAATACTTCCCCTACTTACTATATGTAGTAGAGAAAGTAATATAACAAAGCTTATGCAAGCATGTTTATCTGTTTTACAGGTGCTGATATTTACTGGAAATCATATACCTGAGCTGCCATGGAACGTATTTGGCACTCTCAACAATTATACTAATCTACGAGTGCTTGACATGTCCAGCAACCACATACAGGAGATCCGTGGCAAATCTTATCACCGTGTCAGCAATGTAGAACGGCTCATTTTGAACCACAATGACCTCACCATCTCAGTGGATGCAGATGGTGTCAATCATCACCACCCTCGTATATTCTCCAACTTTGTCAGCTTGATGGAGCTTCATCTAACAAATGCATTTGCAGACAATACAGATGACGATCTGGCATCTGATCTGCATGACATATTTGTGAACAGTAACCTTACTCGACTTGTCAAACTGCATTTGGAACAGAATGAAATTAGGAGTTTTCATGATCCACGTGTATTCTGTGACTTGCCAAGTCTCATGGATCTGCATCTTGCAAATAATAATCTGTCAGGTATAGATTTCAATATCTCTTGTCTGCATCATCTTCGCTTTATAGACCTTGAATGGAATCAGATATACAGATTAACTGCTAAAGAACTGGCTGACTTGGACTCTCTGCCAACGAGGAACCAAAGTCTAATGATTGATCTGACTGGTAATCACTTCCTGTGTGACTGCGAGATTCGTGAACTGTATTCTTGGCTTCAGGAGACACAAGTAGAAGTTCGCAACAAAGAGGTTTTGAGATGCCATCGTGGCATTCCTCCAAGCAACGGTGGCAAACCTATTCTTGGCTTGTCCAAGATCGAATGTCCCCCAAGAGTGGTTGAAAGTGCTGCTTTTGGTGCACCTCATCAGGCTACTGCTGTTGTACTTGGTATTCTGTCAATCATTTTGATTGGTCTGCTGGCTACTGTTTTGTACATGAACAGAATGGAGATCAAACACCGTTTCATGCCTGTGTTGGATACAGTGTCAAGAAAAGTACAGTATACCACCATAGGTAAACAGGAAGAACAAGAGATGGAGGTGTAGATGATCTCAACTTACTGCCTCATTTAAAAGAGGCTGATGGGTAACATCTTAACTGCAGTGAAACTTGTGTAATTAAAATATGAAGGCCTAAGAAAATATTTGAATTATCCGCAGATTATGGGTGTATTCTGAGGTCACAGTATGTTATACGGTAATATGAAAAAATACAGCGCAGTAATAACAATAGTACACAATGATAGGCCTAATGATGTCATGAATCTAACATAGGTTTGTCATGAGTACATCTGTATAGAGCTTTGGGTAATGTTGCTGCAGAGGTCGATGTGTCATGACGGACGATGTTAGTTGAGTTGTCAGGTACCAACTGTAAAGCAGAAAAAAATGCTGCTGCTATATGAGAAACGAAAATAGTTGGTGGGGTTCCGAAATGTTATATGCTGCGGTAATAGAAAAGAGCGAAACAGTAAATGTAATACAACTAAATAATTGCCACAAAGTAGTAAACAAATGTAATACGAGTGAATGATACTGTAATTATGCCCAAGGACATACTTGCTTTTTCTTGATGCAATTGTTAACCTTAATAAAGGTTATTTTGCATCAATGTATATAAATAAAGAAAGGTAGATAAGAATTCTGGAAGATGTATGTAGAAGAAGGATGCAGTTTGGGAGGAAAGGACAGACATTGAAGAAGTAACACAGATAACAACCAGAATTCAAGAAATTGTGCCAGAATATGTAATCGGTAGTGATCTAACAACTTTTGCATATTTAAACGGCTAGATGCCGTATACATTTGCGTGATTTTAGCGATGTTTATTCCTACAAGATAGCCTGCCTGACGTACAGTGCCCACCATGACACGTCGACCTCTGCAGCAACATTACCGAGCATTGTAGGCACAAGAATATATGTTTTCTAAGAGATGCACAAGTTTTAGATATATCAAAATCTGAGCTGTAGTTGCTGATACTACAAATTCCTCTCATGAATGGAGCACAACACACAGTCACCCTGAGAGGTAGTCTGTTGTTTTGTCCCTCGCTTCTTGAAAACAGAAAAAAAGCTAACTTACAAGATTATGATTTTAGAATTGGGGTTTGCTCATAGTCACAGAGTCCCCTTCTGCCCTGCAACATTCCATAACTCTGCATTTTTTCTTCAAATTAAACAAAATTATGTTTGAATAAAAGACAATATAGCATTGTTTACGTAGCCTATTCAATGGGACAACGGAACAGTTCAAATTAAAACCATTCGAATTACTCAAGTTTCACTGTGTATTCAGTTCTCGAAAATTGTGCCTTCCCACTTGTCAGTGATAAGTAGATTTGGATCATAAAAAGAGAAGAAAAATAGAGGTAAGGTAAATAAAGTGTAAAAGCCACAAACATTATTTTATTAACATAGGACTAAAATTACAGTGTGTGGTCACCATACTACTGGTACACTGCCTTAGGATTGGAGGCATTAGAACCATATGCTGTGACAGCCTACCGTAACTTTAATATCTTGACTTTGGAGGAGTTGTAGAATCTACTGAGTTCAGCAGGATACTGACCTATTTAAATTCCTTCCAAAAACAATTGCTAATGCTTCTTAGGCACCTGAAAATTCTTGCCTGTGGGAAATTACATTATGTGTTCAGCAAGAATATTCACCTAGCTAGTTCTACAGAGGTCATAATAAAATTATTTTCAAATGAGTGCTAATTGAATTAATAATGCTCAACATGTAGAAAAATGATTAACAATTATTTAATAGAAACTAAACTAAGCAAAATGTAAACCATTTGCTGAAATAAATGTGTTTTATTGAAACTGAGAAAGAAAAAAATCAGCTTGTACTTAAAAATCTAAAGGCAGCATGTACCACATTGGAGTAGATTACTTTGGAAGTAATGTTTACTAAAGAAGTTCATGTCATAAGTTTTCTGTAAGTGCTCTCCAAGCAGGTTCAAAGAGAATGTAAAAGATTCTTTCTTAATACCGAAACATTCCTTGAATTCTCTCTTTGTATAAGTACAGTAGAATCTCGTTAGTATGTTTTTGCAGGGACCCAAGGATTTGGACGTCATAGACTGGAAAACGTGTTAAATGAAAATACAAAATTTGCAATTTAAGCACATAATTATGTAATAAAACCTAATAATTACTATGTTTCTATGTTAAATTCAATACGTATTCAGATGTATTGGATACACAAAATCCAAGAATAAATGAATCAAGCTTTTATGTTGGTCAACTTGCATTTTTGAGAAAATAAATTGCGAATTATGAAGCGATAAAACTGGCTTTGCTGTGTATTCTATTACACATGTGATAGCAACTTCCACTAAAAAAACAAACAAAATGACGAGCGTGCATCGTGTTACAAGTACAGTAGAAAATAGTATCTTTGGCGTATTCAATACAATTTGAATACGGTAGGTGTTTCCATGCAACAAATTTCGATCCTATTCTCATGCGATTCTATTTTTCCTTCTTCAAAAGCAGTTTCAATCAGTTTATGTTTGCTAAGAATTGTGTTTAAGGTCGACAAAGGAATGTTTAACTTCCGCGCTATATCCACACATTTCATATTTAGATTGCAATCTACTTCTTAAATGATTTTTAGTTTTTCACTGTTGGTTATTTGCCACACTTACTTTTTCTCCATTGCAAATGAAAAGTTAAAATACAATCTACGTATGTCTGGTCGACACTCAATAGTAGAAACTATCCTTGGTGTTTACCGCGCCAAGTTAAAGAATCTATCCCGCCCACACAAACATACATGCATGTCATTGGCTGCCAGTCTTCACACCGTGACCAAGGATTGACCAAAAGTAGCAAATGAGGATGTCAAAACTTCGAACATGTTAAGCGCCTACTCCCACTGGACTGACCAAGGATTGGACAAAACAGCAAATGAGGATGTTAAACTTCGAACATAGTAAGCGGGACCAAGAAAACATACTAAGAAAACGTACTAAACAAATGTTATTTATTACACTTAGTGATTTAGTGCCAGGAATTTTATAATTCAACATAATACACAGGAAAACTTGTTAATGAGGAACATGCTAACGAGATTCCGCTGCATATAGATCTTGTCTTATCAGTAATAACACACTATTGCATTCCAGTTGTTTTCTTAATCAAGATCATCAACGTAATCTAAGGAATTTGTGTTTATTTGTCGAGATCACCAATGTAATCTAAATAATACTAAACATGTCAAAATATCTTCCTCCAAATATGATATGGTATTTTAGTTCACTCAAAGGTGAGTTACTGTAACCAAGTTGCGAGAATAAATTCTAACTTGTATTTGTGCTCTATTTAGTTCCATAGTAACATACCACATGACAGTGCTCTCAAACATTCATTTGTATAGTAATTTGCTCCAAGAGTATCTAAAATACTTCAGAAGTAGTCTACTCTCCAATGTAAGTTGCCAAGTGTTAACTTTAAGGGTAGTTTACTAAAGAAGTAGAGCTTACTCTAGGTTGGTGCACGCCGCCCTATGGGAAGATGATGATATAGTTTATGTGCCATAGGCATTTATATTAACTTGTAGATTTCCTTTATGAGCAAGTGTAAGCATATTTTGTGTGTGTGTGAGTGAGTGAGAGAGAGAGAGAGGGGACAATTAATTGAAGCCATTGGTCCTGTTGCACTTTACTATTTTTGTACCAGTGCATCTTTATATTTTTACACTAAATATTTGTAATCTTGTATTTGTACATTATAAATAGTGTAATCTCATAAACATTAATCTAAAAGCATAAACATATTTCGTTTAGTGATAGGGGAATAACTACAAATGTAATATATATTGGGCCAAAGGTACTTATGTGAGAGGGAAATGGTATGTTAAAATTGTTTCAGTTTTGAAGTTCAGCTATTGCAATAATTGCTTTAACTAGCTAAAAGGTTCCTTAAATAGAAGTTAGAAGACTGCTTCTTTGTGAATTATTTTGCTCATAACTAATCCTGTACATAGATTTCTTGGCATGCCCTATTTTTTTTTTTTTTAGGAATGTTAACATTAATTCACACTAAGTTGCAACAAAAGAATAGTGTGTAAATAAACAAAGTAAAACTTAACCGTCCATCCCAAACAACAGTTTGGAATAAGATTCAAATAAACACAATTACAGTATTGTGTTTTAAGAGTCAATATTACAACTGCTTTAAATATAATTTAGTTTATAGCATGTTCAAATTCCAATCACTAATCAGGCAGTGAATGTATTCACTTACCAGTTAAACCATAAATGTATGCTTTTTGTTTGTGGACCAAGTAATAGGTAGTAAATATAACATCCCAATAATACACATTGTTGCAGATGCAGTAAAATGAAGTATAATTACAAAAGAACGTAAATTATCCACAGAAAGCCATGGCTAAGACAATGTTGTTAATGATCAACAGTGCCTATACGTAGAGCCCTAATGTTTAAGTATTTACAGCAATCAAAATAGGCAGGCAAAAGACAATAAAAATGTTAAAAAGGCATTATAAATTTTAAATTGTCATAGTTATAATATACTTAACCAATATTTGGTTTAAAAAACATACAAATTTTACACTTTTATTATTGCACATTACCACAAGATATTGCTGTAAATATTCTTGTGTTAGATTCTGCTTGCATCACCTAATGATTTACACAAATCTAAATGAAAACTATGACTGTCTGCTAGATGTGGCAATAAATGTTAGAAACAACCTTATTTTCTTATCACTACTCCTTAAGTTAACAGCAGTTTGTGCTATGTTATTAAGACATGTTGATTGATAAAATTAATTTTTAATTGGTTAACTGTCTTTTCACAAACCTTACGCAATAAAACTGTTCCATGAGTTCTAAATTCACTAACATAACTTTGAAGTGCATTTTTCAATGGTTGACTGGATTTAGGCATTGTAACTAATTGATGTTATGTCTGTTTTACATGACAGTAACTGTCCATCATGATTCATTAAAATGTTCTCTGTACAATACTACCTTGTACTGGCAAACCCACTTTCAAACAGAAATGGTGAACCCTTAGCAGTAGCAAACATTACAAGAAAAATGATAAAGGACGTCTGAGTTCCAGGATAGAAGCGTTCCATTATCTAGAGTTCCCTGAATGTAATAGAAAAATTATTGAAAATAAATTTAAAAAATTAAGTTTATTTTTAAAAAAAGGCAAAATTAGCATTTATAATTCAAATACCTCAAAACTTGATTGTATCTACATAATTTAGTAAAAATGCATTTTGTCTACATATGGGCTGTAGTTATAAACACATAAATGAAACACAACCATGAACAGCTTTTCTTTTTTAATACTATTTTAACAACTTGTATCGATTTATATTCTGATGTTAATGTACATAACACTAAAAGAGAATGCACTTTAGTAACTTTGATCTCTAAAGAGCTACAGTCATCTCTGTTTTTTTCAGTATAAAATTTTGTCAACACTGTCCCTATGTCTTATCATTTCTGGCATTTTTTCAAATGCCAAGGAAATTAGATTTTCCAGGCTTTGATGGGTTGTAGGAAGCCTTTGAGGTGAATTGTTATCAAAGTAGAGAATATCAGTTCCCATATGATCTGCAACCAAATGGATCACCGGTGTTTGGCCATCAGTAAATAACAGTCAATGCTAATGCTCTACAGCTTTACTCAGCTGAGGTATTAACCTGCAGTTAAGCACCAAGCAGTAAACAACCTGCAGTAATCTAACCAAAGTGTATGTGCCTTCTGCTACCTGAATCAAGATTAAACAGAAGTAAACTCCCACACATTTCACAATCTGTGGCATTAATATACAAATGAGTCAATGCCTCCATGTACTTATTTTATGCATGTGCTTTAGGGTTGCCATAATCCAAGAACCAAAATCAAGGACAAGCATTAATACTGTCGGCAAAGGAATTGTCATTAATGAAAAAAATGAATGTTAATTGCATTACATAACTTTCTAATTAAAACATT
Source organism: Deroplatys truncata (assembly GCA_030765065.1). Classification (NCBI taxonomy): domain Eukaryota; kingdom Metazoa; phylum Arthropoda; class Insecta; order Mantodea; family Mantidae; genus Deroplatys; species Deroplatys truncata. The sequence goes on from CM060989.1 coordinate 36,699,415, forward strand.
ACTACACAAATTACTAAAATGTACACAATTGTGTTGCTACAGTCGAGATGTATTTTACACTAAGCTTTGTACCAGTCATATTTCTCTGAGCGCTGAACAGAAAAAAGGAACTTGTTCTGATTCTGAATGAGTCTGTGAAAAGCAGTGCAACTTATATTTTTCATGTTATACTGAATTTGGAGCATTGCATTCACTAAAGAAAATACTCTCACCACATTAGCATTATGCCCTGGAATGGAGAAATAGTATTGCACAATTCCAAGCAGTTTCTGAATATTGCTTTTCAGAAACACAATCTTGTGAATGTTAACCTTGTACAAACCACAGAATGTAAACACGAGGCAGGTACTAGAAATAAAGGAACCGGAAACAGCAAAATCACAGAGAATCGAGTATAGTATTGCTTCTGCTGTCACTGGTAGCGCGAGATCGGCGATATATCGATGGTCTTCATCAGCCACGGTGTTGCCATCTGGAAAGTTCTGTCGTAAGGAATGGTGAAATACTTGAATGGCATTTGGCAGAAAAACTAAAGTTGATAATAGCACTCACTGCTGTCGTGGACTTTTATCTCTTCGTCCAGAACATTCATCTTCTAGCATAAAATCACGGATTGTCTGCGAAATCTGCAACTTATGGCAACCCTAATGTTTTTGCCTTTTCTTATTCTTTGAACATATAAAAACAAACTACTGCTTTAAACACAAAATTAATTTCTATTACAATAAGTGGTATTCATCTAGCAACCAATAAAAGAAGACTATATGTAGATGTAATACTTTTGTTGATATGCAGAGTAAAGTAAGGGAAGTTTAGCCAGGTGCATGAAGTGAAAAATTCTGCCAGTATTGAGAATAGCATTCGTATAGGAATGCCAGAAGTGTAAACAGCTGTAGCCGTTACTTTGTCTATGTCGTTGAAATTGTTGTATGAGCACCAAATATGTTAAGAGGATACAAAATCTTTGACCATAAATACTAGTACACCTAGTCATATCATAAGTTCTGTCACAGCTTTACAGAATAATTTCAGGTTTAAATGAAAACATTTTTTTAACGTTTTTATATACCATTTAATAGAGCAGATTATGATTAACACTCTGCACTATCATTTCATTCAAAATGTTCACCTTTAGCCTTCACACAAGCTTTGGCTGGTCTATGTACGACGTTTATGCCCACATCCGCCATTGCTCACCTCAGGGATTTTTTTAGACTTTCAAGACTGCTGTTTACTGAAGAGCTAGTCTTGGTCTCCAAAATGTCCCACAGCTTATGGACTGGACAATGGCCAATCCATATGGCTGATGAAATCATCTGGAAAGTTGTGCTTGAGCCACTCCTGAGTCTTTTGAGCTATATGGGTCGGAGTGCTGTCCTTGTTGGAAGATCCAGTGATCACTGGCAAATGTCTGGTTAAGAGGTTTCAGGACTTCCTCTACATAAACATTGGCAATCTTCCTGACCCCCTTTTTGCAAAAATGAACATCGGTAGCCCCATCGTACGACACTCCCAACCAAACCATCACTGATGCTGGATGATGGCCACGAAGAACAACCTAGCAGGGTTCTCATGACTCCAACCATACATTCTGTCATTCTGCCTGTTAAATTTCTGCTCTATTGTGAAAATTTGTTCATCTGAAAAAAAGGATTCTGCAATGTTGATTTTTGGCATGCTGTTTAAGGAGGTTATATGATCTTTCCAGTCTAACCTTCTTAAGACAGGTGTTGAGCATGTGTCCTGTACATTGGCAGTAAGCCTGAAGTCACTCATTCTTGACATTTGATGCAGCTGTGCCATTATTTTCTTGTTTCCTAACAGGATTTCTTCAATACATTCCCAAACTTTATCACATCCGGGGTTCAAACCGAGTGATGACAGCCAGAGTTTGGTTTATCGCCAACACTAGAAAGACGGTTGAATCTTTTAATGGTCCGATAAACAAGTATGAGTGAAATTCCTAGCAGTTTTAACAAATTGAAAAACACCTTTGGATCCTTTTCACACTTATGTAATGCTATTGCAGCTATATGATTTTCTTTCACAGACCATTCCATCTTGAAACAAAGATAAATATTGAATGTTGATAGGTAATACTGCTGAGGAAGGATGTTTATTCAACATAAAAATTCCGGAAGCCACTGTGTAGTTTCATCAATCGGGAGATAAGGGGCAAAGTTTAGTGTCAGTATTTGTGATAAGACTAGGTATATGGTGGAAGGGCTAAATAGTTCATCAGATGACTTACAGGCACTACCAGGACCACTATTTGTTTCATAAATAATCCTTGGAATCTTTTCTGATCTCTGTAGAAGCTCCAGGGCATTTGATACATCATGGACAGAATAAGGTGAACTTGTAAACAAGTAGCCACAATACTGTGGTAAATGGTTTTGTAATATTATAGATGTTGCTTCAATCTTACCATCAATGGTTCTGTATTGCATGCTGAAGAACTCTGTCACATACCAATGCTCTATAGGTTAAGCAGCCCTTTATATACCTAAGCAAATTAAGTATGAAATGGGTTTGAAACACACAAAACTCAAACAAACAAAAAACTGACACCAGTTTCCTGAGACAACAGAGTGTAGTAGATTCATAAACTGCCACATAATCCACTTTGAAAACTGTTGCTACTGTTTCAGAAAATGGTGATGACAATGCAGTTACTTTATAAATGACCACAGGTAACATTGCCAAATATTCAAGGATTTTCAAATGAATTATTGAATGAAAATTAAAGTATATGTCAAGTGCACAAGCTATTTGCAAAATAACTTAAACAAACATCTACATCTTGGTTGAAATAAAGAATTTTAATAAGAATAAAATGAGACACATTGTTTTATTCCTAATACAAGAGTACAAAAATGAATTGAAGCGAATTTCCATGCATATGAAAACACCAAACTGCATCCTTTTGTATGTCCATATACTATGTTAAAAGCATACGATGGATATAACGGGAGAGCCAAGAAACTTCGAACCGGCTGCGCTGTGTTTTTCCACTGGGCGTGTGGAAACATGATAATGCACTGCTGCTATAAACAAGGTCACGCTGTTGACATGGTTTTCCTCTGCAGTGTGAAGTGCAGTATTAAGTTGAAGGTGATATGTATTTTAGTTATTTATTATTTTATCCTGCTCTTAGTCGCAGAGTATATTATGGCTCAGTATATGTTTTCTACTGCACAGCGTGTATTTATTTATGATTTGTATGTGTTAACTCACTCAGCTCGCCAAGTGAAAGTACAATTTGTAGAAGATTTCCAGGTGTAAAATTTCCAGGCCATGAACTTTACAATAAATTTCCGGCCACAGGAAGTGTTCAGGCTAAGAAATCTAAAAGATGGCATATGGTTCTTATCGAAGAAACATTAGATGACATCAGTCATCATTTGGAGAATTTCCCCTAAAAATCACTTAGGCATCTTTCACAACAGACAGGCATTTCTTATGGCTCTGCGCGAAGAGCTACCAAATTGCTGAAGTTAAAACCATATAAAGTAACTGTAGCACATATTCTTCAACTAGGTGATCCTGTAATATTTAATATTTTTCACGGACGAGGCTTGATTCCACCTTCATGGATATGCGTGTACACAAAATAATCATTATTGGAGCTCTGACAAACCTAATATTATTCATGAAGTACCCCTTCATGATGAAAAAATTGGTGTTTGGTGCGCCATGAGCGGAGAAAGAGTTATACAGCCAATTTTTTTCAAGTCAACAGTTGACGCCCGTACATACGTGAATACAATTTTGCCCCCCCCCTTTATTTAGAGAATTAACAGACAGGAAGTGTGATTTTGCCTTTTTCCAACAAGACTCTGCAACAGCTCATATGGCCAATATTTTGATGAGAACAATTGAAAGTGTGTTTGAGGACAGAATTATTAGTAGAGATTTGTGGTCCCCTCAGTCCTCCGACCAACCCCATGCGATTTCTATCTCTGGGGTAACTTAATACATAAAGTGTACAAGACAAACTCACACACCCTGGAAGATTTAAAACAAAATATCCGCCAGGAAATTGCCAGCAATTCTCAACGTGAACTACGGCGAGTGATGTATAGTTTGCTTAAGAGGTGCCAAAAAGGTATGGACAATGACAGTGTCCAGTTTTAGCATCTCCTTTCATAAAGTTGGTAAGTAAAGCCTTTAAAAGTAGTTTCAAGCACTGAGGACATGGACAGAAAAAACACAGCGCAGCCGGTTCATAGTTTTTTGGCTCTCTCTGTATGTATTCACTGCATGTCATGTAGATATTTCTAGAAATTACATTTGAAAACATATATTTAAAAGTTACTTCTACAAATATGGCTTAGAAGAAATACTCGGTAAATTGTCTTATTTTTTTTTTTTTTTTAAATAGAGAGTTGAGGGTTGTTACACTACATCACTATGCTATTCTTACTTGAACGCGTTTCGGGAGACGGCTTGTTCCCATTGTCAGCATTTTCTCTCAACTGATTTTTGCTGGTCATCGTCTGGGGGATGTGTGTGGTTTGTGGTGTTCTCTGGTGCTGGGCTGATGAACCTCCAAAGGCTGTTGGGTGGCGGCAGTTCAAAATTCATTAGGTGATTCCTGTGTTTGACAATATGTATTTTTTCCCAGATGTCCAATTCATTGCTGCTGTTGATCGGTTTTAAGAGTTTTATGTTTGGAGTGATATCATGGTTTGAAGACCAGAAATGATGTGCTACTGCTGATTTATCTTGCTGCTTTTGGTAAATGCATCTCATATGCATTTCATATGCTTATTTCAAGAGCATATGAGATGCATTTACCAAAAGCAGCAAGATAAATCAGCAGTAGCACATCATTTCTGGTCTTCAAACCATGATATCACTCCAAACATAAAACTCTTAAAACCGATCAACAGCAGCAATGAATTGGACATCTGGGAAAAAATACATATTGTCAAACACAGAATCACCTAATGAATTTTGAACTGCCGCCACCCAACAGCCTTTGGAGGTTCATCAGCCCAGCACCAGAGAACACCACAAACCACACACATCCCCCAGACGATGACCAGCAAAAATCAGTTGAGAGAAAATGCTGACGATGGGAACAAGCCGTCTCCCGAAACGCATTCAAGTAAGAATAGCATAGTGATGTAGTGTAACAACCCTCAACTCTCTATTTTAAAAATTATGACACATCACTGTTACCAGCTTCTAAATCTTCAAAATTAGTTAATGTCTTATTTTTGTAACTGGAACTGCAGGTTCTTTCTGCCTCTCCACTGTTATATTAGAAGTCTCTGTGATAACATGTATAAGGACCATCCTTGTGCCCAATTTTGAATTACATATAAAAATGGTTGATGGTGCCCTAAGCTTTTTAAGCTACTTTATCATGTTGGATACAGTGTGATTCCATTCCCATTTTTTAAATGTGGCCTACTTTAGATACCAAACTAAGTTTAACATATGTGAAAGATATGGAAGGAATTGTACAATTCAATGGTTATGCTACAATTTTTGTGTCAGAATCCAGCAGTTATAAAATATTTGTTGTATTTGGTTAATGTTTTTATGGAACTTTTAACATAAGTAGGGCACAATAAAGAAGTTAATTAGTTGCTTCTTTGTGCAGCATACTGTATTAGCAAGATAGAATTGAAAGCTCAGCTATTTGTATCTAGTAATACAAAGTGATATTGGAGTGAATACATTGCTCACCCTTGTTTCACAGTAACATACACTTGTATAAACCTATTGAATGATTCATACAGAAGTGAAAAGTGAGGAAGTAACAATGGTGTTTGTATGCTGAGGCCACTCAAGTCTTCTCCATAAGCAACAGTTGAAACTATGGTATGAAACTTATTAAGAGTCGTAACCAAGTGGGATGGCTCAGGCAGTAACACCTGTTGCCTGCATTCAGGAGGTCGTGGGTTTGATTCCCATGGTTGATCCTCATGACCCACATTTTCTTTTTGAGGGAGAGGGGTTTGCTAGGTGAATGCTGGGAATCGTTAAGTTCCCCGAATTTCCTGTCCCTCCATTTCACCTCCATTCTCCTTTCATCCGCCTGATCGCTTTCAGAGTTGTATGTGCCTGGCAGGGGAAAAGGAATGCTCTGTGGAAACCTTTGTCTCCTGGAATGTGGGTGGTCTCTGGACCCTCCAGGGGATATGTAAGCCAGAGGGGAGCTGGCTGCACCAGTGCCCATGCATGGAGTTTAAACCTACAATGGTTGTGCCCCCTGGTCCAGCCACCTTCTGTGTCCTCTCACCCCATCCCTCTCTCCCCGGGGGTGCCCTGTCTGGGTCATAGGTACAAAAGAACTATGTAAGTCGACATGCTAAGTCCCCTCCATGTTGAATCCTAAGAGTCCTAAATTCCACTGCAAGGAATGTAACTTACGGTTGACATACTATGAATGTCTGTTCCATTATACATATGATCAACTATATCCTGAATATCTTAGAACTATTCAACTGCACACAGAGCTGGGTTGAGCCATTTTGCCCATGATGTGGGAAGGCTATGCGAGTTGGCAGTGTGGCTTCATACAAAACAGTGAAGAGGTTTGCCAGAGCACCAGTTGGTGAGCAGACTTGCAATTCCTGCTGCCAGACACTGAGCACCTGGCAGGTATTATCAATACCCAGCTTTACTAGCTGAAATTTGGGTACAAGAGTTTAAATATTATTATTTAATGCTGGAAGTATTGTCCATCTTTTCTCTTTAATGCCTGTTCTTACTACATGTGGCACCAGAGGCAGTGGACTCTAGTAATGAAATGATAAGTGGGAAAGGAAAATCTTTTCTTATACATTTTTTCACACCTTCCTATAAAATTATCATTTATTCATAACACCCTCTACACTATTTGACATAACTTGTGTTTTTTTTTTGTTTAAGTTCCTGAAGTGTGTGAGGATTAGTAAAGATAGGCAGAGTTCAACCTAAGCTGGATATTCATGGCACCTGGCAGTGGAAAGTACAAGTCCACTCACTGACAGGTGGTGGCGCCCTGTCAACGCTCAGGCATATTTAATATATATATATAAATGCAGTCCCAAAATAATTTTGCTCCACTTTTCATTTTCAAATGCTATTTAAACAATAATTCTATTCTACAAATTATATGCAAGCAGTTTTTAGTCAAACTATGAAAAAAGAACTTCCAATTTTCCGTTGATAGAAGGTTATTTCATAAGGAGTGAAACAAGTTAAACTGTATATTGGCATCAAACATTGGAGTTGCTTTTGGCTTTTGTTTTAAGCTACATTCAGCCATTTGTGCATTCTACTTAGGCTTATCTTTTGCTTTGTGTTCACTTACTTGGTCTCACAGGACTCTAATCTGTATACTGTCTGGAAACACTATGCTTCCACATTTGAAAATGCTCTAATTTTATATACTCAAGCTACAAATCACTGCTCTATATTTTCATTGACTTGTATTTTAGTTCACTAAAGACCTTACATTCTGCTATGGTAATACTCTACCATCAAAAGCTAAACTAGTGTAATTACGTTCCATTTTTGTCCAAATATAGTAGCAAAAGTGTATCACTGCCATAGTTGCAGATTAAAAAAAAAATTTTTTTTTGCTAACAAAAATGTAAAATGATGTTTTGTATACTTTTGGTTAATGTACAGCCAATAAAGATGATATTGAAAAAAAAGTTACCTATTTATTTTTGTAGAAGCTAGAAAAAACTATCACATACAATTAACACTAAGAGGACCAGGAGCTTTGTACTGCCTAATAAGACCAGTCATCATTCCTCGATAATTTTCTCTGATTTCAGGTTATATTTATCTTTAATCTTCATTTTGGAGTAACATTGTATAACACAGCCAAGGAGATGTCTTGCACTGAGCGGAAAGATGAATTAACGCAATTATACAACTACACACATACATCAGGGAATGCTGTACATACCGATTTACTCTTGAATGCATTATGTAATGTTCACAGTGCTAATGATGGAATGTAAATGAAATAGAACTATTCACGAGCAAGCTTGAAATGTTATTTGTAATGTTATTGCATTTTGTGATGAGAAGAAGAAAGGTCAGAAAATACTTATTACAAATGCCACTGTACGTGCTAATCGTTTGCATTTCCCCAGTTGGGCTGTACAAAGGGGAGGGCAGGCCATTATGCGTACAAGTGGTATTCTCTGATGTAGGAGTGCACTCGCCTTGGTAGTGTTATACTTTAAGGTTTTGTATGTTTGTAAAACAAATATTATTCTAAAATAAACTGAAATTATTTTCATCGAGAATACTACTGTAAACTGTTATCCTTCACTGTTAATACTATTAACCAAATCATTATTTTAGAGTTAAAAATTGCTTGTGTTTTACTCTCACCATCGCCTTTATCCTGTAATAAAGGGATGTAATCATGATCACCATTCTCATTGTCAATTGCAAGCTCATCTTCACATAAACTGATAGGGTCAATATTGGGCAACAATTCAAACTATGACAGATATCTCTGTGCCATGTTAGTACACAAAAAACACAATATCACAAATATCTAATAACAGTAAGTGATTCTTGAGTTAGCTGGAAACAACAATGGATTGATAATTTTTATTTGCAGAGAAGCAGTAAAAGTATTATTTTTAATATTGTAGTAGCAGAAAAGACAAAATATGCTCAAATTAACCATCTGTGGTCCTAAAAGGTAGCGGTGTAAAATTGAAGGATTTATAATTATATTTCATGAATAACATTTTAAAGGGGGCTACAATTACTAAATTGATGACTTTATAAAGTTTTTCTTCAATAGTATGTGATATGTACACAATTACAAATTGTTAACCAGTCAGTTCATTACAAAAACTGACTGGTCCTTCTAGTGTTCATGTTTAGTTAAATAAGAATCTTAAACTACATAGTATGCAATAAAATCAGTTTATAATGCTACGGGAATAAATGTTTGGGATATGAGAATGTTGAGTTTTCTAATTGTTATATTTGCAGTAATTTTTTAACACCCTTTAACCGGGTAAATCATATCAGACAATGGGTGCAATGCTGCTCAAATGAGCCTGGGATCCATAGAGCTTAGCTTTACCTGACATTTGTCTTCTCAGGATAAGGGAAAACCTTATCCTGGTAACTCACCCTAACTGAGATTCAAACTCAAGACAGTAATTATTGAGTCGATTGTAACACTACATCACTTACTTGTTTTTATAACGAATGCATGTTTCGGGGGTTAATTGCTCCCAACCTCAGTTCCTTGTCGACTGCCTGGATCCTTCGTCTTAATTGTTAGCTTGATCTCTGGTGGCGGTTGGAAGAACTTCTTCAAAAGTAATTCTCCTGGCAGAGTTTCTAAATTATAAGTGTGGTTTCTGTTCTTCCAAATGTAAATGTTTTCCCAAGTTGTAAGTTCTGCTTTTCCTGTGATGTTTTTTTAGTATTTTTGGGTTTCTGTCTATGGTGTGTTTGTCTCTCTAAAAGTGCCAAGCTGATTTATCTTCCTGTTTTTGCTTTATATAACTGAAGTGTTCTTTTGTTCTTGATTTTATATTTCTTTTGGTGTGCCCAATGTATATTTTTTCGCAGTCATTGCAGCTGATCTGGTATATTCCTGGTTTGTTCTCCTGTGGGATGTCATCTTTTAGTTTGGAGTTTAGTAGGTTTTTTTATGGTGTTAATTGTTTTTTGGGGCCAAAGAGATGTTGTGTTGCTTGAAGATTCTCTGGAATTTGTAGAATTTTTTGCTCACAGCTCTGTTTATTTTCTTGTGTATTGTTTCTGGCCTGAATCCGTTTACTGTGGATATGTCCAATATGTTGTTTAGCTCAAATATATATTCCTCTTTATTCATAGGGACGTTGACCAGTCGGTGTGTCAGACTGTTGAGTGCTGCATGCTGGTGGGGAATGGGATTGAAGCTGTTTTGTTTTACGTAGCTATTTGTGTGTGTGGGTTTCCTGTAGATGTTGAATGTTAGGTGGTTTTATTTCTTGATGATTTTAAGGTCAAGGAAGGGGAGTTGTCCATTGTGAAATGTATGGATTTTTCCTGAAGGTTCGATAATTTTAGTGCATCTTCTAAGTATTTCTCTGGGACTATTGCAAGAATATCATCAACGTAGCGGTACCATCATTTGAATATCCAGGGGAAAGCCTTCATGACACTTGTTTCTATATTGCTCATGAAGAGTTCTGCCAGTAGTGGTGAAAGTGGACTGTCCATAGCTAGGCCTGAGTTCTGTTTGTAGTAATTCCTGTTGAAAGTGAAATAATTTTGCTCTATGCACAGCTTAGTGTGATGTATTTTTTCTGTAGTCTTTCCTATTGCTAGCAGCCAGTTTGATGTGTGTTGGTATGCTGGGAAAGAGAGCCGTGACATCAAAAGAAACTATGGAATCTGTTTTTTTCTATTTCAACATACATAATTATTGTTTCAAATGCTTTCCATATGATCTTTTGACCTTGATGGAGCTTCGTCCCACTAAATGGCAAATGGACCATTTATTTGCTGCGGCATCACACAGTGTGATGGTGATGTAATGACAGGACCTATAGCCTTTACCATGTACTCCAAACCATTCTGGGCTTTGGGAATATTTCAGTGCTAAGCCTGGAATGAAACAACTTAAAATTACCAACCCATATCTTGGAATCAAACCATGGATCTTCAGAACAAGAGCTGCAGAGTAACCTGTTAGCTACCCAGTCATCCTTGCAATTATTGTACACAGTGTTTGAAAACACTGTCCACTTTGTTTGAATAGGTAACTCAAATAACAACATCAAGAATGGTAAAATATATCTACTGTTTTATCAATACATTACATAAAACTACTTGTTATTTTATTTAAAAGCATTCTGGTAATGTCAACACTTACCACATATGAGGTACATGTATTTGGTGTATTAACCTTTAGCTTTACATTGATCTGACCAACATAGCATTTGTGTATTATTAATTGTATATTTACTTATGATAAACAGCCTGGCATTCAGACTGGTAAACCTACCATAAGCCAGAAGGAATATAATCTAGAGCTTAAACAGATTATAGAAATTGCACAAAAGAATGGTTACATAAGGAAATCAACAATTTTGAGAAACAGAAGAAAGTAAAAGAAATCGGCACTGGAAAGCATAAAACTAAAAACTGGTTTAACCCCTTAGTGCCTGGTGTAGCTTATTTTATACAAAGGTGTTTTGTTAAGGTTTTAATTTTTTTTAATTAGTTTGGTTTTTATTTTCATATTTTACTAACCTTCAACAATGCAATATTTATAGCTCCTTTATACTGTAAAAATGTTAAATTTTTTTGCAATAAAATTATAGTGTCTTTTTATGGGCAAAAAGCAAAATCCATGCAATTGCAGTCAAATGTAACTCCGTCAGCATTCAAGCATGACATCACACCGATTATTTTACTTGGGTCCTCTCCATCCATTACTGCAGGCACATTTGACTGCAGTCGCTGAGATCTAACTCCAACATTTGGCTTTGAATGGATGGCCAATCCACTTCATCTCACCTTAACGATCATGGCCATTCAAATTACTTTGGTTGTGGTGTCTGTTTAGGAATTAAAGGAAGAGCAAACACGTAGCAAAATAATTCTGGCATTAAAGGTTAAAAAATTTACTTATCTCCCTCTAACACACCAAACCTTCCAAAGGCATTAAAATAACATTAGCCCCAGTAAATGAATGCAGTTTAAAAAACCTCCTTCACACAAATAGAAAACATTCTGCCAAACACTGGGGTATATAGAGGGTGGATTGATAAGTCCATGGCTTTGACAAGAGCGTTCTAATCACAGGTTTCTTGTTTGCACTCAAGTCTTACATCTATTCTGGGTATAATCACAGAAATTCGTCATTTGTTTCTTAGAACATTGTTGAGAGTGTCTAAAATAAGCAGATGTGTGTTGCTTCGTAGAAAATGGAAAAAAAAGGGAATTTTGTGTTCTGATAAAGCACTACTTTTTGCATGATAAGACAGTGAAGGAAACGGAAGAAAAGCTGAGCAAGTAATATGGGGACTCTGCTCCATCACATGGCATGGTTTAGAAGTGGTTCACAGAATTCTGATGTGGCTATTTGAGCACAAGAGACGCCGTGCACACAGGACAGCCAGTTGAGGTCACAACAGAAGAAATGGTGAACAAAGTTTTGTGTTGGAAGACCGCCGAGTGAAAATCTGTGAGATAGCCGTAAGCATCTCGAGTGAACAGGTGTATAACATTATGCACAAATTTTTGGGTATGGAAAGCTGCCAACTAGATGGGTGCCGCTACTGCTCACAGTTGAGAACAAGCAGAATTGTGTGACCATTTCACAGGGATGTTTGAACATGTTCCAGTGCAATCCAAATGAGTTTTTGCAGCATTATATCACAGTTAATGAAACTTGGATTCATTACTATCAACCTGAAACCAAACAACAATCAAAGCAGGGGGTTTCTTTTGGCGAACTGCTCCAAAGAAAGTGAAAACCATTCCATCAGCAGGAAAAATCATGGCAGCTGTCTTTTGGGATTCACAACGGGTGATAGATATCCACTACCTGGAAAAAGGTAAAACAATCACAGGTTCATATTATGCCACAATGCTGGATCAGTTTCACAAGGAACTGTTAAAGAAATGACCCCATCTGATGAAGAAAACATTTCGCTTTCACCGAATGATGCACCCGCAAACAAGTCAGCCATTGCCATCGCAAAATTTGTGAAATTGGGCTACAAACTACTATCTCACCCACCATATTCTCCAGATTTGGCTCCGAGCGACTACTTTCTCTTCGCAAACCTGAAAAATTAGCTCGCTGGAAGAAATTCACGTCCAGTGAACACATCATGGCAGAAACAATCTCATATTTTGCAGACTTCAAAAAGTCATATTTTTTGGAAGGGTTAAAAAAAATTGGAGTAATGGACAATGTGTATTGAATTGAAAGGAGACTATGTTGAGAAATAAAATTGATTTTTTGGGAAAGATTGTTATTTTCTTTAAAAAGTTACTGACTTATCAATCTGCCCTCATAGAAATCATCTGCAAAAAAATGTACATAGGGAAAACAAAAAGGAACACCAGTCAACATTTCAAAGAACACATGAGGAATGTAAAACAAGCAGACAAGTAGCACCATTTTTTGGATGCAAAATCATGATATTCACAGTTAACCAAAGCTACTAAAATTGGTCCAAAATTCAATTGAATTAACAGTTTGGGAAAACTTATTAATAAAATAACAAAACAAAAAGTGATAAATTTTTATACACTACAGACAAATGATCTCTTTTCAAACTTTGCCTGTACTACAAGAGACATGTAGAGGTCGCTACGAGTTCACCAGTAAATCGCCACTCAGGATGGAGGCAAGAACCTCTGAAACACATCTGAAGTAAGTGTTATTTGAAATTGTAAACTTAGTGTGATACCAGCTTTTTCTTCTCAGATAATCCTAATTACTTCACTGTGTATTCCCACTAATATAATCAACAATTCAAAATGTTAGTACAAGAAGAACACTGTTGCATTAAATAAGAACACAAAAGCTTTTGTTGCAATTGCACATTTTATTAAGGGTAGGACAAAATATATTACTGATTTACATATACTGGCAATCTTTGAAAAAATGTATGTAATTATTTGCTATCAAAACAAATGATAATGGCATATCTGGTATATTCACTGAAGTAAAAATATCACTATTATTGACAAAGAAATCATGTGAGGGAGCAAAACAAAACAGAAGATATAAGAATCTATACAATAAAAATCTAAATTTGTTCCACATTCATTCCTGCCAATTACTTTGGTAAACCAATGCAGTCGATATTGGTTTTGCAGTTGATATTGCAGCTGGTTTACTTTATTTTGCTAGCCCTTTATGGGATTCCTTCATGAGAGAGAAAGTAGGGGATGGTGTTATATTATAGTGAAAAATAAGCTTTAATAATTCATTAGTTGAGCAATAGGAGTCATATGTGGAACACACTTGCTTCACATACTCTGTTATTGTAAAAGACATGTTTCAGAAGCCTTCACTTCCATCTTCAGCTGTAGGATGACTGACAGCATTAGTGTCATCTTCGTTCTGGTCTCTGGTAGATGGTAAGATGAAGAGACAGTATTTCAAAGTTCATAACACAGTGTTTGCATTTATACAGAGAGAGCCAAAAAACTACGAACCGGCTGCACAGTGTTTTTCCTGCCTGCGTCCTTGGCACTCATTGCCTTCTGCAACTATCATAGAAAGGCGCAGATGAAACCATACATTTTTTAAAACTTCTTCTTCTTCAGCCAACGCCCGTCCTTGGCTGGTCTGCCATTCGACGCCTTGCCTCCCAGTACAGCCGTGACCTTCCTTCCATAGAATCTTCAACTATAACAGTCTGCAGGGCAGTGCAGGAGGCCAAATGGTCAGCAGTGCCTTCCTCTTGCAAGCAGAGGGGACAAATTGGGCTATCAACCACACCGATTCTATGCAGGTGTTTTTGCAAATAATCGTGACCTGTAGTCATCCTAAAGGTGGCTACTGCCAGCTCCCGGGGCAGGTTGTTGGGGATGGGGTTTGAAGCAAGCATTTCCCATCTTTTACCAGCTGCCGCTACCTTCCGAGAGTCTACAATTGCTCCTTTGATTTGAGATGTTATGACGCTACTGATGTTTGAGTATGTCATTGGTACAACTGGCTGCTCCATTGAGCACCCTTCCTTGGCTAAAGCGTTGGCTTTCTCATTTCTGTCAAGGTTGCAGTGGCCCAGGTCCCATTGCAAATGAACTTCTGTCAATTCTTGCAGTTTATACAGTCTGTTTTTTTTTTTAGCTACTTTTAAAGGCTTTACTTACCAACTTTATGAAAGGAGATGCTGAAACTGGCCACCATCATTGTCCATACATTTTTGGCACCTCTTTAGGAAATTATCCATCACTCGCCATAGTTCACATTGAGAAATACTGGCAATTTCTTGGCGGATATTTTGTTTTAATTCTTCCAGGGTGTATGGGTTTGTCTTGTACACTTTGTTTTAAGTTGCCCCAGAGATAGAAATCTCTGTCTGAGGACAGAATTATTAGTAGAGATTTGTGGCCACCTCGGTCCCCCAACCTAACCCCCTGCAATTTCTATCTCTGGGGTAACTTAAAACATAAAGTGTACAAGACAAACCCACACACCCTGGAAGAATTAAAACAAAATATCCACCAGAAAACTGCCAGCATTTCTCAACAGAACTACAGCAAGTGATGGATAGTTTCCTAAAGAGATGCCAAAAATGTATGGACAATGATGGTGGCCAGTTTCAGCATCTCCTTTCATAAAGTTGGTAAGTAAAACCTTTAAAAGTAGTTTTAAAAACACAGCGCATCCGGTTCATAGATTTTTGGTTCTCTCTGTAGATGAATTTCTCCCATATGGCAAATTCTAAAGGATGATTAATTGTTAAAATAAGTAAAATGTTCTTTAGAACCTACCATATGGGAGAAAATTTTCATCTATAAATGTAAGCACTGTGTTATGAACTTTGAAATTCCATCTCCAGACATCTACACCAGATTCATCATACCATCCACCAGAGACCATAATGAAGATGATACCAGCACCGCCAGTAAACCTACACTTGAAGATGGAAGCAAAGGCTTCTGAGCCATGTAGTGTAAGTGAAGCAAGTATGTCCAAAACTCAACTCCTAACGCTTAAGTAATCAATTTCGGCTTTACTGTTAAAAAGCTTCTAAATAAATGATTTCAATAATTTAGTTGAACTGTATTCAAACATTCATTTGTAACAACAGTATAGTCCGAACTCCTTAATACAGGTTGGGTCAGACACAATAAGCAGGTTTTGACTTAATACCTATTTTAAATCTGACAGTTTTTTGTTGTGAATATGTGGCAGGACTGTAGAGTGGACCTTGGAAATGAGTTCACCATTTTGTATTCTCTCTCCGCTTTGTTAGTTAGTCATGGAGCGCTGGAGAGTGATGGAGACATCTGTGTTGTAAATTCGTACATCAGAACCAGTTCAGTCACAGAAACCAAGAGAGGATTTCGATGGGAACTTAATCGATGTAATGTACCATGTAAGGATGCTACTCATGACTTACAGAAGGCGGTATCACAAACAAATCACTGTACAATCTTGCTCTGTACAAACAAATAAAGACATTGCGTGAGTACAGACATCTGTATAACGGACTCCACATCAGTCGGCAAGGAAGCAAATGTCAGATTGAAGCGTGAGGCAAATCTTACATAATGACTTGAAATTTCACCCTTACAAGATTCAAGTTGTGCAATGTCTCATGGATCAAGATAAGATGGTGTGCTTGGAATTCTGCCATGCATAATGGAATTGGTAACCAAATCTCTGACATTTGTAAACAGTGTTGTCATGAGTGATGAAGTACATTTTCATGTTAGTGGAAGTGTCAATAAGCAGAACATGTGATACTGGGCTCCCAACAATCCCTGGGAATCCATCAGCATCCACGTCATGATCCAAAGGTGACAGTTTGGTGCACTGTTTTGGCTAGCAAAATAGAGAAAGAAGCTGGAGAAACATGTACTATAAATTCCGAGTGCTACAGAAACATGATTGAAACTTTCTTTGTGCCTCAAATTAGAGAGATACTGATGGTCTATGGTTCCAGCAAGATGGGGCAGCTGCACATACAGCAAGAATTACTATGATAGCACTATGGAACTTGTTTCCAGGATGTTTGATTTCCAGATTCGGAGACATGACATGGCCATCTTGTTCTCCAGACCTGACAGCACCGGATTATTTCTTGTGAGCCACCCAAAGCAGTGTTCGAGACCAGACCAGCAAATGATCAACACTTAAAAAATTGAATTCGAGAGGAGATAAATTGAATACAGTAAGCTACATTAAGGTTAGTTATAATCGACTTATGACATGCAACTGTGCATGATGATGGACATCTAAAAGAAGTTGTATTCAGAAACTGAAAAGTGTTCTCCAATCTCCAAGAACTGTACTTTAAGATACTGCAAGAGAAATACAAATATTTTATTAGGACATTAATATTTTTCACTTCAAAAGCTGCTTATGGTTTCTGCCTCACCCTGTACATGCTTGTTGATAATACTTAGCAAAACAACTTTTGACATATTCCAAAGCAAACATCTGATAGAATGTTAACTGTTGTAACCTTGAGAAAGGGTAACCAAGATTTTTACATTCAGATTCGAAAAGAAATGGAGATAAATGTTGCTGAAAAAAGGCAGCACTGATAGCACCTTCACATCATTATGAAGAAATGACTGGAAAATTTACTTGTTCAACACTTTTTACCCTCTACTTCACAACTTTGGCAGTAATACTCTCTTCAATTCAAGACACCATCAAAAGAATTAAAAATGAAAGGAAATGTAAACATGGGGCTACTAAACAAGGATATTTGACTAATCTTGTAACATGCTACTCTCCCGGCTTTCGCTAGAGAAGGAATGGAGTCGTTCAATGGAGACACTGAGCTGTTCCAAACTCTCCATTAATCTGTGCATGTTTTCCTGACCAGCTCGAAGGCCTTCATCGCTAAGTGGAGCATACAGCTCTTGCTGAGCACCCAAATCAAAATGTAATCTTGCTAGCCGCTCTTGCTGCTCTCGTATGCCTGTCATCTGCTCCATGCTGCAGTCCTTACCTGTCAAACACAACTGGTTACCTTACTGCTCCAATTACTTATACAACTTCAACAAAAAGAAAGAAAGAATGAAGGAGATTTTTTACAATCAGACATTTACTCTTAATTTGTGAGTATACAGAGTGGCACGAAAGTCAGTTTCCCCTTACATAGCACTACATAAACACATAAGGAGTCAAGCCATGTACAGGTTTACATTTAATTTAATTTTAATTTGTTGGCAACAAATAAACACATTCATTTCTGTTCAAATTGTCAGCCATCTTCTCAATACATTTTAGGCAACACCTTACAACTGATTTACAAATATGGAACAATAAAGGTTTATCTTCATTGGTGGTATGAAATGCATTTTGAATGGACATTCTCAGTTCATCTAAATTTCTTGGCGATATGGAAAACACCACATTCTTCAGAATCCCCCATTGACTAAAATCACATGGCATAAATCACAAGAGTGTGGTGGCCAATCAAACGTCCCACAGCATCCAATTCCTTTCTGAATGTGTTATTAAAAAAATTGCGAATGTTCAATCTAAAGTGGGGTGGAGCTCCATCTTGTTGCCAAATGAAATTCTGAATGTGGTTGTTTTCCAGCATTTTTAAATAAGCTGCTGAAGTAACTGTATCTTCAAAAAAATAATGTCCTATTAATCCAATACTCGAAATTCTTTCCCAGACATTAATACGTGGAACATTGAGCTCTTTCTCCATTATCTCACAGGGTTTGTGCTGGACCAATAAAAACTATTATGGCAATTAACATGTCCATTTAGTTTGAAACTTGCCTCATTGTCCATAAAATTGACGCAAAAGATTAGGATCTGCTTTGTTGGGCACTAAAAACAACTTGCGGAACTCAAGACTTCTGTCGTAATCATTTTCATTCAATGCGTGAAGTAATTTTGGGCGAAACGGCTTGAATTTTACATCTTTTAGGATTCTCTGCAGGCTCTCTCAAGATATGACCAACTGAGCATTTTTTTCATGACAGACATTACGTGGCCAGCTGGATCTGAAAGCATCTGCAATGTTTCCAGTTCTTTCAAATTTCATGTTGAGTTTCACAAATATTGCTGAGTTGATAACAGTGCATCAGGAAACCTTGAGTGAAAGACGTCATGAATTCTGGCAGTCACTTTGTCGTACTTCCACCATAATTGAAGCATGCAAATGTGTTGTTCATTAGTAAATTTACGTGTCATTGCAAAGAATGTTACACAACACACTAACAATAACCAAAAACGTTGACTGACAAACAAATGAATGTGTATACCATGTTGCCAATGATGTCCTATAACTAATTTTATAGTCACACCAGCCCTCAAGATTTACTGACCCAAAAAATATTAAGGAGAAATTGACTTTTGCAACACCTTGTATCTGTACCTCATGATGGAAGAGCCCAGAGGAATAACTTGATAAATTTAAAATTACAGATGTTCTGATTTTTACATCACTTAAGAGTTAAATAAGGCAGCTCAGATGGCACCAATGAAATGGGCAATAGTGTGGTAAATCCACAGATATCTTTCTTTCTTTTTTGTTTTTAAATTCAACTGTATTTAACGCCTGTTCTTACTGTATACAGCATCACAGGTGGCGGACACTGATGATCAGATGAAATGTTAATTGGGGAAGGAAACATTCCAAATTAAGTTTAGATACCTTCCCAGCATTTGCTAGTTGTGAGGACTGAGGAAAGTCACAAAAAAAACTCAGTCAGGGAGGATGGTCCTGGCAGGATTCTGTGTGTTAACTACCTCAGCCATCTGTATTGGTAGGGAAATTTCAATATCTTATTAACACATATAGGGGAAAAATCTTTTAAGTCCATAAACAATTGAAGAATCCTGCAATGACATAAAATTTGACTTATCAGGTTCTCTGCTTGGACTCTTCAACTATATTAAACAGCAAGGAAGGGTGCTGGCAGAAAGATTGAATGGAAAAGTAGAAGGTAAGAGGGATATGATGAGAACAGGAATATGCACACCAGAGAAAACATTTGTGATCCCCTGGAGACATTATAACACCTTGTAACACCCTTCTACTTGTGGGCAATGGGCCTCTTTACAGGACACTGTCATCTTAGAGGGCAGCAAGTGAATCCTGCCTGTAGAGGGTGCAAACAGGCAGATGAGACAGCTGCTCATCTATTGTGAGAATGCCCAGCACTTGCTCACCAAAAAACCCTCAGTTTTGAGAGTCAGTTTCCAAAATTAGTGGAGCTTTCAACTATCACATCCAGAGCCATCACCTTTAATACTGAAGGAAAACACTTAGCCTTCTTTGGAGCACTCTCACCCTCTTGCACCCATTACTTGGACTGCTGCTTGATCTCTGGCATGCGGTGGTGAAACCATGTTTCATCAACAGTGATGTAACATCACAAAAGCTCAATCGAGCTGGGTTTGAACATGACCAACACACCTGTTAGATGTTCGTTCAGACACACTTCTGACCAGCAGTTAACAAATGTAGCACCCATTCACTAAGCTTTCTCATGTACTCATGCAAAATGTTCCAGACACAACCTGATGATATCTTGGCAATGTCAGCAAGCCCACAATGACTTGATCTGTCATTTTAACCAGCATTGTGGATTTTTGCAATTTTTGTTAAATCAGAGTGGTAACCACACATCCTAGAGGTTTGTTATAAAAAATGGAAAAATGTTTTAACTCTACAGCCCACTTCTTCATGTAGAAAATGATAGCGAAGAATCTTCCAAATTGGAACTGAATTCCTTTTATATTTCAGTTGGAGTTAAACCTTTTAATATAAAGTATTTAACCACTTGATTAATTTTATTTTGATTTTATCCAATTTTGGAAGAAGCCTCAACTTCTTTATTATGCAGAGTTATAACAACCACAAATGAAAGCACATGTCTGAAATTGCACGTTATGCCATTTAAAGAATCATAGAGAACTATTGTTGCTTTTTGATACTGCCGAGAATGCCATATACTAGGGAAAGGAACCAAAGGTTGGAGGGCTAAATCAATGGAATTGTAGCTTTAAAAATTTTTAATACAAAAGAGGCAAGA
This sequence comes from Deroplatys truncata, assembly GCA_030765065.1. Taxonomy (NCBI): domain Eukaryota; kingdom Metazoa; phylum Arthropoda; class Insecta; order Mantodea; family Mantidae; genus Deroplatys; species Deroplatys truncata. Next base: position 36,720,106 of record CM060989.1, read on the forward strand.
AACATATTTGGTGACTATTTTATGTAATGGAGAAAGGATTAAGAGAAACACAAAGCAGGAAGAAGGGGAATTAGTTTAGGGAATGTTTACACTTGTTTTCATTCTATTACATTACATAAAATGGATGAGACGTACAGTTGATGTTTGACTTCTGTTACCACATAATAGCAAGGAAGCACAAATCATAAAGTAAGTTTATATGAAAGTTTTTTTTTAACCACGGAAAAATTATTTTCTTTAAGAAATTTTTAAATATATTGCTGTTAAATCAAATTCTATTACATTAGTTGATCAAATTGATTAGGACTCAGTGATTGTGAGCTGAAATCAGTCACTCAGTGATGCCTCATCTCTACTGATGTGCACTGCAACATTAGTGTTCATTATACATTGCCTGTTTTGGGATAGCAGATAGTGTTTTGTACAAGAAAATGCAGTTACAGTGGAATCTCATTAGCACGTTCCTCATTAACACATTTTCCCATGTATTATGTTCAATTATAAAAGTCCCGATACCAAATCACCAAATGTAATAAATAACGTTTGCTTAGTGCGTTTTCCTGGTCCCACTTACTACATTTGAAGTTTGACGCCCTCATTCACTGTTTTGGCCAATCCTTGATCGGTCCAGTGGGAGAAGGTGCTTAACACGTTCAAAATTTGACGTCCTCACTGGCTACTTTGGTCAATCCTCGGTCACGGGGTGGATACCGGCAGCCAATCACATGCATGTATGTAAATATTTGTGTGACACGATTTGTGTGGGCGGGATAGAGAATGCTTTACCTTGGCGTGGTAAATGCCAATGACAGTTTCTATTGTTGAGTGTTGACCAAACATACGTAGATTGTATTTTAACTTTTCATTTGCAATGAAAAAAAGAAAGTGTAGTAAATAACCAATAGTGAGAAACTGAAAATCCTTGAAATAGATCACAATCCAAATATGAAACATGTGGATATAGTGCGGAAGTTAAACATTCCTCTGTCAACCTTAAACGCAATTGTTAGCAAACTTAAATTGATTAAAACTGCTTTTAAAGAAGGGAAAAATGCAAAAACAAAACTGTCCTCTTGGAGAAGAGGATCAGAACGAAATTTGTTGCATGGAAACACTTACCGTATTCAAATCGTATTGAATATGCCAAAGATACATTCGCCTATTGTACTCATAACATGATGCACACTCATAATTTTTTTTCTTTTTTAGCGGAAATTGTTATCACATGTGTAATAAAACGCACAGCAAAGCCACTCTTGTCGCTTCCATAATTCACAATTTATTTTCTCAAAAACATTCATAACCTCAAAAATCCAAGTTGACCAACATAAAAGCTTGAATTATTTATTCTCAGGCTTTGTGTATCCAAATCCATTTGAACACACATTGAATTCAACACGGATTGTACTCAAAATCGATTTCAATTACCTATGGAGACATTATTACATAACTATGTTCTTAAATTGCATATTTTACATTTTCGTTAACACGTTTTCCCGCCTATGACGTCCAAATCCTTAGGTCCCTGCAAAAACGTACTAACGAGATTCTACTGTATTTGTTTTTTCAAACCTCAATTTGCAACTTTGTTCCATTAACGCAGTTACTGCATTCAACCCACTTCGGCTTATATTGTTTCATACACTGAACAAGTATAAACTAGATTAGGTTATGTTAGGATGTATGGTTAAGATTTTATCAATTTGTACGCTATGTTGATATTTAGTAGTATTACAGAAAAACCAATAACACTTATATTGAAATCTGGTTTCCTTGATTAAACAACTCCATGATGTTAACGGCTGGTTCACAACCGCCTGAGAACAGTAACCAAAATGGAAACAAAAACAGGAATGTATATTAATAATCATATCAATCACAACGTGAAAGTCGATTTTGAGCATTGGGATTTCATTTGTTTTTAACTGACCAATGATATTTTTTCACCTACTTCCAATTTAGCCTACATAACCCGGGTTAGCTAACGTCAAAATTCGATAGAGTAAACATTATCTAAATGCATATCCATTACATTTCGATCCCTCTAGTTGTGCCAAGCTTTCATTCCTTTATTTAATGGACATATATTAAAGTTGTTTATGGTTCTTTTTTTAATTTCCACCCTTTTTTGCTATTCTTTGTAGCTTTTGCATTGTTTTTGAGGCAATAGCCAGTTTTGAGTTCCATATAAACAAACTACAAATGACCCTTTCACTAGAGGAACCAACGCTCATTGGATTTGCGGGTCGGGATCTGAGGTTAGGAAGCACATTTACTGCTAATTTCTTCCAGTTTCATGTTTCCTTTTGTGACTATAGAGAGCACTAGCGGCTGTTTCATCTCACGGCCACCTAGAATAACCTCTAGAGTGAAGAGTTTAATATGCACAATATGGATCTAATATGCCATGCGTGGGAATGAGAACAAGAAAGCTCGCATTTGAATACATGCATTTCATAGTTCTCGTTGGTTGTGAACCAGCCTTAAGTGTTTCAACTCTTGACTTATTTTTCTATAATTTCAAATTCACATCACTGTTACTAGCTTATCCAAATATTATATAAACTCCATAGTAATTTTATAATATTGAAACAAAATGAGAGGTTACATATAATCCCCTTCCCCAATTTATGGTGAAGTGATTTGGTTACATTCAGTTCTAATATTTTGTGATTCACTATTCTTATATTTGAGGATAACACAAGAACTTCCATTTATCTGGCCCTCATTAATCTGGATTTCCGATTTTTCGGGATTAATTTTTACTTATTTTGTCAGTACCAATACCATGGCCAGTGTCACAGAACAGCCAAACCAAAGCGCGTGAGAATATATTTCATTTGTTTTCATGACAATCCTGATAGCGATCGTAGACGTCTTATCTGAACATTTTCAATTCTTTTCTCGTCTGCTATTATACATCAGAACTTGTATTCATTTAATAGTTTGTTTCCAGAATATCAAGATTTTCATTAATCCAGATTACCTCCAGTATGTTAAATTCAATTGCATGAGTGGCGTTATTTAATGCGAATCGGTTGGAGAATTTAATGTCATGTTAGTAAGTTGCCATGGTAGCTCATTTGGTTACAGCTATGACATTGAATTTTTCAGTCTGATTCTACTTTTTTAGCTTTAGCCTACACATGGCATGTGTGAAGGAACAATTAATTATATTTAATTTTGTTCTTTGCCGAGTTTTGGTATGCTACATATTGTTTTTCTGTTCTAATAATATGCAATGTATCTAACTTACTAGGCATAAAACTGCCAGTATGCCTCTTGTATAAGCTCACTAGTGATGCAAGGGCATCAGCTGGCGAAACAAGGAAAATGGAAGTTACGTCACTGCTACGTGGGGCTGGCGGGAAGAAGATGGCTGAGTCAGAGAGGGGATTAGGAGCCGAGGCAGTGACGTCAGATCAGAGTGATGTATGGACAACAGCTGGCAAAGTTAGGAAAGTGGCATCATCGAGGAGGGAGGGAGTTCAATCGCCACATGATATGATTGCGGGCAGGGCAGAGGCGTGGTTTCAGAGTGGCAAATTGGTGGAAGAAGAAAGCATTGTGTTGACACCCAATGGGAGTTTACGGATTTTAGACAGAAACAAAGTGAGACCGTTAAAGAAGCCAACAGAAATAGATTTATGGAGTAGGAAAGTGTGCCATACATATAGAAATAGTGCAGGCTCTGTGAGAAGTATGGGAAAACAGAAGCAGTAATAATGAGGAAGTAAATAGAATAGGGAGGGAGAGTGACTATAGAATGAATAGAAGGGAACAAATTAGACAAAGTAAAGACAAGGTATTGATAAGCAAGTGATAGATTTTATGAAATCATGAAGTGAATGATTTAGATATAAAGGACGGTAAACACGAGAGGGCTAGAAGGGAGAGGTACATTTCTTAGTATGAACGAGCAAGTGTTGTTATGGACGATCAGTACAGGGTACAAATAAACATTCTCTAAATTGCATCTAATAGTTCCCATTTCCTGCTGATAGTGGAGTATTAAAGATGGCGGAGGAAGCAAGGGAAGGAGATGGGAAGGGGAGAAAAACAGTAAGCAGTATAGTGAATTTAAATGAGAAACGGTAGCAATATGAAGCTAACTCAACACACATGCTTTGTAAATGCGGAAGCTTGGGTACGATCAGCAAAAGGAGCCAGGGCTCGACGCTGATCATGCCCAAATGTATTGTATTAGCTCAACACTCAATAAAGATATCATATCATATCATATCATAAGCTCACTAATTGGAAAGATCTATTTGGTGTTCAAAAGTTGCAAAATGTTTTCTGTCTAAAGGTATACAATCATAGAAAGGCTGGTTCACAACATCTGAACAACGACAAAGTTAAAATACATGTATTTTAATGGGAGCATTCACAATTGATGGGAAGCTTTCCCAGGCCCTGGGAACGGTAAATAAGACCTGGTCAAATTTTAACTTTCTCGTTCCCAGGCACAGCATAATAGATTCATATTGTGCATATTAGACTCTTCACTGTACAGACTATTCTAGGCAGCCTTAACATGAAACAGCCGCTAGTGCTCTCTATAGTTGCAAGCTGGAAACATGAAAAGTGAAGAAATTCTAGCGTATGCTTATCCATGCTCAAAGAGCATGTGTGTGTCCTAACCTCATATCCTGAGACCTGCAGATCCATTGAACTTTGGTTCTTCTAATGAAAGTGTCATCTATAGTTTGTTTATATGCAATTCAAAACTGGCTATTGCCTCAAAAACAATAGCAAAAACTACAAAGAACAGCAAAACTGATAGAAATTAACAAAGAACAACAAACAACTTTAATGTATGTCATTAAATAAAAGAATGAAAGTTTGGTACAATTAGAGGAATTGGAAATGTAATGGCACTATGTTTAGATAATGTTTATTCTATTGAATTTTGACATTTTGTAAACGACATGCTTATGTGGACATCATCAACACAAATAACTAAATCTAAGACGTCTATGAAAATGGCATTGAATCTATTAAAAAGGTAGAATGGCAACAATACGGACGAAACAACATTCCAAGTATTTAGCCTGAAGAAAACAAATCCAAAACTAAATTTGCAATTCAACAAAATAAGCTTTAGACAAACAACAGAAACAAAACACCTTGGAATTGTTTTTGATTCAAAACTATCCTGGAAAAACCACATTGAAGCAACAATAAATAAAACAACCAAAGGCTTTTCAGTTCTAAAAAGATTAATTATAGCAACTAACTCAAACTTAAATAAACTAGAAGTATATCAAAATCAGGCACTACAGTTAATAACTGGTGATGCAAAATCAACTCCAATAACAGCAATGCAAGCTTAACCAAAATTCCCCAATTTGTTTGACATTAGAAGAACAGGCACTTATCGAACTTAAAAAATGTTTAAAGTTAAAAACAATAAAATGGGAAAAAAGACAGTTACAACAAATCAATTTGAAAACATAACAAAGTTTCTTAAAAAAAGTTACACAAATAAAAACTAAAGAAAATAATTTTTCTACATCAAAAGATACTTTGATCAGAGAAAATTCTTTCCAACCAAGTAACATTCAGTAAGACTTAGAAGAAACAGTTATTAAATCTGAAACACCCAAACCTGTAATAAAAACCTTAGCATTGCGAGCTATGAATAAGTGATACCCACCAGCAGAATGGTTGCACTTGTATACTGATGGGTCAACAATTAACAACAGTTCAGGAGTAGGAATAACTTGTACATTATATTCATTCTAACAATCAACTGGGCATTATACAACAAATTTTGATGCAGAAATAAAGCCTACACATTTTTCACTTCAACTTTTATATAGCATAGATAAATTTCAAAAAGTTGTTATTCTTACAGACTCTAAAGCAGCAATTTACACTATAAACTCAAATAAAAAGATGTCCATCAAAATTAAAGAATGTCGTCAAATGATCCTACAACTCCAAAAGCTTCAGAAAAAAGTATTATTGCAATGGATATCAGCACACTGTGGAATTGCTGGCAATGACACTGCTCATCTTCTTGCAAAGAAAGGTTCTAAATTAATCCAACACACCAATACACACTTACCTTTTACATCTGTAAAAAGAATCATAAAAAAATAAATATAAAGAAACATATACAAGAACTACATAACAAAGCCAAAGACAAAAAATGAAGTATTACCATAAACAAACCAAAAATCATTCCTCAAATGCCACGTTAAACTGCAGCAGCAAAATTCAAACTTATCACAGAACATGGCTATTTAGCAAAATACTTAAATAAAATAGGAATTTATACCAATTAAAATTGCCCCCTATGTAACAATGAAGAAGAAATGACCAAGAACATATTCAATCTTGCAAAGCACTACCTGCTAGATCCATCATAGAAAAATACTGGAGTGCACAAGTGCTAATGGCTTCATTGCCAAATGCCAAGCATTAGACAACAAGAATTTTGACATTGGCTAACCTGCATTATGTTGGCTGAATTATAGGAAGCAGATGAAAAAAAATCATTGGTCACTTAAAAACAAATAAAATTCCAATGTGCAAAATCGACTTTCTACTTTGTGATCATATGATCATCGATATGCATTCCTGTTGTTACCAGGCTGTTGTGAACTAAAACTTTGTATGCTGCATTGCTTCCCATTCTTCTTTCCATTTTGGTTACTGTTCTCGAGCTATTATGAACCAGCCTTACAGCAAAAACAGATAATGCTGCTTGTAAGATTACGAACCGCGAATTATCTAATCTATGGCTAAAAGCCTAAGTCATATGATGTTATGAACTAACTGATAATCCTGTAATATTGAGGAACAAATTAATTAGTAAAATATATTTACTTAGGACTCACCAAAAGCTCGTAATTTCCCAGAATGAAAATCTTCTAGAAGGTGCAGGAGAGCAGCTTCCATTCTTCTTACGTCTGTCACATCTGTGAGAAAACAGTGGTGTTGACACGAGCGACCTCTGGCTAAACCTACTTCACAGCAAAACAAAAAGCAAAAACACAACTAAAAAGGAAAACGGGGGAAAACAAAACAAAGGAATAAGAGGTACATAATCAAAAACTTAATATCTCAAAATATGAGTTAAAGGAAAGCAAAAAAAGACTAAATTAAAAGGTGTACATAATCTAAATTACTTAAAATAAAATAATTCTACAAATTTCTATAATTACAAAACTTCAATAAGCAAATATTTGTTGTTTACAAAGAAAAATGCGGAACACAAGTACATCTATACAATTTCTAGAAATTCAAAATGTATCCACTGTTCAAAATGATGAGCAACTAAATTATCATTATCATTATTATTAAAAATTAAGAGGCTTTGTACTAGTATTAAGCCTTATCTTGCAATCATACTTTGTGTCCGTGGGAACCTAGATGGTTAAATGCAAGTTGGCAGAGCTATTTGATTCACTCAGCAATATGAGGGCTGTCCCAAAAGTACCAGACCTAACAAAGAAAACACAAACATTTTGGGAAAATACATCTTTATTTCTCTCCATAGTCTCCTTTCAGCTCGATACAGTTTTCCCAGCGATGTTCAATAGCTTTGATACTCTGTTTATAGTGAGAACCGTCGAGTTCTGCAAAATAGCCATCAACAGCAAACTCCACCTCTTCATTGTTGGCAAATCTTTTACCACCAAGCCATTTCTTCAACTTTGGAAACAGGAAATAATCAGAGGGGGCTAAGTCTGGCGAACAGGGTGCATGAGGAAGCAATTCGAACATTAACTCATTAATTTTGACCATGGCGACAATAGATGTGTGAACTGGTGCATTGTCTTGATGAAATAAAAGTTTCTTTTCCACTAAATGCAGCCGTTTTTGCTTGATTTCATCATTCAAATGCTGCAATAAGTTTGCATAATACTCGCCATTGATTGCTTTTCCTGTTTGAAGATAGTCAATGAAAATTCCACACACATTCCAAAAATCTGACGCCATGACCTTGCCTGCAAATGGAACTGTCTCACCTTCTTTGGAGCCGATTCTCCCCTTTCAATCCACTGTTTTGACTCTTCCTTTGTCTCAGATGTGAGGTGATGGACCCAAGTTTCATCCATGGTTATGAATTAATACAAAAACTCGGGCTTTATTGCAGCGAAACATTGCCAAACACTCAACTGAAACATCCTCATGATGCTGCTTTCGTTCCATTGTGAGTAAACATGGCACCCATCTTGTGCACAGCTTTCTCATGTCTAAATTTTCAGTCAGTATGAGACGTACAGCACTTTTTTAAATGTCTACGATGTCTGCTAGCTCACGCACTTTCAGTTAACAGTCATCCAATACCATTTTGTGGATTTTCTTCATAATTTCTGGTGTGGTCACCTCGTTTGGTTGACCACTGCGATGTTCGTCTTGGTAGCTCGTACAGCCTTGCTTAAATTCTGCACCCAATATTTTACTGTTGTAAACGAAGGAGCAGACTCCCCCAAGCTAGAATCTAGCTCAGCTTTAATATTAGTTGGACTAAGACCTTTCAAATGAAAGTATTGTATCAGATAACGATGGCCATTTTATCCATGTTTGCAAATTCACTGAGAGAGTTCACTATTAATGGCTGCCAAACAATTACTAAACAACGTAGCATCGTCAAACTTCAAACTTAAGCTTTATAAGGGTGGTACTTTCTACCATAGTCATTTGTTTGAAACAACAACCGCTATATATACGTCAGGTCGGGTACTTCTGCAACTGCCCTCGTATCTTGCAGTTGTTATACAGCAAATTCTATCGCAAACAATTTATCTTTTATTTCAATACATTTATCCAAGCTGTTGCAACTGATGACCCAGGTATGTAATATTTACAATAAACAACAGGTTTCACCACATAGTATGACCAGACCCCAGATGTTAGGCAAAAAGCCATTGATATTCAGTGGTAATAAAACAAAAGTTATGTGAGTATAATTATATTTTGAGGTATTTGGAATTATAGAAACAATTTTTATATTGTTTTTCTAAGGTATAGTTGCCTATCTGAATTATAAATACATACCTATTTTTGCCTTTTATTAAATCAACTTAACTTTTTCAATTTATTTTCAATAACTTTCTATTACATTCCGGGAACTGTACATGATGAACATCCTTCTGTCTTGGAATTCAGACATCTTTTATGTTAGAATGTGACCATCATTTGTATTGTAACATTTGCTACTGCTAGGGCTTTGCATTTCTGTTTGAAAGTGGGTTCTCCAGTACCAGGATGTATTTTTTGGGAAAACATTTTCATGAATCATGATGGACAGTTACTGTCCCATGAAAGCAGACCACATAATTTAGCTGCGATTGCTAAATTCAATCAACCACTGAAAAGTAAACTTCACATTTATGTTACTGAATTTGTTAACCCGTGTTAACCCTCTATAGCCAGAATTACTTTGCTACATATGCCACTCTTCCTCTAATTCCTAAACTTCCTTTTATATCCCTTTCAAAGGCACTACAACTGAAGTGATTCAAATAGTGGTAATTGTTAGAGCGATACGAAATGGACTGGTGATCCATTCAAAGCCAAATAATATGAGTTTGAGTCCCAGCGACTACAGTCCAATGTGAGAGTGGTAATAGATGGGGAGGGCCCAAGTAAAATAACCGGTGTAGTGGCACAGTTAGATGCCGATGGGGTTACATTTGACTGCAGTTGCATGCATTTTGCTTATTTTTATTGTAAAAAAAACAACAAAACTGCAGTTTTATTGAAAAAATTAACATTTTTACTATATAAAAGAGCTAAGAGCACTCTTGCTTCAAAGAGTGGTGACAAGAAAATATGGATACTTCCAACAGTTTTTGCCACATCTAGCAAAACGTCAAGTTTTTATTAGATTTGTGTAAATGATTAGCTGATGCCGGCAGGGTCTAACATTGTATGATTCTTTTTTTTAACCAAATATTGATTACTAAATATATTATGATTATAACTTTTTACTTTCTCTACTATGTATAGTAAGTAGGGGAAGTATTGTATTCCACCCAAAAATTCGATACCGAGATTTCATCAGAAATACATGTTTTGAGACCCCCTGAATCCAAAAAATGCATTTTTGGAAACATGTCCGTGTGGTGTGTGTCTGTGAACAACATAACTCAGAAACGAACAATCGGATAAACACCAAACTTGGTATTTAGGTTCAGTATCTTCCAGAGATGAGACACGAAGGTTTTCAAGAAAATCCCCCCACCCCAGATTACCCTTTACATGGAACATTTTTCGAAAATTCTAATTTTCTCAAAAATGGCTCTAACGATTTTGATTAAAATATCATATGTTTAAGATATTTTCATGACAAATGTAATGTACATCTCGAATTTTCTGGGAATGTCTCCAAAAGTATTCTTTATTGTGAACGACTTTTGCATAACTAGTAAACCATAAGAGATAGACAAAATTTTACTACACAAAAAATGTAGATTGCATTAAAATACACAATTTATGCCATATACATTTTTTTTTTTTTTGTGGGTGAACCATTTTCGAGATATTGCTTGTTATTTCCTTAAATTTTCCAATACCTATACTTTTTCTCAAATTCGTTATTCACTTTTTTTTTGTCCTGGTAATGCAAAGAGAATGGAATACTCCACATAGCAACCACCTCTTAAAATATTTGACTATCGCTTAAAGCCTAGCAATTCCCCTTGCATCTACAAGAAAATTAGCAATAAGATTACTTGATATCTCGATTAACATGAAGCATATGGTGAATAAGCGTTTGTAAAAATAGTTTGTACAAGAGTAGAGAAAGTCATGTGAGTATAACACATCAGATTTTTAAAATTTATAACGCCTTTCTTAAATCTACCAAGCTCATTTTTTATGTTTTTATTGCCTTTTTTTGCCTGATTATTTTGATGCTATAAATGCCTAAACAACCAGGCTCTAGCAATGAATGGAAAATGTTTGAATTAACAAATTAAAATGAAACGGCATTAACCTGAGTAACAACCAAAACTATTGCTTTTTTTTTTTGGAGAAAATGGCATGTTCTTTGGTTCTAACAAGCTGAAATACAATTTAATATTGCAAAAATTATGAATGACAAGATGAAGTTCAGCTATGCTGATAACTTGGACTACAATGTCATGAAGCAAGTAACTCATACACTACTCAGGACATATATCTACCACATTTACGCAAATCTAATAAATCTCTGTCACACCTTTTTTGATCAAATGTAGTACTCAAAATCGTGGTTCGCATTAGATTCGAGTGCAAATCCGTTCTGTAGAATGCCAGTAACTTCATTCAAATTTTTCGTTTATTACATCACATTAGATTGCGGGAGTTAACAAGCATCCAGAAATTCGCGACAAGCTAGCCACTCATTGACCCATTATTATTGAGCATTTTTGGTTAGGATATGGAGGGCAAGGTCAAACAGAGAAGAACGTCTTATGATGCTTCTTTAAAGCGTAAAGTAATCCTTTATGCTGAAAAACATGGTAATAGAAAGGCAGCAAGGAAGTTCAATGTATCAGAGAGCAATGTTCACTTATGTGGCAAAAACAGAAATTGGAATTATTTGCTACTAAAGCTAGTAGGAAGAAATTTACGGATCCTCGCAAAGGAAGACATCCTGAAATTGAAGAAAAAGTGTTGGAATTTGTGTGTAAAAGAAGGAAGAATGGGAAACCTGTGACTAGTGACACTATACAAAAGAAAGCTAAAGAGGAGGCTGAAGTTCTTGGTATTTCGAAACAACAGTTTAAGGTTAGCCTGGATGGGTGGATCATTTCATGCAGCGGACGAGTTTATCTCTAAGACGCCATACAACAATGTGCCAGAAGTTTTTTGCAGATTTTGAGGACAAACTACAAATGTTTCAGCGGTATGTCATTTCACTTCGGAAGAAAAAAAATTTTTCCATGGGGCAAATAGGCAACATTGATGAGATGCCAATTTGATTTGATATGCCGTGGAAATACACTATTACTGAGAAGGGGACAAAGGAAGTTATCAAAACAACAGGGTGTGAAAAACAGTATGTAACACTAATTTTGTTCTTTAACAATGTGTCAGCTAACAATAGGGCACTTTCAATTCTATAATCTGATGGTTTATATAAATGATACATCCATAAATATAAATTTTATTAAATAAATTTAAATAAAATACAGTGGAATCTCGGTAGCACATTCCTCATTAACATGTTTTCCCATGTATTACGTTGAATTATAGAAGTCCCGGCACCAAATGCAATAAATAACATTCGTTTAGTACATTTTCTCGCTCCTGCTTACTACGTTCAAAATTTGACGTCCTCATTCACTATTTTGGCCAATGCTTGGTCAGTCCAGTGGGAGTAGATTTACTACATTCAAAGTTTGACGTCCTCATTCGCTACTTTGGTCAAACCAGGCAGGGTGGAACCAACAGTCAATGGCATGAATTATGTATGTATGTACATATTTGTGTGATACGATTTGTGTGTGGGGGGGGGGGGGGAGATAGAGAATGCTTTAGTTTAGCTGTGGCTTGGCGTGGTCAGTTTCTGCTGTTAAGTGTTGACAAAATGTAATTGTATTTTAACTTTTTGTTAGCAATGGAGAACAAGAAAGTGCGGCAAATAACCAACAGTGAAAAACTGAAAATCCTTGAAGAAGTAAATCGCAACCCAAATATGAAACATGTGGATATAGCGCAGAAGTTAAACATTCCTCCGTCAAGCTTAAACACAATTGTTAGCAAACGTAAACTAATTGAAACTGCTTTTGAAGAAGGGAAAAATGCTAAAGAAAACGTAATCGCCCTGGCCAGTTTCCAGAATTAGATGTTCTGCTAAAGTGGTTTACACAAGCTAGAGCTTCAAATGTGCCAAATAGACAGTAACGTGGTTCGAGCTCAGGCAACACATTTAGCACAGAAGATGGGACTGGATGATTTTAAAATGTCCAATGGCTGGATTGAAAGATTTAAGAATCGACATGGCTTAGTTTACAGATGTGTGCGAGGTGAGGCTGCTGCCCTAGATAATGAACGCTACACTGTGTGAAAATATAGAAATGTGGACAAATACAATGCTCCCGTCAATTTTGAAAGACTATAGCCCTGACGATGTTTATAATGCAGATGAAAAAGGACTATTTTTCCATCTTTTGCCAGAAAACACCCTGGATTTTAAGGGCGCTAAGTGCCACAGCGGGACAAGGAGAGGATTACAGTTTTGTTGTGCTCTAACAAAAGCAGAATGGAGAAATTGGTATTGCTGGTTATTGGAAAAGCACACAGTCCATGATGCTTTAAGAATGTTCGATCTTCCAACATAAAAGCCTGGATAACTTCTGCCATCTTTGAAAATTTCTTACAAGCACGGAAGACTGGACATAAGAAGCAGGAAAATTGCACTCTTTATTGACCAGTGTGCCACTCATCCACCAACTGTTTCAAATTTAAGAAACATAAAGATCATTTTCTTCCCAGCAAACTGCATGAGTAAGCTACAACCTTTAGATCAAGGCATAATTCGGTGCATGAAGCATACATATCAGAAGAGATTGGTACAGAGAAGGTTGGCTGCACTGAAATCAACAAGAAGAAAAATCACTGTCTTAGATGCCATGCATTTTATTAGAACTGCTTGGAATTGTGTGACGCAAGATACCATTAGGAGCTGTTTTAATAAAGCTGGTTTTTGCCGGGTTCTTGGTGATGCAATCACGCAGGAAGATGAGTTTTCCGAGAGTGAAGAATAGTGCCAAAAAGCAGACGATGCCGGCGTGTCTTTCAAAACATGTGTAAGCATTGACAATGAAATTCCAGTATGTGAAACAGCGACGATAGATGAAATACTTGAAGAACAAGTGAAAGAAGAAGCGTCAGTGGGAGATGAAAGTGATAAGCCAGATTCTGAGCCAGTACCTACAGTGTCGGAAGCAATGCAGGCAATGGACATAGTGAAGCCATATGTGTGCAGTTTCAAAGTTGAACAATGTAATGTCTTTACTAAACAAGATGGACAGTAAAATTTTGGCATTAAAACCAACAAAGCAATCAACTATAGATATGTATTTCAAACCAGTGGAAATAGTGTCCATATTTCACATCCGTTTTTGAGGTAAGATGTATTATTAGATTTTATTACGTAAATATGTTCTTAAATTGCAGATTTTGTATTTTCGTTAACATGTTTTCCCGTCTATGACGTCCAAATCCTTGGGTCCCTGCAAAAATGTACTAACAAGATTCTACTGTATATGTCTGTTGTAAACATTTTTTTCAGAATTCATGAGCCCAGAACACATCTGTGGTGTATGTGCAGAATACATTGAAATGAATCTAAACATTTGTAGACTTTTCCCTCCCCAAAATAATTCATGCTGAACAGTGATTAGAAAACTACTTACAGTGCTGTACTTCTTAGAGGCACTTATTGTATGAAAACAAATAAAAGAAAACACCCATGAACTTCCCTCACAAATCAGTGGCCTAAGAGTTTTCCATCTCATTGTTCTATTTCTCTCTTTCTTCCTTCCTATATGTTTACAAGCGGATCATTCTTGTTTGAGACAGATTATAGCATGTTTCTAATGCTAGCAGTGAACTGTCACTTCATTGTATTAACATCACACCCACAAAGCTAAAGTTTTTGGAAATAAAACCAACATGTCATACAATCCATGAATTCACAGGTTTGATGCCAATTCAGATGAACGCCGGTAAAGTCAGTAATCTGCTGACTGTTATGAGCTAGAAGATTTATAATACCTTTCTTGGTGTTGTGTAGTCGAGCAGCCACTGGATTTCGGGATGCACCTCTAGATGGCCTTTCATTGATGTATAGAAAACGTGTATTGTGATTTACACTTGCTCCCGAACCTGCAAAATTTGACATTTTCATAAATATTCCAATTGTGGATGCGACAAACATTAAGATCATATTATACTACTACTACACTACAGAGGTGTTTGTTTCTTTTGTTTTTGTACTGTATCTGTTAGGGCAGGTCTCTACTGCCCCAACAATCTACACACAACACTCAATGCTAAACATAAATAACTTTAAAAACAGTAATGTGAAACATGTTGAGTCATAGGTGTAAACCTTTTTCACTATAAGCTGAAAGCAGAAGTAAACAAACCTTAAATGTATTACTCCGCCAAGCACATGGCAGCACCACGTGGAGGATGACGGGAACTAAGTACCGGTGAGAAGAAATTGCTTTAGACAGAATGTGAGCACAGTATATTGCGCAACTTAGGGATCATTAGCTTTTAAACATTGTATGTTATTCCTATATTTTGCCTTACATCCTAAACTTCTAACACACAATACTAAGAGTAGACAAATAAAAGTTGTACCTGAATAGTCTGGCATCCGTGGTTAAAGGTACTTGATTGACTGTTTTTAACTTCAGGCTTTAGAAATCATTCATTTAATGACTAATATCAGTATACCTCTTTTGCTTAACCTTTTATGAGTCAAGAAGTTAAAAAAACAATTAGCACTATGAGGCAGTATTTAATGCCTAAATGATATTAATTGTGTTTTAGTATAATTAAATGCAATAACAGAGCAACAATTCTGCGCCACTAACAAAGAAGTTCAATTATTGCTAAATAATGGCAAACTATATTCATTGTCTATTAAAGGTGGGTACTTTTCACAGAATTTGTTAAAAGCTTTTATATACAATTGTCTTCTTTCCATTTCTCGCGTTTATGTTTTCTACAGTGGCAGAAGATTCTAAGCCGGAAGCCGGGCACGAACTGCAGCACCTGCACAAAGCCTCTAAAACCCTTTGCTATAACGGCTCATTTAGTTATAGGTGAATCTGAACAAACACATTTAGTTTCATAAATTAAGCTGTTACAATAATGAGTTTTTTTAAAATTTCTCTGCACGAGAATAACCACTAAATGTTATGATCTGAACCGAACTGTTTTTTGTAGAGGAAGAGACGACATGCTAAGCGGGAAAGGTTGTAGTTTGTCCACCAGCCAATGAGGTGCTGTCTTGTCACGTGGTTTTGTTTACTTCTCCTTTCAGCTTATAGTGAAAAAGGTATAGTTGGAATTCCAATCAATACTCTGCATTCACTCCATTAACAAGTGAGGCACATTGTAAACACATTGCATTTTTTTAATAACAATGATCACTGGATTCTTATTATGAAGATTTAGCCTTTGTAGTCACAATGTGTAGCTTGATACAAGAGGCGCAGGAATGAAAGAAGAATGTTATGGGTGCACCTTTTTTTACTTTCTCTACTACGTATAGTAAGTAGGGGAAGTATTGTATTCCACCCAAAAATTTGATACCGAGATTTCACTGGAAATACTTGTTTTGAGACCCCCTGAATCCAAAAAAAAGCATTTTTGGAAACATGTCCGTGTGTGTGGGTGTGTGCGTGTGTGTCTGTGAACAGCATAACTCAGAAACGAACAGTCGGATAAACACCAAACTTGGTATTTAGGTTCAGTATCTTCCAGAGATGCGACACAAAGGTTTTCAGGAAAATCCCCCCACCCCAGATTACCCTTTACATGGAAGATTTTTCGAAAGTTTTAATTATCTCAAAAATGGCTCTAACAATTTTGATTAAAATATCATATGTTTAAGATATTTTCATGACAAATAAAATGTATATCCTGAATTTTTGCATAACTGGTAAACCATAAGAGATAGACAAAATTTTACTACAAAAAAATGTAGATCGCGTTAAAATACACAATTTATGTCATACACATTTTTTTTGTTGAGTGAACCATTTTCGAGATATTGCTTGTTATTCCCTTAAATTTTTCAATACTTATTTTCTCAAATGGGAATTCGTTATTCATTTTTTTTGTCTTGGATATGCAAAGAGTATTAATCTGTGGCAAAGGGAATGGTGCTGCACCTAGCAACCCGCTATTAAGAGGTATGTATGTGCTTAAAGGCTACTGTATTTCTATATTGCCCTTGTAAATACATATTCCCCTTACATCTACAAGAAAATTAGCATTAAGATGCAGTCTGCAAATGTTTATCTCGATTAACATGAAGTAGATAGAGAATAAGCGTTTGTAAAAATAGTTTATACAAGAGTAGAGAAAGTCATGTGAGTGTAACACATCAGATTTTTTAAGCAACAGAAACTATGTAAATACCATCTTGTCTGAACTGAAAGTTGAGAGCAGACTTGGTTTCAAGAATTTTCTAAGAATGTCGAAAGAAGGTTTCAATTTTTGCTGAGTATAATTTCATTGGTAATGTTGCTGCCAGCTTCTCCCTGTCCTACGTCACATCGCTAAACCATACCAACCTTGTAATGTTGATAAACGCGAGAGGGACGTGTTGGTTGGCAGGAAGGTGAGTCTGTTGGAGTTCCATAGAGGAATGGAAGTGACGTATGAAGGGAGGTGGTGTTTGCGGAAAGGACCAGAAGTGGAACTGAAACGGATCGTAGAATAAGAATGCGCAGATAAAAGGCGATGTACCATGTGGAACACACCCATTACTTATCGTGCATTTGCATGGTACATGTATTACCTTAAATTTGTTTCATTAGAAATGTAGTAATCCCATTACGAAATGTATTTATTTAACTATTGGGGAATTGCGCGAGGTCATGATTTAATAGTTATTTGAGGTTATGTGGTACATAACTTAAAAGGTTATTTCATCACAATATGAAAAGGTCGTCATTTATTCTGCAATTGTACTGCTCAGTCTTACATTGGGTAAATTATATTTTTGGTTGAATTAAGGTATGCAATGCATAGGCAACATGCCACTATCAAACAATAGCTGGTGTGTTACTAACAGTTAATACATATGGAAGTAAAAGTCATAATTAAAGTAAATAATAATCGTAATGGTCAATCCAACCAGATCTTCACATGATTAAACAGCCAATTAAAATGCGGAGATAAACGAAAGCAAATAATACCTATTAGTAGTAATAATAAACAAATAATATTCGTAACTTTAAGAATAATTGTCAGTTTAATCAGGTCTACTTGCTCTTTTATGATGCAAATGTTAGCCTTAAAAGGCTGTTTTTGCATTGGTTTGGTTAAAGAAACCAAGGCTGTTTTTGCATTGGTTTGGTTAAAGAAACCGCACCATCGTAAACTCACCCCCAGATGGCCATTTTGAACAGCAATAACTTTTCCTGCACCTTCTCCCTCTCGGCGACATGGATTATCTATTGCCAACAACACTCATATTCTGCAGTACTGCTACTCGCATATTTTTTTTGCGATTTTTTATGTATGTAGGTTGGCAGCATATGGTGACGTACGACAGGGAGAGGCTGACAGCAGCATTATACCATTTCATCAGCAATTGCAAAACAAGGGATGAATTTCAGAATAGCCATATCAACTGAATTGAGATTAGGCTTAACCTCTTTCTTGTTTTTTCTATGTCCAATACAGGCAAGCTCATGTAAACACTATGTTTTGAGGCAGTATTTTATATCACAACACTGTGAATGCCAGAGTGATTGTAGTGTAAATTAACGTTATTGTATGACAATGATTTTAAATGTTTGTTAGCCATAAGCATTGTTAGGAAATAAGTTTACACGGCCTCACTGAAACTGACAATGGAAGTGGGTAATAACAATGAAGCGAGGGGGTGAGTTGTTTATCACTAAGAAGAGACAAACAAATGACGTCAGGGTAGCGTGCCTTTCTTTAGAAATGGAGGGAATATCTTCCCTAGAGCATATGCGTTAGTAATTATGATTGGCTGACAAAACAGACCCTAATGTTGGAGCAATTTAGTAACCAATAGCAGCTCTATTATAATGTTTAGGCATTTCGAGGTGAGGGAGTATAAATTCTTGAGCCAAGAGCAAGTATCGCGCAGCTCTACAGAATCATTCACGAGGTACACATCGCGCAGTTCCGAGCAATCTCTCGTGAGGTACACATTACGCAGTTCTAAAGAATCATTCACGAGATGCACATCGCGCAGCTCTAAAGAATCATTCACAAGGTACATGTCATACAGTTTGGAAGAATCTCTCGCGTCGTAAAGTTAGTTACAAAATGTGATGTATGCAGCAACTAAGACGACAGTAATTACATTCGGAAATATAAAAGTTTCAGTCAGGCGTGTATCAAGATTAAAGATAGGAAATTAATTAAGTGTGACGGCAATAAAAGTGCAAAAACAAATTCTTTTATTAGTGTTATCTTTTAGTAACAACTCCTTTCCGTTTAAACGCCCTGCTCAGAGATATTTGCTCGACTGAGTAATAATAGCTAGCCAGAGGACAAAGAACCCAAATTTTAAAAGAAATAATAAAACAATAACAGGCGCTCAGCAAATAAGATAACACGAACAGATTACTGCGACAGTTTTCCTATTTTCATCTCCATAGTCTTTTAGAGATACATCACAGATAACAGTTGTTGCATGAATCTCATTAATTAAGTATATCATCTTTTCTTTAGTCCACTCATATTTTGCTCCCTAGAAATGAATGTAGTAAGCAATGAATATCACAGGCCAGTTGTCTGTATGTCTGACCAAAGTTAGTTGTGTCTGCACAAAATTAGTAAATACATATTGCACTCAGTATGCTTTCCACTACCTGTTGAAAGCAATTTTGTTTCGCCATGACATGCTGAGTCAACATGCTACATAAGACTTGTTGCTCAATGGAGGCACTCTTTACCTCCGACATTTTGAACTCAATGTGTTTTGTTGATCATTGAGGCAGTGGAGATCAGACTTTAGTCATGTTGTCAAAACTGACTATAGAACCCCTTTTGCTATTATACCATAAAAATTAGAGCGATTCTGAATTAAGTTGGTCTTATTGAAAACGCGTATAAAAGCAAAAGGAAAGGGAATAAATTACCTTAGGAGTGAATTTAGAAGTAGATGTGATCTCGTCAACAGCTGGTGCCCACCTGCCCGGCCCTTTTGGGTGTTTTACTTTTATAGGAAAATTGTGATATGAATACAGCAAATATAGCCATCTTCCCGCTAATACATATGCGCAATCGGAACTGGCAACCTAAATAAGAAGTGAAATCTGCAAAATAAGCGATGTGTTGTTACTACTTCTTCATTTTGTACTGCCGCTGACAAAAAATGCAACACATTCAGAGTAACAGTGCATAATAACAAAATAGCATGCACAGGATGTGAAAATAGCGTATACAGCATTGTAAGAGACCACTTAGGTATTGAGAAGTTACAGTTCAACCTTCCGTGAATTCGAAACTTAAGCTTATAAAAAAAAACCTAACCTAAGGCTAACCTTCCATGAATTCAGAAACCTAAGCTTATATATATATATATATATATATATATATATATATATTATATAAGCTGAATATAGCTTCTGAATTCATAGGTTAGCCTTAGGTTAGGTTTTTTTATATATGTATATAAGCTTAGGTTTCTGAATTCATGGAAGGTTAGCCTCAACCTTATATATAAGGCTAACCTTCCATAAATTCAGAAACCTATACCCCCGCCGCTATAACGTTGCACTTGACAGTTCGTGTGGCTTCGCATAAGGTTGGCTACATCGTGGTTGCGACGTTGCCAGAGTGGCTAGTAAACAACAACAGCTGACTGTTCTCATTTCTATCGTGTCTAAGCCGCATACAAAAAGTGTACGTAAGTAGCGAACGTCACTGAATAATAACTATTTCGTATTATTATTGTTAATTGAAAATAAGCGATATAAGCAGCTTTGGTATGGTCAGATACTCCTTTCTATGATAATAGGCATAAATGTGTCTACGTATGGCATCTAATTGGAAAGCATCAATATTTGTGACTGGACGAGGCTTCTTTTTTTTCTTCCCTGGAGTTGATAGAAATATCTGTTGTGTTCCAGATGGTTCAGGAATTTTGTCCTCTTTCTCTTGTAGTTTCACTCCTTTGTGAACAACAGTTCTCTTGCTTAAACCAAGAGCTGCTGCAGTTCATTGTACGGCTTTATCAGCAGGAATAGAGGGATTTCCGTGAAGCTTCACGTACTCCTTTTCATGTTCAAAGAACTCCCGGGTTCTCCTTAATAATTCCAATGCCTGACTATTAAGTGGCACACCTCGGCGCAAAGGATTTTCACTTCGTGAATCATCACTCAGCGATTGGCGTCGTTTTTCCGACATTGTCGCACTTAAGTTTTGTTTAAATAAATAATATGAATGAAATACATACAAAATAGATAAATATAAATAAATGTATAAACGAACAATAACAAAACTATCAAACAATAACCACAAATCTAAATAACAAATAACAATGAACAATATGTAGCTTGCAAAGAACAACTCGACGCTCTGCTAGAGATTCACAAACTGAAGCACATGGTTGGGAATAGTTACATCCGGCAACAGAGCCGTTTCTAGATCCGGTTCCGCTTTGTCATCGACCATCCGGAATGCTGCCTTGTGATTGGCTTAGGAAGTCAAACGGTTGAAGCTTTTCATCTGTTTTTTCGCGAGTGTACCAACTTAAACGCTAACTGTCAAGTGCAACGTTATAGCGGCGGGGGTATAAGCTTATTTATATATATATATATATATATATATATAAAAACCTAACCTAAGGCTAACCTTCCGTGAATTAAGAAACCTAAGCTTTTATATATATAAAGAAAACAACCTAACCTAAGACTAACCTAACCTTCCGTAAATTCAGAAACCTAAGTTTAACCTTTCGTGAATTCAGAAACTTAGGCTTATATAAAAAGAGAACTAACCTAAGGCTAAACTTCCGTGAATTAGAAAAGTAAAAAATGAATAAACCTAAATAAAAAGTAATTAAGAATGCACACCGAGAGTTGGCGGTATCTTACCGGCTTTGGCAGCATTAGTTATTCATAGTTTGTCAGCATTGTGTTAGAGCTAGAAGATGACATAGGGTGATATCTGTAGGACATGTAAGACATCACTTCCATCGCTGTTGAAGACCAACGTAAAGCGGAATGTCACAAATTAGAACACATTGCTTTAATGTTAAATTTAGGGTGGATTTCCGAAAGGAATTAAAACTGTGAATGTACATTTGCAATCTTGTGACAAGATTTACAAATACAAAAACCGGCCATTCTGAATTACTAAGGTCCATCTGAAAATGTGATTAAAACTTAAAAGAAGGTGGTTAAATTACCTTATTATGTGTCATGAAGTAGATGTTGACTGTTACGGTAACAATTTCATAAATAATTGACAAATCATTCGAGTTTTAGACGTGCAGATCCTATGACTACGCCCTGTTGTCACTTGGTAGTTATGACCAATCTACTTATAAAAAATATTTTTCAGCTACACTTTGCAGCTTAGTGCCCTCATTAGTGTCTTTGGCCTATCAGAAGCTATAGTTTAGGAACTTTGGAGGACCCTAGTAATTCAGTTTACTCCAAAAACACATTGCATTATTCAATCTTACCACCTGAGGGGGAAATAACAGTAGAACTATGACCATGGGTAGCACCAGTAGCCATTCTGCTTACTGTTCGGGAACCTGCAGAGCCCTGACTCATGGGACCTCTAACACTACCTGTGCTTGAAGACACCTAAAACAAATATGATTAAGCACTTTGTTAGCTAAGGATCTACAACTTAACACTCATGTTCTAACACGCATACAAATAATATTCTGTATTTATGGTATGCTCTTCCTAGTGCACGGTGTCTGCCTTAAGTCAATGTATGTGCAACACTTAAGTTGCCTAAGCATTAACCAGTTATACTTTTAATTATGACTAAATATTTGCAATACTAACTTATATTTGTAACGAACTTAAGAACCCAAGCGATTACGGTCGATATGCATGATATGCATATTTACTTTGTACGTTTGATGTTTTTGATTCTCAATGTGAGCGATGCTCGGGGTGCTGAATATAAAATACGTATCCATTAGCAAAGAATTACACGTATTTATTACAGGTTAGTTTTCACTAACCTTGTTGCTGCATGGTGAAGTAGGAGTGGTTTTATTTACTCCAACAGTCACAGGAGGTGTAACCTCCCCAGATTTACTTGTTAATCGAGGGTCATCATCTGGAGGTACCAGCTGCTGTAGCTCACATTCTTCACCTTCCTCTGCCATTTCGTCACACGGTTAATTCTACTCGACCTTAATTGAAATTATTTCTTCCTATACTGTTTTAATTTATGTCTAAACGCTGAGACTATAAAGACATTTTGTAGATAATTAAAACTATTCACGCATTCGCATTTTAATTCTTATATAAACATCTAACCTCTACGAAACAATCCAAAAGAGCTATCGGTAGTTGCCTTGGTAAACCTGTGCACCACAGAACAGCAAACTGTGTTCAATGTTCTAACAAGCGCTTGCAGATAGCTCACCCGAAGGTAAACGAACAGCACGCTTCCAGAGCGAATAGCGCGAGAGCAATCTGCATGGCACTCTCTATACTCTAGTTACCTTGTGCATGGCAGAGTTCGCGCCTGTTCTGTGAGATTGCTGAGGCTTGAAACTAAGATATAAGTCAGCTGATAAAATAGCAATGCCGAAAATATGAAAGTAAAGCTGAATTATCGTATCAACGAGCAATTGTGTAAATGTAGGAGTTTATAGTGATAACTTATTTAATATTGAGTACCAAATAACGCACATTCGATGTTTAAAACTGGAACATGACCTGAAAACCTAGTAAGGTAGCCGACAGGTTATGAATCGAAAGTCACAACATTAGTTGGTTTTAATGAAGAATTGAAATATATATAGCGAAAACAAGCTAACCTTAAATGTAAACTATACTGAGTATGTTAAGGTATTAAAATGTGTGTTTGTGCTATTTAGTGTTGAAATGTGTTCGAATTAGGGACTGTATTTCGAAAATTTTGTTTTTGTGGATTGCAAAACGAACATGAGAAGTCATGCTCAAAGGTTATGTCTGGTACTTATTTCAATTTTGAATGTGATGTAATGATAATAGTTTGGGATCCATAGTTTGATTTTGGATGTGTATTAGTGTTGTGCTCAAACACTATTTCCTGCTGTTATACCAAATAAATAAATTAGGACATAATGCTCTTTTCATTGCAAAATAACTTAAAGCATTTCATAAACAGAAAATTCTCCGGCTAATATTATCTTATAGTGTGCCCGTAGAAAATGCTTATAAAATCAAAAGGAAAGCGAATAAATTACCTTAAGAGTGAGCTTAGAACACGATGTGGTCTCGTCTATAGCTGGTGCCCACCTGCCCGCCCGTTTAAGGTATTTTAGTTATATAGGAAAATCGCGTCAGGAAGTAAACAAACGTAGCCATTTTGCAAAAAATTACATGCAAATTGGGTACTGCCAACGTAAATAAAAATGTGAAATCGGCTAAAAATGCGATGCGCCGTTGTTACCGCTATTTGTTGTTGTTGTTCTGCGATTTTGTTGAAACGCAACGCGTGCAAATTAACAGTGCGTATTTAATATAAAGCAAAATGGTTTGCACGGGATGTGAGAATACTGTCTTTAGCATTCTAACTCAACACGTGCTATGCTTATATAAAAAAACTAACCTAAACCTAACCTTTCGTGAATTGAGAAACGTAAGCTTATATAAAAAAACTAACCTAAATCTAACCTTTCGTGAATTCAGAAACGTAAGCTTATATAAAAAAAACTAACCTAAACCTAACCTTCCGTGAATCCATAAACGTAAGCTTATATAAAAAAAAGCTAAACCTAACCTCCCGTGAATCAGAAGCGTAAGTTTAGGAACGCACGCTCGCTTCGCTCGCGTGCTTTGATGTAAACAGTGATAACAAATTAAAACAAAGATATATACAAAGGTAATTCAGAAACCTATGGTTATATATAAAAACTAACCTAAACCTAACCTTTCGTGAATTCAGAAACGTAAGCTTATATAAAAAAAACTAACATACACCTAACCTTTCGTGAATTCAGAAACGTAAGCTTATATAAAAAAACTAACCTAAACCTAACCTTCCGTGAATCCATTAACGTAAGCTGATATAAAAAAAAACTAAACCTAACCTAACCTCCCGTGAATCAGAAACGTAAGTTTAGGAACGCACGCTCGCTTCGCTCGCGTGCTTTGATGTAAACAGTGATAACAAATTAAAACAAAGATATATACAAAGGTAATTCAGAAACCTATGGTTATATATAAAAACTAACCTAAACCTAACCTTTCGTGAATTCAGAAACGTAAGCTTATATAAAAAAAACTAACATACACCTAACCTTTCGTGAATTCAGAAACGTAAGCTTATATAAAAAAACTAACCTAAACCTAACCTTCCGTGAATCCATTAACGTAAGCTGATATAAAAAAAAACTAAACCTAACCTAACCTCCCGTGAATCAGAAACGTAAGTTTAGGAACGCACGCTCGCTTCGCTCGCGTGCTTTGATGTAAACAGTGATAACAAATTAAAGCAAGGATATATATAAAGGTAATTCAGAAACCTATGGTTATATAAAAAAAAACTAACCTAAACCTAACCTTTCGTGAATTCAGAAACGTAAGCTTATATAAAAAAACTAACCTAAACCTAACCTTTCGTGAATTCAGAAACGTAAGCTTATATAAAAAAAACTAACCTAAACCTAACCTTTCGTGAATTCGGAAACGTAAGCTTATATAAAAAAACTAACCTAAACCTAACCTTTCGAAATCTTACATAAACAAAAATCTAACGTAAGCGTAACCTTCCGTTAATTCATAAAGCACAGGTTGTCTAAGATCCCTGGGCTACACTCTGTGGTCGTTTCCGCATTCGCGGCATTAATTTTCGTTTTGGCGGCATTAATTTGTTATATGTTGGCAGCATAAACATATGACATACGTGACATGTGTTGAGCTAGTGCATGGCATAGTGTGACATCTGTTGGACAATATAACACATCATATTCATCACCGTGGGGCACACTGTAAGATGATATTGTCCAATTCTCCATATGTACTGTGTATCTTTGGGAATTTTTTGTCAATCTGGGTAACTCGGTTAACCGCTGACCTTGGAAGCACAAATAGATACATAAAACTTGTGTATTACCACATTATTGCTGAATGATTTCTACATATCTAAATGTCAGGTACCATATTTATGACAAAACACCCAACTTAAATTATATAAATGTATAATGCGTATTGCATGGCAAAATATTTGCTGAAATAGTTATTCTTTTTTAAGTATCTATACTGTATTTACATACAGCTCATTTGTGAAGTCATAGTGGGAGCTGCCTTGTAAAACAACTTCTTGGTTTCATTGATAGTATTGAGTAATAGTATCCCTGTTTTAAATGTTGTTTCATATTCACACTTCTAATTGGGCAGCACTATGGCCTCTCGCAAAAAAAAAACCTGGATTCAATCCTAGGGATCAGAGGTGGGATTTTGTGGTAGATAAAATGGCACTTAGAATGAGTGATCTCTGGTTTTCATCACCATAATTCCATCAATTGCACCATCTTCATCATTGTCATCCCTCCTCCCACCCGTCTCCAATCTCTGTAAACCTGTGAAGTTAAAAGGGGCATTAAAATTAAAAATACTATGGTGGACAGAGAGCAATACTAATGAACGAGTGTCTCATCCAGCCACCCAAATTTATAAACCAGCATGTGGACCATTAACCTGCAGAAACAACAATATAACTATACTTAAGTGATGATAAAATTGGGTAAGGAGGTAAGTAGGTAATAATGAAATATTGCATTTTAAGCAAATTTAAATTCTGTAATTGCTTAAAAAACAATAGTATGAAAGTCATACAAAATGCTGTTACATTCCTTCTGCAGTCAACATATGAAAAAACAATTAATACTGGCACACTAAACTACATGTTAAAGTGATTAACAATTATGAAGGGTGGGTGTGATATGGTTAAACACAAAGACACATTGTTATTATTTAGAGACATTGCATTCACACTCATATTTAATAATACTGTATAATACATTTGTATGGTATTTTAAGGAACATGTGCCTACATTAATATACATTTGAATAGCCTACCCAATTAAAATGTCCATTAAATTCTAACCTCTTGAATGTCTGTTATTACAATCTATTGGAATGATCTTATAGGTAATTGTAATCGCACTTAGTCACTTATGCATACACAAAGCCAGTTCTAGTTTGTAATATTTGTAATATTTATTTCATCATTATTACAATAATACAAATAAAGCTTACATCTAAAACTTATGTCTAGTGCATCAGTTTTCTAGCTCCCCCATATTTGCCCCTAGGCTGTATATATGGGATAAAGCTGCTATACCAACTCTCCACTTTACAAACTATGCTCGTTCAGCTGTACCTTTCTTAAGCTCCTTATCCACTTATCCCTTGTGTTGCCTAAAAATGTCCCCATCATTTTAATTATTTCTACTTTTGTGCTTCCCAACATTCTTAATGCTACTGCTTCTTTGTTTAACTTGTCCCATTTTATATTCCATATAACCTCTCTCCACCTTTTATCCTTATCACATTCTATTAGACAATGAAAAGTACTACCCGATTCATCACACATAATACATCTCCCCGAACCATTACATCCATTCCTTTTTAAAAATATTACTCCTGTGCGCATCCACGCAAGACCTATTCTACCAAATTGATTACATATATCTACATACTTCTCCCTTCCCCAATCTCTTTTAACTGATTTATACAAGATCAATGACCTCTTATCCTCAAAACTAGCCCATATCTCTTGTATCTCGATATCTTCCACCCTCAATCTCACTTCTTTCCAAACAGTTCTAGTTTATAAAACTTACAGTTATTGAATAGAAAATACACTTTTTATTCCTTTTCCTGGGAAAGGTTCTATATATAACATTTGAAATAACACAGTGGAGGTCCTACAGCACATGGGAACCTTAAATTTATTGACAGGTTATATGGGAAAAAAACAAATTGAGCCCATACAGTGATGTTTGTTTGTGTTTGTTCATTTGGCTCCACTGTGAGCAATTCTCAAGGAAATTGAACACATCATACAATTATGAAGTATACAGAGTAAGTAGGAATATACCCAAAGCCAAGAACAGCCTTGGGGGGGGGGATGCTCCCCTCCCCATCATGTCTTATCTAAGAGAGAAAAATTTGTAAACCATCACCATTTCAACAGTAAACTTCTCGACACGCATTACAGTAGGACAACAATAAGTGTTAATCACCATCACATGCAATCTGCCCTACATAAAGTGCTTACATGAGGTTGATACTATTATGATGATTAATTCACTTTGAATAAGCTCGAAATTATAACTTTATACTTTGTTATGCTTAAATTTCAATTTCCCATGTAATTTCTATTACCTTGAAGACATGTTTGAGAAAGACATCACTTGAAACGAGAAATTCTCATTATTACTGCATGGGTATTATTTGGGAGGACAGTATACAGGGTGGAAGGTACTGCTTGAACCGTACGTTAATCATGGATTCTATATAATGAGTAGTGCAAATATGTCCAATACAATTTTTGTCATTAAACCTACAAAAATGAAACACAGTGTTTTATGTTCCTTGTGCCTGTGTCTATTAGCCATTTTATTACAGTTCAAGCAATATCTTTCACCCTATATAAGAAAACATTTAGAAGATGGTGGAGTTTGCATATACATAAAACATTATAACATATAAAACTGGGATGCAACAGATCCATCTATCCCATTGACATTTTTTGTGTAGCCCATTTTCCTCTGTTGCTTAAATTTACCAGCTACACAAGAGTATACAAAATTCCTTCCGAATGAAGAGGACTTCACAAGCTGTTCCCAGAAAATTAGAAATAAACATTTTATTTTTCATGTAAATATCTTGAATACAATGGCATTTTAATCAAAATTGTTTGAGTCATTTTTCAGAAAAAAAAATTGAGAATTCTTCCATGTAAAGGGTTATTTTGGGTGGGGAATTTTTTTGAAAATCTTTGTGTCACATCTTTGGAAGGTACTGAACTTAAACCGATTTGTACTATGTATGTACAAATTCCTGCTTTGAAGTGCATGGCTTTATGTATTCACTTTCAATTGCCAGTCGAAATGCGCGCGCCAACGTTCCACATTACATATTTGACCACAGCCAATGGGAGCAAAATGTGCCGGAATGGACTACCTTCCCCCTTGCACTGGAATGCTCCCTTAAGATCGTTCGCTTTCGTTCATTTTCGGCATTCGCTCGAACTTCGTTGGGCAACTTCGGGTGAGCTATCTGCAAGCGCTTGTAGATGAAAAAGTCTAATGTGTTGCATTGACATGATTTCCTCTACTCTTGTACAAAATATTGCTACAAACGCTTTTTTTCCATCTAATTCATGTTAATCGAGATAAACATTTGCCGAAATTATCTTATTGCTAATTTTCTTGTAGGTGCTGCAGGTGGAATGTGATAGGGTTTAAGCCATAGTCAAATCTTTTAAGAGCTGGTTGCTATGTGGAGCATTCCATTCTCTTTGCATTACCAGGACATAAAAAAAAGGAATAACGAATTCCCATTTGAGAAAAGGTATAAATATTGGAAAATTTAAGCAAATAACAAGGAACATCTCGGAAATGGTTCGCTCTAGAAAAAAAAATATATGAATTGTGTGCTTTAACGAGACCTATATTTTTTTTGTAGTAAAATTTTGTCTTTCTCTTATGGTTTACCAATTGTGTAAAAGCCATTCAGAATGAAGAGGACTTTTGGGGACATTCTTAGAAAATTCAAGACATACATTTTATTTATCATGAAAATATGTTAAATGTATGTTGTTTTAATAAAAATTGTTAGAGCAATTTTGAGAAAATAAAAATTTTCAAAAAATGTTCCATGTAAAGCATAATCTGGGGTGGGGGATTTTCTTGAAAATCTTTGTGTCGTATCTTTGAAAGATACTAAACTCAAATACAAAGTTTGGTATTTATCCGACTTTTCGTTTTTGAATTATGCTGTTCATAGACAGACAAACACATTTCCAAAAATGCTTTATTTGGATTCAGGGCAACCATGTATTTCTGGTGAAATCTTGGTATCAAATTGGAATGCAATACTTCCCTTATTTAATAAATTTAGTAAGAAAGTCATAGTGTCAGAAAACAAATGTTTCGTAGTTGCATCTTAAAAATGTTTTATTATTGTTGTTATTGTTTCCTCTTTAAATATAACTGGCTGTAAACACAGAACATTTAAGAAAGTGTTAATTCAAATGCCTAATATATATGCATGTAAATTAATTTTTACGTTTGTCACCTACCTTTAATAAGAGGAAGTATTGTATTCCATCCAAAAATTTGGTGTTGAGATTTCACCAGAAATACACATTTTGAGACCCCTTAATCAAACTATTATTTTTAAAAAATGGCGTATTTGAACAGCATAACTCTAAAACAAAATGTACGATATATAACGAACTTGGAGTTCTTAAGTTCAGTATCCTCCAAACACACTTCAGAGTATGTTAAAGAAAATCACCCCCACCCTAAACTACCCTTTATATGGAAAAATTTTCAAAATTTTTAACTGTTTCAAAAATAGCTGAAATGATTTTGATTCAAATACTACATATATAAGCTATTTAATAACAAATAAAAGGTATATGTTAAATTTCCTGGGAATAGCCTGTGAAATCCTCTTCATTCAGAAGGAATTTTTTATAATAGGGAAAGCATAAGCAACTCAAAAACGTAGATCTCTTTAAGACGCAAAATTTATCTCAAATAATTTATTTTTGTGGCATCAGCTGCTTCCAAGATATCTGCTAATATTGTTTTCAGTTGTTCAATACTTTGCAATTTTTTTAATGCCCTGTCACTATTCAGTTGTTTCTGGCAAGGACGTGCAAAGCATAGCTAAACTCCTGGCTATCTATTCTGCTTCTTCTATTTCTCTTCTACCCACAACAAAATGAGTAATGAAATTATATCTGCAAATGTTTATCTTGATTAACGTGAAGCAGATAGAAAAATAAGCTTACATAGGAATAGTTTGTAGAAGCTATATAAAAATAAACAATATTGTGTAGAGACAGTCATGTGAATGTAATACAGCAGTAATCTAAAGTTAGTTACTAAATACTCTGATAGTTACATGAAGTTGCTGAAGTGACTGAATGGGCAAAAGCAAATTGAGCTTAGTATAGCTTTCTCTTCCTGTTCTGCAAATTTAACTTCATCTTCTTGTGGATTCCTGCAACAAGCTCAGAGAAATGTATATTATGTTTGTGCCCCTGCTTTCGCCAAGCAAATGTTCACTTGTGTCCGCTGCATATTAACAATGCAAAACTTTCAACTATTCTTGCTTCATACAGTCACAGAGAGTTTTGAGTTTTATTTTGTATTTCACATTATGTTGGGTTGGTAGTGTATTTGAGGAAGATGCCAATGTTATATATATAGATCTGCCTCACTGTTTATTTTTTATTCATGGATGCTCTTTAACTACTATGGTCCTGAGCGTCCCATTCTATATTGGGCGTGAAAGACCAGTAATTTTGCTCAGAGGCCTCTTTATTAGGCTTGAGGTTCTTTTACATGCCGTAAATCTACGACAGGGGACCACCGGCTTTACTTCCCTTCCGAAGGAAGCCATACTAAGGATTTTTACGTCCAAAAGTATTCACAACCTCGAGAACTAGAACACGGTAACTACTACACCACGAAGGATGACATTGGGCCTTGGGGATACTTCACATGATGTTGGTAAAGTTAATGCAACAAATTACCTATGACTATTAGAAAAATAAAAGAACTTCAATTGTTTAAAAAGAAGCTTAGGTTATTCTTATTAGTTAACTCATTTTATTCAGTTGCAGAACTCTTGATATGTAACGATTAAAGACGAGAATTCCATGCACTATAAAACCCCAAAATATGCATGCATTTGTGCTCGATCAAGTGAAAATTACATTAAAATATGCACTATCATTTTTGCACAGTTAAGAACTAATAACATTTCTAAAGTTTTTCCTTTGAGGTTCCCTAGATTATTAGTCAAAATATTTTTGAGGCAACATTCCATCAAAGAAAGTAGTAATTGTGGAGTTATTTGCTTTTTGCAAGACTTTACAGCATACTAGATGGGGTTGACCAGGCCCATCTTCAGTTAATTTTCCTACAATTAGGTTAATAACATATCACCTCATAGGATAGTTGCTTCATCTGCAAACGTCCATATGCTTGAAGTTTCCAAATTCTTGAGAACTTTATCCAGTACCTGGTTAGCAAAACAACAAGTATTTGTACGTGTCTGAAAATAGTTTGCATTTATTTTTACACAAAATTAAATTTATTTTGGCAAATATGTCGAAAAATGTTGAAGGATCTTTTGATGTACACTTCTCCAAAAAACCCTAAGGGTTTCTCAAGTGGTATATTTGCCCCCTACTGAATCATCGCACAAATCCACGTAAAAATTATTTTGTGATGCCTTAGATATGGGAGCAGTAATAAATGACTAGATTTTGTGTTGCAGATTCTTTTGTTTTTTGCATTCTTGCAATACGTGATGCAGATGCAACATGCTGTTTGATTTGAAATTTTTAGTACATTTTATCTGAAATCATAAAAGGTTTCTGGTTATATGAATGTTGTTTTTAAAAAAACTGTCATTCTTATTTAATTATTTAAAATAAATTTTGTAATGCAATATAAAGAACAAGTGCCATAGAAAATTTTCGGAGAAAGGATAGCTTACCTCTTTACTGCAATAATCACAGAATACAATATCCTCATCTGATTTAATAAAACCCTTTCCTTTTATCCACTGTGCAAGGACTACACTTCTGGAACTTTTAATGGGAGGCACATTAACACATGCAAACAGAATAACACAGACATTTATCACTTACGAGGTTCATATATACACACTGAGAAGACACTTTAGTGAATGATTTCAGTTTCAGAAAATTTGAAATTGCTGGTAAGGATTGTTCAAATTCCACAAGACTGCTCTGCAGCTGTGTCTTTGTCTCGGTATCTGACATAGAAGGCTAAATGTCCATTGTGCAAAATCGAAGCCTTGCCGGTGATTGTTGTGGATAAATAAATCTGTTTATGACAGGCGGTCTGCAGAGGGCTGTTGGTAAAATTCTGGGAAAGTCATCCTATTGTGAGAATCTTAACTTTCTATTTCTGTTATCCCCCCCTTTTTTTTCTTTTTTCAATCCTGATTCCTTAAGCAAAAATAAGGATTATAAAATTGAAAAACTGAGGTGTCTACTCAAAACCATTAAAGCATGCATTTAAACTCAAAATGATGTATATTATATGTACAATTAAACTAAAAATGCCTTATATATGCATTATGCATGTTTTTATCCCCAAAAAGGCCAAAATATGCATAGAAAAGTACACATATTTGAAATAAGAAAGTAATGGAATAATGAGTACTAAGTTTGAGCTATGTCCAATGATCTTATAAAAGCATGCATTTGCATGGACTTCTCGTCTTTAGTAATGATATATGATATGATCACATAAGTAATTAATTCTTAGTTTCTCTACCTATTTTTTATGTTTAATCTATATGTGATCATGTAAATAGCTGAATGCCGTACACCTTTAGTTGTTAGGAATCTTACTTTTAATGTTCTTTTTTTCTTCATCTATTTAAGTATTATATTGCAAGTATGCTTAAGCAGTCGGTTTCAAGTTATCTATACTCAAATGGTATGCCAATACAAAGAATGTGTCGTCCTCCGTGAACTAGTACCATGCTAGCCTCTAGTTCCCAAGGTCGCAGGTTCAAACCCGGCAGAGCGATGGATTTTTTCAGGCGTAAAAATCCTTAGCATGGCTTCCTTCGGAAGGGAAGTAAAGCCGATGGTCCCGTGTCGTAGATTTACGGCACATAAAAGAACCTCAAGCCTGATAAAGAGGCCTCTGAGCAAAATTACCAGTGTTTCATGCTCAAAATAGAATGGGACGCTAAGGACCATAGTAGTTAAACAGCGTCCATAAATAAAACTCAATTTAATTTAATTTAACAAAGAATGTAAACAACGGTGGTCAAGTGTCACTGAATGCTCTCTACAAATGCCAAAGGACTGTAGAAGGAATGGGAAGTGGTTTGTTACCTGTAATGTCCCTGCCTAAAGTCCAGTAACAGTTTTGCTTTATTTGTTTTTGTCCTGGCTTTAGTTCTTAGAGATTCCTATGTCTGATTATATGTATTTGTTTTCATACTGACAAAGCTGTGAAATAGTTATTCACAGGACTAGTTACTAAACATAATTTGTAACGCGTTGTCTACAATATTTTGTCTATGTTCAGCGTATATGTTGTATATTTAGTATATTTAATGAAATTTATTTATTGTGGAAAAGATATGTTTAAAGAAAGAGTAATGTGTGCTTTGGAGAGAAAAAAGACACAATAAAACAACAAACTTTGTTGTTATATTCTGCAATTTTTGATGCTAGTTTCATATGTGAATTTAAAGTAGAGCGAAGGAGGTAATTTTTTACAGTTCATCAGGGAAACATTTTAAAAGAGTGGAAATCAAATACTGTTGTAAAAGAAAGTGTGGAGGGTAGGGAGAAAATTCCTCATCTATTACTTAGGGAAGGAAGTTCAATTACAGGCAGAGTTGTGAAAAACGATACTTCAGATAATAGAGAAAATGTGCCTCCAATAAGTAAATGGTTGTAATAATACAATAGCTATCAATTAGGGGAGCACGTTTTTGTTTTAATGCATATTACAGGGTTATTCAAAAAGAAGGAATAGATTTTAAATATTCATTTTTAATGAACAACAATAGATAGCGACACATCATTGAATAGAGGAAAGTTCAAAGTTTTCAGCCCCCACCTATTAGTTCCATTCAGTGCCTACAGTAGCACTGTGTTTGTTTACGAGAAAATGGCAATGCCACAGGAAAAATCGTTTTGAGTGCTGCATTATGCAAAGAGTGAATCCATTGTTTCATTGCAGCATGAATTTTGTTGTAAGTTCAACAACGAGCCGCCTCGTTATAAAGCATTTACAACTGATACAATAAATTCGTAGATGATGGTTGCATAAGCAAGTGGAAAAGCACTGGTCATTCTCGCATAACAAATGGTGCTCATTCTGAACACATAAAATAAAATTTTTAACTTTTCTCTATTCAGTTATGTATCACATGTGTTGCCATCTGTTGTCGTTCATTAGAAATAAATATTTGAAGTCTGTTCCTTCTTTTTGAATAACCCTGTATTATCAAGGAAAATAAGATATAGATGATCATCATTAAAGAGTACTTTACGTTATGTTAGAATATAAAGTATAGGTTTTGTTGTCTAGTAACTACGAACTAAAGCATCACTGATTATTATATTAGTAGTTAAATATAATTTTTTCAAATCCTGAATAAAGAATACTAAGAATAAGAATAAAGAATACATTTTTATGCACGTGTGTTCACTGTGTATATGAAGCAAGTAAAAGTGTAGAACGTTCACACATATAAACCTATTGCTCTGTAAAGATAAGACACAAGTGAATATTTGCTTGTTGCCACCCCCAAACCACGGTGAGGTACAGGGGCAAGAAGGGGGAAAAATATGGGAACTCTGTTCCATTCCAGGAAAATTTAGAAAAAATTATTAAGTTTACAAAATGGGGTTTTTGTTGTGTATGTTGATGCTATGTGAGCTCTGGAGCTTCGCCTAACTAAACCCTACCTAATGGTTAGCTAACCTCACACTGCCCCTAGAGCCACATACCATACTCACATAACCAACAATTCAGTAACTGGTGTCATCAGACTATGTCTTCCTGGAGGGCATGTCTGGAAAGGTAATTGCTGCAAACAAAAATGTTTAATATTTACAAGCTCTGAACCTAAGGTTATAAGAACAGCCAAAGATACGCTTTCACTTTAGCTGTTAGTTGCTGAGAGAAGTATGCCACCAAGAAAACAAACACACAAATACAATATATGAGATACCTCACCTTTTTATAACCTGAAAGCTGAAACAGAAGAAAACAACACAACATGGCAGCACATTTCTCTCAATGCATGTATGGCCCTTGTTCATGTGTCTGGCATCGCCCAGCCAATGGAGGAATCAAGCGGGACGCGAAGGTAGCTGGTTCCAGGTTTCGCCCGTCCTGGCGCACTTACAAAATATTGTTATTACCGCGACCTAACCATGGCAAAGGGGAGGATTGGGTTAGTGACAGCGCCCACCCCACAGGCCCCCATTGGCTGTCTACTCTACTCCCTAATATACTCTCCACAGCCCCCAAGTCGGGTGCAGGATCCCAGGGAGATAGTCACCTGTGGCCCCCAGATACATTCCTATGAGCACATCTGCTAATACAGACATATCACTCAAGGGAAGTGCATCTTTAAACTTGGTCGCATCAGGCATGTGGAGGTCCTACAGCGATGCCAGATTAATGATACAGCGGCTGTACATGCGGATAACTGGCAACTCTTCTCCTACCTTTCGATGTCTTCAAGCACCGGTGAGAAATACCTGCAAAGGAAACTGTAACAAAACACAGATTGTCTGTTGGTCCAGCAGTGATACAATGATGATACATGTAAGTAACTGGCAACTCTTCTCCTACCTTTCAGTGTCTTCAAGTCCTGATGACAAACTCCCAGAGAGAACCTGTAATAAAATAATGAAGTTTCATCAGTAATCATGTGAACAAATCATATAGGTATATAACTTACTTTGTCTACTTCAGTTACATAATATTGATTTTACAAGACTAAAGAAGACGTAAACCTATTCACTACCTAACTAGTTTCGTAATGGTACCTCATTACGCAACTAGGTTCATAATGAAGCTTCCATTATGCGATGATTTTTGTAAGGTCACTTTTACCACAAAACTGGTTGTGTATTGTGAGCCATACATATATAATACAAAGTCGGGATTTATTAGAAATTAAACTATCTATAACAGAATATAGCTATTTCTATCTGCAATATTTTTGTCAGAACTCATTTTTCAAAGTGTATTTAATTCACCTAGTACCCTGTTCTTCAGTTTTAAACAAAAACTAACAAACAAATCGTTTATCAAATCATGCATGACCCACTACACACACGTATAAACTATGTATCAATGTTTCAGTGATTGGCAATACTACATCTGAAATAAAAATATAATTTACCAAAGTAAACAAAAAAGCTTGACATTACGTAACTAAAGTAGATCAAACATTGTACGACACACATATTGTAAATTACTATTCTCTGTTTTCTTTCCTATTTTACAAATCTTTAAAGTTTTATAAATTTTCTGTACTTTTATACTTTCACCACTTTGATGTCTATTCCATTATGCATAATGCTAAATAATAAGTAGATAATTTAAATAAATAAATTATTCTGTACCTTACTGATGTGGCGATGGATCCTTCCCCACCAGATATCTTGCTTGTACCAAACACAACACCCCGACAAGGTTTGGAATCCTTAAAATACTAATACTCATTCTTAGTATGAAAATTAAAAATATAATTTTGAAGTGTTATTGAAATTACAGCCATCTTTTATTTGAAAGCAGAATCAGACATAGTCGAATAACTCCATTTTATGAATTACAACAGTAAAACACAAAATTGGAGAGATGCAATAGAAATTGATTACAGGTCATTCAAAAATGAAAGATAACATGTAGAGAGATATATCAGGAAAAGTTTCAGTGCTCCAGGACAAATGAAAATAGTTCTGAGGTATAGTAAAAGATCTAATATTTGTAAGAAACTGGCACAAATAATAGAAGAGAACTGTAGTTTACCGGCTTTGGGTTGCAGACTGGTCACAAATAATGTTTGAACCCAGGTTGTCAAATATGAAACACCGTATTTGAATATACTATGAAATATTGCAGTAAACCATACTGATGAATTTAACAATTCAATGCATTTTATCAAATTCGAATATTAATAAAACTGATAATAAATATAAAAAGAGGTAGATATAATGATGAATAGATGTAATACAGCAATAAAATACTTGCAGCTGTAAAAGCAAGAGAAGAAAACCAAAAAAATTGCTGAGGAGTCAGGGTCAGACTTTTGGATAATAGACAATTTGAGTTCAGACCACAGAGATGAAGTGTGCATGTAGTCAGACTTGGCACACATTGAAACTACTACAGCAAGATTTGTAATCGTTTTGATGTTTAAACAAACAGCTGATAGAATAAAAATCTCTTAAGAGAAAAACAGGAAAAAATACACCTGAAAACATTTACAAATATAACAGTTTAAAAACGGAAGACTGGGTAACCATATCCAAGTAATACAACATGTTCCAAGGTATAATTTTGACAAGCATTCACCCTCATATGAGACTGATGGGTGGTTTGGTCGACCATGGTCTGTTTTGCTATACATCATGTAGAAATGAACAATCAAATGACTGTCTTCAAAAAATAATACAAGCAGTATGACTGAAGGCAGCTTGAGATGCAGTGTTTTAAAAACATACAATGTGGTGACTATTTCGTAGAGGATGACAGCAGAGCACTTGTTGCGGGAAGATCATTGTTGCACATATGATCAGATTCAAGAAGCCCTAAATATTTGATCGGCAGCAGTGAAAACAATCCTGAAAGAAAAGCTTGACATCAGTGCAGTTGCCGGATCACCCACCACCTCACAAATGAGTAGAAACAAGCATGTGTGCAATGGTGCCAGGAAATGATTGAAAAATTCAATGGAGGAGGATCCAAAAACATTTAACACTGTAACAGGCGATGAAAGCTGGATTTACCAGTATGATGCAGAAACTAAATGACAGTCATCGGTCTGGGTCTTAACAGGAGGAAATCAAAAAAAAGTGAAGTGAACAAGAAGTGTTGCTAAGAAGATGATCTGTTCCTTTTTCTCAGCAAGTGGCCACATTGTGACGATTTCACTTGCGGGACAAAAGACTATTACTTCTAGATGTTACACCATAAAATGTCTGCCACAAGTGCTCAATGAACTGAGAAAAAAGCGT
This sequence comes from Deroplatys truncata, assembly GCA_030765065.1. Taxonomy (NCBI): domain Eukaryota; kingdom Metazoa; phylum Arthropoda; class Insecta; order Mantodea; family Mantidae; genus Deroplatys; species Deroplatys truncata. The sequence continues at coordinate 36,758,980 of CM060989.1, forward strand.
CCTAAGACTGGTCTGTGTAGAATTTTGTTATGCCACATTGCACAAGAAACAACCCAATTTCTGCAGGAGTCAGAGATTGCCATCCCTACAGTTCAGATCTGTCCCATGTAACTTTTTTCTATCCCCAAAATGAAAGAATAAATTTGAGGCGAATGATTTAAGTCACCTGAAGCCACAGTAGCTGCTTACGAAGAATGTATTTGCAGTCACTCCAAAGAAAAATGGTGTTCAGCATTTGAAAAATGTTTGATAGGATCAAACGGCGTAAAGAATGCAATGGAGCATATTTTGAAAAGATGCAATGATCAGATCTACATTTTTAATATTGTGTCTATTCCCAAAACGTTTGGACTGGCCCTCGTACAAGCAAAAATGTTCATGAAGCCAGCAAACACTTCAGCAGAAATCATGTAGGTTATAAGGAAATGCTAAAGAGGATAATGTCTATTTGAACAATGCCAAAAAATTAGTCTTCTTATATTAAATTCTGGGATGCTGTCCCCATTTTGTTTACTAAAGAAAACAAAATACACCGAGGAAATACATTCCTCTAAAACCAGACAGACATCATTTAATTCAAAGCCACTGCCTGATAAGTAGCCTGTTGGTATGCTACAAGAACACCACTGCAATGTCTGCCAAAGAAACACAAAATGAAAAAGAAACTAAAGTAAATAAGGGAGTCTCTCTGTGTGTTTCTTCTAATATTACTTGTTAATGCTGTCACTACTGCTACAACTACTACTACTACTACTACTACTACTACTACTACCACTACAATTAATACTACTTCTAGTATACAGAAACCACACACAGAAGCCTCTTAAACAAAATTACAAAATAAATAAGCAGGGCATTGCAGTTCGTATATTTGTGGCATAACAAAAATATGCATTCTTGAAGCTGTTTATCAGTATAATGCAATAGAAGCTCTGTACCATAAAAGAATCGGGATCCAAACTGTGTTCAAAGTTGTAGAAAACCTTGTGATCTCTTTGGCAGATCAGCACTTATCATGGTAGTAAAGATGTGGCTGGCATAAACTCAAATAAGACTCCTTAGGACAGCTGTAACCTTGCAAAACTAATCAGATATATCACTCATGAGGAACAGTAAAGGAAAAAAGAAAGCTAAAGTGTGCAAGGATTAAAACAAAATGGACGGAAGTAATCCTAGCTTTTGTTCTACATGAACGACATTGTGATCATTGAAGATTCTTAGAAAAAACTTCATAGAACAATTGCTATATAGATTAGGGAACTGGAGAAATTATCAAAATGATGACAGCACTAGGGTTACAGTGCAAACATGGTGTGCAGAGGAGAGATACAAGAGCTAATGGGCTCCATGTGAATGTCTTAAAATTATGTTCATAGCCAATAAAAATACTGGCACCCATTTTTGAACAGGATTAAATGAACAAGTTTTACATGGAGGAAATAAATAGAAAAGAAAACAACATTTCAAATAAACAGCGAGTGCCCCAATCATAAAATACTGCAGTATAGAAACTGTCCAGTCCATTAATGAGGAACGATAGTTTGGCAGCTTAGTCCATAAAACAATTGGCACCAAGAATTATGTAATTGCTTGCTAGAAAACTGACACCAGCGGTTACAGAAATAACAGGAACAGAAGGCCAATTTCAAATCTTTTGAATTAGAATTTTCTGATGTTATAACTGTGCATTCATATAAATGAGGCAAGAAGAAACAGAATCACCTCTTGCAGTGAGAAGTGAGACAGTTTTACTGCCACTAAGCAGCTATTGCCATGCTTCAGAAGATCAAGTCAGTAACCTAATGAAAATACTGAAATATAGAGCAGCAATTTGGTGCAATACCTATAAAATGTGAATGCAGTAGGTAACATCAGGAAAACCTTAATTCTTTCATGGTCCAGCATTTTCAATAACAACAAGCAGTCTAATACTCAAGGATACCTAACTTCTTATTGCTGGAGAGAAGCATCAATTGCAAACAAGTTGTAAATTCAATAAGATAAAGCAGGTAATGCCTGAAAGTGTGCACCAGGATAATTTATAAAATCTGTAAATCTTCTGCAGGTCAATGCAATAATGATAAATGGCAGCTAAAGCAAGTAAAATGTAGCTGTTTCAATAAGCACACAAATTAATAGATTTCAAAATGTAATTAATTTTTACACGTTAATACCTATTGGAATTTAGTTGCCTTATCAAGCAAAGCAAAGAAATACATTTGTAACTTAATTCCATATAAAACTTACTAATAAATTTAGAATGAATGCACATATTCAAATATTAATAGAAAAACATGTATGATGCCCAACTGAATAGATAACAGCACGTTAAAGATTCCAAACCCAGAGAATTTACCAAGTAAATTCTTGCCGCGTTACATTTCGCCTTTGCATTTCGGCGGGCTGCTGGCTTCTGGTGAAGCCAATGCGCTTGCGTCGTTCGTAAGCGCGCGTTTTGTGACGTACCACATTGCCATAAAATAGGGAAGGCAGATAGAGCCACCGTTCACCGGAATTGTAACATTTTACGCATTCCGTTGAAAAACGTACTAAATAAAGCGTTTTAAAACAATACAGTTGTTTCCTTACTCAGATTTTCTTACGTAATGTAAAAATAAACTGTAAAAGAATCAACTTTCATTCTTTAGTTGCAAAAGGGTTTTCCCGCCATTCACGGAACATGTTTTATAAGTAACGCACGCGTATATATTTGTGAAAAAGTTATGCAAAGAAAATCTATGACAAAAGAAGCAAACTATCAATTGATATGCTAAAAATGAAAAAAGTACCCTTTTTTTTATTTTTAAATGCCAAAGCTTTGTTCAGTGGTACTGGTGAGCGGCTTAATAATTACTTATAGAATATGTTCCGTGAATGGCGGGAATATCCTTTTGCAACTAGAACATGAAAATTGATTCCTTTACAGTTTATTTTTTTACATTACGTAAGAAAACCCTGTAAAGGAAACAACTGCATTGTTTAAAAACGTTGTATTTAATAAGTTTTTTAACGGTATGTGTAAAATGTTAGAATTTCAGTGTACGGTGGCTCTACCTGCCACCCCTATGATATTGATATTGTGGTACATCCCAAAACGCGGGCTTACGAACGACGCAAGCACAATGGCTTCATTAGAAGACAGAAGCCCGCCGAAATGTAACGCGGTAAGAATTTACTTGGTAAATTCTCTTGGTTTGGTATCTTTAACATGCTGTTATCTATTTTATGGGACATCATACATGTTTTTCTATTAATTTTTGAATATCAGCATTCGTTCTAAATTTACTAACAAGTTTTATAAGGAATTAAATTACAAATTTATTTCTTTGCTTTGCTTGATAAGGCAACTAAATTCCAATATCTATTAACGTATAAAAATTAGTTACATTTGAAAATCTATTAATTTGTGTACTTATTGAAACAGCTACATTTTACTTGCTTTAGCTGCCATTTATCATTATTGCATTGACCTGCAGAAGATTTACAGATTTTATAAATTATCCTGGTGCACACTTTCAGGCATTACCTGCTTTATCTTATTGAATTTACAACTTGTTTGCAATTGATGCTTCTCTCCAGCAATAAGAAGTTAGGTATCCTTGAGTATTAGACTGCTTGTTGTTATTGAAAATGCTGGACCATGAAAGAATTAAGGTTTTCCTGATGTTACCTACTGCATTCACATTTTATAGATATTGCACCAAATTGCTGCTCTATATTTCAGTATTTTCATTAGGTTACTGACTTGATCTTCTGAAGCATGGCAATAGCTGCTTAGTGGCAGTAAAACTGTCTCACTTCTCACTGTAAGAGGTGATTCTGTTTCTTCTTGCCTCGTTTATATGAATGCACAGTTATAACATCAGAAAATTCTAATTCAAAAGATTTGAAATTGGCCTTCTGTTCCTGTTATTTCTGTAACCGCTGGTGTCAGTTTTCTAGCAAGCAATTACATAATTCTTGGTGCCAATCGTTTTATGGACTAAGCTGCCAAACTATGTTCCTCATTAATGGACTGGACAGTTTCTATACTGCAGTATTTTATGATTGGGGCACTCGCTGTTTATTTGAAAATTTGTTTTCTTTTCTATTTATTTCCTCCATGTAAAACTTGTTCATTTAATCCTGTTCAAAAATGGGTGCCAGTATTTTTATTGGCTATGAACATAATTTTAAGACATTCACTTGGAGCCCATTAGCTCTTGTATCTCTCCTCTGCACACCATGTTTGCACTGTAACCCTAGTGCTGTCATCATTTTGATAATTTCTCCAGTTCCCTAATCCATATAGCAATTGTTCTATGAAGTTTTTTCTAAGAATCTTCAATGATCACAATGTCGTTCATGTAGAACAAAAGCTAGGATTACGTCCGTCCATTTTGTTTTAATCCTTGCACACTTTAGCTTTCTTTTTTCCTTTACTGTTCCTCATGAGTGATATATCTGATTAGTTTTGCAAGGTTACAGCTGTCCTAAGGAGTCTTATTTGAGTTTATGCCAGCCACATCTTTACTACCATGATAAGTGCTGATCTGCCAAAGAGATCACAAGGTTTTCTACAACTTTGAACACAGTTTGGATCCTGATTCTTTTATGGTACAGAGCTTCTATTGCATTATACTGATAAACAGCTTCAAGAATGCATATTTTTGTTATGCCACAAATATATGAACTGCAATGCCCTGCTTATTTATTTATTTATTTTGTAATTTTGTTTAAGAGGCTTCTGTGTGTGGTTTCTGTATACTAGAAGTAGTATTAATTGTGGTGGTAGTAGTAGTAGTAGTAGTTGTTGTAGCAGTAGTATAGTTGTAGCAGTAGTGACAGCATTAACAAGTAATATTAGAAGAAACACACAGAGAGACTCCCTTATTTACTTTAGTTTCTTTTTCATTTTGTGTTTCTTTGGCAGACATTGCAGTGGTGTTCTTGTAGCAAACAAACAGGCTGCATATCAGGCATTGGCTTTGAATTAAATGATGTCTGTCTGGTTTTAGAGGAATGTATTTCCTCGGTGTATTTTGTTTTCTTTAGTAAACAAAATGGGGACAGCATCCCAGAATTTAATATAAGAAGACTAATTTTTTGGCATTGTTCAAATAGACATTATCCTCTTTAGCATTTCCTTATAACCTACATGATTTCTGCTGAAGTGTTTGCTGGCTTCATGAACATTTTTGCTTGTACGAGGGCCAGTCCAAATGTTTTGGGAATAGACACAATATTAAAAATGTAGATCTGATCATTGCATCTTTTCAAAATATGCTCCATTGCATTCTTTACGCCGTTTGATCCTATCAAACATTTTTCAAATGCTGAACACCATTTTTCTTTGGAGTGACTGCAAATACATTCTTCGTAAGCAGCTACTGTGGCTTCAGGTGACTTAAATCATTCGCCTCAAATTTATTCTTTCATTTTGGGGATAGAAAAAAGTTACATGGGCCAGATCTGAACTGTAGGGATGGTGGTACAAATCTCTGACTCCTGCAGAAATTGGGTTGTTTCTTGTGCAATGTGGCATAACAAAATTCTACACAGACCAGTCTTAGGACGCTTTTTTCTCAGTTCATTGAGCACTTGTGGCAGACATTTTATGGTGTAACATCTAAAAGTAACAGTCTTTTGTCCTGCAGGTGGAATCGTCACAATGTGGCAACTTGCTGAGAAGAAGGAACAGATTATCTTCTTGGCAACACTTCTTGTTCGCTTCACTTTTTTTTGAGGATTTCCTCCCGTTAAGACCCAGACCGATGACTGTCATTTAGTTTCTGCATCATACTGGTAAATCCAGCTTTCATCGCCTGTTACAGTGTTAAATGTTTTTGGATCTTCCTCCATTGAATTTTTCAATCATTTCCTGGCACCATTGCACACATGCTTGTTTCTACTCATTTGTGAGGTGGTGGGTGATCCGGCAACTGCACTGATGTCAAGCTTTTCTTTCAGGATTGTTTTCACTGCTGCCGATCAAATATTTAGGGCTTCTTGAATCTGATCATATGTGCAACAATGATCTTCCCGCAACAAGTGCTCTGCTGTCATCCTCTACGAAATAGTCACCACATTGTCTGTTTTTAAAACACTGCATCTCAAGATGCCTTCAGTCATACTGCTTGTATTATTTTTTTGAAGACAGTCATTTGATTGTTCATTTCTACATGATGTATAGCAAAACAGACCATGGTCGACCAAACCACCCATCAGTCTCATATGAGGGTGAATGATTGTCAAAATTATACCTTGGAACATGTTGTATTACTTGGATATAGTTACCCAGTCTTCCGTTTTTAAACTGTTATATCTGCAAATGTTTTCAGGTGTATTTTTTCCTGTTTTTCTCTTAAGAGATTTTTATTCTATCAGCTGTTTGTTTAAACATCAAAACGATTACAAATCTTGCTGTAGTAGTTTCAATGTGTGCCAAGTCTGACTACATGCACACTTCATCTCTGTGGTCTGAACTCAAATTGTCTATTATCCAAAAGTCTGACCCTGACTCCTCAGCAATTTTTTTGGTTTTCTTCTCTTGCTTTTACAGCTGCAAGTATTTTATTGCTGTATCGCATCTATTCATCATTGTATCTACCTCTTTTTATATTTATTATCAGTTTTATTAATATTCCAATTTGATAAAATGCATTGAATTGTTAAATTCATCAGTATGGTTTACTGCAATATTTCATAGTACATTTAAATACAGTGTTTCATATTTGACAACCTGGGTTCAAACATTATTTGTGACCAGTCTGCAACCCAAAGCTGTAAACTACAGTTCTCTTCTATTATTTGTGCCAGTTTCTTACAAATATTAGATCTTTTACTATACCTCAGAACCATTTTCATTTGTCCTGGAGCACTGAAACTTTTCCTGATATATCTCTCTACATGTTATCTTTCATTTTTTAATGACCTGTAATCAATTTCTATTGCATCTCTCCATTTTTGTGTTTTACTGTTGTAATTCATAAAATGGAGTTATTCGACTATGTCTGATTCTGCTTTCAAATAAAAGATGGCTGTAATTTCAATAACACTTCAAAATTATATTTTTAATTTTCATACTAAGAATGAGTATTAGTATTTTAAGGATTCCAAACCTTGTCGGAGTGTTGTGTTTGGTACAAGCAAGATATCTGGTGGGGAAGGATCCATCGCCACATCAGTAAGGTACAGAATAATTTATTTATTTAAATTATCTACTTATTATTTAGCATTATGCATAATGGAATAGACATCAAAGTGGTGAAAGTATAAAAGTACAGAAAATTTATAAAACTTTAAAGATTTGTAAAATAGGAAAGAAAACAGAGAATAGTAATTTACAATATGTGTGTCGTACAATGTTTGATCTACTTTAGTTACGTAATGTCAAGCTTTTTTGTTTACTTTGGTAAATTATATTTTTATTTCAGATGTAGTATTGCCAATCACTGAAACATTGATACATAGTTTATACGTGTGTGTAGTGGGTCATGCATGATTTGATAAACGATTTGTTTGTTAGTTTTTGTTTAAAACTGAAGAACAGGGTACTAGGTGAATTAAATACACTTTGAAAAATGAGTTCTGACAAAAATATTGCAGATAGAAATAGCTATATTCTGTTATAGATAGTTTAATTTCTAATAAATCCCGACTTTGTATTATATATGTATGGCTCACAATACACAACCAGTTTTGTGGTAAAAGTGACCTTACAAAAATCATCGCATAATGGAAGCTTCATTATGAACCTAGTTGCGTAATGAGGTACCATTACGAAACTAGTTAGGTAGTGAATAGGTTTACGTCTTCTTTAGTCTTGTAAAATCAATATTATGTAACTGAAGTAGACAAAGTAAGTTATATACCTATATGATTTGTTCACATGATTACTGATGAAACTTCATTATTTTATTACAGGTTCTCTCTGGGAGTTTGTCATCAGGACTTGAAGACACTGAAAGGTAGGAGAAGAGTTGCCAGTTACTTACATGTATCATCATTGTATCACTGCTGGACCAACAGACAATCTGTGTTTTGTTACAGTTTCCTTTGCAGGTATTTCTCACCGGTGCTTGAAGACATCGAAAGGTAGGAGAAGAGTTGCCAGTTATCCGCATGTACAGCCGCTGTATCATTAATCTGGCATCGCTGTAGGACCTCCACATGCCTGATGCGACCAAGTTTAAAGATGCACTTCCCTTGAGTGATATGTCTGTATTAGCAGATGTGCTCATAGGAATGTATCTGGGGGCCACAGGTGACTATCTCCCCGGGATCCTGCACCCGACTTGGGGGCTGTGGAGAGTATATTAGGGAGTAGAGTAGACAGCCAATGGGGGCCTGTGGGGTGGGCGCTGTCACTAACCCAGTCCTCCCCTTTGCCATGGTTAGGTCGCGGTAATAACAATATTTTGTAAGTGCGCCAGGACGGGCGAAACCTGGAACCAGCTACCTTCGCGTCCCGCTTGATTCCTCCATTGGCTGGGCGATGCCAGACACATGAACAAGGGCCATACATGCATTGAGAGAAATGTGCTGCCATGTTGTGTTGTTTTCTTCTGTTTCAGCTTTCAGGTTATAAAAAGGTGAGGTATCTCATATATTGTATTTGTGTGTTTGTTTTCTTGGTGGCATACTTCTCTCAGCAACTAACAGCTAAAGTGAAAGCGTATCTTTGGCTGTTCTTATAACCTTAGGTTCAGAGCTTGTAAATATTAAACATTTTTGTTTGCAGCAATTACCTTTCCAGACATGCCCTCCAGGAAGACATAGTCTGATGACACCAGTTACTGAATTGTTGGTTATGTGAGTATGGTATGTGGCTCTAGGGGCAGTGTGAGGTTAGCTAACCATTAGGTAGGGTTTAGTTAGGCGAAGCTCCAGAGCTCACATAGCATCAACATACACAACAAAAACCCCATTTTGTAAACTTAATAATTTTTTCTAAATTTTCCTGGAATGGAACAGAGTTCCCACATTTTTCCCCCTTCTTGCCCCTGTACCTCACCGTGGTTTGGGGGTGGCAACAAGCAAATATTCACTTGTGTCTTATCTTTACAGAGCAATAAGTTTATATGTGTGAACGTTCTACACTTTTACTTGCTTCATATACACAGTGAACACACGTGCATAAAAATGTATTCTTTATTCTTATTCTTAGTATTCTTTATTCAGGATTTGTAAAAATTATATTTATCTACTAATATAATAATCAGTGATGCTTTAGTTCGTAGTTACTAGACAACAAAACCTATACTTTATATTCTAACATAACGTAAAGTACACTTTAATGATGATCATCTATATCTTATTTTCCTTGATAATACAGGGTTATTCAAAAAGAAGGAACAGACTTCAAATATTTATTTCTAATGAACGACAACAGATGGCAACACATGTGATACATAACTGAATAGAGAAAAGTTAAAAATTTTATTTTATGTGTTCAGAATGAGCACCATTTGTTATGCGAGAATGACCAGTGCTTTACCGCTTGCTTATGCAACCATCATCTACGAATTTATTGTATCAGTTGTAAATGCTTTATAACGAGGCGGCTCGTTGTTGAACTTACAACAAAATTCATGCTGCAATGAAACAATGGATTCACTCTTTGCATAATGCAGCACTCAAAACGATTTTTCCTGTGGCACTGCCATTTTCTCGTAAACAAACACAGTGCTACTGTAGGCACTGAATGGAACTAATAGGTGGGGGCTTAAAACTTTGAACTTTCCTCTATTCAGTGATGTGTCGCTATCTATTGTTGTTCATTAAAAATGAATATTTAAAATCTATTCCTTCTTTTTGAATAACCCTGTAAAATCCATTAAAACAAAAACGTTCTCCCCTAATTGATAGTTATTGTATTATTACTACCATTTACTTATTGGAGGCACATTTTCTCTATTATCTGAAGTATCGTTTTTCACAACTCTGCCTGTAATTGAACTTCCTTCCCTAAGTAATAGATGAGGAATTTTCTTCCTACCCTCCACACTTTCTTTTGCAACAGTATTTGATTTCCACTCTTTTAAAATGTTTCCCTGATGAACTGTAAAAAATTACCTCCTTCGCTCTACTTTAAATTCACATATGAAACTAGCATCCAAAATTGCAGAATATAACAACAAAGTTTGTTGTTTTATTGTGTCTTTTTTCTCTCTCTAAAGCACACATTACTCTTACATTGCAGGTAACAAACCACTTCCCATTCCTTCTACAGTCCTTTGGCATTTGTAGAGAGCATTCAGTGACACTTGACCACCGTTGTTTACATTCTTTGTTAAATTAAATTGAGTTTTATTTATGGACGCTCTTTAACTACTATGGTCCTTAGCGTCCCATTCTATATTGAGCGTGAAAGACTGGTAATTTTGCTCAGAGGCCTCTTTATCAGGCTTGAGGTTCTTTTACGTGCCGTAAATCTACGACACGGGACCATCGGCTTTACTTCCCTTCCGAAGGAAGCCATGCTAAGGATTTTTACGCCCGAAAAAATCCATCGTTCTCTGCCGGGTTTGAACCCGCGACCTTGGGACCTAGAGGCTAGCATGGTACTAGTCCACGGAGCACGACACATTCTTTGTATTGTATACCATTTGGGTATAGATAACTTGAAACCGACTGCTTAAGCCTACCTGCAATATAATACTTAAATAGATGAAAAAAAGAACATTAAAAGAAATATTCCTAACAACTAAAGGTTTACGGCATTCAGCTATTTACATGATCACATATAGATTAAACATCAAAAATAGGTAGAGAAACTAAGAATTAATTACTTATGTGATCATATCATATATCATTACTAAAGACGAGAATTCCATGCAAATGCATGCTTTTACAAGATCATTGGACATAGCTCAAACTTAGTACTTATTATTCCATTACTTTCTTATTTCAAATATGTGTACTTTTCTACGCATATTTTGGCCTTTTTGGGGATAAAAACATGCATAATGCATATATAAGGCAGTTTTAGTTTAATTGTACATATAATATACATCATTTTGAGTTTAAATGCATGCTTTAATGGTTTTGAGTAGACACCTCAGTTTTTCAATTTTATAATCCTTATTTTTGCTTAAGGAATCAGGATTGAAAAAAGAAAAAAAAAGGGGGGGATAACAGAAATAGAAAGTTAAGATTCTCACAATAGGATGACTTTCCCAGAATTTTACCAACAGCCCTCTGCAGACCGCCTGTCATAAACAGATTTATTTATCCACAACAATCACCGGCAAGGCTTCGATTTTGCACAATGGACATTTAGCCTTCTATGTCAGATACCGAGACAAAGACACAGCTGCAGAGCAGTCTTGTGGAATTTGAACAAACCTTACCAGCAATTTCAAATTTTCTAAAACTGAAATCATTCACTAAACTGTCTTCTCAGTGTGTATGTATGAACCTCGTAAGTGATAAATGTCTGTGTTATTCTGTTTGCATGTGTTAATGTGCCTCCCATTAAAAGTTCCAGAAGCATAGTCCTTGCACAGTGGATAAAAGGAAAGGGTTTTATTAAATCAGATGGGGATATTGTATTCTGTGATTATTGCAGTAAAGAGGTAAGCTATCCTTTCTCCGAAAATTTTCTATGGCACTTGTTCTTTATAAAGCATTGCAAAATTTATTTTGAAATAATTAAATAAGAATGCCAGTTTTTTAAAAACAACATTCATATAACCAGAAACCTTTTATGATTTCCGATAAAATGTACTAAAAATTTCAAATCAAACAGCATGTCGCATCTGCGTCACGTATTGCAAGAATGCAAAAAACAAAAGAATCTCAACACAAAATCTAGTCATTTATTACTGCTCCCACATCTAAGGCATCACAAAATAATTTTTACGTGGATTTGTGCGATGATTCTGTAGGGGCAAATATACCACTTGAGAAACCCCTAGGGTTTTTTGGAGAAGTGTACATCAAAAGATCCTTCAACATTTTTCGACATATTTGCCAAAATAAATTTAATTTTGTGTAAAAATAAATGCAAACTATTTTCAGACACGTACAAATACGTGTTGTTTTGCTAACCAGGTACTGGATAAAATTCTCAAGGATTTGGAAACTAAAGCATATGGACGTTTGCAGATGAAGCAACTATCCTATGGGGTGATATGTTATTAACCTAATTGTAGGAAAATTAACTGAAGATGGGCCTGGTCAACCCCATCTAGTATGCTGTAAAGTCTTGCAAAAAGCAAATAACTCCACAATTACTAGTTTCTTTGATGGAATGCTGCCTCAAAAATATTTTGACTAATAAGCTAGGGAACCTCAAAGGAAAAACTTTAGAAATGTTATTAGTAGTTAACTGTGCAAAAATGATAGTGCATATTTTAATGTATTTTTCACTTGATCGAGCACAAATGCATGCATATTTTGGGGTTTTATAGTGCATGGAATTCTCGTCTTTAATTGTTACATATCAAGAGTTTTGCAACTGAATAAAATGAGTTAACTAATAAGAATGACCTAAGCTTCTTTTTAAACAATTGAAGTTCTTTTATTTTTTTAATAGTCATAGGTAATTTGTTACATTAACTTTACCAACATCATGTGAAGTATCCCCAAGGCCCAATGTCATCCTCCGTGATGTAGTAGTTACCATGTTCTAGTTCTCGAGGTTGTGAATTTTATTGGGCGTAAAAATCCTTAGTATGGCTTCCTTCAGAAGGGAAGGAAAGCCGGTGGTCCCCTATTGTAGATATATATATATATATATATAACATTGGCATCTTCCTCAGATACACTGCCAACCCAACATAATGTGAAATACAAAATAAAACTCAAAACTCTCTGTGACTATATGAAGCAAGAATAGTTGAAAAGTTTTGCATTGTTAATATGCAGTGGACACAAGTGAACATTTGCTTGGCGAAAGCAGGGGCACAAACATAATATACATTTCTCTGAGCTTGTTGCAGGAATCCACAAGAAGATGAAGTTAAATTTGCAGAACAGGAAGAGAAAGCTACACTAAGCTCAATTTGCTTTTGCCCATTCAGTCACTTCAGCAACTTCATGTAACTATCAGAGTATTTAGTAACTAACATTAGATTACTGCTGTGTTACATTCACATGACTGTCTCTACACAATATTGTTTATTTTTGTATAGCTTCTACAAACTATTCCTATGTAAGCTTATTTTTCTATCTGCTTCACGTTAATCAAGATAAACACTTGCAGATATAATTTCAATACACATTTTGTTGTGGGTAGAAGAGAAATATAAGAAGCCGAATAGATAGCCAGGAGTTTAGCTATGCTTTCCACGTCCTTGCCAGAAACAACTGAATAGTGACAGGACATTAAAAAAATTGCAAAGTATTGAACAACTGAAAACAATATTAGCAGATATCTTGGAAGCAGCTGATGCCACAAAAATAAATTATTTGAGATAAATTTTGTGTTTTAAAGAGATCTACTTTTTTGACTTGCTTATGCTTTCCCTGTTATAAAAAATTCCTTCTGAATGAAGAGGATTTCACAGGCTATTCCCAGGAAATTTAACATATACCTTTTATTTGTCATTAAATACCTTATATATGTAGTATTTGAATCAAAATCATTTCAGCTATTTTTGAAACAATTAAAAATGTTGAAAATTTTTCCATATAAAGGGTAGTTTAGGTTGGGGGTGATTTTCTTTAACATACTCTAACGTGTGTTTGAAGGATACTGAACTTAAGAACACCAAGTTTGTTATTTCTCGTGCATTTTGTTTTAGAGTTATGCTGTTCGCCATTTTCTAAAAATAACTGTTTGATTAAAGGGGTCTCAAAATATGTATTTCTGGTGAAATCTCAACACCAAATTTTTGGATGGAATACAATACTTCCTCTTATTAAAGGTAGGTGACAAACGTAAAAATTAATTCACATGCATATATATTATGCATTTGAATTAACACTTTCTTAAATTGTAAGTGTTTACAGCCAGTTATATTTAAAGAGGAAACAATAACAACAATAATACAACATTTTTAAGATTCAAATATGAAACAATTGTTTTCTGACACTATTACTTTCTTACTACATTTAATAAGTAAGGGAAGTATTGCATTCCAATTTGATACCAAGATTTCACCAGAAATACATGGTTGCCCTGAATCCAAATAAAGCATTTTTGGAAATGTGTTTGTCTGTGAACAGCATAACTCAAAAACAAAAGGTCGGATAAATACCAAACTTGTTATTTGAGTTTAGTATCTTTCAAAGATATGACACAAAGATTTTCAAGAAAATTTTCCACCCTAGATTGTCGCTTTACATGGAACATTTTTTGGAAATTTTTATTTTATCAAAATTGCTCTAACAATTTTTATTAAAACAACATACATTTAACATATTTTCATGATAAATAAAATGTACACAACTGGTATATCGTTAAGAGAAAGACAAAATTTTACTACACAAGAAATGTAGGTGTCGTTAAAGCACACAATTCATATTTTTTTTTTTCCCCCTAAAGTGAACCACTTCCGAGATGTTCCTGTTATTTGCTTAAATTTTCCAATATTTATACTTTTTCCCAAATGGGAATTCGTTATTCATTTTTTTATGTCCTGGTCATACCAAGAGAATGGAATGCTCCACATAGCAACCAGCTCTTAAAAGATTTGACTATCGCTTAAAACCTATCACATTCCCCTTGCAGCACCTACAAGAAAATTAGCAATAAGATAATTTCGGCAAATGTTTATCACGATTAACATGAATTAGATGGAAAACAAGCGTTTATAGCAATATTTTGTACAAGAGTAGAGGAGGGCGTGTGAATGCAACACATTAATTAGACTTTTTCATCTACAGTCAATTAGCCAACATAATGTGGGTCAGCCAACGTCAAAATTTGATATACATTTTCTAAATGCATATCCATCACATTTCCGATCCCTCTAGTTGCACCAAGCTTGCATTCCTTTATTTAACGACGTACATTAAAGTTTTTATTGTTCTTTGTTAATTTACACCCTTTTTGCTGTTCTTTGTAGCTTTTGCCAGTGTTTTTGAGGCAATAGCCAGTTTTGAATTTATATAATCAAACTACATGACACTTTCACCAGAGGAACCAAAACTCAGTGGATCTGCGGGTGTGAGAATCTGAGGTTAGGAATACGAATTTCTTTCAGTTTCATGTTTCCAACTTGCGACTACAGAATTCAAACATAGATAGTTTCAAGCCTCAGCAATCAAAATGGCAGAGGTCGCGCAATTCGCTCTGGAAGCATGGCGTTAGTTTACCTTCGGGTGAGCTATCTGCAAGCGCTTGTAATGTTCTAGGAACCTGAGGGAAATTTCTTTTTTCCAGTGCGCAGTGATGTAAGAAATTCGCACATTCGTGAATGAATGTTATTTTAATCTTCTTTGGCGTATTTAGCTATCGACTTTGACCTGCTTTTGCATTTCAATGTAGGATATCTTTCGTAGGTATTATTGTATAACATGCATACACATTCTACGCTTAGTTCGTGCAATTTATTTTGGTTCCAAACCCAGTGTTGCCACATGTGCCAAATTAAAAGCAGAAGATTTGATTCGAGTAAAGCAGGAGACGACAGTAGATACTGTAACCGGAAAATTTGCTTTATGTATTCATATATGGAATTATTATTATTATTATTATTATTATTATTAATTAATTAATTAATAATAATAATAATAATATTGACAAAGTATGAACAGCTTAGAGTTGCTATTAAAATCCCCAAATATAAATCAAAATTGAAATAACACATTATTTATTTCGATTCTTACCTAATTTGCACCAGTATTAGTTCATAATAGAAGCTGTTATTTACAGATTAGTTTCAAACATGTCAATTTTACTTTCTTAAAATTGAACTTCAGATTCTAAAAGAATGACCCTCTGTATCTCATTGTTGGATTTTTTTTCTGGTTTCACCTAATTAGAAAAACGAGAAACAGGTGCTGCAATTGATTATAATGTTTGGATTTTTTTCCTTACTTTTGGTTTAACATTTTTAAACCGGGTAGGCATATCAAAGGATGAATGAATCAAACAGGTGAACTGATGCTGAAATGAGCCTGGGGTCCATAGACCTTAGAGTTTATTTATTTGCACAGTTTCAATGACCATACTGCTCTAGGTATGCACTGACCTTTACAATTGAGGCGGTAAGCAAAATACAAAAGAATAAACACATATAAAAAGAGTACACATGCAAAGAAAAAACTATATATACATTATTTATTTAACCTATTTATGTTTTTGGTTGCCCTATATTCGTCTTCTCAGGATAAGGGGGAACCCTCGGAAAAAATCTTATGTAAGTAACTGACCCTGACCGAGATTCGAAATCCAGGACAAACACACTATCCTACACTACGGAGATGGACTTTAGTTGGGTTTAACACTTCTAACAATGTAATAAAGGGATCACCTAATGAGAAACAACTTAATACCTGGCGAGTAGGTTTCTTGAACTATCAGGAATGGCAATATTTTGGACTGTAGGCTTGAGAAATCACTTCGTTAGATCTAACTGTTTATTCCATAGTATCTCAAAACAGCACACATTTTTCCTAGCTCCAGTTCTTTATATAGTGCACCAGTTTAGTCTCCAACAGGGAACGACCACAGCAAGCTGTTACATGACGCCATCCATTATCTATTATAATGTTTGTGTATACACGTGATTATGAAATAAATATTTATTTTTATACACAAGCCTGTAAAAGGTCCACAAGAGCCAATTATATAATATAAAGGGAATACAAAGTTTAAGTCTGGGATATTTGTAAAATACAGGCGATTATGCAATGCGTTCATTTTTTGGAAGTAGAGCAGTAGATTTTTAAAAAAGCAGGAAATCTCCTGCAAAATCAGTAGACTTGGCAACCCTGTCCAAACCTTGAAATGGAACCCATCAGGACCCTCTGGATACCGGACCTGACACTGACATTCAAAATGGCGGTCATATGTGGCGGGAATTTGGGAAATGCCGTAATCAGTTCTTGTCTACAAGTTATGACTTCTCCACAGTAAAATACAATTAATGTGGTGCAGTTCATTCTAGACGGTCCTGAACCCATGTACTGTCATTCTTGTCACCAGATGTCTCAGTTGGTAGTTTGTATCTTTCCCTTCTGGTTCGCCATAGCCTCGGTACAGAAAAATCTTCCCAATTTCCTGCCTTTCCTGTTCCAATTTCCCAAGTGCTTCTTTGATACCATTCATGGCTCTTAGTACTAGATGAAATCGTATTTCTTCAATAAGGAAACTTTCTCCTGTTAATACGTAGGCCAATCTGGATCTCGTGTATTTTGAAACTCCAAGCACTCTTTAGGAAGGACTCTCCGATCTGTTCTATTTCTCCATCTGATGTGTCATGATATACTCCCATACTAATTCTAGTTGGTATATTAGTGCTGGCATGACCTTTAACCAAAATATTTTCATTACAGTCATTCTCTTAAATGTCTTATTGTGTTCATATTTTTTGTTGCTGCGATCATTCGTTCTGTCAAGTGAATTCTGAAATTCCATGCTGTAGTTTGTATCGTTATCCCTAGATACTTGAAACTATTAGTTTTCCATTACACAAACATATTGCCGCAGGAATGAACCTTCGTTGAGAGTTCAACATTGCGCATTAGCAAACACAAGTAGGTGTGCACGTAGAACATTCGAAATACCTGAGTTCTTTGACTACTTTGTTCATATCGAGCCGCATTCAAACCAAGAGATCTTGTGTTTTCTGATTGCTCTATGCGGTGACTACATTGGAATGGGGCCATGGATTATATGTATGATTTCTTAACTCTAAATTTTCAGTTTATCCTGAAGAAGAACACCTTCAGAACGTCGGTTTCAAACTAACAATTTACTCCCTAGCTCGAGAGCATTTACTTATTCTATCAGACGAGTGTCTCGCCGCAGTAAAAATTTTCTGCCAGTGGTATGGCCGATACGTGCTTAGCTGGCAATCTATTTGGCTATGTTACATTGTTCTATTAGGTTACAACCATGAATAAATGTGACGTTTGTTCCAAATCTTAGTTCATCGTAGTGATTTATATAAGCACAAGCGATTGAAGCTCAGGAGAAGGATAGAATGGACGAATGCCATCACCTACTTGGGAGTTAAGTTAGATAAGGGCCTAACTTTTGAGGGACACGTCAGGGACCTCGCGCGTCGGGGGCATGGGGCTGCGGGTTCATTGTACCCGATGCTGAAGTCGGAGATGCCTGTCCCTCTTAAGTTACACCTTTTTCGAGCGCTCATAATCCCCTTCCTGCTTTATGCCTGCGAGATCTGGGGCATGGCCGCAGATTCCAGTCTGCTGCTTCTGCAGCGGGTGCAGAATAGGGGCCTTCGGGCTATCTATTCTGTAAACCGCTCTTTTCCCGTGAGACTGCTTCACGAAGCTTCATCTCATTACCACCCCTGCATTCTTAAATTAACAAATCACAAACACCAGCGCTGCACAAGGGCCGTCGCACCACCGGCTACCGTTGAGGAACAAACTTTGTTACCTCCTTTCTCTCCCCTACCTAAACAACAAGCGACATCCTGTAAACCCCATATCCCTTCACTACGTGGTTAAGCCCTAATTAGGGCAGGTACACGCCTAACACACCATCGGGTTGCCCTCAACCTGCCAATACGACGCACGCACGGAATAAAGACGGAATTTCAAGTTGCACGTACTGTGTGTGTGTGGCTATTACCCCAGAATAGGTCAAAATTGAATATCTGCACTAAATTGTGCCACAAAATGAAGAGAATTAAATGCTCTGCCATACTGTAATGAACAGTTTTAGAGATTATTTCTTTACATGAGCATTTGAAGAATATTCATTCACGCATACTCAAAGAAGTATACGATTTTTCAATATGAAAAGATGTTAAGAACATTTGATGTGCAATTAGCAAAATGGACCACTGGCTGCTTGCTAAATAGATTGCGTCGATGGAGACATCTTCTACAAAATGGCGAATTAAATACTAATTTATACATTGTAACCAGTGCCGGCTAATGCACAAGAGCACGTTTAACCCTAACTTTTGACATCTTGCGGATTTATTGTTTATTTTTTCTTCTTTGAATGCTAGTTAACATACGTATATGCGGTATTTTTAAATCTACCTCGCCACTTCTTCTAACTCGACGAAATGTGGCCGTAATGTAGCTAGCACATCTTGACTTGTGCATATTTTAAGCTTCTATGCATGCGCAACTGATATGATGTAGGTAATCATCTTATGGGGAAAACACGTACGGGTCGTGCACACTTGGAAAAGTACACTAGCCGGCGAAGCCTTTATCGCAGTCTGTTTCCATACTGTCACTACAATTTTACGTTAATGCAACTAGGTGGTAGCACACTACGGTAGAAGTTTAGTCATAGTAGTAGAAGTACGTAACGTCCACAAACGCGGAAACTTCTCCCGGTTACTCCATACCATCCATAATTTCAACTACAATTTAATTTACAGATTACTTTGATCCTGCCTTAACACGGTGTACTTAATTATATGTACAACAAAACCTCTACAAAATTTCAGAGCTAACTTAAGTTATGTGAACACCCAAAATATATATTCATGAGCTGCTAATGAATAATTAATATCATGACCATGTGCGTGAAGCTACCTACAGGCCACCGGTAAGTTCATTTCGGCCCGGGACTTGGTTGGGGCCCCTTCGACGGCCTTCAGAACAATTGTGCATTATGTGCTGCTTTCCCGCTCCAGAGAATTCCTTTGGCAGTTCGAGTGGGTTCCCTTTCTAGAACATTCAGCTTTGCATGTGGGGGCCTATATAAAGGAACTGCTTTTGCCTGTGGGTGGAGTTCGGTAGTCAAGAAGTTAAGTACCGTCATAAAGTTGAAGAGTTTGGATAGTGCCAAGTTCAGTTCTTAGCTGTGACTCAGCAGTTCAGTTGTGATTCGACGAATTAGTTCTATTCTGAGTGTGTCAAGCGTGCCTCAAGTGTGGAGTTTGTGCTACGCTGAGCACCTAAATGACAAATAAGGTGTGTTTAGCAATAACTGGTATTCTCATTTGTTACATTGGAGTCAGGAGTGGAATATGAACGCCGCGATGGAGCAACTATCTCAATAATTATTAAGTAGGTAAGTGTAAACCATGAAACCTGAAATGAAGAATGTAATTTCGAAATGGAGAAGATTGGAAGTGAAATAACGACAGTAAACTCCGCAATGGAGAAAAAGATGGATTCTGTAATGGAGAAGATGCAGACAGAAATGTCCAGAATGAAGACGGAGCTTTCAAACAAAATTGACGAATTGGCCACCGTGAAGAAAGACGTGGAAGAGCTCGGCGGAAAGGTAAAAGACCATGGCCAATGCCTTAGCGTCCTGGAGGACTTCGAGGGACGGCTTAGTGTATTGGAAGGAAGAGACGATGACAGCACCAAGGAACTGAACGCCATTGCGAAAGAAATGCTTGACGGAAGAGTTTAGGAACTTGAAGTTCGCGACATACATCTGCAGGCATCAAGCCACCCAAATACGACGGAACGTCAACTTTCGAAGTCTGCCGACAATTCGCCGCCCACAACCGATGGTCAGCAGAGGAGGATGCCGCACATCTGATAGCCAGCCTCCAAGGACAGGCAGCAGAAGTTCTGAATGTGATTCCGACGTCGGCGGTGTCCAGAAACATCTGGAAAGTTATCGAAACCGGTTCGGGAACCATTGCTAGGCCGCAGCCTATTGTGGTCAGTTCAAGTCAAGATTGCAACAGCCAGGGGAGACGTTGCAGGAGTACGCTCTGGCAATTGAACAGCTGGTGAACAAAGCTCTGTTCAGTTACGTGTCCCAGGAAGCTGCCTACTCCTTTGTCGATGGGGTGCGTGACTCCGAAATATGACAGCGTTTGATTCTCGGTGACTATAAGATCAACGAGGCGCTAACGGCCGCGTTGAAGATGGAGGCGGCCAAGGTATTAGCTGTTCCCACCTTGGAGATCAGGAGTATTCGATATGACGGGGACAGAGAATTAACTCAGGGACGTAGACGAAGGTCGTCAAATATCGTGTGACCAGCCAGGACACCTCGTGAAGGACTGTCCACAACCAAGCCGACGAGCATGAAGTAGTGTGTGGCCATCCATGTCACCTAGTGAAAGAATTGTCCACAAACAAGCCGATGAGCGTCAAGCGGTGTGTTGGGAGTGTGGCCAGCCTGGTGAAGATCTATCCATAATCAAGCCGACGAGCAGGCGGAAAACGGGGGACATCGGAGCAGTAATCGCCACGCCATGAGTGATTTGTATACCTTGGACAAAGAATGGATGGAAGCATTGTCGCGGACGGCTAGTTACAAGGAATACTGTGTTGAATACAGATGCAGCCGTGACAATAATCAGACTTGGCATGGCGGAGGGTTTGCCGTCTAGGAAAGCGGATCTGCTCTACCGGATAGTGACATCGGGCGACACCTTGCCTGTGGAGGTGGCTTTGCTGGAGTTGACCCTGGTGCGGAGTAGGTTCATTGTCCGGAGTTCCAATGGACATCCTGGGTTCTGCAGGATGAACCTGACGGAGGATGCGGTCGTGCCCACAAGACGCGAGCTGGCTTGAGGCAGCGTTTGGGAGACCAGCGGTCAAGAAACTTCGTGGAATGTCTTCACGATGTGCACAAGATAGCCCAACACATCCAAGTAGCAACGACCGGATGAAGACCTGTTACGACTGGCAAGCCAACAGTCAAGGCGATCTGGTGTGTATTGCCCTATCAGGCCCAAGGAGCGTTGCCCCAACCTTCAACTACCATGGCAAGGACCGTATCGAGTGATGAAGAGAACCAATGATGTAGTCTACTGCATCCAGAGGCTGCACATAGGGAAGATGCTGGTGGTACACCTAAATCGTCTAGCCCATTATGACAGTATGACCAGCCTTGAGAAGCGAGCAGTGTGACCTGCGCGTGAAACTAACTACAGGCCGCCGGTAAGCACATTCCGGCCCAGTTCCTGGCTGGGAACCTTGACCGGCCTTCAGAACAATAGCACATTATAAGCCGCTTCCCCGCTCCAAAGGATTCCTTAGATAGTTCAAGTAGTTTCTCTTTCTAGAACATGCCATTTTGTGTATGGGACCTAAATAAGAGGGCTGCTATTGCCCATGCATGGAATTCAGTTAGTTAAGAAGTTACAAAGTCAAGTGTCATCAAGGAGTCAAAAAAGTTGGACAGTGTACAGTTCAGTTGTTAGTTGTGGTTCATCAGTTCAGTTGTGATTCGATTCGACAAATCATTTGTGTTCTGTTCTGAGTATGTGTCAAAAGTGTCCCAGGTGTAAAGTTTGTGCTATGCTGAGCACCTAAGTGACAAATAAGGTAAGTTTAGCAACAACTGGTGCTTTCATTTGTTACAATATGTATAAAAATACCTTGCATTAGTAGATATATAGGGGTTACAATAATTTTTGGATTGACCGTTGTTTTGCTTTATCCCTGATTATTTTCTCCACCATTACCACTGATAATCAAGAGTACTGTATTCTTAATCATACAGTCATGGTACTCAATGCTTGTTCTGGCATTAATCCTAAAGGAAATGTTAAAATACAAGTTACTATCTCCATTGAAAAATACATCTTTATTTTTTGATTCTGATAAATACATGTTATCCACCAGACCAATGGCACAACACACATGCACATTCAAAAATCAAATGCCTATAATTGTGCTTTGTAACTGAAAACTATAATAATATTTTAATAAATGGGAAACTAAAAGTTACAAATTCTTTTTTAACAAAACATATATATCAGAAACATCAATGGAACAACTTCTACACTAACATATTTTTGAAACAGGAATGAGCTTATACAGATACAACATAAAAGAAACATCACAGTTCATTTTACACACCCTTCTTTTCCACTTACTACGTGCATGTTTTGCAAGGCATTTTCCTGCGTCCTCAACTAAATTTCAATTGCAGGGAGTATTACAATCCATTCTGTTCAACAAAGAGAGAACCACAAAGGGGGTTGAGAACTTGAAGATGAAATTATTATCCTTTATATATCTTTTTTCCAAATGTTTATTTCTAAAGATCTGTGAAATGATTTTAGTAGGTATTTCAATAAATTTTATTGAACAAGCTTATGGTGCACTAGACAATAAAAAAATTAGGATTGGGCTTATTCTTAGATCTAACAAAAGCGTTTGACATAGTAGATCATTTGTTACTTGAAAAATTATTTGCATATGGTATATGAGGACTAGCGTTAAACTGGTGTAAGTCATATCTTGAAAATAGAAAGCAGTCTGTAGAAATTGAATATTTTGATAGTAAAACCAATGAACTTAAAAAAGAGCTGTCTGGCTTTAAGAATATAAAATATAGCGTACCTCAAGGATCTGTTCTCGGGCCACTGTTATTTATACTATACATAAATGCCTTAGCTGACAATGTAAATAGCCTGATGAATATGCACGTAACACTCTTTGCAGATGACACGAGCATTTTTATAACAGGGGCAAATGATAATAATACTAATCATCATATATACAATATTTTAAGGTATATTCAAAAATGGTTTAATGCAAATTTGTTACTTTTAAATAAAGAGAAAACAGCGGTTCTAAGCTTCCATAATAAGCCTAATAAGAATGCTATATATCCAAAAATTAAAATGGGGCAAGATGAGATAAAGTATGTAAGAACCAACAAATTTTGGGGTTTGGTATTGGATGAAAATTTAAGTTGGGAAATGCATATAGACAGCCTGATTAAAAGGCTCAGTAAGATGTGCTTCTTAGTAAAGTTAGTGAAATTTATATCCAGTGCACATATTCTTACGGTAGTTTATTTTGTATACTTTCATAGTTTACTAGTATATGGCATAATCTTCTGGGGGAATTCTAAAAACAGCATTAAGGTCTTCAGGATGCAAAAGAAAGTAATAAGAATTATGGCTGATATCTCTAATACATTTAGCTGCAAGCCATATTTTAAAAAAGATAAAATTTTGCCATTACCATGTATAATTATATATGAAACACTAAACTATACAAAAAAAACTTAAATTCCTTTAAAACAAATGCTGAAGCTTGTTCACATGACACTAGAGCAAAAAAAAATTATTTGTAAATTCACACAGAACCAAACTCTATGAAAATAGCTTCACATATGCTAGTCTACACTTATATAACAAACTACCTCAATATATAAGCGATATTGAATCCCCCCAAAAAATTTAAAAAGGCTTTATTTAATTTCTTAATGGAATATAGCTTTTATAGTGGAGATGAATTCCTACATCATGAAGTAGTTAGTGTAAAATGTTAATTTGTAAATGATTCTTTATAACTCAAATCTGTATAGTCTTTCATGTACGAGGGTTGGAACTTAAATAGTGGCAACACTGCTGTAGATGCTATGCAACGGAATCTAATATTGTCGCTGATAGCACACGTTAGTTACATACCTACCTTACCTCAGAGCAAATGGACTCTCCCTTCCCACTTCACCTGCGTCAGCACAATCGAGAGAAACAGAGTCACTTGTGAGCTAGCGGTCTAACGTAGTGTTGTTACATGTTTTCGAAACAGGAACAATGGAGTTGGATCAAGATTGAATGTGCCAGAGGTCGTACAGCACAACAGTGTCATCAAGGTCTTCAAGAGGCTTGCGGGGAATCTGCATTGTCTTACAGAACAGTGACACATTGGGTAAAAGCCTTTAACGATGGTCGGCAAACTGAGGCAAACATGCAAAGGGCAGATCGTCCTAGCATCAGTGAAGAAGATGTGCATGCTCTTGCCGCGTTGCTGGACAGTGATCGACACCAGACGATTCGTGAGCTCGCCCAAGAAACTGAATTAGTGCATACGACTGTGCTTCACATCCAGAAGGAACGCCTGGGCATGCGAAAAATTGCATCACGATGGGTTCCGCATGATTTGATGGAAATGCAGAAATGGTTGCATTACGATGCTGCTAGGATGCACTTGGAGTGCTTTGAGAGTGAAGGAGAGGCTTTCTTACGCCATATTATAGCGCTGGATGAGACATGAGCTGAAACTGAAATGCTAATCGAATGAATGGCGTCATTATGGGTCGCCACAAAAATCGAAAGTTCGTCAGAGCCCCAGCAATGTGAAAGTTGTGGTGATTCTCGTGTACGATTTTGATGATGTTATCATAACAAATTACATTCCTCCACGGTAGACTGTCAGTGCACAGTATTACAGTTCGTTTTTGGAGCACCGCCTGCGACCAGCTGTGAGAAAGAAGCGGCAACACTTTCTGCAGAATCCACCCATCATTTTGCACGACAATGCTCGGGCACATACAGCGCAAGCTGTGGCTGATTTGTTCGGTCGATGGGACTGGGAAGTGCTGTACCATCCACCATACTCCCCGGACTTAAGTCCTTGTGATTTTTATTTGATTCCGAAGATGAAGGAACCACTTCATGGCATTCGCATCAGAGCTGTTCCAGAGATTCGTCAGGCAGTAGACCTCTCCATTAACACTATCAACAGAACAGGCTCTGCTAAAGGTATACCACGACTTCCACATCGCTGGCAACGGGTTATACACAATGCTGGTGACTACAATGAAGGGCAGTAAAGGTTGCTAACATGTAACTCTTTTGTATCGGCTGTAAATAAATAGTTGCCACTATTTAAGTTCCAACCCTCATATGTCGTTATTCTTTTCCTTTGTGTTTTATAATTTTGTTGAATCTTATATCTCTGCATTTGTAATTATTTATGTATCGTGGTATATTTTCTTTGTATCTTAAACTGACTCTACCTATAACATATATATTATGTTTCTATGGATGAAATAAATACAATACAATTTCTCAGCTGGTTCCATGGTTATGCTCTTACACCTTAAATCCATTTTCAGTTGAGGATACAGACAATGGACTGCACAACATGTCCTGCATTAAAAGATTGTGAAACATTAACTTCATATTAAGTTTTCTTTGAATTATAATCTCACTATATTTACTTCATGTTTTAACTCTGAATAAACAAAGTATTTAAACATTTATTTTCAGTCCCATTGTACTCCAAGTCTGCTTTAAATGCTAATACAGGGTGTCTACTGTCTTGAAGGATTAAAGCTCCAGTATATTTCCAGTGTAAGTTTTGACAAAATTCCACTACTGCATTGATTTACATTGCAGTAAAATACAATGATATTCATATGCGTGTTATGGCTTGTTTAACATCTTTACTGTTTTGTTTTCACAATATATGAAGCTGTGTTAATTACTAGCTGCCATATCCAATGTTGAACGGGTGGCATTTTAAATCTCAAATGACAATTTAAGTAAATTTACTCTCAGTACTCTTCATGATATGGTTGTACAATGATCTAGAATATTTTTTTATGCTTTTTCCTCCCCATTACCTTGCAGAATTATAATTTCATAAAACTCCTATGCTAGTCATAATAATGGACCAAAAATTCACTGGTATTCACAGAAATGGGAATGAAATATTAACAATTTTGTATTTATCTTAGCCTTCCCCAAGCCCTTCCCTGCAACAATCTTCAAAATTCGGAAATATTATATGGCCTGTAAAAATGTTAGGGGGTGAAAGATTATCCAAATGTTTGAGTAATTTTAAGTTAGGAAACAATAGATGTCATGCAAAATAATAACATTAAAAAAATACTTATTTGATTAACAAGGTCTTACAAGAACGAATCATCTGAAAACTTAATCTGAAATAAACCAATGCTATATAGATATTGTGACGAAGCCAGCCGTCGATGCTGTGACCTTCAATGCCACGCTAGCCAGCAATGAGGCGATGGAGAGTTTCCAGCTGATGTAAACAATTCCCAGAAGATCTTCTAGCCATAACATGATCATTCTGGATCTTTTTGTTATTCTCAGGCTTTCCAGAACATTCAGTCAGCGCTCTCACAGCAGAGGAAGTAGTCGAGTTAGTTACGACTTGAGTGCAAAGTCAGTGGTAACAGTAGCGTTGCGAGGTTCAAGTGAGTCATCAGTGAGCAATTCTCCAAGAAAATTGATGACTGCTATGACATGCTGTGAGTGCTACTGTGGAGCGATGGGTTTTGAAAGTCCTGTGTTTGACTCAAGAGTGAAGTGAACCATCAGGCGTGGAGAGGCTGCATCACAAGGAAGAACTGAAGTAACCTCCTTGTGAAGGTGAACTATACAAATGGAACGAAGCAGTGACAGTGAGAACTGAGAAAAGTGACAGTTGAAGAAACTGGATAAAGTCACAATATTTCAATCAAGTTTTCCAGTATGTAATCACTTATTTCAGTATATCCGGAATATAAACAAAATTCATATATATTTCCAGTATCAGTAAACACCCTGTAACATTAACTGGTACCCAAGTATCTTTTCAGGCACCATAAAGCTTCTTCACATATGACACTCATTAAAAATAAATGCACAAAACAATCTCACATTAGGAGGATAATAGAACAGATTACTCTTAAAACAAAGAACAGCTTAATTACATGTAATGCAATACTCAAGTATATTATTTCAGTTGACATTCCTCTCTATCCAATGATGTCTCAGAACACCACGCAAGGGCAAACGTTCAATAGGATTTTTCCGCAAAAGCTGAAACAAAACAAAAACGGGTTTATATTGAATAAGTTTCTTAAGATAAATGTGTTACATATCCTCATGAATAGCTTAAAACCAGTGGATCAGAGTTCCGCAAAAGTGGCCCCATATCTGGTCATGGTAGAAGAGCCGAAGGAAGAATGAGCACATTGACCAATTCATTTTTTTAGCAGTGTTTAATGCCCGTTCTTACCACACATGGCACTACAGTCAGTGGACGCTTATGATAAATGAAATTACATGGTAAGTAGGACAGGAAATTTGAGAAGGAAATGTTCCATGCCTAAGTTTAGGATATCTCGAGAAAAATCTTCCACTAATGGGTAGTTTGGGGTGGGGGGATTTTCTTGAAAAATCTTTGTGTCATACCTTTAGAAAGTACTGAACCTGAATACCCAGTTTGGTATTTATACAACTTTTCGTTTTTTAATTATACTGTTCACAAACACACACACACGTGGAACTTTTTCTGAAAAATTGATTTTTTGGATTTGGGGGGGGCTCAAAATATGTACAAGATGTGATAAAAAAGTAACGGGAAAGTTTGTTTTTCTTAAAGAATTTTTATTTAATCATCATCAACTTTGTCCCCTTCAAAGTAATCCCCCTCAGATATAATATACTTGTGCCAGCACTTTTTCCAATCTTGGAACTCACTTTTCATTATGATGTTCAGCTCCTTCAGCGATTCTGTTTTTATCTCATTCTCATCAATGGTGGCACATCATCATCCTTTCATGGTTCTCTTCAGCCTCGGGAATAGAAAGAAGCCACAGGGGGTCATGTCTGGTGAATACGGTGGCTGAGGTAGCATAACGGTTTTATTTTTTGCCAAAAGGTCATGAACAAGCATTGAGGTATGAGCATTATCATGATGCAATTTCCATGAGTGGTTTTGCCACAATTCTGGCCATTTTCTTCAGATTGCTTCACGCAAACAGCGCATAACTTCAGGTGGTATTCCATAAGGCAGGAACTCCTGATGCACTATTGTAATTGAAGAAAACAGTGAGAAGAACCTTCACATGTGATTGAACTTGTCAAATTTTTTTCAGCCTTGGCTCTTCAAGCAGTTTCCATTGGGACGTTTGGGCCTTAGTTTCGACGTACACATATACCCATGTTTTGTCACTGTTATAACCTTCTTTAGAAGTTCTGGATCATTTTCGACTTCATTCAGCAATTCCCGAGTGATGTCTATGCGACGTCGCTTTTGGTCGAATATCAACAATTTTGGAACAAACTTTGCTGCTACACATTTTATGCCCAAAACATAAAAATTGCTTGGTATGTGCCAAAGGATAGGCCGACATCATCAACAACCTCTCTGACGTGATTCAGCAATTTTCCAGAACCATTTTTTTTACTTCTTCCAAACTGTTGTCAGTAATTGATGTGCTAGTGCGTCTAGGGCAGTCGTCGTCTTCAATGTCTTCTCAACCCTCTTTGAAAGGTTTACTCGTAAACTCTTGTCTTACTCATAGTAGATTTGTTAAAAGTCACAGTCAACATTTTGAATGCAGTGTTGCACTTTATTCCATTTTCCAAGCAAAATTTAATGCAAATTCTTTGATCCACCTTTTTTGAAAGTAAAAATTTGTCAAGCACTAGAAAACACGTATAACTTTTTCGACTGTCAACAATAAATTAAATATTCAAAACAGCTGAAAATGCAAACATACATCAGGAATATGTACCAACAAGATAAAACAAAAGTTTTGAACATCGGATGTATAAAGCTCGCAAAATTAAAAAATTCCTGTTTTTTTTTTATCACACCTAGTATTTCACACACCTTCATATTATGGCTACTATTTGTTATCTATTCTGAGGACTTTGAACATTCTACTTGTGAGTAAAGTTTCATCATTTTACCAGTGCATTTTCTATAAACAAATTTTGTACACTGATAACATTTCATATCAGTTTTATTACCATTATCCTTCATTATTTGGCAGTGGTTGTCATTTTATCTGTTGTGGAAGTATCTAAACTCTCATCAGTAATTCAACGTCTGTACACCTTTTGCTTGAAGCCATCTTTCACAACTGTTGGGTGTTACATTTTTGTTGTATACAATATACTTCAAACAATGCATGCAAAAGGCAACAATATATGAACAGAACAGCTCAAGACATACAAAATTTGACAATATGCTTCACCAAACACATAAAAAATGCAACAATATTCTTGGTGGAAATCTAGGACTGCTAAGTGGGTCAAAATGATCTGAATGGCAGCTTAAGGTAAATGTGAAAAAGCTTTTTGAAGATTCCTCCACCAAATTTGTGAATTAATGCCACATTCTAAGAAAAGTAGTAAAGTTTCCAGTTCCTAGCTTTTTCTGAAAAGGGAGCAGTAGGCAGTGGAAGTTTTAAATAGGTCTAGTGTTAAATGTTTATCTACCATATATTACATTTTATAGCCAGGCCACAGATCGCATATATGTGTAAACTGTATTCACTCTTAGTTAGGTCCGCACCAAAACAAAACCTAAGTGACCATTGCACTGTTATAATGTATCCCTCCGTCATTCATGCCAGAAATACTGTCATACTTTCACAACCATGTGACAAGTACATGTGGCACAGCACGTAATGCAAAGAGAACCAGGTCCGACAACTTAAACGATGACTAGCATACTGTGTTAGGATTGAAGGTGATAAGATTGATAGTTTGCACATATAATAATAGTTAATTCTAAAAGAAATGAGTGACAAAGAAAGTAACAGGTATGCGATATCTTTACATTTATTCGCTCTCTGGGAGCGGCACTTTATCAATGGTTGGCGGCTCATTTTTAAAAAAGAAATTGTATATTGTTTTGTGAATTGCATTCTTGCATCGTGTATTTCACATATTTCCTGTTTTTCCCGTGCGTAACCAGTTTCCCGTTTCAGATTTTTCTTATGAGCACTTTTATACTTGTACTCGAAACACTGATGAACTACGAAGTTAATTTCACCACCTCTTTCACGGGAAGTGTTACATATTTCTCACATAACTAACAATAAACTTCCAACCCTATTGTTTTTTCACCACTAGTCAATGGTTTGCCTGCTTATGCTTTACCTAAGTCGACGAAAACATAAGAGCAAATCACTGTCTGCCATGATACTAAACAGAAACTGCTGGTTTCTGGCTACAAACAATATTCTGCCCATACCCGGATGTCAGGTCTTATATGAATTGCATGTTGAGACTTATAGCTCTGTTTAACGGTACAAATTAGTGTTAATTAGACTTTAAGGAATTTGTATAGAATATTATACCATTTAAGGATAAATTCATTCTTAAATTTAGATTATTAGCATGGGACTTCTTTCCTGTATGCATTGTTACAGTGTTGTACCAGGGTACACTGATCATGTGCATATGTTTTGGCTTGGATCAACCTAAGAGTGAATGCAGTTTAGTTCATTTTCACTGCAGTGACCTTGGTATTTTTACACAGTACACTAGTTCAAATGTCCGCTTAAGCCTATGTTTATCAGCTGTTATACTGTGTCAGTTCAAAATTGTTGTGTTGAACTGTAGGTAACTATAGCGTGTCCCACACTTAAAAGACAGTACAAGTTAAATAAGACGCACTGTAAGGACTAGAGTTTGTTCATTGTGCATGTCAAAGGTGAAAGTTTATTCAATACATTGTGTTGTGTATGAATTACTTTATAGAGCATTTTTATTATTTTTGCTCTTTTGTCTTGTTATTAGTCTGCTGAAATGCCTACTGAAAAACTCACACTTGAACAAAGAATTTTTATGTATGATTACATTATGTAAAAACCGAATCATGTAGAGAATTGTGTAGATAATTTCAGGAGAAATTTCATGGTATTCTAGTTCCAGGTAGAGAAAGTGTTAGATATCTGGTTAGTAAGTTTAGGACGAGATCGCTAAATGCTAAATCTACAAAGCAAACACAACATGTTCTAACAGAGGAAAAAATTGAGAAATGGGTGCATCATTCAAATGCTTTCCAAAGAAGGCAAATTTAAGGAAAAGAGAAATTATGAAAATTACCCAAGAACTTATGCGTGTGAATGGAAATTTCATCCAAAGATGGCAGGAATGTCTCAATGCAGTTGGACACTACTTTCAATGCAACGTATAACAAAGGTTAGTACTCATTATAGTTACTATTATTTGTGAGTAAGTAATGCAGGAGTTTTAGAATGGAAAACCCAGCAGTGTAATACACAGTGCGCAGAGCATGCATACACACGATCTGCAGCCCAGAATATAACGAATGCGCTGTATTACTTAAAGCTCCACCAAAGAGAATGGCAATGGTTAAGTTAGGAAGGGTTTGGTGATGGAGAGAACTTTAAAATATTGGCACAGGATTTTGAAATTAGGGGATCACAATGTTTTAAAAGAGCGTATGAAATTCCAAATGGAAGTAATGAGAGGTAACAGCTGGATGGATGAAGTAGCGGATATTTTAAAAAATATTGGGATGAGTAGTGTCATGGGGAGATTAAAGTAGAATAGGGTTTTTGGAAGGAAGTTAGACAAAGAATTAAAAATTTAGATAGGCAAGAGAGTTGAGCTAGTTTTAGCGATGAGTCCTTTAAAACTATATACAGGTGATTTATGAAGAACTGACACATTTCTTTAATTATTCTGTTCGAAATTCACTCAATACCCTAATTTTGGCACAAAATTAAGCAGATCGATTGCTTGTCACTAGATGTGCAGATGTTCATGTTTTATTCGTAATTGTTAGTTTTACTGTCGGCAACTGTTTTTGAGATTTTTTTCTAGTCAACGTGAAAATGGAGTACACATTAAATGAACGACTCTTCCTTGTAAAGCAATACTGCATTACGAATTCAATTACAGCTACTCAAAGGGCATAGCAGAGAGAATTTGGTGTTCAGAATCCTCCCCAAAGAAACACAAAACTGGGACTGGTAAACAAATTGGAAACAACTGGATCTCTGGTGAGTGAAAAAGGCAAAACTTGTTCATCTAGGCTTCCCATGGTTGTTGATGTAAGAGCACGACTGGATCAGTCACCCAAAAAATCATTAAGATGTTTGTCACAGGAGACACGGTACAGCTACTCAATGTGTCAGAGAGCTGTGAAAAGTGCAAGCCTAAAGCCATATAGGATTACGGTTGTCCATCAGTTACAGGAACTAGATAAGGATAGACAACTAAATTATTGTCATTGGTTTGAGGCGTTGATTGTGCAAAATCCTGCCATATTGCTCATCACATGGTTCACAGATGAAGCATGGTTCCATTTATCCGGCTATGTGAACTCAAATAACCCACGCTATTGGGCCAGCAAAAATCCACATCTTATTCATGAAGCACCTATGCACCTGGTTGAAATCAGAGTTTGGTGCGCAATATCTGCACAAAGAATAGTGGAACCAATTTTTTTTTAAAACAATGTGAACACTGCAGAGTACCAATGGATTTTCATGGAGTTCGCCGAGCAACTAGACGATATAGAACTGAGTCAAGGGTATTTTCAGCAGGACGGCGATACATGCCATACATCAAATGAATCTAGGGCACTAATTGCAAGTTTCTTTGACGACTGGATAATTTCCAAGAACCAGTCCCAGTATTGTGTTTCTTTGGGGAGGATTCTGAACACTAAATTCTCTCTGGTATGCCCTTTGAGTAGCTGTAATTGAATTCGTAATCCAGTATTGCTTTACAAGGAAGAGTCATTCATTTAATGTGTACTCCATTCTCACGTTGACTAGAACAAAATCTCAAAAACAGTTACTGACAATAAAACTAACAATTACGAATAAAACATGAACATCTGCGCATCTAGTGACAAACAATCGATCTGCTTAACTTGGTACATTGAGTGAATTTCGAACAGAATAATTAAAGAAAGAAATGTGTCAGTTCTTCATAAATCACCCTGTAGAATAATAATTAATAACGACTGGGGAGGGAGAAATATGCGGATTGTTATGATAAATTTGGGAGGGAAGGATTTGCATGGATGCGATTAGGAGCACTGTTTTTAAAACGTTTGAGAGGAGATAATGGGGAAAGGTATATTATATGTACAGAGCTAGAAGGAATATTTCATTGCTTATTAGAATGTGATGGGGTAAAGAGCTGGATGGAGGGTATATGGGAAATAAAATGGAACCAATTACAGAAAGAAATTATAGCACTTAAAATGCTAACTGGTATGAGGAAAACAGGAATAAAATGATGGGATAATATCTGAGAAAAGTAAGGGAGAAATGGTTGGAGCAGTTAAGAAGGATGAGAGAATTGAGAATTGATAAAATAGTTAAATAGCGGAATGTAAATCGTTGGGGGGCTTCATTATACAGATAACCCTAGGGCGGTGTGTAAGGAAGCCACATATAGATGGATATTAGACTTATAAGATTATAAATTTAGGTTTAACACTTTAGTTATTATTATAAAAAGGTTTCTGTTATTTTGTTTGTGTTTATACAGGGTGGACCATTTAAGGTGAAACTGTACAATATCTTCAAAACTAAGCATTGTAGAAAGAAATGTCTTTAATAAAAATTGCTTGAAATTATCAGGGAAAGTAAATGCCATTAATCATGTTTTGTTTGGAGGACATTATGATGGTCATTTTAGGGTCAATTTAATTTTTTGAAATGGGAACCTACATTTTGTATGTTATTTTCTCATTAGAAAATGGTTTATAAAAAGCTGTTTATTTTGTGATGAGGAATAAGGAAACAAAATAAAAAATGTTGGTTCCCAATTACGAAAAGTAACTTGACCCTCAAATGACCATCCAGGGATGGCCCACCATTCATTGCACTCTTTGTACTCCATTCAGAATTTTTGTTGTTATTTACGTTGGTGTAACAACAATTGCAAAGTGCTTTCTCGAAATGGCAATATGGCTTGCAAGAGCAGAAATCAACAACCAATGCAATCAACGAAGTAAATAAATTTATAATAAATGCACTAAATGATAGAGATAGGGTAATTGCAATATTTATAGACCTCACAAAGGCTTTTGACTGCGTAAACATAGACATCCTAATAAACAAACTGGAAAACCATGGGGTGCAAGGATTGCTATTAAAGTGGATTACCTCATACTTAAAAACAGAGACCAAGGTGTGGAAGTGAGCTATAGAAATACAAATGGCATAGCAGAAAAAATAAAATCAGATTTTCAGAATGTTAGGCAAGGAGTCCCACAAGGTTCAAAATTGGGTCCATTCTTGTTTTTAGTATACATAAATGATACATTTGAATTAATCCAAAAAAATGGAAGGACAGCAATAGGATATGCAGATGATATGACGATTATAGTTAAAAATAAAACCGAATCGGAAGTGGAAAAAAAAGCAAATGACATACTAATTCTCATAAAACAATACTACTCGAGTTTAGATATGATATTGAATGTTAAAACAACTGCATGGATTAATTTTGAACTCAGAAGCGGTTTAACAAGCTCCATAAAACTACAAATAGATGGAGAAACTATCTCTGAAACAGAATGTGCAAATTTTCTAGGAGTAATAATAGACAAACACTTAAATTGGAAACCATACATAAGACATATCATAAAAAAATTGAATAAAGGTATCTATATTATGAAGCAGGTTAGGAAAACAGTGGACAATGAAACAGTTAAACAGGTTTACTACGCCTTTATATATTCGCATATACAATATGGGATAACACTATGAGGGAATATCTCAGCAGTGGAAATGAAAATAATTTTTAAACTTTAAAAAAAGGCAGTTAGAATCGTAGGGCATGTCGATAGAAGACACACTTGTAGAGATGCTTTTAAAAGTTTAAATATCTTAACTGTCCCATGCATATATATATGAAAGTGTAAAGCATGTGTTGCAAGAGCAAAATGTATCCAAAAATTGTAATGTACATAAATAATATTTTAAGAAACAATGAAGACTATTACAGAACAACACTAAGAGGTACACTAAATAACAGGGAATTGGAAAGCATGGGAAAAGAACTGTTTAACAGATTCCCCCCCCCCTCAAAAAAAGAGTAAAACTAAAGTTGCATTAAAAACAATTAAAAAATACTTAACTGAGAATGCATATGCAAGAATGGAAGAATACAAATATAACTTGTAAATAATAAAAAAAAACTTTATTGTAATCATGTATATATATGTATATATTTAAATTTTGACATGTCCTTTATTGTATACGCTAAAGGATGAATAAAATGGCTTATGACTTATACAAATGTTTAGTTTTTTTATGAGGAGTGAGAAAACAATATAAAAAATCTGATGTGTTACACTCACATGACTTTCTCTACTCTTGTACAATCTATTTTTACAAACGCCTATTCTCCATATGCTTTATGTTAATCGAGATATCAAGATGTCAATCTTATTGCTAATTTTCTTGTAGATGCAAGTGGAATATGGTAGCTTTTAAGCGATGGTCAAATATTTTAACGCTGGTTGCTATGCGGCGCATTCCATTCTCTTTGCAAGTCCAGGACATAAAAAAATGAATAACGAATTTGAGAAAAAGTATAAGTATTGGAAAATTTAAGGGAATAACAAGCAATATCTCGAAAACGGTTCACTCAACAAAAGAAATGTATATGACATAAGTTGTGTATTTTAACGCGATCTACATTTTTTGTGTAGTAAAATTTTGTCTATCTCTTATGGTTTACCAGTTATGCAAAAGTCATTAACAATGAAGAATACTTTTGGGGACATTCCCAGAAAATTTGAGATATACATTTCATTTCTCATGACATTATCTTAAACATATGATATTTTAATCAAAATCGTTAGAGCCATTTTTGAGAAAATTAAAATTTTCGAAAAATGTTCCATGTAAAGGGTAGTCTGGGGTGGGGGGATTTTCTTGAAAACCTTCGTGTCACATCTCTGGAAGATACTGAACCTAAATACCAAGTTTGGTGTTTATCCGACTGTTCGTTTTTGAGTTATGCTGTTCACAGACACACACACACACACGGACATGTTTCCAAAAATGCTTTTTTTGGATTCAGGAGGTCTCAAAACATATTTCCGGTGAAATCTCGGTATCGAATTTTTGGGTGGAATGCAATACTTCCCCTACTTACTATACGTAGTAGAGAAAGTAAAAAGGTAGGTTCCCATTTAAAAAAATTAAATTGACCCTAAAATGACCATCACAATGTCCTCCAAATAAAACACAACTGATGGCATTTACTTTCCCCATTACATCACGCAACTTTTGTACAAGACATTTTTCTACAATGCTTAGTTTTGGAGATACTGTAGTCTCAACTTAAATGGTCCACCCTATATACATATGCAATTGTATCAAGGGTTACAATAAAATATTCTATTCTAATCTAACAAATCTGTTTTAATATTTGTCTTTCACATTTACTATTTCTATATTATTGAGAAATGCTAAGTTTCACTTTGGTGGATTATTGGAATAGCAGCTTACACAAAATTTCAAGTTATATGTTTTAGCATAAGTTTTATTATTTTTAAAGCAAAATTTACCCTTTTGATGAGATCTTGAGCATCTGTTGATACATGGCTTGGGAAATGCAGATCCTTTCCCTCTATGTGAAAATTTGTAGGATTTGGATTCACTGTTGGAAATGGTAGCTGCCCTACCAACAATTCATAACATAGCACACCAAGGCACCAGCGATCAGAACATTCATCATAAGTTTTCCTCTCCACCACTTCAGGAGGCATATAATCAAGAGTGCCACACATTGTTTTACGCCTGAAAGAGAGAAAAGTAAGTTTAATTACTTAAATGTATTTGCCAATGTTTCTGCATTAGTGAACTAAGGTTGTTTTAACATGAGATGTTTGTCCTTGAGCACCACCAGACCGTCAACCAATGACAGTCTTGCAGTGTTGTCATATTGTGTTCCCACTAGTAGAAAGTGCCATACTTCAAGTGAATCCATCTCTAATAAATACTACTTATGCTATACCCCCCGCTGTTGAAACGTCGCCCTCCGAGATGTAGTGGTTACCATGCTAGCCTCCAGTTCCCGAGGTTGCAGGTTCAAACCCAGCGGAGGGCGATGGATTATGGATTTTTTCGGACGTAAAAATCCTTAGCATGGCTTCCTTCAGAAGCGAAGTAAAGCCGGTGGTCCCGGGTCGTACATTTATGGCACATAAAAGAACCTCAAGCCTGATAAAGAGGCCTCAGTAAAATTATTGGTCTTTCACGCCCAATATAGAATGGGACACTAAGAACCACAGTAGTTAAAGAGCATCTGTAAATAAAACTCCATTTTTCGCCATTGAAACATTGCATTTGACAGCCAGCTATTAAGTTGGTACTCTCGCAAAAAAACAGATGAAAAGCTTTAACCATTAGACTTCCTAAACCAATTAAAGGCACCATATCGGGTGGTCTATGACAAAGTGGAAGCAGAACTGGAAGAGGCTCTGTTGCCTGATGTAGCTATTTCCAACCACATGTTTCAGTTTGTAAATCTAGCACGTGCGTTGAGTTGTTCTTTGAAAGCTAATATTGTTGATTGTTTTTAATATAGAGTCAAATGAAAAATTCAATGCCACAGCCGGGATTTGAACACAGTTCTCCCGCTCTCCATGCAGTTGCTCTAACCATTGAGCTACTGTGGGACACTGAATTCTCCAACTGACTCAAGTTGTTGCCCAGATAGACCACTAAGGCATCTCACTCAAGATGATAATCTTAGCGGCGACCTGCTGTCGCAAGTACTTCAGTGCTGGGTAAATGGGTTTTTTAAGGTTTTACTCTTTATTTATTATTATTATATAAATTAATTATATAACCCTCTCAAACAGAATAGGCCAGATATTCAGGCCTTTAGAAAAATAAAATAAAATATTTTTAATTGCGTGGGAATGTAGAATTTGAGATAATGTTTACATACGGAGCAGTGAACAATAACCTGACTTTTCCCAGAATTTTTTTGGTGTCTTGCGCGCCAGCGACAAAACATCTGAATTTGATATGTGGCCAACATTACTTAAATGGTTTTATAGTGTTGGAATATGCCGTCAAGACGCCGTCAGTAGAAGCAGACTACTTAATCAACAAGTTGTGCCACATTGCCAAATACTCCTACTTTTAAACGTGATTATCTAGTTAATGCTGCATTTAATTACAAAAAAGTGTTGAAGGTTTCTGTTCATTTACATCCATTTTCCCACCTCCCCCAGTCCACAGGACTATTTCACTTCCACCCTGTATTTAATTTGCATGGCTATGAAAATGTAAATTTGACAATTACCTAATATATTAACATAAGTGATCATTTTAAATAGGAAATTATTTTGTATCACATAATAACGTATACGACGATGGCAGCCAATGAAAGGTGACTAGAGCATGCGGCCATTAAGAGATATGGGACAAAGTTATATGGAACAGACCTTAGTCAAAGAGGAAGGTACTGCAAAGCCAAGCTTGAATTATTATTTTTAGGATATACACATTTGTTAAAAGATGTAACAAGAAAGAGAGAAACCAACCTGATTTAAAAAATACTCAGCAACTTACTGCTAAAGATGAGGTGTAGGCAAAGCAAACACATCTTGAGAGGTACATACAATACCTTATGCTAGACAGTGTGACATAGAAATATGAAGAGAGTTAGGGTAATGAAGTGGCAACACATAGTTCAGTGGTCAGTAGCTGCAGCGTTTGTGACGTGAGAGCCAGTTCCAAGCAAAGAGCAGCACAGAGCGAGCGGTAGAGGCACAACACCATTAACATGAACCGACACAGTGGCGGATACAGTAGTGCAGTAGTTAAGCCGGTCATACATGGCCAGTCAGATTTAACCGCAGTAAAATCCTCGATAAACTTTTACCGGTGTCGATGCACCACAAATCTTGATCAAGAATGGTGCACGCGCCCATAGATGTATTTTGTTACCAAAAATTACAAGTGCTTGCACTCTCCCTGTGGACAAATTCTGGATCTGCCTCTAGAAATTGCAATCAGAAGATAAACTAGTACTTGTCCTTTTGGCAAGTTGACTATTTTCTTGAGTTTTATGAATTTTAATGTATGCTTCAGAGTAACAAAGCTGTTGTCTTGTGTTTTACTGTATTGTATTGACATGTCCAAAATCAGATGTATGATAAACTGGATGAAATAAATATTATTATTATCATTATTATTGTTGTTGTAACATGTTTACAAAACCAGAATCCTGACAACTTACCTACTGGAAGGAGCATGTGCACACCATCCAAAATCAGCAAGTTTTATATCTCCGAGTGATGTTAAGAACAAGTTCTCAGGTTTGATGTCTCTGTGCA
The DNA here is from genome assembly GCA_030765065.1 of Deroplatys truncata. NCBI lineage: Eukaryota > Metazoa > Arthropoda > Insecta > Mantodea > Mantidae > Deroplatys > Deroplatys truncata. The sequence continues at coordinate 36,798,838 of CM060989.1, forward strand.
TCACATTGTTAGATTGGTAGTAGTGCAATGCGCATGTTACCTGATAAATAAATCTGGCAGCCCTGAAATGTAAGTGAAACTAATTAGGTTTTATTTTATTGCCAGTAAACAGAAGTGACACTTCTGATTTCAATTCTATTTGTCACCACTATATACATATTATTGAAATTTTCAACTTCTATAGTTTTGATGTTATCATTACGAAAATTTAATTGTGTGTTAATATGCTTAACAGTAGCAAGTTACTAAATTTGAGCACTGTAGGAATATTTGTTCCAAAGTTATTAAAATTTAATTAATTTTAATTATCACTAATATAAAAAGTCCCATTGTTGGTGTTTTAATTAGATTTACCTGAAAAATTGTGAAAACGTTTCTCAGATGGGGTGAATAAAAGCTGTTCGGGGTTTTAATATTCTGTGGATAGTTCACAAAAAATGTATAAACTTTACTTCCTCTGAATTTCTATAAAATTGTAATTAAAATTATAAATGAATACATAAAAATAAATCACAAATGTGTTACTCTTAAAAACCCAACACAGCTTTTAATTCCGCACTTTTTTCTACATTCTCTATAAATTTTAATGTATTTGGGATTTTATACAGAAAAGAATGTTAGAAAATAATGAACTGAGAAAAAAGCAAATGAAAATCACTCACTTTAAAGCCGCCAAGTGACATAAGTTTCCCACTTAAAAATGGTTTCTAATCAGCTTTTTAGAATATTATCCAATAAAAAGTAGGGGCAACATTACAGAAAAAAATGAAATTTTGGGAAATAGTGATCAAAGTATTAGTTACTTCTACACTGAAAATTTGCATCTCTGACCTGATAAAATTCTCCAAAACCATAAATTTTTAATGGCAATGTTAACACTCTCTGGAGCAGTGTCACCCACATGGGGGAATCATGGCAGAATTGGCATTATTAAGAACATTTTTGCAGGGGAGGAGGAGAATTCAAAATTTTGGGAAATACAAAAATATTGAAGTAAATTAACACAGGTAATATTAAGACATTTATTACAATTTTTAATCCAGTACTGTAATTGTTAACTCAGTTTGTATCTTTAAGTTCGTTAATCTAAATGTGCTGTATCCCCTCGCAAAAGTAATGAGTGCAATTCGTACTATATGGTATAATGTGGCATATTAAATGATAATTTTTGGAAATGTATAAATGGAACCATAACAGTAAGTTGGTATGTAGTTAATAAAAACAGAACTCATTGTCAGCGACTGGGTGACTAAAGGTCTCTTTCTCCCGTATGCTCTTCTTCCTCTTCCTGCGGATTCTGAACCTGTTGCCATCTGGTGTTTGGGGCACAAAGTTTTAACACATTGTTCACAGGCAGGATTTCAAAATTAATGACATTGTTGCTATTTTTGATGATGTGTATTTTTCCCAGATGTTCAATTCTATTGGTGTAGTGAGGGATTTTAATAATTTTATACTTTGGCCAATGTTATGTTTTCTGTCCAAAAATGGTATGATACAGCGGATTTGTCTATTTGTTTTAGTTTTACGTTCCTTTGGTGTTCCTTAAGTCTGGTTTCCAAGTTTCTTTTTGTTTTTCCTATGTATTATTTATCACAATCATCACAATTAATCTAGTAAATTCCGGATTTTGATGTGTTTGGGATGGTATTTTTGAGGTGTGTGTTTAGCAAGTTCTTCAGGCTGAATTTGTTTTGTGGAGCTAGTCTTATGTTAAATTTACTGCATTTAATTTAGTGAAGGTGAGTGTGACTCAAATACCATCAGGTATGTAGTTGTTCAGAATGTATACCATTACTACACTTAGTATATTGGTCTATTTAGATAGATACAATGGGATGCATTGAAATATAGTGCCATCAATTTAAATGGGTCTGACGCTAATGGTATCGTGATGGCAAGGCACACAGGGCCCATCCGCCGACACTCCATTCCCCATGTGGCCGGCAGTAGAATGCAGAAGGCTAATGTAGTAACATTATTTATTATTACAAACATTGTGTGTCTACATTGCTCATCTGTTTCAAAGAAGATGTTTAAAATGTTCTCTTTGTGCTGTGAGACAGGCGTTACAGTGTCCCAACAAGTTTGCACTCTCACACAAGTAACTTCTTGTGAGATGCTGGCTGATTCTTCCTGTTAGATATGCTGCACTTCATCTACTGTTTAGGGTTTTGTTTTATATACCCTGTCTTTTAAAGTGCCCCCCAAATAATAATCAGTGTTAGGTTTGGGGACCTAGGGGAACATTTCCCCACACTAATTACTCTGTCAAACACATCAGTAATAGCATGCAATGAAGTCCAAGTTGTATGGGATGTAGCCCCATCTTGTTGAAACACTCCATGCGTTTGTTCATCAGTCAACTAAGTGAAAAACGGTTCCAAAATTATGGCTTGGTATTGTTCTGCATTAACGGTATCGTGAAAGAAAATAGGGCCAATGATTCTCGTTGCATTCACAACACACCATACGCCGACCTTAGGATCATGTAGCGCACTTTCCTGTATGAGTCTCGGATTTACTGTTGCCCAGTAGCAATTATTTTGCGTGTTAATGGTCCATTGAGATGAAACCACACCTCGTCACTGAATAACACTGCTTGTGGGTTTATGATACCGACACGCATGGACTCAAGAAACCAGGCACAAAACCTTATTCTATACCCCCGCCACTATAACGTTGCACTTGACAGCTAGCGTTTAAGTTGGTACACTCGCGAAAAAACAGATGAAAAGCTTCAACCGTTTGACTTCCTAAGCCAATCACAAGGCAGCATTCCGGATGGTCGATGACAAAGCGGAACCAGATCTAGAATCGGCTCTGTTGCCGGATGTAACTATTCCCAACCATGTGCTTCAGTTTGTGAATCTCTAGCAGAGCGTCGAGTTGTTCTTTGCAAGCTACATATTGTTCATTGTTATTTGTTATTTAGATTTGTGGTTATTGTTTGATAGTTTTGTTATTGTTCGTTTATACATTTATTTATTTATATTTATCTATTTTATATATATTTCATTCATATTATTTATTTAAACAAAACTTAAGTGCGACAATGTCGGAAAAACGACGCCGATCGCCGAGTGATGATTCACGAAGTGAAAATCCTTTGCGCTGAGGTGTGCCACTTAATAGTCAGGCATTGGAACTATTAAGGAGAACCCGGGAGTTCTTTGAACAGAAAAAGAAGTACGTGAAGCTTCACGGAAATCCCTCTATTCCTGCTGATAAAGCCGTACAACGAACTGCAGCAGCTCTTGGTTTAAGCACGAGAACTGTTGTTCACAAAGGAGTGAAACTACAAGAGAAAGAGGACAAAGTTCCTGAACCATCTGGAACACAACAGGTATTTCTATCAACTCCAGGGAAGAAAAAAAAGAAGCCTCGTCCAGTCACAAATATTGATGCTTTCCAATTAGACGCCATACGTAGACACATTTATGCCTATTATCATAGAAAGGAGTATCCGACCATACCAAAGCTGCTTATATCGCTTATTTTCAATCAACAATAATAATACGAAATAGTTATTATTCAGTGACGTTCACTACTTACGTACACTTTTTGTATGCGGCTTAGACATGATAGAAATGAGAACAATCAGCTGTTGTTGTTTACTAGCCACTCTGGCAACGTCGCAACCATGATGTAGCCAACCTTACGCGAAGCCACACGAACTGTCAAGTGCAACGTTATAGCGGCGGGGGTATAGATGGGGATCCCTGTACTTTAAGGCTTGCACCTCTGTTTTTTGTATGGTTGCAATTTTAACATTTTTATGGCCTTTTGTGCTGATCTATAGCTGACACCTGCTTGCTGTGCTAACTTACAGAGAGACTTTCGGGGTGATCATTCTAATCGAGCACCAATATCATCAAGCTTTTCTTCTGTGAGCACGTGGCATCTTCGCTTTTTTTTTTCTGGTCTAATATCGATCCTATAGTACTGAATTTGTGGAATATTTTATGCACTGTACATCTATTGGGTGGATCAATGTCAAGAAACCTTTTCCTAAATGCTCTACGACAATGAGCAGGTGATGTGTATTTTACGAGATGACTACAAATGAATATTTGTCGTTTGGTACTAAATCACACCATGACTCAAGTAAATGCACTGTTACACAACCTATCGGCAACACGACCAATACTCCACGCTTTGGCCGACCTCACACGTGCTTCACAAGGTGCGAAATAGTTCTACTGCCAGCGCACATGGAAAGGAGTGTTGGTGGGCGGGCGCTGTGTCCCACTGTCACAGTGCCATGAGGGGCGGGATGGTTTAAACTGATGGCAATGTACCAAATAATAAAATACATCACCTGCCAATTATTTCTGTTTACAGTTTTTGCTATAAATATTGCCATTTTTTATTGATTTTAACTTTCCAAGTATTTATTTAAGCTTATATTGTGTACCGGTATCACAATGGTTACTATAGTATGTTTAAGACAGGTCCTTTGAGAAGCTTTCTGCTGGCATTGAAAAGGAACTAAATAGTTTAAATTGAGCTCTCAGAAAAATGGGGGGGGGCAGATTGTTTTTGGGGAGGATGTGCCATAAGCCTTTGGGGGGTGCACCATAACCTTTGGGGGGAATGGGCACCCCTGCTCCAAAGCCATAAGTTTTTAATGTTTTAATGCAATATTAGTTAAAAAAATCTGATGTGTTACACTCACATGACTTTCTCCACTCTTGTACAAACTATTTTTACAAACTCTTATTCTCCATCTATTTCATATTAATCGAGATAAACATTTGCAGAAACGATCTTTTGACATGCAAAGAGAATTACATTTTACACATAGCGACCAGTTTTAAAAATATTTGACTATCGCTTAAGGCATACTATGTTCCCCTTGTTTTGTATTTGCAAGGGAATATATAAATACAGTAGCCTTTAAGCATAGACATATTTGTTAATAGCTGGTTGCTAGGTGCAGCACCATTCTCTTTGCCACAGATTAATACTCTTTGCATATCCAAGACAAAAAAATGAATAACGAATTCACATTTGAGAAAATAAATATTGTAAAATTTAAGGGAATAACAAGCAATATCTCGAAAATGGTTCACTCAACAACAAAAATGTATATGACATAAATTGTGTATTTTAATGTGATCTACATTTTTTTGTGTAGTAAAATATGTCTATCTCTTATGGTTTACCAGTTATGCAAAAGTCGTTCACAATGAAAAATACTTTTGGAGACATTCCCAGAAAATTCAAGATATACATTTCATTTGTCATGAAAATATCTTAAACATATGATATTTTAATCAAAATCGTTAGAGCCATTTTTGAGAAAATTAAAATTTTCGAAAAATGTTCCATGTAAAGGGTAATCTGGGGTGGGGGGATTTTCTTGAAAACCTTCGTGTCGCATCTCTGGAAGATACTGAACCTAAATACCAAATTTGGTGTTTATCTGACTGTTTGTTTCTGAGTTATGCTGTTCACAGACACACACACGGACATGTTTCCAAAAATGCTTTTTTTGGATTCAGGGGGTCTCAAAACATGTATTTCCGGTGAAATCTCGGTATCAAATTTTTGGGTGGAATACAATACTTCCCCTACTTACTATACGTAGTAGAGGAAGTAAAAATGTGAGTGTGGTAATATGTTTAGAAAAATTTACAAAACAGGTCTCACACTAGAGAAAGGTTTGTAATTTTTTTCCATAGAGGGCTGTAATGATTCTTATTAAAATATTACAAATTATTGATACACACCGAAAAATGTATATGCAGATTTAGATATATGTTAAGACCTCATTCTTGTGGCATTTTGCATAACTGGAAAACCATAATGGATTACAAAAACTTAAGTAAAAATATGGATAATGTTAAATGGGCAAATTATGCTGAATAGACTATTAAATTTGAACATAATATGAGATAATGCTAGAAATGAGTACAGTATTACTATTTCATAAGTATCTCTGTTTAAGGTGAAGCAACATCCCTCCAATGTTAAATTGGCCAAATTCCTGACCCATTTTCTCAAAAATTATTTAAGATATCAGATTGAAATTTCTACAGGATGTAGATACATACCTTCTAAGTTTATTGATCTCCTTTTATCCTATAAGTTTGCTTACTAAGGAAGACAGAATTTTTTTCTAAATTATACCATCCTTCGATTCCTATTCATATTTACCTTCATCCTTTGGGAATAATGTACATTGGTATTGGACGTCATCTATAGAATATTTACAATAATTTATATACATTAACAATGGTTTAGATAAATATAACAGTTTCAAATCTTCAGTCTGAGGCAGTATTTTAATACCTGAATAATTTCAATTGTATTATATAATAAGTAAATTCAATAACAGCCCACCTTGAATCAATATGTATGTGATAATTATTTAAATGTATGTAACAGTCATTGCATATGCTTATTTTTATTGTAAAACATGTTTTATAATGTTATGTGAATACATTATATACCTTAATAATGCAAGAGCTGTGAGAATAATAAGTTTTGAGTTGCTAACAATGAGGTAATAATGAGGTAACCTTGTGGCAATAATAAGTTTTAGAGTTTGAAATATTACTAGTCATGATTAAAGCAATGGTAAGGTAAATTCAGTTACAGTTTAAAATTAGCCAATGAACAGCAAAGAAAAGCTTTAAGTAAAATGCAGATATTCTATTGGACTAGAATTAGCCAATCAGAGACTTAAATACCAAAGCTTACGGGTTTTAACCATTGAAAGTTACTCAGTTGCTGGCAAGCCTTGGTAGTAAACAGATGGAAGATGTATTCTCTACGTGTGAATCGTAAAATATGTATACGTGCTAAGTGAAAGTATTGAAGATTCTCACAGTTCTTAAAAAGTGTATTGCTTTATAAAAATGCGCAAGAATTAATAAAAGAAATGAATTTAAAAACTTAAATTCTGTGATGTCCAATCATTGTCATACCGCACCCTGCCTAAGACACATGACTCTACAAAAATTACTGACGCAGCCGAGGCAAATTCAAACATAAATAATATATAGAAGCAGTGTTAATAACAAAGTTAATATTATAGTGTAAAACTAGGAGTGTAATAACAAAAACACATCTTAAAATCAGCTTCTCGTACGTAGCAGCATATTGCATAATAACAGTAACTATTACGTAATCAACAAATTCAAACCGATGCCCAAAGCATGTTGCAAATTCCGTAAAGCAACTAAATATTACGTAAATAATTATGTAACAAAAACACCATCTTCAAGTTTACGTAAAAACAATTACTTAACAAGAGCATCAACTTCAAGTCAAGTTTTCTTGTTACAATTAATTTAAAATACATATTTGAATACAGATAAACTATAACAGTGAGCAACTGTTTATAGAGTAAAACATGTCATTTATATTTAAATACTGTTCCTTTAGGAGCAGCATTCTTAGTTTGCTTTTAAAGGATTTGGGAACTGAGCTTTTTAATGCAGTATGTAATTTGTTGTACGGTAATACAGTTAAGTGTGAAATACTCAGTAGGCGCTTGGTAGGCCTATGATTATCCAAATGCAAGTTTTGGACAGTCCTTGTAGCGTAGTTATGATAATCTAAGTTCTTATCAAAGTAGGTTTTATTCTTGTGCTGAAATTTAAAGTTTCAAGGATACACATACACACACAAGGAGTAGGCAGAGCTTTAAGTTTGTCAAATATTTACTTGGTGTTCTTGTGGGTACTTTCAAAATTGCTTTTAATATTCTTTTTTGAATTGTGGAAATATGCATTGCTTTAGGAGAGGATCCCCAAAAGGGAATACCATAGCTGATTAGGGACTCTAAACAGCTGAAATATACCATCTTTAGCACTTGAATGGAGCACACATTAGCCAATCTACAAATGACATAGCATAACTGGTTTAGTTTAATGCTCAGTTGTGATATATGGGTTTCCCATGAGAGTTCATAATTAATCCTGATTTCCAGGAATTTCGTTACACATTTTTTAATAAAGAGTGTTTGATTTATTTGCAGCTTCAGATTAATGTTTAGTGACAGAGAATGAAAATGCAAATATGCCCTTTTTTCTATGTTCAACAAGAACTTATTCCCTGTTAGCCAACATTGCAAACTACTGTTTGCTTCATTTACTTTTTCTTACAAAGATATAGGATTGTCACTGCTGAAAACAATGTTTGTGTCATCAGGAAACATTACTGTATATACATTAGGGATGTTCAATGAGAGATTGCAATTTATCAGCAATTACTTTTTAAAAAATAACCAAACATCTTATTAATATCAAACTAGATGAGATTTGGGGCCTGGAAGAAGGGTGGGTAAATATAGACATGATCCACAGGAGCTTTTGTAAACAAATATTGGGCTTACCAAGATCATCACCCAACAGAGTAGCTCAAGCCGAATTAGGGAGAATGGGAATTAAAGGAAAAATTGTGGAAAGAGTGCTAAAATATTGGATTAGAATTAGAAATTTCGATGATCAGAGCATTTTACATCAATGTTTGATAGTGCAGGAAAGACTTAATCATAAAGCGTCTTGGCTAGGTAAGATAAAGGAAACCTTGATGAAGATAGGTTTTGAGGAGATTTGAAGAGCTAAAGAATTATTACTAATAGGTTTCTGGAAAGAAATTAGGACAAGAATAGGGGATATAGAAAAACAAGATTTATTAGCAAGCTTTACTTTTAAGAGCTCACTAAGATTATACAGAGAAATGAAAGTAGTATGGAGCAGGGAATAGCATGTTGATATATGTGATAAAACAGCAAGAGCAGGATTTGCATGGGCTAGGACAGGGGTGGTGAATTTGAAAGGTTTGAGAAAAGAGACTGATTTGGAAAAATGCCCACTATGCCACCGGAAAGTCAAAGAGTGGCATAAAGTTTTAGAGTGTGAAGAAACGAAGTTGCTTAGAACGAGGATAGAGAAGAGAGAATGGCTAAATTTACCAATAGAAATTCAAGCTAAAAAGTTAGTAAATGTAAAATCTAGGAAAAATATAATAGAAGTAAGAAACTTTTTGGGCAGAGTAAGCGCAAAATGGATGAGGAAAATTAGCAAGGAAGAGGTAAATGAGTATTAAATTACAGTACTTTTTATTTGATATGTGGCAAGTAGGACCCAACAACTCAACAATTTCAAGGTTTGAGTTTGTTGGGGTCCAAGGTAAAGCAACTCAAGGTAGAGTTAGAGTTAGTATTGGAGATTAAATAAATTGATAATTGTACTTTTAGATTAGGAGGAATGCTGGCTACCAGTATTCCATACTGCTGGGTACCAGTAGTTAAGAGGATAGCTTTTTATACTTTATTTTATTGTTATTTTTAGTAATTGGGTTAAGAACAAATTTGTAAAATTGTTGTAAATTTGTACAATTAACTGGGTTAATAAAAATAGTAAATTACTACTTCTAAATCAAATTAGATCCACAACAACTTATAGGTTTTTTTTATCATCCTAAAATCTGATTCAGCTATCTTCAATAGTTTCTGAAAAAATGGGCCATTTATACCAAAAAACATCATTCACAGAAAAAGCTGTTGAAAGCAAAAATGGAGAAAACAATCTATCATATTGACTAATTTTGAAGATTTAGAAGCTAGTAACAGTGATGTGTCATAATTTAAAATAGAGAGTTGAGGGTTGTTACACTACATCACTATGATATTCTTACTTGAACGCGTTTCGGGAGACGAGTTGAGAGAAAATGCTGACGATGGGAACAAGCAGTCTCCCGAAATGCGTTCAAGTAAGAATATCATAGTGATGTAGTGTAACAACCCTCAACTCTCTATTTCAAAAAAATCTATCATATATTTACAAAGAAAGAAATCACATGGTTTGAGCACACAGAAGCTTCCATATTAATAGTAGTACCAATTTATAGAGCAAAACTTCCTCTTATACATGGTCTCCTGCTCCAAAGTGTGCAGTAGTTATGATTTTTATTTTCTCAACTACATATAGTAAGTAGGGTAAGTATTGTATTCCACCCAAAAATTCGATACCGAGATTTTACCGGAAATACATGTTTTGAGACCCCCTGAATAAAAAAAAAACCATTTTTGGAAACATGTCCGTGTGTGTGTGTGTGCGTGCGTGTGTGTCTGTGAACAGCATAACTCAGAAACGAACAGTCGGATAAACACCAAACTTGGTATTTACGTTCAGTATCTTCCAGAGATGCGACACAAAGGTTTTCAAGAAAATCCCCCCACCCCAGAGTACCTTTTACATTGAACATTTTTCAAAAATTTTAATTTTCTCAAAAATGGCTCTAATGATTTTGATTAAAATATCATATGTTTAAGATATTTTCATGACAAATAAAATGTATATCTTGAATTTTCTGGGAATGTCTCCAAAAGTATTCTTCATTGTGAACGACTTTTGCATAACTGGTAAACCATAAGAGATAGACAAAATTTTACTACACAAAAAATGTAGATCGCGTTAAAATACACAATTTATGTCATATACATTTTTTTTATTGAGTGAACCATTTTCGATATATTGCTTGTTATTCCCTTAAATTTTTCAATACTTATTTCTCAAATGGGAATTCGTTATTCATTTTTTTGTCTTGGATATGCAAAGAGTATTAATCTGTGGCAAAGGGAATGGTGCTGCACCTAGCAACCAGCTATTAAGAGATATGTATGTGCTTAAAGGCTACTGTATTTCTATACTGCCCTTGTAAATATATATTCCCCTTACATCTACAAGAAAATTGGCAATAAGATAGACTCTGCAAATGTTTATCTTGATTAACATGAAGTAGCTGGAGAATAAGCGTTTGTAAAAATAGTTTGTACAAGACTAGAGAAAGTCATGTGAGTGTAACACATCAGATTTTTTTCTGTGTACTGGTGCCAAATTCACAGTACAAAATGGCAGTTCCAGTACCATTTTTAAAAATCTGATATGTTACATTCACATGACTTTGATATACCCTCTATTATTTATTAGTAGGTATACAAGCTGTTCTTATGAAAATGTATTACTTTCTCTACCACGTACCTAGTAGGTAAAGAAGGTACTGCATTCCACCCAAAAACTTGATACTAAGATTTCACCAGAAACTTGGTATTAAAGTTCAGTATCTGCCAAACATGCAACACAAAGATTTTCAAGAAAATCCTCTCCATCTCCAACTACCTTTTACATGGAACACTTTTTGAAATTTTTTATTTTTTCAAAAATGATACTAACAATTTTGATTAAAATAACACATATTAAAGATATTTACATGACAAATAAAATGTATATCTTGAATTTCCTGGGAATAGCCTGTGAAGTTCTCTGCATTCAGAAGGAATTTTGTATAATCTTGTACAACTGTTAAACATTAAGTGATATATGAATATGTACTACACAAAAAATATAGATCTCTTTAAAACACACAATTTATTTCAAATAAGTTTTTATTTTAGGCATAAGCCATTTCTGAGGTATCCTTAGTAATGGTCTACATTGTTCAATAGTTATCCATTCTTTTAAAGTCCTGTCGATTTTCAGCTGTTTCTCACAATTGCATGGAAAGAGTATGGAATTTTAAAGCTAGCATATAGCATCCAGTTCCTAAACATTTGGCAATCAATATTCCCTTTGTATCCATAACAAAATGTGTGATGTAGCTATTTCGGCAAAGGTATCTGGATAAAAATTAAGCAGATAGAAAATAAGCTGTAGTAAGACTGGTGTTTATTTTTATTTATTTATTTTTTATTCAAGGAGTCTCAAAATGAATTACTTCCAAGGAAATCTCAGTCTCACATTTTTGGATGGAATGCAATATTTGCTCTACTTACTATAGGTAAGTAGCAGAGAGAGTAAAATTGAATATGTGTAAAAATAATACAATATTTGTTACATAAACCTGCATCAATAGGATTCTCAACACTATGAAATACAAACATTCTACTCTCCCCCCCGCCCCAATCATACTAAATATAAGCAATATATCTCATATACAAGGGCTGTCCCAGAAGTACCAGACCTAACAAAGAAAACACAAAAATGTTGGGAAAGAAATCTTTATTTCTCTACATAGTCTCCTTTCAGCTCGATACACTTTTCCCAGCGATGTTCAATAGCTTTGATATCTTGTTTATAGTGAGAACCGTAGAGTTCTGCAAAATAGCCATCAACTGCAAACTCCACCTCTTCATTGTTGGTAAATATTTTACTACCAAGCCATTGCTTCAACTTTGGAAACAGAAAACAATCAGAGGGGGCTAAGTCTGGTGAATAGGGTGCATGAGGAATTCGAACTTTAACTCATTATTTTGGCCATGGCGATTATGGATGTGTGTACTGGTGCATTGTTTGATGAAACACAACATTCTTTTTTGCTAAATGCTGCTATTTTTGCTTAATTTCATCATTCAAATGCTGCAATAAGTTTGCATAATACTCGCCATTGATTGCTTTTCCTTTTTGAAGATAATGAAAATTCCCATGTGCATCCCAAAAAAACTGACAACATGACCTTGCCTGCAGATGGAACTGTCTTCGCCTTCTTTGGAGGCGATTCTCCCCTTTCAATCCACTGTTTTGACTGTTCTTTCATCTCAGGTGTGAAGTGATGGACCCATGTTCCATCCATGGTTATGAATTGACGCAAAAACTTGGCTTTATTGCAGCTTAACTGAAACATCCTCGCGATGCTGGTTTTGTTCCATTGTGAGTAAACACGGCACCCATCTTGCGCCAGCTTTCTCATGTCTAAATTTTCAGTCAGTATGCGATGTACAGCACTTTTTGAAATACCTACGATGTCTGCTACCTCATGCACTTTCAGTTGACGGTCATCCAATACCATTTTGTGGATTTTCTTCACAATTTCTGGCGTGGTCACCTCATTTGGTCGACCACTGTGATGTTCGTCTCGGCAACTCGTACGGCCTCGCTTAAACTCTGCCACCCAATATTTTACTGCTGTAAACGAAGGAGCAGACTCCCCCAGAGTAGAATCTAGCTCAGCTTTAATATTAGTTGGACTAAGGCCTTTCAAATGAAAGTATTGTATCATATAACGATAACCAGCTTTATCCATGTTCACAATTTCACTAAGAGAATTCATTATTAATGGCTGCCAAACAATTACTAAATAACGTAGCATCGTCAACTTCAAACTTAAGCTTTATAAGGTTAGTACTTTTTACCACAGTCATTTGTTTGAAACAACAAGCGATATATATATACGCCAGGTCGGATACTTCTGGGACTGCCCTTGTAATTAAACCCTAATCATAACAGAGAATGCATCCTTTTGTTGTTGTAATACATGTATCTTATTAAGTCAGTGTAATTACTAAAGCCAAGTAGACACGATTGACTTTAATGAAACAAAAATAACAGGTCTCTTGTTGGATTTTCTTCAACATTATATTTTAACTACAGGGAGAGGCAAAACGCTACGAACCAGCTGCGCTGTGTTTTTCTTGTCCGTGTCCTCAGCGCTCGTTGCTGTCTGCTGCTATCATAGAAAGGCACGGCTAAAACCATACAACATTTTTAAAACTACTTTTAAAGGCTTTACTTAACAACTTTATGAAAGCGTGTTTGAGGACAGAATTATTAGTACAGATTTGTGGACCCCTTGGTCCCCCACCTTAAACCCCTGCGATTTCTATCTCTGGGGTAACTTAAAACAAAGCATACAAGACAAACCCTCACACCCTGGAAGAATTAAAACGAAATATCTGCCAGGAAATTGCCAGCATTTTTCAACGTGAACTATGGCGAGTGATGGATAGTTTCCTAAAGAGGTGCCAAAAATGTATGGACAACGACGATGGCCAGTTTCAGCATCTCCTTTCTTTAAAAGTAGTTTTAAAAATGTTGTATTGCTTCATCTGTAGCTTTCTATGATAGCGGCAGACGGCAATGAGTGCTAAGGTAGCGGACAGGAAAAACACTGTGCAGCTGGTTTGAGTTTTTTGACTCTCCCTGTATAACTTTGGTGTGTTAAGTTGTGTTCCAAATTTCATTGTTACTTTGTGTTCCGACATTCATGCCGCTCACTGGGCTACTATAAAAACTTTGTTCTGAGGTGGATTCCCTGAATACTACATTTACTGAATGTATTTTAGGCTTAATACAAATGATTAATGTACTTACAGGTCTTCTGTAAATCGCCGATTTGGAGCTTTCCTTAAGTACTCGAAGAGATCGCCTTTAGCAGCATATTCCAAGACCACGAAATACCGTGTTTCATCAAAGAAGCATGTCAGCAGTTTCAGAACGTTTGGATGCCTAAATTAATATTGAACAAGTTAAAACATATTTATTTATTTTGCTTTTAGCACTTATTTCCATTGTAGTACAACTTGTAATATCAAACTGAAATTAGAACTACAAAAACTTCACATCCACATTTTGGCAAGTGTTGTATGATTTAAACTATGCAATAAATGTAGATGAAAGTCGTGCATAGAAATAAATTACACCATGATCTTACTTTTACCTTTATCTAATAAAATACTTGTGAGAAGAACAAAGATAAGTGATACTGATTTTTCACATTTTAAAGCACTTAGTAATTTGAATGTAATTGTGGGTCTTAAAGACCTGAAAAATCATTTTCATTATGAATAACTTGATACTCACATTAGCATATGGGCTATTCCATCTCAGATTGTCCAAAATGGAGGCAAAATCGACCTTGCATTTTTTAAACAAAAGAAAATTCTTTGTATTTAGAGACAAGAAAAACACATTGCTTTATGCAGTTCAGAAAACTTCTCAACTTCAGGCTATTAGAGTTCTTAAAGCTTTATCGAATTATTTAAGGTGAGTTGTATTTTTATTTGTAAAACTTTAACTTCATACTGACACCTAAACATGTTTTTATTTTTCTTTAAGTAAAGCAATTTCAACTTTTTTCAAATTTACACAGTTTTGGACTATAGAAAAATAATTTTATCATATAATGTAAATTTCAATCATTTAATATAGAGAGAGCCCAAAAACTACGAACTGGCTGCGTGGTGTTTTTCCTGTCGGCGTCCTCAGTGTTCGTTGCCATCTGCCACTATCATAGAAATGCACAGATGAAACCATACAACATTTTTAAAACTACTTTTAAAGGCTTTACTTACCAACTTTATGAAAGCAAATGCTGAAACTGGCCACCATCGTTATCCATACATTTTGGCACCTCTTTAGGAAACTATCCATCACTCGCCCTAGTTCACATTGAGAAATGCTGGCAATTTCCTGGCAGATATTTTGTTTTAATTCTTCTAGGGTGTGTGGGTTTGTCTTGTACACTTTGTTTTAAGTTACCCCAGAGATAGAAATCGCAGGGGTTAGGTCGGAGGACCAAGGGTAGCCACAAATCTCTACTAATAATTCTGTCCTCAAACACACTTTCAATTGTTCTCATCGAAATATTGGCCGTATGAGCTGTTGCAGAGTCTTGTTGAGAAAAGGCAAAATCACGCTCCCTGTCTGTTAAACAGGGGTGGCAAAATTGTATTCACATATGCAAGGGCGTAAATTGTTGACTCAAAAAAAATTGGCGGTGGCCAGTTTCAGCATCTCCTTTCAAAATGTTGGTAAGTAAAGCCTTTAAAAGTAGTTTTTAAATTGTTGTATGGTTTCATCCACACCTTTCAATAATAGTGGCAGACGGCAAAGAGCGCTGAGGACGCGGACAGGAAAAACACAGCGCAGTCAGTTTGTGGTTTTTTGGCTCTCCCTGTACAACCAAACACATATTTTATTGTATGGTATTTGACACATATTTGTCTACAATAATTAAAAAAAAGTAATATTTTACATATAGGAGGTAGCAAACATGTGGTCAGAGTCACTCTTGCACATTCTCAAGTTCAAGCAAGCTACTGTACTTAAGATAAACATAAGATACACTTACTGTGTAACTTATGCTGCTGATTATTCCCTTGCAATTCACATTGCTACAGGAAGAGGCATAACATAATATTCATAAACTACTGGGACCAGCATAGGTGTAACATAAGAGGGATGTTTCCAACTTAACATTTTATTCTTAATTACTTCAAGAAAAGCATTCAGTTGCGTTTTGTACAGTAAAACCTGCGTTCAACGGACCCCTTGTTAAACGGAAATATTTCATGGTACCATGAATTTTGCGGTGAAAAACATGCTAAATTCCCTTTATTAAATGGAAACTGACTTACGCAGACAACAGGAAATCAAAGTACGCCTTTTAACGGAAACTTTCCAGTTCTGGAATCCAGAGTTTAAAACATTTTCAGGCACCCTGTGAAAGTCTGCATTGTCTGCTCTAAGTACGTGATGTTTAAGTTGAAACATGACCATTTTGCTGCTATATGACCAGTCTAGGAGAGGTGCGCTAATGAAGGTCCGAATATGGAGAAACCTGTCACACTCATCCTTCACTGCATAGTTAAGTCAACAATAAGCAAGGCTGATTGTCTTTTATTCTTGTCTCTTCCCTTTCCATTTCCTGCTCTAATGACTTGTCAGACAGCATAGAATACAGCTCTTAACAGTACACCTCCAAACTTACATAGGTGATGATTTCGTTCAGCAGTTGTCACCATGGCTTCGAAAACAAGAGTTGTGCTAGATCTTAACACGAGAGTGAAAGTGATTTATGCTAGTGAGCGTGATAAATTGAATGTGGACCAGATCATGAAGGTGTTCAATGTAGGCAAAACTCAAGTTTACGAAATTCTGAAGTGGTGGGAAAATTATGCTAATGGAAAAATAAACAGAGAGCTTAAGAAAACTGAAAAGCAGGACATTAATGAAATAGTATGGGAGTGGTTCGTTAGTATTAGAGCAAAAAATCACTGCATATCGGGGCCTATGTTACAGGAATATGCTAAAAAGGTAGCTGAAAAACTGGATAAGACTGAATTCAAAGCATCTAATGGACAGTTGGAGAGTTTCTGCAAAAGACATCTGATAGTTTTTAACGAACTTTGTGCTGAATCGAATGATGTTAATATTGAAACCATTGCTTAACTACCTTCAATAATCGAAGGATATGAGCCTGAAAACATAGCAAACGATGACGAGACGGGACTATTCTTCCATGCGTTACTGAATAAATCATTGTGTTTAAAAGGTGAGAATAGGTGTATGCTTATGGTTTAATTTTGTTAATAGCCTAGGCCTACCTTCGTTAAACAGAAACCTATCTTTAATGGAAAATATTCGAGAGCCCTGTTCAAATCTGCTGAAGACAGGTTTTACTGTATTTAATTAATAGAGTAGAACTAAAATATCAGTGCATTGTGAACTTTTCACCAAAACTGCTCTATGTTAAAGCAATCAGCTTATTAACATTGGGGGTTCAGGCTAATGTATGTTTATATTTTGCTGGGAGTGACATAAATATCATTGCCATTTTGTGGTATATAGTAATATATTTTAACATGTTCTGGAGTGCCAATATTGTAGAGGAGGTAATAAAGTTGTAGACTGGCTGTTAGCATTTACTTCTTTTGTTTCTCATTAACTTGAGCAAAGCATTTGTAATCTCATGGCTAGCATAATTATCCTGACTTGCTGTTTAGCACTCTCGGTTGATAACACAGGCCTGCGAATTTAAAATTTTTTTCTGCGGCACAGAGCTTAACAGGTCATTTTTTCATACCATGTACCATTTTTTTGGCATGCACAAAGGGAATATGTAATATGAGTTTATTTCTAGCTTTTAAGTACAATTTAAAATGTGTGAAATCATGCATACTATGAAACAATCTCAAGTTTACAGATACAACAGTTTACACTGAACTAAGAAATTTCAAACATACCTTATGATTTTATTTTCTCCTCCGCTTTGTTGAAAACAAAAAGTGAGTTGACTTGTGTTTGTGGTCCTGACGAGGGTTGTCTATAATTAAACACCAACAGTAGTCAGCCATCATCGAGATGTCCCATCGACCCTGGTACCTTGTTTCCATCTCCTTTATGTCCTGGCGGAATCTCTCTCCCTGTTCTTCACTTAGTGCACCCAAGTTTTCAGGAAAAAAATTCAAGATGCGAATGCAGAAAATGCAATTTTAAGCTCATATTGCATCCAAATGCCTTTAACTTTTCAAGCAAGGTTTTAACAATATGCTCATATTGGTCATTTTTAACATTACCCAAAAACCTGTTTATAGCTTCATTGAATGAGTCCCAAGCTTGAAGCTCTAGGTCTGTCATGATATTTCTAAAATGAACATCCTTCATGAGTTTCCGAATCTGTGGACCATCAAATATGCCTTCTTTCACTTTTGATTCAGACAACATTGGAAATTTCTGAATAAGATGTTGGAAACATGTATCATGTTTGTCCAAAGCTTTGACAAATTGCTTCGTTATCCCTAATTTGACATGTAATGGGGTAGCGAAACCTTTTGTGAGTCAATCAGCAGGTGATTTATTACATTTTTTGTCCCTGGCACTACATTTTTTCTTTTTGGATAATCAGTTTCACCCTAGTATCTTTCTCTGGCTCTAGCATCCCATTCACACAAAAAGCACAGAATTTCATGTAGCCTGCTTGTTGGCCCAATAAAATACCACTTGTGTTCATTATATTTCATTTTTTCTAGGACAGTATGCAAAGTTTGGTGTGCTTCTTTAAGGGATGTAGAGTGAGCTATTGGAACTGAAGCAAATGTATTGCCATTGTGCAGTAGAACATCTTTCAGATTTCTTTTGCTTGAGTTAATAAATAGACCACAATCTTTTGCTTCGTAAGCTGTTCCAAGACAACCTATCTAGTTAGGGATGTCATAAAAATACACTAGTTCCCCTTCCTTTACAAAATATTTCTGGAACTCCTCTTCTCGATGTCTGAGTTATCTTCTGTGGTGTAGTGGTTACCATGCTAGCCTCTAGTTCCCAAGGTCACAGGTTCAAACCCGCGGAGGGCGATGGAGTTTTTTCGGCATAAAAATGACTTCCTTCAGGAGGGAAGTAAAGCCGGTGGTCTCGTGACGTTGATTTACGGCACGTAAAAGAACCTCAAGCCTGATAATGAGGCCTCTGAGCAAAATTACTGGTCTTTCATGCCTAATATAGAATGAGACGCTACAGCAGTTAAAGAGCATCCATAAATAAAACCCAATTTTTAATTTCTGAAGTCTGTACCAGTAGGAAGTTGTTTCAGGTCCTAAAAGATTGTTTTCTTTAAGCCTTGAACCTAAAAGTTCACTTTTTTCTTTGGTAAGACCTATATCACATACCAAATCATTTAATTCTAACTCAATAAATTTGGAATGTCAACTTTTAAGTCTGGGGACCATTTTAAATCATCTCCTATACTCAAAGTATAGGTACTACTCTCTCTGGTAATACCGCAGGTGGTGATGGAACAAGAATATCAGGTCCATGAGGCACAGGCCTAATTGCTGATGGCAAGTTTGAATATACACTGCCTGTCTTGTTTTTTCTATTGAATTCAGATATATATCACAAACAAAAATAAGTCATTAAAATGATTTTGTTGTTTGCACCATATCATAGGAACACCAAAGGGCATAGATGAATGAACTCCCTTACACTGTCATAGATTTTCTACACAACTTTTACACACAATATGAGGAGCAAAATTCTCGTCTTGATCTCCTAATTTAATTTTAAAATATGCCAGATACAAAATCTTGATAAGTGTGGTAATATTTATTTTTTGCTACTTTATCACATAATGCTCACAAATGTAACAGAAATTGTTGGGATTGTTCATACAGCCCCTCCTAGATATACCACTCCAATTTGCCATTTTTTTCCACAAATAAAATTCACAACACAATACGGCTTCAAAAGAGACCCACTGAAAAGAAGTTTAAAACTTTACTGAGCATTCTAAGATAGGTTCCTGTTGATATCTTAGGAATAAATGTTTATGAGATAGGTTCAACATTACCTGTAAACAGAGATAGACAGCGGTAGAACATGACGTCATATGATTTAGCATGTTTACATGTTGTAATCAACCATGCTGTAAGTCGGATATGCAGTGATGTTAATACTAGTGTACTGAACTTTCAATTTTGTGTTGAAACAGAATTGTTCAAAATTTGTGTGTGATATGCAAAAACCGTTATTATTTTCAAAATCAGAGCTTCCAATTTGACATTGTGATGTAAAGTATTCCATGCCGCAAAATCTTCACAGGCCTGTGTTATTAACTATTTCAAACTATTTCTTGCAAATATTTATGATGAGTAACAGAAAATACATAATAAAAATTAAAATAAAATTTCTTATGTGGAATTTGTAGACTATGAAAATAAATATAAAGAAAGGTAAGTTGCTTGTGTGAGCGCAAAGAGAACGAACGTGTTTGGTGAACTCTCGTAAGTATGGTAAAATGGGTGTTGCGTTGCAGGTTTACCGGGCGCGTATAGGGATGTTTAATAGAAGAAGAATTAGAATTGGTGATATAGAAACTGGCACGCAAGTGCTATATTTCTGGACTGCGATAGTGCTGGCAGTTCTATTAATAATTGGAGGTGTGGAACTTAATCCAGGACTGGCAATGAACAAGGTAAAAGTCATGTTTGAAGCCATATAAGATGACGTAAAGGAAATTAAATGTAATGAGAAGAGAATGGAAGAAAAGAGGGAAGTAAGATTGGGCGAGCTAGCCAATATTCAGATGAGGGGACAAAATCTATGGAACAAAGTGAAATCCAGGGTTGATGACATTGAGAAATAGGAAATATATGGTAGTTTAAGGGATAAGAGATCTCCGATATACTATCTGAATTTGAAAAATGATTGGGGAAGGGAAAAATATATTGATGTTTGTGATAAAATGGAAAGGGAGGGCCTGGCGTGGGCAAGAAGAGCAACCATGTTGTTAAGCGGTTTAAAAGTTCCAAAGAACTGTGCCCACTATGTGGAAGTGTAGATAAAAATTTACACTGTATAATAGAATGTGCAAAAACCAAAGTTTGGAGAGAGGAAATATGGAATAGGAAGTGGGATAAATTACAGATAGAGATATTATTTTTAAAACTCTTTGGAAACAATAAGAAAGAATTTTTTAAACAATTAGGAAAATATACAGGGAAGTTAAGAGAGAAATGGTGGAGGAAAATCATTAAAGAAAAAGAGAATTATAACAACAGAAGTGATGATATAGGTAAATTATAGATGGGGAGAGTAATTTAAGTTGTTAGTTTTGGAAAATGTATATAGTAAAATGAAGGGTACATATACACAAACAACCAGGGTGTTAAGTGTATATGATCCTACCTCAAGCAACTCCTAGAATAGCAGAATTAATGTATTAGTATCTTGAGTTGCTATTTTTTTTTTCTTTTCTTTCTTTAATCCATAATGCATTTTAACACTGTGGTTATTTATGCATGGTGGATCATAACAAATTCATATTGCTTTATTTTTCTAAACCATTTTTCTCTTACTCTCCCATATATTCTCCTATTCTTTTTATATCCCTCTCCTTTTGTATTTTCATTATCCTAACTTTTAATACTTCTTTGTTAACATTCCCCCATTCTTTAGGTAAAAACTGATCTCTCCACAAGTTAGTTTCTTCACATTCAATTATATAATGCAAATCATTATCTGCCTCTCCACAAAGAGGACACCTATTCAAATTCACTCCCTTCCTATCTCCCCTTAATCTAGACCAAGATAAATACGTAAGTATTAAAAGAGGTAGGGTATGTATGGCATTTATTGACTTAGAGAAGGCATTTGATACTATAGATAGAGAGGCACTATGGATTAAACTGAGAAGTAAGGGACTAAGCTCAAAATTCATTACAGCAATACAGAATAAATATATATATATATATATATATATATATGAATAATAAGTTTTATAATAGGCTGAATGGTGATTAAATTATGGGAAAAATTGATAGTAATATAGGGTTAAGACAAGGTTGCAAACTTAGCCCTATACTGTTTAACTTATTTATTGACGATATCTTAGAAGAGTTGAATAAGCATAACTTATATTTACCCACAGTAAATAATAGAGAAATTCCAGGATTGCTTTTTGCAGATGATTTAGTGGTAGGTTCTATTTTAGTAGGAGGTCTAACAAAAGTGTTACATATCATGTATTCATTTTGTACGAAATGGGGTTTAAGAATAAATTTTAAAAAATCAAAGATAATGGTATTTAAAAAGAGCTATAAATTGAAGGAGGAAAAGTGGTATGTGGAAGGGGAAGAGTTGCAAATAGTAAACAAGTTTGATTATTTGGGAGTGAGAATAAGTAGTAATGGGAGATGGAATGATCACAAGATAAGTGCCTTAGCTAAGGGAAGATTAGCAATGACTGCTATAAGAATATGCTTAAAGAAAATACCAGATATGCAAATGAAATGGTTGGAAAGGGTTTACAAAGCTATAGTTGAAGCAAAAATGGCCTATGGATCAGAGATTTGGGGAAGTGACAAAGGATGGGAGATGACTGATAAAGTATTAGTATCTAGATAGTAGGAAAGGAAAATATAAATTATATAATTATATACAAGGGCTGATCAACAAAGACTGAGACTGATTTTTTCCTGTAGCTTCCGTGATAGTTTCGTATCTGTAACATAAATATTTGAAAAGAGCGGATTTTTATGCATAATGTTGGTAGGCAGCAGCACTCTCATATTGGTAGGTTGGTAGGCAGCAACACACTCATATTGGTAGGTTGGTAGTAATGCTCTATTTTGTACACCCTACGTGCATTTCGCATACCAGACAATGGAGGTGATGCATTTTTTAAATCGATTATCACTGGTGATGAGTCATGGCTGCATCATTATGATCCTGAAGGAAAACAAGCCAGCACAGTGTGGAAATCGCCAGGTTCTCCAACACCAAAAAAGGCAAAAGTTGTTCCATCTGCAGGGAAAGTGATGGTGATCACATTTTTTGACTGTAATGGAATGATTTACCAGCATGCAGTTCCCCCTCACACTACTGTTACAGCAGCATACTACACGTCAGTATTGGCTACACTGAGGAAGCACATTGCAAAAAAACGACCAGAGCTTTCTCGGACTGGGCGGTGACTTCATCATGACAATGCACTGCCTCACGTCGCAAATCAAGTCATGCAGTTTCTGGCTCGATTCAACATTACCTGTGTACCACATCCACCTTATAGACCCGATCTTGCACCCTGTGACTTTTTTTTATTCCCATCACTAAAGGCAAAGCATAGGGGTATTCGATTTGAGAACTCTGAAGCAGTGCTCAAGAAAAGTGAGGCGATTCTCAAGGACCTGACAAAGAATGGTCTGCAGCACGTGTTCAAGGACTGGCAGAGACGCTATAAAAAGTGCATTGAAGTAGGAGGGGACTACTTTGAAAAACATCATGTAAACATTGAATTGGAGTAATAAACATCTGTGAAAAAAAATCAGTCTCAATCTTTGTTGATCAGCCCTCATATATATATATATATAAATAAAGAAACGTGTGTGAGTGTTGCCACAGGATTTTTTTATTAAAGGTGAGAAGGTTTTGCATGAGCTAGAAAGAAGGTTATGAATCTTATGAGTTATGGTCCTCATATACTCAAAGGACATGACCCTGGACTTTGAAATTAAAACCTATATATTTTAAAATGAAACCATCTGTAATGATCATGCATTGTTAATAGAGAAATTATCCATCTATGGTGTGAGGGGAATAGCTTTTTAAATCATATCTAGATAACAGGAAACAATCAGTTGAAACTGAACATTTTAATAGAGAAACTGGCGAAGTCAAAACTAGGCTTTCAGGCAGAAGTACAATAAATTATAGGGTACCTCAGGATTGATTCTCGGACCTCTTTTATTTATTTTATGCATAAACAACTTGGCAGATAATGTAAATAATAACATGACAGGTGTAAATGTAACGCTTTTTGCTGATGATACCAGTACTTTTATAAAGGGGGAGAGCAAGAGCAATACAAATCCGCATATAAATAAAAGTTTGAAATACATTTTTAACTGGTTCAATGCAAACATGCTGGTATTAAATAAAGAGAAAACAGAAGCTCTGTGCTTCCACAATAAGATAAATAAAAATCAAATATATCCAAGATTAACTTTGGGACAATGCCAAATAAATTATACAAAAACAAACAAATTATTAGGTTTAATAGTAGATGAAAATTCTGATCTTAATAAACTTGGAAACATTTTAAAAATTCTACACGGTAACAATTCTGTTGCAGTAGAAATGGACCCTACAATAGTTATATGTTTTAGATTTGCTCCAATTATCTCTGTAGATGTTGAGAGATCATTTTCTCAGATGAAAAATGTATTATCTGACAGGAGACTCAACATGACACCAGAAGATTTAAAAAAGCATTTGGATGTCATGTGCAATCAATAAGCTGATAAGGCATAGTAATGCATAGGTCTTTAAGAAACATTTTCATTTTTCTGACAAGTACAATTAGTATTTTGTTTAAAACTTTAAAGTTACTTTAAAAATATAATAAAACAATATTAACACAAATATGCTGATTGTACGATTAACTGAATAGTATAACTGGAAGTTATTTCCGGGCTGTTTTGCCGTGGTCTGCTGGAGATAGATGTTCCAGACATTTTGTCTACTACTATCAGCGGAGAGCCCTCTTAGTATAAATATAGCAGCATGAACAGCCGGCATTTCAGATGTAATGCAACCTTCTCCTAGAAGACTTCGACAGTGCCACTGAAGATGTCTTCTGTAGTTGTAGACGAAAAGTCTGGAACATCTATCTCCAGCAGACCACGGCAAAACAGCCCGGAAATAACTTCCAGTTATACTGACTCAGGCTGTGAAAGCCTACGTTCTCTCATAACTGAATAGTGCATTCTAGTAAATAAATAGGCATAATGTAAGGTTTTTCTATATTGCCTTTTATTGCCTATTTTAATGTTTTATAATGCCTAAGCTTACAGTATCTGGTTATAAGGAACAGGGTGTAGTTGGAAGTAAAGTTTTGGTCTTTCATGTATATAAATACAGAGAGAGCCAAAAATCTACGAACCGGCTGTGCGGTGTTTCTCGTATCTGCGTCCTCGGCACTCTGCCACTATCATAGAAAGGTGCGGATGAAACCATACAACATTTTTAAAGGCTTTACTTATCAACTTTATGAAAGGAGATGCTGAAATTGGCCACCGTCGTTATCCAAACAAAATATCCGTCAGGAAATTGCCAGCATTTCTCAACGTGAACTACAGCAAGTGATGGATGGTTTCCTAAAGAGGTGCCAAAAATCTATGGACAACGACGGTGGCCAGTTTCAGCATCTCCTTTCATAAAGTTGGTAAGTAAAGCCTTTAAAAGTAGTTTTAAAAATGTTGTATGGTTTCATCCGTGCCTTTTTGTGATTGCGGCAGATGGCAACGAGGACATGGACAGGAAAAGCAATGCACAGCCGGTTCGTAGTTTTTTGGCTCACTCTGTATATAGTAGATAGATAGATAGATATTTATTTACTTACTTTAAATACATAGTACATACATATTTCATTTTACAGACTTCACCGAGTTGCTGGTTTCCTAGGGCCCCTATCCTCCAACACTGTGGTTACCGAGTCAATGGGCCCTATTTGACTGAATAAATAAATATTTATTAATCTTTGTAGATTTATTACAATTCAATAGTCTTGAATACGTAACCTACGTCTACTCCTATCATAACCTTTTCTGTTCTTCCCTAAATTACCATGCTTCCACGGGCTCATAGCTCACACTGTGGTTATCGAGCTATTAAGACCTTTTTACTAATCCACTTTTCAATAACTACTTTTCTTCTTACTCCTTATTCCTATATTTCTTCAGCCATCTCTTTCTAATTAAACCTAAATATTTTCCTACTTCTAATATGTTCCCCTTGCATTTAACACCCATCATCTTTCTACCTATAATCTCAATTGATAAATTGTCCCATTTCCTTTTCTGCCATCTTTCCCTCGATTCCTTAGTTCCTTCACATTCTAGAATTAAATGCCAATAGTTATTATACTTTCTATTACATAGCGGACACTTTCCTTGGTTCTCTCTTTCCCCTAAGCCTTTTAACATCATCACTCCTGTCCTCGCCCATGCAAAACCTTCTTGTGCTGATCTGTCACATATATCGACATATTTTTCTCTTTCCCACACCATTTTTAAATCTGCATATATACATAAAGAAGATTTAAAATTAAAACTACCTAAAGTTTCTTGTCTTTCAATATCTTCAATTCTCAATTTTACCCTTCTCCAGTACCTGCCCCTCTCTCCAGATATCTCCATAACCTATTTCATTCAGGGTTCCTTCTATATACTTACACCAAGTATCCTCTTTGTTGAGTTTTAACTGCACTTCTAGGCACTGCTTTAACATATTACTGTATATAGTATATAAGCTGCACATTCTGCAGCCTGCATTCAGCCTTCCATTGTAAAACTAAACTCTTCTTCTTTAATGGATTACCCTCCTCTTTTCAGGACTTATAATCCAACGCCTTGGGTCAGTATCCTGTCAAACAGCAAGCAAACTCTGGATTGTAGCATATCCAGGATGGGTGATCAGCCCAATGCCTGGCATTGCAGTGAAGTATAAGGAAACGAGATGTAGTGATGAAAGAGCTGATAGGAGAATTCACGGATCAAATTATGTAATCCAGCATTTGCCTAGCGACCATTTATGGAAAACCATAAAAAAAACTTTGGTCAGATTGGTCACCCCGGGGGTTTGAACCCTGGACCTCCCGAATGCGGGTCACAGATATTACAGCCTGAGCCACCCACTCAGTTTGTAGGACTAAATGATCATAAATATTTTTTTCAACTTACCTTAAACGTGTCTCAGCTTCAATCTGCCGCAACATCTGAAGTTCAATCCCTTTAAGTTCTGATTTGTAAAGTACTTTGATTGCTACCATAAATTGTGAGGTCATTTCACGGACCAAATACACTCGGCCAGATTGTCCAATTCCCAATGGACATCCAATTTCAAAATCCCTCAAATGCCATTTAATGCTATAACAAAATAGTGTGTTCAATCATTGCTGAAAGTTATGAATAAACAGTATCTGAAATGCTTAAGTTCAATACAGTACAACCCTGCTTAACCAAACCTGCAGAAGGGGAGGAAAAAAGGAGAGACACAGAGATTCTCATATTCAAGCTGGCAACATTGCTATGATAATAGGCAATGTTCATTTGCCCCACCCTATAACCCTAAATTACAATACACGTACTTGGAATTTTATGCATTAATCCTCACCCACTACCCCACATTCCAAGAAACATGTACCATTATAACAAGTGTTAACTACTTTCATATGCATTCAATGTAGAGGTCCACTATTATTTTACTGTTAGTGTTGGTCAGTGTGGTTTATTACTGTTTAAGATGTCAGTGAAGAGAAAGCGTGTTGTAATAAGCACTGAACAGAAACCTGAAGTTGTTAGAGACAGCAGATGAGGGAGTCAAAGCATTAGAAGTAAGAAATGCTACAAATTTGTATTCAAATTTTAAACGGGAAACATTGAATTATGTCTATCATTAACACAATTTTTGTTTTGTTTTTAGGTTGCCTTGCATTTTATAAAACAAAATAGTGAATAAACACCAACAGGCATAATGCTTTTCAAACGGTGGTGTGATGTAGCTGCTCGAGAGTGTTGCAAGAAGAAAGTTCAGAAAAAACCTACTGATTTTATAAAATAGCCTTTGTAAATACTGTAATCCATATTTTAATACTGTATATACAGGGTGAGCCAAAAAACTACGAACCAGCTGCGCTGTGTTTTTCCTTTCTGCATCCTCAGCGCTCACTGCCATCTTCACTATCATAGAAAGGCACAGATGAAATCATACAACATTTTTAAAACTACTTTTAAAAGCTTTACTTACCAACTTTATGAAAGAAAATGCTGAAATTGGCCACTGTCACTGTCCATACATTTTTGGCACCTCTTTAGGAAACTATCCATCACTCACCGTAGTTCACATTGAGAAATGCTTGCAATTTCCTGGTGGATATTTTGTTTTAATTCTTCCAGGATGTGTGGGTTTGTCTTGTATACTTTGCTTTAAGTTAGCCCAGAAATAAAAATTGCAGAGGGGTTAGGTCGAGGGGACCAAGGGAGCCACAAATCTCTACTAATAATTCTGTCCTCAAACACACTTTCAATTTTTCTCATCGAAATATTGGCCTTATAAGCTGTTGCAGAGTCTTATTGGAAAAAGGCAAAATCACGCTCCCAGGCTATTAATTCTCTAAACAAAGGGGGCCAAATTGTATTCACATATGTACTGGCTTCAACTGCTGACTCGAAAAAAATTGGCATGTGATAGATAGTTTCCTAAAGAGGTGCCAAAAATGTATGGACAACGACGGTGGCCAGTTTCAGCATCTCCTTTCATAAAGTTGGTAAGTAAAGCCTTTAAAACTAGTTTTAAAAATGTTGTATGGTTTCATCCACGCCTTTCTAAGGTAGCAGCAGACGGCAAAGAGCACTGAGAACGCGGGCAGGAAAAGCACCATGCTGGCAGTTCGTAGTTTTTTGGTTCTCCCTGAAGTAGTAACTTTTTATCAAACGTTTTATATGCATGTAGAATACAATTCTTTTTTTCCCTCCCTTTTGCTGCTAAAAATTGTTACCAATTGATTATCCCCCCCCAAAAAAAAATGTGTTATCTAAAATGGCTCTGTTGCCTTTGGTTTGGTTGTTTGATTAAGCGGGGTTCAACTGTAATCAGAGTATATGCTTCAAGACTATGCAGAGTACAGGGTTCCCAGCAAAATGTGAACTTACCTTGGCTGACCAAAACACTGTATTTCCCTGACAACAATTTTGTATTTGTACAATTTTTACAACCTCCTCCACTCCTATGTAATGCCTATGCCACATATTACCGGTTTGATAACAGTTCCATAAATACCTTCCAATCCAAATGAAGATGATGATTTAAAGAAGAAAAACGCATGTATTACACACTTTAAAAGGAGATGTGAACAGGTAGAAAGCCAGTAGCCCACCCAACCCAACCATTTTAAGACAGTTTCTTATATACGGAATAAATTGTTAAATGTCAACAAAGTACTACAATTTGTTACTACTGCACATGCAAGAAAGAAAATGCCAACTATGAGTATTAGCGAAATCTGTGAAAATAGTGACATTTTTAGTTCTTCCAAACACACTCTTTACCTACCATATCTATCCCACCAAATAAAATTTTTTCATTGGGTTTTAGCCTCACAGATCCTACAGCTGCACCCTGTACTCCTCTACTTTCAAAAGAACAGCACATCCACAAAGTGCCTGCTACCAGCCAAAGTATGAACTAATCTGAAAGGTAGACTAGGAACAAAGTCCTCGAGTTTAAATTTTGTTCTGCACACTTTACAGTAGGCTTCAAATTGATTGTCCAGCCATTCTACAAACTCTGGATTACGTAATGAATCCAGCCACGATAGTTGAGTTTTTTTTGGGGGGGGGCATAAAGTCTTATGATGGAGTAAATCAATCCAAAAAGGTGAACAATCTTATCCCTATAAACAAGAGTGGAAGCATTTACCATATTTATGCGAATCTAATGTGCACCTTTTCGACCAAATGTAGAACTCAAAATCGTGGTGCGCTTTAGATTCGAGTGCAAATCCATTCTGTAGAACACCAGTAACTTCATTGAATTTTTTTGTTTATTACATCACAATGGATTGCTGGAGTTAACATGCATCCGGAAACTTGTGACAAGCTAGCCGCTCATTTATCATTGGCCTATTATTGAGTTACGATATGGAGGGCAAGGGCAAGCAGAGGAGAATGTCTTATGATGCATCTTTAAAGCGTAAAGTAATCCTTTATGCTGAAAAAAAAATGGTAATAGAAAGGCAGGAAGGAAGCTCAATGTATCAGAGAGCAATGTTCGATTGTGGCAAAAACAAATTGGCATTATTTGCTACTAAAGCTAGTCATTCAAGAAATACTGCATTTCAAATGCTTTGGATGGTAGCACGAATGACAGGGAGAGAGGAAATGAACCTGTTTCTGATGTGGATACTTCCGAGAATTCCAGTGATGAAAGCAGTGAATTATAGTGATTCATGCTTGTAATTTATTATATTGTATTAATAAATTCATTTTGAATGTCTACTTTCCTTATTTCATGTTCACTAATTTTCTTCTTTAGCAATGTGTCACCTAACAATAGGGCACTGTCAATCCTATAATCTGATAGTTTATACATATGATAAATCCATTTTTGTATTAAATAAATTTAAATAAAATACCTATTACCTGTCATTGATGAGCTTTATATTCAATACAAACCCTTTTTTCCATAATTTTAAGTTTCAAATATGGGTGCACATTAGATTCGTGTAAATACAGTATATACATATCAGTTCCTTTGCATTTAATTTGAAACTCATCATTTCAAGGATTGGAAGGGGATTGTAAGGAGCAAAAATGTTGTAATTCTCCTTAATATGCAGTTTTACATCAGTACGAATTACCAGACATGTGATAACTTTGAATCAATTTTCCTGACTTTCCCTGTCACATGCCAATTTTTTAAGCACTCCCCTAACTTTCCCTGACCATTTTGCAATTCCCTGACCTTCCCTGACTTTCCAGGTTGCTGGGAACCCTGGAGTATAATTCATAAATAATCTTACACAAAGATGATAACAGAATTCCAATGGTGGTAAAGTGGTTGGTTTTTATGTTTTTCTATAAGTCCCACCAAGAGCAAAGCTCAGGGATATAGAACACGCCACTCTATACAATACTAAACCCAATCATTCACATGTAACAAATTAAGAGTCAACTCAGTGACAAGCAAGTTGTTATACAAACCATTAAAAACACAGAAGTTTAAGACCAACATAAAAGAAAACTTGTATGTCTCCCATATTCATCCACAACTTCAATATAACCTCAGTTATACCTTCTCTAAAATATGTGTAACTGAGAAAACATAAAAAGGAATTTGCTTATGGAACTGACACTGTTTTATTACATTATTACTCAAATTAATTAGGTACTATTTAATATAAGAAAGCAATAAACGAAACCAACACTTAATAATAAACATAATAGATTACAGTATTCACATTCATACTAGTACTATTCATAATTAAAAAAAATATATATATACAGAGTGGACCATTTAAATTGAGACTGTACTATATCTCCAAAACTAAGTGTTGCAGAAAGAAATTTCTTTAATAAAAGCTGCTTGATATTATAGGGGAAAGTAAATTCCATTAGTCGTGTTTTGCTTAGAGGATGTTATGATGACCATTTTAGGGTCAATTTAATTTTTTTAAATGGGAACCTACAATTAGGGTCAATTTAAATTGACCCTAAAATGACCATCACAACATCCTCCAAATAAAACACAACTAATGGCATTTACTTTCCCCCATAATATCAAGCAACTTTTACTCAAGATATTTCTTTCTACATCGCTTAGTTTTGGAGACATTTTACAGTTTCAATTTAAATGGTCCACCCTGTATATTCAGAGTATTGGTTCTTTACACTGACTTATTTGTCAATTTTTCTTTGCTTCCCCACAGAGTCAAACACTAATCGATTACGCACAATAAGAGGGTGTCTACTGCTTTGAAGATTTAAACTTCCGATGTATGTTTTGACAAAATTCCAGTACTGCATTGAGTCATATTGAAGTAAAAATGCAGCAGTATTCAAACGTGTGTTGTGGCTAGCTTAGCATCTTTACTGTTTTATATGTTTCCACGAACATAATATGAAGCATGTTTATTACTAACTGCCACACCTGATGTTGAACAGGTGGCTTTTAAATCCCAAATGCCGATTTAATTAAATTCACTCTGAGCTCTTTATGAAATTATTATACAGTGATCCAGAATATTTTTTATGCTGATTTCTTCTCCCTTACCTATTAGAACTGTAATTTCAAAATACCCTCAATTCTAGTCATAATAATGGATCATAAACTCACTGACATTTAGAGAAATGGAAATGAAATATCAGAATTTTTTTTTATTTCTTACCTTACCCCCACCCCCTCCCCTGCAACAATATTCAAAATTCTGGAAATGTATAGCCAGTCAAAAAATGTTAGGGATGAAAGATTACCCAAAAGTTTGAGTCATTTTTACATAATATGAAAAATTATGAAACAATAGAGATATCATCAAAACAATAACAATCAAAAAATACTTATTTGATTAACAAGGTCTATTAAACCAATGACCTGAAAATTTAATCTAATAAATTAATGCTATATGGATATTTCATTTAATTTTTCCATTATGTAATCATCAATTCCAGTATGTCCAATGTGTAAAAATAATTCTGGTA
This sequence comes from Deroplatys truncata, assembly GCA_030765065.1. Lineage (NCBI taxonomy): Eukaryota > Metazoa > Arthropoda > Insecta > Mantodea > Mantidae > Deroplatys > Deroplatys truncata. Next base: position 36,831,101 of record CM060989.1, read on the forward strand.
TATTTCTAGTATATCTAGTATCAGTATCAGTAGACGTCCTGAATAATCATAGAAATGTTCTCATCATTTAGGTTTTGTGATGACAGAAATTGTGTAATTTCTAGAGCTTGAATTGCCTTAGGCACATTGGGAACACTCATTATTTAAGCCTACTTCATAACCATCATCAGTATCATCAGATATCTGGGAACACATAAATTGAGAGAATATAAGTGAGGACTAGAAATTAATATGACCAAGACAAAATATATGTATAGGAAAAGATAATATTGAATATTAATATATCCAAACTAAATTCAATTTTCTGGAGTAGGAACATTTGAAAGAGTACTGAGTTACAAATATATAGTTATTGTAATTAAAAGTGTTGTATTCTATACATCAGAAGTATGGGCATTATCAGTAGAAGAGAAGAGGCATTAGAAATGGATTGTCTAAGATGCTCTGTTAGGATTTCTCATTTAAGCAGAATTAGAATGAAAGAATTAGAGAAATAATGAATGTACTTGGAACTATATTAGATGATATCCAAAATAAAGAATTTGAGATGGTATAGACTCTTAAAAAGAAATGGAAGAAGGAAAAATTCCAAGATAAATATTTCAGTGGACTATACCAGAACAAACAAAATGGGGTTGTCTCAGAATTACCTGGAGGGATGAAACAAAGCAGGTAATGGAAACCAGAGGGATGGAGGATGAACAGTGAAGAGTGAAGAACAATGGCGTCGGGCAACCGGAAGACGGAAAACCGTTGTAAAACTGGTGTACTACTACTAATTTGTAAAACAAACCGAAGTTGCACACGCGTCTGAAAAACGAAAGAGTACCCATAGTGATATTCTTTATTTCATGTTTATCATTTCAAGTGAAACTGAGTTGTGAGTCGTGTAAAATAGTATCTCATAAAGCATAACAATCTGATAGCACCGGTTACCTGTGAGAATTGTGAGCATGAGGATATTACTCTAATAAAACATTGGGGAGCCGCCTACATTACCTTAATGGCAAATAATGGATTTCGGAGAAATAAACCTCCGGCGAGTTCGAATTCTGTGCCTTGCGAAGTTGCGATCTCCTTTCCGTACATCATTATGGCGGGATCCCGTGGCGCATTGTTATATTGGTGTTTTATAAACATTTATTGCGGCCAAAATAAGCTTTTGCTTTCAAAATGACATTACGATATTATTTGAGCACATATTAAACCAAGTTTGAGACAAATTGATCACCGGGTGCTAAAGTAAATAATTACCCATTTCTATACAGTACCAATTAACTTAAAATGTTATGCTTTTAAAGTTAAGTTTAAAAACATGTATTTATTCTACAGCTTATTCTTTATTGTACTGCTGATACGTTAACAGATCTTTCTTAGCTAGTACTTACTGAACTCTATGTTGGAAAAGAAAGGATCGCAGGTTAGTAATAATTACTGACACATTGCTTTTATGCTCCTCCGGGATACTTTCTGGAACCGCATACTCAGCATATAGTTCTTCGGGACCCAACGCACTCATTTTAATCGAAGTTGCCTTGCAAAAATGGTTCTGTGACCTTAAAACCACCACACTACCCTAGGCCGTATTAAAATTCAAAGTTGACAGATCACAGAGAAATGACAAACTATACAACAATTTGTTGTTATTATTGTGCTAGTTTACTTTTGGCACTACCACGTTCCGAAAGGAGCAATCGATATCTGCGTCGACAGTCGACACAAAAGGAAAAAACATGCTATATATGGTTTTCCTACGTCTTGTCAGATGCAGAAAGATGCGCAGTAGTTCTTTTGGAAGAGTTCATTTGCGGGAAGGGTGTGCTCGTCGTACGCAAGCTGGCTGTCTCACGGTCGTAGTGTCTCTTTCCAGTGTACAGTCCGTGTACAGTGAAGAAGTGGGAAGTACAGACCGGTCGTTTTATGGTCCGGCCCGGATTGCATGTATGCGTGCTACGCTCGCAGTCTCAGTCCTAAACTTCCTGAAAGCTCTGTCCTAGTTAAAGATAATGCCCCTTACCACAATGTTCAAATTAACAAACTCCCACATTACGCATTAATAGAGACCAAAATAATAATAATATCCTGGCTGCAGAGACAATGTCTAAAAAGGAGTTCAATTGAATAAATTTCTCCACGCTAAGAAATCCTGAGATTTACGAACTTATTTGCCTCTTAACAAAATTGATAAAATCGTTTAACAATATAGTCACACAGTTTTAAGACTCCTACCCCGAGATGAACACAGTAGGACTAATATGGGCCACACTAACAGGATTGTTGAGATTAATGTTTAAAATTGATGACGTAATCCAACTTGCAGATAAGAGGATGTTATCACGCCAGAAGAATGGAAAGCAATATGTAAACATATGAGAAACGTTAAGATGGACTTCATGAGAAAAGAAAGCCTTTTAGACGCTGCGTCGTCCTCCGTGGTTTAGGGGTACCTCTAGTTCCCGAGTTCGGGCTCAAACCCAGCGGAGGCAGTTGGATCTTTGCTGGCTTAAAAAGCCTTAGCATGGCTTCCTTTGGAAGTGAAGTAAAGCCGGTGGCCATGTATCATAGATTTACGGCACGTAAAAGAACCTCAAGTCTGATAAAGAGGCATCTAAGCAACATTTCCGTACTTTCACGCCCAATATAGAATGGGACGCTAAGAACCACAGTAGTTAAAGAGTGCCCATAAATAAAAACTCAATTCATTTTAGACGCTGCAGAAGAGTTAATAATTAATTTAAATGTGGACAGTACTGGCAGCGGAAGTGAAGATGAACAGGAAGAGTATAAAGATGAAGCTGAACATCTAGAAGAGAACGAAGATGAAACACCTTTTGGTATCAGCGGGTGTCACCCTGTTAGATTAAAGGCATTCCGAATTAATCTGAGGAAACCATTACAATGAGGCACGGTTGCAGGTTTACTTCAAGATATTATTAATTAATATTATTTATTATTATTATTATTCCATTATACTTCACTTTTCCATCCACCACACTAAGCGCTTCCTGCTTGCTAACTGTAGTATCCCCCAACACTCAGTTGTGTCCCTACCATCGCGCAGGTTTTCTATCAAGATATAAGGAAAGAGCTTAATACTCAATACAAAATAAGTATGTGTATTACTATGAATCAAGGACTGAATATTCCATGAGCTGCGACCATATTTACTAGATGGTGTCACGTATGGAATGTCGACATGAGACTTCCGAAATGGACAATTAAAACTATATGGTGTGTGTGTTTCCTAATAAACTGCTAACTCAGAGAGGTGTTTCTCTTTGGCGTGTTTTAAATATATATTCCAGTGTCACTGCAACTCCGAGCTTGATTTTTGAAATCAGGTAAATCGCAGTCCTAGAAGTATCGGTAACAGTAAACCACCGCGATCGCACAGAGTGTGGAGGCAGATTATGGGAGCTGGATAGAAAAAAAAATTCAGGGAGAGGTTTCCATGACTAGATCTTAACAGTACCCTACACAGCACCATGCACCTACTCTGTAGTATAAAGGCATTATATAGACAGGAAAATATCACCAGAATCAAGAAAACGCCACACAAAACGCCGAGATGCTTCGAAAAATTTCGTCCTCCGTGGTGTAGTGGTTACCATGCTAACCTCTAACTCCCGAGGTCGCGGGTTCAAACCCGACGAAGGGCAATCGATTTTTTTCGGTCGTAAAAGTCCTTAGCATGGCTTCTTTCGGAAGGGAAGTAAAGCCGGTGGTTCCGTGTCGTAGATTTACGGCACGTAAACGAACCTCAAGCCTCTCTGAGCAAAATTACCAATCTTTCCGCCCAATATAGAATGGGACGCTAAGGACCGCAGCAGTTAAAGAGCGTCCATAAATAAAAAAATTAAAAAAAGACCGCAAAACTCAATGCTTCTAAAACCGGGACAGTATTTTAAGCCTATGTAAGGCGACAATATTAAGTTTCTCTTTTCCTTGTAATGTGCTACTAGCAGTAGAACTATTATCATCTTACGATTTTTTGCCATATTGGTTTGATATGAATTTAAATGAATAAAACTGTAAGAAGTTTGGGGGGTTGAACCCTAAACAACCCCCTCCGAATACGGTCCTACCTCCATGGGAGGACAATGAGATCTTGAGGGGTGGAGAATTGTGAAGTCTCTTTAGCCAACCAGTCTGCTGTTTTTTTTTTTTTAACTTTTTTTTTTTTTGCTGAAACACCATGTCCCTGAACCACAAGAAATTGACAATATTATGCTTATACGCGAGATCGTAAATTTCTGTTTCACACAGAACCTCCCACCAGTTCCTCCGGGGCGAAGTCCGTGGGAGCCAATCCTCTGAAGGACACTTAAGGAGTGCGAACAAAGTAGGAAAGTGAAGTTTTGCGAGTGCCTGGTAAAGAGCATTATCTCTGCTGAATATGAGAACAGTGCCTGTGTTTTCGCTGTCCAGCTAAAAATCGGTTACACCCAGTCCGGTAGGCGCGCGAGAACCATCGGTGAAAAAACAGGTAGGGTGTTTAGTCACTTCCTCCTGGTAATTATCCATGAATTGCGAAAATCGTTGTGGTATGGAATGTCCTCTCGGTGCAAATCAGAGGTAAAAATTGTCGCATTAGATTGATAAAGGTAGTCTATCAGTATAAAGGCAGCTTGGGTAAAGTGGGCATGCCTTCTAATACACGACACTTCTGGAAAATCAGTAAGTAAATCAAAGGCAAACGAAGTGAGTCGACAACGGTATAGAGTGTAGGCGTTCCCCTAGCAAAAGTTAGGAGTCTAATGGAGTTTCTCAAATTGCAATAATTTAACAATAAATCGAATCGTTAGTTCAACCTGCAAAATGAATGTTGTGGCGAGTTCATGGATCGCTTTCTCTAGAGACGGTTTGCCTTCCTCCAAGTATGCTTTTTCCCCTATATGATAAGGAAGGGAATTAATTTACTGCTGCCATTCCCTAGAGAATTGCGTAAAGATTATAAATCCAGTCTAGCTTAGCTTCAGACCGATTAACATATTTGGTATAAACCTCGGGTATGAGTCCCCAGCTCCCACCCTGTAAGTAACGAAATATATTACCAGCGACTAATAAGAAGGCATGAATATACGTACTCCACCTACGATGTACATCCTAGATTGTGATCTAGTCGCACCCCTAAATATTTGACACTGCTAGTCAGAGGAAGAGGATATTCAGCAATATGCACACTTGCATGAATTAGTGATTCACCACGTTTAAAGAATACCGAAATACATTTCTCAGGATTTACTGTCAGTTCCAGGTCACAGCGTGCGTAGCAGTACGGCGGGATAGTATTGAAGTCAGTAGCTTCATTTAGGGGAGTCAGGGGATCAATTGCTCCCTAGATTACGAGAAATAAATAGACCAGTGGTTATTATTGCTCTATCAAAAGAAAAATTACAACTGTACTTTTAATACAAATATTTCACATTTGAGAAGTAAAAGATGGTTTCCTTTTAAACTCAGTGTGTCGTTGAAATTCACATGAAAATTCGGGAAGTTGTTTCAGGCAATCATACACCCACGTAAGCAGAAACTCAAATGATGTTCCTGACTGAAGTAGTTCCAGAGTGTTGTTTACAGCGTCTAATGTGATGCGGGAATACAAGAGTAAAACATCGGAATACAAAAGGAGTTGCTGTGTTGAAACGGTAGTCCATTAATGAGAGTCCGTGTGAGCTTATCCGGGATGACCTGAGTGTATAACAAGGGTGAAGGTATAAGTCGGTCTGAGGTGCTTGATAAAGGTGGTAAGAATGGATGTCGAGAAGAATTTGTGTAGGACTCAAAGTACAAATGGATATCGAATCCTAAGCTCGGTATGTCTAAAACGGGCGTTAGAACGCTTGTCGCTGGTTTCAGGTGACGCGGATGTCATGAATGTCGTCGAAAAGTATTTCCAGAAGTCGTATAGGTCATCTCGGCCATAGTGATTTTGAGGGTAGTGTAAATAAAATGAAACAAAAGCATCTACCCCGAAAAAAATCAAATCTAGCCCAAATTGGTTTTAGGGTGTCTTAAAGCGTTCAAGATAAAAGGACAAACGGGAGTTAATTTTTTTATATACCATTTATATGCCGCCTTTGACATCAAGGATCGTATCGGCGGTATTTTACATTTGAAACAATTGCTCATCAACAATGGTGTTCACTCGCTTACAATGGTGATAAAATTTGAGTTGGTATTATAATAGCAGTAAAGCGCATGAAAGTGCATAGTAAAGTTTGATTGGCGTACTTAATTTTTTACATAATCACATAAGGACTTGTACTTATCACAGAACTATCCACACAATGAGCACACGCATTTCTCGTTGGGGTCAAGGAAGGATTAATTCCTGTACATTTTATGATGCAACACGTGAGAAAGTGAGATCAGTGGAGGTCGACTTTGGATAGGTGGCCCAAAGGTCGTGGGTTCGTCAGTATTTAGAAAACGAAATAGGGAGGTCGGAAAGTGTAACGCCCACTGGTTATGCAAACCGGTTCGTATTTGCTGTGGCATTAGTTCGAGTTTAAAGTCTCCACAGATAATGGTATCCTCCTCCATACTCCCGATCGCGATTCTACTTGACAATACGATGAGGGGTCTAATTAAATTTATGGTGTGGTGCAAGCCAAGACTCAGAAATAATCATATCATGTAACTAAATATTGTAGCTCGTTTATTGTGGATGCGACGGGTGCTCCACTGTATGATAGTAAAATCGTGCGCCATTAGAACTAAGATCGTAGCGCTGGACTGTTTTTGATTGTCCTGATATAAGCGTTACATGTTCTGCCCAGTTCGGAGCATTAGTTTATACTTATTTTCTGAGGTCATCTATTTGCCAATGGAAACTAAAGCTATCCACCAATTGCGTTACACCTTTGTTTTCTGCGGAAGTATTTCCCGTCCTGAAAGTGTAAGGTGCAATATTAGCATTATTATGCGATCCAAATCTCCTGACGTTTGAGGCGTGTCCACTAATACAACACTAGCGAATAGCAGCAGTGCGGCGTTACCTTATACGGACAGTACACCTCGCCGCTGGTAAAACTCTTAATTGCAATTACACGTGCGCGCATCTGTATTTTATATTTCAAAAAATCAACAGGTAGCTAGGACAAAATGCGACGTTTTCCTGAACAAATACAAAAAAGAATCATATTTTTACACCCAATGGTTCGCGTTAATTTATAGTTATTTCTTGTGATGTTTAAACGGAGACTTTTAGTTATGGTTATGCTTTAATAGGAACAAATCCATTGCTGTCGTAGTTATTTTATATATTGTTATGTCATGCACATAATTATCAATTAATAATGTGCAATTCTCCATGTTCTAAATAAATTTAGAAATAGTTATCCCACGAGATGTTCTAATATGGGTACAAACTCATGAAAATCCTTTCAATGCCCTCTGACGCAGCTCTACAAAACCATACATGACATTTTTTAATAAGCGACGTCATGTATGGTTTTGTTTCACAGAATAATACCATTGGAAAACCAATGATTGAGAGCATTTTAATGGTTATTGTGCTTCTACATAATGTCGAGTCCTAGAACCAAGCACGTATCCGTTACATGAGAAGAGCGTGTTCTGCGTTTTACAACTTTCAACACTTCGTTACTTGGAATGCACAAAAAGGTAAACAATAATCCAACTGATAACTTTAGACAAAGAATCAGCAACTGTCGTCAATCACGTTCTCGAGGAAGCATCAATAATGGTTTTCATTGTAGCATTGATGCGATAGCTCAAGGTTGAAGCATTGACAAAGCAAAAATACTGCTGGAAGGTTAGACTGAGTCCTTACTGTGATAGGCTTTGTCCTAGCGTTTATAAAGTTAACTCTTTCATGAAAATATCGCGTAGTAAGCCCAGTAGTACCAGTGGATATAGCAGTAAGGTTAGGGCTACTGTCTTCAGTGTGTATAATTTCTTTAAAATGTATGCCAACGAAGAAAACAGCAAAAATCTTAACTTAATGCCAGGAACTTACGTCTGTCTAAGGCGTGCTCATTAAGTACATAAACTGTTTCACGTGTGTGTAGGGAAGCGAAAAAGGCGCACGCAGAGGGAGCCGTGAAATCGTTTACATCGCGAGAAAGCACATACGCTTACCTAAGAGAGTGACAAACCTGGAGATTTCGAAAAAGGTGTTGTACGGCGCAGTGTTTTTTTAATTTCATGATAAACGTGATATCGAGGACGATGAGGATATGCCGTTATATGTGTCATTTGAATAATAAAGGATGCATAGAAAGGTATGGTTTTTATTTCTCTATTTGTGTATTACATTTTCATTATTGTCTCTTTTCTGCTTTTTTGTATTTCTTAACTGAACACTGCGAGGGCATTTATGATAAACGCGTAACGTTCTGACGAAGCGAAGTGAAATTTGACAACCGTGCGGTCACTCCGAATTTGTCACGAAACGTCAAGAGATTTGGACCGCACTGTAGTTTAATTCATATGCGGGAGTGCATTCGCCCACTTTGAGTAATGCACACACATTTGTTAGTCGTAAAATATGGGGTTTTATGTTCTGCAGATGGTGATTCCGGAGTTCTAGAAGATGTCCCTCCTACCCAGCATTTCGCTTAGAATTGTTGGGTACCGTATGGGGGAGGTCGCCATTTACAATCCGTCGGAACTGACACTTAGAAACTTTGTCTGCATACGAAGTAATACCCTTAACCAACTCCAAGGCTTAGTATCTCGTAACCATTAGTTCAATTTTACTAAGTACCGCCTCCTCCCGTATACTTACTAGGTATGTCTTTGCATTCTCATAATGCGAGAATTCGCAGTGCACACATCGTATAATCTCCAACTGATTTCGAACACAAAACCAATCTCACTGCCCCGTCAAACCTTTAGCGGTAGGTTCATATTTCGCGCATTTAAAGCACTAGATTAACCCTCCTACACAGGAGTTTGTCTTAAAGGGTCTTTAGTACAATCAAAAACATCTGGGAAGAATTTGTATTAGAATGGTTATAACAATGCATAGGAATTTCTAGCCGGGGCGGAAGGAAGGAAATAAGGTTGAGCTGTCTTTGGACTATAGTCGCAGTACCAAAGCCATCCCCATCCCTCGTACTGTGCTGTCCAATCTCTTCGTTTCGTGGCAATCAATACGGATTCACCGCACATGTGCCAAAATCCACTTCGCTTCGTTAGAACGTTTGTTATAAATGTCATCTCAATGTTCATTTAAAAACTACAATAAAATAGGAAGAGAGACAATAATAGAAATGTAATACACAAATAGAGAAATATAAACCGTACCTTTCTATGCGTCCTTTGTTATTCAAGTGGCGCAGCTAACGGCATATCCTCATCGTCCTCGATATCACGTTTATCATAAAACCAAAAAACACTGCGCCGTATATTCATTCATTATCTGTTTACCCTCCTCTACTGCGCCGTATATCTTTTTCGAAATCGTCTTGGTTCGTCACTCTCTTAGGTAAGCTTATATGCTTTCTTGGCGATGTAATCAATTTCGCCTCCTTACACACGTGAAACTATTTACGTACTTAATTAGAGCACGCCTCAGCCGAATGATATTTCGTGAAGTTAAGATGTTTACAGCTTTCTTCATTGGCATAATTTTAAAATAAATTATACACACTGAAGACAACAGCCCTAACCTTACTGCTATATCCACTGGTACTACTACTGGGCTTACTAAGCGACATTTTCATGAAAGAGTTAACTTTATAAACGCTAGGATAAAGCCTATCATTGTAAGAACTGAGTACACCGCAGTTGAATTCACAACTGAGTAGCTTAACCTTCCAGCAAGCGTGCTGTAAAAAATACACCAGCAACATTCTTGCTTTGTCAACGTTTTAACCTTGAGCTATCGTGTCAATGGTACAATGAATTCCGTTTTTGATGCTTCCTCGAGAATGTGACCAGTTGATGATTTTTTGCTTGAAGTTCTCAGTTGGCTAATTCTACATATGACTGCTTTTTTATGTAGTGCATTTCAAGTAACGAAGTGTTGAATATTGCTAAAATGCACAACACGATCTTCTCATGTAACGGATATGTGCTTGGTTCTAGGATTCGACATTATGCAGAAGCATAACCACCATTAAAATGCACTTAATCATGGTTTTCCAATGGTATTATTCTGTTGCTTAAAAAAAAAAAGTCATGTACCTAGAGCAGCGTCAGAGGGCTTTGAAAGGATTTTTATGACGAGTTTGTAGCTGTATTAGAAAATCTCATGGGATAAATATTTCTAAATTTATTTAGGACATGAAGAATTGCACGTTAAGTGATAATTATCTATGACATAACAGTGTATACAATAGCTACGACAGCAATGGATTTATAAGCATAACTAAAAGTCTCCGTTCAAACATCACGAAAGATAACATTAATTAATGGTGAAGCATTGGGTGTAAAAATATGATTCTTTTTTGTACTTCTTCAGGAAAACATCGCCTTTTAACCTAACTACTTGTTGCTTTTCTGAAATACGCATGCGCGCACATGATATTGCAATTTAGTTTTACCACTGGCGAGGGTACTCCTCCGTATGAGGCAACGCCGCACTGCTGCTATTCGCTAGTGCCGTATTAGTGAACACGCCTCAAACGTCAAGAGATTTGGATCGCATAATAGTCTTTTGGCGTTCTCAGACCGGTTTTTACCTGCCTGTCAGTGCTTTAGCCTCTGTTGTTTTATATTCTTTGTAATTATAACGGTTTGAGGGTAGATAACTTGAGGCCAAAAATTAATTCCTATGCCTGGTTATAACCCGTGTCAAGTATTTTTAGTAAAGCTCCTCCTTACATTTAAAATGATACACCTGTTGAATGGGTACGTTTTCCCTCTTGTTTCTAAGTCCAATATTTCCTGTTTTGTAATGTCTGTGGGGACATTATGTATAAAGCCTTTAGAATGTATGAGTCAAAGGTACCAAAGAATCCTATCCATGTAAGAGGGTGGGAGAGAGGAAGAATAAAGAAATATTGTAATCATTACAATTGAGATATGCATTTTTTGTGTATCTACAGTTGTCCCAAAGTTCCTGCTACAACACACAGTGCTGAAAAAAGAGCAGACATTGGTAGCCAAGAATATAATCCATTGATGGCACACAATGGACACGTATCACACCTCAAATTGTGCAGTAAGAGAGACCAGCACAATGTTATTTGTGAAGCTGCTGGTCCTACAGGACAGGCAAAACATTGTTCTGAATCTCCAGCCAATGCACTCGGTTATTCATTAGTGAATCTATGTTGTGACTGACAAAGAAATGCACTGAAATGGAGGCATGCACTGTGTTCAATGATAATTCCTAGACTTTGGACTTGGAAGAGTTAAACATTCATAGCGTACTGTACACTCAAAGAGCATATAGTGAAAGGTCTGTCAGATATTAGTGGAAGTGTGAATGGGGACCTCCCTATTTCAGTCGCACAATGGCAAAAAACAAAGTTTTAGAAATCATGCAGTTTCTTCGGTTGATATCAGATTATGTCATCCAACATAAGCACATATTATGTCAGCAACATAAAGAAATAGATAAGTTTTGTCTGCTCTGTGATATCTGGAACAAATTCATTGACAACTGCGTTGGAAGCTACAGGCCATCTGAATTCATGATCATGGATGAACAGCTGTTTGTCAAAACGTTGACTGCCCTTTCACTCACTACATCACTAGCTTCTGTAAATACCAATCTGGGAGTGCATTTTACTCTAAGTCTCATGGAGCCCTTTTTATAAAAAGAATGAAATGTCACAACTGACAGTTTTTTCAAATCTATCAAACTGGCAAGAGAACTGCAAAAGAGAAGCACAAGCATTGTTGGTACCTTGAGTAGCGCAAGATGGGAAGTGCCACCCTCTGTGAAAAAGAGCCAAGATGTACTTCATTCAAGCATTATTTATAAAGTTGATATTACTCTCAAATCATAACAAGAGAAGGTGAAGCAAAATCATATGCCTATGATTGTGCTTTGTAATTCAAACCTATAAAAATATTTTAAGAAATGGGAAACTAAAAGTTGCAGATTTTTTTTAACAAAAGATATATCAGAAACATTAATGAAATAGCTTTCACTATTAAGCTATAGTCACATGTTTGAAATAGAAAGGAGTTTATACAGAGAAAGCGTAAAAGAAACATTGTCGTTCACTTTACACCTCTCTGCTTACTACAGAGGGTTGCCCCATGCCCCACTTAAGCTCGGACGACTTTGAATCGCCCTCCCACTCCTGTCATTGGTCAAACTGCTTATGTTTATTATGGCATCAGCTCACTGCAGTGATAGCTGTCTGCTGGGCCAGTCTGAGACAAAGTTTATGCGCAATGGCTTCAACAATCGCCGACTTGTGGCAGGGGTACATTGTTGGGTTTTCCGATGGCAGTTACAGCCTTTCAATGATAGTGGAAAGGTGCAAACAAAAAGGTCTTACTATAAGTAAGTCGTGTGTGGGGCATATAACACAGCTGCATAAAAATGGATTCCCACCTGAGGCTCAGTGTGCAAAAAAACTAGCAAGAAAACGGCCCAACCAACACAACCTAAAGCAGTAGTGGCCAAGGTGAGTGAAACAGTGCCTCAAGAAAACCCACCAACCCAAAGAAGCATTTCTAGCTGCATTGGAATATCCAAAGGGACTATTGGATAATACACAACAATTTGGCCATAAAGCACGTGGACACACCTTGGAAGAGCGGCACATCAGAGAACGCTTCACCATTGCAAGAAAACTCTATGAACACCACCTGGAAGGTGAAAAGTGGCAATGGGTGGTTTCTTTAGATGAAGTATGGGTTTATCTAGATGCAAAAAAAAACCGAGCCATTTATTACCATCAACTGGGCTAAAAGGGGCACTCCAACTTTATTCGGGAGAACAAGGAAAAGTTTTCAAAGGGATTCATAGTGGTTGCAGGTTATTGCTCTTGGGGAAAACTAGGCATACACAGAGTTGCCAACAATGTAAAAATGAATGCAGCCTACTATCAAAGGAATGTTATGGACCCAATTTTTGATGAGATTCCTCAGTAGTATGGTGAGGATGACCCAAATGTTTGGATCCACATGAATAATGCATCCAGTCACACTTCTTGGTCCTCCCAGCATTACTACCACCGGAAAGCTATGGAAACGGATGTCATTGTGATACCATTTAAAAGGATCCCTGTGAAGTCACCAGATGCCTTGCCAATGGATTTTTTCGGATTTGGTCTGCTGAAACAGCACTTTGCTTCTTGGCGTCCCACCACATTGAAGGACTCTGGCAAGCCTGCCAGGAGGAGTGGGCTAACATCCCCCTTCCTGTTCTTAGACACAGCCTTCAATGGAAATTGCGCTGCAGAGCCATAGTTAAAGCCCGTGGAAATCATACAATAGGTGGTGGCAAAAGGGATTCTCGCCATGAAAAAACATAAGCAAAAATGTCCGAGCTTAAGTGGGGGCAACCCTCCGTACACATGTTTTACAAGGTATTTTTCTACATCCTCAGCTGAATTTCAATTGCAGGGAATGTTCTATTCAACAAGAGAGAACCTGAAAGGGAGCTAAGAACTTAAGGATGCAACTGCCATCCTTTATACACCTAATTATATGCTTAATCTAGAGATCTGTGGAATCATTTCAATATCTCAATTTCTGAGCTGGTTTCATGGTTATGCTCTTACACTTAAAGAACTGAATTAAAAATTCACATGTTCATTTTACTTAATATTCTACAAGACTTTGGGTTATGGATAATAATGGTGAAAACTGGAACAATGCACAACTTACCGTTCAGGATCTGCAGGGTATTCTCCACATTAGTAGCACACTGTGGTGGCATCATATGGCTAGTCAGCAGGTGTTTCTTGCTGGAGCAGCTGATCAGTCCTAGTGTTAAGTGCATGTGCTATGCATATAGTCACTGCAGTGCCTTGAATGTCCAAACTTGAAAATTTCACTATTTTGAACTTGTCTCCATTATGTATTTTATTCCTTAACCATCTTCTCACAAAGGTAATCCAAACCAAGAGAAGTACAGGCCTTCCATTTGCTGCTTATTAGGTTTCATTTTCTGTAATGAGCCATTATTACAAGGTATGGCACTGCAGTCACTAATATCTGGTACAACATACTTGTATTCATTTACTTCACTCACTATTTGTGTCACAAGGTTTTTTCTCATACTTCTTTTTATACGCCTATTCTCCGGCCAATTAGAAACATTACACGAAATTGTCACATGTTTCCTTTGGTGAGAATTGTGATCTAGAGCACTAGATCTAGTACTAGAGTACATTGATCCGACATACGAGGGCAGCCCCAGAAGTACCCGACCTGACGTACATATAGCGGTTGTTGTTTCAAACAAACGACTATGGTAGAAAGTACCAACCTTATAAAGCTTAAGTTTGACGATGCTACGCTGTTTAGTATTTGTTTGGCAGCCATTAATAGTGAACTGTCTCGGCGAATTTGTAAACATGGATAAAACTCGCCATTGATATGTGATATAATACTTTCATTTGAAAGATCTTAGTCCAATTAATATTAAAGCTGAGCTAGATTCTACTCTGGGGGAGTCTGCTTCTTTGTTTACAACAGTAAAATATTGGGTGGCAGAATTTAAGCAAAGCCGTACAAGCTACCAAGACGAATATCGCAGTGGTCGACCAAATGAGGTGACCACGCCAGAAATTGTGAAGAAAATCCACAAAATGGTATTGGATGACCGTCGACTGAAAGTGTGCAAGCTAGCAGACATCATAGGCATTTCAAAAAGTGCTGTACATCGCATACTAACTGAAAATTTAGATATGAGAAAGCTGTGCGCAAGATGGGTGCCGCATTTACTCACAACGGAACAAAAGCAGCATTGTGTGGATGTTTCAATCGAGTGTTTGGCGATGTATTGCTGCAATAAAGCTAAGTTTTTGCATAGATTCATAACTATGGATGAAACATGGGTCCATCACTTCACACCTGAGATGAAGGAACAGTCAAAACAGTGGATTGAAAGGGGAGAATCGGCTCCAAAGCAGGCGAAGACAATTTCATCTGCGCGCAAGGTCATGGCATCAGTTTTTTGAGGTGGGCATGGGATAATTTTCATTGATTATCTTCAAAAAGGAAAAGCAATCAATAGCGAGTATTATGCAAACTTATTGCAGCGTTTGAATGATGAAATCAAGCAAAAACGGCCACATTTAGCTAAAGAGAAAGTTCTATTTCATCAAGACAATACATCCGTTCACACATCCATTATCGCCATGGCCAAAATCAATGAGTTAGTTAGAATTGCTTCCTCATGCATCCTATTTGCCATACTTAGCCCCTCTGATTATTTTCTGTTTCCAAAGTTGAAGAAATGTCTTGGTAGTAAAACGTTTGCCAACAATGAAGAGGTGGAGTTTACAGTTGATGGCTATTTTGCAGAACTCGATGGTTCTCACTATAAACAGGGCATCGAAGCTATTGAACATTGCTGGGAAAAGTTTATCGAGCTGAAAGGAGACTATGTAGAGAAATAAAGATTTTTTTCCCCAAAACTTTCGTGTTTTCTTTGTTAGGCCGAGTACTTCTGGGACAGCCCTCGTACATGCCTAGAAAAGAAAAATTTACTTCTTTTGGGACATACTTCAAGCATTCATCGTGATAGGATTTAAGCCTTCCTGTATGGTGAAAATGATTGATATGCATAATGTCACTTAAAAATCTTGCATTCTTTATGATACTACACAAGTCATTGTATTCTGCAGAATTCTTGCATAGCCAGTTTGTATTTTTAACTTTTTCTTCATTCAACATTAGGGTCAGCTTCTCGGGTAGTGCTGCTGTACCGTGGCACAAAAGGATAGAAAGTGAAGTGTATAGGAATTGCGCAAAAAGCTTTGTTTTGGAGTATGTATTCTCTCATTTGAACGGGCGCATTAAGTGGCGCATGCTCTGAAGCTTGGAGCCAATTTCACATTTGCACAGTCTACACTCATAAGCACAGTGTATAAGGTTAGGGCATACGTTTCTACACAGTTCTTATGGGAGAGGTGGAGCCAATATTGCTCTAATGTAAAGCTTATATTCCACCCGCTAGAGTACAGTAAAGCACAGAACCTAGCAACAATGGTGGAATACATATTCTGCGGTCAACTTTCCTGTAATGCAGTATTACCATCTTGCTGCAAGTTAATGCTAAGGCACTTGGAAGCGCAGTTTAATGCTTAATGAAATCGAATGCAAAATAATACACCAAAATATCCTTATAAATAAAAAGTATGGTTCTGAATATAATTACATCATTAGGTTTTGAAACTAAGAGCATTACTCCAATATTTGTATATTTCATAGCAGCAGGGTTATTGGTTATGATTGAGTATGTGTTATCTTATGCACCACAGAACACAACAATAATGTATTCACCATGTATTGAGCAGCTGTTTTCAAAACAATTGTCAAGTATTTCTGTCTATGTTCGTGTAATAACAGTTCAGTCCAAAGACATAGTTCACTGTGAAGCAAGGTAACTAAAACAGTGTGGTGTGTTTTCTTTAAGTGAATATTCAGTTGTGCGTAAAGTGTCAAAAAAATGAGCAAAGCAAGTGAAATATAAAAAAAGTCCATTTAGCAACAGGACTCAATAAAAAATGTTTGTCGCCCTCCATGGTCTAGGGGTATCATGTTAACCTGTAATTCCCAAGGTTGTGAGTTCAAACCCGGTGGAGGATGATGGATTTTTTTCAGTAAAAAAATCCTTAACATGGCTTCCTTCAGAAGGGAAGTAAAGTCGGTGGTCCTGTGTTGTGAATTTACGGCATGTAAATAACCTCAAGTCTGATAATGAGGCCTCTGAGCAAAATTTCTGGTCTTTCACATCTAATACACAATGGGACCCTAAGAACCATTGTAGTTAAAGTGTGTCCATAAATAAAAACTCATAGAAAGTGAAAAAATTCAGATAAAAATTGGGTAGGCCACTCCCAAATCTGCAGCAGCAAACAAAAATGATGTCATAAATTTAATCTGGAATTTTATCAAAAGAACAAATGGATTTGTGGCTGTGAGGAAATCAGTGCTATTATTTTTAGTTTTCCTTACATGTTATTTGGGGTAGATGTCCATTGTATAAGACAGGAATAACTGATATTGGGCATATATAGTCTAAAATGAAAGTACATTCAATTCTTGTCGATTGTCCAATACATTCGATGCTACTGCACGAAGTTGGTAAATACACATTATTCGAGGGATTTGTTTTCATTTTTTTGGGTACTGCCAGTAAAATACTTCAGTGGCTGCCACTACTCAACACACATGAATTATGTTTTCAAAACTGACCCAATTATGGACATTTTAGTCCGATTTAGAATTGACATGAACTTTTCCTTTAGGAGTACAGTATCATTTTCACAAGTAGCAGATGCCCACCACAGATTATAATAGAATGCTTCCATTCATGAAGGACCGATGATTTTGGAATCTTATTAAACATTTTCATAAGGGATTTAGCAAGATGCTATAATCAAATTTATGGTGTATATGCAAAAATTTCTTTTTCATCAAAGCTGTAATACCCACGTGTCTGTCAGGAACAATTTTATGGGCAAATTTTCATTTATAGAACTCGGTCTATTTTCGCAAGCAACTTTCTCAATACCACCACTTACAGTTCCTTTCTGTAAAATATAAAGTGTAATACTTTATTTGTTTCCAAGTTCATTATAGAATACATCACACATTTAGCAGAAAATCCTGGGGAGTCATATTGTCCATCCCAACATAAATTTGAATATCTAAAAAGTGGCGGAATCACACACAGTGAAGCAATTAATAAAATACATTTCATGAAAGTGGAGTCAACCTAAACACTCTTAGGTTGATCCGCGTCAAACAAACCCCAGGTGATCAGTGCACCATTATAATGTATCCTTTCGCCAATCGCACTAGAAATACTGTCACACTTTCAGACCATGTGCGGTGACTAGCAAATTCTGTTTACGGTTAAAGATGATAAGATTGATAGTTGTAACAAAACAAACGTTTGCACATATAATAGTTAATTCTAAAATAAATGAGCAAAAAATAAAGTAACAGGTATGAGATAACTTAATTTATTCGCTCTATGGAAGTGGCACTTTATTAACTGTTGGTGGCTCATTTTAAAAAAGAAATTGTGCACTGTTATGTGAATTGCATTCTTCTCAAGATCACTACATTCTTGCATCGCGTATTTCATATGCTTTCTTTTTCTTTTTTATTCCAGGTGTAACCACTTTTCTCATTTCAGATTTTTCTGCACAAGCACTGTTTATACTTGTACTCAAAACACCGGTGAACTCAGAAGTTAATTTCACCATTTCTTTCGTGGAAAGTGTTGGATATTTCTCACATAACTTATAATAAAGATTCAACACTTGTTTTTTCACCACTAGTCAATGGTTTGCGCGGCTAATGCTTTACGTAATTCAACGAAAACAGAAGAGCGAATTCACTGTCCTCCATGATACTAAACACAACTGGTGGTTTCTGGCTGTAAACAATATTCTGCGCCTACCCGGATGTCAGGTGACTCATACAAATTGCCATGGGACTTGTAGCTCTGTTTTACAATATAAATCAGCGTTAAATAAAATCTTAGGTATTTGTATAGAATATTATACTAGATAAATTCACTCTAAAATTCTGAGATTAGCATGGGACTAATTTCCTGGGCGCATTGCTACCATGTTGCAACATGGTGCACTGACCACGTGCGTTTGTTTTGCCGCGGATCAACCTAAGAGTGAATATAGTGTAGCTTCACTCATTTATTTTGCAGAACATGTAACGTGAGCATGAGCTCACATCATCAGCTGTCTGTTGACTGTTGGATGAACTCTCGAGTTGTATTGTTGAAAGCCTGGGGTGTTCTCTGGATGAAACTAAATAGCGGGTTGTCTGCTTCTGGCAAATCAAGTTTATGACGCGGTTTTCAAACTTCTTTATGTAAATATTCTCCCATACTTCAAGCTTTTTGGGTTTTTGGGCTTGTTTCAACAACTGGATATTGGTGTCTATTTCATGGTTTCGAGTCCAGAAGTGAAAAGCAACTGCTGATTTGTCAGTCTGTTTGAACTTTGTGCAATGCCGGTGTTCCTTGAAGCAAGTGCCTATGTTCCTTTTCGTTTTTCCAATGTCAACCTTTTTGTAGTTTTTCACATTGGATCACATAGATTCCTGACTTTTTGTCCTGGAGTATGAGATCAGATTTTCTTGCTTTAATGAGATTCTCGATGCTAAATTTATTGTAAGGTGCCAGGGTAATGTTACGATTCTTGAATATTTTCTGAAATTTGTGAAAGGGTGGTATGTGAATTTCCTGAAGTTGATCTTTACAGCTGCATCAGAAAGTGTTGTGACCTGCTTGATGCATTTTTGTCTTTTGAATTTACATACTTTCCTATCATCCATAGGCCAGCAGAGGACACCCCAGGCTTTCAACAATACAACTCGAGAGTTCATCCGACAGTCAACAGGCAGCTGATGACGTGCACTCCTAGTAAGTGTGTTTAGGTCGACTTCACTTTCATCAAGTGTATTTTATAAATTTGAATCATTCATGGTAATTTTAAAGTTACTTTTTCTTTTAAACAGACTTTTGTACAGAAGGGAAAACTAATTTTTTTTAACAAGTCTATAAAAATATGATACAGAAAAAATAATATTTTTATTGTTTTTGAGAATGCCAAGAAACAGTTAAATGTCATTCCGCAATAATGTTTACCTGAAGCTATACACGTATTACTTTTCAGACTTATGCTTTTGCCTCCAGGGCACCATTCACAAGTGTGCCCATTCATACATTGAGTTATAATTTGCATTATTGCTCGTGTGTCAGACTTTTTCAGTAACAGGCCCATCACATGAGTGATAAAATAATGAACAGTGTAAGGAGAGCCTTTACACGTACAAACACAAAATAATATTTTCGGACATACATATTTCTTATCCATCTTCACCGGATTCCCTCAAATACACATTTGGTTTATAATCTTCATAATTTACAGCTGAAGATTCACCTTCCTCATTAGTCAAACTTTGAATCACTTTAACGGCCATTTATAGCACTAAAATTTGTTCCCAAATTGCATAGTATTTCAGCATCAATTTTCAACTCCATGTGTAAAGATTGAGAAGCCAGTATAGCTCCATTTTCTTGCTGAAAATTGCTTACTGAATTATCGACTAGCTGTAGTACTTGCTTTCTGTTAAGAAAATTTGAGTTTGTTTTTTAGGGAGGTTTTTCTTCTAGTCCTCTCAAAAATGTTTAAAGGCACCACATTGTCTTTCAGTCGAGGGCTTTTGAATTTCTCTCTTTTCATAATTATTATTTTTATAACATCCAACTAATTAATATGAATGGTAACGGGAGAGCCAAGAAACTACAAACCGGCTGTGCAGCGTTTTTCAACTGGGCGTGTGGAAACATGATAACGTAATGCTGCTATAAACAAGGTCATGCTGTTGACGTGGTTTTTCTCTGCAGTATGAAGTGCAGTATTGAGTTGATGGAGATGTGATGTAGTTTCAAGCCAAAGGAAATGTTCAGGCTAAGAAATCTAAAAAGAAGGTGTAAGGTTCTTACCAAAGAAACATTAAACGACATCGGTCATCGTTTGGAGAATTCGCCCCCAAAATCACTTAGGCATTCCTTATGGCTCTGTGCAAAGAGCTACCAAATTACTGAAGTTAAAACCATATAAAATAACTGTGGCACATGCTCTTCAAACAGGTGATCCTGTAATTAGGCGCACATTTTTTGAGTGGAGTCTCAATAGTGCACACAATGGCAAAATAAACCCATATTTAATATTTTTCACAGACAAGGCTTGGTTCCACCTTCATGGACAGGTGTGTACACAAAATAATCGTTATTGCAGCTCTGACAAACATATTGTTCATGAAGTACACCTTGATGAAAAAATTGGTGTATGGTGCGCCATGAGAGGAGAAAGAGTTATGGGGCCATTTTTTTCAAGTCAACAATTGACACCCGTATATATTTTTGTTGTTGTTGTTCACCAATTGCACTGAGGATTAATTGATCTGCATCATTTCCCCTCTGGCTTCCCAATATAAAGTCTGTAAGTTATCACTTTTAAGGCCTTTGCATTTGGTGAGATGATGTTTGTTCAGGATGACATCATCTTCACAGAGAGTGCACTTGGGTGTAGGTAGGCATCCTATCTTGTAGAGGTACACCCGTATATATGTGAATACAATTTTGCCCCCCCTTTTTTTTAAAGAATTGACAGAGTGGTATTTTGCAACAGCTCATACAGCCAATATTTCAATGAGAACAATTGAAAGTGTGTTTGAGAACAGAATTATTAGTAGAGACTTATGGCCCCTTCGGTCCCCCGACCTAACCCCCTGCGATTTCTATCTCTGGGATAACTTAAAACATACAGTGTACAAGACAAACCCACATACCTTGGAAGAATTAAAACAAAATATCCGCCAGGAAATTTCTCCACGTGAACTACGGCGAATGATGATAGTTTCCTAAAGAGGTGCCAAAAATGTATGGACAACAACGGTGGCCAGTTTCAGCATCTCCTTTCATAAAGTTGGTAAGTAAAGCCTTGAAAAGTAGTTTTAAAAATGTATAATTTCATCCGCGCCTTTCTAGGATAGTGCCAGACTGCAACGAGCGCTAAGGACGCAGACAGGAAAAACATCGCGCAGCCAGTTCATAGTTGTTTGGCTCTCTCTGTAAAATTGAAATGAATTAGCATTTCTGGTTGGCACAAAGTTTTTGCATTTCATAGCAGCAACCCATTTGTTGTACACATGTAGATTCTTATCACAATCAGTGAATGAGTAATAATGAACATTCATGTTTATGACAGGATTATTTGAACAACCATAAGCACTGCACACAGACATTCTTGACCTTATACCTTCACAGAACACTAGGAAAGTGTAACACCTGTTCTACAATCACAAAATTACAATGGGAATTAAATGTAATGCAAGACTAACTATACCCCTGCCGTTGAAACGTTGCGCTTGACAGCTAGCGATTAAGTTGGTACACTTGCAAAGAAACAGATGAAAAGCTTCAACCGACTTCCTAAACCAACCACAAGGCAGCATTTCAGGTGGTCTATAACAAAGCGGAAGCGGAACTCTGTTGCCAGATCTAGCTATTTCCAACCAAGTGTTTCAGCACGTGCGTCAAGTTGTTCTTTGCAAGCTAATATTGTTGATTGTTATTTATATTTGTTGTTGGTGTTCACTTATACATATATGTATTTATCTTTTTATATATATTTCATTCATATTATTTATACAAGATGTATAAATAAGAAACAATGTTCAAAAATGACGCCGATCACCAAGTGCTGATTCATAAAGTGAAGATCTTTTGCATCAAGTTGTGTCACTTAATAGCCAGGCATTGAAACTGTTAAGAAGGACCCAGGAATTCTTTGAACAGGAGGAGTATGAGAACGTTCATGGGCATCCCTCTATTCCTGCTGATACAGCTGTACAACGAACTGCAGCAGCTCTTGAACTAATCACAAGAACTGTATTTACAAGGTAGTGAAACTCCAAGAGAAAGAGGACAAAATTCCTGAACCATCTGGAACGCAGCGTGAGTGAAAATAACGCTGTAATCACAGCTTATAATTTGTTTTACCTCTCCTCATTGTCTCATGCAAGTTTGCATTATTGTATAGTAATACAAAATAGTTATTGTTCATTGATGATTGCTACTTACGTACACTATTTGTATGCGCTTAGACACGATAGAAAGGAGAACAATCAGCTGTTGTTTACTAACCACTCTGGCAACGTCGCAACCACAGTATAGCCAACGTTATGCAAAGCCACACAAACTGTCAAGTGCAAAGATTCAATGGCGGGAGTTTAATGCAAATGACAATGAATAATGTGGCATGATCCTAGCCATATGGCATTACTGCGAGGTGTGCATTAAACATAAAATAACTTCTAAAATGAAAATGAGAGGATATAGAGTGACAAGGTTTTTCACAATGTGCTTAGAATTGTTTACATTTTATTATAAGAAGTCTTTAAAAATTTAATTCAATCTTCCTTTAGGTCCCTTTTCAGTTAGATATACAGACAATGGTCTGTAGAACATGTCCTGCATTAGATTGTTAAGTTTTCTTTTAATCATAATTTCATTATATTTACTTTGTGTTTTAATTCTAATAGACAAAGCATTTAAACATTTGTTTTCAGTCCCATTGTACTCCATAGGTCTGCCAAAAGCTAATATTAGCTTGTACTCAAGTACCTTTTCAGGCACAATTAAGCACCTTCATACATGACTCTCATTAAACATAAATGAAGAGAACATGCTCACATTACAAGTGTAATACAACTAACCTATTCTGTAGCAAAACATATTATTCTTAAAACAAAGAACATATCACATGTAATGCATTGCTCAACACTTCTGTTTTGGCTTGACATACTGGAGTATCCATGGATGTCTCATAATATCAAGCAAAGGCAAACGTTCAAGAGGGTTTCGCCGCAAAAGCTGAAACAAAACAAAAGCATTTTAATTCACAATAAAATTGCTTTGGTGGACTTTGTGACAGTGATGAGTCTATAATTATTGAGTCGATTGTAACACTACGTCACTTACTTGTTTTTATAATGAATACAGTAATTAATCTGTCGTCAAACACAGGAATCACCTAATGAATTTCGAACTACCATTACCCAGCAGCCTTTGGAGGCTCATCAGCCCAGCACCAGAGAACACCACTAACCACACACATATCCAGACAATAACTGACAAAATCAGTTGAAAACATGCTGACTATGGGAGCAAACCGTTCTCCCAAAACGCGTTCAAGTAAGAACATTTTAGTGATGTAGTGTAACTCTCTCTATTTTAAATAATGAATACATGTTTCAGGAGCTAATTGCTCCCATCCTCAGTTCCCTGTCGACTGCCCGCATCCTTCGTCTTGGTTGTTAGCTGGATCTCTGGTGGCGGTTGGAAGAACTTCTTCAAAAGTTAGTCTCCTGGCACTTTCAATGGGAACTACTACAAACAGAACTCAGGCCTAGCTATGGACAGTCCACTTTCACCACTACTGGCAGAACTCTTCATCAGCAATATACAGACAAGAGTCACGAAGGCTTTCCCCTGGATATTCAAAAGACGGTACCGCTAGGTTGATATTCTTGCAACAGTCCCAGAAAAACACTTGGAAGATGCACTAAAATTATTGAACCTTCAGGAAAAATCCATAAATTTCACAATGGAAAAAGAACAAAATGGACAACTCCCTTTCCTTGAGCTTAAAATCATCAAGAAAGAAAACCACCTACTCTGTATTCACTCTTAAGTTGATCAGCATCAAAACAAACTCCAAGTGACCAGTGCACCGCTATAATGCATCCTTCCGCCTTTCATACTGTCACACTTTCAGACCATGTGGCGAGTACAAGCGGCACGTAGTGCAAAAAGGAACAGAGTCCTTATTTCGACGATTGAAACGGTGACTAGCATATTCTGTTAAGGGTTAAAGGTGATAAGATTGCACATATAATAATAGTTAATTCTAAAATAAATGAGTGAAAAATAAAGTAACAAATATGCGATAACCTAATTTATTCGCACTTTGGATGCGGCACTTTATTAACTATTGGCAGCTCATTTTAAAAAAGAAATTGTGTACTGTTACGCGAATTGCATTCTTCTTAAGATCACTACATTCTTGCATCGCGTATTTCATATGCTTTCTTTTTCTCCAGGTGTAACCACTTATCTCGTTTCAGATTTTTCTGCACAAGCACTGTTTATACTTGTACTCGAAACATCAGTGAACTCAGAAGTTAATTTCACCATTTCTTTCGTGGAAAGTGTTGGATATTTCTCACATAACTTATAATAAAGATTCAACACTATTGTTTTTTCACCACTAGTCAATAGTTTGCGCGGCTAATGCTTTACGCAATTTGACGAAAACACAACAGCAAATTCAACATCCGCCATGATACTACACACAACTGCTGGTTTCTGGCTGTAAACAATATTCTGCGCCTACCCGGATGTCAGGTGACTCATACGAATTGCGTCATGGGACTTGTAGCTATTTTTACGGTATAAATCAGTGTTAAATAAAACCTTAGGTATTTGTATTGAATATTATACTATTTAAGGATAAATTCACTCTAAAATTTAGAGATTAGCATGGGACTACTTTCCTGGGCGCATTGTTACCATGTTGCAACACGGTGCACTGACCACGTGGGTTTGTTTTGCCGCGGATCAACCTAAGGTTGAATACAGAGTAACATTCGGCATCTCCAGGAAACCCCCACTCACACAAATAGCTACATAAAACAAAACAGTTTCAATCCCGTTCACCAGCAGCATGCAGCACTCTGATACACTGACTGGTCAATGTTCCTATGAACAAAGAGGAATACACATTTGAGCTAAACAACATATTGGACATAGCTACAGAAAAGGGATTCAGGCCAGAAACAATACATAAGAAAATAAACAGAGCCGTGAGCAAAAATAAAATAAAAGAAGTTACCACATTCATCCCTACCGAAAAAGAAAAGATGATCTTCAAAATATTCACATACCACCCAACAGCTTTCTACAAATTCCAGAGAATCTTCAAGCAACACATCTCTTAGGCCTCAAAAAACAATTACACCATCAAAAACCTGCTAAACCCCGAACTAAAAGATGACATCCCACAGGAGAACAAACCAGGAATATACCAGATCAGCTGCAATGACTGCGAAAAAATCTACATTGGGAAAACCAAAAGAAATATAAAAACAAGAGCAAAAGAACACTTCAGTTACATAAAGCAAAAACAGGAAGGTAAATCAGCAGTAGCTTGGCACTTTTGGAGAGACAAACACATCATAGACAGAAACCCGAAAATAATAAAAAACATCTCAGATAAAGCAGAACTTACAACTTGGGAAAACATTTACATTTCGAAAAACAGAAACCGCACTTAAAATTTTGAAACCCCACCAGGAGACTTACTTTTGAAGAAGTTCTTCCAACCGCCACCAGAGATCAAGCTAACAACCAAGACAAAGGATGTGGGCAGTCAACAGGGTACTGAGGATGGTAGCAATTAGCCCCTGAAACATGTATTTGTTATAAAAACAACAAGAGCTGTAGTGTTACAATCGACTAATAATTAGGAAATCAAAAGCATGTTTATGTTGTATAAGTTTCTTAAGGAAAACATTTTGCTTATCCTCAAGCATAAATTTATGAATGACTTAAAATCAGGGCAGAGTGCTGCAAAAGTGGCTTCATATTTGGTCTTGCTAGAAATGGATGGTTACCCTGAAAAGAGATCTAAACCACAAAATATCAAAGGTTGAGCTTACACTGAAATAATGATCCATCAATGGATGTCGGCCTGATGAATGGGAAACAACATATTTCCCTTTCAGAAATTATTTATTTTCCATTTTGGTAAACAGTGATCTATCTGTAAATAAAAATACAGCTTTTCTTCATGTTCCCAAAATTTGTAGTTTGTGGGTTAGATCTCTTTTCCAGGTAACTATTCAATTCCTGAAGGAACAATGAGTACAGTGACCAGTTCTACCCACACCCCCTTAGATAGTGTTTAACACTTGTTTTTACTGCGTATGGCACCACAGGAGGTGGACACTGATGATTATAACTCAGCATTTGCCTATTTTGTTCCTATTATGGCTTTCCTTTTTTTTTCTCTCTCTCTCTCTCTCTCCTTGTAATGAGAACTTTTATCAAGATGTTTGCTATTGGCAGTTATTTGTTAATGTGATGTTAAACTTTGTATTGCAATTAACAAATTAACATTTCGCGCTCTGAGCCAATGAGCCACTGTAGACAACATGCCTAAGGAAGTTTGTAATATCGACATTCCTTTCCTAATGTCAGCAGTTGCATTGTTTCATGCAATAATAAAACAGTGGCTACTTAGCACAATAAAGCTTGGTAAATTTCAACTATATAAAAAAAAAGGGTACTTCCCTGGTGTTTGCCAAATGAGGACTGAGGAAAACCCGGCAAAAATTATGGTCAGGAAGGACCTTTACCCATAAATAAAAGTGATTAAATGTTTATCCATTATTATTAATAATATTTCTGTCTTTCACAGTTTTGTGTATTGTTGAGGAATGATGGGTTTCACTATAGTGAATTATTGGAATAGCAGCTGACACATAATTTCAAGTACGAGGGTGGTCTGAAAAGTTTCCGACCTCAACATGAAGATGGCAGCGCTCGTAAATAAAAGCTAGTGAATTTCGTTGTTCATCTGTTGACAGTTACTCACCAAAGTTTCAGCCATTTTGGATGCTCAGTTGTTATGTAACAGTCGTTTGAGTGAGGTGATGTGAGTGTTTTTATGAAAATGGACAAAATCGAGTATCGAGCTGTCATTAAATATTTGTTTTTGAAAGGCCTACGCAAACCAAAGATAAGTTGGATTCTGTGTATGGGGACTCTGCACCATCATTTACCGCAGTGAAATTTTGGGCAGCTGAATTTAAATGTGACTGTAAGAGCTTGGGAGACGATGAACGTTCGGGACGTCCAAAAATTGCAACCGACGAAAACATCGCCAAAGTTCACCAAATGGTTCTAGACGACAGTCGAATTAAAGTGAGAAAGATAGCAGAGGCTATGAACATGTCAAAAGAACATGTTTGTCACATATTAAATCAACATTTACAGATGAGAAAGCCGTCCGCATGTTGGGTGCCATTTGCTCACATTTGACCAAAAACGTGTTCGAATGAACATTTCCAACACACTGTTGGCGCAATAAATCCGAGTTTTTCGCGCCAATTAATTACTGTAGATGAAACTTGGATACACCATTATACGCCCGAAACAAAAATACAGTCCAAACAATGGACTGCAAAGTGGGAACCGGCTCCAAAAAAAAAAGCAAAAGCTGTTTTTTCGGCTGGGAAAGTGATGGCAACTGTTTTTTGGGATAGTCATGGAGTTATTTTAATCGATATCTTCAAAAAGGAAAAACCATTACAGGAGCATACTACGCATCATTACGTGACAAGCTGAAGGCAGAACTTGCGGAAAAATGGCCACATTTGCAGAAAAAGAAAATCCTGTTTCACCAAGACACACCTCAGCGGTTGCAATGGCGAAAATCCACGAATTACAGTTTGAACTGCTTGACCATCCGCCTTACTCACCAGATCTAGCCCCAAGCAACTTCTTTTTGTTCCCTCATCTGAAAATTGCGCTCGGAGGACAAAGATTTTCGTCAAATGAAGAGACAACCACCTCCATGAACAATTATTTTGCAGAGAAAAATGCCGAGTACTATTTGGACGGGTTACAGAGATGGGAGCATCGCTGGGAGAAGTGTGTAGAGTTACAAGGAGACTAATGAAAAATAAAAAAAAATTTCTGAAAAAATGTCTTATCTTTATTAGGTCAGAAACTTTTCAGACCACCCTCGTATATGCTTGGGCATCAGTTTTATTATTTTTAAAGCAAAATTTACCTTTCTGATGAGATCCTTAGCACCATCTGGTACATGGCTTGGGAAATGCAGATCCACTTTCTTTATACGACAATATGTGGTTTCACTATCCTTAGACTCAAATGGAGGCTTCCCTACCAAAAATTCATAACACAGCACACCAATGCACCAGTGATCAACATGTTCATTATAAGTCTTGCCCTCCACCATTTCAGGAGGCAGGTAATCAAGAGTGCCGCACATTGTTTTACGCCTGAAAGAGAGAAAGCAGGTTTACATTAAACCTTTTTCACTATAAGCTGAAAGGAGAAGTAAACAAAACCACGTGACAAGAGAGCACCTCATTGGCTGGTGGGCAAACTACAACCTTTCCTGCTTAGCATGTCGTCTCTTCCTGAGAACAGCTCGGATCAGATCGAACATTTTGTGGTTATTCTTGTGCAGAGAAATTTAAAAAATCCATTATTGTAACAGTTCAATTTATGAAACTAAATGTGTTTGTTTAGATTCACCTATAACTAAATGAACTGTTATAACAGAGGGCTTAAGAGACTATGCACAGGCGCTGCAGTTCGTTTCCGATTTCTGGATGAGCTGCCAGTGTACTTTTGGAACGTGTTGAGAAAATCACTACGTTTCCATGAGGAACTGAAATCAATTTGAGTCCAATTCCATACTGAATGCGATCCACATTTCCATGTTAAATTCAATACGTATTGAGATCGATTTGGATACACAAAGTTCGAGAATAAAATAATTCAAGCTTTTATGTTGGCCAACTTGGATTTAGGTTGCCGAACCTGTTAAACATATGTTAATTTGTTTTTCTGTATACTTTAAGTGGATTTTGAGCTTACTGAATGTTTTTGAGAATAAATTGTGAATGATGAAAACAATAAAAGTGGCTTTGCTGTGTGTTTTTTACATGCGTGATTAACGATTTCCGCTAATAAAAACAAAACGACAAGCGTGCAGTGTCTTACGAGTATAGTAGAGGATAGCATCTTTGGTGTATTCAATACGATTTGAATACGGTAGGTGTTTCCATGCAACAAATTTCAATCCGATTCTACTTTCTAAGAGTTGGCCATTGTTTAGCAATAATTGAATTTCTTTGTTAGTGATGCAGAATTGTTGCTCGAATAGCTTGGGTCGCGTTTGTTTTCTGTTGTGTTTTAACCTATAGTGCTAATCATTTTTTTTTAACTTGACTCATAAAAGGTTAAAGCAAAAGTGTATATTCATATAGTCATTAAGTGAATGATTTCTAAAGCCTGAAGTTAAGAACAGTTTAATCCAGTACTTTTAATCACAGATCCCAAACTGTTCAGCTACAACTTTCATTTGTCTTCTCTTAGTACTCTGTTAGAAGTTTAGGATGTAAGGCAAAATATAGGAATAAGGCATACAAGGTTTAAATGCAAATGGTACTCAAGCTGCGCAATAAACTGTGTTTGCATTCTGTCTGAAGCAATTTCCTCTCACAGGTACGTCATCCTCCATGTGGTGCTGCTTGACAGAGTGATACAATTAAGTTTTGTTTACTTCTCCTTTCAGCTTACAGTGAAAAAGGAATAGTTTATGTATTTGCCAGTGTTTCTGCATTAGTGAACTAAGAAGAAACTGTAATACAAAAGCTCGTGCACATGAATTTAGCAGAACACATTATGAACTAAGAACTTAATGAACTGGTAGTTTGGAAATTTTGCAGTTCTCACATTTCACAACTATTAACAATATAATAATCTTTATTGTCAAAGAGCAGTATCTAACTGCTATAGACATAGTCATAAAACCTGTATGATTACACCTTACAATATACAAGCGGGTAACACAGAATATCAATAGTTTTCTTAATTATATAATTAGATAACCCATAATAATCTGTAGATTTGGATGATATTCACCCTGTCAATTTTCCCTCTGAAATATGCATTCTTTCCTCCTAATTCTCATCTGAAGCTAGTAAACCACCAAGTGAGATTACGTTGCTCCTAAATGGTCAGTCCTCAGCTGTTAGGCTTCAATACAAACTACTTCATCTGAACAGTTCACAATAAAGAGAATGATTTAATCGGTTCAAAGGAACAGACAGATAGAACTATTATTAAAATATATTAGACAGAAATGTCTTGTGTGCCTGTGAATCTATGAACAGTGTTTATTAAAAAACAAGTTGCATATATATCCAAATTTGTAAAGAATGCAAGCCTAAGGTTTTTATTCAATTTACCCAACCTCATGAAAAATTATTGTGCTTCCCCTCTCCCTTTCTTTCAAAAATGGCTTTAAGAATACTAATTAAAATTTTTTAATTTTGAGATGCCTTCTGACAAATGAAGTGTATATCATCATTGCACGTGCTAAATTGGCAATGTGCAAATTTTGTTAAATTTGAGCTAAGTGCACTCCAGTGATCAGAATATTGCCTAGATTTGCTCCGTGAAACAAGACATGTGTATAAATCATGGTCTAGCTTGTGAAGATGTTTGAAAAAAGCCTGATGGGCTTGAATTATGTTACCTGCATGTCAATAAACACTGTCAAAATTATTTCACAGTTGATAATACTTTCTCAATCATGCAAAGTAGAGGGAAACATTTAGTGAAACTGGCTCTTGAATTTCAACCAAATGAAGATCCTAATGCTAAAAAGTGTGAAATGCCAATGGAAATCATGGCCTCAGGTATGTAAGTATTTCATCCCACAATCAGTAGGAAGTAGATCAGTTGTAATTATTGCAATCTGAAATAAATACACATTTCACATAAACATTGTACAGGGTTGTTAATACAGATAGTGGCCAGTAGAGTGTGGCTATTTCTCTATTTCTCGCCTGCAACTCTAGTCAGTTGGGATCAGCTGGAGCACATGATTCTCAAGGACTGGCCATGTTATATGCACTTGTCTGTTTACATTGTGTATTAGTTTACGTGTTACCTAGTGTTATTATTGTTCTTTGTTAATTATGCCACCATTCAGCGTTGATGTGTTGAATGTTTATGTGCAATAATTACACGACAGCTAATTCTTGCAAGAGAAGTGATAAGGTGCTTTGCAAGAGAATACCCTGGTATTTATGTTCCAAATAGAGAAACTGTTTAATGACTTGTTACAAAATTCCAAGAGACAGGATTTGTGAACGATAGGAAATGTGTAACGAGCCATGTGAGGCACAATAAAGGAACGTCTTGAACATTTGCCAAAAAAATCACTGTCTTTTTGCTCAGTAAACAGAGGTGTCAATATCCTCTGTGCCAGAAATGTAAGCAAATTACTTAAAACCCCACAATTATGAGGACAACATTTTCAACATCGCTTATAACACAGGTTAGTGTTCCATTATTATTATTTTCAGTAATGCTTTCAGTAAACATTTTACTCCTGATGATTCTGTGCATCTTTCTTGCATAATCTACTGCACTCCGCCAACCACTAATTGTATTAACTACCCTGTATCAGTTCATTGTAGTGCTCACTTTCAAAATTACATTTTCCAAATTTTATTTTGCAGACACGGTCAATATATTGCCATTGGGATAATACGAGGGTCATCCAGAAACTAAGTCCCGATGAGAGATAACGAGAACAAAATCATCACTAATTAAGGGATATTTATTGAAATAATTACATATATTCACTGGCTACTTTTCAACATAGTCACCACCATTGTTGAGGCATTTATTGTAATGGTGCACCATTGATTGAATGCCCAAGTCATAGGAGTCTGCCGCCAATGTCCGGAGCCACGAAGTCGCTTCATTCTGCACCTCAGGGTCATTGTGGAAACGTTTTCCTGCCAGAAAACACTTGGTGCAAGGTCAGGGCTGTAGGGTGGATGGTCGAAGATCTCCCATACAAACTGATTTAACACAGTTTGTGTAGTGTTGGCTGTATGGGGCCTTGCATTGTCATGCAATAGTGTAATGCCTCTTGTCAACATTCCACGTCTCTTGTTTTGGATTTTCCTTCTCAATTTATGCAATGTCTGACAATACTGATCAGCATTTACGGCCTACCTTCACGGTAAAAACTTGCACAGGATGACACCACGTCGATCCCAGAAGACAGTGTACATGAGTTTTTTGACAGAGATTGTCTGCTTGAATTTGCTCTTCACAGATAAGCCACTATGCTGTCAATGCATTGATTGTTGCTGTGTTTCTGGTGTGGCATACAACACCCATGTTTCATCCCTAACTCTGCATATTGCTGTAAGAATGTCAACGCTGCAGCCAGACGTCTCGCTGTTGGTGGGAGATAATTTTGGAGCAGCCATTTTCTCCAAACACCGTGCGATAACCACTGCCGTCACACGACTGAAACTGCACTGCAGTATTCCCACATACTTCCTCTCTACTCCTGCGCATTCCTATCCGACTGGAGGTGCCATCTCTGGACGCGAACGGGACTTAGTTTCTGGAGACCCTCGTAAGGGGGTAACGACAATTCCAACACATCAAAACATTTCTAGTGCTAAAACATGTGATGTAGCATCTGCTTCTACAGACATTGCTATCAGAAGATAAATTGATACTTTCCATTTGGTAGGTTGACAATTTTCTTGAGTTTAAATTTCTGAATTTTAATGTATGCTTGCACAATAACAAAAATGTTTTGATTTGTAATTTACTTGCAACATATTTACAAAACCAGAATTCTGACAACTTACCTACTGGAAGGTGCATGCACAGACCATCCAAAATCAGCAAGCTTTATTTCCCCTTTTGCTGTTACCAACAAATTCTCAGGTTTGATGTCTCTGTGAATCACACTGTTAAGATGGCAGTAGTGCAATGCATTTGCTACCTGATAAGTAAATCTGGCAGCCCTGAAATATAAGTGAAATCAATCAGATTTTATTTTAACAGAAGTGACAGTTCTGATGCCAATTCTATTTCTGCTACCTTTATTTTATTTTATCTATGTTTAAGTCCTTTATTTTATTGAATCCTATTATGCAAAGTACCACCATTTGAACTGACCCCAAATAGAAAACCAACTTGATGGGTGAAGGAAGAGTGTGGTAGGTAGACAGGGGATGAAAGACTGAAGACACTAAATTTTCTTATGCACATCATCTGCTAGCCCAAAACACAACACATACCAGCAGACACCAATGGACTCTCTGAGTAATATGAGTTACAATGCTGAAATAATTCACTTTAATAGCATTGTATTTAAGTCCTTTTTGTTTGTTTGTTGTTTTTTTTCTTTTCTGTATTTTTATTATACAGTTGAACCTCTATTAACCAGGAAGGTGGTTTTGGATAACCAACATTTCAGATAAAAATAAAAATGTAACTTTTAGGAGTTGTATGTATGTATTTATTTCCATAATGCTATACAAAATTCTTACAATTTTTAATACATTACTTTGAGTTGCTATTTTCTTCTTTCTTTAGTCCATCATGCATTTTAACACTGGTTATTTATGCATGGTGGATCATAACAAATTCATATTGCTTTATTTTTATAAACTATTTTTCTCTAACTCTCCCCATATATTCTCCTATTCTTTTTATATCCCTCTCCTTTTGTATTTTCACTATCCTAACTTTCAATACTTCTTTGTTAACATTCTTTAGATAAAAACTGATCTCTCCATAACTTAGTTTCTTTACATTCAATTATTAATGTAAGTCATTATCTGCCTCTCCACAAAGAGGACATCTATCCGAATTCATTCCCTTAGCTTATGTGCACTTAATCTATACCAGGCCCACCCTTCTCTCGCTAACCTATTACTTACATCCACATACTCCTCCCTTCCCCAGTCCACCTTTGTCTATATAGTTGCAAGCTTTTCTTTCCTTCCAGACTTTGAAATAATTCTGGTTTCTCTATATCTTCCACTCTCTTCCTCACCTCTTTCCAGAAACCTTTAGCTAACCCCTCTCTCTCATTCCATAAGTTACCCATTCTTATTTCCTGTAGGATTCTCCTTATTCCTTGAGTCCAGTTCATCCCAGTACTGGATTTTTCTTGCATTATTAAATGTTGCCTCAAGATATCATGTTCGTCCAATGATTTCAATCTATGCCAATATCTAAGTATCCTTTCTACTATCATGCTCTTGCTGCCTACTCTTCCCAACTCCAACATTGCTGCTCCATTTGGTGATGAAATGGATAAACCTAATATACATTTACAGCACGATCTATGTACTTTATCAATCATCTCCCATCCTTGTCACTTCCCCAAATCTCTGATCCATAGAACATTTTTACTTCAACTACAGCTTTGTAAACCCTGTCCAACCATTTAATTTGTATATCTGGTATTTTCTTTAAGCAAATTTTATGCAGTCATTGCTAATCTTCCCTTAGCTAAGGCACTTATCTTGTGATCATTCCATCTCTCATTACTACTTATTCTCACTCCCAAATAATCAAACTTGTTTACTATTTACAACTCTTCCCCTTCCACATACCACTTTTCCTCCTCCTTCAATTTATAGCTCTTTTTAAATACCATTATCTTTTATTTTTTAAAAGAAATGCGTTTTGAAATTTTAAGTGAAAGTAAACAAAAATGATACATATACAAACAATGTTAACAAAATATATAATGCAAGCTACTATATGTACAAAAAAGACATTCCATAGTGCATACATACTTTTAACTAGATATACAGTAATAATTTTGTTTGAAAAAGTCTTTCTTTTCACTTTGTTTTCTAGCCACTGTCACACTGCCGTTTCATTAGTAGAATGTCAGAAGGCTTCTTCACATCTTTTGACAAACCGTAATGCTATCTGGCTTCCTTCGGAAGGGAAGTAAAGCTGATGGTCCCGTGTCGTAGATTTACGGTACATAAAAGAACCTCAAGCCTGATAAAGAGGCATCTGAGCAAAATTCCCGATTTTTCACGCCCAATATAGAATGGGACGCTAAGGACCATAGTAGTTAAAGAGCGTCCATAAATAAAGCTCAATTTTATTTTAATTCCGCATGGAAGTATATTGGTGCTCCAGAAAGGAATGCAAAAATCGGTGGAGGGAATCAAACTGAGAAGTCAAAAAACTTTAGAGAAGTTTACACCTTTTCGTAACAGAACGAGATCGCAATAGCGGTAAACAAGGAGATTGGGATTTTGGAATTGTGAAGGCTAAACTTCACAATTTCACAATCATGGACTGTACCATCTTTTAGGAGAGACACATAGAAATGTTAAAGGATAAATATTCGAACATTGAAATTATAATAATGGGTGATTTCAACGTTAGAATAGGGAAAAGTGATAAGCAGAGAAATTAACTAAAATTATTAGAGAAAATAATGTGAACAAAATATGGAAGGGTATAAAATCAATACAAAAAATATGAACTTAATCTAATGTAGATCAAAAGGGCAGGGGAAGAGAAGATACACAACATATTATATTTGAATGCAAAGAAAGAGAGATTAGGAGAAAAGAAAGTTTATGGTATGGAATGAATAGGAATAAAGAGATACATACAATTTTAGACAAAACTGTAAAAATATGGGTAAATACTTAGAGAAACTTAAAAAAAATGGATATGGACGGTTAAAAGAGGAAAAATAATGTAAATATAAATAAATATAAGAATTACTAGTTGTATTAACACATGACTGTCCATCTTAATGGCCAGGGCCAAATAGAGAAGGCAGTCTTGTATGTAATAACTTAATGCTCAATAAATTAATATACTATTATTATTATTATAACCAAAGGAGGGGAGATGACTATAAAATGGCCAGGGCCAGAAGCAGTCACTCCCAATACGATTGTAATTATCTTGGCACTCAATAAATATTGTATTACATTATCAGTAAAGCTATGTAGTAATTGTTATGTTTATTTGTGGCAACATCACCTGAAATATTGTCATGTGAACAACATTTTCATGTTTTTATTCTTGTGTCCTTAAAAGATATGATAAATATATACGTTTTTGCAAAAGTTGGTCTAAATATGATCTATTATGGCAAATGGCCAAAATATGACCCATTACTAAAAAAGGTGTAAATGTGACTATATGCACAATAAAAGTAAATTTTTTTTAGCAAGGGGGGGGGAGTTTCAATCCCCAAAACCCTCCCCTGGCTACTATGAACCTTTCTCTTCTGAGGTGAATTTTAGGCTTATACAAATGATTAATGTACTTACTGGTCTTCTGTAAATCGTTGATTTGGAGCATTCTGCAAGTGCTTGAAGAGTTCACCTTTAGCAGCATATTCCAACACCAGGAAAATCCGTTTATCATCATAGAAGTATGTCAGCAGACTTAGTATATTTGGATGCCTAAATTAATATTGAACAAGTTAACACATTAAAAACAGAAGCACTATTAACTAACTTGCTGTTTAGCATTCCCAGCTGATAATCCTTGGTATTAACTATTTGGAACCATTTCTTGTAAATATTTATGAGTAACAGGAAAAACATAGAAAAATGAAAATAAAATTTCCTATGCATAATTTGTATACTAACTATGAGAATAATCTAAAAAAATGTATATGAGTATTACACAGGATTTTTTTTATTAAGGGTGAGAAGGTTTTGCATGGGCTAGAACAAGGTCTATGAATCTTATGGGTTATGGCTTTTTTATATTCAAAGGCCAAAGGACATGACCCTCGGCCTTGAAATTAAAAGGTTTTAATTAATTCTGAAATTAATCCCTTTGTTTCTTTAATTTCTAAACCAAGCTCAAGATGAAAGTTGGGCTATCGCTGAAGTTAGTTGGTCTTCACTGAAAATGCTTATAAAAGCAAAAGGAAAGAGAACAAATTACCTTAAGATGAATTTAGAAGTAGATGTGCTCTCGTCATTGGCTTGTGCCCACCCACCCACCCCTTTTAAGTGTTTTACTTTTATAGGAAAATTGCGTTATGAACACAACAAACGTAGCCATCTTCCCGCTACAACACACGCAAAATGGGAACTGCCAACCTAAATGGGAAGTGAAATCTGCGAAATAAGCAATGTGTTGTTGTCGTGAATCATTCGAGTTTTAGAAGCGCAGATCCCTTGGCTACGCTTTGAGGATGAGGGCCCTCAATCCCTCGGCTATGCCCTGAGGCTGAGATCTTACCGGCTTTGGCGGCATTAGTTATTCATATGTTGCCAGCATTGCATTAGAGCTAGAGGACAGAGTGACATCTGTAGGACATATAAGACATCACTTCCATTGCTGTTAAAGACCAACTAA
This sequence comes from Deroplatys truncata, assembly GCA_030765065.1. Classification (NCBI taxonomy): domain Eukaryota; kingdom Metazoa; phylum Arthropoda; class Insecta; order Mantodea; family Mantidae; genus Deroplatys; species Deroplatys truncata. The sequence continues at coordinate 36,868,770 of CM060989.1, forward strand.
GAGCAGAAAGTCTGAAAGTTGTAACATACGAGGGTCACTACGGAAGTTTTGAGATACACAAAAACTACATTCGATAAAATCAGTCTGACTAGTGGAGTTTTTCAAAGTATTCACCACCACACTGTATGCACTTTCTCATTCTCTCAGATCACTTTTGAAAGCACTACTGCAACTCATTTTCATGTAGGTCTAAAACCTCAATTTTGTACACTGCAACTGTTTCTTCAGGGCCTGAAAACCTATTTCCATACATACAATTTTACGCTGTGGGGAACAAAAAGTAGTCACATCAGTCAAATCAGGACTGTAGGGGGGATGAGTCAACAGCTTCACCTCTATGAACTCCAGAAACTGGATCATTGCATTGGCTGTGTGCACAGAGGCATTGTTGTGGTGGAGCAGAATTCCTCACAGTCCCATCCTTGACCGCAATTCATGAAGTTTCTCAAAAACTTTTAAGCAAACTGTCATGTATCAGTGTGCAGTAACTGTCCTTTGATTCACAAGAGGAATGGTAGCCACATGACGAGATTTACAGAAAAAAGTGGCCACCATTTTCTTCCCAATGCTGCATGGACACTTCACTTTGGTTGGAAGATGACTGACTCTTAGTCTCCAGGACAAACTGGTAAATGCAAGTTTCATCTCCAGAAATGTCAGAAACCTGCCTAGCATTGCCTCAGTTGAATCTGGCCAGCATATCTTCACACCATTCAACACGAGTGCACTTTTGCGCATCAGTGAAATTGTGGGGCACCCAACGGGATGACACCTTACTCACGAGAAGATAATCATGCAGTATTTTATAAACTGCTGGTGATCCAATCTGCATAATTGCCTCAATTTCTTTAAACGTCACACGATTGTTTTCATGGACCGTTTTTCTCACAGCAGCTATGTTTTCCTCAGCCACTGCTGTAGACAGACAACCACTCCTAATCTTGTCCGAGAATGAAGTTCGGCCTCTTTTAAATTCTTGAAACTACCAAAAAACTGCGGCATGGGAAGGAGTAATGTCCCCAAAAGCCTGTTGCAAGCACTCAAGATTTTGGATCTCATTTAAACCACTTTTAAAATTATATTAAATCTTACACAACGGTGCTCTCTTTCAACCTCCATTCTGGAAACCAGCTGTCACCAGATTAGAGGTTGTTAATCTTGTGTTGTGGACTTAGAGGGGGGAGAGGGACACAAACTGCTACACCATTTTACTCACAAAGAATGTAGCTATCCGATGGTGCAATCCATTTAAGTAGATCAACCTTAGTTTTCTGGTATAAACTTTCATAGTGACCCTCATAATTAAAGGCAAATATATAATTTTTTGTCTGCCTTGCAAGTATGAATTTTCAATTCTTAATCAGTCTGAATGCTACTTTATGAAAACTGCATCACTGAGGACTAAAATTTTACATTGCATTGCATTATTCATGTCTATGAACAGCATATCTCAAAAACTAACAGTCGGATAAATACAGAACTTGGTATTTACGTCCAGTATCTTCCAAGGGTTCAACACGAAGATTTTCGAGAAAATCCCCACCCCAACAATCCTTTACATAGAACATTAACATATATTAAAGATATTTACATGACAAATAAAATATATATCTTGAATTTTCTGGGAATAGTCTGTGAAGGCCTCGTCATTTGGAAGGAATTTTGTATAATCTTGATAACTGGTAAATGTTATGCAATTGACGAAAACTTACTACACCAGAAATGTAGATCTCTTTAAAAACACACAATTTATTTCAAATAAGTTTTTTGTGGCACAAGCCATTTGTGAGATATTCGTTATTCATGGTTCGAATTTTCATTACTTGGTCATTCTCTTAAAGTCCTGTCAACATTCAGTTGTTTCTTGCAATTGCATGGAAAAAGTACGGAATTTTAAGGCCTGTACATAGCGTCCAGTTCTTAAACATTTGAATATTACGGTTCTCTTTGTATATATAACGAAATGTGTAATGTAGCTATTTATGTAAAGGTTTATCCCTATTAAAATGTAGTAAATAGAAAAATAAGCTTTAGTAAGAATCATTGCACACCCACTAATAAATGATAGAGGGTAGAGAAAGTCATATGAATATATCACATCAGATTTTTAAAAATAAATTTTCTATTATTTCATCATTATTCCTATACCTACTTTTTCTATGTGTAGGGCACTAATACCAATGTAAAAATCTGATGTGTTACGCTCACATGACTTTCTCTACTCTTGTACAAACTATTTTTACAAACACTTATTCTCCATATGCTTCATGTTAATCGAGATATGGAGATGTTAATTTTATTGCTAATTTTCTTGTAGATGCAAGGGGAATTGGTAGGCTTAAGTGATAGTCAAATATTTTAAGAGGTGGTTGCTATGTGGAGTATTTCATTCTCTTTGCATTACCAGGACAAAACAAAAATGAATAACGAATTTGAGAAACAGTATAAGTATTGGAAAATTTAAGGGAATAACAAGCAATATCTCAAAAATGGTTCACTCAACAAAAAAAATGTATATGACATAAATTGTGTATTTTAATGCGATCTACATTTTTTCTGTAGTAAACTTTTGTCTATCTCTTATGGTTTACCAGTTATGCAAAAGTCGTTCGCAATGAAGAATACTTTTGGAGACATTCCCAGAAAATTTGAGATATACATTTCAGTCATGAAAATATCTTAAACATATGATATTTTAATCAAAATTGTTAGAGCCATTTTTGAGAAAATTAAAATTTTCGAAAAATGTTCCATGTAAAGGGTAATCTGGGGTGGAGGATTTTCTTGAAAACCTTCGTGTCGCATCTCTGGAAGATACTGAACCTAAATACCAAGTTTGGTGTTTATCTGACTGTTGATTTCTGAGTTATGCTGTTCACAGACACACACACACGGACATGTTTCCAAAAATGCTTTTTTTGGATTCAGGGGGTCTCAAAACATGTATTTCTGGTGAAAACTCGGTATCAAAATTTTGGGTGGAATACAATACTTCCCCTACTTACTATACATAGTAGAGAAAGTAAAAATTAATTTATAACTTTCTGAACACAAATTTTAATAGATTACATAAATCTCAGTTTTAGGATATTCTTTAAGAATTTGAGTCATTTTATACGTCACTTTTTCAAATATTTTTAGGTCATAAAAATCCAAGATCTGCTAATAACAATCATAAAAATTAACAAATGTTTACCCACGAAGAATTATAAAAAATAACAACTGCTTATAATCACATGTATCACGTATCTATAAACTGAAAAGTGTAACAGTCACAAGTTGTACGAACATATGAGTATAACTTGATCACACAGTTAAGAATGGCCAATTTGCTAAGATTTTGCTGGTTGATACTTAGCTGTAAGGTTTTGGTCTTTTATGTATACAAATATGTATACAGTATACAGCTGTGCAGACAAAGGACTGAAATCAGCCTTCCATTGCAAAACTAAATGCATATAAATATTTTTCCAACTTACCTTAAATGGGTCTGAATTTCAATCTCTCTCAACACTTGAATCTCAACCCTGCTCTTCTGAATTTCTGATTTGTACAGTACTTTGATTGCTACCATATAATGTGAGGTCTTTTCACGGGCTAAATACACATGGCCAAATTTTCCTCTTCCCAATGGACATCCAATGTCAAAATCCTTTAAGCTCCATTTATATCTATAACAAAATAATGTGTTCACTGCATCACGGCTAAGAATTATGCACAAACAGTATTTAAAATGCTAAAATTCAATATGTATACCTTTTTCACTATAAGCTGAAAGGAAAAGTAAACAAAACTTAAATGTATCACTCCGCTGAGCACATGGCAGCACCACGTGGAAGATGATGGAAACTAAAACCCGTGAGAGGAAATTGCTTCATACAGAACGCAAATACAGTATATTGCGCAGCTTGGGGATCATTAGCTTTTAAACACTGTTTGTCTTATTCCTATATTTTGTCTTAAATCGTAAACTTCTAACACACAATACTAAGAGTAGACAAATAAAAGTTGTACCTGAACAGTTCGGCATCTGTGATTAAAGGTATACAGGATTAAACTGTTCTTAACTTCAGGCTTTAGAAATCATTAATTTAATGACTAATATCAGTATACCACCTTTGCTTTAACCTTTTATGAGTCAACAAGTTAAATAACAATTAGCATTATATGTTAGAAAACCACAGAAAACAAACGCAAACCAAGCTATCCGAGCAACAATTCTGCATCACTAACAAAGAAGTTCAATTACTGCTAAACAATGGCCAACCATATTCATTGTCGATTAAAGGTGGGTACTTTTCACAGAGTTTGATAAAAGCATTTAACACCATTGTCTTCTTTCCATTTCCCTCGTTTATGTTTTCTACAGTGGCAGAAGATTCTCAGCCGGAAACGGAAACAAACTGCAGCGCCTGTGCATAGCCTCTTAAACCCTCTGCTGTAACGGTTCATTTAGTTATAGGTGAATCTGAACAAACACATTTAGTTTCATAATTTGAACTGTTACAATAATGAGTTTTTTAAATTTCTCTGCACAAGAATAACCACAAAAGTTACGATATGAACCAAATGTTTTTTGTAGAGGAAGAGATGACATGCTAAGCAGTAAAGGTTGTAATTTGTCCACCAGCAAGTAAGGTGGTCTTGTCACGTGGTTTTTGTTTACTTCTCCTTTCAGCTTGTACTGAAAAAGATATAGTTATGAACATTTAAGTCCAATAGAAAGTGTTATTCAGAAGCTACAGACAGTGAACGAAACAATAAGAAATATTGAAACCATAAGGAAAGAGCATTTCAGATGTATATCCAACAAACAAATGGACAAATCTGCCATAGCAAACCATTTTTGGACCACAAACTATGAGATGAACCCCAAAGTCAGACTTCTGAAATGCACCACCAATCCAATAGAATTTAAAGTTTGAGAAAACATACACATAATCAAATATATGAAAACGGTAATGAACTTTGAAATCCCGCCACTCAACAATCTAAGAAGCTTCATCATGGACACACCAGATGACACCACCTCCATCTATGGACCTGTCATGCTCAGTCAGAGAAAAGCTGAAGATGAAAGCAAGCAGTGTTTTCGAAACATGTTCCATTAATTTAAAGTAAGTTTTAGTGTATTCACCGACTCAAGATTCAGTTAAGTCCATCAGCAAAGGGGTAAAGAAAATGTACAAAAGATCAAGATTAGTGTCAAATCCATATTTGTAATTACTTTTAATCCAATTCCCACACACCTAACCTAATATCTGGTTAAATCTCAAAGCCAGAGGACCCCGTTGTTTCACTGCAGCTTGCTATGGCCTGACAGCCTTGTGCTAATGGTGACAAGGTATTTTGTTCATTTGTTTTTGCATATTACAATGGATAATTTTTATATTTTGTGTGCATATTTGCATGTACATTTTGCTATTTGATTATATATACAAATCCGGGCTCTGTTAGTAACCTATAGTAATATATTTAGTTCTTCCTGTATGGAACAGGCGATGAATAACATAAAAAAATACTTGCATTATCAGTGATAGAGCTTTAATGAAAGCTGAACTAATCCAAAGATTTAAGCAGTAGATGTTGCCTGAACCAAGCCATATTGCCCAACAACCTGCCCTATTTAGGCGCTGTAATTATACAGAGAGCCAAAAAACTACGAACCGACTGCGCAGTGTTTTTCCTATCCGTGTCCTCGGCACTCGTTGCCGCTATCATAGAATGCCACGGATGAAACCATACAACATTTTTAAAACTACTTTTAAAAGCTTTACTTATCATCTTTATGAAAGGAGATGCTGAAACTGGCCACCGTTGTTGTTCATACATTTTTGGCACCTCTTTAGGAGAGTATCCATCACTCGCCATAGTTCACGTTGAGAAATGCTGGCAATTTCCTGGCAGATATTTTGTTTTAATTCTTCCAGGGTGTGTGGGCTTGTCTTGTACACTTTATGTTTTAAGTTACCCCAGAGATAGAAATTGCAGGAGGTTAGGTTCGTGGACTGAGGGGGCCACAAATCTCTACTAATAATTCTGTCCTCAAACATATTTTCAATTCTTCTCATCGAAATATTGGTCATGTGAGCTGTTGTAGAGACTTGGTGAAAAAAAGGCAAAATCATGCTCCCTGTCTGTTAATTCTCTAAAAAAAGGGGCAAATTTCTATTCACGTATGCACGGGCTTCAAGTATTGACTTGAAAAAAATTGGTCCTATAACTCTTTCTCCGCTCATGGCGCCCCATACAACAATTTTGTCCAATGTATGGACAACGATGATGGCCGTTTCAGCATTTGCTTTCATAGAGTTGGTAAGTAAAGCCTTTAAAAGTAGTTTTAAAAAAGTTATATGGTTTCATCCGCGCCTAAGATAGTGGCAGATGGTGAGCGCCGAGGACGCAAACAGGGTAAACACCATGCAGCCGGTTCGTAGTCTTTTGGCTCTCTCTGTATAAGAGAAACTGGCAACACTTTGAGGTGAAAGGTTGCCAAGTGAAGGAGGCAAAATGTGACCAACTATCGTTGCTATAGAAACGTCTTAGTTCTAATTGGTCCTTCTAATGGTTGCTATGACGACCGCTGTGACGTATTCATCCCCTTCCATTCATTTAAAGCTTTCTGCCACGTGGTTAGTAACTGTCAATCACCTTCTTGATTGGCGCCGAGTATAGTTATAGGTGAATCTGAACAACAGATTTTGTTTCATAAATTGAACTGTTACAATAATTGGCTTTTTAAATTTCTCTGCATGAGAATAACCAGAAAATGTTACAATCTGTACCGAACTGTTTTATGTAGAGGAAGAGACGACATGTTAAGAGGGAAAAGTTGTAGCTTGTACACCAGCCAATGAGGTGCTCTCGTCATGTGGTTCTGTTTACAACTCCTTTAAACTTAAAGTGAAAGCAGTACAGATTTATAACTAGCTTTCAATAATTATCTTTTTATCACAAAATTTCAATATCATCTTTGGAATACCTGCGCCACATCAAAGATTTCCCTCTGTTCTAACTGCTCATAAAGCATTCTCTCATTTTCAGGAATGTAAGACATGAGCTTTAATATACCCCACAATTTCATTATTTATGATTAGTGTTACGATTAAATAATAGTGTAAAAGAACATTTGCATAAATATACCTTAATGTTATTACACCTTGAAAATTCAATCTCTCTCTCTCACTGTTATCATTTGTGCTGTTGGTAACACTGGTTAGATGCTCAGATGAATGACAAACAGATTCCACACAGAGAGAGGAAATGTGCTTTATGTCTTTAGTGAACTTTTATGATGAGAAATCAAAACTCTCCAGTTATTTAATTTATATTCTAAGGCTATACCCTTGCCGCTGTAACGTTGCACTTGACAGCTAGCGTTTAAGTTGGTACACTCGCAAAAAAACAGTGAAAAAGCTTCAACCATTTCACTTCCTAAGCTAATCACAAGGCAGCATTCCGGATGGTCAACGACAAAGCAGAACCGGAACTAGAATTGGCTCTGTTGCCGGATGTAACTATTCCCAACCACGTGCTTCAGTTTGTGAATCTCTAGCACAAGCGTCAAATTGTTCTTTGCAAGCTACATATTGTTCACTGTTATTTATATTTGTGGTTATTGTTTGATAGTTTTGTTATTGTTCGTTTATACATATATATATATATATATATTTATTTATATTTATCTATTTTATATATATTTCATTCATATTATTTATTTAAACAAAACTTAAGTGCGACAATGTCTGAAAAATGACGCCGATCGCCGAGTGATGATTCACGAAGTGAAAATCCTTTGCGCCAAGGTGTGCCACTTAATAGTCAGGCGTTGGAACTATTAAGGAGAACCCGAGAATTCTTTGAACAGGAAAAGGAGTACGTGAAGCTTCATGGCAATCCCTCTATTCCTGCTGATAAAGCCGTACAATGAACTGCAGCAGCTCTTGGACTAAGCACGAGAACACTGACACCTGTTTCCATAGCTTTCCGTGGTAGTAATGTTGGGAGGACCAAGAAGTGTGACAATGCTTTATCCATGTGAATCCAAACATTTGGGGCATCCTAACCATACAACCGAGGAATCTCTTCATAAAAAATAACATTCCTTTGATAGTAGGCTGCATTCATTTTTACATTGTTGGCAACTCTATGTATGCCTAGTTTCCTCCCAGAGCAATAACCTGCAACCACTATGAATCCCTTTGAAAACTTTTCCTTGTTCTCCCGAATAAAGTTGGAGCGCCCCTTTTAGCCCGGTTGATGGTAATAAATGGCTCGGGGTTTTTTTCTGTGGCATCTAGATAAACCCATGCTTCATCTAAAGAAACCACCCATTGCCACTTTTCACCTGCCAGATGGTGTTCATAGAGTTTTCTTGCATTGGTGAAGCGTTCTCTGATGTGCCACTCTTTCAAGGTGTGTCCACATGCTTTATGGCGCCATTCTAGACCCAAATTGTGTATTATCCAATAGTCCCTTTGGATATTCCAATGCGGCTAGAAATGCTTCTTTGGGTTGGTGGGTTTTCTTGAGTCACTGTTGCACTCACCTTGGCTACTACTGCTTTAGGTCGTGGCCTTTTTCTTGCTAGTTTTTTTGCACACTGAGCCTAAGTGGGAATCCATTTTTATGTGTGTTATATGCCCCACACACGACTTACTTATGGTAAGACCTTTTTGTCTGCACCTTTCAACTATCATTGAAAGGCTGTAACCGGCATCGGAAAGCCCAACAATGTACCCCTGCCACAAGTCGGCGATTGTTGAAGCCATTGCACGTAAACTTTGCCTCAGACTGGCCCAGCAGACAGCTATCACAGCAGTGAGCTGATGCAATAATAAACAAACAGTTTGACCAATGACAGGAGTGGGAGGGTGATTCAAAGTTGTCCAAGCTTAAGTGGGGCAACCCTCTGTATGCTTCACGACTAAGTCGAGTATAATTCATAAATAACCTTACACAAGATAACAGAATTCTAGCAGAAGTGTGTTTCATTGTTTACACTTTTCTAACATGCACTCAAGTGTAGAGTGTACTTAAGGGTATTAGGATGACAATACTTGCAAGTACCATCTACAAAACATATTGTCAGTAACGTAGGCCCAATTTTGAAGGTGTCCTCTAACTGAAGGGCGACTCTCATGGGTTGTGTCCACGACGATGCTTTAGAACCAACCTGAAGATGCTCTTAAATATCCTTATTCTCTCCATTCTTAGGAATGCAAAGTTCTTGAGACTGGACACTATTGAACTTAACTGGAAAGAGCACAAAGAGATTACTTTTCTGTAACTTAGTGTGATATGTTTCACATCAAGGAACCTGAGCAATAGTAAATAAACTGGGATCCATGGGAGATGAGATAGAGGCTTGGGCCACACGTGGAGGTAGAAAATGTTGGAACTGTTTTGCACGTGAAAGGAATACATTCTAATTTATTTATACCGCCATCATAATCCCTACACACCCCAGGATATCACAGTGGGGTGGATCTCTGGCCAATATTCCATGCTCCAACGAAATGCTATTGGCTTTTTGGTAGCATGGAATTGATCAGTCACCTTGTAGTGTTCATTCCGTATATTTTGCTGCTGTCTCTGCCAACAAAAACTCCAAGAATGAGGTATTCGTGCAAAAGATATAAACACAGAAACCTACGGAAAAGAAATAATAGTGGGACAGTCACATAATCAGAGGAAAAGGGATTGTGGGTACAGTCACGTGGTTGGAGAGGAAACAATGCTGGGGTCACCTCCTTGGAGGTGGAAAATGGCAGGTAAGCGATGGGTCCTGCTTTGTCCACTGTCATTGGAACCTGATTAAATTAATCAAACCAAATGCATTCAAAACTGCTGAATTTCCTACTCTTGTCTTTAGGTATGGTATAATTCTCTGGGGTAATTCTGTACCTACACAGCAAATAAGTTTTTATATTCCAAAAAGAGAGTTATTTGTGTTCTTTATGATGACAGTGAACCTATCAGTGCACAACCACAATGTTGAGCAAACAGATGACTCACACAGATCAGTAAGTTCCTTAAAACACTCCCAAACAGTTACGCTGCAATTTAAATCACCCGGCGGAGGGCGATGGATTTTTTCGGGCGTAAAAATCGTTAGCACGGCTTCCTTCGGAAGGGAAGTAAAGCCGGTGGTCCCATGTCGTAGATTTATGGCACGTAAAAGAACCTCAAGCCTGATAGAGAGGCCTCTAAGCAAAATTACCGGTGTTTCACGCCCAATACAGAATGGGATGCTAAGAACCATAGTACTTAAAGAGCATCCATAAATAAAACACAATTTCAATTTTTATAAGAAACTTCCAAGTTTACCAAAATTATATAAAATTGTATCACAAAAACGACTATCAAAAGCACTTAAAATATTTTTAAATACTCACAGCTTACTCACTACTTAAGTGAATATTTCAATTCTTATAAGGCAAAATAGCATGCCTATCTTGTACTTCTAACATACAATACTTGCTCTACAATACCATTAGTGGTGGTGATTTAATTTGTGTGTATAATTTCTGACATAGGTACCTAATTTTGGAAATAGTGAAATTGTCTGGACCCTGCGCTTGCCTGCCATATCCAGGCATTTTGCAATTCCCCTCCTTACAAGATGGTTCCCCCACCACTGAAGTAAGTGGTCCAGGGTGGGTAAGGTCATGGGGTCAGAGGTGTTGGAGGAGGGAGCTTTAGCCATAGTGGAGGAAGAAATCATTGAAATCTTAATTTACAACAATATAATGCCTTTATGGGTAAGTTGCCTTTCTTGGACCCACATTAGGGACGTAAGTGATGTCTTATATGTCCGATAGATGTTGCTGTATTGGGGCAAGGGAAGGATAGTTTGCACGTGAAAGGAATACAGTTTACTTAAAAGCAATGAGGCATGGGAAGGATAATTTGCACTTAGAAGGAATGCAAGCCCAGTTTAGTTCATTTTAAACTAATGGGACACGTAGGACCGTTTGCATGTGACAGGAGTGCACTGAAGAAATTAAATAACAGTCAGAGCAATCATGTGGTCACATGGTTAGGTATCATGGGTAGTCACGTGATAGCACCTCCTTGTTTGGAAGGTAATCGGAAAATGGTTGAATATGGCGGGTAAGCGCAGGGTCCCGACAATTTCTCTATAACCAACTTCTTCCAAATAGTAGGGAGTTTTCTTTCTTTTGAGAGTGATATAATAGTTCCGCTTTCAAAGTATATACGATGCACATTTCACACATTGCTGCTAATATCAAGTGGACCGGGATTTTATACAAGCTACTGTATTGCGTGTTAAATATCCCAGAGCATTGTCGGATCACAGAGAAAGACAGTTCACAGTGACAAATAACTTAATATTTTACTTTCTTAAAGTTATGTGAAAAGGTAATTTATTCTACAGCTTATTGATACGCTATCAGGTACTTATTTAATACTTACCGCGATCCATTTTTAATAACAAATTCTCTCAGGCTAGTAATAATTGTCGATGCTTTGTCTCTATACTGCTTTGGGCAATCTTGTGGAACAACACAAAGAGCATTTAGCTCTTCCAAATCCATCGTAATAATCTTACCCTTGTAAATAATCTATTTTTGTTGTTCTGTGAGGAAGAGACCTTAAAACTAGGACAGCTCTTCCCACAGAAATTATTCGGTTAAAACGCCCATTTAAAATTCCAAGCAGTAGTATCCTGCACTGTGATTGGTCAGCTGATGAGCAGGAATAATCCAGCATACCCAACCTATGATTATGAGAATTCGCTGATGCATAATTTGTACGCATATTTTCTTTTCTTTCGAAGCTTGCAAATGTTTTTGTTTCTCTTGTGCAGTATAACAAAGATGCCATACATACTTTGGTGTTCTGTGCCATACATAAAGTGCAAGCATTTTTATCTTATGTGGTCATTCTACCTCCACCTTAATATATAGTTTGCTGTAAGGTAAATTTTGCCAGTCTAAACACCACTGGAAGGTTTATGCAAAGACCATTCAGTTTTGTATGGCGTGTATAATATTTGGTTTAACGCACAGCAGATTTTTGTTATCCTAGAACGATTTGTGCTCAGAGCAAAAACATAGCAAGCAGGAGGAGAACTGGGATTAATAGCACCATTGCTTACTGTAGTAGTTCATATGTTCCTACGCACAGATAGCATTGCGATTAGTTGTGCGGTACGATATTAAAACACTGTGGTGCAAAGCAGGAAATACACTGGAGAACGAGCCCCCCCCCCCCAAAAGAAAGAAAACAAGAGAGAGAGAGAAACACGAAATGAAGAAAGTAAAATGTAATTTATACCTACTTTTATATTGACTATGTTATTATCTATACCCTTACGTATTTTACCACATTTTTCCTGTGTATAAAGAGCTAACTTTGCTGCAAGAATTATTACAATCTACTTGTATTTTGTTCTACAGAAAAATGTACTCACCAATTATGAAGTTAGCTGTTGGTAACTTTCGACAATTTCCTAGATAATTTTGCAGCCTTTAATAATTGTATTTCCTTTCTCATTTCCTTGGAGCGGAAAAAGAATTGACACTTCATGTAATGTAGAATAGTTTGGAGACAAGAACCGGTACATGTTCCTCATAACACCCAATTCCAAAGTCAACACTAATTTGGAAAACATTATCACAACAATAAAAAAAATATCACCTAAAAAGTTACCGTAATTTAAAAGTTTCTCTGCTAGAACCCTTTCTACTTGTGAAAGATCACTATACATGCATTTAGAGGAGTACGTAAGGCAGAAATCGTCTATACCAGATTTGTAATCTTTAATTGACGTTAAAAGAGATATGGAAGGGAAATTTTTAGACTTACCATGAAGTACATTAATACACGCTTTACAATGTGTGATCTTTGAAGTATTATGTACTATATATCCACTCAAATAATATAATAGACATTGTTTAGCAACATCTTTCTCAGTCACTTCAAGTACATTGTTTTCACAATCTGGTATATCAGGCACCTTAATCACAATTTGTCCTTAATTTTGCTTTCTACACTCTCTTTAATTCCCTTGTGGTGGCTTAAGGTGTCCTTTGCTAATAACCGCATTTGATTGACGAATGATGTTAAAGGTAGCTCCTGCCTATACTCAAATTTGCCTCCAGCTGATATGGCTAATTTGGTGGGAATATAAATCAACTGTAACATATGTAGTTGAAGAAAACTGATTGTGTATGGATGATCGTCGCAGCTTAAAGACCGTAAAATTCCACAGTGTCGTTTTATTATGTCTTAATTCAGCTTGGCTATAAGTATGTATTTCAATCCGTGTCCCCACAAATATTTTGCCACCTCCAGTGTACTCTGTATTACTTTTAAAGACTGTAACGTACTCTCAGACGCAAAAGTATTGTGCTCTTTATTAAGAAGTAATTTCCACCAAGTAAGTATATCGACATTATTTTAACCTTTGTACAACCCATTTACAGGAGATGATAAATTTAATATATCTACGAGGCAATTTAGATCTCTGGTGAACTTTCACTTTTTCACTTCCTTCGAATACAGCAAAGTGTGTGTCCCTGAAGAATTTAATACCATCAGCCACTGATCGACTAAACAGCTGAAAAGAAGTCTCACATACATTTTTTGAAACCTATTTGAATTGCTATGAGATTTCGTAAGTTTGGGATACACTCTCATTCCAGAACATTCAGAAGAGGTAACTCTTCATAAAGCCGCCCATAGTACAGAAAATGCAGTTTCATTGTTGTTAGAAACTGCATTCTTATTATGGAAATTCTTTCTTATGCATTTAATTATGTGCATAAAGTCTTAAAAAGCACAAAATTTGGCTGCCTGTATTGGGGTACCGACCATTTAACATTATGACATATGCCACATATTCCCAAACAGTTCTACATAATTCTTTGTTAGACTGGCTACGATGTAAAAGTAAGTATTACAAGCACCTGACTGTTCTATATGAATGATAACTTGCATTACAATTTGTGCCAATCCCCAGGAATTGCGTTCCTACTTGCGTAGATAGCTACAGGTTGCACTCAATAATACAATAAAGGGACATACATAAATACCAGGGCGTGGTTGACCAATACATTTTTGCTATTTTCGGGGGTAACATCCCTCAAATCTGCAAACTTATCCACTTTCAAAAAATTAGAATAAAATTAAATTCCTTCTTTCAACTTTACTTCGTTAAAAATTAAAATTCCACAACGTTCGTTTTCATTCTTATCCTCTAAAAATCCAGATACTGTAGTTACAGCACGGATATTAATACCATAAGCACATTTGAGACCTTCGATTAACTTTCTTAAACGTAATTCTGATGAATGGGGGAAAAGATAGTAATTTAAACAATGTCTGTATCCTCGGGTGATGGAAAGGGATATACCATACATATATAAGAATTGTACATAGTAATTATATAATTCACCAAGGAATATGTTAAAATGTTCAACAACCAAGAATTATACAAAGCAGGTTGTAAGAAACGGGCGAGCTAGCAAATTCCAGATAAAAGATAATTCTAAGTAGAGCCCACTTTCACCAAGCTAATGAACAGGAAGCCAGTAATGGCAAGGAGAAATAGAAAGAGACAGATAGAGAAAAGACAGAGACGGAGATATTGAATCCGCTTCATGACGCGCCATGGTGACGCGTAAGCGCAAGACTTTGGAGCATAATATTCTCATACATATTAAGGTAACGCGGTCTAAGGACCAATTAGAAACGTCGTTAGATTTTGAGGCGCAGAGGTAAGCGTCACTAGGCTCAGGTATATAAAGGCGAACAAAGCCTCAGATTTTCACTCTCTTTTAGAATTTTGTCGACACAAAGTGCTACGCTCTTGACGACAAATGCACGTGGTATAAGGGTGGGAACACGTGTGCAGTTAGTTTAGGCTACTGGCTTATTCAAATGGTAAGAATGGTATAATGGGAAAAGCTAGCCGCCCATACATATTTAAATTGTCAATAAACCACATTTATTATGGGAAATGCAGTATATTTTTAATTTTCCTCACCCACTTTAACCGTGAGAACCAAGATTTAGCTATATAGGGAAAGGTTAGTAGTGGAAAACACAGCAGCCGACGAGCATCCATAACCGAGGACGAGAACACTGCATCAGATAGCATCAACCCAAGGATCGACGATTTCCCGCTACAAATGCCGTCCAACAACCGTTTCCTGCTACGATGACTTGTTTCTTAAAAGCCGGGTAATCTAAAAGAAATTCATTATGTCTCATAACCTTCTTTTTAGTTTTCTTTTTCGTGCTCCGTGATTACCATGCTAGCCTATAGTTCCCGAGGTCACGTGTTCAAACCCGGCGGAGGGCGATGGATGTTTTCGGGCGTAAACATCCTTAGCATGGCTTCCTTCGGAAGGGTAGTAAAGCCGGTTGTCCCTGTCGTAGATTTACGGCACGTAAAAGAACCTCAAGTCTGATAAAGAGACTTCTGAGCAAAATTACCAGTCTTTCACGCCCAATATAGAATGGGACGCTAAGGACCACAGCAGTTAAAGAGCGTCTATAAAGAAAGAAAGAAAGAAAGAAAGAAAGAAAGAAAGAAGGACAAGAGATTTGGGGAAGCTTAGACAATAAAAATTCACTAGGGTTGTATAGATTAGTAAACACGAAATGTGGAAGAGAAGGGTATGTGGATTACTGTACTAGAACTGAAAAGAAACGTTTGCATATTATGTTCTTCCGAAAAATGTGAATCACACACGGAACAGTTGTAATACTCATCTTTTCTTGATACAGCCCTCTCCCACTTAGAGAACAATATTTTATCCTTTGGAGGTCGAATAAGCGCTTACCTTTAGACTTGTCACTTCCAAAAAGCTTCATCAAAATTAACAACTAAAATTCACCACATTGTAACAAGCGCAGTGACCCCCCCACTCACACACACACACACACACACACACACACACACACACACACAAAACAATATTCCTATGTAACACCAAACAAACCGATACCAGCATTAATACAGAGCTGTAAATAGCTACAGCAACGAGTTTGCTGCATCTGACGGAGGCACCTGATAGATTTTGTATAAATCTTAAGGAAGAACTGCGAAGTGATCTCACTTCTCCTTTTACTGACTATGATAAAAATGGATAATCACTGTAACTGCAACCGTGATTTGACGGCTGATCAATCACGGGAGGTGAGTATATGCCACGGAAGATAATCACTCGAGGAGAAAAAAATTATTTCTGACTTCGAGTAAATTGCATCACGTGGTCATATCAAATGAATTCTTTTTGTTTAACTTGCGTCACGACAAAGGCACTTGGATGTCTCTAGCTTTGAAATCGAGTAATGAACTTTATCTTTTAGTTATCCACCCTTATGACCACTAAAATATTGTGGCACGAACAGCATCACAGCGATAGCTTAGTTCTTGGAATACACGAATCAGCTGGTCCCTCGTTATGGAGTTTACCGCCTCATCAATTCGCTGTTGCAGTTCCTGAAGAGAAGCAGGTAGTGGTGGGACATACATACGGTCTTTCACGTACCACCATAGATAGAAATCACAGGGGGTAAAGTCCGGTAACCTAGACGGTCACGGAAGAAGAGCATGGTCATGTTGTCCACCTCTACCAATCCAGCGTCCTGGAACTGTTGTTCAGGTACCGTCGGACCTCAGTGTAGAAATGCGGTGGGCGCCGTCTTGCATGAAGATGAAATCATGCTAATCATCATGCAGTTGGGGAAGCAGCCAGTTTTCGAACATGTCGAGGTAAATCGTTCCTGTAAGTGTGCGCTCGAGAAAAAGAACGGCCCATACACTTTGCGGACAGCAATGACATAGAAGACGTTGAGCTTCGGCGAGTCGCGTTCCTGTTCAACGGCGGCCTTGTGAGCTTCAGCGCCCCATATGCGCACATTATGGCGATTTACCTTCCCGGAAAGATAGAACGTTGCTTCATCCGAAAAAAAAACAGTCGGTCAGCAAAATCGTCCTCTTCCATGGCCTCTAAAGCCGTGCAAAAGTTGATCCTTTAGTTGTAGTCTTCGGGTTGCAATAACTGCAGTTTGTAAGGCTTCAGATGCAAACGGTGTCCTAGAATACGCCATACCGTCGGTTGAGGAATGCCCAGTTTATAGCTTGCACGTATTGTGGAACCGACATGTCATTCCACATTAAGTTGCTCGCTTACAAAATATTATGTTAGATGTTGATTGTATTTAACGAATTGCAGGCACAAATACATATTTTGTATTTTAATAATGCCAAAGTACCTATTGTATTGCGGTTTTTGTAAACTGTGGAAGTTACGTGCGCAACATATTCAGAGATCCATAATTAATTTCATTACAGAATTATTTAATAAGCATTTGATAAAAGTTGAGATAAATGCTTTAAAAGCAATATAGCATAGCATGTAGTTAAATGGTGAACAATTAGAAGATAATTTGGGTATAGTGAGTAAACGCTGGTTCATGAAAGCAATAACCGAATCAAGACTAAAAAAGTTAATAAATGCTCTAAAGAATAGTTGATCTGTAGGAGTTGATAAAAAATCGATATACTCTAATAATGAAATGCATCGACTTTGTTTCCAAACTATGGATATTTTTAATTTGTACATAATCAATGGGCATTTTTCCGTTAACGTTAAATTTCTAAAGTTAAACATTGCATAAAAATGATTTGCAAATAGACCAATTATCTTTTTTCCCCAAAATTCCTAGAGAAAATTGTTTATAATGTTGTTTTAGACAAATACATTGCCAAATAATCAACAAGGTTTTAGGACAGAATCTGCAATTCGTACCCTTTGTGCAAAAATCTATAGGTAATAAGGAACATGCAATAGGGTTATTTCTGGATCTAACCAAAGCTCATGAGTTATAAACTAATATTTGTTGCAGCATAATGTGAGGATATTAGATTGGGTAGTGCTTTTTACAGAATCAAGGGAATTCGTTGTTGATATTTCTGATATTGTGTAACCACTTCATAAAACGTATATTATTCAGTATTTTTACAAGATAGCGTGTTTTAAAATAATATTTGAACATGTCAACATTTATAATATGAACCGCTGGCTGATGTTAGCACACTGGCAAACATATATATATCCAATGCCAGAGGAGATTTAGTTAATGCTAAAGATCATGTATAAGAGGACGGCATATACTACTTATGTGGGAGTTATATTTTTATTTAACATATTTAAAGTTGCACTACATGGTCATATAGCGACTATTTGCAATATGCTTTAACAATGTCTGTGTTAAAGCTTTGAGATACACTATTTCTTAAGAGGTATACATTTACAGAGTTGATGTAATTGAATATTAACAGTGTATCTGTACTAATTACAATAGTGGCACATTAATATTATATCATTTGATAAATTGAAACATCTCTTAGGAACTGCAGTATTGCGTAGGTCATTTTCAGATAGCCGAGTGCAGTAGGGTCATTTGCTGAAACCTTATTCTTCGTCCGCCATTTTGTGTACCTGGAACATTTTATGATGATGTGAGCAATGGTAAAAGCAATCTGGCAGGTGGGTGCTGGATCCATGAATAAGAGGTACTTACATATGCGTGATCTTGCAATGACCAATTCTTAACCTGATTATACAACTTGTTCTTGATGTTTTACTTGCTGGAGAAGAAGTTTTGATATTCTGTTCTTCATTATGTTATATGGTTTTATGTTTGAGTTGTAGCATTGATTCTCCCAGTTTTCTTTGATATGATGTTTGATGTAATCTAGATAAGTTACGGCTATTTCTGGGGGAGTTAATCTGGTTGCCTCGAGTGCTGCTGTCTGCTCATTCGTTGCCTTCAATTTGTCTACGTGAGGGTATCCATATGTTAATTTTCTTCCTGGAATTGATAGCTTTGCTTGATAAGAACTGTATTTTCTGAACCAGAGTACTGTTTGTCTGCTTATCCTTAATGGGCTGAATTGCACTCATTGAATCAGTAGTTATATAAAAAAGATAAGGGTTCTCGGTTTCTAAAATATAATTCAAACTTTCGTTTATGGCAAATAATTCGCACGAGAAAATATTGCACATACACATTTCCCATCAGTAATAGAACCATCGGTGTATATATGTAAATCAGTGCGACATTGTCTTGGATTTCAAGGAAAAGTTGGTGATAGGTGTCGCTGGTATACAAGAACATCTGTGTGTTTACATGAAGTATAGAAAACTTCCAAGGAGATGTTTGGGGAAATGATTTCGCCAAATCTGAGGCAGTCTGATATTAAGCTGATGGATGTAAGTATACACTCTTTCACAAAATGTGGAATAATGGTGAGAGTAATTTGCGGGAGGAGTATTCTGATAAAAGTACTTAGTGTCAGTTTCTGGTATGGAAGCTTGTTTGAAGGTATGTAATAAACTGAGCTGAATTCTTCTCATTTCTAGCGGAAGTTCTTCTGCTTCTATTTGAAGACTAGAAGGACTTGTACGAAAAGCTGCCAATACTAGCCTTAAAACTGTTGTTTCTATTAAGTTTGAGAGAGGTTGGAGATGCTGAGTTTACTTATTAAAGCAGATTAACAACCAAATTCAATTTCTGGCATTGTTATTGTTTAAAATTAATTGTATGGGTGTATTACAAAGAAAATTTTATTGCTTTAAATATGTTATTTAAAATAAAAATACGTTTATTATTTATAAAAGTTTTTAGACATTCTACTGTGTTACTTATCCTTAAAGGGTTTACAATATTAACTTTAGCAGTTCAAAATTCCGAGCTGATTTTCTTGTTCAATTCATACTTTCGTTTACTGTCCTATTGAAAAAGTTTTAACTTCTTCATTAAGTAGAGCTTATACTTCCTCGGTTTGTTATACTTCATGTAAACAATTAAAACATCCAAAAAGTGCTGGAATCACACAGTGAAGCAATTAATAAAATACACTTGATGAAAGTGGAGTCAACCTAAACACTTACTAGCTTCACTCAACTATTTATTTTGCAGAACATGTATCGTGAGCATGAGCTCATGTCGTCAGCTGCCTGTTGACTGTCGGATGAACTCTCGAGTCGTATTGCTGAAAGCTTGGGGTGTCCTCTGGATGAAACTAAATAGAGGGTTGTCTCCTTCCGGCAATATTCTGGTAATGACCACAGCATAAAAACTGCAGTCGATCAAATTGGACCCCCAGAACACACTCATTCGACATCAAAAACCTATTTCCGAGCCTTCCCAAAGACAAGCTGGTCACATTTCTGAGAAAATAGTTACTCTCCACCAACATCCCTACCGAACAGTGTGAAGAATATCTACACCTCATGAGAATCTGCCTAAATCATTCCTTTTTCGTTTTTGAAGGGAATTTCTGCCAAAAGGAAAAAGGTTTGGCTATGGGTAGCCCCCTATCTCCTTTTGGCGAACTTATTTATGAGCCAACTTGAAATACACATCGCCAAAGCATTCCCCCTATATGTTCAAAGTTTGGTAGAGGTACGCTGACGACGTATTCGCAATAGCAAAACACGAACATTTAGAGGACACTCTCAAGTTTTTAAACTTACAGGACCCATCTATTAAATTCACTATAGAGATAGCTACCAACAACTCTATAGCTTTCCTGGACTTAAAATTAACAAAGATTTCAGAAGGATAGAATTCGGAATAAATAGAAACCCCCCACACACAGATAATTACATCAAAGCACACAAAGAAGCAGCGTTCAACAGCATGGCTCGTAGATTAATCAACATCCCCCTCAACAGAACTGAATACTATAAAGAATATCAACACATTGTCAAATCTGCAGTAGAGAACGGATTCAACCAGGAAGTGGTAAGTTCAAAAGACAAAAACACATCAAGCAGGTCACCACACTTTCTAACGCAGCAGAAAAGATCAACTTCAGGAAATTCACATATCACCCAGGTCTCTTTCACAAATGTCAGAAAATATTCAATAATCACATCATCGCCCTGGCACATTACAACAAATTTAGCATTAAGAATCTCATTAAAGCAAGAAAATCGGATCACATACCCCAGAACAAAAAGTCAGGAAACTGGGTAGATTCCAATGTGAAAATCAAAATTGGATTTGGTAGAATTCAATGTGAAAATTGCAAAAAGGATTTACATTGGAAAAACGAAAAGGAACATAGGCACCCGCTTCAAGGAACACGGTTGTTGCATAAAGTTCAAACAGACCAACAAATCACCAGTTGCTCTTCACTTCTGGAACTCAAAACCATCAAATAGACACTAATACCCAGTGGCTGAAACTAACCCCAAAAGCTTGAAATATGGGAGAAGATTTACATAAAGAAGTTTGAAAACCGCATCATGAACTTGATTTGCCAGAATTAGCCAACCTTCTATTTAGTTTCCCATATGCCACCAGAGAACACCCCAGGCTTTCAACAATACGACTCGAGAGTTCATCCGACAGTCAACAGGCAGCTGATGACATGAGCTCATGCTTACGATACATGTTCTGCAAAATAAATAAGCGAATGAAGCTAGTAAGTGTTTAGGCTGACTCCGCTTTCATCAAGTGTATTTTCATTAAAAATATATTTTCGTCACTAACAATGGCTTTCCATAAAGTTTCTATCTCCTATTAATCGGTTGAGCTATTGGCACCAATGCGTAGCAGCTCCATTTATCTTATACAATGGTCTGTCTACAACAGTACTTAATGCCCAATTCGTAACTGATAACATCTTTCTTGGTTTCTAGTGTTCACAATGAGCGACGCTTCGGCAAAAGCACACACTTTTTGTTGTATTTCTGTATGCATTTGAACTCAATTCATATACTCGGAGTAATTTAATATTTCTTCTGAAATATATTGCACTTCCCTGGAGGTCGTGCCATGTTAAAAAGGAACACACCTACCATTCTGTGAATGCCGCCATGTTGCACGGTGAAAGTTATAACTCAATTTCTACCTTCGTCGTATTCATGCTAAACTCCTATTGGTTAATTATCAAGCCACTTCATTGTGTATATCGGGTAAGCTTTCAGCACATGCAGCTGTAATTAATGGTGTGCTTACCATTTGGAAACAAAGTATGTAGTAACCTAACTTCGAAAATGCCAGGTTTCAAGAACCAACGCTTTTCCATCATTTGAGAAAGAATTGAGTTTTAGTATTACTTTGTGCATTCTTTGCTTTGCAAGTGGCTATAAAAATTCCTTTTGAACATAAGGATCACCAGGAATGTTAAACTACAATTTGGAATTTACAGGATACCACGCATACCGATAACTATATAACGAAATGGGGAAACAATCCAAGTGAACATAAACATACTATTAATTAATTTTGAAGATTAAGAAGCTAGTAAGTGATGTGTCATAATTTAAAATAGAGTTGGAAGTTGTTACACTACATCACTAAAATGTTTTTACTTGAACGCGTTTCGGGCGAACGGTTTGCTCCCATCGTCAGCATGTTTCCAACTGATTTTGCCGGTTGTCTGGGGAATGTGTGTGGTGTTCTCTGGTGCTGGGTTGACTAACCTCCAAAGGCTGCTAGGTGGCGGTAGTTCGAAATTCATTAGGCGACTCCTGTGTTTGACGATATGTATTTTTTCCCCAGATGTCCAATTCATTGCTGCTGTTGATCGGTTTTATGTTTGGAGTGATTTCATCGTTTGAAGATCAGAAATGATGTGCTACTGCTGATTTATCCGTCTGTTTTTGGTAAATGCATCTCATATGCTCTTTAAGTCTTATTTCAAGAATTCTTTTGGTTCAAAACTTCCTCCGGTTTCTCCATACAATCCACAATCTCAAATGTAATTTAATGTACACATTCATTCGTCCTTGCCCACGTAAACTGAATTATGTGCACAAAAAGCATCCTACAAAACACCCTTTCTTTCATCAGACGAGTTATACATTATTATTGTTAAGAGTGGGTACAGTTGTATCAATTTGTTTATAATCATAACTATTATGCATCAGATGTTATTTCACATTTTCAGGGCTGTCTGACTAAAATTTTTGAACACCTAAAATGTATACTCACAATCCACTACTGATATGCATACTTTTTATTTATCTTAAATTGACATTTTAGTGTTGTATTTCATTTTAATGTTTCAATTCTAACTTAAAATTTCAATTGAAGAACGGGTAAATACAAGGCTGTTCAAAAAATGCCGGAACGTTCGTAATTTCGTGCCAATGGAGTATTGGAGCAAAATGTGGTCGGCATCCCTGTGTTTAATGTGCAAATAGCAGACATTTCATTATTCTATGCCTACTAGTTATGGTTCAGTGCAGTATTGAGTAAAACGTTGAGTCGCACAGTTTGCGAATTTCGAGATGGCAGAGTTTGAGCAACGCGTCTGCATTAAATTTGTGTGAAACTCAAGAAAACCTTTACAGACACACCAAATGATGCAGGAAGTCTACGGTGATGAGTGCTTAAGCCATACTCGGTGTTACGAATGGTTCACGCGGTTTAAAAAAATGGATGCAAGTTAAAGATGGCCGTTGTTCAGGACGCCCTTCGTCTACCGACGACGTTCATGTCAGGAACGTCAACGAAATTGTGCGTGCCAATCGAAGAGTATCGGGACATGTTGCACATTCATCTCCGTTGGTGCGTGACTATTGCACAAAAAACGATCACTGTGCTGCCTCATCCTCCATACTCTCCAGACCTGGCCCCGGAGACTTTTTGTATTTCTAAAGTTGAAAACCCCGTTTGAAGGACGAAGATTTGCAACGATAGACGAGATAAAAGAAAATTCGCAGACAGCACTTCGCGCGATCCAGAAAGAGATGCACTTGCTTCCAGAAGTGGAAACAGCGTTGGAGCGGTGTATCAACTGTGGAGCAGAGTATTTCGAAGGAGACCATGCACAATAAGTAAAAGCTAAGCGCAGAAAAATGTTGTGGACAAAGTTCCGGAATTTTTTGAACAGACCTCGTATATTTAATTAGTCATAGATCTGGCGAGTTATTCTACTGAATATTGTAATTGTCATTTAATTATAATTAACTGTACCTCTTTATAACTACAGGAAGTAAGAAAAATAAATATAGCAATTGTAGAGTTTTATTTCTTTCCACATTGCAATAGTATCCTGCACTGTAACTATGAACACACTTCTTGATCTGTCAGCCGTCCCTGTTGCAAGTCGTCACTGCACTAGAACAGAATAATCTCGAGACATTTTCTTCTACAAATCAGGGAGTTTCTAGTCTAAAGGGGCTGATACGATGTGGCTAAACAAGTTCATCATGGCTGCATATCTTGTCTTGTTGGAGCTATGTGGTCTATGCTAATGATATGAGGTGTGGCAATAAAGAAACCGGAGTGATTGTTGTGCGCATTTCCGGCTTTGTTGATGACAAAGAGAAGAGTGGGGGATTGGCCTTGGGACTCTCCCCGACATGTGTACAACATTTCACGCCACTGTGGTGGTTAGTCTGTGAGCCTTCTTAGAAACGGTCCGTGTATCTGAGTTTCGTCGGAATTATGCAACGCTCTAAAGCAGATGATGTTAACATCAAATTCCTCACAAAACTTGGAAAACCCACCACAGAAACTTACGATCTGTTGAAACAAGTTTATGGTGATCAGTGTCTATCTTATACGCAAGTTTTCGAGTGGGTTAAGAGGTTCAAGAACGTAGGGAAGACGATCTGAAATCAGGCCGTCCTTCCACTTCGAAGACTAAAGAAGTGGAGAAGGTCGGTAGAATTGTTCGAGAAGACCGCCTGAAGGTCAGACTGTTAATCAAGTTTATTATACAACTGTTCTGAAGACCCTCCGTGAAAGTGTGTGATGAAGGAGACAAGATCTGTGGAAGAATTGCTCTTTCATTCATCGGCATAAAGCGCCGACCCATTACGGGATGTCTGTGAAGAGGTTTTTTTTAACCAGAAACAACATTCCAGTGATGAAACATCCACCATATTCACCTGACCTAGCACCATGCGACTTTCTTCTCTTCCCAAAAGAAGTCTGCGCTCGAAGGAACCAGGCTCGAGTCTGCGGATGCAGTGAAGGAAAAAGTGACGAGACTCCTCAACAGCATAACAGAAAAAGACTTGCAGTACTGCAACCAACAGTGGAAAATTTGCATGGAGCAATACAGGGATTGTGGAGGAGACAACATTTCAGTTGTGTAAGTTTTTTCAATAGAGTCAAAACATGTCTGGTTTCTTTATTGCCACACCTTGTATGAATGTGATGGTTAGAGCAGTTCAGCTAACAAAGTAAAACTTCTTAAAAATCAAATCAGTAACAGAACAAATTGCTAGCTACAGTAGATGCATGATTAACTGAGTCCTGATAAACAAAGGAAGTTGTTGGAAAATAAATATACATATTTTTTGTATCAGTGAGTGCTAGGTGGTGAGTATCAACGGAGGAGTTGAATGACGCCATAACTAGCTAGGAATGAGTTATGGGTGGAAACGCCAATAAAAAGCGAAGACATCCTGCAGTGGTGTAACAATATCAAGAAATGAAGATGACTGATAATGCTATTGTTGATACAGCCAATAATCCTGAAGAATCTATTTCTCTTGATGTACTGTCCCTGCAGTGTTGGTGTTACATTTCAGTGTCCAAGAGAGGCATGAGGTTAGGTTAAAAAAACTATGAAAGAGTTTTTCAAAAAGTAATCCTCTCATTTTATATTGTAGTCTGTTTATCTTTTGTTTAAACTGTATAAAGTATTCCATGTACATCTTAAGAACTTACGTTGTAATATACAACTACAGTTCTTTAAGAATTTTTTCTCTTATTGGAACATTATTTTGTATTATCCAAGTTTTTCCATATCCAAGATAGTCTAGGACCCAATTAGCTTGGGTAATTGTGAATCTACTGTGTCTCATAGGCAACAAGCTTATAATAAGTTTCAATGACAGTAGTAATGGACATTCACACAAAAGAAAATAAAGACTATCTAGCTCCAGAAATAAAACTTCTTAACTACACAATTGCAAAAGTAGAGTTAACCAAAGTATCTATGTTTGCTTAGTTTTCATATTAAACATTTGGTTTTTACTTTGTCAGACATTTTTTCTTAATTATATACTTCTGAGCTATATCCAATTATCTATATTCTAGAATATCTGGATTGGACCAATCCTCAATTAGTCTGGATAATAATTGGAGTTCTACTGTGGAGTTTACACAGTGGAAGGTGACCTATGAGCATCCTTGAATGGGATGACACTTTGTAATGAGTAGGACAAAAATCTTAAGTGCAGTTTTGCTGGTTTTAAACCAGCTGTTCAGAAAAAAAGCAAACATCGTTTAATATTAAAACTCTATTTTAAGTGAAGATTAAAACTTAAATACTTTTTCAAATATTCCTTAGAGATTGAAAGATAAATATTTTCTGCATGCTTAAATACACTTTGAATTCCACGAAACTACACAACATATAACACTGTAAGATTGAAAGGAATGCACTTCAGCTGTTGTTTTTTGCACTTAAATCATAGGAAACACATGTAGATGGAGAAGTGATAAGATGGCAACGGATAAAGTTTCGTTATACAGTGACTCCGTAAAACATGTTATTAACAGCAAGTACAACCTAAGAAACCGACGTGCAATGAGTGAGAAAGGTAATGTAAATGAAAGTGAATGCGTGAATCAATTAAAGAGTTCAAGAAATCTGTCGTATAGTGATATATTAAAAAACAATGACAATACAACATATGGTGTGAACGTTACGATGTGGGAAAAGGATCAAGTAGCTTCCTTGCAGAAGATCGAGGTAATGCACAATGAAATGAATGTAGTTACACGGAAATCGCAAGATTAAAAAAAGAAAACCAAGAATTGAAAGAAAGCCATAAAGAAGAGCAAGAGGAAACACAATATAATGATTGGCTGTATCCAAACAAAACTAATCACACTCGAATGAATAGTTCCACTATAGCATATTGGCTGAACAGGACACAATTGAAGACTTCAACAAGGAAAATGGGAGTAATGAGGTGAATATCAAACGAAAAAAGAAGAGAAACAAAATAACAATCTAACAGAGATAGTTATGCACGAGGGATAGCACTGCTGCTTGAAGAGATGATGCTGGACTGGAATGAGACTGGGTACACACTACCGAATGCAAAATTTCAGCATGTGATTAAAACTGCCAAAGAAGATACCGACAAACCAGATATCGCAGTCCACATAGCCGGATCAAACGATGTGTATAAAAATGAAGCTAGAACTTCAAGCACCTCTAACCTCATGACTAAATCAAGAAAAGACCATAGTACTTAATATAACCAACAGGTATGACTTAATGCATACATCTTGTGTAAATCAGGCAATACGTAAAACAGACTTATAAAAATCCATCTGTACGGGTAACAAAAATGTAGAGCTTATAGATATAAGCAATTTATAAAGCGATAAGCACACTGCCCATGGCCTTCACCTGAATGCCAGAGGTAAAAGGTATGTTGTAAAAATTATTAAGACAGGCTATAGATAAGAGAAAAGGCTCTTCTTGCTGATTCCTATGGGCACGGTACATGCACTCAAAGATGAGGATTGCCCCTAAATGCTGGAAAACTCCCAGCATTGGAGGAAGCAAGAACTCGCTTAAACAAAACATTCAGAATATTTCGCCAAAATGCACAGTATGTTGTTGTCCACCAATGGCACTGGGGATTAATTGATCTGCATCATTTTCCCTCTGGCTTCCCAATATAAAGTCTGTAAGTTATCACTTTTAAGGACTTTGCATTTGGCGAGATGTTGTTTGTTCAGGATGACATCTTCTTCACAAAGAGTGCACTTGAGTGTAGATAGGCATCCTATCTTGTAGAGGTGCTCTGTGAGGCAAGTGTGGCCATTTGCCATCCTAAGTAAGGCCACTGCAGTCTTTCTTGGCATTTTTTGTATATCAACTCTATCTTTAATATTCTTATCATCTTTATCCTTTAATTTATCTTCTTCATCAAGTCTCTGCTGTCTTTTGAAATGTTGTTTAATGTTATTTAATTATTTATTTCTATTTGTCTTACAGGTTTTATTTGTTGTATTGCACCTTTCTTTGCTAATTGATCCCCATGTTCATTGCCCAAAAGTCTGGCATGAGCTGGGATCCATTGTAGAGTGACATGATTTCCAGTTTCAACTGCTTTAATTAGGCTTCCTATTTTTTTAATATTTCTTGTTGTTTTATTATTGTAATTTAGTATTCCATCTATGGCTGATTTTGAGTTTGATAAGATGACTATTTTTTGTTTTATGTATGATCTATATAAAAAGTTCTGTAATGTTGCTTTTATAGCTGTTAATTCTCCATTATAATGGTTTGACGTTACATCTAATGTTAGCTACTGTGCAAAATGTTTACAGTATACTCCTGCAGCAGCATTTTTTTATTGATGAGGGATCCATCTGTATATATTCGGTGTTTAGGGGAACAACGTAGTCCGCCTGCACGTGGTGTTCCCTGGGTAACACTAAATGGACACCACAGGCATGCTTCCCAAGCCTAAGGAAAAAAAATGCACATTATCTAAGTAATAAAATGCAGGCCTTAGAAATAGTTCTAGATGAGGTAAGGCCACAAGTAGCTGTTATCGCAAAACATGGTTTTAGTGATAGTAATATAAATCTGCAAGATCCCTAATTTTAAACTCGCAAGCAGTTTCTGTAGACAAAAATATAAGGGTGGAGGTGTTACGATACATGTTGAAAATAATGTAAAATTCCAAACTTTGGAATAGAATCCTAAATCAAGCACAGAAAACCTATAGAGGTGGCTGCAATTAAGGTATTCAATGAGAAGACAGCGCACACTATCCTGGGAGTATATAAATCACCAAATTCTCTGATTTCTGAATTCTACGAGCACCTAGATGGTAATCTAAACAAATTACTGACTAAAGAAACCAAACTGACAATCTTAGGCAATATAAATGTAGACAGCACTAATAGGGATTATTTTAAGTTAATTGGTATCCTAAAATCTTATAATTTAAATGTGGTAAAGGAGCCAACAAGCGTGACTTCACAAACAGCAACTATTATTTACCATATATGCACAAATATAAAAATAGGCTATTACTCAATAGGTATACATAACTTCCATCTTTCTGATCACCATGCTGTATATCAGAGGTGGCAAAAACGTGACTCGCAGGCGCCGTTCCCTCTCTGCAACCGTCCGTTTGTTTTTCACATGCTGCTGAGTGATGCAGTGCATGTTGCATATTTGGTGACTCATGGAAGGAAGTCGTTTTCGCCACCCTTGCTGTATATATTGACATATATGATTTTATTGTAGCTATCAATGAAGATATAATTTATGAATTTAGAAATGTGCCAATGAGAATGTAAATAAGCTTAATAGTGTACTAGAAATGAACATTTGGACTAAGGTGTACACAGCACAAAGTAGTAATGAAAAATGGGAAACATTTATGAGTATATTAATTACTTGTTTCAATATTACCTGCCCCATTAAAAGTAAGAATATCAAAAAGAAGCCCACGCAGACTTTAAAATTACCTAATGAAATCCATATATTACGTAACAAAATGAAATGTGCATATGAATAGCGCATGTTAACAAAAATAAAGAGCACAGGAAAATATCACAGGAAACTAACCTAAAATCACAGTATTATAAACAAAAAATAAATAACTCCAATAATATAAACAAAGCAATATGGAATTTATTCAAGGATAGATGTGGCACTTGGTGAAAACATTAGGTTACTTCATGAAGGTGAATATATAGAGGATCCTACCAAAATTTTTAACGTGTTTAATAACCGTTTTGCAACTATAGGCAATAAGAATAGTTATATTCCAGACAATAATATACAGATGCAGAATAATATTACAAATACCATCTTCATGAGCAACACATGTGTAGAGGAAATTAAAGAAATAATAAGTAGCTTTAAAGATCAAACATCTTCAGAATGGGATAGTATATCTACCAAAATATTGAAAACGTGCAAAAATTCAATTGCTACTATCCTGAATCACTTAATAAGCTGCTCCATAAATGAAGAAATATTTCCAAACTGTTTAAAACTTGGTATCATAAAACCAGTGTACAAAAAGGGAGATAAAAATGTCAATAATTACAGGCCAATGTCATTAAATTTGGTATTTGGGAAGGTCTTTGAGAAAATTATATTAGTTAGAATGGTTGATTTTTTTTAAGTAAAAATGATGTATTAAATTGCCATCAACATGGGTTTAAAAAAGGTCTGTCAACATTATGGCTGTTACAGATTTTATAGATGGAATTTTGAAGGAACTTTCATTGACTTGTCAAAGTAATTTGACAGTGTCTCACACCAAACACTAATATATAAACTAGAATCTTATGGCATAAGAGGCAAAATGTTAAAAAGTTAAGTCTTACCTAAGCAACAGAAAAGTGTTTGACAGAAATTAAGCATAAAATAGACACCAAAAATACAAAGTTCATATCAGAACTAGCAAAAGTAACAGTTGGAGTACCATAAGGGTCTGTTCTGGGGCCACTGTTATACCTAGTATATGTAAATAGCCTACCAAATATCACGACAAATACTGTTACATCCTATGCAGACGATACCTCAATGATTTGCCGCGATATATCCCAGAGTCAATTAAAGAAAACAACCCGTTCTGTAAAACACCTAACAAACTACCTTAATACTATAAACTTAAAAGTAAATCCTTGTAAAAGTAAGCTGTTCCTATTTGTACATTGCCATGTTAATTAAGAAGCAGACATTGTTGTATTTATAAATAACACTAAATTTGAAAAAGTTGACCATAATTTTTTGGGCACACATAGATGATAAGCTAACTTGGGAAGCTCATACTGATTATGTATGTAAAAAGATTAGCTCTAATATATATGCATTAATACAACTATCATTGTATTTAGATAAAAATATGTTACAAGCATGTTCATTTTTTATTATGAAGATGGCTAACTGCAGTATAGTGACGCGAAGTAAAGTAAGCAAAATACGCGAAAATAATAGTAAAAATTTTGAAAGAACAGTAAATGAGAGCATTGGTATAAATTTCAGGGAAGATGAAAACAGTAAACATAAAGGTAAGACTAGTGAAACCACAGAAGCACGGGGTACACAATAAGTAACTTTAAGATATTAAACTTGTATCTAATAGTTGCCACTTCCCGCAGATAGTGGAGATTCAAAGACGATCAGAGGAAGTAAGGAAAGTGAGATGGGAATGGGAAAAGAATACTAAGCAGTATATTGAATTGTTAGCGTAATGAAGCAAACACACATGATTGTTAAATGTTGTAAGCTTGGGTATCATTGGCAATAGGAGCCAGGGCTCGACGCTGATCATGCCCAAATGAATTGTAATAGCTCAACACTCACTAATAATAAAAAAAGGCTACATACCTTGGGTACAGCTACGTATAAAGTTATAAATATTTGTAAGAAACACGGCGTGTTAAACTAGGTAAAGTAGCAGCTGATGTAGCAAACAAATCACCAAATATCCAAAACATTATCGTAGAGGATATCACAAATGAAGCTCCTAGGAAGGGGAACACTAACGCACAATCCTGCACCAGAATGTACAAAGCTTAAGAAATAATATGCCTTACAGAGCACTGGCTAACAGAAAATGAAATGGCAGGCTTCAGCATTCCAAAGTACCATTGCGCAACAAATTACTGCTGAAAAATCAAAAGAAATGGAGGATCGTGCATCTTTGTTAAAAATAACGTACATTTTAAAAATCTGCATAGTTTTAATAACTTAATTACAGAAGAGCACTTTGAAGCCAGTCTTATTGAATTACCTGACATTAAATCTACAATTATTTGTGTATATAGAAACTCAAGTAGTGACATTAAAATACCGTATGAAAAATTAGATGTTTTATTAGATTCTATAAAAGAAAAAAAGATCATAATCACAGGAGATTTGAACATAAACTTTTTGGGACATACTAAAGAAAGTCATGATATCAGCATCTTATTGGAGAGTTATGGGTTACAGACAATTATACATGTTCCAACAAGAGTAACAAACGGGGCAAAAAGTGCTATTGATCAAGTGGTACTAAATCCTCTTTTGTGGGAGTACAAAATAGAAGTCTTTGACACTGCTTTATCAGATCACTACTGTCAGCTGCTGCATTTAGTAACTAAAAAAATAATATCTGCAAAGTAAAATCAATCAAAAGCAATTTACATGTTAGAGCTATAAACAGTGAAACTGTAAATTATTTTAATTATTGCTTATCAAAGGAAACATGGGATGCGGTTTATCAGGAAAATTCTATCAATGAAGCTTGTATACAATTTCTAAACATGTTTAAATATCTGGCCGATGTTGCCTTACCTGTTAAAAGAGTAAATATAAATAAACTTGCAAAAATGCAATGGGTAACTAAAGGGATTCGTAAATCTTGTGAACGATTAAAATTCTTCTGTAGATATAAAAAGAATAATCAAGTTTCTACCGCTTTTCTTAATTATTTACAGAGATACAAAACTATTTATAATAAAGTAATAAGGGCAGCCAAAAAAGAAGTTCAATAATAAAAATATTGTGGAAGCAGTAAATAAATCTAAATCAGTTTGGGATATAATTAAAGCTGAGCAAGTTACCAATCACAAAAAATCAACCAATATATGTCTTAGAAATCAAAATGTTTTAATAACAGATCCGGAAGAAACAGTAGAATGCTTCAATAAGTTTTTCATCGAAATTGCTAATGATTTACGTAACCAAATAAGTAATAACACAAACAGTAATTCAAATAGTATTAACACAACCTCCTATGTAACAAAACCAGTTCTAGTATGTATTTGACACCCACAGATGAAAAGGAAATACAATCTGTGATTATAAACTGAATTTATCCTTTAGCTCAGGTACCTTTCTGGATGTTTTTAAAACTTCTAAAGTAAAACCACTATTCAAAAAAGGTTCCAGGGAAGAAATAAATAACTATAGACCTATATCTATTTTATCAGTTTTCTCCAAAATAATAGAAAAACTTGTGTATAAAAGGTTAAAAATATTATATTTTAACCCACTATCAATATGGGTTTTGGAAAGGATGTTAGCACTAGATACAAAAGAAGTCTTTTGAAGTTTTCTTAGGCCTATCTAAGGCATTTGATCTTGTGGATCACAAAATTTTATTAAATAAAATTAATAAATAAATAAATGCTTATGGTATTAGAGGATAATGCAAAGAATGGTTTAAATCCTATCTTGTACATAGACTGCAGTGTAGAATTAGATCATGTGGACAGAAAGTTAGGTGTAATCACAAGTATAACATAATCAGCAAAGACAGTACTTCAGGGTGTACCACAGGGTTCAGTTTTAGGCCCATTGTTATTTTAATTATACATTAATGATTTAGGGCTAAGTTGATGAGACAAGTAATAATATTAAATTAACTCTCTTTGCTGATGATACTAGTATATTAATCACTGGGAAAAATACTAATGACCTGTTAAATCACATCAATGATTTCAACGATAATATTGTCAAATGGTTCCAAAACAATAAGCTAAAAATAAATGAAGATAAATCAGTTGCTATTGGCTTTCATCATAGATTAAATAAAATAGTACAATTTCCAAGTTTAAGTAATAAATTGTTAGTTTATGTACCAAACACTAAGTTTCTGGGAATATGGTTAGATGAACATTTAAAATGGGGGAAAAAAATTCAGCAATTAGCAAATAAAATTAAGTAAAATAGTATTTTTTATTAAACACATGAGAGATTCAGTGAATACCAATGTCTTAAGAACTATATACTTTACATACTTTCACTCCATAATGACGTATGGTATATTGAGCTGGGGAAATGCAAAAGATGCAGCAAAAATATTTAGACTGCAAAAAAGAGCAATACGATCTATTGTAAATATTTCTTCCTCTACTAGCTGTAAACCCTATTATAAAGTTCTGAAGATTTTACCTTTCCCATGTTCTTACGTTTATGAAGTTTTAGTCTTGACAAGAACTATTGCTTTCTCAATTTAAAACCAATTCAGAAGTACATACTCACAATACAAGAAATAAAACTGACCTATGTGTCTTAAATCACAGTACCACCTATTTACTCATAGTTTCGAAAACAATGCTGTATCATTATTTAATAAACTGCCACATAACATAAAGAACATTAAGTCTGAAAAAGTATATAAACTGGTTTAAAATCACAACTAATAGAAGGTTGTTACTATTCAGTGGAAGAATATTAAAGCCAACGGTTCCACAGTAATGTCTCTTAATTTTTATATTACTGTTTATTTGTATTTTTTATGTATAACATGTTATTTTGTAATGTAATGTAATATTTATTTCTGCATTATTACAATAAGACAAATAAAGCTTACATCTAAAACTAAAACTTATGTCTAGTGCACCAGTTTTCTAGCTACCCCATATTTAGCCCCTAGGCTGTATATATGGGATAAAGCTACTATACCATCTCTCCACTTTACAAACTATGCCCATTCTGCTGTACCTTTCTTAAGCTCCTTATCCACTTATCCCTTGTGTTGCCTAAAAATTTTTCCCATCATTTTAATTGATTCTACTTTTGCGCTTCCCAACATTCTTAGTGCTACTGCTTCTTTGTTTAACTTGTCCCATTTTTTGTTCCATATAACCTCTCTCCACCTTTTTACCTTATCACATTCTATTAGACAATGAAAAGTACTACCCAATTCATCACACATAAATCTCCCCAAACAATTATATCCATTCCTTTTTAAAAATATTACTCCTGTGTGCATTCACGCAAGACCTATTCTACCAACCTTATTGCATATATCTACATACTTCTCCCTTCCCCAATTTCTTTTAACTGATTTATACAAGATCAATATCTTTTATCCTCAAAACTAGCCCAAATCTCTTGTTTCTCGATATCTTCCACCCTCAATCTCTTCTTTCCAAAACCCACTGTTATTATATTTATCTAATAGGAGAATATTCCTCATGCCAATTTCTTTTAGGACATTTCCCATCTCCCCTAACCAACACTCTTCTCCTAAGACAGCTTTTTGAAACTGTATACATTCTTTTAATATATTACCATCTTCTAAATTTAAACATCTATACCAATACTTCAAAATTCTTTCCACTATTATACCTTTTCTCCATACCCTTCCTAGCTCTGCCAGTGCTACACCCCTTGGTGAACTCTTGGGTAAACCCAGAACTTCTCTACAAAACATTCTATGGACTATATCAATCTTAATCCATCCCTTTGCCACCCCCCATATTTCTATTCCATATAACATTTTTGACTCCACTACTGCTTTGTATAGCCTTTCCAACCAGTTCAATGTTAGTGTGGGTGTTTTGCACAAGCAAACTCTAACAGCTTTCATGGCTAGCTTGCTTTTCAGTTGTGCATATTTAGATTGTGCTTCCCATTTCCTGTTGCTTGAGAATCTAATCCCCAAGTAATCAAATTCTTTTACCACGTCTATTTGCTCTCCATTTATATACCATCTTTCCTCTCTTTTTAATTTTGATCCTTTCTTGAACACTATTATCTTGGACTTTTTTGTATTCACCTTTAGCCCCCATTCCATACATAATTTTGCAATTTCATTGATAGCATGTTGCAACCCTATCACTGTTACTGCCCCGGCTACTAGATCATCTGCAAATAATAACCCTGGTATGTTATTTTGTAAATATTTTATGTATTCTATTTGGATTCTAACATTTTATCTTACTTGTAATATTTGTAAGCTTGATGAAGCCAATATCTTGTACAAGATTTATATGGTGAATAAATTATTATTATTATAAACATTACATTTTGGAATCATATACCCCTATATCTCCTATGGCATAGAATTATGGGGAAGTACCAGCATTGCTAATATGAATAGGGTATTGGTACTGCAAAAAAATGTTTACGATATGCATATATATGGGCTAGAAAACACAGAATCATGTAGAAATGTATTTATAGAGAACAAAATTCTTACAGCGATGGGGTTATATGTATATAAGGTAATAGTCATTGCAACAGAAAATGTAAATAATGGGTTAAGTAACAGTGTACTTTACACTTACATATTAGAGGTAAGGACAATTATCACAGGACACACATTAACCTTAAATCTACCTGCAAGGACCCATTGATCAAGGGATTGATACTATTCAATAAATTATCAATGGAGGTTACACTGCATAAAGTAAAGAGATTTAAAAATGAACTTAAAGCATATCTAACTCAAAAATGTTTATATAGGGTGAATGAAATGTGATATTTATGTTAATAGAAGTTAATTATAGTGGATAAAGATTTGTAAAAATGTTATGTTATATAAATGAGAGAGATTGAAGCATATCTAACTCAAAACTGTATATATGTAAACAGAAATTAAACACGGTGACCAAGACTTGTTTAATGTTAAACTGCACAAAGGAAATAGTATGTATGTAAATTAATGTGTATTTAATGTAATTTGATAATGTAGAATGTATGACAATGTCCGAAACTTGTATGAAGTCTATGGACAATAAATACATATTATTATTATTATTATTATTAATCAGTCTGTGGACTCTTCCTCAGGTTTTGACAGGAGCCATCTATCTCCAGTTTCTTCAAAAAACGTTACCAGTTCTGCCTGAGGATGTTTCCCTGGCAGTAAGAAATACGTGGCTATTATATGACAAGTGTATCACCACACATAAGTAGAGTGTGTATGGCCATCTATGCAACACCTACGTAGAACGCTGAATCGCTTGAAATGGACCAATAAGGTGGCCACCAAGGACGGCAGATCTAAATCCAGTCAATTGTTTTCTTTGGAGCGATATGAAAACTTGTGTACACATTACACAAGAGCCTGATGTGGAAAAAAAGAATACTTTGAGCAGCAGAAGAAATAAACAACAACCCAGAAGTCAAGTGCAGCAGAATTGGTGAAAGCGTTGTGAATCACTTGTGTTGGTAAGGGATGCACATTTTGAACAATTTCTCTAAACATCAAAAAGAAGTTCTCATTGATTTTCTGTTCTTGCCTTACTTTAATTCTTTGCAGTGTTTTATAATTCACAAAGAAAGAAAGCATAATCTTGTAACTCGGTTTCTCAAGCTTTTATGTACCTTTATAAATAAGTGGTTCTATTAATAATTTGCATAATCTAAATGTTTCCTCAATTCCACATTCTGTGTGGTATTTAGGTTACATAACAATCATGTGTAGTTTTCTGTTTATTTGTATGCCGGAAGTATTTACTTGTTTGTTACCATAGCAGCAGAAGCTGAAGAATTAAATGTTTAACCTGTTGAATGTAAAGTAAGCCTGTTGAATTTGCTGTGTTGCAATATTGTGCAAAATAAAATGTTATCTCAAGAATGGAAAGCTTTATGGAAAAAATTTATTAAGGAAAAACATTCAAAACAATATGCGCTTTCATAGTTTAAAAGGATGATCATAGGCCATCTTCCACCCTGTATAATGATCTGAACTGAAAATTATTTACTTGGGTTGAAGGACAACATTTACAAATGCATATGCAAGTTTTACTGTATGAGAATGAAAATGTTATTATATAAAGTAAAAATGTGCTTAACTCCTCTGTCTTATATGAATATTAAAATATTTTCAATCTTCTCTGTTTTAATCTCAAGATTATATTCCACAATCACAAGGAGCAACAAATTCTGCAATATAAAAGGATGGTATTAAAGCAAGTAAGATTCTTGTTTACAGATCCCTAATGCAGAAAGTTTCCATACATTCCAACAACCACTCCACTGAGAGAGACTTAACGTGAGACATGTTGTACTTAAGTTTGGGTTCTTCTTTGCCAGTTTTGTAAATGATGAAATGAGAACACTTTGCTAATGCACTGTTTAATGGTGCATGATATGGGACAGTACATTCCTGTGGAGGTATAGCTTCTGGATCAGGTTCTCTTGTCAGAACAATGCCATCTGCATTACGGATTAAGGTCATCAAATCTGTTTTTGATAGGTCCATGTTTCCCAACTTGTATGTTGTGCCAACCCCAGGTAAGTAAACGTGGCAGCCATTTAAAAGACCTGGTAGCTGAAACAAAGATGTGTACCACAGCTTGTTTAAAGTTTGCAACATACAGCAATTTTGTGAGCATGCTTAAAATAAACAGAGTCATACCTTGATCTATATACCTGGAGCTACTGTTTCCCTGCATTTACCATTCAATTTATGCGGTGTCTGCCAATTTAAATGATAACTTACATAAATAAAAGAGAAAAATTAAATTGAGTTTTATTTATGGACGCTTTTTAACTGCTATGGTCCTTAGCGTCCCATTCTATATTGGGCATGTAAGATCGGTAATTTTGCTCAGAGGCCTCTTTATCAGGCTTGAGGTTCTTTCACATGCTGTAAATCTACGACACGGGGCCACTGGCTTTACTACCCTTCCGAAGGAAGCCATGCAGAGATTTTTACGCCCAAAAAAATCCATCGCCCTCCACCGGGTTTGAACCCACAACCTCGGGACTAGAAGCTAGCATGGTATAAATAAAGGAGGTCCTGCGCAACCACGGTTGCTGGAACATTTGACTTTGTCACTCTGTGGCGCTATGAGCATGGGTATTTGTGTCCATGAGTTCCCATACTGGGTATAAGGGATAGCACAAAACACTTATACTGGTGATGTGCGAGGGTCTCTGAATCCTCCAACATCCCTCAAACCACACTACACTGAGTTTTCCTCAAAGAATCATTCTCCCGCATTATTCTTTAACAAATTTCAGTCCCCAAAAAATTCTATCCTCGAACGTTTTTTAAGTTGGAATAATTGGAGCAGCGATCATAATTTGCATGCAGTTGCTGATGCTCTTGGAACAGCCTGTACCAACTGCAGTGAGGAATTTAAATGGCAATGTTCACGCCCATTTGGTTATGACAAGAGATAGATGAAGTATGCGATGAGGCGAGAGAAGCAGTATTGTTTATGACAAGGTGAGGAGAATGAGAAAGAGGGAGAAGATGTAACAGCCAAAGCAGTGATGACTTTTGCCGAAGTTTTGAGTGCATACAAAACTATGGTCATTTATCTGTGCTCATGGGTCATGAGTGATGGAAGTGAGCAACAGAATGTGTTGAAAGTTTCCCTGATATGCAGGGGGGACGTCAATTAAAAAACTTTTTAAAGAAAGTGACAAATGTAAAATTGACACAAAATATAGCGTTTGCTTATATAATAGTTTGATTTATTTTTGTACATAAATTGTGCATTTTCCATAGACATGTTTTCCCACAATCATAATTCTTTATATATCCTCCCTTGAAAAACGATAGATCAAGGTTCGACTGTATCTAGAATTTAAAAAATTCATGCTGCTGGAACCTTACAAAAATAAAGGAGCTCAAAAATTCCTGATAGTATTTTAACCCTTCGTGGTCGGAATGCAGGCATAACAGTACATGTTCGGGGGTAACGTAAACTTAGGGCAGCATGCACCATGTTGGAGCAAAGTACTTCGGAAGTAACATTTACTAAATAAGTCCGCACTGAAGAGCAATTTACTCTGGAAATAATGTTGGAGAGCTCAATTACAATTTGCTCTTTTAGTTATGACTACGGAAGTAAGAGCTCATTACTCCTGAAGTATTGTTTGTTTGCGTGATTTACTTGAAGTGATCATGGATAAGGTTATGTGCGATAGGAAAAGGGATTGTTGGTAGAGATAAAGAAAATCCATTTAAACAATATAGAGTACAAAAAAACATGATTTAAAGATGCTGGAAGAGAAATTCCTGGAAAGTTGTGATGGACATGATCACTTGCATGTTGACGGAGAAATAGTGTTCAGATTTCGGAAAAGTTCACCATATTGACTGGATGGGCCCAAAATAGGAACAGATATCCAGTTAAAAGCACCCACAATGTGTGGGAAACTGGCAAAAGTAAAGAAAAACTGTCTTTTATTTTCTGAGACTCATGTATATTTATTTATGTACCTTGCTCTTAACCTCAAAAATACTTTTAACAATGCGATGAAAGATATGACCAGCAGAGATACGGTGAACGTTTATAAGATCCCCTGTAACTATCTGAATGGTCTGGTACAAAACACTTGCAGGATGCATAACAATTGCAGTTTGGGTGGTACAGCTGAATTCCTCTTGAGTTTCATTGTAAACGGTTTTCAAGCAGGTTGTAATGTAAAAGATTCTTTCGTAATACTGAAATACCCCTTAAACTTCTCTCTGTCTATATAAGTTTCATGTGGATCTCGCATTTGCACTATAGCAAATGTCTGTTTTGTTCGTAGAGATCATTAATGTAATCTAAGTAATCCATGAATATGTCAAAATTTCTTCCTCCAAATACGACACAGTATTCTAGTTCAATTGACAGGTTAGTTACTCCATCCAGGTTATGAGAGTGAATTCTAACCTATATTTGTGCTCTATTTAATCATGTAGTAACATACTACACAATGATGCTCTGAGACATTTATTTCTGCAGCAATTTACTCTGGGAGTATCTGAACGGAGTAAAATACTTTTTGGAAGTAGTTTACTCTCATATGGAAGTCGCCGAGTGTTGATTTGAATAGTAATTTACTACAAATGTAGGTTGGTGTACGCCACTCTTAGTTATCAACTGAGCATTTGTGGCTGGATCTATATATCGTTTTGCACAATTATTGTCAGATATATGCAAGGATGTCACTCATAGCCAGTTAAAATATGTTTAACGGGGATTCCCAAACAGAAGTTTATGAGGTTGTGCATATGTTGTGAGTAGTTCCTCTTGAAGGTTTTTGAATGATATGCTAAGATGACATCGAAACACTCACAGATAGTGAAATAATGTCAAGGTTCAATGATTCTTCTTACAAGTAATAGAAGAACAAAGTGATATAGAAGCCACTCTCAGCAAGCTGGGTATAACAACAGCTCAAGTGATGAGTGCCCAGGTGTTGCATGCTGTTTCCAATACCAGTACCTTAATTAGCAAGCCCATTTCCATCCATATAAGTGTTTCAACTTTATCATACAGAGAAAACCTACTTAAAGTCAACCTGTGAGTAATACCAATGTTTACATGTCTATTGCCTTCAGCACATGAACCGTTTTTGCACCCAGCATCTCAGTGAATTTTTTTCAAAACCAGTATGAAGTCAGATATGATCACTTACATTTACATAATATTAGTTGTGATGTGCATGAATAAATTTAAGGAGCATATTTTTAATTTTATAATAAGCTTTAAATTTTGTTAAATTTGGCCTGAATTAACACCTCATGAGAAGGGTTAAAACATTTGGCAGTTTATCTATAGAAAACATAAAGCAAACCGATTATAGAGCTCATAATACGAGGGCGGATCGAAAAGTAATGCACAATTTTTTTCTGCCTTGGTACTGCAGCTGGAATGTTACAATTTCACACAGATATAGTTTGAAGCTTTTACTACAGAGGGTATTTTTTGTTTCATATGCAGCTCTTGCGGGAGAAGGGTGAATTATGTAACAAAGATGGTGTGCATGTTACTGTTGTCCACATGTGAAGAGCAGAGAGGTGTGGTTTGATATTTATGGGCCAAACGGTATAAACCGAGTGATATTCACAGGGACATGCGTGGCGTGTATGGGGATGATTGTATGGGCCGTAGCAATGTCTTCAGGGGGTGTGCATTCTTCCTAGAGGGCCGTGTGAACCTTACTGATTTGTCACGCTCCGGGAGGCCGGTAACAGCTGCAACCACGCAGAATGTCAGAGGCATTGAGGTGGCAATTGAATTACCGGTGTGTGCAACTGCGAACATTATTGCAACAGTTCAACATTTCCTATGGTGCAGTGTATGATATTGTTCATGACACGTTGAAATTTCGTAAAGTTAGTGCTCGCTGGGTGCCTAGGAACCTGACAGACAACCACACGGGCCAGCAAATGATGACGAGCTTGGATCACCTAACACAGTACACTGCAGAAGGGCATGAATTTCTGAAATGAATTGTCACTGGTGTCGAGTCATGGGCATACCACTATATGCCCGAAACCAAGCAGGCAAGTATGTAGTGGAAAGATGTTGGTTCACCAGTGAAGAAAAAATTCAAAGTGACTCAATCTGTTAGGAAA
This sequence comes from Deroplatys truncata, assembly GCA_030765065.1. NCBI lineage: Eukaryota > Metazoa > Arthropoda > Insecta > Mantodea > Mantidae > Deroplatys > Deroplatys truncata. The sequence continues at coordinate 36,910,823 of CM060989.1, forward strand.
GTGCTTGTGACGGTGTTCTGGGATATGCATGGTGCTGTATTGGTGGCCTTTGCTGAACACGGGATCACTGTGAATGTTGCAGCCTTCATGAAAACTTTGGTGAAGTTGCGTCGTGCCCTTCATGACAAACACCACAACATACATGCCGATGATGTCAAAATTCTTCATGACAATGCTCACTCCCACGTTGCTGCTGCCGTTTGTCAGAAAATCACCAAATTTGGTTGGGAGGTGCTCCAGCATCCACCATACACACCGGACCTTGCACAGTCAAACTTTCATCTGTTTGGTCTCATGAAGAAATTCCTGGCCGACCAACGCTTTGCTACAGATGCAGAAGTGAAATCAGCAGTCCACAGATGGGTATCCTCCAAGGAAACGGACTTCTACGAACAGGGCATATTGAAACTGGTATCACGATGGGAGAAACGTGTTGAGAAGCTTGATGACTATATTGAAAAGTAGGTAAAAGGTGCAAGTTCATTTTTGATTTTTGTTGTTGTTTTAACTATTAAACTTTTTTGTAAAAACATTATTGTGCATTACTTTTCGATCCGCCTTCATACATTAAACCTACATTAATTAAAAGTACATTGAATTTTCTTAAATTTGGGATAAAGTTTAGTTCAAACTGAAATTTAAAATTTACTTGTTCAAAACAACACATTGTATATAACAGGAGATTTTGAGTGGTAAACCTGGAGTTCAATGTATTCATACATACCTGCTTGACTGCATTGATTCTGCCTCTTTTTGGAGCATCACTATCAGGAAAGTTAGTCGTTCCTTTCACTTCAAACACCTCAGGGTCCACCAGTTTCCCCATTTCCAAAGAAAGAGCTAACCCTTGGGAAGGAAAACATACAAAAAAAGTTCTGATATGACACATTCACATGACTTTCTCTACCCTCTATTGTTTATTAGTGGGTATGCAATCTATTCTTACTAAAGCTTATTTTTCCATCTACTTCATTTTAAACTAAACTAAGGTTTATCTACTTCATTTTAAAGTAAATAAACCTTTGTGGAAAGCGCTATACTACACATTTCATTGTAGATGCAAAGGGAACAGCAACAGTCAAATGTTTAAGAACTGGATACTATATGCTGGTCTTAAAATTTCATACCATTTCCATGCAGTAGCGAGAAACAACTGAATGCTGATAGAACTTAAGAGAATGACCATGAAGTAAACAAATTGAATGTTTAATAACGGATATCTCAGAAATGGCTTATGTCACAAAAAAACTTCTTTGAAATAAATTGTATGTTTCAAAGAGATCCACACTTTTTGTGTAGTACATTTTTGTCTATCGCTTAATGTTTACCAGTTATATAAGATTATACGAAATTTCTTCCAAATGAGTGGACTTCACAGGCTATTTCCAGAAAATTCAAGGTATATATTTTATCTGTAATGTAAATATCTTTAATATACGGTATTTTAATCAAAACCGTTAGAGCCAGTTTTTAGAAAATATAAACATTTTGAAAAATCTTCATGTAAAGTGTAGTCTGGGGTAGGGGGATTTTCTTGAAAATCTTTGTGTCGCATCCTTGGAAGGTACTGAACTTAAATACCAAGTTTGGTATTTATCTGACTTTTTGTTTTTGAGTTATGCTATTCACAAAAAAACATGCATGCACGCACTCACACACAGAGTCCTTTTTCTAAGAATGCTTTTTTTTTTTTTTTTCATTTTAGGGGCCTCAAAACATGTATTTCTGGTGAAATCTCGACACCAAATTTTTGGGTGGATGTAATACTTCCCCTACTTACTACTATTGGTGAGAAATTACCTCGTGATTGACGTTCCTGCTGCCATCTCAGTATGCTGTTGGCATATTACTCGCTGTCCATCTGCAGCGATTGCTGCACGTTTTATCAAACTTTATTTTTTTCCAGGTGTCGCATGTAATGTTGTAGGGCCAAATTCCTCCTGTGCTTTAGATTTTTCTTTACATATATTTATAACAGTATTTTTTAAGCAGATTTAATGCCGCAGCGGTTCTCTCAAGAAGCTTCTGCATGGGAATCAGAGGGCCACCATTATTGCTTTCTTTTTCAAAGTAATCTCTAACGGCACGTACAAGTTCCCTAGCTTGGCTTCTAATAGTTACACCTTTCCCTAACACGTGCACTTTGCATTTATCATGCCTATAAGACATTTCAAAGTCAACAGTGCTACCTGTAATTCTACAAATTAATAATTAAGAGTTAATTATTAGTAGGCCAAGAACAAGATCAATGTCTGTGAGATATAAAAGACAGTAAAGTTCTGGGTATAATACTTAGAATGATTAAATACTGTGTATAACACTACTGAACACTTGGTAAATGAAATGCTTGCCAAACAAAGAATCAGATCAGTATATGCATGTGAAAACGTACGTAAATATCCAATGAATCCATAGTTGTTGCAATGCCGATGACGTTGCCTCTGATGGTAATGCATTCGTATTACCTGATTGGTCAGCGACCTGACGAGCCCCTTCCAGCTGTTATACACTGCACAAGTATCAATCACAAGGTAATTTCTCACCGACTGTATAGGTAGTAGAGAAAGTAAAAGTATGCAGAGGTGTAACTGGATATGTAACACTAGTTGTTAGGTTTCACTTTAAGCTTGTAGATATACGAGGGCAGTCTCAGAAGTACCCGACCTGATGTACAGATAGTGGTTGTTTCAAACAAATGACTGTGGTAGAAAGTACCAACCTTATAAGTTTAAGTCTGAAGTTTGATGATGCTACGTCGTTTAGTAATTGTTTGGCAGCCATCAATAGCGAATGCTCTCAGCAGATTGTAAACACGGATAAAACTGGTCATCGTTATGTGATACAATACTTTCATTTGAAAGGTCTTAGTCCAAGTAATATTAAAGCTGAGCTAGATTCTACTCTGGGGGAGTCTGCTCCTTCGTTTACAACAGTAAAATATAAAAGATAAAGAAATCATAGCTTTGGTTTATACATGTTATACGAGCCAGAAATTTCTCAAACATAACGAGCAAGAAACACTGTCCACTACTTCCAGTTGGTGCTTTTTCCTTTGCATGTAGAAAATCAAAACTGCATTTGAAGCTCTGCAGTTTACAAACCACTGTGCACTTATTAGAATAAAATGGTATATTTGGGTCTGAAATTTAAGCTTATTTCTTGTGAAATAATTGATGCACTAATTACATGGTCACACAGGATGTTTCATAAACACAATGATATAAATATGTAGGCTGTAGAAAGGAAGAGAGGAAATGAAGGTCAAAAGTTCATTTATACTTTATTGTGCCATAAAATAAGTTGAGAATGAAACAATAAACAAACATTTTAGTCTGTAAAGAGCAGTGGAACATGTACCAAGAGTGGCAGTAGACAAAGCATTAGTGAAATGGAGGTTAGGTGCGTTGACACAAAAAAAATGATTATTAATCCTGCAGTGCACAAATCTTTTAATTCATTTTTGAAATTTCTATTCCTTAATTGTTTACATACTGGATAGGAATTCCAATTCTTGCTCCTTTTGTACTAAAATAGAGTAACATTTTTTTACTTTGATTTGCATAGCCCCTAAACCTTTTAAGGTGATATTGGGGGTACTCGAGAAACAACTCGACTGTAGGTTATTTAACATTAGGTTTGTCATTTCTATACTGAAAAACACTTACATTTACACCCACATGCATACTTCCAGGCTCTGCAAGGGTAGGGAAAAATTCTAATTAAAAAAAAAAGTTCTCCTACCCTAGCTAGGGTTCAAACCTGTAACCTCGAGGTTGTGAAGCCAAAATGCTGACCACTCGACTGTGGAGACAGACCAAAAGAAGCAGACTGTAGGTTATGTGAGATGAAACCACAACACAAAATCTACATTACAATACAGGTACATTAAAATAATAATCGGTTCAATATCTGAACCATCATGGTCACCTTCTCTTTCTCTTGTGCTGCACATATTCTTTCACTACATTAACAGCGGAGAATATCATTGTTCTCCATAACCAAATCCATTACTCATTGCAGCGCCATCTTTCTTTTTGCTCCACTAACTCCAGTTTTGATGTGTAAATGGCGGAAAATGGCCGGTAAAACTTTAACTGGGTTTGCAACCATTAAACTGGTTGTTTAAACAGCTGTTTTACCAAATCGTGGTTTTAACACCTTTTACCCAAGTTAAATAAGATTATCGTCATTGGTGAAACCGGCCCTAAATCACAAACCTAAAAATCTATGCACATTTTGTTCCTCTGCTCTATACCCCCGCCGCTGAATCTTTGCACTTGACAGTTCATGTGGCTTCGCGTAAAGTTGGCTACATTGTGGTTGCGACGTTGCCAGAGTGGCTAGTAAACAACAACAGCTGATAGTTCTTTCTGTGTCTAAGCCGCATACAAAAGTGTACGTAGTAGCGAACGTCAATGTATAATAACTATTTTGTATTATTATTGTTAATTGAAAATAACTTTGCATAAACATTGCAGCGTATGTAGAATAAATTACGCACTTTTGACAATATAGAAACAGAACAATGTAAACTTGCCTGCCACATTGAGGAGAAATAAAACAAATTATAAGCACGCGATAACAAAAGTTATTTTCATTCACAATTTAAAACAGCAATGGCTCAATTCCACCCAAATCCCGTCATCATTATCTTCACCAAGGCATATCATTAATGGTTCACACTCACTAACAATTCCGCCTATTTCTTGTGTTTTTTGTATTAGCTTATTCACATGATCTACTTTCTTCTTCCACGAAGCTGCGTCCACTGTCGCCACATCTTCCCACAAAAGCCTTTCCACCTCGGTAATGGTAAATGACTTATTGTTCTCCCTCACATAAACCTTAATGTCGTTCCACACTAATTTGATGGGGTTGAAGTGACAGTGTACGGCTTTATCAGCAGGAATAGAGGGATGGCTGTGAAGCTTCACGTACTCCTTTTCCTGTTCAAAGAATCCTCGGGTGCTCCTTAATAGTTCCAATGCCTGACTATTAAGTGGCGCAAAGGATTTACACTTCGTGAATCATCACTCGGTGATCGATGTCGTTTTTCAGACATTGTCACACTTAAATCTTGTATAAATAAATAACATGACTTAAATGTATATAAAACAGATAAATATATATGTATAAATGAACAATAACTAAACTATAAAACAATAACCACAAATAACAAGAACAATATGTAGCTTGCAAAGAACAACTCGACGTTTGTGCTAGAGATTCACAAACTGAAGCACGTGGTTGGGGATAGCTACATCCGGCAACAAAGCCGCTTCCGCATTGTCATCGACCATCCGGAATGCTGCCTTGTGATTGGCTTAGAAAGTCAAACGGTGAAAGCTTTTCATCTGTTTTTTTGCGAGTGTACCAACTTAAACGCGAGCTGTCAAGTGCAACGTTTCAGCGGCGGGGGTATAATTCTATATGAACTCAAAATGTTCTGGATGGTCATGCTTCAAATATAAGGTCTCAGAATTAGTGTGCAGATAGGAGGGTCCATAAAATATCTTATGCAATCCTACCATGATAAGATTGTTACTGTATTCAATGTTTTGGCTCATTATGACGTGTGTGCCAATAATAGCAGTGCTGTAATACTGGTATTCCAATTTGCCCTTGCTTGTTGATAGAAGATGCAACCATTTTGTAATGTTCTTTTCTCTGAGCAATGAAGATGCAAAAACCTCTATACATTATTAAATATAGAGTAATTAAGATCTGAATTTACCATGCTGTACTGTTAATAGGCTACATCACAGTCCATGACACATGCTCACTTCTCCCCCAGAAAGAGAATACATGCAAATTGCTTATCAGTTTAACACACCAGGTAATAATAAATGAAATGGAGGGAGAGAAGCTAATTTCTCACTTATGTCATCTATGGATGCAAAATTATTTCATGATTTATTTCCTACAATTTACAATACTAAGATTGCACAAAATGTTGTATCCAACTCATGGGTAATCTTAATATAACACTCGTGAAAATTGTCGCACTCACGACTCATGCCATAATCAAGATCATCCATTTGCTGCATAAATTAATATTAATATAGAATACTTGTGTAACTGCCACAATGGCATATGTATAAAAGCATCTATTTTAAGAGAGGGGGTATCTAATTTTAAAGAGAAATTCTGTTTATGTATGCTTGCATAGTTACAAGAGCCAAACTTCTCAAACCACTTAAACACACTACACAGCTCAGGAAGTTCTAGAAGACCGAGGAAAATGAGCAGTCAGAATGTATATAGATCGTCATGCTGTAAAATATTATTTTAATATTGAATTTTGGGCTCAACTTTACAACATGTGACCTGAGATTTTTTTCTGTGGCATATTTTTTTGCTGTAATATGTATTTAGAATTATTTATTTGGATGATTTCTTGTTGGAAAATGTTTTATTAACATAATTTAAACTTTATAATTATTTGTTTATTTACTTACTGCACATGTAGCCATATAGAAGAATGCAGGGCAGCCAAATTCTCCATCTTGCATCACCCAAAGTAATGCAGCCAACATTCTTTTTTGTCACTAAATTACACTAACTATATAATATACATTGTTCCTAAATTTTGACTAGATATGTACACTAAACACTAACTCATTAATTTAACTACGCCTAGCCTAAACTTTAAATAAACCTAATCACTACACCACAGGTTAGACTGCCTAGTGTCTTCCATTAGTTCCTGGAAAGGGTGTGCTGAACAATTGTTGGTGTCAGGATGCCACAAATACTGACAAATGTGAGCATGTAGGTGTTCTCCGTATCATTGAGGTAAACCGACAGATCCATCTTATTAATCGGATGAGCCATTTCTAAAAGCTTTATGCTTTGCAAGAATACCTCCAAGAACACACAAACCTTGCTTCTCACACTACAATAAATTCTGTTTCATTGCATGACGTGATTGTAAAGCAATAAAACCTGAGAGAAAGTATGGTTAGGACCTTTCAAAAGTGACCAGTTGCTAATCGCTTCCAAATGTTTTTCAGAGGTTGGCTACAGTTATTACAAATTAAGCACATGTTGGCTGCTATGCAAGAAACAATAAAACTAATAGTCGTTGGTCGTTTCAGTCTGCTTGCACATTGGAGAACCTACGGACTATTACTTGTACATTTCCTCTTCATATATTATGGATTTTAGTGTCCAAAGGATGCTTTATAGTCATGAATTTTGTAAATTGTGATAAAATCAGTTGTTTTCTGTTTAAATTATAGAAGTAAATTTATATATATTTTGTATTTCAGCTTGAAAATAAATCTGTGGGAAAAACAAAAACTGCAAAATGATCTAAATTTATTATAGTTCCTCCTCCCACCAAAATGACTGTTCTATTAAGCAAGAGCCAGACCTCATGTTAATTGTTCTTTCACACATACCATGAGTAGACTAGGATTGGAAAGGTAGAATCAGACTGAAAAATTACGTACCATAGCCAGGATTTGAACCACAGATCTTTGCTTTCTTTGCCATTGCTCTAACCAACTGAGCTACCATGGCAATGTGCTTGTGAATTTTTCGATCTGATTCTACCTTTCCAGTCCTCATGTGTTCAAGCTGAACCTCCTCCTCCTTTCCCTTCTTAGTAAGAGAGAAGTGTTCACCAGTTATAGCGTAGAGCAGTTGTCGGCAGCTGCTGCGTTGTGACATAAGAGCCAGTTCCAAGCAAAGAGCAGCACAAAGTGAGTGATAGAGGTTCATAAACATGAACTGGCACAGTAGCAGATATGATAGTGCAGTAGTTAAGGTGGGCCGAGAGTGTTTATTGAAGTTCATGTATTCGAATGGTGGAGATATAAGAATGCAGGAGTGAAAGATTTCCACATTTTCCAAAGTTGTGTATAGTATGTCACCCAATTACCAATATGTATAACTATGTACAAATATCAGAAGAACTAAGTCAAGAATTTGATACCCATTTCAAGATATAGTAAACTTTTGTATCCAACATCTACATATTTGCAACACCATTTTCAGTGGATATTGACCGAATGCTGTCATTGCAATTAGAAATAATTGACTTACAAAATAAATATTGACTGAAGTACAGCTTTCAAAACAAAGCAGATTTGTCTTCCTTTTATAGAAATTTCCCCCAAACAGTTAACTTCCGTACACATGTTTTCTGCCAGGATCCTGAGCATATTCAGATCTACTTACTACATCATTGGCATTCAGATCTACTACTACTACTACTACTTACTGTGAAGTGAACACAGAAACCAACTTTCTGATCTGTACTTGAAAAGCATTCTTTGCTTGCGTGTTAGCCAAATTATGGCTCCAAATACTACAAAACTATGGAGGAAAGGGGGGAGCAGATTAAGAAAGTGTCGAGCTTGGGCAGGACAATGATACAAAGCACAGTGGAATCTCATTAGCACATTCCTCACTAACATGTTTTCCTGTGTATTACGTTGATATAAAAGTCCCGGTACCAAATAACCAAATGTAATAAATAATGTTTGCTTAGTGCATTTTCCCGATCCCACTTACTACGTTTTAAGTTTGATGTCCTCATTCGCCATTTTGACCAATCCTTGGTCGGTCCAGTGGAAGTAGGCACTTTAACATGTTCAAAGTTTGACGTCCTCATTTGCTACTTTGGTCAATCCTAGGTCACGGGGTGGATACCGGCAGCCAATCACATGCATGTAAGTAAACATTTGTGTGGGCAGGATAGAGAATGCTTTACCTTAACGATAGTTTCTACTGTTGAGTGTTGACCAAACATACGTAGATTGTATTTTAACTTTTCATTTGCAATGAAAAAAAGAAAGTGTAGCAAATAACCAACACTGAAAAACTGAAAATCCTTGGAGTAGATCAAAATCCAAATATGAAACATGTGGATATAGTGTGGAAGTTAAACATTACTCCATCAACCTTAAACATGATTGCTAGCAAATCTAAATTGATTGAAACTGCTTTTAAAGAAGAGAAAAATGCTAAAACAAAACTTTCCTCTTGGAAAATAGGATCAGAACGAAATTTGTTGCATGGAAACACCTACCGTATTCGAATCGTATTGAATACGCCAAAGATACTATTGTCTATTGTACTCGTAACACAATGCACGCTCATAATTTTGTTTTCTTTTTTTAGCAGAAATTTTTATCACATGTGCAATAATACACACAGCAAAGCCACTATTGTTGCTTCCATAATTTGCAATTTATATTCTCAAAAACTTTCATAACCTCAAAAATCCAAGTTGACCAGCATAAAAGCTTGAACTATTTATTCTCAGGTTTTATGTATCCAAATCCATTTGAACACATATTGAATTTAACATGGAAACACAGATCGTATTTAGTATGAAATTGTACTCGACATCGATTTCAATTGCCCATGAAGATATAATAATTATTAGATTTTATTACATAACTATGTTCTTAAATTGCAGATTTTGTATTTTCGTTAACATGTTTTCCTGCCTATGACGTCCAAATCCTTAGGTCCCTGCAAAAACGTACTAATGGGATTCTACTGTAATTGTGTGTTTCACATATAGCACGCTGTGCATAATGCAAAGTAAAATGTATAAAACTCTGTGTGTGTGTGTGTGTGTGTGTGTGTGTGTGTGCGTGCGCTTGAGAGAAAGAGAGAGAGGGAAGGGGGAGGGGGAGAGAGCCTATTTTCAACATTACAAACAAAAAATGTGGCACTTCTGCTTAAAATGTTTGAAGTTTCATAGCCGCATTTATGAAATTGAATGCCTCTGCAGTTATATATTTTGTGGTTCTATTAGTACATTAAAATAAAACATTTGTTACACTGTTTTACTGTGGGTATTTTCCAAACAAATGTATTGCTATTCCTACTGTGATTGATTGAAATTTGTAGTCAGTTGCAAATAATGTGTACTGCCATTATAGTATCTCAGAAGAATAATGTGTAGTCATTAAAGCTCAGGTACCGTGTCACCACTGTTCAGCTGAAGCTTTTCAGGCCTCCCCTTCATTCTGTACTCACTACACAGATATCGCCTGGCAGTGAGCAATTTTGCTCGCAAGTATGTTACAGAGCAAGGCATCTGCCTGCCTGTAATCCAAATACATAGTAATAAGTTAAAAATCTAAGTCAGTACCGCAAACACATAATTTCTATAAACTTACATGTGGTGTTTACAATCCATTTTCCCTGCAGTATGGCACTAAGGGTGACAAAAGTTGCAGCACATACATTGGCATCATCTGTCTGCACTATTACATGTGTAACTTCAGATCTGGAAAAAGCATTTTGAGTTTTATATGGTATATAAAGAATTACAAAATTTAGTGTTTGATAGGGCAAGAAAAATGTCATGGATAATCAATGACGGTGGAAAATGCTTAGTACAGACATTAAGGGGAAAACGGGTGAAAATGTAACAAAAAATGACAAAATTTCACATTTTGTGTTTTTTGTACCAAAAAAGTTTGAAGTGTATAAATGCAGAGTTTTAAAACACTACAGTGCCTGGAAGTTGTTCTAATTACATCATATTTAAAGGCCTGAGCTCCTTAAATGTCCCTGAGAAGGCATGGCAGGTGATGAAATTGCTGCATGAAGCAAAAAATCCTCTTTTTTACCGATTTTTATGGGATTTTTTCTGTGAAAGTTAATTTCTGATCTGTCACTGAGCCACCGTGATTGGTATAACATAGTAACAACAGCTCTGTCAGCAGATGTCGTGTGACATCAAATTATATGTTGTTTCATATACAAGAGCCAGAAACAAGTGTAAATAATGTCAATAATACTGTGATGAAAGGTTAGGTGAGCAAGAATGTGATGTACAAAAGAAAAAATTTAAGGCAGAAACAGCTGGAGGATAACTGTGAACATATACCTGTAGTAAATAATGAAGACTGTAAATATATATTGGCAGACACCCGTTTTACTGTCATCATTGTTGAAGGATCTGAAGTGTAATGATCACAATCAAAAGTGTTTTGTACATAGGACTTGGCATTGAAAGGCCTGGCTTATGCCATAAATTAGACCTGATTTGCAATGCTTGTGTTGAAGAAAAGAGTACAAATTACACATCTAAGCTGGACACTTCTAGGAAGGTCTGCAAGTCATCATTTTTGGTTAACTACACACAAACTTTTAAACTCATTTTTCCTCACTTTAATTTTTGCTACACTTTTACTCATTCAAAACAAAATAACATCCACAAATTACGTGTTAGAGATCTGAAATTTTTACTGTACATTCTCTAAAGCATAACAAAAAAAACTGATGTATCTCCATACATCTCAGGATTAACTTAGTGCTTTTTGAGATAAAAAATAAAATGTGTGTGATTGCGAAAATGTTGAAATTTTTGCTATGCAGGTCATTTTTTTTTTAATTTCCCTTACAGTTAAGATATTACAAAACCTAGGTGTCAAGTTTTTTATAAATGAGTTTCTGATTTTGTAAAAAAAAAAAATTCAAACTTTGTTCAAAAAATGTGAAATGCATTTCATTTTGAAATTTGCAAATATTTTGAAAGAAAATTTTCAATAATTAAAAAACTAACTGACATACAAAAATGAAACTCTGCCAAGTAGTTCCACATAACACCCCAAATATGTGTACAAAAAATTAAGTATTGAGAAGGTGTTTGCTTACGTGATATTTTTTTACGTAAATTATTTAGCTTCTTGTTTGGGAAGCCAATTTGAAGAAGTATTGTTCTTGAAGTTACTTTGTTTAAGAAGTTTTGTAACACGCTTTGAGCATCGGTTTGAAGTTGTTGATTATGTAATAGTTACTGTTGTTACACAATATGCTGCTACGTATGAGAAGCTGATTTTAAGATGTAATTTTGTTGTTACACTCCAAGTTTTACACTATAACATTTAACTTTGTTATTAAAACTGCTTCTATATATTATTTATGTTTGAATTTGCCTCGGCTGCATCAGTAATGTTTGTAGAGTCATGTATTTCGTAGGCAGGGTGCGGTACGACAATAATTGTAGACATATATGAATTTTAGTTTTTAAATTCACTTCTTTTATTAATCCTTGCACATTTTAATAAAGCACTACACTTTTTAAGAGCTGTGAGATTCTTTAATACTTTCACTTAGCTAACGCATAGACATATTTTACGATTCACACGTAATATTTCTGTAGAGAACACATCTTCCATCAGGTCACTACCAAGGTTTGCCAGCAACTGAAAGATTTCAACTGTTCAAACCCATAAATTTTTGTATTCCAAGTCTCTGATTGGCTAATCCTAGTCCAATAGAATATCTGCATTTTACTACAGCTTTTTCTAGCTGTTGATAGACTAATTTTAAACTGTCACAAAATTTACGTTATTGCTGCCCTAATCATGTCTAGTAACATTTAAACTCTCACACTCATTGCCTCAAGGTTACCTCATTGTTAGCACTGTAACTTATTATTCTCACAGCTCTTGCATTATTAAATTACCTAATGCATTCACATATAATTATTGAACATGTTTACAATAATATAAGCATTTGCAATGACTGTTACATACATTTTTACAAATTATTACATACATATTGCTTCAAGGCGGGCTGTTATTGAATTTACTTATTATAAAAATACAACTGAAATTATTCAGGTATTAAAATACTGCCTCAGTATGTAGCTTTAAAATTGTGCAAAATAGAAATTTCACCCATCATCCCCCTTAACAATAGTACCTAAGGCTATCATTTCTTAATTTTGAGTAGAATCACACCTAACAGGCTTATTGCTATTCCACCAAGCATCACCATTTTACAGTTCCTGTTTGCTAAGACACTAGAGAAGCTAATTTTGCCAAGTGAAAAAGTTGTTGAAATTTCAGGATACAAATTTGAAAGTATGCCACAAATTTTGTTTAACCTCACAGCAGAAAGTCAAAAGCCCAAGCACCACAACTTGCATTAATCCTGCAGTAGTTGCACAATATTTTGTACCATTAGTAGTTGCTGTGAACAGCGAGTCCGTGTGGGCAAAAATATGGATTTTGTATAACTAATTAACAACAAAGTAACACAGAATAAACAATTTACTATGTTTGAATTTTAAGTACATATGCTTTAAAAAGCAATAAATCCTGTTCAATTCTACTGAAATTGTAAGTTTCTTAATACGTTATGTGTGCTTCAAATTCACAAACAAATACTTTAATAATAATGTCGTAAAAAGGATGAAATGCCCACGTGTGCAAAAATTCAATCTTGGTGCTTTTGTATTTTTGAGAAGTATTTGGAAAAAATGTAGTTTTAGATAATCACAGTTGAAATTAAGTTCTAAGTTATGACTAACTTTAATGGATTCCAGGGAAATGCACATCATTAGCTGCATCCTTATTAGTAATTCTATGCCTTTACATTTGGGACTCCTGAGATGAAGCTGTGCTGAAATTTCAGCTGAGAAGCGTTGAAATATTAAAAGTTTTAATGAAAGGGGTTTTGAACTACAAAATTTAAAGAGAGACACTGTCGATTTAAATGGTTTTTGTTTGTTTGTTTTTTTTTGCAAAGGATTAAGAGCTTTAAATGACCAATCAGGAAGAATCATAGAATTTGTTTTCCATTATTAAACTGAAAATGCCAAATTTTTAATCAAGACAGTCAACAGCAGCTTAGATCGAACGTTTTCAAAATATGAAAAGTGTGAAATATTACTAATCATGTTAAATTAGTAAAAGAACCCATTACTCATTGTAGTTGTTTTTAATGGACTATATTTAAACAACTATACCCCCCTCCTCTGCCAAAAATCAGCCAATCCATTCAATCAGTAATCAAGTTGCCAACTGGAAAAATCTGAAGTGTTATATGATTTTTCTCTACCCTCTATCGTTTATTGGTGTGTATACAAATATTCTTACAAAAGTTTATTTTTCTATCGACTTCATTTTAAATGTGATAAACCATTCCAGAAATACCCACATTGCACATTTCATTACAGATATAAAGGGAATAGCAATAGTCAAATGTTCAATCATCAGCTTTTTAAAATATCACCAACTGTTCCATTCTATGCCTAAAAACACGGTTTAGACAGCAGACATTTATGATGGCAAAGAGGTTAATACTGCTGTCAAGCATAGGATGATACAAAGTGAGTTGTTTATATGTGCACCCATTTTGAGGTATGATTAAACTACATGCCTTCCAGTTTTACTTTCCGTACCACATACATAGAAGGTATTGCATTCCACCCAAAATTTCGATACTAGGATTTCACCAGAAATATATATTTTGAGGCCTTCTGGATCCAAAAGTCATTTTTAGAAAAAAAATTGTATATGTGTGTGTGTGTGTGTGTGTGAGAGAGAGAGAGAGAGAGGGAGAGAGAGAGGGAGAGAGAGAGAGGGAGAGAGAGCATAACACAAAAACGAAAAGTTCAGTATCTTCCAAAGATGACACGAATATTTTAAAGAAAATACCCTCATCCCAAACTACCCTTTATATGGAACATTTTCCGTAATTTTTGTGTTTCTCAAAATGGTTTTAACCATTTTGGTTAAAATATCATATATTAAATTATTTACAAGACCAATAAAACATACATCTTGAATTTTCTGAGAATAGCCTGTAAAGTCCTCTTCATTCGGAAGGAATTTTTTATAATCTTGTATAATGTTAAGTGATAGATGAAAATGTACTACACTAAAAATGCAGATTTCATTAAAACAACTATTTATTTCAAATAAGTCTTTTTGTGGCTCAACCATTTCCAAGATATCTGTTATTAATGGTTTGAATTGTTCTATACTTAGCCATTCTTTTAAAGTCCTGTCGATATTGTTTTTTTGTGGTTGCATGTAGAGTATAGAATTTTAAGGCCAGTATATAGCTTTCAGTTCTTAAACATTTGACTATTGCTATTCCCTTTGAATTTATAACAAAATATGCAATGTAGCTACTTCTGCAAAGATTTGTATCGATTAAAATGAATTAGAAAAAATAAGCCTTTGTAAGAATAGTTTTTATATCCATTAATATGTGAAAGAGGATAGACCATCAGATTTTTCTTTAGTTATGCACAGGGGAGTTAATTCAGTGACATGAGTATTTGCTAATATTTAAAGAGCATGCACTAATTCAATAAACTTTATACTCACGTATAAGAGTTAGCAACCTTGAGTTTCAGTCTTCTAGCTAGAGTTGACAGCTGACTAAATTGTTCACTGTCCAAAGCGTCACCCAGAATCATTGGTTTTTCATTAGATCTGGTTGGTGTCCTGAGTTCCCTGTTGATATTTGCCATAGGTTTATCTCGAGTTTCTTGCAAGGCCACCAACATCTCTTCTGTCTGAACATAGTCTCTATGGAAAAAGCGTTTGTTCATGTCTTATAGCACGTTACAAATGACAAAAGAGTAATGGAATAGCATACATTTTCCTCTCCCTCTTTAAACATTAATTATTTCTACTTGCAGCAACTATAACACAAAGCTGGCTTATGATGGGAGGCAATTTTATGTACAGTAATAACTATAACTTACAAATATATCTAAATGGGTAAGTGGAGACCTGAACCACAGAAAATTAAAATTACTGGAAAGGTAGTCTATTGATTGCACATTTAAATACCTAATTCATCTAATTTTGATAACGCTACCCATTATGTTCCAATTATGTCTGCTGTGCTGTGCCACAAGTGCCCTGTATTCCGCTGGTTGCATGTAGTGCCACAAGAGCTTTTGAGCTCCTCCAGGCTGCATGGTTTTTGAAAGAAATCTGAGCTGTCTTTTGGTGCACATGTCTGCTGCAGGGTAAGTGTTCCCAAGGCCGTTGAATCTTTGCGCTTGACAGTTCGTTTGGCTTTGCGTAACGTTGGCTATATTCTGGTTGTGACATTGCCCGAGTTAGTAAACAACAACAGCTGACTGTTTTCTCCTTTCTATCGTGTCTATGCTGCATACAAAAAGTGTATGTATGTAGCAAACGTCAATGAATAACTATTTTGAATTATTATTATTATTATTATTATTATTATTATTATTATTATTAATTGAAAATAATTCAGCATAAACGTTGCAACATGTGTGGAATAAATTATGCACTTTTGGCAATATAGAAACAGAATAATGCAAAATTGCCTGCTACAATGATGAGAAATAAAACAAATTATAAACTGTGATAACCAAGTTAGTTTCACTCATGCTGCATTCCAGATGGTTCACAAATGTTTTCCTCTTTCTCTTTGACTTTCACTCCCTTGTATATAACTGTTCTCATGTTTAGTCCAAGAGCTGCTGCAGTTCGTTGTACGGCTTTATCAGCAGGAACAGAGGGATGCCCGTTAACCTTCATGTACTCCTCCTGTTCAAAGAATTCCCAGGTCCTTCTCAACAGTTCCAATGCCTGGTTATTAAGTGGCACATCTCAACGCAAAGGACTTTCACTTCGTGAATATCACTCGGTAATCAGCATTGTTTTTTGAGACATTGTCGCACTTCAAATCTTGTATAAATAATATGAAGGAAATATATATGAACGAACATTAACAACAAAACTATCAAACAATAACCACAAATATAAATAACAATGTACAATACTATCTTGCAAAGGACAACTCGACACATGTGCTAGAGCTTCACAAACTGAAACATGTGGTTGGAAATAGCTACATCCGGCAACAGAGCTGCTTCCAGTTCCACTTTGTCATCGACCACCCGGAATGCTGCCTTGTGATTGGTTTAGGAAGTCTAACAGTTAAAGTTTTTCAACTGTTTTTTGTGTGTGTATCACTCGCATAATACCGGAAGATTGTGATTTACAGTGTCTTGAAAGAAGATTGCTTAAAGGTAACAAAACAAGCTTTATTTTTATCTGTTTACATAGATACAAGTTTTACTGCTGAACATGTCGATCCCTCTCCCTGCAAAACATTATACCCCTCTAATGACACTACAACACTTGAGTCCTATGGCAACATTGCAGTTTGAAATTTCTGTATGACATATTCTTTTTCTTTTTTCCTTTCTTTCTTTACCACTTCCAGATTTTTCTGCCCTCATTTTGCTCCTTTCGTTGGTAAACTGGATTCTCAACCTGTGAATGTTTAATTTCTTTGTTTATTCTGCTGACATGTTGAACTCTATTCCTATATAATGTAACGCATTTTGTCGCTTTTGTTTATTTCTGTAATCTGCAATGTCTACTCTCCACAAGTAATCTTTGGTCTCAATCAATTCAATCAACGTCTTTGTTATTTCCCTCATCTATTTATTGTTATGGCCCATTATTACCTATAAAGAACCGTTCTACAATAAACTGTTTGTATTGTTAAGGAAATAAAATGCACGTATATCTTAATTCTGTTTTAGTGTAACAAATTATGATCCTTGTACTTACCTCTCAAACGGCTATTTACTACCACAGCAGACAATGTAACAACTTGCACCAAATATGACACAAAAATGTTCTAAACTGTTCAAGCTGCTTTCATATGGCACAGCTTTCTCTTTTTCGCTGTGTACATGAAGCAACTTCCGAAGTTGAATGCTACTTAGAACTTGCATGAGCAAGTTCCTACTTGCCTGACAGTTTACTGAAACCTCACTTTTCTTGCGCAGTTTGAAGTTCCAAGCCATTTAAGTTGCATCATGGATAAGTACCTATATAGCAACAGGGTCCCTAGCGCATCTTGACCTGTGCACATTTTAAGGAGATTCTGGGCATGCACAATCGATATAAGTAATTACCTTATGGGCCCAAATACGTATGGGTCATGCATGTTTGAAGTGTACTAGCACACAAAGTTTTTCCTGCACTCTGTTTCCACTATCACTAAAATTTTATGTCAATGCCACTAGGTGGTAGAATGCTAAGGCAGAAGTTAGAAACATTGTAGCAGAAATAGGTAACGTGTACAAGCGCAGAAACTTCTCCTGGCTTCTCTATACCATCCATAATTTCAACTATAATTTAATTTATAGATTACTTCATTCTTGCTCTAATAGGGCGTACTTAATTATGCATACAACAAACATTCACTAAAGAAAAAAACTCTTTCTGTCGCCAGACAAGTTAGGCATTATTATTATTAGTGGATGCAGTTGAATCAATTTGTTCATAATCATAACTATACCCCCGCCGCTGAATCTCTGCACTTGACAGTTCGTGTGGCTTCACGTAAAGTTGGGCTATATTGTGGTTGCGACGTTGCCAGAGTGGCTAGTAAATAACAACAGCTAATAGTTCTTTCTATCGTGCCGCATACAAAAGTGTACGTAAGTAGTGAACATCAATGAATAATAACTATTTTGTATTATTATTGCTAATTGAAAATAACTCTGCATAAACATTGCAACGTATGTAGAATAAATTATGCACTTTTGACAATATAGAAACAAAACAATGCAAACTTGCCTGTTACAATGAGGAGAAATAAAACAGATTATAAGCATGTGATAAAGTTATTTTCATTCACCGATTTAAAACTGCAATGGTTCAATTCCATCCAAATCCCCGTGGTCATCATTATCTTCACCAAGGCATATAATTAATGGTTCACATTCACTAATAATTCCATCTATTTCTTGTGTTTTTCGTATTAGCTTATTCACGTGATCTACTTTCTTCTTCCTTGAAGCCATGTCCACCGTCGCCACACCTTCCCACAAAAGCCCTTCCGCCTCGGTAATGTTAAATCACTTATTGTTCTCCCTCACATAAGCCTTAATGTCGCACCACACTAATTCAACAGGGTTAAAGTGACAGTGTACGGCTTTATCAGCAGGAATAGAGGGATGGCCGTGAAGATTCACGTACTCCTTTTCCTGTTCAAAGAATTCTCGGGTCCTCCTTAATAGTTCCAATGCCTGACTATTAAGTGGCACACTTCGGCGCAAAGGATTTTCACTTTGTGAATCATCACTCGGCGATCGACGGCATTTTTCAGACATTGTCGTGCTTAAATCTTGTATAAATAAACAATATGAGTTAATTGTATATAAAATAGATAAATATATATTTATAAATGAACAATAACAAAAATATAAAACTATAACCACAAATAGAAATAACAATGAACAATATGTAGCTTACAAAGAACAACCCGACGCTCGTGCTAGAGATTCACAAACTGAAGCACGTGGTTGGGAATAGCTACATCCGGCAACAGAGCTGCTTCCAGCTCCCGTTCCGCTTCCGCTTTGTCATCGATCATCCAGAATGCTGTCTTGTGATTGGCTTAGGAAGTCAAATGGTTAAAGCTTTTCATCTGTTTTTTTGCGAGTGTACCAACTTAAATGCTAGCTGTCAAGTGCAACGTTAAGAGCGGCGGGGGTATATTATGCAGCAGATGCTATTTCACATTTTCACAATTTGATGAGCACCCAAAATGTAGCTCACAAGCTGCTACTAAGAATAAGAAAAGATTTTCCACAGAATCAGTGTCCAATACATGTAGGAAAAGAAGATATAGAACTTACAGAATCTAAGAGCAAAGAGGAAATAGTGTATTAATGAGAAATGGTTCAAGTTAGAAAGATAGCTTTAATTCAACTCTTCAGCAAAGAAAGCAAGAATGTAGAGGAGTACTTAAGTAAAGTAAAAACTAAGTAGAATTGGACACTATAAAGGGAAGAAATGAAGCATAATTTTAAGGGCAGTTGTAGATGTATGTTTGGATAATAAGGAAATTTGCTATATAAATATGCAAGCTAAAAACCTGGCCTGGACGCTTAGCCATATTCTTTGTAAATTGCCTAGCACAAACAAACAAACAATTTAAATTTAAAAAACATAATAAATTAGTTGCAACCTATAATAATCCCAGCATGAATTATCTTTTAATTTAGCTTATGATTATGTTATTTTCAGAAATGTTCTAACTTTTTTTATATAGAAAATTTGTGCTTTTCCCTGCAATCGGATAGCATAAAATTTCAAATAATACATCAAACATAAGTATTACAGTTTTCTCAAAACTGTCATACAAAGTTCAAACTAAGTTCACTGAATTATGCTTACAAAATATATTAGATAAGTCATACTGCTTGTTTAACAGTACTTATGTTCCATACCATACTCGCTGCCAAAGAAGAAAGGGATTTACATTTCGCGGAGAGAGGCAATGTTGCTGCTTATCGCGACCATGTGGAAAATGTGTTATAATTGTGTACGAAGGCAACTTGGTTGCATCTGCATTGTAGGGCGGGTATTATTTATATTTGTATATGGAGACAATTATTTATTTATTTTATTTATTTATTTATTTATTTGTGCTAGCAATCTTCCTTAGAATATGGCTATACATCAGCCCAAGCTGTTATCTTGCCATATTCTACCCATATTACACTCTTATTATAACATAAAAAATGATAATAATAATAATAATAAAAAAAATAATAGTAATGGTACCAAAATAATAATCTTCTAGTAATAATATATAATAATAATAATAATAATAATAATAATAATAATAATAATAATAATAATAATAATAATATACTAATAATAATATAATTACAAAACTTAACATCACTTGATGAAATTAATTTACATCTCTTTTTATTGTCCATAACCATTTCTTTTTAACTTTGGACAAGTATTCTCCTACCTTTTTACTATCCTTGTTAAAAATCTTGCTTAAAGCTACTTTCCTGTCCCGATTTAACCATTTCCCATTTATAGCTACCTTTCTCCAATGTTGTGTACCTTTACAGTCAAAAATGATATGTTCTAAATCTTCTCTTTCCTCACATATTGGGCACTGATTCTGTGGGAACCCATTTCTCATTCCTATAAATTTCCATACACCTGCTCGTGCCCAGGCAATACTTTCTCTTTGTTCCTTATTTGTGTTATCCACGTACTGTTCTCTAGCCCATACATTTTTTATTAATATATATGATTCCAAGGAACTTTTGTTCCCAATGTTGCTAAATAAATTTTGTATCTCTATATCTTCAAACCTCTGCCTAGCTTCTTTCCAGAAACCCTTAACATTATTTTCCCTCCTTCTCCAGATTTCCCCTAGACCACTATTTTCCAAATTAGTTTGTATACTATAACTCCACCCATTCTTCTTTAAGCTCCTTTCTTGGAATTCCAAACACTGCCTCAACAAGTTCTTCTCTTCTAAATTTAATAGTCTGTACCAATATTTAAGAGCTCTCTCCATTATTACCCCTTTCCCCCCCACTCTCTGCATTTCAATTAGAGCAAATTCCTTAACTGTAGCATTTGGCAGGCCTAAAACTTCTCTGCAGAAACTCCTATGTACCATATCTATCTCTTCCCAGCCTTGTTCTACTCCCCATATTTCACTACCATATAACATTTTTGCTTCAACTACTGTGTTATATATTTTCTCTAGCCATTTAACATTTATATCTGGTATTCTATATTTGCACCCTCTAATCGCTGCCATTGCCCCTTTCCCCTTTGTCAATACCAGTTTCTTCTGTTTCTCCCATTTTCCACCCCCATCCATTTTAACCCCTAAATATATACAGTCTCTGACCACTTTATATTCCTTCTCTCCATTCTTCCACTTTTCATACTTGCTCAGTTTGGCACCTTTCTTAAACACTATAATTTGAGTCTTCTCTTGATTTACTTTCAAATTCCACTCATCGCAGTATTTATTCATTTGCTGTAGGGACTGCTTCAGACCAATCGTTGAAACTGATCCTATCACTAAATCATCAGCGAATAATAACCCAGGGATTGATACCTTATTTATCGTAGGCAACCAACTATTATTCCTCCCTATCTCAGTGAGGATATCATCAATGTACAGATTAAATAACACTGGACTTAATTTACATCCTTGTCGTAGCCCCTTCCTTTGATTTACTTCTTTTGTCACCAATCCTACTCCTACTTTCACACAGAATGTGTTGTCCTTGTATAGAGCTTTAAATAAATTTACCATCTGTTGGCTTACTCCCTTCCTCAAAAGTTTGTGCCACAACAAATTTAAATCAATGTGGTCATACGCTTTCTCCAAATCAACAAATGCCATGTATAATTTTCCCCTTTTTTCTTTTAAATACTTATCCACCAGAGTTTTAATTATGAATAAGTTATCTACCGTTCTCCTCCTCTTGCGGAAACCCATTTGAAACTCCGAGAGGATATTATATTCCTCTACCTAGTTTTGTATCCTATTAGCTAAAATCCCTGTGAAAATCTTTCCAACATTTGAAAGTAATGCTATTCCCCTGTAATTATTGGGCTTATCAACACTCCCCTTACCTTTATATATAGGATGGATTATTGCTTTCCTCCAATGCTTCGGTATATACCCCTTGGTTTTTATTACATTAAACAAATCAGTAAACATCTTTACTCTAGTCTCATCGCTACACCATTCTTTGATAAACTCGGGAGGAATTCCATCAATACCTGTTGCCTTATTGTTTTTCATTACCTTCACTTGTTTCACTACCTCCTCATCTGTTACTTCACTATCTAATATATCTATGTATCCCACTCCAAAATCCGCCACTGGCTTCATCTTGATAAAGCCCTCCTCCTCGAATAACATTTTAAAATACTCCATCCAATCTGCTGAAGTGATATTTGGTTTAGCTAACCATTTATTATACGTGGATTTTAACACTCTCCACACCTTACTGGCATTGTTTTCCCTTAATACTTTAATCAAATTACTTTGTTCTTTATTTCTCCATTCTTGTTTCTTTTCTTCTAATAGTGCATTATATAAATTCCTACTCTTTAGGTATTCCTTCTTATCTTCCTCATACCCTCTCTTTTTCCATCTTACTAATGCCTGTTTCACCACCTTTTTTGTTATTTTGCATTCCTCATCATACCACCCTATTTCCTTTATTACCCTGCCTCTCCCCCTTCTCATCCCTTCCCCTGCTCTTTGCATTAACATATTAAAAATATTGTTTACATTCTCTATTTCCTGGTTCCTTATCATAACAATCATTCCCTGTTGACATATTTGACCATGCTTGGAATCTAATGTTCGTTTAAATTCTATCCTCTGTTCCTCCCTCCATTTAAATTCAATATATTGCTTAGTATTCTTTCCCCATTCCCGTCTGAATTCCCGTACTTCCTCTGATCGCCTTTGAATCTCCACTACCAGCGGGAAGTGGGAGCTATTAGATACAAAGTTTAGTACCTTAAAGTTTTCTATTGTATATGCCTTGCTAATCGGCCATAATATATAATCAATGACACTTTGCCCATTCATATTAACAAAAGTAAACTCTCCCTCCAAATCATCTCCATATTTACCGTTCAATATGTCTAAAGCGTTCACTTCACAAAATTCGATAAAACCATCACTTGACTTATCAATACACTTATCTTTACTTCGCCTGAACTGCTCCCTTCTGGAACGTGTTTCATTTCCAACAAACATATCACACTCTATATTCACATCTCCTTCACCTATTCTGATATTAAAATCCCCCATTATTATTACTTCCGTATTCCCGTACTTCTCTCTTAACCTATTTATATCTCTCTCTAGCGCCTTCAACAATTCAGGATTGTGGTATTGCGAGGGAGCTGGTGCATTATACACTACACCTAAACATATGGTTTGAGACAATTATAAAATAATGAATCTGCATGCAAAGGATAGAACATGCAAGAATATATCAGTGTAAAGATGTGCGTTAACAAGAGAGACATACCTGTGAAATATTGATACTTACTCTAATGGGAAAATGCCGCAGATTCTCTCACAGAACATATTATTTCCCGTGCTTGTCCTTTAATTGGGATACCTTTACCAAATACATTTTATTCGGTTACCGAGTACGCTCAGTTTTTCGTTTGGCTCGCTGTCTTCGTCATTTTTTGGATATTGTTAAATATCAATTAAAAGCATTAACATAATTGCAAATGCTCACAACATATGCACGGATACACAGACTCAAACACACATAAACACAAAGCAAATAGCCGTACAAATAGGATGATGCAAAATAACTTGTCAGTACACAGGCAATCTCTAAACTGATGTATATACATTAAGCTGTGGCTAAAGGAAGCATTGTTTATAGCTGCAGCAACAGCAGAAGATAAGATGTGCAGTTCATGTTACTGCAACGGTCGCTCGCCAGGTATGTCATGCTCATCACTTATTACAGTATCGGCAACAAGGTTTTTGCGTCTATCGTAGCTATGGAAATGTTTTAGTTCTAATTGGTTCTTCTAATCGTTGCTATAACTATGACGTATCCATTACCTCCCATTCATTTAAAGCTTTCCGCCACGTGGTTAGTAACTGTCAATCACCTTCTTTATTGGCGCTGACTATAGCAGCTACAAATGGAATGCTTACTAGGTAAACATCTTAGAGTTAAATTCAAAACATAGTGATGTAGTGTAACAACCCTCAACTCTCTATTTTAAATTATGACACATCACTGTTACTAGCTTCTAAATCTT
The DNA here is from genome assembly GCA_030765065.1 of Deroplatys truncata. Taxonomy (NCBI): domain Eukaryota; kingdom Metazoa; phylum Arthropoda; class Insecta; order Mantodea; family Mantidae; genus Deroplatys; species Deroplatys truncata. The sequence continues at coordinate 36,935,194 of CM060989.1, forward strand.
CAAAATTAGTCAAATTCAAAACAGTTTACCTTGGAGTCTTTCCATTGGCGTTCCGCGCTTCCAAATTGGCACCATATCTGATAAGAAGCTTCACAGCCTCTAATCTACCATTTAAAACAGCATCATGAAGTGGGGTTTCATTACCACCACCAGGCACATTAACCATGGCACCATTCTTGAGCAACAACTCCGCAATTTCAACATATCCATGATTTACTGCTTCATGCTGAAAAATTAGGGAAATAATTCTTTTTCTGCTAAAATCTTTTGCTATAGAACCCCTTAAAAAAAAACCTGCATTTTAGAATTGCTTTCAAATATGGAAATTCATGCCGGTAGAGAATGCTTAGGGTTAAGTCACTCTTTACTTTGCCAAATGAAACTTCCAGATGCTGATTTGTTTGGCAATACCTATATGCAAATTTAAGTTCTGTTATTCAGTATCTGTTTATTGGTATTTTATTCCCAACTGAATGATTATTCTGAATATGGATCCAACTGCAAAAAAACATACAATTTTTCTTTCCACTTAATAATAATCACAGCAGGTCAGTGCCCTTTTAATCACCAAGGTGGTAGTGATACTTTTAATAAATATAATTCCTTTACACAAAAACAAAATTGATCTAGACTGACTCTGTAGTCCACTGGTCAGCATTCTGGCTTCTCAAACCAGAGGTCCCGGGTTGAATTCCCGACTGGGGTGGGGGGAATTTTTTTTTTAATCAATATCATTCAATTATACTATCTAAACTATTTAATAATAATTTATTTGCAATGAGTTTATTTCCTTCACTATTCTGAGAGCTTTAGTTTCACCACTTTCTTCACATAATTAACAAAGTGGGATTTGACTCTCAAAGATAATTTGCTACAAGTATAAAATCACTAACTAAACATTTTATCAATGTACGAGGGCTGATCAACAAAGACTGAGACTGATTTTTTTTCACAGATGTTTCTTACTCCAATTCAATGTTTACATGATCTTTTTCAAAGTAGTCCCCTCCTGCTTCAATGCACTTTTTATAACGTCTCTGCCAGTCCTTGAACACGTGCTGCAGACCATTCTTTGTCAGGTCCTTGAGAATCGCCTCACTTTTCTTGAACACTGCTTCAGAGTTCTCAAATCGAATACCCCTAAGCTTTGTCTTTAGTGATGGGAATAAAAAAAAGTCACAGGGTGCAAGATCAGGGCTATAAGGTGGATGTGGTACACAGGTAATGTTGAATCGAGTCAGATACTGCATGACTTGATTTGCGACGTGAGGCCGTGCATTGTCATGATGAAGTCGCCACCCAGTCCGAGAAAGCTTTGGTCGTTTCTTTGCAATGTGCTTCCTCAGTGTAGCCAATACTGATGTGTAGTATGCTGCTGTAACAGTAGTGTGAGGAGGAACTGCATGCTGGTAAATCATTCCATCACTTTCCCTGCAGATGGAACAACTTTTGCCTTTTTTGGTGTTGGAGAACCTGGCAATTTCCACACTGTGCTGGCTTGTTTTCCTTCAGGATCATAATAATGCAGCCATGACTCATCACCGGTGATAATCAATTTAAAAAATGCATCTCCTCCATCAACAAAGAGACGCAGCACCTCACGGCTTGTCTCCATTCGCACAGCCTTTTGTTCGGGAGTCAACAGACATGGCACCCAACGAGCACAAACTCAGGTCATATGGAGATGGTCGTGCATAACTGTAAACACACTGCCATATGAAATTCTCAACACTTCACTGAGGTTACGTAATGTTATATGCCGATCCTCTCGGACAATCACAGCAGCTGTGTTGATGTTGACTTCAGTCACAGCAGAAGCCGAAACACCAGGCCCACCTTGCTTAACACTGACAAGTTGGCCTTCTTTGAAGTCCTTGAACCACCTAAACACTGCTGCATGAGGTAGTGCATCTTCACTGTACGCTTGCTTCAGCTTTTCATAAGTTTCGGTGGCTGTATGGTTTAAACGAAAACAGAACTTGATTGCGCTGTACTGCTCCTCTTGCATCACCTCCATTGTCTGGTATGCGAAATGCACGTACGGTCTACAAAATAGAGCATTACTACCAATCTACCAATATGAGAGTGCTGCAGCCTAGCAACATTATACATAAAAACCCGCTCTTTTCAAATATTTATGATACAGATACGAAACTATCACGGAAGCTACAGGAAAAGATCAGTCTCAGTCTTTTTTGATCAGCCCTCGTATATAATGAAAAGTATATGAATTAACAAAAATGGTTAGTTTTCAGGAAGTAGAGGAGGATTTCGGCACTTAAGTTTACTATTGTGCTTCTGAAAACCTCCAGGAGGAAGGGATGAAGTGAAAGATACAGAGGTCAACCAGATCTGAGGCAACAGGCTTGGACTCAGGTAGGATTCCAAATGTGTTCAGATATTACATCCTGATGCCGACAGGAAGCACCACAGGTCTACCTCTCCTCACAGAGGTCTCCCTGAGGTTCTGCCACACACTGAACGGCAAGACAAACATTTCCACAAAGCAAGTCCACTGACATATGCCTTGCCTGCTGTCCACTTGTCTGATCCTTCGACCTTGAAACATAACGGAACAGATTTACAGGAAATGGGGGGGGGCAGGAAAATTAGCGGCATTATGTAATCCATTCCATTTGCCTACCAACCAGGGAAAACATGAAAAAATAAAACTCAAGGTCAAAGTGGCCGGCCCAACTGGAATCAAACTTAAGGCTTCCCAAATGCGATCCTTACACATTTCCGCACAACCATCTCATTTGGTAAATAACGTATTATATTTACTGGCGTGCTCCATATCATATATTTATTTTGTAAGAAATAGGGTTTAAGAATAAATTTTAAAAAGTCAAAGATAATGGTATTTAAAAAGGGGTATAAATTGAAGGAGGAAAAGTGGTATGTGGAAGGGGAAGAATTGGAAACAGTAAACAAGTTTGATTATTTGGGAGTGAGAATAAGTAGTAATGGGAGATGGAATGATCACAAGATAAGTGCCTTAGCTAAGGGAAGATTAGCAATGACTGCTACAAGAAAATGCTTAAAGAAAATACCAGATATGCAAATTAAATGGTTGGAAAGGGTTTACAAAGCTGTAGTTGAAGCAAAAATGGTCTATGGATCAGAGATTTGGGGAAGTGACAAAGGATGGGAGATGATTGATAAAGTACATAGATCGTTCTGTAAATGTATATTAGGTTTATCCATTTCATCACCAAATGGAGCAGCAATGTTGGAGTTGGGAAGAGTAGGTAGCAAGGGCAGGATAGTAGAAAGGTAACTAACATTGGCGTATATTAAAATCATTGGACGAGATAATTTCTTGAGGCAATGTTTAATGATGCAAGAAAAACCCAGTGCTGGGATGAACTGGGCTCAAGGAATAAGGAGAATTTTACAGGAAATAGGAATGGGTAACTTATGGGAGGAGAGAGAGGGGTTAGTTAAAGGTTTCTGGAAAGAAGTGAGGAACAGAATAGAAGTTATAGAGAAACAAGAATTATTTCAAAGTCTGGAAGGAAAGAAAAGTTTGGAACTATATAGACAGTAAAGGTGGACTGGGGAAGGGAGAAGTATGTGAATATAGGTAATAGGTTAGCGAGAGAAGGGTGGGCCTGGTCTAGATTAAGTGCACCTTAGCTAAGGGCAGATAGGAAAGGAGTGAATTTGGATAGATGTCCTCTTTGTGGAGAGGCAGATAATGACTTACATTATATAATTGAATGTAAAGAAACTAAGCTGTGAAAAGATCAGTTTTTACCTAAAGAATGGGGGAATGTTAACAAATAAGTATTAAAAGTTAGGATAATGAAAATACAAAAGGAGGGGGATATAAAAAGGATAGGAGAATGTATGGGGAGAGTAAGAGAAAAATGGTTTAGAAAAATAAAGCAATATGAATCTGTTATGACCCACCATGCATAAATAGCCAGTGTTAAAATGCATGGTGGACTAAAGAATAAAATAGCAACTCAAAGTAATGTATGAAACATATTAAGATTTTTATATAGCATTATGGAATATAAATACATATATATATATATATATATATACCTACATATTTGCTGGCACATAACATGTACTTTTTTTTCTCGGAAATAGGTCCAAAAAACAGGATAAGTCATATGCAGATAGCAGGTTATTTCTTAGCTCTTTTTCTTCAAAATTTCCATGTTTTGACTTGAAGCAATTTATTGTTAGCTTCCTTGTGAATCTTTGAGCATTCCACTGCTACAGAATTCAGTGGATGCACATGTGCTGTCGTTAATGATTTTCAAATTGTTCATTCAAACTTCAATTGTTGTGATTAGTACAAAAATCCGTTTGTGTGTTAACTATGGTAATTTGCAAACTATGACACTGTTATGCAATTGCATTTAAGCTACAAGTGATTGCATATGCTAAAGAACATGGAAGCTGGGCTGCAGAAAGGCTTTTCGAGACACATCTAACTGAGAAAATGATAAGAACTTGGCGGAATCAAGAAGATGATTTAAAGAAAGCAACTTGCAGTAAACATAATCTAAGAAGTGGAGCTGCTAAATGGCCAGAACTTGAAGCAGAACTGAATACTTACAAGTGGGAATTTTGGTTTCTATGAAAATGATAATTCATCAAGTAAAAGCAATATCCACTAACAAAGGGATTGCCAACTTTACTGAATCAACATCATGGTGTTCAAGATTTATGAAGAAGTATTGGCTTTGTATACAGACAAAATTAAATTCCAGTAGATTCATTAAGTGAGAAATCTTTTTTCCTTAAAAAAATGTCATAAAAATAGGGTGCATCTTATATGCTGGCAAACACAGTATTCATGGGTCAGCTGCCTGACTGAGATATTTAGTTGGGTCTTTCCTGTGATGCTTAAGATCAATTAGCTTTAGAGTTCCTTATTTTCACATTTAATTCAAACTTTCGTTTACAGTCTTATATTACATCAAATAAAAAGGTTATTAACTTAACACCTTTTCTGATGGTTTGTATACATTTTATTTAGTATATCAAGGAATTTATGCCTGAGCTTGACTAGTTGTCACTTAAATGAAATATTAGTACAATATAATTGATTTCACATATAAGTTGTAGAGATCTTTCTGTATTTAACTTAGCAAAAGTTTTTAAGCCCTCTATTACAGCATTTGCAAGGTAAATAATACAGAATAACAGGAAAACTTACTAAAGGTGTCCAGCCAGCATTATCCTTTGTGTTAGGATTTGCTTCTTCTTCAAGAAGCCTTCTCACTTCATCTGTTTTACCCTAAAAGTCAAACAAGTTCAAGAATTGCACATAAAACACTGAATTTTGTAATTACTGTATTCAAAAAAGTATGTCTAAAGAGTTTGTAGGACTCTACAATGTTCCTATAATAAACACAACCATGAAGTGGCCCAGATGTCATGCTGGGGTTTCCTGCAGAATATCTCTCAGCTGAATGAAAATAATCTGTTATGGTTCAGAACAAATCTTATCCCATTGCATGCTGTATATGCTATTTGATAACACTGCATAACTCAGCTCTTATTTTGGGACAGGAGTCATTAAGGTATAGGGTTGCCATAGTATGATAATCTAAAACCAAGACATTTTTACTGTTTAATCAATTTAAGGAAATTAAATTTTGAAGAATAAGGAGCTCTAATGTAAGAGAAATGTGCATTTAATTAATAATCCAGAGTTTTTTAAGGACTGCTTTATTGTATTTGCTTAAGTAGGCACATATCAAAAATATAATAAATATATTCAGTATCAGCATTTAATTTTTTTTTATACTAATCGTATTTCTCAGAACTTGGAGAAGAAAGGAACTAGGGTATTGTTCAAAAGTTTAAGAAACTCACTACAACTTATATTTTTCATATTGTATTGTATTTGCAGCATTGCATTACCTGGTTTTACTGTTAGCCTATTCCTTTCTTCTGTCCTCTGAGCACTCATGAAAGGAAAAAAACTGTCTACATTGGTGTTAAGACCAGGAATGGAGAAATAATATCCCACAATTTTTAGCAACTCTGAATACTGCTCACTTGAATTGCAATTATGAATGAAAGCAATTCATTTCTTATATAACAAAAAATTCTCAAAACTATCATCCGTGGCCACCCCTCAAAAACATTAAATTTGTTGAAGTTGAGTTCAAATACAAGGGCAGTCCCAGAAGTAACCAACTTAATGTATAGATAGTGGTTGTTGTTTCAAACAAATGACTCTGGTAGAAAGAACCAACCTTATAAAGCTTAAGTTTGAAGGTTGACGGTGCTACATTGTTTATTAATTGTTTGGCAACCATTAATAATGAACTCTCTCAGCGAATTTGCAAGCATGGATAAAACTGGCCATTGTTATGTGATACAGTACTTTCATTTGAAAGGTCTTAGTCCAACTAATATTAAAGCTGAGCTAGATTCTACTCTGGGGGTCTGCGCCTTATTTACAACAGTAAAATATTGGGTGGCAGAGTTTAAGCAAGGCCGTAGGAGCTGCCAAGACGAACATCGCAGTGGTCAACCAAATGAGGTGATAACACCACAAATTGTGAGGAAAATCCACAAAATGGTATTGGATGACCATATAGTATGATTGTATTAAAATCCCATGCCTTTTAACATTGAGGCTTTACCATCTGAAAATGTTCAGCTTCTCTCATCTTTACAACCAAATTGTCTGTGTCTGCTATTCTCCTCTCTCATACATACCAAAAATTATGCATCAAAGAACATTTATGCTAAAGTCACCTAAATATGTAACATGTAATTTCCTTATTACGATTGCGTTGTTTGCATGGTGATTTGAATACTGGGGTCCTAGTACTCCTAACTGTATCATTTGTTAAACTGTTCATAGCCCAACTCCACAAGGTACTTCACATGTTACCTCCAACTGTTTTCTGTGATAATTACACACACGATACATAACTTCTCTTGTTTGTCTATGTAATACCCGGTGTACTGTTTTATCTTCCATTATGGCTCATATCAGCACTATATTTTCACCACACTTCGCACAAAACAATCTAGCAGATGACCGCCTTCTTAGCTGATCCGAATCTAGTAGTATCATAATTTTATAATTCTGAAGCATTTGGTGACTCCCTACCAATACCAAATCATACAACTATGGTTAAAAATCTGATGTTACATTCATGTGTTACACTCACATGACTTTCTCTACTCTTGTACAAACTATTTTTACAAACACTCATTCTCCATATGCTTCATGTTAATCGCGATAAACATTTGCAGACTCTATCTTATTGCTAATTTTCTTGTAGATGTAAGGGGAATATATATTTACAAGGGCAATATAGAAATACAGTAGCCTTTAAGCACATACATATCTCTTAATAGCTGGTTGCTAGGTGCAGCACCTTTCCCTTTGCCACAGATTAATACTATTTGCATATCCAAGACAAAAAATGAATAACGAATTCCCATTTGAGAAAATAACTATTTAAAAATTTAAGGGAATAACAAGCAATATCTCGAAAATGGTTCACTCAACAAAAAAAATGTATATGACATAAATTGTGTATTTTAACGCGATCTACATTTTTTGTGTAGCAAAATTTTGTCTATCTTATGGTTTACCAGTTATGCAAAAGTCGTTCACAATGAAGAATACTTTCGGAGACATTCCCAGAAAATTCAAGATATACATTTTATTTGTCATAAAAATGTCTTAAACATATGATATTTTAATCAAAATCGTTAGAGCCATTTTTGAGAAAATTAAAATTTTCGAAAAATCTTCCATGTAAAGGGTAATCTGGGGTGGGGGGGATTTTCTTGAAAACCTTCGTGTGGCATTTCTGGAAGATACTGAACCTAAATACCAAGTTTGGTGTTTATCCGACGTTCGTTTCTGAGTTATGCTGTTCACAGACAGACAGACAGACACACACACGGACATGTTTCCAAAAATGTTTTTTTTTGGATTCAGGGGGTCTCAAAACATGTATTTCCGGTGAAGTCTTGGTATCAAATTTTTGGGTGGAATACAATACTTCCCCTACTTACTACACGTAGTAGAGAAAGTAAAAATTCATTACAAGCAGAACTCAAAAACTAGTTAAATACATAATAGAGAAAATTTATTTAATAAGTTTGCTTACATTGACATTTAATTTTGCAAAAAACGTTTTCAATTGTCTTTCATCAACAAAAGATGTGTTCTTTGCATGTTAAACCCCCCCCCCCCAACAAAAAAAGAGAGGCAAACTGTTAAGTTCAGAACCTTCAGTGTTACTTGAACTTACTGTTTTTATACAAAACAATAATGCATTCCCAAGCAAAATCTAACAGTCACAATAAAATCACTTACCTTTATGCAGGCAACATGGAGAGAAGTTTCACCTTTGGCATTACGCTTATTGAGATCCTTTGCTGGTGTTTTGTTTACAACTGACTTTTTTACATGACATGCATCTAAACTTTTCTTTTTAGGTTCTTCAGCTATAGTTTCAATACTCCTCTTCCTCACTTTCTTGGGTTTTTCTTCCTTTTTGTCTTCTATTTGGGTTTCAGTACATGATAACTTTGCATTTTCAGAGATCTGCCTAGAAAAGAGTGAGTTTAAGTATTCAGTATTAGTACTTGTCGCTTGGAAATGCTTTAAATTCAACTGCAGTTCAGAAGGAATGGGACAATTAAGTTATGAACTCTGAAGTATCAGGATGCCTCATTATAAGAGATGTATTCTAAAAAGTCTTCTCATTTTAATTCACAGGGAAACTGTATTACCAGATGAGAAAAACAGTCATAACACAAGACAAATCTTTGGCTATTTTTCCACATAGTACATTTGTCATATTGTGAAATAAATTTCAAAAAACCCTTCTGGTAAAAACCAGTGCCCAGCAATTTCAGGAAGTTCTCCACAGTCTGTTGATCCTCTTTGTTGCTTTTGAAGCGGTGGTGCTGATAATGCTGACTTCCATGCAGGAAAATGGTGCAAGACTGGAGCTGTAGGTCCCTTGCTGTGTGAGGTCTTGCATTGTTGCCGAAGAACAAAACCCCTCGACTTAAGCGTTCTGTTCTTCTGCGTCGAATGGCAGACTTTCAATATCCCAACAATTCGTTAATCATATGAATGTGACATCAGATACAGCTTCTATGCCTTCAGCTAACAGATTTTCCTGTACTCTGTCGATGTTTTTACTTTCTCTACTACGTATAGTAAGTAGGGGAAGTATTGTATTCCACCCAAAAATTCGATATCAAGATTTCTCCGGAAATACATGTTTTGAGACCCCCTGAATCCAAAAAAAAGCATTTTTGGAAACATGTCTGTGTGTCTGTCTGTGAACAGCATAACTCAGAAACGAACAGTCAGATAAACACCAAACTTGGTATTTAGTTTCACTATCTTCCAGAGATGCGACACGAAGGTTTTCAAGAAAATCCCCCCACCCCAGATTACCCTTTACATGGAAGATTTTTCGAAATTTTTAATTTTCTCAAAAATGGCTCTAATGATTTTGATTAAAATATCATATGTTTAAGATATTTTCATGACAAATAAAATGTATATCTTGAATTTTCTGGGAATGTCTCCAAAAGTATTCTTCATTGTGAACGACTTTTGCATAACTGGTAAACCATAAGAGATGGACAACATTTTACTACACAAAAAATGTAGATCACGTTAAAATACACAATTTATGTCATATACATTTTTTTTTGTTGAGTGAACCATTTTCGAGATATTGCTTATTATCCCCTTAAATTTTTCAATACTTATTTTCTCAAATGGGAATTCATTATTCATTTTTTTGTCTTGGATATGCAAAGAGTATTAATCTGTGGGAAAGGGAATGGTGCTGCACCTAGCAACCAGCTATTAAGAGATATGTATGTGCTTAAAGGCTACTGTATTTCCAAATTGCCCTTGTAAATATATATTCCCCTTACATCTACAAGAAAATTAGCAATAAAATAGAGTCTGCAAATGTTTATCTCGATTAACATGAAGTAGATGGAGAATAAGCGTTTGTAAAAATAGTTTTACAAGAGTAGAGAAAGTCATGTGAGTGTAACACATCAGATTTTTTTTAGTGTGGAGGTGGAGGGGCACCCGATCGGTTGTCTTCCTTCTCTGAACATTAAAAACACCAGTGATCAACCATTTGACTGGACATAACATCACCTCCATGGATGTTCTATAGGCATTGATGCACAAATCTTCCTGTCATACTGGTTTGCACTCAAATTAACTTGGGCCTGCAATCTGCTGCTTCTCTCTTTGGCACTCAAGGCTTGCACCAGTGCTCCTCTACTCTCACTCTGTGCATTAAGAATTCAGGAAAGATGATCTTTTGTCAAAGTGATGTATTTTCTCACTTTGTAATAAAGTTTTCCTGTGAATTAAAATGACTAAACTTATTTAAATCGCTAATAAGGTAGACTCATGATTAACGGAAACAGTTGTTGGAACATGAACATACACACTTTTTGTATCAGTGGAGTGCTAACATCCAAGAGAGGCAAGAGATTAGCCCAAAACCTATGAAAGATTTTAAGGAAAAGCATATCTTCTCATTTACTAAATTAATCTTTTAATTAAATGTAACGGCAGAGCCAAGAAACTACGAACCGGCTGGCATGTGGAAACATGATAATGCACTGCTGCTATAAACAAGGTCACGCTGTTGACGTGGTTTTGCTCTGCAGTGTGAGGTGCAGTACTGAGTTGACGGTGATGTGATGTAGTTCAGTTATTATAAGTTATTTATTATTTTGTCCTGTACTTAGTCACAAAATATATTATGGCTCAGTATATGTTTTCTACTGCACAGCGTGTATTTATTTATGATTCGTATGTGTTATCTCAGTCAACTAGCCAAGTGAAAGTACGATTTGCAGAAAGATTTCCAGGTGTAAAAGTTCTAGGCCGTGCAACAATCCATGAACTTTACAATAAATTTCAGGCCACAGAAAGTGTTCAGGCTAAGAAATCTAAAAGACGGCATATAGTTCTTACCGAAGAAACATTAGACGACATTGGACATCGTTTCTAGAATTCCCACCAAAAATCACTTAGGCGTCTTTCACAAAAGGCAGGCATTCCTTAGTGCTCAGCGCGAAGAGCTACCAAATTGATGAAGTTAAAACCATATAAGATAACTGTTCCACATGCTCTTCAACCAGGTGATCCTGTAATTAGGCATACGTTTTGTGAGTGGAGTCTCAATAGTGTACAGAATGGTGAAATAGACCCATATTTACTATTTTTCACTGACCAGGCTTGGTTCCACCTTCATGGATATGTGTGTGCACAAAATAATCGTTATTGGAGCTCTACAAACCTAATATTGTTCATGAAGTACCCCTTAACAATGAAAAAATTGGTGTATGGTGTGCCATGGGCAGAGAGAGTTATAGGCCCATATTTTTTCAAGTAAACGGTTGATGCCCATACATGCGTGAATACAATTTTACCCCCTTATTTTTTTTAGAGAATTAACAGACAGGAAGCGTGATCTTGCCTTTTTTCAACAAGACTCTGCAACAGCTCATACGGCCAATATTTCAACAAGAACAATTGAAAGTGTGTTTGAAGACAGAATTATTAGTAGAGATTTGGGACCCCCTCGTTCACCAGACCTCATGTAGCATCGATTAATAAAAGGATAGACAAGGGCGGGCATTTATATAATGAGACAGTTATCTAAAATAATGGACAGTAAAAAAAATGGAACAGGTCTATTATGCTTTTATATATTCGTATGTGAGATACAGAGTTATTTTGTGGGGAAATATTACAGCAAGAGAAATGGATAAAAGTCTTTAAATTGTCCCCCCCCCCAAAAAAAAGCCATTACAATTATAAGCAAAATGGAAAATAAACATACTTACAGGGGGGGATGTTTAAGAATCAAAACTTGTTAACATGCCATGTGTATATATATATATATATATATATATATATATATATATATATATATGAATGCATAAAAACTGTGATAAATATGCAAAAAACATTCCAATGTACATAACTATAATTTAAGAAAGGATGATGATTATTAAGGAATAACATTAAGGGGAACTCTGAATAATCATGCTATAGAAGTTAGAGGAAGAGAATTATTCAATAAATTACCTAGGGAAATAAAGAACATAAATCAGTCAAATGTAATGATGAAAATAATAAAGAAATACTTAATAGAAAATGAATTCTATAGTATAGACAAATTTAGACATGGAAAAGCAATGTAAAATGAAACTTGATACTTAATGTAAACATAATGCAAAAGGATAATTGATACTTAATGCAACTATGTAAATGAAAAGCAATGTCATACATAAAATGAATCCAGGGCACTAATTGCAAGTTTCTTTGACGACCGGATAATTTCCAAGAACCTGTGGCCACCGAGATCTCCGGATTTGACATTGCCAGACTTCTTTCTATGCGTTTACTTAAAAGACAGGGCTTATGCCACACGTCCCCAGACATTGGACGATCTGAAGCTCAACATTACACAGGAGATTCAAGCTATTGACAACACAGTTCTCCAATGAGTGGTCAGTAACATGGAACGACGTGTTGAGTTGTGCCTTATGCAAGATGGAGGATATTTTCAACATTTGCTATAGAGGTAAATAATCTCCCAAAATTCCTCTGCATTTCAGGTATAATAAGTTGTCACTAGCATAACTCTTTTTGAAACAATTAAAGAAATAAATGTATCAGCTCTTCATAAATCACCCTATAGTATACTATTTGGTCTTCCTTTCTTTATTTAAGCCAGCAATTCAAATTCTAAATTACTTCAGTAGAGTTCTACGGCATTAGTACTTACTTTTCATAGCCAACAAAATCACATACTTTGGTCCATCCTGTTACCAAGTTTGCCACCAACTGATCAGGTGAAATTTCTGAAGTACGCACAGGAGCTCCACAAACAGAACATGGACCTTTGTCTTGTTTTATACACTCCTGACAAAAGAAATGACCACATATGTCGAAACATTCTGGCTTTTCAGTTATCTTTTTGCTGTTGACAGAAAAAATGAAAAGACTAACATAAATTTTAACAGCTGCTTGCTGGATTCTTACAAGAAATCAAATGGTTGATTACATAGGCCTTTATGACAGTTGGTTCTCCTAAAATATACCTAATTTCTCAAAATATTTAATACTGTAGTTTTGTTTGTTCCAGTTTCATTAGTGAGTATATGAATTAGTAATGTTTATCAACAAAACCATCAACAATAGTACTAGTGATTACAAATATATTCTGTCTTGAGCTATCATTACAGATAATAACAATAACTTCACAACAAACCTTGCTATGCATGACCACAATACACGACATGACAACGATATGCAGAGACCAACAAATAGCTTACAACTGTTCCAAAAAGGATGTTACTATTCTGCTATAAAAATTTATAATAACCTTCCATGTTACCTAAAACTATTATGCAATCCTAATCAACTAAAATCATCAAGAAAGCTTTAAAATTTTTCTTATATACTCACTCCCCATATATTATGGAGGAGTTTTTTAATATGTCATGCAACAAGTAAATATTAGGGCAGATTGCATGTGATGGTGAATTGAATTGAGTTTTATTATTTATGGACGCTCTTTAACTGTTATGGTCCTTAGCGTCTCATTCTATATTGGGTATGAATGACTGGTAATTTTTGCTTTTTATCAGGCTTGAGGTTCTTTTATGTGCCATATATCTGACACAGGACCACCAGATTTATTTCCCTTCCGAAGGAAGCCATGCGAAGGATTTTTACAAAAAAAAAAAAAATCCATCGCCCTCCGCCGGGTTTGAACCCGCGACCTCGGGTACTAGAGGCTAACATGGTAACCACTACACCACAGAGGGCAAGATTTACACTTATTTGTTATTGTTTTCCTGATGTAATGCATATTGAGCAATTTACTCTTGAAATGGTGATGGTTTACAAATTTTCATTTTCCCTTAGATAATGCATTATGGGGAACAAAGAGAAAGAAAAAACGAAAAAAAGTTATTCTTAGTAATGTGTATGCTACTAGTTCTGTTGCATATTTCATAATTGTATGTGTTCAGTGTCCCTGAGTGTTGCTCACATTGAGATCAAATGAACAAACACAAATGTATCATTTATAAAGAATGAAGTAGTACATCAGCATGATACATGACAAAACATAGAGCTGCATTTATTTAAGCATAATATATCCCTGTACCAGAAATGCATATTGTGCACTAGAATTAAGTTATATGTTGTGGTTAGCATATTTTTTTATCATATTAAGGTTGAGGGACATCATACAATTTTGCCAGAATACCATCAGCAAACATTAAATTAGGAAACCTTGTACTTTCATACGCACTAGCATGCTGTGAAAAATTTGGTAGTTTATACTGTTCAAATATATATATATATATATATATATATATATATAAACGACCTAGTAGATGTACCAAAGAAAATAGGTAACATACAAGTACGAATGTTTGCTGACGACATGGTAATATGTACTTCAGAAAAGAACATATGATCTGGGAAAGATTAAAAAAACTACAAACAACAATGGAGAATACCATCATAACCCTAGAACATTGGGCTAATAATAACAATATGGAAATAGCTACAGGAAAAAATCAATATCAACTATTCACAACACAGCATAAAACAGAAAATATATGCCTCCATATCAACAACAAAAACCACAAGAAGCAACTACAACAGCGTATCTAGGGATAGAATTAGATGAAAAACTATCAATGAAAGAACATGTAAACAATGTAACAAATAAAATCAACAAAAAGAACAACATTTTAAAACATTTAACAGGAATAAAATGGGGTGGAAACATGGACCTCCTTAATAATACACATAAAACATAATAAAACCTAACCTATTGTATGGAGGAGAACTACTAGCAACAGTAAACAAGAGACTTAAAAGTAAACTAGAAATTTCACAAAATAATTCACTAAGAATAATAACAGGAGCTGTAAAAACAACACCAATTACAGTACTACAAAGTTTCACAAAAAACATGGCTATAGAATTGGAACATGAGTTGAAAGCAATTACTCTAGCACAATAACTGCAAGTCAATAGATACAGATACAAGTGGTACCACAACACAGCAGATACTATAAGCAATTTAAAAACTCAAATAAGCTTCAGAACATATATTAATAACTTAAACTACAGGAATATAATTACAAGAAATATAATTGCAACAGAGGTAACGAGTCCAATAGAATACATTGATATACAATATCAGAATGACCTCTTATATACAATACACAAACAAAACAATATACCAGATGAAATGAGAGTCATAGCAATAGCTATGGAAAATGAAAGATATCCAGAAAAAGAATGGCTCCGAATATATACAGATGGATCCCTCATTAATAAAAAAAATGCCGGTGCAGGAGTATACTACAAACATTTTGCACAGTATCTAACATTAGATGAAATGTCAAACCACTGTGATGGAGAATTAACAGCTATAAAAGCAGCATTACAGAACATTTTATATAGACCATACATAAAACAAAAAAATAGTCATTTTATCAGACCCAAAATCAGCCATAGATGGAATAGTACGATAATCTGCTCTTAGTCCTCTTCCTTAATGATGAAAATTATGTGTTACAGGTTCACAGATGTCACTCTATGTCATACGCAAGCTCTAACACAATTCTGGCAACATATGAATAACTAATACCGCCAAAGCCGGTAAGATACTCAGCCTCAAGGCGTAGCCAAGAGATTGAGGGCCCTCAGCCTCAAAGCGTAGCCGAGGTGTATTTTTTAGAAGGAGAGGAGCGTAGCAGTTGCATTCCTAAGCTTAGGTTTCTGATTCATGAGAGTTTAGGTTAGGTTTAGTTTCTTTTTTATATAAGCTTAAGTTTCTGATTTACTTTTATATATATTATATATATATATATATATATATATATATATATATATATAAATATATATATATATATATATATATAAATAATATTGTTTTAATTTGTTACCAGTGGTTACATCAAAGCACGCGAGCGAAGCGAGCATGCGTTCCTAAGCTTAGGTTTCTGATTCACGGGAGGTTAGGTTGTTTTTTTTTTATATATATATATATATATATATATATATATATATATATATATAACCTTGTTTTAATTAGTTACCAGTGGTTACATCAAAGCACGTGGGCGAAGCAAGCGTGTGTTCCTAAGCTTAGATTTCTGATTCATGGGAGGCTAGGTTAGGTTGGATTTAGTTTTTGTTTTATATAAGCTTACGTTTCTGAATTCATGGATAGATAGCCTTAGGTTAGGTTTTTTTTTATGTAAGCTTGCGTTAACTATCTACCACTGTTACAGTAAAGGAACTTCTTTATTTAATGGAAATAACATATTAATATAATGATATTTCACAAAAAGAATACAAAAATTACAATTTTGGTGGATAATCTTTCTTACTATGAATACATTGCATTTTTATCAGCGACAACACTAAACGAAGAAGAAATTCTAGTAACAACAACACATCGTATATTTAGTGGATTTCACCTTTTTATTTAGGTTGGCAATTCGCACTTTGCATGTGATTTAGGGAAAAAATACCTACGTTTGTTGTGTTCATAACGCGATTTGCCTATAAAAGTAAAACATCTAAAAGGGGCGGGCAGGTATTGAAGAAATCACATCCACTTCTAAACTCACTCTTAAGGTAATTTATTCACTTTTCTATTGCTTTTATAACCATTTTCCACAAAGAGCTCTAAGAGCAGATTTGCCGAATAATAAAACAACAAATACCGAAATATTAAAGAAATAAGAAGCCTAATTAAAGCAATTGAAACTAGCAACATTATGCTCTAGTTGTGGCCCGCACAGCGATGACGATGATGTCGTATTAAAGAAGTTGCTTTACCGTAACAGTGGTAGATACTTAACGCAAGCTTACATAAAAAAAAACCCTAACCTAAGGCTAACCTTCCCTGAATTCCCTAAGCTTATATAAAAAGAAGTAATCCCAACCTAAGGCTACGTTTGTTTTGTTTCGTACGCGATTCGCCTATAGAAGTAAAACACCGTCGAGGGGCGGGTAGGTGGACACAAGCTATTGAACAGATCACATCTACTTCTAAACTCACTCACAAGGTAAATTATTCGCTTTTCTTTGGCTAATTTAAGCTACTTCGACGCCTAAGGCTACGTTTGTTTTGTTTCGTACGCGATTCGCCTACATAAGTAAAACACCGTCGAGGGGCGGGTAGGTGGACACAAGCTATTGAACAGATCACATCTACTTCTAAACTCACTCACAAGGTAAATTATTCGCTTTTCTTTGGCTAATTTAAGCTACTTCGACGGGCCACAACTACAGCAGATTTAGAAATCATGTCACTCTACAATGGATCCCAGCTCATGTCGGACTTTTGGGCAATGAACATGGGGATCAATTAACACAGAAAGGTGCAATACAACAAATAAAACCTGTAGGACAAAGAGAAATAAATAAATAATTAACATCAAACAACATTTTAAAAAACAGCAGAGACTTGATGAAGAAGATAAATTAAAAGATGAAGATTATAAGAATATTAAAGATAGAGTTGATATACAAAAAAATGCCAAGGAAGACTGCAATTGCCTTATTTAGGATGGCAACTGGCCACGATTGCCTCGCAGAACACCTCTACAAGATGCATGCCTACCTAAGATGTCATCCTGAACAAATATCATCTCACCAAATGCAAAGGCCTTAAAAGGGTTTTTATATTGGGAGCCAGAGGGGAAAAATGATGCAGATCAAATAATCCCCAGTGCCATTGGTGAACATATCCTCAGTTTGATAAAAATTAGACTTCAGTACAAAGCACAAGGCAGATGTTTAACGGGAATAGTAGTTAAGCGAGCTTTATAAGAAAATTCTTACCATTTTTGACACTTTAAAGCTTCTTCCAGACCTCGTAGAGCATCCTTAGTATTCCTCCAGTCAAACAGCTCTTTTACACTTAATGCCATCCTTTTATACCTAAAATACCATATATTTTTTTTCAAAATCCTATTACTTAAGAGCAAGAAAGTCCCAATTGCCTACCAACTTCACATTTTATACTTCGTAGCTCTTATTTCTGCTTTGTATGAATTAGTGTATATCAAATTTTGGAGGGAAATCTTATACGAATAACCAACAGAAACAATAAGCAATACCAAGTACCTTAAACAATATTTTCAGAGAGTATAGTATGCTTAACAGAATATCCCAGATTTGACATCAAAAGTAATGTGGTATCTTATGCTGATGTTGGAGATTTTTTTATACATAGCCTCTGCCACAGTGGGTATTCAAGATGGGGAGCGAGTGGGTCCTCAAATTTTTTTTTCTTTCTGATATAAGTTATAACACTAATGTTACTCTAGTTGTTGTTGGTGGGCGACTTATTTAATAACGCTAGATCTAGGGTCTGGTCGGTCCAGAGCATATTGGCGTGCGAAGTGAGATGTATTTTTTTTTTTAAGTCAATTGAAATGCGGAATGAGATAAAGGCCGTAGAATCGCTGCTTAAGCAAATTAAAGAATAAATATTAAGCAATCTAACAAAACGGGAGGCTTCAAAGATTATACTTCTTTGGTAGACTTTTTTCTTTTCAAGATAAGGTAATCATTTTACCAGTTTTCACTGTGTCTGTAGAAATAATCTTTCCCACACAAAGGCGGATTAAGACATACTTGGAAAGCACAGCATTTAAATCAATGGTTGATTTTTTTTTTTTTTTTTTTTGGAGGGAGGACCTTCGGTTGTCCAGGACCAATTAGTCATCAGGATGTCATATTCCTTGCTTGCTTAATTTTCTAACTAGACGTTTTATATGACTTTCTCATTTGCGATTTGAAACAGATGCAAAGAAAGTTTGTGCTTTGAACTTCTTCTATTGTAATATTTCAAGAAAGCTTAATGGGACCAAACAATGTTTTTGGCTAAAGTTTACAGTAACATTTTTAAAAA
Source organism: Deroplatys truncata (assembly GCA_030765065.1). Lineage (NCBI taxonomy): Eukaryota > Metazoa > Arthropoda > Insecta > Mantodea > Mantidae > Deroplatys > Deroplatys truncata. The sequence continues at coordinate 36,954,168 of CM060989.1, forward strand.
TTTAAATTGAAAATGTGTTATCCCTTGTGAAAATTTTGAAAAAATATGCTTTTTAGGAATTAGTATATTTATACAAACACGCATACAGGAAGTGGAGATTTCTGCTTTAGAACCCAAACAATGTACTTGCTTAAAATAATATCTTGACAATTGTGGGTATATATTAATGTATTATGGCTGCGTCTCATTTGTAAGTATTTCAAATTTTTAATTTTAGGTAGGTTAGACACTTTCGATCTCCCAAATAAAATTTTGTATATGACCCTGTGCTGAATGTATTAAAAATCCCCTAGAACAGTTCACGTGGGAGGTTTCTGATCATCCAGCGTATAACCCTGACTTGGCTCCGAGGGACTATAAACTGTTCTCAACCACGAAAAAGTAAACAATTGAGGAAAAGCGTTAGTGAGTTGTCTATGAGTTTTATTTGTGTGACGGTTATATGTTCAGACTCCGTTGCAGTGTTGTTACATGTTCTTATCCTATTTCCACGCTTTACAGGTGCTTTCGCGTTGTGCAACATTGGTATGTAACTGCATCATTTTTCTCATTGCCCTAATTCATTAAAATAAATCACAGATCATATGCTATGCAGCTCGAAGATCCACATTGAACGCCCTTCACATGAGCATAAATGCAGGATCGCTAGTGTCCATATAAGAATATGAACATATGAACAAATAAGGGAGAAATTTAAATATCCTCAAGGAAGAAAGGAGCAAATTCCACAAACTGCCGAAAACAACTGTAATAGAACAAGCAAAAGAAGCGCCTTACATGGATCTCGAACCAAGGAAACCCAAGTTATACAGGTATGTAACCATGCACAAATGGAAGACACTTCAAAGTCTTGCTATACACCAAAGACACATTCCCAGTTATACAACACAGCAACACAGTGAAGACAATTCTCTTCACAACAGAAGAAGCACAGGAGGTAGTCAAAAAAATCAAGAATTACAAAACCTGCGGTCCAGATGGTATTCAGAACGAACACTTAAAAGAAAGCAAGTTTCTCGCAGTGGCCTGGATAGCCTTAATGCCTCACTGAAATAATCATCCCGGAGACATGGAGATATTTCACAGCCAGACTCCAATACGAGGAAAAGGGTGATGCCGAGAACCTGCATTCCCATGGAGGTATAGCACTATAAAACACAGGTCTAAAATCCCTGTCGAACCTACTGGTCAAAAGAGTTGTAAATCCGCTCCTCCCCGATGAACAGTTTGACTTTCGGAAGGAAGGTCAACAACTCACGCAATCAACTGTTTACTAGGAAATATTAAGGATGCTCTTAGATTCCTCAGTGGTAAGCTGCATGTTATATTTATTGGATTTATCACAGCGCTCGACTCAATAGACCAGACAGCGATGTTTAACAAGCTGAAGTCACTTGTAGGAAAGGAGCTCCACCTTGCAAGTGTAGTATCGTCAGGGAACCATGCATTTATCGATGGCCATCTCACGAGATCTGAAGCAGTATAAAAACATAAAAGAAAGAAAGAAAAACTATAGAGGTCCACCAGGGATAACCACTAAGCCAGTTATGTTCACCATTCCAACCTGGGACATTGTGGAAGCAGTATCAACGGAAAATGTGTTTATTTACATGCATCGTGTTCTTTTGCTAACCTACAAGAGGCGTTCAACAAGCTTACAAGTTGGGCAGGCGACAACATCCTGTAGCTGAACCAACAGAAAGTATCATTAATGGCTTTAGGAATGGGTGGTAAACTAACAGCGTCAGCGATCTCACCAAAGCTAATCGCTACAAATCCTAGGCGTGAACATTCCAAACGAATGGAAGGAGCTTCGCTAAGCACATAAAAGAAGCTTACTACAGCAGTCATAGCCATAAAAGCAATCAGAACACTTAAGCAACTGTTGGTACAAACAACAATAGCCCTGCTTCATAGCAAGATATCATTTATAATGACTTATGCATTAGAGTATATGGGAATATCTCTCGAAATCTGATCTTTAATGATAGAAAAAGTCAAAGACATGTTTCTCAAGAAAGCGCTATGTTTACCCAAAAGCACACCATCAAGACTGGAATAGGGGTACCATACTAGCATCTGGTTTCTTAGGTCGCGGGCTCAAACCCGGCGGAGGGTTATGGATGTTTTCGAGCGTAAAAATCCTTAGCGTGGCTTCCTTCGAAAGGGAAGTAAAGCCGATGATCTCGTGCCGTTGATTTACGACGCATAAAAGAACCTCAAGTCTGATAAAGAGGCCTCCAAGCAAAATTTCCGGTCCTTCACGCACAATAGAGAATGGGACGTTAAGAACCAGCGGCGTAATTTCAGTTTCTGCTTAGGGAGGGCAATATTGCCTGAAGCAGTCGTTCGTATTTTGATGTAAATTTTAACGACACATTTAGCCTAACAGAAAGTTATCTTTTATTTCTCAAATGTGAAATATTTATATTAAAAGTACAGTTTTCGTAACTTTTGTTTTGGTAGAGCAATAATAACCAGTAGCCTAATTATTTATCAAAACTTGGGATTGCTCCTCCCCCTCTGTAGCCCGAAATGACGCCCCTGCCAAGAACCATTGCGGTTAAAGAACGGCCGTAAATAAAAAACTCAATTTACTTATGAAGACTGGAATATGAGTTCAACCCTTTTATATAGAAAATCTACGATTAAAGTTGATGCTCCTATACACAGCAAAGTATCAAGCACTTGTCAATGAGCTGCATTCAAAAAAAGCCGAAGTTTGGAAGGATTTCTACGTTATGAATGCTATGATGTCATCAGAATAGGAGCACCCACAGTACAAACTGCCACACACCGTCATTCGTTTTGCAGTTCATGATTTTCATTACAAACAGGGCCAACCTGTGGGGCCAACGAAAGAACTACCACGAACCGAATGCACATTGTGTGTGCGAATTATATGAAAACTCATAGGACGATATCACGCCAAAGAATGTCAGAAAATATTAGTATAACTGACTGTATACATAAACTTACTGACACATTATGCGCTATTCTCTCAATTGTTATTGAAATAAACCATAGTATGCTATTAAATAAATCAAATAATTTACTTCATATTCATAAAATGAAAATAATTGCTTTACGTTTACAATATGCAATTTTCGGTTTTTTTAAAACTCCCACTACTGACTCGAACGTAATGTGGATATTCAGAACTTGGACCTTTAATTTACCTACTTGAATGCCTAACGGGAACTTGTGCGCGACTAGGTTGGTGTTTCATGTTATAGTGGTATTTCGCAATTCCTATTTACGGCGTTGGCACAGTTGGCACACAGATTGTTTTGGAATGTTATTGCACATTGCGCAGTGAAACCGTGAAACGTTATTCAGACTCAGACATTTGTAATACTTTTAGCCGAAGTTGAAATTCATAAATTTCTTGTTGTGATTCTTAATAGAATTATAATTTATATAGGGTGAAGATGTTTTCATTTCCATGATATACGTCTTGTAAACACGGTGGTAAGTATGTTGTACAAAACGTCCATAGCAGGTTTTGGATGTAAACACACTAGTTGACAAATACGATTTAGATAAAACTATTGTAGCCTTTGATATAAATTTTTCATGTTTAAATCTACTGTAGCTCTACAATTTCCTACCAATGTAATTGTGTTTAAATTTATTGTAGCTTTTGCGTTTTCTTCCAATGTAATTGCGTAAATTGATGCAACATGAAAAGCTGCCGTAAAAAGATAAAGATGTGTTGCACAACTTATTAAACGGATTCTTATCATTAAATAGTTGATCACAGCTGATGATGAAAATTAAGGTACGTTACCAAGAATTTATAACTATTATGGTAATTACATTTGAAACCGCGAAAATCGTTGGAGTGTAGAATAACCGTATTTTCCCCTTCTCTTGGCTTCCTTGAGGCCACTCAATGTTTCATAATCCTTTTCTCCCTTCCTTTGACTATTTGATCACCATCATCTCTTTCTCTATTCTTTGTCTAATTGGTGCTTTAGGAATGAATATTCATCAGCATACTCCATTCACTAATTCGCCAGATTAGTTCAAGGATGTTAATAGTAGAAAAATCACCTGAAAAAAAAATTAGAAACTCAGCTCAATAAAGGAAGGTACTACCAGACACCAAGAATTCATTTATGGGGTATGGAATTGGCTAAATGTTTTACAGAGGTTGACAACAGGCATTGCATGCAGAACCATGGTTCACATTTGTGCTCATGAGCCACAGGTGACTAAATTTCTATGAAAATCTGGCCTGTATAGTGTGTAACCTGTTATGACTGACTCCCCTCCTGTCCCTGCTATAAGTTAGTGTAAGTGTAGATTATTCATGTTTACTTCCCCCTCACAGTAACACACTTGATTCATTGTGTTCTGTGTGCAGTTCAAAGACAAGCTCAGAATTTATGATATAACAAGATTAATAAGGTTAAAAACATTTCTCCCTTTTCACTGTGCTCGTATAAACATGTGAGGTAAATCTTTAAATGCACTTGTCTTCTGTTTACTAGGCATTGTATTAAGGACAGTTTTTGTTTTAATTAATTAGAATAAGTTGCAATTAAACAAACTTGAAGATAAAAAGGATTATTGTCTACATTGTCTTGATAAGCTAGGCATTAATCTGGAATTGTCTATGCATCCCAAGAATGGAAACATTGGCATAATACCTTCTAAAAGTTTTGTGTCAACTCAAGCTATGAGCAAGACAATTTACATCTTTAGTTAATTACGTCACTTTCTCTACTTATAAGTGCAACAGTGACTAGTGCAAGAAGCATTGACGTATAACCATCCTGAAAAGTCTCTTTTTTATGAAACCAGTGAATTGTTTGATTTGCAGAATAAAAATTGCAATGTGATGAATCTGTTACAGGTACTTTGTAAATATTGAGGCAACTTGGCTCAGAATTTAATTTAAGGCACTGATCTTGGAGACATGATTGTATCCATAATGCTTTTATCACTGGTTTGCAGCAGTCATTTATATGTCAAAGTGTGATTTGTTGATGAAAAACATAAATCTCATGAATGTTAAATATTATGTTCAAACTTATGAAAAAGCTGAACAGCGTTCATTTTTGCGTAAAGTTGCTGTACTGGTCATTAAAAAAAAAGCTGGAGAGGAAAGTAATGAAAGCACATATGAGGGGATTTAAGAGATGTGAGTACTTGAACACCCTGTAACTCTCTCACCCATCTTTTTAAGACAGTTTCTCTTATGGCAAAATCATCGTTAAAAATCAGCAAAGTACTCTATTTTGTTACTACCATGCTTCCGCAGAAGAAACTGTCAATGAAGCTGTATAAGTGTAATTTGTGAGAACTGCTTATTTGAATTCAGTTCAAATACACACACTCACTTAGATGTTATAAGCGTAACCTTGGACTAAATTTCGACACTGTAGGATCCTGTTTTACTGCTGCTCATCTCCTTCCCAATTTCAAACAGGATATTTTTCATCCAAAAGTTGTCAGCTCTTTAGTTCTAATTGCATGAACTATGAGAGGCACAGTGTCCCCTACTGGCGAAAGCGCAAACTAACCAGGGTTAGGAAGTAAAGCATTGTCACATTGTTTTGCCAATTTGCTACACCAGTTATTTTGAATTCTGTTTTAACAGAAGAGGAAATGAGAGTTTTTTGGTATGATTAGTATCAATTATTACTTCCATGGCTACAGATAAATCCAAAGTTATAGTATTCAAAAGAATCAAACTAAAAAGAAGAAGAAAAGTGATTTTTGAGTGCCCACAAAATGGAGGTCATTAAGGAATTTGATTATTTGGGAGTAAGGATGAGTAATAACAGGCAAAAGAGGGCCCATGGCACGAAGATAATAACTAAAGGGAAGGTGGCCATGGTGGGAATAAAGTTATGTAAACAACAACTGGAAAGAGTGTATGAGGCAATGGTAGAGTCAAGACTGCTTTATTGTAGTAGAAAATGGGGCGTCTAATTAAACAAAGCAATCAATCATATATATATATATATAAAATGATTTGTAAAGAATCGCTAGATCTGTCAAGATCAGCACCAGGGAGGTAGCTTCAGTAGAATTGGGAAGAACAAGGAGAAAAGGATTAATACTAGAAAGAGTTTTAAAATTCTTTTTTAGATGTTTGATAAAGGAGGGAGATATTTGAAGGATATGCATAAACAAAACAAAAAGAAAAAGAAGTATGACAAACAAAGATAGTTAGTTGGTGGGCAGGAATGGAAGATATATGGAGGTTAGAGGAGAGAAATATTAAAGAGATTTTGGAAGGCAGTAAGAAGTAGAATGGAAGACATAGAAAGGCAGGAGATATGGGGAAGTTTAGAAGATAAGAACCTATTAAGCTTCTATAAGATAATAAAAAAGAGAGTGGGGAAGAGAAGCATATGTTGGCCAATATAATGGGCAGGAAAAGGAAGGATTAGCATGGATGAAAACACGGGCAATGTATTAAAAGGATTAAGGGGAAGTGGAAAAGGAATATGTGATGGAATGAAAGTATACAGCACTAGATATTAGAGTGTAAAGAACTAATCATATGGAGGGAAAAAGTATGGAAAAAATGGACAGAAAAATAGTAAGTATAAACATGCTGATAGGAAAAGAAGAAAAGAAAATTAGAGACATGGTGAAGTTTTTAGGGAAAGTAAAAGCAAAATGGATTAGAAAGGTAAGAGATTCAAGGAAAGGAGGACAACAAAGGGAAGGGGAGAGAAATGAGTGCAAGGGGCCAAAGTTAGTAAAGGGCTACTCAGTTACAAGGCCAGGGAGCCAAGTAAAATGAGTAGCACAAAATAGGCTTAGAGACCAGACAGTTTGTGCGTGGGTATAGTTAGTTCTAGGAGAAATATTGTATAAATCTTGTAAACCAAGTTGTACAAATAAGTTCATTCATACATACATCCATGGCTTGGAAAGATCTGAGAGCTGTTTGTCCAGCTAGGGATGCTTTATTCAGGGAATGGTAAGAAAGATCACTAAGAGAAGATAATGATGCCAGCATGACCAAAAAAGAAAAGTAAAGTGTTAAACTTATGTGCTTGAGTTTGTGCTTTACTGCATTTACAGATTTATCAAGAGCTGTTATTTCTGTTTCTAAAAGTTTCTGTCTTTATTGGTATAAGAAGCATCTCCTGCAGTGGACAATACCAGGTTAAACTTATTCTCCAATGACACACATAGAAAAACGGGCTTTAAACATTTGCAGGCTGTGTGCATCATTAATTGGCCATGACATTGTGAAATAGCATTCTAGTATCAGCTGAAGAGAGCAGGAATGTTACTTATTTGTTCTATAGCTGCAACTGAAACTAACGTGCTTCTCTTTTTCATAACTTGAATTGCCAAATCTTAAACCCATTTTCATAAATCTAACATACACTTCTTCAGACACCAAATTCATTGGGATTGAAGGTTCAGGTTCTTTTACGTGCCGTAAATCTAGACACAGGACCACCAGCTTTACTTCCCTTCTGAAGGAAGCCATGCTAAGGATTTTTACGCCTGAAAAAATCCATCGCCCTCTGCCGGGGATGAACCTGCGACCTCGGGAACTAGAGGTTAGCATGGTAACTGCTATACCATGAAGGATGACCCAAGACATATTGCATTGTTATAACAAGTCTTAACTGTTTGCACCGAAGGTCCACTGTTATTTTACTTTTGGTGTCAGTCAGAGTGGTTTATTTGTGCTTAAAATGCCAGCAAATGGAAAGCGTGTTGTTATAAGCATTGAACAGAAAGTCAAATCTGTTAGACAGGTTGAAAATGGAAATTGTTATAAAATGATGCAGCATATATGACATCTGCATATCTACATTGTCAGACTGAATATGACTCTTTTGTGAAATAGTCTTTGAAAATACTGTCATGCATATTTTAATACAGTATACAGTAGCAGTTTTTTAAGGAGACAAGGTAGTCTGAACACATTGAAATTATACCTTAAGTGTGTTAAATTACCACTGCTCTTAAATTCTCAATGGTTTTTCCTGAAATTTTTATGAATTATTCTATAAATCATGAGAATTATTTCAAGTGGTTGTTTGCATTGATAGCTTATGTAGTTGAGTCCGTAAAAATTATTTCATTCAGCAGAAAAATAATAAAATTTACTCTTAAAACTGTGAATTCATGTACCTTTTCCTCTGATACTACTTGCAATACAGAATCACACTTTTGCATGCTTGTTCTTAGTATAATCAGCTATCTTATGAACCTCAATTATTTAGTTATGTATATCAGTTCACTAGAAATTGAAAAAAAAAAGTTATTTTCAAAGTCAAAAAAGTAAACATGTGAAAAATTTGCAATGCTGTTGCTTTCTTAATATCACTAATGTACATTATAAAATGATGATTGTGGTTCAGTAAGTTTAACTATGTGTTGTATACATGCACTGAAAATTTCAGCTCTCTACCTCTCATATTTTCTGAGAAAAAGATGCATAAGTATCCAAAAGTGTTGTTTTGAGAAAACTGAATTTAAAGTTTGAGCATTAAAATTCTGACACACTTCAGTACATTCCAGGGTCATAATCATCTGCACCTTCATTCCTGGATTGCTTCAGCTTTTCTGATTGCCTTCTCTTGGTCCTGGCCTCTTTTGTTAATTACTGAACTGCTCACTGATATAGTCATTCCTTGTTGAAAGATACAAAAATGTTCTAAAAAGGGGCGTTGCATGACAGCTTTAAAGGAATGGAGACTAGCATTTAAATGTCTTAAAAACTTCTTAACCCCCCAAAAGTATATATTTTCTGAAACTGGAGATAATAGAGATTTTATTAGTGCCTAAAGCAAAAAATGTGATTTTTGACCATTTCAGAGTACGTTGTTCCCTTAATTAAGCGTCATTCCATGCATTTTTTCAACACACTTATTTTCTTCCTTTTGTGTTTAAAAGCATTACCATCAATTGTCTGAAAAAATGCATTATCTGAAATGGCTGTGCCTCTTTTAGTTTGGTTGTATTGCCAAATAAAATCTGGAAGATATTAGCCTATCTAGATGATCCGACTATATTTAGCTGAAACTAAGAATGGCACAATGCCATCATAAAGTCTATGGAAGCAGCAGTAAAATATAAACTGATCACAAACAAAGTAAACATACGTTAATCTGTTCACCCCTTGGGTACATCATTAAGAGAACAATAAGGCCAGACCCAGAGCACCTGATAACACACACTAGTTCCTGAACCAAAGCAGGGATTTGTGACAAGAACAGTGTGTATGTTCTGCTTTTCAAGTTTTGTAGAAAATTTTCAGGATTATTCAAGTCCTAATGAAGAGTAAACTTCGCTCAGTCTTGGAGCAATAGAAATGTTCAGCATAATAAAAAGAGCAGAAAATGTTGACATGTTATTGAGATATCTGAAAGCTAATTAAAACAGTTTGTCTTTATAAAAGAAAAAGAAGAAAAGAAAGAAAAAGAATAACTACAGTCATTGCAAGAATTGAAGGGCTGGAGCAACATGGCCCTAAGCCATCATTTCTTCGTTTTCATATATATATATATATATAAGCATTTGAAAGTTTTAAGGTAGCCATAAATCTTGTTTTTAGAATAATTAGTGGTTTGTTTACCCTTTATCCAGATGCGTTCAAGAAGATGCTGTATGCATGATTTCTTTGCTATTGGAATAATATCAGCATATCAAAATAAAAAGAATGCTGTAGCAGATGTAAACCCAAGGAATAGGGCAGTTATGTAGTCCCTAAGTTTTGACACCAACGTTTTTAATGAAGTAAAAGTTTACTTTTGCTTAGAATATTACGAAACATAAGTTTTTGTTGAAAATCTAATCTAAAACACACAAATTCAATAAATTAGTTTAAAGCTGATCACTTTTTATTTTCTGGCTTTGTTTGCTGTTCTCTCTATGTGTCCAGCAACTCTAGGTTACACTCCTTTCCTTCATCTGAAAGTGGATTCTTGTAAAATGTGTGGTATACAGGTGGGATCCAAATTAAAACAATGTATATGTCCATTTGGTTCTTACTGATGGAAATGGAAGCATTATATTTCTGTGGTGCTTGCAGTAGGTTAACAGTATGAAACCTTCTACCTCTTTAATTGATGCTACAACTTGTGTGCAGTGGGTTTTCAAGAATGATTATAGGCCACTTGAAGCATGAAAGGGTTTTTTGAAGAACATGAAGACTATCATATCTGAGAAATTCAGTGCTTTTCCATCATCAGACTTTTCTTGATAATTTGATCTAAAAAGCAATATAGGTCCTTACACTTGGTAGTGTTCATCAGTGTTACACAGTTTTTATGCTTTTTTACTTTCTCAACTACATATAATAAGTAGGGGAAGTATTGTATTCCACCCAAAAATTCGATACCGAGATTTCACCGGAAATACATGCTTTGAGACCCCCTGAATCCAAAAAAAAGCATTTTTGGAAATGTGTCCATGTGTGTGTCTGTGAACAGCATAACTCAGAAACGAACAGTTGGATAAACACCAAACTTGGTATTTAGGTTCAGTATCTTCCAGAGATGCGACACGAAGGCTTTCAAGAAAATCCCCCCATCCCAGATTACCCTTTACATGGAACATTTTTCGAAAATTTTAATTTTCTCAAAAATGGCTCAAACAATTTTGATTAAAATATCATATGTTTAAGATATTTTCATGACAAATAAAATGCTCAATTTTTCTGGGAATGTCTCCAAAAGTATTCTTCATTGTGAACGACTTTTGCATAACTGGTAAACCATAAGAGATAGACAAAATTTTACTACACAAAAAATGTAGATCGCGTTAAAATACACAACTTATGTCATATGCATTTTTTTTTTTGTTGAGTGAACCCTTATCGAGATATTGCTTGTTATTCCCTTAAATTTTCCAATACTTTTTCTCAAATGGGAATTCGTTATTCATTTTTTTTATGTCCTAGACATACAAAGAGAATGAAATGCGCCACATAACAATCAGCTCTTAGAATATTTGACTATCGCTTTAAGCCTACCAATTCCCCTTGCATCTACAAGAAAATTAGCAATAAGATTAACATCTTGATATGTCGATTAACATGAGGCATATGAGAATAAGTGTTTGTAAAAATAGTTTGTACAAGAGTAGAGAAAGTCATGTGAGTGTAAAACATCAGAAATTTTTTTTTGTTCCATTCTAATATGCTTAGGTGCATTCCTCAATTGAGTAAAGTTAGTTTTACGTTTCTTACAATATTACTCAATTCTTCTAAAGTCTCTATTACAAGATAGGCAAGTGTGGCCTACCGATGGAAAATGGTGATAGATTTGTTTTATAAGCCTATATTAGCATCCATTTATTATTCAGTCATTGCAGATGTGTTAATATGTGTAGCTGTTCACATTTTATGTTTTCACTTTGAAAGATATTTCAAGGGACAGCTGCCAACTTCATTCCTCTCTTTGCTTTTCTTTACGGCCAGAAATAATTGTATCGACCACAATAATGAATATTTGTTTTATGTCCACAGTTTCCGTTTATAAAAAGGATGAGGGACATAGTTTTAATGTGGGCATTGCAGATCCGTGGTTATTATTACATGACTTTTGAGGGTCATTTGCAAACTTTTGCAGTAATATCATTAAAAGTCTGTCACAATTAATTATAATTTGCATGTAGTTTTTGCTTTTCTTCGCGCTACTTACAATAATGTTCAGGGTAGAGATTTAATGGTCATATTCACAATGAAAATAAATCTTATGCAGATTTTTTTGGTCCCCTATAGCGGCTTTAATATTTAGGCATTTGGTCTATGAAATGCTTAAATGTTTTGACAGATTCTGTTGTATGCTTCTGTTATTAATCACTTATACTGTATTCTGTGGACATATTATTCTTTCAAATCGTTATAGAGATAATTTCTTACTGAACTATACACATGTATTTCCTTGCATGTAGCCATTTTGAAATTTTAGTAACACATGTATATAAAATATTTTAGCATCAAGACCTCGGAATCCAGGAGGCTATTGGATAGGGCAGTGTTGCTCTGACATCACTGTTATTCATTAGTGGAACAAGAAAACTGCATGTTAAATGCAGGTCAACTAATGCCAGACACAGTTAAAAATATACAATAATATATTGTCGTAGCCTCTTCTTATATTTGCTCAAAATGATGGGGAGCTACTCGCTTACAAGAGAATGTACCGGGAAATTAATCAAACTGCTAACACGGCAAGGCTACGACGAGGGACGCAGCTAAAGAAAATACAGAAAATATTACTAATTCGAAACGTTACATGGCTTAAAGGAAAGAAAGGACTCTACACTAATATAATTAAAACTTCAAGGAATGGATGGCTACTGAATTTATTATATAAAGATAGATGCTTAGATAGCAGTGCTTACACTTCTTAGCCCAATGTCTGTCGGCGAGGCCATCATGCCTTAACACGGAGAAAGCAGTTGCACACCCTTACAGCTCGAAGGTTACCTCCTGACTCCCTTTCTCAAGCCACGCCAACCTCAAGCGTCAGTGACGCTAAACAACTCATCCCCTCCTAAAGCCTAGTTCCCCCCTACTCCAAACCAACTGCCATCTTGAATCCCGGTGACCAGAGAGACGTATGTCCTATAATCTCTGCATACGTCACAATATGGCTATTGATAACTTCGGAACAAAACACAAAACCCAAAATGCACAAAATGGTGGGTTACGGCCATGTTGCTTCGAGCCCTTAATTGTAAGATTGGTAAACTCAATGGCTGGAAATAATAAAAAGCAGTTGTTGCTAATAAGTTGCAGTTAAAGACAAAGTTTTAAATATAATAGAATAGCTGTTGTTAGTTTGATGGGAATAAACATTTGCTAGTACCTGATAGCAGCAATAAAGCCTGTTGTCATATCTGAAAACATGTAGTAGCAACTGGCTAGTGTAATACTAGAAGGATCAACTAATCAAATTGACCAATTAACAATTTATGATTGTGCACATGTAGTACAAGGCCAATACTGAAAACTTTTTAAATGCCATGTTTCTAAAGACAAACGAAATTTGACAGCTACTTTCTGTTGTTTTGCAAGTTGATTGCTGTGTAGTTGTTTGATTTGCTCTAATAGTTGTTAATTATCATTTAAAGATTTTGTTTTCACTCAAAAATGAATTTGAGTAGAGAACATTTCCGGGCTATGATTTTTTACGATTTTAAATTGTCATTAACTCCTAAACAATGGGAGATCGGCATAGAAATGCATTTGGTGAAGAAGCCCCATCTAAGGCAAAAATTTATAATTGGTACGGCAAATTCAAAGGAGATCAGTTTTTTCTTAGTGATGAATTTCATGAAGGATGCCCAAGAACTGCTGTTACTGTTGAAAATATTGCAGGTGTTCGAGCAATGCTTGAAGATTGACAGACACCTTATGAGTATATTGGGGTGACAGGGCATTGGTATGGATAAAACCAAAACATTTACATCAACAGTTAAGACATGGGAAAACTTTGTTGTCGATGGATTCCACATAAACTGACTCCAGATCATAAACAACAATACATTGATTGGTGCAGAAAAACTCTGGAAAAATTCAAGGCGGCACTTCAAATTTGGTTTGGAATATCATTACTGGTGATGAATCTTGGATTATTCAGTATTGTTATGATCCTGAAACATTAAATTGAGTTTTATTTGTGGATGCTCTTTAACTGCTATGGTTCTTAGCGTCTTTTTTTATATTGGGCATGAAAGACTGGAAATCTTGCTCAGATGCCTCTTTATCAGGCTTGAGGTTCTTTTATGTGCTGTAAATCTATGAAATGAGACCACCGGCTTTACTTCCCTTCCAAAGGAAGCAATGCTAGGGTTGTTATGCCTCAAAAACCCATTGCCCTCCACTGGGTTTGGACCCGTGATCGGGAAGCAGAGGCTAGCATGGTACCCCTAGACTATGTAGGACAACATGATCCTGAAAAGAAAAGTCAGTTTTCAGTGGGTCTTTCAAACAGAACCTTAGCCTACAAAAGTTCTATGAATTTGTAGTGCTTACAAGAAGATGGTTGCTATTTTTTTTTCTTCTTTTCTTTCTTTTCTAAAACGGTTTATATTGCTACTATATAGCATTAGAAGATAGATGTACTGTTACTGCCGATTGGTACACAAATGTCTGTTTACTGAAAGTTTTGAAAAAGTTCATGAAAAACGCCCAAAAGGAAAAATAATGTTACATGACTGCATTGTTACATACAACAAAACTGACAGCTCGAGTATCTGGATGCCCTAAAGGTCAGCACCATGGACCCTCCACCATACAGCCCTGACCTAACACCTTGTGATTTCTTTTTATTTCCAAAAATTAAAGTTAATCACTTTTTCGTCATCTGATGAAACAGTGGAACATTATAAAAACCTGGTTTGTGAAGTGCTTCAGGAATTGGCATCATTGCTTTAAGGACTGGTTTTATCGAGTGCAAAAATGTATTGATGTTAAAGGGAAATATTTTGAAAAACAATAAAATCATTAAATATTTTTTAGAACTAATCCTTGTTTGATTTTCTAAATGTGTTCAGTGTTGCCCTCATGCTATTCAATCCAATGATGTGAAACTGTTAATTCTCATGAATTTGGTAATCGTAGACTCCTTTAAAAATGATTTAATTTGACACTGCTATCTTTTTGGACCACAGCCAGTTAATTTGACCAGTAACACATTTAGTTTTTTTCTGCTTCTACAGTATTAAAAATATTTACAAATTGTTGCCTGATAATTGGATCTGAAGGGGAAGATCCTTTCAGTTTAGCTATGTGAGGAGTTTGAGTTACATTTAACACGGAGAATGGTGATAGCGATTACATTCCTTTACAACAGGATAAAGATGATGGTGAGATTAAAAACAGATGCACTATTAATTGAGATGAATGTGAGAAATACTACATAGGAAAAACAAAAAGAAACTTGGAAACCAGACTTAAGGAACATCAAAGGAACATAACACTAAAACAAATAGAGAAATCCATTGTATCACACAATTTTTGGACAGAAAACCACAACATTTGCCAAAATATAAAATTATTAAAACCCCTCACCACACCAATAGAATTGAACATCTGGGAAAAGATATGCATCATAAAAAATGGCAACAACGTCATTAATTTTGAAAGCCCGCCTGTGAACAATGTGTTCATTAGAAGATGTTAACTCTGAAATGATGATTAAAGATCAAGTTGTGATTAATGGTATGAGAAGTGAAGGATCATAATTTATGGTAGTGTTCTTGATGAAAATAAATCTATTACATAATTTGTGGTAGAATTTCTGAAAAAATAGTTTTCTTCAATTTAATTCAGAATAATATTTATGTTTTATCAACATAAAATGTTAAAACAATTGTTAACTATAAAAGGAAGATTAATAATAAATATAACCTGAAAAAAGTTAAAATTATCAAGGAAACTTGTACTGGTCTTATTAAGTAGTACAAAACTCCTGGTCCTTGTAGTAAATGTACTGAAGTGTTAGTAAGCTGTAATATACATGCTGTAAGCTAACCTATGATCATCCTTTTAAACTATGAAATAACACATTATTTTGAGTGTTTTTCTTTAATACATTTTTCTCATAAGGCTTTCCGTTTTTGAGATAATTAGAGTTTTATTTTGCACAACATTTTAACAGCAAATTCATTGTGTTCACTTTGCATTCAACCAGTTAACTTTTAATTCTTCCTGAATATGGAACTGTGGAAGCATTTACAATATCACGCAGATTATTAAATAGGAACACTTATTTATAAAGGTAAATAAAAGCTTGAGAAACCCAAATTGCAACATTATGCTTCCTTTCTTTGTGAATTGTAAAACTCTGTGAACAATTAAAACAAGACGAGCAGAAAATCAATGAGAACTTCTTTTTTATATTCAGAGAAATTGTTCAAAACGAGCACCCCTCGCCAACACACATGCTTCATAAAGTTTTCTCCAATTCTGCTGCACTCTGTAAACTATGTCCAGTTTTTTTATTTATTCCACTGCTTGAAGTATTCTTTCTTGCAGTGTTTGCACATTAGGTGCTTGTGTAATGTATTAGCGAGTTTTCATATCGCCCCAAAGAAAAAAATCAATTGGATTTGATGAGGTGATCATCTTATTGGTCCATTCCGAACAATCCAGCATTCTATGTAGGTGTTGCTTAGATTAGATTTTTATTTATCCTGTTTGATCACATATTGATATAGGACACGTCACTTACATAGTATAATACTTATATTACATAGTACAGTATATTACAAACACACACACATCCACACATACCCACACACTTAGCTGTTGTTACATACTCTCTAGTTATTCCTTTAATGAATAAAAACCATCTTTTATTAATAATGCCTGCACTTCTTTTTTTAATTTGTCAAAAGAAGAGATTTCCTTGATATCAATAGTTAATTTATTGTATACTTTAATGCCATTATACTGGGGCTTTCTTTATATAGTGAGGTTCTATGTTGACAGTTACTTAGATGCTCTCTATTTCTTGTGCAATATCTAGCTTTTTCCGGGTTTTTCTCAAATTCCAATAAATTTTTCTTAACATATAATATTTTTAATATATTTACACCTGGAAAAGGTAAAATATTTCATAAATGGAATAGTGATTTACAGGATTCTCTTTTGCCTTTATACAACATATTTCTAATAATTTTATTTTGAATTTTGAGAATAATACCTCCCTTAGTTCCCCAAAATATAATCCCATACTTAATTATATTATAAAAAAAATCTGATGTGTTTACACTCACATGACTTTTTCTACTCTTGTACAATCCATTTTTACAAACGCCTATTCTCCATATGCTTCATGTTAATCGAGATATCTAGATGTCAATCTTATTGGTAATTTTCTTGTAGATGCAAGGGGAATATGGTAGCTTTTAAGCGATAGTCAAATATTTTAACGCTGGTTGCTATGTGGCACATTCCATTCTCTTTGCATGTCCAGGACATTAAAAAAATGAATAACGAATTTGAGAAAAAGTATAAGTATTGGAAAATTTAAGGAAATAACAAGCAATATCTCGAAAACGGTTCACTCAACAAAAGAAATGTATATGACATAAGTTGTGTATTTTAACGCGATCTACATTTTTTGTGTAGTGAAATTCTGTCTATCTCTTACGATTTACCAGTTATGCAAAAGTCGTTCACAATGAAGAATACTTTTGGAGACATTCCCAGAAAATTCGAGATATACATTTCATTTCTTATGACATTATCTTAAACATATGATATTTTAATCAAAATCGTTAGAGCCATTTTTGAGAAAATTAAAATTTTCGAAAAATGTTCCATGTAAAGGGTACTCTGGGGTGGGGGGATTTTCTTGAAAACCTTCGTTGTCGCATCTCTGGAAGATACTGAACCTAAATACCAAGTTTGGTGTTTATCCGACTGTTCGTTTCTGAGTTATGCTGTTCACAGACACACACACACACACACACACACAGACATGTTTCCAAAAATGCTTTTTTTGGATTCAGGAGGTCTCAAAACATGTATTTCCGGTGAAATCTCGGTATCGAATTTTTGGGTGGAATGCAATACTTCCCCTACTTACTATATGTAGTAGAGAAAGTAATATGCAATCTACAAGTTTCTCACAACTTCAAGGTTCCATCTTAAATTTGAATCTATCCATATCCCTAAGAATTTAACCTGTTCTACGTAGCTTATTGGCTTATCTTGTATTACCAAATGAGGTTCATACTGCTTAAATGATATTTGCATGTGTTTTTTCTGTATTTAATAGCAAACAGTTTTGTGAGAACCATCTTATGTTTTAACTTTTGCTAGTTTTTGCTCTACCTCATGTGTGTGCCACTACAAACTGATATGTTTGTGTCATCTGCAAATAAGGTGACATGCCCTGCTGAGATATTATTAGGTAAATCATTAATATATAAAAGGATCAGAATTGGTCCTAGGACTGAACCTTGAGGGACTCCAATGCTAACTGACTGCATATTAGAATTAAATGTTTCATTTGTAGATGTTACTTTATTTTTACTTGCTATCTGTACAAATTGCTTACGATTAGTAAGGTATGACTTCAGCCAAAGCTGGCCTCACACGGCTCTACTTATGTGCAGAGATGCTCCGTCATGTAATACCAACATGTCATTTCTTACTGCCAGAGGAACATCCTAAAGCAGAAGTGGTAGCGTTTCTTGAAGAAACTAGAGATAGATGACTCATCTCAAAACCTGAGGAAGAATCCACAGACCAATAATGGGGAATATAATGTACTGGCATGTTGCCATGGTAACTCAGTTGGTTAGAGCAACCAAATAGAAACTGGAAGATCTGTGGTTCAAATCCCAGCTATGGCATCAAATTTTCAGTCTGATTCTACCTTTCCAGTAAAATTTTTCGTTAGTTTCCCTACACATTGCACAGTTTACTAAATCCTTGTCATGTTTTAAATCTGTAAAATTCATAACTCTAGTTCTAGGCCATACAAAAACTTTTTGACCTATTTTAATGTGTGTATATATATATATATTTTTTTTTTCTCCTGAGCCATTCTATTTTTGTTTCCCTGTACAGCCTCAGAAAACTCCTCTTTCTTGTGCTATCAAATATTTCTTGTCTTTCAATATCCTCCAGTCTTAAGTTTAATTTTGTTTTGATACATCCTATTAATCCACAAGTTTCCCATGCCTATCTGTTGCAGAACTTATTCCACTTTAAGAAACCATGATTCTTTCCGTGGTTCAAATCCCGACTATGGCATTGAATTTTTCAGTTTTCTGATTCTACCTTTCCAACCCTGTCCAACACACAATTCCATGATTCCATGATGCAATTAATTCCATGATTCTTTCCATTTGCATACATGTAACTAATAATAAACACTTTTCTTTTTTTATCTTACAGCACTGAACGCCATCATGTTTCGTGATATAAAGCCGCCTTTTGGACAAACGAATTCTACAACAACATTTGGTATGTATATAAAAATTGAGGGTATTTTCAGTAAGGCTATTTGAGACTTTGAGTTCATGAAATGTGTATGCCTCATGAAATTCTGGAACATTTTTATACTAAAAAAAAGCTTTAAAATGTTCCCAAAAGCTGGTCTTAAAGTTCTTATTAACCCTTTCGCTGCCAAGCTAAAATGCTATGCTACTACTTAAACTGTCAGCTCTGAGTAAAGTGGAACGTAAGGTTTTACATAAAGGTTTCCACCTCAATTCTGAAGCTGTTGAGTTAAGATTTTTTGCATTGGCTCTTTTTATTGTTTCACATTTCCACACACTTTTTAGGATGTTATTTAAGTCCTCATGTATTAAAAAAATTTGGATTTTTAATTTCAAATTTTTACCAATATCATTATTGCTAATTGAAATGTCACTAACTATTGCTTTTCAGCAATGCTGTCTCAATTTCCTCTTTTGGCAATGACGTCTTGTTCCAGTATGCCATTCTTATGTACAGTAAGCAAAAACCACAAGAAATCACTGTAAACACATGAAAAAACAAGCCTGGCACAAAGCAAACACCATCACATGCTATTCTGTTTATGGCATGCTACAATAGCTGATGCTCGACAACATCACAAAGAAAAATGAAATAAATAGGAAAAATTCTACCAACTTATATTTTAAATATCGTAGATTTTAATGGGCATATCCTAAGTTGGTGATTGATGTTTCCCAGCTACGTGGTAATGAACTGTAGAAACCAAGAGAAAGGATAAAGACATAATTGACATGTCATTATGGTCGCCGAGCAACCAGTAATCCACCAATCAAAAGCATATTGTCATAGCAACTGGGTACACTATATCTAATGTCCATTCCAAACCAGAGTGCCTCTCACTGTAAACAAACTTTGTATTATGTGCGTAAAAGTAGTTTGCAATCCCTGCCCCTAATGGCTGCTTGTTCTCCTCTCACGTGCTTGTTAAACATTGTTTCAATCTATAAAAAGGCGACCTACGTGAGAATCATAGTTCAAAATGCAACCTGAGCTAACAATCGATTTTATAAGTATGTGGAAAGGAACATTTTACTTATGTTAATCATAATCCTCGGGCAAAAGTGCAACACCCAAATCCGAATCCTCCGAAGATGACTCAGCTGCCATATCGGAATCAGAACTACTCTCCAAAAAAATGACAAGCTTATCCACAATTCCACAGCACTGTCACACACAAAACAAGTTCCCATATTTGATTCTCTTCTTCTATGTTCTATTATGTTTGTTTGTATTCCCTGCACACTTTGGTTACACTTTCACTGAAATGCCTGTAAAATCTGATATTAGTTTTGTAATATGCACTAATGTAAGTGTCGCGTATTTTCTAATAGTGGCTTGAATATACTAAGTACTGTTTGTTTTTTGCCACTTTTTAACTGATTCCCGATTTTATGTTTGAACAGTTTATTCACACTACATGCACCTTCCCCTGCCATGGGAACTCTAATACCAACTGACTAAATCACAATATTTGACCTGAGCTGAGGATACGTGTGCTAGTGTATTATGAATGATTTCGCTTATATTTCCTGTGTTACGCAAAGTGTTTATTTGGTTCTCAGATAGCACCTTTGGGAATTCATTGCTGCATTTCTCGTATATGCAAGAGAGTGGCAGTCATGCATAAAGTTGGTAATTAACAAGCAAGACACTCTCAGCATTAGCGCAATAGCAGACGAAAATCATATTTTGTAGTCTCTTTAACAGTTAGTATATATCCATTACCTTTAGCAATGAGTTCTCATGATAGCCACAATAAAATGTGCATTTCTATACCTTTCCTGCCTTAATATTTCATGCCACAATACATGTATTAAGGAACTATTTACGTTGGGTAAGAATGTGTTCTTGGGTTCTTGACAAGCAGAAGCATGTGCTTTTGTTTACATCAGAGGGAACTCTGGTTTGGAATGGACAGTAGGTTGCCAAACTCTTATCACATTATACCATGTGCTTTATACATGATGCCAGCAACTGATACTGTCGTAACCTCTACATTTTCAAATAAATCACGGGGGGTAGAGCATGGTACCGGAGTTTAAGACATCACAAACTACACGAGGTCCGACGGTGCGAACTCAACAAAGTTCCTAGAACACCTAAAACTTCCTAAAATATGCATAGATCATTGTGGGGAAGGAAAGAAGGAACTAACTACATTAAGAATCTACATACCAGGAATTTAGATTGACAGTGTATATTAAGATTAATAAAGATACAGAGTAGCTTCTACTGACGGGCATCTCCTAGCCTAGTCCATGTCTGCACTCCTCAATGGTTACAAGAAGAGAGCGTCAGATGGTCGCTACTGATGACCGGTTTTTACCCCCACTCCCATTACATCATTCCGGTCTGTACTACCAACCTAACATAGTCACCAAAACAAACATTACCATAACCGGATGTTAATACATATATTTCCACAACCAAATGCCACAATACTTCTGCTATCTGCATGCTGATGTATGATGTAAGCAGGTACTGCTGTTATTCTTGCTTTGTTTATGATTCAGTGGTAGCAGAATGTCATTTGTTTATTGCTCTTTGTAATATATAGTAGTGAATATGTGACCAGGTGCAACAGCTTGTGCAGTTTATCATCAGTCATTCATATCTGACTTAGAAACATTTACGATAGTTTAAAATAGCATATCACAACAAAATTCACGTGTTTCAGGGTTGCATTTGTGATGTGTAACTTTTATATTCAGAAAATCTGTGGAGGCAACAAGACTTCAAAGTGGCAACCCTAATAGGGTGGTGCGGAGACTCCCAGAGGCTCATAACAGTAAGCAGATGTTCCCGCACATTTAAAAATGTTCAGACATCCAACATGTAGCATCACGTCTCAGATTTCTCTGCAAATGTAAAAGGAAGCTATAATCCCCAAAGAGAACTTGCATCCTGGGAGATACAATACCATATTTTTGTACTTTTTTGTTCTCTCTCTGATGTAAGATGCGGATATCCTGGGCAACCAGCAATAGCGATGTTCAAATGACAACACACAAATATCCTCCCCCACTATCTTTGCCGAATGGCACGTGGTCATGGGTGCTAAAGCAGCAACATTGGAATCCTTGCTCCTTCAACTGTCAATTACCAACTTAGGATGTGCCCATTGTAGCTACTACCCATTCCAAACCAGAGTGCCTATCACTGAAAACAAACTCTTTGTATTATCCGCGTGAAAGTAGTTCGCAATCCCTGCCCATAATGGGTGCTTGTTCCCCTCCCATGTGCTTGTTGAACACTATTTAATCTATAAAAAGGCGCTCTGTGTGAGAATCATAGTTCAAAATGCAACCTGAGGTAACAATCGATTTTATAAGTATGTGGCAATCAACATTTTACTTACGTTGATCACAATCCTCGGGCAAAAGTGCAACACCCAAATCCGAATCCTCCGAAGATGACTCAGCTGCCATATCAGAACTACTCTCCAAAATAATGACAAGCTTATCCACAAGTTCCCACATTTTATCCTCTTCTGTGTTCTATTATGTCTGTTTATATTCCGTGCTCACTTTGGTTACACTTCTCACTGAAACGCCTGTAAAATCCGATATTAGTTTCGTAATATGCAATAATGCAAGTGTTGGGTATTTTTGTAACAGTGAGTTGATTATATGAAGTATTGTTTGTTTTTAGCCACTTTTTAAATGTTTCCCGCTTCTGTGTTTGAACAGTTTATTCGCACTACACCTTCCTCTGCCATGTGAGCTCAAATACCAACTGACTAAATCACAAGATTTGACCTGAGCTGAGCACACGTGTGCTAGCGTATTATGAATGACTGTTCGCTTATCATATTTCCTGTGTTACGCAAAGTGTTTATTCGGTACTCAGATAGCACCTCTGGGAATTCATTGCTGCATTTCTTGTATATGTAAAAGAGTGGCAGTCATGCATACGGTTGGTATATGCTCTCGGCGTTAGCGCAATAGCAGGCGAAAATCATATTTTGTAATCTCTTAACAGCTAGTATATATCCTTTACCTTTAACGACGAGTTCTTATGACAACCACAATAAAATGTGCAGTTCTATACCTTTCCTGCTCTAATATTTCATAATACAATACATGTATTAAGGAACTATTTACATTGGCGTAAGAGTACATTCTTGGGTTTGTGACAAGCCGAAGCACGTGCTTCTGTTTACATCAGAGGGAACTCTGGTTTGGAATGGACAGTAGAGGTATGCACATATGACATTTGTTGCATGAATTGTAAATTATTTGAACATAAAAACCAAGCTCTGCAGTTTGGATTGGCTCTTGGCAATATATGTGCACAAATTGCATCGGCTTGCATGGAATCTTGGCACCCAAAGGGTTAATCATTGTTATTACATGACATATTTGGTGATACTGCAAATTGGTTTCCTTTGTTATTAAGAATTGTGCCATAGTAAATATATACAGTTGGCATCATACTGGCAAAGATGATTGATTGTTTTGGTTCTTGACCTAATCTAAGCATTTCAAATTTGATTCTGTTTCCAAATGACATGCAAATTTATCTGATTTAAAATTTGACAAAATGGATTATTGCTGAAATGTGCTAATGTTTTTAATGCTGGCAGGCACTGGAGGATTTAGTGGAGCAGCTACAGCAAATCCGTTTGGTCAGACCTTTGGTAAAACCACGACAACAGGCTTTGCTGCACCTGCTTTTGGATCCTCAGGAACTTCTTTGTTCGGAAGCAGTGCACCAACCACAGGTGGACTATTTGGAGGAGCCACAGCAACGCCAGTCTTTGGACAGGCACAGACCACACAGCCATCTGCTTTTGGTAATAATATCCGTATGATATTTTCTGGTATGATAGAAGCATTGTAGTATGTACATATATGTGAGAGCACAAGACATCTATAAGAAATGTAATCAACAAAATATTTGCATGTTTGTACATCACTTTAAAAAGATAAGTTGAGAGCCCATTTGCTTCCATTCTGCACCATCATGACTGCGTATGGAAGAGATTACCTGTCCAAAATGAAACATAATAGGCAGGGATATGTTTTATTTGTGATAATTTTTTTAAAAAAATGTATCTGTGTTTAAAATATTAGTCAACTTTGAGGTTCACTTGAATACAGCTCGTGTAAAATGTCGTGACAGTCCCCCACTCCTGAGACAAAGGTGCCCAATAGCACTTACCAGCCCACTTGCATAATAAGAGAGGTAGGGGTCATTGTTCCACCTGCTGTGAGTGTGATAATTACTTCAAGAGCAATTCCTTTCTTTCCTAGTATTGCGTGAGACATGTTGCCCATTCAGAGTAAACTTAGTGGCAAAGTGCTACATTCCCAAAGCAGGGAAATCGTAAGTAATGTGTACACATATTTTAAAAATATAAGCCAAAATAATGCCAATGCCCTACCAGGCAATAATGTAGAGTAGCTAGTAGCAGAAGCTACAGGTGTTTCGGAAAGTAGTGTATGGCGAATTGTTAGGCAAAAGAAAACAATTGATTCTGGCGTGTCCACCTAATTTTCCACTCTTCATAAAGAAAGGCCAAAAAAAATCAACGATATCAGCTTTGGACAGCTTTAATTAGGCGGTAGTTCTCAGAACCGCAAACGACTTTTATGTAACAGAAAAGGAGAGACCTTCTTTAAGAAAAGTGTATGCAAAGTTGCGAAATTCAATCTATTTCAAAGGATCCATGTCAGCATTGTGCAAAATCCTCCCTAAAACTAGGATTTCGGTGGTGTAAAACAAAAAAACAAGCGCAAAATCTTGATCAAGCGTCATGACATATGAGACATGTGTATCAATTATCTAAGGCAGATCACTAAATTTCGCAGCGAGGGCCGACCCTTGTATACATGGATGGAACCTACATTCATTCCTCACATACCACCCCACATTCCTGGAACGATGATTCCTTAGAATGTTTATTTTGCCCAGTCTCAAGAGGTCAAAGCTAATAATAATTCATGCTGGTGGAGAGCAGGGTTTTATCTGTAATGCTTGTCCATTTTAAGTCCCACCAAAGAACAGGAGACTACCATAGTGAAATGAACTCCATTAACTATGAGAATGAAGAAGGTATTTTGGTGCATAAATGCTTTACGTTTAACTGCCGCACGTATGGGCACCAACTTGAAGTTGGTAATTGGTTCACGTAATAAATTACTAAATTATTTTATCTGCCCTGCAATTTGGAAGCCAACTTGTAGTAGTTGTTTTCTTCTGCTGTTGAAGTTTTACTGATGTTGTTAGCCACATGCTTGGAAGCTAACTTGAAGATGATTTGCTGCTGTTGTTGCATAATATATATTTACGTAAACTTGAAGAATTGTTATATGTAATAATAGTTGCTTTATGTAGTTTGTAACACGCTTTGGGCGTCGGTTTGAATTTTATGCTTACGTAATATTACTGTTTGAATTTGCCTCGGCTGCGTCAGTCTAGAGTCATGTATCTTGGGCAGGGCGCGGTATGACAATTATTGTAGACTTCACGGAATTAAATTTTTAAATTAACTTCTTTTATTTAAATTCTTGCACATATTTATACAGCACCACACTTTTAAAGAACTGTGAGAAACTTTTATACATACACTTAGCGCGTATATCTATTTTTACTAATCACTCATAGAGAACACATTTTCCCATCTATACTCTACCAAGTCTCGCCAGCAACTGAGTAACCTCAACGGTCAAAATCCTTAAGCTTCGGTATTACAAGTCTCTGATTGGCTAATTCTAGTCCAATAGAATTTCTGCATTTAACTTAAAACTTTTCTTTGCTGTTGATTGGCTAATTTAAAACTGTTACAGAATTTACGTCATCGTCGTTCTAATCATGATCAGTACATTTCAAACTCTAAACACATTATTGCCACAATTACCTCATTATTACTCATTGTATAACGTGCAATTAAATAAGGCTCCTTCATCTAATTAAAAGAGACACTATGATTTCCTGGCCACAGGCTCACCTTTTGAAGAAGAATTCCTTAACACAGATTTCCCTTCCCTCTGCAAACCTGAAATATACAATCTCATAGATCCTTTAAAACCCAAGCATCATAGACATAAGCTAGTCTGTTGGAAGAGTGCAACCACAGCATATTAAGACTTCCCCCATACCATCCAGAGCTCAACCCAATTGAGCTTATCTGGGCTACCGTAAAGAATTGGGCTGCAGATAAAAATGTAACATTAAAAATGGATGATGTTGTGGGACTGACCGATGAAAAATTCGCATCCATCACTGCAGAAGAATGGCAAGACTGTTGCAGGCATGTTAAGAGATATTGAGCAGAAATATATGGAAAATGAGGAACTCTTGGATGAAGGACAAGAAATAATTATTCATTTGGAAGTGAAAGTGAAAAATCCGGTGATGGTGACGTAAGCTGTGCAACACACACGCAAATCATTCTCGGATATTTCTGGAGTGTCCCCATTGCCCTTGGATGAGGGTGATTAATGCCGAGTTCAATTGCAGGTAAGCTTACACAGTTGTTTACAATGCGTTGTGTATGTGTATGCGACTGCCTACGAGTTCTGGTCTCACTTGTAGTCTCTTGCTTCCCCACCACTCTCACCACTTCTCCTCATTTCTCCTCTCTTGCTCATTTGGAGTATCATGACGTATTACATGAGCTGTACAACACATTAATTTACCTTGCATAATACAGTGACATACTATTGTTAATATCAGTATAAATTGAATTATTAACAGAGCTGCAAGTTATTTTTGAAAGGGTATTAATGTTTATGGTGGTGATGAAGATGGTAACTGAGTGGTTTCTTAAAGAGGCCAGGCAGGAAGGCTCTGGAGCCCATTATACCTAATATTTTAGGCATTAAACAAGTTCAATGGTCGTTATGAAATGTACCACATCCTTGATATCTGTCCTTCATATCTCCTCAGGTTCCAAAAAGAAGGATCCTAAGGATATGTACCTATGCCAAGCAAAGCCTTCACATATGCATAGTATATGCTGTGAGGTCTCAAAAGTCCTTTGCACATTTCCAACATACACATAGGGTCTTGTGTAAGACCCATTATGTATAGATTCTTTGCAGTGTCTTATGGCCTGTAATTAACTCTGGTTAAATGTGGATGGCAGTAAAAATTAAATATGATTCCCATCTGTTAATTCCAGGTCAACAAATTGCAGCATACAAGTTATAATGTTTTCAGGCTTCATAGTGCAAAATGAATCTTTTCACCTCCATAGTTGATATTGGTAGCCTTTTAAGAATTGAATAGATTTCTCAAAAAAGCCATGAAACTGTTTGTCTTTAACAGACCTGCAACATATAATTTTCATTACTATCCTGTTACACATTTCGAACATAGTTGCAGAATTCAATATAACATAAAATTACATCATCTTTTCACTTAAGTAGTTCCGTAAACATATTTTTTACCAAATCGAAACTCATAGCAGATTTTGCAATTAATTTTGATGGCCCAAAATGAGTGTTTTGATTACCTTTTATATCGTTTACATCTTTTCCAAGGAACCCCTCTAGTTTCAATAGCGTTAGTTTACAGCAGTTACCATGCCTTCGTCGTTCAGAAAGAGCATTTTGGGTTTAGAGCATTTCAACCACTATATTGCCAAATTGTTACTTTGTTATACAGGGTGAGCCAAAAGACTCCGAACCACCTGTGCAGTGGTCCGCGTCCTTGGCACTTGTTGCCATCTGCTGCTATCATAGAAAGGTGTGGATGAAAGCATACAACATTTTTAAAGGCTTTACTTACCAACTTTATAAAAAGAAGTGCTTAAACTGCCACCTTCGTCCATACCTTTTTGGCACCTCTTTAGGAAATTATCCATCATGGAATTTTTGGGAGGAATTTTTCAAACGATGACCACTGTCATCTAATGTTTCTTCGGTAAGAACCGAACACACTTTTAGATTTCTTAGCCTGAACACTTCCTGTGGCCTGAAATTTACTGTAAAGTTCATGGATTGTTGTATGGCCTGGAACTTTTACACCTGGAAATCTTTCTGCAAATCGTACTTTCACTTGGCTAGCTGACTGAGTTAACACATATGAATCATAAATAAGTGCACGCTGTGCAGTAGAAAACATACTGAGCCATAATATACTTTGTGACTAAGTACAGGACAAAATAATAAATAACTTGTAATAACTGAACTACATCACATCACCGTCAACCCAAAACTGCACTTCACACTGCACAGCAAAACCACAACAGTGTGACTTTGTTTATAGCAGCACTGCGTTATCATGTTTTTATCATATTTCCACACGCCCAGTGGAAAAGTACCTAGCAGCCGGTAATACTATTCATAAAATACCTCTCCGGGGTAACTTAAAACATAAAGTGTACAAGACAAACCCACACACCCTGAAAGAATTAAAACAAAATATCCGCCAAGAAATTTCTCAATGTGAACTACGGAGAGTGATGGATAGTTTCCTAAAGAGGTGCCAAAAATGTATGGACAACGACGTGGCCAGTTTCAGCATCTCCTTTCATAAAGTTGGTAAGTAAAGCCTTTAAAAGTAGTTTTAAAAACGTATGGTTTCATCTGTGCCTTTCTATGATAGCGGCAGATGGCAACGAACGTCAAGGACGCGGGCAGGTGGTTCGGAGTCTTTTGGCTCACTCTGTAGTATCACATTTTACTTTAAGGGACCCAATCTATGATATTTCCTGAGTGAAGTTCCTGAATGGCATGTGTGAGAAGCCAGCAGCTTTTGTATCAGATGATTTAACCTGTAGTCTTTTTCTTGAATTTTCACTAATTTCTTGTTTTCTTATGAAGGTCTTTATTTAGACGATAAACATGAAAATTGTGTATTTTAAAAAGTAATTACAAAGATTAAATGTGCCTCCATGTAATACTGGATTTGTGAATACTCTACACAACACATTTTAACAGTTGGACACCTCTGTTGCCTTTGACTGGAAATATCTATACGTTTTGCGTTAAACTTAGATGATCCAGAAAAGCTGTATTAAAACATTAGTGGCTGTGATATGAATAATTAGAATGTGTCTATTCAGGAGTTAAACGTTTTAGAAATCAGTAGTTAGGCTCACACATTTCAGAAAAAAAAAACGCTTTTCTTCCTTTATTGCCATTTTGTAATGGCTTTACACTTAATTCTATGCTGCCGACTGGTTTGCACAAAGCAAACTTGGTTTACACTTTTTATATATCATATTTGTATGTGCAATACTTTGAAAAATACATTGCTTTGAAAATGTAAAGTACAGTGTTTTGAAATTGAATGAATCACCTGGGCATAATATACTATGATGCTGACCCAGTGCAAGCTATACAAATGAAACATTTTGATTTTCTTAAAACAAAGAAAGTTGGAAAATTTATGGTCAGCAAAAGAAAACACTGATCTAATAACAAACTTATATAAAATGCTCTTCTTTATCATAGAAAAATTATAGTGTCATTGCATGTTGGGGTTAGGAAACTTTGACAGTCATAGATGAATTTTTGTAAAGTGATAATTAGCTTGCTCCTTAAACCAGACATTTGAAAGTATGAATTACAGTGTTCATTCAAATATAAGACCTCAAATGCAAGATGATTCGCATTTTCCAGAACCTAATTTTGGAATTTTGCAGTGTGATTGTTTCATTGGTTTACTAAATGCTTTTGCAGTTATCAGCATCATACACTTTAGCAAAAGTGGTGGTGACGACAATGATGGATGTGATTTTCTATCTAGATGATGCATTACTGTAAACAAGTACAGTAGAACCCAGCTAATTAGAACTAATTGGGGGTGTGGTCTGTTCGGATTATCTGAAAAACAAAAAAAAACATGCATATATAACAGCTATAGGATTAGCAACTACAAGGTAACATAGAGTAGTGATGTGAGGAAGTAGCAGTGTTGCAATTACAATGCACAGTAGAACTACAATCTATTCTTCTGACCTGTGGACATAGCCGATCACATGCGATAGTGGCAATACATAGCTCAGTTTGTTTCGCTATTGTTAGCAGTTATTTTTATGTAAATTAATTATGTTTTTTGTTCATAAATTAATACAGAACAGGTGCTTGATTGTGCTATACTGTACAGTACAATGTGAAGCAAACAAAAACATAGGTCCTGTACATTAAAAAGGAAAACTGGAAGTGCTTAACCCCTTCACCAATATGGATGCGATATGACGTCCTGTGCAGCACTTTTAAATAATCAATTTAACTAACTGCTAAATAACTGGAAGCTACTTGACTTCGACATCAGGATTTATGGCCATGCGGTCTAAGGCACGATAGGAGTAGCTAACCTATTTAAACCTAGGATTGTAGGATTGAAACCCGGTAAAATGCATGTTCTGCATACAAAAAAAACTATGGTAAAGGATGGGGATGGCCCAACTAAAGCAAGCGGTGTGATGGCATGGTTGGATGCTGATGGGTTAGATTGAATTCAGATATATGCATTTTACCCATTTATGTTTAAAAAAATTAATTCACAATATTACACAGTCAATGAGATCAGACAATGCTGCAACTATCATGTGTTCAAATGGCCAAGCGTTTCAAGTCATTGTGACATGATATGGTTATGTTACCTAGAGGTTCGCGCCCCAAAGTAACAGTTTTTTTTGTTTATTCTTACTCCAAGAGGAATACATCTCACCTCATTGAGTATCCTTGAAGAAGTGACTTGACAATGTGGAAAGTGCTACAAAATTGGCTATTGAATTTGGTGTTGGGAAAGCCACTGTCAGTGACTGGAAAAAAATTGGTGGAAAATTGTGAGCTTCTGTAGCACATCTAGTGAAAAAATATTGAAACAACTCCACAACTCCATCTTGCCGTATAATAAAATTGATGTGATTTTCTTATGGTTTACTCAGGAAAGATAAAATGGCGTTCCTGTTAGTGGCACACTGATTTAAGAAAAGGCATTGCAACTGAACAAACTTCTGAATGGTGATTCAACATTTATTGCCAGCAATGGCTGGTTATACCGTTGGAAAAATAGACAAGGGATGCGGCAGTTAATGTAGTGGAGAAAAATTATCAGCTGATGTTTCCGCTACAGAAGCATTCTTAAGTAAGTTTGCAGAATTGATTTTGTCAGGGAATTACTTGCCACAGCTAGTTTATAATGTTGGTGAAACTGGGCTGAATTTCAAAGCATCCCTACTAAAAGTCTTGCTTTGAAAGAAGAGCCATCTGCACCAGGTTTTAGAATGAATGAACAACACCTTATAGTTTTAGTCCGTAGCAATGCTACGGCAACAAACAAATTACTGCTCATGTTAATTGGAAGTCTGCAAAGCCACAAGCCCTAAAAGACATGAATATGAAGTGTCTTTCTGTTTATTAAACAAATCGAAGTAAAGCTTGGATGACCGGTGGTCTGTTTAAAGAGTGGTTTAGAAACAATTTGTTCCCTCTTTTAAAAGATTCAATAGAGAAAATGGACTGCCACCTTGATTTGATTGATAATGCTCCATCTTGTTTCTCTGAAATGCAGCTAGTCAATAGGGACATTAAAGAATTTTTTTTCCCCACAAAATGTAACCTCTGTCTTCCAACCAATGAACTATGGTGTGTTACAGAACATAAAGTTAAATTACAGAAAAATGCTTCTAGGATTACTAATCGAAGGAGAGGACTGGTTCATCTTAAAAAATGAAAAAAATAACAATAAAGGACATCATCTACTGGCTAGCTCAGGCTTGGAATAGTTGAATAAACAGTTAATACAAAAATCCTGGAAGAAACTGTGGCCAGGTCCCATGTTTGAAGAAACCCTATCCATTCCGACATAAAACAATAATGATATTGTTTAACTTATTCAAGAAATCCCAGGGTGCGAAAATACAGAGGAAAATTGCCTTCTTGAATGCGTATCAGTTGACGATAATGGTCATGAAGACATCACTGATGAAGCCATTGTCTATATTGTCCAGAATCAACCTGATCACAACTCTGAAGATGGAGATAATGAAGGAAAAGACATCCCTAAGGATATTGTGTCACATTTTGATGCTGCAGATGCTCTTGAATTGGCATTATGCTACGTAGAACAGCATGCTGCTGCCACACCAAATGACGTGACGTTTATGTATCACTGGCACAACATTGCATCATCAAGCAGGTTTAGTTCTTTATGGCAGAAGATAGTTACTGGTACGGTACTTAAGTATATGTGAAAATGTTTAGCAGTGAATTACAAAATATGTACAGGTACATTGCCCAAAGCAAAAGTTCAGCAAAACACTTTTGTGTAATAACGTTTTGTTCCGTTGTGTGTAGTTTCAATAATGAATTTGTCAGTTCTATAATAAAATCCCTTCTTTACACTACAAATAAGCATTTTATTTTTTTTATCATAGATTTTGTTTGAATTATCCAGAATATTGGATTTGTGGGGTTCAGATTAGTGGGGTTCTAGTGTATGAATGAAATAAATGCAGAAATGCACATGATGGGTGAGAAAGGCTGGCAGGAATTAAGAAATGCACGTGATGGGTGAGAAAGGCTGGCAGGAATTAGAGCACAGAAATATAAATCTGCCTTTATTGCACAATCATTGTATTCAAATACAATATTTCAGCCACGGATGCAGGCAGAAATCTTCAATTTCTATTTTAACCTTAAAAGAAAGTTTTTTGCCAATAGAAAATTATATAATCCATCTAGATGTGTTGGTAACTCATTAATTTACAATGCAAAATTAAATACAGAAAATCTGTCTGATGGTCCATGACCTCCACAGCAGCCTTTCACATTTCCTGCATGCTTTTCCACTGCTGACACCCATCCCGTATCTGCAAAATTTAGAACTTACTTTTTTCCTGCTTGCTAATAAAATCTGTATTGGGAATGCATGAAATCAGTGTTTTCTACAACTAACATTTTGGAAAAATGCATTGTCATGTATTTGGTTAATTACAGTAATATATTCCCCTTTTTGGGGAGGGAGAGACATCACTGTCCACCGTCACCAGGCACACTTTGTTTCAATCCATAATTTTCAGGGATAGTGATTAGTAATGCACTCATATGCATCTTCTCTCATAGGTTTTACTTCAAACACAACAGGCACTGGTTTGTTTGGAACTCAGCAAAATGCAGGTACAGGTTTGTTTGGCTCAAGTGGCACCTCCGCATTTGGTCAAAACAAACCAACCTTTGGAAGCTTTGGTTCAACTGGCACAGGCTTGTTTGGTCAACAGCAGCAGCCACAACAACAAGCTCAAACCACTCCTTCCCTGTTTGGACAAACAACCACAAATACCGGCAGCGGAATATTTGGCACAGGAGGTAAGAAATTTATGTGAAACATATGAGATATTGAGAAAAATCAAGTTAATATATGTCAAAGCTGAGTGATCTCAGCGAAACGGCTTTTTGTGTATATTATGGAAAATAACGAAATCCAGATTATATCAAGAATAGCTCTATTTGATTAGGAAAGCAAACTACTCATGAAACAAACCGTATTAATGTTTGTCACAAATGAGTGAACTCAACAGAATAATTTTTTGGCCAATTTTCTACTTATACTGTTCTATAAATTGCTCTTCTGTCTATTATAAATGTAAAATTGTTGTCTTCAAACTAAAGATTCTTTTATACACAGTATAACATCGGTTATATGTTTATAAAGAGAGACGGCTAAAATAATGTTCAAATGAGAAAACATAAAAGTGAACTTTCTTAATGGAACTGAAACTGTTTTATTAGATTACAGTGGACCCTCGTTTAACTGAATTCCAAGGGACTGAAAAATAGCCAATTCAGTCTAACAAAGTTTTAATTTACGAGGTTTTTTAAAAATAGTTCCGTTTCATCTGAAATGGCAAAATACGACTGTTGAGTTCACTTTCTCTCTTGTTATGCATACCAACGAATGAGGGTGTTCCACTTCTAAGAAGGAATAAAAATAACTATTGTATACAGTATATGTGCATTTGTTTAGTTGAGAAAGTATACTGTCAAATGCTTGCCGTAATTTCTTTTAAAACAGTACTATTTGGAACGATATTGTACTCATTGAATTAGTGAGTCGTATAATACAACAAACAATAGCCTTAAGAAACACTTTAAATATGCCGCTCTTTTTAACACTAAGTTTTAATTCGGAACACATGTTTTAGTTAAAACTCTTATCCATTACACATTTTAGTTTTATAATTTGAAAAAAATTCTTAATTGTTGATGGTGGACCGTTGGTCGTAATACAGGGTGATTTTAAATGAGCACAGAGAAAGAGCGAGTGTGTGTGTTATTTTCCTGACTATTAACTAAGCTAATATTTAAGTTAAATAAAACTGGCAGCATTATCTTGGTTATAAAACATTTGCTAGTATTACACCAATAGTTTCATTTCTAGAATATCTTTACACTCTGTAAATAAAATTGATAAAATCACCCCCGTTTGGAGTAATGCTTAACCATATTACTTTGGCAATTGTTTCTCATGGTGTTTTGCAATGTTTCACAAACAAGCTGAGTGAACTAGGCTGGCTACATGGTTTTGTACTTGTTTCTGTGTACTGAAGGAATATTTATAAAATCATTAAATGTCACAGAATTGAACCTCAATTATGAGGACAATACCGAAAACTTTATGAATGTCATTGTTTCTAAAAACAATTGAAATTTGTTTATATTTGACAGCTACTTTCGAATGTTTTGCGAGTTG
The DNA here is from genome assembly GCA_030765065.1 of Deroplatys truncata. Classification (NCBI taxonomy): domain Eukaryota; kingdom Metazoa; phylum Arthropoda; class Insecta; order Mantodea; family Mantidae; genus Deroplatys; species Deroplatys truncata. The sequence goes on from CM060989.1 coordinate 36,988,786, forward strand.
ATTGCATATAGTTTGTTCAATTTGCTGTAGTTAATTATCATTTAAAGATTTTGCGTTCACCAAAAATGAATTTGACTACACAATATTTCCGGTCTATCACTTTTTACAATTTTAAATCGTCATTAATACCTAAACAATGTGAAGATCAGCTTAGAAATGCATTTAGCAAAGAAGCCCCATCTAAGGCAACAATTTATAATTAATACAGCAAATTCAAAAGATATTAGATTTCTCTTAGTGATCAGTTTTGTGAAGGGCACCCAAGAACTGACATTGGACATTGGTATTAGACAAATCCAAACCATTTTACATCAACAGCTAGATATGAGAAAACTTTGTCAATGGATTCCACATAAATTGACTCCCAATCAAAAACAAGCATTGATTGGTGCAGAAAAACTCTGGAAAGATTCCAAGGCTGCACTTCAAATTTGGTTTGGAATATCGTTACTGGTGAGGAATCTTGCATTTATTGTTATGATCCTGAAAAGAAAATTCATTCAGCTAAATGGATCTTTCAAACAGAACCTAAGCTACAAAAGTCCAATGAATTCACAGTGCTGGTATAAGAAGATGGTTGCTAGTTTTTTTTTTTCTAAAATGGGTCATATTGCTACTATAGTATTAGAAGATAGATATACTCTTACTGCCGATTGGTACACAAATGTCTGTTCACTGCAAATTTTTGAAAAATGTTGTGAAAAATGCCCAAAAGGAAAGATTATGTTACATCATGACAGCACATCATCACACAAAGCAAAACTAAAAACTGAGTTACTGTACTCTGCCCAGGATGTCTTGGTTGTAGGTGGATGGAGGGAGGCAGAGTTTGCAGCTACTGTGCTGTTCTAATGTATCTAATTGGCTAAAGCGGGTATCTAGTTATTATTTACTAGCATTACTACTGCTATGGATGTGTGTATGTTGTGATAATTAAGCTATTCCGGACATTTCATTATCATGGACCAAAATATTTGACAAATTAATCTTTTTTCTCTTTATTTTCCCTTTACACGGAAAATTTTGTTTCTCAAGAGTGCGCTCATATTTTTTTAAAGTAAAATACCACAAGTTTAAGATATTAACTTCACAAATAAAGTGCATATGTTGAATGTGAAAGCACATTTTGTTTAGACTTTATTTTCAAGCCTGAGCCCAGCAAACATTTTTGAATTAAGCCTGAACCAGGCCAGCCACCCAGACCAAACTGGGTCTTGGCTCGAGCCTATGCATACCTCTACCACATACATATCCAGCAATACATGTGAAGTTTATGATCATCACGGAGTCAAAGAATTCAATTAAGGACAGTTATTGCCAGTTATTATAAGTCGCTAATGATACAATTTTAATTATAAATGTTATTTCAGTTACTGCTGAATATTATGGAAATAGCTATACATTAACATGTTAACATATAACATGCTAATTACCCATTCCATAAAATATACTGAATGTCTTAATAGATTTAAACTGCATATACACACCTGAGGATCTGGAGAGTGGGTTATTGTGTTTCTCTTTATATACTTTTTATTGCCTACATAATAATAATAATAATAATAATAATAATAATAATAATAATAATAATAATAATAATAATAATAATAATAATCATCATCATCATCATCATCTTTATTTGCTTATAGACTTTTACAAGTTTCAAGCATCGTCAAACAATAAAAAGTTACAAAATTTACATGTGTACACAATATTTACAATTCATTCAACCTGTACAAGCATTTCTGAAGAATGTTTTTAACCTCCTTTGAAATTCTTTGCCCTCTAAACTTTTAATGTCATTGGGTAATTTGTTATAGAGTACCCTACCCATCGTAATTGGATCCTTTTCAGTGGCCTTTTTATTTACATTATCTCTGTAGTAATTATTTTGTGTTCTAGTTTTATATATGTGACTATCTTTTATTTTTACAGAATGTGACTTACTTGCTACATACATAATTACTTTATACACATATAGTGATACGACTGTTAAAACACTAGCCTCCACATAGATTTGTCTACATGATTCTCTACTATTTCGACCATAGATACATCTTGAACACTTTTTCTGCATTAACAGTACTCTGTTCATATTTACAATACCTGTGCTGCCCCAGACTTCAATCCCATATTGAAGATGGGGGTGAATTAGACCATAGTATACTAGCTTTAAATAATCAATGTTTAAATATTTTTTCATCTTTCTTAACAGATATAAACCAGTACTAATTTTATTACACACAAGATCAATGTGATTTCTTAATGTCATATTCTCATCTATCATTACCCCTAAAAATTTTATTCTCTGTATTTGCTCTATATACTCATCGTTTAGTGTTGCATGTAATCTTTGAGTAGATCCCTTATTTCGATGCTGGAACACGATCATATTTGTTTTTTGTAAATTTACCTTTAAGTTGTTATGTTTTAGGTACTCACATATATCCTGTGTTTTTGTGGTTACTAACTTCTCTAGACTATGTATATTTTTACTTGTCAATATAACTGAAGTGTCGTCTGCGTATGATATTATTTTATATTCTGAAGATTTAGGAATGTCATTTACATACAATATGAATAGGATTGGTCCAAGTACAGATCCTTGAGGTACACCCACCTTCATTGTTTCATAATTTGATCTTGCACATTTTGTCATGTGATGCTGTTGGTAATAAATTTCTGTGCATTGCATACGGTTTAACAAGTATGATTTTATGATTTCTAAGAATTTTCCCCTGATGCCCACTTTCTGAAAGAAAGAGTTCTGCAAATACTTAGGTTAACTGAATATTTCAATATGTTTTCTCTCATTAGCCTTACTTCTTGCTGTGATTACATCATATGCTTGCTTAAATCTATTGGCACTAAACTCCAGTAATTTCACTAATGTTTTGGCGAACTTTGGCACAGGTACCAATTATGAATTGCACTTTACCTCATTGTCTGAAAGAAGGAAATTTTATTTATGCTTACAAAAATTAAATTAAATTGAGTTTTATTTATGGATGCTCTTTAACTACTATGGTCCTTAGCGTCCCATTCTGTATGGGCGTGAAAGACCGGGAATTTTGCTCAGAGGCCTCTTTATCAGGCTTGAGGTTCTTTTACGTGCCGTAAATCTATGACACGGGACCACCGGCTTTGCTTCCCTTCTGAAGGAAGCCATGCCAAAGATTCTTACGCCCAAAAAAATCCATCGCTCTCCGACGGGTTTGAACCTGCGACCTTGGGAACTAGAGGCTAGCATGGTACCACTAGTCCATGGCGGACAGCATTTATGCTTACAGAATAGTAAATACAGCAACATTCGAAATGTTGGGATCATGTATGCTGAGAAGTTGAATTGAGCTACTAGTAAATGAAAAAGTTACATATTGGGCTGCTGGGCCACCTCCAGCCATTGCTATGTAATTATGTGCATCCAGCATAAGATGGGAAACAAGGAAACAACCAATTATGATAATCCTTCCACCATTGAAAATTTCAGATAGGCATGTTTCATTATGTATATTGGAGGATATTTTAGCAACTGAAAAACATTTTTTAAAATCTGTGTTTTATAGAACAGTATTGAGAAGGATTTTGGGTAGTGTTGGGACAATACTATTATTTTGATATTCGTTACTCACTTTATAAAAAACTTTAAAAGGTGATAGCTTGTTCGCTAAATTATGTTCTTGTTAATAGTTTCCTGTGTATAATCGCAATTTACCAATTTTGTATTGTATTTTAATTCAGAAATTATTCCTGTTTGACATTCTCCAATGGCAGCAATTTTTACTTTCTCTACTACGTACAGTAAGTAGGGGAAGTATTGTATTCCACCCAAAAATTCGATACCGAGATTTCACCGGAAATACATGTTTTGAGAACCCCTGAATCCCAAAAAGCATTTTTAGAAACATGTCCGTTTGTGTGTGTCTGTCTGTCTGTGTGCCTGTGAACAGCATAACTCAGAAATGAACAGTCGGATGAACACCAAACTTGGTATTTAGGTTCAGTATCTTCCAGAGATGCGACACGAAGGTTTTCAAGAAAATCCCCCTACCCCAGATTACCCTTTACATGGAACATTTTTCAAAAATTTTAATTTTCTCAAAAATGGCTCTTAACGATTTTGATTAAAGTATCATATGTTTAAGATATTTTCATGACAAATGAAATGTATATCTCGAATTTTCTGGGAATGTCTCCAAAAGTATTCTTCATTGTGAACGACTTTTGCATAACTGGTAAACCATAAGAGATAGACAAAATTTTACGATACAAAAAATGTAGATCACGTTAAAATACGCAATTTATGTTATATGCATTTTTGTTGTTGAGTGAACCATTTTTGAGATATTGCTTGTTATTTCCTTAAATTTTCCAATACTTATACTTTTTCTCAAATTCGTTATTCATTTTTTTTGTGTCCTGGACATGCAAAGAGAATGGAATGCGCCACATAGCAACCAGCTCTTAAAAGATTTGACTATCGCTTAAAACCTACCATATTCCCCTTGCATCTACAAGAAAATTAGCAATAAGATTAACATCTCGATATCTCGATTAACATGAAGCATATGGAGAATAAGCGTTTGTAAAAATAGTTTGTACAAGAGTAGAAAAAGTCATGTGAGTGTAACACATCAGATTTTTTTATGTTGATAATGCTACAGATTAGATATCCCCTATTGTTACTCAGGGCTAATAATAACAACTTTTTTGGTTCCCTTTTTGTGTAACTATATTTTGTGCTGAAAACTTCTTTTAAAGGGTTTTGTATCCATATTCTGGAAATTAGTCGTATGGTATAGCTGTAAGCTGTACTCGTAATGTGAGTTTGACTTGCATAAACACAAACTAACAGATGGAAGTAGAGAGCAAATATTGGCATGCGCCATATTATCTCACGTCACAGATTTTGGTCACCAGAGTAGGTACTGTAATGGCTGAGAGTGAGTCACCAAGCCAGACTGTTGCAGAAATGTGATTTAGTGCATCAGCGAAATCAGCTTCATTCACAACTCGGTTAATGCTGCATGTTGCATGAGTACCTCTACTCCTTCCCCCATTGTTTTGCATGTTCTTATTTAGGCACAATGGAACGTGCACTCATTTACCCACAGGAAATGCAGTCAAGATCTATAAAGAACTATAGCCCAGCAATTCTTTGGGGACATGTGCGAGGCAATAATGTGAAGTCTTGACTACTTTAATTCTTTATATAGTATCAAGTTAAATGCAAAAACTTTCAGTAATGCAAAACTTAAAAAATTTAAAAGTATCAAACAAGTATCAAAGGTTAACTCAAAGAATTAGACATACTTCAGTATCACCGAGTATCAAAGTATCAAGGTCCCATTCCTATACCCCTGCCGCTGTAACGTTGCACTTGACAGCTAGCGTTTAAGTTGGTACACTCGCAAAAAAACAGATGAAAAGCTTCAACCGTTTGACTTCCTAAGCCAATCACAAGGCAGCATTCCGGTTGGTCGATGACAAAGCGGAACCGGAATTAGAATCTGCTCTGTTGCCGGATATAACTATTCCCAACCACGTGCTTCAGTTTGTGAATCTCTACCACGAGTGTCGAGTTGTTCTTTGCAAGCTACATATTGTTCATTGTTATTTATATTTGTGGTTATTGTTTGATAGTTTTGTTATTGTTCGTTTATACACATATATTTATCTATTTTATATATTTCATTCATATTATTTATTTAAACAATACTTAAGTGCGACAATGTCTGAAAAATGACGCCAATCGCCGAGTGATGATTCACGAAGTGAAAATACTTTGCGCCAAGGTGTGCCACTTAATAGTCAGACATTGGAACTATTAAGGAGGACCCAGGGAATTCTTTGAACAGGAAAAGGAGTACACGAAGCTTCATGGCAATCCCTCTATTCCTGCTGATAAAGCCGTACAACGAAATGCAGCAGCTGTTGGACTAAGCACGAGAACTGTTATTCACAAGGGAGTGAAACTCCAAGAGAAAGAGGACAAAATTCCTAAACCATCTGGAACGCAACAGGTATTTCTATCAACTCCAGGGAAGAAAAGAAAGCAGCTTCGTCCATTCACAAATCTTGATGCTTTCCAATTAGACGCCATACGTAGACACATTTATGCCTATTATCATAGAAAGGAGTATCCGACCATACCAACACTGCTTATATCGCGTATTCAATTAACAATAATTATACGAAATAGTTATTATTCATTGATGTTCGCTACTTGCGTACACTTTTTGTATGCAGCTTAGACACGATAGAAAGGAGAACAATCAGCTGTTGTTGTTTACTAGCCACTCTGGCAACGTCGCAAGCACAATGTAGCCAACCTTACGCGAAGGCATACGAACTGTCAGGTGCAAAGATACAGCGGCGGGGGTATAGTTTTAAGTGATGTTTGTCCTAAATATGGCAGAAATTCATTAGTGACAAAGTTGCGAGGCAATGTTGTTTTTTAAGTGTATAATTAAACATATATCTTATTTTATTTCAGGATTTGGTGCAACAAATACAACAAATGCCACAATTGGCACCCCCATAAAGTTCACGCCAGTGACCGGCACTGATACAATGGTGAAGAACGGAGTGACACAGAATATCAGTACCAGACACCACTGCATCACCTGTATGAAGGAATATGAGTCAAAATCACTGGAAGAACTCCGTCTGGAGGATTACATGGCAAACCGGAAAGGACCACAACAGACTACCCAACAGCCAAGCTTGTTTGGTACATCTACTGGAGGATCGCTCTTCGGGGCGGGTGCCAGTACCAGCACAGGTACAGGAGGTATATTCACACAAGACAAACCTCTCTTTGGAAGCACGTCTATGGGTTAGTATGTCCATAACTATTCTTGTGCTAGTTGTTACTAACAAACACTTCTTTAAAAAGTTCCTTTTTGTTGTATATTACTCTCTTATCTCTTCTGGGTTAGTGCATGTGATCAAAGCCGGGTGGGTCTTTCTACAGTAAATGACATGACTTAAAAAATGAATGTAGAAACATTTCTCATCAGTATATTGCATGTTATTCTCACATCACAACTAGCCTAGTAGAATTGCTTATTTGTATTGTGTACATTGCTATCAATATTTAACAACAAAAAAACATGGAGATATTTCAAGTTTTCCTTCATAAGACAAAGTTGGGTTACTGTTGATTAGATTGCATAACTAAAAGAATAGTCATATATGGACAATAGAAAACCTGTACCGCTCTACTTGTCCTGTTTCAGTAGATACATAGGTAAACTATTGTGTATTCCCTTCATCATTTAGTTTAAAACCATTGAAACCTGTTCCAGATGGAATTGTCATCCTAAATTTTTTTTTTCAATTCTGGCGCGGTTTCTGTATTATTCAGATATTCTGTATTGTTTTTCCTAAGCATAGTATTAGATTAATTGCAAACACCATGCCACTAACTAATAATTGAATTACTACTATCCGGGTTTATAGGCTGTGGTCTAGAAGGCATCGTAGATACTGATGTTTCGCCAAGTACAGCACTTGGCATCTTCAGGGCAAAGTGATTCGTTGTCTGTGGTGGTCAGAGCTTGAATGCGGAGACCAGAGGATGGCGTTCTTATATAGTGGGGATGGGTGGGGGTTTACTGTGAGGTCCTGTGCGGTGATTAGCTCACATCTCTAGGAGTGGGTGGGTATGGTGAGGTATTATTACATCTGCTGTTTTTCCAAGATAGATGTCCAGGCTTTATGCACATGGAGAGCTGCTTCTTTCCCAAGTGGCAACAAATCACTTCACCCTGATGATGCCAAGCATTGTACTTGGCAAAATGTCAGTATCTACGATGTCTTCTAGACCACGGTCTACAAGCCTGGATAGTAGTAATTCAATTATTAGCCATGACGCTGGCTGGCCATGAAAGTCCCAGTATGAACATTACCATGCCTCTACTTTCATTATCGTGCATGCTATTATAAAGCACTTAATATTACTACATAATATGTAGTTTTATATCTGCTGCATAATGCAGTACATATGTATGTTATGTTACTTCAGTCTCTGTACTTTTACCAACACACTCATCGCAACACTAATTAAGAAATTTTTCACTACACATTGGAATTGCTTTGTCCTTGCACTAACGCATGCATCAGCACACTAAACTAGGAATCTTTAACACTACATATTTGTCCTTTAACACATTTTTCTTGGAGTTCTATATGTCTGTCAGCTTCAATTGCTTTGTGTTGCATTTAGTAGTACTCTTCTCTAAGCATTCCTTCACCACACTAATTTGCAACTCTAACCCCATTCTTACATCTTTGATGTGCTCTTTGCTCAGGTAGTTACATTTACAGAGAAGTCTCATTTTCATTAATGACCTGCATTTGCAGTGTTCTTGGAAGCAGTGTGTCTGAATATAAAATATATAAAACGTTTGTAGTTTCCTTAGAAGCACAGCATATCCCAGAACAAATTTGGTTTAATATTGCATATTTCCATTTTAAGCAGTTGCCTAATGTTTGTTTCCACGTTGAGCAGTTTCTGTATTATTTAGGAAAAAAATGCACTAAGTATAGGATTTCATTTTCAGAAATAGACAGGATTCTTACTTATTCAGTGTCCAGTTTAGTCAGATTTCACAGTATAAACACAAGGACAAATGTAAAGTTACTGACATTATGATGGAATTCTTTATTGTTCTCAAAATATCCATTAGATGCAAAGCTGTGTAATTAATTACCTTTGTTTGATAGACAAATTAATGTTAAAAATAATAAAATAATTTGTGTGGCTTTGTGGCTTTGTATAGGCATGTTCAGAAGAATTTCATTAAAACTTAAATGTGAATGTCTGGTTGATGTTACATCCAGGACACAAAGAATGCATTTGTTTTCTTGAATGGAAGTGCAAAGTGAAAATGCCAACTATTGACCGTTCTTCTGTGATAAAATATCAATAAGCTGCAGTATTTATTTTACTTGTATTATCCTAATGGTTTAAAAATCATTTTTATATTGTAATGGTCATACACCAAGACTCAGATCAGCAGTAGGAAGTTGAACAGCATTTCAGAAGGTGTTTTAATTAGAACAAATGAGGAATCAGTGCCACTAGAACTCTGATGGTGGTAGTAAGAAATATAATGTGTCCCCAAGTGGGTCACAATGGCATTTCTTTAGGGCAGATCTGACATAGACATGCACACTACCAGCCTACATAAAATCGTTTGATGTTTATTTGTGAAAACCAGGGCAACCAAAACTCCCTTCAGGTATTTGATCTTGATGAAGTGACTAGTCTGTATCTGTTTCACTTTTAAGTTCAAAGTAGAAGTAAACAACCCTTAATGTATCACTCTGCTGAGCTACATGGAGGGATGATGGAACTATACCCTGTAGAGGAAATTGCTTCAGAGAAAATGTGAATATGGCCCTTTCTGCACTTGTGGATCATTAGCTATTAACTTTTAAACATTTTGTATGTCTGGTTCCCATATTTTGCCTTGCATCCGAAACTTCTAACAGATAGTGCTAAGAGACAAATAAAAGTGGTACCCAAACAGTTTGGCAGCTCTACCTACTATTCCTCCTGCAATTAAACATACTGCCTTAAATTCTTAACTTAAGGGTTTATAAATCATTCATTTAATGAATAGAATATTAATTTTGTTTTAAACTTTTATGAGTCAATGAGTTAAAATGACGAACACTATAGGTTAGAAAAGACAGCAGGATACAAGCATGATCCAAACAATCTGAGCAATAATTCTGCATCACTAAGAACGAAGTTCAGTTATTGCTAAACGACAACTAACATTCATTGTTGATTAAAGGTGGGTACTTTCACAGAATTTGTTAGAAACATTTCACACAATTGTCTTCTCTCCACTTTCGATGTTTATGTTTCTCCACAGTGACAGAGGATTCTCACTCATGACACTGCCGAAAGCAATATATTCTCCACACATGCACCATGCTGCAAGGAGTACATTAACGGCTTATGTCAGAAACCAGAAGCAAACTACTGTGTAGCGTCATAAACTCTCAGCTATAACGGTTCAGTTATAGGTGAATCTGAATGAACACATTTTGTTTCATGTATTGAACTGTTGCAGTAATAGATTTTTAAAATTTCTCAGCACAACAATAACTACAAAATGTATGATATGAATTGAACTGTTTTATGTTGAGGAGACCACATGCTAAACGGAAAAAGTTGTAGTTTGCCCAACAGCCACTGAGGCGCTCCCTTGTATGGTTTTGTTTACAACTCCTTTGAACTTAAAGTGTCGTCACTTTATGTCCCTAGGGCCTGCAGTATAGAATAAATCACTTGGGTATGATTTTACAGTACCCAGTCACAATTCCACTCCATGATCTCTCCATTTTGCCTAAGCAAGTGGCTCTTGCCTTTAACTATCCTCCTTTTGTAGAATTCGAGCCTAATTATCTTGATTTACTACAATAAGGCAGAGACTTCCAAGTATCAATTTCTTGAGCTTTTTCTCCCTATCCTTAACTAAATGGCATAGGCATGGAATTTTAAAACATATAAAGTAAATATACCAGACACAAAATTTAAAGGTGCTGGCAGCTGATCACTACGGGAGAAGTGCAACATTGCCACATGTTTAAGGGTGGAGTGAAGTTACACACAGTAATAAGATGAAAACAATTTATAGGGTATTGCTGCAGTACTTAAGCAAACAGACTTGGTGTACATTGCCAAAGTTAACAAGTAAAGTATCTGAAAGTCATATCTTAAGAACAGTAATACAAATCTTGCGCAGACCAAGTAAAAAGAAGAATGAATATACACTGTAAATTATATTCCTGCTTTGGTGATGCAGTACTTCCCGTTTGTGTTATTGGTTCACTTTCACTATTCGTACTTTGTTCTTTAAGCGACACTTTGACTAAACACCAATAAAATAACACAACACAATCACTATAATTGAACTATGGGTACTGATCTTACCACTGCTAGTGCGAGAGTACAAATCTTTACTGAAACTGTAACATTAACAATTTAGAGGACTTTTTCCTTCCTTATCATTTACATCATCCTGATTCTGGTGTCTGTTTTAAATCGCATGCTGATCCAATAAACAAAAGAGGCACGAAGGGAGTTGGACAGAAAGCTTTAAAGCTTCTTAGCAGAATCACTTGTTAAAAGAGGAGTTAAATGCACATCCATATCTCTGCAACCAGTTAACGTAGGAAGTTGATTTTTTAAACTACAAGCTTCAAAATAAAATGCTCTTCATGAACATGCGCTCTTTCCTGGAGCGCAAGTAAATTTTGTGGGTGCAAATGATATTTGCATTACCAGCTTTACAGCATGATATTTCACAGCGTCTTAACTGTAAAACCCTGCAAGGCAGGGCAGGCCTGTCATTGGATTTCATGATAAACAGCTGCTCCTGCCATCAAATTTTGTGTCTGCCATAGTAACAAGGTTGCCCAACTGTAGAATGTGAAATATTGTCTCATGCATCGCTACAAGGGGTTTTCCTTTCTTTTTCTCTTTTCTTTCTTCTTCCCCTCCAGGGTTAGCTTTAAGTATCTGTTGAGGACATAAGCATTATTATTGCAAATCGACACTGGCCCTGAAACTAAGGTAATGGGAGAAGTAGTACTGATGTACATGATAGCTATACTTTAGTACAGGAGTCACTAACTCGCTTGATTTTATGCTATACCCCCGCTGTTGAATTTTTGCACTTAACAGTTTGTGTAGCTTCGCGTAATGTTGGCTATATTGTGATTGTGATGTTGCCAGGGTGGCTAGAAACAACAGCAGCTGATTGTTCTCCTTTTTATCGTGTCTAAGTCGCATACAAAAAGTGTACGTAAGTAGCAAATATCAATGAATAATAACCATTTCGTATTATTATTGTTAATTGAAAATAACCCAGCATAAACATTCAACTTGTGTAGAATAAATTATGCACTTTTGACAATATAGAAGCAGAATAATGCAAACTTGTGCCTTCTACAATGAGGAGAAAGAAAACAAATTATAAGCTGCGATAACAAAGTTATTTTCACTCATGCTGCATCCCAGATGGTTCAGAAATTTTGTCCTCTTTCTCTTGGAGTTTCACTCCCTTGTAAATGGCAGTTCTCGTGTTTAGTCCAAGAGTTGCTGCAGTTCGTTGTACAGCTTTATCAGTAGGAATAGAGGGATGCCCATGAACTTCCATGTACTCCTCCTATTCAAAGAATTTCCGGGTCTTTCTTAACGGTTCCATTGCCTGACTATTAAGTGGCACATCTCAATGCAAAGGATTTTCACTTCGTGAATATCACTTGGTGATTGGCATCGTTTTTTGAGGCATTGTCGCACTTCAAATCTTTATAAATAATATGAATGCAATATATATATATAAAAATAGATAAATATATATGTATAAATGAACATCAACAATAACATAAATATAAATAACAATGAACAATACTAGCTTGTAAAGAAAACTCGATGCACATGTTAGAGATTCTCAAACTGAAACACATGGTTGAAAATAGCTACATCCAGCAACAGAGCTGCTTCAAGTTCCATTTCCGCTTTGTCATCGACCACCCGGAATGCTGCCTTGTGATTGATTTAGAAAGTCTAACGGTTAAAGTTTTTCATCTGTTTTATTGCGAGTGTACCAACTTAATCGCTAGCTGTCAAGTGCAACGTTTCAGTGACAGAAGTATAGAGCAAGCAGGGTTGCTGCATGCATTGCAGCGGGTAAACATGTGTTATCAGTTAGAGATGGGCTTCTGACACTAATGATGGGTCTCTTGTTCGTTTTTAATGCTTCAATTAAGTATGTCGTAGTTTGCTTGAATTGTGTTAGATACCAATTAATTACCAAGAGACCTGTTCGTATTCACTGCTATAAATGTGAAAGTTTTTTGTTACAAATTAGCTCTCATGCTGTTAGCTTTATAATGCAATTACAATGGTATTGAGCAAGTTACGGGGCTTGTTGTTTTACTATGTTAATACTATAATAGACATTTTTTGCAATTGTTTGTTACGGGTACCAAGCCTATGAAAATATATATGTTCATATCAGAAATATAAATACTTTTGTAATGGATAATTATTCTATCAATCATGAACCTACAATAGGTATACATTAACCTATGAATGGTAGATTACATATTTGGACATTATTCCTTACCCAGGTAGCACCTCCTATACTTAACAAATTGCTATAAACCTGAATATACACCTCCTGGTAATCACTGTTCCCTTATAAAGTACTCGTAAGTAATTAGGAATCATAATCAGGTAATTACTGAGGGTGTTTAAGGTCATCTATGAAATATATTGCCAATTTTGTTCACGTATTGCATGGTACACAGCATCTAGCAGAACACGCATCTCAGACAGGACAGTGTTGGTGGCATTGCAGTCGTGATTTTACTACCAACATCTGAAAAAGAAATAAGGCTCTACAAACAATGAACCTGTTTAGTACTTCCACAAGAGAAAATACACTTATCCACTTAGCAGTTCCGCACTAGCATGAGTTTACGGTACTACCTAGTACGCCTGCAAGAAGCATTTAAACATGCAAGTGATTTTAGTCTGGTAGTTTGCAATTAGAATAAAACTGTAACTCCCAAAAAATCTATGGTTAATGTTAAATTTGGGGGGAATAGTCGATACTAACGTATATAATAGTCTACCGTGCACCTAAAAATAGCATTTTTAACAGCGGTTTTAATGGGGTGCGGAATAAAAACGGTCTGATGTGTTGCACTCAGATGACTTGTACAAACTATTTTTACAAATGCTTATTTTGCATCTACTTCAAGTAAATCGAGATAAACATTTGCAGAAATTATCTTACTGCTAATTGTCTTTAGTTGTAAGGGGAATATGGAAATACAGTAAGTAGGTTTTAAGCGATAGTCACATTTCTGACACATGAAGTAATATAATGTTAATGTTATTTGTGTATGTGTTTACTCAACATGGTGAAGCCATCTTGTGACGTGATTCATTTGTTAGGTTTGTTAGCTCCATCTGGTGTTAGCAGTTTGCGGCAGTATTAGTTTTTGTTTGAAAAAATGCTACTGTTATTTTTATTTAATTTTGGTTCTCTGTCCTCCGGCTAGCTATTATCCTTTTGGTCAAGCACTTCTCTTTATACAGGTTGTGTAAACGGAAAGGAATCTTTTATCCAAAGATAAAACTGATGAAGAAATTTGTTTTACACTTTTATTGTCGAACATGTTAACTATCACATTTACACATTGATCTTGACACTCGCCAAACTGAAACTGTTATAACAACTTATTTACTGATCATTCTTAATTTGCGTACTTCAATCTTTTTGTATAATTAACTTTATAACACTTGGGATTTTTCATAACTCTGATACGCGTAACTTGCGAATCGATAGCCGACGTGTAATATTTCTGCTGGACTGAAGGCGACGTGTATCATACAAATATTTTCGACGAACTGGCGGGAATGCGACGTGTAGTGTTCAAAGAATTTTGATGAACTGGGAGCAATCTACCTCTGACTTGGCTCTTTATTTATACTCATACACCCCGATATGCCTAAAGATTATAACTGAGCTGCAATTGGCTAATAAAACGCGCCAACATTAGCATCTATTTTTATATCCAATGAAAATTATGAATACATATGCTCTAGGGAAATGTTCCAGAAGATTCTAAATGAAAAACGCGCCAATATTACGTAACTTCCTCGTTTCCAATAATGATAAACAGCTCACCCCCTCGCTGCATTATTGCACGCTATTATTGTCAGTTTCAATAAGGCAGTATAAACTTACTTCTCAACAATAATTACAATCAATAAACATCTTAAATCAATGTCACATAATAATGCATATTCATACTGTAATCATTCTTTACATTTAAATAATTTATGATACAAATTACTGCATCACACATCATCTTACTACTTACTGATTATGCAATGGAGTACACCAACAAACTTTACCCACGCTCTTTATCTCATACTCATTTAGCTACTTCTGCATTGCCTTGTGAGATTCCATTGGCCACATTTCTTTTCCTTAAGTTGGCAATCACCAGTTACAATATGTGCGCCATTACATAGCAGACAACAGGGGTTCTTTTCATTTTTCAAAAAAAAAAGGTATTTCTGAATGATTTTTGAACACCGCATACCTCGCAACTACAGCATAATGTCAAAAAATGAATGTTCAGTAATTTTCATAACCCTTCGAAGCTTCTACCCAGATAAGGAATAATGTCCACATATTTCAAATGCAAAATGTTGCATACTGCCACTGCACAGTTGGTCACGCTGTGCACAGCAGCTGATTCAATGGGAGCAACGAGCAATGTTACTCTCTCTACTTTACTCAAAGAGCAACCAGTTGGTGACGCCTGCTTTAGTAGAACACACAGCTAGCACGATTAGCATATGATGCACCAACAGATATTTCGCCAATGAAAAATGTTGCCCTTTTGTGAAATTTGTCATCATGCATTTGAAAGCTGAGAAACTAGACAAGGGGAACATTGATAACAACTATTTCGTCATGAAAATATTTTAATTATTTCTGAAATCTGTCAGTGCTATTAGTATGAGGTCAATTGAAAATTTGATGAGAGTGAATGGAAATAAGAAGTGAATTTGATTTTTACTATTTATATTATTATTTTTCCAAAACTGAATTTTCTAATATTGCTTTTTCTTAACCATTTTTCCTAATAAAATTTTTTGAAACCAGTTTTTCTAATATTTTTATTTGTGTTTTATAGGAAGGAGTAGGAGAAATGCAGTACTGTGAATGTAATTATAGTTATATGAGTTTAACACACATACTAACCCTAAGACTAACCTCTTGTTAAATTTAGAAATGACAGGATCCTGTGGTTTATCTGCAGTCTGTTATAGTCTGTCTGCCTCCACTGTACCCTACTCATTTTTGTAAGCATTCGTGCAAAGTAAAACTGTTAAAACTATTATATCGATAAATAATGTGAATTTCTCTCTTGACTAAAATAAATGTAGCAAAAAGGACTGTTGACAAAATGTCCATAATCATACTGCCCAATGGTCAAACTATTGTAGACTGATTGTCTGTTGGCATACTGCTGTTTGATGAAATATCCTGGAAGTGCCAGCACAGATGTTGATCACTTAGGAAGGTAAGCTAATGCAAGTTTAGAAAAATAATGATCTCCCAGCCACACACCGTTCTAGATATTACGGTAAAACTCTAAAGATTGTCGAGTCATTTGTAACACTGACTTCACTTACTTTGAATGAATGAATTTGAACTTATTTCACTTCCATTATACATGAACTGTTTTAACTCTCTAAAACTATCTCCATTACATATAAATGTACCAACTCTTCCTTTCTAATATATAATATATATACTTGAGTTGCACCTTGTGCAAATATAGTAAACACTGTGGTTATTAACACATTATACACCAGGTTCCTACCTATCTACATGTAAAACACACTTATTTATTAAATATACCAATTTACTTGATAGGCATCCTTGCAAAATATACAGATTTATAATTTTGAAATTCCTCTCTTATATTTTTGTTTAGTCTTTCCTAATAATCTACCTAATTTTATAATCTCTTCTGTATTTTTAAGCTTTCCAATTCTCATTTTAATTATTGGTCTCGGTAAATTCAACCACCCAACTGGTATCCATTGATCTCTCATTGTTTAATTTCATTATAATCTAAAATAAAATGTAGGTCATTCTCCATTTCCCCACATAATGGACATTTCTGTGGATCCATTCCCCTTAACTTCATTGTTCCAGATTTAAACCACGCCCACCCTTCGCTTTCCAATTTATTGCATACTTCAATATACTTTTCCCTGTCCCAATCTTTTTTAATTTGCCTGTACAAAACCAAGGTTCTTTTGTCCCTAATACTGCTAAAGATATCTTGTATATTGACATCCTCAACTCTCTCTCTGATTTCCTTCCAGAACCTTCCTCCTAATAATTCTCTCTCTCTCTCTCTCTCTCTCTCTCTCTCTCTCTCTCTCTCTCTCCATACATTCCCCATACCTATTTCCTCAATAATCTTTTGTACAGATAAGGCCCAATTACCAGGCACTGGCAATTTCTCTTGCATAATCATACATTGCTTTACAATATTCTGGTCATCCAAAGCTCTAACCCGATACCAAAACTTATCAATCTTTCAATTATTAACCCTTTACTTTCTGATCTCCCTACTTCCAACAATGTTACTCCCTTTTTTTTTTTAAAATAGAGTGTTGAGGGTTGTTACACTACATCACTATAAAGTGACTTATAGTGATGTAGTGTAACAACCCTCAACTCTCTATTTTAAATTATGACACATCACTGTTACTAGCTTCTAAATCTTCAAAATTAGTCAATGTTACTCCCTTTGGTGATGCTGCTGGTAAAGCCAAAATTATTGACCAAAACTTGTAAATATTAATTCCACTCCTTGCCACCCTTGATCATATCCCCAAACCTCAATCCCATAGAGCATTTTGGCTTCCACTATTGCCTTATACACTCTTTCTAACCATTTGATTTGTATACCTGGTATTTTAAATACACATGCTCTTATCTCCTTCGTAGCAATTTTACCTTTAGCTAAAACTGCTTTCTTTTGATCATGCCAACTTCCATTACTACTTAACTGAACCCCCAAATACTCCATTTTTCTTACTATAGCTATTTCCTGTCCTTCCACAGTTACTTAAAATTTGATTTTGGAACATGTTTCGGAAGCAATTGCTTCTATGAGTAAGGCTGAAGTTGCAAGCAATTGCTTCCGAAACACGTTTCAAAATCAAATTTTAATAAGTGAAGTTATTGCTACAACTTAACAATCTTTCATTATTGTTTCACCTCACTGTTTTCAACTTCTAACTTCCAAGTTAATTATTGAAAAATTTAATTTTAATGGCAGTGGCATATATGATTGTAATAGTTCCACTTCAACAAAAATAGGGACTTATAGAAGCAACAAGGACTTGAGAAAAAGCGTATAAAATTCCAGGAATTTTGACGTGTTCACAATTTCTAAAAATGAATTGAAGATTTGGAAATAGTGAACCAGATTGGACTGTGATCAGGTAAGGTATTGAGTTTGCTTAACATCTCACGCGCAAAAAGTTAAAACCACCCTCAGTATCCCATTGTCTTATTCCTTTGATCATCTCTAGTGTCTATATGACCTAGAAAGATGAATTTCCTGCCTTTTATTTACTTTCTGAATTAATGTAATTAATGAGTGTGTGTGATGATAGTGCAGTGAAATGTGTGAGTGCTGATTTTTTTGATCATCTCTGCTTGATGGGAGCAAGATGCAACTATCTATATTGAAAGTAACAACTAATATACAGTAGAATCTCGTTAGTATGTTTTTGCAGGGACCTAAGGATTTGGACGTCATAGGCGGGAAAACATGTTAATGAAAATACAAAATCTGCAATTTAAGAACATAGTTATGTAATAAAATCTAATAATTACTGTCTCCATGGACAATTGAAATCGATTTTGAGTACAATTTCATACTGAATACAATCCGTGTTTCCATGTTAAATTCAATATGTGTTCAAATGGATTTGAATACACAAAGCCTGAGAATAAATAATTCAAGCTTTTATGTTGGTCAACTTGGATTTTTGAGATTATGAATGTCTTTGAGAAAATAAATTGCAAATTATGGAAGCAACATTAGTGGCTTTGCTGTGTGTTTTATTACACATGTGATAATTTTCGCTAAAAAAGAAAACAAAATTATGAGCATGCATCGTGTTATGAGTACAATAGACGATAGTATGTTTGGCATATTCAATACAATTTGAATACAATAGGTGTTTCAATGCAACAAATTTCATTCCGATCCTCTTCTGATCCTATTTTCCAAGAGGAAAGTTTTGTTTTAGCATTTTTCCCTTCTTTAAAAGCAGTTTCAATCAATTTAGGTTCGCTAACAATTGTGTTTAAGGTTGACGAAGGAATGTTTAACTTCTGCACTATATCCACATGTTTCATATTTGGCTTGTGATCTACTTCAAGGATTTTCAGTTTTTCACTGTTGGTTATTTACTACACTTTCTTTTTTTTTTCATTGCAAATGAAAAGTTAAAACATTCTCTATCCCGCCCACACAAATATTTACATACATGCATGTGATTGGCTGCTGGTATCCACCCCGTGACCAAGGATTGACCAAAGTAGCAAATGAGGACTTCAAACTTTGAACATGTTAAGCGCCTACTTCCATTGGACCGATCAATGATTGGCTAAAACAGCGAATGAGTACATCAAACTTCAAACGTATAAGTGGGACCGGGAAAACGCTTTAAGCAAACGTTATTTATTACATTTGGTGATTTGGTACTGAGACTTTTATAATTCAATGTAATACACGGGAAGATGTGTAAATGAGGAATGTTCTAACGAGATTCCACTGTATTTTGTCTTAATTTTGGCACTATTGTGACAACTTTAACATGCATGTCAGAATATGAGGAACCAAACCTCTCTTCTTTAAGTAATTTTCTGTTTAATTTGGTAATGTACAATATGGGTTTATTCCAGGGAACACTATTTTATTTTAAGATGATGAGAATAACTATAAGCAGCAGGTGCTGTTTGTCAATTGTCTCACACACATGTAGAACTACTTGCCAAGACTGAGGTCAAACAGAATTAATCAGCATTGGTGCCATGTTACTTCTTTAAATATTCAATAATCTGTGCAATTGCAGGGTTTGGACCCTCTACTGGTGGTGTGTTTGGATCTACAACACAGCAAAGTGGCAGTCTGTTCGGTAAACCAGGATTTGGAACAATGACGACTACAACTGGAACAGGCTTCTCTTTCAACACAACTACAGCTGCCAATCCTTTTGGAGCAAGCACTCAGGCCAAACCTTTCGGAAGTAAGTGACATTTGAGAGATACCACCCTTACTATATGCAGACGACTTGATGGTAGGGCTACAAAGAGCAATAAATGGAATAAAAGAATTTTTTTTAAAGACAGGGAATGAAAGTAAACACACACAAATCAAAAGTGATGGTATTTAAAAGAGGAGTTAAACTAAAAACAGAAGAAAGATGGAGCTTAGAGGATCATAAATTGGAGGTCGTTAAGGAGTTGAAGTATTTAGGGGTAAGAATGAGTTATAATGGGGAATGTGGTTCTCAAAGCAGGAAAGTGGTAGCTAAAGGGAAGGCGGCTATGACAGGGATAAGAATATGCAAATAGACCAGGAATGACGACGAAATGGTTATAAAGAATGTATGAAGCATTAGCGGAATCTAGAATGTTATTCACGGTAGAAATATGGAGAGAACTAAAATTAAGTAAAAGAATCAGTCTTGTATACAAAGGATTTTGTAAAGAGATGTTAGGATTACCAAGAGCCACACCAGGGGAGTTTGCCTTATTGGAATTAGGAAGAACAAAAAGGGCCGGAATAATAATGGAGATAATCTAAAAATTGTGGTATAGAAGCATGATTTAGGAAAAGGGGGAGATACTAAAGGTATGCATGTACCAGTAGATTAGTTGGTAGTCAGAGGTGGGAAAGATCATGGGGAAAATAGCAATGGACGCTAGGGGAAAGAAATGTAAATGGATTTTGGAGAGAAGTAACAAGTAGAATGAAATAACTGGTTTCTGGTATCTGCCACGTATATTAACTATCTTGAATAGGGCTATTCAAAATAGTTTCTATGACATGGCAGATACCGGAAACTAGTTATACCAAAGACGCTGGCTGCGGAAGCGTAAGAGAACATAACAGGTAGAATTGAAGACATAGAAAGGCAAGAGATATGGGGAAACTTAGAAGATAAAAAGTCTTTAAATTTGTATTAAACAAAAGTAAAAACAGATTGGGAAAGAGAAAGACATGTCAACCAATGTAATACGCAGGAAAGAGAGGTCTAGCATGGATGAGAACAAGATCAATATAGCTAAGAGGGATAAGAGGTGGTGAATCGGGTAAATGTGAGCTATGTGCAGAGAGAGAAAGCATAGAGCACTACATGGTAGAGTGCAAGGAGATAGAACTATGGAAGGAAAAAGAAATGGGGGGAAAAAAACCAACTAAAAAATCACAGCAATAAAAATGTTGACTAAAAGAAGAAAGAAAGCTAGGGCCATGGGAGAATTCTAGGTAAGGTAAAAGAAAAATGGTGGAGGAAAATAAGAGAGAGAAGGAATGGTGGAAGGGCAGAAGGGGTAGAGTAACATGTGAAAGATGCTGTTAATGAGCTAGAAGGTCAGGGTACCAAGCAAACTGGGCAGCATTAAGAGTGCCAGACAACCAGACAGTTGTACAAAGATAGATTAGGTGTTTGTATAAACAAAATGTAATCAAGTGGTACAATAAATTCAATTCAAAGTAACATTTGAGAAAGGATATACAGTGAGCGCTACTTATGTGGAAATTCAATCAGCCATATAAGCTTTTCAGTTAGAAAAATGCATAGTCTAGATTCTAGAAAGTTGCTAGGAAGAGTAAGAAGGAAAGGTATAATAGTAGTGAGAACTTTAAAATATTGGTTCGGATGTTTAAAATTAGAGGACAGAAGTATAGTAAAAGAATAGTTTGAGAGATTATTGAGTCGGTTAGTGACACTAAGGTTTCATTCACAATGAAATGTAAGTGCTGACATAATGCAGCATAAGCGCAGGCGTGAGGGCACACCATTCACAATGCAGCATAGGCGTAATGCAAGAAGTTTGCACGGGCTTCTAGATCCTTGAACGAATTACGGAAATGTTCCGGGTGCACCGCAAGTTTCAGATTGAATAATATAACCAACAATACCAAATAAGAATTGCCTCGCAGAACACCTCTACAAGATAGGATGCCTACTTATACCCAAGTGTACTCTTTGTGAAGATGATGTCACTCTGAACAAACAGCATCTTACCAAATGCAAAGGCCTTAAAAGTTATAACTTAAAGACTTTGTATTGGGAAGCCAGAGGGAAAATGATGCAGATCAATTAATACCCAGTACCATTGGTGAACAACTTTCTTTAAATCTGTATAAAATAGTAAAAAGAAATTGGGAATGAGAGAAATACATAGGTAACTGTGATTAATTTGTAAGAAGAGGTCTTGCATGGATGTGCACTGGGGCATTATTCCTAAAAGAATAAAGAAAAACTGCAGAAGGATGTATTTTGTGTACGAAATTAGATGACACTTTCCATTGTTTAAAGAGCGTGAAATGGTAAAAATGTGGAGAGAGAATGTCTGGGAGGGAAAATGGAATAAATTATCACAAGGTTGCAATAGCGGTCAAAATGTTAGCAGACATTAATTAGATGGGGAATTTTTTATGAAAAATAAGGGATAAATGGATGAGAAGTTTAAAGAAGGAGAATGAGAGCATACATATTGTGACAACAATGATGTATTGTAGTGGCTTTTTGCCATACATAAAACCTGGGGGTTAAAGTATCCTAGAGCCTTGTTACAGTAGTATTAATTTTTTTAAAAAAATGTGTAGTTTATGTTGTTGGTTCTTTGTTGTAGTTAGAAGACAAGTTAATCTAAGCAATTTTTATTTTTCAGCTGCAGCACCTCAAACAGGGGGACTTTTTGGCACTGCAACGTCACAACCATCCACTTTTGGGACAGGAACCACAGGATTTCCATCATTTGGCACACAACAAAATCAGGTATTTCCTTTTCTTGAGGCCAGTGTTCACTCAGACATAAAATGCTACAATTTATATCTTTGATAAAAACACTTAACTCATCTACCTTTGTTCTTAACATTGCACATTCAAATAAAGAATTTTTACAGTACAACGAGGGCTGTCCTAGAAGTACCTGACCTGACGTATATATAGCAGTTGTTGTTTCAAACAAATGACTATGGTAGAAAGTACCACCCTTATGAAGCTTAAGTTTGATGATGCTACATTGTTTAATAATTGTTTGGCAGCCATTAATAGTGAACTCTCTCAGCAAATTTGTAAACATGTATAAAACTGGCCAGCGTTATGTTGTACAAT
Organism: Deroplatys truncata; assembly: GCA_030765065.1. NCBI lineage: Eukaryota > Metazoa > Arthropoda > Insecta > Mantodea > Mantidae > Deroplatys > Deroplatys truncata. The sequence goes on from CM060989.1 coordinate 37,011,788, forward strand.
AATTTCATTTGAAAGGTTTTAGTCCAACTAATATTAAAGCTGAGCTAGATTATACTCTGGGGGAGTCTGCTCCTTCGTTTACAACAGTAAAATATTGGGTGGCAGAGTTTAAGCGAGGCCATACAAGCTGCCAAGATGAACATTGCAGTGGTCGACCAAATGAGGTGATCATGCCAGAAATTGTAAAGAAAATCCACAAAATAGTATTGGTTGACTGTCGACTGAAAATGCGCGAGCTAGTAGACATCGTAGGCATTTCCAAAAGTACTGTACATCGCATACTAACTGAAAATTTAGACATGAGAAAGTTGTGCGAAAGATGGGTGACATGTTTACTCACAATGGAACAAAAGCTGCTCGTGAAATGTTTCAGTCGAGTATTTGGTGTTGTTTCGCCGCAATAAACAAAGTTTTTGCGTCGATTGTAACCATGGATAAAACATGGGTCCATCACTTCACACCTGAGACAAAGGAACAGTCAAAACAGTGGATTGAAAGGGTAGAATTGGCTCCAAAGAAGACGAAGACAGTTCCATTGCAGGTAAGGTCATGGCTTCAATCTTTTGGGATGCGCATGGGATAATTTTCATCGATTATCTTCAAAAAGAAAAGCAATCGATGACAAGTATTATGCAAACTTATTGCAGTGTCTAAATGATGAAATTGAGCAAAAATGGCAGCATTTAGCGAAAAAGAAAGTTCTGTTGATATTGTAATGAAAAGAAGCTAGAAACAGTGATGTGTATTGAATTTATTTAAAGGTGAGTCGGAATTGTTACACTAACATCACTTAAGTTTAATTATAACCTTTTCTTCTTGTGACTTGTTGGTCTTAAGTTACGTTGATATTGTAATGAAAAGAAGCTAGAAACAGTGATGTGTATTGAATTTATTTAAAGGTGAGTCGGAATTGTTACACTAACATCACTTAAGTTTATTATAACTTTTGCTTCATGTGACTTGTTGGTCTTAAATTACGTTGATATTGTAATGAAAAGAAGCTAGAAACAGTGATGTGTATTGAATAAAGTTCTGTTTTATCAAGATAATGCACCAGTTCCCACATCCATTAATGCCATAGCCAAAATCAATGAGTTAAACTTTGCATTGTTTCCTCATGCACCCTATTCGCCAGACTTAGGCCCCTCTGATTTTCTGTTTTCAAAGTTGAAGAAATAGCTTGGCGGTAAAAGATTTGCCAACAATGAAGAGGTTGAATTTTCAGTTGATGGCTATTTTGCAGAACTCAACGGTTCTCACTATAAACAGGGTATCAAAGCTATTGAATATTACTGGGAAAAGTGTATCGAGCTGAAAGGAGACTATATAGAGAAATAAAGATGTGTTTTCTTTGTTAGGTCGGGTACTTCTGGGACGGCCCTCGTATCTGTAGCATCTACATGTTGTCCCCCACTGTATTACCATTTTTACAGTCCAATACTCCCTTTTTATTACTTATGACCTCACCTTCTACTACAGAAACTAGTTTCCCTGCTTTTTTTGTATTGTATTGTATTGTTTAAATAAAATCAGGTAATCCACTTCAATGAATTTGCACCTAACATTTCTATTTTTTTTTTCCCAGAGTATTGGTCTGTTCAACCAAAATAAACCAGGTTTCAACATGGCAACAACAAGTTCTGGCTTTGGTTTTGGAACACAGAACACAGCTACCAGCACAGGCTTATTTGGGAGCAAGCCAGCTGGTGTGCTTGGTTTTGGGACAGGCACCTTTGGGAACACTACTACTCCCAGCTTTGGTAGTGGTAATATGTTTGGTGCCAACCAGAACACTTCCCTCTTCAACCAGTCGTTCAAGCCAGCAAGTACTGGTTTCCCATTTGGGCAGACTACAGCTACCACTACTACACTTGGTATGTATGAATTCATCAAGACTAGAAGACAAATCATTGTAAATAAATGCAAATATGTTTCATAGCTTTTGTTCTTCCAGGCACTGGCTTGAACCTGGGAGGTCAATCCTTGTTTGGAAATACAGCAAATAAACCAGGTGGTCTTTTTGGAGGCAACACTGGAATGTTCAACTCTGGCACTTTTGGAACAACCAACACATTTGGTACAGGCACAGGTCTTGGAGGAATGTCCACCAATCTTGGTGGAAATCCTCTCCTTGGAGGGTAAGTATAAATATAAAAGTTGATTCACAATAACTGGAAACAGAAATCAGAACAAAACAAAGTTAAAATACGTGTATTACAACAAGGGCAATATTGAAAATTCTTATAAAATCAAACAAGGATTAGTTTTAAAGAATTTAAATTATTTTATTGTTTTTCAAAATATTCCTCATTAACATCAATACATTTTTCGCTTTCGATGAAACCAGTCAAACAAATGATGCCACTCTTCCTGAGGCACTTCAGAAACCAAGTTTTTTAAATGTTCCATTGCTTTATCTGATGACGAAAAGCTGATTCCCTGCATTTTATCTTTAATTTTTGGAAGCAAAAAGAAATTACAAGGTGCTAGGTCAGGGTGGAAGGTCCATGGTATTGACCATAAGGGCATCCAGACACTCAGTTGTTAGTTTTGCTGTATGCGGTGATGCATTGTCATGATGTAACATTATTTTTCACGAACTTTTTAAAAAATTTGCGGTAGACAGTTGTGTACCAATTGGCAGTAACGTTATGCCAATTTTCTAACGCTATAGTAGCAACTTGGCTCGTTTTAGAAAGACAAAACTAGAAACCAGCACTGCAAATTTGATGGACTTTTGTAGGCTTAGGTTCTGTTCGAAAGACCCGTTGAGCTGTTTGAGTTTTCTTCTCAGGATTGCAACATTCTATGTCAAATCATCAAAGCCCTTGACTAATTAAGTGAAACTGCCAAGTTTAATTTTTTTCAGTGGTTTGTCAAATATTAACAAAAGTAGCTTTTTTACTTTCTCTACTACGTATAGTAAGTAGGGGAAGTATTGTATTTCACCCAAAAATTCGATACTGAGATTTCACCAGAAATACATGTTTTGAGACCCCCTGAATCCAAAAAAAGGCATTTTTGGAAACATGTCCGTGTATGTGTGTCTGTCTGTGTGTCTCTGAACAGCATAACTCAGAAACGAACAGTCGGATAAACACCAAACTTGGTATTTAGGTTCAGTATCTTCCAGAGATGCGACACAAAGGTTTTCAAGAAAATCCCCCCACCCCAGACTACCCTTTACATGGAACATTTTTTGAGAATTTTAATTTTCTCAAAAATGGCTCTAATGATTTTGATTAAAATATCATATTTTTAAGATATTGTCATGAGAAATGAAATGTATATCTCAAATTTTCTGGGAATGTCTCCAAAAGTATTCTTCATTGTGAACGACTTTTGCATAACTGGTAAACCATAAGAGATAGACAAAATTTTACTACACAAAAAATGTAGATCGCGTTAAAATACACAATTTATGTCATATATGTTTCTTTTGTTGAATAAACCGTTTTCGAGATATTGCTTGTTATTCCCTTAAATTTTCCAATACTTATACTTTTTCTCAAATTCGTTATTCATTTTTTTTATGTCCTGGACATGCAAAGAGAATGGAATGAGCCACATAGCAACCAGCGTTAAAATATTTGACTATCGCTTAAAACCTACCATATTCCCCTTGCATCTACAAAATAATTAGCAATATGATTGACATCCCGATATCTCGATTAACATGAAGCATATGGAGAATAAGTGTTTGTAAAAATAGTTTGTACAAGAGTAGAAAAAGTCATGTGAGTGTAACACATCAGATTTTTATAAATGTCTTGCTTAACTAAAAATGACATCTCAGCATCGCATTAAGATAAACATTTGCTTGTTTTTAATCATCTGAATTTTAAGTGAAGTAAGTTTTAACACGGAACTCTCTATATGTTCTAATTTGTTGTTCTTGCTTATCCTCTGTTGTTGAAATAAGATCATTGGATCATCTTTGCATACAGGATGCTGTGATATTTTAACTGCACTTGAAAACTCCTTGGTGTGTATTGTTCCCCTTGTAAATGGCTGAATGGGGCGCATGTTGTGTGTTCCAGGCACTGGAATAGATTTTGCAAATCGTGAAGATTTTCCTCTTCAGTGCAGTCTTGTTCAGTCAAAAAATAGTCAAAAAAACAGTCTGGTTGTTGTTTCTGGTTTATTGTCAACCAGCCTTAACTAGATTGAACAGGTTTTATATAAAGTTACATGAAAAAAAATACAAATAAGACCGTTGCATATGAGGTGCTAACAAAACAGAAATTATAAGGCCACAGAACTCTGTTTGAATGCATTTGCATATGTTTTGAAAAGTGGTCCCTTGAGCAATTGCTACTACTGGAATTCATATTTGTGTAGACATAACAGCTCAAAATAAAACCGTGTACATCTTTCTAAGTACTCAATGAAAATCATCAAAAGGGTTGTTTACATGTGAGGGCGGATTGATAAGTCAGTAGTTTTTAAAGAAAATAACAATTTTTTCTAAAAAATCAATTTTATTTCTCAACATAAGTATCCTTTCGATTCAGTATATGTCCAACGTTTCTCCAATTTTTTTAACCCTTCCAAAAAATATGATTTTTCGAAGTCTGCCAAATATGAGGTTGTTTCTGCCATGATGTGTGCACTGGACGTGAATTCCTTCCCAGCAAGCCAATTTTTCAGGTTTGCGAAGAGGAAGTAGTCACTCGGAGCCAAATCTGGAGAATATGGTGGGTGAGGTAGCAGTTCTTAGCCCAGTTCCACAAATTTTGCGATGGTAATGGCTGACTTCTGTGTAGGTACATTATCCTGGTGAAAGAGAACCTTTTTCTTCACCAAATGTCATTTCTTTAACAATTCCTTATGAAACTGATCCAGCATTGCGGCACAATATGAACCTCTGATCGTTTTATCCTTTTCCAGGTAGTGGATGTCTTATCACCCCTTGTGAATCCCAAAAGACAGCTGCCATGATTTTTCCTACCGACGAATGTTTTTCGCTTTCTTTGGAGCAGGTTCACCAAAGGAAATCCACTGCTTTGATTGTTTGGTTTCAGGTTGATAGCAATGGATCCAAGTTTCATCAACCGTGACATAACACTGCAAAAACTCATTTGGGTTGCGCTGGAACATGTTCATACATCCCTGAGAAATGGTCACATGATTGCGCTTGTTCTCAGCTGTGAGTAGTCGCAGCACCCATCTTGTTGACAACTTTCTCATACCCAAAAATTCGTGCAGAATATTATACACCCATTCACTCGAGATGTTTACAGTATTGGCTATCTCACGGATTTTCACTCGGAGGTCTTCCAACACAATGTCGTGAACTTTGCTCACCATTTCTTCTGTTGTGACCTCAACTGGCCATCCTGTGCGCATGGCATCTCTTGTGCTCGAACGGCCACATTGAAATTCTGTGAACCATGCCATGTGATGGAGCAGAGTCATAATACTTATTCAGCTTTTCTTCTGTTTCCTTCACTGTCTTACCATGCAAAAAGTAGTGCTTTATCAGAACACGAAATTCACTTTTCTCCATTTTCTACAAAGCAACATATATCTGCTTGTTTTAGACGCACTCAACAAGGAACAAATGACGACTTTCTGTGATTGTACCCAGAACAGATGTAAAACAAGAAATCTGTGAGTAGAACACTATCTCTTGTCAAAGTCCTGGACTTATCAATCCGCTCTCGTAGATGCTATTAATTTGAAGAAATTAAATTGGAATGACAGAAATGGTGTTACCAAAGGCCTTTATTAGAAAAATTAATTTCAAATTAATATTTTTAAAAACAACAATAAAAGATGGTAATGTCATGAATGGTAATCAGGTCCATGGAGATCTGCAAAGGGATGGAGACAGAAAATTTGGACTAATATCAGAATTGGATATTTAAGTGAGACTTAATAACATAAATTGGCAATATTTATCCTTTTAACCACTTTTGACCTAATGTATAATATTAAAAATGTATATATCAGGATCAGCAGTGTTGAAATGTGGAGTTATTTCACATAGTGTGTATAGGACAGTATGAATCAGGTTTGAAAAGCTCAGATAATGACTGTGTTGCAAACCATGGTTCTTAGACATACTAAATTTATGAGCACAAACACAAGCTTGGCTCATCTGATCCTGTATAAGGACTTAATGATCCAAAAAAGATTTTATATAGAGTAAGCATTCCAACTTATTTGTTGTATGCTTACAAAGTGACAGTCCATCCAATGATTGCTTATACATATGATTATTGCTGATAAAAAGAAAAGAACAGTAAGAATCTAAAGGATTTATTCCAGCTCTAACAGCATAGTTAATTTTGGAAAGAATCACACTGAAAATTTCAATACCATAGTTGGGATTTGAACCAAAGATTTTAAGCTGTCCATGCTGTTGCTCTAACCAACTGACTATCATGCAACATGGCAGCACAACATTAAATTCCTTGCATTTCTTCCAGTAAACCATATGGCATTCTCAAATTAATTTTGAGATACTTTCTTGCTTATGCATATATCACGTCCTCTCTTATGAGATTGTAAGCTGCCATTGGAATATGTTATCTCAAAAGAAATATGTGAAGCTTAGTGGTTTACTGTGGAAAGTGTGAATCATTTGGGAAATTTAATGTGTTGACATACTGCAATGGTAGCTCATTTCGTTAGAGCAACGACACAGAAAACCTAAGATCAGTGATTCAAATCCTGGCTATGGTATTGAATTTTTAATCTGATTCTACCTATGGTATTGAATTTTTCAGTCTGATTCTACCTTTCCAGCTTTAGCCCATACAATCGTTAAGTGGTAGAACAATTGTCATTGACTGATCTAATATTTAATTTGTTCAATTTTCTATTTAACAATAAATCTCTCTGCTGCAGGGCTACAGCAAATCCTGTGGCAAATCAACAGAATGCAAATTCTATTCATCAGCAGATTCTATCACTTGCATCAATGCCATTTGGAGATTCTCCTTTGTTCCGCAACCTGTTACCGGTAAGTAAGCATTTGTTAAATAACACAAATATTAATCCATGCAGCAACTTATACCCCCGCTGCTGTAACGTTGCACTTGACAGATAGCATTTAAGTTGGTAAACTGGCAAAAAAAAGATGAAAAGCTTTAACCGTTTGACTTCCTAAGCCAATCACAAGGTAGCATTCCGGATGGTTGACGACAAAGTGGAACCGGAACTGGAAGCGGCTCTGTTGCCGGATGTAGCTATTCCCAACCACGTGCTTCAGTTTGTGAATCTCTAGCACGAGCATTGAGTTGTTCTTTGCAAGCTACATATTGTTCATTATTGTTTATATTTGTGGTTATTGTTTGATAGTTTTATTGTTTTTCTTTTATACATATATATTTATTTCTATTTTTATACATATATATTTATTTCTATTTTTATATATATATATATATATATATATATATATATATATATATATATATATATATATTTTTCATTCATATTATTTATTTATACAAGATTTAAGTGCAATAATGTCTGAAAAACTACGTCGATCGCCGAGATATGATTCACGAAGTGAAAATCCTTTGTGCCGAGGTGTGCCACTTAATAGTCAGGCATTGGAACTGTTAAGGAGGCTCCAGGAATTCTTTGAACAGGAAAAGGAGTACATGAAGCTTCACGGCCATCCCTCTATTCCTGCTGATAAAGCCGTATGCTGTCACTTCAACCCCTGAATTAGTGTGGAACAACATTAAGGCTGGTGTGAAGGGGAACGATAAGTCATTTACCATTATCGAGGTGGAAAGGCTTTTGCGGGAAGGTGTGGCGACGGTGGACGTGGCTTTGTGGAAGCAGAGAGTAGATCACGTGAATAAGCTAATATGGAAAACACAAGAAATAGACAGAATTATTAGTTAGTGTGAACCATTATTGATATGCCTTGGTGAAGATGATGATGACTTCAATGGGAATTTGAATGGAATTCAGCCATTGCAGTTTTAAATCGGTGAGTGAAAATAACTGTGTTTTCGCATGCTTATAGTTTGTTTTGTTTCTCCTCATTGTAGCAGGCAAGTTTGCATTATTCTGTTTCTATATTGTCAAAAGTGTGTAATTTATTCTACATACTCTGCAATGTTTATGCAGAGATATTTTCAATTAACAATAAAAATACAAAATAGTTATTATTGATTGACTTTGCTATTTACGTACTTTTTGTATGTGGCTTAGACACGATAGAAAGGACTATCAGCTGTTGTTGTTTACTAGCCACTCGGCAGTGTCGCAACCACAATATAGCCAACCTTACTCGAAGTCACACAAAACTGTCAAGTGCAAAGATTCAGCGGCGGGGATATAGTGCCAGTTTTCATTAAGCTTGTGCTTTATGTATAAAATAAAACAGACAAGTTAAGCTGAGTACTGTAGTAAATCATGAAATATAAGAACAACTAAGCATTTATATAATTGAATTATTTGAGAGCATTACACTACCACCAATGTATGTCCAGCACTGACATTTCATGAGGATAAAGAAAGAGAGAGGTGTTTATTCTTATGGCCTGCTTTAGCAAGAATTGTGCTGTTAATTTCTACAGTAAACGAGGCTATCCTGATTCATTTCAATCTATAAATTATAGCGGTAACCTCTCGTGTTATCTTTTTTTATTTGGCGCCTGTTATTGTTGTACTATTTTGAATTTTGGGTTCTTTGTCCTCCGGCTAGCTATTATTACTCAGTCGAGCAAATATCTCTAAGCAGGGCATGTAAACGGAAAGGAGTTGTTACTAAAAGATAACACTGATAAAAGAATTTTGTTTTTACACTTTTATTGCTGTCACAATTAATTTCACATCTTTAATCTTGATACACGCCTGACTGAAACTGTTATATTTCCGAATGTAATTACTGTCGTAATAGTTGTCGCGTACTTCACATTTTTGTAAATAACTTTACGATGCAATGGATTAATCCAAACTGTATGATATTCACCTCACGAGAGATTCCTCAAGACTGCGCGACATGTATCTCATGAATGATTCTTTAGAACTGTGTGAAGTGTACCTCGCGAGAGATTGCTAAGAACTGCATGATGTGTACCTCATGAATGATTCTGTAGAACTGTGCGATACTTGCTTTTGGCTCAAGAATTTATACTCCCTCACCCTGATATGCCTAAACATTATAATAGAGCTACTATTGGTTACTAAATTGCGCCAACATTAGCGTTGTTTTGTAAGCCAATCATAATTACTAATACATATGCTCTAGGGAAGATATTCCCTCCATTTCTAAAGAAAGGCACGCTACCCTGAAGTCATTTGTTTGTCTCTTCTAAGTGATAAACAACTCACCCCATCACTTCATTGTTACCCACTCCTATTGTCAGTTTCAGTGAGGCTGTGTAAACTTATTTCCTAACAATGCTTATAGCTAACAAACATCTAAAATCATTGTCATACAATAATGTTAATTTACACTACAATCACTCTGGCATTCACAGTGTGGTGATATAAAATACTGCCTCAAAATCAGCTCTCTCATTTAATTGCTTGTAACATTTTTAATAAATGCAGTTTACAATTGTTTAGGGCCTTGCTACATGTAAAACAACAAAGAAAAGAAAAAGTCAAGCTTGGTGTATAGCGCTGGAGATGACTTGCACAGCAAAGGATGAAAGTTGTCTGCAATAATGGGCTCATCCTAAGTTGGGATTGACAGTTGAAGGAGCAAGGATTCCAATGTTGCCACTTTAGTGCCCCAGTCCACATGTCATTCAGCAAAGATAGTGGGGAGGGAATTGTGTGGTTACTAGGCGACATAATGTGTCAGTCAGGTGTTCTTCTCTTGGTTTCTGCAGCTCATCACGTGGCTGGGATGTGTCAATCACCATTTAAGGATGTGCCCACTATAGTAACAATCATAGGCTTTCTCTTCATGTGTGTCCATTCATTTGCATTTGTTTTTTGTTGCCAATTCTCTTGGAAGTGGAGCATCTGGCATCAGTTGCTGTTTACTTTAGGAAATGTCCTCGACTTCACGAAGCAAGAAGCGGAGATGAAGGAAGAAAATGTATGTTTGCCCGAGTTCCACGAAAGCCATAAGAGAGTGAAAGAAAGAGTAGCCAAAGCAACTGGTGTTTCACTGAGTTCCATTTCCAGAGTTCTCAAAGATAAGAAAAACCATATGGATGAAAGAGTACCATTTGACACATCTGTGAAGAAACAAGGTCCCTAAACGTATTACAGAAATAGATGCTTTCGACAAATGCGTCATTCAGCGCACGATTCACAATTTCTATGTGGAAGAAAAAACTGTGGCAACAATAAGCAGATTGCTCATCAATCTGAAAGATGTCATAAATGTTCAAGGTGGTACTACAAGTCTCAAATCCCGGCTATGGCACTGAATTTTGCAGTCTGATTCTAATTTTCCAAATGACTATAATTTTATATGTACTTATATCAGCATACATTTTCAAGATGCTGTTACAAATCTCAGAAAAATTATAAAAGATTTAGGATTTAAATGGAAGAAAACTAAACCAAATAGGAGAGTTCTAATAGAAAAGCACGACATACGATCTCAGCGGGAAGAGTACCTTACTCAGAGGTACAAATTAGAGGGTCAAACTATAGTGTATGAAGATGAGTTGTACATACACAGCAGTCATACAACATCTAAAAGTTGAAGTGGTGATAGCGAATTAGGTTTTCAGGCACCTGTTGCCAAAGAGCAAATACTTATTATCGTTCATGCTGTTCGTTCCAAATGCCCTTCTTTTACAAGTCGCAACAAAAAACAGGAGATTTTCATCAAGAAATGAATACATAAAATTACATAAAGTGAATCAACACCATGTTGATACCTATTATGCCTGCTGGGTCTATTATGGTTATCGACAATGCTTCACAATGTGGCAACACTCAAATTGACAAACAACCTATCTCAAATTCCTTGAAAGAAGAAATAAAAACCTGGTTGCTTAGGCATAATATAGCTTTTGATGAAAGCATAAGTAAAACAAATATAACTTAGTTAAAGCCAACAAATCCCTTCAGAAGTCATAACTCATAATTAATCTGGGCTGATGTCAAAAACTGGGTGGCCTGCAGAAATATCACTTTTAAACTAAAAGATGTGGAGCAGTTTTGTTGCCAGCGATTTGCAGAAATTGGAAGGCCAGAATGGAAAAATGTATGTCGACATGTTGAATAAATTGAGAATCATTATTTCAAAAAATATGGAATTGCAGAAAATCAATTAGAAAAAATTTTCATCCAGGATAATGGTGCAGAAAGTAGCGACAGCAGTAATGGCGGCAATGATGTAAGTGATTCCATAGAAGAGGAAGGGCTGTCAGGTGTGGAAGAACTGGAGGCAGATGGTTGACAGTGTTTTTATATTAAGGGCATTTTACAGCGGTGGATTTAAATATACTGTATATAACTATAAGTTTATCATGTAGTGCAGTGCATAATCGGTATGCGGATATTTGACAATGACTGTCCCACGCACTCCTGCAGCATGCAGACGACCGGTCACCTCCTGATCTGGTATGTAACTCGCTTCATAGCTGTCATTAAGATTTTCACATGTCTAGAACTGTTGCGCCAGTTATACTACAGATCTATGTATAGTCTAGGAAGTGTGTTGTATGCATTTATTGTGGTAACAGGAATTTCAGCATCTGTGAAGAAAGCAACACTGCCAGGTTTTTAATGATTCCTATAAAACAGAATACCCATTCTAAATTTTGTTTTGGCAGAATTATTATGCTTTGTTGGTTGTGGGAAAACTTGACTGGTTTTAGTTTCAGGAAGTCGGTAAATATGGAGGTTGTTCTTAAATTGCTTGACGTATAATAATCATTTATATATTTGATACATTTACAGGCCACTGGAAAAACAGATGAACTGCTAAAACCCACAAATCCAGCAGCACAGAAGGCTATATTAGCTAACAATCAATTCAAAGTATCGCCAAGAGGAAATGCAAGAATCAGAGTGAAGCCTTTAGGAGCTGCAGCTTTTTCCAAAGTAAGTATTTTCATGCGAGCAAGTAACAAAATGAAGAAAACTTTAATGATACAGACAGCCTGCTAGGAAGATTAAATATTTGCTATAGTTAACATCACAGTCTATTATATAGAAAGATTTTGAATGATATTGATCTACTATATACAGGGTGAGCCAAAAAACTATGAACCACCTGCGCAGTGTTTTTCCTGTCTGCATCCTCGGCGCTCGTTGCCATCTGCCGCTATCATAGTAAGGCGCAGATGAAACCATACAACATTTTTAAAACTGCTTTTAAAGGCTTTACTTACCAGCTTTATGAAAGGAAATGCTGAAATTGGCCACCGTCGTCGTCCATACATTTTTGGCACCTCTTTAGGAAACTATCCATCACTACTGATTTTGATAATTCTTTCATCATCGATAAGCTCTCTTCTTTCAAATGTATGTAGGCTATAAAATATTTCCAAAACAAATTTAAAAACTAGGTTATTGTCACCCAATTTCAATCCTATTTTGATAAATATTAATATCAGAGGGTATGTTTTGTGAGCATGACAGATTTTTAATGACTTAAACCTAGGGATAAAGGGGGAGACGTAAAATATTTTAACATTGTTATTGGAAATGGTTAATTTCCTCTGATTTTATCAAACCTTGTTATTAAGGAGTATTTTTGGTATGACTGGGTACCTTGGTGCATTTGGGTTTTAGAATCTGGCAAAATGATAAACTATTCTACACCTTTCAGTAACTTCTACTAACACACAAATCAACTTGCACATTTATAAAAATCCAATTAAAATTATAGCCGTCACCTCCCTCCTCCCAAAAAAGTTGCATCACATATTTCCTTGGGTCACTGATGCCCCACTTGAACCCACCACACTGCATTCCATTGCACTACAAATTGCAATAGAAATATAATTTCTTACATAATATTGATTGTTGAATGAATAATCTTCTTTTTGATTACAGAAGTCACTTTTTGAAGGTTTGGAGGAAGAGGAGGTGAAAAATGTGAACCTAACACCACGTTCAAATGGAAAACGTCTTCTGTTGAAATCAAGCAGAAGTCCACAAGAGAATTCACCTTGTACAACAACTTCAGAGAATTCAACAGAAGCAAACAAAGAAAATACCATCCAAACAGATAAAGCCCTTATAGAAATGAACAATAATTCATGGTGAGTGATAAATGATATTTCATTTTCTAATAAGGTGGAATGTGTTAGGATTCTGCTGGAGTTTCTCCCATGATATTCATTATGTACAGCAGAACCCCAGTGCAATGGATAACACATTTTTTCGAATAATTGATGGTAACAATTTTAAGCACCAAAAGGAAGAAAATAATTTTATTCCAAATGCATGTAATAATGTGAAATAAAAGGTACTACTGTATACAGTATTGGAATATGCATTACAGTATTTACAAAGGTTATTTCATAAAACCAGTGATTTTTTTCTGAGGTTTTCTCTCTTAACACTTGCGAGCAGCTATATCATGCCACCGTTTGATAAGCATTATATCTGTTGGTGTTGATATACTTCTTTGTTCCACAAAACACAGGGTAACCTAAAGACAAAATGTTTTGTGATATTAATAGTGTCATAATACAATATTTCCTGTTAGGATTTGAATACAATTTGTATATTACTTGCCTATAGTGCTTTGAATCCCAAGGGCTTCAAGTTTCTCTTCAATGCTTACAGTAATTTACTTCTTTACTTTCTTTTGGCTGACATCTTAAAAACAAATAAACCACATGACCAAGACCAACAGTAAAATAACACTAGGCTGCCACATTGAATGCATGTGCAAGCAGTTATAGAGCTCTACTGATATTGGATATACTGGAATTAGTGATTACATACTGGAAAAATTGGATGAAATATCCACATAGCATTGGCTTCTTGGAACAAATAAGTGTTTTTTGAATGTTATTGTTTTGAATGATATCTGTTGTTTCATAATTTTTCATCTTATGTAAAAATGACTCAAACTTTTAGATGATCTTTCACTTCTTACATTTCTTAGAGGTTGGTCAACATTTCCAGAATTTTGAAGATTGTTGCAGGGCGAGGGTATGGGGGAGGCTAAGATGAATACAAAATCTGCTGATATTTCATTCCCATTTCTGTGAATGTAGTGAACTTTTGTCAATTATTATGACTATTATGTATTCACTCTTAAGTTGATCTGAGCCAAAACAAAACCCAGGTCACCAGTGCACTGTTATAATGTACCCTTGCCATTCGTGCCAGAAATACTGTCATACTTTCACGACCATGTGGCGGTATGTAATGCAAAAAGAACACAGCCCTTATTCCGACAACTTAAAGGGTGACTAGCATATTCTGTTGGCGGTTAAAGGTGATAAGATTGATAGTTACAATAAAGTATACATTTGCACATACAATCCTTTAATTGTAAAAGAAATGAGCAAAAAAGAAATAACAGGTATGCAATAACTTAACATTTATTTGCTCTCTGGAAGGGGCATTTTATCAACTGTTTGGTGTTCATCTTTAAAAAAGAAATTGTGCACTGTTATGCAAATTGCATTTTTGACAAAATCATCACATTGCATTGCGTATTTCACACGCTTTCTTTTTTTCCCTGGGTGTAACCACTTTTCCCGTTTCAGGTTTTTCTTTACGAGCATTGTTTATATTTGTACTCGAAACACTGAACTCAGAAGTTCATTTCACCGCTTCTTTCATGGGAAGTGTTGAATATTTCTCACATGACTTATAATAAAGATTCAATACTATTGTTTTTTCCCCACTAGTCAATTGTTTGCTCGGCTTGTGCTTTACGTAAGTCAACGAAGACACAAGAGCAAATTCACCGCCCGTCATGATGCTAAACAAAAACTGCTGGTTTCTGGCTGTAAACAATCTGCACCTACCCGGATGTCAGGTGGCATACGAATTGCACGTTGGGAATTGTAGCTCTGCTTGACGGTATAAATCAGCGTTAATTAAACTCTTAATTATTTGTATATAATAATGTACCCTTTAAGGGTAATTTAATTCTAAGATTTAGATTATTAGCATGGGACTAATTTCCTGCGAGCATTGCTACCGTGTTGTGCACTGGTCACGTGGGTTTGTTTTGTCGCCCGTCAACCTAAGAGTGAATACAGTTTAGCATGGGAGTTTTATGAAATTACAGTTCTAAGATGTAATGGCGAGAAATCAGCATTAAACAAATCTTCTAGAGATTGTACAATAATTTCATAAAGAGCACAGAGTAAATTTAATTAAGTCATCATTCGAGATTTAAAAAGTTACCTGTTCAATATCACGTAGAGCAACTAATAATAAACACAGCTTCATATTATTGCTATGGAAACAAACAAAACCAGTAAAGATGTTAACCTAGCCACTACATGCATTTGAATACTGCATTTTTACTGCAATATGACTCGATGGAATACTGGAATTTTGTCAAAAAACTTACCCTAGAAGTATTGGTAAATACTGGAATTTTAAACCTTCAAGGCATTAGACACCCTGAATTAACACTTGTTAAAACGGTAGAATATTCCTTGGAATGTGGGGTAGGGTTGAGGATTAGCTGCACAGAATACCAAATACCTGTACTGGAATTGAGGGTTGGGGTAAAAAATATTGCTAATTGTCGCAGTTTGCTTAAGCAGGGTTTTACTGTATAACTTGTCGTTTGTGTTTATTGGCTGAAACATGCATATAGCCTGGCAGGAACATGTATTTCAGTCAATAGGCATGAAGGAAAAAAAAATTATATGAATAATTTAAATAATAAAGATAATTATTATTAGTATTTAATTGTTGGAAAATTAAATATGCTTTCTTTATCACTGTGTTCAATTTGGCATGCACATGAGACTCTTATTAACTACCCGGTGTGTGTATTACATAATTTGTGGTAGCACACTTTCTTTAGCAAATGCCAATATTTTAGAATCTCTTAAATTTTTACTAATTTTTATGTTCAAATAATTAAGCATTTGCATTTTGCAAGTTACAGGTACCCTTCATTGAAGATATTAATAGTACCTTATGCTTTCCTATGTGGAGTGACGTGCTTCTTACCAACACGTTTCTTATTATGGATGTAGTACTCAGAATAGTACTTGTCCCACAATGAACGATCTTATTTATGTGGTTCTTTACTGTCTACCTTGCTGCTTTTATACTACAGTGGAATCTCGTTAGCACGTTCCTCATTAACACGTTTTCCCGTGTATTACGTTGAATTATAAAAGTCCCGGTACCAAATCACCAAATATAATAAATAATGTTTGCTTAGTGCGTTTTCCCGGTCCCGCTTACTACGTTTGAAGTTTGACGTCCTCATTCGCTGTTTTGGCTAATCCTTGATCGGTACAGTGGATGTAGGCATTTAACACGTTCATAGTTTGACGTCCTCATTTGCTACTTTGGTCAATCCTTGGTCACAGGGTGGATATCGGCAGCCAATCACATACATGCATTTAAATATTTGTGTGACACGATTTCTGTGGGCGGGATAGAGAATGCTTTACCTTGGCGTGGTAAACGCGGTAAACGCTAATGATAGTTTCTAATGTTGAGTGATGACCAAACAACTGTAGATTGTATTTTAACTTTTCATTTACAATGAAAAAAAGAAAGTGTAGTAGGTAAATAACCAACAGTGAAAAACTGAAAATCCTTGATGTAATACAATCCAAATATAAAACATGTCCATATAGTGCGGAAGTTAAACATTCCTCCGTCAACCTTAAACACGATTGTTAGCAAACCTAAATTAATTGAAACTGTTTTTAAAGAAGGGAAAAATACTAAAACAAAACTTTTCTCTTGGAAAATAGGATCAGAAGAGGACCGGAACGAAATTTGTTGCATGGAAACACCTCCGTGCTCAAATCGTCTTGTATATACCAAAGATAATATCGTCTATTGTACTCATAACATGATGCACACTCATAATTTTTTCTTTTTTAGCAGAAATTGTTATCACGTGTGTAATAAAACACACAGCAAAACCACTATTGCCGCTTCCACAATTTGCAATTTATTTCCACAAAAACATTCATAACCTAAAAAATCCAAGTTGACCAAAATAAAAGCTTGAATTATTTATTCTCAGGCATTGTGTATCCAAATCCATTTAAACATATTGAATTTAACATGGAAACGGGATCGTATTCAGTATGAAATTGTACTCAAAATGGATTTAAATTGCCCATGGAGACGTAGTAATTATTAGATTTTTATTACCTATGTTCTTAAATTGCAGATTTTGCATTTTCGTTAACACGTTTTCCCGCCTATGACGTCCAAATCCTTAGGTCCCTGCAAAAACGCACTAACGAGATTCTACTGTATTATTCTTCTTACTATTTTCTTTCTTATATGACTTACCAGCATTCTTATGCTATTGGGTACTCATGGCATCTCCTCTAAGCATTGTTTATTTGCATCTAACAACCAAATTCTATTGTCCTTTCACTGTTTTATCCTGATATAGGATAGTAGGCTAAGGTATTAATTATTGTTGTGCACTGTGGCACTCGGGATGGAGCATGGAGCTTTGGTTCCCATCCATGGAATGCGCCTGGGTTCAATTTCACCCATGAAGTGCAGATTTTAATTCTTGAGTATAGGACCAGTGTCCATTCAGCAATATGAAGTTGAGGAGCTGCAATAGGCAGTGATCCTGGCCATGGAGGCCAACATTCTGGCTGGGGGATGCGTGATGCTGGCCACATCACCTCCCCATATCAGTTGGATGATTGCCCACCTCTGCTGTGCATACGTAAACAATTCTCTGGCAGTTGGGTTGGCAGGTCTAGGCCCTTCATGGGCTGTAGTGCCACGGAAGAAGGTATTAATTATTAGGTACTGTGCAAAAGAACAATTCATTTTCACTGATGCTATAGTACTCCCTGTCTACATTTTTTTTCTGCTTGCTATGCTAACAATATGGCAATTGATTGTCTTCTGACTTTGTACTTATTTACATGTCCTTTGCTTTATTACAAGCCACGAATGCCATATTTAAATGTTATGCTTTCCTATGATTACAAAATCTGTATATTAATTTTGTACGTTTCTCTTGATGTGACTATATAAACAATAATTATACAGTCTATCTTTGTATTTGCCTTTATAGTCCTGGTATAAATTACATTAAATTTCTTTTGCATAGAAAACATTCAATAAATATAACATTGAACTTAATCCTTTCTATTTATGATGTTTTACACTGTTTGGGTGTTCTTACTACAATTTCCATTTCAGTCATCAAGGATAAGCATAATAATATGTACATGATTGCTGTGTTTGGTATTTACATTCTTCTTAGAAGTGCAATTCTCGTAAACATTGCAATTGTTACACATGCTTTCTGATGCGCTTTGTTGATACCTTATTGTGTGTAAGGGACAAAGATGGGGGTTGACATTATGATTAGTCAGTTTTTCTAGTACACAAGAACCTCATTTATCCAGACAAGATCGGATCAGAGGTAATCAGGATTAACTAAAATGTGGATAATCCAGAAACAAACTGTTAAATGAATGCAAACTGATGTATGATAGTGAAATTGCAAAAAAATACAAAACCAGAAGAGAAGAGAATTGAAAGCCATCCAGATGAGATATATATGATTGCTATCAGGTCTGTAATGAAAACTAATGAAATAATTTCACGCACTAGTTTTGTTCTGCGACACTGACCATGATGATGATAAAGATTAAAAACAGAATCACTATTAACCGTGAAGTATTCTTCATGTTAGTAGATTGAGTCACACTTTGTTTGATATTTACCTTCATTAATTAAATGTTGTATAAAACAGAAACGTTTTTGAGGGCATTTGTCCTCATCAGCGACTGGTTGACTAAGGGTCTCTTTCTCCTGTATACTCTTCTTCCTCTTCTTGCATATTCTGAACCTGTTGCCATCTGGTGTTAGGGGCACAAAGGAAATTCACATACCACCCCTAGGCCTTTAGAAAATTTGAACGTATCTTCAATAAATTTAACATAAGACTAGCTCCGCAAAACAAATTCAGTCTGAAGAACTTGCTAAACACACCTCTCAAAAATACCATCCCAAACACATTAAAATCCGAAATTTACCAGATTAATTGTGATGAGTGTGAGAAATACTACATAGGCAAAACAAAAAGAAACTTCAAAACCAGACTTAAGGAATACCAAAGGAGCATAAAACTAAAACAAATAGAAAAATCCACTGTATCACACCATTTTTGGACAGAAAGCCACAACATTGGTTAAAGTATAAAATTGTTAAATCCCCTCACCACACCAATAGAATTGAACATTTGGGAAAAAATCTGATGTGTTACGCTCACATGACTTTTTCTACTCCTATACAAACTATTTTTACAAATGCGTATTCTCCATATGCTTCATGTTAATCGAGATGTTAATCTTATTGCTAATTTTCTTGTAGGTGCATGGGGAATATGGTAGGCTTTAAGCAATAGTCAAATCTTTTAAGAGCTGGTTGCTATGTGGCGCATTTCATTCTCTTTGCATGTCCAGGACTTGAAAAAATGAATAACGAATTCCCATTTGAGAAAAATTATTAGAAAATTTAAGGGAATAACAAACAATATCTCGAAAATGGTTCACTCAACAAAAAAAATGTTTATGACATAAATTGTGTGTTTTAACGCGATCTAAATTTTTTGTGCAGTAAAATTTTGTCTATCTCTTACGGTTTACCAGTCATGCAAAATTCGTTCACAATGAAGAATACTTTTGAAGACATTCCCAGAAAATTCGAGATATACATTTCATTTGTCATGAAAATATCTTAAACATATGATATTTTAATCAAAATCGTTGTCATTTTTGAGAAAATTAAAATTTTCGAAAAATGTTGCATATAAAGGGTAATCTGGGGTGTGGGGGGATTTTCTTGAAAACCTTCGTGTCGCATCTCTGGAAGATACTGAACCTAAATACCAAGTTTGGTGTTTATCCGACTTTTCGTTTCTGAGCTATGCTGTTCACAGACACACACACACACGGACAAGTTTTCAAAAATGCTTTTTTTGATTGAGGGGGTCTCAAAACATAGATTTCCGGTGAAATCTCGGTATCGAATTTTTGGTTGGAATACAATACTTCCCCTACTTACTATACGTAGTAGAGAAAGTAAAAATACACTTTATTCAAAGACAACGTCATTAATTTTGAAATCTCGCCTGTGAACAATGTGTTAAAACTTTGTGCCCTTAACACTAGATGACAACAGGTTCAGAATCCACAGGAAGAGGAAGAAGAGTATACAGGAGAAAGAGACCCTTAGTCACCCAGTCGCTGACGATGAGGACGAATCCCCTCGAAAACATTTCTGTTTTATACAACATTTAATTAGTGAAGGTGAGAAAAAAAAACCTTGACTCAATCTACCATCATGATGATGATACTTTTTTATTACCTTGAAGCGTGCAACCGACGGTGATCTCTACACTACCTGCAGTCCAACATTACAACCTTATGTATTCATATGCATTCATCAAAGGGAGCACTTACTTTTGTTGTGAAAAAGTAAGCAAAAATTAACCCAGATAAACCGAAAATCCAAATTAGTGAGGGTTGGCTAAATGAGGTTCTTGTGTGGTGCATTTAGATTCATATAAATTTTTGAAGTGTTTTCCAAAAGTGTAAGTTATATTCATCTCATTACAGGCTCAAAAAAAGCCTACGTAAGAATGATGACAGTTCTGATGAACATCCCTCACCTTCCAGTGTGACTGTTACACCATATACAAGGTGGGTAATATCTTCTTTAACCATGTATTTATTATGATTGCTCACATCATTAGCATATTTTCGAAATGCCAATGTAGGAGGGCTGATCAATAAAGACTGAGACTGATGTTTTTCTGTAGTTTCCTTGATAGTTTTATGTCTTTACCACGAATACTTGAAAAGAGCAGGGTTTCATGTATAATGTCCATAAGCGACAGCACTCTCGTAATAGTAGGTTGGTAGTAATGCTGTATATTGTTGACCGTACTTGAATTTTGCATACCACAAAATGGAGGTGACATGAGAGGAGCAATACAGCGCAATAAAATTTTATTTTCGTTTAAATCATACAGCCTTGAAACTTTCGTAAAGCTGAAGCAAGCATACGGTGAAGATGCACTACCTCGTGCAACGGTGTTTAGGTGGTTCAAGGACTTCAAAGAAGGGCGAGTCCTCTGTGCTAAGCAAGGTGGGCCTGGTGTTTCGGAATGGAATGATTTACCAGCATGCAGTTCCCGCCCTCACACTACTGTTACAGCAGTTACTACACGTCAGTATTGGCTACACTGAGGAAGCACATTTCAAGGAAACGTCCAGAACATCATCGGAATGGGTGGCGACTTCATCACAACAATGCGCAGCCTCACGTCGCAAATCAAGTCCAGGAATTTTTGGCTAAATTCAACATTACCTGTGTGCCACATCCGCCTTAAAGCCCTGGTCTTACCCCCTGTGATTTCTTTTTATTCCCATTACTAAAGGCAAAGCTCGGGGCATTCGATTTGAGAGCACTGAAGCAGTGCTAAAGAAAAGTGAGGCGATTCTCAAAGACCTGACAAAGAATGGCCTGCACCATGTGTTCGAGGACTGGCAGAGACGCTATAACAAGTGCATTCAGTTAGGAGGGGACTACTTTGAAAAATAGCGGGACAACATTGAAATGGAGTAATAAATATCTGTGAAAAAAAATCAGTCTCAGTCTTTATTGATCAGCCCTCATATTGTTATTACACTCCTTTAAGTGTAAACAGGATGGCCATTATGGAATGTTAACAGGCCATTAGTATCTCTTAAATCAGTGTAAGCCAACTAAATACTTTGTGACATCAGAGAATGCATCTCCTTTCCTCTTGATACAAAAAGAGTAACTTGCTGTGAAGAGAGTGCAAGTTAGGCAAGCGGAAAGGTGAATTTGCTAAGGGAAGGACTAGTGAGGCAAGACTTGTACATACATGATTGCAAATAGGACTTCAAAATTGATAGTTTGTAGAGCTGTGTTATCACTTTCTCTACTGCTAGTTAGTAAGTATTTGAAGCATTACATTCCACCCAACAATTTTACGTCAAGGTTTCACCAAAAATACATGTTTTGGGATCCCTGAACCAAGGAAAAACGTTTTTAGAAAAAGGTCCTGCAAGTTTTGTGTCTGCTGTCAAGGATATGACACTAACGTTTCCAAGAAAGTCCCCCATTTCCAAGCTGCCCTTTACATGGAAGAATTTTTGTTAATTTTTATTTCGCTGAAAATGTCTAACAACTTTCAGTAAAATGCTATACATTTTAGTAATAAAATGTATATTTTCAATTTTCTATGAGTAACCATTAAATCCTCTTCACAATGAATTTTTTGCATAAGTTTGCATAGTTAGTAAACCATAAGTATTAGACAAAATGTAGTGCATGAAAAATGTAATGTTCATTGAAATTTACAATTTCTTTAAAATAACCTTTTCTGTAGCATAAGCCATTTTTGACATATTCTTTGTTACATCTTTAAGTTTTCCCATGATGAACTGTCATGCAGCATCTATGAAGCATCATAACTGGTTCTTTTTTTTTTTTTTTCCCCTACATAGATTGGTTAGTAACAGAAAAACTGACTTGTGCTTTGTTTTCCATATTATGCACTTAATTTGAATCATTTCTAGAAAAAAGGTTATCATGAGTAATGTAATGTCAATAGGAGAATCATTTTTACTTTTCTACTATGTATAGTTAGTAGGGGAAGTATTGTGTTCCATCCAAAAATTCAATGTCTTTTGAGGCCCCTGAACCCCAAAGAAAAAGAATTTTTAGTAAAAGGACCAGGTGTGTGTGTGTATGTGTGCGCGTGCGTGCGTGTGTGAGAAGAACATAACTGAAAAACAAAAAGTCGGATAAATACCAAATTTGGTATTTAAATTCAATATCTTTCAAAGATGTGACACAAAGATTTTTGAGAAACCCCCCCACCCCATCCTCAATCTTCAATACATGGAGGCTTTTTCAAAATTTGTTATTTTCTTAAAAATGGCTGTAACAATTTTGATTAAAATACCATACATTAAGGGCCAGTTTCACCAACCGATGTTAAAAATACTCTAACATCTTGTTTGTTAACAAGATGTTCAAAGTATAACATAAGGTTAAAACTTTTGCGTTTCATCAAGCTTTTACAGCAAATTGTTAGCTAACATTTTGTTAACATCAAAGACAACTGCGAACGCTAGCTTTCGAGAAGGCAGTGGCCGAACTACACTGCTTCTGAATGTACTCCGATGCACTTTTGTCTACGTATCTCCACGCTCTCTGTGTCAGTAGCCGACAACTATTTACATTCATGGAAATGGCCATGTGATTTTCCCGATTGTTTGAGGTTAGAATAACGATGTCAACTGAAATGTTTCGCCATTTGAAACGCGTTAATTAACATCTGGTTAATAAGTATAGACATATTGTCAAGCGCGAAAAAGCTGACGGTCTTACATTAAAGGATAAGATTGCAGCCTGGGACTAAATCCACCAGTAATTTAATTGGAATGAACGTGGTTCTCTTAAGTCCAGTAAGCAACTATGGCAATTTTATGCTAACATAAGGTGCAGCACCAGAAAGTTAGGTGCGAAGAGCGTTTAAGACGATTTAAAACTGGGGATGGGCACTGCATTGAAACTAAAGTGAACGTAAAGGTGTTATCGCCGATAAATCAAGTGGACCCGAAAAAAATACTGTTTGCTTCTTGGAGGAATTGCTTTGGAAACCTTCTGGATAAACTCACAAATGGTAGTTTTATAATTACCAACTTTATCACAAGTAAATAAAAAATGTTAATAGCATAAAATCTAAGTACCTAATTAGCACTTAGGAAAAAGAGGCATGCTTCTGTTGGTAGTATTCTAACCTCTCGTATTTCCCATAAAACCATGCTCATGATCCCTTGGACAGTCTATACTGCTTTAAAAAATTCCTTCTTTTGCAGGATTTCAAATTTGTTCTGAATACGACTACTCTCCTATTAGGAATGACATTCTAAAATGCCAATTGTAGCAAACTCGCATCAACAGTTTGGTTTGCGGCAGCCATTTTCCAATTTCTAACATTTGATAAACGCCTTAACACAGCGGTATGGGGATGTTAACTTAACACCGACTTTAAAACATTGTTAAAGCTAACATTATTTGATGAAACGGAATTTGTGTTAACTTCAGTGTTAAATCAGTTTAACATTGTGTTAAAATTTAGCATCAGTTGGTGAAACCGGTCCTAAGGATATTAACATAACAAATAAAGTGTATATCTTGAATTTTCTGGGAAGAGCCTGTGCAGTCCTCTTCATTTGGAAGGGATCTTATATAACTGGTAAACGTTAAGTGATAGACGAGAATGCACTACACAAAAGATGTAGATCACTTATGGTATCAGTCATTTCTGGGACCGTTATTAATGGTTTGAATTGTTCAATACTTAGCCATTCTTTTAAAGCCCTCTGATTGTTAATTGTTGTTTGCAATGTCATGGAAAGAGTATGGAACTTAAGGTCAGTTTACAGCATGCAATTCTTAAACATTTGACTCTCACTATTTGCTGTGTATCTATAACAAAATGTGTAATGTAGCTATTTCTGGAAAGGTTTATCTTGATTAAAATGAAATGAAGTAGATGGGAAAATAAAGTTTCGTAAGAATAATTTGTTTACCCCACTAAATAACCAATAAAGGATAAAGTCACGTGAATGTAACATCAGATTTTGTTCTATGAATACTTTAGTTTCTAAGCGATTATGTGAAATTGTAATAGATAGAGTTGAATGAATGTGACATCAGGTGCTTATCCTTATTTTTAAATGGCTGATTTTCATTTCACAAATTGTGTTAAATGCTGTTACAAACAAAATAGATCTTTTCAAACTTTAATTATTACCCAAAAAATATTTTTAACCAAATTTTTTAATTAGAAATGTGTTGTAATCAAAACCACAGATAGTGATTACAAACATAAAAAAGTCTGATATATTAAATACACATGTCTTTCTCTACCTTCTATTGTTTATTAGTGGGTTACAAACTATTGTTACAGAAGATATTTTTCTACCTACTTTATTTCATTTGAGGTAAACCTTCACAGAAACAGCTACATTACACATTCCGTTATAGATAGAAAGGGAATAGTAACAATCAAATGTTTAAGAACTGGATGCTATATGGTAGCCTTAAAAGTGCACTCTTTCCATGCAATTGCAAGAAACAATTGAAATGTCAGCAGGAGCTTATAAAGAATGACAAAAGTATTGGATGCTTCGAACCATAAATAATGGATATCCCGGATATGGCTTATGTCATAAAAATAAGTTACATTTGTATATTTGTTTTGCATCTATGTTTATGCATGTTGCTTCTCATAAAATTGCTAAAACTTATATAATTTTCAGCCCTGGAAGGACTAGCCTCAACAGTAACCTAGATTCTTCACCATCTCAGAAGGGGAATCGCTCTTCTTTGAACACTGAAGACAAGGAAAATAGTAACAATAGTACCTCGACTTCAGGTGAGTTATAAGACTGAAAACTCTACATCTATTCACTATCCATTATAATTAGCATACTGGATGTAAATAAATACATTTGGTGCAGAAAGAATGTGATTGGCCTTTGACCGAATACAGCCTCTGCTGCAAGTGTCTCTTAATGAGCACTAAACAAAGAAGTAGTCTCATATTATTTCACAGTTGTCATGTAATTATAAAGGTACCATTAAAATGAACAAATAAAATAAGTATTATTATAGTCGGCACCAATCAAGAAGGTGATTGACGGTTACTAACCACATTGCAGAAAGCTTTAATGAATGGGAGGGGATGGATATGTTATAGCAGTCATCATAGCAACGATTAAAAGGATCAATTAGAACTAAGATGTTTCCATAGCAACGATAGAGGCAAAAACCTTGTTGCCGATATTGTAACACGTGATTAGCATGACGTACCTGGCGAGCGACTGTTGCAGTAACATGAACTGCACTTCTTATCTTCTGCTGTTGCTGCAGTTATAAACAGTACCTTCCTTTAGCCATGGGTTAATGTATTTATATCAGTTCAGAGACTGCCCGTGTACTGAGAAGTTATTTTGCATCATCCTATCCAAAAATAGTGATAAAGGCAGTGTGCCAAACGAAAAACTGAGCTACTCGGTAACCGAATAAAATGTATTTGGTAAAGGTTTCCCAATTAAAGGACAAGCACGGGAAATAATATGCTCATGAGAGAATCAGCAGCATTTTTCCATTAGAGTAAGTATCAATATTTCACAGGAATGTCTCTCTTGTTAATGCAGAACTTTGCACTGATATATTCTTTTATGTTCTATCCTTTGCATGCAGATTCATTATTGTATAATTGTCTTCATATACAAATAAATAATACCCGTCCTACAATGCAATACCCAATCGCCTTCATACATAATTCTAATGCACTCTCCATGTGGTCGTGATAAGCGCAACATCGCCTCTCTCTATCCGTGAAATGTCAATCCCTTTCATCTTTGACAGCAAGTATAGAAAGTATAGTATGTGTTATTTTGAGCATATTTACTTGGGAGAAAGTGGAAGATAACACATTCAACTTACACAGCCTTTTTTTTCTCTGTCTATTTATTTTATTTATTTTGCGGTGCGTTAACTATATGGTCATATTGTGATGGGTCTGTTAGGAGATACTTTGTGGATCTGTGTGTGGCGGACTGTTAGCTTCAAGGTCTCATCCATGTACCATACCATCTTACTAATCAAATGGTGACTACTTTAAAAGGTTTATATAGAGATAATACTTTCTGTGTAAAATATGAGAAAGGGGCAATAACTCATGAAATACACCTAGAGAAAGGGTTAAGGCAAGGATGTAAATTAAGCCCAATCTTATTTAACCTATTTATAGATGATGTACTACAAAACATTAATAGTACTAATAATCTTTTACCAGTAATAAATAATATACAGATACCTGGTCTCCTCTTTGAGATGACTTAGTAGTGGCATCCATTACAGTAAATGGACTAAAATTGTCCTTACAAGAAATAGATAAATACTGTATAAAATGGGGATTAAAAGTAAATGAAAAGAAAACACAAATTGTAGTGTTTAAAACAGGAGGGAAATTGGGTAAACAAGAGAGATGGAGTAAAGGAAGAAATGAATATAAAGTGGTGCGAGACTGTACCTACTTAGGGATAAATATAGATGCAGGAGGTAAATGGGAGAAACAGAAGAGATCAGCTCTGGCAAAGGGGAGAGCAGCAATGACAGCTGTTAGACAATGTTTATTTAAAATGCCAGAGTTGGAGATGAAATGGTTGGAAAGATTATATAATTCAGTGGTTGAGGCACGAATGTTATATGGGATTGAAATATGGGGGCTTGAAAACGGGTGGGAAGTGGTGGACATGGTCCACAGAATATTTTGTAAGAAAGTACTAGGGTTGCCAACAGCTACAGCAAATGAAGTGGCTCAAATTGAAATGGGACGAGTAACAAGAAAAGGAATGGTTATGGAGAGAGCCTTGAAATATTGGCACAGGATCTTGA
Source organism: Deroplatys truncata (assembly GCA_030765065.1). NCBI lineage: Eukaryota > Metazoa > Arthropoda > Insecta > Mantodea > Mantidae > Deroplatys > Deroplatys truncata. Next base: position 37,039,349 of record CM060989.1, read on the forward strand.
ATTCTGACGACGATAATTTATTACAACAATGTCTAAAATACCAAGAAACTAGTTTAAAAAATATGGAATGGGTAAATGAACTAAGAAATAACCTTGAGAATAATGGCGGCATGGGATATGTTTGGAGGAAAAGAGTGGCAAATCACAAAGGTTTTTGGAAGAGTATTAGAAGAAGATTTGAGGACATCGACATACAATTATTTAGTCAGATAACTGAGAAGAGATCTTTTATTTTTTATGTTAACATAAAAAAACACTGGGAAAGAGAGAAATATGTAGACAACACAAATAGAGAAGAAAGAGGAGGTATAGCATGGTTAAGGACAGGAATATGGAGGCTAAAAGAAAAGCGAAACGGCTATGCACAAGGTGAATGTCCTATATGCGGAGAAAGTGAAGATATACAACATATTATATTTGAATGCAAAGAAAGTTTATGGTATGGAATGAATAGGAATAAAGATATACATACAATTCTAGATAAAAACTGTAAAAATATGGGTAAATACTTAATGAAACTAAAAAATAAATGGATATGGACGGTTAAAAGAGGAAAAATAATGTAAATAAAAATAAACATAAGAACTACTAAATGTATCAACATGTAACTGTAATTCACATGACTGCTCATCTTAGTGGCCAGGGCCAAATAGAGAAGGCAGTCTAAATATGTAATAACTTAGTGCTCAAATAAATTATTCATTCATTCATACCATCTTACTTTGTCACATGTCCACAGGCATTGCACAGGAACTGTACCTCTGTCTCTGAGAGGAGCAGATGGTAGTTTTGATACATGTCTACAGAGGCATGTGTATAGCAACTGTACCTGTGCTTCTACACGTGTTGGGCAGATGACATGGTGCCATCCAGTCTATCTGTATTCATTATCTGTGGATGGATGGCAGAGCATTTCTATTACCACCTATTTTCCATTTTACTGTTTTAGACTTAGAGTGGAAGTTCGGGCCGTGGTATTAAATATCCAATCCATTAATTACCTTATTGACTGAGGGAAACCATGAGAAAACTCAGTCAAATTAGTTAGCCCACGAGATTTGAACCTGGGACTTCCTGAATGGAGGCCACATGTTACACAATCATGGTTTACCACATTTAGAGCCGGTTTCACCAACCGATGTTAAAAATACTCTTAACATCTTGTTTGTTAACAAACTGTACAAAGTTTAACTTAGGGTTAAAACTTTTGCGTTTCATCAATCTTTTACCGCAAATTGTTAGCTAACATTTTGTTAACGTCAAAGACAACTGCGAACACTAGCTTTCGAGAAGGCGGTGGCCGAACTACACTGCTTCTGAACGTACCCCGATGCACTTTTGTCTACGTACCGCCGCGCTCTCTGTGTCAGTAACCGACAACTATTTACATTCATGGCAATGGCCATGTGATGTTCCCGGTTGTTTGAGTTTAGAATCACAATGTCAACTGAAATAAATGTTTCACCGTTTAAAAGGCGTTAATTAATATCTGGTAAGTATAGATTATTGTCAAGTGCGAAAAAGCCGACGTTCTTACATTAAAGGATAAGATTGTAGCCTGAGACAAAATCCAAGAGTAATTTCATTGGAAAAAAATACTGTTTGTTTCTTGAAGCAATTGCTTTGGAAACCTTCCGGATAAACCCACAAATGGTAGCTTTGGAAATTCCAACATTATCACAAGTAAATGAAAAATTTTAGTAGTATAAAATCTAAGTACCTAATTTTAGCATAGGAGAAAGGGGCATGCTTCCATTGGTAGTATTCTAACCTCTCGTATTTCCCATAAAACCATGCTCATGACCCCTTGGACAGTCTATATTGCTTTAAAAATTCCTCTTTTTGTAGGGTTTCAAATTTATTATGACGTAGACTGCTCTTCTTTTAGGAACGACATTAAAAAATGCCAATTGTAGCAAACTCGCATCAACAGCTTGGTTTGCGGCAGCCATTTTCCAGTTTCTGACATTTGTTAAATGCCTTAACACAGGAGTATGGAGATGTTAACTTAACACGGACTTTAACACATTGTTAAACTTAACATTGTTTGATGACACAGAATTTGTGTTAACTTCAGTGTTAAATCAGTTTAACGTTGTGTTAAAATTTAGCATCTGTTGGTGAAACCGGCCCTTAGGTGCTATTTTCAGTGCTACAGCTGGTTTAGCAGGATTCAGTTAAGTGCAAATGTGGCTAAGAAGCAATTGGTAACCATGCCAGTAATGTGAACATTTCTGATGTCAAAAAAAAAAAACATCCATAAAAGAGTGGCTAAAAGCAAACAGGGCTAAGTGTGTTCAATTTTCTAATGCACAGAAATTCCACACAGTGCAACTCGCATCAGAGTTTACAGGTGTTTCTCAGACATTTGCAAAGAATTTGAAGAAACAGTTACGCTGAAATAAGCCCAGAACTGTTTTGGGCAAAGTGGACAAAGTAAAATTTCAAAGTTAATGCTTTCTTTTTTGATAATGAACCATCAACAATAGACAAAGTTTTAAATGCAGTCAATAATGATTGAGATTTGCTGCACTTTAAGAGGTAGTCATCTCACTTACTGCTCTTAGAAATAGGTTTCATGAAAATGAGAAGTAAGAAAGTTAACATGATAATACAGGGTAGACTAGCATTGTGGAGGTGCAAATAGTAGTGAGCTATGCATCATCATTTGAGAGAACTTTAGATTGAATGTAGTAAATCAAATTATTTCATTATATGCATGTTATACATTTAAATATTGCAATGTGCAAGTGTGCTTTATTTTATGATTATTTATTAAGATAGTACGTCAAGAATGCTGTTTCGAACATGTGCTTCAAAGCTAAACAGCTGGCTTTTGTGTGGTAGTAGAAGAAAGATATGGTATTTGAACAACCAATCTCAACACAGCCGCGCGGATGGATATTTAATATTATTTTATACCCAGTAGCTAAATAATTTTGAATAGAGTATAACAACATTATTGTTTACATATAACTAGCGTAGTGCAGTATGAATGACAGAGATCTCAGATTTCACAGTAAAGTTTTAAAGTTGTAGTGGACAAAATAATATGAAGCGTAATTTGTGAGTTTGTTTTACATTTGCAAATTGAGCAATGCGACCTCTATATCTTCAGGGCGTGTCTCAGGAAAGATTTCTTTACTATACTGTCAGTAGTATAATTTAATTTTTACAAATTAAATTAATTTTATTTTTTTAAAATAGAGAGTTGAGGGTTGTTACACTACATCACTATGATATTCTTACTTGAACGCGTTTCGGGAGACGGCTTGTTCCCATCGTCAGCATTTTCTCTCAACTGATTTTTGCCGGTCATCGTCTGGGGGATGTGTGTGGTTTGTGGTGTTCTCTGGTGCTGGGCTGATGAACCTCCAAAGACTGTTGGGTGGCGGCAGTTCGAAATTCATTAGGTGATTCCTGTGTTTGACAATATGTATTTTTTTTTCACACACATCCCCCAGACGATGACCGGCAAAAATCAGTTGAGAGAAAATGCTGACGATGGGAACAAGCCATCTCCCGAAACGCGTTCAAGTAAGAATATCATAGTGATGTAGTGTAACAACCCTCAACTCTCTATTTTAAATTATGACACATCACTGTTACTAGCTTCTAAATCTTCAAAATTAGTCATTAATTTTATTTATTTTTCTCAATTTTCCGCCTTAGATTTTCTTTCTTCTATAACTTTGCATATTACTTCATTGAAATGTTATTTTACATTTGAACAGTGCTAATGAATTTAGATGTTATCTTCCCTATGATAATGAAACACAATTATTGCTCCATATGAGAGCTAATGAGATACTAAATTCACAAGTGTTCAGTACGAGTACTAATGAGATACCGATTTTCTTCTAAGGAGAAGATTATTTATTGCCCCTTGGCAACATTCATTATTTTATTGCACTTCACTTTTTATGGAATAAACAAGTGTGTTTATTTCATGGCCATGTATATTACCTGTGTACAAATTTTTCTTTACATATAGATTTTTACCAAAGTTGGCCATGGTTGCTACCTAAATAAATTAATTCAACTTCTAAATATAATTATAGGTTAACATAAAACAAATTCACAATCTCAGAATAAATATATAATAATTATGATGACAAAAAATATGCAAAGAGCATAATACATACACAAATGTAACATTAAGTTGTACCAATTCTGTATATCTCAAAAAAAATCTGATGTGTTACATACATGTGACTTCCTCTATACTCTATCACTTGTTACTGGGTATGCAAATTATTGTTACGAATGTTTATTTTCCTACTTCATTTTAATTGAGATAAACCTTTCTGGAAATAGTTACATTACATTGTTACAGATAAAAGGGGAATGGTGATAGTCAAATGTTTTAGAAGTGGATGCTATATGCTGGACTTAAAATTCCGTACTCTTTCCATGCAATTATGAGAAATAAATTAAAATCAAGCACTAAAGGCTAAGTATTGAACAATTCAAACCATTAATAAGGAATAGCTCCGAAATGGCTGATGCCACAAAAACGTTATTGTAAATAAATTGTGTGTTTTAAAGAGAACCACATTTTTGGTGGTACGTTTTCATCTATTGCATAACCTTTACAAGTTATACAATATTATACAAAATTCCTTCCAAATGAACACTTCACAGGCTATTCCCATAAAATTCAAAATATACATTTCATTTGACATGTAAATGTCTTTAATATATGGTATTCTAATCAAAATCATTAGAACCATTTTTAGAAAAATGAAAATTTCGAAAAATGTTCCATGTAAAGGGTAATTGGGGCTGGGTGTATTTTCTTGAAAAATCTTTGTCGCATCTTTGGAAGATATTGAACTTAAATACCAAGTTTGGTATTGATTGGACTTTTCATTAGAGTTATGCTGTTCGCAGACATGCACACACATGGACCTTTGTCTAAAAGTGCTTTTGTTTGGTTCAAGGAGTCTCAAAACATGTATTTCTGGTGAAATCTGGTCATCAAATTTATTGGGTTAAATGCAATTTACCCAACTTACTATATGTAGTAGAAAAGTAATAATCTTTAATTTCATGCCATTTCCACTTTTAAGAATGAGAACTTTGGATGCCTCATGAAATGGCATTGCAGTGATGGATGACCTGTTTTGGCAAAAAAAAAAATAATGAGTGATTGGCTTTTTAAGAAAAATATTAATTTGCCAATTTGCAGATGGTGTTACTTCAAAGCTAAACAGTTGCAAAGTTGTAATACTGGCCTGAAAATATCAAAAGTGTTTAAGCGGAATACTATAAAGGTGCATAAACATTATTGCTTTAATCAATATTAGTTGCACTAAATTTCATTCAAATTTCATATAACACATTTACAAACTCTGTACTACAATTATCATTTTGCTTTCTCTACCATGTACATAGTAGGTAGAGAAGGTATTGCATTCCACCCAAAAATTTGATACCGAGATTTCACCGGAAATACATGTCTTGAGGACTTCCGGATCCAAAAAAAACATTTTTAGGAAAAGGTCTGTGTGTCTGTGAAACAGCATAACTCAAACAAAATGTCGAATAAATACCAAACTTGATATTTAGATTCAGTACCTTCCAAAGATGTGACACAAAGATTTTCAACAAACCCTGCCCCAAACTAGCCTTTAAATGGAACAATTTTCAATGTTTTTGACTTTTGAAAAAAATGGCTCTTAACGATTTCAATTAAAATACCATACGTTATGGATATTTACATAAAAAATAAAGTGTATAGTTTGAATTTTCTCGGAATAGCCTTTGAAGTGCTCTTTATTCGGAAGAAATTTTGTATAATCATGTATAGCTAATAAGTGTTAAAGTGATAGACAAAAACATACTACATAAAAAATGTATATCTCTAAAACACACAATTTATTTCAAATAACTTTTTTGTGGCATTAGCCATTTCCGAGATATATGTTATTAATGGTTCGATTTGTTCAATACTTTATCATACATTTTAAGTCCTATTGGTTTTCAGTTGATTCTGGCGATTGCATAGAAATGGTATGGAATTTTAAGGCCAACATTTAGTGTCCAGTTCGTAAACATGTTTGTATCCTAACAAAATGTGTAATGTAGCTATTTCTGTAATGGTTTATTTGGATTAAAATGAAGTAGATAGAAAAATAAGCTTTAGTTACAATAGCTTGTATACCCATTTATAGACAATAGAGGCTAGAGAAAGTCATGTATACCCCTGCCGCTGAATCTTTGCACTTGACAGTTCATGTGGCTTCGCATAAAGTTGGCTACATTGTGGTTGCGACGTTGCCAGAGTGGCTAGTAAACAACAACAGCTGATAGTTCTTTCTGTGTCTAATTTTTTTTTTTTTTATTTATGGACGCTCTTTAACTACTATGGTTCTTAGCGTCCCATTCTATATTGGGCCGCATACAAAAGTGTACGTAGTAGCGAACGTCAATGTATAATAACTATTTTGTATTATTATTGTTAATTGAAAATAACTTTGCATAAACATTGCAGCATATGTAGAATAAATTACGCACTTTTGACAATATAGAAACAGAACAATGCAAACTTGCTGCCACATTGAGGAGAAATAAAACAAATTATAAGCACGCGATAACAAAAGTTATTTTCATTCACGATTTAAAACAGCAATGGCTCAATTCCACCCAAATCCCGTCATCATTATCTTCACCAAGGCATATCATTAATGGTTCACACTCACTAATAATTCCGTCTATTTCTTGTGTTTTTCGTATTAGCTTATTCACATGATCTACTTTCTTCTTCCACGAAGCTGCGTCATCCGTCGCCACATCTTCCCACAAAAGCCTTTCCACCTCGGTAATGGTAAATGATTTATTGTTCTCCCTCACATAAACCTTAATGTCGTTCCACACTAATTTGATGGGGTTGAAGTGACAGTGTGCGGCTTTATCAGCAGGAATAGAGGGATGGCTGTGAAGCTTCACGTACTCCTTTTCCTGTTCAAAGAATCCTCGGGTGCTCCGTAATAGTTCCAATGCCTGACTATTAAGTGGCGCAAAGAATTTACACTTTGTGAATCATCACTCAGCGATCGACGTCGTTTTTCAGACATTGTCGCACTTAAATCTTGTATAAATAAATAACATGACTTAAATGTATATAAAACAGATAAATATATATATATATATGTATATGTATAAACGAACAATAACTAAACTATAAAACAATAACCACAAATAACAAGAACAATATGTAGCTTGCAAAGAACAACTCGACGTTTGTGCTAGAGATTCACAAACTGAAGCACGTGGTTGGGGATAGCTACATCCGGCAACAGAGCCGCTTCCAGCTCCGTTTCCGCTTCCGCTTTGTCATCGACCATCCGGAATGCTGCCTTATGATTGGCTTAGAAAGTCAAACGGTGAAAGCTTTTCATCTGTTTTTTTGCGAGTGTACCAACTTAAACGCGAGCTGTCAAGTGCAACGTTTCAGCGGCGGGGGTATAAATGTATCACATCTGATTGTTTAAATTATGTAAGAACTTGACATTTTAGTTACATATTTGAATTAATGTGAGAAGTGTTTTATTGTGGATGCGGTCAAATATTAGGCTTCTTGCACAGTTTTCATGACATGTTTGATCAAATTCATTTTTTTCATAAAATCCTATGAGTTGCTGTAAATTGTTTAATGTTTTGTCAGAATTTGTAAAAGAAACTTATTTGTTGAATATAAAAAAATCATGGAGTGATATGCATTGAAAAATTATCGAAGTTAAAAAAATCTGTGGAGTGAACTGCTATGTTTGCATTTTGACTGCATTCGAAGTATATTGATAAGAGCATACAGGGGGGGGGGGATTGCTAGAGATCATTTATTTCCTTATTTTGCAAAGCATCTTAAAAAGCTATGATTTTTACTTTCTCTCTGCTACTTTCTAGTTAAGTAAAGAAAATATTGCATTCTACCCGAAAAGTTGATGTAAACATTTTACTGGAAATACATGTTTTCAGGTACCCTGAAAACCCACCTAAAAAAAAAGCAATAGTAGAAAAAGGTCAGAGTGAGGGGGAGAGAGTAGATGTCACGTAGATACCAAACTTGGTGTTCAAGTTCAGAATCTTCCAAGGATGTCACACAAAGATTTTCAACAAAATACCTCCGCTCCAAAGTGTCCTTTGCATGGAACATTTTTTTTTTGTTATTTTTTTATTTTCTAAAAAATGGCTTAATTATTTTGATAAAAATGCCAAATGTTTAGGATATTTGCATGAGAAATAAAACGTTTATCTGGAATTTTCTGCAAATAACTTGTGAATACCTCTTCATTCTGGATGACTTTTGCATAATTTTGTAACTGACAAGCATAAGAAAAAATTTGTGATTAAAACACACTTTGTCAAATAACTTTTTGGGTCATTAATCCTTTCCAATATTGTTTGTTATTCATTTGAATTTTCAAATACTCTTTAATTAACCGCCAAGTCACTATTAATTTTTTTTCACATGGTCATACAAAGGACATGGTCATTACATGGCCATCCAGCTTTAGAAGATTTGTCTATCGCTTCACTCTACTGAACGGTGTGTAATTAAAGAACATTGAATTAACGCGAGGACATACACGTATAACATGAATGCAAGATTTGCCTTGCCATTCACAATGCCAACAAAACAAGACTATTGGAAGTGTGAAAGTGATTGAAAATGTAGGCTGCGATGATTAACGATGACGCAACAGTGCTACAAACTGCATTGTGTTGGTGGTATATTGTATATTTATTTTTCCATAAATGAAAGAAATTGGAATAGTTATAACCTATAAAGCTGTACACAACATCGAAAGACACCATAATAATAATAATAATAATAATAATAATAATAATAATAATTAATACCTATTCAGTTCATTAACAATCTGTCCAAATATTTTGTTTTAACAAATTATCTTTGCAAGATTTATAATTTTTGTCATAAATATGATTTTCAGATAAATTAATTTCTCATCAAATGACTCGTTTCTCCTCGTTTCTGTTTCTATGCAGAGTGATAGTGTTTATTTCTCTCGAATCCCATTAACGTGAACATGAAAGTTTGGAGATTGCAAGATTTGGCGTTAGCGTAGCGAATAGTGTTCATGTTCTTGTTAACAAAAATCACTGTGAATGGTCCCATTTATTAAACTGCCACAAGCTTTTTGTCCTCATGTTGCATTTGCATTAATGCTTCTTTGTGAATTGGCCTTAATGTACTCCTTCTTTTGCTGTAAAACTGTTCCAGGATTTTATGTAAAATAATTTGAACTGTTTCAGAAGAGAGTGTTGAGGCAGATGAGCCAGCAGCACTTACAGAGGACCAGAATTCACATCCCACAGGAATTGTGCAAAGAAGAGTGGGCTACTACACCATACCCACTCTTGATGAAATCACTGAAATCATGAGCAATGATGGCAGTTGTGTTGTGGATACTTTTACTGTTGGCCGTGAAGGCTATGGAAATGTCTTCTTCCCAGGCCCACTGGATGTTGCTGGCATGAACTTGGATGAGATAGGTATGTCTAAACTACTTTGTGTAAACTCAAAAGCGAAGTGTTCTGTATCTTTCTATAAAATATGATAAGCTATAGCTTTTTCATTATAAGCTGAAAGGAGAAGTAAACAAAACTTAAATGTATCACTCCGCCAAGCACATGGCAGCACCACGTGGAGGATGATGGGAACTAAGTACCCGTGAGAGGAAATTGCTTCAGACAGAATGCAAATACAGTATATTGTGCAGCTTGGGAATCATTAGCTTTTAAACACTGTATGTCTTATTCCTATATTTTGCCTTACATCCTAAACTTCTAACACATAATGCTAAGAGTAGACAAATAAAAGTTGTACCTGAACAGTTCGGCTTCTGTGATTACTGGATTAAACTGTTCTTAACTTCAGGCTTTAGAAATCATTCATTTAATGACTACTATCAGTTAAAACACAACAGAAAACAAACGTGACCCAAGCCTTCTGAGCAACAGTTCCACATCACTAACAAAGAAGTTCAATTATTGCTAAACAATGGGCAACCATAATTATTGTCAATTAAAGGTGGGTTCTTTTCACAGAGTATGTTAAAAACATTTAACACAATTGTCTTTCCATTTCCCGCGTTTATGTTTTCCACAGTGGCAGAGGATTCTCAGCTGGAAACCGGAAACGAACTGCAGCACCTGCACATTGCCTCTTAAACCCTCTGCTATAACGGTTCATTTCGTTATAGGTGTATCTGAACAAACACATTTAGTTTCCTAAATTGTACTGTTGCTATAAGGAGCTTTTTAAATTTCTCTGCACGAGAATAACCACAAAATGTTACGATTTTTTGTAGAGGAAGAGATGACATGCTGCGGGAAAGGTTTTAGTTTGCCCACCAGCCAATGAGGTGCAGTCTTGTCATGTGGTTTTGTTTACTTTTCCTTCCAGCTTATAGTGAAAAAGGTATAGTAACAGTGATGTGAATTTGAAATTATTTAGAAAATTTGAGTTGCAGTTGAAACACTTAACATCACTTACATGTTTCTTGTCTTGACTGGCTTTGAGAGCTAATTGCTACTATCCTCGGAAGTGGCCGACTGGTTCCTCGTGGTAATGTCCATTGTGAATTTGTGTGTGGTGGCATTTCATCAAATGTAAAAAAGGTGTTATGTTAAAGGGGAATATTTTGAAAAACAATAAAATCATTTCAATATTTTAAAACTAATCCTTGTATGATTTTCTAAAATTTGTCAGTGTTGCCCTTGTACAATACAAAAATTAATGCATATGTATCACAACAAAAGGAAAACAATGGGAAAATCTATATAACTTGCTAGAATTACTACACTACTAAGAAAATCTTCCATAGCAGTTTTTAGATTAACAGTCCATGACTGCCTCAACAAACATCTACGCAGGATTGGCATAGCAGAATCTGCTATGTGCCCATTCTATGAGTCTCGTTTATAGTAGCGGTCCTAAATCGACACCAAGTCTTTTAATCTCTAACACATACGCTCTGTTCGTGCTAGACCATCAAAAGATATGAAACCAAAAAGAGAGGTTCAATACATATTAAAATACAGGGAGGGTCAAAAAACTATGAACAGCCTGTGCAGTGTTTTTCCCTTCCGCATCCTTGGCGCTTGTTGCCGCCTGCTGCTATCATAGAAAGCTGCAGATGAAACTATACAACATTTTTAAAACTACTTGTCAAGGCTTTACTTACAAACTTTATGAAAGGAGATGCTGAAACTGGCCACAGTCGCTGTCCATATATTTTTGGCACCTTTGCTTCGAATCTTATTAATTTTAGGATCAATGTATGTTCGATATTGAAAACCACTAGCTCAGTAGAAGAAAGCTTAAACTTTTGTTGTGGCTTTGAGTTTCTCAAGTCTAAGTGAATTTCCGAGTTTTAGGTTACATATAGTGCGAATGAGAACAGTTTTTAAAGGCTCTGTTGAGGCAGTATTTTAATGCCTAAATGATATTAATTGTGTTTTATTATAATTAAATTCAATAACAGCCCACCTTGAAAACATTATGTATATAATTATTATTTATATTGTATGTAAAGTCATTGTAAATACTTATTTTTATTGTAAATACATTTATTGATGTTATGAAAATGTTTATATACTCTAATAGTGCAAAAACTGTGAGAATAATATGTTTTAGGTTGTTAATAATGAGGTAATAATATAATTTTGGTGACAATAATGTGTGTGGAGCTTTAAAAAATACTGGTTATGAAAAGATCGGTAATAACGTAATTTCGCTTACAGTTTGGAATTAGCCAATCAACAGTAAAGAAAAATTTTAGTTTGAATACTTAAATTCTATTGGACTAGACTTAGCCAATAAGAGACTGGCATTACCGAAGCTATAAGATTTTTACTGTTGGATTTAGTCAGTTGTGGGCAAGATGTTATACAGAGCAGACGTAAAAGTCGCGGGTAAGATGTTGTAAAGTACGGATGGTAAAATTGTGTTCTCCGCTAGAATATATAAAGTGCTCACAGTTTTTCTTTTATAAAGTGTTGTGTTATAAATGTGCAAGTATAAAGAGAAATAAAAAGAAGTGAAATTAAAAAGTAAATTCTGTGACGTATTTTAATTCTTGTCTTATCACAACCTTAAAAGAATTTGTGTTTCTATAGTGCGACTGAAAGCAGCCGAGGCAAATAGCTTTAATAATATTACATAAAAACAAGCATCATCTTCACTATAAAGTTTTGGCGTCCCAAGCATTAAACATCAAAGTGTATCTTCATTACGTAAGTTAAATACTTATTCGTAAGTGACGCACATACACGGGAATTCTCACATCTCATATCCAGCATCCAGCTAAACAACTTTTCCAAAGTTGGCAACAAATACAACGAGGCTCAATTTCATTCTTCAAATTGGTGTCCTCAACGTGGAGCTAAATAATTACATAACATAACATAACATTTTTTCAAATATACGTAATAATATTTATGTAAGCCAAAAATCAACTATTGCAAATTGGCTTCCCAAAGTCTGGGGCTTAATATACAAACTGAAAATTGAAGAACTAATACTTCTTCACTGTATAATATGAACTCTCTTCTTCTTTTAGTACATTTCCGCCACAAGGAAGTGATGCTGTATCCTGATGATGATAAGAAGCCAGCTGTAGGACAAGGCCTCAACCGCAAAGCCCAGGTGACTCTGGATAGGGTGTGGCCAATGGATAAAACCACACATGAGCCAATAATAGATCCAGAACGGCTGAAACAAATGGATTATGAAGGAAAATTGCGAAGAGTTTGTGCAAAGTTGCAGACTCGTTTCCTGGAATATCGGCCACAAACTGGCTCATGGGTTTTCAAAGTAAGTCTCCTTAACTTTGAAAAAATTACTTTCTAAAATGTTATGGAGTATATGAGTAAAGAAAATGGGTGTAGAATGCAGTAAGTAAAATTAATAACACTTGAACTAACATTTGTATTGTTTATTTTGCTGATAGGTGGACCATTTCTCCAAGTATGGCCTCTCTGATTCTGATGAGGAGGATGTACCCCCTTCAGATGTAAAGAAGTTAAAGTCTACAGTTCCACAACAACAAGCTCAGAAACAACCCGTTACAGACACGCTTCCAAAGAAACTACAGCAGGAGCAACAGCAGCAGCTACAACAACAATCTCCCTCCAGAGAGGTTAGTCTGTCCATCTTTATGCAATTAATAGCATTATTTTTCACTACTGTAACCATGCACATAAGTTGGAATTCATATAAAATTCCATTTTACTGTTATATATATCCTCATCTGTCCTGGCACCAATCATAGCAATTGTACCTCTGATGTGACTGCCTGTAACCATAAACCTTGGCACTGAAAGGCACAAAATTGTGCTCCTATTCCTTTAGCAGAATCAAAATGTTTGCATCCGCAAGAACTGAGGCAAGTAATCAGCACAGATCATCATGCTTTCTCTATTCAGGAAGTAAATACTTGTGAAAAGCATGGTTTACATTTTCATTTGTAAGCCACATATGTATACCCATATAATTTTACATAATCTTTATAGGTTTGAGTTTGTTGGGGTCCAAGGAAAGCAACTCAAGGTAGAGTTAGAGTTAGTATTGGAGATTAAATAAATTGATAATTGTACTTTTAGATTGGGAGGAATGCTGGCTACCGGTATTCCATACTGCTGGATACCAGTAGTTAAGAGGTTAATTTTCTTTATATTTTATTTTATTGTTAGTTTTAGAAACTGGGTTGAGAATAAATTTGTAAAATTGTTGTTGTAAATTTGTACAATCAATTGGGTTAATAATAAAATTACTTACTTACTTACATACATAATCTTTATAGATGCACATAGAAACTGTTTTTCACAAAATAATTTATTTCCAATCGCCACCTATTGCAATTTATAATCTCATGTTTATAGTTAGGTACTTATTCTTGTAATTATAGAAAAAATTGGGTTGGAGTTGAAACACTTAGCATTATTTACATTTTTTGCATCTTGACTGATTTCGAAAGCAAGTAGCTATTGAAACCGGTCAATAAGCAAAAAATGTATGATATTAAACGTTTCAACTCCGACCCAATTTTCTCTATAATTTCAAATTCACATCACTGTTACTTGCTTATTCAAATACAGTAGAATCTCGTTAGTATGTTTTTGCAGGGACCTAAGGATTTGGACGTCATAGGCGGGAAAATGTGTTAACGAAAATGCAAAATATGCAATTTAAGAACATGTAATAAAATCTAATAATTACTATGTCTCCATGGTTAATTGAAATCGATTTTGAGTACAATGCGTGTTGAATTCAATATGTGTTCAAATGGATTTGGATACACAAAGCCTGAGAATAAATAATTCAAGCTTTTATGTTGTTCAACTTGGATTTTTGAGGTTATGAATGTTTTTGAGAAAATAAATTGCGAATTATGGAAGCGACAAGAGTGGCTTTGCTGTGCATTTTATTACACATGTGATGATAATTTGCGCTAAAAAAGAAAAAAAAAATTATGAGCGTGCATCGTGTTCGAGTACAATAGGCGAATGTATCTTTGGCGTATTCAATACGATTTGAATACGGTAAGTGTTTCCATGCAACAAATTTCGTTCTGATCCTCTTCTGATCCTATTTTCCAAGAGGAAAGTTTTGTTTTTGCATTTTTCCCTTCTTTAAAAGCAGTTTTAATCAATTTAGGTTTGCTAACAATTGCGTTTAAGGTTGACGGAGGAATGTTTAACTTTCGCACTATATCCACATGTTTCATATTTGGATTGTGATCTATTTCAAAGATTTTCAGTTTTTCACTATTGGTTATTTACTACACTTTCTGTTTTTCATTGCAAATGAAAAGTTAAAATACAATCTACGTATGTTTGGTCAACACTCAACAGTAGAAACTATCTTTGGCGTTTACCACGCCAAGGTAAAGCATTCTCTATCCTGCCCACACAAATCGTGTCACACAATTATTTACATACATGCATGTGATTGGCTGCTGGTATCCACCCCGTGACCGAGGATTGACCAAAGTAGGCAATGAGGACGTCAAAATTTGAACGTGTTAAGCACCTTCTCCCACTGGACCGATCAAGGATTGGCCAAAACAGCGAATGAGGACGTCAAACTTCAAACGTAGTAAGCGGGACCGGGAAAACACGCTTAGCAAACGTTATTTATTACATTTGGTGATTTGGTACCAGGACTTTTATAATTGAACATAATACACGGGAAACATGTTAATGAGGACCGTGCTAACAAGATTCCACTGTATTATACAAATCTATTCTTGTGTTTTTTTATTTAAAATAGAGAATTGAGGGTTGTTACACTACATCACTATGATATTCTTACTTGAACGCGTTTCGGGAGACGGCTTGTTCCCATCGTCAGCATTTTCTCTCACCTGATTTTTGCTGGTCATCGTCTGGGGGATGTGTGTGGTTTGTGGTGTTCTCTGGTGCTGGGCTGATGAACCTCCAAAGGCTGTTGGGTGGCGGCAGTTCAAAATTCATTAGGTGATTCCTGTGTTTGACAATATGTATTTTTTCCCAGATGTCCAATTCATTGCTGCTGTTGATCGGTTTTAAGAGTTTTATGTTTGGAGTGATATCATGGTTTGAAGACCAGAAATGATGTGCTACTGCTGATTTATCTTGCTGCTTTTGGTAAATGCATCTCATATGCTCTTTAAGTCTTATTTCAAGATTTCTTTTTGTTCTTCCTATATATACCAGGTTACATTCATTACAATCAATTTGATATATACCAGCTGATTTATCGTTGGGGATAGGATCTTTTGTTCTGTTGCATAGTAGTTTCTGTATGTTGTGGTTATTCTGTGGAGACAGGGTGATGTATTTTTTGAAAATCCTTTGAAATTTATGATGTATCCAAGGGTGATAAGTGAATTTTCTATATGCTTGTGGTTTTTGTTGTCTGAGTAACGTAGTCATTTGTTGGATGTATTTCTGTCTTTCAAACCTTTTTATCTTCTTTTCTATAGTTTTTTTCTGGTATCCATTCATAGTGGCTATGTTGATAATGTGTTGGTATTCTTTCTGGTATTCCTCTTTCTCCATTGGTATATGTACTAACCTGTTTGTAATACTATTTAAAATTGCATGTTTGTGGCTTGTAGCTATTATTTTTAATATAGTTTTCTGTGTGTGTTGGTTTTCTGTAAATGCCAAACGTTAGTTTGTTGTGTGCATTATTTCTGAAGATCCTGATGTCTAGGTAAGGTAATTGGCCATTTTCTTCTTTTTCCATTGTGAATTTTATAGATCTTTTTTGTAAATTTAATAATTTCAAAGCATCTTCTGAAAGTTTTTTTGGAACAATAGCAAAAATATCATCTACATACCTATACCAGGTTTTGAATAGATGTGGGAAAGATTTAGTAATATGGGATTCAAAATGGCTCATATATAGTTCTGCTAAAAGGAAACCCCCTTTCACCATTTTTAGCAGAACTATATATGAGCTATTTTGAATCCCATATTACTAAATCTTTCCCACATCTATTCAAAACCTGGTATAGGTATGTAGATGATATTTTTGCTATTGTTCCAAAAAAACTTTCAGAAGATGCTTTGAAATTATTAAATTTACAAAAAAGATCTATAAAATTCACAATGGAAAAAGAAGAAAATGGCCAATTACCTTACCTAGACATCAGGATCATCAGAAATAATGCACACAACAAACTAACGTTTGGCATTTACAGAAAACCAACGCACACAGAAAACTATATTAAAAATAATAGCTACAATCCTACAAGCCACAAACATGCAATTTTAAATAGTATTACAAACAGGTTAGTACATATACCAATGGAGAAAGAGGAATACCAGAAAGAATACCAACACATTATCAACATAGCCACTATGAATGGATACCAGAAAAAAACTATAGATAAGAAGATAAAAAGGTTTGAAAGACAGAAATACATCCAACAAATGACTACGTTACTCAGACAACAAAAACCACAAGCATATAGAAAATTCACTTATCACCCTTGGACACATCATAAATTTCAAAGGATTTTCAAAAAATACAACATCACGGTGTCTCCACAGAATAACCACAATATACAGAAACTACTATGCAACAGAACAAAAGATCCTATCCCCAACGATAAATCAGCTGGTATATATTAAATTGTTTGTAATGAATGTAACCTGGTATACATAGGAAGAACCAAAAGAAATCTTGAAATAAGACTTAAAGAGCATATGAGATGCATTTACCAAAAGCAGCAAGATAAATCAGCAGTAGCACATCATTTCTGGTCTTCAAACCATGATATCACTCCAAACATAAAACTCTTAAAACCGATCAACAGCAGCAATGAATTGGACATCTGGGAAAAAATACATATTGTCAAACACAGGAATCACCTAATGAATTTTGAACTGCCGCCACCCAACAGCCTTTGGAGGTTCATCAGCCCAGCACCAGAGAACACCACAAACCACACACATCCCCCAGACGATGACCGGCAAAAATCAGTTGAGAGAAAATGCTGACGATGGGAACAAGCCGTCTCCCGAAACGCGTTCAAGTAAGAATATCATAGTGATGTAGTGTAACAACCCTCAACTATCTATTTTAAATTATGACACATCACTGTTACAAGCTTCTAAATCTTCAAAAATTGAGCTATTCTTGTGTTTTTAATTTAATTAATGATTTATGTAGTTTTTATCATGTTATATAAAATTGGTATTTAATTATTCTAGAAATGAGGTGAAATTAGCACAATATAGTTTCAAGAAGTTATGTATGCATACAAGAATTCCTATGTGTAATAGTTTGACATAGAATATCCCTGTGTGTAAATAATACCTATTTTGTATGTTTCTTGCAATTGTATAATCTTTTTATCATTCATTTGTTTATAATTAAAACAAATTCATAAATTTAAATAAAATGTATACAGGGTGATTCAGTGGATAAAATGAAAACTTGTAAAACATTTACTACTTAACTGTATATGTTGACACTTGGTGCGTACAACAATGAAAGATGGAGATTTCTCAGAACGCTACATGGTCCTTTGTGCATTCTGTACATCTCATAAAGATAATGCAATTCAATTCATGTCCATTTTAACATCAAAGGGATGATTTTTTGGAAAGCTTGAGTAATTTTTAATTTTAGATCATCAATTTTCCTGGGTTTCTGTGAATAGACAGTGTCTTTAATGAAAACAAAGTCAGGAGTCGTGATCTGGGGAGTTTGAGGGTCTTTCTATTGGAAGGTTAGGTTTTTCTCACATAAGAGTTACTGAATTGACGACAGCAATATGCTTTAGAGGGAAATTATGATAGTTTAAGTAAATTGGCATCAGTTCATATCCATTTGAAGTTGATGAAGAAAGAATTAATATCTTGAACAGTTCTCTTTGCAGACGTCACAGGGTCTGTCTAATGGACTTATGCCACCTGATTTTGAGAAGCAGTCCCATAGACTTGACACTGTTCTTCTAGAAGATGATCAGGACATGGAGGAAGATATGCGTCGACAAATGGGGATGTTGGTGGATGATATTGGTAATAATTGTTTTAGAAAAAAATGTTATCTTTGAAACATTTAAAATGCTATGAAAACTAATAGTACAGGGTTGATCAATAAAGAATGAGAATGATTTTTTTTCACAGATATTTATTACTCCATTTCAATGCCGACATGATTTTTTTCAAACTAGTCCCCTTCTACTTGAATGCACTTTTTATAGCGTCTCTGCCAGTCCTTGAACACATAGCCTTCTTTGAAATCCTTGAACACCTAAACACTGTTGCACGAGGTAGTGCATCTTCACCTATGCTTGCTTCAGCTTTTAGAAAGTTTCAGAGGCTGTATGATTTAAACGAAAACAAAATTTTATTGCGCTGTATTGCTTCTCTCTTGTCACCTCCATTTTGTGGTATGCGAAATTCAAGTAGGGTCAACAATATACTGCATTACTACCAACCTACCGATACGAGAGTGCTGCTGTCTATGGACATTATACATGAAGCCCTGCTCTTTTCAAATATTCATGGTAGGGACAGAAACTATCAAGGAAACTACAGGAAAAAATTAATCTTAGTCTTTATTGATCAGCCCTCCTATATGCATTTTCCTAGTCCCTTTGACAGGGTATTATTTTCAGAGAACCAAAGTATTATCTTCATTTCTGGGTATAAATTACCATACAGCATAAAACCTCTAAATGATTCACACAGTACCTGAAACTATAATCTTGTTACTATCTGTAACTTAGATGTTTCACTTTCTCAAATTCATCTTCTTTATTATCTCTGTTACTTACACATAATAAGTAGAGGAAGAATTGCATTCCACCCAAAATTTCACAGGAGATTTTAGTGTAAATACACGTTTTGAGGTCCCCTAAATCCAAGAAAAGATTTTTAAAAAAGAGGTTTATGTGTGAGGGTACATGCATGTGTTTTTTCCCCCTCCTCTTCCTGGGGAATAGCCTGTGAAGACTTCTTCATTCTGAATGACTTTTGTATAATTGGTAAACCAGTAAGTCAAAACCTTACTGTACAAAAAAATGTAGATCTCGTTTAATCACACAATTAATGCCAAATAACATTTTTTTTCTAATGTTAACCATTTCTGAGATACTCATTGTTATTGGTTTGAGTTTTCCAATACTTGCACTTTTCTCATCTTGGGAAGCCTTACTTGTCATGCAAAGAGCATGGAATTTTGAAGCCTTCACATAGCAACATGCTCTCTAAAAATCTGACTATGCCTTTACCTACAATGAAAAGTGTAAATGTGAATTGAAATTATACAGAAAATTTGAGTCTGAGTTGAAACAATTAATATCACTTAATGTTTTACAACTTGACTGGTTTTGGAGGCTGTCAGGCTGGCCACTCTTGCTGACCCTAACCTCTCTTTCTCATCCTCCTCCTTCACTAACCCCTCCTCACTCTCTGCTGTTTTCTCCTTTTCATCTGAATCTCTCACCACCTCACCCAGAGCCGCTCTTCTCCTGCTCCTTGCACCACTTCCCACATACCCAGACACATCAACCCTCCCCGATCCGGTCCTACAACCCCAACCCAACTCCCCAGACCCACTGACCCTCGTCTCACCTGCACACCTGGTTACACTTCCTCCCCCCCCAGTCCTACCAACCCAGTAACTACCTCCCATCTCACCCTTCCACCTCCTCCGTTCCATGCACCCAACCTCCCTCTGCTACTATGACACAGACGACACCTTCGACTCCATCCACATCCACACAACCCAGTTCCCCTACTCCTCCACCCCAACTCCCATCCACTGACAGACCAAGACAAGAGCACCGTCGAACTTATGCAGAGGTGGCATCGAGAACACTACAGCCCGTAATTTAGATTCGGCATAGACACACTGCAACCCTCGGGACAACCCTGAGATACATTAATAAGCATTTGTAAGAATGATTTGTATAGGAATGAGTGGAGAAAGTTATATGAAGGCAACACATCAGATTTTTAATTACTCTGTTCTCTGTCTCATTTGCATGTGAAGACAGCATAACAGTGATTTTTGTTGTTTTCATTTATTTGTATTTTATCCAATCAAAGGCTATGTTTGAATTACAGATGATGCTCTGCAGAAAGAGATCAGAAGTCCAACCAGTCCTACAGTGGAACTGAGCAGAGAGTTGGGAGCATCAGCTCATAAAGTGCAGTTGATGAAGGCTTCCTTCTTTGCAGATGATATCATGTCATCAGGTAAGGCTCGCTGTGAAGGGGATAAGAGCGTTTTGTATCAAATACCAGGAATGCAAATCAAGTGGTTAGAAAAGGTTTACAAGACAATAGAGGAAGCCAAAATGCTGTATGGGATGGAGGTCTAGGGGTATGATAAAGGATGGCTAAATGTGGATCTGATACATAAAATGTTCTGCAGATTGATTATGGGTCTACCATGTGCGTCACTGAAAGGGGTTGCATTGTTGGAGATGGACAGAACTGGAATAAAAAAGGCCTAATAATTTGAAAGATTGCTGAAGTATTGATATTGATCAATGGAAGAACAAAATATTATTAGGCAGTGTATGACAATGCAGGAGAAATAAAAAATGATTGATAAGTGGACAGTGATACTACAAGGTATCCTAGAGGAAATTCGCATGTGTAATGTATGGAGGGAGAGAGAATTTCTAGGAGGAGAGCTCTGGAAAGAGGTCAGACACAAAATAGAGGATATTGATAAACAAGGCATTTTTAGCAGCATCAGAGATAAGAAAACCTTAGTGTTAAATAGAGAAATTGAACAAGACTGGGGGAGGGAAAAAATATATAGAACTATGCAGTAAATTTGGGTGGGAGGGGTGGGCATGGTTTAGAACAGTGATAACAAAATTAAGGGGTATAAAAGGTGAAATGGGCAAATATAAATGGTTATTATGTGGAGGTATAGAATGATCTCCAGTTTATTCTAGAACCTGAAGAGACTAAACTATGGAGGGATCAATTTGTACCAGTGAAATGGCTGCAATTATTGACAGAATAATTAAAATAAAAGTTATGAAATCTATAATCATTTCACTCTTAGAACCAAACAAATGTAAACACATGACATCATTAACTAGTCTGCGATATACGGGAAACCAAAGCACACCATAACATATAGTACTTAAATATACGTGATTATTTGCGAGTTTTCAAGAAGTATGTTAATGAAACATGGTCAAAACTTTTGATTAATATGAAATAGTAAATAATATGTATAGTAAAACTAAAGAAGGTTGCATTTAGTTCTGTTTGGTGTCTCTCATCCCTCTTCTACATTTATACATTAATGAGCAATCAGTGGGATGATATACATGGCTGCTTCTTCAAATGCTGTTAGCTGGGTAAGTCACAGTGAAGATGGAATAGTGAAGCTTTCTAAAAGTAAGTTGTTAAAAATGATAAGAAACAAATTATGTTGAATGTTTTTAACAAATTAATAAAGGAGAATCCAACTATCGTTGGAAATAACATTGTTAAACTAACTGCAGATTATAGCGGTGCTTTTGAGTGGAACGTTGGGTGTATGTGTAAAGAACATTGCGAACCCCAAGGAAGAAAAGAAACAGACCTAAACCAGAATTAGAACAAGCAGATCACTTGACCAAAAGTTCTATTCATAGGAAAGTGCAAGAGTTTTTCTTTAAGAATTGCCATTAGACAAAATCTTAAATTTTGTCAACTGTAATCCTATGTTGCCTTCTTTTAAGCATAAATTATTGCTAGAAATTGGATTTAGATTTGTGAAGAGAAATGAAGTGAATATAATTATTGACAAGAAAGCATGCCGTGTGATGGAAATCCAGATTTAACACTTCTTCCTTACAGTCAGGCAGCTATAGATTAACATGAGTTTTATTTTAATTATCCTGTATTTAATTTCAACTCAGCTTATATTTTTGTTTATTATTATTATTATTATTATTATTATTATTATTATTATTATTATTATTATTCAAATACGAGGGTGGTCTGAAAAGTTTCCAAACCTCAACATGAAGATGGCAGCACTCGTAAATAAAAGCTAGTGAATTTCATTGTTCATCTGTTGACAGTTACTCACCAAAGTTTCAGCCATTTTGGATGCTCAATTGTTATGTAACAGTCGTTTGAGTGAGGTGATGTGAGTGTTTTTATGAAAATGGACAAAATCGAGTATCGAGCTGTCTTTAAATATTTGTTTTTGAAAGGCAATACGCCTACGCAAATCAAAGATGAGTTGGATTCTGTGTATGGGGGCTCTGCACCATCATTTACCACAGTGAAATTTTGGGCAGCTGAATTTAAACGTGGCTGTAAGAGCTTGGGAGACGGAACGTTCGGGGCATCCAAAAATTGCAACCACCGATGAAAACATCACCAAAGTTCACCAAATGGTTCTAGACGACCGTCGAATTAAAGTGAGAGAGATAGCAGAGGCTATGAACATGTCAAAAGAATGTGTTTGTCACATATTAAATCAACATTTAGACATGAGAAAGCTGTCCGCGCATTGGGTGCCGCGTTTGCTCACGTTTGACCAAAAACGTGTTCAAATGAACATTTCCAATGCTCTGTTGGTGCAATAAATCCAAGTTTTGGCGCCGATTAATTACTGTAGATGAAACTTGGATACACCATTATACGCCCGAAACAAAAATACAGTCCAAACAGTGGACTGCAAAGGGGGAACTGGCTCCAAAAAAAGCAAAAACTGTTTTTTCGGCTGGGAAAGTGATGGCAACTGTTTTTTGGGATAGTCATGGAGTTATTTTAATCGATTATCTTCAAAAAGGAAAAACCATTAAAGGAACATACTACGCATCATTACTTGATAAGCTGAAGACAGAACTTGCGGAAAAACGGCCACATTTGCAGAAAAAGAAAATCCTGTTTCACCAAGACAACGCACTGTCTCACACCTCAGCGGTTGCAATGGCGAAAATCCACGAATTACGGTTTGAACTGCTTGACCATCCACCTTACTCGGCAGATCTAGCCCCAAGCGATTTATTTTTGTTCCCTCATCTGAAAATTGTGCTCGGAGGACAGAGATTTTTGTCATATGAAGAGGCAATCACCTTTGTGAACAATTATTTTGCAGAGAAAAACACCGAGTACTATTTGGACGGGTTACAGAGTGGGAACATCGCTGGGAGAAGTGTATGGAGTTACAAGGAGACTATGTTGAAAAATAAAAAAAAAAAAAAAATTCTGAAAAAAAGTCTTGTATCTTTATTAGGTCGGAAACTTTTCAGACCACCCTCGTAGTACACAGTTCTTTTGTATTATAAACATGTGACACATGTTCACCTTGCTTTTGTTTGTCCCTCGCAGCTGATCTGAACACAAGGTTAATGCAGAGGGATGCAAAATATTTTGTTTACATTAAGTATGGTTCTAAGGCTGGACTGACTATAGGAATATAGTGGAGATTGGAAGAATAAGTGAATTTTTGAGAAAATCTAAAGAAAAATGGAGAAGTAGTAGTTCAAAACTTAAAAAGTATGAAGTTATTAAGGATACCTATCTAAAAATTGTCATAGTTTAAAATATACGAGGGCGGATTGATAAGTCCATGACTTGGACGAGAGATCGTTTTAATCACAGGTTTCTTGTTTGCACCGAAGTCTTACATCTATTCTGGGTATAATCGCAGAAATTTGTCGTCATTTGTTTCTTAGAACCTTGTTGAGAGCATCTAAAATAAGCAGATGTGTGTTGGTTCTTAGAAAATGGAGAAAAGTGAATTTCGTGTTCTGATAAAGCACTACTTCTTGCGTGGTAAGAAGGTGAAGGAAACTGAAGAAAAGCTGAACAGGTAATATGGGGACTCTGCTCCATCACATGCCATGGTTCACAGAATTTTGATGTGGCCGTTCGAGCACAAGAGATGCTGTGTGCACAGGACAGCCGGTTGAGGTCATAACAGAAGAAATGGTGAACAAAGTTCACGATATTGTGTTGGAAGACTGTCAAGTGAAAACCCGTGAGATAGCCAAGACTGTAAACATATCGAGTGAACAGGTGTATAACATTCTGCATGAATTTTTGGGTATGAGAAAGGTTCTTTTTCACCAGGATAATGCACCCACACATGTCAGCCATTGCCATCGCAAAATTTGTGGAATTGGGCTACAAACTGCTACCTCACCCACCATATTCTTCAGGTTTGGTTCCGAGCGACTTCTTCCTCTTCGCAAACCTGAAAAATTGGCTCGCTGGGAAGAAATTCACATACAGTGAACACATCATGACAGAAACAACTTCATATTTTGCAGACTTCGAAAAATCATATTTTTTGGAAGGTTTAAAGAAATTGGAGAAATGTTGGGCAATGTGTATTGAATTGAAAGGAGACTATGTTGAGAAATAAACTTTAATTTTGGAAAAAATTGTTATTTTTTTTTTAAAAAATTACTGACATCAATATGTCATCATAAGTTAGTAAATCTGGCATATAATATATCAACGACAATTACATATATTTGCACCAGAGGCAACTCAAGTGTAGATAATCTGTTTATGTAAGTGAAAAGAGCTTTCTTATGGTTGTATTTATTGTGGTGAAAACTTGCTTATGTATAAATTATATATAATAGAAGGTGATATATAACATTCATTCATTGGTTAAGGATCATGTAAAAACAGATTGCTGCTTTTCACATTTATTTTAGCATTACATATTTTGAAATTGTTTATATACATCAACTACTTTTTCATTTTAGAATACATGGATGCAGTTGCTTTCCCAGATGCGGAACTTCTGAAGAAAGAAGTAGACAAGTATACAGAAGCAACTCTGGCTCAAGAAGCAGGGCCAAAGTTGTCAAAGAGCTTTCCAATCTTCCGCACTCAGTTTTCTGCCCAGGAGCCAAGCCCCAAATGTACTGCCATTCCAGTTAAGGGTGAGAAATTTCAATAAGTGATTGAAGATGTTCTTCTCTATAACCAAAAAGTATTAAAAGCGTTTCAATACTTCCTTGCAGTTTTTATGGTAATCATGGTTGGTTCATAGGTCTCAGGAATATTTGAATATTCATGGTTGTATTTATGCTTGCTGCTCAAGCAAGCTTTGGGCCGTATTACGAAACCCACCGGCCCCAATAAAGAAATTATGCATGTTAAAACTATAGGGAATGTTTACATGGTGGTAGTTTTATCCATAAATAACGGGAAATCAATTGTACACAAAGACTTAGTACATCTGCATGATTATTTGCAGTATTTATAATTATTATTAATTATGTATAAATATAATTATGTACAGCACATGCCAGGGATTAAAAAACTTGGAAAGAAAAAGAGAGATGCTATAAAAAGATGGCAAGGCGTTGGATTACAGTGAGGAACAGCAGAAGAGAGCTGTTATCATTTGTAGATAATTATGCTCACTGTGATTTTGCAAATACCTTTGGCAGTTTAATCAACATTTCTGTTGTAATGGTGGTTTTGCTATATGCATATGCTTTATAACCCATATTAAAACAGTCACAGCTTCTTTATTCTAATCAGCTGAATCATACATTTTGTATTTCTTTTAATATAAGCTCTAACTGCTTCAATAACTAGATATGGCTTACAGTAGCATTTCTAATTGGCTGCACTCAGACGAGCTTTGAGGAAAAGCAGCCATCTCATTGAAAGAATTGTTATACTGGTAGCTATACTGGATCCACTCTAAGAAACACACTTTTGTATTACTCCGCGCAGCACATTCAATCAATAGGCAATAAGTGCTCAGCTTCAGTAACTGATTGGTTTTTATTTCCAAATAACAGTGGAAATGTAGCATATTGCAATGAAATCATTAAATATATCCATTAATCCATTTTAAAAGTAATAACATAAAGAAAATACAAAGAGCTAAGTTCTACTCTTAAGCTGAGTGTTGCAGTCAGGGCTAATGAGAGCATTTACTTGCTGCTGCCTCTTGCCTTGTTTATCTCAACTGTGTTTCTTATCTTGAGTATAGTGCCCCTCAAGCTTATAGGAAAACTGCTGCATCACTATACCCCCGTCTGCTGTATCTTTGCACTTGACAGTTCGTGTGGCTTCATGTAAGGTTGGCTACATTGTGGTTGCCAGAGTGGCTAGTAAACAACAGCTGATTGTTCTCCTTTCTATCGTGTCTAAGCCTCATACAAAAAGTGTACGTAAGTAGCGAATGTCAATGAATAATAACTATTTTGTATTATTATTGTTAATTGAAAATAACTCAGCATAAACATTGCAGCATATGTAGAATAAATTACGCACTTTTGACAGTATAGAAACAAAATAAGCTTCCTGCTACAATGAGGAGAAATAAAACAAATTATAAGCATGACATAACAAAGTTATTTTCACTCACCCATTTAAAACTGCAATGGCTCAATTCCATCCAAATCCCCGTTGTTTTCGACGTCGTCATCCTCGGAAGCATCATTGTCGTCATCATCATCATCTTCATCAAGGCATACCATCAATGGTTCACAGTCACTAATAATTCCGTCTATTTTTTGTGCTTTTTGTATTAGCTTATTCACATGATCTACTTTCTTCTCTAAGCAATATAAGCAGCTTTGGTATGGTCGGATACTCCTTTCTATGATAATAGGCATAAATGTGTCTACGAATGGCGTCTAATTGGAAAGCATCAAGATTTGAGACTGGACGAGGCTGCTTTCTTTTCTTCCCTGGAGTTGATAGAAATACCTGTTGCGTTCCAGATGGTTCAGGAATTTTGTCCTCTTTCTCTTGGAGTTTCACTCCCTTGTAAATAACAGTTCTCGTGATTAGTTCAAGAGCTGCTGCAGTTCGTTATATGGCTTTATCAGCAGGAATAGAGGGATTGCCATGAAGCTTCACGTACTCCTTTTCCTGTTCAAAGAATTTCCGGGTTCTCCTTAATAGTTCTAATGCCTGACTATTAAGTGGCACACCTCGGTACAAAGGATTTTCACTTCGTGAATCATCACTCGGCGATCGGCGTCCGGCGTCGTTTTTCAGACATTGTCGCACTTAAGTTTTGTTTAAATAAATAATATGAAAGAAATATATATAAAATAGATAAATATAAATAAATATATATGTATAAACGAACAATAACAAAACTATCAAACAATAACCACAAATATAAATAACAATGAACAATATGTAGCTTGCAAAGAACAACTCGACGCTCGTGCTAGAGATTCACAAACTGAAGCACGTGGTAGGGAATAGTTACATCCGGCAACAGAGCCGATTCTAGTTCCGGTTCCGCTTTGTCATTGACCATCCGGAATGATGCCTTGTGATTGGCTTAGGAAGTCAAACAGTTGAAGCTTTTCATCTGTTTTTTCGCAAGTGAACTAACTTAAACGCTAGCTGTCAAGTGCAACGTTAAAGCGGCAGGGGTATAGAATTGTTATCATTAAGGTACAATGTGATCTTTTAGTCCTTCCACAGCACTCAGGTACAACCTTTAGCACACTCCCAAAACGGTAGTAAGCTATTGTTTAGTGCCTCTCAAGGACACAGTGGATGCATCCCATGCCCAATGCACCTTTAGTGGAGAATACTTTTAAGAAGGTTGTAAATGTACAGAAAAAGAGAAACACAATTTTCCAAATTCCAGTTGACCGCTTCAGGATACTGTTTAGGTTTAATATATAAATTTTGTAAGACTGTTCTGTTCATGGCGCTACAAGAAGTGGTGGATTCCATTATTTCTTTTGGGATGCTGCAAAGTCAACAGTGTATAAAGATAATTGTAAAACAATATATGAACTATAATTGGCAATAATAAATTCCATTAATTCAGTAACAAAGGCAACTTTATTCAAAGTTTTAAACAAAATTAAACACGTGAATTTGTGCCTTCAGTAAATTGGGTACATTTTGAACACATTTGTGAATAGACAAGTTAATTATGCTTTTTATTTATTTGTTTGTTTGTTTTTTTTTTGTTTTTTTTATACTGCTTTTTGTTACTACTGCTTTCTCCAAATTCATTCCAACTGGTCCACCATTGTAGATCACAAATGCACAGTCACGGTTACCCCATATCTTGCTTATTCCACCACTGTGGATGGACTTTCAGATCACACAGCATAACTACATTTCAAGTGCTTCTCTATCCATGATTTCTTAAGTTTGGCATTAATTTTGAAACATTTAGATTTAAAACAGATAATATGCATAGGAAAGCATCCGAGATTCTATTTTCCATCGTTGATAATCATATGATATATCAGATATAGCCTACTGTGAAACTATGCATTATATTTTGCAGACAGTGCAAGAAAAAGTGATGATACCTGTAGGTATAGTTTTCAAATAAACCGTTGAGGAGATATATACATACTTCGCTTTGTCCACATCTACAGCCTTGTCTTGTCAAGCTTATGCAAGGTGTGGAACAAGGTGGCTGGATATCATAGCTGCTATGGTTGCATTTCTGTTGCATTAACTGATTGATCTTTACTTTAATATTTATGTAACATAAATATTAACTAATATTAGGTTTTAAATGAAGATGGGGTTAAATATCAATAACCTCAGAATCAGGTTTCGTTTTATGATTTCTGTATGGCATAGCAACATATCAAGCAAGATCTCTCTGTTGTATCTCACTGCCATATACCTTAGATTTCTGGTGTTCAAAGACATAAAACCAGGTTGTTATTATTGATCACCTCAAATCTTTGGAATGCAGAGGTAAAATTGCATGTGTAATATCACATTAACTTGATTTGTATGAGGTGTGATCATTAAATTCCGGGATGGTCCCGTAAATGGAAATAAAATTATCTGATTTAAATTTGGCTGCCATCCCCTTCAAAGTAATCCCCTTGGACAGCTATGCACCAATCCCAGCACCTCTGCAGTTTTTGAAATGCACCTTGGAAGTCTCTTTCTTGAAGCATGTTGAGCACCTGCTGCGAATTGCATTGGATCCCCTCCCTGTGCCAAAACGGTGATCCTTCAGCTTCAGTTTCATCTTGGGAAACAAAAAGAAGTAGCAAGGGGCCAAATCTGGTGAATACGCAGGGTGAGTAAGGACGACCATGTTGTTACGAGCACAAAACGGCATGTTATGAGAGCTCTGTTAGCTCTGTTGTGATGAATGTCCTCCCTTAGATATTTCAAAAAGTCACAGTAAAAAAAACAGCAGTCACTGTTTGACCCACAGGAACAAATTCACAGTGCATAATCCCATGAATGTCGAAAAAAACAATGATCATGCTCTTGGTTGCACCCTTGACCTATGTCGCCCTCTTCGGTCTTGGAGATAGAGGGTTCTTCCTAGACACTTAGGATTGTATTCTTAGATCCAACTCTTGTCATCGGTAATGACTTTTGACATGAGTTCTGGGTTATCTAGGGACTGCTCCACTGACAGATCTTGACAAATTTGGAGATGGTGCTCCTTTTGTTCTTGTGACAGAAGCCTGGGCACGAATATGGCAGCAATGCAGCAGACATTAAAAATTGATATGAGAATCATTTGAACCTCATCCCAAATGACATCATGACTATGTCAGCAGTTTGTTTGATGGTGATGCGTTAATCTTCATGCACAATTGTTTGAATTTTTTCAAATGTTTTTGGGAGTGTTGCACGTGTGTAGCCACTCTGGCCTCTTGTCGTCCTTCAGCGATGTTCTGCCATTAGTGAAACGTAAATGCCACTTAAAACATCTTGTCTGACTGATGCTTCATTCCCAAAAGCTTGTTTCAACATTCCATGGGTTTCATTTGCCGATTTCCCAAGTTTCACTCAGAATGTGATGTTTGCTCTCTATTCCAGTTTTGAGTCCATTGTAATTTCACTAAGGTGGTAGTCCACGTGCTAGTACAAACTTGTATAGCTTGTCTTCAAGGTTATTACTCGTCTGTGCTCGTATCCAATTGCATGATCTATTCGGTCACAGCAAACACACCTCAAATTTAATGATCGCTTCTTGTAAATTAGCTTGTTCCTGATACTTTCATAAGTTTAAATTTTATTTTGCTGCTGTTCATGAAGCGCATATTATTATAGCTAAAGAATATATCCATGCAAAAGCAATAATATCTTCCTTTAGGTAATGAAAACTGATGTGAAAAGTAATGGCAGAGAACCAGAAATTGATGCTTATGGTATGTATTTCTAGACAAAAAGTGCTGTGCAAGAAGCCAAGCAAAAATGGAATGTTATTCATGTTAGCATCTCTTGGCAATATGTTCAAAGCATAGATTATACTGCTTGAGAAAAATATAAAAGTCTAGGTTTTTAATGGAGTTCACACATATGAAATATAAATACTGGGTGATCACAGAATCATAAGCATTGTTGGTTGTAAAATGTGGCCTGTAGAGTATGTAGGTTGCTAATGAAATGTGAGACAAAGTAGTGTAAAAAGAAAGAAAAGGAACAAAGTATTAACTCTTGGAAGTTTAGCATGTATATATGTATATAATTTATTTTTCATTGTTGCCTCATTTTGAATCTGCAGATCATACAGTGAAAAAAGCATTTTATGGGATGGTTCCTTGCAATAAATGGAATCAGGGATGTATACACTTGGAGAGGGGGTGCCTGAAACAGGAATGACTGAAATACACAAACTTTTGTACATTTATCCATGTGAGAGGGATACCAACTGGATCATTCAACAGGGTATATTGTTTAAATAAAAGATTTGATGGATCACCGTGACCAACAAACAACTTTTTTAAGTATTTATATGACCAAAAAGCAAACAGGAGTGGAAAGAGACTAAATCCCAGCCAGAACTTACACCCAGGTTGGATTAACTGCTATAACTATTGTAAAGAAGTAACTTTTAAGTCACTCCCTTAGGTGTGTTAACCACTAGGATGGTGAGATCCACCCAAAAGTTCCCCTTTCACTTCACTATAACTACAGGTGGTGCTCTGCAACCATCTAGTACTAGCTACCTGTGACTAAACTTGTGCAGATAGTAAAATGAGTGGAGTGAGCAGTTTAATCAGTGTTGCCAACCAATATATGGTATGATAATTTTCCAAAAGAACAGATTAATGTTTTAGTGTATAGTGTTTTTATCTATCTGTTTACTAATAGGTACGATGTGGTATACTAGTTCTCTAAGTATAAAAGAGTTACAGAAAAGAAAAATGAAACTGCAGTGCTGCAATATAATGGTTTAGAGCATCTTTTTGGGGGCTTCAGCTCCCTGAGCCCTCTCCCACCCCTGCATGTGCCCCTGAATAGATAAGCATTTTTGTGATACAGTACAGTCCCGGTCATTCGACCTTCACTAATTCTATCCATTTGACCCCTCCCCCCCAAAAAAAATCACAAATTGTTGTGTGTACAGTGTAAGCAGCTTTTTTGCTTCTGGGACTACACAAATGATTGTACATTGCTGCCCATTGGGCCATTATTAGATGCAACTGACCACCAATCGATTGTTCAAAAATGAAACAGTAACATTGTTTGGTTTTCAGTACATAACTACGGTACATACTAGTACATATGTAATTTCTTAAATAATAAATGTATATCATCAGTTTTAAATGTCATATTTGTTACTTTGTGCATCATGAACCTTCTGGTCATCCGACCATAGCCCTTTGAAGTCGGATAATTGGAACTCTACTGTACTAATTTTAATCTTTCACATATTGTTCAGCTGGAAATAGTAGCTTCTACATAGCTGGTGTTATAATTGTTAATGCAGAGAATTTTACATACCATTTGCAGTAATGGAATTCTTCTTTTTCTCCCTTTCCTCCTCATTCATCTTCATCTGCTTCTCCTCCTCAGTTAAAAATTGCATCATGAGTCGCAAATAAAAGACTATCCCTATGATGATGTAGTCCGAGGCCTGGAATGTGGTATCCCTGCCTTATAAATCCATGGAGACCTGTTGGGGAGCCCCTTAAGTATGAAATAGTAGCTATCAAACTAGAAATTGCAGAATTGATAGGGCAATTCAGCACTTTTAACAACATGCAAACCCCACTATGTATTCTGTCAATTTATGTATACACAGAAACATAGAGTATGGTCAGTGTGGTTGCATCATGAGAGAGAAACCTTTTAGATAAATTAATTTGGTTTATAGAATTAAGATTCAGAGTAATTGAGTATAACAACATTGATTATACGATATTGGAACAATTATGAAGGGCCAAATAAAGCTTATGCCGCTTTACGATAGTAAACAAATAATGCTTTGGTGTATATTTCATGATGCAATGGTTCTTAAGAGAATTTTGTGATCAGAAAGTGCATATACCTTTTCATTCACACTATTAGACCCAATATCAAGTGCTTTTTCAATACTGAATTCTCTTTCATCCTATATATAAATTTAAAAAAGTTTGTTATTCCATTGCCATCTGCTAATATCTACCTTCCCATTCAGCGAACAGCTATTCACATTTCTGATTGAGGAACTGAAAGTGTGGCCCAATTAGCAAAACAAGTCCTTTATATATGAAGAAGTTTCTTTACTTATAAGCTACCTACTCATGTATTGGTTTTTCCAGAAAATATTGATCTTCCATTTTGGGTTCTTTGGAAGTACTAACACAAGAAAAAAGCTTCACAGGAGTCATAACCTAAAAGGAAGTTCATTAACATAAAATCCATTTTTCAGAACGACAGTATCATTCTTACTAAGGCTTTATAATCATCTTTTCTTGGAAACAGAAATTGCACATTGTATGAAGTGCTCATTTAAAATGTTAATGCAGATAATGTAAAACATCACAAGATTGTGTCTACAAACCTGGAGAGCTAGTATTGGATTCAACAGAGAACTAGTTTACAAACAGCTACAAAATCGAATTGCAGAAATACCCATATTTAAGTCAGTCATAGAAAAGAAGAAATTTAAAAATTGTACTTATCACTCCTATTCAACATTGAACATTTCAAAAAGTATTTAACAGCTATAATATACAGAGAGAGCCAAAAAACTACGAACCAGCTGCACAGTGTTTTTCCTGTCCGCATCCTCGGCGCTCGTTGCTGTCTGCCGCTATCATAGAAAGGCACAGATGAAACCATACTTCATTTTTAAAACTACTTTTAAAGGCTTTACTTACCAACTTTATGAAAGGAGATGCTGAAACTGGTCGCCGTCGTCCATACATTTTTGGCACTTCTATAGGAAGCCAATTTTTTTTTGAGTAAACAGTTGATGTCCGTACATATGTGAATACAATTTTGCTCCCTTTTCTTTAGAGAATTAACAGCCAGGGAGCGTGATTTTACCTTTTTTCAACAAGACTGCAACACCTTATACGGCCAATATTTTGAAGAGAACAATTGAAACTGCGTTTGAGGACAGAATTATTAGTAGAGATTTTGTGGCCCCCTCAGTCCTTCGATCTAATCCCCTGCAATTTCTATCTCTGGGCTAACTTAAATCAAAGTGTAAGTGGCCAGTTTCAGCATCTCCTTTCCTAAAGTTGGTAAGTAAAGCCTTTAAAAGTAGTTTTAAAAACGTTGTATGGTTTCATCCGCACCTTTCTATGATAGTGGCAGATGACAACGAGCGCCAAGAACGCGGACAGAAAAAACACAGCGCAGCTGGTTCATAGTTTTTTTTATTCTCTCTGTATAAAACCAGAAGTATAGTACATTCTCAAAAGTTTAGCTCATGAAAAATAAGGAATTTTACCAATACCTTTGAACTGATTATGTGAATGCCTAATTAAAACATTTAATCCCTGGTAGCAGGCATTTAAATACATATCCTCAAATTATTAAAATTTGATTTTAGACCCTGTAAAAGTAAGTTATTTTTTTCTCAAAAACATATAGGTATGTAAATTGTGCACTTCAATTCCAAGGTGTATAAATGAGGTGTTTCATGATTCTGGCTTTAGGGCACTGACCCAGATTAATATATCTGCATTAATAATACTCGAGTATTTTGTTAAAAGGAGCATTGATCAGTTATATAGATGATCTGTAGTTAAACAGAAATTTAACATGTACTAGTAAATGAAGAGGTACAGTGAAATGCCGAAGCAAAATTTCATTCAAGTCAAAAGACAGAAAACATTTTTTTTCCCCTTTCTTTTCTTTTTCATGCTGGAGTTAACAGTTAACTACAGGGATATTCCTTAAGTGTTTAATGCTATTGCTAACAAGTTCTTGATTGATATTAGTGTTCATTTTCTTCATATGCTACAGCTAATAATGTCATGAAAATAAAAATTCATTTACGTTGATATTTGAAAAGAAGCTAGAAACAGTGATATGTATTGAATTTATTTCAAGGTGAGTCGAAATTCATTTTGCTTATCGGCTTAAAATTATTGGATACTAAGAGAGAATGTATGCTTTCATGGCCAGAGTCGCAAATATAATTGGAAGTGTCTTCCATACTGTTATGCTGTGGTCTGCTGGAGACCGGTGTTCCAGACGTTTCATCCACAACTGTGGTGGACATCTTCAGTGGCACAGTCAAAGTCTCCCTGGAGAAGGTATCGTGGCATCTGATGTGTTAGCCATCATTGCTACTATATTTATACTGTAAGTGCCCTCTACTGATTGGTCGGGTTGGGCAGAAGCGGGTATCTGGTGGGAGGAGCCTGGTCGCTCTTATGCTATCGCTCTCTTCTGATTGACTCTTTTTTTGTTTTCTCGTGTTGTATTACATTTTCTGCTTGTCTGGATGCCAGTTGCTGTTCAATTTCAGAGCTTCTTCTTTCTTATTAAAATTATTGGAAAGTTTATAAATGCCAATAGCTTTGTGTAGTTGTCGCATGGTGGTGTGGTGTTGGTGAAAGGATGGTAGTATCCTGGAAACTAGTTACGTGTTTGCCCTCCACTTCAATGGCATGTTCAGTGATCATGGACTTTTCTATGTGGCCCAGATGGCAGCTTCTTTTGTGCTCGGTAAGACTGGTATTATTGCTGCACTGTGTAGTTCTGATGTACACCAAACCACAAGAAGGAATATTGTATACACTGGCTGATAACAGAGGCTCCTGAGGATCTTTGGCTGAGCGTAGTAAATTGCTTAATTGTTTGTAAGCTTGAAAACTGTCTTGACACTGTGGCACTCTAGTATGTGTTCAGTTTGATCGCTGACATTTCTAAAGAATGGGTGGAGAACTGTGCCCTTACTTTTGGGTTGGTCTGGCTTCTAAATGGCAGGTTGAGACTTAGCAGAATGGCAAACTCTTCTCATTTCTTGAGAGGAGTTGTAGATGAAATGTGTGGAACACGTGTGTCCAGCAGACCACGGCATGACAGCCTGGAAGATGAGAATTGTGTGAGAATTATGGTAGATATATTTAATATTCTCAATAATTCACTAGCAAACAGTAAAGACAGGTAGTTAACATCACAATTATTTCAATTTTGTTTGCTAAAACTTCACATACTGCACTAGTTATGTAAATGGAAAAACTTGGATAGGGAAGTATTAATAAGGAAGATTCTGACTGTAAAAGGGGATAAAAATCTAAAAGCTGTGGGTAACTATATGGTTAAGGTCAAAGTGAAATGGTTAAGAATGACCACAAAGAAGATGGGGCTAAAGGCAGACGAATACCGTAAGCAAGTAGACAGTGGGTCATCAATACACAGAAAACCAGGAGTGGGTGTATTGAGAATAGATTAGTTTAGGCAAGCAACCAAGAAGTGAATTTACAGTGTAAATAGCCTAATATTTTCAAATATTATAGTTTAAAATGTATGTAATTTAATTATGTAATTCTAAGCATTGAGAAATAAATATTATTTATTACGCATAAAAAAAATATTCACTAGTTATGAAGGATACATACTATCGGCACTACAATGGCAAAAGGCAATTCCAATGTGTTCACAGCAGAATTGGAAAGTTGGGTATATAGCAGACAGTGATGGTCATTATCAGTGCTCGGATTTTGAAAAAGTACCCGTAAAATGACTAAAATTTAAAAAATTACATAATAATTACAAAAAAATAACTTATAGCTGAGATTTATTTAATTTATCAAAATTAGTGTACAGAAAGTTTTAATTTATAATGGGTATAACTGCTATACAAGTAGAAAAAAGGATATAAGAATAATGATGAAATAATTTAGAACATTAATTAAAAATATATATGTGTTCCATATTCTTGTTGGAAAAGAAAATTAAGGAAATTGTTTTTAAAGCAGATCTTACAAAACTTAGCATTAATTCTTTTGAGCTCTCAGGGTATACAAGATTCATAGCGAATGGAGAGAACTTAGCCCATGATGCAACTTACAAGAACAATAACAACCTGACTGTACGCCCTCATTAACATGGAAAAGGAAAAACTGACTTGTCTCATCTCTAGTTTGAGACATGAATTCATAACTGTAATGATGCTTGCTGCCCTGATGATTGCCACCCCTACACTTGCAAGCATTCCTTTCCAGACTAACCATTAAATAAAAATATGATTTTTTTTTTTCCCAAGAATGCGAGTAAAGGTTGTAAGTTACTCTTATTTTGCAGTTGAATACTGTAATTTTTGGTGTCTGAAAAGTTATCCTTATGTAAAATGTCAATAATATAAAACTCTGTATATATTCAATGTAAATGTAATAAAATTACTAAATAAAAATGCAAAGGGTAAGAAAATGAATGAAATAAGAGTGAAAAAAAGTCTTTCAGAAAATGGCAAAAATTGACCTTACAAATATGCACTTTCTTAATGTGGGACTCATGATCAGGGTTTGTTATAATGCAAACATTAAAGGGTGACATGCCAACAGAATCTGTGCCCTTGTCACTATAAATTGAAACATTTCCCTCCTCCACATTCTCTTGTAATTATAGTACATTTAAACATTACTAACTACTTGTTAGCAATTTTCATGAACTCCAGCATTACTTGGAAGTTTCTATACTTACTTTTGTATTATTGGCAGACACTTTTGCCCGATGTGGCTTTTGTACTTATGAAACCTTAGCTTAGTTCTGAATAATTTTAAATTACAGTTAATGCATAATAATGTAATAGAATTGTATAACAGTCCTTGATTATGCACTGTGAATATGTTTTATGTAGTAGCGTTAATTTAGCTTTTATTCAGATTATGTAATTCCTATGCTCGTTACATTACTGTAATACAGAAATAAAGTGGCCTATTTGACTCATACCCTTTCATTTTACTCATTAAGCTGTTTTTATTAACTAAAAGTTCTATAACAGGAGTGACCAACCTATTTTGAGCTTGGGTCAGTAAATTGATAGAATTGTTTTTTGAAGGGCCATCTAACTAAA
The DNA here is from genome assembly GCA_030765065.1 of Deroplatys truncata. Classification (NCBI taxonomy): domain Eukaryota; kingdom Metazoa; phylum Arthropoda; class Insecta; order Mantodea; family Mantidae; genus Deroplatys; species Deroplatys truncata. The sequence continues at coordinate 37,077,048 of CM060989.1, forward strand.
TTTATATCATTGACTATTTTGAATCTTAAGTAGTATTATTAGTAAAATATTTAGGTAAGTGTAGCTGTAGGCTGAAATTTAAAACATATGGCAGCATGCACCATGTTGGAGTAAATTACTTCAGAAGTGACGTTTACTAAAGAAGTCTGTACTACGGAAATACGTTACTACAGGGGCAATTTACTCTGGAAGTAATGGAGCTCTCAATTATAAATCAGTCTTTTAGTTACGACTACGGAAGTAAGAGCTCATTACTCCCAGAGTATTGTTTTGTTTGTGTGATTTACTTGAAGCGAGTGGATAAGGTTGTATGTGATACAAGAAGGGGGAAACAGATGAATGTTTGTTGGTAGAGATAAAGAAAATCCATTTCAACAACATAAAGTGCAAAAATACATGTAAAGATGCCTGGAAAGTTGTGATGGATGAGTTTAATGTTTCAAGCAAAGCGAAATGTACTAAAGAGCAGCTAAAAATTCTGTGGAAACAGTATCCCTAATGCTCATATTTGCATCGCAGATCATTTGCGTTTTGATGGAGAAATACCCTTTTCAATTTTGGAAAAGTTCACCATATTCACTGGATGAGCACAAAAAAGAAACAAATGTGCAGTTAATTGCACCCACAATGTACAAGAAAGCCTGCAAAAATGAAGAAAAATTGCCTTTTATTTTTGAACACTCATATTTATCTGTTTCTTGCTCTTAACCTCAAAAGCGCTTTAACAACACGAAATATATGAGCAGTAAGCAGTATGGTGAACGTTAATAATATATAAAATGTTACAGCATGAAACACTCACAGGATGCATAGCAATTGCAGTTTGGGTGATACAGCTGAATTCCTGTTTTGTTGTAAATGCTCTTCAGGCAGGTTTAAAAGGAATGTATAAGATTATTTCCTAATACCGAAATGTTCCTTGAAATCTCTCTGCATAAGTATTATATGGATGTCACATATCTCTATCGCATTCCTGTTGTTTTCTTCATCGAGATCATCAGTGTAATCTAACTAATCCATAAACACATCGAAATATCTTCCTCCAAATATGATACTCCATCTAGTTCAATTGATGGGTTAGTTATTCCGTCCAGGTTGTGAGAGTAAATTCTAACCTATATTTGCCCTCTATTTAATCCTGAAGTAACATACTACATGATGGTGTTCTCTGACATTTACTTCTGTGGTAATTTACTCTGGGAGTAACTGAAAGGAGTAAACTACTTCTGAAGTATTTTACTCTCGCATGGAAGTTGCCAAGTGTCGACTTAAATATTAGTTTACTACAAAAGTAGAGCTTACTCTAGCTTGGTGTACGCAACCAACAGTGTTTTAAAGTAATTCCATTATTCTTATTGCTCACTTTTATTTTGAAAGAACATACAAGTTTAAAATTTTTTTTAAAATTATAATAGATATATTCTTTATTACATTAGTTGGTAAGAACATTTCCAATGGATTTTGAAAACCTGTAATGTTAATATGATTTTTGAGCTTGGTTCTTATTTACCAGTTGCTCATTATTAGGTGTAATTTTTTATGTGCACAGCACAAGTATGTTAGTAAGATAATATCTATAATAGTTGAATATTATTTATTTTAAATAAAATTCATAGCAGGAAAAGTTTGCTCACAAATGTATGTGCAGCCGAAACTGTACACAAGCCTTAGAGCAAGATCGTGAATTTCAGGAATCTGATCTAAAGGGAGATATTACCAAAATTTAATCAAATTAGAAATGGGTGATTCACTATGCTCTTTAAACTCAGCACAAAGTTCTGAGTGGTTTTGGATTTATGTTATTTCCATTTGCAAGAATGGGGAGTATTTATGATCTCGGGCGCTGAAATGAAGTTTTGAATAAATATACGTTCCTCTTTTCAGATTTGAAAGAGGAAGAGTTTATAATGAAAAATAGATTCACATTGGAATGGTTTGGCTCAAAATGTCCTGATGGGCCATTACCTGGCCATAGGCCTCTGGTTGGCTGCTCCTGTTCTATATATTAGGAATTTCCTGGTGCTATTTCGTTGATCAGCTTTTTCTGGTGTATTTATAAGCTTGTTTCTTTAATCTTCTAATGTACATCTGTGCATTTGTTGCAGAATATGGGCAATAATACATTACTATACTCTCCCCGAAATAAGAAACATACTTGAGGTAAACAAAGGCAAGAGGCAGTCCCAAGAATGCGACCACAGTAACTGCTCACATTGGCCACTTACCGCAATACTCAGCCTAAGATTGGAAAAATAGATCGCATCCTCTCTTATTACATTTAAAATGTGCTAATGGGTATGTTTAATGATTTCATTGCAATATACACTTTCACTGTTATTTGGAAATAGAAATTGGTCAGTTTACTGAAACGAGTGGTTATTGCATTTTGAATGCATATGCTGTGCACATGTTGCACGGAGTAATACAAAAGTGTGTTTCTTAGAGCGGATCCAATGTATAACAACAGAACCACCAGTGGCAAACAGAATAGGAGTTAAAACTCTGTCAGACAGGCACATAATATCAAACTCTTGTGTTTCTACAGCGTTCACACAAAAGCAGTCACAATATGAGACAATAGATACCAAGAACGCATATTCAGTGGATGATTTAAGTGGTGTTAAACAATGAGTGTATAAAAACTAATGGATTTAGCAAAAGAAAGTTTTAATTCTTTATGATTATCACCATCCTACATATATGAACACAAGGGAAAAGAATAGGACAGGGTACTAATCCAGTGAAGTTTCCCAATGCATCGCCGAAGTTTTATAATCGTATAGATTCTAAAAAATTGAAACTGAAAGAAGTAATATATTTAAAAATTGTACATCAGTTTAAAAATGTATTTCTTATAAACCATTTTCTAGCTCAATAATAAACTTAAATTTGATAAGATTGAATCACCATGAGCATTTTTCATTAAAAGATTTAAAGTTGTGTTTAAAAATGCATTCAGAAACCGCATAACATAAAATATGCACCACATAGTGCAACAAGACTTCATTATGCAGGCATAAGATATAAACAAATTCAAAAGGCTGAGTTAAAATCTTCAGGTTTTTTTGAAAACTCGCAGATCAATCGTCTTATGTGGGTCATTTCTTTTTGCTACATTTAAAAATGTAGCTTAATTTTTGTTTACATACTTCCAAAATTTACAGGAGCCAAAGCCTCGACAATGGAGGCCTTTTTATGGCTTTGTGGGCAGATTCAAAGCGTTGCAAATTTTTACAATGGACATGATAAAGTATTAACTAACATAATATTATAATTTTTTACTTTCTCTACTACTTGCCCAAGTATTGCACTTCACCCGAAAATTTGATATTAATTGAGATTTCACCATAAATACATATTTTTAGGCCTGCTGAATCTAACTAAAAAGCATTTTTAGAAATGCTACATTTTTAGTGGAGCACAACACTTTTTATGTCATACTTTTTCTTAAAATTTTTCCTGAACTACAATTGTGGCCATACAAAATCAACAGCAGTTATGAAAGAAATGGAACGTGGTGTTATGGCAGGAGTTGTGGACATCCTACATGTGGTATTGTTGTTATACACTTTGTCTCCAAACTTGCCAAAATTGTCACTTTGGTAGTTTCTGCAGTGTTGGCTTTAAAACCAGATTCAAGTGATAACAATATTGGTAACATGATTATGGCAGAGTTAGAAACTGTGGATATACTGTATAGCTTTCAGTATGGCGAGGGGGAATGATGCAGCAGCTGTAATAAAAGAAAGACAAGAAAATGCTATCGTTATGGCTTGCGTTTACCATCTTTGAAATTTAACTGCTGATAAAGATGCTTCAAGATTGCTAATATCAGTTGACAAAGTCCTTGGTGAAATATTTTATTACCTTGAAAGGAGTTCCACGTTTTCTGAGAACTCCCCAAGGATGCCAAGAAAGTAATAAAAGCATATTTGCACGTGATGGCTGTCTCTGTTTAGAAGGTTGAAGAGATAAGTAGATCTTATCTTCATTAAGGAGGAAATTAATTACAACTATCTGTTGTATACATACTGCCCTTGAGTAATATAAAATTCCAAAGCAATATCTGTTATCAGTGCATGACACAGATCCTCGAAAAATTCTGTCCTGTAGTTTGGGGCTGAAGGGGTTGAAGGTCTACTTTCCGCATTGTTCCTTTCTAATAATGTCACATGTTCCATGTTTCATTGAATTACAGTATTGCTTAACGTGATATTTTTAAATATCTCTTGAGTTCTGTTACATCCAATGGTTTTGCCATTTGTACTGTGTTCCCTGTCAGATTCTGCACAATTGATGCTAATTTTTATGTATAAACATGTCCTTACTTTAGGCATATTGCTGCAGTTCTCCATTGATGTATATGCAGCGAAGAAATGGAATAGTTCCGACAAAACCAGATGATGGGGGAGGGGAGGAGTGTGTCCGTCGCAGTAGGTACTTGACGTCACCTATATCCCATGCAGAAACAAGATTGCTTACTAAAATCTCAATTAAAATGTGGTACAATTGAATATAAACCATGAAGTATCTAGATTGCTTATTGCAAATGATTTAGTGGAGGGAGCATTTATAGTGAAAGGACTGAATCTAGCAATAAATGAAACAGGTGAAATATTACAGGTGTGGAGTTTGAGAGTTAATTAAGATGAAACAAATGTTGTGATTTTCAAGAAAGGAGGAAGGCTAAGCAAACAGAAGAAATGGTGTAAAGAGGAAGCTGGGGCAAGTCTATTGCAAAAAACCAAGTCTTGATAATTGACATTCTTAATATCATTACTCTGACAATATGATGACAATAAGAAAATTGAATTTATTTAAAGGTGAGTCGAAATTGTAACACTAACATCACTTAAGTTTACTCACTTAACATGTTTCGGGAAACCGTTGTTCCCATCCTCAGAAGGTTAACTCAACTGGCCCGTGTTGTTGGTGTTTCCGTTTTTCGGACTGGATCCTGTGGTGGCATCTTGTGGTGGAGAAATGTACTTCCAGAGAGGATTTGCCGCCACCAAATCCTCTCTGGAAGTACATTTCTCCACCACAGGATCCAGTCCGAAAAACGGAAACACCAACAACACGGGCCAGTTGAGTTAACCTTCTGAGGATGGGAACAACGGTTTCCCGAAACATGTTAAGTGAGTAAACTTAAGTGATGTTAGTGTTACAATTTCGACTCACCTTTAAATAAATTCAATACACATCACTGTTTCTAGCTTCTTTTCATTACAATACATAAGAAAATTGAATGTTGTATATGAAACTAGTTCAAGCAGCAAAATGATAGCCAGTGTTTCTAACATAGTATTTTGAAAAGTAAGAACCAGCAGCATGTGATTATGTAATTAAATTGGAGAATGAAGTATTTAAGCAAGCTAGATTAAGCAACAATGAAAATAGAAGCTTTTCTTCGGTGAAGTGCACTTCCTTGAACTTCTCCCATTTTTGCTGTTAGGAGGCTGTAATGAAAATGTTTCAACTGATAAGGATTTAGATGTCATTTATAGCTCTACATGTAAATGACTGCCCACCAATAACTTCATTGGAGGTAAGGGATGATTTTAAATGATTCTGTTTGTGGTCAGATGGTGTTAAAATATAAAATATCTTGAATTATGTCAGCAATTTTAACTACTACTCGGAGTATAGCTGAGTGTGAATGTGATTTCAGTCTAGTGCGAAAGAAAGAAAACTGACCTCTTCATTGGTATATGATATCTATAAATAACACCTCAAAATTAATAATTTAGTTAGTTTTGTGAAGAGTGCTGTCTTGATGTTCACAATCCTGAAAGTCTTTGTAAAGCAAAAAACATCTGATGTGTTACACTCACATGACTTTCTCTACTCTTGTACAAACTATTTTTACAAACGCTTATTCTCCATCTACTTCATGTTAATCGAGATAAACATTTGCAGACTCTATCTTATTGCTAATTTTCTTGTAGATGTAAGGGGAATATATATTTACGAGGGCAATATAGAAATACAGTAGCCTTTAAGCATTGACATATATCTTAATAGCTGGTTGCTAGGTGCAGCACCATTCCCTTTCCCACAGATTGATACTTTTTGCATATCCAAGACGAAAAAATGAATAACGAATTCCCATTTGAGAAAATAAGTATTGAAAAATTTAAGGAAATAACAAGCAATATCTCGAAAATGGTTCACTCAACAAAAAAAATGTATATGACATAAATTATGTATTTTAATGCGATCTACATTTTTTGTGTAGTAAAATTTTGTCTATCTCTTATGGTTTACCAGTTATGCAAAAGTCGTTCACAATGAAGAATACTTCTGGAGACATTCCCAGAAAATTTGAGATATACATTTTATTTGTCATGAAAATATCTTAAACATATGATATTTTAATCAAAATCGTTAGCCATTTTTGAGAAAATTAAAATTTTCGAAAAATCTTCCATGTAAAGGGAAATCTGGGGTGGGGGGATTTTCTTGAAAACCTTCATGTCGCATCTCTGGAAGATACTGAACCTAAATACCAAGTTTGGTGTTTATCCGACTGTTCGTTTCTGAGTTATGCTGTTCATGGACATGTTTCCAAAAATGCTTTTTTTGGATTCAGGGGGTCTCAAAACATGTATTTCCGGTGAAATCTTGGTATCGAATTTTTGGGTGGAATACAATACTTCCCCTACTTACTATACGTAGTAGAGAAAGTAATAAAGCTACAGACAAAAGCCTATAAGGTTCATCTACTGCCTGAAATATGACACTATGTGACAAGCGAGATAATATGTGTAGTTTTGTGAATAATGCTGTCTTAATGAACTTAGATGTTCACCAACTGCAGCATGTGTATGCACTACAGTTGTCTTCTGCTTGAACAAAGGTTAGTGCATATCTTTTATTCATATTTCAGTGTTGTGGCTTATATGACTTGTAATGTTTGTTAATTTATATTTTACACATTCTAAATTTCATGTCATTGCAAAATTATTGTGCTTCGCTGGGCAAGGAAAAGCTTTGGTGGTTTCAGTTTCAGGACCTTAGTATGGGTGTAATTTCATTTCTGTAAGTATATTAGGTTTTTTTAATTGCTAGCATTTTCTTAAAAAAATTGCATAATGTTTCATAAAACATTTTTTCCACAAATTTTTTAATGAAAACACTGCAGTTTCTTTGCAAAACAAAAGATGTATTTGGAATAACAAATAAGCTACCTTCTTACGATATTGAATGCATAAATAAAATTCTGATCTGTTACATTCATATGACTTTCTTTGCCCCACATTTATTAATGGGTATACAAATTATTCTTATGAAAGTTTATTTTCCTATCTACTTCATTTTAATTGAGATAAACCTTTCCGGAAATAGCTGCATTACACATTTTGTTATATAAGGGAATTGCGATAATCAAATATTTTAGAATGGGATGCTACACACTGGCGTTAAAATTTCATCTTCTTTCCATGACAACATGAGAAACAGTGGAAAATTGACAGGACAAAAGAATGGCTAAGTACTGAACAATTCGAACCATTAGTGATGGATATCTTGGAAACGGCTGATGCTACAAAAAAAGTTATTTAAAATAAATTGGGTGCTTTAAAGAGATCTACATTTGCTGTGTAGTATGTTTTCATCTGTTGCTTAACGTTTACCAGTTATACAAGATGATACAAAATTCCTTCAGAATGAAGAGGACTTCACAGGCTATTCCCAGAAAATGCAAGATATACATTTTATTTGTCATGTAAATATGTTTAATATACAGTATTTTAATCAAAATCGTTAGAACCATTTTTTAGAAAGTCAAAAATTTTGAAAAATGTTCCATGTAAAGGGTAATTTGCACTGGAGAAGATTTTCTTGAAAGTCTTTGTGTCGCATCTGAAGGGTATTGAACCTATATACAATTTGGTGTATATCTGCTTTCTGTTTTTCAGTTATGCTGTTCACAGATGCACACACGCATGCACGCACCTTTTTGCTAAAAATGTTTTTTATTCATTTATTCAGGGGGTCTAAAAACATTATTTCCAATTGAATTTTGGTATCAGATTTTTGAGTGGAATGCATTGCTTCTCTATCTACTATAATTGCCATATTATAACTTGTCCCTTGAGACAGGCTACCACATGGAGCAAATGAAGTGGTGGGGAGCTACATGCACCTTTTGCACGTTGGGGAATGGAGGGCCAAACGCTACCTGGCAGGCTCTGTTTACAATGCTAACAGTTGAATCATTATTGTACATACAGGTCTAAATAAATCATCTTTCTCACACTGTTAACGAAAGAGGAATTATAAGTTAATATTTATAACTATTGCAAAATTACTGATGCTATTATCAAGAGCCATATTAATTACTGCAGTTATAACAGAAAGAAATAACATTATAAAAAAAGCACTATAAAAAACAAGAAGTAGCAGCGCAGTTATTTTGCATGTAGACACTCCGAGTGTGATGTTTATATTGCACTCAAACTATTAACCAAATGCAACAATACATACAACAAAACTTACCGTAAGGTAACAAAAACTTTTATTCTTGTGTACTGGCTTTATAAGCTTTGCCAGGTGAGCTAGTGGGAAGAGGGAATACTACATATCTGTGAGAAGCATCTGATAACAAAATCACGTCAGTGCATAAGAACATCATAATGAGTCATATATAAAATGTACTCCATAATAATTTAATTTTAATGTAATGGATAAATGTACTTGTAAACTCTGTGAATAAAGTGTGACATATATCATGAGCTATATTCACTAATGCTCAAAATCAATGACAGAACTCAGTGATGAAAACTAAAGCTTGTTTCATCCGTGCACACTTGTGTGTATTTCACTTTATTATTATTTCTAATAACACCTGACCACTGTTTTTTGTATATTACGTCAAGGCCTTGTCTGTTTTTTTTTATACGTGCATGCATTCCTTCCAGGGTTCACAAGACCAAAACATATAGGGTAGTTAAATTATATTCGAACCTACTTGCGGCCTCTCTCTACTGCGCGAGACAGCCAGCAGTCGCCAGGGAAATTATGCTGGCAGAGGCGGACTAAAATCCTTATTTTATAATAGATGCTGGAAATGTTGATCTTCTGCTCTCAAACAAGCAGCATATCTCGTGTAAATATTCATTTTGCAATCGCTTAACAGAAGAAGAGAAATCGTATGGTTGGTTCCAGCAAGATTCTGCAACAGCACATACGCCTGCCAAATCATACATGCAATAAGCGATGTGTTTAATGACAGAATAATTAGTGTTGATTTGTGACCCCCTCATTTTCCTGACTTAACGAGTTGTGATTTTCAATTATGGGGTTCTTTAAAAGCCAAAGTGTATCGTTCCAATCCTCGCACACTACAGGAACTTGGAGAAAACATTGTCCAAAAAATCACAAGAATTCCTGCTGCTGAGCTTCGGAGAGTGAGGGAGAATATTTACACAGATATGCTGCCTGTTTGAGAGCAGAAGGTTAACATTATCTATTATAAGGTAAGGATTTTAGTCCGCCTCTACCAGCGTAATTTCCTCAGCGACTGCTGGCTGTCTTGCACAGTAGAGAGAGCCGCAAGTGGGTTCGAATATAATTTAACTACTCTTTATATGTATTACCACTTGTCTGTCAGCAGTATTAATAAATGTGTCAATACTAAAAGTAGAAGTGTTACATTATGCTGGAGGTTTTAGGCAGAGGGTATGAAGGGGTGTTGGGTGGTATTGATGGTGATTGGCTGTCACATATGTAATTGCAGAGATGTGTCCGTCACTGAGCTACCACAAGGGACAAGTTAAATTACGGCAATTATAGGTATGTGTTGCAGAAATTATAAAGGAGAAAAGAAGTATGCATTCTGTTTACATAAAAAATAAAAAATGGGTTACCTTTGCATGCATTCACTTTGTGGTCTAACAAGTGCTAATTTAGTATGGAATTTTGGAAATTCTTTCTCTTTCCATTATTTATGGAACATGCGTAAAATTTGAGCCATCTGGCGCACAACTTGTAGATTCCATATGGTTTTGAACATTAAAAACCTGTTATGAAATTGAAGTAAAAAAATATTATGTTAAAATGTTATATGCAGTTTAGTAGCAAATAAGTGTAACCTTTGAATGTGAAATAATTAGTAATACAACTTGCATGTGCTATTGTGCTTTGAATTGCTTTGTATTTTAATACAAAGGAAACTGCTACTTTCTTCCAAAATATCATCCCCTGTATGTCAAGAATAAATGACTAGTACCTACTTTAATGAGGTTTATCAACAACAGGGGCACCCAAGGGGAAAGGGCGGATAGCAGGACAGATGTTGGTGCCCTGGGACTTAAGGGCTGGGAGGGCTTATGCAACTAATATCAGAAGAGTAGAGGTATCAGTTATAATAATTGTGACTAATGGAGGACCGCCTTAGAACTTTATGACGAATGGGGGCCTGCCACATTGCTTTTGAGGGATCTAAAATTTTTGTAGGTGGATCTAATCATGATTGTTATTGTTTGATCATTGTTTGATCAGTACATCTTTCATAATTTTTTTCTTTTTCCTTGTTTACTTCCTTTCTCACTGTGATTGAGAGCCCTCTGGATCTAGGACCCTTCGGTAATATGACTTACACAACCCTTTAAGCACACACATGCATTATAACAATTTCTATTCCATCCAAAATATACATTATGATAATCATATATATACATGGGGTGAGTTTTAAATATGTTTAATCTCATATGACATCCTGTGGCAATTGGGGTGGCATGATGGTGCTCATAAACAATCAAGTTAAAGAAATCTGCAGCCTGATTCAGCCTGTATGTCAGTAGCATGTGCCCAATCACCAGAATCCTTTAGATATAGTTTTGAGAGGATGTAATGCCATTAAACAGTTGACCTTAAATAGTGGGAGGGACCAAATTGGCTGCAGAGGCCTTTGGAAGAGATTATAGTGGATAAGCAGTCAGTTTTTTAGGAATTAAAATCAGTCAACAAAAGCAGTGCATTGTCTTGTGAAGGATTCTGTTATCTGTCATTGATGCAGCGATCCTAAGAAGAAGCACAATGAGAATGTAAGTACCATGGTCTTATTTGATACTGCACATATTTTTTGAGCTGGGACAAAATTGTTTGAATGGTAAGATTGATGAAAAGATACATCTATAATTCCTGGATCACAAAATCAATGAAATTATCATGTGAAGTAATTCACTTGTTTGAAAAACTAGTAATCCAGCTCCTATAAGTAGAATCCTTCATTTCAGAGACAACAAATGTTTCAGTAACTTGAAGGAAGTTTTAGGCTAAAGAACAGGTAAAGATACCAGATAAAAGCACTGAATCAGCTAGTCATTCCTCAAAGGAAGGAATACCAAGGAGTGCTGGGAGTGGTAGGTTCTTAAAAATGCATGAAAGATTGAGGTGGTAATTATTTAGGCTATTGAGAGAACATAGGCGTTCAAGGTCATAGTGGCAAATATAATCGGAAGTATCCTTTGAGCTGTTATGCCATATTCTGCTGGAGACAGGTGTTCCAGACATGGTGAATGCCCTCTGCTGATCTGGGGTGTGGTGCTCACCATATAAATATAGTGGCACTGATGGCTAACGCAACAGACACAGCAATACCTTCTCCGAGGAGACTTTGACCGTGCTGTTGAAGATGTCCACTGCAGTTGTGGACAAAACGCCTGGAACACCCGACTTGAGCAGACCATGGCATAACAGCCTGGAAGATACTTCTAATTATATTCAGGCTGTTGTTTGATAATTCAGGTTATAATTATGTAAGTTTGTGCATTGATTTGTTTACCCCCAAATCAAAGAGAAAGTAGAAGAAATGGCTTGGTAAAAGATTTGCCAACAATTAAGAGGCGGAGTTTGCAGTTGATGGCTATTTTGCAGAACTTGACGGTTCTCACTATAAACAGGATATCGAAGGTATTGAACATCGTTGGAAAAAGTGTATCGAGCTGAAAGGAGATATGTAGAGAAATAGAGACTTTTTTCCCAACATTTTGGTGTTTTCTTGAATAGGTCAGCTACTTCTGGGATAGCCTTGTATGTTGACTATTTTAGATATGTAATTAGAATTCTTTCTGTTTTTGGGAGAAAACAATGAAGTTTTTTGACATTTACATGCACAAACTAAAATTTTAATCACTCTAACTTCATTTTCTACACCAAAATGTACTGGAATATGTTTCGGAGGCTGCTGTCTGCATCATCAGCCTAGACTCATTGCTGCGCTCCCTCCTGTGGCTTGCAAATGGCGTTTCCTGGCTGGACGTATTGTACAATATCTTTTTCATGTGGGACATCAAAATCTAATAACTTATGTTTATTTTTATGTATGCATAATTTTTTTCCCGAATTAGAGTTACGTCGGTTTTCTAAAGGTTTTTTAAAGCTTAGGCTTCTCTTTCAACTGATGAAGTGCAGGCCAAAAATGCTTTGCAACTGCTATTTCTCTAATTTCATGTTTCTCACATGTTCTTTAAACCTTGTGTTCACGTTCCTCTTTGTCTTCATGGTATATTTTTGCCAATATGTACATCCAATTTCATAAATACCTGAAAGTTTTCCTGTTGGAATTTTGTCCTTTGTGTTTGTTCTGAGTATATTACTTTCTCTACTACGTATAGTAAGTAGGGGAAGTATTGTATTCCACCCAAAAATTCGATACCGAGATTTCACTGGAAATACATGTTTTGAGACCCCCTGAATCCAAAAAAAGCATTTTTGGAAACATGTCCATGTGTGTGTGTGTCTGTGAACAGCATAACTCAGAAACGAACAGTCGGATAAACACCAAACTTGGTATTTAGGTTCAGTATCTTCCAGAGATGCGACACAAAGGTTTTCAAGAAAATCCCCCCACCCCAGATTACCCTTTACATGGAAGATTTTTCGAAAATTTTAATTTTCTCAGAAATGGCTCTAACGATTTTGATTAAAATATCACATGTTTAAGATATTTTTATGACAAATAAAATGTATATCTTGAATTTCCTGGGAATGTCTCCAAAAGTATTCTTCATTGTGAACGACTTTTGCATAACTGGTAAACCATAAGAGATAGACAAAAGTTTACTACACAAAAAATGTAGATCACGTTAAAATACACAATTTATGTCATATACATTTTTGTTGTTGAGTGAACATTTGCGAGATATTGCTTGTTATTCCCTTAAGGTTTTCAATACTTATTTTCTAAATGGGAATTCGTTATTCATTTTTTTGTCTTGGATATGCAAAGAGTATTAATCTGTGGGAAAGGGAATAGTGGTGCACCTAGCAACTAGCTATTAAGGGATATGTCTATGCTTAAAGGCTGCTGTATTTCTATATTGCCCTTGCCCTTACATCTACAAGAAAATTAGCAATAAGATAGAGTCTGCAAATGTTTATCTCGATTAACATGAAGTAGATGGAAAATAAGCGTTTGTATAAATAGTTTGTACAAGAGTAGAGAAAGTCATGTGAGTGTAACAGATTTTTTTTTTAAGCAATGCCTGTTATCTGGTGCTTGGGTTATGCCATATTCTTTAAATATTTTAGTAAATTTGTGGAAGGCCTATGAATGGAAGATAAGTTTTTTGAACTTCTTGGTTTGTTTTAAGAGGCTTAGTGTGCTGATTTTGTTTATTTGTTTCTTCCTTTTAAATTTCTTTATCTTCCTCTCCACAATCTCTTCTTTGTGAACCCATTTTTATGTACAATTTTTAGGATTTTGTATTCTTTGTTGTATTCTTCTGTGTTCATGGGTAAGTTACCTTTGTGAAAGGAGACTGTTTATTATTGCATGCTTGTGTTCCCTGGAGTTCTAGTTGTGTATATTTCTAGTGTAGAAATATACACAAACTGAGAAATCGGCAATTTGGGAACATTTGGTCCACAAATATCAGTTGAAAGAAACCTAAGCTTTTAAAAACCCTCAGTAAACCAGTAAAACTCTGCTCTTGGAAAAAAATTATTAAAATATTATTTAATTAGTCTCAAAAGATCTCTCAGGGTGTCTAGTATTATTGGAAATACTGAATTATTTTTACATACCGGATTTACTGGAATTAATGATTACATACTGAAAAAATTGGATGAAATATCCATATAGCATTATTTCAGATTAAATTTTCAGGTAATTGGTTCTTGGAAGAACTTGTTAATCAAATAGCATTTTTTGAATGTCATTGTTTTGCATGGTATCTGTTGTTTTGTAGTTTACATATGCAAATGACAACTGATCTTATTTTTCATCTTATGTAAAAATGACTGAAGTATTTGAATAATCTTTTACACCTAACAGTTTTTTACAGGCTATACAACATTTCCAGAATTTTGAACATAATTGCAGGATATATGGGAGGCTAGGTTAAGAAATACAAAATATGCTGATATTTCATTCCCACTTTTTTGAATATCAGTGAATTTTTGGTCCATTATTATGACTAGCATGGGAGTTTTATGAAATTACAGTTCTAAGAGATAATGCGGAGAAATCAGTATAAAAAATATTCTAGATCATTGTAAGTAATTTCGTAAAGAGTACAGAGAGTAAATTTAATTAAATTGCCATTCAAGATCTAAAAAGCCACCTGTTAAGGGGGGAAATTGGTGAAAATGTGACGAAAAATGACAAAATTTCAATTTTGTGTTTTTTTTATCAAAAAATACTAGGTGGTTTGAAGTGCATATATACAAAGTCTTAAAGGACTACAGTGCCTGGAAGTTGCTCTAATTACATCATATTTAAAGGTCTGCACTCTTTAAATGTCCCTGAGAAGGCATGGCAGCTGATGAAATTGCGGCATGAAGCAAAAAATCTACTTTTTTTTTTGTCAATTTTTGTGGGATTTTTTTCTGTCAAGGTTAGTTTCAGATTTGTCATTGAACCACTGTGATCAGTATGACATAGTAATAGCAGTTTTGCCGGTAAATGTCATGTAACATCAAATTAAATGTTTTATTTACATGAGCCAGAAACAAGTATAAATAATATCATAATGAAAGATTAGATGAGTAAGAATGTGATGTACGAAAGAAAAATTTAAGACAGAAACAGCTGGAGGATAATTGTAAACATATACCTGCTCTAAATAATGAATTACAAAACCCACGTGTCAAGTTATATTGGTGGACACCAGTTTTGCTGTCATCATTGGTGAAGGATCTGATGTGTAATGACCACAATCAAAAGTGTTTGTACATAGGACTTGGCATGAAAGACTTGGCTTATGCCATAATTTAGAACTGATTTGCTGTGCTTGTAATGAAAAAAGAGTATAAATTACACATCTAAGCTGAACCCTTCTAGGAAGGTCAGCAAATCATTATTTCTGGTTAACTGCACACAAACTTTTAAACTGATTTTTCCTCACTTTAATTTTTGCTACACCTTTATTCATTCGAAATAAAATTACATCCACAAATTAAGTGTTGGAGGGCTGAAACTTTTAGTGTACATTCTATAAAGCATAACAAAAAAACTGACGCATGGAATTCAGGATTAACTTAGTACTTTTTGGGATAAAAATAAAATGTATGTAGTGATTGCTATGCAGGTCATATTTTTTAATTTCCCTTACAGTTAAGATATTACAAAAACCATGTGTCAAGTTTTTTTAAATGAGTTTCTGGTTTTATAAAAGACATTTCGAGCATTTTTTCAAAAAAGTTTGTAGTGAATTTCATTTTGAAATTTGCAATCTTTTTGAAAGAAAATTTTCAATAATTAAAAAACTAATTGACATACAAAAATGAAACACTGTCAAATAGTTCCACTTAATATCCAAATATGTGTACAAAAAATTAAGTATGTAGCTTTAAAGTTGTGCAAAATAGAAATTTCACCCATCACTCCCCTTAAACATTGGATATGGCAGCTAGTAATAAACAGCTTTATATTATGGCTGTGGAAACAACAAAACCAATAAAGATGTTAAGCAAGCCACAACACATTTCATTTTTACTGCAATATGACTTGGAGTATTGGAATTTTGTCAAAACTTACATGGAAATACTGGAATACTAAACTTTCAAGGCAGTAGATACTGTTTCTCTATCTATCATTTAAATCCTATTCATCAAATGCCCCATCCCTGTTTCTGGAAAAGGCCAGTTAAGTAAAAGAATGAGCATACTCTCTACTTCTATTTGTTAGAAATGCAATTAAAATGGTTAGAGAGAATTTATACTACTATAGTAGAAGCAAAAATGTTACATGGATCAGAGATTTGGGGCCTGGAAGAAGTGTGGGTAAATATAGATATGATCCATAGGAGCTTTTGTAAACAAATATTGTGCTTTCCAAGATCATCACCCAACAAGTAGCTCAAGCCGAATTAGAGACTATGGGAATTAAAGGAAAAATTGAGGAAAGAGTGCTAAAATGTTGGATTAGAATTAGAAATTTTGATGATCAGAGCATTTTACATCAATGTTTGATAGTGCAGGAAAGACTTAATCATAAAGCATCTTGGCTAGGTAAGATAAAGGAAACCTTGATGAAGATAGGTTTTGGGGAGATTTGGAGAGCTAAAGAATTATTACAAATAGGTTTCTGGAATGAAATTTGGACAGGAATAGAGGATATGGAAAAACAAGATTTATTAGCGAGTTTTACTTTTAAGAGCTCACTGAGATTATATAAAGAAATGAAAGTAGTATGGAGCAGGGAGCAGTATGTTGATATATGTGATAAAACAGCAAGAGCAGGATTTGCATGGGCAAGGACAGGGGTGGTGAATTTGAAAGATTTGAGAAAAGAGATTGATTTGGAGAAATGCCCACTATACCACTGGAAAGCTAAGGAGTGGCACATAGTTTTAGAGTGTGAAGTAACGAAGTTGCTTAGAAAGAGGATAGAGAAGAGAGAATGGTTAAATTTACCAATAGAAATTCAAGCTAAAAAGTTAGTAAATGTAAAATATAGGAAAAATATAATAGAAGTAGGAAATTTTTTGGCAAGAGTAAGAGCAAAATGGATGAAGAAAATTAGCAAGAGGTAATTGAATATTAAATTACAGTAGTTTTTATTTGATATGTTGCAAGTAGGACCCAACAACTCGATAGCCTCAAGGTTTGATTTTGTTGGGGTCCAAGATAAAGCAACTGAAGTTAGAGTGAGAGTTAGTATTGGAGATTAAATAAATTTATAATTGCACTTTTAGATTAGGAGGAATGCTGGCTACCAGTATTCCATACTGCTGGGTACCAGTAGTTAAGAGGTTAGTTTTTTTTTTGTTTTTTATATTATATTTTATTGTTATTTTTAGTAACTGGGTTAAGAATAAATTTGTAAAATTTGTTGTAAATTTGTACAATGAACTGGGTTAGTAATAAAATTACTTATTTCTGTTTGTTAATAGAAGGGTTCCAACAAACTGTAATAAAATTGCTGATTGTCAGATTTCCCTTTGATGTGCAGGCACAGCAGAACCATCCCAACTGCAGATAGCTACAGTAACATCTGGTCTTAGGATCCATCCTCCACTGGTAAAGCCTAAGATAGCCGTGCTCAGACACCAAGGTCAGGTGATACCACTCGAGAAGTCCAGCGTGGGGCATGAATCTGCACGATGTGCGGCAGATTTGGGACTCATGCTAGGTTGCAGCTTCAGAGTTGGCTGGGGGAAAAGGAGTACGCTTCTCACTCTCAACACCCAAAAGGCTGCAGCAGTTATGCCACTGCATTCAGAGCTGTCTGCACTAAACATTTTTTTATCAGGGCGGGCTGATGGAGACTGCTCTCAGAGTATCGTACAACGCCTGCAGTTGTCAGGTGGGGGATACAGTGCTTCAGCTGCATTCATGGTTAGTACATTTTACAATTTGTTTTTTAAAACAACTTACATTTAGTTATAAATACTGCCTTTTGTTTTGCATTTATTTTTTTGCTTAAAGGGAGACTAAATGAAAATTGCCAAAAATGAATTTTTTAATTTTTTATGCAGTCTTATTAACTGAAATTTCCTCTTTAATTTGATATGCAGTGCTTTTCCTTTACACTGTGGCCATGCATGGGCAGCTTGAGCAGATTCACTCGTACTCCTGTCGAAACATTTATAATATTCTTGCAACTGCCTTACGTTCTCATATTTACAGTTACAATAACAATGATAATGGGCACATACCATATAAGAAATGTTATCCTTCTCTTTGCACATATTCCTTGGCTTCTTTTCAGGACATTTTCGTTCATACTGGAAAGTTCAATATCTGAGATTGAGTGAACTTCTTGCCTATTTTCTTTTAGTTCTTTCAGTGTATGTAGTTTGTTGCAACACATTTTTCAAGCTCCCCAATGATAAAAATCACATAGAGTTGAATCATGAGGACTATAATTCTGTACTAATTACACCATATTCACAAATTTCCTGATTAAATTTAATTGACTCACCAGCGGTAAGTGCTGTAACAAAGTCTTGGAAAAATCCAGACTAACATTCAACATTGGTCAGCTGTTCAAAAAATGATGCAAGCCATTCCTGTAGTTCCGTGCATTTATTGTTTTTTTCAAAACAATGTGGATCCTATTACTCTGTATGCATTTACTGCACATCAATTTTGCATCATGCAAGGGAATCTCGAGTGTAAAATTGGGTTTATCTCTATTCTGATATCTGTTAATTTGTGATGAAACATAGCCATATAACTGGAACCTTGCTTTGTCAGAGAAGGATGTTAAGCATGGGTCAGCTGCTCCCTCATTTCGCAAAATTCCATTTACAGAAATTTACCCGACTCTGAATATCACATAAAAAATAAGATGTGTGCAACAAACCTAATACATTGGAAGAACTAAAATAAAAAATGGAAAAGGAACATTTTTTTAAAATCAATCCGCCAAATATCAGATAAAATAGCGAATTATTTTATTGACAATAACCTTATTATAAATATTAGTAAGACTGTTACAATGGACATTCATATAAAAAGAAATAAGCGAATACCTAGCTCCACAAATTCAACTCCTTAATCAAATCATTGAGAAAGTGGAAACTGCAAAATTTCTCGGTCTTTGGATTCAAAGTAATTTAAAATGGGAAAACCACATAAATTATATAAACAAAAAGTTGCGTACAGCAAGCTATATGATAAGAATACTAGCAAGATGAGGAGAGACTGTTAGAACAGCTTACTTTGCACACGTTCATTCTCTGCTAAGATACAGTGTAATATTTTGGGGGGAGTCAGCTGCAAGTAAAACTTGTTTCATAATGCAAAAGAAGATAGTTCGAGAGATCATGGGCCAGTTAAAGATCATCATGCAAACCCCTATTTAAAAACCTAGAGATACTTTCCCTCCCTTGTATCTATATATTCAAAATAATAATGTTTATCCATAAAACCAACATCAATACTAATTCCCCCTTCATAAAAAGTGAACAAATACACCAGTGTAACACAAGGCAAATCAGTAATTTACATATCTATCAGCATAATACATCTTTGTGCCAAAAAAGTATATTGCACTCCGGAATAAAGATATACAACAGCCCACCAGAATTTTTTTAAAAGAATACAGCAAAAAAGAAATTTCAAATGCTTTTTAAAGGCATATCTAATCAACTACTACTTCTACTCAATCCAAGATTTCCTAACTAACGAAAATAAATAATTAATTTCATGCATATACGAGGGCTGATCAACAAAGACTGAGACTTATTTTTTCCTGTAGCTTCCGTGATAGTTTCGTATCTGTATATTTGAAAAGAGCTGGTTTTTATGTATAATGTTGGTAGGTGGCAGCACTCTCGTATTAGTAGGTTAGTAGTAATGCTCTATTTTGTAGACCCTACGTGCATTTTGCATAGCAGACAATGGAGGTGACGCGAGAGGAGCAGTGCAGCGCAATCAAATCTGTTTTCATTTAAACCATACAGCCACCGAAACTTACGAAAAGCTGAAGCAAGCGTACAGTGAAGATGCACTACCTCATGCAACAGTGTTTAGGTGGTTCAAGGACTTCAAAGAAGGCTGACTTGTTAGTGTTAAGCAAGGTGGGCCTGGTGTTTCGGCTTCTGCTGTGACTGAAGTCAACATCAACACAGCTGCTGTGATTGTCCGAGAGGATCGGCGTATAACATTACGTAACCTCAGCAAAGTGTTGAGAATTTCATATGGCAGTGTGTTTACAATTATGCACAACCATCTCCATATGACCCGAGTTTGTGCTCGTTGGGTGCCACGTCTGTTGACTCCCGAACAAAAGGCTGTGCGAATGGAGACAAGCCGTGAGGTGTTGCGTCTCTTTGCTGATGGAGGGGATGCATTTTTTAAATCGATTATCACCGGTGATGAGTCATGGCTACATCATTATGATCCTGAAGGAAAACAAGCCAGCACAGTGTGGAAATCGCCAGGTTCTCCAACACCAAAAAAGGCAAAAGTTGTTCCATCTGCAGGGAAAGTGATGGTGATCACAGTTTTTGACTGTAATGGAATGATTTACCAGCATGCAGTTCCCCCTCACACTACTGTTACAGCAGCATACTATACGTCAGTATTGGCTACACTGAGGAAGCACATTGCAAAGAAACGACCAGAGCTTTCTCAGATTGGGTGGCGACTTCATCATGACAATGCATGGCCTCACGTCGCAAATCAAGTCATGCAGTTTCTGGCTCGATTCAACATTACCTGTGTACCACATCCACCTTATAGCTCTGATCTTGCACCCTGTGACTTTTTTTTATTCCCATCACTAAAGGCAAAGCTTAGGGGTATTCGATTTGAGTACTCTGAAGCAGTGTTCAAGAAAAGTGAGGCGATTCTCAAGGACCTGACAAAGTATGGTCTGCAGCACGTGTTCAAGGACTGGCAGAGATGCTATAAAAAGTGCATTGAAGTAGGAGGGGACTACTTTGATAAAGATCATGTAAACATTGAATTGGAGTGATAAACATCTGTGAAAAAAAATCAGTCTCAGTCTTTGTTGAGCAGCCCTCGCATATATATATCCAATCTTTGTATATCATACCTTTAATTTTTATTCTTTGTATTATAAACATATTTTAGTGATAATTTTGTAAATATTTTGTTAATTTTAGTTTGATGTGTCCAACATTGATTATACTTTCTGTATGTGACAATTTACTGGATTAATAAATTGCTTACTTACTAACATTGGGTGAAAAATTCACTCAGTTCGGATATTGAACTGGCCAGTGTGAATGAAATTTCCTGAAAAGGTGCCAGTAATATGCAGGTAGAGGACAATATTTGCAACATCGCTTATGATTAAGTTATGCGCTTATTGTAATTATAACTATGATAACTCGAGGCAGTTGCAGGGATATTATAACTGCTTTGGCGGGAGTCCAAGCTACTGCGACTGGTTAATGAGCAGTCGTGCAGTGCTTACAGTGTGAAGCAAAAGCGCTGTATATTTTACCATTGTAGGCATGACACTTGCAAATTAACTATAATTTTAAAAATGATACATCTGCCATTTTGCACTCTGAATTCTGTACCACCTCACAGAAAATAATCAACTCCTACACACTTTGGATTAGAGAAGTAAAATTTAGTCCATCTTTTAGGGGAAGTTTTAAGTATAGCAGCTTCTGTGTGCTCAAGCGATGTGGTTTCTTTCTTTGCAAGTATATGCAAGTTTGTTTTCTCTGCATTTCCTTTGAACACCTTTCTCTGTGAATGACATTTTCTGGTAAATAACCTGTTTGCTAAGAAACAATTGAAGATAGCTATATCTTATAAGTGATGTGGATCTACTGTGGTGTTAATAACATGGTTGGTTATTTAAAAAAAATTATTGCTGATAAATTTTAATCAGGAGATGGTATAATTAAAAAAATAATCCTATCTTCCTTAATGAATACATGTGAATAAAAATAGATCAGTGAGTTTTGAGGGTGTAAATCTACCTCATGTAAAAATTTCAGTCTGATATCTTAAATGGTTTCTGAGATAATTGGTCATTAGTTTATCTATCTTGGTAGTTAATGTTTAAAACGTATCAAGATAACAAGTTTCATTACAATTTGAACAGATGGCACTATTATCTGGTAGAAAAAAATTGTTTTCAGAAAATTCTTTAATTCTTCATGGAATTCTTTAATTCAGAAGCATCACATAATTTGTTTTAGAAGTTTGTATTGCTTAAACACTACTTCCATTTTTAATATAAAAAGTAGCTGTGATGCTGTATGCTGCAAGAATGATTGTTAAACACTGCTACTATTATTAGAAAATCTTGTTTGTCAGGGAAAAGTATTCAATATAGTTGTGGAAAGTCAGGGAAATGAATATATGAAAAAAGTGTAAACCATGTAATTATTCATAGGGGCAGTGACTTAGTGACTTGTGAATGTTTCAGGAAAGCGTAGAAGATCACTTGAAGGTGCAGCTGAAGTACTGCGTGAGGAAGATAGAAGATGGTTGTCCATCTTTCTCCCCTCAGTCAGGTGTTGATGCTCTGCATGCACATTGTATTGCAGCCGAGAATCTAGCATCACTTTCTCTACATGATCCTTCACTGGAATATTCAAGCGAAGTGTGGAATCTTTGTGTATCATTGTGGGGAAGTCTTCCAGACCTAGGTAAGGCACATATTTGATTAATAATAATAATTAATAAATAAAACAAAATAATTTTTTTTTGTAAGTTTATATGTAAAATTTTGTGCTTATTATCTTCTGAATAATAGTTTTGGGTTTGAAGACAATTTTTATTCTCATAAGAGTTCTTATCTCATTTCTTAAATTATAAATGTGGCATAATGTAATACAGAGAGCTCTGTGTAACATAGATAAAAGAAAAAGTATGGGATAAAACTGCACGACACTAACAAGATGACTAGGCTAACAAAATTAAGGGACATCGAAGGAGAAATTGGCATTCATATTTGTCCATTGTGTGAAGGCATAGACAATGATTTCCATTATGTATATAGAATGTAAGGGAGCCAAAACATGGAGGGATCAATAATAAAGATAAGGCTTATGAAAACAAGAAATATAATGCAAATTAGAAGGATAGGGGAATTACTTGCAAAAATTAAAGAAAAATGGAGATGAAATATGTATGTATATAAGTACTATGGGCAATTTACTGGGCTTATGGACTGTCAGTTCCAAAGTATCCAAATGGACGTCAAATTATGGCAGCAAAATTCAGGGTCCTTCAAAGTTTCCTAAAATTTTTACCTCTAATATAAATTAACATTTTTATCAATCGTTAAGAAGTAATGATAGTAAAGATCCAATGGAACTGGAAAACATTGATGAGTTTGATTCTGTATGGAGTATTGTGTAATCTATGTAATATATAGAATAATACACATTTACCTATAAAGCAGTTACAGATCCAAATAATATGAATTTACAAAATCTTAAACCTCTGTAATTCCCAGTTTATCTACCATGATTTTATACTGAAACCTTGTGTACAAACAATGATACGAGAACATTCCAAGCCTTTCTTTGTAATTATTTATTTTAAATTGTTATAAAATGACATAATTCCAAACCCATATTACCTAATATTTACTAGTATTTGCAAAAAAAAAAACATGTAGTTTATGTAACAAGTGTTGGTATAACAGCAAGAGTTAACATATAAATCAGATTTCCTTAATTCCCATTCCCAGGGGGAAAAAAAAACCACTCTGGTGACATGTGCCCCTTTTCCACTGAGCCCCTCAATTATAAAGTATAATCATAGTTTGGTAACAGCAATGTATGGGTTATCAGCAATAGTTGTAGAAAGTAGTGTTACCTATTATTTTGTATGGCCTGGGATAGAACTTGGTTTTAGCTCCAGGCCATATAAATACTGTAAAGAGCTTAGTACAAATAAAAAAAAATCTGATGTGTTACACTCACATGACTTTCTCTACTCTTGTACAAACTATTTTTACAAATGCTTATTCTCCATATGCATCATGTTAATCGAGATGTTAATCTTATTGCTAATTTTCTTGTAGGTGCAAGGGGAATATGGTAGGCTTTAAGCGATAGTCAAATCTTTTAAGATTTGGTTGCTATGTGGCGCATTCCATTCTCTTTTCATGTCCAGTACGTAAAAAAAATCTGTTGTGTTACACTCACATGACTTTCTCTACTCTTGTACAAACTATTTTTACAAACTCTTATTCTCCATCTACTTCATATTAATCAAGATAAACATTTGCAGAAACGATCTTTTGACATGCAAAGAGAATTACATTTTACACATAGCGACCAGTTTTAAAAATACTTGACTATCGCTTAATGCGTACTATGTTCCCCTTGTTTTGTATTTGCAAGGGCAATATAGAAATACAGTAGCCTTTAAGCATAAACATATCTCTTAATAGCTGGTTGCTAGGTGCAGCACCATTCTCTTTGCCACAGATTAATACTCTTTGCATATTCAAGACAAAAAAATGAATAACAAATTCCCATTTGAGAAAATAAGTATTGAAAAATTTAAGGGAATAACAAGCAATATCTCAAAAATGGTTCACTCAACAAAAAAAAAAGTATATGACATAAAGTGTGTATTTTAATGCGATTTACATTTTTTGTGTAGTAAACTTTTGTCTGTCTCTTATGGTTTACCAGTTATGCAAAAGTCGTTCACAATGAAGAATACTTTTGGAGACATTCCCAGAAAATTCAAGATATACATTTCATTTGTCATGAAAATATCTTAAACATATGATATTTTAATCAAAATCGTTAGAGGCATTTTTGAGAAAATTAAAATTTTTGTCAACATGTTCCATGTAAAGAAGGGGATTTTCTTGAAAACCTTTGTGTCACATCTCTGGAAGATATTGGACCTAAATACCAAGTTTGGTGTTTATCCGACTGTTCATTTCTGAGATATGCTGTTCACAGACGCACACATGGACATGTTTCCAAAAATGTTTTTTTTTTGGATTCAAGGGGTCTCAAAACATGTATTTCCAGTGAAATCTCGGTATCAAATTTTTGGGTGGAATACAATACTTCCCCTACTTGCTATACGTAGTAGAGAAAGTAATAAATATAAATGTTGATAACATAGCAATTAATGGGAAACACAGTGAAGTAGTTAAAATTTTATTTAAATAATAAATGTTGCTAATTGCTGAACTTTTTCTCCTAGATGAGAGCAGTTTAATGCATCACAAAACTATGGTGCGACGCTTGGCTGTGAGTGAGTGGTTGGAGAGTGTTGTAGATCAGAAAGTGCAAGAGGAAGTGGCAGCTCTTTCAGAGCCATCTACGGAACAAGAGCCTCACATTCCTATAGTATTTTCACTGCTCACCGGCAGGAAGATTAATGATGCATGTCAAAGGATGCAAGAAACTGGTGAGTCTTCAAATTCAATTTTCTGGAAAAATACTAAGCAGATTAAGTTATAGAAATGATTATAAACAACGAAACTTTTTAATATAATTGAAATTGTGAGTGGAATGGTGACACTTTAGTTTCACTTTCTAAGTTTTTCTCAGAACATGCTTTGAGATATTTATCTCCATCGTCAGCTGTATGCCCACTGGCATATGGATCGGGATTCCCCAATTCAGTGCTGTACTACCATCTGTACCTCTATTTCGTAAGTTGGGTTCTTACAGATTAGTGGTCAAATGCCGAACTACAGTGCTATGTTGCCATTGTGAGCAACACGTGTTCACCTGATATCAACATGCATCAGGATGTGATAATTATGAAACAACCCAAACAGAGATACCAGATATGAGTAATTTTTAATCATATTTATGAAAACTGAATAATTAGCAGCAATTGGTTTAAGAAGTGCCTGAGATAGCTAAAATAAGAAACTGAAGAAAAAAGCCGTCAAGTGCTTTGAGCCAGTCTTGCATGCACTTAACAATGCCAAGAAAGGTTCAGATTAAGACACGAAAAAATGACCATAATTAGTCATCATTATGCTTACCTTTAATTTGAGGCAGTATTTTTAACGCTTAAATGATTTCAGTCTAATTATATAATATATAAATTCAATAACAGCCCGCCTTAAAGCAATATGTGTATGTAAAATTTATAAAAAGTGTATATTACAGTTATTGTATATGTTTATATTATTGTATACATGTAATAATGTTAAGTGAATGTATTACGTAATTTAATAATGTAGGAGCTGTGAGAATAATAGGTTAAAAGTTGCTAACAATGAGGTAACCTTGAGGCAATAATGAATTAGAAGGTTTAACAATACTACTTGTAATTCTTGCAAGCAATAATGTAATTTTTGTGACAGTTCATAAAATAGCCAATCAACAACCAGAAAAAGCTTTAGTTAAATGAAGGTATTCTATTGGACTAGGATTAGCCATTCAGAAACTAAAATGGAGCAAAATTTACAAATTCAGAAGTCAGTTGGTTGTAGACAGTGTTCCAAACTGGACGCGAGATCCGTTCTCGAGAAATTTAATACGTATTTTGTGTGAGACAAAAATAGTTTACGTGTTAAAAAGTGCAAGTAATTAATAACAAAATCTCACAGCTCTCTCTCTATATCAGTGAATTGTTATTTAAATCGTGTCAAGCATTAATAAATGGAGTGAAGTAAAATTATAATCTGTGTAAGCCTACATTCTTCAGTTGCACCACTCCCTGCTAAGACATTCATATCTTTAAAAATAAATACTGACGCAGCCGAGGCAAACTTAAATATATAATATTTAAAGAAACAGTCAAAATTACAAAGTTCATATTCTTTAAACATTTTTTGGAGCAAAAGCCACGAGAAAGTACATTTGGGGTGAAGGCTACCGGAAACTTTTTACCATACGTGCGGTTGCAACTACTTCAAGTTCGGCTCCCCAACAGTCGAAATATAATACACCTTCTTCAAACTGGCTTTCCATACGTAGCAGCAACAAACCTTCTTCAAATTGGCTCCCAAAGTGTGGGGTAAACAATATAAGCAACTACTTCAAATTTTTCATTTAACCACAAATTTAATAATAAGGTAATCAAATTAGTGGGTAAGAAAAATATACAGAAACCAAATCATTTAGGCATATATTTCTGCTACATGTCTCCATACTGTTTCATGTGTTTACGAAAATGGAGAGCTAGGTTACATCACAACCTCATTATTCATTGGCTGTAAAACATTTTGAATCCACTGAGCATATTACTTGCAACTCTGATAGAGGAATCAGTATACTGACAACACTTTTTACTGGCTAGTAAGTAAAAATACATAAATATGATGGTAGATTAAGTCACACTTTTTGACACTCATCTTCACTAATTAAATGTATAAAACAGAAATGTTTTCGAGGGCATTCGTCCTCATCAGCGACTGGGTGACTAAGGGTCTTAGTTGCTGACGATGAGGATGAATGCCCTCAAAAACGTTACTGTTTTATACAACATTTAATTAGTGAAGGCGAGTGTCATAAAGTGTGACTCAATCTACAATTATGAAGAATACTTCACAGTTAATAATGCTTCTGTTTTTAGTCTTTAATACATAAATTACTTCAAACACGAGAAGATTTTTGAATCCCCGACACTTAGTGTATTTCATAGAATGTTGGCACCTTACCTTATGGTGGAAAATGGCGGGCGTTCTCACAGTTGACATGCATGGTTGAATGATGCATGCACAAAGGATAGTACAAGTAGTTAACCAATACAAGACAGAGCTGAGCAATTAACATTTAACATGCATGATTAAGAAATATCCTGAACTAGTTCAGCGAGATTCACACATAGGAATCTAGTCTCGGTAGACCTCTTCGAGAAATTGTTTTCAGAGCTGCACAGGTAACACAAAGAAGAACAAGAAACTATATAATGCCTAACAATTAACTAATAAGTAAAAAATAATGCAGATACAAAATAACTACAAAAACAAGACATAGTAACTGCAAGATGATGCCAAGAACATCATATGGAGTGGATACAGGCAATGAACGACCACGTGGTAATGTGGCATTGGTAATTTTGGCAACAAGGTGGCTGTTACCATAGCAACGGGCCTGTCATGCTGACTTGTTTTTCCGTCTGAGCGCTTTTGTCAGAACCCACTTTATGAAAATAGAGGTATAGCTATCTGATATAAAACTTTACTATCACATCTACTGGTGGAATATCAAAATTCATTTCTCTGGTGTATTTTTGGTGATGTGTATTTTTTTCCATACTGTGAGTTCTGATGGTGTTTTGTCATATTTTAAAAACTTCATTTCCTATTTAATGTGTTCTGTTGGCCAAAAATATTGAGCTACTGCAGATTTGCCTGTTTGCTGAAATCCTGGATTTCTAAGGCATTTCTTTAGTTTGGAAAAGGCAATCTTAAGCAAATTTACTTCAGTATATAGGGTTCGATATTTCCCATGTAAAAGTGTCTTGAATGAATTTGTTCTACTGTTACAGCTTTGGAGTAACACACTCTATTCAGAAACAGAAGCACCTATTAATATTTGTCTATGGTCTCATCAATTTAGCCCTCTCAGGTACATTGAACCTGTTCTCATCCATGCAAACGCTTCTTTTTCAGCTCTATTACAATAATCCACATACCCTTCTCTTCCCTATTTGCTTTTTTTACTAATCTATAGAACCCTAGTAATTTTTATTCTCTAAGCTTTCCCAAATTTCTTGTCTTTCTATGTCCTCCACTCTGTTTCTGTTATCCAGAAGCCGTTGCTATTTCTTTCTCCTGCTCTCCAAACATCTCCCATTCCTATCTTCTCCAAAATTTTTTCTACCCTGTCCACCAGCTATTTTTATTTTTTGTACTCTTTTGTTGTTCCATACATATCTTTAAAACTTCCCCTTCATCTTTTTTCAGGCATCTACACCAAAATTTCAATATCCTTTCTAGTATCACCCCCTTTCTTCTTGTTCTTCCTAATTCCACTAACGCTACTTCCCCTGGTGCTGAGGTTGGTAACCCCAATAGCTCTGTACAGAATGTTCTGTAGCTCTGGTGTATTTTCCTGCTTAATTCAGATCCCCCTCCCCAAATTTCAACTGCATATAGCATTCTTGTTTCTATCAATGCCTCATACATTCTTTCTAGTCATTAAGTCAGCATTTCTAATTTGTATTTGCATATCCGTACTCCTGTCATTGCCGCCTTTCCTTTAGCCATAACCTTCCTGCTATGCGCTACCCATTCACCATTACTGCTCATCCTCGCCCCCAAATAATCAAACTCCTTGACGACGATGACAACAACAACAATAATAATAATAATAATAAATAACTGATACATAATTTCATATAGAAAAGATCTGATGTGTTACACTCACATGACTTTCTCTACTCTTGTACAAACTATTTTTACAAATGCTTATTCTCCATCTACTTCATGTTAATCGAGATAAACATTTGCAGAAACTATCTTATTGCTAATTTTCTTCTTGTAGATGTAAGGGGAATATATGTTTACAAGCGCAATATAGAAATACAGTAGCCTTTGAGCATATACATATCTCTTAAGAGCTGGTTGCTAGGTGCAGCACCATTCCCTTTGCCACAGATTAATACTCTTTGCATATCCAGGACAAAAAAATTAATAACGAATTCCCATTTGAGAAAATAAGTATTGAAAAATTTTAGGGAATAACAAGCAATATCTCAAATGGTTCACTCAACAACAAAAATTTATATGACACAAATTGTGTATTTTAATGCGATTTACATTTTTTGTGTAGTAAACTTTGTCTATCTCTTATGGTTTACCAGTTATGCAAAAGTTGTTCACAATGAAGAATACTTTTGGAGATATTCCCAGAAAATTCAAGACATACATTTCATTTGTCATGAAAATATCTTAAACATATGACATTTTAATCAAAATCGTTAGAGCCTTTTTTGAGAAAATTAAAACTTTTGAAAAATGTTCCATTTAAAGGGTAATCTGGGGTGGGGGGATTTTCTTGAAAACCTTTGTGTCGCATCTCTGGAAGATACTGAACCTAAATACCAAGTTTGGTGTTTATCCGACTGTTCGTTTCTGAGTTATGCTGTTCACAGACACACACACACACGGACATGTTTACAAAAATGCTTTTTTTGTATTCAGGGGGTCTCAAAACATGTATTTCCGGTGAAATCTCGGTATCAAGTTTTTGGGTGGAAAAAGATTAGATAATTGGACCCAGTCTGGGTGGTATAGTATAACCTTATTCTCACTCGGTTCAAACAGGCCTGGACAGAATCTAAGAGTTTTGGCCCATGCAGATCTCTACTGAGTAATGGCTGGTATTACGAGCACAGTTGTTACCAAATAAGCTGCCATGTTTTGAATGCAGCATCCGATTAATTATCTCAGATTCCTACAAACAATTAGTAAGTAATTCATTACAGTAGCAAATAAATGATTAGCAAGCTGTGTATGTTTTTGCAGGTGATCACTATGCAGCAATGTTGCTATCCCAGCTCAGCAGTGGCTCGTTGCCACGACAACTGATGCAGAATCAACTCAACAGTTGGCATGAAGTGGAAGCAGACTCCTTCATCTACAGGGAACGCCTGAAGTTGTTAATGCTGGTGGCTGGAATATCCCTCCTTGAGTCATCTCATGGTACAATAAACGTGTGTGAGAATTTGGACTGGAAGCGGGCTTTTGCTGTCCATCTCTGGTAATTATGTTGCTATACATGCTATAAATACAGAGGGATGTATAAGAAAGAATTACACTAATTGAAATACAAAAGTTGGAGCATGGAGGTGCTAATTATATATCCTCGTTATATTTTACTGAAGCTTTTTGCATCTTTTTTCACCATTATGGGATAAGGCACTGGGGTCTGGTAATATTTGAGTTGTTAGGTTCCATTCATAACTGGCAGCTCTTCCTCAAGTACACATCTCTTACAGTATTGTGAAGGTTAATTATATTGTAGCTGTTATTTTGGTGTCCTTTTTATAGAATTGTAGCAGTTCAAACTTTGCCATTAAATCTTGGCTCTATTACATCTTAACCCCTATAGAGCCAATATAATGTATTTCAATTTTCCGTGTGAATTACAGGTAGAGGAGTTTACAGGACCAATGAATGCTGTGCTAGAATTTAAAGTGCTGCATGCATTTTGAAGTAGTATTGTTCTTGGACTTTATTTATTTAGCTCCTCGTATAGATGTCAATTTGAAGAAGATAGTGTTTTGTTGATAATTTACGTAGGAGTTTGCACCACGCTTTGGGCATTAATTTGAAGTGGATTATTTGTTACGTAATATGCTACTACGTAAGAGAAGCTGATTTTTGAAGATGTATTTTTGTTGTTACGCTCCAAGTTTTAAAATATTATATTAACTTTGTTATTAAACTGCTTCTATAGGTAGTATTTATGTTTATGTTTGCCTCAGCTGCTTCAGAGTCACGTATCTCTTAGACAGGGCGTGGTACGACAAGAATGTAGGCTTATACAGATTTTAAGTTTAAATTCACTTCGTTTTATTAATCCTTGGCACAAATTAAATAGCACTACACTGATATTAAGAGCTATGAGATTCTTTAATTTAAAACTTGTGCTTTGTTAATGCGTATATTTAATTTTACGATTCACACAAATATGTAATATTTCTTTAGAGAACACATCTTCCATCCGGTCACTACCAAGGTCTGCCAGCAACTGAATAGATTTCAACCGCATAAACTTTTAAACTTTTGTATTTTAAGTCTCTGGTTGGCTAATCCTAGTCCAATAGAATACCTACATTTAATTAAAGCTTTATCTGGCTGTTGATTGGTTATTTTTAAACTGTCACAAAATTTATGTTATTGCTGCCCTAATCATGACTAGTAGTATTCAAACTCTCATACTCATTATTGTCTCAAGGTTACCTCATTGTTATCAACTTTAAACTTGTTATTCTCACAGCTCTTACATTATTAAATTACGTAGTGCATTCACATATCAGTATTAAACATGTTTACAATAACATAAGCATTTGCAATGACTGTTACATACATTTTTAAAAATTATTACATACATATTGCTTCAAGGCGGGCTGTTATTGAAATTATATTAATTTAATTGAAATTATTCAAGTGTTAAAAATACTGCCTCAATTTATTTGTTACCTCTCCTTCTTTGAAATATTTTACAACTTCCACTGGAAATTGAGTCACACTTTTTTACACTCACCTTCACTAATTAAAGTTACATAAAACAGAAACGTTTTCGAGGGCATTCGTCCTCATCGAATGCCCTCGAAAACGTTTCTGTTTTATGTAACTTTAATTAGTGAAGGTGAGTGTAAAAAAGTGTGACTCAATCGGAATCATGATGAATGCTTCACTGTTAATAACGCTTCTGTTTTTAATCTTTTCCACTGGAAAGTTTTGACCTCCTTAGCAAGTTTTCGCCATTCCTTTTTGTCCTGGGCAAGTGAATTCCAGTTGTTGACACCTAGTTCTCCCAAGTCGTTTTTGTCATCTTTGTTTGCCTCTTCCTTTTGGTCTTACTATTTGCGTACTTACTGGAGATAAATATAAATTTAAGGAACTGGCCATGCATGATAGGGCAGTTTGTTAAAACCCCCTACCTAGTTCTTTCAGGCGGGTAGCATCTATAGCTCATATTCAGGAGACTTGGGTTCAAATCCCATACACCAGCCAATCTTCATGGGATATTTTATGGTTTTAAATAAATATACAACTGGAAATTTCAGTGCCAATAATCAAAGTTTCATCACTCCTATGAAATCAATGTCAATTGGCACACATAGACAGCCTTCACCACTTTTCAGCAGATTGTTAAAACAGATGGTACAGGAAAAAGACCACATAAGTCATTAATCTGGCATAACTGATCTGTATGCAGCCATAAAGTTTAAAAATGCTCCTAAAGCCATGCTCTAGAAAGAAAATACATAGAATGTTCAATAAAAACTGAGACTGATACTATAAAAACTTTATTATCAAGAATTCAGTCAAAATCAGTTTTCTCTCCTTCAGTGTAGTCTTTATTAAATGCACTTATCCCACCTTCTCATCACTTTCGGAAGACCTCCTCAAATTCATTTTTTGATAAGCACTTCAAAATCGCCTTTAAAGCCTTCACTGCTTCATTCTGGGAGTCTGTCTTTTGAGATTTTTTTGGCAGTTGGAAACAAAAAAAGGATCACACAGTGCCAGATCTTAACTATAGGGTGGTTTAGGAACTGTGGAGATTCCTTTCTTGGCCAGAAACATTGTAACAACTGTTGCCATGTGATTACCTGCACTGTCATGTTGAAGCTTCCACTTGCATACAGATCTGTCTGTTTTTTTGGGATGTAATCTTTAATCAGTTGGTGAAGAACACTACGATAATTGCAGTCAGTGACTGACCTCTGGGACCTGATGTGTGTACATCATGATAATAAAAAAATGTGATTACTAATGCCTTATTTGCAGATTTGTGGACATGCACTTTTTTAGGGGTGTGTTTTCTCCTTCTCAACCCACTCTATGCTCTATCTTTTTGTTTCTGTGTCATAGCAGTACACCCATAATTCATTGGCAGCGATAATATTTTTCCACCAATCATTCCCTTCTTCTTGGATGCACTTTTTCCATTGGTTGTATTTTAATCAAAATTGTTAGAGCCATTTCTTAGAAAATTAAAATTTTCGAAAAATGTTCCATGTAAAGGGTAATCTGGGGTGGGGGGATTTTCTTGAAAACCTTCGTGTCGCATCTCTGGAAGATACTGAACCTAAATACCAAGTTTGGTGTTTATCTGACTGTTCGTTTCTGAGTTTGCTGTTCACAGACAGACAGACAGACAGACATCTTTCCAAAAATGCTTTTTTTGGATTCAGCGGGCCTGAAAACATATATTTCTGGTGAAATCTTGGTATAGAATTTTTGGGTGGAATACAATACTTCCCCTACTTACTATACATTGTTGAGAAAGTAAAAAAGAGGTAGCAAACTTAAAGCTAGCATCCGGACTAATAATTATATAATATAATCATATAATAAAAAAAAATGTCTTCACGTGTGGAGGCATAATGACATTTGCTGGAACTGTGAACGATTGTTTTCATTCAGTCAACCATTGTTACTTATTATAGTCATTATACATATAATGGTCATTAATACTTATGTTTTTACATTTTAATGTAGGTTGAATTACTTATAAACTCATCATGGGGAAAGTCCAGTTATAAAAATAGAATCTTTATAATACAAAAAAGGGCAGTCAGAGTAATGTTAAACCTTTGCAGCAACATAAGCTGCAAATCTTACTTCATACTGTTAAAAATCTTGAGTGTTCCTTCATTATACATTTTTGAAATTCTGGTAACGACGTATAAGCAGCAAAATAGTTTTAACTCAAATGCTGATATTCATGACTATAATACAAAAAATAAATCTAAACTGCACATTACAGGTCATAAAAGAACCCTATATGAAAAAAGTTTACATTATAATGGCATTCAATTATTTAATAAACTCCCCACGTATTTAAAAAATCTGATGTGTTACACTCACATGACTTCCTCTACTCTTGTACAAACTATTTTTACAAACGCTTAATCTCCATATGCTTCATGTTAATCGAGATATCGAGATGTCAATCTTATTGATAATTTTCTTGTAGATGCAAGGGGAATATGATAAGTTTTAAGCGATAGTCAAATATTTTAACGCTGGTTGCTATGTGGCGCATTCCATTCTCTTTGCATGTCCAGGACATAAAAAAATGAATAACGAATTTGAGAAAAAGTATAAGTATTGGAAAATTTAATGTAATAACAAGCAATATCTCGCAAACGGTTCACTCAACAAAAGAAATGTATATGACATAAATTGTGTATTTTAACGCGATCTACATTTTTCGTGTAGTAAACTTTTGTCTATCTCTTATGGTTTACCAGTTATGAAAAAGTCGTTCATAATGAAGAACACTTTTGGAGACATTGCCAGAAAATTCGAGATATACATTTTATTTGTCATGACAATATCTTAAACATATGATAGTTTAATCAAAATCGTTAGAGCCGTTTTTGAGAAAATTAAAATTTTCGAAAAATGTTCCATGTAAAGGGTAGTCTGGGGTGGGGGGATTTTCTTGAAAACCTTCGTGTCGCATCTCTGGAAGATACTGAACCTAAATACCAAGTTTGGTGTTTATCCGACTGTTCGTTTTTGAGTTATGCTGTTCACAGACACACACACAGACACACAGACAGACACACACACGGACATGTTTCCAAAAATGCTCTTTTTGGATTCAGGGGGTCTCAAAACATGTATTTCTGGTGAAATCTCGGTATCGAATTTTTGGGTGGAATACAATACTTCCCCTACTTACTATACGTAGTAGAGAAAGTAAAAAGTTAAATCCCTAACAGTCTTCAAAAGAGATTTGAAAAAATTCCCTAACACAGGGTGGTCTTTATTCACCGGAAGAATGTCTAGAAATGAATTAGTTTATAAGCTTTCTTATGGAATATACTATGTTTACAATTCCAAAATTTAGTTTAGGTGCCTACTCATGTAATAAATCAGGATTTCTGTATTTGTGTATTACATCTAATTAGACCTGTTCTTTTTGTACTAATAATTGTATTGCTGATGAAGCCAATATTTCGTATTGAAATCAAACGGTGAATAAATTTGAAAAAATTTGTATTTGAGTCACTGCTAGATCCTCATAGAAAGTTTCAGCACCTTTTTAGAGGGAAAGCCATCTTCCTCCTTTCAAAGTCACAGAATTGTATAAATCCTTCCAGCTTTCCAGAAACAATCATCTCTGAAAATGTTTGCAGCTGGATCATGATTTTGTAGTAATTGTAGCAAGAAAATGATTGAGGAAACACTATTGTCGTGTTCATTTATTCCAGGGATAGCAATACCAATGAAATGTTTGCAGAAATTGACAATACTAATAGTAAGTGCCTCTCTCATTAAATCAAGGAGAAGAGATATTTGTACTGGGTCTCTGTAACTAAGTTGTGATGTTAATTAACTCCTTGATTGCAAGTTTTTTTTTGTTTTTTTCCCCCCTTCCTAGGTACATGTGCTCACCAATATCATCCGTGACAGATGCTTTGATTCAGTATGAGAATGCATTTGGACCCCCAGAATCCATAGATGCATATGCAAGAATTCCAGAGCCTCCTTATATACAGGAAGGCATTGAACCAGAGATTAGCAGTGGGCTCAAAGTATATGATCTTTGCTTTCATCTGTTGAAACTCTATAGCAGCAGAGCACATTCACTTGAGCAGTTACTGAATCCTGCCACCCATACAGCAGATCCTTTGGATTACAGACTAAGGTACATATTGTTATCTATGCAATTGTGTAGACAAATTTTTTGCAGTAATTAAGCAGCTAGTATGAAAATGTTCTCTTGAAACTTTTCCTGCAATGAAGGAATTTCAAATGTAACTTACTACAATCTCATGAATTTAAATGCATGTTTGTTTACATCATATTCAAAAGAACACTAATGTGTTGCTTGCTTAATCTTTGTGGCAATAAGTTTGGATTTGAAATTTTAATGTATAAATAAAGTTGGCTGGAAATTTGCCGAATTATGTTGACAGGGCTCTGGAAAACAAAAATTTATTTGTTGAAGACTAAGGGTTTGTACTGTGATCACAGATAAACTATTAAATACCAATACGTACACTGCAGTTTATATAATTGAAAGATAATGTTTTCTGCTGTACTACCAATGGATTTTAAATAGTGCATTAGTATTTGCAAGATTGGGTATTATTTTTATTACAATGGTGATAATTCACACCAAATAATAGAATTTTTGTCTTGTAATGCAGGTGCAACATCACTCGTTTGTCTCCTTCAATTCTTTCTATGTTAAATAAGTGTTTCAACAGTGCTGTTATCAGTAAGTTATTAGGGACTGAAGATTTACATCATTGTAATTGTTTATAAGAAAATAACTAAAGAATATTCATTAAAACATATCTTTAATATGTTTAAGGCTTTAAATTGAGAATTCCATTCACTAAAAAAGAAAAGAACATATGATCTCTTCAATCTAATACTCTTATATCACAAGGAAAAAATTAAAATCATTTTCAGTATAAATATATCATAAAATACAGA
Source organism: Deroplatys truncata (assembly GCA_030765065.1). Classification (NCBI taxonomy): domain Eukaryota; kingdom Metazoa; phylum Arthropoda; class Insecta; order Mantodea; family Mantidae; genus Deroplatys; species Deroplatys truncata. The sequence goes on from CM060989.1 coordinate 37,114,018, forward strand.
AATGGTTGTTGTTGTTCACCAATGGCACTGGGGATTAATTGATCTGCATCATTTTCCCTCTGGTTTCCCAATATAAAGTCTGTAAGTTATCACATTTAAGGCCTAATTTTTTTGGCTTGGGAAGCATGCCTGTGTTGTAGTCCATTTAGCGTTACCCAGGGAACACCGCATGGAGGTGGACTACATTGTTCCCCAATACAGAAATGGAGGGAGTAGGGAATTTGTTCTGCATACGAAAAGTTTCAATAAAAATCATCTACTATTTCACACTCTTGAGCGCTAACAGCTTACACACAATCTCGAGGATAATATTTTTTATTGTCATTCAGAATAAATAACAGGAATAATGGCATTCTATGCATGTGTATGAAATGTGGGACAACATTGAAATAAAATATATATATATATATATTTACATTGGTAAATGAACCCTAAACATATAGTTGCTGTAAGTACTCATGCTCTGACACCACTGATTTTAACCATTCAGCTAACCTAACTAAAAGTTCAAGGTTAACTTTTTATACAGTAACAACTTCATTCCTCTCAAGTTAAAACAACATCATACATGCTCTGTTTCATTCAGTATTCCACTGAATTAAGTAGTCAATATGTTGTGCATACTTGGACATAAAAGGGGAAATAAAGTCGTGGAAATCTTCAAAGTGGGTTAATGTGTTACATTGGCTTCCACTGCAGTTGATTTAAATTTCATATCCTCCATAGAGTGTCTTCCATGGGTCAGGGGTGCCATGCTAGCCTGTAGTTCCCAAGGTCATGGGGGAGTGTGATGATTCTTTTTAGGCATAAAAATACTTTCTTTCTTCCTTCCTTCGGAAGGGAAGTGAAGCTGGTGGTTCCATGTCATAGATTTATGGCACATAAAAGAGCCTCAAGCCTGATAAAGAGGCCTTTGAGCAACATTTCTGGTCTTTCTCGCCAATATGGGATGGAATCTTGCGGTTTCTGTCCCAGAAATGTGCTGATATGGCTGATTATAGAAAATATGACAGAAATGGTCCTTAAGACAAATTTTCAGATCTCTCATTGGGAAGAGAAGTGTGGAAACTTATCTCAAAGAACATTTCCATCACATTTTCAATAAGCATACAGATAAATCAGCCATATCAGCACATTTCTGGGACTTAAACCAGCTGAGAAATCAGATAGATCAGCAAAAAACTTAAAATTACTAAAACCATTAAATAAGGTCATTGACCTTAGCACGTAGAAGATCTTAATAAAGAAGTTCAACAACCACCTCATGAACTTTGACGCCACTGAGGACAAAGTGATTTTCAAGTACATCAAGTCTTCATCAGCGGCACTCATTAAAATTTTGAGTAAATGAAGCAATAAGAGTATGTTCAGTCATACCATCTATCTTCTGTTAATGGTTTCTTTAGGTCATAGCTTTTGGATGCTGAGAGAAAAGTTCATCTAAAAGTGGAATCATTGCAAAAATTCAAACTAAATTTTCTAATTTGGCCTCTAAGAAGGCAGACTACCCCAAAATCAGTGAAGCAGAATAGCATTTATAACTTTAAACCAGTTTAAAACCTGATTAAAATAGCAGTATGAGAGCTCCAACTTCAAAGTATAGAGTCTGTTTATAATACATATTGTACTTGCAGCTGGTTCCTGCAGCAAGTATTGAATGCCTTAGGCTACACACACAATTCAGCGCACTCAGAAGCCATGATTCATATGAGTTTTGCGTCACAGTTAGAGAGTCAAGGACAGTGGCACTGGGCAGCCTTTGTTCTACTACATTTGAAAGACGTTACAAGGTAATAATGCATCATTAATTCTTAGTAGAGTTGTTTTCATTTAGGTTCAGTTTTAGAAGGGGTGGGAGTAACGAATCCCTAACCACCTCGATCATTACTGATCCATTGTGCATCCTTTTATTGTTTAGTCACTCAAAATAACTGCATCCTTTGTAAAGGAGGCTAACTTTCTTTCTGAGACATTTGCATCAATTTTGAAAATTTAAGCCAGTGCTCCATCACGCACTTTACAAGGGATAATGTGATTTTTAACTTTGTTAGCATGAAACAGCTGAAATTTTCTCAAATTAATACAGTTAATTAAGTTGGCTAACTTATTGTTAATATAAAATATAAATGATATGGACTTGTGATTATTAGTCAACTAAAAGTAGTATTAAACTTTTAAAAAATCTGTTAGGCTCAGTTTAGCATGGAATGATCCATTTATTGAAATATTTGATTATGGTATCATTTTATTCTTAATGTAGCATCAAGGCAGCTATTTTTGACTTGCTGGGTCGCAATGTGGAGCTTTCTGATGATCCTGACTACATTGCTAAGGAAGAGTTCTTATGCAATGATCTCAAGATACCCTCAGAGTGGATCTATGAGGCAAAAGCTACCTTAGCCTCTGCACATGGCCGGTAAGTTACTACAGTGACACCGTTCTACTACATTAGTTTTCATTAAGAGACGGTTACAATGGTAGGTGTATTTCGGTCAACGGTGAGTCACATTCTTTCTAGCCCGTTTAGTTATTTACATCTAGTTGACTAATTGTAATGGATACACAATAGTAAACATTAATGAAAGAGATACACTAATGGAGGCATTCATAGCATAATCCATAATAAACCTAGCACAGTGCCATCGTTTTATGCCAAGGTCTAAACCGTCTTATATATGAGGGTAATCCCAAAAGTAAGGTCTCCAATTTTTTTTAAAATACAAAGAAACTTTTATTGACAACAAATGGTACATAGTTTTGAAGCTATAACATTTGTCTATTTTTCCACATAATCACCATTTCGGTCAATGAATTTTTGTAGACGCTGTGGCAGTTTTTGTATGCCCATGTCATACCAGCTTGCCCCTAAGCTCTTGAAAAAGTGATGGGCCTCATTTTTCACTTCTTCGTCGTCACCGAAGCGCCTTCCAGCCAAGTGTTCTTTCAACTTGGGAAACAAGTGGTAGTCACTGGGTGCTAAGTCCGGACTATAGGGTGGATGGGTGATGGTTTCTCATCCAAACTGTTGCAGAAGATTCATGGTTTGACGGGCGGTGTGTGGGTGAGCATTATCATGGAGAAGGCTTATGCCCTTGCTCAACATTCCTCTTCTACGGTTCTGAATTGCCCGTCCGACTATTTTTAATGTCTGTCAATACCTGTTGGCATTTATTGTTGTCCCAGGATCCATAAAGTCGACCAACAATATCCCCTTTCGATCCCAAAACACAGTTGCCATGACTTTACCGGCAGACTGTGTTCTCTTGAATTTTCACGGCTTGGGTGAACCGGAATGCCGCCACTCACGTGATTGTTGTTTGGTCTCAGGTGTGAAGTGGAAAGCCCAGGTTTCATCACCCGTGACTATTGAATCCAAAAGGTTGTCCTTTTCATCTGCATAGCATTGAAGAAATTGGCGGGAAGTTTCAGCGCGTCGCCTTTTGTGTTCTTCTGTCAGCATTCTTGGGACCCATCTTGCGCACACCTTCCGAAATTTCAACTCTTCAATCAAAGTCCGATGAACAGTGCTTCAAGAAATCTCAGGAACAACAATGCAGAGCTCATCAAGAGTGTTCCGCCGATCTTGTTGCACGATTTGTTCAACCTTTGCAATTGTTTCGTCAGAAATGGACGGTCTCCTGCTTCTTTCCTCGTCATGAATTTCCGTGCGACCATTTGCAAATTCTCTACACCACTTGCGGACATTTTTGACATCCATACAAGACTCTCCATACACTTCCATTAACTGTCGATGAATTTCAACAGGTTTAACTCCTTTTGCACTAAAAAACCGAATAACTGCGCGAACTTCGCACCTGGCGGTAGTGGCTAACGGGAGCTCCATTATAACTGGCTGCCAAGCCAAGACTGAGGGCAATAAGGGATGTGCGGTGGTTTCTGAAGAGAGTGGAGGGAGGAAGGAAAAAAGCAGTATGGCCAACGTCCACAAACAGTTTACCTGCGATCCCAGCGCTTTGGAGACCTTACTTTTGGGATTACCCTCGTGCGTATCGGCCGAGACAGCTGAGACCTTGGTATTGTGCCACTGCACAGAAGCAGTGCAGGATGTGTCAAGGGTACTTCATCAGCTGTAAGCTGCCTCAGTCTTTGCTTTGTCTTTGTGCTGTTAAGTGTTTTGACAATACATGTGTTGTGTGTGATTTCCTCAGGAATGTTATTTTCTTATTAGTCCACGGAAATGCCTGCCAACAAATTCACGCTTGAACAGCAATTTTTATGTACGATACATATGTGAAAACTGAATCATGTAGACAGGTGTGTAGACAATTTCAACAGCAATTTCCTGGTTATTCAGTTCCGGGTAGAGACACTGAGAGATGTTTGGTCAATAAATTTAGAATAACAGGATTGCTAAACACTAAAAGGTAAAGTTTATAGGAACAATCCCCACACCATAGACAAACTTAAGGGCAATATAAAAGCAGAAATTATGAACATTATACAAGAAGAACTTATGCATGTACATCTTCGCGCAATGTACACCACTTTCAACAAAGTTAGTACTCATGTTATGTTACTAATATTTGTGAGTAAGTAATGCAGGAGTTACAGAACAGAAAACCCCACAGTGTAGTAGACTGTGCAGAGCATGCATTCGTCCGATCCACGGCCTTGGCATAAAACGAAGGCACTGTACATGTGAAACATTAGATGATGTCTTATGAAAAATGCATGAAAGTTAATGCTTCAATGTGAAGAAGTATTTTTTCTTCAATTTGTAGTTTGTATATTAAGCTCCACGCTTGTACGCCAATTTGAGGTAGTTATTATTATGATGGTAGTTGTTTGGAGGAGTTTGCCTCACAGATGTAAATTTAAGAAGTATGTTTGTTGCCAACTTTAAAAAAATTATTTAGCTGGATGCTGGATATGAGATGTGAGAATTCCTGCATATGTGCGTCACTTTGAAGAAGTATTTAAACCAACGTTTTTAAGATACACTTTGATGTTGTTTGATGCTTGGCGCGTAATATTATTTAAACTTGCCTCGGCTGCTTCAGTCGCACTATAGAAACACAAGTTCTTTTCAGGTTGTGATAAGACAAAAATTAGAAGACGTCACAGAATTTATTTTTTAATTTCTCTTCTTTTTATTTCTCTTTATACTTGGATATTTTATAAACACAACACTTTATAAAAGAAAACTGTGAGCACTTTATACATTTTAGTGGAGAACACAATTTTTACCATCCGTACTCTACAACATCTTACCCACGACTTTCACGTCTGCTCTTTACAACATCTTGCCCGCGACGGACTGAATTCAATGGTAAAAACCTTATAGCTTCGGTAATGCCAGTCTCTTATTGGCTAATTCTAGTCCAATAGAATTTAAGTATTCAAACTAAAACTTTTCTTTACTGTTGATTGGCTAATTCCAAACTTTAAGCAAAACTTACGTTATTACCAATCTTTTCATGAGCAGTATTTTTTTAAATTTCCAGATACATTATTGTCACAAAGTTTACATTATTACCTCATTATTAACAACCTAAAGCATATTATTCTCACAGTTTTTGCACTATTAGAGTATATAAACATTTACATAACATTAATAAATACGTTTACAATAAAAATAAGTATTTACAATGATTTTACGTACAATTTAAATAATAATTATATACATATTGTTTTTAAGGTGGGCTGTTATTGAATTTAATTATAATAAAACACAATTAATACCATTTAGGCATTAAAATATGCCTCAACTGGTACCAGGCTGTAAATAACACTTGCCTTAATCACAGCATTGGCACATAAACAAAATAAAGATTGAATTTGTAATAAGTTATACTATGTTTACACAAATCTTCACTTACTAAGTTTTTAAAACTGGAACATTTTCGAGGACATTCGTCCTGATCATCATCAGGAGTTAGGTGACTGAAACATGTTCCTTCCTCTTCCCCCCTCTCCTGGCTGGATTGGATCCTGCTGCTATCTATTGGTAGGTTAACAAAGCTCTAACTTGCTGGTAGGATTTTAAAATTTATATTATCTGCATTCTTGAGACAATGAATATTTTCTCCCAGATAGTCGGTTCTGGTGATGAGGAAACTGGTTTTAACAACTTTATGACATGACCAGTGTTGTGGTTCTCAGACCAAAAATGATGTGAAACAGCAGATTTGTGTATCCTATGTAATATTTCTCACAATCTTCACAATTGATCTGGCAGATTTCTGATTTAGTCCATCTGAAGCTTTGTTTTTGAGCAGTTTATTCTGCTGAACAAATTCAACATGAAGAATACTTAACTGTTTACACTGCTTCTGTTTTTAATAATTAAAATAAAGATTGTTGACTTACACTGATTCATCTATGCAACCAAGCTTGTGCATTAACACTTCAAGTGGTGGTGGCAGTGGTCAATCTTCCCAAGCTAGAAATAAAGAATGTTTGTTTACATTTAAAATTCATCTAAATCATTTAGATTATCATCATAGTTAAACATATCTTAAATATTAAAATAGTAAAGCATGTTCATATTTTAACATCTAGTCACACTTAACCTCTTCAGACCTGGTATGTCCTATACGTCACACACCTTAAAGCTTGTTTATGTTGTGTGAGTACAGCTGCTGTATTCGACCATAATACTAACCAAACTTAGATTCTTAAAGTCTCTGTGTTTTGTGACTGCACATATAATTCAGTTCAGTAATACATTAAACTTGTGATTATCTGAACTAATTGGGAATGAGACTATCTCAGATATGGAATAACTTGGATAATACAAAGATAATGTGCAAATAGGTAATAAATGACACAACAAAAATGCTTAAAACTACATCGTAATTGTTTATTACAACATAATTCCTTAAAATTTACATTCATTACTTTATACAGTTTAAATAAAGAATAAGCAGATTACTTTTTGAAAAATTCTTTCATAGGTTTTTGGGTTAACTCCTTGCCTGTCTTGGGTGCTTCAGTTTAATGCCAATACTGCAGTGTTGTGGAACAATAGATAAAGTGGTGTAGACTTTTCTTGCTGTTCAATGTAGGCTATTGCAGCTTTGATCACCTGAAGTCCCTCAGAATGTGATATAGTCGGCATCATGCTCCACTTCCAGATCAACAATAGCATCGTCATAAGCAACCTTTTTATTGTGTTAAATCTTGTTTTCAGAGAAACCACACACCATTTCCGTTTGCTACTTACACTGTACTACTCGCCCAAAATAGGCCCATATAGATTTAAACATCATGGCTACCTCAACAAACATCTACACTGGGTTGACATAGCAGAATCTCTTCTATGCCCTTTCTGTGAACTTGAAGACATGTAAAGAAACCATCTACTCCATTGCCCAGCTTTCGATATTAACATACCAACTAACCAAATTTAAACACCACCGTAACAATTGGATATATTGACAATGTAACAGGGACTTGACTCTGCTGACAGTAAACAAGCAACACTTGCATATAGCTGCAGAACCATTTAACTTTGTTGATACATGCCGCTAGCACTGCACTGATAAAAAAAAAAAAAAGTGTGTTTAATTTCCAGCAACTCGCTAGGTTAATCAGTAGCCTCAATTAATCAGGACTTAGTTAATTGCAAGTCTACTGTAATAGAGAAATAATATTGAATAGAGAAGCAAGAGTAACTGCTCATGGTTAAAGTTCTTCTAGATCACATTAACACTTGTTCAGTAGATATTCCTTATTTAAAGTGCCTTTAGTACCAGTGATAATCTTTAAATAGTATTACTCATCTATCATTAATATGTCTTTCTGGGATATTTGTGATTACACTATGGGCAGCCTGCACCACGGAGTAAATTTCTTTGGAAGTAACCTTTACTAAAGAAGTCCTACTAAGGAAGTATGTTGCTATGGGAGCAATTTACTCTGGAAGTAACAGAGAGTTCAATTACAATTTACTCTTTTAGTTACGACTACAGAAGTAAGAGCTCGTTACTCCTGGAGGTATTTTTTGCTTGTGTGATTTACTTGACATGATGGATAAGGTTATGTGCGATAGGAAAAAACGGGGGGAACATTAGCAAAAAAGATAAATGTTTGTTGGTAGAGATAAAGAAAATCCATTTAAATAATATGAGTGTAAAAAAAGTGTTATAAGGGTACCGAAGGAGAAATGCTGGAAAGTCGTGACGAGTTTAATACTTTGAGCAACGGGAAATGTACTGAAGAGCAGCTTAAAATTCTAGAAACAATGTTTCTAATCTTTATTTTGCATCACAGATCACTTGCACATTGATGAAGAAATACCCCTTCTGATTTTGGAAAAGTTCACCATATTCATGGATGGGCTCAAAATAGTAACATGCGTACATTCAATTCCACCCACAATATGTGGGAAATTTGCAAAAGTGAAGAAGTATTGCCTTTTATTTTCTGGACACTCATGTATATTTATATGTGTAGATAGGTTAAAAAGACATGTAAAAGATTCTTTCCTAATACCGAAACGTTCGTTGAACACACTCTCCCCCCCTGTATAAGTATCATACGGTTCTCGCATACCACTATAGCATTCCTGGTTTCAACATAACCTAAGTAATCATGTTTTCTTCACCAAGATAATCATTGTAATCTAAGTAATACATGAACATGTCAAAATATCTTCCTCCAAATATGATATAGTATTCTATAGTTCAATCGACAGGTTAGTTACTCCATCCAGGTCACAAGAGTAAATTCCATAGTAACATACTACATAACAGTGCTCTTCGACATTTACTTCTGCAGTAATTTAATCAGGGGGTACCTGAAAGGAGTAAAATGCTTCGGTAGTAATTTATTCTCGTATGGAAGTCGTTGAGTGTTGACTTGAATAGTAGTTTACTACGAAAGTAGAGTTTACTCTAGGTTAGTGCATGCCTTCCTTAGTCTGAAATAATTGTAAAAAGGTGACTCTAAGGGGCCACTTCTCATAATAAAAAATGATTTGTACGATATTTATTATCTCAACATTTTAAACATTTTATGTCTATTTCTGGGGATTAATTTTCTAATTTTAGATTTGTTATTTATGAATTAAATTATGTGTCAAATTATCCAAAATTTTATATCGCATATTTGCTATTTATATATATTTGAATCTGTGAAACTTATATATGTCTGTATTTGATATTTTAATTTTTTGCATCCTGGTAAGGCTTTGTATACAAGCCTTCAGTTGAAGGAAGCAGATTTTTTCAATAATTTCTTTCTCTTCCTTGTGCCATGGTCATGTACTTAGTTGATTGCTAATGTATTGTATAACGTAGTTCTGTAAACATTATCATTATTTTTTGCTAACCATAAAACTTTCATAAGAGCTATAATATGTTTATACCTGGCATTTCTTATATTGTGTTAGCTTTTTCATTTGTAAGAAATAAACGGAATATGTTCATTTTAATTTGCAGTCACAGAGATACAACATTTTATTTGATCAAGGCAGGCCAGTGGCAGAAGAGCCATGAAGTGTTGATGGAACATATAGCAGCAGATGCAATTGTGAATGGTATGTAAACTTTTGCATTATTTTATGTTGTATTTTGCAGTTAAGAACTACATCACGCATTTCATTATAATTCAATTCAGATTATATGTGCTTAACTGGCTCTTGCAAATAGATTGTAAAAATAATTATATACATGTGTCTTACACAGTCATTCACTATGCAAGATGGATATTTTAAAATGCAATGGACCCATTTAGCCACTGCAGCAACACAGCAGTAATCGGCAAACCTAAGTTCAAATATCTATTGGGTCAAGTTGACTGGCTGAGCTTTATAGCCTGTTTTTCCTTCAGTAGTTTTGATGAATATCAGTAGCTTTATACCCCCGCCATTGAATCTTTGCATTTGACAGTTCGTGTGGCTTCACGTAATGACTATATTGTGGTTGCGACGTTGCCAGAGTGTTTAGTAAACAACAGCTGATTGTTCTCCTTTCTATCGTGTCTAAGCCGCATACAAAAAGTGTACTAAGTAGCGAACATCAATGAGTAATTAATAACTATTGTTATTATTGTTAATTGAAAATAACTCAGCATAAACATTGCAACGTATGTAGAATAAATTAGCACTTTTGACAATATAGAAACAAAATATTGCAAACGTGCCTGCTACAATGAGGAGAAATAAAACAAATTATAAGCTGCGATAAAAAAGTTATTTTCACTGACGCTGCGTTCCAGATGGTTGGAATTTTGTCCTCTTTCTCTTTGGAGTTTCACTCCCTTATAAATAACAGTTCTCATGAGTAGTTCAAGAGCTGCTGCAGTTCGTTGTACGGCTTTATCAGCAGGAATTGAGGGATGTCCATGAACCTTCACATACTCCTCCTGTTCAAAGAATTCCCGGCTCCTTCTTAACAGTTCCAATGCCTGACTATTAAGTGGCATATCTTGGCGCAAAAGATTTTTACTTCGTGAATCATCACTCGGTGATCGGCGTCATTTTTGAGACATTGTCGCACTTCAAATTTTGTATAAGTAATTGAATGAAATATATATAAAAAAGTACAAATATAAATAACAATGAACAATATTAGCTTGCAAAGAACAACTTGATGCACGTGCTAGAGATTCACAAACTGAAACACATGGTTGGAAATAGCTACACCCGGCAACAGAGACGCTTCTAGTTCAACTTTGTCATAGACTACCCGAAATGCTGCCTTGTGATTGATTTAGGAAGTCTTAAAGGTTAAAGCTTTTCATCTATTTTTTTTGCGAGTGTACCAACTTAATCGCTACTGTCAAGTGCAACGTTGGGGGTATAGTACTTCAGGTGTTGAACTCATCATCACATTCATTTATCATTTAAAATGACCTGTCTGGACAAAGGCAGTAAGCTAAAATAGTATATTATGCAACAAGACTATACTGGTAGTAATTAAGATGTTTCATAATTTTCATACGAGCAGCTTAAGTACCATTATAGTCAAGTTGCATACAACTGTTTTTGGTCGGCCACACTATCATTTCAAAACTTTTAGTTTTTACAAAGAGATCTTACTTTGTTAATTGTGTGTAATTAAATGCTGATCAGACGGCAGTACTGTTGAGTCCATGCCATTATTGATTGTTTTGCAGGTAATGTGAAAGCAACATATTGAAGCAAAGGAAATGAACAAGTTTATTATAATATTAAAATTACAATGAACAGAATTTATTTTATTTTAAATACACATGTTTCATTGTTTATCTGGGGAATGAATCTGCTGCTTTGAAGGTGTTAAAAGTTATGGGCGATAGGTAAGCTGTGTGCGCCACCAAGTAAAATCGTGAGTCCTTGAAGTATTATGGACACCATAACCAGAGGTGCCCATCTCCCCCAAAGCCTATGGCACATCCTCCCCCTCTTATTTTTCAACTATTTAGTCCCTTTTTTATGCCGCTGGAAAGCTTCACAAAGGGACAACTTATAGGTACTATAGTAGCTATTGTGATACTGGTACCAATAAAAACAAAAAAATCATAATATTTACAGTAAGAAATTACAAATAATATTTGACAGGTGGTGTATTTTATTACTCGGTATTTCGATATGTTCTATGTATATCTAAATAGACCAATATAGTAATGTAATAATGCTATAAGTTCTGAACAACTACATATCTACCTATGTTATAGTTCCTTTTATACATTTTCAAAAATTATCATTTGATACGCCACATTATACCATACAGTATGAATTATATGTAGCATTACTTTTGTGGGGGGATACAGCACATTTAGATTAATCTAAAGATACAAACAGAGTTAACAATTACAGCACTTGATTAAAACTTGTAATAAATGACCTTGTATTAGCTATGTTAATTTACTTTGATATTCTTGTTTCTTCCAACGTTTTGAATTCCCCTCCCTCCCCCATGAGCGACCCTGGACATAACAGCTTCATTACATCACATGTAATCAGTGTATTATAGCGTTGTTGAACAAAAGCAAAACTTGTAAAACATACCTTCAAGTTCAAGAATAAAAGGCTTCTGCTACAATAAATATCCAAATTATAATTAAATAGAAGTAAAAGATAATTTATGGTCTTTTAAACATCTTTTTAAAGTTGCATAAATTATTCTCTTGGAATTATCTAGTACAATTTAGTTCTTGTTCGAGGTCTTCTTAGGCTCCTTGTACACGATCAAATTTTTGTCAAATTCAATACTTTACAAGACTTTCCAAGAGTTGCTACAATTTCACCACTCTTCTTGTCAAATTGCTTCCAATACCTTCAAAGTCTTTGAAACTCGAAAGCAAATAAAAACAAGCTCTAAAGAATCAAACGTTTGACAATGATTTAATGGCTTTGGCCAATGAATTGCAATTATTTACAGTGCATCACAGAATCTGCAACATGACTGAAAGCGAAAAGTAAACAAAAATGGCTGCCTGGGCAAGGGATGCCATATGCAAGCTGACTAGGTTATACGAAAACTGGCCATTTTGTATGTCATTGGCTTCATGGATTACAAGATGAAACCGAGAGCACTTGAAGAAATTACCAGACAGATTTTTGAAGTGCACAATAATGCATTAATGCAATGTTATATAGTGTAGTTAATCAAGTCGTATTATTTCCATTGTATTCTTTAATGTAATATGATTTCATGGGCTAAAATGCGTGAAAGTGCTATGTACAATTATGTAGACAAGAATATTTCATTGCAAATTATTATATAGTGACACTAGTAGTAATTTACTTTGCACATGATAAATTATCAATGTGTTCTGAAGAGGTTAAGTTTGGCAAAGAGACAACATGTAAATATACATTTATGGCATTGTCAAGTCTTACCAGTTCTTGTCAAGTCTTGTCCAATCTTGTCAAATATTTTTCAATATTTGACAACTTTTCTTGTAAACTCTTGAATTGAAAAAGTAAGTTTGGTCATTACAAGAAGTTTTAGAGGCTGTAGGTTGTAAGCTTAAAACTGAGGCTCTAAAGAAGCCTTTTAAAGAAACCATTTTCATCTGTGTTACGAGAGTTATTATTCCAGAGAGCAAGAATGCAAGAAAAATATCTTGGTACTGATCTTAACCTTTCCATCATGTACAAAGTAAACATAACAGACTGTAAGGAGAATAACAATTTTTTAGGAAAGTGTGTATTGAAAAGTTTAATCTCTTTTTAAATTGCTAACTGCCCTCATGGTACATTTGAGATCACCTGCCTACTGTCCCAAGGGTCCTGGGTTCAATTCCTAGCTGGGTTTGAAAAATTTTTCTTTCATAAAGGAGATTCCTCTATGTCCAGAATCTGGCATATGATTGTCATAAATTCTTGAGTCATGAACTGACAAGAGAATTTTTATGTAGCGGATTTGGAAATCAAGAGTAGCATTTGCTATTGGTCATCAATTCTCAGTTCTATAGTAAGCTCTGTTAATTTCTTTTGGAATAGTGGTTGAGATCTTAGGTCTTCTATAGTCCTTAGTAGTGCATTGTAAAATTGAATCTAATTGTGCACATCCTGTTGTAGCTCTGGATTGATATCTTATTTAATTATGTGCACAAAATATTTGCGTAGTTTTAATCCCTATTGTGCATATTCGGTTCTTCACATTAGAAATTATTCTAGACGGCCATGACATGGAACAGCTGCTAGAGCTCTCTCTAGTTGCAAGCTGGGAAAATGAAACCGGAAGAAATTGCAGCAAATGTATGAGCTAACTCTCTCAGATCCATTGAGCATTTGATGTAGCAAAAGTATCATCTGTATTTTGTTTATAGCAATTGTCTCAAAGAAACAACATTAGTAAAAACTACAAACAGCAAAAACCAGTAGAAGTTAACAAAGAAAAGATCTGATGTGTTACATTCACATGACTTTCTCTACCCTCCAGTGCTTATTACTGGGTATACATTTATTCTTATGAAAGTTTATTTTCTTATATACTTCTTTTTAATCGAGATAAACTTTTCAGGAAATAGCTATATTACATGTTTCGTTGTACACACAAAAGGAATAGCAATAATCAAATGTTTTATACCTGGACGCTATACGCTGCCTTTAGAATTCCATACTGTTTCCATGACATCACAAGAAACAGCTGAATATCAATAGAACTTAAAAAATCTTGTGTGTTACACTCAGATGACTTTCTTTACTCTTGTACAAACTATTTTTACAAACGCTTATTCTCCATATGCTTCATGTTAATCAAGATGTTATTCTTATTGCTAATTTTCTTGTAGCTGCAAGGGGAATATGGTAGCTTTTAAGCGATAGTCAAATCTTTTAAGAGCTGGTTGCTATGTGGCACATTCCATTCTCTTTGTATGTCCAGGACATAAAAAAATGAATAACGAATTCCCATTTGAGAGAAAGTATTGGAAAATTTAAGGGAATAACAAACAATATCTCAAATGGTTCACTCAACAAAAATAAATTGTATAAATTGTGTATTTTAACGCGATCTACATTTTTTGTGTAGTAAAATTTTGTCTATCGCTTATGGTTTACCAGTTATGCAAAAGTCGTTCACAATGAAGAATACTTTTGGAGAAATTCCCAGGAAATTCAAGATACACATTTTATTTGTCATAAAAATATCTTAAACATATGATATTTTAATCAAAATCGTTAGAGCCATTTTTGAGAAAATTAAAATTTTCGAAAAATCTTCCATGTAAAGGGTAATCTGGGGTGGGGGAATTTTCTTGAAAACCTTCTTGTCGCATCCTTGGAAGATACTGAACTTAAATACCAAGTTTGGTGTTTATCCGATTGTTCGTTTCTGAGTTATGCTGTTCACAGACAGACACACACGGACATGTTTCCAAAAATGTTTTTTTTTGGATTCAGGGGGTCTCAAAACATATATTTCCGGTAAAATCTCTGTATCGAATTTTTGGGTGGAATACAATACTTCCCCTACTTACTATACGTAGTAGAGAAAGTAAAAAGGCTAAGTATTGAACAATTTGAAGCATTAATAACGGCTATCTTGGAAATGGCTGATGCCACAAAAAAAGTTATTTGAAATAAATTGTTTGTTTTAAAGAGATCTACATTTTTTGTGTAGTGCATTTTCGTCTATCGCTTAACATTTACTGGTTAAAGATTATACAAAATTCTTTCCAAATTAAGAGAACTTCAGAGGCTATTCCCAGAAAATTCAAGATAAACATTTTATTTGTCATGTAAGTGTTTTTATATATGGTATTTTAATCAAAATTTTTAGGCCGTTTTTAGAAAGCTAACATCTGACTTTTCGTTTTTGAGTTATGCTGTCCACAAACACATACACATGCATCTTTTCCTAAAAATACTTTGTTTTGGATTCACAGTGTCTCAAAACAAGTATTTCCATTAAAATCTCGGTATTGAATTTTTGGGTGGAATGCAGTACCTTCTCTACCTATTATGTATGTGGTGGAGAAAGTAAAAATACAGAACAATACGCTATTAATAAAGGAATGGCAGTTGTTATGACGTATTAATCTGTGGTACGTCTAGAGGAATTGCAAATAATAGTAGATCGCATTTAGATAAAGTTTACTCTATTGAATTTTGACATTGGCTAACCTGCATTATGATGGCTGAATTGGAAGCAGATGAAAAAATATTGTGACTGTCCAGTTCTTACTGTCACTTCATGTGATTTAGTTCAGTTTTTACAGTTACTTTACTTTTCTTCATGACTAGCAGCATAATGAAATACTGAAGCAGCCCCTTCTTCGGATGGTTTACTTGCTGAAACACAAGATGTCTGTAATCTCTCATAGTAGCAGCTACTCTCAGTGTACGTCACAACTGTCGTCACTAATTCACTCGTAGAACTGCACTTGATGTCACATCAGAAATGCACTCGCCAACTGGATTGAGCATATAGCCACTGGAGTTTTCACCTGAGTTCTAGAATGTTTGGGAGACGGGGAGAAACAAAGTTCTAAAAGAATGTGGTTATCTCTTGATAGTTCCCATAAGGGAGGGGGGTTTCCGACCCCTTCAGCTGTCGTCCTCCGTGGACTAGTGGTACCGTGCCAGCCTCTAGTTCCCAAGGTCGCAGGTTCAAACCCAGCGGAGGGCGATGGATTTTTTTGGGTGTAAAAATCCTTAGCATGGCTTCCTTCGGAAGGGAGGTAAAGCCAGTGGTCCTGTGTCATAGATTTATGGCCTGATAAAGAGGCCTCTGCAGAAAATTTCTGGTCTTTCACGCCCAATATAGAATGAGATGCTAAGGACCATAGTAGTTAAAGAGCGTCCATAAATAGAACTCAATTTAATTTGACCCTTTCAGCTGCCGTAGTGCGAGCGCTGCGGACCCTGAGCACTCCTGGTACTTCTGACGTTACTAGAAGTATGCCAGGCGAAATGTCCAAGCCCCACCTGAAGAGGTGTCGTTTGGAATGGGTTGGATTCAGCGGGACAGTGGTTCCTGAGATCCGTGGGAGATTGGGTATGTCTGTACGGGTTTCCGTACAGGTGGGGTTGTGAGATGCCTCAATGTCCTCTGGTACCAACTTGGATAGCCGGTAGACAGTATGCTAGATTGCTGTTGGCCCTACTGAGGTTTTCGGTAGTCATTTCTCCGGGATGATGCGCGAATGTGGCATATCCACTTCCACCCTCGTGTTAGTGCGAGAGCCTTTCTAGACTCTGGGTATTGGCCTCATGGGAAACACCCACGGAACGGAGAGCCACTCGGTTGGTGCCACCCTAGGCAAGGGGGAGGGCTTGGGCTTCGTCTCTTGCCCTGGTAGACCTTCGCTTCACTATCTCTTGATAGTACTTCTGGAATTTATGTTGGGTGATATCATTACTCTGTGTCCTTATCTCTGTTTAACTCTCCAAATGGCCAGTTGGTCCATTAGCACTCTCACACACAAGTGAGAGCCGTAGCTGCTGCATCACAATATGATTGATCGGTTACAAACAAAAGATATCCCATGTGTCAAAATCGGCTTTCCACTTTGCTATTTATTTGCATTCCCTTTCACACTATCCCGTTCTCGGGTTATTGCATACCAGCCTTAACAAGGAGCTTGCTTAGTTTCAAGCTGTAGCCCAAGATTGCAGCAAACAACCACAGTTTATACAAAACTTCAGTTTGAGTTACTAAAAATATGAATCTTAAACTTAGTTTGTGCCTTAAGCCACTATAATTAAGAACCTCTTATGTGAATAATGCATATCAGTCATCAAAAGTGTATCATTATTTTTCCTTTACAGAAAATTATGATTATCTTCGAGAATTATTAGCTTCACTGGTGCCACCAGAACGCAGTAGCACAATACCTGGTTGGAACAATAGAGGCCAGCTCCTCTGGGATTACCTAAAGATGATAGCAGAATTGGAATCCCTATTGGCCAATCAGGCAACAGATAAGATAGCCAGCTATCAGTTGGAGAAGCTGCAGCCACAATTGAGTAGCTTATGTTCCAGGATAAGCTTCCTTCCATGTCCCACAGCAATGGATAGGTATGTAGAAAGATGCTGTTATACTTTTTCCTTATAAAACTTAATGGTTGATACAAATAAAAACACGCAAGTTGAGAATCGAGCATCAGGTCATGGTTTGGTATAAATGAAAACCTCCTTAAATATTTGCATACTTATTCATGTTAAGCATACTCACATTTAATAAACCTAATAGAGATACAGATTTTAAATAACAGAAATAAAACTAAAGATTTGGCAAATGAAATGCACACAAGAACCTCATTTATCGGCCCTCATTAATCCAGATTTCCGGTTTATCTGGATTGATTTTTGCTTACATTTTCACCATGAAAATATATGTCCTTTTATAAATATAATCAATGTACAGGGACTGATTGATAAGCCAGTGTTCTTTTAAAGAAAATAAAAATTTTTTCCAAAAAATTAATTTTATTTCTCAACATAGTCTCCTTCCAATTCAATATATGTTGTCTGTTTCTTCAAAAAATAAGATTTTTGAAAGTCTGCAAAATATGAGGTGGTTTCTGTCATGATGTGTTCACTGGATGAGAATAGAAGAGACATCAAATTTAAACAAACTGACAAAGCAGCAGAAACATACCATTTTTGGACAGACCATCACAATATTGGAAAAGAAATTAAATTATTAAAACCATTGACGACCACACTAGAACTCATCACATGGGAAAAGATCTTCATTTTTAAAATTCCAAGAGCCTGTTAAATTTTGAGATCCCACCAGTAAGCAACGTCATTAAGTTTACCTCCAGATGGCAGCAGGAGGATGCTCAGGCTGAGGAAAAAGGAAGAAGAGAGAACAACTGGTTAGTTGCCACCATGTAGAAGATGGAGATCAGTGTCTCCAAAAATGTTCCAAAATTTTACAATTTGACATTAGTGAAGTTTCAAGCGTGAACGACTCATTCATATTTTTAAAAAAGTAAAGTAAAAATAACTCCATATTTAATAGTGCTTCTGGTTTTTAATATTTGTTATATGTTTTTATTTTATTTATTTATTTGTAATAAGCCATCATACACAGATTATGGCTATCATCAGCCCAGGCTGTTATCTTAACCATACTCAAAACCTAGGTATGTCTTATATCCACCGCCACCATGATAACAATATTAATAATACTATTAATATAACAATCATCATAGCATTGCTCATGAATAATAACAATAACGAGGGTTTAAATGTACACAATGCTCGAAATAGTACTAATTAAACCATTGTTTTCACAACACATCGTAGTTTTAAGTCTCATTTACTTCTCTTTTTATAGACCACAGTCATTTCTTCCTAACTTTGATTAAGTACTCGCTTACCTTCTTACAATGTTTGCTAAAAAGTTTAATTAAGGCTACTTTTCTGTTGTAATTTAAGCAATTTCTCACTTACACGCTCTTTCCTCCAAAGCTCTGTTACTTTACATACAAAAACTATATGTTTCAAATCTTCCTTCCTTCCACATATTGGACACAGGTTCTGTATAGCCTCCACATGTCCACTCGAACCCAAGCAATACTCTCTCTTTGTTCTTTATTTAATTTGTCCACATATCCTTCTCTTTCCCATGTATTATTTATTTGTACATACAATTCTAGTGATCTTTTATCCCCTATGTTCCTAATCAACTCTTGTGTTTCTATATCTTCAAATCTCCTCCTAGCATTTTTCCAAAACCCCTTTACATTATTTTCCCCCCTCCTCCAGATATCACCCAGCTCATTTTTCTCTAATATAGTTTGTATACTGTAACTTCATCCACTTTTCCTTAAATTCTTTTCTTGGAAATCCAGGCATTGTCTTAACAATTTCCTTTCATTTAGATTTAGTATTCTATACCAGTATTTAAGGGCTCTCTCCATAATCATACCTTTCCTTCCCACTCTTCCCATTTGAATGTGAGCAACTTTTAACATATCTATTAATTTTACAGATTGTGTCAGAGTGAGATTGCCAAGCGCACAGTGCATGTGGTGCGTAACATGCTGCTTCTGCAAAAAGGACAAGATGCAGGTTTATCACGGGTCTTGACGTATCTCGTGACCCAGTTACCCCTTCCTGAGGACTATGCTCAGCAGGAATTGAGACAAGTGGTCAGTTCATGCATAGCTGAATTCCATTAAAGTGATTTTAACATGGATTAAACATTAATTTTTTTACATTCAAATGCTTCCTAAAAGGTGCTGTGTGTATTTAAGATAAAGTGTGAATGTGTTTTACTGTGTCCAGAATAAACATCACTGGTGACATTTGTATTATATTTGGATTCAGAACAGTAAGTGTAACTAGTTCATCTGCACAGCATCAAAGTGAATGAGATAAGCTGAAATTTTAGGTTTTTATCAGAAGGTACTAATAAGAACTGATGCTAGTATTTTTCTTTTCCCAATCACAAGCGTGCCAGTTCGCAAAAGATGAATGTATGGGTTAAGAATGTGTATCCTTGAAGACAGTGTATTGTGAATTATAATTGCCTGTCAAGATGTACAAGTGCATAAAATTAAAGTTGTTTTGTTCAGTAATTAGTATTTTATAAATGAATAAGTAAAAAGCTTAAATGTGTATCATTTGTTTTCCAATAAAGTAGTAGTCCAGTGTAACATATTCTCTCAGTATTACATCTAAGTTAATGGAAATAAGCTACATATGTTGCAAAATAGTTTGTTACAATTTGTGTTTATTATGATCTCTGGTTGGAATACTGTCTAGCAACTAATTTGGAGTTGGATCCAGATGTTTCTATTACAAATTTCAATTAAGAGCTAACTATTGGCAAACAAACTGTCCCCTCGTGTAGTAGGTATACAGAGTGCTATATCACGTCTCACACTTGAAAACAGTACGGGTTAAATGGGATGCATTGTTGCCACATGCACTATACATATGCTCACAACTTTGGCTTTCAGTTGCATTGGATCTACCAATTTGATGTCATCTTGTGAACGATATATCACCAAATAATGAAATATCTCCATTGCTACTTAAGGATGTTGTAAGACATTTAACTCCCCTCTTTATATTTTTAGTACTTCAAAATACAGTTTTTAGGCATAAAAATATACATTATCAAAGAAATTGGAGATATGGAATGATAAAAACTTTTAAGTTGTTGGGTATAATCAGTGTTTACCCATGAGAAAATTACATTCAACCTGGGTGTAATGTTTCAAAACAGCAAAAAATGAACAATGCACCAAACTCTGCTTTGCTTTATTCAATTATATTGCGTTAACCTAGCATATTTTTGTTTTCCCTAACCTTTGTGCTTTCTGGTGTACTTAGAGATCCCCTCATTTGTTCCTTTTTTATTCTATGCATTACTGTTTCTGAACATCCAGTAGCCTTAGCTGTTTGTTTTACTGCCTTACTAACACTCACTTTACTTGAATACTCTTGACACAATTATTATCCAATATTTGTTTCTTCCTATTTTCCCCCTCCATAAGTATAAATATTTATGTAAAATGTTAAATAACCTAGATAACTTCACAATGTTTAAACACACATTTCTTTACAAATGATGTTAACAGCCTTCTGCCTCCCGCCTGGCGCCTGTTAGTTGAATAGATGGATGACACTTGTTTGCATACACAATGAATGGAAGAAGTTATAGAATTGTCTCTTCTTTTAAAAACTGTCTCCAATGTACTCAACATTTTCTCTTGATTGGTTCCCATTATAAATCCAATAATAAAGAACTATCTTGCTGCTTGACTTTTCTACTGCTTAGGTGTAGAATTTTCCAAAAATATCTCATTTAAAAAATTATAATGCTGATCTTATTAAAGATAGAGAATTCACACTAGACAACTATCAATAATCTAGTATAGTCTAGCTAAGAAAACATATTGTGGCGTTCTACCCTTTAGTTTATTAGTTACAGCGTGATAAGTATAGAAACAGCAAACATTGAACTTTTACTGAAAAACATACTTTCTTTAGAACTTTGAACCCACAGAAATGTATAAAAGCTCTAAAAATGATACAATTTGATTGAGGAAAATATTCTGCATAGGATAATGTGTTCAAACTGAAAATTATAACAACTGAATATTTACAACATGTTATTAGCAACATAGCAACAGCAGTAGAAAAGGACGAAGCTAAAGCAATAGAGACGGAGATATCCCATATATCTCCATACTGTCTTTTAAGGTTGAGCCAAGCTATAAATTTGCTAATTTTTGTTTCTTTCCCCAATTTCCAGGACACTACCAATGTAGCCAATATAAATTTAATATTCCTAAAATTGCAGGAATTACTTGCATTTCTGGTGTAGGCTGTGTCATAATATTTGGCGATTTGCCAATGTTTCCTCCATTTTTGTTGGATCTCTTCTATGGGCCGCCATTGGTCAGAAATTTTTCGTTGCTCGTATTTATAGTTAGTCTGGGCCCACCTCTTCTTCTCTCATTGATTGATGAATAATCAGTGGCAGCTTGCTATGTATTATGTATTAAATATTGATGTAATAAGTATTCCCAAACAGAGAAATCAACATTAGCTAAGCATATTGTAAACACAGGGCATCACATAAATTTTAACATAAACATTCTGGCAATATGTGGAGAATTTTCCCACAGTAGTCCAAGAAAGTATTGCAATTATTTAAAGCAAACAACAAATTAAACAGAGAAAGTGACAAAGCACTTCATAAGACATGGAAGGCTTACTAACAGAGTGAGCTACCATTGGTTATTCATCATCGAAAGAGAGAAGAGGAGGCCGGCCCAGACTACCTTATAAATATGAGCAATGAAAAATTGCCTATTAGCAGCAATAGCCCATAGAAGAAACTCGACACAAGTAGAGGGAAATGTCGGTAAATTGCCAAACATTGAAGAAGGTTTGTGCTTATGTAATATGTTTTTACGTGACTTATTAGTTGCTTTATGAAGTTTGCAACACGCTTTGGGCGTCGGTTTGAATTTGTGGATTACGTAATAGTTACTGTTATTACGCAATATGCTGCTACATATGAGAAGCTGATTTTAAGATGTGTTTTTGTTGTTACACTCCAACTTTTACACTATAATATTTAACTTTGTTATTAAAACTGCTTCTCTATATTATTTATGTTTTAATTTTGCCTTGGCTGCGTCAGTAATGTTTGTAGAGTCATGTGTCTTAGGCAGGGCGCGGTATGACAAGCATTGTAGACATCACAGAATTTAAGTTTTTAAATTCACTTCTTTTATTAATTCTTGCACACTTTTATAAAGCACTACACTTTTTAAGAACTGTGAGAATCTTCAATACTTTCACTTAGTGCGTATACATATTTTACGATTCACACGTAGAGAACACATCTTCCATCTGTTCACTACCAAGGCTTGCCAGCAACTGAGCAACTTTCAACAGTTAAAACCCGTAAGCTTTGGTATTTCAAGTCTCTGATTGGCTAATTCTAGTCCAATAGAATATCTGCATTTTACTTAAAGCTTTTCTTTGCTGTTCATTGACTAATTTTAAACTGTTACTGAATTTACCTTATCTTTGATATAATCATGACTGGTAATTTTTCAATCTCTTAAACTCATTATTGCTACAAGGTTACCTCATTATTACCTCATTGTTAGCAACTTAAAACTTATTATTCTCACAGCTCTTGCATTATTAAAGTATATAATGTATTCACATAACATTATAAAACATGTTTTACAATAAAAATAAGCATATGCAATGACTGTTACATACATTTAAACAATTATTACATACATATTGTTTCAAGGCGGGCTGTTATTGAATTTACTTTTATATAAAATACAATTGAAATTATTCAGGTATTAAAATACTGCCTCAACATAACATGGCCTACACTGGAAAAGCAAGACATTTTTGCAATAGATAGCTTTGGAAGCCTGCATACCTAATTATTCCTAAAATTGCCTAACTTAGTTTGTAATGTACTGGCAACATATTAACCCCATATAACTTAATATTCTGAGATCTCCTAACCTATTTTCCCTCTTACCTATATGAATATATCAAAAGGAAAAGTCAGTATAACTTAGTACTCTGAAATCTTTTAACCGATTTTCACATTAATCTACATAAAGTGCTTGTGTTAACAGTGAAACACTGAATAACAAGATGCTGTAAAATGCCCAAACATATTTCCACGCTAGCATATATGAAGTATCTTTATACCAAAATTATATATACTTAGTCCTGTCATGGAGATCATATGGGGTTTATGACATATGGGAACGTTAAAATTGATCAAGAGAGTGTATTGGAAAGAATAAAGTTATAATATTGTACACTCCAATGCTATCAAAGAGTTCAGTGTATTTTTGTTTTTTAAAGCGCTCCATGACTCCGGTTTCACAACTTTCATATTACCGCTAAATTTAATACATATGTCTTTGTTTGGTGCTGCTTTCTTTGTGTGAAGTGTTTGGTTAAAATTAAGTGTGTTAATTATATACAACTTAAAGTATTGAGTACTACATGAATGAAGGGAGAAAGTATGGGAAAAACAGGATAGAATAATAGTAAAAATGGTGACAGAAAAAGAAAATTAGAGACACGGGGATCTGTTTAGAGAAAGTAAAAGAAAAATCTTATGTGTTACACTCACATGAGTTTCTCTACTCTTGTACAACCTACTTTTACAAACGCTTATTCTCCATATGCTTCATGTTAATCGAGATATCGAGATGTTAATCTTATTGCTAATTTTCTTGTAGATGCAAGGGGAATTGATAGGCTTTAACCGATAGTCAAATATTTTAAGAGCTGGTTGCTATGTGCAGTATTCCATTCTCTTTGCATTACCAGGACAAAAAATAAAATGAATAACGAATTTCCATTTGAGAAAAAGTATAAGTATTGGAAAATTTAAGGGAATAACAAGCAATATCTCGAAAATGGTTCGCTTAACAAAAAGAATGTATATGACATAAATTGTGTATTTTAACAAGAACTACATTTTTTTGTGTTGTAAAATTTTGTCTCTCTTATGGTTTACCAGTTATGCAAAAGTCGTTCACAATGAAGAATACTTTTGGAGACATTCCCAGAAAATTCGAGATATACATTTCATTTGTCATGAAAATATCTTAAACGTATGATATTTTAATCAAAATCATTAGAGCCATTTTTGAGAAAATTAAAATTTTCGAAAAATGTTCCATGTAAAGGGTAATCTGGGGTGGGGGGATTTTCTTGAAAACCTTTGTGTCACATCTCTGGAAGATACTGAACCTAAATACCAAGTTTGGTGTTTATCCGACTGTTTGTTTCTGAGTTATGCTGTTCACAGACACACACACACACACATGGACATGTTTCCAAATATGCTTTTTTTGGATTCAGGGGCTCTCATAACATATATTTCCGGTGAAATCTTGGTATCGAATTTTTGGGTGGAATACAATACTTCCCCTACTTACTATATGTGGTAGAGAAAGTAAAAATGTATTAGAAAAGTAAGAGATGCAAGGAAAGAAGGATAACAAAGGGTAGTGGAAGAAGAATGAGTGAGTGCAAGGGGCAAAAGTTAGTAAAGGGCTATTCAGTGAGCTACAATGCCAGGGAGCCAAGTAAACTGAGTAGCACAAAAAAAGGCTTAGAGACCAGACAATTTGTACCTCGGTATAGCTAGTTATAGAAATAAATGTGTATTGCACAAGTCCTATAAATTAAGTTGTACAAATAAATTAATTTATTCATTAATATATCACAACTAATGTTCATATGCATAAATGGTCCATCTCTGCAATGCTGGAAGTCAGAGTCATATTAAAGAATGGCTAAAAATCATTGAAGTGCCATAGCGCTCCAGGGTTCACCATAACAAAAGTATGCCTGGGTATGAAAATCCGCTTGGAGCTTTATTTAATGATCTATTAAAGAAATGGTAGGATAACAAATTATCATTTTTATATCCATTAATTGAAGCTTTAGTACAAACGATATTGTAAGATGCAAAAAGTTGCATTATAGATTGAATCATGTCTTAAGATTAGTAAGTTACTCTGAATAAACTTGAAGTTGTATGACACAAACTTATGATGATGTTAATTTGAAGATTGAGAAGTGATTAACAGTGATGTATCAGAATTTAAAATAAAGAGAGTAGGAGGTTGTTACACTACATCACTAAAAGGTACTTGTTTTGAATGTGTTTCTGGAGAACAGTTTGCTCCCATTGTCAGCTTGTTTCTAACTGATTTTGCCAGTTACTGTCTGGGGGATGTGTGTGGTTAGTGGTGTTCTCTGGTGCCGGGTTGATGAACATCTAAAGGCTGCTGGCTGGCGGTAGTTCGAATTCATTAGATGATTCCTGTGTTTGACAATTTGTATTTTTTTCCAGATGTCCAATTCATTGCTGTTGATTGGTTTTAAGAGTTTTATGTTTGAAATGATAATCAGTATATATATCAAATACAGTAAAACCTGGCTTCAATGGCCCGCTTGTTAAACGGAAATATTTCATATTCATATGAATTTTGGGGTGAAAAACATGCTAAATTCCCTTTATTAAATGGAAACTGTCTTATGCGGACAACGGAAATCAAAGTACGTCTTATAAAGGAAAGTATCCAGTTCCAGAATACAGAGTTTAGAAAATTTTCAGATACCCTGTGAAAGTCTGCATTGTCTGCTCTAAGTACGTATGTTTAAGTTGAAGCATGATCATTTTGCTGCTACCTAATCAGTCTAGCAGGGGGGTGCGCTAATGACAGTCTGACTATTGAGAAACCTGTCACGCTCATCCTTCACTGCATAGCAATAAGCATGACTGATTGTCTTTTATTGTTGGCTCTTCCCTTTCGATTTCTTGCTCTAATGACTTGTCAGACAGCATAGAATACAGCTCTAAACTTACATAGGTGATGATTTAGTTCAGCAGTAGTCACCATGGCTTCAAAAACAAGAGTTGTGCTAGATCTTAACACAAGAGTGAAAGTGATTTATACTAGTCAACATGATAAATTGATGTAGATTGAGTCACACTTTTTTACAGTCACCTTCACTAATTAAAGTTACATAAAACAGGAAACATTTTCGAGGGCATTCATCCTCATCGTCAGCGACTGGGTGACTAATGGTCGCTTTCTCCCGTGTCCTCTTCTTCCTCATCCTACGAACTCTGACCCTGTTGCCATCCGGTGTTGGGGGCACAAAGTTTTAACACATTGCTTACAGGCGGTATTTCAAAATTAATGACATTATTGCTGTTTTTGACGATGTGTATTTTTCCCCAGATGTTCAATTCTATTGGTGTGGTGAGGGGTTTTAACAACTTTATACTTTGGCCAATGTTGTGGTTTTTTGTCCAAAAATGGTGTGATACAGCGGATTTCTCTATTTGTTTTAGTTTGATGTTTCTTTGGTGTTCCTTAAGTCTGGTTTCCAAGTTTCTTTTAGTTTTTCCTATGTAGTATTTCCCACATTCCTCACAACTGATCTGGTAAATTCCGGATTTTAATGTGTTTGGGATGGTATATAACCAGAGATCAAAATAGCTTTAAATTTGGTATACATAGAAAACCCACACATGTGGACAACTACATAAAGAAAAATGGTTGCAACCCAACTTCGCACTAACTAGCGGCCTTTAGAAGTTTAATCCACCGGTTGCATAGCGTCCCCTTGAACAAAGAGCAATTTTTAAAACAACAACAACATATAGAAAAAAAATAGCAATAACTAATGGATTCAACTCAGATCTCATAAGCAACATGATATACAAGAAGAAAAAACTCAAGACAATTTCACATTCCACCACTCTAACGCCTCTCTCAAACACAAATTGGAAATACAAGAAATTCACATACCACCCTTGGGCCTTTAGAAAATTTGAACGAATCTTCAACAAATTTAACATTAGACTAGCTCCACTGAACAAATTCAGCTTGAAGAACTTACTAAACACACCTCTCAAAAATACCATCCCAAACACATTAAAATCCGGAATTTACCAGATCAGTTGTGAGGAATGTGAGAAATACTACATAGGAAAAACTAAAAGAAACTTGAAAACCAGACTTAAGGAACACCAAAAAAACATAAAACTAAAACAAATAGAGAAATCCGCTGTATCACACCATTTTTGGACAAAAAACCACAACATTGGCCAAAGTATAAAGTTGTTAAAACCTCTCACCACACCAATAGAATTGAACATCTGGGAAAAAATACACATTGTCAAAAAACAGCAACAATGTTGTTAATTTTGAAATCCCGCCTGTAAGCAATGTGTTAAAACTTTGTGCCCCCAACATCAGATGGCAACAGGGTCAGAATTCGCAGGATGAGGAAGAAGAGGACACGGGAGAAAGCGACCTTTAGTCACTCAGTCGCTGACGATGAAGACGAATGCCCACGAAAACGTTTCCTGTTTTATGTAACTTTAATTAGTGAAGGTGAATGTAAAAAAGTGTGACTCAATCTACAACATGATGAATACTTCACTGTTAATAATGCTTCTGTTTTTAATCTTTAATGATAAATTGAGTTTAAAGCAGATTATAAAGGTGTTCAACATGGGCAAAACTCAAATTTACGAGATTCTAAAGAAGAAAACAGAAATTCTGAAGCATTGGCAAAATTGAGGTAATGAAAAAAGAGAACTTGAGATACCTAACAAAATCAGGACATTAATGAAATAGTGTGAGAGTGGTTCGTTACTGTTAGGGCATAAACTCACCACATATCTGGACCTATGTTACAGGAATATGCTAAAAAGGTAGCTGAAAAACTGGGTAAGACTTAATTCAAAGCATCTAATGGATGGTTGGAGAGTTTCCGCAAAAGACATCAGATAGTTTTTAACAAACTTTGTGGTGAATCAAATGACGTTAATATTGAAACTATTGCTGATTGAATTGCTCAACTACCTTCACTAATCTAAGGATACGAACCTGAAAACATGGCAAATAGCAACGAGATGGGACTATTCTTCTGCACATTACCAAATAAATCATTGTGTTTAAATAATGAGAATAGGTGTATGTTTATGGTTTAATTTTGTTAATAGCCTAGGCCTACCTTCGTTAAACGGAAACCTATCTTTAACAGACATGTTCGAGAGCCCCGTTCAATTCCGCTGAAGGCAGGTTTTACTGTAGTTTGTAGTGACTGTAATCTGGTATACATAAGAAGAAGCAAACAAAATCTTGAAATAAGCCTTAAAGAGGATATGAGATGCATTTACCAAAAACAGATGGATAAATCCGCAGTAGCACATCATTTCTGGTCTTCAAACCATGAAATCACATATACAAGATTATACGCAATTCCTTCTGAAAGAAACAGACTTCTTAAGTTATGCTCAGAAAATTCAAGATACACATTGTATTTGTCATCTAAACATTTTTAATATGTGCTATTTTAAGCAAAATCTTTTGAGCCATTTTTGGGAAAATCAAACATTTCGAGAAATGTTCCATGTAAAGGGTAGTTGAGGTTGAGGGGGATTGTCTTGAAAATCTTTGTCGTATCTTTGGAACGTATTGAACTTAAATACCAAGTTATGTATTTATCCAACTTTACATTTTTGAGTTATGCTGTTCGCAGACAGACATGCACGCACACGGACCTTTTTCTAAAAATGATTTTTTTATTCAGAGGACCTCAAAACATAATTTCCAGTTAAATCTTGGTATCCGACTGAATATTTGGGAGGAATACAATACTTCCCCTGCTTAATATACATAGTAGAGAAAGTAAAAGTGAGTAACAAAAGTAAGTTATCTGGTGTAAGTGGAAAGATTACTGCTGCAAGACAGACATTTTGCAGTGTGAAAATCTAAATTTAGCACCAGTTTGACACTTAGCTATGATTATTGTTTATAAAAAAAAATCTGATGTGTTACACTCACATGACTTTTTCTACTCTTGTGTAAACTATTTTTACAAATGCTTATTCTCCATATGCTTCATGTTAATCGAGATGTCGATCTTATTGCTAATTTTCTTGTAGTTGCAAGGGGAATATAGTAGGTTTTAAGCGATAGTCAAATCTTTTAAGCGCTGGTTGCTATGTGCTGCATTCCATTCTCTTTGTATGTCTGACATAAAAAAAATGAATAACGAATTTGAGAAAAAGTATAAGTATTGGAAAATTTAAGGGAATAACAAGCAATATCTCGAAAATGGTTCACTCAACAAAAAAAATGTGTATGATATAAATTGTGTATTTTACGTGATCTACATTTTTTGTGTAGTAAAATGTTGTCTATCTCTTATCGTTTACCAGTTATGCAAAAGTCTTTCACAATGAAGAATAATTTTGGAGACATTCCCAGAAAATTCGAGACATACATTTCATTTGTCATGAAAATATCTTAAACATATATTTTAATCAAAATCGTTAGAGCCATTTTTGAGAAAATTAAAATTTTCGAAAAATGTTCCATGTAAAGGGTAATCTGGGGTGGGGGAATTTTCTTGAAAACCTTCGTGTCGCATCTCTGGAAGATACTGAACCTAAATACCAAGTTTGGTGTTTATCCGACTGTTCGTTTCTGAGTTATGCTGTTCACAGACAAACACACACACACACACGGACATGTTTCTAAAAATGCTTTTTTTTGTATTGAGAGGGCCTCTAAACATGTATTTCCGGTGAAATCTTGGTATGGAATTTTTGGGTGGAATACAATACTTCCCCTACTTACTATCGTAGTAGAGAAAGTAAAAATAATCATGACTTTCTCCATTCATTCTTCTACAAACTATTCTTACAGAAACTTATTATTCCATCTACTGCTTGTTAATCCAGATAAGCTTCCAATTCACATTTACATATTTCGTCAAGGCTGGAGTAGGAAAGCGATAGATTTAGTGTTGCTATGTGACGATTTTGAAATTTCATGCTCTTTGCAAGGTGTAATAGCAGTTTACCAATTGAGAAAAATATTTTCAAATTCAATCACACAATCGACCTATCATAAAGGATATTCACAAGGCTCTAAAGAAAACACCAGGAATCTCTTAGTGACCTCACAACACATCAAAGCGTCATACACTAAAATATTGCTTATAGAAAACTGGAAGATAGAATGGCTATCATAGAACACCCAACTCCTCGATTTGGTTGCAGCTCCACAAGTACTTACAAAGCTCTCTGGAAACTCCAACAACGAAACCAGGTAGTATTTTCCTATTTTAGAAACTACTATAACGTACCACTAACACAACTGGAGACAACAAGCTGGAGTTAATGATCTACCTAGCACTCTTAATGACCTTCATCTATTAAAAAACACATTATGTTATCATGGCAAAATAAACCTTCATAGTAAAATATAAGGAATTCTAGAATTTATATTAATGTTATAGTTATTTTCAATAATACCTCTGTAATTGCATTCAGCTGTGTTATGTTCATCTTTTGTATTAATCTTGTATATTTATACTGTGATTCATTTTCATTGTTGCTGGTATTCTACTTGTATAGTCATGATAAGACTTGAATTGTTGAAGCTGCCTAAAATAATTAATTAAAAAAGAATAACAAGGAATATCTTAGAAATGGTTAACTCTACAAAAAATTTGACAAATTTTAACGATATCTACATTATTTATGCAGTAAGATTTTGTTTGTCTCTTACGATTTATCAATTATACAAAAATCAATACAGAATGAATAGGACCACAGGTTATTTCCAGAAAATTCAAGGTATGCAGTTCTTTGCAAATATCTTTAACATATGGTATTTTAATCAAAATCATTAGAGCCATTTTTAAAAGTTGAAAAATAACAAACATTCTTCCACGTGAAGCACAATTTAGGGTGGAGAGATTTTTGAAAGTCTTTTGTGTTGCATCCTTGGAAGATTTTTAACTTAAAATAACAGTCCTTGATTACTACGAATACCAGCAAATCCTGCACCTAATTATGCCAACAGAAGACTGTAAAGAAAAAGACCAATATACCTAATCTAATGACAGTAAATATACATTGAGATTACCAGTGAGTAACAACCCAAACACATATTTCAAGTTAATTTTGTTTTTTCTATAAATGTGCACAACTATATTGTACAACCTGGCCGTGGGCAGGGCGGGTGCGTGGTCTCAGAGTGATGGAACGGAGGGAGAGGAAAGCATTGTGTCGACACCCAGTGGGAGTATACTGGTTTTGGACAGAAATTTAGCGGGACCGTCAAAGGAGAAAACAGGAATAGAGTTACAAAGTAGGAAAGTGTTGGACAGGTTTAGAAGCATAACAGGTTCAATAAAAAATGTATGGGCTAGAGAACAGTTTGTGGATAACTCAAATAAGGAACAAAGAGAAAGTATAGCCTGAGTACGAGCAGGTGTATGGAGACTAATAGGAATGAGAAATGGGTTCCCACAGAAGCATTGTCCAATATGTGGGGAAAGAGAAGATTTAGAACATATCGTTTTTGATTGTAAAGGTACACAGCATTGGAGAAAGGAAGCTCTAAATGGGAAATTGTTCAAACTGGACAGGAAAGTAGCTTTAAGCAAGATTTTTAACAAGGATACCTAGTAAAAAGGTGGGAGAGTACCTGTCCAAAGTAAAAAAGAAATGGTTATGGACAATAAAAAGAGATGTAAATTAATTTCATCATGTGAAGTTTAGTTATGTAATTATATTATTATTATAATATTAGTATTATAAGATTATTATTTTGGTATCATTACTATTTTTTATTATTATTATCATCATCATCATTTTTTATGTTATAATTAAAGAGTGTAATATGGGTAGAATATGGCAAGATAACAGCTTGGGCTGATGTATAGCCATATTCTAAAGAAGATTGCTAGCACAAATAAATAAATATTGTACAGCAGAGTTTCCTTAATAAACAAAGAGTTTGGTATTTAACCGACTTTTTATTTTTGAGTTATGCTGTTCACAGACGCATAGTGATACACACATGGGCCTTTTTCTAAAAAATGCTTTTTTTGGGGGGGGGGTTGACTCGGGGTCTCAAAAAATGTATTTTCAGTGGCATCTGGTATCAAATTTTTGAGTGGAATGTAGTGCTTTCTCTGTATAGAAAAGAAGTAAAGAAGGTAAAAGTGGGCAAACAAAAGTATGTTATCTGTTCTAAGTGGAAAAATTACTGCTGCAAGACAGGCATTTTACAATGCAAAAATCTAAATTAGCACCAGTTTGACCTTAGCTATAAGTATTCTGTTATTCAAAAAAAGGGGCTACAAGAAATAAATGATGTGATGCCAAATAAGGAATGTTTATAATGTACAGCTGGATTCACAGTAATTGGCCTTGTCCTTGACTACAGATCCTGTATATTAATTGTAGATGAATCAATGCTACATTCCATTGGCTCTTGAATCTAAATAGGCACATGCAAAACAATGAGAAAAGAGAAGAGGTACTGTATAGCCTGTAGTGTTACCGTGATTTGTAAAGGTAAGTTTGTTTAAATGCAAGTCCATTTTTGTGATTGAAAAATATTCCATAAATGTTCATAGGAAAACTCAAATTAATGCATAATTTATATGTATTGTTATCTAATTAATGTCAAGCCAGAATTTTGTGTTGTCAATTTATAAGAAGACTACACTTAACTCTTATTTAGTTTTGACCCAACTTGAAATAAAAGTAAGCTCTATAGTATTTTAGCTGCACCGGAAAAATAAATTGCATGTTACGCAATACCAGTTTTCTGTTTTAAAATAAATTAACTTTTTTATTGTCATCTGCTATAAAGGTATTGTTAATGCTGAATGTTTAAATAAATAATTTAGAAAAAATGCACTTCAATGGAAAATTACACTATTGACATTTTCATGATGTAAAAGTTGAGTAGCAAAAATTAAAATTTATCTCAAGATAATTGTCAGGTAAAACACTTCTGCATCAACTAAGTGAACATTCATTTTTAACCTTGAGGTTTCAGATTCATTTCAGTTTTGGTATGTTTTTAGTATTCATGTAGGACATTGAAAATCCAGATTTTCAAATTTTTCCAATTATTTTGTAAAGGTCACAAGGATTAACCTTCCCCCAGTTTTGGTACAAAGTTCACATAAATCAGCAACCTTTCATCATACAGAGCTGCTCTTCTGTCTCTACTTAAATGAACTAAAGGGGGCAGAGCCAATTTGGATAATACATTTTTGCCGGACATCGATGGTAATGATTTTCAGCAGTGAAAGGAAGAAAGTAATTCTATTCCAAATGCATGTAATAATGTCAATATTAAAATATGCATTACAGTACTTGTAAATACTATTTCATAACATCAGTAATGCTTTTCTGAAGTTTCTTCTCACAGCACTTCTGAGCAGCTATTATCACTTCACTGGCCGATAAGCTGATCTGTTAGCATTGATTCACTGCTTTGTTTTACAAAATGCAAATCAACCTAAAAACAAAAGTTTTGTCTTATTGTACTGTAATTCAATATTTCACATTAAGATTTGAATATGAATTTGCAGTCTTTCTTACCTCTAATGCTTTGAATCTCTGGTTCATTGTCACTCTAGCAAACAGCTTTGTATTTCTGCTTAATGTTTGTTGTAATACATTTTCTTTTGGTTGACATCTTAAACAAAAATAAACCACACTAACCAACACCAACAGTAAAATAACAGTGGGCCTCCGCATTGAATGCATGTGCAAGTAGTTAATACTTGTAATAATGTTACAATATTTCTTGGAATGTGGTGTGGGGCTAAAGGACATTTTTTCCGTGGTTAACTGGGGTTTTACTGTAGTTTGTAGCTAGAATTCAATTTTTTATCTTGAAAGGAGCATAAAATCATTAAAAATTGGGGAATGGATTTTCTGTGTATACCATACATTAATGAGAGGACATTGTCACTAATTTTATTTTTCTGAAGTGTTAATAAACCATAACTCATTTTATAACATATTTTCATCCTTTATTTAAACATTATGTTTAATAATTAATCCTAAGTAGCTATCCATAGCTCTGCTCACATTGTTGCACTAAATCATTCTTCTCTGTCTGTCTCTCTTTCTCTCCTGTATTCTCACTTTCTCCTCTCAATCTCCTTATGTCCTCATCTCTCTCCCTCTGTTTCACCACAATATTCCCTTCCTCTTTCTCCTCCTCCCTTTTCACCCTCACCTGTCGTCCTTTTTGTGCAACTTAGCTATCGTGCAAAGTTTTGAAAACTGGCAATATAACATAGATAAAAAGGTTTAACAGTATATGAATTTTTTGCGTATTTCTTATGCTTTCAATGTGATTGGAACAACTAAATTATTACTCATGGTAACAACTTTGCAGACACATATAATACTAACAACAAATAGTTATAAATCCTTAAATGTTCATCCTACTGAAATTTTGTAGTAACAAAAGTATTTAGAAAAATTATGCTTAAACATTTATTATGTAGCTTTTTCAAAAAACTTAACTATAATTGAGATATTTTTATTTTTTAATTTTGTACCCTATTTGAACCACCTTTATAGCCAATAATTAAGATGCAATGGAATATATTTCCTATTTTCATTGTATGCACAATCTGGTATGGAAAGGTCTCTGTCCCTCTCATGAACACTCATTAAAAAATCTGATGTGTTACACTCACATGACTTTCTCTACTCTTGTACAATCTATTTTTACAAACGCCTATTCTCCATATGCTTTATGTTAATCGAGATATCGAGATGTCAATCTTATTGCTAATTTTCTTGTAGATGCAAGGGGAATATGGTAGCTTTTAAGCGATGGTCAAATATTTTAACGCTGGTTGCTATGTGTCGAATTCCATTCTCTTTGCAAGTCCAGGACATAAAAAAATGAATAACGAATTTGAGAAAAAGTATAAGTATTGGAAAATTTAAGGGAATAACAAGCAATATCTCGAAAACGGTTCACTCAACAAAAGAAATGTATATAACATAAGTTGTGTATTTTAACGAGATCAACATTTTTTGTGTAGTAAAATTTTGTCTATCTCTTATGGTTTACCAGTTATGCAAAAGTCGTTCACAATGAAGAATACTTTTGGAGACATTCCCAGAAAATTCGAGATATACATTTCATTTCTCATGGCATTATCTTAAACATATGATATTTTAAACAAAATCGTTAGAGCCATTTTTGAGAAAATTAAAATTTTCGAAAAATGTTCCATGTAAAGGGTAGTCTGGGGTGGGGGGATTTTCTTGAAAACCTTCGTGTCGCATCTCTGGAAGATACTGAACCTAAATACCAAGTTTGGTGTTTATCCGACTGTTCGTTTTTGAGTTATGCTGTTCACACACACACACACAGACACACACACGGACATGTTTCCAAAAATGCTTTTTTTGGATTCAGGAGGTCTCAAAACATGTATTTCCGGTGAAATCTCGGTATCGAATTTTTGGGTGGAATGCAATACTTCCCCTACTTACTATACGTAGTAGAGAAAGTAAAAATATTCTAGCTTCAGTGGCACAAAATATATGTTAGTATCAATTATAATTAACACTTGATGAATAATTATTTATCCAAAATTAAAAATTAGATACTAGAAAAATTTTGGTTATAGTGTTATTATGTGTATGGATAAACCTTGAATATCTAGGTTAATGTAATCACAATGTTTCTGAAATTTAGCAAATTGATTCAGTAATTTTATACATAAAGTGGTTGAATGCCTTGGAATACACACAATGTACTTCTGGCAAATTAAATTTCTTATCTAGCACAATGGTGAAATCATACACATTTAAAGAATGATTTACTAGCAATTTTGTATACATACTGGCTACAAAATGAAATCTTGAATCACTTTCTCTACATTAAAAAAAAAAAAAAAAAAGGACTATGAATTTGCTATCTTCATTGGTTTCTTTCAGATAAATGATTATGTTTATATAAAAAGTGATCATTTAAAATCATTTCCCTTATATCCTCTCAGTAATAAATGGAACAGATAGAACTCAATTCTTTTTAACATTATCCCAAGCTCATTGCAAGCTAAAAACTTGGGCTCAAGTTTAAAAAATAACTCGGATTAATATTATTGTGGAAAAGAAATTGAACAGTTTGTTTTTAGAGATTTTTTAAAAAAATCTATTTTTTCAAAGTTAATGAAATTTGCTGTTTTTATTGATACCCTGTTACTTTTGGAATTAAAGTTCATTAAAACATTTAAAATGAACATAACAGGTGCATGTAAGTGTTGATCTATGACTGCAAACTGAAACATGGGAAATTTTAATGTTTTCGGCTATTCTCAAAAATTAAAAAACAAAATGACTATTGCAAAAATTTCCAAAATGTGAACTTTCTGCACCCACCATGGGTATTTATGAATTGATATTCAAGTGAAGGGAATCTGAAACATCATTTCAAAACTCTGGCTGATAAGGATTGACCCATTGGTATAATCTTGTGTGAACCCAGAGAAATTCAGTGTTTTTGTTATCATCTGGTGACCCAGTCAATAAATACACAGTATTATTTTGATTTAACTTTGTTACTTTATGATTCCACGGAGAAATTTCCATTTTAACTTTGTTTCAGTAATATGGCAACCCTAAGCATTGAAAACTGTGTCTCTCTCGCAAAACATAGCGAAAAATGATGTCATTGGTTAAATAATGGATTATTTGCAGGATTAACACATATTTGGCTCTTTTTATTGTGGCATCATTACGTCATTCCTGATTCAAATAAGGTAATTATATGAAGTTCCGGTCTCCGGATGACTACAAAAAAAATAAGAATTATCCGCGTGACACGATTTGCACCAATGAGAAGAGGTTTCTTTGTATTCAAAACATACTACTTTGCCATATTTATAGAAGCATGGTACTCCAGAAATTTACGTTGTTGGAAAAGGAGTAAACAGAGCAAAAGTGTTTTGAATACATCTTTTTCCTATTTAATGTTAAAGATAGACAAAAGTCAGCCTTTTCGTTATTTCATAGAAATGGTGTTTGTTAGAAACATTTGGCAACGGTGTATTTACGGCTGCAAGATTCGGTCTTTTATAGATTTGCTTAAACAGCTAAACAGTAATTAGGTTTCTGCAGAAACAGAAAAATTCAATACTTAATAGCGCCATACATTCATTTTACGGCTTTATGAACAATGCTTAATTACGGAATGTTAGGAACTATATCATGGGCGTAGGTATATCAACAAAGCGAAGCGATCAGCTGAGAACACAAAAGCAAAACAGTAAACGCCATATTATTTTAAACTGTCAGTTTATCAAATATCATCGCTTAATTCCAGAGTTCAAGACGCGCCTACGAAATTGGCTGAATAGTAGATAAACATCTTCCTGGACGCATCCGGGTGAGTGTGGATAAAATATGATATTTTAATACAATTTGGAGTTTTGTCATTTAAAGTTAATACTATTGATAAAGATTTATCCTTGGCGTTTTACGAGCTAACACTAGCACAATACATTTTGTCGAATACTATTACGCAGTAGAAGGTTTCATTCAATTTGCATTAAGGGACAGTTTTTGTTCAAACAGGCGAATTTCCTCTTGTTAATTTTATGGTGAACCAGTTATGCATAGTAGTTTATAACTTCCAGCCCTAAAACGTCGAATATCGCTCATTAAAAATCCTTGCGATATTTTGTTCTTGCATTTTTTATATTGAACTTTTAAAGCACTCGCAACATGAATACATATCAACCGAATAGTTTCAATAAATTGCGCAGCAAATGCGGACTGGAAACACGAAATGCAGTTTGGAATAGAGGTGAAGGTTACAAAGCAGTTCAATTGAAGGATTCCATCTTACTGAAGTTGCCAGATTTGGTAGAGTAATCGAATTAACGGAAGAAAGAAAGAAAAAGTGTACTTCACTGTAGCAGAGTCAAGACTTAAAGTTAATGCCTGTATATCTACATACATGTTGCAGAATAAAATATAATGCTTGTACCTCTCATTTGCTATTTGATTCTATCTTTATTCAGTTTTGAATGACACTTAACAGGTTGACTGATGTATGCGAGATGCAATTTTTGGTAACACTTAAAAAGCACAGAAAACTCATGCTAATCAGATTAGTCTGCCTCAAATGTTGAACTCTTTGCAGCATAGCAAACACTACAAAGTTTGATAAATTTTGGCTATAAAATGAAAGAATGCAAGTGTATCAATAAAACCAAAAAGCATGTTTTCTGTAACCAAACACATATTTGAAGTCGTCTCTAGGCAAAAATGTACAACACAGTGTAGATAGAAAAATCAGTTTTTATGAATGCTATAATGTGTAATGGATGTACCTGAAATTATTATTGGTAGACAGTCATGTGAAAGGGTGTTCAGTTTTTTTAATATATCAAAATTGAGGAACACTACCTATTTATTTACTTTTGTTCATTCATTTGAAGTTCAGCTTCAGATGCTTGGTTTAACCAATTACGTACCCAACACCAAGAACATTTCTCCCTCTCCTTTATCTCTCTCCACACTATACATTGTCTAAGAAATGAAAATTTGTAAACCATCACCATTTCAAGGGTAAACATCTCAACATGCATTACAGTAGGACAATAACAAATAAGTATGTCACCATCATATGCCATCTGTCCTATGTACTGAATATTTATATGTTGCACGACGTATTAAAAAAATTCCTCCATAGTATTTGGGGAGTGAGTATATAAGTAAGACTTTAGCTCTTTCTTAAAGATGTTAAGTTTTAAGTAGCATGGAAGATTATTATAAATTGTTATTGAAGAATAGTAACATCCTTTTTGGAACAGTTTTGAGCTATTTGCTGGTCTATGCAAATGGCCTGCGTGCCTTGTATTATGATCATGCACAGCAAGGTTCGTTGTGAAGTTATCATAATTATCTTAAAGGTAGCTCAAGAAAGAATGTATGTACTCACCAGTGAGAGTAAGATATATTTTGGGTTTTGAACAAGGATATACAGGAATGATGGCACCCAACACCACAGATAATATGCATGCCCTTTTTTTGTAATATAAATACTTGCTTGCTATGTGCCGAATTGCCCCAGAACATTATTCCATATCGTAACAGGGAGTGAAAGTAGGCAAAAGATGCTGTTCTTAAGGCATTTTGGTGGAACAAATTTTTTTAAGCAAGCCAAGCTGAGTTTTGGCAGCATGATTTTATTTGTTTTCTCCAGCTGAGCTCTCCATCTATTTCAAGTCCAAGAAATTTTGTATTGCATACCTTATTTATGGTGTAATTGCTGTACTTGATTGTTAATTCACTCACTTGTTTATGCTTGGTTTGAAATTGAATAAAATTAGTTTTATCATAGTTTAATGAAAGCTTATTAGCTTCAAACCAAAAGTTGAGCTGTTTGGACACTTAGACAGAATTTCTTAATTGTTGATGTGACTTTTCAGATATAAGTACACTGGTATCATCTGCAAAAAGCACAGTTATTGAATCTTTGCTAAGATAATATGGCAGATCATTTATAAATATTAAAAATAACAAAGGGCCAAGTAGAGCTTGTTTAAGACATTAAAAATGTAACTGTAAATACACAAAATTACCACCTTGGGAATTAAATATCACTAGCAAAGGTAGATAGGTAGATAGCAAAGGTAGATATCTGAAACACAGTAATGTAATTGTATGGATGTTAATTAAGAGACTGGGCTTATCCATATTCTTTTGTTTTGCTTAGTACAAATAAATACATTGCAGTGGAAAAACTTGTCACTTGTACTGAGGGGCAGCTAGCACCTTATTCCTTAGGTGCAAATTGTATCGCCCATTTGTAGGGAAAGATCATGCTAAATAGCTCCCTTTTCCTAAAGCAATTTTATACAAACTTGTCAAGGAGGAAACATACTCTAACGTTTTCATTGCACTCATCAAAAGCTGTTACATGTATCTGTACCCCCTCATTTTAATAGTGAATTAAAAAAAAATTCTGTTAATGGTACCATAAATAATCAGCAATGGAAATCTCAAAAAATAATTTATGGTATGAAAATACCTGTATTACAAAATTTAAAATGAGATGTGAACAGTTTGGAAGCCTGTGACCTACCCATCAACCCTTTCAAAGACACTTATATGTGATATAAGTCACTTAAGTTGTTAACAAAGTGCTCCATTTTGTTAATGGTGCACATGCGAGGAAGAAAGTGCTAACCCATGAGTATTGGTGAAATCCATAATTTTTTCCTCTTGCATTACACACACTATAAGCGAAAAGTTTTGGTTGCTAATTAATTTAAGTTTTTATATATATATATATATATATATATATATATATATATATATATATATCTAAACCTAACCTCCCATGAATCAGAAACCTAAGCTTATATAAATAGTGAATCATAAGCATAATTAAGGAATGCATGCATGCTTGATTCACTTGCATACTTTGGTGTTGCTATTGGTTGCTAATTAACCTAAGTTTATATTAAAAAAATGCTAAACCTAACCTCCTGTGAATCAGAAACCTAAGCTTATATAAATAGTGAATAGTAAACAATTGTTAAGGAACACATGCTCGTTTCACTTTCATGCTTTGTGTGTAGCTATGTTTTTTGTTCAGATGTTGGTGGCTCTCCTGTATGAAAGCACAGACACACAGTGCCTACTACCAGCCAAAGCACAAAGTCAGTGTTGCTGATGAAATGGGAAAGTTGTGAACATTTTATCAAATGCAAAACCTACAGATCATTTGCAAACCACTTTTTATAACAAATTAAGAGTAAATTTATGCATCTGATGTCCTAATACATGTAAAAGAAAATTTTCCCACTTACAATACAGAAATGAAATTCACATCCACAATACTAGAAATATAAACTGAACATGCCTTACCTTAGACTAAATAAGACTTAAAATGGTGTATGGATCAGAAATTTGGGTAAGTGACAAAGGATGGGAGATGATTGATAAAGTCCATAGATCGTTCTGTAAATGTATATTAGATTTATCCATTTCATCACCAAATGAAGCAGCAGTGTTGGAGTTGGAAGAGTAGGTAGCAAGGGCATGGTAGTAGAAAGGATACTTAAATATTGGCATAGATTGAAATCATTGGATGAGCATAATTTCTTGAGGTAATGTTTAATGATGCAAGAGAAATCCATTGCTGGGATGAATTGGGCTCAAGGAGTAAGGGGAATCCTACAGGAAATAGGAATGGCTAATTTATGGAATGAAAAGAGGGGTTAGTTAAAGGTTTCTGGAAAGAAGTGAGGAACAGAGTGGAAGACATAGAGAAACAAGAATTATCTTAAAAGTCTGGAAGTGGGGATTTGGAACTATATAGACAATTAAAGGTGGACTGGAGAAGGGAGAAGTACTTGAATGTAGGTAATAGATTAGCAAGAGAGAGGTGGGCCTGGTCTAGATTAAGTGCACATAGGCTAAGGGGAGATAGGAAGGGAGTGAATTTGGATAGGTGTCCTCTTTGTGGAGAGGCAG
Organism: Deroplatys truncata; assembly: GCA_030765065.1. Taxonomy (NCBI): domain Eukaryota; kingdom Metazoa; phylum Arthropoda; class Insecta; order Mantodea; family Mantidae; genus Deroplatys; species Deroplatys truncata. The sequence continues at coordinate 37,155,766 of CM060989.1, forward strand.
ATAATGATTTGCGTTATATAATTGAATGTGAAGAACCTAAGTTATGGAGAGATCAGTTTTTACTTAAAGAATGGAAGAATGTTAACAAAGAAGTATTAAAAGTTAGGGTAATGAAAATACAAAAGAGGGGGATATACAAAGGATAGGAGAATATATGGGGAGAGTAAGAGAAAAATGGCTTAGAAAAATAAAGCAATATGAATCTGTTATGACCCACCATGCATAAATAACCACAGTGTTAAAATGCATGGTGGACTAAAGAATAAAATAGCAACTCAAAGTAATGTATGAAAAATTGTAAAATTTTTGTACAGCATTATGGAAAATAAATACATAAAATAAGACTTAAGTATTTATCATAAAGTAATTGGAATAAAGCCTTTTTATGCACTCCTTAATGATATACATAACATGAATATATTGCATAAACAGATACTGAAAATTTTGTATATAGTATGCAGGAATTTGAAGAGTTAAATAAGAATCATGTGCAAGCGATACTGTACCGCATGCAGGGCTGCCAATGGGGGGAGGGTCATAGCACAAGTTGTGCCATCAGGAACACTTGACAGGCAATACAAAAATATTGAAGTAAATGAATGTAGGTAATATAAAGACATTTATTAAAATTTTTGGAGATACTTTCGAACATGTGACGCGAGAAATTTTCAAAGTCCAAAGGTTCTCCAATGCTTCATTTGTAACGACTGTAGCCAACCTTTGAAAAAATTTCCCATATATGTGCACAACAATCTGGAAGCAATTAGTAATCGGTCAATTTTCAAACATCCTGATCATGCTTTCTTTCGGGTTTTATTGCTTTACAATTATGGTCATGCAGTGAAGTAGAATTTGTTGTGTGAGAAGCAAAGTTTGTATGTTCTTTGAGATATTCTTGTAAATAATAAAACTTTTAGAAATGGCTCGTCCAATTAATAAGACGGATGTGTCGGTTTACCTCAATGATACAGTGAACACCTAGATGCTCACATTTGTCAGTAGTTGGTGTCGGACCCTTTCCAGGAACTAATGGAAGACATTAGACAGGTGTAACCTGTTGTGTAGTGATTAGGTTTAGTTAAAGTTTAGGCTAGGCATAGTTAAATTAACGAATTAGTGTTTAGTGTACGTAATTTAAGAACAATGTACATAATTATATAGTTGGTGTAATTTAGTGACAAAAAAAATCTGATATGTTACGCTCGCATGGCTTTCTCTACTCTTGTACAAACTATTTTTACAAACGCTTATTCTCCATATGCTTCATGTTAATCGAGATGTTAATCTGATTGCTAATTTTCTTGTAGATGCAAGGGGAATATGGTAGGTTTTAAGCGATAGTCAAATATTTTAAGAGCTGGTTGCTATGGGCGCATTCCATTCTCTTTGCATGTCCAGGACATAAAAAAATTGAATAAGGAATTCCCATTTGAGAAGTATTGGAAAGTTTAAGGGAATAACAAGCAATATCTCAAAAATGGTTCACACAACAAAAAAAAGTATAGGACATAAATTGTGTATTTTAACGCGATCTACATTTTTTGTGCAGTAAAATTTTGTCTATCTGTTATGGTTTACCAGTTATGCAAAAGTTGTTGACAATAAGAATACTTTTGGAAACATTCCCAGAAAATCCGAGATATTCATTTCATTTGTCATGAAAATATCTTAAACATATGATATTTTAATCAAAATCGTTAGGAGCCATTTTTGAGAAAATAACAATTTTCGAAAAATGTTCCTTGTAAAGGGTAATCTGAGGTGGGGGGATTTTCTTGAAAACCTTCGTGTTGCATCCTTGGAAGATACTGAGCCTAAATACCAAGTTTGGTGTTTATCCGACTATTCGTTTCTGAGTTATGCTGTTCACACACAGACACACACATGGACATGTTTCCAAAAATGCTTTTTTTGGATTCAGGGGGTCTCAAAACATATATTTCCGGTGAAATCCCTTTATCGAATTTTTGGGTGGAATACAATACTTCCCCTACTTACTATACGTAGTAGAGAAAGTAAAAAATCTGATGTGTTACTCACATGACTTTCTCTACTCTTGTACAAACTATTTTTACAAACACTTATTCTCTGTATGCTTCATGTTAATCGATACATTAATCTTATTGCTAGTTTTCTTGTAGGTTCAAGGGGAATACGGTAGTATTTAAGCGATAGTCAAATCTTTTAAGAGTTGGTTGCTGTGTGGCACATTACATTCTCTTTGTATGTCCAGGACATAAAAAAAATGAATAACGAATTCCCATTTGAGAAGTATTGGAAAATTTAAGGGAATAACAAGCAATATCTCGAAAATGGTTCACACAACAAAAAAAAGTATGACATAAATTGTGTATTTTAACGTGATCTACATTTTTTGTGTAGTAAAATTTTGTCTATCTGTTATGGTTCACCAGTTATGCAAAAGTTGTTCACAATGAATAATACTTTTGGAGACATTCCCAGAAAATCCGAGATATTCATTTCATTTGTCATGAAAATATCTTAAACATATATTTTAATCAAATCGTTAGAGCCATTTTTGAGAAAATTAAAATTTTCGAAAAATGTTCCATGTAAAGGGTAATCTGGGGTGGGGGGGGGATTTTCTTGAAAGCCTTCGTGTCGCATCTCTGGAAGATACTGAACCTAAATATACACGCGCGCGCGCGCGCGCACACACACACACACACACACACACACACACACACACACGTTTCCAAAAATGCATTTTTTGGATTCAGGGGGTCTCAAAACATATATTTCCGGTGAAATCTCGGTATCAAATTTTTGGGTGGAATACAATACTTCCCCTACTTACGTTGGACGTAGAAGAAATCTGTTGTAAAGTTGAGCCCAATTTTTGAGTGCTGCAATAACTCAGTTTGCATCGTTAAGTTTGTTAATCTAAATGTGCTGTATCCCCCCACCAAAGTAATGCTAAGTACAATTGATACTGTGTGTTATGTGGCATATCAAATGATAATTTCTGGAAATATATAAAAGGAACTATAACATTATGGTTGTTCAGAATGTATGGCATTTTTACTCTCACTATATTGGTCTATTTAGATACAGTAGGATACACTGAAATACCAAGTAATAAATACACCACCTGCCAAATATTTTAATTTTGTTGTAAATATTAAGATTTCTTTTATTGATTTTAACTTTCCAATTATATATTTAAGCTTTTATTGCATACTGGTATCACAGTAGCTGCTATAATACCTATAAGACAGCTCCAACAGCATAAAAAAGGAACAAAATAGTTGAAATTAAGCACTCAGAAAAATTAGGGGGGTGACTTTAGGCACCCTTGACTGTATATATTGATTAGAGAGGTTAGGTTGTATTCTAGATGTTGCTTGAATTGGGTACATAGAGCATCTATTGAACAAAGCCTATTGTAATGTTTGTGATTACTTAGTCACCTAAAATAAATTTAGTTTATAACAAACATAATTGCTGAGAAAAATCAATGAGGCAGCAAATGTTAATTTAAGATGCATTTGTTTCATCAGGTTGTGGATGATGCAATAGTTGATCATTGATGTGAATCAGCAACTGGTGTAGGTTACATTGAGAGCATGTGGAGTACATTTGTATATTTGCAAGGTGAACTGCTGGACCTTCTTTCAGTTCCCAAGGTTCAGACTGAGATGACTACTATATTCTCTCACCCCACCCTTCCTTCACTCCATGCTTATGCAACCATTTGCAGTGACCAATCATCATGGAGAGCATGTTGTGTCTTGTTTGAACTAACAGAGAAAGCATGGTGCTTGTGCAGTGAGGTTAACTTTATGTAGTAAGTGTGAAACTGTGGCAGATATATAAACACAATGTAAGTACTAAAACAGTAATGAATGGAGTAGTATCATGAGGTTTATTTAATATTTGCATTTCTTAGATACTTTTAAAATAATGTAGTGATGTATGTACTGTTCATCTTTTCCTTATTAGATATACTGAAATAGATAAATTTTTAAAATTTAGCAGCTCTTTATGGTAATTAAGTCTTGTAAAATACATATAATTTAGAATTCTCAATTTTAAGACATGCCCAAATTGCCTTATTGAGGAGGGATAAGATAGGGATACCCAGCATTGCATTCTGTTGTGTGGTGAACTGAGTTGAACTGGAAACATAAGATAGAAACACCACTGCTTTGCCTTTAACTAAAAACTGTTTTATTTGCAACTTGCAGTCGAAAAGTCACCTGAATAAGATTAAGTGGTAGCTTATTTTAGGATGGGCAACCATCAGCCCAGTGTGCTGCAGCATATTCTTTGTGAAGCTACCATAAGAGTTACCATTATCAGAGATTGTAGAAGGTTTTATAAGTGCTTAAATAGGTTAGGTTGAAAGCAAACCTTAACATCTTCAGATTAATATCCATGATGTGTGCCACCTTTGGGACTTAAGGAAAGTGGAAAGGAAAAAGTCTTTTCTGAAACTGGACTAGCTAATGAACTCCATTTATTGCTTCCATCTTATCCTATTAAATTGTTAAAAAATGATTTGCTTAGTTTTAACTGTATTACAATACTTAATGGATTGGAGCTAATCCAGTTATATTCCAAACACTATAGGGAGTTTATTCCTAGTCTACCTTCCAGAATTACTTCACACTTTGGCCAGTGGCAGGCACTTTGTAGCTGTGCTGTTCATATGGAAGAGCTGCCAACATCTGAAAGTGTCTTAACCCTCAAGTGGTAATATAAATTTTGTCGCATTATAGGTAATATCAGTCTCTCAGACCTTGTCATTTTTATTTAATTGTATCTACTCATTTTCACTACACTATTGAATTTACTTATATTATGTTTCATGTTTTTAATACAGTAAAACAGTTTTTAAACAACAAATTACAATTAGTAACAAAAAATGCTTAGGAGAAAAGTATGAAGCTTGTGTGAAATTCATTTTGATATTCCCCACTTTTACATTGATATGTATCTTTATTTCACATAATAATATAACATTGTGTTCAGTAGTGTCTTTCTTGTTCATAACTTTGCATTCTCACCATGAAAAAAGTTAGTTTCATTACACATTCTTTGCATAACTTCATAGAATACTCCAAGCAGTTTGGTGTCCCTCACTTGATGCACTTATAATTAGTTTTCCTGTATTTTTCATATGGGCAATAGTGACATGTCTTTGTTTTTTCAAGTCTGTCTCATCTCTGGCCTATTTCCTTTCTGCATCCTGTTGTGGGAAAGTGTCTTATTATTTTCCTTACTTCTCTGACTTCGGCGTGACACATTTAGATTCAGGTTCTCTTTCGACATTTTCATTCAAACTGAAATAAAAACATTGATATGCCACTTACCGTTGATTGTTTACTAAGAGAATGAATTTATTACTTGTAATATACTAGAAAACAATGAGGTTTTTTTTATAAAATAAGAGATCGGAGGTATGCAAAATATACTTATGTTAACAGTAACACCAGTCTATACGAAGCCTTCCTGATAAATTAGTAACAATGGGTAGCAACAATTACAAAGCCATGTTTTCACATCAAACACAAGCATTCATGTGAGACATAGCTCGGCATTCAAGGTTGCGACATAATCGGCATAGGCATTATCATAGAAAAATAGAGCACCATGGTCTGAGAGACGGATGTTACTACTTAAGGGTTAAAAAGGGTGGGTGGGGTGGGTGATAGGCCTTCTATTTGTTCACATCTCCTTTTAAAGTGTGTAATATATACATTTTCCCTCTTTAAAATCATCTTGCGCATTTCAACTGGAAGGTATTATGGAACTGTTACCCATTGTAGTGTTTGATATAATCTATACATACAATAAAACTGGAACCCAACTTTTTCTGGTAATTTTCGATTTTGAATGTTACTAGCATATGTAGGCTTGCCCTTAAGCCAGAAAACATGATGGCAGAACCACCCTGGACTGTCATGTAAGCATTATTATAGCAAATGTAAATAAATTCAATAAATGTGTCGCTCCAATACAATTTTGGTGTCCTTTTCAATTATGGTGAATAAACTAAAGTAGCTTTTATCACATTTTAATGTCATTTAACCTAGTTATGCACTTAGAGTGCATAAATGGAGTTTTGAACCTTGAATTATCTGGTTAGCAACTTGTGAAGTGCTCTTCATTCTGAATGAATTTTGTGTAACTGGTAAAAGATAAGAGATAGAAAAAACTGATTACACAAGAAATGTAGTTATCTTTAAAAGTACACAATTTATTTGAAATAACCTTTTTTGTTGTATCAACCATATTCATTGTTATTGGCCGGTTGGCTGTTATTGGTTTGAATACTTAGTAATTTTTTTGAACTACTATTACTATTCAGTTGTTTGTGATGTCTTGCAGAGTATAGAATTTCAATGACAGCATACAGCAAACCGCTTTTTAAAGATTTGACTGTCGCTTCAGCTCCCTGTAACATCTTTGAACCTAAAAAAAAGGAATAATTTCTGCAAATCTTAATTTTGAGTAAGATGACAAGATAGAAAAATAAGTTTTTGTAAAATCCTTTTGAATAGAAATAAAAAAGGTGTAAGTCTGATTGTTCTTCAGGTGTGCCAGTTGCTCAGCTTTCAATAAGTTGAACCTGACAAGTGAAGGAAAGTGTCTTTCCGTTGCAGCAAGTGCTTATGAACAAATGGTATTTGTTACTAAGGGCATGTATAGATATGAATGGAAACTGTACAAAATTGCTTTGAATTGTTCTCGACCTTGAAATGGGAATTCAGCTAACAACTCTCGAAACAATGCAGAATATAAATAAAAATGATTAAATTAAATATTATACTTATTAAAAGTTTACTAGGCAAAAGAAATTTCATGTAATTTATTTCAGAACTATAGAGGCAAACAATGAAGATAAACTCTGTAATTATTGATATTTATATAGAATTGCATAAAGAGAAATGCAAGGAAGAAATGTATATATATAGTCATCCTCTGTGGTCTAGGAGTACCATGCTAGCCTCTGGTTCCTGAGGTTGCAGGGTTCAAACCTGGTGGACGGTGATGGATTTTTTTCAGACATAAAATCCTTAGCTTGGATTCCTTCAGAAGGGAAGTAAAGTCAGTGGTTCCATATCGTAGATTTATGGCACTTGAAAGAACCTCAAGCCAGATAAGGAGGCCTCTGAGCATGCCCAATATAGAATGGGACACCAAGGACCATAGTAGTTAGAGTGTCTGTAAATAAAACTTGATTCTTTTGATATATATAAATTGATTTGGTAATCATTGGAATGTATTAACATTTAAATATGGCATATGTGACTTGTGGTAAAACAAAGGACGTAAGTAGTAAGTCAGAAGAGAATCAATTGCAACATGTTAATATAGTGAGCATACAGAAATGTGGAAAGGCAGTATTATAACACAAGATGAGATAGTGGAAAGAAGTAATGAACAATGCAGAAGAGATGCTGGGAGAACGCAGCAGCATAAAGACACAAATAGTTAATCAGAGAAGAAAGAGTTGTCCTCCATGGACCAGTGGTACCGTGCTAGCCTCTAGTTCCCAAGGTCGCAGGTTCAAACGCGGAGGGCGATGGATTTTTTTCGGGCGTAAAAATCCTTGACATGGCTTCCTTCGGAAGGGAAGTAAAGCTGGTGTTCCCATGTCATACATTTATGGCACGTAAAAGAACCTTAAGCCTGATAAAGAGGCCTTTGAGCAAAATTACAGGTCTTTCACGCCCAATATAGAATGGGACGCCAAGGACCATAGTAGTTAAAGAGCGTCCATTAATAAAACTCAATTTAATTTAGAGAAGAAAGAAGCTGAGGAGAAATAGTACAAAAGAAGCAAGATGGTGGGTAAAGTGTGCATAAATAGTTATTAATTGTGATAAGTGCTGAAGCAACATATTTGGAGTGCTACAACCCTAATAAGCATGTTAGGAAGCATTGCACTCTTCATAAGAAAGCATAAAGTGGTACTGATAATGTACATACTGAGGCTTTCACGGCTGGTGTCATAACTAATAAATGAATTACAACTATCTGGGCTTGTAGGCTGTGATCTAGAAGGCATCGTGGATACCGACGTTTCGCCAAGTACAGCGCTTGGCATCTTCAGGTTGAAGTGATTCAGTGTCTGCGGTGGTCGGAGTCTGAATGCGAGACCGGAGGATGGCACTCTTATATAGGGGGTGGTGGGCGAGTGCTTACTGTGTGATAAAAACTCTCACAGAATGGGCAGAAAGAATCTGCAATGAAAAATATTTGATATAAGAACTCGAGCATTTAAATTCGGCCTTGCAGGCCAATGGCTACACGTGGAAAGAAATCCGGCACGCGCTTCATCCTAGGTGCCCTACGAAAAAGAAGGATCACTGCACAACAAGTACAGCCTTCCTCCCCTACATTAAGAATGTTTCCGATCGAATAGGCAAGCTTCTGCGCTCATACAGGATTGACACGGTCTATAGACCAACACAAAAAAATCAAGGACTTGCTGAGATCACGCAAAGACATACATCTACAGGTGTTTACAAAGTGCCCTGTAGCTGCGGCAAGGTTTACATAGGTGCTACTATGCGCAGCGTGGCCACGAGACTGAAAGAGCACGAGCATCACAGCAGATTGGGACAAACAGAAAAATCATCTGTGGCGGAACACTCGCTATTATTCGGCCATGACATCAGCTTCAAAGAAACCGAAGTTTTATCTAAAACTACAAACTACCATGCTCGACTACAGAGGGAGGCCATTGAAATATATACACAAAAACAATTTTAACCGGAAAGAAGAAGCTCTCCATGTGCATAAAGCCTGGACACCTATCTTGGAGAAACAGGTACACAGAAATAGTAGACACAATAATACCTCGCCAAACCCACCCACTCCCAGAAACGCGAGCCAATCACTGCACAGGACCTCACAGTAAGCCCCCCCCCCCCATATAAGAGCGCCATCCTCCGGTCTCTGTATTCAGACTCCGACCACCGCAGACACTGAATCACTTCACCCTGAAGATGCCAAGCGCTGTACTTGGCGAAACGTCGGTATCCATGATGCCTTCTAGGCCACGGCCTACAAGCCCGGATAGTTGTAATTCATTTATTGGTATTGATAACTTTGTGGAAGGGTAACTGTGACATCCAATATGCGAAGAAATATTTATTCTAAGCTTTGCTCAAATATTAATGCATAAAAACAGTAAAGATGTATCCAACCACAAATCATGGAATGCACATATAATGTTTTTGTTAAAGATTTTTGGGTTCATACCAAGTGGGAAAGCAACAGCAATAAAAAAACTTGCTCCCCAAAAGAAATTAAAACTACACATGTATTTTTTTTGCTACAACCTTACATTGCTTTTATCTCTTAAGGCTGCATTTTGTCTACAGCAATAAGATTTGTACTGCTATTTTGCTGACTAGTATTTGACTTGAATATTTGAAATATACCAGAAAGGAAAGATGGTTTTGTGCACCAGAGCTTGTCTTTTAATGCATCAATGATTTTGGTTTTCTTTTCTTATGCAAACAAATGCAGCATTCACGAGTTTGTACACACAACTAAGTATTCACCCTCTGGATAGTCAGCAGACTTGTGGATGGAGGAAATAACTAGCTCATCACATAGCTGAGCAAATAGTTGACTTTTACAGTTTCACTTGTAATGCAACTTATCATGTGAATGGTCTTGAAAGTTCTTGCATAAAATTATACAACTGAATGTTTGTGTTATTCAGTTAATATGCTGAACAAGAAGGAAGTTTAGTATTATTACTTTATAACAAATTCATTTTATATTGTGAATTATTGCACAGAATCTCATAACACACCTAGGTGTTAGGATTCCTGGTTTGTCTAGATAAAAGGTATTAAAGCTTCAGCATCTGAAACTCGCTACAGATCATGTTTGTAATATTATATTTCAATGGCATTATCTATAGATTTTGATGCTTCTGTAAAGTTTATTATACCATAGCAAAAACAAATAAGTATTTGCAGTAGTTGAATAAATTGTCAAAGATTATAAATGTATCATTGATAGCACTGATGATTTGTTTGTCATCTGTTTTGCTTAGTGTTTATATTTTATTTCACTTTGTTAGTTACATAAATTAATTCTCATACAAGTTCTATAATACATAATTTTATCTCTACACATTACCCTTTACATATCATTTTCACTAAGTTCACTACGGTTGTCGAGTTATTGGGTCCTATTTAATTTTATGATTCAACAATCTACATTTTCTTTCTATTCTGTATTTCTAATTTTTTTCAGCCATTTATTTCTCACTACACCTAAATATTTTCCTATTTCAAATAAACTTTCCTTGGATTTAACTCTTAACATCCTTTTACCTTTAATTTCATTTGGTAATCTAGACCAATTGTTTCTTTGCAATTTTTTCCTCATATTCATTGTTCCTTCACATTCTAATATTAAATGCCAGTAATTATTAAATTTGCTATTACATAATGGGTATTTGCCTTCATTTTCTCCTTCTCCTATGCCTTTTAACCTCGCCACCCCTGACCTAGCCCATGCAAAGCCCTCTCTTGCTATTTTATTATAAACATCAACATAGTTTTCTCTTTTCCATGTCCTTTTAATCTCTGTATATACATATAATTAACTTTTTGAATTAAAACTACCAATTATTTCCTGTCTTTTCATATCTTCAATCCTCAAACTCTTTTCCAACATCCCTTCTCACGTGATTGTCTATATCTCCAAATATCCCCACACCCTATTTAATTGAGAATTGCTTCTAGGCGCTTGTACCAAGTATCCTCTTTATTTAGCTTTTGCTGAGCCTCCAAACATTGTTTTAAAATATTGTTATTCTCTGATTCCTCAATTCTCAACCAATATTTCACTATTCTTTCAATAATTTTAGCCTTACTACCAAATCTCCATTTGTGCGACCCCATTAGGTAGGCTCTTGGTAGACCCAGAATTATTTTGCAAAAGCTTTATTTACCTGTTCCCACCCCTCCTCAATACCCCAAATCTCTGCACCATACGCCATTTTTGCCTCAACTACTGCTCCATATACTCTTTCTATCCATTTTACGTGCATCCCAGGTATTTTATTTAAACATGCTCTAATAACTGTCATTGCCACTTTTCCTTTTGCTAAAACCTGTTTCTTTATTGTTTATATTGCAGCCATCTACATTACTTGTGATAATGTATTATACCACTTTGATTTCATTTTTATGTGCAATCTTAGTAAAGAACCAAAACTGTTATAGTTTCTAATGTGTTCATAATATCTAGGACTTGTCTTTGAGTCATTTAGAAATTGAAGTTAGAAACTAAAACTTACACTGATAGGTTTTTACAATAAAATCATTTATCAGTACTTAATTTAAATGTGATTGGTTCAATTTATAAGATATGAAAGGCAAAAGAATAAATAGGCAAATTTACTCCCTAGATTTGAGTTTAATCTCTACATTTTGCTGTAGTAAAATGTTGAAACAAATTAAATGTAGAAGTGGTTATACTTCTTGCAAAACTTAGAAAAGGTACAAATGATACACTGCTTAAAAGAAATTAAGGTTCCTATTCTTCTCTAATGACATTTTATGCTGCGTTTACTGGTGTGTCAACATTTGTTGCAGTTACCACATGGTCTGGAAACTGCATGAATTGACAGCACAGCATGAAAGGGAGGAAAAGAGACAGAAATGCTTTGCAGAAACATGGGATCACAATACCCTCAGTTTTTGACTCGGAACCCACCCTATACAGCAAAGACATATGGGGTGTCGAAAGTTTGCATTTATGGCTTCAAACAAAGAATCGGCATATCATTTGTATCTTTTCTGAATCATGCACAAAGTATAAATTGAAGAGAGTCCACTACATTTTCATCAGTATCTAAATTCTTAATATTAACGCAGTGCATCTGTGAAAATCCAAAAATGTACAGTTCCCTTCTGATTGCTTTGACTTTTTTCTGTGTACCTAGTTTATAAAACATAGTGCACATAAAATTTTAGCGGGCTGTGTAAAACCATTAAGATATTAACCTTTTTGTTCAAAATTAAACACTTTTTGATATGGTAGATGATATGAAATGATCCTTGAAACCTGTGGTTTATCATATCACTCCCAAATTTTATTTGAGCTTGGTATACAGACTGAAAGAAATTGTTTTGCAGTCATTTCTTAATTTTAATTAGTTCAAGAAACAACGATTTTTACTTTCTCTACCATATGCCTAATAGTTAGAGAAGGTACTGCATTCCATCTAAAAATTCGATATTGATATTTCACAGGAAATGTTTTGAGGCCCCCTGAATAGGAAAAAGCATTTTTATATAAAGGTTCGCGTATGCCTGTGAACAGCATAACTCAAAAATAGAAAGTCAGATCAACACCAAACTTGGTATTTAAGTTCAATATCTTCTAAAGATGCAACATGCAGATTTTAAAGCAAATCCCCCAACACTAAGCTACCCTTTACATGGAAAATTGTTCAAAATCTTTTATTTTCTAAAAAGTGGCTCTAGATTTTGATTAAAATACCATATATTAAAGATACTTACAAAACAAATAAAATGTGCACCTTGAATTTCCTGGGAATAACCTTTGAAGTCAAGAACACTAAGTTTGGCTTTTATCTGACTTTTTGAGTTGTGCAGCTCGTAGACACACAGACTTTTTTCTAAAAATGAGTTTTTTGGGAGGGATTTAGAGGGCCTCAAAACATGTATTTTTTATGAAATTTTAGTATAAAATTTTTGGGTGGACTGCAATACCTTCTCTGCCTACTGTATGTGATAGAGAAAGTAAAAACTAATTGTCTAACATGAAAGTGCAAGTTATAAGTATAAAATGGAAAATGTTAACATTTTTTTACCAATTTTGCAAATAAATTGCTTTAAAAAGTGGCATATGAATTGGTGCAGTTATATTTCATAATTTATGTGGGGACTATAAGCAATGTAGGTATATTTTGATGACTAATAAGTTGTTTATAAATTTTGTATCTGTTTGACAGACAATAGGCCTTAAATTGGGCCATTCTTGAGGTGTAACTGGGGTCCAGTAAAGTGACATCACAGGAATGGACCAGGGCCAGCCGGATGCCATCCATCCCTTCATTCAGCTGAATGAGGCATTGATGCTGGAGAACAAATTCCAGCCACATCTTCAGCTTCCACCAGTCACACAGGTAATGAAGCTAAATCATTGACAAATGAACAGGCAAATAAATTGAACATAAGTGCTTTGTTTAAATCATGTTTAATGTTTTTTAAGAATTTAAAAAGGATAAAGGTTTAATCATGAGGTGTATTCATTAAAAAAAAAAGAAGCTGCTCTTCACTTGGAGTCAATTGTGTTTTAAGGGGGAAATGGGTGAAAATGTAACAAAAACTGACAAAATTTCACATTTTATATTTTTGTACCAAAAAATACTAGGTGGTTTGAAGTGCATATATGCAAAGTTTTAAAGTGCCTGGAAGTTGCTCTAATTACATCATATTTAAAGGTCTGCGCTCCTTAAATGTCTCTGAGGAGGCATGGCAGGTGATGAAATTGCTACATGAAGCAAAAATTTTTTTTTTTTTTTAAATGATTTTTGTGGGATTTTTTCTGTGAAGCTTAGTTTCTGGTTTATCACCGAGCCACCATGATCGGTATAACAATAACAGCAGCTCTGCCGGTAGATGTTGTGTAACACCAAATTAAATGTTTTATTTACATGAGCCAGAAGCAAGTGTAAATTATGTAAATAATAACAGGTGAAAGAGGTTAGATGAGCAAGAATGAAGTGTACAAAAGAAAATTTTAGGCAGAAACAGCTGGAGGATAATTGTGAACCTGTACCTGCTGTAAATAATGAAGACTGTAAATATATGCTGGTGGACACCAGTTTTACTGTCATCATTGGTGAAGATCTTGAAGTGTAATGACCACAATCAAAAGCGTTTGTACATAGGACTTGGCACTGAAAGGCTTGGCTTATGCCATAAATAAGAACTGATTTGCAGTGCTGGTAATGAAAAAAAAAAATAAAATTACACATCTAAGCTGGACACTTCTAGGAAGGTCAGCAAGTCATTATTTCTGGTTAACTGCATGCAAACTTTCTCATTTTTTCTCACTTTAATTTTTGCTACACTTTTATTCATTCAAAACAAAATTACATCCACAAATTAGTTGTTAGAGGGCTGAAAGTTTTACTGTACATTCTATAAAGCATATAAAAAACCTGAGGGATGGAATTCAGGATTAACTTAGTACTTTTTGAGATAAAAAATAAAATGTGTGTAGTGATTGCAAAAGGTTTGAAATTTTTGTTATGCAGGTCATATATATGTTTTTTAATTTCCTTTAAAATATTACAAAACCCATCCGTGAAGTTCTTCTAAATGAGTTTCTGGTATTGTAAAAAACAAATTTCCAACTTTTTTCAAAAAAGTGTGGAGTAAATTTTATTTTAAAATTTGCAAATTTTTTGAAAGAAAATTTTCAATAATTCAAAAACTAATTGACATACAAAAATGAAAGATTGCCAAATAGTCCCACAACACCCCAAATATGTGTACAAAAAATTAAGTAGCTTTAAAATTGTGCAAAATAGAAATTTCACCCATCATCCCCCTTAAGTGAAGTTTAGATTACATTTGCTAAATAATTAATATAGCTAGGGAAATAAACCAATCTTAGAAATTAGCATCCACATATTTTCAATTTACTGTTTTCTATAAGAAACATTAAATGACCAGAAGAATGAATGCTCTAGCCTGCGAGTTTTTCAGCAGTCATATCAACTAAAATTTCACATTCTAAAGTGCATGAAATCAACAATGATTTCTTCTTTTATATGCAAAATAATATATATTCCTACACAGGTTCAGGATCTTCCATTACTGAATGTTACACCCATTTACTGCAGAAGTTGGTTAAAAGACATTTTACGTCATTAGGGACTACATTTTTACTTAATACAATAAACAAACTTGTTTATTGTTAATTTACGAACGTGAAATATAAAGTCAATTACCTTATTTGTATCCTATGGCTCTGGGATATAACTTTCCCATTTTTTGTGACAGTTTTGTGTATAGTCCATGTTAAATAGTGTAAAATATGGACTGGAAATCTGTGTACAGCCTGGAACTGGCATTCTTGACTTTAATATGTGTGTGCATGTGGCAGTGGACATTGATGATGCATGAAATGAAATAATTGAGGAGGAGATGTTCCAGGCGTAAGCATCAACTTATCTTATTAGCAATAAGTAAAACTTCATTTAATATGTGGAAGTGCTATCTGCTGATTTTATGTTTACTAATCTTGCAGGACTTGAGTGAAATAACTGCTGGTATCAGAGATGGCTCTGCCCATGTGCTGCGCTGCCTGAAAGTGTGGTATGATCTGCCATCAGATGTACTTTTTGTTGCCATCAGCCTTATGGACCGCTTTCTGACAAAAATGAAGGTATGTTGATATAGCTCTCATATTGCTACATATTCAGTAAGTTTAGTATAGTACGATTGTTATACCTAAAATCACAGCATGCTTAAACTCTGTTTCTTCTAAGCTTACTCTGCATTTAAACATACAAAGCTGTGTTACTTGGTGTTTTTACCCTGATTGGCTGTTCATGCCATAAAGTGTGCATTTCCTACCACGTGGATATGCGGGACCAATGGATGACTTAGCCATGAAGTCTCAGAAGCATGCAATTGTAAAGTACAGGGAGAGCCAAAAAACTACGAACCGGCTGCGCAGTGTTTTTCCTGTCCACGTCCTTGGCGCTCGTTGCCGTCTGCTGCTATCATAGAAAGGTGCGGATGAACCATACAACATTTTTAAAACTACTTTTAAAGGCTTTACTTACCTACTTTATGAAAGGAGATGCTGAAACTGGCCACTGTCATCCATACATTTTTGTCACCTCTTTAGGAAACTATCCATCACTTGCCGTAGTTCATGTTGAGAAATGCTGGCAATTTCCTGGCGGATATTTTGTTTTAATTCTTCCAGGGTGTGTGGGTTTGTCTTGTACACTTTGTTTAAAGTTACTCCAGAGATAGAAATTGCAGCGGGTTAGGTCGGAGGACATAGGGTGCCACAAATCTCCACTAATAATTCTCTCCTCAAACACTCCTTCAATTGTTCTCATTGAAATATTGGCTGTATGAGGTCTTAGAATCTTGTTGAAAAATGGGGAAGACGTTCCCTGTCTGTTAATTCTCTAAAAACAGGGGGCAAAATTGTATGCACAGGCTTCAACTGTTGACTCAAAAAAAATTTGCCCTATTTTGCCTTTTTCCAACCAGACTGCAACAGCTCATAAGGCCAATATTTCGATGAAAACAATTGAAAATGTGTTTGAGGACAGAATTATTATTAGAGATTTGTGGCACCCTCGATCCCCCGACCTAAACCCCTGTGATTTCTATATCGAGAGTAACTTAAAATAAAGTGTACAAGACAAACCCACACACCCTGGAAGAATTAAAACAAAATATCCGCCAGAAAATTGCTAGCATTTCTCAATGTGAACTACGGCGAGTGATGGATAGTAAAATGTATGGACAACGACGGTGGCCAGTTTAAACATCTCCTTTCATAAAGTTGGTAAGTAAAGCATTTAAAAGTAGTTTTAAAAATGTTGTATGGTTTCGTCCGCACCTTTTTATGATAGCAGCAGACGGTAACAAGTGCCGAGCTACGGATAGGAAAAACACAGTGAAGCCGGTTTTTAGTTTTTTGGCTCTCTGTATTATTAAATAACAATTAACTTAAGTTACAAGGTGCTTACTAATGACACAATTTCTTGCCTGTTCGTTTCTGATTTCGTGATGCCAGGTTCACTATTGAAAGGAAATAACTTTCCAAGTGTTTTAATTTCTTTTTGGGATTTCCCTATACTGCTAACTTTTGATCCAATAAATTCAGATACAGGTTCAATTTGTAGTATTGATAGAGTGAAAGGTTGTTAAAAACCATGTAACATGAATTTTTTCGTCACTAAAGAGTTTCCCCTTAAGATGTTCAAACTCGAATGTTTCTGCAGATTTAGCTATTATGCAGAATTTGAATATGATGTACGGAAAAATTACACACTTTCAATCGTCAGTGAATAACAGCCAGTGTTAATGCACTTTAGCTTTATGCTCAACTAAGGTGATCCAGTCAAATACCAAGCAGTAAACAACCTGTGGTAATCCCATCAAAGTGCACATGCCTTTTGTTTTCTGAGTCAAGTTTAAACACAAGAAGTAACCTCCTATACCCCTGCTGTTGAAACGTTGCACCTGACAGCTAGCGATTAAGTTGGTACACTCACAAAAAAAACATGAAAAGCTTTAACCGTTAGACTTCCAAAACCAATCACAAGGCGGCATTTCAGGTGGTCTATGACTAAGCGAAAGCAGAACTGGAAGCGGCTCTGTTGCCGGATGTAGCTATTTCCAACCTGTGCGAATCTCTAGCACGTGCATTGAGTTCTTTGCAGGCTAATATTGTTCATTGTTATTTATATTTGTGGTTATTGCTGGTGTTCGTATATTTACATATATTTCATTCATATTATTTATACAAGATTTGAAGTGCTACGTCTCGAATGATACCAATCAACCGAGTGATGATTCATGAAGTGAAAATCCTTTGCATCGAGATGTGCCACTTAATAGTCAGGCATTGGAAGTGTTAAGAAGGACCTGGGAATTCTTTGAACAGGAGGAGTATGTGAAGGTTCATGGGCATCCCTCTATTCCTGCTGATAAAGCCAAACAACGAACTGCAGCAGCTCTTGAACTAATCACGAGAACTGTTCTTTACAAGGAAGTGGAACTCCAAGAGAAAGAGGACAAAATTCCTGAACCATCTGGAACGCAGCGTGAGTGAAAATAACTATCACAGCTAATAATTTGTATTTCTCCTCCTTGTAGCAGGCACGTTTGCATTATTTTGTTTCTATATTGTCAAAAGTGCTAATTTATTCTGCATACATTGCAACGTTAATGCTGAGTTATTTTCACTTATCAATAATAATAATACGAAATGGTTATTATTCAACAATGTTCGCTACTTACATACACTTTTTGTATGCAGCTTTAACACGATAGAAAGGAGAACAATCAGCTGTTGTTGCTTACTAACCACTCTGGCAACGTCGCAACCACAATACAGCCAATGTTACGCGAAGCCACACGAACTGTCAAGTGCAAAGATTCAACGAAGGGGGTATAGACATTTCACAATACTGTAGCATTAATATACAAATGAGTCAGTGCCTCCATATACTTATTTCATGCACGTGTGTGCATTTTCTTGTGATTATTTGAACATATGAAAGAAAACGTGTTTTAAACACACAACTAATTTCTATTGCAATAAGTGGTTTTGTGTCCAGCAAACAATAAGAGAAAGACTAGATGCACTTTGTGGTGGTTGTAATGTTATTTATTTGTTAGCCCCACGTTGTGGTAGCCATTTTGTGAGGGTATTAATGTTGGTAGTTGGAAGATGTTTCATTTTTATCTGCCGCACGTATAAAAGACAATTTGTCACGGTCACTTCGTGTTATCTTTTACTGAGCGCCTGTTATTGTATTTAATTTTGGGTTCACTGTCCTCCGGCTAGCTATTATTTTTCGGTCAAGGACTTATCTTATACAGGTGTGTAAACGGAAAGGAGTTTTTTATCCAAAGATAACACTGATAAAAGAATTTGTTTTACACTTTTATTGTCGTAACACATTATTCACTTTCACATATTAATCTTGACACTCGCCAAACTGAAACTGTTATAATAACTTATTTACTGCACATTATTAATTCGTGTACTTCAACTTTTTGTGTAATTAACTTTACGACACGAGATATTTTTCATAACTTTGCGACGCGTAACCTTGAACTGTGTGCGATGCATACTCCATGAATGCCTCCGTTGAACTACATGAAACTTAACCCTGACACTGAATTTATACTTCCTCGCCCCAATATGCCTAAAGATTATAACCGAGCTGCTATTGGTTAATAAAATGTGCCAACATTAGCGTCTATATTTATATCCAATGAAAATTATGAAAACATATGCTCTGGGGAAAAATGTTCCAGCAAATTCTAAAAAAAACGCGCCACTCTGACGTCATTTGCTCGTCTCTAATAATGATAAACAGCTCACCCCCTCGCTACATTATTGCACGCTATTATTGTCAGTTTCAGTAAGGCCGTATAAACCCACTTCTCGACAATGCTTACAATCAACAAACATCTCAAATCAATGTCACACAACAATGCATATTCACACTACAATCACTCTGACATTTACATAATTTGTGATACAGATTACTGTGTCAACATGTTTTTGTTTACATATGGAGTAAAGTGAGAAGAAAGTGGATATACAGGAACAACCGACACTTTTAAATCTAAATTATCATTGGTTTGGTTGCTTACACTGTATTGATTTACTTTTGTTTAAAGTGCATACCACTTGGCATGTTGCAGTAATAATTTGGAAATTGCATCTTGATGTGCAAGATCCTGAGTGCATGTTGATTATCCTAGAGTTTATATTTTAAAAAAAGTGAACTTTGGTAGAATAATAATTTGAGTTTTTCTTTTAGTACATTTTCTCATGATGTTTTTGAATATTGTTCCCTAGAAAAGTGCGGTAATGAGATTCCATGTATGCACACGTAATTCTAACTAAATAAAAGCACATAGCATGTATTGTTATTCACCAGCAATAAATGTAATACAGCTTATGTTTTGAGGCCTGTAGTACTGTTGTGCCCTAGGAAACCTTGTTTCCATACTAATCTCTATATTTGGATGACGTGAAATCTAACCAGAATCTTCAAGTAATCTTGCAACTCAGACTAAATTTAAATGAAACCCAACATTAGCAGTTTTTCATTAAGACCTTAATAAAGAATAAATATATAATACCCATAACAAATAATAAAGCTATTCCACCAAAATTCCCCTTTTTACTTTCTATATTCTCGCCATAGTAAGAGGAAGTATTACATTTCACCCAAAAATTTGATTCAAAGATTTCATAGGAAATGCAAATTTTGAGACCTCTGGGAGAGGAGGGGGGAAGTGTGTGTAGGTGTGTGAAATTAAATTGAGTTTTACTTATGGATGCTTTTTAACTGCTGTGGTCCCTTCTATATTGGTTGTGAAAGACTGGTAATTTTGCTCAGAGGCCTCTTTATTAGGCTTGGGGTTCTTTTACGTGTTGTAAACATATGACACGGGACCACCAGCTTTACTTACTTTCTGAAGGAAGCCACGCTAATGATTTTTATGCCTGAAAAAAAATCCATCGCCCTCTGCTGGGATTCAACCTGCTGCCTCGGGAACTAGAGGTAACCATTTACACCACGGAGAACATGCGCGCGCGCGTATGCATGTCTCTCTCTCTCTCTCTTTTCAGCATCTTCCAAGGATGCAACATGATTTCTAAGAAAATCTCTCAACCCCAAACTAACAGAAAAATCTTTTGTTTTCTCAAAAATGGTTCTAACAATTTTGATTAAAACATGTGTTTAATGTCATCCTCCATGGACTAGTGGTACTGCACTAGCCTCTAGTTCCCAAGGTCGCGGGTTCAAATCTCGCGGAGAGCGATGGATTTTTTTCGGGCATCAAAATCCTTAGCATGGCTTCCTTCGGAAGGGAAGAAAAACCGGTGGTTCTGTGTCGTAGATTTACGGCACATAAAAGAACCTCAAGCCTGATAAAGAGGCCTCTGAGCAAAATTACTGGTATTTCACGTCCAATATAGAATGGGAAGCTAAGGACTATAGGAGTTAAAGAGCATCCATAAATAAAAACTCATTATTTTAATCATGTGTTTATGGTATTTTCATTAAAAATAAAATGTATAGGTATCTTGAATTCTGTGGGAACAGCTTATGAAGTCCTCTTCATTTGAGTGACTTGTGTGTAATTGGTAAACTGTAATATAAAGACAAAATCTTACTACACAAAAAATGTAGATCTCGTTAAAGCAATGTGTCAAATAGCATTTCTTTTGTGACGTTAACCATTTCTGAGATATTCTTTGTTATTGGTTTGAATTTTCAAATACTTATAACCTTTTTCAAGTAGTAAGTCAGTATTCATTTTTTTCTCATGGTGACTCAAGGAACATGTAGAATTTCAAAACCATCACACATTGATGGGCTTGACTATCGCTTAAGCTTATTTTAATACCCTTGCACCTACAAAGAAATGTTTAATAAAACCTTTCTGCAAATGTTTATCTCTGACATAAAGGAGATGGAAGGATAAGCTTTGCAAGATTAATTTGAGGAAGAAAGTAATGTGAATGTCTAATTGGTGCAACAGTTCTAGACATGTGAATGCATTAATGACAGCTATGAAGTGAGTTACTTACCAGATCAAGGGGTGACCGGTTGTCTGCATGCTGCAGGAGTATATGGGACAGTCATTGTCAAATATCTGCACGACAGTTATGCACCGCACTGTGCTGCACTGATAAACTTAGTTATATACAGTGTATTTAAATCCACCGCTGTAAAAAGTGCTTAATATAAAAACCTGTCAATCATCTGGTAGGTAGGTGGCTTGTCAATTTGAGTGTTAATGGTAAGAAGCTTTGCCGATAACCAGAACAGACCGTGGGCATATTAGGTATCAACATGGTGTTGATTCACTTCATGTAATTTTCTGTATTCATTCCTTGATCAAACACTCCTGGTTTTTGTTGCGACTTGTAAAAGAAGGGCATTTGGAACGAAGCCGATCTTTCCAACAGCATGAACGGTAATAACCCTTTGCCCTTTGGCAACAGGTGTCTGCAAACCTAATTTGCTATCGTCATTCCAACCTTTTGATGCTGTGTATCTATGACTCGTCTTCATACACTATAGTTTGATCCTCTAATTTGTACCTCTGAGTAAGTACTCTTCCAGCTGAGATCGTATGTCGTGCTTTTTTATTAGAACTCTTCTATTTTATTTCGTTTACTTCCACTTAAACCCTAAATCTTATATAATTTTTCTGAGATTTGTAGCACCAGCTTGAAAAGTTATGCTGTCTTTCAGCAATCTGCTCTTATTGTTGGCACAGTTTTTTTCTTACACATAGAGATTGTGAATCGTGCACCGATGACGCATTTGTTGAAATCATCTATTTCTGTAATACGTTTAGGGACCTTAGGTTTCTTCCCAGGTGTGTAAAATGGTACTCCTTCATCCATGTGTTATCTTTGAGAACTCTGGAAACGGAACTCGGTGAAACACTAGTTGCTTTGGGCTACTCTTTCTTTCGCTCTCTTAAGGCTTTTGTGGAACTCGGGTGAACATATATTTTCTTCCTTCATCTCTGCTTCTTGCTTCATGAAGTCGAGGACATTTGCAATTATTTTCCTGCTTTGACTATGTAATACCTTACCACTTAACTTTGAAAACATAGGAGCATGGTTATAATATAACAAATGTAAAATAAGCACTATTTAGGTAGTTTGAAATTACAACCAGATACGGACGCTTTCTATGCAGACTGTGTTACGCACTGTGAGTAAGCAAAGGTATTATATCGCTTTCGTTGAGTAAGCTAAACATTAACCATTCCTAGGCTTGGAAGTTGGGGTGGCAATCAGGATGACGATTCCAGAAGTTTTACGCCAGCTATAACACATGTTTTTTTTCTTGTTTTTTCAGGCTCGTCCAAAGCACATGGCTTGTATATCTGTTAGCTGCTTCCACTTGGCAGCAAAGCAAGTGCACCAGTACCAGAAGGGGCAGGGTATGGAAGATGTAGTGCCAGTCCCGGAGGCTAGAGACCTTGTTGCCATCTCGCAGTGCAAGTGTACTCTTGGAGACCTAGCACGCATGGAAGGCATTATCTCAAGCAAGTTGGATGCAGAACCAGGGGTAGTGCCTGTCACATCACTTACCTTCCTGCGGTTGTTCACATCGCTGTTTGCAGCAGCCACCGAGCAACTAGGGGTTGGAGTTCTCTTCACAAAAGTGGTGACCGACCCTTCTCTTTGGCTCAAGCTGGAGATCCTTGCTTGTGATTCTGCCTGTGCCAATTTCCGTCCCAGTGAGGTTGCACTGGTATTGCTTTGCACACAGTTGGACAAAGTTGCCGACTTCAGCACCAGGCAAGACCCCAGTGTTGGTGCTGAGATCATGCAATTGATCAACTTTGCCATCGAACTTCAAAAGACTTGTAAGGTAAGTTGTTAAAATGCAGCTTAGGGATTTGAGTAATATGTATTCTTTATCAAATTCATCTTTGCTTAGAGGTATCTTTATTAAAAAACTTATATTGTTTATATTATCTGTAGAGAACTGGAAAATTTGTGCCCCCCAAAATTGAAAACTACAGTAAAGTGCATTAAAACAATTTTTTGTTGTTGTTCACCAATGGCACTGGGGATTAATTGATCTGCATCATTTTCCCTCTGGCTTCCCAATATAAAGTCTGCAAGTTATCACTATTAAGGCCTTTGCATTTGGCAAGATGCTGTTTGTTCAGGATGACATCTTCACAGAGAGTGCACTTGGGTATAGGTAGGCATCCTATCTTGTAGAGGTGTTCTGCGAGGCAATCATAGCCAGTTGCCACTGCAGTTTTCCTTGGCATTTTTTTATATCAACTCTATCTTTAATATTCTTATAATCTTTATCTTTTAATTTATCTTCTTCATCAAGTCTCTGCTGTCTTTTGAAATGTTGTTTAATGTTATTTGTTTATTTATTTCTATTTGTCCTGCAGGTTTTATTTGTTGTATTGCACCTTTCTTTGCTAATTGAACTGTGTTAAAACAGTTTTTATGGCAGTATTTAGTATGTGGAATAGATTTCCACTTGTAAACTACAGTACAACCCCACTAAGTAAATGGGGCAGAGCAGTTTCGGATAATGCATTTTTCCACATAATTGATGGTAACGATTTTAAGCAGCTAAAGGAAGCATGTAATAATGCTTAATAAAATACCACCGTATACAGTATAAAATATACATTACAGTATTTATAGAGTATTTCATAAAATCGGTAATTTATTTTGTTAACTTTTTTCTTGCAACGCTTGTGAGCAGCTATATCACACCACAGTTTAATAAGAATCATATCTGTTGGTGTAGATTCACTGCTTTGTTCCACAAAATGCAAGGCAACCTAAATAATGCAAACGTTTTATGCCATTGGTCGTAATTCAATATTTCCTGTTGAGATTTGAATATCAATTTGCAGTCATTCTTACCTCTAATGCATTGAATCCCTCGTGTGCTGTCATTCTGTTACTTCGAGTTTTTGTTGCATGCTTATTACAACAAATTTTCTTTCTGCCGACATCTTAAACACAATTAAACCACACGGACCAATACCAACAGTAAAATAACTGGGCATTCCATATTGAATGCGTGTGCAAGCAGTCAACACTTGTTGTAATGGTACAATATTTCTTGGAATGTGGGGTAGGGAAGATTAATGGCATATAATACCAAGTACCTGTTTGAATTAGGGTTGGGACAAAAAAACATTGCAACATGTTGCACCAACGTTGCCAGTGCAAATTTGAGCATCTCCTATTTTTTCGTTCATTCATTTTTATTTATTTATTTATTTATTGTTTTTCTCTGCCATTATGATTAAGTAGAGTTTTATTGCAGTTGTAAACTTTTATAACTTGCCCCATTTGCAAATTCTTATTTTGACTTGCAAAGAAAAAGGCTTCTGAAAGTTATACAATTTGCCAATTAAGAATAATTCTGATTATAAATCAGCTTGAGTTTCATGATCATTGTTTCTACTTAGTGAGTTTAACAATAAATAACTTAAAACATGCAGAAGTGAAGTAATATAGTATATTAAACCATCAAAATAAATTAACTGCATTGCTTCACATATCTTGGACCCAGTTTCATGGAGCCTTAAGCTACAGTGGAGTTTTATATTGCACAGTGCAAGCAATAAGCTGAGCTTATGTGAGTCTTGACTTAAACTTTACTGAATTGTGGTTTAAGCTAAGGAGTCACATGATGAAATGCAAATTACTTTAATCCATATGCACAAGAGAAGACAATCTGGAATGCTTAGAATGCATCCAAACAATTTTTGCATATACAGTGACGGAAAATTCTATGGGAGCTTCCAATTAAGTAAAGTTGGCAGTGATAGTACTAAAAATTATTAATGATAAAACTAAACATGAAATCAACTGATAAGCAAAATTTAATTATACTTTTATCATTTACTTTGTCATACTCATTGCAGTAAAATCTACAGAGAGCCAAAAAACTATGAACCGGCTGCGCAGGGTTTTTTCTGTCCGCATCCTCTGTGCTCATTGCTGTCTGCTGCTATCAGAAAAGCGCGGGTGAAACCATACAACACTTTTAAAACTACTTTTAAAGGCTTTACTTACCAACTTTATGAAAGGAGATGCTAAAACTGGCCACCATCGCTGTCCATACATTTTGACACCTCTTTAGGAAACTATCCATCACTCGCCGTAGTTTATGTTGAGAAATGCTGGCAATTTCCTGGCGTGTATTTTGTTTTAATTTTTCCAGGATGCGTGGTTTTGTCTTGTACACTTTAAGTTACCCCAGAGATAGGAATTTCAGGGGGTTAGGTTGGGGGACCGAGGGGGCCACAAATCTCTACTAATAATTCTGTCTTCAAACGCACTTTCAATTGTTCTCATCAAAATTTTGGCCATATAAGCTGTTGCAGGGTCTTGTTGAAAAAAGGCAAATTCACGATCCCTGTCAATTCTCTAAAAATTTATTGTATAGTTCATGAATTGTTGTGCGGCCTGAACTTTTATACCTGGAAATCTTTCTACAAATTGTATTTCACTTGGAGAGCTGACTGAGTTAACACATACGAATCATAAATAAATGCACGCTGTGTGGTAGAAAGATATACTGAGCCATAATATACTTTGTGACTAACTACAGGACAAAATAATAAATAACTCATAATAACTGAACTACATCACATCACCGTCAACTGCACTTCACACTGCAGAACAAAACCATGTCAACAACGTAGCCTTGTTTATAGCAGTGGTGTGTTATGTTTCCACATGCAGCGGTAATATTGTTTGTGAAGTACCCCTTCATGACGAAAAATTGGCATATGGTGTGCCATGAGCAGAGAGAGAGTTATAGGGCCAATTTTTCTTTTAGAGTAAACAGTTGATGCCCGTACATATGCAAATACAATTTTACGCTCACCCATGGCGAGTGATGGATAGTTTCCTAAAGAGGTGCCAAAAATGTCTGGACGACAGTGTCCAGTTTCAGCATCTCCTTTCATAAAGTTGGTAAGTAAAGCCTTTAAAAGTAGTTTTAAAAATGTTGTATGGTTCCATCTGTGCCTTTCTATGAAAGCGGCAGACAGCAATGAGCGATGAGGATGCGGGCAGGAAAAACACTGCGAGCCGGTTCGTAGTTTTTTGGCTCTCTCTGTATATGTATTACTTGATATTTCAGGAGCAGTGCTCTCTTGGCAGAATCAATGTTTTTTTTGACATTGAGGTTTTATGTAAGTGGAAGCTTGTTAATTGTAGTTGGAGATTTTTCCGTAAATCTACAGCATACAGAGCTGTCAAAATTGTTTCACACTAATCTAATCCACTCTTCAAATTGAAATTTTTTTCCCAAGTTTGGTTTTTCTTACTCCATAGTAATTCATCCAATTGCTTACACTCTATTATATTCACAGTACTTTCAACTAAACTTTTTTCAGTAATTTTAACTATGTTGCTGGATAAGCTACAAAAACTCTGGGAATGGCATTGCCATAAACAAATGATGGGAATTCATTCAATGTGCAAGCATTACCAACTTTTCAGTTCTTTGGAGTTGTTGAGCTCAGTAAATCCGAATGTGGTGGTCCCATAGTAAAACTCACAAACCTTAAACCAAAGTGTAAGCTTTGCTTAAGCGGCAGCTGTAGCTTATTAAAGCTTTGGCTTAAGCTTGAACTGTGAAGAAACTGTCCTTAGTTTGATACATATTTTGATAAACTGTCTGAATCTTCAGCTCCTTGTTGACTGTCAAGAGGTCCCATCATGGTTCTTGGTGCTTTGAGTGGTATCAGATGTGAATATAATGTTTTCTTTGTTGGTAATTCACCATTGATCAACATTTCTGATACTACTACTTGTACATGTTTTCTCATATGCTCAGTTCTTTTCAGTGTTTTTAGGGATGGGTATCTTACAATTTCATATTCATCTCAGAAGTATGCTACTATGCTAACTTGTCTTGATTGTATTTGAACACTTCTTTCCATCTTGTGTTCATGGTTTTCCTGATATATATCTTATCACACTCAGTTAATTAAGTTCAAAATCATACTAGTGCCCGCCCAAAAAAAATTTCTGATGTCTTACACTCACATGACTTTCTCTACTCTTGTATAAACTATTTTTGCAAATGCTTATTCTCCATATGCTTCATGTTAATCAAGATATCGAGATGTTAATCCTATTGCTAATTTTCTTGTAGATGCAAGGGAAATTGGTAGGCTTTAAGTTTATTTGGAGAGTAACAGCTGGTTCACAACCAATGAGAACGAGAAAGTTGAAATACATGTATTCAAATGGGAGCGCTCGCAATCGACAGCAAACGTTCCCGGGCTCCGGGAACAGGAAGTAAGAGTTTCCCAAATTTTAACTTTCTTGTTCTCATTCCCGGGCACAGCATATTAGATCCATATTGTGCATATTAAACTCTTCACTTGAGATTATTCTAGGTGGCCGTGACATGAAACAGCCACTAGTGCTCTCAATAGTCGCAAGCTGGAAACGTGAAACTGGAAGAAATTAGTAGTAAATGTGCTTCCTAACCTCATCCCGACACCTGCAAATCCAATGAGCGTTGGTTTCTCTGGAGAAAGGGTCATTTTTAGTTTGTTTATATGCAACTCAAAACTGGCTATTACCTCAAAAACAATGGCAAAAGCTACAAAGAACAGCAAAAACCAGTGGAAATTAAAAAAGAACAATAAACAACTTCAATGTATGCCATTAAATAAAGGTATGAAAGCTTGGTACAACTAGAGGGATCGGAAATGTAATAGATATGCATTTAGATAATGCTTACTCTATCAAATTTTGATGTTGGCTAACCAGCATTATGTTGGCTAAATTGGAAGTAGGTGAAAAAATATCATTGGGCAGTTTAAAAACAAATGAAATCCCAATGTGCAAAATCCAGTTTTATTTTGATATGATCATCGATATGCATTCATTTCGTTACCGGGCTGTTGTGAACAATATCTTGTATGGTGTATTGCTTCCCGCTCTGCTTACTGTTCTCGGGTGGTTGTGAACCAGCCTTAACTATAGGGAAGCTCATCCGGACATTGTGGTACTGGCTAGTGTTACAGTGTTCAATTTTTAGTTTGAGTGGCTCATGTTAAAAGCTCTGGTTTTAGTGTCAGCTGTCTAAAAGTAGTATTCAGTAAATTCAAATGGTTTATGACATATAATATTGCCATTGTCTTCTAATCACTCTTGTCTGTTTATTTCAGATTCCAGAAACTACTTTTTTCTGCTGCCATGAAATAGTAATGTCAATTCTAGCTCGTTATAATGCCCAGTGTCAGATGCCACACAGACAACGCCTAGTCTGGAAATTGTCGCAGCGTACACTGAGATATTTGCGACCTACAGATAAGCTCACTTCCATACTGCCAACAATTAATGAACATGGGCAACTGCAGTTGCCTGCCCGCATAAGGTAAACACCGTGTTTAATATTGCTCTGTTTCATACATACTAGAAAGGTAGAGTTACACTGAAAAATTAAATGTCATTGTTAGGATTTGAACCACGGATCTTCAGCTTTCCGTCCATGGCAACATGCTGGCATGACATTAAATTCCCCACTGACTTGCATTTTTTCCCGGTAAACCACAAGACATTTTCAAATTCATTTTAAGGTAACTTATCCCAATGGCAACTTACAATCTTGCAAGTACTTTAAATACCGGGTTTTATAGTTAACCATTATTAGGCCATTAAATGTAATGGGGGGGGGGGATGTGAGTCATTTGGGGAATTTAATGTTGTGCTGGCGTGTTGCCATGGTAGCTCATGGTAGAGCAGCAGAATGGAAAGCTGAAGGTCTGTAGTTCAAACTCTGGCTGTGGCATTCAATTTTTCAGTCAGATTCTATCTTTCCAACTTTAACCTACACATGGCTTGTTTGGAAAAACATGAATTATCTTTCATGTTGGGTTCATGCTGAATGTAATGTTGTATCTGTATTGTGCTTAATTTTTATACAGGTCTGGAAGTGTTAGTTCGGATGAAAGCTGTGATTCTGAAAAAGAGGATGTGGCAACTGCAGAGTGGAGCCCATCTCTGAATCCTGTAGATTGGGCCAGGGGCGCCATGAATACCCTTCCTGAGGAGGAGGAAATTTCTGATGGCTCTGCAAAGTTTCTGCACAACACAATGGTAGCTTAAATAAATTCCACTTGGGCCTCAACTTAAAAGTATTTATAATTTTGTGCTGTATCTGTTGTAAACAAGAAACAGCAACAAAAAAAATTCTACAAAAAGCTGTGAAAAGAATTAAAAAAAAAAGTACAAAATATATCTGTAAAAGCGCTCATAAAAAGTTTTTGTACCTATTAAATATGTTATTGTAAACAAAAGTTGGCTTTGTAGTTACTTTGTTAACCAACATGATTTCAACTTTTCTCTGTGCTCACAGCTACACTTTTCTACTAATAATGCTTTGTGTTGCCATGACGGAGAAAAATCTCGGTGTTATGCTAGTCATGTTGTTACCAGCAATTATTTCATAGTGGCATTTTTCGATGTCTGGTGTAGCAGCAGCATATTGTTGTATATTGAAAATTCAATTAAATGCTCCCACCGTTTAATGAGGCATTACATGTTGGTTAAATTTACGACGGGCATCCGATAAGTAAGTTTCCCTATTTTATAAAACACATTACACACAATTGATCATTTTGAATTAATTTTATTTATATTGTACTATCCTCCTGTTACTTATTTACATAACATGTTTTTCCAAACATTTTTGGGAATGTAACACAAGTTTTTCCAAGCCAGTGTTGTACCAGGTTGGGTCCCGTGCTCGCAACCAGCTGTTCACTGATTTGACTTCATCATCGGTGTTAAAAGTGCTTACCTTTGAGTTGGAGGAACATGTGAAAATCACTTGGGGCAACCTCCGGTGAATACAGAGGATACAAGAAAACTTCCAGGTCGAATCTTGACCCAAGCGGAGCTCAGAAGATTCAACTGGGAAGTTTTCTCGCATCCTTCATATTCACCAGATCTTTTCCTGAAGTGATTTTCATGTTTCCCTGACTTAAAGATCATCTTGGAGGTAAGCATTTTAACACCATGACAAAGATCAATCAGAAGTGAACAGCTGGTTATGAGCAGAGGACCTGACTTCTGGTTAACTTCTGATTGATCTTTGTCACGGTGTTGCAGTGCTTACCTCCAAGATGACCTTTAAGTCAGGGAAACATGTGAAAATCACTTCGGAAAAGATCTGGTGAACATGGAGGATGCGAGAAAACTTCCCAGTTGAATCTTCTGAGCTCCGCCTGGGTCAAGATTCGACTTGGAAGTTTTCTTGTATCCTCCGTATTCACCGGAGCTTGCCCCAAGTGATTTTCACATGTTCCTCCAACTCAAAGGTAAGCACTTTTAACACCGATGATGAAGTCAAATCAGTGAACAGTTGGTTACGAGCACAGGACACGACCTGGTACAATACTGCTTGGAAAAGCTTGTATCACGTCCCCAAAAATATGTTGATTATGTAGAAAAGTAACAGAAGGATTGTACAATATAAATAAAATTAATTCTACATGATCAATTGTGTGTAATGTTTTTTATAAAATAGGGAAAGTTACTTATTGGACGATCCTCGTATAATTGATTTAAAGTCACTGTCATCGTGAGGCAGTTTCATTGGTGCCAGATTGCACAGCTCGGTTGGTATTTAAGTTAATAGCATTTAAAAATCTCAGGGGGAAGTAAAAATATTACTGGACCATTAAATTTATGTATATGCACAATGAACCAAAACTGAATGAAGAGTACAAATATCACGGCAAGGTGCAAATCGACTGTTGGTGGCATGGTTTCCACCATTATCTGTATGTTTTGGTTTCATGTACATTTAAAATACATATAAAGCCTAAGAGCTGTGAAATACTGTTAGGAGACTGTGTACATAGTGACCATTGCAAAACGTTAAATCCTTTTAGAGCCTACCTTTTTTAATATTATGATTATTTTTAAGTTTTTTAATTTTTATAAAATTGTTTGTGCAGTAGCCCTTTTGTTTACAAATAAAAAATATGTAACATAGCTATTGAGTGAGAAAATGTTTTTATAATGTGTTAAGTCAAGGGAAGTTCTGTGTCTATGTCTGTGTGTGTGTGTGTGAGAGTGAGTGAAAGAGAGAGATTACGACTTCGGCTGAGAAAATAAAGGAACTTAATTATCCTTTAATTTCTATATCAGCACAAGGCAGTTCAGTGCGTTTATGTACATGCCAGAGAGTGATAATTGTGTATTGTTATTCACTATATGATGCAAGTGTAGAAGGAAGAGAAGTTATTTTTTATTTGAATTTAAATAATGTTAGTAAAGTATTTTCGTAGTTTAGTAAACAAGCAGTGTTCGTATACTGCGGATGAAGGCCAGCGATGTATGTATACACTACGTATAATTACTTATTGTAAGCTAATGTTGTCTCTCAAAAGAAAATTTATGTATGTAAATATATTTAATTTAATCTACGAAACAAATATAACATCAAATTGCCACTCCAACATTTTTATAAGAATTATTTTGCATGCATCCAGTGCATATTAAGCTTTAATCCTTTCCTTAATATCATGCAGTAGACTCTGTACCTACGTCAAGCAGTGGGCATTCTGATTTAATTTGGTCTTTATAATAGTGAAAACTCCTATTTCAAAGTGTGTGATAAATTATATTGGCCTGAGTTAGAAGGTTGCATTTGTGTATGTGAACACATTCGACTGTGTGGCAAACATTATTTAATCTTCCCTTACACTATACAGGATGCGAGAGAACCTCCCAGTTTAATCTTCTGAGCTCTGCCTGGGTCAAGATTCAACTTGGAGGTTTTCTCATATCCTCCATATTCACCTGAGCTTGCCCCCAAGTGATTTTCATATGTTTCCCTGACTCGAAGGCCACCATGGAGGTAAGCACTTTAGCACCGTGACGAAGATGAATTGGAAATGAACCAGAAGTCTGGTTCTGTGCTCGTAACCAGCTGTGGATGGCTGTTAAATTTGGTACATAACCCCCATAGAACTGAGATTATGGCAAAGAATAGGGTCCGACAGAGGAATGGGGGATTTTACATTGCCTTTTCTCTTATGGCTCAATGAATAGCATGAAAACTGCATGCGCATTCTGTTACTATAATAATGCCATTCAATCAACATGGATCAGTGGACAGGTCAACATTGTGTTTTTGCAGTGAAAAGTTTTTATAAAAAATAGTTATGAGGCCTCTAGATGCCAATTTTGTTGTCATTTTAATTTAGGATGCCATTACCTTATCCCATCTGCTCATTCCATAAAAATATGTGTTAACGTCTTTGAGGAAACTGATTCAACACTGAAGAAGGCTCCAGGTAGCAGAAGGACCAAGCGCATATCAGAAAATATTGTCTTCTGGGATAATTGGCCCTTTCTTTTTGAGGATGATGAGGGGAAAATGATGTGCGTGAGCATGATTGAAACCTTGGAACTACGTGATTTCACCAAGTTGGAGTCACTAGTCATATTGCAGAAGCCTACATGAATGCCATAAGACGACTTTTCCGAAATGAAATGTCCAATAGAGGTGACATCGGCTGGCCAACGAGATCCCCAGATTTGACAGTGTGCGATTTCTTATTATGGGGAGTGTTGTCTTTAAAGATCATTTGCAAAATATTGAAACACTAAAGGCCAATGGAATTAAGTGTTCTTC
Source organism: Deroplatys truncata (assembly GCA_030765065.1). Taxonomy (NCBI): domain Eukaryota; kingdom Metazoa; phylum Arthropoda; class Insecta; order Mantodea; family Mantidae; genus Deroplatys; species Deroplatys truncata. The sequence continues at coordinate 37,188,728 of CM060989.1, forward strand.
CACACAAGCCCTGTGTTGGACAAGGTTGAAAAAGTAGAATCAGACGGCTGAAAAATTCAATGCCATAGTTGGGATTTGAACTACAGATCTCCCGGTCTCCATCTGGTTGCTCTAACCACTGGGGTACCGTGGTAACATGCTGGCGTGACATTAAACTCTCCAACTGATTCACATTTTTCCTGGTAAACCACAAGGAGATCATTAATTGACCTAATAGTGGTTGAAACTATAAAGCCCGGGACTTAAAGTACTTACAGCATTGTAGGTCGCCCTCGGGGTATGTCATCTCAATACAATTTGAGATCTCCTTGTGGTTTACCGTGGGAAAAATGTGAATCAGTTGGAGAATTTAGTGTTGTGCCGGCATGTTGCCATGGTAACTCGGAGACTAGAGCAACCGGATGGAGACTGGGAGATTCGTAGTTCAAATCCCGGCTATGGCATTGAATTTTTCAGTCGTCTGATTCTACTTTTCCACTAAAGGCCAATATTTGTTATGAAATTGCCAATGTTCTACTGGACATGTTAAGTGCTATATGCACAACTTATGGCTGAGGTTTGAAGAGTCTCTGCAAGTGAATGGTCATCACTTGAAAGACATTTTCAAGAAATAAATGGCATTATTTTGGTTAACTATATATTATACTTATGAAATGTTTTTTTATAGAATATACAATTGAAAATTGCTTGTTCCTCTACCAGACCCTGTATATTGTGACTGTCCAGTTTTTAAACTCTTATGTTCTTACTGTCCTGTTTTGTATTTTTATCTAGTTTAACTTCACGGGGAGTTCACTTCACTGTGTTACCATCAAGGTGAACTAGTTCAACTACCTGTCACTTCATGAAGTAGCCTCTTCTTTCATGGTTCACTCATTGGGGAGTTGGAACACAAGATGACCTCAATCTCTCCTGCAGCAACACTCGCTCGGAGATTTGCACTTGATGTTGCATTAGAAGCACTCGTTCACTATCTCTCAATTGACTGCTCTCATAGAACGCTCGCTTATATAGCCAATGGAAACTTCTACAGAACATTCTAGAGCTATTTCAACACACATTCTGGAGGAAGAGGCAGGAAGAAACTTCCAGAAGGTTCTGGTTATTTGCTGACAGTGTGCCCAGTGTTTATGCTGGCGAGCAGTAACTTACCATTGTTTACTTCAACTGCTTGACGCCGACCTCCCAATAATCTTGGGTCATAGCCGCTGCGTCGCAATATTAAAAGCTTAGAACATTGAATTATAAACTTTGAAATTCCAGCAGATGATACTTTAATCTCTAAAGCTATCAACACCACACCAGATTATGCTATAGTTACCTAGGGATGAAGATTGGGGAGTCACTGGTTAGACGACCAGCTAAAAATGGGTCCTCGAAACATGTCCTGCCAATAATTTGCTAAGTGGAGCAGTAAGAGTGTTTAGCGCTTATTCGTTTTTCATCACTTTATGCATCCATTCACGCGAAAAACTAAAATGACCCAAAAAAGTACTCTCTTATACTGTGCAATGCACCTCTTCAATGTGTTTGGACTCCATAAGAAAAACAATAGAAACAAAGTCTGTCATTGATATAACTGGTTTCTGGTATCTGCCGCGTCAGGTTAACTTCTTGAATAGCCAACATTTCGACCTCTTGTTGAGGTCATCTTCAGGGCTGCACTGCACCACATGCTGTGAATTGTTGCCCTTTTATCCCAAAAGGGTGTTGAGAACCAAAAATGAACCTACCAAGGGCCACACCACGAAGTTAAATGAAGAGGAGGATAGGAGGACATTGGTGTTACCCTACATTCAAGGGATTACAGATAGAATAGGGAAGTTGCTGCGAAAGGAAAACATTCATACAGTCTTTAGTGCACCACCAAAGTTGCATCAATCCTTGGTTCGGAATAAGGACCCTCTACCACCTCTACAAGTAGTGGGGGTGTATGAAATTTTTTGCAGTTGTGGAAAAACTTACATAGGAGAAATGGGCCGCACTGTGGAGGAACGCAGAAAGGAGCATAGTTGACACTAAGCAGAATGACATTGAAAAATCGGCTCTTGCTCTACATGCGGCAGATACCAAACACACTACACTATTTAATACCGGAATACTGGCAAGGGAAGAAAAATGGCGTCTAAGAAAAATAAAGGAGGCTCTAGGAACAGCAAGTCATCCGCACAATTTAAACTTGGATAAGGTAATACAGATCAACAATTTAGAGTGTAACTTTACCAAAAATAAGAAAAATGCATTCTCCAGAGGCCGAATAAAGTGGCATAGTGGGCGACTGTCCAAGCAAAATACGGATTTGTCGTTGGCCAATCAAATAAACAGTGGAGTGGCAGGTGGCAGACTCACTCCCTAGCATGGACCTGTGGGAAAATGCGTTACGTGCCACAAACATGTGGCCAATCGTCTAGCAAGGAAGAACTTGGGCCTGCGATTGGTGATCTTATGCAGGCGAATAGGAAGTGCCAAATTCCGGGTTCTTTTGGGATAAAAGGGCAACAATTCACAGCATGTGGTGCAGTGCAGCCCTGAGGACGACCTCAACAAGGTCGAAACGTTGGCTATTCAAGACAGTTAACCTGATGCGGCAGATACCAGGAACCAGTTTTATCAAAGACTGGCTGCGGAAGCCTAAGAGAAAAAGTCTGTCATTTCTTTCATTTATGCAAACAGTCTGCAGAAACCTGTTAAAATGTACAGAAATAATAATCTCATGTTCCATCAGAAGATCTAAATATCACGGGGTGCAAGGGGTAGTGATGTGTCTCCTATAGCCTCTCCTACCCAAATCCCATCCTCTTCCTGCCTGTGGTGCACCCTGCTTTTAACAGATGAGGCTCTGGGGACCGAGTCACAGCGGTATAACTGTTACGCAAATGGAGGAAATGCCATTTTCACATGTTGACCATCGCAGTGATAAAGAGGGGATGTGGTTGATGGGCTTGTCTAAAAACCCTCCCTGCAAGGTCCAGTAGACCCACTATTCAGAAGACAGCAACTTCTAAGCAACCTTAGGATTATGAGTTCAAGAAGTAACTGCCAAAATATAAAACTACGGTGTCTACAATGAAATGGTTACACTTAATACTACATCTCTCTCCATAATCTTATAATAATTGCACCATATCAGGAAAATGCAAGAGAGCAATAGAGTTAAGGCTGCATTGTGAAATGCTCAGCATTATAAAGAACACTTCAACAATGACAAGCCCCCTCCCCTCCAAAAATAGCCCTGGCCAAGGTCCCACAATTCCAATGTGATGGAAAAAGAGAGGAACATGAACAAAATTTTCTGCACTCTTGAAGTTTAAGTTTCGCTTCTGCAGAGTGCATAAAAAAATAAAACCAGGAGTGAAACATCATGGTACTATGGAAAGTGTGGTTTTTCCTGGGACCTGTGACACCAGATATGCATCCTCAAGGTTAGAGGTATGTAAAACTTTAATATTTTTACACTTGTAGTTCAGGAGCAATGCTAAAGTTTATGAAGGGTGTAAAGAGGATGGGAATGGCATTAAAATAGTTCTAGGCATTAATTATCCTGCTGAGAAGTGTTAAATAATATTACACTTTAGAGCCTTTCAGCCAATGTACAGTCTCATTGAACCTTATTCACCAATTGGAATAATATTTAATGGATAGTTTTAAAGCATGGTGCTCAAAAACTAATTGTTTTGTCCAATTTCCTTGTTGCTTATAATTTTTGTTAGGTAATTTAGCTGTTTCTAAATTCTAACTTGTCGTTGGATAATTATTTCAAGACTGAAGGTGTTCTTGAAATAATTATGACAAGCAAGCATTTGTTAACCAATAACCGAAAAGCACTCATGGTATTACTGAAGATATTATTTATAAGGCTTATATCAGTCTATTGCATAATAATTGCTACAGTCATTTTCACTATGTATGAATAATAGGTGGGGGGTTTACAAAACTAAGGATCTGTCTACAGGTTAAAAAACAAGTTAAAATATAGGTTAAGAGGACAGCTTATTTTGCATGAGTTAGGGGTTACTGTGTAGATCAAAGCCATTTCTGTTTATAAATTGATTTTAATGCAATTTAAATCTTAAGGTGATGAGTGGATGATGGAATACAGTGAAACTTTTGGTTTGCATGACCATAAGAAAGAAAGAAAAAATAAACAAATAATGACAAGATTTTGTCTATTTCATTTTTATCATTTTGCAAAAGTCATTCACAGAGGACTTAGAGGCTATCCACAGAAAATTCAAGATATAAATTTCATTTGTCATGAAAATATTTTACACATGATATTTTACTCAAAATTTTTATAAAGGTTAGTTTAGGTTCTGGGGATTTTGTTGAAAATCTTCGTGTTGCACCCCAATAAGATGCTGATCTAAAATGCCAAGTTTGCTGTTTAACTGACTTCCTTTTTGAGATATGCTGTTTACGTACATGGACCTTTTAATAAAAATGCCTTTTTTGTATTCAGAGGGACTTAGATCACGTATTTCTGGTGAAATCTCAACATCACATTTTTGGATAGAATACAGTACTTCCCTACTTACGTAGTAGAGAAAGTAAAAATAGAAACGGTAAAAATGAAATTTCTGAAAGTAGTTGCTGAATGCATCCGTAAAGACCACATCAGAAATAAAACCATCTGGCAAAAACTAAACATTTTTAACTTAAACAAGATAGCATGGCATCAGTAGCATAGCCAGAGAATGATTAAGGGGGGTTATGTATAAGGATCCATTTTTAAACAATTTATATTAATTCAATTCATATGAATTAATCCTGAGTTGAAATATTTAAATAACTGGATTTTACGTTCACAGATTAAGGCCAGCAATTGGAATTAAAATTAGAAAAGGATCTTTTGCATATTTTAAGTGGCAAATGTGTTCTGACAAAATTAATGGCTACTGTGAAGTATTTTATATTACTGCTGCAGGCCATTTTATTCCACTATAAAATAGAGTTTCTAGTTACGTTGTAAACTGGGAGATATTGCACTAATTTGGAACCCACTCAAATTTAGCACCGGAATGAAAACATCCCTGATATCTTAACATGGTTGTACCCATGCCACAGTTTCTTTTGCGGTCACCTTTGGTCATATTCTCCAAGACATGCAGCATAAATATAACACTACCAATGAAATGATTAGAAAGGTGCTATTATTTTAACAAAGCTGTTTTTGCTCAGTAAGGGGGGTTCCAACCCCCAAAACGCCTCTAGCTACGCCTCTGTGTGGCATGAACATGTTTTGAAGATGAACCCGACAAGAATAAACCAGGCACTGCAATAAACCCCAAAAGGAATTCAGGATATTGGACAACCTCGATGTAGCTGGCAAGTTCAACTCTGATGGTGGAATGGTCCTGGACGCCCACCGTGGAGATGATGATTCCCTTGCTGCTGTTATGAAGGTGGTAGGTCAGTTCTGCTGACACCTTTCTGAGTTGATTGGTATACCACTGTATGCGTGAGATAGTCAACTACAACCTGCATACTTTACGGGAATGGGATTTGCACTTGGTTAATATATCCTAAGGCAGCTACACATGTGACTACATGCTTGACAAGCATGTGAATGCATGGAACATGTCAAGTTCAGATGACAATGGGCTTGCTTTGGCTGCCTTTGCCATAGTTTTAAAAAGAACAAGAAGGAAAAAGAAACATAGTATGCAGTGTAAGGAACTGGCACTACCTTAAACCTTCCACAGCAAGTGATTCATACATTCTATGGAACTCTGTTTGCTTTCAGTCATCGTTTGGCTTGGTTTTCTTCAGATTCTCCCCTTGTGGTGACATCTTTGTGCTTTGGGATTACTGCCATTCCTCTGATGAGCTGTATTTATGTCTATGTATAGCTATTTTCAATAGGACTGTGAATTTGGAATGTTGCAATGCAATGAAATATAGGGTATACAACAGAGGGGGACACGTCACATGTAAAGCAATTGTGCAGTTGACGAAGATTGTGAATCTGGATATAATGACACAGTAACGCTATCATGGTTTATGAGCAACTTGTCACATATGTATAATAGTGGTCAATATCAGGGATGGTGTGTTAGTGATATGCATTGTGACTTATGTAAGCACGCTTATTAAAGTCAGCTTTCCCTATGTTGCCTATGTTATTTTTACATATTTCCGGTCAGTTTATTAAGTAATTGAGAGCTGTGTTCCTGAAATTTGTACGGATTGTTTTTTGAGCTTTCATTTCTAACAATATGTATCAGTTGTTTAAAAAAAATCTGATGTGTTACACTCACATGACTTTCTCTACTGTTGTACAAACTATTTTTACAAACGCTTATTCTCCATATGCTTCATGTTAATCGAGATATCGAGATGTCAATCTTATTGGTAATTTTCATGTAGATGCAAGGGGAATATGGTAGGTTTTAAGCGATAGTCAAATATTTTAACGCTGGTTGCTATGTGGTGCATTCCATTCTCTTTGCATGTCCAGGACATAAAAAATATCTGATGTGTTACACTCACATAACTTTCTCTACTCTTGTACAACCTAATTTTACAAATGCCTATTCTCCATATGTTCATGTTAATGGAGATATCGAGATGTCAATCTTATTGGTAATTTTCTTGTAGATGCAAGGAAAATATGGTAGCTTTTAAGCGATAGTCAAATATTTTAACGCTGGTTGCTATGTGACGCATTCCATTCTCTTTGCATGTCCAGGACAAAAAAAATGAATAACGCATTTGAGAAAAAGTATAAGTATTGGAAAATTTAAGGAAATAACAAGCAATATCTCGAAAACGGTTCACTCAACAAAAGAAATGTATATGACATAAGTTGTGTATTTTAACGCGATCTACATTTTTTGTGTAGTAAAATTTTGTCTATCTCTTATGGTTTACCAGTTATGCAAAAGTCGTTCACAATGAAGAATACTTTTGGAGACATTCCCAGAAAATTCGAGATATACATTTCATTTCTCATGACATTCCCCTAAACATATGATATTTTCATCAAAATCGTTAGAGCCATTTTTGAGAAAATTAAAATTTTCGAAAAATCTTCCATGTAAAGGGTAGTCTGGGGTGGGGGGATTTTCTTTAAAACCTTCGTGTCGCATCTCTGGAAGATACTGAACCTAAATACCAAGTTTGGTGCTTATCCGATTGTTCGTTTTTGAGTTATGCTGTTCACAGACACAGACACACACGGACATGTTTCCAAAAATGCTTTTTTTGGATTCAGGAGGTGTCAAAACGTGTATTTCCGGTGAAATCTCGGTATCGAATTTTTGGGTGGAATGCAATACTTCCCCTACTTACTATACGTAGTAGAGAAAGTAAAAATGAATAACGAATTTGAGAAAAAGTATAAGTATTGGAAAATTTAAGGGAATAACAAGCAATATCTCGAAAATGGTTCACTCAACAAAAGAAATGTGTATGACATAAATTGTGTATTTTAACGCGATCTACATTTTTTGTGTAGTAAAATTTTGTCTATCTCTTATGGTTTACCAGTTACGCAAAAGTCGTTCACAATGAAGAATACTTTTGGAGACATTCCCAAAAAATTCGAGATATACGTTTGATTTCTCATGACAATATCTTAAACATATTATATTTTAATCAAAATCGTTAGAGCCATTTTCGAGAAAATTAAAATTTTCGAAAAATGTTCCATGTAAAGGGTAGTCTGGGGTGGGGAGATTTTCTTGAAAACCTTCGTGTCGCATCTCTAGAAGATACTGAATCTAAATACCAAGTTTGGTGTTTATACGACTGTTCGTTTCTGAGTTATGCTGTTCACAGACACACAGACAGACACACACACGGACATGTTTCCAAAAATACTTTTTTTTGGATTCAGGGGGTCTCAAAACATATATTTCCGGTGAAATCTCGGTATCGAATTTTTGGGTGGAATACAATACTTCCCCTACTTACTATACGTAGTAGAGAAAGTAAAAAAGCTCCTACTTTTTAAAATATGATTTAAAATATAATTGTTTAAATTTTTTAAAAATAAAATATTTTTCCATTATAGTTTCACTTATTAAGGTGATATTAATGAACAGTGAAGCTTTCCTGTGGCTTCATTAGTGCACTCATGTGTACCTGAATGCCAAAAATTATTAAACTGAGAAAATTGCATTTAAAGATTTTATTAAAAAACCTTTCCACCCTCGCTTATTAAGAAGGGTATAAGAATATAATCAGGGTTCTCACAGTTTTCCTTGGTTTTCTTCTTGTTCCTCTTCACTAGTTCAGAAATCTGTCTTTTGCAGTGTAGAAAATATGTAGATGTCTGGCATTAATATGCAAATTAAGTGTCTTACATACTTAAAATTAACATTTTGTCTACACATTCTTATTGTACACATCTTAAACATTCAGAATAACAAAAAATTGTTAAAATTGATGTTTTCATAAATTTTGGCTGATTGTTCTCATGCTATTACTAACATTTCTAATGGTCATTTTGAAATATTACACTTAAGGAAATTTCGACTTTGAAGTTTAATTGGAATGCCATTTCTGGATTTAAGAGTTAGCTGTAGAGTCAAATCCAGTTCCTGGAAGGGATTGTCTGGAGGAAGAACCTTGAAGTGCCTGAGCAGTGTGGCCAATGTTGTCTTCAGCTCGTGCATTGCAAATTTGTATCCTGAAAATGCACAAATTACATATAGTTTGATATAGTCGGTTATATAATGACAATTGTGGATATTGTGTATGTTTGAGGGAGAGAGTACTGATTATTTTCACTGTATAGGTAGGTAATATAGAAGGTTGTAAATACGAGTGTGTGGAAGGGAACTCATTAAATTGCTATAATCTGTGCTTCATAAAAACACTACAAACAAACAAAAGCATAATAGTATTGTGTTCTTTGATCAGCGTTTTCGGAAAAAAAAATAGGTTTTGTTTCAAACTAGATGTTTAATTCAACGAAAATGTGTGAAGATAATAGTGTTACTTGTAAGGTGAGTAGAGTAACCTAGTTCTGATATACTTTTTGCAGTAACTTTGTGACAGCATGCAGGGTTTTTAAATAATTAATTAGTCAAAAGGATATTCCGAACACGTTTTTGCAGACGTAATGTTGCTATAAAACTCGACAACAGTGGAAACAGGTCGAGGCAAGTCACGCGATGTGAACTAATTTCCAGACATAAATAAAACATAGCCTGCCTCACCCCCTCCTTTGAATGTTGACTGGCGGTTTTGTTTTTCACATGTCTCTTAATGTAAACAAACACGACGAAAGGGTGATGTAAATGTTTTGGTGAAACAAGAAGTACAACTGGAAAGCTAGGAAGGAATTCCTTCAGCGTCCAATATAAAAGCAGGGTCAACAAAACATCGATTACGTACGCCGGATCTTTGAGAGAAGGTGTTTATCTGGCTGCGTAGGAAATACGCAACAATGAGGATGCCTTTACTAGAGTATGGCATAATTGGTTAAGGAGGTGTTAAGCTTGCAGGTGGGCGTTTTTAAATGGGTGAATAATTGAGTTTAATGTTTATTCTTTTGCTAAACATGTTAAAAGTGCAATTTAGTAGACTTTGTAAGCGCCTGTCGATGTGTTTACATGTCAAAAAGATGGTTTGGTTGATCACATTACAGCAGTATTAATTGCAAAACGCATTTAAGTTTAATATTGAACGACCTGATAAAAATATTCGTAGATTGTGAGTTTAGGTTACAAAATGCGTCACTGGAAGATTCAGATGCAATTATTAGGAGGTGGCAAACGGGAAATGTTTGTTTGTTTACGCTCATGAGAGACACGCCACTGAAAGCGAAAGAGAAATCTGCTTATGTGGTGTCCAACTGTTTTGAAAGTGAGAGTGCGATCCCCGCTCTTATGGGTCAGCAATCCTTGCAATGTTGCCAGCATGTTTGTTTTATAATCTCGAAAAACCTAATATATTTCATCAGGAAATGATCATAGAAAGAAATGTAAGTTACAAAATGTGTTCCAAACAAGATCTGTAACCGATTTAATGTAATAACTTCTCTTTCCCCGGTATGTGGAAGAATATAACGTGGATTGAGGAAAATAAGTTTACAGTTAGAAGTTACAAGGGTGGAGAAGTAGTAGGATGTAGGATGTGTTTAAAGGAGGGAAACACCCCGCCACTGCGACCAGCTTGATCTTTTGTGTGCACCCCGAGACAGGGATGAGGGGAAGGAGCCGTAGGAGGCCTCAGGTCTGCGATAGACAGGCCCACAGGGACGCGCAGAAGTCCCTAATACTTCAAGATTGAACACCCGCGTACCAATATAGGCGACGAAGCTACCCTAACGGCGGGACAACGCGCCATGGTGTTCATGGAGAAATCTTTCCAATGCGCAAGCATCCACGCCATCTGCCCGACACAGTCAGCACCGCAGGACCTGAAACGTGGAAGGGAGATATGAAATGAGGGAAAAAGAAAAACCGGCATTCGCATAGGCGACCAAGGGAAAACAACAAATCCCATGGTCAGAGTGGACGGTCACCAGGAACCGAACCCGGGACCTCCCGAATGCGGGGCACAGACGTTGCCGCCTGAGCTATCCCGCTCCGTATGGAGAAGTAGTAAAGATTTCCACTTGAAGAATGGAAAGTAGAGGACAACTACAGTAAAACCGTAACTCAGTTACTCACATGGCGGCCTGTATTCGCATAAGTTAGTAATGGATTTAAATAGTACGGAGATGTTGAAAGATACTGAACTCAAATACCAAGTTTGGTATTTATCCAACTTTTCGTTTTGAGTTATGCTGTTCAGACACATAGACAAAAAATTGAGTTTTTATTTATGGACGCTCTTTACCTGCTGTGGTTCTTAGCATGTAATTCTATATTGGGTGTGAAAGACCAGTAATTTTGCTCAGATGCCTCTTTATCAGGCTTGAGGTTCTTTTACGTGCTATAAATCTACGACACGGGACCACCGGTTTTACTTCCCTTCCGAAGGAAGCCATGCTAAGGATGTTTACGCCCGAAAAAATCCATCGCTCTCCGCCGGGTTTGAACCCGCGACTTCGGGAACTAGAGTTTAGCATGGTAACCACTACACCACGGAGGACGACAGAGACAGAAACAGACATGTGCTTCATTTGGATTCGGGGAGGCCTTAAAACATGTGTTTCTGGTGAAATGTCGGTATCGAATTTTTGGGTGGAATGTAATAGAGCACTTCTACTTACTACCTGTGTAGGTAAGTAATAGAGAAAGTAAGAATGTTTTCAGATATAAGACTTATTCTGTAATAGTGTAACTTGTAAATATATAAAAATATATTCTTATCCTTGAGATATGTTATTGCCCACACCTTGAGTATGGCCATCTGCGGACTGCTGATTTCACTTCCGCATCTGTCGCAAAGCATTAGCCGACCGGCAATTTCTTCATGGGACCAAACATGAAAGTCCGACGGTGCAAGGTTCGAACTGTATGGTGGATTCTGGAGCACCTCCCAAACCAAATTTGGTGATTTTCTGACGAACAGCAGCAGCAACATGGGGGCGAGTATTGTCATGAAGAATTTTGACATCGTCAGCATTCATGTTGTGGCGTTTGTCACGAAGGGCGCGGCGCAACTTCACCAAAGTTTTCATGTAGCCTGCAGCATTTACAGTGGTCCCGTGTTCAGAAAAATCCACCAATACAACACCATGCATATCCCAGAACACCGTCACAAGCACTTTCCCAGAAGATTGAGTCATTTTGAACTTGTTTCTTCACAGGGGAACCACTTCATACTTGCCTGCTTGGTTTCGGGCGTGTAGTGGTATGCCCACGACTCATCACCAGTGACGATTCCTTTCAGAAAGTCATGCCCTTCTGCGGTGTACTGCGTTAGGTGATCCAAGCTCGTTATCATTCGCTGGTCCTTGTGGTTGTCTGTCAGGTTCTTAGGCAGCCAGCGAACACTAATAACTTTATGAAATTTCAACTTGTCATGGACAATATCGTACACTGCACCATAGGAAATGTTGAACTGTTGCGATAAAGGTTCGCAGTTGCACACGTCGGTCATTCAAAATTGCCGCCTCAATGCCTCTGAAATTCTGCTGGGTTGCAGCTGTTACTGGCCTCCTGGAGCTGGTGAATCACTAAGGTTCATACGGCTCTCTAGGAAGAATGCACACCACCTGGAGACATTGCTACGGTCCATACAATCATCCCCATACACGCCACGCATGTCCCCGTGAATATCACTCGGTTTATGCCCTTTGGCCCACAAATATCGAACCACACCTCTCTGCTATTCACACGTGGAAGACAGTAACATGCCCGCCATCTTTGTTGCGTAGTTCACGCTTCTCTTGCTAGAGCTGCACATGAAATAAAAAATACCCTCTGTAGTGAAAGCTTCAAACTGTATCTGTGTGAAATTGTAACATTCCAGCTGCAATACCAAGGCAGAAAAAAATTATTGTGCGTTACTTTTCGATCCGCCCTCGTGGTTATCCGTAGAATGTTAATACGTACCGACGCAAATCCTGGGTCCTCCACCAAACGGCAAATATGCGTAAGGATGTCTCTCTGCACAGTTCTCTGGCAGGAATCTGTCTGGATCAAATCTCTCAGGATTCGGAAAGTAAAGAGCATGACCATGCAACATGTATGAATTGACGACAACCTCACTTCCTGCTGGGATTATGTATTTATCTAAAACAAATAAACATGTGGGAGTATAGGATAGACGGTAAATACATGAATGTTCTTTCAGCATTAAGTCAAAAAGATATAATGTACCTGTAAGTAAATGTTCGTAAGTAAACTCCAGGATATTTTGGGTATGCGAAGATGCCTCTTTTAATTTAAATGGATCTTCTCATGCTTATTCTATCCCTGGAATTTTACAATAAGAATGCAATACTAAATATATACTTTTGGTAACTATTTACTAACACAATGAAAAAAATATAGAAAAAATAATGAGAATGAATTAAAAAATATAAACGTAGCATCAAATATATACAGTGCTGTGGCCCCTAAGAACTCGCCCTTATGTACTCTCTTCCATTCTCCAGGGCAAATGATTTCCTTTGCCGCTTCTTAGATAAACATGACCCGATTTTATGACACCTAGCCTCCAATATAACATCCAAGAAGGTCTTCATTCCCCAACCAGACTCCAAAAACTTGGTGGTGAATACTGCTTTCTTAATAAGCAGCACATTCCTCTACATTCAGCCAGAATATGACTCCATATTTCCCCTTCACCACAGAGTGGACACATTGTCACTCCGGCATCATCAATTAGTTTGTTGCATTCCCAGGCGCAGTGAAGTGGAAGTTTTGTATTCCACCTAAAAATTCGATATCAAATTTCAACGGAAATAAAAGCTTTGAGGTTCCTTAAACGAAAGAAGTGTTTTTAGAAAGACGCGCGCGCGTGTGGGAACAGCCTAAATCGTCACGGGTGCTCGAGGTCCATTAAGGCATGGACTCATGAACGGGAGATCCAGGGTTTCTTCCAGTTTTCCTCAGTCCTCACAACTGGCAAATGCCTGGGAGGTACCCTAAATTTAAGCCTCTAACGTTTCCTTCCCAAACCTCCTTTGCCAATTATTTCATTTCATGTATCAGCAGTCGCCACCGTATGTGCTGCCGTATATAGTTAGAAAGAAAGGGCATTAAATAGTAAAAAAAGAAGTAATTTAATTGAAGAACGAACATAAATACTAAGGCTGATGTTTAAGTTTGGCATCTTCCACGGATGCGACACAAAGATTCTCAGGAGAAAAATCCCCCAACCCCAAACTAACCTTCGTGATGGTTTTTTTCATAAATGCGACGATTTTAATTAATACTATATACTCGGTATGATACTTAAAATGCATATTTTGATATTTCTGCGAATAGCCCTTGAGGTCCTCTTTATTCTTAAACTTTTGCTTAAATTGTATCATTACTAAACCATAAAGGTTGTAATAGTAGCAGTAGTTTATTGTACACATTTCAGGTTACAAATTTTGTTACAGTTATTTATACTTCTACTTTAATATGTACATGCCTAGTATCTTATTTTGTATTGCATAGCCAATATAGCTCCCTGGCCTTCAGCACTGCTGTGCAACATTTATTTCTCTCTGCTAAAACCTCATTACAATTCATTTTATCTTACCTCCCCTCTCTCTTGTTATCTTTGACTCTCCTCATTCATTTCTCTTTCATGTTTATTAAAAATATCTCACTTTCCTGTTTATTTCTTCCTGCTTGCTTGTTAACATTTTCAATGTAACTAAATCACCCCCCCCCCATATTATTCCATTTCTTGCCCCAGATTTTCTCTCCATTTTTTAAATGTTCACATTCAATTAGATAATGTTCTACACTTTCCTCACCATCACAAAATTCACATATTCCTTCATCATTACCTCTTAAGCCACTTAAAGGATATCGTTCCCGTTCTAATTCAAGCTAAACCTTCTTTTTCTCTTTTATTACACTGCTCTGTATATATTTCTCTACATTCCTTTTTAATTTTCCTGTAAGATTTCAAAGATTTTTGTTGTCTATACTTCCCCGTATTTCCTGCCTTTCAATATCCTCCACCCTTTCCCTCACTTGATTCCAAAAACCTGGATTGTTTCTTTTCCCTTGTAACCATATATCTTTCATTACTATTTTTCCGACGCTTTCTTTAACCCTGCTCCCCAACTGTTCTCATTTTTATACTCTCTTGTTAGTTGTTTACAACATAATCTGTAACTCTTTATTTACTAAATATGATCCCCATACCGCTCGCCTCTCACCGAGGCGGCCCGGGTTCAATCCCAGGAACCCGCATGTGGGATTTCTGGTGGACAAAGCGGCGTCTGGGCGGGTTTTCTCCGGTTTCACCCGCCATTCATTCCACCAACTGCTCCATCATCACCTTTCCTTTCATCCATTTCACCATCATTTCGTTTCATCTACTTCCTTCCTCCCATACCAGGCATCGGGCTGATCACCCATCCTGGATATTCTGTCTGATCCATGAGTGTCTGCTCCTCGACGGGCCTCTGACCCCAGGCACCCGCCTTTAAGTCCTGGGGGATGTAAGTCCTACATAAGAGGAGGTTAAACAGAGAAAGAAGAAGAAGATCCCCCATACCATAAAAGATAGACAAAGGCTTATAACACGCAGAATTTTATCTCGTCAAAATAAATCTTTTAGATAATTTGCATGATTAACCAATTCCGAGTTATTGTTTATTATTGATTTGAATTTCCAAATACTTTAAAGGTTTTTCAAATTCTAAGTCGCTGTTAATTTTTTCTCGTGATTTTGCAAAGATTGGAATTTCAAAACCGAGATTTAGGGACTCGTTATTTAAATATTTGGTTACCACTTCAGCCTACTGTGCCTACAATGAAATGTGTAAATGCCCAATATTTGCAGTTGGAAAGGAACGTTCTTGGGATGTATATCTTAACGATTACCATTTCAGCCGGAGTTGTTACAAAAACAGAAGTGCAGCATGTTGAGAATTGTGCAGTTCGACCAACACTGCCAGGCAGTAACTTTGCAGAAATGGTTACGCAGGACAATGGAAGAAGCGGAGATGCATGCGAGTTTGGACCATAAAGTGGAACTTCAAACATAGTAAGCTAATAATTAAGTCTTTTACTCATTTATTTGCTGAACTCAATATTCACGAATCACCCTCAAGTCAAATACAGAGATAAAACAGCAGACTCAAATAATAGTCTTGCAGAATGACTGGTAATGAGGAAGGAGCACTTTTCAGGTATCAGTGAATACTTTTCAAAATTACGTAAGGGATTGCAAGCTTTGGAAGTTCATCGATCCCTTAAAAGAATTAGAACAGAGCTTAGCTGGTATTTCAAATGTTGTTTCAGTGGTTGCGTCTCAAGAAAATAAGTAAAATAGTGTACTAACACAGTCAGATGTTTCATTTGCAATAGTAGAACCTAATCCATGGCAACCATTCATTGATGAATGTAATGTAATGAAGATGACATCATCATCATCATCATCATCATCATCATCATCATCATCATCATCATCATCATCAAATTCACAAGCATATTCTTAACATTTCTGCTTTTATTGCATTTCGTTGACCAATTCCGCTTCTATAACTATGATTAAGTACATGCTATTACATTGGTTTGGGCATTTATTTATTCCGGGAAATTATACTGTAAGCTACCATATAAATTATTTTGAGCTGTATTTGTGTAACGGCTATTAAGAAGATTGGCTAATTGTTTTGCATCACTTATGTTGGCTCCATTATGTCTAAGATTATGTTTTTTGGGACACCAGTATCTTGTTTGATTTCTCGTTTAATTAAGCTAACAATTCTATAAAAGCGTGATGAAAGGCAAGAGTTTTAACATAGTGTTGACAAACAAGACGTTAGCGTTGTTAACATCGGTTGGTGAAACCAGCCTTTATCATTATGCACTGCTTTTCGCTTATGGAAGGTCAAAAGGGCAACAGTAGACATAGTCAGCAGGTAAAGTTGTATACACAGAGCAAGACTTCTCCATGTATTGACAGCTTCTGAACAAAACACGATTGCGATGCGAGATTTTATGCCATTTACTGTACAATCACGGTGCTCTTCCGTTTGACAGTGCTTTGCGATTTTAAATACTGACGCCAGACACTGCTCTGCTGTTTGTTTGCTACAGCGCTTTTACTGTTCTATTTGTTTATAAAGACTGGATCAATTTTCATATTGGATTTTATTGGTTATGTTATTCAATTTGAAACTTCTACCCTAGGAAGATTTCCGCATGCAATTTACGGATCTAGAAATTCGTGCCGTTACACCTACGGCTGCTTACCTAGCAAAGCCCAACCTCTGCTTTTACGAGGGTGGATTGATAAGTCCATGACTGACGAGAGATAGCGTTCTAATCACGGGTTTCTTGTTTCCACCCAAATCTTACATCTATTCTGGGTATAATCGCAGAAATTCATTTGTTTCTTAGAACATTATTGAGAGCGTCTAAAATAAACAGATGTGTGCTGCTTCGTAGAAAATGGAGAAAAGTGAAATTCGTGTTCTGATAAAGCACTGCTATTTGCGTGGTAAAACGGTGAAGGAAACGGAGGAAAAGCTGAAAAAGCATTATGGGGATTCTGCTCCATCACATGGCATGATTCACAAGTAATTCACAGAATTCCGATGTGGCCGTTCGAGTACAAGAGATTCCGTGCGATCAGGACGGCCGGTTGAGGTCACAACAGAAGAAATGGTGAACAAAATTCACGATACTGTATTGGAAGATCCCGAGTGAAAATCCGTGAGATAGCCAAGACCGCAAACATCTCGAGTGAATGGATGTATAACATTCTGCACGAAGTTTTGGGTATGAGAAAACTGTCAGCAAGATGGGTGCCGCGACTGCTCACAGTTGAGAACAAGCGAAATCGTGTGATCATTTCACAGGGATGTTTGAACATATTCCAGCGCAATTAAAATGCGTTTTTTGCGGCGTTATAACACGGTTGATGAAACTTGAATCCATTACTATCAACCTGAAACTAAAAAACAGTCAAAGCAATGGATTTCCTTCGGCGAACCTGCTCCAAAGAAAGCGAAAAATATTCCGTCGGCAGGAAAAATCATGGCAGCTGTCTTTTGGGATTCACAAGGGGTGATAGACATCCACTACCTGGAAAAGGGTAAAACGATCACAAGTTCAGATTATGCTGGATCAGTTTTACAAGGAATTGTTAAAAAAACGACCCCATTTGGTAAAGAAAAAGGTTCTCTTTCACCACGACAATGCACACGCACACAAGTTAGTTATTACCATCGCAAAATTTGTGGAATTGGGCTACGAACTGCTACCTCACCCACCATATTCTCCAGATTTGGCTCCGAGCGATTTCTTCCTCTTCGCAAACCTGAAAAATTGGCTCTCTGGGAAGAAATTCACGTCCAGTGAACACATTATGGCAGAAACAACTTCATATTTTGCAGACTTCAAAAAATCATAATTTTTAGAAGGGTCAGAAAAATTGGAGAAATGTTGGACAACGTGTATTGAATCGAAAAAAAACTATGATGAGAAATAAAATTGATTTTATGGAAAACACTGTCATTTTTACTTTCTCTACTACGTACAGTAAGTAGGGGAAGTATTGCATTCCACCCAAAAATTCGATACCGAGATTTCACCGGAAATACATGTTTTGAGACCTCCTGAATCCAAAAAAAGCATTTTTGGAAACATGTCCGTGTGTGTGTCTGTGTGTGTGTGTCTGTGTGTGTGTGTCTGTGTGTCTGTGTGTGTGTGTGAACAGCATAACTCAAAAACGAACAGTCGGATAAACACCAAACTTGGTATTTAGGTTCAGTATCTTCCAGAGATGCGACACGAAGGTTTTCAAGAAAATCCCCCCACCCCAGACTACCCTTTACATGGAACATTTTTCGAAAATTTTAATTTTCTCAAAAATGGCTCTAACGATTTTGATGAAAATATCATATGTTTAAGATAATATCATGAGAAATGAAATGTATATCTCGAATTTTCTGGGAATGTCTCCAAAAGTATTCTTCATTGTGAACGACTTTTGCATAACTGGTAAACTATAAGAGATAGACAAAATTTTACTACACAAAAAATATAGATCGCGTTAAAATACACAACTTATGTCATATACATTTCTTTTGTTGAGTGAACCGTTTTCGAGATATTGCTTGTTATTTCCTTAAATTTTGCAATACTTATACTTTTTCTCAAATTCGTTATTCATTTTTTTATGTCCTGGACATGCAAAGAGAATGGAATGCGCCACATAGCAACCAGCGTTAAAATATTTGACTATCGCTTAAAAGCTACCATATTCCCCTTGCATCTACAAGAAAATTACCAATAAGATTGACATTTCGATATCTCGATTAACATGAAGCATATGGAGAATAGGCGTTTGTAAAATTAGATTGTACAAGAGTAGAGAAAGTCATGTGAGTGTAACACATCAGATTTTTTTAAGAAGTCACTGACTTATCAATCCGCCCTCATATGAGCTAATGACGTCATATTGTTGTTTCACAAACCTCTATTTTGTATTATGAAGCATTTCCCCTTTACTCAATCACTTATGTTAGTGCTACGTCTGCATTGTGAATGGAGCCTTACTGTCAGGACACATCTCTTTCACTTTTATTCACTCTGCATACTTTAAACCATGTGACTCCAGCTTCGTTTTGTCGGAATGTATATCATCGTTCGACTCGAGTCTTGGTTATGAATTGGACTTAGCTTCAATTATTACCTATTCCAAAAATTGTAATGGAGAATAAAAGTATTACATAATTCTTTGGAAAATTCAGCCAATATATAAATACAAAAACGACTGCCTTACGTTTAACTTACCTGTGATGAAGTCTTCGGTTAGCAGTCTTGCAAATATTGGTGCAGGAGGAAACATTCTCATAGATTCTTTAATCACGCGCTCCATATATTTCAACTCGCGAAGGTCGCGCAGCGTAGCGTGATGAAGTGAATTACCGAATACATTTTTCAGTTCCTCTACTACCTTCTCCTGTAAAAGGAAATAAGTAAGCAATTTTTAAAATATGCAATTGGTGATGAAAAGACATAATGCAACCGTGTGCAAAAATATGACTATTACTTCAACTAATGAACCCCCCTCCCCGTGGTGTGGGGTAGCATGTCTGCCTTCTAACATATACAGAGAGAGAGACAGAGAGAGAGAGAGATAGAGAGATAGAGATAGAGATAAAAGGGAGCCCGAGTTCGAATTTCGGTTGCAATGTGTTTACCACGATAAGGTTTTACTCAGAGTTCCGCTATTCTCGTAAGATATATTGGGTTAACATTCAGCTCTACAAATCCCAGGCTCATCTGAGCATCGGTATACCTATTCATCAATTAGTTTACATAATCAATTACCTCTCCTATCTTAGATTTTTGATGGATTAAGGGAGTTTTATATTTCAAAGCACCTCTTAACGTCCGCACAAAAAAATTGTCGAATAAGTGTAGCAAAAACACAAAATATGTTCTGTTATTGAAAGTCTTAAATTTCTAAAACAATATTTATGGAATTAGAGTCCAGTAATTTCAATCTCAACATTATATCCAGCCCATAAGTAATTAATAGGGCCATCTTTCTTGGAAGAGGAACATTGCCATGTTGAGACAGTTTTGTAGACTCATTTATGTCATATATACAGGATGTAACAAAAATGTACGGCACAAATTGCAGGACACATTCCTCACACGTAGACAAAGAAATTATGTTATATGAACATGGGCCTGGAAACGCTTTGTTATCATGTTACAACTCATTTTCTCCAACTCATTAAGCATGGGAAACACACGAACAGAACGTTAGAATGATTGGGAACATGCACTCTTGGTTACGTCTGGTTACGTTGTTATTGTCATAGGTGCACCGCTAATGTTTTGTTTTACATGTCCCTGTTGCCACGCTACTTACGTCATTGCTTGTTTACAGGTAACATAACTGCTCCAGTGAGCAATACGTCCATGGCAAGCACACGGGTTACTATATACTATTAGAGCCGATCACAGGCTTGACTCGTGCACAAATGCAGAGATGGCAGTTGCCCATTTGATGTATGGATCAGCAGATGGCAATGGCGCTTGAGCTCAACGTTTGTACCTGCAGAGATTTCCAGGACGAAGGTGCCCCGACAGGAAAACGTTTGAAGCCATTGATCGTCGTCACAGGGAACATGGGATATTTCAGCCTGATACTCGCGACCGGGGGAGGCCTTAGAAGCACGAGGATACCGCAACGGGAGGCGGCAATTCTTCAGTCAGTTGACGACGACCCTAGTGTCAGTACAAGACAAGTAGCTGCAACAATGAATGTTGACCACGACTGTCTGACGAGTGTTACACGAGATCCAGCTGCATCCATATCATTTACAAGTGTGCGGGTACTATCATCAGCTGATTTTCCTGCACGGGTACGCTCCTACGAATGGTTTATGCAACAGAGTGTCAACCCTAATTTTAGTGCAACGGGCTGTTCACAGATGGGGCGTCATTTCAACGAGATCAGATTGTATATTATCACAATCGGCACGTATGGGCTGATGTCAATCCTTACGCAAATGTTGAAGCAAGTCATCAACAACGATTTCAATGTTTGGGCCGGCATTGTTGGTGACTGTTTGGTAGGGCCTCACGTTCTTCCACACAGGCTCAACGGACAAAGTTACCATAATTTCATAGAGAATATTCTACCTGATCTGTTAGCAGATGTGCCTTTGGATGTGTGACAAAACTTGTACTTCATGTACGATGGAGCACCTCCTCATTTTAGTGTTAATGTACGTCGGCTTCTAAATAACATATTCGGTGACAGATGGATAGGTAGAGGTGGACCAATTGCCGGGCCTCCACGCTCCCCGGACCTAAACCCACTGGACTATTTGAGGGGGCATTTGAAAGATCTTGTGTATCGAACCCTAGTAGCAGATGTTCAGTTTCTCCGTGCCCGTATTATGGAAGGCTGCGAAACCATACGCAATACTCCTGGGATACATCAGCGCACCCGGGATTCACTACGACGGCGGGTTGATGCATGTATCAGTGCTCACGGAGGGCATATTGAACATCTCCTGTGAGAAAAAGTTGCATGTGGTATGCTGGTACGTTCAATTCTTCGTTCTTCGTCTACGTGTGGGGAATGTGTCCTGCAATTTGTGCCTACAGTTTTGTTACACTTTGTATATTCCTGATGGCTGCAGTTACTCATTTGACTCTTGGTTGATGCATCAGTAGTTTCATCTACTTGAATTGACACAAAGGAGCTACATACTTTCGATTTTGCTGAGTTCTTTAATTGCATCGGTAACACACTGAACAAGTTAATTCTGTACGTCGGAAGAAATCCCCTGCCATACACTGTTACCATTTAAGTAGTCTCCTCTACCAAACATTCCAATGTTTCAAATAACTCTCCTTGTTCGTGGACGATTCAGACTGATAATTCCCACAAAATCCTGGTTCCTGTTGTGCCCAAAAGCAGGCTGTTGAAGTTAATCCTTTGATTGATTATGCGCCTGTTCCAATCAACTTTAGACGTGCGACTTCTACAAGTTCGTGTTTTGTGCTCGTTTTTCCCAGCTCATTGAATTTAACTGCGGCTACAGTATCACTTTGTGAATGCTTCATGTTTATTAGTTGTTGCAGCATTATCCTTTAAACTCTTGGCGCACCCATAAGCAGCAGTAGGTGCAACTTTTTGCAAAATAAGGGGCGGAAATATTTAGAATTGTATAATATGCTAAAATATAAGGCCCAAAGGATCTTTGACAGTTAGATTATATTAGTACAGTGCTTACATTAGCTGCAGCTGTGAATTGTCATTATAAATCTTTCTAACAATAAATACATATATAACGATTTGAAGCAAGTAAACATTTAAGTAGCATTCACGAATATTATTGAGAGTATTAATTTTCAAACCCAAATGTTGAAATAAACTTAATTCATACTTAGAGAAACACACAGATGTGTAATCTTGTATTTAATTTCAATAATAAATTTCGAACTAAATGGAACTCATACTTAGAATAATATTCCCATGGTGTGGGCCTTATATCTAAGCCTGTATAAACTGAAACACCGAGTACCCTAAGTGAACAAACAAACTTATACTCTGTGGAAAAGTAGAGTTTAAGAACTAGGTATATTGGGCAAATGTGAAACTTGCAGATGAATTTAGCATATGAATAAATGTATATTTTAAAAACTTGCACACGTGTATAATGAGAATGTAAGAGGTTTATAGAAACATTATTTGAAGAAGACCCAGGAGGTCTTGTAGTAAGGATTCTATAAGATATTAAAAGATAGTGGAATAAATAAAGTCTGAGCTAGCGCAAAGAATTAAGAAATTTTCAGAAATACTATTTGTCGGTTATTTTTGAGTTTCGATGCTCACCTGTATATCCTGATGTTGAGCCAGTAACCAGCAAGTGTAACTCAAGTTGAGTGCTGTTGTGTCATGACCCTTGAACAGAAGCTTCAATATAACATTGGTATTGTATCATCAACAAGTATACAGTGCATGCTTGATGTTACTTACCGCTGCCATAACGGTGTGCACCTCGTCCTCAATACCTACATCAGTTAACTTCTCTTCATTTTTTGCCCGGAGCAGAAGGTGGTCTAAAAAGGCTTTTTGTTTCTTGGTACCTGCGGAAGGAAACATTCTGAACAAATCAATTATACGTACAACTTTATAACAGATATATATCTTTAGAAATCGGTACTTCCATCTAAGTGCTTTGCTTTACAAAATCTTTTAGTGAGATAGCTCAAGTGGAGATAATATGTAGTAGTAATGGTGGTTGTGGAAGTAATACAAATTTGTATCCGTTTTTTCCTAATATTCAATAAAGAAGAAAGTCTCTTTGTAAAAGGACAAATCGGAAAATAAGATGCGGTCTTGTCGTTCACCAGCAGGAGAATCGACAGCAGCGCTAGTTTTGATTCACTGTGTAGCTTGGTTCAGAACGCTCCTGGCAGTGTCAAAGTGAGATTGCATTCGACTGTTTCTTTCACCAAGGAAGGATTATAAATGTATGCAGCAATATAAGCTCCCACAAAGTTAGAATTACGTGCAGTGGTACGGTTTCTTTGGGCAGAAAGGAATCAAACGGTAGCTGTAATTAATCGTGAGACTCCTGCAGTGACAGAAACATTATGGATGAGAACATTATGGATGCGTTGGTGTCGTCAATCCCAAGACAGACGCACTAACATTACATGATGAGCGAAGTGGGCAACCGTCTGTTGTGAACACCAACTTGTTGCAAATGTGGATGATGTGGTCAGAAAAAATCGCCGTTTCACAATTTCAGGACTCTATGAGCATTTTCTGAAAATCAGTAGGACTGTATGAAGTAGTGACACAAAGGTCAGCCATCGGAAGTTTTGTGCTCCGTGAGTACCAAAAATTCTGTTTGAAGCCCAAAAAAACCCCACGAGTATGGGAACAAATTGAAATTGAGCTTTATTTATGGACGCTCTTTAACTGCTGTGGTCCTTAGCGCCCCATTCCATATTGGGCGTGAAAGGCCGGTAATTTTGCTCGGAGGCCTCTTTATCAGGCTTGAGGTTCTTTTACGTGCCGTAAATCTACGACACGGGACCACCGGCTTTACTTCCCTTCCGAGGGAAGCCATGCTAAGGATTTTTACGCCCGAAAAAAAATCCATCGCCCTCCGCCGGGTTTGAACCCGCGACCTCGGGAACTAGAGGCTAGCATGGTAACCACTACACCACAGAGGACGACGCGAGGATGGGAGCGACACTGACATTTCTTCAACGTTACGGGAGATGAGACGTAGGTTCTGTACATCTAAACAAAACGATAGTTCAGTGGTATGTTATGAAATCAAATACCTTACGAAACCACAAGAATGCCTATAACATTTTCAACGAAGAAGCACATGACAACTGCTTTTTGAGACAAGCAAGGTGTATTGTTGGTGGAGTTCATGGAACAAGACACAACAATGAACTCCGATGTCTACATACTGCTGTATGCGCTCAAAATCTCCTGCAACAGTTCAAGTCAGAAGTTTTTGTATAGCCCAGAATTGGTTGCTAGCGATTATCACCTGTTCCCAAACATGAAGAAATGGCTGACGTCACGTCGGATAGAAACTGATTGGGAGTTCTAGGAGAGCGTCACAGGGCGGCCAATCACAGGCGACAGAGTTCTGCGCAAAGGTGATTTCAAAGCTTGTGAAGCGGCGCAACAAATACCTACATGGAAATTAAATGGAAATGGAAATTATGTTGAAAAATAATTTTACGGCATACTTTTCACTTTTATATAAAAAAACTCAAGAATTAAAGCGTACTCCTTAAAAAATTAACGGAAATTACTTTTCGAATTTCCCTCGTGTGTATTTTTGTCTTTCTGTGTAGTTAATACGCTTTGACTGGACAATCACACGGAACTGTGGATAGATGTAATTAAATAAACTCACACATCAGCTGGAAGTACATTGAGCACGGAGTTACCCTAAAATTGAAAGCTCCTGCATGAGAAAACTTATCCAGCTAACTCACTTGTACCGAGAGATAAATCTCTTGGACTCTTTGAAATATGAGACAGAACACTAACCCACAGGGAGGTGGTTCGTGCTAAATTTTATTAAGAAAGAAACCCTAATAACAGAAAAGAGTGGACCATCTAAGACACTAGAAGCGAAAGAAAATCTAAGCTGAATGAAAGTGAAGCTTGCATAAAGGCAGAAATTAGAAAACAAATGGCAGTCTGCTTTGTAAGCTGAAACATTACAAGTTAACCATTGTTCTGTTCCCATGTATCAGCATTTGATGTCCCTGATGTCCCGAGCATCTCCTGTTTTCTTGCTTGTATAACTCTTCTGGTCAAGTCCTTTACGACAGATAAATGCTTGGTTTGCTGACGACTAAGCGATGTCATATTGAAGATTATATCGGGGTGTAACCACGGTAGCATGGCCCTTCTGTACATCAAATCCTCCAAACTGCAAGAAAACCAGAGAAAATAAACTTAGTACGCTTATCGTGAAATTTGGAATAATACAAGGTATCCTTGTTAGCTAGACATGCATGTTTTCTGAATATCTCCGCTCCCTCTTTTGCTTTCTCTACCGTTTACCTAAAGAAGGGGAAGTATTATAACCAATCAAAAATGTTGAAATTAAAAGTTAACATTCAAAATAAACGTTTTAAAGTTCACTGAACACTCCTCATACCAAAGAGTCAAGCAAGAGGGAAACGGAGGGAGAAAGTTTGGGAGAAATAGTGGAATGTTGTAAAAGTTCAGCATATTGTAAAGATCCTGCACCGCTGGTCGAACCAGCGACCAGGAAGTTTTGCAACATGTCAGAAGGTGTTGAAATCAGGGCAGTTGGGGAGTGGTTACAGTGAAATGCTGGTGTGATTTAGTCAGCATCAGATATCAATATAAGCTACCCCCAAGTGGGTCACTCGCACTCAGTGTCTCAGTTTCTCTGCCAGATGCCCTGTCGCTGTCGCTCATGTCACCAGAGTCGTTTAATATTTATTTTGTGAACATCAGGACCAAGGAGAACTCTCACAGGTATGCGGATTTGTTGAAGTGGCTAGGGTAGGCCGTTAGGGCAGATGTTAGATAGAATAAGCCTCTTAGGTATAATATAAGATGTATCCAGTCTTAGCTGTTCTGCCCTTCTATCCCCTCTCTGTTCAGCTTTTAACGAAGTAGCTTCTACCCTGAGTTACTCCTGTCGTATAGGACCCAGACTTAACTGGGTCGCTACAACATCTCAAATATTTTACCTAGGCACTTTAAAATTATGCAAGGCGAAAACCATATGGGAATCTCCTCTCCACATCAAGCATCTATTTACATGATGTGTATTAGATTTTACGTTCTAAAATATTTCCCTAATATTTTTATTATAATGCAAAGGTTTGAGATAGTGACATTAAGGATGAATCGTGCATCTTGTTGCTTCTATAATCTGACACTAAAATATTTTGAATTCTCATTGAATCTTGTTGTAACTGGAGACTCATAGGACGTCGAAAGAAAAAATGCATGTCGCATTGAAACGTTGTTGTTAAGTTGACAACCCTACTGAAGTCCTGAAGTTGAGAAACTCCTGAATTTTAAACAAAAGTAGCCGATACATATCTGCTATTAATGTAAATAACAATTCTACTTTAGGCAGACATTTACCTATGTCAATACATAATAGTATAAAGAATCAACAACAAAACAATACAAACCCACAGTTAATTTCTCACTCAGTGTTTTATCGAACCATAGTATGATCCAGGGAGGGACCGGGAGGGGATATAGCCCCATCTTGTTAATTAAAGAAATAATATGGCATTTGTTATATTTGAGGTTAGGGTGTTACTTTGCTTTTGTAAAGCCAAAACCAATATTTTTATTTCTATCTTATTAGCTTAAGGCAGATGAGCATCTACTCGTCCTGAGTCTGTCAATGAATTTATCCCATCATAAAATATGTTACACTAACTCAAGAGGAAGAAGAAACAAATAGGCCGAAACAAATATTTTCTTTTCCTCACGTATTTTGACAAACAAGAGAGATCACTGTTGTAAGATCCCCAATAAAACAGACAGGAAGTGGCTATTACTGTGCACAACCCTGCTGCTCCCCCGCTAAAACTCATCAGGTGGTGGTCGCTGCATTAAAATATCCAGTTTAGATTTAGCATTAACTGAATCCGAAAAGTTCGCAGTTGGTTTACATTCCACCACATTTTAAGCAGAATATCTTGAAATGTGAATGATGGTGCTTTTTTCAGGAGACTATTCAGTAGTTTATAATATCATAGTTAAGGTATAATATAAGGGTCATCAATTCATCATACTAACCTGTTAACAGCTTCCAAGTATTCTGAATCATTGTCGAATATGGCGTCTCCTTTTATTCCCATTGCGAATTCTGAAACATTCATATTAAAATACAAATCCGTGATAAAATCTTGATTTTGAAGCTAGTTTGTAAGAAAGAGGATATATGCGGGGAGATTTGGTTGGAGAGTGTGGTAGTATTAATTGAATATCTGTACTTATTCGAATTATGTGCATATGCCTATGTTGCATAGACAAGAAAGAGGGTTTATGACTAAAGATGGTGCTGAATTGTAGTATTTTACGTGTAATGCAACGTGCTACAAACCAAGTATTACTCTAATGATGGTGATTGAGTTTTAAGTGCCTTTTTCACATGTACGTAGCGAACCATTTACGGCCAGCACCAAAATCGTAGGAGCCAAATGAAATGCTCGGCTTGACTATGTTCATGTGCTCTTCAATTATTCACTTTATTGTAAAGCTTGACGGAGGAAATGAACAGAGCCCAACAGAGGACCAGAGCGAAGAAGATGAAGAGATAGATCAACAACCACAAAGAATAAATAGAAGATGACAATTTTCGACATCGAATGGAAGAGCGGAAATGGCAGGAAGAACGAGAAGGCCAGGCAATATTGAGACTACATGGAAACTAAGGGAAGACCAAAGAAAAAGACAAGGATTGAAGAATAACAATAAAACTGTGAAGTGGTTTCTATTCCCGATGAAAATGTGAAAACATTGAATTCTGGTTGTAGAGAAATTAGGATAAAAATCTATTAGAAATAGAAATAATTATTAATAGATATGTTGCAGTACAGATAGTTTGAAGTGTAGTGGTGGCGACAGTAGCGGCGATTAAATGAGATCATTGTAATGAGCAGATCTTGTGAGAAGTAGAACAGTAAATGTAAAGCTACTGGTTTGCCAGTAACTGTAGATTAGTTACTAAGTACCTTTCTATCAGCACGATCATGATGTAATAAACTGTAGAACTGATCAGGTGTAACTACGTCGCAGTGTTGACTCTAGATACCAGGGCACTAGTTATTTAGATTATATTTATTTTTATTAATTCTTTTTGTTATAAAGCTATTCATGACGAGAGTTCCGCAAAACCTCTGTATTATCTGTGAACAGTAACGTCTTCTGTCGGTCTTACTACATTAGTAAACAACCTCTTGCGAAACCTTTCAACACAGACTGAGTTCACGCCCACATACACTGCTCTGAACACATTGCTTGACTGACTGACTGACTTGTAATGTAGCATTCCAAGGGATGCGCTAAAATCCGACAGCACGATGACCACCCGCGAGCATCTTGCATCCAAAAAAATGATTTGTAAGATTCCGCACATTATTCAAGGGTACTTGAAAACTAGACAGCTGATATTGAACATTAGGATAGAGTAGCCATAGATTATCTATATCCTAAGTTTGCTACTGGAACCCAGTCTTTAAGGCATCGATAACTGCGATAATTCAGGACGCTGGCGTCCATTCTCTGGCACTACTCACCACATATGACGGCAAGAGTATAACTGCTCATTAATAGAGTTAGGTCGAAGCTTGGTCCATTTTGGTGTTCTGAGAGCTTCCTCACGAGAATGTCCAGATTAGGATTGAAGACATGGAAGAACTGCTCAAGTTGCTGACCACTAAAGGTAGGAGCGATTATCTTTCTGTGTAGCTTCCAGGTTTCACCTGAAAATACAAATATCTTAGCTGAAACTTCACGCATGAATGGATTTATTGGCAACTTATATGGATAGCAGAGGCTATATTTTAAGAACAAGTTTTACAAGGGCTGGATAAAAAGTAATGAGAACTATTTTTTCTTTGAAATAACTTTATCGGCAGAGGTACTTATAGTTACACGCCTTCAATATAATCGCCCCCGTTATTTATGACCATTTGGCAAATGTCCGGAAGGCGTCGCATACCATCTGCGCGTCTGTTTCTGTTGATGTCGCGTATTGACCACCCTATAGCATGGATAATGTCGTCTCTGGCATTGTACCGGATCCCTCGCAGTGGTTATTTTACTTTGGCAAAGAGATCATAATCGCAGGGACCCATGTCGGTTGAGTACAGTGGATGTTCCAGAATCTCTCATTGCCAGCGCCGCAAGAGGTCCTGGACAGCAACAGCGATGTGGCATCTTGTATTGCCATGCAGAATGATGGGATGCTGTTCCATAAAATGTCGTCGCTTTCGCCTGAGCGCTGGGCGAAGGTGCTGTTACAGGAATGTGCAGTAGTAGGCAGCGTCTATCGTCACCCTTGGTGGCACAGGGTGATGCAGCATTACCCCATCAGTGTCATACGCCACAATGAACATTACTTTCACAGCACTTTATGTAGCGCGCACTTTGGACGTGGAGAACCGGGAAGCCTACATTCATTGGATTGGCGTTTCAAGTTTGGTTCGTATGAGCGCGCCCAGGTTTCGTCCATAGTGACGATTCGTCGAAGAAAATCGTTACCTTCTCTTTGGTACCAGCCCAACATATCCTGTGCAACTGCATATTGGTGCCATTGTTGCACCTCGGAAATTACATGGGGTATCCAACGTGCTACAATTTTGCGGTAACCAGAATGTCGTGAAGAATGTGGAGCACAGTTTTGTGGCATACTCCGACGTCTGCTGCTAACTCACGAGCAGTCCAGCGGCGACCACGTCCAACAAGGAAGCAAGGAGTTGAACAGTTCAACAGCGGCGACATTTCATGGAACAGAACCCCATCATTCTGCATGACAATGCAAGGTGCCACACCGCTGCTACTGTCCAGGACCTCTTGCGGGGCTGGCAATGGGAGATTCTGCAACATCCACCGTGCTCACCCAACACGAGTCCCTGTGACTACAATCTCTTTGCCAAAGTGAAAGAACCACTTCGAGGGATTCGGTACAATGCCAGAGACGACATTATCCATGCTATAGGGCGGTTAATACGGGACATCAACAGAAATAGACGCGTAGATGGTATGCGACGCCTTCCGAACATTTAGCAAAAGGTCACAAATAAGGGGGCCAATTATATTGAAGGTGTTTAACTATGAGTATCTCTGTAAATACGGTTATTTCAGAAAAAAATAGTTCTCATTACTTTTTATCCAGCCCTTGTATATAAACCAGAGGGGTTAGGGAATGCCGGATATAATCACTTAAAATACAGCTGTCCATCAACCACGTTCTTCTGTCAACCAACTTGATTTATGAATGAGGAGATGCAGGAACTTTTTAACTTATGTTTCTTGCTAAGTTTTACTATAAAACTATTTAGGGTTTGTTCAGTATAAAGATGATGATAATAATAATACACAGAGATTTTTAGTAATACAGTTATATATAAAAAAAAAAGTATAAATCGATGAAATATTAGGAATATCTTATTAATAAACAACAGAAAAGTAAAATGTAACCTGGAGTTTGAATTATTCCGGAATTATTCCAGACATTACATGTAGCCTAACCATTACATTAGCATGCAACCTAGCCTTATATACCTGAACTCATTATCAGTCCTTTTCCCAGCCATGGCTCTCCAAACCTGAACAGTGAACTTTTAGTGGTATGCTTCATATTTCCAAACAGGAGCTGTAAAACAACGAAAAAAATTCTGGTGTGTTACACTCACATGACTTTCTCTACTCTTATACAAACTATTTTTACAAACGCTTATTCTCCATCTACTTCATGTTAATCGAGATAAACATTTGCAGACTATCTTATTGCTAATTTTCTTGTAGATGTAAGGGGAATATATATTTACAAGGGCAATATAGAAATACAGTAGCCTTTAAGCTTAGGCATTCTCTTAATAGCTGGTTGCTAGGTGCAGCACCATTCTCTTTGCCACAGATTAATACTCTTTCCATATCCAAGACAAAAAAATGAATAACGAATTCCCATTTGAGAAAATAAGTATTGAAAAATCTAAGGGAATAACAAGCAATATCTCGAAAATGGTTCATTCAACAAAGAAAATGTATATGACATAAATTGTGTACTTTAACGCGATCTACATTCTTTGTGTAGTAAAATGTCTATCTCTTACGGTTTACCAGTTATGCAAAAGTCGTTCACAATGAAGAATACTTTTGGAGACATTCCCAGAAAATTCAAGACATAGATTTCATTTGTCATGAAAATATCTTTAACATATGATATTTTAATCAAAATCTTTAGAGCCATTTTTGAGAAAACTAAAATTTTCGAAAAATGTTCCATGTAAAGGATAATCTGGGGTGGGGGGATTTTCTTTAAAAAACCTTCGTGTTGCATCTCTGGAAGATACTGAACCTAAATACCAAGTTTGGTGTTTATCCGACTGTCGTTTCTGAGTTATGCTGTTCACACACACACACACACACACACACACACAGACACACATACGGACATGTTTCCAAAAATGCTTTTTTTGGATTCAGGGGATCTCAAAACATGTATTTCCAGTGAAATCTCGGTATCAAATTTTTGGGTGGAATACAATACTTCCCCTACTTACTATACGTAGTAGAGAAAGTAATACTAATAACAGCAGTTCATAGTTGTGCCCGAACGTCGTACTGGCATAGCCAGCACTAAACAAACTTCGTCAACCAGGTCTGTACCAGCCTGGCTGGAAAACATTGCCTATATGTTTAGCCTTAAATTCGGTGGTACCTTTATCACAACTTATATAGTTTTACGTAAACGAAACGTTTCTGCAGTGTTACAATTATGTATTTCAAACTTGCTGTTTCATTCGATAAACATTTCCAAATAAATACATGCACTATGAAGTTTTTAAGTGCAAACTGTAGTTTAAACTTTCACTAAGATATTTATAAATACATTAAAGTTTAAATAAGTTTATTACTCTAAATAGTGACCTGTTTTGATTTCCAGGCCTTCTTTAACCTTCAAATCTTGCATTCCGTTTATAACGAATGTATAGTTACAACGCGATGCCTGGTTTTGAACAGAAATGTTTCGTCTAATTAATTTTGCATGTATGACACTTTTTACTTTCTCTACTACGTATAGTAAGTAGGGGAAGTATTGTATTGCACCCAAAAATTCGATACCGAGATTTCACCGGAAATATATGTTTTGAGGCCTCCTGAATACAAAAAAAGCATTTTTGGAAACATGTCCGTGTGTGTGTGTGTGTGTGTGTGTGTGTGTGTGTGTGTGTTTGTCTGTGAACAGCATAACTCAGAAACGAACAGTCGGATAAACACCAAACCTGGTATTTAGGTTCTGTATCTTCCAGAGATGCGACACGAAGGTTTTCAAGAATATCCCCCACCCGAGATTACCCTTTACATGGAGCACTTTTCGAAAATTTTAATTTTCTCAGAAATGGCTCTAACGATTTTGATTAAAATATCATATATTTAGAATACTTTCATAACAAATGAAATGTATATCTTGAATTTTCTGGGAATGTCTCCAAAAGTATTCTTCATTGTGAACGACTTTTGCATAACTGGTAAACCATAAGAGATAGACAAAATTTTACTACACAAAAATGTAGATCGCGTTAAAATACACAATTTATGCCGTATACATTTTGTTTGTTGAGTGAACCATTTTCGAGATATTACTTGTTATTCCCTTAAAATTTCCAATAGTTATACTTTTTCTCAAATGGGAATTCGTTATTACTTTCTCTACTACGTATAGTAAGTAGGGGAAGTATTGTATTCCACCCAAAAATTCGATACCGATATTTCACCGGAAATATATGTTTTGAGACCCCCTGAATCCAAAAAAACATTTTTGGAGATATGTCCGTGTGTGTGTCTGTCTTTCTGTTTGTGTGTCTGTGAACATCATATCTCAAAAAGGAAAAGTCGGATAAATACCGAACTAAATACCAAACGGGAAAACCCGTGGAACTTTCGCAATGAATATATTTATAAAAAAAGAATTAGTAAAATAAATAAAACTAGGTTAAATATCTTCTAAAGGTGCGACACGATGTTTAACAAAATCCCGCCACTCCAAACTACCCTTTACATGAAACAGTTTTTGAAATTTTTGATTTCTAAAAGATGCCTCTAACAATTTTGATTAAAATACCATATATTAAAGACATTTACATGGCAAATAAAATATATATCTTGAATTTTCTGGGAATAGCCTATGAAGTCCTTTTCATTTAGAAGGAATTTTGTATAATCTTGTATAACTGGTAAACGCTAAGCAATAGACGAAAACGTACTGCACAAAAAATGTAGAGCTCTTTACACACGTAACTTATTTCAAATACTTTTTTTGCGGTATAAGTAGGGACCTGCATTTTTCGTTTTATTTTTTGGTGGAAATCGGGGTTATTTTTGAAGAATTTCGCGTTGACTATTTTTTATCATCATATTTTGGGATTTTAAAGGTACTTTTTCATGTAAATAAATTATTGAAGAACAATGTGGAGTTTTATCTTAAAAACACATTTTTAGCATTCAATTATCACCGAAGAATGCATAATTTGAAAGAAAAATACGTAATATTATTTTTTCTAACTGGCAAAGGAGAACATTATCCTGCTTTTTTTTATTGCAACCCAAGCACTCAAAACTCCTGAGTAGCAAGAATAGAAAATTTCACAGTGTGCATTAGACACTGATACTACAGTGACCGACTGCTAAGTCTCACTGAAATAGGCATAATACCATTAAAGAAAAGTACATTATGTAAACTAACTGTCAAAGGAGAACATTGCTATAATGTTTGCATTTTCTTGTTTATGTTACAACGCATGTCGCTCAAAACTCCCGAGTAGTGAGAAAAGAAACGTTCACAGTCAACATTAGCTAATGGATACCACACTAACTGGAGAGCTCTGCCACTAAACTCCGGATGACTGTCAAGTAAACTACTCAGAACTTTCACAATATTTATTTTCCATCTCGCAACATAATTTGATTGGCTTGCTCTTGAAATTCACTGTAGCCTTTTGTGATCACTGAATCATTCTCATTTTTAAAAAACTGTAATAGACTTAACTTTTTTCACTAGTGCTGAATCGACATTACTGTCAATGATGAATACTGGACTAAACACTTCAAGTGCTGAATACAACTTATTAGCAGGGTCTTCAAACATCAGTGACTGCAATTTTGCAAATGCTAATGCGCTGCATTAAGTTTCATCAGTTCTTTCGCGAATATGCATCCCACCAAGTTTAGCCGGTGTGCCCAACACTGAATGTGAACTGCATCCTCTCCGAGGAAGACAGTCAGGGAACTGAAGCACTTTGTCATGTATTTTGCACTGTCGCTTACCAATACCAAGATA
Organism: Deroplatys truncata; assembly: GCA_030765065.1. NCBI lineage: Eukaryota > Metazoa > Arthropoda > Insecta > Mantodea > Mantidae > Deroplatys > Deroplatys truncata. The sequence continues at coordinate 37,223,343 of CM060989.1, forward strand.
ATGTCGTAGTACAGAATTAAGTATTGCCCTGCTGCATGATTTTGCATCAGCTGCTTCCAGAATATGTACATCAACAACACACAACTCCTGCTCTATTTTTGGTTCCAGAGGACGAAATAACACAAGTACAAATCGACCCATCCGATCTGTCGTTTCGTCACATAGTAACATAACCTTCTGACCACAGACTGCTTCTTTCACTTGTTGATCTCTTTCATCTCTCAGCAGTCGAACATACTTCTCTCTTAACAATCTAACTTGCGGCAAATTTCCAGCACCTATTAAAAAGGATGTTAGAAATTAATGTTATAAAGCTCCACTTCTGAAATAACAAATAATAATAATAATAATAATAATAATAATAATAATAATAATAATAATAATAATAATAATAATAATAATAATAATAATAATATAATTTCGGCATACCTTCAATAAATTCATTCATCCATTCTTTAATACGAGGGCTGATCAATAAAGACTGAGACTGATTTTTTTCTGTAGTTTCCTTGATAGTTTTATGTCTCTACCACAAATACTTGAAAGGAGCAGGGTTTCATGTATAATGTCCATAAGCGACAGCACTCTCGTAACGGTAGGTTGATTGTAATGCTATATATTGTTGACCCTACTTGAATTTCGCATACCACAAAATGGAGGTGACACGAGAGGAGCAATACAGCGCAATAAAATTTTATTTTCGTTTAAATCATACAGCCTTGAAACTTTCGAAAAGCTGAAGCAAGCATACGGTGAAGATGCACTACCTCGTGTAACGGTGTTTAGGTGGTTCAAGGACTTCAAAGAAGGCCGAGTCCTCTGTGCTAAGCAAGGTGGGCCTGGTGTTTCGGAATGGAATGATTTACCAGCATGCAGTCCCCCCTCACACTACTGTTACAGCAGCTACTACACGTCAGTATTGGCTACACTGAGGAAGCACATTACAAGGAAACGTCCAGAACATGATCGGAATGGGTGGCGACTTCATCACGACAACGCGCGGCCTCACGTCGCAAATCAAGTCTAGGAATTTTTGGCTAAATTCAACATTAACTGTGTGCCGCATCCGCCTTAAAGCCCCGGTCTTACCCCCTGTGGTTTCTTTTTATTCCCATTACTAAAGGCAAAGCTCCGGGGCATTCGATTTGAGAGCACTGCAGCAGTGCTAAAGAAAAGTGAGGCCATTCTCAAAGACCTGACAAAGAATGGCCTGCACCATGTGTTCGAGGACTGGCAGAGACGGAATAAAAAGTGCATTCAGTTAGGAGGGGACTACTTTGAAAAATATCATGTCAACATTGAAATGGAGTAATATCTGTGAAAAAAAATCAGTCTCAATCTTTATTGATCAGCCCTCGTAGCAGGGTGCACCAATTTCTCTAGTGGCATATTTTAAGATTAGACTCCGTAATCCTCTTGGCAAAAGTATCCCTTGCAATAACACCCTTGTTTACAGCAAAATTACACTGTACAATACTCTGTTGCCTCTTATGACAAGAGGAAGTACTGGCTGTAGATGACCTCTTCAGTCATTGGTGTTTCTCACTTCGCACGTGCTTGGCACACGTATCTTTTCTATTCCAAGATATCGTGCGGTTACAGTATTGACAAATTATGGTTTTTGAATCGGATGCATATAATCCATCATTTTTAATTTCAAGAGCCGTTCCCTTTGCACTAACGCTCACCTTGAGCACAATACTAAACGTAAAAGAACACAGAAAACAACAGTGCTTAGCAAGACCGTTACTGACCAGCTTCTTGAGCAGAATGACGAACGTGCATGAGTCGAAAAGATGGAATGGGAGAACAAGTTTACCTTGTAGGACTGCAATGCAGTGTTTCCTAGCGACCAGTCGCCAAACACAGCGAATTCGCATTATTGTGCATATAAAATTGATAAAGTTGACATATTCGCGTTATTGTCTCATTTCGTTTTATTCACGAAATAAGTCTGTCTAATCTTCGAATTGTTAACAACGTTATGCACAGGTAACAGTTTCCCAAGCATTTTTGGGAATATTTTTAAAAAGTCGGTGTTATCGCAAACGCGAAAAACGCAGATCCCTAGGTCAGCCATTTCTAAGATATCCGTTATTAAAGGTGCAAATTGCTCATTTCTTGGTCATTCAGTTATTTCTCGCGATTGAATGAAAATAGCATGGATTAAGGGCAATGTATAGCGTCCAGTTCTTAAAACATTGACTGTTGCTGTTCTCTTTGTATCTATTACGAAATATGTAATGTAATTATTTCTGCAAAGATTTATTTGAATTAAAAGCTAGTATATGGAAAAATAACCTTGAATAAGAATAATTTGTATACCCACTAATAAATAATAAAGGTTAGAGGAAGTCATGCGAATGTATCACATCAATTTTTTTTTGCCATAAGCTAGACAAACTCGTGTACTACACAACCTAAGGAATGTTTTGTTAGTTTGCTATTGACCAAGTTAGAAAGGAAATACTTCTGTTGATAATGATTATTGGAACAAGGTAATACAAACTCAGATCTTAAAAGTTGTGTGTTTTCAGTAAGTTATTGAATAAGTGCGAGAACTCTGCCACCTGTCCTAGTTACTGTTGGTTTGCTATTATTTTTGCAGCATACAGTGGTATTTTAGATCCCAATTTACCTCTTCAGAGCTGAAATATACTTGTTTGAGGTTTAGTGAAGTTTTGTTATCATACGTTGTGCTTAATTGGTTTGTTCTTCTGGGAAAATATTACTAGCGACCACATCTTAACATTAATTGTAGTATCGAACTAAGTGCTTACCTCAATATAATGTGGATCTAATAAAAGAACTCCCAATCGAGGTCCAATCCATAAACGCGAAACAGGTCCATATTCTTTAGCACACCAATTTATGCACTCAAACATACCTTACATAAAACACAGAAAACAAACGCATTATATGAACAACTTCTTATGTTATATAACAACAAATTTACTGCATTAAAGTTAATAACCTAGAAAACTTTGCAAAATTAAATAGTTTAAGCCACTGAAGAGTGTGAATCACAATAAAAGTAATGAAGAAGGAACTGTGGGGCAGACAGTTTAGAATGTTATTCACATTTTCTGGTGGCCAAATATCAATGCACACATTTGCATCACTGCACTAAACCGTCCTCCTCTGTCCTTCCATTGTACTTCATTTAATTTTATTCTCTCCATCTCCTTTATTTTCAGTTACCAAATCTTATTATTCTCCTCTCATAATCACAGATTATAATTAGCTTTTCTAATATTAAACTGAAGTCCAGACTTTCAGTATTCTTCAGTGAATTTCCTGCGCATATTATAAATCATCATGTTCTTCAGCTAATACGAGGGCGGAACGAAAAGTAACGCACAATAATTTTTTTACAAAAAGGTTTAATAGTTAAAACAACAAAAAGGTCATAAATGAACTTACATCTTTTACCCAATTTTCGACATAGCCACCAAGTTTTTCAACACATTTCTCCCATCGTGATACCAGTTTCAAAATGCCCTGTTCGTAGAAGTCGGTTTCCTTGGAGTATAGCCATCTGTGGACTGCATCTGCCGCAAAGTGTTGGCCGGCCAGAAATTTCTTCATGGGACCAAACAGATGAAAGTCCGCTGGTGCAAGGTCCGGACTGTATGGTGGATGCTGAAGCACGTCCAAACCACATTTGGTGATTTTCTGGCGAACAGCAGCAGCAATATGGGAGCGAGCATTGTCATGAAGAATTTTGACTTCGCCAGCATTCATGTCGTGGCGTTTGTCACAAAGGGCACAACGCAACTTCACCAAAGTTTTCATTAGGCTGCAGCATTCATAGTGGTCCGTGTTCAGCTAAGTCCACCAATACAACACCATGCATATCCTAGAACACCGTCACAAGCACTTTCCTAGCAGATTCAGTCACTTTGAATTTTTTCTTCATGGGAACTACTTCATATTTGCCTGCTTGGTTTCGGGCGTGTAGTGGTATGCCCATGACTCATCATCAGTGATGATTCCTTTCAGAAAGTCATGCCCTTCTGCGGTGTACCGCGTTAGGTGATCCAAGCTCGTCATCATTCACTGGCCCCTGTGGTTGTCTGCCAGGTTCTTAGGCCCCAGCGAGCACTAACTTTAAAAAATTTCAACGTGTCATGAACAATATCGCACACTGCACCATAGGAAATGTTGAACTGTTGCGGTAAGGTTCGTAGTTGCACACGCCGGTCGTTCAAAATTGCCGCCTCAATGCCTCGGACATTCTGCGGAGTTGCAGCTGTTACCGGCCTCCCGGAGCGTGGCGAATCACTAAGGATCACACGGCCCTCTAGGAAGAATGCACACCACCTGGAGACATCGCTACGGTCCATACAATCATCCCCATACACGCCACACATGTCCCCGTGAATATTGCTCGTTTTATGCCCTTTGGCCCACAAATATCGAACCACACCTCTCTGCTCTTCACACGTGGACGACAGTAACATGCGCGCCATTTTTGTTGCGTAGTTTACGCTTCTCTCGCTAGAGCTGCACATGAAATAAAAATACTCTCTGTAGTGAAAACTTCAAACTGTATCTGTGTGAAATTGCAACATTCCAGCTGCAATATCAAGACAGAAAGAAATTATTGTGCGTTACTTTTCGATCCGCCCTCGTATAATTTGATCATGAGAAAATTGGAAAGTGTAAATAAATCTGTTTCTGATCTTAATACGCATTCCGGTAGATTTCTTTTTCAGACATTTATGCCTCCTGCAAACAAATTTTGAATAGAGTTGGAGATACACAACATCCTTAACGCCAGTCTTTGATAATTTTAAGGTGAAGTATAATTGGCATATTTTATAATGTCTCTCTGCTATCGGTATTTCTGAGGTCGTGCGAGATTTCTAAAGCTGTCTGAGTTTCTTGCAGGCTACTTGACGTATCCGTCTGAGTGCAACTCAAGCTACCTAAAAAGATATCAATCACGTCTGCAACTCTGTGTTTTTATTTTGTTTTAATTTATATCAATTTTAATGTAATTTTTTTTTCTCTGGAGCCTATTAGCATCACGGAAGAGGTATCACGATAGGTGTAGGTATAGTTTCTTTTTTTAATTTTAATAATTAAATTTTATGATATTTGTTAATATAGATCGGGGTTCAAGTCTTGTTATGTAGTTCTTTTAGCAACAGATTTTAGTTTTGTGAATCAGCCGTTAGCGTGGGCGAAAATACAGATTGTCCTAAAAATTAGACTTATTTTATTGAAGACATACAGTAGCCTGTTTAACAATAATACATAACTGATTCGATAATAATTACAAAGAAGTTAAAAAGTATTCAAGACAGAAAGTACTTAAAAGGTGATATAGGAATTGTTATAAAAAATGCAAACTGAAGAATAGAAATTTAGAGAAATAATGTTTAATGTCTTTACAATTCATTAAGAGACTAATGCAATTTAATAAATATAGCTATTTGATATTTTTATACTATTGTTATGTCAAAAGGTGTTTTTAAGTGGTAAATTAATAAATGATTGTGTCTAGTTTACTGCATCATTACTAATAGTATTAGTGCTTATTTTGAACTTATGCCTATTTGCCTGCCTATTTTTAAGTTTTTAGTGCCTAATTCGCCGAGCTCTGACTGCCATTTGTGAAAATAGCAACACCAAGAAAGAGTTTCCCGAATAACTCCAAACTTGGTGGAAGTGTAGAAGAGTGTGCAAGCAATAAGTGATTAGGTTTGCATGAGAGATGGGGTACACGTAGGCCGAGCAGAGCCCCCCTCGTGTCGGTCCGACAAGGTCAGTGTTGTGCTCAGTGTAGTCAGTGCAGAGCTGTCAAACAAGGTGGAAACAATAAAGTGCGTGCCAGTATGCCTCGTCGACGTCAAAGGGAGCCATATCGGCATGCGAATGAGTTCGAACGGGGAAAAATGAACGGTCTCCGGGAAGCGGGTTTGTCATACCGTGGCATTTCGGCTCGTACAGGGCATGCGGCTACGATAGTGATGCGTGTGTGGAAGCAGTGGATAGATGAAGATCGTACGCAGCGAAGGGCGGGTACTGGACCACGGAACATGTTCACAACACGGGATGACCGTCATCTTGTCCGCATGGCCATTACGGAATGTACAGCTTCATCCACAGTGTTGGCTCGACGCTGGAGCACTGCAACAGGTGTAAACTTGTTTGCATCTACGGTTCGTCGCCGTCTGCTGCAGGTTGGATTGGTTGCATGCATGCCATTACGTCGACTTCCATTGTCCAGAAACCATAAGCTCCTCCGACTGGAATGGGCACGTGAACACCGTCAATGAGGTGCTGAGTGGCAAAATGTATTTTTTTCGGACTAGTCCCGCTTCAACGTGTCCTACAGTGATGGCCGCATACGTTTCCAGCGGTACCTTGGTGAGCGCAACCTGGAGGGCTGCATTGTTGAGCGGCATAGCGGACAAACACTAGATGTGATGGTTTGGGATGCCATTGGTTACAACAACCGACCTCGCCTCCGACGAATTGAGGGCACTTTGAACAGCAACCGGTACCTAACGGTGGTTGTAGAACCTGAAGTACTTCCCTGCTTCAGGCATCTCCACAGGCCACATTTCAACAGGACAATGCCCGGCCACATATTGCGAGGAATGTACAAGCCTTCTTCGAAGAGCGACGGATACCATTGCTTCCCTGGCCTGCACGTTCGCCTGACATGTCGCCCATCGAATATGTCTGGGATATGGTTCGTCGGCACCTGGTCACGGTCCTTCAGTAATCAGTGTCACGGATTTGTGGGCTCGAATACAAACAGCGTGGAGGGAAATCCCTCAGGAACTTATTCAGAACCTTTTTGATTCTATGCCACGGCATATAGCAGCTCTAATTGCAGCGCATGGAGGCCACACCAAATACTGAATATTAGGGCTCAAAGGTCATGTATAGATTTGAAAATTTTATGATTTGTTACTTGTCATGTACCTAACCTGTGGTATTAAATTCTTTGAATTCATACGTTTCCTTCATGGCGTTGCAGTTTTTACAAACGGCAGTGTATATTTAATTAAAGAGAACATTCTAATTTATAAGACTACATAAAAAACTACAAATGTAATTTTTTGGGTAACTTTCGCCATTTTGTCTCCCCTTAAGCATGCATTTGGGAAAGTAACTGAAGAAACTAAGCAAGTTGTTAAAACACACCAGTTGCGTTGCAACTGACTAAGAAGTTACTATTGACTAACACAAAGATTATTAACATCTAATTTAGTAAAAAATTAATCAATTTTATGATAGTAATGGAATTTCAATCAAGGAAACTTTGCTTATTTTCAATTTTGCTTTTGCATTCTTTATATGAGAAGATACTTCATCTTTTTCTGCACTCTACTTGTGAAAATACTTACTCTTTGAAGACAGTCCAAATTTCAAAGCGTTGCCGACGATGGGGAGAGAACTAGGCCCTGGAAGTTTGTTCCCATATTCTCTTAGAGCGCGCGTACTCCGAAGATACTTCCTTCTCAGCAGATACAAAGCAATAAAAAGGAGAGTCACCAGATAAATGGACATTTCCCTGTAAGAGAGACGATAGAGGTGTCCATTTTTGTTTTTGTTTAAAGAGTATTAGCATTTTAAACCATTTGTGTTGAGAAGAAAGAGGGAAGGCGGCGCCGTGGCTCTCACCAAGGCGTCCGGGGTTCAATCCCAGATGGGATTTATGATGGAAAGCGGCGTCTGGGCGGATTTTCTCCCGGTTCTCCGGTTTCCCCCGTCATTCATTACACCAATTGCTCCACCATTATCTTACCTTTCATTTCACCACCATTTCATATCATCTCCTTCCTCGCTCTCATACCAGGCTTCGGGCTGATCATCCATCCTAGCTGTTCTCTCTGATCCATAGTCCTTGCTCCCCGACAGGCGTCTGACCCTAGGCCCCTGCTTGTAATTCTTGGGAGGTGTAAACCCTAAAAACGGGTAGGGTAATCAGAAAAAGAAGATCTTTATTTCTTGGTGCTACTCCACAATTACAGCATTTGGTATTAAGGAAGAGTCTCTCGTACGCGTTTTACTACTACTACTACTACTACTACTACTACTACTACTACTACTACTACTACTACTACTACTACTACTACTAGTACTACTACTACTACTACTACTACTACTACTACTACTAATCATAATTATTGTTATATCTTTAGTCTTTTATTCCTTTAGCACATACGTTACTTGCAGCAAATTGCAAACTTGACGCTTCCATCAATCTTTTTTGTCGGCCAATCTGTCTTACTATCTCTATTACTTAACTAAAGTAAGCAGAGTAAGTATTATATTGCATCCAAAAATTCGAAACTGAGATTTCACGGAAACATACGTTTTGAGACTCCTTGAATAATAATATTAATAATAATAATAATAAATATATAGAAAAAGGCTCGTATGTGTGTGTGTGTGTCTTGTACTCTATGAACAGCATAACTCTAAAACCAAAAGTGGGTTTAATACCAGATTGATATTTAAATTCAGTACCTTCCAAGGGTGCGACACAAAAAGATTTTTAACTCCCCCCAACTAATCTTTACATAGACAATTTTACGTTACTTTTTATTTTCTAAAAAATTCCTCTAATGGTTTTGATTAAAATTCCACACGTTTAAGGTTGTCCTCCGTGGACTAGTGGTACCGTGCTAGCCTCTAGTTCCGAAGTTCCGGGTTCAAACCCGGCGGAGGGCGATGGATTTTTTCGGGTGTAAAAATCATTAGCATGGCTTCCTTCGGAAGGGAAGTAAAGCCGGTGGTCCCGTGTCGTAGATTTATGACTCGTAAAAGAACCTCAAGCCTGATAAAGAGACCTCTGAGCAAAATTCCCGGTCTTTCACGCCCAATATGGAATGGGACGCTATATATCATAGTAGTTAAAGAGCGTCCATAAATAAAACTCAATTTCTATTTCACATGTTTAGGATATTTGCACGACTAGTAAAACCCATATCTTAAATTTTCTGCCAATAGTCCGCAGAAGAAAAGTAATCCTTCTAACGTTTTTTCTTCCGCTATTTCTATTTAATAAATAGGACCTGTGAAGCACGTTGTCACTACGTTTTTCTCTTTTTTCCTGCAGTTTAAGGGATACTATTGTTTCGGTATTGTCTATTTAATCTATTGTCTTCTAGATATTGTCATTAACAATTCCAGCAGCCAGATATATTGTTGAAATTGTTACATTTTTATGCTTTAATCTAAGAGGTTAGACCACACAGAAATTGATCTACATTAAGACTGATAATCAGGGCTATTCTAGAACTTTCTGATTAAGAAGAATATTAGATTACTCTTTAAGATCAAGAAACACTTAATGTGCATCCATTTTCAGCCAGTAATACGTTGATCCTTTTGAGATGTCAGAAAAGTAAAACGTTATATATAAGAGGTTAGCGCTCACATCTCTTAGAAGTTTATTGTAAAATAAGCGGAAAGGATGGAAGTTAACGATGAGTGATGTTTCAGACTTCTTGGCAGCGCTATTGTGCATAGAAGATAAAATGGTGATCATGACACAACAGCGCGCTTAGTGCATTGGTGAAATGTGTCGTACGAGTCGTGTGGGTTCTCGGTTTCCCAAATAATGCAGTCATGCTTGTTGACTCGGCCACTCACATGAAATGTGGCTTCGTCCATGAGCATCCACCGATTTACCATTGATCGTCCGGTTCCTTCCTCTCACACATCATGACAGCAAACTAGAGATGAGCTTCGTAATTACGCTGTGTCAGAGCATGTTTTCTCTGAATATGGATGGAAACAGCTTAGGGTACTGTCTAAGAATCTTCTTGCGTATGGCGTATTCTGCTCTGCTGATAAGTGGTGGAGTGACTTCCATGGACTTCCACCATTTTGTCTCCTATGCACGACAGTGCTGCCATGCCACGCAGATGATGTCTGATAGATCACCCATTGTTAACCTCTACCTCCTTTCAGCTTATTTTACAACAAACTGCTCAGAGATGTGTGCATTAACCTCTTATATATAACGTTTTACTATTCTGACATCTCAAACGGATCAGCCTATAGAATTGCTAGCACTAAGAATAGGGCCTTGTCTCTGGGTATTATTAAGCATAAGTTTCTTCCTCTCATCAAAATAATGTTGCTGTTAGGATGTTATAGAATACTATACACAATAGGTGTATGGGGGAATTCCATAAAAACTTGGGAAATTCTATTCCTTAAGTATAGCCTTTGCAGTACGTTAATTCTCTGCCTTACTTATGATACGTCAGTAGTTCAAGTGGCTTCGGATATACATTTTCATTATCCGATCTGGCGTTGGTTATTCATAGCCTCGGAGAACTAGAGTAATAATTCTTAAACGTCTCATCCCGTCTTCCAAGAAAACAACTGCTATTGGCATAAAATTTAAAGCTTGAAAAGTAAGAAACTAGTACAACTATATTTTACATATACATTACACCCATTTATCATAACACAAACCGATTCCATTAGAGCTAATAAGAATTTGCGTTGCACTGTGAGTACGGTTTACAGTAACAACACTAAGAGATGTTTACTGCATTCGGTATTCATGGACAATAATTGCTATTACGTATGGCCTACTGTCTGCATTGGTCATACGTAATAGTAAATTGGAATAACTTGATCTCGGGTGAGTGAAAAGGAAAAACTCGTTCATCTAGGTTTCCCACGGTTTTTGTTGACGTAAGACCACGACTGGATCAGTCACCCAAAAAATCATTAAGACGTTTATCGCAGGAGACAGGGTACAGCTACTCAATGTGACAGAGAGCTGTGAAAAGTGCAGGCCTAAAGCCGTGGGATTACGATTGTTCATCAGTTGCAGGAACCAGATAAGGATAGACGACTGAATTATTGTTGTTGATTTCAAGCGTTCATTGTGCAAAATCCTGCCATATTATCCATCACTTGGTTCACAGAAGAAGCATGGTTCCATTCATCCGGCTATGCACTCGGTTAAAATAGGAGTTCGGTGCGCAATATCCGCACAGAGAATACTGGGACCAATTTTTTTAAAACAATGTGAGCAATGCACAGTACCGACGGACTTCCATGGAGTTTGCTGAGCAACTAGACGATGTAGAGCTGAGTCAAGCATATTTTCAGCAGGACGGCGCTACATGTCATACATCAAATGAATCCATGGCACTAATTGCAAGTTTCTTTGACAACCGGATAATTTCCAAAAACCAGTGGCCACCGAGATCTCCGGATTTGACATCGCTGGACTTCTTTCTATGGGTTACTTAAAAAACAGGGTTTAGGCCACACGTCCCCAGACATTGGACGATCTGAAGCACAACATTACACAGGAGATTCAAGCTATTGACAACAGAGTCCTCCAACGAGTGGCCAGTAACATGGAACGACGTGTTGAGTTGTGGCTTATGCAGGATGGAGGACATTTTCAACATTCGCTATAGAGGTAAATAATCTCCCAAACTTCCTCCGCATTTCAGGTACAATAAATTATCGCTAGCATAACTAGTTTTGAAACAATTAAAGAAATACATGTGTCAGTTCTTCATAAATCACTCTGTGATATTTGTAATTAGAGCACACATTTATATATAAACTGTTTTATACAACCCTGCCCTTATAAATAGGTTGTTACTGTACTGAATATTATGCATAACTGGCTTATTATGGCACATGTGCAAATAATAGCAATGACTTATTTTGTATAACAATGACGTAATACCGTGTTACAATTTGCTGTGACTCTTAGAGAGAAGACGAAACCATTTTGTGATTTTCTTTTCTCTGAGCAACATGATTAAATATAGAATAGTTTAGATCTGAATTTTAATTACTTACCATGCCGTGCTGATAATAGGCTACCTCATAGTCCATAACACCTACTCACTTCTATTCCAGGAAGAGAATGTATATAACGCCTGTCTTGCTTATGGGTTCAACATGTCAGGTAAATGCAGGGAGAGAAGCTAGTCTAATTTACGATCATATGAAGACGCTCTCACTTATGTCAGCTATGGATGCCGAATTATTTCCTACAATTTATAATGCTTAAATTTCATAAAATGTTGTATCGAATCGTGAATAATCGTCCCTCGTGCGACAAACTCGTGCCATAATCGTCAAGTTTGTCTACTTGTTGCATAAATTACTATTACATACTAGGGCGGATCGAAAAGTAATGCAGAATAATCTTTTCTGCCTTGGTATTGCAACTGGAATGTTGCAATTTCACACAGTTATAGTTTGAAGTTTTCACTACAGAGAGTATGTTTCGTTTCATGTGCAGCTCTAGCGAGAGAAGCGTAAAATACGCAACAAAGATGACGCATGTTACTGTCGTCCACGTGTGAAGAGCAGAGAGCTGTGTTTCGATATTTGTGGACCAAAGGGCATAAACCGAGTGATATTCACAGGGATATGCGTGGAGTGTATGGGGATGATTGTATGGACAGTAGCAATGTCTCCAGGTGGTGTGCATTCTTCCTAGAGAGCCGTGTGAACCTTAGTGATTCGCTACGCTCCGGGAGGCCGGTAACAGCTGCAACCCCGCAGAATGTTAGAGGAATTGAGGCGGCAATTTTAAATGACCGGCGTGTGCAACTGCGAGCTTTATTGCAACAGTTCAACATTTCCTATGGTGCAGTGTACGATATTGTTCATGGCACGTTGGAATTTCGTAAAGTTAGTGCTCGCTGGCTGCCTAAGAACCTGACAGACAGCCACATGGCCAGCGAATGATGAGCTTGGTACACCGCAGAAGGGCATGACTTCTGAAAGGAATCATCACTGGTGATGAGTCGTGGGCATACCACTACACGCCAGAAACCAGCAGGGAAGTATGAAGTGGTTCCTGTGAAGAAAAAATTCAAAGGGACTCAATCTGCTAGGAAAGTGCTTGTGACGGTGTTCTGGGATATGCATGGTGTTGTATTGGTGGACTTTGCTGAACACGGGACCACTGTGAATGCTGCAGCCTACATGGAAACTTTAGTGAAGTTGCGTCGTGCCCTCCGTGACAAACGCCATAACATGAATGCTGACAATGTAAAAATTCTTCATGACAATGCTCACCCTCATGTTGCTGTTGCTGTTCGTCAGAAAATAATCAAATGTTTTGGGGAGGTGCTCCAGTGATTTTGTTATTGTTGTTGTTTTAACTATTAAACATATTTGTAAAAGAAATATTGTGCGTTACTTTTCGATCCGCCCTCGTACATTTTAGTTAGCCGTGGACAGTGGTATACATCATTAGTCTTCCACATATTTGGCTATGCGCACACAGCACGACTCGGCTTAGTCATTAAAAGTCACTCTTTGCAATCATCGTCACATACAAAATCAGGACGCAAATTGCAGTTATTGTCATTAAATTAACTTTCTTTGATTCCGCAGTGTATTGCGTACATTTATCGATCAACAGCACTTTCTGTATTCCATATACAGGGATGCTATGCTATAGTAAAACATCTGATGTGTTACACTCACATGACGTTCTCTACTCTTGTACAAACTATTTATACAAACGCTTATTCTCCATCTACTTCATGTTAATCGAGATAAACATTTCTAGAGTCTATCTTATTGCTAATTTTCTTGTAGATGTAAGGGGAATATATATTTACAAGGGCAATATAGAAATACAGTAGCCTTTAAGCATAGACATTACTCTTAATAGCTGGTTGCAATGTGCAGCACCATTCTCTTTGCCACAGATTAATACTCTTTGCATATCCAAGACAAAAAAATGAATAACGAATTCCCATTTTAGCAAATAAGTATTGAAAAATTTAAGGGAATAACAAGCAATATCTCGAAAATGGTTCACTCATCAAAAAAATGTATATGGCATAAATTGTGTATTTTAACGCGATCTACATTTTTTGTGTAGTAAAATTTTGTCTATCTTTTATGGTTTACCAGCTATGCAAAAGTCGTTCACAATGAAAAATACTTTTGGAGACATCCCAGAAAATTCAAGATATACATTTTATTTGTCATAAAAATATCTTGAACATATGATATTTTAATCAAAATCGTTAGAGCCATTTTTGAGAAAATTAAACTTTTCGAAAAATGTTCCATATAAAGGGTGTTCTGGGGTGGGGGAATTTTCGTGAAAACCTTCGTGTCGCATCTCTGGAAGATACTGAACACCAAGTTTGGTGTTTATCCGACTGTTCCTTTCTGAGTTATGCTGTTCACAGACAGACACACAGACACACACACGGACATGTTTCCAAAAATGCTTTTTTTTGGATTCAGGGGGTCTCAAAACATGTATTTCCGGTAAAATCTCGGTATCGAATTTTTGGGTGGAATACAATACTTCCCCTACTTACTATACGTAGTAGAGAAAGTAAGAAATCAGTAGTAAAAAATTATAGGAAAAAATATAGTAAACGAAATGCAAAAACAGTAACATTACACACAATGCATGGTGTATTTTCTATCAACAGTTCTAAAATACAGCAGTTTAAATTGAGTATACTCTCTTCCAAGAACACAATAGCACACATCAACAGACAGAACAGGAACACGAAGGTATTCGACAGTGCTTTGAGCGGGGGAAATTGGAATTGACGTAGAATATGAGAAACCTGGGTAGAATCTACCCCATATTCTAGGTGACGCTTAAATTAGTCTTTCAACCCCAAGCTATGCTGTGGAGTGAAAGACCAGAGCTATTAATTTTATCGAAACGGTTGAGGCTAGAACTTGATCGAAATATTCTAACCGAAATTAAGTACATAAGAAAAATTAAAACAAAATGATGTGTTGCATTCACATCAGCTTCTTTAGTCGCTCTTCTACAAACTATTCTTACAAAAGTTTATTCGAATTATTTCTTGTTAATTAGATAATCTTTCATTATACATTTCGCTGTAAGTATAGACTAAAGCGATAATCAGATTTTTAAAAAGTGGACCGAATGTTATGCTTTTGAAATCCTATACCCTTTGTATGACCAGGAGAAAAAAAACGAATAGTGACTTACCGCTTGAATAAAGTATAAGTATTTGAAAATTCAAACGAATAACAAAGAACATCTCGAAAATGATTAAGGCAACAAAAATTTACCAAATATGCAAAAGTCACTAGTTCGTGAGGTCGCGGGTTCAAATCCGGCGGAGGCGATGGATTTTTTTCGGGTGTAAAAATCCTTTGCATGGCTTCCTTCGGAAGGGAAGTAAAGCCGGTGGTCCTATGTCGTAGATTAACGGCAAGTAAAAAGACCTCAAGCCTGATAAAGAGGCCTCTAAGCAAAATTTTTGGTCTTTCGTGCCCAGTGTAGAATGAGGCGCTAAGGACCATGGTAGTTACAAAGCGCCCTTAAATAAAACTCAATTCAACTTTTTATATGGAAAAGTTGTTCGGAACGAAGAGGGATTTTCGAACAATTTCCATAAAATTCAAATATACATTTTATTTGTCATACAAATATCCTAAACATCTAGTGTTTTAATCAAACTCGTTACGTACTTTTGACAAAATCAAAAATAAAGAAAAACTTTGCACATAAAGGGTAGTTTAGGGTGAGATGTTCTTGAAAATCACCGTGCTACATTTCTTGGAAGATGGTGTAGTTCATGAGGACCATTTTCTAAAAAAACACTTTAGTTTTGGATTTAGGGAACCCCAAAACCTGTGTTTCCATTGAATTTTCGTTAAGACTTTTTGGATGGAAAACAATATTTCCTCTGCTTATCATAGGTACGTAATAGATAAAATAAAAGAGATAAGAAAGATTTTAATCACACATAATATGCTAAATAAAGCATATCACATCTTAAGATAATAGGAGCGTAGGGAAACATTAAATATTTTCTAGTTCTGCTGTGCAGAGGGATGTGGATGTTATATTTATTTTTTTTTAAATTAGTGTAAGACTATTTAAATTTATTTATGTTGCATGTGGCTTTTAAAGTAGAGAACTTGCGAACGCATTAAAATTACAACGCAATCACTTAATACTGAAGATTGTTCTCTCTGCAAAGAAACCAAACATTTAACAAAGCAAATTGATCGACCTCCATCACTAAAAGTTGGCAACACATGGTATTGCACTTCTGAAAAAAAAGCAAACCTTTTTTCAGAACAGCTACGAATACAGTTTAAACACCAACCCGATTGCCAACCAAGAGTTCAATAATAATATTACAGAAGCTGTACAACAACCATTGCAACTGTCTCCAATTTAAATGTTTCTTCAAGCTGGCACAAGTACAAAAATGCTATAAAGTGGTCACCAAAAAAGAAATCTCCAGGACACGATCTTATTGTACAACCACTTCTAGCTAATGTTTACAGGAAAACATTAGTGCTTCTGACACAAATATATAACGCAATTCTTAGAATATCTTATTTTCCTAAAAATGGGAACAAGTCGTAGTAATAATAATTCCAAGACCTGGTAAAAACAAAACAGATCCCAAAACCTACAGATAATTTAGTCTTCTGACACCCTTCTCTAAAATCTTTGAGCGACTACTTCTACCTGAACTCTTAGCACAAGCAAAAGATTTGACACCTAATACGCAGTTTGGTTTCCGATCTCGCCATTCATGCATGCAGCAGCTCCATCGTGTTGTAGATATTATCACAGATAGTTATGACGAGAAATCAGCATGTCTTGGATTCCTCATAGACACACACACAAAAGGCTTTGGATAACGTGTGGCACGATGGACTGCTCTATAAAATAAAAGTTAACCTTTCTGACATACATTTTAGAATGATAAAACCTTACCTCAGCAACCGTAGCTTTACTGTTAGATTTGATTTTTACCTACTCAATATCCTATCCAATTTTCTCTGGAGTTCCTCAGGGCAGCGTACTGGGACCGCTATTGTACCTTCTCTATACTTCTGATTTTCCTAAACATAAAGATCTTACAGTAGCACAGTTTGCAGATGACATAGCTGTGCTGTGTAAACGTAATATACCAACATGTTTCAACCACCTTCGGGAATTAGCAACAACATCAAAACTGGTGCAATAAATGTAGAATATTCCTGAATTTTTGTAAGTCAAAAAAGTTTTGTTTACGTATAAACACAATACTATCTACTAACCGATAAATTTAGGATCAACCCCCACACCGACATCGAACTCAATCAAATATCTTGGATTGACACTTGACTCTATGCTCACGTTGGAATTCGTATATAACCGACTTATTGACTAAATCGGAACAGAATTCGTCAATTGAAACATGTACTCCAAGAAATATCTACACTTGCGCTATAATATAAACGCCTCATTTATACTTCAGTAATTCGTCCAATTTGGCATTGTGGTTGTTCAATCTGAGGATCTGCTTGTGCCAGTCAAATTAACAGGATTCAAGACCATACGAAACAGGAGCCTATGACTGATGGCAGGTTTATGCGCAACGCAGTTCTGCATAATGACTTAGGAATTTCGGAGGTAACGAACTTCAAAATACATTCGAAAATCATCAAAACCCTCTAATTCAGCAAATAGCAGACAATCTATCACCTGACCTACCGCTTAGAAGTCTAAAACGAGAAAGACTATAATTGAGATGAATACATATACTCATGTTTATCGTTGGATAGGTACCTGATCACAAATTTCATGTTATTTAACTTACAATGTATGCACTACTGTACCCCTTTCAGTTTTACAAGAAAGTTATCTTAATAATTAAAACAAAAGTATAACTCATGAGTTTTAGGACAGCAATAAGAATTTTTCACCAGAATCAGATTTAACAAACTCGTTTAAAAATGCTTTTAAAAAGGTACTTTTTTATTGGAAGTTTGAAAAAAGTTTATGATTAGTTTCTTAATAAACGTAGTTTTATTCCTGTATAATTAGTATGTGAAATAGGCAGCTTAGTACTTTAATCTTAACCATGTGTTGAAGAACTTGTATTATCACACAAGCGAAAGCGATGCTGAAAACTGGAAAAAGGTGTTACTTACATGGAAGGTCGAAGTGATTTCTCGTAACGACTTTGCACAAATGTTTCAAATTCTCATCCGCTGCACCTTAAATGCCTCCAGACACTTATTACGATGTGGGCTTGTTCACCTTGAAAAGGGTTCTTCTCTTCTCTCCTGCGTAATGTTCCGTTTTGGTCTGTTTATGCTTTTAAGTTGAGATAATACTAAAGTTTGCGATTTTCTTCACAAGCATATGCCAGTTATCTCAAAACCAATTGTAGAGATTTAATAATTTGACTTAGATAATATTAACAGACATTAATGCTGAAATCAGCATCATGTAAGTTTTAAAACGGTGTACAACCATAACAAAAACATAGCATAACTAAACGGTTTCGTGTGCAAGAAGTACATATCTTTTAAATTCACTGTCTTATACAGTAGTTCCCCTTTAAGACACGCTGTGTATGATATTCAATTGCTTGTGCTTAATATGGGCTTTAAACTTAAAGCCCACAAAATAATATTTTCATTTTTATTTTTCAAAACTGTTTATTGTGAGTTTTTGTTGTGGTTTGTAAATAAAATCATGTATGCAACTTGTAGAACGTGAGTCGTTTTTATACTCGTAAAAATCCCAAAAGTTGCATAAATAAATATGATTCTACCTCTTACTATTGCAAATTCTTCTTCTTTCATTAATGAAAACGAGCTTTGAACTTTTACCAGCCCTACTAACCTAGACGCGCGGTTTGGCAGTTCACCGTTGATAATCTTCTGACTTTATGCCTTCATTAATTTATTTCAAATCCAGTTTCTTTTTCTCCATTTAGGTTTATTTTTATTTAGATGAAAATATCTTTTTACTTTCTCTACTACGTATAATAAGTAGGGGAAGTATTGCATTTCACCCAAAAATTCGATATCGAAATTTCACAGGAAATACATGTTTTGAGACCTTTTGAAATAAAAAAAAAGCATTTTTAGAAAAAGGTCCGTATAGGTGTATTTCTGGTTGTGTGTCTGTGAACAGCATAACTCAAAAAACGAAAAGTCGGATAAATACTAAACTTGGTATTTAGGTTCGGTATCTTTCAAAGATGCGACACCAAGATATTCAAGAAAACCTCCCACCCCAGGTACCTTTACATGGAACATTTTTCGAAAATTTTAATTTTCTCAAAAATACTCTTAACTATTTTGATTAAAATATCATATGTTTAAGATACTTTCATGGCAAATGAAATGTATAAGCATTATTTCATTACATTTACAAAAACTACCAACATAAATCACAAATAATAACCATTCAAACACTTGTAAGCAACGTACAATTACATTTAGGACATTTAGCTTGTACCAGAATGGCAATTTTGCTTTATACCTTTACTATACTTCTTTATTTTCCCTATATTTTAGGTTAAGCTTTACGTGAAATGTACAGTTTTATTAGCCTTGTCTAATAAAAAAATAGCAACATGATATAGGAATACAACGTGTATTATACATTTTCAGTACATGTAAGCAAAATAATTTGATATACGGACATGCAACTTGTACTGTAGCTAAATCAGAATATATATTATTTTTTGGTGTGCAGGATCAGTTAAAATCTCTTCCATGTTTCCGCCGAATATACATCTATCACAAATGATTTTGTATGTTTGTTCACACAGGGCGAACATTGCATTTCTCACAGGCATATTTAGTTTTGCAGTCCCGTTTTTTCTGTGTTGCAGGGTTCACTTCTTTTCCTTTTCGTTGTGGATTTCGTAGTAGTTGACAACTCATACGCTGAAGCTTCTTTAGGTTTATATTTTGTCAGAAGTACTTTCAAATCACTTGTTAGGTTTGATATCTGTGCTCTCCTTTGTAGCTGTTCTGACAATAAAGCTAGAGTCAGTATCTTGTGGAGTATTTATTTTGGTTTCCTAGGAAGATCACCCTAGAATTTATACCTACAATATTTAATAGATGCCAAAACACTACCATTGGCTTTCACCTTGTTATCCTATCACACATTGTAACAAACGAGAACGACAGTTGCTATTAAACACACTTTATTTGTCACTTAGATGTTCAGCGTAGCGCAAAGTTTACAGTTGAGACATTTTTGACGCGGAATAAGAACAGAACACAACTGAACTGTTGAGTCGCAACTCGGCACGGTCTACTTTTAACTGTCAAAACTCTTCGAATTCTTGACTGCATTTAACTTCGCAGCTTCTTAACTCTGAACTTAACTGAGCTTCCGAGCAAGGGCAGGCCCTTATATAGGTCTTGCATACAAAGCGGAGTGCTCTAGAAAGGGAAGTTACTAGAACATGCCAAAAGGAATATTATGGAACAGGAAAGCGGCACATACTTGGTTATTGTTCCGCTCTGGCTATCGTTCCTACGACCAGTTGAAGGGCCCACCATATGCCAGGCCAGGAGGCGCTTACCGGCGGCCTTCAGGTGGCTTTGCGCGCGCTATTACACCACGTAGCAATCACTGCAATCCACTAAATCTAGAACAGATTTAGTGTCGTTGAAATGCAAGATTATATCCGGTCCTTTCTCGGAATTGTTTGGCACCTAGCTGGATGAAATATGTAGACTCGAAAGGAGCATCACAGTTTGATGTTTTTAGGGACACATGAAACAAGTGATTCTCATTTTGTGAAGCCAAATACGCTATCATGCTATTTGCGATATTTTGGAGAAGTGAAACAAGTGGATATTTGGTTTTTGTTATTTCGTACCGCACCTACAGAAGACAGTTTTCTTTCCGCAGTTCATCAGTGATACACCAATTGTCTTCTGTAACATTTCGGCTACTACCATAGATTGGTTGAGTTAGTCTGAGTACTACGTTTCAGCGAACTATTTTGAAGTTATGGTCCGTCTGGCTGTTGTCCACAATGTACGTATCTCCATATTAGTAATGTAAAACAATTTTTACTTTCTCTACTACGTATAGTAAGTAGGGGAAGTATTGTATTCCACCCAAAAATTCGATAGCGAGATTTCACCGGAAATATATGTTTTGAGGCCCCATGAATCAAAAAAAAAGGATTTTTGGAAACATGTCCGTGTGTGTGTGTGTCTGTCTGTGCATCTGTCTGTGAAAAGCATAACTCAGAAACGAACAGTCGGATAAACACCAAACTTGGTATTTAGGTTCAGTATCTTCCGGAGATGCGACACGAAGGTTTTCAAGAAAATCCCCCCACCCCAGATTATCCTTTACATGGAATATTTTTCAAAAATGGCTCTAACATTTTGATTAAAATATCATATGTTTAAGATACTTTCATGACAAATAAAATGTATATCTCGAATTTTCTGGGAACGTCTCCAAAAGTATTCATTGTGATGGACTTTTGCATAACTGGTAAAGCATAAGATATAGACAAAATTTTACTACACAAAAAATGTAGATCGCGTTAAAATTTAGAATTTATGTTATATGCAGTTTTTTTGTTAAGTGAACCAATTGCGAGATATTGCTTGTTATTCCCTTAAATTTTCCAATACTTATACTTTTTCTCAAATGGAAATTCTCTATTCATTTTTTTGTCCTGGTAATGCAAAGAGAATGGAATACTTCACATAGCAACCAGCTCTTAAAATATTTGACTATCGCTTAAAGCCTACCATATTCCCCTTGCATCTACAAGAAAATTAGCAATAAGATTAACACCTCGATATCTCGATTAACATGAAGCATATAGAGAATAAGCGTTTGTAAAAATAGTATGTACAAGAGTAGAGAAAGTCATGTGAGTGTACCACATCAGATTTTTATCTCTCAAACAAAATATTATTTGTCTGCCTTGGATGGCATACACAGTTTAAATCTACATCGGCTGCAAAATGCTGGCTACTGTTCTTCGACAGTGACATTTTGACCAAGAGAGTAATTCTTTTACAGTTGTTTACGAAAACTGTGAACTTTTCTCAAACAGCAGTACATTTATCAACTGTTCGTCGCTCCTGCCTTTATCGCCAAAGTGAATTCTGCGTGTTAGAAATCTGAAACGCTTTTCAGACACGGACATTTGAAAAATAGTAATCCTAGATATTTTGGCGTCCAATACGAAGTCGTCCTCCGTTGTGTAATGGTTACCATGCTAGCCTCTAGTTCCCGAGCTCGCGGGTTCAAACCCGGTGGAGGGCGATGAATTTTTTCGGACATAAAAACCCTTAGCATGGCTTCCTTCGGAAGAGAAGTAAAGGCAGTAGTCCGTGTCGTAGATTTACGACGCATAAAAGAACCTCAAGCCTGATAAAGAGGTCTCTGAGCAAAATTTCCGGTCTTTCACGCGCAATATGGAATGGTATGTTAAGAACCATAGTAGTTAAAGAACGTCCATAAATAAAACTCAATTTATTTATTTTTATCTCTCTCAGGAACATTGTGTTGTACAGTGATTGTGGAATTGTTAGTACTTTCAACAATGGGGTCTAATAATACGAGGCGTATTCCAAAGTTGACATCCGGTGAACAATATTTAAAAAAAACTTAAGGCGTTATTATAACCAAAGAGACCTTAGTTTTGGAATACGCCTCGTATTATCTTCAGTGACAAAAGTCTTCCAACATTCGATTTAAATTTTCGCGTTGTTTAGCAGCTCCGGAAAATATGTCAATATAGTATTATGAACCTCTGTCTGAGGTATTTTCTAGGCTGTTCTCCTCTGTTTCGTTCCCTATCTTCCAATAAATGGAAATGGAATTTATAAATAATAATAATAATAATAATAATAATAATAATAATATGATAATTACGATCGTGATCTATGTTTTCACATATAAAATACTAATTATAGCTGGTTTATGTTATACTTCAATGAGGTAAATGTTTCACGTATCTTGTCGTCCTCCGTGGACTAGTGGTACCGTGCTAGCCTCTAGTTTCCAAGGTTGCGGGTTTAAACCCGGCGGAGGGCGATGAATTTTTTCGGGTGTAAAAATCCTTAGCATGGCTTCCTTCGGAAGGGAAGTAAAGCCGGTGGTCTTGTGTCGTAGATTTACGGCACGTAAAAGAACCTCAAGCCTGATAAAAAGGCCTCTGAGCAAAATTACCGGTCTTTCACGCCCAATATAGAATGGGACGCTAAGAACCACAGCAGTTAAAGAGCGTCCATAAATACAACTCCATTTAAATTTTTTTTCACGTATCCATATATCACAAAATGCGATTACATCTATGAATATTAAAAGTTTCAAATCTTTTTTGTACTAAAACATTTATTGTTCCCACAAAATATATAGATTTAATAATATATGTATGATGTGAGCGATGTAAACAAATAAAGGACAATTCAAGCTGAAGTAAGAGTCTTTAAAGTGATTTAACGGATATTTTATTTAAGTAAAATAAGTCAATAAATTTAAAGAGTAACTGATCGTGCGAAAGAAGAAGTGACTCATAAATAGGCATAGGAATTTCTAAGCATTAAAGCCAGGACCAAAGAAAATGAAGTTGAACTGTTACTGGACTTAACGCAGTGACGTCTCAGGTTACAAAGCTGTCTGTTGGCGTTTACAGACAGCACTCACCAGATCGTGTTTACCTGCCCGTCGGCGCTTCCGCTGTTGTTTACATTCTGTTTATTGATATAAGTGTTTGAATATAGATAACATAAAGCCAACTGCCTAAGTATTCCAATGCCTGTGCATAAACATCATTTAGTTGGTTGGAAACTATTATTATGCGATAGACCCTCCTATACTATGTGCACCAGTTGTAATATGGGCTCAACCCTGACTGAGTTTTTTTCCCCAGGTTTTCCTCAGTCCTCATAACTGACAAATACCCTAAACTTAGGCCTGGAGCGTTTCCTTCCAAAATTCCTTTCCCAATTATCATTTCATTGTATGTATCTTCAGTGTTCACCGCTTGTGTGTAAGAACGGGCGTTAAACACTATTAAAAAATTCTGACTTGTTACATTCACATGACTTTCTCTGCCCTCTGTCGCTTATTATTGAGTATAAAAATTGTTCTTACGAAAGTTCATTTTCCTATTGCATTGTAATTGAGGTAAAACTTTGCGGAAATAGTTGCATTACACATTTCGTCATAGATAGAAATGAAGTAGCGATAGTCAAATGTTTAAGAACTGGACGCTATATGCTGGCCTTAAAATTCGTACTTTTTCTATATATCGCGAGGAACAATTGAAAATCGAACAAGACTTTTATAGAATAAGGTATTAAAAAATTCGAACCATTAATAACGAATATCTCGGAAATGGCTGATGTCATAAAAAGTTATTTGAAATAAATTGTGTGTTTTAAGGAGAGCTATATTTTTGTGAAGTGCATTTTCTTCTATCGCTTAACGATTTAGATTTAACTTTAAATCGATTTATTTTTTTAGTTTTAATATTTGTATTACCAATAATGTTTTTAATTTTAAGTCCTAATTTAGTTAGTTATGAAAGGACTCTGTTGGATAAATTGTTTCATCATTTTATTCATTCAAAAATTGCACCACTTATATTAATTTTCTATATAATTATCAACAGTACTTTGGATCAGAGAGAGCAGCCAGGATGAGTGATAGCTCGAAGCCTGGTATGAGAGCGGGGAAGGAGATGATATGAAATGCCGGTGAGAGGAATGATAGGCAAGTTGATGATGGAGCAGTTAAATTAAATTAAATTGAGTTTTATTTATGGACGCTCTTTAACTACTATGATCCTTAGCGTCCCATTCTATATTGGGAGTGAAAGACCGGTCATTTTTCTCAAAGTACCTACTGTTTATCAGGCTTGAGGTTCTTTTACGTGCCACAAATCTACGACCACTGGCTTTACTTCCCTTCCGAAGGAAGCCATGCTAAGGGTTTTTACGCCCGTAAAACTCCATCGCCCTCCGACCTCGGGATGGAGCAGTTGGTGGAATGAATGGAGGGGAAACCGAAGAACCCGGAGAAAACCGTCCAGACGCCGCTTTGTCCATCACAAATTCCACATGCGAGTCCCTGGGATTGAACATGGGCCGTCTTGGTGAGAGGCGAGAGGTCTAACCACTATTCCCCTAATACGCAGTAAGAAAATGTCTGAAAATTTTTTGTTTCGATTAACATGAAGTAGACGGAAGAATAAGCGTTTGTAATAATTAGGCCCCGGAGTTTTAGGTTTTAACCTATATTTTTCCTCGCTATTTAACTAACACATTTCAAGATGTGTACTTGTTTCACACTTCCTGGAGCAGAATATGGGAATTTCATTATACCTAAAAAGACCTAAATGAGGGGTTTACGCCTAAAATAACCTAAATAGCTGTTTTTCCTTTTTCGAAATGAAGAATATTATTTTCTTGAAACTCATTGTAAAATTATTTCCACCACTTATAGCCAGTATGTAGTTCAAGTTACTACAGTTAAAACGCAGCACATGTGACGTGGTGACACCTGGATGCAGCTAATAGGAGGTCAGGACTTGACTTTCTGCTGCCATTACTATACCGAGCACTTAAAAGACGTTAAAAATGTCGTCAATGAATTGGATGAAACAGAACCTTCCCGCATTGCCAAGGCTAGCAATTACTCGCGTGCCCCATTCTTGCCTCTTCCTTTGCATACATTAAGACACATTTATACCTGAAGCCACTCTCCGGTTGGAAAGTACAACTTTGCCACTGAAAGATGCTCTAGATATAATTGGCAATGTTTCCAGTAAGGGAATACTTGGACCAGTGGGAGTTGCATGTTCTTCGAAGTTGCAGGGAATTCTTCTACGAAATCCTGCTTTGAAGATATGAAAATCATCAATTCAGTATTGCAGGAAGAAAAGTATACAGGAGAAATCCCCTAGAGTCTGCTGTACTGGCACCTACCTATGTTCTACACTCCAATGGCGTCATGTTCCGTTGAAAGAACCTTTTCTTCATACAAGAATGTGTTACGTGATAATAGAAAGCGTTTATGCCAGAGGGTTTGAAAATGTATGTACCTACTGCAATGCCAAAAAATAAATCTTACAACAAAGTAAGATTATTGATACTTGTATTGATCCACGAAGTAAAACATTAAAAACAACTAGTTTAATCAAGAAAAACCTAAAAAAAACCCATTTTAAGCAC
The DNA here is from genome assembly GCA_030765065.1 of Deroplatys truncata. Classification (NCBI taxonomy): domain Eukaryota; kingdom Metazoa; phylum Arthropoda; class Insecta; order Mantodea; family Mantidae; genus Deroplatys; species Deroplatys truncata. Next base: position 37,249,308 of record CM060989.1, read on the forward strand.
GTAAGAAACCTAAAATGATAGTTTATTCCACCTAAAAATCCGGGCCCCAGTAATAATAATAATAATAATAATAATAATAATAATTTGTTGATGGTTGTTTGTTAATGTAACGCATCAGATTTTTCTGTAGTAGTTTTTGTACTTCCTTTTAGTCAGATTAGACAAGTATTGAAAAAAATACCGAAATGAGGGATACAAGTTATCTGTTTTGGGTTACATAAAATCCGCTGATGATATTTTGAAACAAAACGCTATACGTAGAATTAAACGAATAAATCCGTACGAATCCTAAAGAATTCTAGAAGCTGCTGACATGCCGCGGATTTACCTCGCTGCGTGTACTGACGTGCATGTAAACAGTTACTAATGACCAATTACAACGAGCCAAGAGTGCGGACCTGCGAGTAATTAACGAACATCCGCTCAAGCATCTCCCACGCTTCTCTGTAACTCTTCGCCTCCGTGCAGTCTGAAGGATTTTCCTTTAGCTATAAATTGTAAAAATTATGTGTTTACGCCGGCCACATCTAAGAAAGGCCTTGCAGCCTTCCTTTGATTACAAGTATTACTGCCCCTTCCAACGCTCGTGGTGAAGAAGCTTGCATGTTCTTTGTTAGAGGACATCAAGCTCACGCGCATGTGCCCTTGTCAATTTTCTCTGCTCATAATACAGGGTGATTTGTGAAGAACTAACACATTTATTTCTTTAATTGTTTCAAAACGAGTTATGCTAGCGACAACTTATTATGCCCGAAATGCAGAGGGATTTTGGGAGATTATTTACCTCTACAGAAAATATTGAACATGTCCTCCATCCTGCATAAGGCACAACTCAACACGTCATTCCATTTTACTGGCCACTCGTTGGAGGATTCTGTTGTCAATAGCTTGAATCTCCTGTGTGATGTTGTGCTTCAGATCGTCCAATGTCTGGGAACGTGTGGCATAAGCCCTGTCTTTTAAGTAACTCCATAGAAAGAAGTCCGCAATGTCAAATCTGGAGATCTCGGTGGCCACAGGTTCTTGGAAATTATCCGGTCGTCAAAGAAACTTGCAATTGGTGCCTTGGATTCATTTGATGTATGGCATGTAGTGCCACCCTGCTGAAAATATCCTTAACTCAGCTCTACATCGTCTAGTTGCTCAGTAAACTCCATGAAAATCCGTAGGTACTGTGCAGTGTTCAAATTGTTTTAAAAAATATTGGTCCCACTATTCTCTGTGCGGATATTGCGCACCAAACTCCGATTTTAACCGGGTAGATAGGTGCTTCATGAATAACATGTGGATTTTCGCTGACCAAATGACTTGAGTTATTTGAGTTCACATAGCCGGATAAACGGAACCACGCTTCATCTGTGGACCATGTGATGGACAATATGGCAGGATTTTGCACAATGAACGTCTAAAACCAACGACTATAATTCAGTCGTCTATGCTTATCTGGTTCCTGTAACTGATGGACAATCATAATCCTATACGGCTTTAGGCCTGCATTTTTAACAGCTCTCTGACACATTGAGTAGCTGTACCCTGTCTCCTGCGACAAACGTCTTAATGCTTTTTTGGGTGACTGATCCAGTCGTGCTCTTACGTCAACAATAACCGTGGGAAGCCTAGATGAACGAGTTTTGCCTTTTTCATTCTCCAGAGATCCAGTTGTTTCCAATTTGTTTACCAGTCCCAGTATTCTGTTTCTTTGGGGAGGATTCCGAACACCAAATTCTCTCGGGTTTGCCCTTTGAGTAGCTGTAATTGAATTCGTAATCCAGTATTGCAAAATCTCAAAAACAGTTGCGACCATAAAACTAACAATTACGAATAATACATGAACATCTAGTGACAGGCAATCAAAACTCCAAGGCATTCTGCTTAATTTGGTGCTAAAATTGGGGCATTGAGTGAATTTCGAACTGAAGAATTAAAGAAAGAAATGTGTCCGTTCTTTATAAATCACGTGTATTTCTTATTGCATTAGTATACAGAATTATGAACATTATTAGACTCAAATTATTGGTTATTTACTGTTCGAGGTTATGTTTCCAGATATTGCAGCTTTAGTGTGATAAATGCTTGTAGAATAATCCACCAGTCAGATATAGATGATATCCCACCACAACTTGGAAACTGTAGTACTTTAGCATTGTTGGTAATAAACGGGTTTGTATAGAAAATCTGTATTTGTCACCCATTAAAAAATGCTTTTGCCACTATTAAGTAAACTATTGATTATTTTATGTAGCTATTTCGATTTTACCTGATGAAATATTAGGGTATTACCAAATAAATAACACAGTAGTCGGGAAAAAGATATTAGTATAGACAAAAATATAGATACGTAATTCCGTAATACAACCACTATTAAAATATGAAACAGAGAGAGATTGATACTATTAGACAAACATAAAAGCAAAGTAACAGCAATTGAGATGAAATGCTGAAGAAGAATTGTGGGAAAGATTAAAAGGGATAGGATTAAAAATGAAAGAATAAGAAAAGAGGTAAAACTAAAGAAATCATTAACTGAAGTTGTAGAAGAGGAGAAAGAATTGAGGTGGTTTGGGCATGTCCAAAGAAAAACGGAGGAAAGCAGAGTTAAGAAAGAAATATAGATGAGAACTGAAGGAAAAGTAGGAAGAGGAAGACAAAAAATAAAGTCAGAAAACACAATAGAAAAAATAGCACAATAACGAGGGAAAATAATGGTTCAAATAAAAATATTTTGTAAAAATGGAGAAATATGGAACAAACGAACGGAAAGAGATGAATCCGACTCCTGACAGCCAAAGAATTTGAAGAAGTAAATTGTTTTCAATCTCAGAATTGTAATCATATTTACCATAAAAATGTTTTAGAGTCTAATAACTTTCCCGCATCTGTACTTTTTCGAATAAAAATAAAAAATATTGGGCTCTAAGTGTTGATGTTATATTCATTTTGGCACTCGTTATTTGAATATTGAACTTAATTCCAAGCTGTGAGAATAGAACGAAAAAGGCGGCAAAGTGGAAGGATAATACTGTACATAGGATTAAAATATATGTGAAATTAACTATTTAATACGTAAACGTCTTCAGGAAAGTTTCGGCTCTTATTTACTGATTATTTAGACCAAACAAAATGAATACATGAGGGTTGTCCCAGAAGTATCCCACCTAAGAAAGAAAACAAAAAAAAATTGGTAAAAAACATCTTTATTTCTCTACATAGTCTCCTTTCAGCTCGATACACTTTTCGCAGCGATGTTCAATAGCTTCGATTCCCTGTTTATACTGAAAACCGTCGAGTTCTGCAAAATAGCCATCAATTGCAAACTCCACCTCTCCATTGTTGGCAAATCTTTTACCACCAAGCCATTTCTTCAACTTTGGAAATATAAAATACCCAGAGGGAGCTAAGTCCGGCGAATAGGGTGCATGAGGAAGCAATTCTAACTTTAACTCATGGATTTTAGCCATGGCGATAATGGATGTGTGAACTGGTGCATTGTCTTGATGAAACAGAACTTTCTTTTTCGCTAAATGCGGCCGATTTGGCTTTATTTTATCATTCAAACGCTGCATTAAGTTTGCATAATACTCGCCATTGATTGCGTTTCTTTTCTGAAGATAATCAATGAAAATTATCCCACGCACTTCCCTAAAAACTGACGCCGTGGCCTTGCCTGCTGATGGAACTATCTTCGCCTTCTTTGAAATTCTCCCCTTTCAATCCGCTGTTTTGACTGTTCCTTCGTCTCAGGTGTAAAGTGATGGACCCATATTTCATCCATGGTTATGAATCGACGCAAACACTCGACTTTACTGCAGCGAAACATCGCCAACACTCGACTGAAACATCCTCACGATGCTGCTTTAGTTCCATTGTGAGTAAACGCGGCACCTATCTTGCGCACAGCTTTCTCACGTCTAAATTTTCAGTTAGTGTGCAATATATAGCACTTTTTGAAATGCTTACGATGTCTGCTAGCTCGCGCACTTTCAGTCGACGGTCATCCAGTACCATTTTGTGGATTTGCCTCACAGTTTCTGGCGTGGTCAACTCATTTGGTCGACCACTGCGATGTTCGTCTTGGCAGCTCGTACGGCCTCTCTTAAACTCTGCCGCCCAGTATTTTACTGTTGTAAACGAAGGAACAGACTCCCCTAGAGTAGAATCTACCTCAGCTTTAATATTAGTTGGACTAAGACCTTTCAAATGAAAGTATTGTATCACATAACGATGACCAGTTTTATCCATGTTTACAAATTCGCTGAGAGAGTTCACTATAGATGGCTGCCAAACAATTACTAAACAACGTAGCATCGTCAAACTTCAATCCTAAGCTTTATAAGGGTGGTAATTTCTACCATAGTCATTTGTTTGAAACAACAACCGCTATATATATGTAAGTTCGGGTACTTCTGGGACTGCCCTCGTATAAATATAAAAAGTGTATTCTGATTATGTTTTTCAAGAAAATATGAAATGTTTTATTTGCCCGACAGTACATTACTGCCAATATATCAAACCACACGAAGGGTTGGTTCTTTGCGCTCATGTGGTAAACTATACAATGTCTCGGATATCTGTATCCATTGACCTAGCACAAAACTGAAGAAATGCATAGACAAAATTTTGTCATAATTATAGGCACTACTACTACAACAACTTCAAAATAGGCATTAATATAGGCTTATCAGTAATGATAAGGATTGAGATAGTCACAATCATTTATTCATTTGCCACTTAAAACACATTTTGACATGACAGAATGGTATAGAAATATCTAAAATCCATATCCGTTCTATTGAATTTAGTAAATTCCACTATTCTCCTAATGAAGTGTAAACTTTAACATTATAACTTTAAATTTGCACTCTTTAATTACTTTTATTTCAAACCCTATTATTAGTTTTTAAATAATTCCTCTCCTGAAGAAGTTTTAAAATTCTATGCTGATTTGTAATTATTTTTAGTGTGCTGTGTTTTGTCAAACAGGCTATTGTTGCAATGAAAAAAAGTATAGTCTTTTTAAATCAGTACTGTATTTTTGCCCACGAGGGAAGTAGAAAACAATAATTCTGCTATCGTATTAACAAACAAAGCGATGAGTTAATATTAAAACGATAGATTTCACAGTTGTAAACCAATAGCTTTTTTGTAGCTGGTCAATTACTGTGCTAAATAGACCTATTTTATTGTTACACGAAACAATGCAACTACTGATGTTAGGAAAGGAATGCCGGTATTACAAACTTCCTCAGGCACGTTGTCAACAATAGTTCATTGGCTTAACTCACGAAGTATTAATTGTAATACTAAGATTAGCATCTTACTAACAAATAATATTAATAAATAACTGCCAATAACAAAAAGAATACAATTGCGATAACAAAAACCTTGATAAAAGTTCTATTACAAAAAAAGGTGCATTATGGGCCATGAAACTACGAAATCTCTGTCACACACTATGAAAGTAGCAATTTATAGACACTAAAAAGTATGAAACATATACAGGGTGGATCATTTAAGTTGAGACTGTATAGTATCTCCAAAACTAAACGCTGTAGAAAGAAATGTCCTGAATAAAAGTTGCTTGACAGTATAGGGGAAAGTAAATGATATTAGTCGTGTTTTGTTTGGAGGACGTTGTGATGGGCATTTTAGGGTCAATTTAATTTGACCTTAATTGTGGGTTCCATTAAAAAAATAAACCGACCTTATCATAACGTCCTCCAAACAAAACACGACTAATAGCATTTCTTTCCCCCTTACTATCAAGCAACTTTTATTCAGGACATTTCTTTCTATAACGCTTAGGGCCGGTTTCACAGTTTAGGCTTAAGTCTAAATTACTAAGCTACGGACGCAGCTTAAACAAAACTTAAGCTTTGGTTAAAGCTTTGCGAGTTTCACAGTAGGGAAACCACGTTTGGCTTTACTGAGCTGAACAACTCCTCGGAACTTTAAAGTTGGTAACACTTGCGCATGCGCATCGAGCGAATTCCCATCATTTGTTAATGGCGGCGCTGTTCCTGAAAGTAAGGTTTTATAGGTTATTCAGATACACACATTAAAATGACCGAAAAGTCAGAGCCAAAACGTACTGCTAACTTCACTTCTCAAGAAGTTAGCATCCTGTTAGACATTGTAAAGCAGTATAAACACATAATAGAGTGCAAGCAATCTGATAAGGTACTGTGGAGCAGGAAGAACCAAACGTGGGGGAAAATTGTGGAGTTATTCAATGCAAAGAGCGGAAAAATATACAGAGATGCTACCATGTTGAAGAAGAAATATGACAATTTGAAGAAAGTTACAAAAAAGAAATACGCCGACGAGAAATGTGCTATTCGGGGTACAGGTGGAGGTCCGGCTGTGCCATCGTTAATTACGCCAGTCGACGAGGAAATAAAGGAATTAATTGGTGTCCAAATTGATGGATGTGAAACAATTTTCACAACCCTGCATGCTGTACTTTTGAGACGCCGGAAAAATCTCCATCTGCAATTAGCATGCTTCCACTTGCATATGACTTCAACGTCAAAAGAAGCATCGCTTCTGACGAGAGGGCTTTGTTTCTGAAATATAAAGTAATAATACCTTATGAGCGATAAAATATACTGTAAAGGTGTAAGAATAAATTTAATATTAAGTTTTACTTACCAGTCTGTTTTATGTTTAATTGCAACATCAATAATCTCTAGTACCATCATCGCAGACTGTTTACTTAACCGAAACCTCTCGTACAATTCTCGGTCGTTATATATGTGGAAATGATTTGGACGCATTCTAAACACTTTAGGCCGTCTTCTGTTGTGAATATGGTTTAAAATAATTTGCATTTCCTCGTCACTAAAATCGTCGTCCTCAGATAACATGGCGACACCTTAACTTAAACCGCAGTTCAGTACGGTGTATGTCGAGTCCCGTATAATCTTGGCTTAACGCTTGAACTACACACTGTAAAACTCAGCTGTAGCTTAACTCTCTGGTTAAGCCCGATTCGAAGTTTAAACTTATACTGTGAAAACCGGGCCTTAGTTATGCAGGTATTTTACAGTCTCAACTTAAATGATCCATCCTGTATATACAAAACCTACGATTCTAAATAAAGGAACAAAATAGCCAAATAGGCAAATCCGAGCTCTAGTCATAATCTTTCATAAATCTGAATCAGCTAATTTTAAAAGTTAGAAAACTGTTCAATTGCCTGTTTAGCAAAATGACTACAGGATGTTCAAAAAGTCACGCAGCCAATGGGGAATCGGATTAATTGGTTTCTTTTTTTCCAGTTATTGAGTAACTGGTATGGTATTTATTACATTGTATTACTACACACAAAATTTCGGAAACAAATTAAATAATTATGTAAGCCTAAACCTAAACAAAAGTTTTACAAGTTAGAATACATTTCTTATCTTTATTTTCATTACACTGTATTGCTGTCAAGTTTGGGATACAAAAGACTCAAACCCTGAGGTTGCCGTGCTATTGGGTCCTGCTTTTATCTTGTCTAAAACCAATTATTATTTAACTTTCTTATTTACCTTAGTTGCTAATTTTCCTTAGCCATTTGGTAAAAATGTTTTCAATTTCTCGTATGCTTTTTCTAGATTTTACACTCACCTTTGAATTTCTCTTGGTAAATTTGACCACTTTTTCACCTATCCTGTCTCTGAGCATCTTAGTTTCCTCGCATTCAAAACTATGTGCCACTTATTATCCTTCAAGTTACATAAAGGGCATTTTTCTAAATCACCCCCTATCACCACCCCTATTCTAGCCCATGCTAAGCCTTCTCTTACGGCTTTATCACATTCATCAGCATAATTTTCCTTAATCCAAACCTTTATTTTTATTTCCCTGTATGCTACCAATGAACTTTTCAAACTAAAACTTGCAAATATTTCTTATCTTTCAATATCTTCCAGTCTTAACATGATTTCTTTCCAGAAACCATTTTGCAAAAATTACCTCGCTCTCCACATATCCCCCAAACCTTCATCATAGTTTCATTTTCTTATTGAGCCAAGTATCTTTTTGATTAAGCCTTTCCTGTACTACCAAACATTGATGCTCATTTAGGTTCCTAATTCTAATCCAGTATTTCAACACTCCTTCCACAATTTTTCTTCTAGTTCCGCTTCTTCCTACTCGCTTGTGCTACGTCATTGGGTGAAGCTCTTAAGTAACCGAGTAGCCTTGGTCTACACTTTAGAATAGTATATATGTATTGTCACGGAGTGCATCCGCTCCAGGATTTATAATTGGACGCAGGAGGCCTGAGCAGACAACTACGGAATAAATGCTCCAAACAAACCATCCATCAAGCGGCTGCACGGTAAGTTAAATAAGACAGGGAATGTAACGGATCTACTCAGACGTGGACGACGACGATTGATCGATGTGCATGTTGGAGTCTCAAGAAGTCCGGCCTCTTCTTTGGCAATGCCTACAGGGCATTTCACAGGGGTCTAAATTTGTACCCCTACGAAATCTGTGCCGTTCAGTAACTTCAGCTCAGACGTGGATTCCCAACAAGATTTCTATCGCTGGTTCACGGAAACTGCAACGACAAATGGGGAGAAATTGGATGATTGGTATTGGTTGGATGTGGCATAGCTTCATCTCGACAGGTACGTAAATGCTAAAAATTGTCGAATATGGACTGCGAAACTTCATATGAGCTAAGGGAGATGCTCTACACTCGCAGCAAATTGGTGTTTGGTGTTATGTCATGTAGTCGCATTTTCATAACGTTCTTTGAACAGAAGTGAACAATGCCAAAGCTGGAAGAACTTGCCAACACGTTGCCAGAAGGGAAGTTGTAGGATAGATGATTTCAACAGGCCAACAACACCATACACTACTTGGAACAGTGGTTTCCAGGACGACTGATCATGACAGCGATACCTCCAGGTTTAGCACCAGCTGACTTTTTTGGGTGGGTAACCTAAAGGATGCTGTTTATATTAACCATCTGCACACTATTACAGAATTGCGAGAGAATATTCAGAAGAACGTCGATGCTAACTGTGGCTGTACAAGTCGTATCGGCCAGGTTAAGTTGGCATTTGTCATCATATGACAATGAAGGCGGTACGTCAACCCTCTCTCCCCTCCACCTCCTGCCTGCGGGATGCAAGAAATTAAGACGGAGAGAACTGCCACAGCTGGAAAGCTGTCAACATCTTGTCTCCTGTTCTCCGAGAACCAAGACCAGTAATGGAACGCGAAGGTATATTTTGTCACAGCAGATATTGAACACCTTGCTGAGCAACATGAGTAGACGCACCAACTTGTTTGAAGAGCATAACGGCCACTTCCAGAGCTTTATATAAAATATAGTTTCCTCATGGGTTACGTGACTTTCTGAGCAGCTGTATGTCTAGCTCAGTGAAGATGGCACTATACCTTTATGGTGTAGAGACAAAGGGCGTAAAGGTTGCTGGTTGTCATGTGTTTATGTATGGACAATGTACATGGTGCAAATTGGCTGCATAAACATCACAATGGTTGATATTGTAAGCACCATGTGGCACAAAATTTAAGATGATCGCCATGCGTACACAGATGTATTTTCAGTTTCATATTTACAGTTGCAATTACAGTATTAATAATAATAAGCACATACTTTATCATAAGAGATGTTCTCTGTCCACATACTTCTGGCATCTTTTCAGGAAGTTTTCATTCACATTGGAGAGTACAATATCCGAGATTAAGTGAATTTCTCGCCTATTTTCCTTTAGTTCTTTCAATGTATGGGGTTTGTTGCACACAATTTATTTTTCAAGCTCCCCTATAGATAAAATCATATATACATAAATCAGGGAATCGCGAGGGCCATAATTCTTTAGTAATTATCCTATGTTCACAAATCTCCCTCATCAGGCTACATATATAATATATTTAAGGACATTAAAACTTTTTATGAAAGCAAAATAGTGATAGTGATTATGGCACTGCAGAAAAGCGGTGTGATCTAAGAATAATAACATGTTTTATAATAAAGAAATCAATATACCGAGAGAGCCAATGAAGCAAGAACCGGCTACGCGGTGTTTTTTTCACTGGAAGTGTGGACACATAATTCCACGCTGCTGCTGTAATCAAGATCGCGCCACTGACGCGGCTTTGCTCCGCTCTAGTTCAGCAGTTAACAGTGATATGGTGAAGTTCAGTTATTACGAATTATTCATTATTTTGTTCTGTTTTTAGTCACAAAGTATATTATGGCTCAGTATATGTTTTCTACTGCGCAGCTTGTATTTATTTATGATTTTCATATGTGTTACCTTGTCAAGTGCAAATTGATTTGTTAAAAGATTTCCGGGTGTAAAAGTTCCAAGCTGTTCAACAATCCATACACTTTGTAATAAATTTCAGGCCACAGGAAGTGTTCAGTCTAAGAAACCTAAAGGACAGCGTAGGGGTCTTACCAAAGAACATTAGACGACATCGGTCATCGTTCGGAGAGTTCCCCCCAAAATCGCTTACAACAGGTGGGTATTTCTTATGACTTTATGCGAAGAGCTACTAAATTGTTGAAGTTAAAACCATATAAAATAACTGTAGCACATGCTATTCAACTAGGTGGTCCTGCAATTAGGCGCACATTTAGAGAGTGGAGTCTCAATGTTGTATTAAATGGCGAAATAGATCCATATTTAATATTTTTCTCTGATAAAGCTTGGTTCCACCTTCATGGATATGTAGGAACACAAAATAATCGTTATTGGAGCTCTGACAAACCTAATATTGTTGATGAAGTACCCCTACATGGCGAAAAAAATTGGTGAATGGTGCGCCATGAGCGGAAAAAGAGTTACAGGGTGAATTTTTTCGAGTCAGTGGTTGACGCCCCTACATAAATGAATACAATACCCCCTTTTTGAGAGAATTAACAGACATGGAGCCTGATTTTTGCCTTTTTTCAACAAGACTCTGCCACAGCTCATAGGACCAATATTTCGTTGAGAACTATTCAAGGTGTATTTTAGGACAGAATTATAGTAGAGATCTGTGGCACCTTCGGTCCCCGACTTAAGCACCTGCGATTTCTATCTCTGAGGTAAATTAAAGCATAAAGTGTACAAGACAAACCACACTCCCTGGAGGGATTAAAACAAAATATCCACCAGGAAGTTGCAAGGATTTCTCAATGTGAACTACGATGAGTGATGGATGGTTTCCTAAAAACGTGCCAAAAATTTATGGACGACGACGGTGGCCAGTTTCAGCATCTTCATAAAGTTGCCAAGTAAAGTCTTTAAAATGGTCGCATCCGCGCCATTATGATAGCTGCAGACGGCAACGAGCGCCGATAACGCGAACAGGAAAAGCACCGCGCAGCCGGTTCTTAGTTTACTGGCTCTCCCGATACTATTTTAAGTGTTTGGTGATAAATATAAACCCAAAATTATCTTATATAATTCCAAGCGCCATGTATTCGACAATGAATATCTTGACTATAATTCAATTCTCATAATTACTCCTCACCTTTATTTGAAGTAGTTTACTTCTTATTTCATATAAATGCTTACTTTTTGGAGACAAGCCGAGTTCCAAAGCGTTACCAATTATAGGCAGAGGTTTAGGACCAGGAAGTCCCACCAATAAACGATATAAGGTAGAGAAGGTCGTGTGAGTGTATCGTATAAGAGTTTTTAGATAATTCTACTATATTACGAAGCTACGATAAATAGCAACCGCAAAAATGGTTTAAACCAGTTAGGATTTCAAAAGTGTCTCGTCAAATTAACTGTTGCTATTCCAATATAATAGTCAACAAACTTTAACTCTTTTTCCGTAACATGAATAAAATTGGCTTGTCTTACATAATTTGCATTGCTGAATAAAACTAGATAGTAGACTTTTCGTAATGCATAGTTTAAGTTGTTCAAATGACGTTTTGGTTTTATGGGGCGATTAAAAACCAATGTTAGATCTGCTAATTTCAGACCTATCTCAGAAGCTATTTAACATATCAGATTGAAATGTTTTCAAAGTATAGATGCATGCTTTTTAAGTTCAGTGAGCTATACGCGAGCATACTCGCGAGTCAGTCATTGAGATGGTGGTCATTGTAGCGCAGAATGTTTGCTATTCAGCGAGTTCTGAGCGAAAAGGCGTTCTGTATTCGACACTCCAGTGAACGACCAGAAGTAAGTGGAGGAGTCCTGCGTTCGACACTGAGGTGAACGATCGCGGAAGAGAGAAGAGGAGACCTGTGTTCTACACTACAGTGAGTGATCGGAAGAGAGAAGAGGCTGCTTGGCGTGTGGTCTATTACATCGCTACGTACAAAGTGAAGTGAAAGAGTAAACTGAACTACAACATTCTGGGTTATAATTCCCTAAAAACCAATTTAAGATATGAAAAACATTTCCATACAGCTAATTCCTTAGGTGTTAATTTGTTGTTAAAAAGTAGTGTCACTGAAAGGTTTTCTGGTAGGCTTCTTTTAATTTAATATTAGTTAGTTTATGAAACGGATTATGTAGATATTGAAAGACTTCACCGCTTTTATCTACTACTTCTTAATAGTTTTAAGGAATATTAGTTTCTTATGCAGTGGAGAAAGCATTAGTTTTTCAGGTTGTACTGACAAATTACCTGCCAATGCTCATAGTACAAGGCGTGTTTTTAAAGTATGCTCAGATATTATTTTAAAAAATAACAAAACATTGTTTTGCCAAAGCTTTATTGTCATTCATTACCTTACATGTTATACTACTTCTCCACAAGTCACCTCCGATATTCAGGCCCTTGTCGTAACGTGAAAGCAGTTTTTGTGTGTCGTCGTCAAAGAATGATGCCACCTGTGATGAAAGCCGAGTCTGCACTTCTTGTTTAACAACATCATCGTAGTTGAAATGTTTTCCACTAAGGAGTTTCTTCAGATGAAGAAACAGATAAAAGTCGCTTGCCAAATACGGACTTAGGGAGGGTGATTGAACTGCTCCAAACTAAATGATGCGATCAGATCTTGAGTTTGTTTGTCTGTGTGTGGCCGGGCATTGTCACTCATTATTGTTACGCCATAAACCTCATACTATTGGCGATGAAAGTTTTCTCGTGTAACATTTCTCGCATTCTGAAAACGAAACACTAATCTGACTTCATAGTCGGCTGGTCGTTCGATTGTTTTGAACATTTTGAAACGCTTTAACAACAGGAAAACACACAGTGACGGTCACTCACAGCTGCGTCTGGCTTTCTGATGAATGGAGGAAGTGATTGAGTGTGCTCAAAATCGCGATTACACTGCTGCAGTGGCAAATTATTAAAACGGTACTTACTTTGGAAACACATCACGTAATTTATTGCACTGGATAACAGTAACATAAGTTTCTTTCAAAACCACTAAATGAGAAATTGCAATGGGCGTTTTTACACTTCCATTGAGCGGTAACACTACTTTTAAGCTTGATACCAACATCCGTTCTTCCGCATTCTGCTTAACAGCTAATTCCTTTATCAACCCATTCAATTTGTATAACCAGAGATAGCATTCTTCATTGCAAAATAAATACGAGGTCTATTCAAAAAATTCCGGAACTTTGTCCACAACATTTTTCTATGCTTACCTTTTACTTATTGTGCATGGTCTCCTTCGAAATACTCTCATCCACAATTGATACACTGCTCCCAACGCCCTTTCCACTTCCGGAAAAAGTCTTGGTACACCTCTTTCTGGATCGCGCGAAGCGCCGTCTGCGAATTTTCTTTTATGTCGTCTATCGTTGCAAATTTTCGTCCTTTCAACGGGGTTTTCAACCTTGAAAATAAAAAAGGTCCGCAGGAACCAGATATGGGGGAATACGGAGGAGGAGGCGGCATAGTGATATAGTTTTTTCTGCAATAGTCACACACCAACAGGGATGAATGTGCGGGCGCGTTATCGTGATACAAGAGCCGTGAATTGTCTCGCCACATTTCAGGCCGTTTTCTTCTCACATTTTCTCGCAGGCGTCGCAACACGTCTCGTTAGTACCATCGATTAACAGTTTGTCCCTGCGGCACGAAACTAATCCTTCAAAGTCAAAGAAAACTATCAGCATGGCTTTGACATTTGACCTGACGAGCTTTTTTGGTCTTGGAGAACTTTTCCCGACCCATTGTGAAGATTGAACCTTGGTCTCAACATCATAACCATAGACCCACGTCTCATCACCAGTTATGATTCTCTTAAGGGACATCACGTTCTCATTTGCGCGATCCAAAAGCTCTTAACAGATTGCGAGGCGATGGTCTTCTGGTCTTGACTCAAGAGCCGTGGGACGAACTTGGCGGCAACACGATGCATTCCAAGATACGGTGTCAGGATTTCTGAAATGTTACATTCTTCTGCAATCTCTCGGACAGTCAGTCTTCGATTGGCACGCACAATTTCGTTGACGTTCCTGACATGAGACGTCTTCGGACGTCCTGAACGAGGGTCATTTTTAACTTCCACCCGGCCATTTTTAAACCGCGTGAACCATTCGTAACACCGAGTACGGCTTAAGCACTTATCACCGTAGGATCCAAATTTGGTGTGCCTTTGTAAAGGTTTTCTTGAGTTTCGCGCAAAATTTAATGCAAATGCGTTGCTCCTCTAACTCTGCCATCTCGAAATTCGCAAACTGTGCGACACAACGTTCTACTCAATACAGCACTGAACAATAACTAACAGACATAGAATAATGAAACTTCCAGTAGTTAGCATTAAACACAGGCATGTGCAGGTATGCCAACCGCATATTGCTCCAACATTCCATTGGCGCGAAATTACGAATGTTCCGGGATTTTTTCAACAGACCTCGTATTTAGCTTTGCGTTTCGTTTGCCGAATGCCAAAACATTGGTAGTACTAGGGAAACAACCTTACAGGCAAAGGATGCCGCTTATCACCTGTCAACACCTCCTTAATCACTAGCGGGAGGTTCCCTCCCTTTGTAAAAAGCCGCCTATTTCCAGACGGCGGTCTATTCTTTGTAAAGCAGCAAACACCGCTAATAAGAAAAGCGTCATGCCACCCCTTGAAAACAATATGGATGCAAAGGAAGCTGACAATGTAATCAACCTTTCCCGTGCCGTCTCTAATTATTACATTATGTCACCCGTTTGTGGTTTTTAAAGTGTGTTGAAGGCATTATTTGTATATCAATGAGAGGACGCCCTCCTGATTGTAGTATATCTTTTAACTTAATTTGACGTATAAAAAGAGGCCACCGTCCGGATTAAATTAATTTCCATATCGAATTTTAAAACTAGGGACAATTACGGTGCGCTATATATCACTTTGGGGTGCAATTCATGGGAATGCATTGGGATAATCGTATATGGTCTATCTTGAAGAAGAGGCTAAACTTTATTGCTAAAAGAATTTGCATATCGCTACTCTGAGCGTGTACACGCAACCTCTATATGAAAACAAAGCTGTTAAAGTTGGTTAAGCACAAATTGAAAGGGCGAAATAAAAAATGCCTTTAATAATGATTGCAATGTCATCACTTGTAAAATCTTTTCAACGTTCGCAGTGTATGCCAGCGGAGCGCTTTGGAACGCATTAACATTCACTCGACCTTCTTCAAGCGAGCGGCTGATTGAAAAATGACAACCTTCACCAAACCTGTTCACTGTTGAGGTGTGGGGGGAGGGAAAATGCAGGTTGAAGCTCTCCACCAACCTTTTGACTTTTGAACACAGTGGAATGTATAAAACGTAATTCATGATCATGACGGGTAATGGGGAAAATAAAAGTAGTTTCAGTAGGAAATACATTTCTTTTAAAAACTTGTATTACAGACATAATTAATTTTGACCAACTGTTTATAAGAAAGGCTTATACTGACAATCTTAAAACATCAAGACGTCTGAAATCTCTGTTCCGACTTGCAGTGCAAGATAAGATTTATTTGTATACGAAATAAAGACGCACACTGATCCAAAAACATGTATTAGAACATGCGCAAAAACTTGAGTCAGGCAGTTCATCCATATAAAACACATTCATCTCATCCTTAACAAAGCAACCTTAGATTATGTTCAGAAAACGTAGTCATTACTAAAATGGAATTTTTAAAATACAGGCTAAATGGCTACGAAAATACAGACATTAGAGTTCATAAGAAGTTCAGACACAGCACAAGGGGAAACAACTATTCAAAAACCTTTACGTTAGAATGCCGGTCACCAAAACAAAAACAGTTTTAGATTTTCGCCGAAGAATGTGGGCATTATGAAAATAGCAGCACTTTCGATGAATAGCCTTTGAAGTTGCCTTCATTCTGAATGACTTCTGTATAGTCATTTTACTACACAAAAATATAGACAATTATCCAATTTGGCGTTAACCATTCCCGAGATATTCTTTTTTATTTGTTTATATTAAGAAAACTGCCCTCTAGTGGTTAGTCGTTATTAGTTTTTACTTTCTCTACTACGTATAGTAAGTAGGGGAAGTATTGTATTCCACCCAAATATTCGATATCGAGATTTCACCGGAAATACATGTTTTGAGACCCCCTGAATCCAAAAAAAAGCATTTTTGGAAACATGTCCGTGTGTGTGTCTGTGTGTGTGTCTGTCTGTGAACAGCATAACTCAAAAACGAACAGTCGGATAAACACCAAACTTGGTATTTAGGTTCAGTATCTTCCAAGGATGCAACATGAAGGTTTTCAAGAAAATCTCCCACCCCAGACTACCCTTTACATGGAAGATTTTTCGAAAATTTTAATTTTCTCAAAAATGGCTCTAACGATTTTGATTAAAGTATCATATGTTTAAGATATTTTTATGGCAAATAAAATGTATATCTTGAATTTCCTGGGAATGTCTCCAAAAGTATTCTTCATTGTGAACGACTTTTGCATAACTGGTAAACCATAAGACATAGAGAAAATTTTACTACACAAAAAATGTAGATCGCGTTAAAATACACAATTTATGTCATATACATTTTTTTTTGTTGAGTGAACCATTTTCGAGATATTGCTTGTTATTCCCTTAAATTTTTCAATACTTATTTTCTCAAATGGGAATTCGTTATTCATTTTATTGTCTCGGATATGCAAAGAGTTATAATCTGTGGGAAAGGGAATGGTGCTGCACCTAGCAACCAGCTATTAAGAGATATGTATGTGCTTAACGGCTACTGTATTTCCAAATTGCCCTTGTAAATATATTATGCCCTTACATCTACAAGAAAATTATCAATAAGATAGAGTCTGCAAATGTTTATCTCGATTAACATGAAGTAGATGGAAAATTAGCGTTTGTAAAATAGTTTGTACAAGAGTAGAGAAAGTCATGTGAGTGTAACACATCAAAATTTTTCTAGTGGTCATGCAAAGTTCATGGAATGTCATAGCCATACATAGTGATCCGCTTTTTAAAAATCTGACTATTGGTTTAGCTTATTACGAGCCACGTATTCCAGGCCTGAGTTTGCAAAAGGACTGGCTAACTAGGACGAATAGCATTTGTGTCCAGGAAGACCTCATTTGCTCTACTTGATTGCCTTTGTGTGCGGCGCTACGGTGATACATTATCTGAGCCAAAACCCTTATCCCTAAAGTCCACTGTCGATTATCAGGTAGTATTCCGGTTGCCATGTAAGTAACTGTGATAATGAAATGGAAATGCTTTCATTCAGAAACACCGTGGTTGAAGCTTTAAAAATACACCATTTAGAGACTTCATAACTATCTGGCTAGTTAAGTCCAGGTCTTGGAAAGGATTCTCTGGTGGAAGAAGCTTGAAGTGTCTCAAAATTGTGACCATCGTTGTCTTTATCTCGCACAATGCAAATTTGTACCCTGAAAAAGGGAAAGCAGTAGAGTAGTTAGTGGTTTACTAGTAATATTGGTTTACAATTCTGAAATAATAATCACAGGCCAATAGGTTTCTACAGATTTCGGATTTTTACTTTCTCTATTACGTATAGTAAGTAGGGGAAGTATTGTATTCCACCCAAAAATTCGATACCAGGACTTCATCCGAAATATATGTTTTGAGACCTCCTGAATCGAAAAAAATCATTTTTGGAAACATGTCCGTGTGCGTCTGTGTGTGTCTGTGAACAGCATAACTCAGAAACGAACAGTCGGATAAACACCAAACTTGGTATTTAGGTTCAGTATCTTCCGGAGATGCGACACGACGGTTTTCAAGAAAATCCTCCCACCCCAGATTACCCTTTACATGGAATATTTTTCGAAAATTTTAGTTTTCTCAAAAATGGCTCTAACGATTTTGATTAAAATATCATAGGTTTAAGATATTTTTATGACAAATGGAATGTATACCTCGAATTTTCTGGGAATGTCTCCAAAAGTATTCTACATTGTGAACGACTTTTGCATAACTGGTAAACCATAAGAGATATACAAAATTTTACTGCACAAAAAATGTAGATCGCATTAAAACACACAATTTATGTCATATACATTTGTTTTGTTGAGTGAACCATTTTCGAGATATTGCTTGTTATTCCCTTAAATTTTCCAATACTTATACTTTTTCTCAAATGGGAATTCGTTATTCATTTTTTTTGTCGTGGTAATGCAAAAATAATGGAATACTCGACATAGCAACCAGCTCTTAAAATATTTGACTATCGCTTAAAGTCCCCTTGCATCTACCAGAAAATTAGCAATAAGATTAACATCTCGATTAATATGAAGCATATGGAGAATAAGCGTTTGTAAAAATAGTTTGTACAAGAGTAGAGAAAGTCATGTGAGTGTAACACATCAGATTTTTTATTTTCTCTACCACGTAACTAGTGGGTAGGGAAGGTATTGCATTCCACCCAAACATTCGTTACCGAGATTTCACTGAGAATGCATGTGAATACAAAAATAGTATTCCTAGGAAAAGGTCCGTGTGTGGTATGTGTGTATGTGTACAGCACATTTCTAAAACGGAAAGTCTGATGAATACTAAACTTGGTATTTATCTTTCAAAGATGCGACGCGAAGATTTTCGAGGAAATCCCCCACCGCAGACTACCCTTTACATTGTTTCCGTAAGTAACCGGCGTTAATTAATGCACTTTGGCTAATTGCGAGGAAGCTGCAGAAAACTTGAAAAAAAATCTGATGTGTTACACTCACATGACTTTCTCTACTCTTGTACAAACTATTTTTACAAACGCTTATTCTCCATCTACTTCATCTTAATCGAAATAAACATTTGCAGACTCTATCTTATTGCTAATTATCTTGTAGATGTAAGGGGAATGTATATTTACAAAGGCAATTTGGAAATAAAGTAGCCTTTAAGCACATACATATCTCTTAATAACTGGTTGCTAGGTGCAGCACCATTCCCTTCCCCACGGATTAATACTCTTTGCATATCCAAGACAAAAAAATGAATAACGAATTCCCATTTGAGAAAATAAGCATTGAAAAATTTAAGGGAATAACACGTAATATCTCGAAAATGGTTCACTCAACAAAAAAAATGTATATGACATAAATTGTGTATTTTAATTCAAGATATACATTTTATTTGTCATAAAAATATCTTAAACATATGATATTTTAATCAAAATCGTTAGAGCCATTTTTGAGAAAATTAAAATTTTCGAAAAATCTTCCATGTAAAGGGTAATCTGGGGTGAGGGGATTTTCTTGAAAACCTTCGTGTCGCATCCTTGGAAGATACTGAACCTAAATACCAAGTTTGGTGTTTATCCGACTGTTCGTTTCTGAGTTATGCTGTTCACAGACAGACACACACACACACACACACACACACACACACACACACACACACACACACAGACACACACACAGACACACTCACGGACATGTTTCCAAAAATGATTTTTTTGGATTCAGGGGGGTCTCAAAACATGTATTTCCGGTGAAATCTCGGTATCGAATTTTTGGGTGGAATACAATGGTGAGAGGGGGAGATAGGTTAATGTTGATGTGAAAGCCCGATGAGACATAAACATTTCCTTTTGGAACATTGCACTAAGAGTCTTTCAAGTCTCCGAGTTTATGAAGGGCTGGAAGGTGGATACATCAATGCTACCGTTGTAACACAGATTTTATTTATTTAGTTTTAGTTCCTTATCATCTGGGCCAAAGTAGTTAACATTAATACTTTATTATGATCCTGTTAGAGTCAGAAAGGGCAGAGAGACAGAAGAAGAGACGGAGTACTGTCTCTTTCATCCTTGCACGCTTTGCACTGGTGGGTCACGCAACTTAGAACAGTGTTACTGCGTAACCTGCACTCACTCGCCTTCGTGTATGCTCTAAACTATAGTGTTAATCTAGTGTATTGTATCCATGATGCTGTGGGATTTAGTTAATGCTTATTATTTTTAAGTGTACCAGGAGGCCACCACAAATATTAGTGTTAATTATTTTTGTGTAAACTTAAAATGCGATACAACTTATTTGGAACTTCCCTATAATACTTTATTCTGGAGTAAGGTATCATAACTCCAAAGCAATAAAAAGTAAAGAAAAATGAAAAGCGTTATGCTACAATGTTGCTATCCTGGTAACTAACATCTAAGGACTGGTGATTATGCCACTCAGGTATTAGGCACCTTGAATTTCAGTTGCTTTTAGCTAACTTTAACCTAGCTTTGTACCAGGCAAATTTCTGTTTTCACTTCCAAGTTTTTCTTGTAAGCTCTAACCTTTTGAGACAATTTTAAGCCTATTTTAGGTCTTACAATTTGATTGGTCAAGTAGCACAGTACATTATGTATGGTGAATTCACAACAGAATTTAAGAACTTTCTTAAATGACATGGCATGACTTAAAAGTGACATGACTAGCCTCTTAATTAGTTGTCTATCGAATTTCTTGCAGCTTAAATCAGCAATTTTTTGGCTTGGTTTTAAACATTGGGTCAGTGCGATAGGTGAGATTTTGGAACTGAAAAATAAAGTAGAATGTAAAGCAAATATTATACATTGGCCAGAAAACTGTTGTAACTCTAGTAGAAAGCTCTCTAGTGATTAAATGCATCTTGTGCCCTTTAAGCCTATTTTTCACTGAGTGTGCAGTCTTCATATCTAAGTACACAAACGAAATATTAAGTGAACGCCAAAGACGGATCAAAGAACATTTATGGAACTTGAATAATATGACGGAAAAGTCAATGATGATATAACATAATTGTTGACAAATAGCAGAGTGCGGCGGTCCGGTTTGATGTGATATACTTAAACAGTGGAAGGCGGTGGTAGAGAGAGAGAGAGAGAGAGAGAGAGAGAGAAGTGTGGGTTGTGGTATCTTCTTTTCTGAGATGTGAGTCTTAGTGTCAGGGTGTAGGTGTTGAGTAAACACAAAAATTCTTGTTACTTATATGTCTCCTATCGCTCTTTGACTCGATTTCGCCACAAACCTTCGTTCCTCGCGGACACCTGCATTTTGTTATCTTTCGACACGTTGAATCTCGGTCCCTTAGACGTATTTATTCGTGCTTTCGCGAGACACTATACCTACTCCGTTGCATAACAGAGTTATTCTGCAGTAGCGCGGTCCGCTATGCGCTTAATAACACACTTAAATTTTATGTCTGAAGCTTGCGGCGTACGGCAGCGGTTTGTCCTTCAGAGTTCTTCAGTTGGAGGCGGGGACGGTGTCCCAGCCCTCGAAGTTATTTTGCGACTAATGTTCACTTTGATTTTGAAGAGTTAGTTTCTCAGAAAAGCCTTCTCGTGCCTTCGCTGAGATTTCATGATAAGACACGTACACTTCGGCGTCTGATTTTATTGCTATAGTCCTTGTAACTGTTCTTTACTCACGTACTTGTAGTTCTGAAAGACTGTTTTCCGACAGGCTGGCGACAGTTTTAGCCTGAGGCGAGGTCTCTATTTTTTTTTTTTTTTTTTTTTTTTTAAAGTTCCCTTGTCGTTCCCAGATTATACTACTGTGTTTTTCTGTTTTATAGCGCTTATTTCCGTAAAACACACACACAAACACAAACACCCATGCCCGAGGCGGGACTCGAACCCGCGACCCTCAGCTTGGCGGAGCGCCGGAGCGACCACTCCAGCGACCACGGCTACGAGGGCCGGCTCTATTGGCACTGTCCGGAAACTTACACTGCTCCTTTGTCCATATAGTCCAAGAAACTGATCTAACCGAACCGAGCTCGCCCCGATGTTTCTGTTGCTAAGAATATACTGTGAGCATTTCCCTTATACATTCGTCTGTGTCTTCAACTCGCTTTTATATTCATAAGATATTTTACGCATAAATATAATATTAATAAAATGTCTCGTACCTTAGGAAAGTAACAATTAAAATTTGGAGACTTGACGCGTGTTCTTAATTGATCAGTTGCTGACATACAAGTGGTGATCTATAAGAGGGTGTAGGAAACATAATAAAATGTTCAGCATAACTGTTAGGTTATAATTATTGAAATTATTAGGCATATCTAACCTTAAAATATTCATGGGAATCATCCAAATGCATTTTGTTTCAGAGGGCCCTTACTTACATACGTACCCACACAGTTCCTGGGTCCAGCACTGAAAGGTATATAAGCGTAAGGGTGCCTGTTTGCACAGTTCTCCGGAAGGAATCTGTCCGGATCGAACCTCTCAGGATCCTGGAAGTGATGAGGGTGACGATGTAGCATGTAAACATTGATGGCAACCTCAGTTCCGGCTGGGATTACGTATTTGTCTGAAAACAAATGCTTAAGCTGCCAAACTGTTCAATTTCAGAACCTATGCTTTTTGTTTTATATTATTAATTTTCCTACTGCTTACCTATAGTAAGCAGAGGAAGTATCTATTCCACCAAAACATCTGGTGAGAGAGAGAGAGACAACAGCATAACTCAAAAACGAAAAGTCGATTAAATACCAAACTTATTTAAGGTAACCGTCTTCCAAGGGGGGATTTTCAAGAAAAGTCACACCTTAAAGTACCTTTTACACGGAAACATTTTCATTATTTACGATTTTCTCAAAAACTGCACCAACGACTTTGATGAAAATGGCCTAAATTTTAGATATTTGCATGACAAATAAAATTTATATCTTGAATTTTCTGCGTATAACCTGTTAGGTCCTCTTCATTCTCAACGACTTTTGTATAATTGGTAACCCTAAAAGATCTCGTTAAGCCACACAATTTATGAGAAAATTGTTTGTGGCTTTAACCGTTTCCGATATATTCTTTGTTATTGGTTTGAATTTTCAAATAATTATTTTTATCTCAAGTGAAAAGTCGCTATTATTTTTCCTCGTGGTCATACAAGGAGTATAGTATTTCAAAGCCATCATATAGCGACACCCTTTTTAAGAATCTATCACTTTACTTACTGTATTCTTATACCTGCAACGAAGTGTGTAAATGTTTAATGCAGGTTCGTCTGGAACAAGAAGTAGAAGAACAAGCTTTTGTAAGAGTAATTTGTAAAGGAGTGAGTAGAGAAAGTCATGTGAATGCCACACATACGATTTTTTACTTTCTCTACTACGTATAGTAAGTAGGGGAAGTATTGTATTCCACCCAAAAATTCGATACCGAGATTTCACCGGAAATACATGTTTTGAGACCCCCTGAATCAAAAAAAAAGCATTTGGGAAACATGTCCGTGTGTGTGTGTCTGTGTGTGTGTGCGTGTGTGTGTCTGTGTGTGTGTCTGTCTGTGAACAGCATAACTCAGAAACGAACATTCGATAAACACCAAACTTGGTATTTAGGTTCAGTATTTTCCAAGGATGCGACACGAAGGTTTTCAAGAAAATCCCCCCACCCCAGATTACCATTTACATGGAAGATTTTTCGAAAATTTTAATTTTCTCAAAAATGGCTCTAACGATTTTGATTAAAATATCATATGT
Source organism: Deroplatys truncata (assembly GCA_030765065.1). Classification (NCBI taxonomy): domain Eukaryota; kingdom Metazoa; phylum Arthropoda; class Insecta; order Mantodea; family Mantidae; genus Deroplatys; species Deroplatys truncata. The sequence continues at coordinate 37,273,125 of CM060989.1, forward strand.
TTAAGATATTTTTATGACAAATAAAATGTATATCTTGAATTTTCTGGAAATGTCTCCAAAAGTATTCTTTATTGTGAACGACTTTTGCATAACTGGTAAACCATAAGAGATAGACAAAATGTTACCACACAAAAAATGTAGATCGCGTTAAAATACACAATTTATGTCATATACATTTTTTGTTGAGTGAACCATTTTCGAGATATTGCTTGTCATTCCCTTAAATTTTGCAATACTTATTTTCTCAAATGGGAATTCGTTATTCATTTTTTTTTGTCTTGGATATCAAAGAGTATTAATCTGTGGCAAAGGGAATGGTGCTGCACCTAGCAACCAGCTATTAAGAGATATGTATGTGCTTAAAGGCTACTGTATTTCCAAATTGCCCTTGTAAATATATATTCCCCTTACATCTACAAGAAAATTAGCAATAAGATAGACTCTGCAAATGTTTATCTCGATTAACATGAAGTAGATGGAGAATAAGCGTTTGAATAAATAGTTTGTACAAGAGTAGAGAAAGTCATGTGAGTGTAACACATCAGATTTTTTATTATGGAATTATTACTGATTGACCTGCTCGTTTTCATGTGGTTATTATAATTATGTACGGAATACTTAGAGTGAAAGCTTATGCAATAAGTTCCCAAATACTTGAATTTGGCATGGTTTTCCAAAATTTCGGCTGCAGAAAGTCGTCGATTGCTCAATAATCCGTTCAACTTATATAGATGCAATGGGGCATTATTTCAAACATCTTTTATAACGAAAATTAGGCGCAGCGTATCCACATGGTTTCGTATTAACGACATTATCTAAGAGAGAAACGGCACGTGAAAGCGACTGAATGCTATAAATGTTATTCAAAAGAAATCCGATAACTTGCATACATGAATACATAGTAAACATGTCACATATGAGTAGTCCATTATCAAAAGAGATCTAAGAATTCTACAATTTTGCAGGAGAGACAAAGAACTTCTTCAAAAGATACTGCCATGGAATCATAAAGCACCCGGTACTGCTCAATTCCTTGTCGTTCCAAATAACTATCCTATAACTCTAACTTAACCATGTAGACATAAATAAAGTTTGAATCAGAAATATGTAGATTGTTAGTTTTGTAACTGTATGTGTAAGTTGATAAGTTTTGAAGCAGCACCATTGTTGTGACTTATTATAACATGTATTTTACGAGGGATGTTTTTAAAATAGGGTACGTTATGCAAGAAAATAAGAACTAATGAATGTTTTTGTTAACTAACCGTTATTCTATTATATATGCCTTAAGTTTTCTTACGTACTTGTTTCACAGTGAATTAAATTCTCATTCCGGTATAGAATAAATTTTAGTGGCTTGTCCTAATACAAGTTATCTGCCAGTTCATGAAACAATGATATAGTTTCTAGATGAATTTTTCTGTATCTAAGATTCCATCGTAGAATAAATTGTGTTATTGGTATCGTTGGATTCAGGGAATGGGGATTCAAACTATAGTGTTTTCTTTTCGACAGTTCACTCAAGGCCATTTTCCCCCGCTTTGCAGCTGTCCCCCCAATCTACTCAGTTCCCCTCTTGCAGCAGCAGTAGTATTGCTGAGGTAGTAGAGTATTGTTGCAACTCTGGTCTCAAGCTTTGGGGAAGGAAGGGATTGGAGGGGAAGCTATAGAAGGAGACAATATATAGAGCGAGAGTGCGTATTGCCATGTTGACTTTGAGTGGACTGGCCAAAGTGAAATCACTATAGTGGCCTGGAAAGCAGATCTTTGTCACCGAGTAGCTAAAAGAAAACAATTGTGAATCTGCAAGTTAATGTGATGTTAGCCAAAACAAAAACTCATTATTTATGTCCTTCAAGAAGCTTTTGTCCATGTACCGCAAATGTCTCCCAAGAGATTATTACAGCTCATTTTCAGAACAGAAAACGTTAACTCCAGAAACAGCTCTACGTTTCCTGGATGAACTGGCAGCGATAGTCTGCGGTGAGGTTCCAAAAAACTTATGCTACGCTAAGACAAATGCTCGACAAACATCGGTAACTGGCACAAAAGTAGTGTAAGGTTTGTAGGCTTAGGTAAAACATAAACTATCGAAAAGTATTTAGTCGTTCGTACTTACTCCAAAACGGCCTTACTTTTGAAATACCCCTCGTACATAGTTTTCAGTAGAAAAACCAGGTTCATGACTGTTCATATTTTTAAGAGTTCTTATGACAAGAATAATGTACATTTAAAATGTAGTGCCAATTTACTTTCACACATTATAGTAAGTTAAACACTGAAATCAGCATCATCCATCGGATCATCTTGCAACACAATTTCCCAGAGGGTGACTTACTGTTGCGAGTGTATTACTTATAATGTTTGTGTATTTGTGTTTACTTCACGCGTTGAAGCCATCTTGTGACGTGATTCTTTGTTAGGTTTGTAGCTCCATCTGGTGTTAGTAATTTGCGGTAGTATTAATGTTTGTTTGTAAGAATGCTACTGTTATTTTTATTTAATTTTGGTTTACTGTCCTCCGGCTAGCTATGATGTTTTCGGTCAAGCACTTCTCTTTATACAGGTTGTGTAAACGGAAAGGAATCTTTTATCCAAAGATAACACTGATGAAGAAATTTATTTTACACTTTTATTGTCGAACACGTTAACTATCACATTTACACATTGATCTTGACACTCGCCAAACTGAAACTGTTATAATAACTTCATTACTGATAATTCTTAATTCGTGTACTTCAACTTTTTGTATAATTAACTTTATAACACTTAAGATTTTTCATAACTCTGTTACGCGTAACCTGCAAATTGATATCCGAAGTGTGCCGTACAAATACTTTCGATGAACTGACGGGAATGCGACGTGTAGTGTACAAAGAATTTTGATGAACTGACGGGGTCTACCTCTAACCTACTCTTTTTATACTCATTCATCCAGATATGCCTAAAGATTATAACTGAACTGCAATTGGCTAATAAAACGCGCCAACATTAGCGTCTAATTTAATATCCAATGAAAATTATGAATACATATGCTCTAGGGAAATGTTCCAAAAGATTCTAAAAGAAAAACGCGCCAATATTACGCAACTTCCTCGTTTCCAATAATGATAAACAGCTCACCCCCTCGCTGCATTATTGCACGCTATTATTGTCAGTTTCAGTAAGGCCGTATAAACTTACTTCTCAACAATAATTACAATCAATATACATCTCAAATCAGTGTCACATAAAAATGCATATTCATATTACAATCATTATTTACATTTAAGTAATTTGTGATACAAATTACTGCATCACTGTTTCACCAAGAACATTTTTGTAGAATGAGAGAATATCCAAGTTTCGCCAATTGTCACAATAGTGTTTTACTAGTAGGCTTTCTACCTCATTCGTTGTCTTGTTATTGGGTTGATACCCTAAAGAATAAGGGTTGGGCTTATGTTAGTAATGCTTTTGGGTGTTTTCTAGATATTTCTGAATTTATTAAAGTCAATATTGCAGTTCTGTTCCTCTCTCACAAGTATATTCCCCATAGATTGTACTAATAGTTAAGAAACGTTTTGCTTCTGAAAATTTGAAGCACCAAATATTTGGTGGCTTCACTACATCTTTGACTGCAATTTTCCAGTCATACGAGGGCAGATCAATAAAGACTGAGACTGACTTTTTTTCTGTAGTTTCCTTGATAGCTTTATGTCTCTACCACGAATACTTGAAAAGAGCAGGGTTTCATGTATAATGTCTCAGCACTCAGCGACAGCACTCTCGTAACGGTAGGTTGGTAGTAATGCTGTATATTGTTGATCCTACTTGAATTTCGCATACCACAAAATGGAGGTGATACGAGAGGGGCAATGCAGCGCAATAAAATTTTATTTTCGTTTAAATCATACAGCCTTATAACTTTCGAAAAGCTGAAGCAAGCATACGGTGAAGATGCACTACCTCGTGCAACAGTGTTTAGGTGGTTCAAGGACTTCAAAGAAGGGCGAGTCCTCTGTGCTAAGCAAGGTGGGCCTGGTGTTTCGGAATGGAATGATTTACCAGCATGCAGTCCCCCCCTCACACTACTGTTACAGCAGCTACTACACGTTAGTATTGGCTACACTAAGGAAGCACATTACAAGGAAACGTCCAGAACATGATCGGAATGGGTGGCGATTTCATCACGACAACGCGCGGCCTCACGTCGCAAATCAAGTCCAGGAATTTTTGCCTAAATTCAACATTACCTGTGTGCCGCATCCGCCTTAAAGCCCCGGTCTTACCCCCTGTGATTTCTTTTTATTCATATTACTAAAGGCAAAGCTCCGGGGCACTCGATTTGAGAGCACTGAAGCAGTGCTAAAGAAAAGTGAGGCGATTCTCAAAGACCTGACAAAGAATGGCCTGCACCATGTGTTCGAGGACTGGCAGAGATGCTATAAAAAGTGCATTGAGTTAGGAGGGGCCTACTGTGAAAGAGATCATGTCAACATTGAAATGGAGTAATAACTATCTGTGAAAAGAAATCAGTCTCAGTCTTTATTGATCAGCCCTTGTACATGATGATATAACTGATTTTGGTTACTTTTTCACGTCTTGAAGTATGCGTATGTATTCATTAGAATCAACAATGGCATTTTTCTGTATTACTTTTTCTCACAGGGGTAATCCGGAAAGTAACAATCATTTAGTTTTAATAAATTAAAAAATGTTTTATTAAACAAAATGTATCCCTTACAAAATTGAAGCTTGCTTTACTTCTCCACACAACCACTTACATTATTTAATAATTTGTCACACCTGTCCACGAACTTCATAACTCTTGTGTTGTAATCAGCTGCCGCCAGTCCATTCATTCAAGAAGTTCGGTCACAAATTCAACAAACAAAAAACGAGAACTCTTTGGGAAATAAATTTATACCTCGTCTAGGGTTACACGTTTGTCTTGCACGATTTTGTTGTTCACTTATTCTTCAAATCATCTGTGATAGTGAGAATGTCCGGGTCGAGATTAGTCATCCATTGTTGAACATTTCACACCACTTTCTCAGATTTCTTTCGTTAATTACTGCATCACTATACACTTAGTTTGATTGACGGTAAATTTCTGTAGGTTTAAAACTTCAGAGCATTCAAAAATCGAATACCTCTTCCCTACAGTCGGCAGGACTTTGTATCATAGAGTTCATTTTAACAGTCACAGAGTGCACAATAACTTGTTTCGACTGGAATTCATAAAGAACTGAGAAAACATGTCGAAGAAACCATCCGATCTCGCATACGAGCCCGAAAACGATCTGCGCGGCGGGAATGCGAAACGGTCGTTACTTCCTGGATCACCTTCGTATATGACCGAATACTCCGTATAAATCGTGCGTAAGTACTGCTATAGCTGTAGATGAACATTTTTGAAATCAAACGTAGCTTTGAGAACATAGCTATAATGTAAATGATCAATTCTGTAACCAGATCGAAATTTCAGCACGTCGTGGTAGATCAATTTTTCCTCCAATCTCTATCACATTATACATATACACGATGTGATCAAAAGTATCCGGACACCCCCACAAACATACTTTTTCATCTTAGGTGCTTTGTGCTGCCACCTACTGCCTGGTACTCATTATCCGCGATCTCAATAGTCATTAGACATCGTGAAACGGCAGAATGGGACGCTCCGTGGAACTCACGGACTTCGAACGTGGTCAGGTGATTGGATGTCACTTGTGTCAGAAGTCTATACGTGAGATTTCCATACTCCTAAACATCCCTAGGTCCACTGTTTCTGATGTGATAGTGAAGTGGAAACGTGAAGGGACATGTACAGCACAAAAGCGTACAGGCCGACATCGTCTGTTGACTGACAGAGTCCGCCGAAATTTGAAGAGGGTCGTAAAGACTAATAGGCAGACATCTATCCAGACCATCACACAGGAATTCCAAACTGCATTAGGATCCACTCCAAGTACTATGACAATTAGGCATGATGTGAGAAACCTTGGATTTCATGGTCGAGCGGCTGCTCATGAGTCACACATCACACGGGGAAATGCCAAACGACGCCTCACTTGGTGTAAGGAGCGTCAACATTACACGATTGAACATTGTCAAAACGTTGTGTGGAGTGACGAATCACGGTAACAATGTGGCGATCCGATTGCAGGGTGTGGGTATGACGAATGCCCGGTGAACGTCATCTGCCAGAGTGTGTAGTGCCAACAGTGAAATTCGGAGGTGGTGGTGTTATGGTGGTTGTGTTTTTCCTGGAGGGGGCTTACACCCCTTGTTGTTTTGCGTGGCACGATCACAGCGCACTGATGTTTTAATCAGCTTCTTGCTTCCCACTGTTGAAGAGCAATTCGGGGATGGCGATTGCATCTTTCAACACGATCGAGCACCTGTTCATACTGCACGGGCTGTGGCGGAGTGGTTACACGACAATAACATCCCTGTAATGGACTGGCCTGACTTGAATTCTATAGAACACCTCCTCAGTTCCGTACTCCGTGAAGAATGGGCTGCCATTCCCCAAGAAACCTTCCAGCACCTGATTGAAAGTATGACTGCGAGAGTGAACGCTGTCTTCAAGGCTAAGGGTGGGCCAACACCATATTGACTTCCAGCATTACCGATGGAGGGCGCCACGAACTTGTAAACCATTTTCAGCCAGGTGTCCGGATACTTTTGATCACGTAGTGTAGTTACAAAATAGCTAATGTCATAACTAATTCACTGAAGAAAATATCAGATCAGTTTTGATACTGGATTACTCGTTTAATGGCTATCAACTATTTCACGTGAAATAAGACAGACTCTAACGTTAGGATCAGCTATTCACTTTTATGGTTTTATATGCGATATCCTTCCTTTGCTGTGTTATAATTAGCAACCATTAATAGCAAACTAATGCCTTATGGTTTCCTTTTCTGTCATTGTGCTAATAAGCAACATGCCTACATACACAGCAGTTTCAGATTCTCATATCCTGTGTGCTACGAGATGAGGGTCTCTGCTTATTTTGAATAATGGTGTTCCTAACCTGTACCTAATACTGTTTTAGAACGGTAGAGATCACCGCTAACAACAAATGCTTTATTTTGATACATTTATACTCAACAGGAGGAATTAGAACTATTTAGAAAACATTTCTGTTGTCACTGGACCTTGTAACAATAGCAACACAATAATAATAATAATAATAATAATAATAATGATGATGATACGAGTTGGTCTTCTGTTATCAAAAAGGCGAATTTACCACATATGTTTGGTGAGATGTCTAGGACAAATGACCTTAAGATACCCTTACTTTAATTTTACCTGTGATCAAGTCCTCCTTTAACCTCCTTGCTATTAGTGGTGCCGAAGGAAGTATTCTGAGGGACTCCTTAATAATCTGATCTAAATACTTCAACTCATTTAAGTCTTGTAATGTGGCATGTCGTAGTGAATCACCAAATACACGTCTTAATTCCTCAACAGCTTTCTCCTGAAAATAGAATGAAAAAATGTTTGCCTATTGAGACTTCTCCATTATTGAACCTCTTAATGAGCTGCAAAGATTCACATTTTCCAAAGGAACTGACGTGTGCAGGGTAGATAACCATGAGACCACTGTTCTAGCAAGGGCAAGGGCTGGAAGTCTATTTCTAAGTCATTTTATTTTGTTTGAATATTTAAATATTTTACTGGGAGTGAAATCAATTTAACTTCATGTTATGTCCCATAACGCTAAGTAAAGTTCATCAATCCCGGCTTTAACATACTCACTAGCAACGAACTTCGTTAAAGTGTGGCGATGTGCGTGTATTGTCATGGCAGACACATTACTGCGTCGCATTGGCGACAGTATTGTTATGGTAATTTTAGTATTTCATTCGGCCTTGTGTTTGAATTTCGTCTGGCATGGCAACTCCCCGGCTCTAGCTAGCGAACCTAACGAGGGTTGGAGAGAGAGGGGGGATAGTTTTGCGTTATTTCTTTGTGTGTGCGAGTCATCAGTCTCGTTTGAGCGTCGAGTGTGTGAACGAGTGTAAATGTAGTTCGTGTGTAAAGCATCTCCCCTCAATTCTTTCTTTATCTCTTTTGTGTGTGATGTATGGACACTATCTTTTATTGAATAAACCACAGGTAATATGAATAATGTGAAATCTGTGTAATTTGTTAAAAATACCCCACGCCTGCACCGGAATGTGAATAAGAAAACCCTGGTCCTCTCGCTGTTTTTGTAGCTACGCATGTTGGTGTGATCAAAATTTGGAACTTTTGCTGGAAACCTTTAGGTCCTCACCCCAAAAATATCAGGTGTTCCACTCGAAAGGGGACCCCAGAAATTGCTGTGTAAAAAGGTAAATGGAGAGGAAATGAAACGAAATTTGAACGTGACATAGTTCTACATTGCAAGAGGCTGCTGGAAATGACCCCCCTCACAGGTCAATATGACGCTGCTAGTTTGTGAATATGCCTGTCAAAACCTCGGGTGTCATTGCCTAAATTTTACGGCGGATGCACTGCCGTAACTCATCGAGAGTACGTGATTTATTCCTGTAGATCTTTTGTATATGGTTACCCCGGAAGAAAAAGTCAGGTGTGGTCAAATTCAAGGATTATGATGTCATAATCCTCATGAAATGACTCTGTCAGAGAAACGTGATTCCATCTCAGCCATACTAACTCGAGAAGAGTGGCACGCTGCGCCATCTTGTTGCTGCCTACCGTGTTTAAGCTAACTGGTTCAGAAATTCTCGAAACGGCTCCACGTAAACTTCACTTGTTACAGCAGAGTCGTTAGCTGGCCATTCGCAACAAGCAGTTGAATAACTCCTCTCCGTTGGCGACGATTGCCCAGGATAGTCTACTGTTCATGTCGATCCAGTACTGCTTCACTGTTCTCCAGTATCCTCAGTGCTGTTTGTATGCAGTGTTTCGAGGGTATTTGCAAGCACCAAACCGTTCCAAAATACGTTCGCTTACAGCTCTTAAGGAATCACTAATGCAATGTTGTTTCACGGGAAACGCGTACTGTTCAACAGAAAGCCATACATCGTCATAAGCACTGGTACGTCAGGTCACTTATTCCGCTTCCGCTGAACTGGAACATGATGCCAAACACGACGACTCTTGGAACCTCTGTTGATACACTTCCTCAGTGTTAACGAAGTATAGTGGTACCTCGTCAAGTTTTTCACATAATGGATTGTCTTCTAGCAAAATTTGATAGCATTCGAGGAAATATTTACGCAGCGATGTGACAATTTCTGGGGTCACTTTCGAGTGGGACACCCCGTATGTAAAAATACAGTGATATTTATATGCTTGCACGTAAGTAATGGATATCTGCTTACCTGTATATCCTGATGCTTAGCCAAAAGCCAACAAGCGAAACTCATGCTGGCGGCCGCTGTGTCATGGCCCTAAAGGAAATGTATATATCCACATAAAACGTCAGTTGATAATCAGACATGTGAAATGAAATCCTTACCAGAAGTAGGTTTGTAATAGATCTTACCGCTCCTGTTATCGTTTTCACTTCGCCCCGAATATCCTTAACGCTTAGGTTTGCTCCTTTTTGTACCTGTAGCAGAAGGTGGTCTAAGAACGCCCTGCTTTTCATACCTGTGAAGAAAAAAAATGCTTTTTGGGGTCTGTGTTGTCATATTTTAAAGACAGGATAGAAGCACATCGGAAAAATAAGGATGATTATTTCTCTGATGGTGGTGTCTCTTTCTTTCTTTCTTTCTTTCAAACACAAACCAACGGTTTTTTTAATGTAAAATCAAGTATCGAAGAAATAGTTATACTCCATTTTTACCCAGGTAGTGATACGAGTGTAAGCATATTGTTATATACTGGGATGGGGCCAAAAGGTTTGCAGGTAGATATTAAATTTTAGTTACCCCAGCTCGTACATTGGGGGCATAGCTGCAAAGGCAACAGGAGGACCAGAATCTTAAACTACATATTCCAGAGCAGGCGTGGGATAGTTATAACAAAATACACAGAATTTGACATTAATCACATTACCTGTGGTTTATTCAGTATAAGCACGGTGCCCCTACATCACACATAAATGATAAAAAGGAAGAAATTGAAGTGAGATGCTGCACACACGAGACTACATTCACACAATTCACATACAACCGTCAAGACCCAACACTTGAATTAAAGTGACGCTCACCACACAAAGAAAGTAACGCTCACTTCCCCCACTCTAACCCTCACCAGATCCGCCGGCTCGGACTGGAGAGCTGTTGCCATGCCAGACGAACTTCAAAACCCAAGGCCGACGGAATTACCCCAACAATGCTGTCGCCAACAACACAGTAATGTGTCTGGCATGACAATATACACACATACACGCGCTACAATATTCCGGAGACAAACACACATGCTTACCTAATGTCTACCGTACGAAATGGCGATTCTTGTCGACCGTCTACTCTGATCTAAGTACGCAAATGGGAAAGTATTTGTTATCTTAGCTTTAGTACTCTGCAAAATTTTGATGGCTTTTTTCTCCTGTTCTGAGCTAGCGCGCCCATCACCTCCATAGGCGATTTACGTACGATTTAGTTGTTACTCCGTAATCTACAATATTACTCTTCTTTTTTATTTATGTAATTTACGTTTTTATCTTTGAAATCGGCCTAATTATTATCTATTATTTCCAAAATGTATAAATATAAATTGTAGTGTTATTAAACAATACAAACGATCTATTTTAGTTCTTATTAGTATCTTTATACCAGTACGACCTTAAGATATGTGATATAATGATTTAAATGCCTGCCCTTTAAGCCTAGCTTTCTATAAAATTGTAGTAAAAAGTATAAGTTTTGCCTACTTTAAAGTGAACAAGCCATTCAAAAGGGGTCTCAGGAATCTTTAAATACTAAATTATCTGCAGAGGAGCAGAAAAAATAGGGATGGTCTTTATATGCACTAAATTTTACGGAGTGGCCCAAAAAGAAAGGTACCCGAAATGTTTGTACCACAGAATATGACAACTATTGTGCAATTAATTGTTCCTGTCATTGACTATGACGTCTTCCATACGCTCTACCATCCTGGTAACATTGGCATCATACTGTTCTCTTGTTAGGTTGCAGAACTGTTTCCACCTTTTCACGTAGAACTTGTAGGGTACGTGGGACGGGTATGAAACACTGTTTTTTTTCACTATTCCCCACAGAAACGCATCACATAAAGACAGATCAGGACTTTTCTTTGGAGAAGTTAGGGTTTTGTCCAGTACGCTGAAGGGGATATGCCACACACACACACACACACACACACACACACACACACACACACACACACATACACACACACACACTCACACACACATAGACGCATAAGTCAATATCAAATAAGAGTTGTAAATAATAATATAATTTAGCAAGAAAGATGTTAGAATATTTAGCAGCCAAGAGATGTACAAAGCAGATTTTAAATTAGATAAGTAAAGAACGAGCGAGCTAGCTAATTCCAGATAAAAGTAATTCTAGGTAGAAATAAATGTCCTTTCACCGAGGCAGTGGGAGGGGAACTTGAAGGAATACCAAGAAATAAAAAGAGACATATATAGAAAGGAGAGAGGCAGAGACAATGAGTTTGCTACCGGACGCGTCACTGGGGCGCGTGTGCGAAAAGTTTTGGAGCAGAATATTTTCATACATAAAGTAACGCGGTGTGAGGACCAATTAGAAATGTCGTTACATTTAGAGACGCGACGGTGAGTATAACTAGGTTTGGGTATAAAAGGGGGAAGCAGGCCCCACATTTTCACTCTCTTGTAGAATCTCTTCGACACTCAGTGTTACTCTCTGGACGACGGATGTACGTGTATGCATATGGTTGGGGAAGCGTGTGCAGTTAGATTAAGCTCCTAATTTATTATTCTGGTGGGAATTGTCAAAGACGGGAGAAGCTAGCCGCCCATAAATATCTTATTGATAATAAATCACAGTTAAGGGAGATGCAGTGGATTTTAATTTGCCTCATCTACGAAAACCCTGAGTGAAATTACTTAGATAAGAGCTGAGCAGAGATAGCCGAAGACCAGAACACTGCAGCAGAGGGCATCAACCCAGAGGACCAACGTTTTCCCGCTACAACGCATCCAATATTGTCATTTGTTCTTGTGGTCTTTGGTCGTTCACTCTTCTGTAGTTGTGATTGGTAACAGAACCTGTCTTTCGAAATATTTCCACCCAATGCAGAATTGTTTTTGTAGGTGGTGGTGGTTTATGGAACACACCCTCAAAACCCTGCGATACACTTTTCAGCGATGGCCCATTAATACTTCCAGTACCACAGGAGCGAACGCCCAGGACACTCTTGTGTGATGTACTGGGGCATTGTTAACTGTGTTGATTCTTCTCCACTCTATTGATTGAAATAATAATTAAAAAAAAGGCATGTTACAAATGACATAGACTTTCCTTACCTATTTGGGGGGCATTCCACATTTAAACAGCTTAAAGTCAGAAATAGTGTTATTTCTCACATAACCTCATTTTCAAAATAATCCACACGATGTATACTTTTTGTAAATCAATGCCATTTTGTATACCTCCTTAATAACAAGATAAAAATGATGGAACGAATTTTTGTTATAATGGTTGTTTGTGATATTATTAAACATTAATATTCATGTTGTTTTCAAGGAAAAAAAATAAATTCACATATTTAATACTTATTTCATCTCTAATTTTTTATGTTTTATTAACGAGTTTAAATGTAAAATATTATTTAAAAGAATTGCCTCGTGTATAGCATCAAAATGTATTAACATTTCAAATGAATCGACTTGAAATTGTGGAGTTTTGAAATTTCTCAGATGGTTATCCTTAAAAAGATAATTATTAGATACGCTAAGTGTAAAAATGAACGTTACAGTTAAATTGAAGCTATTATATCTTAAACTAATCAGTTATGACACTAAAGTGTATCCCCGAACCATCATCTGGGTCTCCAATGTCAGTATCCTTGCGATTAGTGTTAGCAGGTTCTGTAAACATCTCTTGTTTTCGTGCTTCTATAATTCGTCTGGTCAGCGTGTTTACGACGTAGAGATGCTTTTGCTGCTGGCGACCAAGGGAAGAAAATCTGAAGATAAAATTTGGATATAACCATGGAAGAAGACCTCTCCTGATTACAGTATCCTCCAAACTGCAACAAGTTGTTTGAGACAAGAATTAGTAAAAAGTCTTATGATAACACGTATTGGTGTTTAAAGAAGAAATGTTTGTACAAATAAGTGCCCCTGAAGTAACATACAGGATAGACCATTTAAGTTGAGAGTGTACAATATCTCTACATCTAAGCGTTGTAGAAAGAAATATCTTGAATAAAAGTTGCTTGATATTATGGGGGAAAATAAATGCTATTAGTCGTGTTTTGTTTGGAGGATGTTATGTTGTTCATTTTAGGGTCAATTTAAATTGACCCTAAGATGACCATCACAACGTTCTCCAAATAAAACATGTCTAATGGCATTTACTTTCCTCCATACGAGGGGAACTATTTATATTTTGAGCCTAATAATTAAAACAAAGTAATTTCTGATTGAAAACCGCTTTATTGTTTTGCAAAATATTCTCCTTTATGATCAATACACTTTGCATCCGTTTGAACCATTTATCAAAGCATTTATTCCAGTCTTCTTGAGACACCTCCAAAACATGGTTTTTAAAGGTATCAACGGCTTCTTTTGCCTACGAAAATCGTTGTACGCGCAATTTATTCTTGATGTTCGGGAACAAAAAGAAGTCATTGGGTGCCAAATCAGGACTGTATGGCGGATGACCCATCAATTCTATTTTTTGAGTCTTCAAATACTCTTGTTAGACGGGATGTGTGTGCCTCGCATTGTCTTGATGAAGAACGATCCTACGGTTCTTGTTGGTTTTCCTTACTTCATCGAAGACTTGCTGCAAGCAAATAGTTGTGTACCGTTCGACATTGACCGTTTTACGTTCCTCTAAAGGCACTGTTGCCACATGGCCAGTTTTGCTGAAAAAGCAGGCGACCATTTGTTTCGAAGTGCTTCGAGTGCGAACAACTTTTGTTGGATTTGCTTCATCTTGAAACACCTATACAGTTGACTGCTGTTTACGTTCCGGCTCATACGCATAGATTCATGATTCCCACCTGTTACAATCTTATATACGTCTTTTGAGGCGCCGCCATAGTATTTCTTGAGCATTTTTGTACACCAATCGACACGAGCATCTTTTTGAGATTGCGTCAAATTATGTGGGATCCAACGAGAGCAAACCTTTTTCAACGGCTATATAATCATGCGATATTTTATATATGCTGGTGGAACTAATGTCTAGGGTTGCCTCAATCTCACAATATGTCGCTTGACGATCTTTCATTATTAGTTTTTGCACACCATCAATGTTTTCTGGCACAACAACTGATTTTGGACGACCTTCACGAACTTTATCATTGAGCGATTAAATTCGTTATACCAGCGTTTCACAGTGGCAAAGGATGGAGCTTCGTCGCCAAATGTGGAAATTAGTTGATCGATGCACTCTTGTCTTGATAATCCACGTCGAAAGTCGTAATAAATCATTGTACGAATATTTTCACGAGTTAATTCCATGTTTTTGTTGGCACATAATTTTCCAGTTAGTGTAAACAAAACAAATGACGCTCTATTGACAAAATGCTTGAAGTAGATTATGGTCAAAAATGTCAAACTTTCCATTGGAAACGTCAGATGACACCTACAACATTCAGAGTTGCTAAGGCTCAAAATATAAATAGTGCCCCTCGTAGTATCAAACAACTTTTATTAAAGACATTTCTTTCTACAACGCTTAGTTTTGGAGATATTGTACAGTCTCAACTTAAATGGTCCATCCTGTTTAACATTATGATAACCATACATAGGAATTCTTAAGCAAATGGTTTCAAGTATCTATATCAAACCACACAAATGTAACAGCAGCGACGAAGGGACTGACGAGCAGATAAAAACGGTTTGGTTAGTGCTGTTTGAAAACACCAACAGGCTGTACGAAGGATAGGGGTGGTTTGTAATCCTCGACATCACTGCCTGAAGTCCGTTAACAGTTCAACTTTATTTACTTTTGTCCTGGGTTTAATGGTTAGAAATTCCTATGCCTATAAGTGGCATTTCTCTAAGGCATTTTAAGATCGTTAACGTCCAATACTGACATACAAAATATCGGGATAATGTTGGGGACAATTTGGGTGAAAGTAATATAAATTATGGAAAATAATGAGACACATAACCCGATGTTATGTAAGCCGGATGATTCATAAGCGTACATAAGCTACAAAATGTTCGAATGTTGTCCATTAAGAGTACACTAAAAGGGAAAGTTAGGTGAATATCTGATTCTGCCTGTTGAAACAAAAATAAAAGTTATTAATAATGACTTGAGGATACCGGAAAAAAATCCTCAAATTGTAAGTTTCGTATGCGAGTTGCATTGGTTCACAATTTTGTGACTATAATACATAAAAATACTGTTAATTTGTTTAGAATTTATACTTAAATCAGAGCTTGTAAAGGAATTCTCAACTGTAGTACGTAATACCTTTAAATACATTTCATTAAAACATTATTTTCATGGTTTATAACAAGACAGGGGCAGAATATAAAGAAGAAATTTCCAAAATATGAAGGAAAAATTGCAAATATTTTGTGATCATATATTTTACATCTTATACTTTAAAGATTTGAAGCAGATTCACTTCGTTAGTTAAAAAAATGGCTTTTGTAGATCTTGTCTACATTTAGTAATAAAATACCAAGTGAAATTTAACTAATTAAATGTGGTTAATAGAGTTTAATCCTTGTGAAATCCTTAAACTTAGAGGGAAGAAAGAAGAAAGAAAAGGAAGTGCACTATATGCACCGACTCGTGAAAATAAAAACTTTTCAAGATTAGAGGAGTTTAATTTCACATGTTATGTCATATACAACCGAGCGAGGTGGCCCCACGTTCAATCCCGCGGGCTGACTAATCCAACCGAAGGGTTTTTTCGTGGTGTTCTTCGATCCCCTGGCGGAGTACTGGATTGGATAATTTTATCCGCAAATTTTCCTATTATCCTTATCATCACTATATTTCATTTCCTTCTTCTTCACCGCCATACAGGCATTGGGCTGATTACTCATCCTGGATTTTGCTATGATTTGCTTGCTGCTCGACAGTCTATTGACCCAAGGCATTGGTTTGTAAGTACTTGGGGGTGTAGGTCCGTTAAAGAAGAAGAAATCGCATAGAGGAAATTCTACATTTTTTCAACTGTAACTGAGTTATTGGTAAGAGAGTTGCTGGTTTTTCTAGACGCGTTTCTTGTAAAGACTGGCTTGGGATTTCTAAATCTGTCACAGAAAATTTCCCAAATAGAATATCTGGAAAGTTGGTTCATTGCCAACTCGAATTATTTTAAAAGTGAAACATCGTAAATCTTATATAATATGAAGAAATGTGAAGATTTTACCACAATATTATGAAATATGAAATTTTTGTCACGTGAATTGAATTCTATATGTGCAAAACATAAAGATACCTGTTGCCATAGTGGAAACAAGCAGAACTTAGAATATGAAATTTTATTATTCTCTTTATAACCACAGTCTGGTATAGACCACCAAACCTTAAATAAGGATTTAACAAATGAATGTTGAATGTGTATATGAAGCAGAGATACGTAATCATTTGATATCCTCATTTCAAGTTAATGGAAAAACACACAAAAAGAGTTTTCCGTTCAGAGCTATACGGATGAAAGTTATCGCACTGACCATATCATATAGAAATGGGATCAACAAAATATGTCACATGAAACGCATATACGTTACATAAAGAGCTTTGGGTCGCACCTCTTTGACAACCTTCCCTTGTCGTAAGCTGTCTGACGTCATGATTCATGCTTTGCCGATCGCGATTATACACGTACTAGGAATACATAGACTGAATGGCTTAATTGCTCCTAAAACATTAATAGATATTGAAAATTTATTACAAAGATCTTACATACTTTAATACAATTGATATTACTATACTAACCAGTAACGACTCGTGAGTATATATTTTGCGTCTTCACAAAATTTTACATCCAGATAGCTCAACATGTAAAATAGCATCTACTGCATTGTAATTATGATTATTAACAAGTTGTTACAGCTGTAGCTAATCCCAACAGTAACAAAAATAATAATAACAATGCATAACTTGACTAACGAAAGAAAGAATTATTTTTGTGGATGTTTGTTTTTGTCGGCATAATTAAGCACAGGGTCTCTACATAGTCTCCTTTCAGCTCGATACACTTTTCCCAGCGATGTTCAATAGCTTCGATACACTGTTTATAGTGAGAACCTCGAGTTCTGCAAAATAGCTATTAATTGCAGACTCCAGCTCTTCACTATTGGCAAATCTTTTAGCACCAAGCTATTTCTTCAACTTTGGAAATAGAAAATAATCAGAGGGGACTACATCTGGCGAATAGGGTGCACGAGGAAGCAATTCGAACTTTAACTCATTGAATTTGGTCATGGCGATTATGGATTTGTGAATTGTGCATTGTCTTGATGAAGCAGAACTTTCTTTTTCGCTAAATGCGGTTGTTTTTGCTTGATTTCATCATTCAGAGCTACAATAAGTTTGCATAACACTCGCCATTGATTGCTTTTCCTTTCTGAAGATAATCAATGAAAATTATCCCACGCGCATCCACCAAAAAAAAAAAAAAAAACAGACACCATGACCTTGCCTGCAGATGGAACTGTCTTCGCCTTCTTTGGAGCCGATTCTCCCATTTCAATCCACTGTTTTGACTGTTCCTTCGTCTCAGGTGTGAAGTGATCGACTCAAGTTTCATCCATTGTCATGAATCGACGAAAAAACTCGGCTTTATTGAAGCGAAACATCGCCCAACACTCGACTGAAACATCTTCACGACGCTGTTTTAAGTTCCATTGTGAGTAAACGCGCCACCCATCTTGTGCACAGCTTTCTCATGTCTAAATTTTCAATCAGTATGCAATGTACAGCACTTTTTGAAATGCCTACGATGTCTGCTAGCTCGCGCACTTTCAGTCGACGGTCATCCAATACCATTTTGTGAAGTTTCTTCACAATTTCTAGCGTGGTCATTTCATTTGGTGGCCATAGAGATGTTCGTCTTGGCTGCTCGTATGGCCTTGCTTAAACGAAGCCACCCAATATTTTACTGTTGTACACGAAAAAACAGACTCCCCCAGAGTAGTCTAGCTCAGTTTTAATAATAGTTGGACTAAGACCTTTCAAATTAAAGTATTGTATCATATAACGATGGCCAGTTTTATACATGTTTACAAATTCACTGAGAGAGTTCACTATTAATGGCTACCAAACAATTACTAAACAATGTAGCATCGTCAAACTTCAAACCTAAGCTTTATAAGGGTGGTACTTTCTACTATAGTCATTTGTTTGAAACAACAACCGCTATATTTACGTCAGGACGGGTACTTCTGGAACTGCCCTCGTAGTTGGGAATATCTTTGGTATGCAGAAACCGGGAGAAGTTCCCTCGCTTGTGCACGTGGCCGTAATATGGAAACAGAACGCAGGAGAAGTTTTGGGCGCTAGTGTACGTCTTCAAGTGTGCACGACGCCTATGTACTTGACCCCTTAGGTAATTACGCCATACCAGTTGCGCATGCGCAGGAGCTCCCTAAAACATGCACAAGTCACGATGTGCTCCAACTCTTTTGCTAGGTTTCATCGAGTTTAGAGGAGTAGCGCGGTAGATTTAAACGCCGAGATTGTAAATTACCGCATATACGTTACATTTAATAGAATTCAAAAGAAAACAATCAGTAACTCCTCAAGGTGTCAAAATTTGGGGTGTTCATATACTCTTCTGCTCTTACAAAACAGCCGTCACTGATACTAACCCATTAATGGCTTTGAAGTATTCTGAATCTTGGTCAACCATTATATTCATCTTCACTCCCGTGCCATATTCTGAAATAATAATTTTGAAGAAACTTTAGTAGGACTATTACCTATGAATAGAAGAATACAACATTTAAATTAGCATTGTGACAGTTAAATTAAAAATATGATGTGTTGCACTCACATGTCTTTTTCTACTCTTGTACAAACTATTTTTACAAACACTTATTCTAAATCTACTTCATATTAATCGAGATATCGACATGTTAATCTACTGTTTATTTTCTTGTAGGTGCAAGAGGAATATGGTAGGCTTTAAGAAATAGTAAAATATTTTAAGAGTTGGTGCTATGTGGAGCATTTCATTTCCTTTGCATGCCTAGGGAATTAAAATTAAAAAAATAAGAATTCCTTTGAGAAAAACTATAACTATTGGTAAATTTAAATAAAAAGGAATATCTCGGAAATATTTCACTCCGCAAAAAAAGTATTTGACATAAATTGTGTGTTTTAAAAAGATCTACATTTTTGTGTAACAAAATTTTGTCTATCTCTTACGGTTTACCAGCTTTACGAAAGTCATTCAGAATTAAGAGGGCTTTTGGGGGACATTCTCAGAACATTCAAGATATAAATTTCATTTGCCATGAAAATATTTTAAACATATGATATTTTAATCAAAATAGAACCATTTTTGTAAAAATAAAAATTTTCAAAAATGCTCCAAAAAGGGTAGTCTGAGTTGGGGATTTTCTTGAAAATCTTCGCGTCGCATCCTTGGAAGATAGTAAACTCAAGTGCCAAGTTTGGTATTTATCCGATGTTTCGTTTTTGAGTTATGCTGTTCACAGACAGACGCACGGACAGACATACACACGCGCGCGCGGACATGTTTCCCAAAATGCTTTATTTGGATTCAGGCACCTCAAAACGTGTATTTCCGGTATAATCTTGGTATCGAATGTTTGGGTGGAATGCAATACTTCGCCTACCTACCGTACGTAGTAGGAAAAGTAAAAATGAACTTTACATTGGGAATTCTCGTAAAGCAGCAGATTCGGGGCAGTACTACCTAAACCAGTACTAATCACTTTAATGACTGACTAAATGGGATGCGGAATTATAAGAGAGCAATAAATAACATAAAATAATGAAACTTGTTGCACTTTTAATATTATAATTCAATATTAGTTTAATAAATATTGTGCAACAGTGTCATAGAATTATCTCTTATTATTAGAACGCTTATTTGTTTGACTTTGGAATATATCCGAAGTCTTATCCAGTACTTTTCAAAATATTCCTTAGTGGCTGCCGGAATAATTAGAGAGAAACAAGTCAGTTTTTAATTACTAGTAAACGATTACAAAATGTTACAAATCCAAACGTCGTGACCCTCGCTAATCTTTTAAATTTAAAAATTAAATGTGTCAAAAGCTTTCGGTTGTTTAACTGTCCTATTAAATTTCAGGGGTTTTGTTGCAATGCCTATAAATTTAACTCCTGATGTGTAAATGTTCAATATTTTTTCGAACTTGGGTTTAAGGAGGCATTCTCATATTCATAGCACTCAGTTTCGAACTAGTTAAGTTGAAAGTTAACCTTGAAAGGTTATGCTGGTATCCTTAAAACCTCACCCTATTTTGGTTTTATTGCCACTCTTTCAACAATCACTAGATTATTGGCAAACATTCTCCGGCTCATTGTCGCTAAGGTATTTGTCCAGCTTTCAAAATATTCTGTGTGACTGTTCCAGTGCATTGTTTTGTTTGTAGTCTGAGATTATATATTTATTACCTTTCATTTAACCGGCGAACTATTGTAGCCCTGGGAATAAGTAAGCAACTAATTGTATTTCCAACCACTAATATGGATACATATAATAAAACAATATACAATATTTAAATTTATATAACTAAATCCACCTAATCAATCAATTTATAATCAGTATAACGAGTTACTGTGTATGCTGGGAACAAAAAGACTCAAACACTGTGGTTGCCGAACTATTGGGTCCAAGTTATAGCTTAAATCTAGTACCTATTACTATTTAGCTTTCTTCTTTGCCTTGCCTACTAATTTTCCTCAGCCATTTAGCTCTTACTGTGCCTGAAATTATTCTTATTTCCATTAATTTTTGCTTGATTTTATATTCATCATCTTTTTTCCTACAATATCTTTTGGTAAATTGTACCACTTCTTTTATCGTGAGTCGCTAAATTGTTTATCCGCAAGACCTCTCGCAATAGCCGCGAAATCTTACTTACACAAATGCGTTACCAGGAGCTTAAAATATCACACGATCAGTACGTACCGGTGACGGTACCAGAGAGAGTATCTCCCTGATATAAAATTATACGCATTTATTACTTTTAGCTCCGCCTACATATTCTCCCTTCCAACTTTATATCTTACCCGGGCCAATATCAAACTCTCTTCATATGTATCTCTGACTGTTAGTAACTCAACCTTTAACTTTTCTTAGGATTGAATTTTGCCTCTATAATTTACAGCATTGGTCTATGTAACTACAAAGGTACTGAGCTTATACTCTAACTGCATTTACAGAATCTTTAAGCTAATGCGTTCTCCCCTCGGCTGATACTAATGTCTTTCGTTAACTTGACTCCCTAATTACCTTCTTCTTGGAAAAATCTTTCAACTCAAGCTTGTTACATTAGATATTGATTTAACATACATTTATTTCTATCTTCTGTTATTTCTTTAAATATTTATGTCTCCTGTCAATAATTACAGATTCAACTATAGAAGAAAGGATCTTAAAAGTCTGGGTGGGTGTGTGACAGGCTCTGGAAGTGTGAACATCTACTACAAAAACACAACTCTAAGATAATCTTACTAACTATTTTACGCTTTTAACACTATTTAACGAGGCCATTTGATACAATGGTTTTAATTCCCTTTTCTATTTAATATGCTTGTTTCGGCATGCATTGACAGACTATACTTTGTAAGTGATTTATGTCTTTGTTTTCTTTAATCATTTTAATGTTAAAGCTTTTGATATTAACTCCCTTTTGCACTGCCCAGTCCCGACAAGATGAGGGCTTTGTCTACATTTACTTCCTTTAATTATGTAACTGTATGTACAAAATAATTTTATCCGCGACCATTTAAGAATAGACGATGGATAATACTAATTATCCATCAACATTTCACAATGGTAATCGCGATCATTACTGCAGTGAGTGCGGTAATGAATTAATGTACTTACAAAGAATAATATGCTGACAGAGACGAAGATTTGCAAGACTGTGATAGATGATCAAAATATGCAAGCAAAGCCTCCACTGTACGATATTACTCGCTCTCTTACCTTCGCACCATTTCACATAGCCTTCCTATGCCACTTCATGTTTTACCCTCGATTTACTTGGCAAAAGCGCTGCAAAAACTGCTACCTGAATATCTAGAGTGATTCTTTCTTCAGAATCATTCATTATTCAGAACGATTTAGTCGATTTTTCTTGGTTCCATATAGTCTATAATAGCATTCTGTTGTTATCGCAAACAAATTAATATCATTACAATAGTTCTTCTGTTTTTAAACCAAGTTTATTATATTTACTGAAATAATATTGACCATTTTTTTATTTATGGACGCTCTTTAACTACTA
Organism: Deroplatys truncata; assembly: GCA_030765065.1. Taxonomy (NCBI): domain Eukaryota; kingdom Metazoa; phylum Arthropoda; class Insecta; order Mantodea; family Mantidae; genus Deroplatys; species Deroplatys truncata. The sequence continues at coordinate 37,295,689 of CM060989.1, forward strand.
TGGTCCTTAGCGTCCCATTCTATATTGGGCGTGAAAGACCGGAAATTTTTCTCAGAGGTCTCTTATCAGGCTTGAGGTTCTTTTACGTGTCGTAAATGTACGACACGGGACCACCGGCTTTACTTCCCTTCCGAAGGAAGCCATGCTAAGGATTTTAATGCCCGAAAAAATCCATCGCCCTCCGCTAGCACGGTACCACTAGTCCACGGAGAACGACATATTAACCAGGTTTTTTTACATTGGTTAACAGAGTATCACAATATTTATTGAATGTTGATGCTGCTATTTATAAATTAACGATCATATCATGAACGCTAATAAGGGAAATAGCCATTATTAAATAGTCGTGAATAAAATATTGTATGCAAGTAGTAGGGTAGGCATAATTACCCCGCTCATGTAATTACAGAACTCTGTTTACACTTCGATCTTGCAGAACACATTCAAGTGGCAATAGTACTCATATCCTACTAGTGGCATAAATAACTATCAACTATTATCAATTTAGAAAATAATTGGTAATCTTAAGTTTCAAGATACTGAAATATGGCTTCTGTTAGGTTTTCTATACCTAATATGATGTGTTTGTTACTAGGGCAGCTCAGAAGTACCCGACCTGTCGTATATATGTATATATTGCGATTGTTGTGTCAAACATGACTATGGTAGAAAGTACCACCCTTATAAAGCTTCAGTTTGAAGTTTGACGATGCTATGTTGTTTAGTAATTGTTTGGTAACCATTAATAGTGAACTCTCTCAGCAAATTTGTAAACATGGATAAAACTGGCCATAGTTATGTGATACAGTACTTTCATTTGAAAGGTCTTAGTCCAACTAATATTAAAACTGAGCTAGATTCTACTCTGGGGGAGTCTGCTCCTTCGTTTACAACAGTAAAGTATTGGGTGGCAGAGTTTAAGCGAGGCCAAGATGAGCATCGCAGTGGTCGACCAAATGAGGTGACCACGCCAGAAATTGTGCAGAAAATCCACAAAATGGTATTGGATGGCCGTCGACTGAAAGTGCGCGATCTAGGAAACATCGTAGTCATTTCAAGTACATCGCATACTAACTGAAAATTTAGACATGAGAAAGCTGTGCGCAATATGGGTGCCGCGTTTATTCACAATGGAACAAAAGCAGCGTCATGAGGGTGTTTCAGTCGAGTGTTGGCGATGTTTCGCTGCAATAAAGCCGAGTTTTTGCGTCGATTCATAACCATAGGATGAAACTTGGGTCCATCACTTCACACCTGAGACAAAGGAGCAGTAAAAACAGTGGATTGAAAGGGGAGAATCGGCTCCAAAGAAGGCGAATTCACTTCCACCTGCAGGTAAGGTCATGTCGTCATTTGTTTTGGATGCGTGGGGGATAATTTTCATTAATTATCTTCAAAATGGAAAAACAATCAATGACGAGTATTATGCAAACTTATTGCAGCGTTTGAATGGCGAAATCAAGCAAAAACGGCCGCATTTAGCGACAAGACAATGCACCAGTTCACACATCCATTATCACCATGGCCAAAATCAATGAGTTAAAGTTCGAATTGCTTCCTCAAGCACCCTATTGGCCAGACTTAGCTCCCTCTGATTATTTCCTGTTTCCAGATTTGAAGAAATGACTTAGTGGTAAAAGATTTGCCAACAATGAAGAGGTGGAGTTTGCAGTTGATGACTATTTTGCAGAACTCGACGGTTCTCACTATAAACAGGGCATCGAAGCTATTGAACATCGCTGGGAAAAGTGTATCGAGCTGAAAGGAGACTATATAGAGAAATAAAGGTGTTTTTTCCCAAAATTTTTGTGTTTTCTTTGTTAGGTCGGGTAATTCTGGGACAGCCATCGTACAAGTACTTCTGTCATGGTAGGAACATTACTGCTTACAGTTCCTGATATGTACATTTCAAACAAAAACTTAACAAGGAGGACAGCTAGCTTTATGAACTGTTCAGTTGAGAAATACATACCACATATATTTTCCAGCGCATACAGACCCATTATCGGAAATATATCGAAACTTGGACCGTTCTGATGTTGCGAGAGTAGATCGATCAGCAGGTCCAGGTTAGAATTGAAGACATTAAGGAAGTACGCCACATGCTTTCCACTCAGTGTTGGGGATATGATTTTCCTGTGCTGCTTCCATACTTCGCCTGGGGAAACAGATTTCGTTTAGCATACTTACTTCCTTATGAGTAGCTTTTAAATTATTATTTTAATATTATAAGAAGTTTCAGGGCATACGCAGTGCATATGTAGTGCGATAATTATTGGTATTTGAAGGTACAGAGGTAGTGAGTTAATTCAGAGCCACAAGAAGCTTTGAAATGTAAATAAAAGTGTAGTAAAGATTTACATAACTCCCTTTTCAGTAGTTTATATGTATTATTATTACTGTTATTTATTTATTTATTTATTTAACACACACTTTCTGGAACTTCGCTTTGTATACACCAATATTATTTAGAAAAGCTTTAATCATTACATTGATATTTCATAACTAATTAGCAGTATAATAAACATAACGCTGAAATAATCAATGTGTGTTTTATACAAAAATCAACATAATACATAAGATTCTAAATATAGCATTTAATAGCAAGCTCGTTAGTTTTGTGGAAAAATAATCGATAATGTTAATATCATTTACTATTGTGGTTATTTCAAATAATAAACATGATAATAATATAAACATCCTAAATGTTTAACAAGCCCTCTATACAGACACCCTTTGTGTTCTATCTAAAATTGAAATATATAAACAAAATAGCTTTAAAATGTTACGTTTAACACGTGAACTTCATAAGTTTCCAGTTTCACCTAAAAATCGAAAATTTTAGGAGGGGTGTCCATGTAAACTACCCTTAATTTTATAATGATTTCAAACAAATTTGTGATGCCACGATGAATTTTCTACAGACTGATTTATGAAGAACTGACATTTTTCTTCCTTTAGTTATTCTTTTCGAAATTCATTCAGTGCCCCGATTTTAGCACCAAATTAAGCAGAGTGTTCTGGATTTCGATTACCTGTCAATAGATGCGCAGATATTCATGTTTTATTCGCAGTTGTTAATTTTATTGTCGGCAACTGTTTTTGAAATTTTCTTCTGGTCAACGTGAAAATGGAGTACACATTAAATGAACAACTCTTCTTTGTAATGCATTACTGGATTACGAATTCAATTACAGCTACTCAAAAGACATACCAGAGAGAATTTGGTGTTCGGAATCCTCGCCAAAGAAACACAACACTGGGGCTGGTAAAAAATTGGAAACAACTAGATCTCTGGTGAGTGAAAAAGGCAAAACTCGCTCATCTAGGCTTCCCACGGTTGTTGTTGACGTAAGAGCACGACTGGATCAGTCACCCAAAAAATCATTAAGACGTTTGTCGCAGGAGACAGGGTACAGCTACTCAATGTGTCAGAGAGCTGTGAAAATGCAGGCCTAAAGTCGTATAGGATTACGATTGTCCATTAGTTACAGGAACCAGATAAGGATAGACAACTGGATTATTGTCATTGGTTATGCCTGTTTACAAAGACAGGGTTTATGCCACACGTCCCCAGACATTGGACGATCTAAAGCACAACATTATACAGGAGATTCAAGCTATTGACAACAGAGCCCTCCAACGAGTGGCCAGTAACATGAACGACGTGTTGAGTTGTGCCTTATGCAGGATGGAGGACATTTTCGACATTTGCTATAGAGGTAAATAATCTCCCAAAATTCCTCTACATTTCAGGTATAATAAATTGTCGCTAGCATAACTCTTTTTGAAACAATTAAAGAAATAAATGTGTCAGTTCTTCATAAATCACCCTGTATAAACTTTTATAGTAAAAGTTCAAGTCGGCACCAACACATTGAGTGTCATAAGCAGGCAGAGGAGTTTTAGTAAACAAATCATCAAGATAGGAAAGTACGAAGGGTTGGGTCAAGAGAGGACGGAAGCGTTTGTGACCATGCAGTGTTCTCTGTAATCAAATCCGTTATACGCTTTACAGTTTGAAGGCAATACACCCTACTCGAATAGTAGGTATGCTAGAATCAAGGTATATTGGAACGAAATAAAAGCAATTTATGCTGCTATTGATTAAGTACAATTAAGTTACTTCATGATTTAATTAAGGCATTAATATACAGAAATCTGAGTTAATGGTCTTTTCTTTACATTCAAAGCTGTATATTTTTTACGGCAATATCCGTCTTATTAGCATACGACACAGAATCTCGAAAAATCCTGATCCATAGGTTGGAGCTGCGGAGGTTTAAAGTCAACTTTCTTCATTGTTCCTTTCTAATAATGTCACATGTTCAGTGAATTTCAGGTTGTTTAAGTTGATGTTTTAAATTTCCTTTGAGCTCTAATGTTACATCTGGTGGTTTCGCTATTTGTGCGGAAATGTTGCATGCCAAATTCCAATACAAACGATATGTATTATACTGTTTTTTTATGCATGAACTCTACTTTAGATATATTGCAGCAGTTCCCCACTGGTCTATACACAAAGTAACAAAAATATACGGCACAGATTGCAGGACACGTTCCTCACCTGTAGACGAAGAAAAAAACACACGAAAAAAAATCTGAGAATGATGGGGAACATGCACTGTGGTTACGTCTGGTTACGTTGTCATCGTAGGTGCACCGCCAGTGTTTGTCCCTGTTACCATGCGACTTGCGTCATTGCTTGTTTACAGGTAACATCAACTGTTCCAGTGAGCAGTACGACCTTGGCAAGCAAACGGCTTACTACGTACTAGTAGACTTGATCACAGACTTGGCTGGTGCAATGGCAGTGTACACAAACGCAGAGATGGTAGCTATTCATTTGATGTATGGATTAGCAGACGGCAATGACTCTTGCGCTCAACGTTTGTACCGGGAGAGATTTCTAGGACGAAGGTGCCCCGACAGGAAAACGTTTGAAGGGATTGATCGTCGCCTTAGGGAACATGGGGCATTTCAGTCTGATACTCGCGACCGAGGGAGGCCTAGAAGGACGAGGACACCGCAATGGGTGGCGGCAATTCTTCAGGCAGTTGACGACGACTGAATGGAAGGGTGCGAAATCATACGCAATACTCCAGAGATACATTAGCGTATGCGGAATTCACTACGACGGCGGGTTGATGCATGTATCAATCCTCACGGAGGGCATATGAACATCTGTGAGAAAGGGTTGCATGTGGTATGCTGGTACGTTCTATTCTTGTGTGTTTCCCATGATTAAGGAGTTGGAGAAAATGAGTTGTAACATGGTAACAAAACGTTTCCAGACCTATGTTCATATAACATAATTACTTCGTCTACGTGTGAGGAATGTGTCCTGCAATTTGTGCCGTACATTTTTGTTAGATTCTGCATATGCATCGATTAAATGGAACAGTAGCATGAAACCGTCTGTTGGGTTGGGGAGAAGAGTGTGCGTCAAAATACCTGACATCACCTATACTCCGTGCGTTGAATTACGTGCGTTGTTTTATGCGTACGGACAGAGAGACGAATTGACACCTATGACAACTCTGCAGTAGCGAACACACCAGAAGATCTGAAATTATGGACATATGTAGCGGAAAGTATACGTACCTGTACTGAAAACTAAACCATTTTCTCCAAAGGGCTCTGCTAACGTATATGTAAGAGATTTATCTATATGTTTCATACTTCCAAGCAGATACTGTAGTAAAAGAGAAAATATTCCTTGTGTTAAAATTCTGAACTTAGTAAACGAGTTTATTAGCACAGAATGTTTTAAAGCTTTCTTTCGGTATATGCAAAGCTAAACCAAAATGACTTACAGTATAGATACTCATAGATGGTTGAGTCTGTGAAAGCGAATCTATACAATTTTGAATGAATATCATATAAGCTTATGATACTGAAAATTTGCTTACCTTTAGTTAAGAAAATCTTCATGTCTAAAAAAAGTAAGTTCATATTAGAAATACGAAATGCAATACGGAAATTCACCTGGTAGCAAAACCAAGCTATAACGGCTTAAATTACAGGGAATTAATTGTTCTTCCACACAAGCCGTGTGTAGGAAAAGGTTGGAAAAATAGAATCAGACTGAAAAACTAAATGTCATAGCCGGGATTTGAACCACGGATCTTCCGATTTCCGTTCGTTTGCTCTAACCAAGCGAGTTACCATGGCAACAGGCAGGCACGGCATTAAATCCCGTCTGTGGCATTGAATTTTTCAGTCTGATTCTACCTTTCCAATTTAAATTACATTTACTTTGCTTCGGCTCATAGGTTATGATTTAAACGCAGTTTGCACAAACACCGGGTTAATAAACTAGCCTATTATGCTTCTGGAAAGCTCTGGGAATAAGAGGTGAAGCTAAGGACACACAGGGCGAGCAGAACCTGGGCGGCAGGCTTGCATGCAGGCGGGATATCACACAATTATGTTGTTTTCTAATGTGCTGCATTTGACACCAAGGTCATTAGCAGTCTTACTCTTCAGCACTTTGCTGTCCTGCAATCTTCTCTTTGTAATGCAATAATTGTTCGGATGGTGTTTGTCCATATCATCTTCTGTATTGTTGCATAAGATGCATTTAGGAGATGTGAAGATGTTGATCCGATGTACGTGTTTGGCTAGGCAGCCATGTCCTGTTATTAGCCTGAATTGTGCTACTGCTGTTTTCCGTGGCGGATGTGGTATGGTTTCTGGAGCCTGGTATGGCTTTTGTTGTTTTCTGCTGCTGCTCGGAGTCTAGTGTTGTTCGCGGCTTGAATTGCCTCTTTTATGAGACGTTTTACTTAAGTGTACGATTTGGGTTTAGAGGCTGGTGATTGTTTTAGATCCTTTCTTCGCCAGGAAATCTGCTGCTTCATTGCCAGGGGTTCCAAGTGGGAGGGTATCCACTGGTGTGTAACTATTATACTGGAATTGAGGAGCTGTGAAATAATACTGTGGCATTCTTTTGTGTCAGAGGATCTTGACCAAGAAACTTGTGTAGCTCCTCTGGAGTCGGAGAAGATTACTATTTTCTGGAGTATGTCTTTCCTTGCTAGTAGATTTTGGAGGGAGGCTTTCATGGCATGTATTTCACCTTCAAAAGTTATTGTACTTTTTCTTGCATGCTGGTAAAAGGAAACCAGGCGACATGTTCCACCTGCTCCGGCAACCGTCTTGGGACTGTGAGTGAACTGTGTGTATGTACACATTCCAGTTATAAATTCTGTTCTCTATAGATAAAATAAATGAGTCGAATTATATTAAAAGCCTTCACTTACATCATGATGGTAAATCTGGACGATCGTTTCGGGACTTCAAGGCCTCATCTTCTGCAGGATTTTTGGAATCGGCTGACACGCGTTTCTCGATACCAAATGTGTCTAACCCATGTGGACGAATGGAAGAACCTCAGGTGGTAGTTTTTATAACTACTGAAGGTGAAACAGATGGCTGCTGTACCGACATCTCTGAAGCGTAGTGGAACTAGAAGTAGGGTGAATTCCATCTTGATCAGTTTTCTTCTGAAGGTGAACCAGGAGGCGGGTGACGTCATCCAACGGCGGGATTTCAAAATTTATAACATGTAAATTATTTTTAACGATGCATATTTTTTCCTAAGTATCCAACATAGAAGCATTATGAATGGGTTTTAATAGTTCAATGTCTTGACTAATTTCATGTTGTGTATTCCAAAAATGGTGGGACACAGCTGATTTATCATGATTTACGATCATGATGTAAGTGAAGGTTTTTAATATCATTCGACTCATTTATTTTATCTATTGACCTCTTCACTGTCAAGATAGTCCTTTCTCAATTTTGATCTGTTCTCTGTATTTGTAGCTCTACAACTTAAAAATAAATGATTTAATGGTATTATTACAAGTTGCCATGTTAGGAGAATTATCATTCTAAAAACATTTGCTTTGTGTAGTTTTCTACATCAACCAATAAATATGGAATGGCGTGTAAACGAAAACAGAATTGCAGTAATTGCTCTTTATAAGTGTGCTAATAAACCTACTGAAATTGTTTACCGAACTGTCAAGAGATTCTTGAATCTTCCTCTGTTGAAGACTTAACAAGATCTGGCAGGCCACGTACCATAAGGACTTCAGAAGTGGTCAAAGCAGTAAGAGAACGAATACGTCGAAACCCATTCCGGAAGCAAAAATAATGGCCTGAGAGTTAAATGCATCCGCCAAATCCATGATTCGGATTATCAGAGAAGACCTTCATATAAGAGCTTATTGACGGCCAGTGGGATATTTGTTAACCTCGAACCTAAGGAAGATCAGGTACGAAAGATAAAAGAGGCTCTTACAGTGGCATGCTCAGAATGGTCATGAAGATATTCTCTTCACAGATGAGAAAATTTTCACAGTGGAGGAGAAGAAAAATAAGCAAAATGATAAACTATATGCACGGAACTTAGAGGAAGCTAAATTATCAGTCCCCCGTGTCCAGAGGGGGCACCACCCAGCATCAGTGATGGTTTTGTGGTGCGTGTCACATCAAGAAGTAACATCTCTCCATTTGTGTAAACAAGGAGTAAAAACAGGAGCCAGACGGTACCTAGAGAGAGTTGTGAGACCCTTGAACACCACACTCTGCAATGGAAGCCTTTGGGTCTTTCAGCAAGACTGAGCCTCAGCTCACAAGGCTAGAAAAACTCAAGTATGGCTCAGGGACATTGTTCCAGAATTCACTACAGCAGAAGACTGGCCCTCTGACAGCCCAGGCCTGAAAGGCTTTGGGATATCTTGGAGAGTAAAGCCTGTGCTAAACCTCGCTCCAGTTTGGAATCTCTAAAGCGAGATCTTGTAAAGGCAGCTCAGGAAATTCCTCTAGATGTCATCCATGCTCCAGTAGCAGACTGGCCTAACAGATTAAGGTCCTGTGTAAAGGCCAGAGATGATAATTTTGAATGACTTATAGTGTAAGAAATGTTCATTAGTCACTGAATTAAAATGTATGTTATATCTGTTTGTGTATTACATTTTAAGACACATCGCTTCTTAATCATAGGACAGAACTTATGACTGGACTATATACGTGAAGTCAGTCTTCTGAAGGGAACAGTGTGTGGATATTTCCTAATGTTATTGACTTTAGATAACTTACGTCACATTCAGAATTTTGTCTGAAAAACTCCGGAGCAATAGTACCACAATCGGATCTCCGGGTTGGGACATCTACAAGAAACATATCTCAGTTCTCCAACAAATTAATATAAAATGCACATTTTTGTGGCTTAAAACATTTCCACGATATTTTTTGTTATTGGTTTGAATTTCCAAATACCTACTTATATTTTTCTGTAGTGGCAAGTCGCTTTATTTTTTCTCAAGGTGGAACGTGGAACGTGGCATTTCAAAGCCATCGCATAGCGATATCGCTTAAGCTTACTGCATTCTTCTTATACCTACAGCGAATGAATAAATCTGTACTGAAATTTTTCTCGATTAACGAGAAGTAGACAGAAGAAAAGGATGTTGTAAGAACAGTTTATAGAAGAGTGAATAGAGAAGTCATGTGAGTATAACACAAGGACTATACATAAATATATATTCATTTAAATGTTCCAAGTTGGATCAGCTAGTAAATACTAATCGGTGACCGGTGGTTGCGTCCCGCGGTCAGTTTTATACGTCAGTTGCGTATCTGAGAGCTTTGAATTGTTAGTCCCTGTATTTCCAATTCCTGGCACAAAAAATATTTCCCTTCCCATTTTACGGACTTAGGACTGTCTGTAACGTTTTAATTTAAACCCTACAAATGGATGAAATTTTGTTATGTTTTGTTAGATTATATTGTGTTCTGCATAAAAATCGAAGAACTGAACACGAGTTAGCAAAAAAAAAAAAAAAAAATAACAAAATAATTTGTGGTAACATTACAGGTAGGTTAAACATGTTGTTTCTGGTATTTTCACCATAAAATGTTGATAGCGTCATTAAAATTCTGGCCTAAAAATGTAACTACATTTGTCTTGGTTGTCTTTGTTTTATTAATGTTACACCACAACTCGACAAAGTCACCGAATCACTGGTTTTAAGTTCAGCATGCAATGATTTAGTTGGCCTCTCACTTAAATTTTCAATAGATTTTCATTTAAGCTTATTGCTTACTTTTTGTCCGTTTATTAACACTTGGTCTGCTTTGTTGTGGTTATGTTCTCGATTGCTTTCCACGATTTAATTTTTAACATTTAACTTTATGAAACACTTACAAGATTTCATGCATCACGCCCAACACGAAATATTGTTCTGCAGATCCTTGTGATGTCCAAATTTGTAACATCGATCACAAATTTAGGCTTCCCCATCTCACTTGTCATCGACTCCATGGCTCGTGCACAACTAAGAATGAGAACAATTACGTATATCTAGTTTTACCTTTATGCTGTATATGATGTGGCAGTGCATTGTTGTGTCTTGTCGCAGAAGCCTTCTACAGTATTTGGCTGTGTCTTATCGAAGAACCTACCTAAGCAGCTAGCTGTGGACGCAACTGACATACTGATTTTTCCTAAACATGTTTACGTGAACGCAACTGACATAACCCTATACTAATTTACTACAAACTTGTAGCTAGATAGCTGGACGTAAATATTTGCGTACAAGGTTTTGTGTAATTCTCAACTATAGCGTTTGTTATTTAGAAGAGCTAAATTGTGCAGTGGTTGATTTTTGATAATCGTTATGTAAAGATTACTTTGGCTGATCAATATTAGTCCTCCACTGCTAATTCTGTCTGTGTAGAATGTTACATGAAAACTATAAGTAAATTCAGGACTGCGATCTTAAAGATGCTACGTGACATCTCTATAATTTCACTATCTTTCAGGCTGTATCTGTCTTTTTTTCAGTTTAGCTGTACCTTGCGAAGTAGCACACTTACCTGAGCATAATGTGGATCCGAGATCATAACTCCTAGTTGGGGTCCAAGCCAAACGCGACAAATAGGCCCGTGTTCTCTGGCAAGTCTTTTGGCATATTGGGACATACCTTGAAAGAAGGCAGGTCGAACTTTAACATAATCATCTTGTAGATTTGAAAACATGAACATTACCAGATTTCAAACGTTATTGCTTTTATTACTTACATAACTTAAGTTTTGATGCAGTAATTTGTATCACAAATTATTTAAATGTAAAGAGTGATTATAGTATGAATATGCATTATTATGTGACATTGATTTGAGATGTTTGTTGATTGTAATTATTGTTGGGAAGTAAGTTTATAGTGCCTTACTGAAACTGACAATAATAGCGTGCAATAATGCAGCGAGGGGGTGAGCTGTTTATCATTATTGGAAACGAGGAAGTTACGTAATGTTGGCGCGTTTTTCTGCAGAAATTGCTGGAACATTTCCCTAGAGCATATGTATACATAATTTTCATTGGATATAAAAATAGACGCTAATGTTGGCGCGTTTTATTAGCCAATTGCAGTTCAGTTATAATCTTTAGGCATATCGTGGTGTATGAGTATAAAAGAGCTAGGTTAGAGGTAGAGCCCGTCAGTTCATCAAAACTCTTTGTACACTATACGCCTTCGACCCGTCAGTTCGTCGAAAATATTTGTATGATACACGTCGCCTTCAGTCCAGCAGAAATATTACACGTCGGCTATCGATTCGCAAGTTACGCGTATAAGAGTTATGAAAAATCTCAAGTATGGTAAAGTTAATTATACAAAAGGTTGAAGTACGTGGATTAAAAGTGATCAGTAAGAAGTTGTTATAACAGTTTCAGTTTGGCGAGTATCTAGATCAATGTGTAAATGTGATAATGACTGTGTTTCGACAATAAAAGTGTAAAACAAATTCCTTCATCAGTGTTATCTTTGGATAAAAGATTCCTTTCCGTTTACACAACCTGTATAAAAAGAAGTGCTCGACCCAAAAAGATCATAGCTAGCCGGAGGACAGTGAAACAAAATTAAATAAAAATAAAAGTAACATTCTTTCAAACAAAAACTAATACTGCCGCAAATTGCTAACACCAGATGGAGCTACAAACCTAACAAAGAATCACGTCACAAAATGGCTTCACCACATGAAGTAAACACACATACACAAATAACATTATAAATTTACCATCGCAGTTTATAATTAATATTATATAAGTGAAAGCTGTACATATCACCTTAAATAATGTGACTAATTTATTTTTCTTTACACTTGCTTTTGTTGCTTTAACTTCTAGTGATATCATGATATCTATAGCCGATCCAGTCTTAGAACCGGACTTGAAGTAAACAAAACATTATGTATCCCTCCGCATTAGCCTAGAGTTTGTATCAGCTGTGAGGAACAAGCATTAACAAATGCTATGTGGACTGATGCATCATGTTTATAATGCAATAGAAGGGTGTATTATTTGAATTACTACTACTACTACTACTACTACTACTACTACTACTACTACTACTACTACTACTACTACTAATAATAATAATAATAATAATAATATACACCCAAGCTTAAGCTGAGTTGATATCAAACACAGGATAATGAAATAAAACTCATATTAACGTGTAACATCACTATCAGGAATAGGTGTAAATTTTGGACTCCATCACAAGATATCTTCTCTGTCAGTACTTACATTCACTTATTTCTCTGCACAAACCTAAATCCAAATTCTAGTCATTATTTGTGAAAGGTGGATCGTTTAAAAGAAGGCAACGTGTTGGCAGAAGAAGACCTTGATTAACGTCGGGGTTCGTTATTAAAGATAAACTCGTGTACTTTATATGAATAGCACATTTAGTAAATACTCTGATTTTTCTAATTTTGGCTTACGTCTATTTCTTTTCTTTCTTTGTGTTCGCAATGCTCCCGTTTCCTTTAGTTCTTTACGCGGACATGCAACGTTCCATTCGTAAACATGGTTATAATGTTATACACAATTACAGTTGGTGTCTGCTGCAATGCTTCAATATTTCACATTTATTGTCATTCACCAAGTGAACGACATCACACAGAATTAAATGGAAGCTACAACTTTCTTTAGTTTTACTATTCATGATATTCATTATTTCATATTAATCAGAAGTTTCGAGATATGTATGGTTTTAGCTTATAAGCACACAATACATGTGTGTGTGTGTATCACCAATTATAAACCGACTTGTGTCTTTAATAATTACATATACAACAACCCCAAATTATTTAAAAAAGTCCGTTTATGTGTATATTTTTCCCCGTGTCTCTAGATAACCTTACTCAAAAACGAAATGTGGATAAATTCCAAATTACATATTTGTTAGATACTGTTTAAGCATGCCATTTGAAGATTTCCAGGAAAATTGCTCCTTAGAAAATACCTGCGCATGCATGGAGAATTTTTATATTCATTTTCTCAGAAATATCTGTAATGATTTTGATTGAAATATTGATGAAACAAATGTATATCTTGAATTTACTGTAAATAATCTGTGAAATCATCTTCAAACTGTTTGAAATTTGTATTTATTCGTATAAATGAGAAATTATCAGAGATCAAGAAAAAAATTAGTACAGGAAAAAAATGTGTGAATACTTTGTAGTGTTAGCCGTTTTAGAAATCCTCCATATTGCATGTTTACACTTACTCAGGTGTAAGTGTATCATCCAACAGACCTTCCTTGGAAAGTTTGCGATTCCTCTTTTTTCTTTAGTCGCAAGAGATAATTGCCACAATTAAGCATTTTAGTGTTATTTCGTTTGTTGTGTGTTACTAAGCCCTTATTCCTGAATTTAAAATCACTGCACTGAAATCCCCAAATTAAGTGAATAACGTAACGTGAACAAATGAATAAGTGTTTATATGAACATTATAATATATACGAATTAGTCATGTGCAGAAAAAGTCATTGTGTTTATTACATCAGATACAAACAATTAAGTATTACAAAGTTTAGTGTTATGTGGACATGTGAGAATATATGTACACTCTGTCAATTTAAAACTGGCTGGCGTCAGAGAGACGGAGTTCAAATTGGCTAAAAGACTGCGTATATTCTTGTAGTAGTTATAATGGGGAACACAACTATAATCACAAAAGTATAGGTGATAATGATTTGTATACGAGATTTCAAACAGATAGGTGTTTCAGAGTGTTTTAGCACTGAATGGTTGTAACCAAAACATACTTTATTGATTTGTGGTTCTCAAGTGGAGTATGACTAAAGTTCCTTACAATGCTGCGCTTACGGCAGAACTCTTGGCTCAGTGGTAGAGAGTTGGCTTACTGTTCCTGAGGTTTCTGAGTCTCCCCTTTCATTTTAAATACACGAGTAAACATATAACAGGTTTTATTCGTTTTTTACTTTCTCTACTACGTATAGCAAGTAGGGGAAATGTTGTATTCCACCCAAAAATTCGATACCGAGATTTCACCGGATATACATGTTTTGAGATCCCTGAATCCAAAAAAAGCATTTTTGGAAACATGTCCGTGTGTGTGTGTCTGTGTGTCTGTGAACAGCATAACTCAGAAACGAACAGTCGGATAAACACCAAACTTGGTATTTAGGTTCAGTATCTTCCAGAGATGCGACACAAAGGTTTTCAAGAAAATCCCCGCAACCCAAATTAACGTTGACATGGCACATTTTACGAAAATTTTAATTTTCTCAAAAGTGGCTCTAACGATTTTGATTAAAATATCATGTTTAAGATATTTTCATGACAAATGAAATGTATATCTTGAATTTTCTGGGAATGTCTCCAAAAGTATTGTTCATTGTGAACGACTTTTGCATAACTGGTAAACCATAAGAGATAGACAAACTTTTACTACATCAAAAATGTAGATCGCGTTAAAATACACAATTTATGTCATATACATTTTTTTTGTTGAGTGAACCATTTTCGAGATATTGCTTGTTATTCCCTTAAATTTTTCAATACTTATTTTCTCAAATGGGAATTCGTTATTCATTTTTTTTGTCTTGGCTATGCAAAGAGTATTAATCTGCGGCAAAGAGAATGGTGCTGCACATAGCAACCAGCTATTAAGAGTAATGTCTATGCTTAAAGGCTAATGTATTTCTATGTTGCCCTTGTAAATATATATTCCCCTTACATCTACAAGAAAATTAGCAATAAGATAGAGTTTGCAAATGTTTATCTCGATTAACATGAAGTAGATGGAGAATAAGCGTTTGTAAAAATAGTTTGCACAAGAGTAGAGAAAGTCATGTGAGTGTAACACATCAGATTTTTATGTATGTGGCGTTTATTTAGTAGTCTGTCATGCTGTTAGATGGCAACCATCACATTAATTTACCACTTGAGAGGAGGTTTAATACTCAATCAATTTAATCTTATAACTACAGGTTTCACCATTATTGTAATTATATTTGTAAGTGAAATGAAGCACCACAAGCAATATTATTTACTTGTATTACAATAAAACGAGTTGTAAAATAAGAAACAGCAATCCACTACGGAGAATCGAACTCGAACTGCTTGCGTAGAAAGCCCAGATCAGTGCCTTGTATTATAGAGTTAGGCAAAGCAGCGCACAGAAGTCGACGGTTGTGAACCGCGCGCTCTTTCAAAGGGTCTTTGAAAAAATTTAATTGCTCAAAAGACCGGCCACTTTTAGTTTGACCGAGTGCAAATTAAGCTTGAAGAGAAGTTATAATGTGTATTATAGCCTACATTTATATATTCCTGTTAAATATGGATTTGTTTATTATTATTATTTACTATAGTTGTTATTTTGAATTTATGTATCTTCTGCACTTAAAATTCATGATTCTTGTGGATGCCTTCATTATTGGGGACTGACGCTTGCACTTTGAACAAGGTTTCCCCCATTAGGCTTCATAAATAATATATTTAAAGCCATTAGAACTTCACATGAAAGAAAAATAGTGATTCTGGTATCGCAGAATAGCAGTGTCACCTAAGAACCATAAAATGTCTTATTATGAAGAAATCAATGTACTATAAAAGTTTAAATATTTATTGATAAATCTAAACCTGGAATTTAGAGAGTAACATACAAAAACTATGATGATAGCTATGAAGCTAAAAGGGATTGGTACAAATCTCTTATGTTTTCTTACCATTTACTAAGAGATAAAAAATATATAACATGTTTTAACTGAAAATTATCTTATATAATATAATTTAATGTAAATTGTATTCAGCAATGAATATCATGTTTATAATTTATTCTTATAATTATTTCTTACCATCATTTACTTCTCATTCCACATAAATGCTTACTTTTTGAAGACAAGCCAAGTTCCAAAGCGTTACCAATTATAGGCAGAGGTTTGGGACCAGGAATTTTGTCTCCGAGTTCCCTTATGGTTTCGTTTGGCATAAGATTCTTCTTCAGGAAGTATAAGAGAATAAGAAGTAAAATCAGTGTAGATATGAACATTGCCCTGTAACATAGATGATAAACTGAACGTTAACAATGCTGCAGTCACGGAAAAGGAATGTTACAGAATTTCCAGCTTAAAAATACGGAGTTCTCGTGAAGATCCGCTACAGTTTGGCTAATACTTATTCTTTCGCACTGATCGTATGTCGACGATTCTATCCCCATCCGAGGCACTGAATTTTTACTTTCTCTACCACGTGCTTACAGTAAATAAAGGAAGTATTGTATGCTACCCAAAAATTCGATACCGATATTTTAACGGAAATAAATGTTTTGAGGTTCCCCGACACCCCCTTCCCCAAAAGAAAGCATTTTGTGTATAAAGAAAAGCGCGCGCGTGTGAACACATAATTCAAACTTGCAATTTAAGTTTATCATCCTCCAAGGATGCAATGCGAATATTTTCAAGAAAATTCCCACCCAAACTACTCTTTACATGGAGAAGTTTTAAAAAATGTTGATTTTCTCAAAAATGGCTAAAGATTTCGACTAAAATGTCATATATTTAAGATATTTTCATGACAAATGAAATGTATATCTTTATTTTTTGGGGGTTGTCATCTGAAGTCGTAAATTTGAATGGCTTGTATAACTGGTAAACCGTAGGTGATAGGCAAAGGACTGCTAATTCCTGATTTCGTTATGCTGTTTTATCTTCAAAACGCACAATTTTTCTAAATTACCAGAATCCTGTAACCTCTTCTCTGGTGAACAATTTGCAATTTTAGTATGGTTGGAAGCAGTAATATTTAGCAAAAATAAATACGCATTTAATATACTCAGCTTCAAAAAGTGTCCGAATTTCTTTTCAGAATTACTTGTCAATTAACCCATTGACTAAAGAAACCCAAAATATATACAGCAAAATTATACTCAAACGCGTTCAAGTAACTCCAATGTGAATTCCTTCCCATCAAAGAATCTGCTATCGGTAGATAACCAGAATCTTCTGGAAGTTTCTTTACCCCCGCCTACAGAACGTATGTCCAGATAGTTCTAGAATGTTCTGTGGAAGATTCTATTAACTATGTAAGCCAGCGTGCTTGCGAGGGGAGTCAGTCAGTTGAGGCGGTCAGTGAGTGAGTCAGCAAGTTAGTGAGCGCGTTTCTGCTACGACATCAAGTGCGGTTCTCCCAGCGAGTTGATGACGACTGCCGTGACGTGCAGTGAGTGCCGCTTCCGTGAGATATTGAGAAGTCCTATGTTTGACTCCTCAGTGAGTGAATCGCCTAGAAGAAGAAACTACGTCACGAAGAAGGTGAAGTGACGGGGAAACTGAACTAGTTCACATCAGTGAAGTGACTGTGTGAACTAAGTAAAGTCTCAGTGAATCTTGAGCTAGATTAAAACAGTGACAGTGAAAACTAGTAAAGCAACAGTTAAAAGCTGGACAAAGTCACAATATATGGAAATGTCCTTATTTAAAAGAAAAGAATTTGTGTATAAGAATAAATTAGTTTACGTACAGTACAAATTATATTTCAATGTAGCTAGTGGCTCTTTAATAACACGGACGGCCACTGCTTTAATAAATGAACTGTTGAGCTTTATTTTCTGCAAAATGCTACAAAAAGCATGGGATGGTACCCCTGACTCCAATTAGTAAGCCAAAACGTGAATTAAAGGAAGATGATATTTATTTACTTAATTACTGAGTTGATCATTTGTTATGCAAGGTTATAAGTGATATATTTATTTCTTCAGTTTATGAGAGATTTTGAGTTTCAAACCTTTATTGTATGGATAATTATGAGTAAGTAACTTAATGTTTTTTTCTTTTAATGGATGTTTGCATTTTAATAAATAGGCATTTCCGGCTTTTCAACACCAAGAATTGCATTACGTCACTGCTTCGATAGAGGGGTAGTTACGTCACAGTACACCTCCACGGCTCTCCCTCCTGGATGTGACACGCGGCTCGCTCACACCTTATGCAGATCATCAGAACGCTGACGCCTCACAGCGTAAGCTATTTAAGCTGAGTGAACTGAGGGCAGGCGGAAAATCGCCTCAAGACCTGACACTGGAAGACGTCGCAGAAATCGTCGTCAGATCTGCATCGTCTTGATTTTATAACCTGTGCATGCGAAACCACAAATTTGGAGCTATTTGAACTCCAAATTTCAAATTCAATAGTAGCTATTCGGTATAAAAATCCAGTATATGCATACATACATGCATAATTGCAGAAAACTGACTTACCTAGAAATTAGTTGACTATAGCTGAAATAGCAAAACTATCTTGTCAAGGGTACACTGCTGATGATTTTCCAACTGTATAAACTAATTACAGTTTGTTTCAGCGAAGGCACTTCAAATCCGCTTCGTAAGTACTACACAACGTTTTCTTGTTTTGCCAAGCACTGACCTGGGTCGATAAACTCATAATCTGTGTTATCAGGTGCACACCATATACGTAGACACTTTACTGCAATAATACTTTTATGAGTTTTTTTTTGCATTTTAAAGCTTTCGTCACGTTTGGCGAAAAACTATTTAAACGTGCACTGACACTATTGTTTGTTTTATTTCGTGTACTTCACAGTTCCTAACTTTCTTGTTCACCCCGAATACCCTGATTTTGATACATAATTTTCCAAGAATATTGACTGAAATTGTTCATTCAATTGCCATTACTTTTTTTTACTTTCTCTACCATGTACATAGTAGGTAGAGAAGGTATTGTATTCCACCCAAAAATTCGAATACCGAGATTTCACCGGAAATACATATTTTGAGGCTCCTTGAATAAAAAAACGCATTTTTAGGAAAGGTCCGTGTGTGTCTATGTGTGCGTCTATGAACAGCATAACTTAAAAACGAAAAGTCGGATAAATACAAAACTTCAGTATTTTCCAAAGACCGTCACAAAGATTTTCAAGAAATACCCCAACTCTAACTACCTTTATATGGAACTTTTCTAAATCCTTGATTTTCTAAAAAAGTTGCTCTAATGATTTTGATTAACGTACCATATAACTATTACAGACATTTACATGACAAATAAAATGCATATGTTGAACTTTTTGGGAATAGCCCATGAAGTACGTCTTCAGTCGGAACGAATTTAGTGTAATTTTGAATAATGCTGAACGTTAAGCGATAGACGAAAATGTACTATACAAAACATGTAGATCTCTTTAAGACACACAACTTATTTCAAATAACTTTTTATAGCATTTTACATTTCCGAGAAGTCCGTTATTAATGATTCGAATTGCCCAATACCTAGCCATTCTTGTAAAGTCCTGTCGATTTTAAATTGTTTCTTGCAATGTCGTGGAAAGAGTATGGAACTTTAAGGCCGGCATGTAGCGTCCAGTTCTAAAACATTTGACTATCGCTATTCGCTTTGTATCTATAACGAAATGAGTAGTACAGTTGTTTTTGGAAATGTTTATCGCGATTAAAATGAAGATGACAGGAAAATGAACCTTTGTAAGAATAATTTGTATATCCACTTATAAGCGATAGAGGGTAGAGAAAGTCATGTGAATGTAACACACAAGATTCTTTTTAGATAATTCTGCATATAATAAGAAAAACTGTGTTCGTAAAAATGGACTTAAACTAATTTAAACTAAGTACTTCATCAAATTAATTATCGTTATTCAATTACACTAGTTAATAGGGTTTAACTCTTTCTACCACAACATGAGTAAAATAGGCATATCTTAGTTTTAAGGGGAGATAAAAAGCCCTATCCCACCAACTATAAATCTGTTAAAATCATGACCCATTATCTCTGAAACTATTTAATATACTAGATTGAAACTTTTGCAGGATGTAGATGCAATCCTTGTAAGTTTGCTGAACTACTTTTATACAATGTGTATTTATTAAGTTAGATAGGAATGTTTTCTTAATTATGCATTCCTTTGATTAAAATTATCAGCAACCATTTTTACTTTCTCTACTACTATAGTAAGTAGAGGAAGTGTTGTATTCCACCCAAAAATTCGATACCGAGATATCACCGGAAATACATGTTTTGAGACCCCCTGAATCAAAAAAAAAGCATTTTTGGAAACATGTCCGTGTGTATGTCTGTGAACAGCATAACTCAGAAACGAACAGTCGAATAAACACCAAATTTGGTATTTAGGTTCAGTATCTTCCAGAGATGCGACACGAAGGTTTTCAAGAAAATCCCCCCACCCCAGATTACCCTTTACATGGAACATTTTACGAAAATTTTAATTTTCTCAACAATGGCTCTAACGATTTTGATTAAAATATCAATGTTTAAGATATTTTCATGACAAATGAAATGTATATCTGGAATTTTCTGGGAATGTCTCCAAAAGTATTCTTCATTGTGAACGACTTTTGCATAACTGGTAAACCATAAGAGATAGACAAAATTTTACTACACAAAAATGTAGATCGCATTAAAATACACAATTTATGTCATATACATTTTTTTGTTGAGTGAACCATTTTCGAGATATTGCTTGTTATTCCCTTAAATTTTCCAATACTTGTACTTTTTCTCAAATGGAAATTCGTTATTCATTTTTTTCAGTCCTGGTAATGCAAAGAGAATGGAATACTCCACATAGCAACCATCTCTTAAAATATTTGACTATCGCTTAAAGCCTAGCAATTCCTCTTGCATCTACAAGAAAATTAGCAATAAGATTTAACATCTCGATATCTCGATTAACATGAAGCATTTGGAGAATAAGCGTTTGTAAAAATAGTTTGTACAAGAGTAGAGAAAGTCATGCGAGTGTAACACATCAGATTTTTTAAAAACAGCTAACCATGTTATTAACCTCAAAGCACATCCAGAACATCCTTAGAGTGTTTTATGAATATAATATTTAATTTAGCTATCTCCAATAGCTTCTGATATAACGGGTCATTTATGCCAGAAAATGTCATTCACGAAAACGTGTTCAAAGCAAACTGAAAAATACAAGCTTATATACATTTGAAAAGAAAGAAACTTGACTGGAGCATACAGAAGCTGCCATACATATAGATATAGGTTACTCAACGAAGGGAACACCTCGCGCACTGCGATCGACATAGATATATTGTGGCTACCACTCCCTAGGGGGAAGGAACGAGGTGAAGGAACCACAGGAGGCAGACAGACCATCGAGACACACGGAAGTCCCTAACATTTCCAAGCTCTAAGACTCGCCACACTCCTGGAGCTGCCTATAGAGAGCGATGAACGACCTGACGACCAAGTAGCCCTCTAATGACCACGGAGAGTAATTTCCTTTGAGCAAGTAACCCCACCATCTGCCCGGCACTGTCATATGCTACGAAACCTAGAAACACACCTGTAAGATGAGAAGGAAACGGAATGAAAGGGATATGATGGAAAGGAAATCGTGGTAGAGAAGAAACCGTCCCAGCATTCGCCTACAGGGAAGTCCAGTCCAGTCTGGCCAGTCCAGTCAAGATCAGGCATGGTAATCCACACTCTGCTCTATGTATATCTGTCTCTTTCTATAGTTTCCTCTCCAGTCCCTCCCTTTCTCAGAGTTTGAGACCAGAGTTACAACTGTTACTCAAGGGGGGAAATGAGTGGAGTGAGGAAACGGTTGCAAAGCGGAGAAAATGGCCTTGAGTGGATCGGTGAAAATGAAAACACCATAATAACTTTGGTGTCAAACGTAGCGCATTAGAAAACAACAACATATGCTCATTGCATGGAAAAGTGGTGAAATATGTCGCAACAGCGGAAATATTTATGCAATTATATGCACTATGAAACTTTACATACAAGCATAAAAGTACATGAAACATATTGCAAAACTTAATACCATATCACAAGAAAAAACAAACTAAATGTGTATTTTCATACTGTGACGGAACCCTTATCCTGCCACCAAATGTGATGTCGCCATCAGCGCCTCACTAGATGGGGCGGGGAAGAGTTTCCAGGTGAGAGGGCTAAGCTTGCACAGTTATGGAAGGGAGGAAAAATGATAGAGTGTGCACTAGGTCACATTACATTACTGATCACAAAATGAAAGGGGCTGCTTCAGATAACTGAATAATTACCTGGTTAACGGCGGAGATCCGGCGTTCCATCTTTGTCGTGCGTATGGTTGATGCCAAAGTTTAATATTTACATAAGATAATTTAAAAATCCGAGCGTCACAGAGTCCTGATAGGACGTGTAGGCAGAGCGAGGGCCGTCAAAACCTCTAACTTTAAATACCAGAGACACGCTGATCTAGTGCTTCATACAGCACTGACGTAAGCAGTGTCAGCATAATTTGCAAACTTCATCCACGTGTCGACACATTCGCGAAGATTCGAAAAATGTTTCCCTTAAGATCACGCAATTCTCTCTTGCTTACATAAGCATCCGGGAAATGACTTACGAGAATTTCTGAAGCCAATTCATCGTTTTGCTTGAACGAGTTTAGTTCTGAACATCCTATTCTTATAGAATTATATTTATCACAATCTGGTAGCATAGAAATATAACGGTCACAATAAAAATCCGATATCTATTAATAAGAAATGTCTATTCGTAAGAATTTTACTTTTGTTAATAAATAATTTTAAACCTGTATTTCAGTATTATTTCCCATAACCCTTTTAACAATGTTATACAAATGAGTAACACTACTACAGAAACGCAGTTGTCCCAGAGATCCTTAATCATCTGTATATACAATATAACTTTTACATACATAACATATAGATCCAAAACGATCTTCAGGGCCCTGTTTCACAATATTTAGAATTTACATATTAACAATTTACAAATAACAAGGAAAAGATTACAAATGTTTGTAAACTGTGTTTCACAATAAAAGTTTATTAACCTGTAAAGTTTGAGGAACTTTACAAATCCAGATAAACAATTGACAAACGTAAATATTATGCGTATTCTGTCGTATTTCTGTCTCGAAACGCCACCAACCATACATCACAAAAACCACTATATATCAATGTTTAAATACCCATACTTCTAGTACATTCGATAAGTATTGTATGTTTCTTTAATCTGAAAGACGTTATATAAAGCCATACAATTGTATTCGAATATTAAAAGAAGTCACGTATTGAATACACGCATTTACAAATTCTCGCATTGTAGTATACCGGCTATGCTGAAGAACTTTGATTTGATAGGTCGTTTGTTATTTGTACATTGCGTTGATTGGTCTAAACACCAACGTAGGATTTTCACTTTAGGTTCAACATGAGGGTATTTAAGGTCACAAATGAAAATGAAATTGCTGTTTTAGAGAAAATTAGGTACGAGGGAACTAACAGCTACATTCTAATATGTCATCTATTGCAGTTCCCATCCAGTGCAAAGCAATATACAGTTGTTTTCTGGTTA
This sequence comes from Deroplatys truncata, assembly GCA_030765065.1. Taxonomy (NCBI): domain Eukaryota; kingdom Metazoa; phylum Arthropoda; class Insecta; order Mantodea; family Mantidae; genus Deroplatys; species Deroplatys truncata. The sequence continues at coordinate 37,319,394 of CM060989.1, forward strand.
AGACTTCACTTGTGCCTATTGCATGCTGAATGTGGTGTCCAATATCTTGCAAGGGCTCATTCCAAGCATCTTATGGTATTCATAAAAAGACGTGAAGCCTTAAATTATTCTGAGCCTAAAATGTTTACGTTTTCTACCTTACCTTGCACGAACAAAATCATTATTTGAATCACAGAAACTGCTGCTAATTAGCATTTTATGAAGTTTTCAGTTATAGTTTGCTATATTCTTACTAAAAATTGTAAACTAAATCTATAAAACCTTAAGCCATTTGTAGATAAACTTCTTACTTTAGAAATACACTTTACAAATGTGTGAAATTAGTATTTGATTGTAAAAAAATACTTATAAATTTCAGGAAATTTAATTTGTAAATATTTAAGCTTGTCTGTAAAGTTTCTTTACAAATTTCCATTGTGAAACAGATTTTTACAAGTTACAAACAAAGTTAACAATTTACGAGAATTAGTAAACATTGTGAAAAACAGATCCTAGAAGACCCACAGAGTTTATGTCGTGTCTCCGGTATTATTATGTATGTCGGCTATTTATAGCGATCGTTCCGAATCTGTATTAGTTGTTTCCTAGCCTCAGTTTTCAATATACACACTATATTTCAATTTGCTGAACGTGCCACCCTTGGCACGTCTGTTGCAAGTTGCGAACTTCCGGTATACACGTTGATAATAGTTTCAGAAAAGGATTTGCATCACAACCGGAGTACGTGCCTGATCGACAATGGATTTTAGCGATAACGGTTTTGGAGTTCAGATAACCGATCACCGTAGCGCCGCTCACAAAGGCAATTAAGTAGAACGATGAAGTCTTGCTGGACACTAAAGAGATAGCCACAAATGCTATTCCTCCTCATTAACTAGGGCTTTTGCAAACTCAGGTCTATAATGCGTGGCATATACACTGCCATATTGAGGCGTATTAATAATTTGGTGGTTTCATTATCATTACCAGACATATTGTTATTTTCATTGTCATTATCAGACATATTGTTGTTACTTTTGGTGTTGACTGGGATGAGTTACTCCTGGTTGGGAGTTTTTTCTAGCCACGAGTGGTGGTGATATAGCGTCGTCTTGCTGAGTATTCCGTATGAAGCGGATTGCGCGTGCAAACCGGCCTTTGGATCGGTGAACATCTACCCTCACCTTTCATATTTAATAATGTAGGGATCCCACACGGTTGGGAAATAAACCTAGGAATGTGTAAGTAGATTTGTGTTATGGATTTTGTATAGTGAAAACCCAAGCCTTCCTCTTAACCTCTACACCACGTTTCGATCCTTCGCAGCCAAGTGAGTATACGTCCCCTCAATTTACGTGCTGGGCACTAAAAATTAATTTTGAACCTTTAGACCTCTACCCAGCATGTAACAATATTTATCATACTATACCGTCGCTCCTAAGTGCATACAAGAATTGTTATTAAAGTCTGATGTGTCCCATTCACATAACTTTCTCTACTCATTATTCTACTCACTATTCTTACAAAAGCTTATTCCTCTATCTAATTATTTTTAATAGAAATAAACTTTCATTACACATCTAAGTATAAGCAGAATACAGTAGGTTAAAGTGATATCTGATTTTTAAAAAGCGGATTACCAAAACGAAAGTGACTTGAAAGAAGTAACAAAGAATATCTCGGAAATGATTAATGTCCCACATTCTTTTTTACTTTATTTACTACGTACCTAATAGGTATGGAATATATTGCATTCCATCAAAAAATTCGATACCGAGATTTCACCGGAAATACATGTTTTGAGGCCCCTTGAATCAAAAATGTTTTTGGAAACAGACCCGTGTGTGCGTCTGTGAATAGCATAACTCAAAAATTAAAATTCGAATAAATGCCAAACTTGGTATTTAGGTTCAATATTTTCCAAAGATGCGACACAAATATTTTCAAATAAATCCCCCACAAACTACCCTTTACATGGAACATTTTAAAAAAGTTTTATTTTCTAAAAAAATGGCACTATTGATTTTGATTAAAATACTATATATTAAAGATATTTACATTACAAATAAAATGTATATCTTCAATTTTCGAAAAACAGTCCTCTTCATTCGGAAGGAATTTTGTATAATATTGTATAAGTGGTAAACGTTAAGCGATAGACGTAAACGTACTACACAAAAAATGTAGATCTCTTTAAAATACGCAATTTATTTAAAATACATTTTGTGGAATAAGCCACAGCTTAGAACTGTTAGTGACTTCCGCGCGTCTCTATGACCTGCTGCCGTCTATAGTCTCTGTGGTTCCTTCATTTTATCACTTGAGTGGTAACCACAACATATCTATGTAGGTCGCAGTGCGTTGTATAACCTATAGTTATTAGATTATTAACTGATTATGTATTATTTAATGTAAGAAAGCAATAAATCAAACAAACACACCTATAATAAACATAATAGACTATTTACATGCATACAGCACTTGCGTGCATATCAGTAGGTACTGTTATTCATATTTCGAAGTAAAAAAAAAATCAGGGTACTGGTGCTTTAAGTAGTTTAAAAAAAATAGTCAATTTTTCTTTGCTTCTTTGATATTCCCACACAGTCATACTTTAGTCGATTATATACATTAATCACAGAAGTGCTGCCATAGTTTAGGCTTTACGATGGTAGAAATTGTATTATAATTTCTAGAACTTGAATTGTCTCATGCATACTGGGAACACTTTCATTGTTTAGGCCTACTTCGGTATCGGATACAACCTGAGGAAGAATGACCTTGCCCGACTGTTTTGCTAACACGTGCATAACAATAATGGGTTCCGAAAATCTTGGTCGCACCCAAATGCCTACTGTTTTGTGCTGCGACAGCAAGATACCTATACAGAAACCATGCACAATATATCTTAACACATGACGTATTAATGAGAAAATGTATAACTGAAGAACGTTTAATTCACATAGACAAAGTTTGGTGCTTAAAAGTTTAGCTTATATCTGCGAAAAACGTAGAAGTGAGAAGCATATAATTGAGGTTCAATTTTGTATTACATTTTTACTTTATTTAGTGCATATAAAGTTTCAAGTTTAACTGAGATTTTCATTTAAGACCTCAAAGTCAATATCTTTTCTTAAAATAAACGTTTAAGGAGTCTAATACCTTTTACTCTGAGTCTTAAAAATCTACATATAGGTGCACTTGGTCAATTTAAAACTGGCCGGCGTCTGAGAGACGGAGCTCAAGTCGGGTGCTTCCTTGAGCACACAGGACAGCCAGGCTTTGTTCAGACTGCGTATATTCTTCTAGTAGTTATAATGGGGAACACAATTGTAATCACAAAAGCCTTCCAAGCTAATAATTAATATACGAAATTTTAAACAGACATGTTTAAAAGTTTTACAACACTGTTTCTAACTAATACTGACATATGGTTCTCAAGTCGCGTATGACTAAAGCTCGTTATAATTGCACGCTTACTGTAGCACTCTTAGCTCTGTGGTAGAGAGTTAGCTTACTGTTCCTGAAGTTGCAAGTTATAATCTCCATGGAGCTATTCGACTTTTCCCCCTTTCATTTTAAATACGCGAGTAAAAATATGACAGATTTTCTTAATTTTTATGTTATTTAACTACAGTAAACGGGTTGTAAAAAATAAAAGATAACAATCCACAACGGAGAATCGATCTCGAGCTGCTCGCGTAGAACTTAAGTAGTTCAACCAATGAACAATGCCAAACCCGGTGTGGAGGTAGCTCAAATTAGTCTCTTGTGGTTTGTATTCTACGAGGGCGGATTGATAAGTCCATGACTTTAACGAGAGATAGCGTTCTAATCACAGGTTTCTTATTTGCACCCAAGTCTTACATCTATTCTGGGTATAATCGCAGAAATTCGTCATTGTTTTCTTAGCACATTGTTGAGAGTGTCTAAAATAAGGAGATGCGTGTTGCTTCGTAGAAAATTGGGAAAAGTAAATTTGGTGTTCTGATAAAGCACTACTTTTTGCGTGATAAGACGGTGAAGGAAACGGAAGAAAAGCTGAATAAACATTACGGGGACTCTGCTCCATCACATGGCATGATTCACAAAATTTCGATGTGGCCGTTCGAGCACAAGGGACGCCGTGCGCACAGGACGGCCAGTTGAGGTCACGACAGAAAAATGGTCAACAAAGTTCACGATATTGTGTTGGTAGACCACCGAGTGAAAATCTGTGAGATAGCCAGGACCGTAAACATCTCGAGTGAACGGGTGTATAACATTCTGCACGAATGTTTGGGTATGAGAAAACTGTCAGAAATATGGGTGCCGCGACTACTCACAATTGAGAACAAGCGGAATCGTGTTGCCATTTCACAGGGATGTTTGAACATGTTCCAGCGCAACCCAAATGAGTTTTTGTGGCGTTATATCACGGTTGATGAAACTTGGATCCATTACTTCAACCTGAAACCAAACAACAATCAAAGCAGTGGGTTTCCTTCGGCAGACCTGCTCCAAAGAACGCGAAAACAATTCCGTCGGCAGTAAAAATCATAGCAGCTGTCTTTTGAGATTCATAAGGGATGATAGACATCCACTACCTGGAAAAGGGTAAAACGATCACAGGTTCATATTATGCCGGAATGCTGGATCAGCTTCACAAGGAATTGAAGGAAACGACCCCATTTGGTGAATAAAAAGGTTCTATTTCTTCAGGATAATGCACCCGCACACAAGTTAGCTATTGCCATCGCAAAATTTGTGGAATTGGGCTACGAACTGCTACCTCAGCCACCATATTCTCCAGATTTGACTCCGAGCGACTTCTTTCTCTTCGCAAACCTGAAAAATTGGCTCGCTGGGAAGAAATTCAGTCCAGAAACAACCTCATACGTTGGACAACGTGTAGTATTGAATTGAAAGGAGGCTATGTTGAGAAATAAAATTCACTTTTTGGAAAAATTGTTATGTTCTTTATCAATCCGCCTTCGTAAAGTTAGCCAAAGCGGCGCTCAAAAGTTGACGGTTGCGAACCGCGCGCTCACTGTAAAGAAATTTGAAAAAATAAAATTAACTGCTCAAGAGACCGGCCATTTTTAGTTTAACCGAGTGTACATGCACATTTAGTGAGTCTTAAGTCTTAGCCGTAGTTATTACCTGCTTTAGTCGAACTTTTATTGTAGTTTAGGCAATTAGTATTACAAATCTGTTTCCACAAGGAATTACTTCATGATAAATGGAAGTAATCCCCTTACTGCGGCAGTTAATTCGCAGGCGATTTTTCCGGTTTTACTTTTAAAATGTTTTTACTCGACTTTTACAGAAGTCTTTATAAAAAAAATAAATTAATCCGATTGCTAATTGCAATATCCTCGTGTGATTTGATATTTTTGTTTTGTTTTGAAATGGGTCGGAAAGCTAAATGAATGTGTATATAATTACACGAGGGACTAAAGCTTTATGTTTATGCGTGCCAGTGTGCACCATGGAAAATAACAATAGCCCCCCCTCTCTCTGTCTCTTCGCCTGTTTTGTTCCTGTCATTAACATACCAGTTAGATCGATTAGCGTCGCGCTATATCCGCCAGTTTTGTGAGGACGGCTAGGACCCTTGTTTGATTAAGGCTTTGTTCCGGTTACCGTAATCAACATGTCACTTTCGTCCTTTCTGGGCAGCATACTGAGCAAAGGTGAGGTCAGTAGTCCGCTATGGCTATACAATTAAACCTTAGTGGTACGTTACATGCTTTACAATGTGGCTACATTAACATAGAACAATGTATTATGTGTCATTTGCTGACTTTTTATTTTGAATGCAATTTCAGCATGAATAGAAACAGACAATAAATACAATAAGGCATGCACATTTTAAAATAGTTCTTAAAGTTCTAGTTCAAAAATATAATTTTTACAGTGAGACTACCGGAGCTTAACTGAAAACATCTGATGTGTTACATACATTATGGTGAAGCCAGATTTGGAGATATGTGCGAAGATAGGGCTCTGTTACAAAATAGTTTCCTGGAAAGATATTAGACTGAGACTGGAAAATATTGTAAAACAAGTTTTAATTTGAAAAGTTCTTTGGGAACATACAGCGGAATGAAAATAGACTAGAGCAGAGAAAATTATGTTGACATCTGTGAGAAAGCAGCGATAGAAGGCCATGCATGGACTAGAACAGGGGTTATGAAACTGAAAGATTTAAGAAAAGGAAACCATATAGAGAAATGCCCTTTGTGTAACAGGAAAGAGGACAATTGGCACATAATTTTGGATTGTGAGGAAACCAAGATACTTAGGCAGAGATTTGTAATAAAGGAGCGGTCAAATTTACCAAAGGAAATTCAGGGGAAAAAAACTTATGAATGTAAAATCAAGGAACAACATAATTGAAGTTGGAAATTTTTTAGGTAGCCAAATGACTGAGGAAAATTAGTCAGCAAAAGGAAGAAGAAAGTTAAATAATAGTAGGTATCGAAGTTTAAGCTGTAAGTAGGACCCAATAGCTCGGCAACCACAGGGATTGAGTCTTTTGGGCCCCAGGGGCACAGCAACTCATTGTAGAGGCAAAAAGGTTAAATGTATAATTAAATTGTAATACTTGTCTATGGTTTATGTTGATATTACTATTCTGTTTGTACCAATTACTTACTTACATTCACATGACTTGCTCTACCCTCTATCGTTTATTAGCGGGTATACAGTTTATTTTTCCGTCTAATTAATTTTATTTAAAATAAACCTTTGCAGAAATACCTACATTACACCATCGTTATAGATATAAAGGGAATAGTGATGGTGAAATGTTTAAGAGCTGGACGCATTATACTTAAAAGTATAAACTGTTTCCATGCAATCTCAAGAAACAGTTGAATATCAAAAGGATTTTAAAAGAATGACAACGTATTGAACAATTCGAATCATTAAAAAACGAATATCTGGGAAATGGCTTATGGCACAAAAAGTTATTTGGAATAAATTGTGTGTTTTAAAGAGGTCTACATTTTTTCCCTGTAGTAGGTTTTCATCTATAGCATAATGTACGTCAATGATACAAGATTATACAAAATTCCTTCCGAATGAAGAGGGTTTCACAGGCTATTCCGAAAAAGTTCAAGATGTACATTTTCTTTGTCATGTGAACATTTTAAATATATGGTATCTTAATCAAAATCGTTAGAGAAATTTTTGAAAAAAAACATTCGAACAATTTTGTATGTAAAGGGTAGTGGTGGCAGGGGATTTTCTTGAAAGTCTTCGGGTCGCATCTTTGGAAGATACTGTGAATTATACTGCTCACATATAACTTGAGTTATGCTACACAAACACACACGCACATACACACATGGACCTTTTACTAAAAATGCTGTTTTTATTCAGGGAGTCTCAAAACATGTATTTCCGCTGAAATCTCGGTATCAAATTTTTGGGTGGAATGCAATATCTTCTCTATCTATTATTTACGTGGTACAGAAAAAAGACTATAGTATAATGCTGTCTTCCAAGTAGAACATTCTAGGAATTATTATTTATTTATTTTGGGTATCATAATATACGTTTTGGATACATTTTTAAATGAAAAATAAATATACAGGTGTCCCAAAATTACCTTTACAACTGTGAGGACTAATAACGTGGAAACGGAAAGAGATACAAAGAGGTTAGTTTTGCATTATGCTCAGACACACTCAGAGTCTTGGTAGTCACTTAGTGAATATTTGAAATGTGCTTCATCCATAGAATGCAGGCTGCCGTATCATACCGTGATATCTCAGCAGCCATATGAGCACGAAGGTCCTGTGGCTGCCAAGAGGGAGATCTGGGAGCCAGGGAATAGGCCCACCTCTGCCAATCCAGCGAACAGGAAATTTGTGGTCTAAAGTCTCTCTAATGGTCAAGGCCCAGTGAGGAGTAGTCCCATCCTGCTGAAACTTGTCTAAGTGAAAGTATTCAACATGTGGAAGTGAAAATTGTTGCAACGTGTCCAGGTAAACATATGGGGATTCTGTGAGGCCCAAATCTTCATGTTACTGTCCCTGTTACATGAAAACAAGCTTTATTTGTGAACATCGCCTCCTTCAGGATGTCCTGGTCTACATCGATGCGATGCAGAATGACGATTGCGAATGACGTGCGCTTGGGCCTATCGTGAGATTCAACTGCATGGAAAAGTTCAACTCATAGTCATACTGAATCATTCTGTCGAGCAGCATCCTGTGCAGAGTGTCCTTTGGTATCTGTAGCTCTCGGGAAGCACGGCGGATTGATTTTCTGGGGCTTCGATTAAATGCCTGTTGCACACGCTCTGCATCTGCGTCACTTACTCCTTGGACGACCTGGACTCCTCTGCTTCAGGACACTTATGGTATCCATAAACTTCCTGTAGCTCATATGGCACACGCACTATTGATGTGCCCCCGAAAACGATGCTGAAATTACCTTACATTACCTATGTTGATTTTAAGAGCATTCTTACTCCATACCATACGTGTGCACCCATCCTAAGACGAGTTATACAACACAATACATAAACCATTCTCAAAGAGCTTTTGTGCTGTTTTTAAACCTCCACCTAGTAAACCATCTTCCAACATAAATATATGTTTATTGAGGTTACGATGCGGTTGAGAGCCTTACAGAGTATATAACTTCCTTAGCCCCCCTCCCAAGAGAGAGAGAGAGAGAGAGAGAGAGAGAAAGGGAAGTATATATCTGAAAATCCTTTAAAATACACAGATGAAGAACAACAAGAAGAAGCTTTCGAAGCAACTACAGTGTGCTAGGAAGTAAGGCATTATGACCATGGGAGCGGTGAATATTATTGAAATATGCATAAGTGGAATATAGTATGAAAAATCCGTATTAAATATCGGTAATCATGCATAAGCTAAGCGGCTATGTTTCATATTTCATCATTAAGGAATTCAGATATACAAATGAAAGAATAGAGGTGGTTCCAAGTTTTGAAGAAAAGTGTGTATATCTCATTTCCTAAATGCATTGGAGCTGTAAAACTTAAGCTTGTGCATACATTTCTGTTTGTGTATATGTAAATCCTACACTGAGGCATTCAAGCACTTGGTGAGGATAAGTTGGTTAATGTCTCGTAAGGGAGTACTCCTGTACCAGTATGCCAATTCATAAGACCTCTCTGAAGTGAATCCGGTGCGTTTGTACGCCTGGAACTTTAACGATACATAATATAAAATAATTAAAGAATTATTTTTATGTATAGCAGGTGGCCCAACCGTGCCGTATTTGACGTGTGCAGATAACCCTTCGTGCGTTAAAAGAGTTGCAGAACTAACGGGGCAATTCCAAGTAAACACAAGTCAGTGAGAAACTGACGCATTAGCGGCCTAAAAATCCGCCGCCGGCTCCACCACCACCACCACCACCACCACCACCACCACCACCACCACCACCACCACCACCACCACCACCACCACCACCACCACCACCACCACCACCACCACCACCACCACCACCACCACCAAAACAATTATTTTTATGTATAGCAGGTGGCCCAACTGCGCCTTATTTGACGCGTGCAGATAACCATTCGTGCGTTAAAAGAGTTGCAGAACTAACGGGGCAATTCCAAGTAAACACAAGTCAGTGAGAAACTGACGCATTAGCGGCCTAAAAAGCCGCCACCGCCACCACCAACACCACTGCCACCACTACCACTATGACTACGCTATAGTGGTTCTCAGAAAGGTCCATATGGAATATACGGAGGCGGTAGTATATACAGAGGCAAAATTTCGAACCCCTATTCAATGAACGAAGTCAGGGTAACAGTACCGTTAGATGATGTTAATAATAATATTTATAATACCATCGTGAAAAATGGCAGTAAAACACTGTATGCTCTTATGTTTGTTGCTTACAGCCCATAATGTTAGACAAGAACAGCCCAACACAATTAAAAATAACTATGTGTGAATACGAATAGATCAAATAAAGACATTCTAATTATTTGTCAGTCTACAAAATGAGTTTATTCCTTCGAAAATAAAGGCTGTGTAACTGAAGTGGAAAACGTTCTAAGAGCCTTTCGGTCTATTTTGTCTATCATTACGGACAATGCACTGGTGCAAGAGTCTGTCATCACGGATTGTACACTCTATTGCAAGCCTGGTAAGTGCCTCTCAATGAGCGCGATCCGCTCATCGTCTTTGCTGATAAGCAAGAGTAGTAGAACAAAGCTCGGCTAGCTTCGTAACTCAGTCGGTAGAGCATCTGTTTGCTGTGCGAGTGGTTCCCGTTTGATTCCCGGCTGGGGAGGGTGGGAAGTTTTCTCTAGTCAAGATTATTCCCTATCTTCCCTGGAAGTATGAATGGGAGTGTGAATGTTTGTGTTATCTGATGATTAAAGTCAAAAGTCCGGAAATCCAACGACAGGCGAATACGAGTTCACCCCATTGCTTATAGGGCACTAATAGGTGTCAAAGGAAAGGTTTGGATAAGACCATTGTAGTTAAAGGCGGTGTATAATGGAACTTCAAAAGAAAGGAAGCTCGCTACGCTAATTCGCCACTTGCCCACTGACTGTGTTTACTTGGGATTAGTTCTGCAACTCTTTTAACGCACGAAGGGATATCTACACACTTGAAATACGGCGCGGTTGGGCCACTTGGTATATGTATAAACCGGCTACTCGCACATGCATAGTGACGTGATCTTATGATTCGGTGATCCTATTCCATCTTTCCCTTGCTAAGATGAATTATCATTGGCTAAAGCTTTTTCTAATTTGGCCATTGCTGATCTGTTACAAACCAGCTTGATCTTTTAATACATCTGTTAAAGTCTTTATATATTGTAGCAGCTGCAAAACGTATTTGAGAACAACATTGGCAGAGAAAACGTTGTAAGCTGAAAGCTTATAAACATGAAATCTGTTGTTTTAAGGAAGTTTAAACGTATGAATTATTTATCACTAAACGCCTGTATTTCAAAGATTCTGAAATCAAAAAGTTATCGTGTGTCTCTGAACCCCTGCTAACAAAAGGTATTTTATAATTTTCTATTTTATGACAAAGAAGAGCTTGAGAACAAAGATGACACTAAAATTTCCATTTTAAGGTGATTTGGCGGCGGAAATGGCGCTTTTCTCATAGTCGGGTTGAGACACCAAACTAGCTGACACTAGCAAAGAAATAATGTACGAGTGGTCGTTCGAAAATTTTGTTGTCTATCTGGGATAGAAAATGCTCATATTAACAATGGATATTTGTTTTCATGACAACAATGGAGGTTGAAGCCAAGAGAAAAGGCATTCTACAAATTGCAGAAGCGGTTTTACACAAACCTGCTCCACTGTACAATTTATTTTAACTTGTCAAGCACTGAGTTATTTTCACAATATTTACATTTTTAGGCGAAAAACTGAAACTGATTTTTTTAAAGGTTAATTGACTGCACTTTTGTGCTTTACGCTCTGGTGATCGCCATTGTGACGTGCATGTTTTGGAATAGCTGTTATCTGTATTTGATATACAACTCCAATTCCTGTGTTTCCGTAGCCATTTAGCTTGTCTTTTAAACATTATAATTTAGGAATGTCTGCGCATTCTAAGCAGAATCTAAGTTTGCTTAGTTGAGGATAAGATGAATGTGTTTTCTGTGGGTAGCCTGCTTAAACGTAAAGGAACGAATCAACGGAAGGGGATCCCGAAACCGGGTAGAACACCGCATACAGGCCAGTCGGCCCCTTGTGCTTCTACAGTGACCCCCTGGAGGGAGATATGAACGGAGAGACCCGAAGAACGACCAGATCCAGATGACGGGCGCAAGCACAGACGGGGACTGTGCTTGCGTTTCCTGATGTAACGCATCCGACGCCACCCGGGCCCGCCTACAAGCCACCATTCCTAAGGGCTCCCTGGGGCGGAGCCCACTTGGAGGAGAGACCTAACTGTACACACCCCGCAGCGACGCCAGGGAAGAAGCCACTCCAGTGCGCTTGCTAACATCGAGCTACAACCTGCTGAACACCGTCGTCTGGTCGTACCTGAAAGGGATGATAGGGAAGATAATGGGTACAGGAAGGGTACAGGTGGTAGAAGAAGAACCACTCCAGAATTTGCCTGACGACCCGGGGAAACCACGAAAAAACCATGGGCTAGAATGGGCGGTCGTCGGGGATCGAACCCTGGACCTCCCAAATGTGGGCCACAGACGTTGTTACATGAGCCATCCCGCTTGGTGGTGATCTGTCTAACCTAACCCACGCTTTTGCGCGTGTTTTTTATTGCGTATATTGGTAAAACTTATCTTCCACTGCAAACTTTAACAGACATTTCAGACGTCGTGTTACGTTAACACTAACAGCATAAGTTTGATTTATAACGAAGGTTTCTGTTAAAACTTAATGTACGTCAGTAACACAAGTTTTTAAATATTAATTTATGCAGTTAGTGTATAATGGACACGTGTTGCATACAATGCAATCATGCAACCATATCATCATAAATTATAAGAATAATTTACATTTTATATTCAAGTAAACTAAAATAAAAGTAGCAGATGTGTGTGACGTATTGTTTCTAAGATTGCGTCTCAAAGGGAATCTGTTTACTTATCGATATCAATATGGGAGACGAAAGCTGTGAGTTTTTGGTTGAAATTTCAGTTGAAAGTAGGAAGCAAGCGAAGGCTGGGGTGTATCTATATGGTCTACAGTATGCTAATTGCGTTACATTTTTAGTGATTGTAATACATTATTATTGTAATACATTGAATGCGTTTAGTAATGAGTTGTATTTCTCTAATTATGTGATTCAAGAAATGCTAGTAACACTATATAAAATCAGGTAATGTAATGATTTCTACTTTCATATATTTTGGATTTGAAAAACACGTAGCTTGTGTATTTTAACATTTAGATATTTAAATGTCAAGTTTAATGTTTTATATTGGTCTCAAATAACTAAAATATGTTGTTGTTGTTGTCCAACTTCATTTGCTTAGTTGCTTAGAAGGCGGTGAGGTGACGCCTAGGGTAGGAATTTTAACTGAACATTTTTGTATACTTTAGCAGATAACTTGAATAAAACTGTTTAGGTGGAGTTAATGACATAATTTTCTTAGCAACCTTTATAGTAGGCGTGCTGTAACTAGACTTTATGCATGATTTTGAATGTTATAACTACCTAATAACAGGGTTAGGATTGCATAAAGAAATTTATTTACCTCCCAAACGGTTTTTGTGACTACCGTTGTGTATGTCGCAGGCTTATGCATAAACCGTCATATCGCGAGGATCTTCGTCATATGATTCTCCCGCCGTCCAACCGCCTGATCCTTCGTCCCTGAAACTGGTGAACAAATGAAATGACAGGGTGTGGGGGAAATGGGGACAGGAAAAGGCGCGGCATTGTACAGGTGATTTAGAAGAACTGACATATCTATTTCTTTAATTGTTTCAAATGAGTTATGCTAGCGGAACTTATTATACCTGAGATGCAGAGGAATTTTGGGAGATTATATACCTCTATAGGAAACGTTGACAATTTCCTCCATCCTGCATAAGGCACAGCTCAACACGTCGTTCCATGTTACTGGCTACTCGTTGGAGGAATCTGTTGTCAATAGCTTGAATCTCCTGTGTAATGTTGTGCTTCAGATCGTCCAATGTCTGGGGACGTGTATCATTAACCCTGTCTTTTAAGTAACCCCATAGAAAGAAGTCCGGCGATGTCAAATCCGGAGATCTAGATGGCCACAAGTTCCTAGAAATTATCCGGTCGTCAAAGAAACTTGCAATTAGTACCATGGATTTATTTGATGTAAGGCATGTAGCGCCGTCCTGCTGAAAATATCCTTGACTCAGCTCTACATCATCTAGTTACTGAGCAAACTCCATGAAAATCCGTCGGTACTCTGTAGTGTTCACATTGTTTAAAACAAATTGGTCCCACTATTCTCTGTGCGGATATTGCGCACCAAACTCCGATTTTAACCGGGTGCATAAATGCTTCATGAATAACATGTGGATTTTCGCTAGCCCAATAGCGTGAGTTATTTGAGTTCACATAGCCGGATAAATGGAACCATGCTTCATCTGTGAACAATGTGATGGACAATATGGCAGGATTTTTCAACGAATGCCTGAAACCAACGACAATAATTCAGTCGTCTATCCTTATCTGGTTCCAGTGACTGATGGACAACCGTAATCCTATACGGCTTTAGGCCTACACTTTTCACAGCTCTCTGACACATTGAGTAGTGTATCCTGTCTCCTGTGACAAACGTCTAAATGATTTTTTGGGTGACTGATCCAGTCATGCTCTTACGTCAACAACAACCGTGGGAAGCCTAGATGAACAGTTTTGCCTTTTTCACTCACCAGAGATGCAGTTGTTTCCAATTTGTTTATCAGTCCCAGTATTGTGTATCTTTGGTGAGGATTCCAAACACAAAATTCTCTACGGTATGCCCTTTGAGTAGCTGCAATTGAATTCGTAATCCAGTATTCCTTTACAAGGAAGAGTCGTTCATTTAATTTGTACTCCATTTTCACGTTGACTAGAACAAAATCTCAAAAACAGTTGCCGACAATAGAACTAACAATTACGAATAAAACATGAACATCTGCGCATCTCGTGACAGGTAATCGAAACTCCAGAACATTCTGCTTAATTTTGTGCTAAAATTGGGGCACTGAGTGAATTTCGAACAGAATAATTAAAGAAAGAAATGTGCCAGTTCTTCATAAATCACCCTGTATAGTCCATCTCAGCATTGGTCTACCAACCAGAGAAAACCATGAAGACATCCAAGGTCAGAGTGGCCAACCCAACAGGAATCGAACCCGGATCATCTAAATTCAAACCTCACAGGTTAGCAGGTCGTTCGATGTTCCTGAAGTAAATCAATCATGTTTCTTTAGAACATGTGTACTGCGATGATAACTAACAAGTGTTTTAGCTTATACTTTTGTGTTATTGCTGATGCTATATTATGGCAACTTGTCTGGTTGCAGTGAGGTGGAATGTTTTCTTATTTAATATGGGTCAACGTTGAATAATATTACAACCTTTTTCAATCAAGTAACACGTTTACACTGTGGGTGTGGTAGCAGCATACCCTGCTTTTGTGTAAAATACGAAGTAAGAAAGAAGCTGCCTGGAGATAAAGCTCCTGACAGGTAAATCCTACACATCACATCTCTCTCTGAGGTTTAGATTCCCCCCACTCTTGGAATTACGAGCAGGTATACCCTTCTTTATAAAGGCCTTCCTTTCATCTCTTTTCGCAGATGCAAGACAGCTGTTCATCAACCGCAAGCACTTTATTTTCTGTGCTTCATTTCCTTCCTCATTTAGAATCCGAGAGCTGGTTTAGTCTGGAGCATTAGGGAAAGAATTTGTATAATCCCCAAAGAAGAATATTTATGCCTTCGCGCAAGTAGCTCTCTTTTTTCCATACAGCTATACCCACGAAATATAAAAAAATTAGCGTTGTTGAAAAAAATTATTTTGTCTTAAATATATGTTGCTCAACTTTTCAATAAGAGAAGATGCTCTATGCAATAGTCATATTTTTATAATTCATTATTAAATTTTACATTAAAAACAGAATGTGCTACATTCACACAACTTTCTGTAACCATTCTACAACGAATTATCCTTACAATAGCTTATTCTTGTGTCTGCTTCCTGTTAATTAAGATAGTCATTTGTAGAAATGGCTTTATTACATATTGACTTATAGGCAAAATGGCAATAGGGAAATGCAGTAGGAATTGTCAAATCCTTTAAGATCTGATGTCTCCGAATTCTGTTCTCTTTGCAAGACCAGGAGAAAAAAAAAGAATAACGAATTCCCATTTTAAAAAGTATTTTAAAATTCAAACCAGTAACAAAGATATCTCGGAAATGCTTAACTAAAAATTCAATTATTTGACAGAAATTGTGTGCTTTCACGAGATCTACGTTTTTTGTGCAGCAAGATTTTGTCCAACTCTTACGGTTTACCAGTTATACAAAAGTTATTCATAATAAAGAGGGCTTTAGAGGCTGTCCCCAGAATTGAAAATATCTTAAACACATGACATTTTAATCCAAATCGTTATCCATTTTTGAGAAAATAAAAAATGTTGAACAATTTTCCATGAAGGGTAGTTTGGAATGGGGATTTTTTGAAAATGTAGGTTTCGTATTCTTGGAAGATGTTCAAATTAACTACTAAGTTTGATATTTAACCGAATTTTGGTTTCTGAGTTGTAATGTTCACAAACACACACACACACACAACTGTTTCTAAAATTCTCTTTTTTGATTCAAATAGTCTCACATTTTCGGTGAAATCTCAGTATCGAACCTTTAGTGCATAGATGTTTGTGAAACTATAAACCGCTGTTTCAAATTAATATTTATACAATTTAGCAAGTTTTCAATAATATTATTTATGCAATCCTATAAACGGGTTATTAGTGTATTCAATATCGTACATAATGCGCTCATTATGACAGGCTTACCAATAATAGCAATGACGTATTTCCTATAGTAATGAGGTAATATCGCTATCGCGGCTTATTGAGGGAAGATGGAACCATTTTCTGAGGATGCAGAAACCTTTGTATATTACTAAATATAGAATATTTAAAATATTAATTTATAATTCCTTACCATACTGTACTAATAATAGCCTACATCACGGTCCGTAACACCTCCTCACTTCTCTCACAGGAAGGGAATGCGTACAAGTGGCTGTCTTGCTTATCGCTTCAACACATTGAAATAACGGGAGAGAACCTAACGTCTCATTTATGAACATATGAAGACGGTCTCACTTATGTCAGGTATGGATGTAGAATTATTTCATGATTTATTTCCTACAACTTATAATGATAAATTGCATAAAATGTTGTATCAAACTCGTGGATAATGTTAATATGGTACTCGTGAAAATTATCGCACTCACTCTCGTTCGTATGACAAACATTTACTCATGTCATAATCAGGATTATCCATTGTCATATAGTTATTTATGCAACATCGTCTTAATCACAAAACCAGCATTCCGCTTCCATAATTCCGATAACTACAGAATTTCCTTTCCAGATTACCTTTTGATGAATAATATGTGTATGTGGTTTGTAATACGTAGAGAAGCTTTGGAATGTTCGAGTCTGTCCCTTATAACAACCTGTTTACAATGTGACGCAGTGTTATCGGGAGTCGGCGCCGGGCGGTCATAGTAAACAATAACTCTGCTTGACAGCGTAAACACCGGGCGCGCTACCTTCTGAAAGCTTCTTCTTCCCCTCTAGAAAGTGTGTCGAAATAGTTCTAAAACGTTCGAGAACCTATAGTTGTGGAAAGCCCCCACTAACTATACATATAAGCAAGCATTCTCGCGAATGGAGTCGAGGCAGTTGAGTGGGAGTAGAGTCGTTGAGTCAGTCAGGAACGAGAAAGCTTATCTCTTTGTCTCTTGGCACTTTCTCGCTCTCTCTTTGTGTGTATGTGTGTGTGTGTGTGTGTGTGTGTGATGTTTTTCTGGGAGTAATACAATTAAAATTAAACCATAAGAATAGTTTCTAATGCTTTGCCTTATGATCGCATCTGTAAATCGAAAACGAGGTGAGAAAAAAGAGTTACAATGTATCGTATAGAACTGGTTTATGTACACGAATATTAATAACGAAAAACTGGCTTAGGTGTTTAAATGCTTATTATTCAAATTTTGTAAGGACCAAAATGTATAAAGTATGCTTATAAATCCCTTTGCTGTAAATTTTTCAAAAAGGTCTAATAATTATTTACAGGTTTTTTTTTTACTTCGACACTGTCTCTTCATGCATGAAGGTATCATACGATAACAAATGATTTTATTTCATTTTATTTCGCAAGTATGGCATTAGGACCACCCATGAATGCATGAAGGTAACGTTTGATATTAAAGTATGTTGCTACAAAAGTCCACAAGAATCCAGCACTACCTGGATTAAGCAATTTATCCCGATGAAATGTGTGTGCAATATCTAATTGGAAGTAGGTGCTAGTTTGCAAAACTTTGGAACCATGCTTTACATAAAAATCCAGATTATAAACGGGCAAAAAATATTATTTGAAATGTATGTATCTATTATTAGTTACTGTGCATACATAATTTGAAATTCATTAATAAAAATATTAATAATATTGGAAAATAGTGATGTACACAAATGATAACATTATATATTTATGTGTGCTGAAAACCTTGAGCTTATGTAACCATTTGTAGTTTTATATTGTAGTATTTCGATCTAATAATCTTATATTCTTGCTTATGACAATTAATTCAGTATTTCAGATACGTTATTATGCATTTTCAATTTAGTAAAGGATAGAACCGTCAATTATCAGAGGATAAGATTGTGAAATTACTTCTGAAATTGCTACCACCTTCAGATTCTGAAAGTATCATCTGAGAGCTTGTTATAAGGGGAATGGGGGAAGATATTTTGCTCCTCGATGAACCATCTATGTTAGAAGCCGAAGAAAATGAAGCTAAAATGTGAAACAGAAAAGAAGGATACATGATTTCTATATCTGGTCCATTTAGTCAACATTACATGAGTGGAGTGGACCTTCTTGATTATATGCTTGATTGCTTATTGGCCCCATATGTTCAAAAATAAGAAATGGTACTTGGAGCGTTTTTCCACATGGTTAATATCATACTGTTAAATGTATAAATGCGTTATAGTGATATTAAAGGAAATAAATGTTCTTTTGTGAAATTCAAATTTATTTTACTTCATAATGAATATGAAAAGAAGAGAGGGCAACCTTGCAATGATGCTGTTACCGATACACGAAGAAAAACACATCTTTTTCTAACTAAATTGTGGAGAGATCAGTTTTTACTTAAAGAATGGAAGAATATTAACAAAGAAGTATTAAAAGTTAGGATAATGAAAATACAACAGAAGGGGGATATAAAAAGAATAGGAGAATATATGGGGAGAGTAAGAGAAAAATGGTTTAGAAAAATAAAGCAATACGAATTTGTTATGACTCACCATGAATAAATAACCACGGTGTTAAAATGCATGGTGGACCAAAGAAAGAAAAAATAGCAACCGAAACGTGGTGTGGAGGTTAAGAGGAAGGCGTGGGTTTTTACTGTACAAAATCCGTAACAAAAATCTGCTTACATCTTCCTAGATTTACTTCCCAACCGCTTGGGGTTCCTACATTATCAAATATGAAAAGTGAGGGGGAGATGTCCACCGATCCACAAGCCGGCTTGCACTCGCGATCCGCGTCTCTCAGAATCCTAACTAAGATATACGCTATATCCCCCACCACCCGTGGCTAGTAAAGCTACCAGCCAGGAATGATGTAAAAATAATGTTTCTGATAATGACAATGTAGAACAATAATATGTCTGGCAATGACAATGGCATTGTAACCTGCAAATTATTAATACGCCACAGTATTGAAAGTAAAGGTACGAACTAATGAGGGTTTCCTTCCAAAACCGGAGCAGAGTACCGCACGCGGGCCAGTCGGTCTCGTGTGCTTTTACCAGTGGCCCCCAGGAGGTAGGGATGAGGGCAGAGACCCAAAAGACGATCAGATACAGATAACGACGGGAGAAAGTGCAGATGGGGTCCCTAATGTTTCCAGACTGAATGCATCCGACGCCGCTGGTCCTACCCACAAGCCACCGAATCTCCGGTAATTCCCCCGGTTGGAGTCCACTCGGAGGAGAGACCTAACTGAGCAGTCGCCGCAGCGATGCCAGGGAAGAAAGCTCTACAGAACGCACAGCCACCACCCAGACGCAACCCGTCGAAGACCGTCGCCTTGTCCTAAAATCCTGAAACATATGATTAGGAAGATGATGGGTATAAGAAATGAAAAGGTGGAGAGTCGTGATAGAAGATGAACCACCTCAGCATTCGACTGTCGACCCGGGGAAACCGAGAAAAAGCTGGGTCAGAATGGGTGGTTGCCAGGGATCGAACCCGGGACCTCCCGAATGCGGGCCACAGACGTTGCTGCTTGAGCCATCCCGCTCGGTATTTTAAATAGTGAACAAAGATAAAATGTTTAACCCGAGCCTGTATTAAGGTTTCTCAGTACCCAGCCTAAATGGGACAAAAATGTTTGTCCTTGTAGGAATTCATATACCATATGGTGCGGTGTACGATATTGTTCATGACACGTTGAAATTTTGTAAAGTTAGTGCTCGCTGGGTGCCTAAGAACCTGACAGACAACCACAAGGCCAGCAAATGATGACGAGCTTGGATCACTTAACGCGGTACACCGCAGAAGAGTATGACTTTCTGAAAGGAATTGTCACTGGTGATGAGTCGTGGGCATACCACTATACGCCCGAAACCAAGCAGGCAAGTATGGAGTGGAAACATGCTGGTTTCCCAGTGAAGAAAAAATTCCAAGTGACTCAATCTGCTAAGAAAGTGCTGGTGAGGGTGTTCTGGGATATGCATGGCGTGGTATTGGTAGACTTTCTGAACACGGGACCACTGTGAATGCTGCAGCCTACATGAAAACTTTGAAGTTGCGTCGTGCCCTTCGTGACATACGCCACAACATGAATGCTGACGATGTCAAAATTCTTCATGGCAATGCTCGCCCCCATGTTGCTGCTGCTGTTCGTCAGAAAATCACCAAATTTGGTTGGGTGGTTGCTCCAACATCCACCATACAGTCCGGACCCTGCACTATCGGACTTTCATCTATTTGGTCCCATGAAGAAATTCCTGACCGGCTAACGCTTTGCGACGGATGCGGAAGTGAAATCAGCAGCCCGCAGATGGCTATACTCCAAGGAAACGGACTTCTACGAACAGGGCATATTGAAACTGGTATCACGATGGGAGAAATGTGTTGAGAAACTTGGTGGCTACGTCGAAAATAGGTAAAAGGTGTAAGTTCATTTGTGATTTTTTGTTGTTTTAACTATTAAACTTTTTTTATATAAAAAATAGTGCGTTACATTTCGATCCACCCTCGTATCAATATTCTTGCAAACCGCAACTTTGTACGAATTCACAGAATTCTCTGCTACTCTGCTCTCTGCTACTTACGGTCAAATTTTAGGCTCTATATGATTACACATAACTTAAGCATAGATTCAGCTTTTGACCACCCTTTGCGGTCTACTAAAGGCGCTTCACGTTTAAGCTTCAAATGTTTAGAACAAAGGATAATAGAAGTAATGTTTGCAATTCACAGAATCAATGAGCTATTCAGCTATTAGGCGGGAATTCCCCTCGGTAATTTGCCACGATTTTAGTTGAGGTTGGCTTTACGCATGAGCTAGCAGTATAAAGCATAACCATATATGAATTAAATTGCACTTCCACTGGTTTTGGGCGAGCGGTGATGTAGCAATATGTTTCTCCCATTAGTGCAAGTTCTGCAACAATTAATCCCAGTGTAGAGAAACAGAATTGCCAGGATCCTACGATATGTTGATATTCAGGGAAAATTTTGTGAAATATCGTGCGTAATAGTTCACACAACTCTCGTCATCCATTAACATTTATTTTCATAGGTATTCTACAAATTTGACGTACAACAGCTTCTCTTTGAGTAAATTTCCAGTTTATGATTAACTTTCATAAATAATTTAGCTGAATAACAGCAGATTAATAAAAACTCTTTAACTGAAACAACACTAAATTAGTAAAAATCTGATATATTTCATTCGCATGACTTATGTAACCACTATATTTATTTTTATATAGCTTCCACAAACCATTCTTAAGAAAACTTATTTTTCTATCTACTTTATGTTAAATACAAACGGTGTCTCCATAAGTTAGTATTATCGTACCCCGTGGTGTAGTGGTTACCATCCTAGCCTCTAGTTCCGGAGGTCGCAGGTTCAAACCTGGCGGAGGGCGATAGATTTTTTCGGGCGTAAAACTCCTTAGCATGGCTTCCTTCGGAAGGGCTTAGCATGGCTTCCTTCGGTGGTCCCATGTCGTAATTTACGGCACGTAAAAGAACCTCAAGCCTGATAAAGAGGCCTCTGAGCAAAATTACCGGTCTTTCACGCCCAATTTAGAATGGGACGTTAAGGACCACAGCAGTTAAAGAGCGTCCAAAATAAAAACTCAATTCAATTCATACGCTGGCCTTAAAGCTTCATAGTGTTTTCATGACAACGCGAGAAACAGCTGAATAATGATAGCGCTTTAAAAGTAACATATCGGAAATGGCGAATGCCGCAAAATAAGTTATTTGGATTAAACTTTGTGTTTTAACGGGTTATACGTTTTCTATGAAAGATGAAATGTAATGAAGCTTTAGCAAAGGGAAGTAAATGTTGCACAGCGGTGTTGAAGGCCAGGGAGCCATACTGGCTGTGCACCATAAAGAGAGGTACCAGGCGCACATTAAAATAGGAATATGATGTATAAAGTCTCAGAATATTGTAAATTGCAGCTAGAATGTGTACAATAAACTAAACCAAACTAAACATTTTCTATGCAGTAAGCTTTTGCCAGTCTATTATCGTTTACTAGTTATACAAAATCATATAAAATTGTTTCCGATTGAAGTGGTCTTCACAGGCTATTCTCAGAAAGTTCAAAATATACATTGAGGCAGTATTTTAATACCTGAATAATTTCAATTGTATTTTATAATAAGTAAATTCATAACAGCCCGCCTTGAAACAATATGTATGTAATAATTATTTGAATTGTATATAACAGTCGTTGCAAATGCTTATTTTTGTTGTAAACATATTTAAATAATATTATATGAATACATTACATACCTGAATAATTTCAATTGTATTTTATAATAAGTAAATTCATAACAGCCCGCCTTGAAACAATATGTATGTAATAATTATTTGAATTGTATATAACAGTCGTTGCAAATGCTTATTTTTGTTGTAAACATATTTAAATAATATTATATGAATACATTACATACTCTAATAATGCAAGAACTGTGAGAATAATAAGTTTTAGGTTGCTAACAATGAGTAATAATGAGGTATTGTGGTAATAATGTGTTTAGAGTTTGAAATGTTCTGGTCATGATTAGAGCGACGATGATGTAGTTTCTCTAACGTTTTGAATTAGCCAATCAACGGCAAAGAAAAGTTTTAAGTTAAATGCAGAAATTCTATTGGACTAGAATTAGCCAATCAGAGACTTGTAATACCGAAGCTTACGGGTTTTGACCGTTGAGGTTACTCAGTTACTGGCGTGACTTGGTAGAGTACAGATGGAAAAATCTGATATGTTACACTCACACGTCTTTCTCTACTCTTGTACAAACTATTTTTACAAACGCTTATTCTCCATCTACTTCATGTTAATCGAGATAAACATTTGCAGACTCTATCTTATTGCTAAGTTTCTTGTAGATGTAAGGGGAATATATATTTACAAGGGCAATATAGAAATACAGTAGCCTTTAAGCACATACATATCTCTTAATAGCTGGCTGCTAGGTGCAGCACTATTCCCTTTGCCACAGATTAATACTCTTTGCATATCCAAGACAAAAAATGAATAACGAATTCCCATTTTAGAAAAGTATTGAAAAATTTAAGGGAATAACAAGCAATATCTCGAAAATGGTTCACTCAACAACAAAAATGTATATGACATAAATTGTGTATTTTAACGCGATTTACATCTTTTGTGTGGTAAATTTTGTCTATCTCTTATGGTTTACCAGTTATGCAAAAGTCGTTCACAATGAAGAACACTTTTGGAGACATTCCCAGAAAATTCAAGATATACATTTTATTTGTCATGAAAATATATGATATTTTAATCAAAATCGTTAGAGCCATTTTTGAGAAAATTAAAATTTTTGAAAAATGTTCCATGTAAAGGGTACTCTGTGGTGGGGGGATTTTCTTGAAAACCTTTGTGTCGTATCTCTGGAAGATGCGGAACCTAAATACCAATTTTGGTGTTTATCCGACTGTTCGTTTCTGAGTTATGCTGTTCACAGACAGACACACAGACAGACAGACAGACACACAGACACACACACACACGGACATGTTTCCAAAAATGCTTTTTTTGAATTCAGGAGGTCTCAAAGCATATATTTCCGGTGAAATCTCGGTATCGAATTTTTGGGTGGAATACAATACTTCCCCTACTTACTATACGTAGTAGAGAAAGTAAAAATGTGTTCTCTACGGGTGAATAGTGAAAACAGATATACGCGCTAAGTGAATGTATAAAGGTTTCTCGCAGTTCTTTAAAAAGTGTAGTGCTCTATAAATATGTGCAAGAATTTAAATAAAAGAAGTTAATTTAAAAATTTAATTCTGTGATGTCTACAATAATTGTCATACCGCGCCCTGCATAAGATACATGACTCTAAAGTAAGACTGACGCTGCCGGGGCAAATTCAAACAGTAATATTACGTAAGCATCAAATTCAAACCGACGCCCAAAGAGTATTACAAACTACATAAAGTAACTATTGTTACATAAAGCAATTCTTCAAGTTTACGTAAAGATATATTACGCAACAACAGCTGCAAATCATCTTCAAGTTGGCTTCCAAGCGTGTAGCTAACAACAACAACAGCAGTAAAACTTCAACAGTAGAAGAAAACAACTACTACAAGTTGGCTCCCAATTGCGGGGCAGACAAAGTAATTTACGTAATTTATTACGTGAACCAAATAACACTTGAAGAACATTACTTCTTCAACATTTAATTTTTTATGCAAATATCTTAAACATGTGGTATTTTAATCAAAATGGTTAAACCATTTTTCATAAAATCAAAAACAACGAAAACATCTTATTGTGAAAGGTAGTTTTGGGTGGGGAAGTTTTCTTGAAAATTTTCGTGCCGGATCCTTAGAGCATACTAAACTTAAATATCACGTTTGGTATTTAATCGACTCTTCGTTTTTGAATTAAGCATACACACATACATACACACACACACACAAACACACGAACATTTTCCTAAACATGCGTGTATTTTCATTGAAATCTCAGTACTGAATTTTTGAATGGAATACACACTTCCTCTACTTACTATTCGTGTGGTGAAGAAAATAATAAGTTAAAGTAGGTAAGAATAAAGCTAAGCATGATGATACTAAGTGTTGTGTAAATATTTCAGAAATAAAAGCTACCCACTAAGCATTTCAGAGCACTGCTTAAAGCATGGGAAAATTTAGAGGAACAGTTGGAAATATTTCGGAAGAGTCTAACCCTATGAGAAGAAATTAAAAATTAAATGCGTGTTTCATATAAAATTATGTTTTTTCTTTAGTAGGCTGTATGTCTGCCTTTGTCATTTGCATTTATATACTATTCAGCGAGAATGAAGAGTAGGGACTATTTATTCAAGAGAGATACTTAATGCACTGTTTCAGTATCTAAAACGTATGGCTCGTTCTGCCGATGTAAAACAATTAAGTTGGAGGAAGTTACCTAAAAGTACTCTTCTGACATCAATACGAAATTGGATATTTTCCGGTATTTTGGTTTTGAGCTTTGCTATTCACTCACTCACTCACTCACTCACTCACTCACTCACTCACTCACTCACTCACTCACTCACTCACTCACTCACTCTCTCACTCACTCACTCACTCACTCACTCACTCACTCACACTGTGTAACGCAAGAGATTGGAAAATTCCAAACTTCATGCTTTCGTTACGTGCTTTCTCCATGCATTGACAACTTCTGAGCAACACACGATCGCGATGCGAGATTTTACGCCATCTACTATACAATCACTGTACATACGAGGGTTGATCAGCAAAGACTGAGACTGATTTTTTCACAGAGGTTTATTACTCCAATTCAATGTTTACATGATCTTTTTCAAAGTACTCCCCTCCTACATCAATGCACTTTTTATACCGTCTCTGTCAGTCCTTGAATACGTGCTGCAGATCATTCTTTGTCAGGTCCTTGAGAATCGCCTCACTTTTCTTGAGCACTGCTTCAGAGTTCTCAAATCGAATACCCCTAAGCTTTGCCTTTAGTGATGGGAATAAAAAAAAAGTCACAGGGTGCAAGATCGGGGCTATAAGGTGGATGTGGTCCACAGGTAATGTTGAATCGAGCCAGAAACTGCATGACTTGATTTGCGACGTGAGGCCGTGCATTGTCATGATGAAATCGCCACCCAGTCCGATGAAGTTCTGGACGTTTCCTTGTAATGTGCTTCCTCAGTGTAGCCAATACTGACGTGTAGTATGCTGCTGTAACAGTAGTGTGAGGGGGAACTGCATGCTGGTAAATCATTCCATTACAGTCAAAAAATGTGATCACCATCACTTTCCCTGCATATGGAACAACTTTTGGTGTTGGAGAACCTGGCGATTTCCACACTGTGCTGGCTTGTTTTCCTTCAGGATCATAATGATGCAGCCATGACTCAACACCGGTGATAATCGATTTAAAAAATGCAACACCTCCATTGTCTGGTATGGGAAATGCACGTAGGGTCTACAAAATAGAGCATTACTACCAAGCTATCAATACGAGAGTGCTGCCGCCTACCAACATTATACATAAAAACCCGCTCTTTTCAAATATGTATGTTACAGATACGAAACTATCACGGAAGCTACAGGAAAAAATCAGTCTGTCGTTGTTGATCAGCCCTCGTATATATATATGTGTGTGTGTGTGTTTGTGTGTGTTTGTATAGTTATTATACCTTGATATCTCAATCACGTATCCCTGTGTCCAATGTAATATTTCGGCTACCATGAGTAAGCCATGGAGAAAGAAATAATATAATGTTTTACCTGGCCAATTAATAAAAGCATGTTGCCCACGTTCGAATGTTGACTTTATCCATTTGCTTTCCTGCGTTGTCGGCGCATAGTCCTTTGTGCTTAGGAATAATGCTATGTAGTTGTAACGCCTAGATCACTGAGGTCCGTTACTATTACGACTTATGACGTATTTCCTGTAACAATGATGTAATGCCATTATGCAAGTTTGTGACATTCTTTTCTGTGAGCAACGAAGATGCTGTACATAATTAAATACAGATTAATTAAGCTCTGAATTTATAACTACCTACCATGCGTGCTAATAATAGACAACTTCACAGTAGTCCGTTACACTGACTTACTTCCCTCCCAGGAAAGGAATGCATGCAAGTGGCTGTCTTGCTTATCGCTTCAACATGCCAACTAATACGAAGTGAAATACAGGGAGAGAAGCTATCGTCTCATTTACGAACACATAGAGACGCTCTCACTTATGTCAGCTATGAATGCCGAGTTATTTCATGATTGCATAAGATTGCATAACATTTTGTATCGAACTCGTGTGTAAGGTTAATATGACACTCGTGAAAATTGTCGCACAACGGCGAGTGCGAAAAACCTATGGTGCATAATCGTCAAGATTATCCATTTGTTGCATAAATTACTATTACCTGACCAATAAAATAATGTACTCCCACTCTACTAATTAGTTTTAATGCCTAGATCACAGACTTCATTTACTATTACCTTCATCCATCGGGCCTTACCCGATTTAATGCTATTTTCTGAATGCAGAGGCCGAAGAGCCTGCTGGTATGTAGGCAATAGCAGTTTCAGTCCTTCGCTATGCTAGTCTGCCAACATTTATTATTGTTGAGAGAATGCAATAAAAATCAAAGCAACCTACATTCGTATTGATACCTACATTGGGTCAGGTGACAGATGCATTAATTGCTACAGGGATATTCCGATATGTTATGGACACAGGAATGTATCACGACCTTTGTTTTGCAATACTAAGCGTACACAATTCCATAATACCTTAATCCATATGGAGTGAGTGATTTTCTCTTACTGCACTGCTCAGAGTTGTTGAGTACCATTCAATATTGTAAGTACGAGGGCGGATCGAAAAGTAACGCACAATACTTTTTTCCGCCTTGATATTGCAGCTGGAATGTTGCAATTTCACACAGCTAACATGTGTATCATGAATTTTCTGGAAACAGCCAGTGAAGTCCTCTTCAGTCGGAAGCAATTTTGTACAATCCTGTATACATGGTAAACATTAAGTTATAGTCGAAAGCGCCCTTTCTATCATTTTGCCTTTATCTCCCACAATGTAGTTGCCTTTAAAACACACAGTTTATTTCAAGTAACTTTTTGTGGCATTAGCCATTTCCGAACTGTTCATTATTAATGGTTCGAATTGTTCAATATTGTCATTCTTTTAAATTCCTGTCGACATTCGGTTGTTTCTCGCGTCTGTATGGAAAGAGTGTATAAGGTGTACATAGCGTCTAAATGCCTGATTTAACTCTCTGCAACGGTTTATCTCGATTAAAATGAAGTAGACAATAATCCTCCATATGATAAGCTTTTACACCCATTAATAAGTAACAGAGGGTGGAGAAGGTAATGTGAATGTAACATCTCAGATTTTTCTTTTTTAATGCTAGAAGAAACTCCTTATTTGTGTTCCATACCCTCCCTGAGTGAGCCAGTCTCTTCTTATTGATTTCAATTCAAGTCCTACACACAAGCATTAGTTTATGAATAAAGCTCAGTCCTAGGTGAGAGGCGAAAGGGGGAGGATATGAAAACATTTCACCTCAGTGAATGGAAGGCATGCTTTGCAACGACTGCCCACACCAGCTCTTGGAGGACTCAGTCTTGTATTGGTCGTGAGTCTGCACTCCAAACATTAACCTATGAACACAGGTCTGTTTCAGGCTCAGGAGCGAAGAAATAGGGCAGCGTAAGACAAACATTAAGTGGAACACTAGAACGAGGTTAGGAGTGGCTACTGGCCTTAGCAGAGGCGGTTTAATATGTCCTTGCCAACATAATCCACTGCATATTATATCGGCGCAACACCATTTACTCGACTCTACAGTGGTAGATTGGCTACCAAATACGACGAAATAGAAAATGTCCTAATTGTTTGTAAAATAAAAAATTGTTGCTTAAAATCATTAGATGCTACATATGCAGCAAGTTGTTAGATGGATTTCACAAACAAAACTAAATCTGAAGTGATTTCAAGAGGCAGATATATTTTCACTATTGCAAAGTATTAATTACTTTCTCCACTACGTATAGTAAGTAGCGGAAGTATTGTATTCCACTCAAAAATTCGATACCCGGATTTCACCGGAAATATATGTTTTGAGGCTCCCTGAATACAAAAAAAGCATTTTTGGAAGCATGTCCGTGTGTGTCTGTGAACAGTATAACTCAGAAACGAACAGTCGGATAAACACCAAACTTGGTATTTATGTTCAGTATCTTCCAGATATGCGACACGAAGGTTTTCAAGAAAATCCCCCCACCCCAGATTACCCTTTACATGTAACATTTTCGAAAATTTTAATTTTCTCAAAAATGGCTCTTAGCGATTGTGATTAAAATATCATATGTTTAAGATATTTTCATGACAAATAAATGTATATCTCGAATTTTCTGGGAATGTCTCCAAAAGTATTCTTCATTGTAAGCGACTTTTGCATAACTGGTAAACCATAAGAGATAGACAAAATTTTACTACACAAAAAATGTAGATCGCTTTAAAATACACAATTTATGTCATATACATTTTTTGTTGTTGAGTGAACCATTTTCGATATATTGCTTGTTATTCCCTTAAATTTTCCAATACTTATACTTTTTCTCAAATGGAAATTCGTTATTCATTTTTTTGTCCTGGTAATGCAAAGGGAATGGAATGCTCCACACAGCAACCAGCTCTTACAACATTTGACTATCGCTTAAAGCCTACCAATTCCCCTTGCACATACAAGAAAATTAGCAATAACATTAACATCTCGATTAACATGAAGCATATGGAGAATAAGCGCTTGTAAAAATAGTTTGTACAAGAGTAGAGAAAGTCATGTAAGTGTAACACATCGGATTTTTTTTTGATTAGTTTGTTGTTGCTCTTTTCCTCCACTTCATGGAATACATAATGCTTGTTCTGCCCTTATAGTTGTTTCTTCCATCTTCTCAGGGCCTTCCTAAGTTCCTTTTCGCTTTCTCAACTACGAACCTAGTAGGTACAAAAATATAAATGCATATTTTGAGGCCCCTGAATAAAGAAAGCATTTTTAGAAAAATGTCAATGTGTGTGTGTTTGTGTGCCTATCTGTGTATCTGTGAATAGCATAAGTCAAAAACGAAAAGTCGGATAAATACCAAACTTGATATTTAAGTTTAGTAACTTCCAAAGATGCGACATGAAGATTTTCAAGTAACCCCCCCCCCCGCACCACAAACTAGCTTTTACATGGAATATTTTTCAAAATTTTTAATTTTCTAAAAAATGGCTCTAGAATATCATATATTAAAGACATTTACTTGACAAATAAAACACTACCTTGACTTTTCTGGTAATATCATATGAAGTCCGCTTCATTCGGGAGGAATTTTGTATAATGTTACATAATTGTAAACGTTAAGCGATAGACGAAAACGTACTTTACAGAAAATGTAGATCTCTTTAAAACACAGGATTTATTTCAAATAAGTTTTTTGTGGCATAAACCATTTCTGAGATTTCCATTGTTAAAGGTTCGAATTGTCCATTACTTGGTCATTCTCTTTAAGTCCTTTCAACATTCGGTCGTTTCTCGCGATCGCATGGAAACAGTATGGAATTTTAAGGCCATGGTATAACGTCCAGTTTTTAAACATTTTACTATCGCTGTTTCTTTTGTATCTATAACGAAATGTGTAATGTAGCTATTTCTGCAAAGGTTTATTTGGATTAAAATGTAGTAAATAGTGAAATAAGTAAGAATAGTTTGTATACCCACTAATAAATAGAGGGTAGAGAAAGTCGTGTGAATGTAACACGTAGAATTTAAAATGTTAAAGTATAAAATGTGTAATTTGGGTCCAAAGTTGTTAATGATCTTTTCCTTTATTTGCATCTCCATTGTAGATAATGAAAAGATGTAGGCAATTATGTGTAAATGTTTTTCAAGCAGTATTCAAAGGAAGCTTTGCCACAATGTTAGGAAGGAAATCGCCCTAAAATGAGAGCTTCACGCAGCGTGGATGGGGGAACAATCTCGTAACTCGCCTTTAAGGAAAAGTCAAGGATGTGATAAGGAGAGTGCTAAAGAGGAACTTTGAGTGGATATGATTATAGAGCGGTAGGGGGATGTCAACTTCTATTACAAGATTCTCCCGAGATGAAGGCCTTAAGCACAAAGTGTAAATGAGTCTCATGTCTCTAACCTGGTTAGGACGGTGTATGCAATCTTTATTGCTTTATAAATCTGGTAACTGAAAGATACGAAAGTATGAAGCAGATGAATTGTATGTATAAATACCGTCTAAATTTTAGCATTAATGAATGTGAGGCAGTATTTTTAACATTTGAATTATATAATATGTAATTTCAATAACCGCCCTCCTTGAAGCAATATGTATGTAATAATTTGTAAAAATGTATGTAACAGTCATTACAAATGCTTATATTGTTGTAAACATGTTTAATAATTATATGTAAATGCATTAGGTAATTTAATAATGCAAGAACTGTGAGAATAATAAGTTTAAAGTTGCTAACAATGAGGTAACAATGAGGTAACCTTGAGGCAATAATGAGTTTGAGAGTTTGACTACTACTAGTCATGATTAGAGCAACGATAATGTAAATTTTGTGACAGTTTAAATTAGCCAATCAACAGCCAAAAAAGCTTTAATTAAATGCAGGTATTCTATTGGACTAGTATTAGCCAATCAGAGACTTGAAATACAGAAGCTTCGGGTTTTGACGGTTGAAATATGTTCAGTTGCCTGTAGACCTTGGTAGTGACCGGATGGAAGATGTGTTCTCTAAAGAAATATTACGTATTCGTGTGAATCGTAAAATTAAATATACGCGTTAACAAAGCACAAGTTTTAAATTAAAGAATCTCACAGCTCTTAATATCAGTGTAGTGCTATTTAATTTGTGTCAAAGTTTAATAAACAGAAGTGAATTTAAACTTAAAATCTGTGTAAGCCTACATTCTTGTCGTACTACGCCCTGTCTAAGAGATACGTGACTCTATAACAATACTGACGCAGCCGAGGCAAACATAAACATAAATAATATCTATTTTAATAACAAAGTTAATATAATATTTTTAAACTTGGAGTGTAACAACAAAAATCTGATGTGTTACACTCACATAACTTTCTCTACTCTTGTACAACCTAATTTTACAAACGCCTATTCTCCATATGCTTCATGTTAATCGAGATATTGAGATGTCAATCTTATTGGTAATTTTCTTGTAGATGCAAGGAAAATATGGTAGCTTTTAAGCGATAGTCAAATATTTTAACGCTGGTTGCTATGTGACGCATTCCATTCTCTTTGCATGTCCAGGACATAAAAAATGAATAACGAATTTGAGAAAAAGTATAAGTATTGGAAAATTTAAGGAAATAACAAGCAATATCTCGAAAACGGTTCACTCAACAAAAGAAATGTATATGACATAAGTTGTGTATTTTAACGCGATCTACATTTTTTGTGTAGTAAAATTTTGTCTATCTCTTATGGTTTACCAGTTATGCAAAAGTCGTTCACAATGAAGAATACTTTTGGAGACATTCCCAGAAAATTCAAGATATACATTTTATTTGTCATGACATTACCCTAAACATATATTTTCATCAAAATCGTTAGAGCCATTTTTGAGAAAATTAAAATTTTCGAAAAATCTTCCATGTAAAGGGTAGTCTGGGGTGGGGGGATTTTATTGAAAACCTTCGTGTCGCATCTCTGGAAGATACTGAACCTAAATACCAAGTTTGGTGCTTATCCGATTGTTCGTTTTTGAGTTATGCTGTTCACAGACACACACACAGACACACACACACACAGACACACAGACACACACACGGACATGTTTCCAAAAATGCTTTTTTTGGATTCAGGAGGTCTCAAAACGTGTATTTCCGATGAAATCTCGGTATCGAATTTTTGGGTGGAATGCAAATCTTCCCCTACTTACTATACGTAGTAGAGAAAGTAAAAATACATCTTCAAATCGGCTTCTCATACGTAGCAGCGTATTACATAACAGACAATAAGTACTTCAAGTTGACTTCCCAAGCGTGTGGTTAACAACAGTAAAACTTCAACAACAATAAACTACAACAGTTGAAGAACAATACTACTTCAAATGAATGAATGATTTCTTGTCTACTTTGTACTTACATTCAATTTATACAATGTTTACAATACAATGGAGTTGCTTATTATTTCTCTTCCTCTTATATTTAACATTCTGTTGTACATATAATGGGGAAATATAATTTTCCACTATTTACTTTTTTGCCTTGTTACCCTTTTTCCGTATTTTCTCCGGTTTTCATCACATCTCTTTTAACCACTTTAACCTAATTTTTCCTAAATATTTTCCTGATTTCTCCATGTATTCATTTGATCTTGTATTAAAAATCTGCCTAACTTTTAGCTCTATTGGTAAATTTTTCCATTTCTTTAGTATTAAATTCTCTCTTCCTTTATCCGTGTCCTCGCATTCCAGAATATAATTCCAATCGTCATGTAATCGATTACATTTAGTACATCTCTCGCCCCTTCTTCTCCCTGATAGATCACTTAAATTCATTACACCTGTCCTCGCCCATGCTTACCCCATTCTGATGTCCTTGTGGCATACTTCGATGTATCTTTCTTTTCCCCATTCCGTTTTTAAATATGTATGATATATTAATGGATTTTTTCCTTGAAACTAATAATAATTTCTTGCTTTTCAATTTCCTACACTCTTTTTCTAATTTCTTTCCAGAAACCCTTACTTTTATTGTTTCTTTCTGCCCATGTTTCCCTCATTCTTATTTCTTCCAATGTTGTCTGTATATTGTGCATCCAAGTTTCTTTTCTCCCCATTTTCTCCCGTACATCCAAGCATTACTTTATAATCTCATTTTCCTCCGGTAGCTTTATTCTGAACCAGTATTTGATTGCCCTTTCTATCATTTTGCCTTTATCTCCCACCCCCGCCTAAATCTGCTTGTGCTACTAAGGTTAAACATAAAACATTTAGTATTGGACAAACTGACTTACCCCACGTTGTACAGTTAGATTTTTAAACTCGTATGACGGATTAACTTAATTTACACTCCTGCGTTCTTTACGAAATTACTGTAAACGGTGTATAGAATTTTTACTTTCTTTTTCTACCACGTACATAGTAGGTAGAGAAGGTATTTCTTCCACCCAAATATTCGTTATTTATTTATTCATTTTAATAGAGCATATTAATGCAGTTGCAGCGTAAGTTTTAAATTCAAATTTCAATTAATGCATTTTAATTTCAACATATCAATACAATTAATTACAATCCTTGCTAACTAAGTGTTGAATCAAGCTTAATACATTCGCATGTGTACTTCAAAATGGGAAATAGTTTAAAGGGTTAAAGAAAGGATTAAAACATAAGAACATCCAAGTCTTTACGTCAGTTTTATAGGAACCGCTCGAAATGGCGACCTGCAATTTCAAGGCAAAGTTGACAGCGGCGATGGAAGGATTGTCATACTCTATCCAAGAGTTCTAGTATTCGAATAACATCACATGCTACTATTATTTTGGCATTTAAGTCCTGTTTTGAGATAATGGGTGTTTCATATACCATAGACTCGAGGTGACCCCAGAAAAAAAATCAGTTAGACTGAGGTCCGGAGAGCATGGTGGGCAAGCTGCTGTTTACTCCCGCTTCCGATCCATGGGCAGGAAAAACTTGGTTCAAATGCTTTCGCACAGCCAAGGAGAAATAGGGCGGAGCTCCATCATGTTGAGGCCACATTCGACAACGAATATGCAGAGATACATCTTCTAAAAGTACCGGTACAATGTTCTGCATCAAAGAAAGATAAATATGTCCATTTAAAGGAGGGGGAAGCAGATATGGGCTAATGACATGGTCAGATTTCAACGGAAATTTATGTTTTGAGGCACGCTGAATCCAAATAAAGCATTTTTGGAAACATGTCCATGTGTCCGTGTGTGTCTATATTCTGTGTGTCGGATAAAAACCAAACTTGGTATTTAGGTTTAGCACCTTCCAAAGACGCGACATGGGGATTTTCAAGAAAATCTCCCACACAAGGCTATCCTTTACACAGAAGAGTTTTCTAATTTTTGTTTTGTTAAAAATGGCTGTAAAATACCGCATATGAAATATATTTACTTAAAAATAAAATGTATATATAAAATTTTCTGAGAATTGGCCTTGAAGTCCTCTACATTCGAAGGAATTTTGTATAATCTTGTATAACGATAGTCGGAATCGTACTACACAAAAAAATGTATATCTCTTTAAAACACGCAGTTTATTTCCACTAAGCTTTTTTGTGGCATAAGCCATTTATTAGATATCCGTTATTAAAGGTTCGAATTATTCATTTCTTGGCCATTCTCTTAAAGTCCTGTGAACCCCAGTTGTTTCTCGCGATTGCATGGAAGTAGTACAGGATTTATATAGCGTCCAGTTCTTAAACATTTGCCTATTGCTGTTCTCTTTGTATCTATAACGAAATGTGTAATGCAGCTATTTATGCAAAGGTTTATTTGGATTAAAATGTGGTAGAAAGAAAAATAAGCGTTATTAAGAACAATTTATATACCCACTAATAAATAATAAGGGCATAGAAAGTCATGTGAATGTACCACAAGAAATTTTATGATTTATCCTCCCCTTTACCCCTTATAATTTAATTTCGCACAGTCCCGAATATTCCAAATAACTGATGAAAAATCCCTTAATATTATGATGCAGCGGCTATGGCCCGAGGTTATCGGGAG
Organism: Deroplatys truncata; assembly: GCA_030765065.1. Classification (NCBI taxonomy): domain Eukaryota; kingdom Metazoa; phylum Arthropoda; class Insecta; order Mantodea; family Mantidae; genus Deroplatys; species Deroplatys truncata. Next base: position 37,355,136 of record CM060989.1, read on the forward strand.
GTCGGCACCGGCAAGTCGGATGTAATCAGAGATAAGTAACGCCTTCGCCCGGCGTAAACGCCAGAAGCGATATCGGCGGATAACCAGAATTCCCTGGAAGTTTCTTTCCCTCCGCATCCAGAACGTGTATCCAGATAGTTCTGAAATGTTCTGTGGATGATTTTATTGGCTATATAAGCGAGCGTTCTCGCAAGAAGAATCAGTGAAAGGGGGAGATAGCGAGTGCGTTTCGGGTGCGACGAAAAGTGCTGTTCTCCTAGCGAGTTTGTGACGACTGCTGTGACGTGCAGGGAATGCTGCTGCTGCTGCTGCAGGAGAGATTGAGGAAGTCTTGTGTTCGACTCCCCAGCGAGTGAACCGTCTGGAAGAATTGGCTCGTCGTGCGTATTTCATTACACCGCTATGTCAAGAAGGAAAGTGAAGTGACAGCGAAATTGAACGAGTTCACTTTAATGAAGTGATAGCTGAAAAACTGGACAATGTCACAATATTCACGCAAAAGGACGCGAAATATCGGCAGAAAGTCTAACTTCCTTAACTGCCCCCCCCAACAGTCTTTAAAAATGCTGACTAGTCTATAAGTACCTTTCGGCGGTGGAACAATCATCAGTCGGAATGATCGAGTAACCTTTTAGAAAATCACAGTACGTGAAATTATAAACCGTTGCAGCTTATGTTTGGTCGCATAGTTATTTAATAACATAAATCCTGGAATGTTTTCACATTATGCAGGAAACCTTAACACATACAACGAGATACAGGTCAAGTTAGTGAAAATGAAGATTCCGTACTCCAAGACCACCAATGTAATCTTTTTGGAAAATAAACAATCCGCGACCATCCAGGAAATAATCTTCTCAGTTATTAATTGTAAAATATCCGTTCACTGATTTCTAAGGTTAGCAATTTTATCTCTTTATGCAATTATTTAGCATACCCTACTAACGAACTTGACTAAAGCATAAGTACAAAGGAAATAAAGCAACCTTTCTTACATGAGAGTTATTAAAATGTTTTGGCATTGTATAACATTGGATAAGCAGATTCAGTTATATTTTGTTTTTCTACATTTTCTGTTTTCCAAGTTGCTAAATCGTGGCCACTTTATATATATATATAAATATATATATATATATATATATATATATATATATATATATATATATATATATATATATGCTCAACGAAAGGTCAAACCCTTCCTCAGAAGTATGTTATTTTGTAATTCTAATGTGTTCTTATTCTAGTATGTAGCCTTTGTAAGTCCTTTTTTGTATACTAGTAATTTATGAATTGAAATCAGAAGGGGTTTTATAGCTGCATGTCGTTAGAATAAGTAGGCTTTTCAATTTTGAAATAATTATCAAAATCGGTTGAGTGGTTTTTGAGATTACACACACACATACATACATATTTTCTTTATTTATAATATTAGTATAGATTAACTTCCTATATTTGATCGCTTCATTAAGGAGGCTGAAGAAAAAAGGATATTTTATTCTGACGTAGTAATAATAATATCAATAACAAATTTATTTTACAGCATTAACTAATACAAGATACAATAGGTTTATGTCACAAATATCAATTGCATGATACATGTAAAAATCATTATCATTGTATTCCTGTACAGTATAGATGTTCTCGTTTTAACATGTTCATATCATTAATACCTCTTAAGTTATAAGAAAACTTGTTGAACAATTTAACACTAAAACAATATAGCTTTCACTTGTTTGAGAAAGCCTGTGTTTGGGAGTAACTAAATTGAACTCACTTCTAGTATTATGGTCATGTAAATTGTTTGATAAATTTTCTTCCTTTCGATTACTATGTAAAACAATAAATTGTTTAAACCATAAAGGGAAGGATTTAAAATTCCAAGCTCTTTAAAAATAATACTACAGTGTTCATAAGGGCCACATCCTTTAATAATTCCCAGTCTTATTTTGTAAAATAAAAGCATCCTTAGCACCAAGGCTATCGCCACAGTAAAACTCATCACATTGGAATCGTCCATATTAGATTTTTAACAAATAATTATTGGAAATGAATGGCCTTAATGTTCTTAATAAAAATAACATACAATTTTAAATACAGTCAGTGTGATATTCCCAAGAAAGTTTATTGTCAAGATAAAATACTAGTAAATTAACTGTTAAATCATTTCTTGCATTATTATACAGACTAAAAACAAAAGTCCTTATTCAGATTCAGGCTTAAACTATTCGTATTAAACCAGATATATTTTTTAAGCTTTCATTTATATACATTGTTATTAGCAAATGCAGTAGCGCCTCGTAGTAAGTATACATTTTGGATGTTCAGACTGTCAGACTGTCCTGAAAATGTGAAATACTGATGCAGTAATTTGTATCACAAATTACTTAAATGTAAATAATGATTGTAATATGAATATGCATTTTTATGTGACATTGATTTGAGATGTTTATTGATTGTAATTATTGTTGAGAAGTAAGTTTATACGGCCTTACTGAAACTGTCAATAATAGCGCGCAATAATGCAGCGAGGGGGTGAGCTGTTTATCATTATTGGAAACGAGGAAGTTACGTAATGTTGGCGCGTTTTTTCCGTTTAGAATCTTCTGGAATGTTTCCCTAGAGCATATGTATTCATAATTTTCATTGGATATTAAAATAGACGCTAATGTTGGCGCATTTTATTAGCCAATAGTAACTCAGTTATAATCTTTAGGCATATCGGTGGTATGGGTATAAAAGCAGTAGGTTGGAGGTAAAGTCAGGTCAGTTCATCAAAAATCTGTGTACACTACACGTCGTCTTCAGTCAGTCAGTTCGTCGAAAGTATTTGTACGGCAAACGTCGGGTATCGATTCACAAGTTACGCGCAGCAGAATTATGAATAATCTAAAGTGTTGTAAGGTTAATTATACAAAAAGTTGAAGTACGCGAATTAAGAGTGATCAGTAAGAAGTTATTATAACAGTTTCAGTTTGGCGAGTGTTAAGATCAATGTATAAATGTGATAGTTAACGTGTTCGACAATAAATGTGTAAAACAAATTTCTTCATCAGTGTTATATTTGCATAAAAGATTCCTTTCCGTTTACACACCCTGATCAAGAAACATGTTCGACCGAGAAATAATAGCTAGCCGGAGGACAGTGAAACAGAATTAAATAAAAAAATAAAATTAAAATTCTTTCAAACAAAAACTAATACTGCCGCAAATTGCTAACACCAGATGGAGCTACAAACCGAACAAATGAATGACGTCACAAGATGGCTTCACATGAAGTAAACACACATACACAAACATCACAAGTAATAACATTATAAGTAATACCGTTACAATACTCGTACCATCTACTGCATAATAGTTATGGTTAGGAACAAAATTTATACAGCTGCAGCCACTTCTAACAACATCAACGATACTACTACTTCTACTAGTAATAATGCAAACTTATCTTACGAAAGAAAGTTTTTTTTATGTTTATTGTTGTGTACATAATTAAGTAGAGTGTGTTAGGGGAAGAACGAAGTTGTGTGTAAATTATAGTTGAGATTATGGATGGTATGGAGAAACGGGGAGAAGTTTCCGCACTTGCGCATGTTCCCTACATCTGCTACACTGACTCTAACTTCTCCGTAGTGTGCTACCACCTAGTGGCATTGACGTAAAATTGCATGATAGTATGGAAACAGAGAGCGGAGAAAGCTTCGCGCGCTATTTCACATCTTTACGTGTACGCGACTCGTACACGACCCGCAAAGTAGTTGCATCAGACCAGTTGCGCAGGCGCAGAAGCTCTTTAAAACGTGCACAATTCAAGATGTGCTAGCAACTGTGTTGTTATATCTCATTTGAGTTTAGAGGATCAGCGCGGTAGATTTAATTCTATAGTTTTTAAGTTACCACATATGTCTACGTGTAATAGCGTTCAAAGAAAGAATAACCAATAAATCCGCAAAGTGTCAAAATTAGGGTGTTCACGTGCTCTTGTGATCTTTTGTAGCAGTCGCCATTGATCAAATGGCTTCAAAATCGTGATATCAGCATGTGCAATTAACGTTCTCTGTCCGTTTATCAGCTGCAAATTAGAAGAGAATAGAAAGCAAAGGATTACTAACATTAATATAATTAAATTAAACCAATAACCGATTCATAGAGAAATGTACTGATAAATCCATTTTACAAATGAATTAACATTTGACAGAGAGATGAATGATTGATTACAAGCCTCGTGTTCTGCCTCTTCTAACATAAAAGGGTCCTGTGAGGACCCGTAATACCTTCACACTGTGTAAAAAGCCAATTAATGGATCAAGAAGTTGGAAATAGAGACGAGGTGACAAGAATAATGATACCGTTCTCCTTCCTTCAGAATGGAACATCATTAATCTTATGTGGGTCGTATCTTCAATCCAGAGAAGTAGATTATGTCCAAGATTAACGGTGCGGTTACTACCCGGCTGTATGGAACACCCAAGCTTAGCAGTGGAGTGAGTAATTCAAGTGGATAAGACAATCTCGTACCAGGCTAATCATAACATAAGTTAGTTATCACTAGGGACAGGAAGTACATGCTTTAATAATCCTTTCAATATGTATGCACGTATGCATTGAAAAGTCCATAATATGCACATAAATATGCTTATATAAAAGTGTTAAGGCATATTGACACAACAGCCAATGCTTTTGCAATATTTTAAAATTATAATTTGCATGGTTATCTAAATAGTATTTATTGCGTAAATGTATTGCTCTAATAAATATTTGCTCCACACGCATTGCACCACACTCCATTTTCACTTTCTCTACTACGTATAGTAAGTAGGGGAAGTATTGTATTCCACCCAAAAATTCGATACCGAGATTTCACCGGAAATATATGTTTTGAGACCCCCTGAATCCAAAAAAAGCATTTTTGGAAGCATATCCGTGTGTGTCTAAATGTGTGTCTGTCTGTCTGTGAACAGCATAAGTCAGAAACGAACAGTCGGATAAACACCAAACTTGGTAATTAGCTTCAGTATCTTCCAGAGATGCGACACGAAGGTTTTCAAGAAAATCCCCCCACCACAGAGTACCCTTTACATGGAACATTTTTCAAAAATTTTAATTTTCTCAAAAATGGCTCTAACGATTTTGATTAAAATATCATACGTTTAAGATATTTTCATGACAAATAAAATGTATATCTTGAATTTTCTGGGAATGCCTCCAAAAGTATTCTTCATTGTGAACGACTTTTGCATAACTGGTAAACCATAAGAGATAGACAAAATTTTACTACACAAAAAATGTAGATCGCGTTAAAATACACAATTTATGTCATACACATTTTTGTTGTTGAGTGAACCATTTTCGAGATATTGCTTGTTATTCCCTTAAATTTTTCAATACTTATTTTCTCAAATGGGAATTCGTTATTCATATTTTTGTCTTGGGTATGCAAAGAGTATTAATCTGTGGCAAAGGGAATGGTGCTGCACCTAGCAACCAGCTATTAAGAGACATGTATGTGCTTAAAGGCTACTGTATTTCTATATTGCCCTTGTAAATATATATTCCCCTTACATCTACAAGAAAATTAGCAATAAGATAGAGTCTGCAAATGTTTATCTCGATTAACATGAAATAGATGGAGAATAAGCGTTTGTAAAAATAGTTTGTACAAGAGTAGAGAAAGTCGTGTGAGTGTAACACATCAGATTTTTAAAAATAGCCATATAAAAATTCAGATTCCACATAAATGAGTTTAAAAAGTTGCATTGGGATTTCATACTGTGGTGTAATTGGAACAAACCGAGTACTGGGGACAACAGTTTGCTGATCTGTCTTTTCAAAGGGTATTTACTGGTCTCAGTCTCTCAACTTAGAAGACACGCGACTACGTTAAACATGGGTCTCGAACACCAACCTAGCACAGTATCTGTTCATTAAGTGAATGAAACCCTACCAGATCTGTCTTCAGGCAAGTCCTTGCAATGTGTATCTAAACTCCTGCACCAGGGGCTCGTCGGAGGGCCTTAAACCTCAACTCAAATGACCTAGTCAAAAGCTCCCTCACTCCCTCAACGCTGTGCTAAGTACACTACAATATCAGAGTTTTTGTGTTAATCCCTAATAATTGTAGAAAAATTATAACTTTTGTACTCTGCAAAATTCTTGATTTTTCAAAGTTATTAATTTATTTCTCAAAATTGGAGCATCATTTTAAGAAAGTACATAGTCATTTTATTTTATGTACTTTTGAGAGCCAATGTAAATTTTTTGAAACAAATTAGTAAACAATTGCATCGTGTGGAGCATATTGAGGACGGACAAATCTGAAAAAAGGTTTACGCGAAAATAAGTTTAAATTTGCGGTGCGTATTAATAGGCATGCAGCTATCCACTTAAAGCTGGAGTTAATTGGTAATTTAAATGCGCCAAGTGAAAGATGTATGTTTTATTAATGTTTAGAATTCATATTATTTTATTATACAACATATTTAATTTTTAAAATGTCCAAAGTTTTTGGTCAAATTTCACAGATGCATTACTTTAACTCATCAAAATATATCTTTAATATTGAATAGTTAGGAATATCCCTGCAACCTAGCTTTATCACTCACGTTTACTTTTGGCATGAGTAAACAAAAACAAAGCTTTCAACATTTACAAGCACCACAACACTGAATTGAATTTCCTGAAGTTTCACCTGAAGAACGATTCCCAAGCTGCAGGAATATTTTTGGAAATAAATGTCTTAAACTATTAACGTTGAAAATTTTGAAATTCTTTCGTTTGTGTAAATTGGTAGGTTGCATTTTTATAAATCTTAAGAGCCACCTTTCATACCGTGAGGGAGCGGTTATCTCCAGATAAGTCAGGGATTCACGGATGTGATGTGAACTATTGATTGCGTTGCGTGTGAGTTACCATCAGTGTTGCCAAGTTTCAAGACTGACTCCGATGGCATATACGAGGGCTGTCCAGAAAGTAACCTCCGTTTTGAAGTAAACATGAAACCGGTATACATACAAAAGTTTTACTATATACATCCGAAAACTACAGCTTTTCTCTATTTTTCTACATAGTCTCCAAACATTCAAGCACTTGTCATACCTTTTTACAGTCTTTTAAATGCCCTCTGCATAAAATTCTGCAGAACTCAGCCAACCTGTTACGGCGTTTTGCCTAAGCGCTGAGCTGCAAGTCACTTTTTCATGTACGGGAACAGATAGAAGTCGCTAGGGGCCAAGTACGGGCTGTACGGAGGATGGTCAAAAACGTCCCATTTGAACTTGGCCAAAAGTTCATTCTTGTTGTTTGCATTTGTGAGGGCGAGCATTTTCTAGTAAAAACATATCAGATGTCAAAAGATCACGGCGCTTATTTTGGATTGCTCGTCTTAGCCTTTTCATACTTCACACTTGGCGGGATTTGTTACTTCGGTGCTCATGTTGTTAGGTTATAACCAGCAAACACGCGACATTACGATGCTCCACCTTAAACAGCTAGAAGCGTACTTAGCCACTGCGCACGCTGATGTGGAAATGGCGGCGCTACCCCCACTACTTCTCGTGCTATGCATGAACGGAGGTTACTTTCTGGACAACCCTTGTATTATTTGAAAATATAGTATTTGTAAATCAAATATGAAGATAAAACGAATTAAATATATAATTGTAAAATATACATGTATAAGAAGCAAATATGTAGCATAATTTGAAAACCGCTGAAATATGTTTCCTAACAAAACAGGCATCTAGAAATGGCTGATGCCATAAAAATTGTTTAAAATAAATTGTGTGTATTAAAGAGATCTACATTTTTTGTGCAGTATGTGTTCTTCTATAGCTTAACGTTTACCAGTTATACAAAGTTCCTTCCGAATTCTATCTATTCCCAGAAAATTCAAGATATACATTAAAGTTTTCTTCATGTAAATATCTTGAATATACAGCATTTTAATCAAAATCGTTGTAGCCATTTTTGAGAAAATAAATTTAAAAAAATGCTCCATGTAAAGAGTAGTTGGGGTGGGGGGATTGTTTTGAAAGTCATCGTGTCGCATTTTTGGAAGATACTGAACTTAAATACCAAGTTGGGTATTTTTTAGACTTTTCGTTATTTAATAGTGCTGTTCACACACACATACACACACAGACACGCGCTTTTCCTAAGGATACTTTCTTGGGTTTAGGGGGTCAAAAATATTATTTTCGGTGAAATCCCGACGTTGAATTTTTGGATGGAATACAATACTTCCCATGCGTGCTGTACGTAGTAGGGAATGTAAAAACTGTACACAGTCACAGTATTAAACTCAACATGTTAGTATAAGTAATTGTGACAAATGCTTCGCTTGCACTTATTTTTGCGATGTCATTAAAAGAAGGCATGCCAGAAACAGTTTTTTTCCTTTCTGTGTTTTACATGTAATAAACTACATTAATGCCTTTTTTGAAAGTCTATGGGTTATGTATTGTTGGATCGTAAATATTAATAGCATTGCGGCTGCATTCCATTCCAATTGATTTAACTTGGAGGTTTTGACATCGTGTAATGTAAGAAACAAACTGATCTGGTCGTTGCGTTGAACTGATTGCTAACGCATTATGCTATCTAACATGTTTTATTCATCGAAAACTAAAAACTTTGGACGATAAATGTCTTGGAAGAAGAATTATAGAATTTTGGTAGTCGATGCCAGCAGGAAATAAATTGCTTCCTATTCTCATCCAGGACCTCGAGGCGAGATTCAGCAATTCCTGAGATCCTTTTGTTTTATATGACAGGGTCCAAAGCGTCTCCTTTGTTTAGTACTTGGAGAATTTCGAGGGAGAGAAATGGAAAGGAGAAGGTAGTAGTGAATTTGCAGCGTATCCTCCTACATCTGTCCGTCACATCCATATACCCATATGTATTCTGAATATACCGGGTGATTTGTGAAGTACTGACACATTTATTTCTTTAATTGTTTCAAAACGAGTTATTTTAGCGACAACATATACCTGAAATGCAGAGGAATTTCGGGAGATTATTTACCTCTATAGCAAATGTTGAAAATGTCCTCCATCCTGCATAAGACACAACTCAACATGTCGTTCCATGTTACCGGCCACTCATTAGAGGACTCTGTTGTCAATAGCTTCGCTCTCCTGTGTAATGTTGTGCTTCAGATCGTCCAATGTCTGGGGACGTGTGACATAAACCCTGTCTTTTAAGTTCGGCGATGTCAAATCCGGAGATCTCGGTGGCCACAGGTTCTTGGAAATTGTCCGGTCGTCAAAGAAACTTGCAATTAGTGCCATGGATTCATTTGATGTATGGCATGTAGCGCCGTCCTGCTGAAAATATCCTTGACTCAGCTCTGCATCGTCTAGTTCCTCAGCAAACTTCATGAAAATTCGTCGGTACTTTGCAGTGTTCACATTGTTTTCAAAAACAATTGGTCCCACTATTCTCTGTGCGGATATTGCGCACCAAACTCCGATTTTAACCCGGTGCATAGGTGCTTCATGAATAACATGTGGATTTTCGCTGGTCCAATAACCTGAGTTATTTGAGTTCACATAGCCAGATATATGGAACCATGCTTCATCTGTGAACCATGTGATGGACAATATGGCAGGATTTTACACAACGAACGCCTGAAACCAACGACAATAATTCAGTCGTCTATCCTTATCTGGTTCCTGTAACTGATGGACAACCGTAATCCTATACGGCTTTAGGCCTGCATTTTTCACAGCTCTCTGACACATTGAGTACCTTGTCTCCTGCGACAAACGTGTTAATAATTTTTTGGGTGACTGATCTAGTCGTGCTCTTACGTCAACAACAACCCTGGGTAGCCTAGATGAACGAGTTTTGCTTTTTCACTCATCAGAGATCCAGTTGTTTCCAATTTGTTTACTAATCCCAGTATTGTGTTTCTTCTGGAGGATTACGAACACCAAATTCTCTCTGGTATTCCCTTTGAGTAGCTGTAATTGAATTCGTAATGCAGTATTGCTTTACAAGGAAGAGTCCTTCATTTAATGTGTACTTCATTTTCACGTTGACTAGAACAAAATCTCAAAAACATTTGCCAACAATAAAACTAACAATTACGAATAAAACATGAATATCTGCGCATCTAGTGACAGACAATCGAAACTCCAGAACATTCTGCTTAACTGGTGCTAAAATTGGGGCATTGAGTGGATTTCGAACAGAATAATTAAAGAAATAGATGTGTCAGTTCTTTATAAATCACCTAAAAAAAGTGGAACCGTTTATGAATTATTCAGTTTTTCTTATTCCTTTAATTTCATATTGTTATGATTACTGTAATATACAGGCATTTCATTTTGCTTTCTCTACTACCATTTCCACCGGAAAATAGGTACACGTTTTGAGACTCCCTGAGTCCAAAAAACGTTTTTTAGAAATAGGTCAGTACGCGCGCGTCTGTGAGCTGCATAACTGAAAAACGAAACTGGGGTAAATACCAAATATTTTAGCTTAGTATCTTCCAAAGATACGATACGATGACTTTCAGGAAAATTCCACCCCCCAAACAGGAAATTTATCATGGAAATCTTATCGAATTTTAATTTTTTTCCTTCATAAAATGGCTCTAGGCGATTTTTATTGGAATACCATATATTTAATATATTTACATGAATATGAGGTATATCTCGAATTTTCTGCCAATAACCTGTGAAGTACTCTTCATTCGGAAGTAATTTTGTATAACTTTGTGTAACTGGTAAAGGTTAAGAGATAGACAAAAACATCTGTTTCTTCAACGGTTTTTTACCTACCTCGTTGTAGGACTTGCACCTTCAAGGACTTAGAAGCCAATGCCTGGGTCAGTAGCCTGTTGAAGAGTATGCAAACTTTGGATCACAACGCATTAAATTTTTTTGTAGCATCAGGCATTTGCTAGATATCCGCTATTATTGGTTTGATGTTTTCAACATTAATTGTGAAATATTACTAAGAACACTAAAAGGAAGAACAAGAAAAGAAACGAGCTTAAAGTTTTATAAGATAGTGGCGATTCCAACCCTAATGCGTGTTTATGAGACATGGATTATAAAGAAAAAAGAACAGGATAAAATAAATATGGCACAAATGAGATACCTCAGAGCTATTAAAGGGTGCACAACAGTTCTAAAATAAAAAATGAAGAGCTCTGGAGGAATTAGATATTGGTCCTATAAATGAAAAAATAAAGCAATATATAGAAGGATGGCGAGCATATTTGCAGAGGATGGAAAAAACCCGATGCCCCAAAATGACATTTGAATACCAACCATATGGGAAAAGAGATATTGGAAGATCGATGAGAAGATGGAAAGAGACATAAACAGGAGATATACCCTAATCTGTGATGAGATGTTGATGACTATTATTTTCAATACTTTGTCATTTTAAAAGTGCTGTCACTCTTCAGTTGTTTCTCGCGATATCATGAAAGGAGTACGGAATTTAGGGGCCAACATATAACCACTTTTAAATATCTGAGTATCGATTTGATTTCCACTTCTCGCTAGTATCTACAACGAAATGGAAATTATTTCTGCAAAGGTTTATCTCGATTAACATGAAGTAGATAGAAAAAAAAATCTGATGTGTTACACTCACTTGACTTTCTCTACTCTTGTACAAACTATTTTTACAAACGCTTATTCTCCATATGCTTCATGTTAAACGAGATGTTAATCTTATTGCTAATTTTCTTGTAGATGCAAGGGGAATTGGTAGGCTTTAAGCGATAGTCAAATATTTTAAGAGCTGGCTGGTATTCCATTCCCTTTGCATTACCAGGACAAAAAAATGAATAACGAATTTCAAAAAAGTATAAGTATTGGAAAATTTAAGGGAATAGCAAGCAATATCTCGAAAATGGTTCACTCAACAAAAAAAATATATGACATAAATTGCGTATTTTAACGCGATCTACATTTTTGTGTAGTAAAATTTTGTCTATCTCTTATGGTTTACCAGTTATGCAAAAGTCGTTCACAATGAAGAATACTTTTGGAGACATTCCCAGAAAATTCAAGATATACATTTTATTTGTCATGAAAATATCTTAAACATATGATATTTTAATCAGAATCGTTAGAGCCATTTTTGAGAAAATTAAAATTTTCGAAAAAATGTTCCATATAAAGGGTAATCTGGGGTGGGAGGGTTTTCTTGATAACCTTTGTGTTGCATCTCTGGAAGATACTGAACCTAAATACCAAGTTTGGTGTTTATCCGACTGTTCGTTTCTGAGTTATGCTGTTCACAGTCACACGGTCAGACACACACACACACACGGACAGACACACACACACACACACACACACACACACACACGGACATGTTTCCAAAAATGCTTTTTTTGGATTCAGGGGACCTCAAAACATATTTCCAGTGAAATCTCGGTATCGAATTTTTGGGTGGAATGCAATACTTCCCCTATTTACTATACGTAGTAAAGAAAGTAATAAACGATAGTAGGTAGGGAAAGCCATGTGGATGTAACACTATTTCTTTTGTATTAGCCGTTTTTGAAACATTTATTGTTAGAAGTTTTTTAGAGTACTATAAGGAATGTTTTCAGTATAAGGTATGCAACTATGTCCATATTGTTTAGTTTAAAACTATTTCTAATCAAAGTTGTATTGTAATACAATGTGAATAGAAGAATCACTCTATATGTGGACATTAATTTTATTTGTGTTACTCCTTACTTATGAAAGAATATATTTTGTGTGAAAACCTTTGTCTGTGGTAGTCTAAAATAGCTTTTATTTTTTATAGAAACTGGAAGCATTGAAATTCCGGTGATGATAGGAGTTCATGACAGAAGACGTACACAAAACGAGGTGTGCATAATTACTGCATTACTTTCTGTAGGGATATTTTAAATGTAGAGTCTTTGTTTACGAGACCTGCTATTTGGAAGAGTAAAAATGAGAATCAGGAAAGAATACATTCACGCTTCGACTTAGTCATTGCCAGATTGTAAATGGAGAGCATTTTGAACACTTTATTAAATAATTAAAATTTAATTTGTTACAGTAGTTGTGTAAGTTGTGGAGAAAATTGTTAAACAGGCCAACAATTAAATTGTCCCCATAATAATCAAACCTTTCATATAAAACAAATGAAATTGTCCATGCAACTTAATAAGGTAATTACTTAGTCCATCCTTTTATACTGTCAGGTGTCGAGGTTTTTAAAAGAGATTTCCACTTTTCACGGTCTTTCACAATTCTCTTTGCTTTGTTTACATCCAGTCCCTTTCATTTCAAGATCTCTTTCATCCGTTCATCCTAGATTTGTCTAGGCTTCCCTTTGGTCTCTTACCCTCCACTCTGGCTTGCCACACGTTTTTGGGAGTTCTTTCCTCGTCCATTCGTTGTATATGGCCATACTACCTCAATTGTGAGGATTCTGTTTGCTGTTGCAGAGGCTCATTCTAATTCTGTCTCGTTTTATTTTATCTTCTATCCTCCTTAAATATCTCAATTCATTTGTTTGCAGTTTACTGATATGTTTTAGAAGTTAATGGTCATATTTCACATCCATATGCTAATGTTGGAATATATGTTGTTTTATACACTGTCATTAGTTTTCTTTATGATTTATTTCTTGTTAATACAATTCCTATTTAAAGCGTTATATATTCTTCCTGTTTCTGGTGTTCTATTGTTAAATTTATCATGTATTCTTACTTCACTACTAATAATAGATCCAAAACATTTAAAACTAGGCAACTGTTCTATTTTCTCCCCTTCTATTTTTATTTTATGCTTTTTAGGCTCTCTGCTTATTAACTAGATTTAGTTTTGCCGGTACTAATTTTCATAATTAATTAGTGATGGAATGATACCACTATTTCTCGATACGTGAAACTCGATACCAATACTGATTTTTGCACACCGATATTCGATACTCGATACTCTTTTTTAAAAAAACTAAAAAGAATGATAGCTTGTTTTTTATTGAATTATACGCATGTATATTGTATGCTAATTCCGAAATTATTTCTGTTTGACATTCTCCAATTAACAGCAGTTGTTTTCTTGATAATACATACGTACTTTTTCATCTGGTAATAAGTAATTATCCATATAACACTTGGAAACATGGTAAGTTTGTAGATTAAGCCTCTCTACTACCCATTCTCATACATTAGTATATACATGTTTAATACAAAGGTATGCTAGACACAATTAAAAATTTGAAGAAAAAAATCAAGTATTATATGAAATATGAAGGAATCAAAGATTTTTGTTTAAGAACACGAGCATTCATGGAAGAAAAAATAGTTCCATACGTTGTATTATTTCACTTTATAAGTTCTGATTTGCTTTTGGGAGTTCTTTCCTCGCCCATTCGCTGTATATGGCCATACCACCTCAATTGTGAGGATTCTATTTGCTATTGCATAGGCTGAACTATTAGGCTCATTCTAATTGTCTTATTTCTGATTCTGTCTCGTTTTATTTTATCTTCTATCCTCCTTAAATATCTTAATACATTCGTTTGTAGTTTACTGATATGTTTTAGAAGTATGCTTTAGTCACCAAGCCAGACTGTTGCAGAAACGTGATTTAGTGCGTCAGCTAAATCAGCTTCCTTCACAACTCAGTTAACGCTGCATGTTGCATGAGTACCTCTACTCCTTCACCCATTGTTTTGCATGTTTTCATTTAGACACAAGAGTCTAAATGTTGCATTCATCGCAGTCAAGGTCTATCAAGAACTATAGTCCAGCCAATTTTTCGGGACACGTGCGAGCAATAACAGAAGTCTCGACTCCTTTTATTTCTCAGCATAAAGTTAAATGCAACAACTTTCGATAGCGCAAAGCTAAAACATTTAAAAGTATCGAAGGTCTATCTCAAAGTATCAGACCTACTTCGATACCTCGAGAGTATGAGGTATCGACGATATCGAGGTACCATCCTGATAATTAATATAACTACAATTCAAAAAAATGTTGCCATTTAAAGTTTTGGTCGATGAGGTCATACGCTGCACAATTATGATTGAACATTTTGTTTCCTTTTGTAAAATTTTTCTTTCAAGGCATTAAATTTGACGTGTTTGGCCAATTTTTTAAAAAGGGTTAATTTTAGCTTTATTTACATTAATTCTTACTTATGAATAAGGTATTATGTGAGATTATATTAGGTGGTGAAAATCTTTAGGTGTGACGCACTAGATTTCGTCTACTTTTTTGCTCGAAGATTTCAATGATATTAAAAAGTAATTATTTTAGGTATTTGCAAATACTATACCTAGATTTATCACGTTCACCGTTAACTGATAAGGACGAATATTACGTTTCATGGCTATTTCTCTAGTTCATTAATTTCCGTAACTGAGAATAATTCTTAATGTTTTTTTTATTCCGATTTTGAAATTAATTGCGTATTGCTGGCGTTCTTCAACATCACTACGTTTACGTCGCTTAATTAATTTCCACAGGGGCCTTCATTAACGTTGTTTACTGCCAGGGCCGTTTTCCTTTTGCATGTATATTCCCCCTTCAAAATCCATTTTCGTTGTTTACGCCTTCATTAAGATTAATTAATTAAATTCGTTCACTCTCAAGTAAAATCGGCTAAGAATAATCCGCGGGAAAAAGCGTAAAGAATGTTTCTTAATCAGCGAAGCGTTTGGTCAGTTTTTACATGCTTCACTTTATTTCAAAGCTTTCCTTCCTACGCGGCTTATCATATTATCTACCATATCCTTTCTCTTAAAGTTCCTTATTACATTCCCTCAATTTCCAAGCATAATTCTTTCAAGCTCTAATTAGGAAGGAGTGTTTTATTTATATGAAGGAGCTGAAGCATACAGGTTCTCCTAAAGAAGCTTGTTTGTTCTTCTTGCTTTTTACTTTCACCGGAAATATATTCCTCTGGATCCAAAAAGCATTTTAGAAAAAGATCCGTGTATGTGTATCTGTGAAAAGCATACCTTAAAAACAAAAATTAATATAAATATCAAACTTGATATTTTAGTTCAGTATATTCCAAAGATGTGACAGAAAGATTTTGAAGAAATACCCCCACTCCAACTACCCCTTGTACGGAACATTTTTAGAAATTTTCGATTTTCTCAAAAATAACTCTAGCAATTTTGACTAAAATACCACACATTAAAGCTATTTACATGAAAAATAAAACGCATACCTTGAATTTTCTGGAAATAGCTACACAAAAGAATGTAGGTTTCTTTAAAACGCACAATTTATTTCAAATAATTTTTTTTGGATGGCGTAACCCACTGCCGAGATATCTGTTATTAATAATTCGAATTGTTAAATTCTTAGCCATTCTTTTAAAGTCCTGTCGATTTTAAGTTGCTTCTCGTGAACAACTACAACCGAACTGCACTCGGCACTGTCCATTTTTAACTGTCCAAACTATTCGACTTCTTGAACTGTCATTCCGGGCAAGAACACTACCGTTATATAGGCCCGCATACAAAGCGGAATGTTCTAGGAAGGGAACCTTCTGGAACTGCTCAAAGGAATCTTCCGGAGCGATGAAGCGGCACATAATGGGCTATTGTTCTGCAGGACTATTGTTCTGAAGGCCGGTCGAGGAGCCCCACCCAGGTGCCGTACCGGGATGCGCTTACCGGTCGCCCGCAAGTAGCTTCACGCGCGGTCACAATATTCATTGCATGATTCTTTAAGTTTTAAGCGTAAACAACGTGAAGGACCCCTCCGCTCTCTTCATGCCAAAACCGCCACTGGCGAGAGCCCATGCATTTTCGGTCAATGCTTAGTAAGGGGTTGATTTATTGGTAATACTTTGTACAACTTGAAGTGTTAGAAGGCGTGACTTTTTCCCAATTACGTTTAAAGTGCGTGTGCTGTGCGTGCATTAAATGAGTTATTTAGGTATTTGATATGCTGGCTGAACAATTTTATTAGACTGTGGAATAGTCTTTCTTATTGAGGTTATTATACAGGAATTGTTAAGGGAGGAAACGGGTGAAATTTGGATTTTCTATAGTATTTGAGCTAGAAACTTCATTTTTGGCTCACATATTTTCTATGGCATACTAATAAAACTAGTAAAGTTTTCGTTTTGCCGGGATTAACAATTTTTTAGGTATTAATGTTTCTCTTCCTATACATTTTGAGCAAAATATTTTTAAAAATTCCTGCAGTAACATTTACTTGTGTATCAAACCTTAAAGTGTTCAGATTTTTAATATTCGGCTCCTGAGATAAAAAAAAAATAACAATGAATGTACCAATTATTAAAATTGTGAACTTTTTGAGAACTGTATCGGATATTTTATTTTTACTTTCAGAACTACATAAGGTATCAAAAGTCCCATGCTGAGTTTCACTATCTTTTGTAGAATATCCAGTAAAAATTACATGTTTATTAAATGACGTTTATAGACCGAGCGGGTTGGCTCAGGCATTACGTGTGCAACCCGCATTCGGGAGGTCCCGGGATTGATCCTCGGCTACTGCCCACTCTAGCGCATGGGTTTTTCGTGCTTTCCCCGGGTCGCCAGGCGAATGCTGGGGTGTTTTATCTTCTACCACGAGTCTCCTTCCTCTCATTTTTGTACTCATATCTTCCTTGTCATCTGTTTCAGGGTTGTAGGACCAGGCGACGGTGTTCGGCGGGTTGCGGTTGGGCGGTGGCTTGCGCTCTGTAAAGATTTCTTCCCTGGCGTCGCTGCGGTACCGCTCAGTTAGGTCTCTCCTCAGCGTAGGGCTCCGCTCCGGGGGACCCTGGAGGATAGTGGCTTGTGGGTAGGGACCGTGCGGTGTGGTATGAGTTTTATCTGGAAACGTTAGGGACCCCGCCCATGTTTGCAAACGTCGGCATCCGAATCTGTCGCCCTTCGGATCTATTTCCTCATCCTTCCCCACCAGGAGTCACGTTTGGAAGCAAAAAGGGCCGACTTGCCTACTTGCGGTGCTCTGCCCCAGTTCCGGGGGCCGCTCCTGTTATGTACCTTTACTTTACGTTTATGCCATTTATAGGAGGAGATAGATTTTCAATACAGTTAAGCATTATTTAAAGTCTGCTCTGCAGTCAATTGGAACAGGGCATTCTTTTAAAATCACACAATTTCTTGATTCTAAGTAGCTTAGGGCCTTGAAACACCAGAAATACATAAAATAGGGTTGATACTACACTTGTTTTTGAAATCGAAAAAATTGGTTTCCACAAAATTTGGGAATTTACACTCATCCTCCCTTAGGGGCGTAACCAAGTCTCTTCTGGCCCCGTAGCTCAGTCGGTAGAGCACTTGCCTGCAGTGTGAGGGGTCCTGGCGTCCATTCCAGGCATGGGGGTGGGAAGTTTTCTCTAGCCAAGATCCCCCAAAGTTCAGAAGTATGAATGAGAGTATGAATGTGTGTGTGTGTGTGTGTGTGTGTGTGATATAATGTACAAAACCCAAAGAAAAAAAAACAGAAATCCAATGGCAATGGTATAGAGTTAACACCACTGCCGATATGACCATTGCAGTTAAAGGCTGTGTATAAGTGGAGTAATAATAATAATAAGTTCTAATTTTACTAGCTCATTCCATTCTGCTTGCAATGGACTTACAGAACGTTTTAATCAAACAATGCCGGAATGTTAAATCATTTTGTTTCGTTCGTTTATGATTAATATTTTCGTGTAATTCTTCTGCTCAAGAGATAAAACAATTCTCATTTTTATCTAAAGTGGAAATATATTCTTGCCTAACCAGATACAGTTATACACTCCTATTAATGCATCTTTTCTCCAGAAAAGCTGTACAAGGAATCCAAATCAAAAACATCATGTGCTGTAAAGAACGTCAGTCAGCAATAAATAAAACAGAACGTTCAATTTGACATGAAACACAGCGCCAACTCGCTCGGTAAATTTGGTGTGCGGCGGAGTGCGATGGATTTTCTCGGGCGTAAAAATCCTTAGCATGGCTTCCTTCGGAAGAGAAGTAAAGCCGGTGGTCAAGTGTCGTAGATTTACGGCACGTAAAAGAACCTCAAGCCTGATAAAGAGGCCTCTGAGCATAATTACCGAACTTTCACGCCCAGTATACAATGGGACGTTAAGAACCATAGTAGTTAAAGAGCGTTCATAAATAAAAATCAATTTCTCTCTCAAACACAGTAAATTTTTCTAAAGTTTGTTTAGGGGCGGGGTGGTCCAGGGAGCCTCAAGCATGTTATTTCGGCGAAATCTTGACACAGAATATTTGAGTGGAATGCAATATGTACTTCCTGTAACTTTGACTACGTATTAAAGAAAGTCAAATTTAAAAAAAGAATAACAAAACCTATTAGAACATCAAGTGTACTTCCAAAGCAGAGAAATTACAAGGGTACATAAATAAGAGAAAGCTATATGTAAGCTAAATTGTGAACGTGCCAGTGGAGTTGGAAAAACGTTTTTTCTTTGGTGAGCAATACGTCAGAGGGAGTGTATGATCTCCTTTACTGCACATGTTGTTTTTGTTGCTGTTTGCTGTCGTTTCCCAGAAAGAAGTGTTTTTCCATTACTCCAGCAACTGAAAGAAGTGTGTCTGCCTGTCCCATGTGGCACAAACGTTTCCTCTCCTTTTTATTGCGTGCTTTTCTTTCAACTACACCCTCATTTTTCGTATACCAAAAGCTCAGCTCTTCAGTGTGTTGCTCTTGGTTAATACAAAACTTTCTTGCAGGTCTCTGCGAAACGCAATCTACATTCCACATGTTCCCCTACTTCCTAATTTCCAATGACGTCATACTTCCTTCTTTCAAATTTATGCCGTCTATTCGGCTGTCTGAACCTGATGGTAAGCGTCGGTTTTTACGAGTATTCTTTCTCTCTTGCTCTGGGTGTGCGGAGAATGTAAAGTTGAGGGGGTAGAGAAAATGAAAAATAAGCGCCTGAATTCAGCAAACAGAGGTTGATTTCTGCGGCAAAGCAAACTAAATTTAACGGTGGCCGCTTCTGCGAAGTTGTGAAACTAGGGGGAACATAACCATATGTTCATTTCAGTAATCAAAAAGTCAGGGCCTTGTTTATGTACTGGCGAACCTTTGAGGCAACACAGGTTATTTTGGGGGTGGCAAGACAGAGCACATTCAGTGCTGAAAGTTTAAAATGTTTTGTGTTTATTCAGTGGCCTTTATTATTTGAAGCTTGGAACTATATTAAAACCTCTGATGTGCTACATTGTTTATTATTACATTCTGACCAAAAATTGGATATCCGCATTTCGCTGGAAATATATATTTTGAGGCCTCCTGAATCCTAAAAAAAGCATTTTTAGAAAAGTGTCCATATGTGTGTGTCTGTTAACAGCATAACTCCAACACAAAAAGTCGAATAAATACCAAAATTGGTATTTAAATTGAGCACCTTTCAAAGATGTGACACGAAGATTTTCAAGAAAATCTTCCCTCCCCAATCTACCATTTACATAGAACGTTTTTAGAAATTTTTGATTTTCTAAGAATTTTGATTAAAACACCATATGTTATATATTAAAGATATTTACATGACAAACAAAATGTGTACCTTAAATGTTCTGGGAATAGCCTGTAAAGTCCTCTTCATTCGAAAGGAATTTTGTACAATCTTGTATAACTGGGAAACGTTAAACGATAGACGAAAATGTAGTACACAAAAACTGTAGGTCGATTATTTCAAATAAGATTTTTGTGCCATTTATGAGATATCCATTATTAATGGTTCGAATTGTTCAATACTTAACCGTTCTCTTGAAGTCTTGTTAAATTCAGTTATTCCTCGCATGGAAAGGGTATAGAGTTTTAAGACCAACATATAGCGCCCAGTTCTTAAACATTTCACTATCGCTGTTTTCTTTGTATCTATAACGAAATGTGTAATGTTGCAATTTCTGCAAAGGTTTATTTGGATTAAAATGTAGTAGACAGAAAAATAAGCTTTAGTAAGAATGGTTTGTATACCCATTAATCAACGATAGATGGTAGAGAAAGTCACGTAAATGTATCACTCCAGGTTTAGGAGGAGGACTCCTCGGCACCGCGACCTACAGAGATTTATTGTGTCTACCATCCCACCAGGAGGAAGGGATGAAGTGAAGGAACCACACAGAAGGCTACAGGCTGTAGGCAGACATGCCCACATAGACGCGCCTAAGTCCCTAACATTTCCAAGCTCGCAGACCTGTATGTCACCACCGGAGTCGCCGAGAGAGGGCGATGAACGATCCACCGGACGAGCAGCCTTCTGGTGTCCACGGGGAGCATTCTTTCCGATAAGCATACATCCGCGCCGTCATCTATCCGGCAACGCCATACACCACGAGACCTAGAAGCACACCCGAAAAATGAGAAGGAAATGGAATGAAAGAGAAATGACGAAAGGAAATCCCCACCCCAGCGTTCTCCTGTTCGACCCCGGGGAAACCACGAAAAACCCATGGGTCAGAATGGGCGATCACCGGAGATCGAACCGGGATCTCCCGAATGCGCGTCATAGACGTTTGCTGCCTGAGCTATCCCACTCGGTTGTAGTATGTAGTAAATATACATTCATATCTTAATTATTCTATATTTAATAATGTACAAAGGTTTTGCATCTTCGTTGCTCAGGGAAAAGAATGCCACAAATGGTAGCATGTTCTCTTTATAACCCACGGCATCTTGGAATACTGGTATTATGTCATTGCTGTTATTGGCAAGCGTGCCATAATAGGCCAATTGTGCACGTTAATAAATACAGTAATGATAGGATTATATAAAGTTAAGTATATTGATTTATAATGAATGCAACGTTAACATTAATACACATTGGAAAGTAGAATCAGGTATGAAAAATATGAGTGCCATGGTCGGGGTACGAACCAGCTCTCCTTGATGGGATATCTGAATTAGGTGGAAGAGTCAGTGATTTCCAGGTGTCATATCACGGTGCAGTTGTAGTTCGAGTGCGGTTGTAAGCATACCGAGCGGGATGGGTCAGGTGGTTGCGTCTGTAGCCCACATTCGGGTGGTCCCGGGATCGATTCCCGGCGACCTCTCACTCTGGACCATGGGTTTTTCGTGGTTTCCGCGGGTCGCCAGGCAAATGCTGGGGTGGTGCATCTTCTACCACGACTCTCCTTCCTTTCATTTCCTGTACCCATCATATTCCTTGTCATCTGTTTCAGGGTTGTATGACCAGGTGACGGTGTGCGGCGGGTTGCGGCTGGGCGGTGGCTTGCGCTCTGTAAAGGTTTCTTCCCTCGCGTCGCTGGGTACCGCTCAGTTAGGTCTCTCCTCAGCATGGGGCTTCGCTCCGGGGGACCCTGGCTGTTGGTGGTTTGTGGGCAGAGACCAGGCGGTGTCAGATGTGTTATATCTGGAAACGTTAGGGACCCCGCCCGTCGGCATCCGGATCTGGCCTCTCCCCTCACCCTTCCTCATTGGAAGCACAATGGACCGACTGGCCTGCGTGCGGTGCTCTGCCCTGGTTCCGAGGGCTCCTCCGTGATACCTTTACCGGACGTAAGCATGGACCTTTTAAAATCGATTCAACTTTAGTCTACACTCCAGACCGTTATTCATTATCTGACCATTGAAAAAAGTGAAAAATTGTCTTCAATGTTTATTTTACGTGTTTTAACTACATGGTCATATCGCGACGGATCAGTTAGGAGATACCTCATGGCTCATAGGTCTCATCCCTGAACCATACCATCTTGCTTCGTCATGTGCCCACAAGGACTTAGTGCTTCTATACATGACGGGCAAACGGCAGCTTCGACGCGTGCCCACACATACCTTAGTGCTAGGCACCGGTACCTCTACTTTTATACGTGCCGGGCAGAGGGCATTAAGTTACCGTCCAGTCTAGCTGCTTTCAATAGTTATGGATAGATTGTAGAACATTCGCCAATACCAACTATTTTCATTTTTACTTTCTGTACTACGTATAGTAAGTAGGGGAAGTATTGCATTCCACCCAAAAATTCGATACCGAGATTTCACCGGAAATACATGTTTTGAGACTCACTGAATCCAAAAGAAGCATTTTTGGAATCATGTCCGTGTGTGTGTCTGTCTGTGTGTCTGTGTGTCCGTGTGTCTGTGTGTCTGTGAACAGCATAACTCAGAAACGAACAGTCGTATAAACACCAAGCTTGGTATTTAGGTTCAGTATCTTCCAGAGATGCGACACGAAGGTTTTCAAGAAAATCCCCCCACCCCAGACTACCCTTTACATGTAACATTTTTCGAAAATTTTAATTTTCTCAAAAATGGCTAACGATTTTGATTAAAATATCATATGTTTAAGATATTGTCATGAGAAATGAAATGTATATCTCGAATTTTCTAGGAATGTCTCCAAAAGTATTCTTCATTGTGAACGACTTTTGCATAACTGGTAAACCATAAGAGATAGACAAAATTTTACTACACAAAAAATGTAGATCCCGTTAAAATACACAATTTATGTCATACACATTTCTTTTGTTGAGTGAACCGTTTTCGAGATATTGCTTGTTATTCCCTTAAATTTTCCAATACTTATACTTTTTCTCAAATTCGTTATTCGTTTTTTTATGTCCTGGACATGTAAAGAGAATGGAATGCGCCACATAGCAACCAGCGTTAAAATATTTGACTATCGCTTTAAACCTAGCATATTCCCCTTGCATCTACATGAAAATTACCAATAAGATTGACATCTCGATATCTCGATTAACATGAAGCATATGGAGAATAAGCGTTTGTAAAAATAGTTTGTACAAGAGTAGAGAAAGTCATGTGAGTGTAACACATCAGATTTTTAGTATTGTTTTAGACTTAAGGTGGAACTTTGGGTCGTGGTATTAAATATCCAATCCGGTATTTATCTTGGTGCCGATGGAAACCACGAAGAAAACCAAAATTGGTCGGCGCACGGGATTTGAAACTGGAACTTCCAAATACGGACCATAGACGCTACCGGATGTACCATACCGCTTGGTTACGATTCTTTTCATTTAAGCCTAGTACAGAAATCCTGTCTTGGGAGCGAAGAAAATGGAGAATGATGTAGATATCACTGTCGCCTTCTCAATGAATACTACCAAATTCTCTTTGAAAGCGAAGTGGATTTTATAACATGTTTTCCGGTATTCATACTTGTTCACAGCTTTCGTGGAAGAACCCAAGGAATACGAAATATGTCAACTTCCTTCATCTTGCATTAGACTTGGCAACGTGATAAAGTGATGCAGACTTTGGATCTCATTTATCATTTTTCCTGCTGTCATGATTACCATTTCAAAACAGCTTGCAACAGGTGATCCTTTGCTAAACAGGTGACAGGGTTATCCATCCTCACTTGCTAGCGGAAAAAAGCCACAAAAGTGGCGTTGCCCCTAACAGCTATTGAAATTCGCTCATCTGTGATCTCTTACTTCTATAAAACTATTTAATTTGACTGCTTAAAACTCGACTGGTTTTCTTTTTTTTGCTACGTAACTATTAGGTAGAAGAAGATTGCATTCCAGTCAAAAATTCGTTGTGGAATCCATCCTGAATCAGAGGAACAATCCATGCTTAGAACGTGAAGAATATAACTGCGTCTGTGAACAATATAACTCAAAAACAAAATGCTTGGTAACTTGGTATTTCAGCTCAATATATTCCAAAAATAAGGCACGAAGATTTTCAAGAAAATATCACTACCCCAAACTACTCCTTACATGGAACATTTTTCGAAATTTATTTTCTTAAAATTTCATGCCAAACAATGTGAAATATATTAAGTTCTCCCGGAAGATTTCTTCATTCTGAACGAATTTTCTTCCCCTTCTTCTTCCTCCTTGCAAGTATTAGGCCTTCTGGCCCATTACGGTCTCATTGCCATCTCTTTCTGGGTCATCCTATTTCCTTATCCTTGAAATGATAGGAAATGAGGGAAGGAAGTTCGGGGTAGAAGAAAAACCAACCCAACATTCGTTAAACAATCGGTAAAAATAACGAAAAGCTTATGGTCAGAGTAGCTGGCTCCAGCAATCGAACTCAGGACCTCTCGAATGTTAGCCTGGCACATTACCGCGGAGGACGTTCGGGTTTTAGTACTGAAATAATCGATCACGGTAGCGCTTGTGATCGCATTCTTGAGGTCCTGGATTCGATTCCCTAGGCCGAGCTTCCCGACCTATGAGTTTTTCGGGGTTTCCCCGGGTCGCTAGGAGAATGCTGGGATGGTTCATTAGATCCCCGCATTTCCTGTCCCTCTACTTCACCTCCATTCTCATTTCACTTCACCTTTTATCTGCTAGGTTGTATCAGGGTCGGAAGTGTCGGCGAAAAAAGGATGCTCTCTGTAACACTTCGTCCCAGCCTCTCCAGTGGGATGTGCAAACCTGCATGCAGAGGGGAGCCGGTTGAACCAGCTGGGGAGTTTCAACACGGAAAATGTAGAGACTCTGCCCTCTGCTCGGACGTGCCTCCTGATCCGGCCGCCTTGCATTTCCTTTCAGCTCACCCCCTTCCGGGGGCGTCCCGTTAGGGGCCTAGGCACAAAAGATTCCATAGGTTGAGGAGCTAAGTTCCCCTCAGCCCCTGGTCATACATCATACGTCATAATATTGAAATCGAGACCTGGAGCACCGGATGCAAGAATTTTACTGCTAGCAAATGTATTAGCTATGCGGCAATGAACACAGTTCTGTTCTAGGACATGTGTGTGTGTGTGTGTGTGCGCGCGCACTTAAGCGGGTAAAAGGTATTACTATGAACGAAAAGTGGCTATAATGAGAAAAAATCTCATTAAATACAACACGAATATTTGCAGAACAGAGCAATTTGAATCACACAGTATGTAAACAAGAGAATGGCGAACGCTTCAGTGGAAATGGGAAAAACCTTTCTGCTCTGCTGAACAATACGGCAGAGTGGGGAGTTATTTTCCTGCGTATGGTACCCTTGTAGCTTCACATGCCGTTCTTTGTTGCTATTTGCTTGTTTCCCCAAAAGAAGTGTTTCCATTACTGCAGTAACTGAAAGAAGTATGACTCTTGTCTGATGTAGCAGAAATGCATTTTCTCTCTTTATTACGCACTTGTCCAACCACTGCTTTATTTTTCTTATGCCATTACTCCCAGCTGCTAGAGTTATTGCGTTAAATGTGAAGATTCTTCTTTATATTGCTCCTCTCTCCTTATTTTTAATCACACCCTCTCCTCTTCCTCCAGTTCTCCTCTTTCTCCTTCTCTAACTCACACTTTCTGCCAATCTCTCCCTTTCCACTCTATCCTCAATTCTCTCACTTTCTTCCCCTACCACCCTCCCTCCTTGTAGTTTAGTGTATACTGGGTGCATAAAAATTGGCCCATAATGGAACGCACAAATCTAGCCCCACGCTCTGCCAGTGTAACCTCCTCTATTCCTCGAGCATAATTCTGGCTACTAGATAGGCAGGGTACTTTAACTCCCCCAAAATATGGCCGAACTGCCGAAAGGTAGCATTACAAGCTAATTGTCCACGTTCTTACTAGAGGGGACGCAACCTAACTCATGTTACTAAAAAACAAAGATGGTGGATGTCGCATGTCAGGGCGGTCAACGTTTTAACTTGAATCACTATATATATAGCCAGACAGCTTATTTACAAAGAACGTATTATTTCCATCTTGTGTTAGTATTATGAGTCATTGTCATATAATATATACTCCTTTGTAATATTCTTTTCTTCGGTGCAAAGGTTTGGTCATCAACTTCCCTCTGCCATAATAACTGATCACCTATAACCTGTATGCACTTTAAGTGTAAATTAAGCTCTGAACTGTGTTATGGGCTTAGTTTATATATATAATATGCGTATTGTATTAAACGTTGCAAATTACTGTACTGTAATAGTATGAAAAACAACTTATTGTTACGTTTTAATATGATTTCGGCGAACTTTCCTAAACCAAACGCAAATCTTCTTCCTCTAGAAATAAAACGCTACACAGACAGACATTGCTTGCACCAGAAATTGCAAATTTCTAGTTAACCGCAAAGGTAAGATTTAATAGTTAATAAAAAGCTTACCTGATAATCATTAATAATTAAATGCTCGTATAATTAGCCTAATTAATATAATTATAACTAATACAATATAATTAATATTACAATATTAAGGCGTGCAAAGTTTGAACACCTGCGAAGTTTGAACAGGCTACCAACGCAACAGATACAATATAACTAAGTTTCACAAAACATGTAATAGGTATATATTTGCCGAGAAGTTGCCGGTTATGAATGGAACCAAATATCACCAGATTCCAGTGATTTATCCCATAATGGTGGGATAAGTGGTATATTGTAACCTCTATAGCGTAAGACCATTAAAACAATGCTTCGTTGAATTTTGGCACAGAAAGAAAATATAAGAGTTTAGAAATACCGATGAAAGTTAAGACATTTTTTTTTGTTTCCTTACTACTTTTAAAGCTTCTACTTTCACGCTACACTACAGCTCCCTAATGTTGATTTTTTCATTTCCGTTCGATGGCAGCAATAACTTAAACCTTCGTCTCCATCTCGCTGATGAAAGGTTTCATACAAATGTCGTAGCCGAAGTTCAGTTTAACGACATATGCAAACAATTCTTCATAACTTCCTCTAGAAGCCCGAATTATATTGTAATGGTTTAGCCTTTCTCTATGTACCAATCCTAGCGAAATTCATTCATAGAGGCCGTATCCGAATCCCCTTCCATTTTACATAAATTGCGACATCGTTCTGATACCGTAGTTATTGATAGGAAGATATAAATAATGAAATAAAAAATAATGGTGAGATAGAGAAATAATTGCAGTAAATAATATCCAAATGTTAAATAAATGCATAATGTAATAAGCTTGAATTGAAAAGATTTGCCCAAAGCGAGCAAAGTCATTAGTAATAACTGAGGAGCGAATGGGTTAGTATAAAGATTCCTGGAATGCAGTTAACGTTATAAATTCAGTACGCTTACAGAGTCGAGTAAACAGAAATTCTGTAAAAGAGAAAGGGAATGAAATTCTGAGATTCGGGGAGGTACCCCATAGTAACAGTGTCAGATATGCATACGTAGGAGTTTAAGATTGGCCCCTGTGAGAAGGAACCTTGGTGGGACAGTTCTAAGGTAGGTGGAGCTTAAGTATTGCTAAAATTAGCGTCTTGTCGTCCTTTCTTTTCTTCGGGTTTACAGTCCTTTAAGGCGATCGACATTTGGTAGCGCCTAAGACCGCGCTGGGTTATCAGTTATTTAGGCGTGAGGGGTTTTGCTGGTAAGCGTTTAACGACTCACGGCGAATTACGCCTCTAGTTTCTTTTATTACGGAAAGTTATTTCAAATCGTAAAATCGAAGTTAGCAGGTATAATAAGTCATTCGTAATCAGTTTCATTCTGTATCTTCAAACGGTCGGCAACTTGCTACAATAGCTCAAGTATTATATCACATTAAATTTTTCAATCAATTGAAACCGGTGTTATTCTTTCAAAATACACCCACGCATACCCCGAGAGAAAGAACTCATAGCCAACCACTGTAGCAGCCGGCAGCAGAATCAACAACAGATATTGAAGGAAAGGATACGGTTTCAAAAAGTGATGACCGGCTTCAGTTCACTGGTTTCTTTTGGGTCCCTGAATTGTTTTTCAGCCTAGTCAAATAGTCAACTGATACCGGCTGGGTGGAGTCAAAGGTTGGTTTGCTTAAGATGGAAACTTAACGGAGGGAAAACTGCTATTCCGATCAAAGGAGAGTCGGCCATGTGCGTTTTGGACCCTCGAAACGAAACTCTTGTTTTCAGGATATTAATCAAAATTGCAAGTAAAATGTTTGATACAAATTTGTGCCTCATCCTGATGATTGCAATGCGATCTGAACTATATTGTTTCAATAGGTAATCATTTTCCGTACACGAATGCTAGTAACGAAAAATTGATAAAGCTTCCTAAATACTCATCCTATATAAATGTTGTGTATGGCAAAATTTACCAGAGGTATTGAGCTTTTGTTATGTAATATTACACAAACTAAGTAAGCAAGATATTTCGTTTGTATGTTTTAGTTTACTCCCTGAATTTGGTAAAATAATTAACATGTCATTTTACCTAATTATAAGCAGGACCCAATCCGTTTTGCCATTATTATTGAAATGGTAACATACCGAGATGCAGTGGCTATGGTCCAAGGTTTTCGGGAAGTCGGAGATAAACGGAGATAAATAGCGCTCTCGCCAGCGTAAACACCGCGCCATTATCGGATATCCAGAATCTTCTGAGTGTTTTCTCTTTTCGAACTTTCTGGAACTCTGTGAAAATTTCCAAGGGTAAATAAGCAAGCCCTCTTGCAGGTCAGTTGAGTTGATCAGCGAGTGAGTAAGCGAGTTGGTTAGCGCGTTTCCGCTACGACATCAAGTGCGGTTCTCCGAGTGAGTTGGTGATGACTGCTGTGTCGTGCAGCGAGTGCTACTCCGGTGCGAGAGATTGTAGAAGTCTTGTGTTCGACTCCCCAGTGAATGAACCGTCCGGAGGAACAGGTTTCATCAGGAAAAATGTGAGGTGACGAAGAAACTGAACTAGTTTACATTAGTGAAGGGACAGTGTAAACTAAGTGAAGCCCTAGTGAATGTTGAATTAGATCAAAACAATAATAGTGTATACACAACATTTAAAAAGCTATTTTTGGCTTAAGTGTAGTCAGTCATATTGAATTATTCATTCAAAGTGAAAAATTACTGCAAAGCTTTCGATTACAGTTTTATTATACGCTTAGATGGAATACAAAGGTTTAGTCTCATCGCGTTGTTTTCGGATGTCACAAGAGTTTGTAAACTGCATGTTACTTTAGCATCAGCAGGAAAAGCACAAAAATTATGAGCTCTGAATACTTTAAACCCATGTTCAGTAGTTTTACTATTCACAGGAATTACATTTCGAAATACATGAAGGAAATAAATGAACAAGACAGACGAAGAGCTTTAATTAAGTTTCCATGCTGACCTAATGGATAATAAAATTCCTACTAATATTGTTTTCAATCATTCATCAATGTTTTTCATACTTTGTATGTTTGTTTAGATTATAATACCGCAGGCTAATAACTGTATTTAATACCACCTTCATTACACGGGAATTTTACATTTTATTTGAGACTTTTGTACCATACAACGTACTCGGAAGGAATCCATTTAAAGCTAGGTATTATACCACTAAATTGATTGCCTTGATTGGGAGTGCTTCCAAATATTTGCTTTTGAAACCAAGGTTGAAGCTAAATCGAGTTGCTGGCTTTCCTTCGTTTAGACACTGTAATTCTCTCCGCATTGCTGTAACACTTATCTGCACTAATCTAATTTTCATAGAAATGTTCTTTGATATTAGTTAGGACCAACCTTTCATACATTTTATCAAGTACTACGTTTCCATGGGGAATTGAAATCGATTTGAGTCCAATTCCATACTGAATACGATTCGCGTTTTCATGTTAAATTCAATACGTATTGAGTTCGATTTGGATACACAAAGTTCGAGAATAAAATAATTCAGGATTTTATGTTGGTCAACTTGCATTTAGGTTGCAATTTGTTTTTCTGTATATTTTAAGTGGGTTTTGAGGATAGTGAATGTTTTTGAGGAGAATAAATTGCGAATTATGGAAGCACTAAAAGTGGCTTTGCTGTGTGTTTTCTTACACAGTGATTAACGATTTCGGCTAATAAAAGCAAAATGACGAGCGTGCATCGTGTTACCACGAGTAGAGGATAGTATCTTTGGCGTATTCAAAACGATTTGAATATGGTAAGTGTTTCCATGCAACAAATTTATATCCGATCCTATTTTCTAAGAGGATCGGATGCAAGGTTCAATAGGATCCACATCCGCGTTTCCATGCAGTATTCAACACGGAAAGTGTACTCAAATCAACTTCAATTCCTCATGGAAACGCAGTAAAGGTTTCTAATCCCATATTTTATAAGCAAACCAAAGTTTAAAAAGTTCAATGTTACCCAAATAATCTGGGAAGCAATATGATATAGAATTTAATCGCTTCAGCTGCTGGTGTAAGGTAAAACATGTTGAAAATAATTTCGCTAAAAATGATTGCTAATCAACAAAACATTAAAACATCTGACATCTAGATTTTTAACGTCATTTCTCTTGTTTCAAGAAGCGCTTTCTAAACATGATCTCATTTAGTTTCAGGAATTAATAAAATTATTTATATTTCACAAATTAGAAATATAATCTAAAAAATGGTATATGCCACACGTGTTAAAAGTGACTTTACCCTTTGTATCATAATCTACTATTAGTTATGTAATGCCCTAATCTTTGCTTATTGAAACGGTAAACCAAACAATGTCCTTTCTGGAAACATTATTAACACCTCTCAACCACGGATGTGGGTACAGCTACCTTAGAGGACAATGGGGGATCTTAGAAACACTCAGGCATGGAAAATACGTTGCTTACGTCATTAACCTCCAAGAGAGCTGTCGTGGAGAATTCACTGACGTGTACTGAGAGACAAGGGTCGGAGGTAATGCGATGTCACACGTCATGTGTGGAAGACGCAACTTTGGTGATAAGCTTAACGCTTTAGGCTTCAGATCTCGGCTGACGTGAAGGAAGTTCAGATAGGGGCTTTAGGAACTGCTGGTGATATCCAACTTATTTCTAGAAATACTAATGTCGTTGCAAAACAGATGACAGTTTCTTTGAGCGGTCTGCCATAAGTTCATTTATTTTATCATTCCCGAAAAAGAATTTTAAAATATCTTCTTCTCACTTCACAGAAAAGGAGCAGAAATAAAATAAATCTGCTCTAATTCTTTACTGTTAAAACTTATTCTAAGTGCCAATAACATTCAGGTACAAAGAGCGCTAAATAAAATCTCACTGCACCTCGCGTCTATGTCACACTATTTATCGTTGTACGTGGCCTTGCGAATCCATGGCTAATTCATTGGTTGCTTTAGGCCACGGTGCAAGGATGTGCCTTCTGCTAAATAGTTACAAAGGTTACAAAATGGCGTATAAACGAAATATATGTTTACGCTCTCGATCGTATTGGCTAAAAGAGAAAGAGGTGTGCCTAACAAAAATCATGGTTCCCATCTTGGAGGTGATATACTCTGAGTATTTCCAATTTCCATAGAGCTACCTTCTTTTTATATAATGGAATCCCTATTTACAAGAAAAAAAACAAAAACTTTTGACAGTCTGTTCACTTTTGGTCTCTATTTTTACTTTCTCTGCTACTTACTTAATGGGTTGGGTTGGGAAGCGGAGGGGATTCGACGCCGATCCAGTGAATCCGGATATTATACCTACGTCTCCACGAGGAGGCGCCCCCATGAGGAAGAGATGAGGCGAAGGGAGATACCGGGTGGCCGGAACCAGAAGTGAGGGCACAGCAATGACAGGGTGCCTACATTTACCAGATATAAACGCCCCGGCAAACGGACAGGCATGCTGAGAACCCCGCCCCACATTTGGTTCAACGCTCCCGCCGGGGGTGGTCATTATACTCCAGTAGCTAGCCGAAGGCCGAGGGATGGTTAAAGTTCACAGAGCATCCTTTTCACCTGCGACGTTGCACCGAAACTCCATTGCCACTTCCAACTAAAACGGTTGGAGAACAAGACCAAAGCGGTGAAGAATGAATGAAATGATTAATGGGGCGAAATGGAGAGACAGGAAATTCGGGGGAGGTGAAAGAAACCACTCCATCATACCTATAGTAGTAGTAGTAGTAGTAGTAGTAGTAGTAGTAGTAGTAGTAGTAGTAGTAGTATTTATTAAGTACTTAGTATTACATTAATTGCATAACACAGTCGCATGGGTCATAAGACCGTAGATGCTCTCTAGAAAAATACCTGGTCTGTATACGTGACTTGCAGAATCGACCAGAAACAACTATGTTTATAATCACCACATTATATACATACATATAAAATTGAAAAACACTCTGAATCACACACGCAAACACACACACAAGTGCTCAAGCACCACATATATTTAAAGAAAATTTACATAAACACCTTATCTCTTAGTACACGTACTTCCATTAAGTATGTGCCCAAGCTTGGCCAGTTTGGCTGTTTAGAATCAAGTCCCAGCATACTGCCCTCCGTCTGTTGGAAGCCAAAAATACTTCCGGTAATAGTTTTTTCCTAATACTCCCCGTCTGCACGCATGCTGCCAAACTATGCGTCCAGTCTTCTTGTTCCCCGCATAATGGGCAAATCCTCCTGCCAGCATCATCAACAATCTTGCGTGCCTTCCACCCTCCCAACCTAAGCCATGCTATTCCAGTCCTCTGTTTTATACCTAATTCCAAAATATATGTTTCCTTACCCCACCTAGTTTTTATTTCATTTTGTAGCTCCAATGTTGATCTTTGTCTACATACAGACTATTTTCTACCTGTTTATATCACATAGTCGTTTTTTGACTTTTTTCACGGCACTGTATGTGTTTTCATTACACCTTTGCCAGATATCGTTTAAACCTATTTTTGATAATTCCCGTTGTAAGCCCGCCGCCCACCATTTTGGATGCTCTATGTTGTTCATTTGATGACGATAACATATTGCTCTCAGAGTTGTTTGATCACCTTTAATTATTCGCAGCCAGTACCTAACTACATTTAGTTTAGCAAATACATCTTCCCAGCATCCTATCTCACGAAGAACTCCGTAGTTTGAAGTAACCAACCCCAAACCTAGAATGCGCTTCCAAAAATTGCATAGTATAGGAAGTAATTGAATTCCACCCAAAATTCCTCTGTGAGGTTTCCAGATTTGTTTTCTCAAAAATGGCTCTAACGATTTTGATTAAAACGCTGTAGGTTCAAGATACTGAGCGATCCAATGAACCAGCTGCGCGGTATTTTTCCACTGGGCATGTAGACACACGTTTCCCGCTGCTGCGGCAATCAAGGTTACGCCACTGATGCTGGCTTTGCTCTGCTCTGCAGTACTGCATTGAGTTTGATGCGGCGAGGTGCAGTTTTTACGAGTTATTTATTATTCTGTCCTGTATTTGGTCACAATTATTGTCCAGTATATGTATGTTTACTATTGCGCAGCGTGTATTTATGTATCATGCGTATGTGTTAATGCAGTCAACTCGTCAAGAGTAATGGATAGTTTATTAAAGAGGTGCCAAAAATGTATTGACAACGACGGTGGCCAATTTCATTACGTTGTTAAGTAGAACCTTTAAACACAGTTGAGGAAATGATAGTCGCAAACGGCAACGCGCGCTGCCATCGCGAACCAGAAAAAAACCGCGCAGCCACTTCATACTTCATTGGCTCTCCCTGTAGTTATATGACAAATAAAATGAATTTTATTCGGAATAGCCTATGAAATATATATATATATATGACTTTTGTATAATCAGTAAACTGTAAGAGATAGACCAAATTTGCAGCTTAAAAGTGTAGCTCTTACTAAAGTACAGAATTTATGCAAAATAACTTTTTTGTCGCGTTAACCATTTCCGAGATATTCCTTGTTATTGGTTTGATTTTTAAAATACTTTTTTTCAAGTGGTAAGTTGCTGTTCGTTTTTTCTCGAGGTTATGCAAGGAGCACGGAATTTCAGAGCCATCGTGTAGGGATCCGCTTTTTAAAAATCTGACAATCGCTTTAAGCTACTGCATCCTTCTTATATCAACCTACAAAAAAATGTGTAATGAAAGTTTGTCTTGATTTACAGAAAGTTAGGGAGGAGAATAGGCTATTATAAAAATAGTTAGTAGAGGAGTGAAGAGATAGTCATGTGAATGCAACATATAGGATGTTTACTTTCTCTACTATGTGTAGTAAGTAGGGGAAGTATTGCATTCCAACCCAAAATTCAATATCGAAATTTCACCCGAAATACATGGCCTCAGCCCCTGAATCCAAATAAAGGATTTTGGAAACGTCCTATGTGTCTGTGAACAAGATAACTCAAACATTAAAAGTTGGATGAATTTCAAAGATGGGATACGAAGATTTTCAACAAAATCTCCCCACCCTGAACTACCCTTTATTTGGATAATTTTTCGATACGTTTTAGTTTTTAAAAATGGCTTTAACGTATTTGATTAAAATACCATATATGAAAGCTGTTTACATGATAAATAAAATGTATATCTTCAATTTTCGGGGATGAAGTCCGCTTCATTCGAAGGAACTTTGTGTAGTGTTGTATAAGCGGTAAACGTTAAGCGATAGGTGAAAACGTGATACACAAAAATGTAGATCGCTTTAAAACACACAGTTTATTTCAAATACGTTTTTTGTGGCATAAGCCACTTCTGCGGTATTCGTTATTAAAGGTTCGAAATGTTAATTTCTTGATAATTAAAATAATTTCAACATTCAGTTGTTTCTCGCGATTGCATGGAAACAGTATGGAATTTTAAGGCCAGTATTAGCGTCCAGTTCTTAAACATTTGACTATCGCTTTTCCGTGTAATGTGGCTATTTATGCAAAGGCTTGTTTGGATTAAGATGTAGTAGATGTAGTAGATAGTAAAATAAGGTTTAATAAGAATAATTTGTATACCCACTAATAAGTGATAGAGGGTAGAGAAGGTCATGTGAATGTATCACATCAGATTTTTTTCTCTTCATTCGTATAGCCCCCTTTAACTTCTGTGATCATATCGGGGGATGGGGCTTTGACTTGAAAACAACTGATATGTTATTAATCGTTGATTTTCAAGTTGCTTTTATTCATTGTCACGAAGCACACTCGCATTCATACATTCAGAATGTGCGGAAGGTAGGGAGCGGTTCTAATTAACTTGGTCTTTTGTTTGTCCTCAACCATTAACGTGGAAATGTCAACTTTTCTGAATATTTTTGGTTCCTATCTGGAAAATATATTTACTTATAACAAAATTGTCTATGGTCTTCTTTTATCAACTCAATAAAACCGACCTTTCACTACTCGACCTCTTTGCACATCTCGCGTTATAAAATACTCTATGTTACAATAAATTCTTTCTTTGGATTATTCTATTTGGAGTATAGCGGGAATTGTTTATTTAATTATCATTCTATATATTTGTTTTGTACGATCACCAATGATATTTACAGAGAAGGAGATTTAGAATTCTGGCAAATGAATTCGTTTCCAAGGAAACCCGTAACTACCAGCATATATTTGTTTACTGTATGAGTAATAGGTTATTACTAATAACATACAATACACACTAGGGCGGGAAGTAAAATACACTTGAAGCCTTAATTTATATCTTTTTAATACGAGGTCTGATGAATAAAGACTGAGACTAATTTTTTTTTCACATATATTTATTACTCCATTTCAATGTTGACATGGTCTTTTTCAAAGTAGTCCTCTCTTACTTGAATGCAGTTTTTATAGCGTCTCTGCCAGTCCTCGAACACATGGTGCAGGCCATTCTTTGTCAGGTCTTTGAGAATCGCCTCACTTTTCTTCAGCACTGCTTCAGTGCTCTCGAATCGAATGCCCCGGAGCTTTGTCTTTAGTGATGGGAATAAAAAGAAATCACAGGGGACAAGATAGGGGCTATAAGGCAGATGCGGCACACAGGTAATGTTTAATTTAGCCAAAAATTCCTGGACTTGATTTGCAACGTGAGGCCGCATGTTGTTGTGATAAGTTCTGGATGTTTCCTTGCAATGTGCTTCCTCGGTGTAGCCAATACTGACGTGTAGTACGCTGCTGTAACAGTGGTGTGAGTGGGAACAACAATCACAGCAGTTGTGTTGATGTTGACTTCAGTCATAGCAGAAGCCGAAGCACCAGGCCCACCTTGCTTAGCACAGAGGACTCGCTCTACTTTGAAGTCTTTGAACCACCTAAACACTGTTGCACGAGGTAGTGCATCTTCACCGTATACTTGCTTCAGCTTTTCCAAAGTTTCAGAGGCTGTATGATTTAAAAGAATACAAAAGTTTATTGCTTCTCTTGTGTCACCTTCATTTTGTGGTATGCGAAATTCAACTAGGGTCAACAATGTACAGCATTACTACCAAACTACCGATACGAGAGTGCTGTCACCTATGGATATTATACATGAAACCCCGCTCTTTTCAAATATTCATGGTAGAGACAGGAAACTCTCATGAAAGCTACAGGAAAAATCAATATCAGTCTTTATTGATCAGCCCTCGTAACAAGTAATTAACATTCAGGGAATGGCACACTTCGAACACAAGCACTTTGTTAATCATCTTCAGGGCATGCTGGATACCAGCGATGAGATCTCTGCGTTCGAGTGTACCCGGAACCAATATCGCTTGCTAACTTTGTTTCCTTTTACTCCTAGAATTGAAGGGAAGCATAGTCGAAGATGGAATATTATCTGGCAGAATGTGTTCTGCAAATATGATCCAACTGATTGGCAAGAGACGATCTATGAAGTCTTAAACGAGACCATATCGACGGCAGAAAAACTCTGGCGACATGGACGAACACAATCTAATCAGTGTGCAGTCTGCTCAGGACTTGATACCTTGGAGCACCGGATTGCCTTCTGTCGGCAGGTTGATGACATCAGGATGGTGCTCAGGAACTACATATCCAGATGGTGCCAACCGGGGACCCCGCCATGCCTTGAGGAACTGCAGGGTCTGGAATTTCGCTTTCAGAATATGGCACTCCAACGCTGTGCGATTTGGTTGGTAACGGGAATGTTACACTGGATCTTTAAACGGAATGTCGACATTGTAGCAAAGAGGATGGAATGGTTTGGCTTCTTGAGACTGAGACGGATTCAACCGCTCAATGCAGCCCTTTATCTCACGTTTTGAGTTCACTAATTAATGCTATTGTACAGAAATCCTAATATTAAAAGAAAGTGGCCTATGTTACAAACTGATGGGGATGACCTTCACAAACCCTTCTACATCTGTTATAAACATAAAATAAACAGATGAAAAACATCAGAAAAACAACATTGTATAGCCCCTAAAAATGCTATCCATTGCATGTTTTACTTTTTGCAAGACAATCACAGCCCTTTGTAATAAACATAATTTGATCTTGGGTTTTGAAAAAAAAGAACTGGACGCTTTATGCTAGCCTTTAAACTGTGTACAACACAGAGTCACAATTCTGCAAGATAAAGCCCTACTTACTTTCTGTTTCGAACGAAAAAAACACACATTAACTTACGTTATTTTAAACATAATTAAAGCCAATTAACTGTAATTAAAGGTGAATGAACATTTCACACTCATTCTACATTTTTCAAGAATTGATGACGCGCACCCAATTTTCCATGTCTCTTCAATATCTGTGTCTTCATAATCCACGTCTCGGACTTAAATTTTCTTGAAATACTGAATCTCTATTATCATCCATATTATTATGTGCAAACAACCCGCTTTGAGTCACGGCATCAACCATTCAAACAGTTGACTTCAAGCCTCCTAAATTATACTGTCTTGCTAGGCCATCGTATCAGTTATATCGTCGTCCTCCGTGGTCAAGTGGTACCATGCCAGCCTCTGATTCCCGAAGTTGCGGGTTCAAACCCGGCGGAAGGGATGTATTTTTTTCGGGCGTAAAACTCCTTAACATGGCTTCCTTTGGATGGGAAGTAAAGCCGGTGGTCCCGTGTCGTAGATTTACGGCACGTAAAAGAACCTCAAGCCTGATAAAGAGGCCTCTGAGCAAAATTTCGGGTGTTTCACGCCCAATATAAAATGGGACATTAAGAGCGTCCATAAATAAAACACAAATCGTATTAGTTATAGCTGATTAATTTGCAGTATTGCGTCACCATAAACCCCAGATGATGGATAATTTCATTTCTTATGAGCACAAAGTTTAACGTAAAAGCTTTCAATAATGCAAAACTTAAACATTTAAAAGTATCGAAGTTTTATCAGAAGTATTAGACATACTTCGATCCACCGAGTATCGAGGTATCGATGTCCATCCCTAACCCAAATAAAAGAATTTCTGAGCAATAACAGAAGTAGTTAGAAAACACATTTTTGAGTGAATAATTTGTGAAATAGCTAGCAAAATAAATGCTAATATATAGAGGAAGTCTTGTGGCTTATTTACACAACGATTTTCCACGGAAGTTTAAACTATTTTGCGACAGCCTGTTTGTCGCAGTGGGCGGTTGTAGTTTATAATGAGCAATATTTCATCAACAACTCTGTTAATTAAATACCCGGAGCATATTTCGTTTATTCGCGTCCATTAGCAGGAATATCAATGTGATTATCCTGAGTAATGAATGAATGCTGTTTGCTTTAATTTCCAGATTAATTTAATTAAACACGGTTCTTTAGCTAAATTAATGCTGGGGAATACCTGTAAATTAAACCGCAAGCTCTTTCATAATTGCCATGTATTATAAACAAGTTGCAGTATAAATAAGGAGAATGATACATGGACTGTTTGTGTCGATCTTGCAGTTATCGGATTCTCTCTGTAGTGCTTTATATTCTAATGTAGCAATTTGCATTACATGCGAAATGTTTCAGATTATATCACAGCTCATCAAGCCAATGAATACGTTCCATTGCCCATAACACAAAGACCTTCCTATATTTGCTCATTCAGAACGCAATGATGATCTTATACTTATTTTCTCTGGCTTCAGTATCACTGAAATGTAATGGCTTTTCGGGATTTGAACCACGGATCTTGGCTTACCGTGTCACTGCTCTAATATCTGAGCTACCATGATAATAAGTCAACACGACATATTTTAATTCCCCTACTGACTCATTTAAGGTACTTTGGTTAGAGCGAGGCACGGTAAGGTTCAACTCCTGGCTATGGCATTAATTTTTCAGTCTGGTTCTACCTTTCCAATCTTAGTCTACACACAGCAGGTTTGAAAGAACAATTAATGTAGTTGATCTCTTCACAGTTATAACGGCAACCATGCCAACATTTAATGAAAAACAATAATAAATTATAACAAATGATACAGTACAGGTCAGATGCCAAAACTTAATTTGCAAATGATTCATGCAATTGCATGACGGTAATGGTAAGTTATGGTAATCGGGTAATTAAATCTAACAAAGCCACGTGTTACCGCTTGTCTGGATTTATTCAAGTTACATAAACAATAATGAGGCTGCTAACCAGTTACATATTATACCTGTTTGGACTACTTTGTAGTTCCCTGAATTACTTATTATTATCAACATCTCGTTAACTCCCTGTTACCTTGTCAAAAACTAAGTTGAAGTTACATCTAAGTTCCAGTTCCTACCTAGACCGGCACGAAGTGGATCTCTTGAAAATCAGAATTGGAATAAGGTTTCTCGGAATGGCCCACCTTTTATACTCCGCCAGACAGATGCTAATTTTTCCTCTGTAATATACCTGATAAGCGCTTTCCAATTGAAAATATAACCATTCATGCATATTTATCTGGCAAAACTTGATTACTTTGGGAATTCTAAGCTATCTCTGTCTCTTTTCTAAAGTTAGCCGTCTCGTTGCAGTCACTGTTTCTCCTCATCACTGTACTCTTCGGTCACTTACTTAGCCTAATCCCTGTGATGGGGTTTTTCCTATCTATCCTGTGTGGTTCGGTTGCTAATTATCTTTCTTTGTTAGCTAGCTCACTGTACAATTTACCCTTTACA
Source organism: Deroplatys truncata (assembly GCA_030765065.1). Taxonomy (NCBI): domain Eukaryota; kingdom Metazoa; phylum Arthropoda; class Insecta; order Mantodea; family Mantidae; genus Deroplatys; species Deroplatys truncata. The sequence goes on from CM060989.1 coordinate 37,395,694, forward strand.
ATATTCAGTTCCTCATACACAGTATTCATTAATTAATTATTTACATACTTATTTACTATTCCTATCTGTTTTCTCATTCTCTATTCTTTCTTAATTAGTCTCTGTTTATATTATCATTATTTCCTACCTGTATATGCTTTTTTCCTAGTTATTCTTATTTCCTCTAACATTTTAATTTTATGTAATTTCTTTGTAATCTGAGGTGTGTCTCATACAGTGTTCAAAGCAATAATCATACATGATAGAAAAACTAATAACAATTATGACAGGGTCCACCTTCGTTGTTGGGGGTGGCACGACTGCCTCACACTCAAGAGGTCCGAGTTCGAATCTCGGTTGGGTTGATAGGGCTTTTCTGGATAAGGATTTTCTTCCGGGGGTTTCCCTTATCCTGAAAAGACGAATGTCGGATAACTTAATTTCTTGGGATCCCGGGTTCATTTAAGAGTTATATCAAATATTTCGTTCATTTACTGTCCGACATGACCAACCCGGTTAAAGGATGCTAGAATTAATAATTGTAAGCATAGTAATAAGTACGACAACAAGGGTAATACACGATGTATTACCATTGCAATAACGTACTGCACAAACATTGCTTTCTATTTTTCTCATAGCTTTCATACTATTTTAATGCGTTCCCGGTCTGTTCATTGCATAATTACAGCACTATCAACAGTTTTAGTGTTCATAATTTTTAGTAAATACAGTTTCTTGTTAACATAAAAAAAGGTTGCTTGGAATGAAACACGACATGCGGCCTTGTCCGCCACTATCCTTAATACAGAGGTTAATTGGTCTTTTTACTTTCTCTACCACGTACATAGTACGCGGGCTGTCCCAGAAGTAGCTGAACTAACAAAGAAAACACAAAAATTTGGGGAAAAACATCTTTATTTCTCTACATAGTTTCCTTTCAGCTCGATACACTTTCCCCAGCGGTATTCAATAGCTTCGATACCCTGTTTATAGTGAGAACCGTCGAGTTCTGCGAAACAGCCATCAACTGCAAACTCCACCTCTTCATTATTTGCAACTCTTTTACCACCAAGACATTTCTTCAACTTTGGAAACAGAAAACAATCAAAGGGGGATAAGTCTGGCGAAAAAGGTGCATGAGGAAGCAATTCGAACTTTAACTCATTGATTTTGACTATGGCAATAACTAAGGTGTGAACTGATGGATTGTCTTGATGAAACAGAACTTTCTTTTTCCTAAATGCAGCAGTTTTTGCTCGATTTTATTACTCAAACGCTGCAATAAGTTTGCATAATACTCGCCATTGGTTGCTTTTCCGTTTTGAATATAATCAATGAAAATTATCCCACGCGCATCCAAAAAAAAACTGACACCATGACCTTGCCTGCAGATGGAGCTGTCTTCGCCTTTTTTTTGGAGCCGAATCTCCCCTTTATATCCACTGTTTTGACAGTTCCTTTGACTCAGGTGTGAAGTGATAGTCCCATGTTTCATCCATGATTATGAATCGACACAAAAACTCGGCTTTATTGCAGCGAAACATCGCCAAACACTCGACTGGAACATCCTCACGACGCTGCTTTTCTTCGTTGTGAGTAAATGTGGCACCCATCATGCGCAAGCTTTCTCATGTCTAAATTTTCAGTTAGTATGTGATATTCAGCACTTTTTGAAATGCTTACGATGTCTGCTAGCTCGCGCACTTTCATTCGACGGTCATCCAATACCATTTTGTGGATTTTCTTCACAATTTCTGGCGTGGTCACCTCATTTGGTCGACCACTGCGATGTTCGTCTTTGCAGCTCGTGTACGGCCTCGCTTAAACGCTGCCACCCAATATTTTAATGTTGTAAACGAAGGAGCAGACTCTCCCAGAGTAGAATATAGCTCAGCTTTAATATTAGTTGGATTAAGATGTATCAAATGAAAGTATTGTATCACATAACGATGGCGAGTTTTATCCATGTTTACAAATTCGCTGAGAGAGTTCACTATTAATGGCTGTCAAATAATTACTAAACAACGTGGCATCGTCAAACTTCAAACTTAAGCTTTTTAAGGGTGATACTTTCTACCATAGTCATTTGTCTGAAACAACAACCGCTATATATACGTCAGGTCGGGTACTTCTAGGACTGCTCTGGTAGGTAGAGAAGGTGTTGCATTCCACCCAAAAATTCGATACCGTGATTTCACCTGAAATAAATGTTTTGAGGCCCATTGAATTAAAAAAAAAGCATTTTTAGAAACAGCTCCGTATTTGTGTTTCTGTGAATAGTATAACTCAAAAACGAAAAGTCGGTTTTTCAGTAGCTTCCAAAGATGCGATACGAAGATTTTAGAAAATCCCCCACCCCTAACTATCCTTTACATGGAACATTTTTCGAAAATTTTTATTTTCTAAGAAATGACTAACGCTTTTGAGTAAAATACCACGGATTAAAGATATTCACATGAAAAATAAAATGTATATCTTGAATTTTCTGGTATAGTCTGTGAATTCCTCTTCATTCGGCAGGAATTTTATATAATCTTGTTTAACTGGTAAATGTTAAGCGATAGACGAAAACTACTGCACAAAAAATGTAGATCTCTTTAAAACACACAATTTATTTTAAATAACTTTTTTGTTGCATAAGGCATTTCTGAGATATTCGTTACTAATGATTCGAATTGTTCATTACTTGGTCATTCTCTTAAAGTCCTGTCAACATTTCTCGTGATTGCGTGGAAACTGTATATAGCGTCTAGTTCCTAAACATTTGACTATCGCTGTTCTCTTTGTATCTATAACGAAATGTGTAATGTAGTTATTTCTGCTAAGGTTTGTGTATTACGTATAAAATAAGGTTCAGTAAGAATAGTTTTTTATACGTACTAAAAATATAGAGGATATGAAAGTCATGAGAATGTATCACATCAGATTTCTTTATACTAGTAGTGTTTAGCTCTCGGTTATACTATATAGGGCACTGGTGATACTCAAATGAAACTATGATGCGGAAAAGAAATTTGGGAAGGAAACGTTTCAGGCCTACGTTTAGAGTACCTCCCCGGCATTTGCCAGTTATGAAGGCTGAAGAAACCCTCAGCGAGGGAGGATGCTCCTGAAGGGATTTGAACCACAGACTTCCCGTTCATGAATCCGTACCTTAGACTGCTGATGGGGATACAACAGGGGCACACAAAATTCAACTGCTGCATGTATGAATGGAACAGTCGCGCGAGGAACAAATATTATATTTTGAAAAAATGGCCACTCGAGAAGAAAACACTCTAGATAAAAAGAAAGTGGCATATGAAGGGTTAGTCGACAGGGCAAAAATTATGTTGTCTCCTCTCCACATTAAGATTCCCTTAATACAAAAATCGGTGGAGGCAATGGAATAAGAATGATCAGGATTCGCTTACCTGAAGGAAAAGTTTCCACAAATTAGTGAGGCCAAAATAAAAGAAGGTATTTCGTTTGACCTAAAATAAAACAAATATTTCTGACACCGTATTCAAGGATACATTTAATTTAATCGAGAGAATGCCCTTGAAAGCGCATGTTGAAACTTTCTGGGAAACAAGAAATCTAAATATTATGAAGAAATTGCGGAGTGTTGTAGTGGTTCCTACGGGGTATGCCCCGCATTGAAGTGACACTATACACCGAGAACCTACTAAGTTGATGATGATGGACCGTAGAGGTCAATTTAATTTTGTTAAATGGTAAGATACATTTTGTATGTTGTTTTTTCATTAGAACATGGTTTATAAAATGCTGTCTATTTTGTGATCAGGAATAAGGAAATAAAATAAAAAATGTTGGTTCACAATTACGAACCGTAACCTGAACCTCAAATGACCATCCATGGATGATCCCACCATTGATTTCGCTCTTCGTACACAGCCATTCGAATTTACGTTGGTGTAAGAACAATTGAAAAGTGCTTTATACAAAACGTTGTTTAGTTTTTTATGAGGAGTAAGAAAACAACATAAAAGGTAGGTTCGAATTTTAAAAAAATCTGATGTGTTACACTCACATGACTTTCTCTACTCTTGTACAAACTATTTATACACACGCTTATTCTCTATCTACTTCATGTTAATCGAGATGTTAATCTTATTGCTAATTTTCTTGTAGGTGCAAGGGGAATATGGTAGGCTTTAAGAGATAGTCAAGTCTTTTAAGAGCTGGTTGCTATGTGGCGCATTCCATTCTCTTTACATGTCCAGGACATAGAAAAAATGAATAACGAATTTTCGTTTGAGAAAAAGTATAAGTATTGGAAAATTTAAGGGAATAACAAGCAATATCTCGAAAATGGTTCACTCAACAACAAAAAATGTATATGACATAAATTGTATATTTTAACGCGATCTACATTTTTTGTGTAATAAAATTTTGTCTATCTCTTATGGTTTACCAGTTATACAAAAGTAGTTCACAATGAAGAATACTTTTGGAGACATTCCCAGAAAATTCGAGATATACATTTCATTTTTCATGAAAATATCTTAAACATATGATATTTTAATCAAAATCGTTAGAGCTATTGTTGAGAAAATTAAAATTTTCCAAAAGTGTTTCATGTAAAGGGAAATCTGGGGTGGGGAATTTTCTTGAAAAACTTCGTGTGGCATCTCTGGAAGATACTGAATCTAAATACCAAGGTTGGTGTTTATCCGACTGTTCATTTCTGAATTATGCTGTTCACAGACACATACACGGACATGTTTCTAAAAATGCTTTTTTGGATTCAGGGGTCTCAAAACTTGTATTTCCGGTGAAATCACGGTATCGATTTTTTGGGTGGAATACAATACTTCCCCTACTTGCTATACGTACATAGAAAAGAAAGTAAAACCATGAAAAATATCACAAAAAGCCTCAAATTTGCAATCACGCCCTCCAAGGGTTATTTAAATCGTCGTGTAACTTTCTCATTTTCACTCCGATAAAAAAAAACGTTTACACGAAAACATTCCCAGAGAATCGAACGTAATAATAATAAAATACCTAAGTTGTATTTATTTTATCACTTTCACATATCGGTGCCCTTAATTAATGAAAAGAAAATGCCTGTATGGGCTGTCGGATAGATAATCTCATACATTTTTATTTTCAATCGAAATTGCCATTTTAATTTCCTGAATAAAAATGAAACTGTCAAGCCCGTGCACAACAATGATTTATTGTTCCAAGACGAAGTGTGCTACAGATAAAAAAACGATTCATTTGCAACAGCATATGTGCCCTAAGTGGTGGTAATACCGAATTCCCAGCAAGCAGCTCGACATTTGATGAATAATGTGTAAGAACGTGAAGTCATTAATCTTTCTCCTGGGGCTCAACCCTTTGAAATTAAGGGTGGGGACATGGAGGGTTGCAGTGTATTGTGTGGAATTCACGGCTTTTGATTATAAAACACGAGTCATAAAGGGAGACAGAAATGAGACTTTGAACCTTTGAAAGCGCGCGACACTTTCACTATAGTTTCTATAACATTAATTCCTCGTCGCTGCGTGTATCATGAAACATACACACTACAAACAGAATATCTGTATTAATGCGGACGGCGTTCCACCCTTCAAAGGGGTTTATTTCTATAAATGAAGGGATCTGCAGTGAGTAAAGAAAAGGATAATTCAAAATATTTAAAAAATGAAGAAAATGTGTATCTGGAAAGTCTTACGGATTAGCTATCGCAGTAAACAAAATTTAGAAACTGTATTCACAAAATATGTCCTTTAACGGCATTTGTAATACACTGCCGTTTGTGAAAATTGCAAACCAAGAAAGAATTTCCCGAATAACTCCAAACTTGGTGGAAGTGTAGAAGAGTATGCAAACAATAAGTGATTAGGTTTGCAGAGAGATGAACTACACGTAGGCCGAGCAGAGCCCTCTAGTGTCGGTCCGACAAGGTCAGTGTTGCACCCAGTGTAGTCAGTGCAGAGCTGTCAAACAAGGTGGAAACAATAAAGTGAGTACCAGTATCCCTTGTCGACGTCAAAGGGAACCATATCGGTATGTGAGTGAGTTCGAACGGTGCAGAATGATCGGTCTCCGGGAAGCGGGTTTGTCATACCGTGAACTAGACCACAGCACGGGATGACCGTCATCATGCCCACATGGCCATAACGGACCGTACAGCTTCATCCACATTGTTGGCTCGAAGCTGGAGCACTAAAACAGGTGTGAACTTGTGTGCATCAATGGTTCGTTGCTGTCTGTTGCAGGTTAGACTGGTTGCATGCTTGCCATTACGTCGGTTTCCATTTTCCAGAAACCTCAGGTCCTCCGACTGCAATGGGCACGTGAACAACACCGTCACTGGGGTGCTGAGTGGCAAAATGTATCTTTTCGGACGAGTCCCACTTCAACGTGTCCTACAGTGATGGCTGCATACGTGTCCGGCGGTACCGTGGTGAGCGCAACCTGGAGGGCTGCATTGTTGAGCGGCATAGATGACAAACGCCAGGTGTGATGGTTTGGGGAGCCATTGGTTACAAAAATCGATCTCGCCTCCTAGGAATTGAGGGCACTTTGAACAGCAGCCCGTATCTAACAGTGGTTGTAGAGCCTGAGGTACATCCCCTGCTTCAGGCATCTCCACAGGTCACATTTCAACAGGACAATGCCCGGCCACATATTGCGAGGAATGTACAAGCCTTCTTCGAATAACGACAGGTACCATTGCTTCCCTGGCCTGCACGTTCGCCTGACATGTATGGGATATGGTGGTCGGCACCTGGTGCGTCACGGTCCTCCAGTAACCAGTATCACGGATTTTTGGGGTTGAATACAAACTGCGTGGAGGGAAATCCCTCAGGAACTTATTCAGAACCGTTTTAATTCAATGCCACGGCGTATAGTAGCTCTAATTTCAGCGCATGGAGGCCACTCCAAATACTGAATATTAGGGCTCAAAGGTCATGTATAAATTTGAAAAGTTTATCATTTGTTACTTGTCATGTACCTAACCTGTGGTATTAAATTCCTGCGTTTCCTTCTTGGTGTTGCAATTTTCACAAATGACAGCGTATAACTAGTGAATTGTGTCAGTGTTTCATGTTTTACATAAGGAGAGGGATGTTTCAGGCGGTAACATCTGTAGCCCGCATTGGGGAGCTCCCGAGTTCCATCTCCGGGATGGCCCACTCTGACCCATGGGATTTTGGTGGTTTCCTCTGGTCACAGGCGAATGCTGCAGTAGGTAATTCATCTTCTATCACGATCCTTCTGGCTCCCATTTACTGTAGCCATCATCTTCCTTGTCATCTGTTTAGGATTGTAGTTTCAGGCGACGGTGTTCGGCGGTTGCGGCAGGGCGGTGGTTAGACGCTCTATGGAGACTCTTCCTGACGTCGTCCAGGGACTGCTCGGTTAGATACCCGCCTCTTGGTGCTTTCGAGCCGGTGCTCCTTGAGGGACCTCCCGGAGGCTCGGGTCCAATAGGTGGAGGCGTTCAATCTGTAAACATTACGGACCCCATCCGTGCTTGCGCTTGTCGTTCATCCGGATCTGGTCGCCCTTGGGTCTCTCCCTTCATCCCTCCCTCCCAGCGGTCACGGTAGAAGCACAAAGAGTCAGATGGCCTGTGTGGAGTGCTCTGCTCCAGTTTCGGGGGCCGCTAAGTTCTTCAGTACTTACCTTTTACTACAGCGAGTGTCTAGGTTGGTGTTTGCCATTACAAGAACTGCAAAAAATAAAAAAGCTGGTGATTCTGGATGAAAGAACACAAAGCACCTCACAGAAGAGGCCAAGTAAAAAGAAATCGTTAAAAGCCACTGCTATTGCTGCTGCAAGACTTGGTGGAAGTGATATAGAAAGCTTGAAGGAAGAACCGCCTCCTCGAGCGTGCAATAAACGTTAGGAAAAGAGAAACTTCTCCCAAACTGATCGTTCCTCTTGACCACGCGGAACTGAGAGAACTTTTATAAATTGCGCTTTCAGCAGGATAATGATCTTTACGATCAGCTTGGAATGAGCTGATATTTTCTTGGATTCACGAGGCTCTACCGGGCACAAATAATAATTGCTACATCATTGTGCTAAAGATTGCTTAAGCGTACATAGTTAAGGCAGGAACTGAAAAAATACGTTTATATTTAGGGGCAGATTTCCATTACTGGTCATATTTTTATCCTCTCCCATTTTTACTTTTTTACTACGTATAGTAAGTAGGAGAAGTATTACATTTCACCCAAAAATTCTATACCGAGACTTCACCGGAGATACATGTTTTGAGATGCCCTAAACCCAAATAAAGCATTTTTGGAACCATTCCGTGTGTGTGTGTCTTTGGTATCTGTCAGTCTGTAAAAAGCATAACTAAAAACGAAAATTCGGATAAATAGCAAACTTCCAAGGATGCGACAGGAAGATTTTCAAAAAAATCCTTCCATCTCAGACTACCCTTTACATGTAACATTCTTAGAAAATGTTGATTTTCTCAAAAATGGCTCTAACGATTTTGATTAAAATTTCACATGTTTAAGATATTTTCATGGCAAATGAAATGCATATGTTAAATTTTCTGGGAGTGTCCCCAAAGCCGTCTTCATTCTGAATGACTTTCGCATAACTGGTAAACCGTAAGAGACAGACAAAATTTTACGACACAAACAATGTAGTTCTCGATAAATCACACAGCTTATGTCATATACATTTTTTTATCCATTGAACTATTTCCGATATATTCCCTGTTATTTGTTTGAATTTTACATTACTTATACTTTTTCTCAAATGGGAATTCGTTATAGTTTTTTAATTTCCTGGATATACAAAGAGAATGAAATGCTCCACATAGCAACCAGCTCTTAAAAGATTTGACCATCGTTTAAATCCTACCATATTTCCCTTGCACCTACAAGAAAATAAAATAGTTTCTGCAAATGTTTATCTCAATTAACATGAAGTAGATGTAGTATAAGCATTTGTAAAAATAGTTTGTCGAAGAGTAGAAAAAGTCATGCATTTTCGCTAGCCCAATAGCGTGAGTTATTTAAGTTCACATAGCCGGATAAATGGAACCATGGTTCATCTGTGAACTATGTATTGGACAATATGGCAAGATTTTGTACAATAAACGCCTGAAACCAACGACAATAATTCAGTCGTCTATCCTTATCCGGTTCCTGTAACTGATGGACAACCGTAATCCTATACGGCTTTAGGCCTGCAGTTTTCATAGCTCTCTGACACATTGAGTAGCTGTACCCTGTCTCCTGCGACAAAGTCTTAATGATTTTTTTGGGTGACTAATCCAGTCGTGCTCTTACGTCAACAACCGTGGGAATCCAGATGAATGAGTTTTGCCTTTTTCACTCACCAGAGATCCAGTTGTTTCCAATTTGTTTACCAGTCCCAGTATTGTGTTTCTTTGGGAAGGATTCCGAACACCAAATTCTCTCTGGTATGCCTTTGTAAATGAATTCGTAATCCAGTATTGCTTTGCAACGAAGAGTTGTTCATTTAATGTGTACTCCATTTTCACGTTGGCTAGAATAAATCTGATAAATAGTTGCCGACAATAAAACTAACAATTACGAATAAAACATGAACATTTACGCATCTAGTGATAGGCAATCAAAACTCCAGAATATTCTGCTTAATTTGTTGCATTGAATGCATTTCGTACAGAATAATTAAAGAAAGAAATGTGTAAATTCTTCATAAATCACCGTGTAGTTAGAATACAATGGAAGTGGCGCTTCACTAGCGTCACCTGAGGAACCGCCACTGATGTGCCACTTTCTCAATAAAAGCTACAGTCATGGATGCAACGCCCAGCGAAGACATACAGTAGTTTATTAGCACCATAAATACTGAGCTTATTGTGAAATGGAACAGGAAACAATGTTTTATGTTATTTACTTTGCAAGTACGCCGCACTAATGCGTTCTGCCTGATCTCCCCCTCCTCTTTCTCTCCCTCTCTGTCTGTCTCTCACTCTCTCTCTATCTCACACACAAACATACCACCATGCAGACAGACACACATAATTAAAAATTGGTCTCTGAGGGGAATGGCTCTAATGAACCGTGAGGAATTTCAATTTTGTAATTCACATGAACTCTACACGGGTTCTATAAATATGTTAATTTAGTACATGTGTATTCATTAGCACATCAAAGGCAGATCTGGATTTATTTTGCAGTATTATTGCTTGTACATGAATATATAAATATAGTTGCATTTGGATTACATAAATCACAGATAACATTTATGAGACAATTCCACATTAATTAGCCTTGAGCTTGAATGTAATCGTGTAGCGTATACTGGATCTCCACTAGGGATTTAAATCCTTTGGTTTAATAATATTTCTGCTAGTTTAGGTTATTACTGCCAATGGTTTAGAATTTATCCACATTTATCCAGCTATTTTATCAATTGCGTATAATAAACACACCATTAGTATTACACGGTTACTGTTATCAACATTTGACATCTGAAAGAGAAATAGGACACTCTGAAAAACTGTATAAATAAATCCAGTGTAAGGTTTTCAGTTATAAGAGGCAAAAAAATAAATATCATGTCTCACATTCTCATAACTTTCTCTACCCTTCTTTCAAAAACTATTCATGTAGAGATTACAATATACGAGAGGTTACAAGAGAAACTTGGACATTTTTCCACCAGGGCGCCGGGGTAGCGCAGTGGTGTCGTTTCGGGCTCTCGGGTCGAGGATCCGGGGTTCAATTACCGGCCTTGGGTGACGATTTTAAGTTGACCCTATCCACGCCTTAACCTCTGACTTGATCATGTGCGTTTCCCCAATGCTCAATGTGGTTCGGAGTCCGCGGTAAAAGCTGTAGGTCCTCTTATTCCACCGTCATTCTCATCATCACCCTTTGTCGTCCTCCATGGTGTAGTGGTTACCATCCTAGACTAGTTCCCGAGGTCGGGGGTTCAAACCCGGCTTCCTTCAGAAGGGATATAAAGCTGGTGGTCCCGTGTCGTAGATTTACAGCACGTAGAAGAATCTCAAGGCTGATTGAGTAAAATTTCCTCTCTTTCACTCCCAATATAGAATGGTCCTCTAAGGACCACAGCAGTTAAAGCGTGTCCATAAATAAAACTCCATTTAATTTCATCATTGGATTCCGCTCGCTGGGTGCCTTTACCTCGGTCCAGTCATCGCTTGGTGGAATGAGGTATCCCCTGAAGGTCATAGGCCATATAGGGAGCGTTAGAAACGACATTTTTTTCACCGTTATGGGATGAGTCGCTAGAATCTGGCCATAATCAGGTTGTTAGATTCTATTCATAACCGGTAACTCCTATACAAATACGCATCTGTTATATGTATTGAGAAAGTTAGTTATATTGTATCTGTTATGTTGGAGACCTGTTTTTATACTCGCAGGTGTTCAAACTTTGCACGCCAATCATTCACCAGCTGACGCGCTGATTATAATATTAATTATATTATATTTATTATATTACTATTTATATTAGATTAATTACAGTTATATTAAGTAAACCAATTATACGATCATTTAATTATTAATTACACTAGTCTGCATGATATCGGATGACTGAAAACTAATAAGTGATTCTGACTCAATTTTTTAAGCTGATTTCAGAACTGCTTTTAGTTTTTTCTATCACGTACAACTTTTTCACAATTTCACTTAAAAAATATAGAAATATAAAGATATTGCTTCCGCCACTACACATAAAATTGGGCTTGATGAAGCAATTTGTAAGGGCTCTACCACAGCATGGGCTGCTTCAAATAACTTTCCAAGAAATTTCCCTTCTTTACACAAGACAAATTAAAGGCTGGAATTTTTGTTGGTCCTCAAATAAAGAAATTGATGAAGGATGAAGATTTGGAGAAGACAATGAATGAGAGAGAAATAGAAGCATGGAACGCCTTCCGATCAGTTACTGAAAACTTCTTAGGCAATAACAAAGATTGTAATTACAAGGCCATTGTCGAAACAATGTTGGGAAATTTTAAGAAGATGGGTTGTAACATGAGTGTAAAGGTGCATTTTCTGCATTCACATATCGACTACTTTCCAGAAAATCTGGGACATTATAGTGAAGAGGAGGGTGAACGTTTTTACCAAGATATTAAGGAAATGGAGAGGAGGTACCAGGGCAGATGGAATGAAACTGTGATGGGCGACTACTGTTGGATTTTGAGGAGGGACAGTCATCTTCAAGGGTCTGCAAGGAAGTCAAAGAAAGTTTGAAAAAACTAAATTAAAACACTTTGGCTTCTTGTTTTGTTAGAATGTAGTCATGAAATAAATTAGGGGAGTTCTTGAGAGTATTCTTAAAATGTTTCTTGAATAAAAACTTACCTTGTGTGAATGGTATTTGAATACTTTTCTACGCTCACTAGTAAAATTGTCAAAACATTACTTCTTCTTATTTTGTGTAAAAACCTGACGTGATAGAAACAAACGGAAGTTATTTCTGGAATCAGCATAAAAACTTGATTCAAGAACACCTACTTTTAAGAAATGATCTGACAAAAAATTGAAAATACAGACTATTATTATTATTATTATTATTATTATTATTATTATTATTATGAGGTTTTGCTTTTAGAGGAAGAAAATTTGCGTAAAGAAAGCCAAGAAATTTAATTGTTTCTTTTTCTTCACATTATTTTAGTTTAGCAGTTTGCAACGCTTAATAACATACGCATGTATATTAATTAAGTCCATAGCAAGTTCAGCACGTAATTTAACTCTTAAGGTGCATTCAGATTATAAGTTATAGGTAATCAGCGATTATGTGGAGAAGGCAAGTGATACCCAAACTTTTGCACCGAAGAAAAGGATGCTAGAGCAGTATACATGATATGACAATGACTCATAATACTAGCAGAAGACTGAAATAGTGCATCTTCTCCAAATAGGTTGTCTGGTGATTTCTCTGGTTATATATCTGGTGTCTCAAGTTAGAACTTTGATCGCCCCGACATGCGGCATCAGCCATATTTTGTTTTTAGTAACCTGAGTTAGGCTGCGCCCCCTTTACAAAGGCTTTACTTTCTCTACCACCTACTTATAGTACGTATCACGGAGGGGCCTCCAGAACTGGATCAGAGCACCGCAAAGTAGACCAGTTGCCCTTTTTGCTTCCAACGTGACCCCTGGGTGGGAAGGATGAGGGCAGAGATCCGAAGAGCTACCGGATCCAGACACCGATTGGCGCAAGCATGGACGGGGTTCCTAACGTTTCCAGATAGAACGCTCCTACGCCACACAGCCCCTGCCCACAAGCCACAAACCTCTAGATCCCCCGTAGCTGAACCCCACGCCGAGGAGAGACGTAACTGAGCGGTACCACAGCGACGCCAGGGAAGAGGCCTTTACAGAGTGCAAACCACCGCCCAGCCGCAACCTACCGAACGCCGTCGCCTGGTCCTACAACCCTGAAACAGATGAAAAGGAAGATGATGGATACAGGAAATGAGAGGAAGGAGAGTTATGGTAGTAGATGATCACCCCAGCAATCGCCTGGCGACCCGGGCAAACCACGAAAAACCCATGAATGTCTTTCAGAATGAAGAGCGGTTCACAGGCTATTCCCAGAAAATTTAAGATATACATTTTATTTGTCATGCATTTATCTTAAACGGATGGTATTTTAATAGAAATGTTTAGAGCCATTTGTGAAAAAATAAAAAGTAACGAAACTTTTGTACGTAAAGTGTAGTGTTTTGCATGTAAACTGGAGTTTAGGGGGAGGATTTCTTCAAAATCTTCATGTCGCATCCTTGTAAGGCGCTGAACTTAAATAGCAAGCTTGGTTTGTAACTGACTTTTCGTTTTTGAGTTATGCTCTCTCTCTCTCTCTCTCTCTCTCTCTCACACATACACACACAGATCTCGATATCGACATTTTGGGTAGAATAGAATACTTTTCCTACTTATTGCAAAATAGTAGGGAAAGTAAAACAACTCACGTCATTTGAAAATGGCAAGGAACAAAAAATGAAATTCATCTACATGAATACCAGGATTTAAGATTACAAGCTTGCGAACGCATCCATAAATATACTATAAACCAATGGAATGAAATCTAGAAAGCATTAATTCATACAATTAAACAATCTGGAGAGCAGCCAAATGCCTCACGTGAGCATACACAAACATACCCCCTCTCCATGCTAGAAACCGAATAGCCGAAATTTTCCGAGACAATGCCGAAGCTTTTGCGAATACCCTTAAAGAAGAATTAAACAGAATGCCGATCGGGTGACCATATATTTGGAAGGAATCGAATCAATAATACGAAAGTGGGAAGGTCTAAAACACGCAATAAAACCAATGAGGGGGAAATTAAATAGATCATCATGGTTTCGCAAGACTCGGGCACTAGTGAGAATTCTTCACGAGGGTTAAAACGTATTCCTACAAAAGCACTGGCGTATATTTTCAACTACAGCATTGAAAACGTGCCACTTCCCTTCAAAATGGAAATAATAAAATACTGTTTTTTCAAGACACCAATCCTTGCCAGATAACTATAGACAATTAGCCTTCTAAACACTATGAGCAGAGATTTAGGAAATATAATTCTAAAACATAGGTATGAACGCGTATACTTCCAGAACTATATGATAGTAAAGGAACAGTTCGGTTTTTAGTTAAACATATAGCTATTGTGGCGTATTAATAATCTGGGGGGTTACATTGTCATTACCAGACATATTGTTTTACATTGTCATTACTAGACATATTGTTGTTTTCGTGATGTCACTTCTGGCTGGTGGTTTTACTAGCCACAGTGGCGAGGTCTTGCTGAATAGTTTGTGAAAAGCGGATCGCGCGTGCAAGCCGGCCTTTGGATCGATGGACGTCTCTCCTCACCTTTCATATTTAGTAATGTAGGAACCCCAAACGGTTGGGAAATAAATCTAGAAAGGTGTAAGTTGATTTGTGTTATGCATTTTGAACAGTGAAAAACCCACACCTTCCTCTTAACCTCCACATCACGTTCCGATCCTCCGCAGCCAAGTGAGTATACGTCCCCTCAATGTACATGCTGGCTACCAAAAATTAATTTAATTTTCCATGTGAAACTTTAGGCCTCTACCCAGCACGTGACACTGTACAATTACTCCGAATGACAGAAACAAGCAGAATCGAAACCAAAATATCTAGTGGCGTCGTGATTTTAAACACGCGCCTTCGGCCGGGTTTAACATTCATTCAGGATTACTTAGGAAGCCAACTCTTGCGGGTTCACAGTCTCCATTGTCATCAAAGACTACCTAACCGGGAAATCCTTCACTTGGCATATATTAAAGAAGACACTACGATTTACCACTCCCCTAATCACTTTATAATGAAAAGCTTCAGTCTACCAATCTGCTATAGACAACATTTTGAGAACACATATAATGCTTCTATCCATCAAACGAGATGTTTCTGGACATGGATTCCCATATAAAAGTGTTCATAATTTCTGCTTTATCATCCCTAAAAGTTTGTAACATACTCACAGAATCATCCTGTATATAAACACTTAGCGAGCTTCTTTTTAGGAATTTGACAGTTGTATTCAAGTCCAGTAGCTACAGAAACAGTTGTTTTGATAATATTTTGGAATGCATACGCTATAAAATTGTTAACAAGAAGTAGAAAAATAAGCTTTGGTATAATAGTTTTCAGAGTATGTATGAAAGTAAATAACATTGCGTCGCATGATGTAAACATAGTATTTTTATTACAAATTTGTTCAAATAAAACTTTATTGAACTATTACTAAAGAGTCTGCTCTTGAAGGAAACTGGATTCTGGATTTTATGAAGGAGATTCTTGCGAGCCTATGCTATATATTTCACTTCGCTTCTGGATGCAGATCCATTACCTCTGAAATGTACTGGTGTGCCCATAACCTACCGAGAGTCTCGTAAGGTGAAAATACCTCTATAATACGCGTTTTATTGAAGGATATGAACGAAGCAGAGAAGGAAGGAAGCGAAGAAGAACGGTAGAATGGATAAGAAACATTGTATATGAAGGCTTTAAGAATGTGGTGGCTTTTTTATGGAAAAATTGGAACAAAAGCAGAAGCAACGTTGAGGTTTGATTCATTTGGAACTCATAGAATAGCAAAATGCAAATAGAGAGCGAAATAGTCATACATAAAAATGAAGAGACATGGTATTTTAAACCCAATTTTAGAGTCGCGAAGAGGGATACACGAAGCTTTCACAACGACGACGACATGATGGCAGGCTGAGGGCAGCCCGAAGGTGTATTAGGCGTGTACCTGCCCAATTAGGGCTACATAGTGACGGGATGTGGGTTTTAAAGGTTGACTGGTGAGGTTTATGTAGGGGAGTGACAGAAGGTAGCAAGTTTTGTTCCTCGACGGTTGCCGGTCATGGCGCAACGGTCCTTTGCACCGCTGGTGTTAAGTATTTCTAGACTTTTTAAGTAGAGGTTATTTTTAAAATCCAAGCTAATATTGGAAGGATTATAAAGGAGCTTAGCCTTAGCTGCTGTTGGAGGTGCTCCGTTGTTACCGGATGTGCCCGCATGTTATGCGGGGAAGCCGGTGACGCCTTACGCGACGTGTTCAGGAGTGAAGCTTTCACTGATTTGGCTTCAGGGTGATAACAGCCTAAAAGAAATAAAAGAATGACAGGACTGAGCAAGATGGCTCAGACGCAGGTTCGGGAGGTTTCGGGTTCAAATACCACGGGCCTACCAATCCAACTGGAATTTTTCGTGGTTTCCCTTAGTCGCCAAGATAAGGTAAAGTTCCACTTTAGGTCTAAAACAATAAAGATGAAAATCGACAGTAACAGCGAATGCCCTACCATCTATCCACAGATAATGAAAGCAAATAGACTGAACGGCACCCTAGTGTCATCTTCCCGGCGTGTATAGAAACAGAGGTACAGTTGCCTGCACTAAGGTCTCTGGACACTGTCGAAGCCACCATCTGCCCGTCACGTATAGACGTAGAGGTACAGTTGCCTAGCACTAAGGCCTCTGAGGACGCATGACCGGGTAAGATGGTATGGTGCAAGGAAGAGACCTAGAAGGTTAACTATCCGCCACACACCGAACCACAAGTTATCTCTTAACAGATCCATCACGATATGACCACATAGTTAAACGTGACGTAATACAAATAAGTAGAGAGAGAGAGAGAGAGAAAGAGAGAATGACAGGTCGATATGCTTTGAAGCACAGTTCTGCTCTAAGGAACTTCCTAATGATGCCACTTTAGGTTGAGCTAGAGGTATAGGTGATTCGACGGAGAGGGACACCTCGCCCGCCGCGACCTGCACAAATCTATTGCGGTTACCACCCCTTAGGAGGAAGGGATGAGGTGAAGGAACCATAGGAGCCCGTAGGCCGTAGGAGACAGATCACTGAGACACGCGGAACTCCCTAACATTTCCAAGCTCACAGACCCATCCCACTGCCCAGGAAAGGTCGATGAACCACCCACCAATCAAGCAGCCCTCTGGTGTCAACGGGGAATACTCTTTCCATTGAGCATGCATCCGGGCCATCTGCCCGTCACCGCCATACACCACGAAACATAGAAGCACACCTGAAAGATGAGAAGAAAACGAAATGAAAGGGGAATGATGGAAATGATATAGTGGTAGAGAACAAATCATCCCAGCATTCGCCTGCGGACCTAGGGGAAACCGGGCCAGAGTAAGCGGTCGCCGGGAATCGAACCCGGGACTACGGGATGCGAGTCACACACGTTATTCCGGCGCCACCTCGCTCGATCTCTTTAGATAGAACTCGTTTTCAAGCGATTTATTAGAGGATCAGTACTGAATGCTATTACTAAGCAGGTTTTGTGTGTGTAAACTTTACGTAGCTATGGAGAAAGCATTTATCTTTCCTTTGAGGCAGTCAACGGACAGCTCCTCAGCAGCGCGTGTATCTTTTGTCTCTGAGATGCAATCTGCTCTCTGTAAGGCGGGGGTACGGTGTTGCGAGCGCCAATTTGCGGCACGGGATTTGCAGGAATGGTCCCGGGTTCGATGCTAGCTCAGGGATTTGCATGGTTTAGTGGTTAATATGACTGATTCATTTTCCTGCCCGTTTATTTCCCGTCACCGTTTTAAAATTTGACTCCTGATGTTACCTCGCCACACACACGCTCGCATTTCTTTATTACTGTGCTTTATACTATCGCCCCTATCCGTCGATACATTGTTTAAGAACCACCTCCAAGGAACTACCACGAAGAAGTGCGTCTTTTAAACTTCCCTGTTTCTTTATTTTAAAATTCCCATCTTCCCATTTCACTATTGCCTTATTTCTTATTGGATACCTGAAGCTATCGGGAAGCATTCGCCGTTTTCTACACATGTGATTTTCAGGCGACCTCATGGTACACTAACAAAGCGTATTCTCTTCTTACTCAGTTAAAATAAGGGAAAAACCACCCCATTTCCGGTCTGCTGCTGGCACTGTATTTTCAACCAATATTCACCTTTACATGTAATATTCACTTCCCAGTCTTATTTAATAATACTATTCCTACTGTTATTAATATTTATTTTACCTATGGTTATAATTTTATATTTAGCTACTCAGAACGTACTGCTTCAGTAGTAACGGCAGTTCCTGTAGGTTTTCTGACCACCAAATCCAAACAGCAGTCATTGTCATTAAAATTCCGTTTTGTCCATTGTGCAGCCAGCATATTAATCACTCTGGAATGGTGCCTCATATTAATTTAAAATCAGATATCTCATTGCTATTTTAGTTATTTAACGCTTATTATCAAAGCGTTATTGTATTAGAGTTTTAAGCGTAATTATAATAGTGGCTTTAAACGTGAGCAATTTAATTATGGAATTAACGTACCCACAGCCAGTAGCTGATGGTATTTTTGTAAACAAACATATGTACATTAATTCTCTGATCTATGTGACGATCGGGTAGTGTCTGTGGAAGTATTGCATATTGTACATCATTATTAAAATACTTAAACAGCTAACTTCAAAATGACAGCACCAATCAAGGTATTAAGATAGAAAGAATCTTAAGGTAAAAAGGCTGATGTGATACATTCTCATGAGTTTCTTTACCCTCTATCTTTATTAGTGGGTATACAAACTATTCTTACTGAAGCTTATTTTTCTATTGACCACATTTTAATCCAAATAAACCTTTGAAAAATACCTACATTACACATTTCATTGATACAAAGAGAACAGCGATAGTGAAATGTTTAAGAATTGGACGCTATATACTGGTTTTAAAATTCCACACTGTTTCCATGCAATTGCGAAAAGCAACTGAATGTTGACAGGACTTCAAGAGATTGACCAAATAATGAACAATTCGAACTATTAATAACGGATATCTCAGAAATGGCTTATGCCACAAAATAACTTACTTAAATAAATTGTATGTTTTAAAGATATCTACATTTCTTGTATAGTACGTTTCCGTCTATCACTTAAGTGTATTTTAATCAAAATCGTTACCCAATTTTTAGAAAATAAAAAATTTCCAGAAAAAAATCCATGTAAAGAGTAGGTTGGAGTGGAGCGGGTATCTTAAAAATCATCGTGTCGCATATTTGGACACTGAACGTAAATATCGAGTTTGATATTTATCCGACTTTTCATGTTTGAGTTCTGCTGTTCACAGACACACACACACACATGGACCTTTTTCTAAAAATGATTTTTTTAGTTCAGGGGTCTCAAAACATGTATTCCCTGTATCGAATTTATGGTTGGAATGCAATATCTTCTCTACCTACAATGTACGTGAAAGAAATACACGAATAAATCTAATTGCTTCCTATAAAGAGAACGGCAATAGTCAAATGTTAAGAACTGGATGCTATATACTGGCCTTAAATTCCATACTGTTTCCATACAATCGCGAGAAGAAATTGAAAATCTTTCGGATTTAAAAAGAATGACAAAGTATTCAATAAATCGAATCACTAATAACGGATATTTCGGAAAGGCTGATGCCACAAAAACGTTATTTGATATAAACTGTGTGTTTTAAAGAGATTTATACTTTTTGTATTGTACGTTTCCGTTGATACTGTAATTATTGACGGGAAGACATAAATAATTAAATAAAGAAATGATAGTAAGAAAAAGGAATAATTTATATAAATAATTTCTTTATATTAAATCAATGTGTGGTGTAATAAACCTGAGTTAAAAGATTTGTCCGGAGAAAAAGGTAATTAGCAAGTTATGTAAGAAATACATTAGTAACAGCCGAGTATAGAACGATATCATAGCAGAATCAACATTAACTGAAGTGAAGGGTAGGGCTTGAAAAGCGTCGCACCACATCGGCTTCATCGTCTATCACTTAACGTTTACCAGTTATACAGGCTTTTACAAAATTCCTTCCGGATGAAGAGGTATTCACAGGTTATTCCCAGAAAATTCGAAATATTACATTTTATTCGTCATATAAATGTCTTTCATATATGGTATATTAATCAAAATCGTTAGAGCTACATTTTAGAAATAAAACATTTCGAGAAATTGTTCGTGTAAATGTTAGTTTGAAGTGGGGGATGTTATTGAAGGTGCTGAACCTACATTCCAAGTTGGTGTTTATCCGACCTATCGTTTTTAAATTTTGCTGTTCTCAGACATACATACGCACACGTAGAAAACACACGGGCCTGTTTTTAGAGATGCTTTTTTTATTCAGGGGTCTCAAAATATTTATTTTCGGTGAAATCGATGGATGATATAGCATTTTTGGATGGAATGCAATACCTTCTCTACGCACTATGTACGTGGTAGAGAAAGTAATGTAGGTTTGTGGTAGGACCCCACTAAGTTGATGATGATGGACCGTTGGGAGATGATGGATGCTGTATTACGTCTTGATGCCCGTACTCTTGTATGTATCATGAAGTTGTCGTAGACTGGAATCTGATGATCGTATATCTGTATTCTTGTTTATGTGTTAGTATGTTGTAATTATTATCTTATAATTGTGCCACGGCTGCTGTATTTGTGTCGTAGAGCGCCTGAGTCTTGCCAAAGTATGGAGAATGTTAAAAATATTATTGCACACACATATTCTGTTAACTATTTCACTTGTATTTTAGATAAACCACATGCAGATATTCACAAATCAGTATTACCTTTGTCATGCTAAAATATGTATAACTGGTAGACTTTAAATACGTAGTTTTAACGTCTATTTAGAGACGAGCTTATACACGGCCATCCTGCTCGAAGTCTGACAAGCTTCTGTTAGCGTTCCCTTCAACCGTTTTCTTAGCGTACGTATTTGAATTACATGTATGTATCAGTGTGCCTGATTGGTGCTACTATCCAATAACAGTTTATGTTTTATATATAATGAATATATGTGTTTTAACATCCTCTTAATTATTATACGTATATTATTAACACAAGAATACATAACACGTAAATCTTAGAAAAAATATTAAAGAAAGAAATTATTAATGTGTTGACGCTGAGAAACCGTGAATTAGATATCTTAATGCATTAATGAGTTATTGTATTAATTTTTCCGTGGCTAGTATTGTACGTTACTACAGTAATAAGCTTACGTAACAATAGTTTGTGTAACCCTTAATAAACGATAGATTGTGGAGATAGTCCTGTGAATGTAATATATAAGAGCTTTGTGTTAGGAGAGATGTCTTTATTTAGCTTTGTTATTTATTTCTTCACCGTTCCTCCCAGAAAATTCTCCATTCTGCGCAATTATTACAACTTTCGTGGGTGGTTTAATGACAAGAGTAATTAAAGTGGCGCTGCATGACATTCTTAATCTGGTTTTACTCAGGCATGAAATCCTATCTAGTCCTGAAACGGCGGTAATGAACTAAACTAACAGGCCAACAGCAGTAATTGTTATGATGGTAGAACTTTGTGGAGAATACGCTCATCACACCTTCGTTGTTAATATCCTCTTTATACGCCTTTACATTTCGTTTGGGGACATAACACTTTATCGCCTTGACTACACGTAAACTAAACCGGTTTTAATGCGCGGTGTCCTCTGTGGAGTTACTACCTTAATGAAAATGAGACGAGAAGCACGGAATTAAGTAGACTATGTGCCATAAATAAAATTATCTGGGGCAATTTCGGGAGCATGTGCTATTACGGTGATATGTGCATATTTCCTTTTCTCTTTATGCTTAATTACTTCTAATACTCATTCAGTTTCTTTCTCTAGCACATGCATACGCAAAACATTATTATACATTGTGAATTGCATTACTTTCTGTACTATATATAGCAAGAGGGGAATTATTGCATTCTACCCAAAATTAGATATCGAGATTTAACCGGAAATACATGTTTTGAGGCCCCTGAATACAAAAAAAACATTTTTGGAAAGGTCTGTATGTGTGTCTGTGAACAGCATAACTAAAAATCTGATGTGTCGCACTCACATAAATTTCCCTACTCTTGTACAAACTATTTTTACATACGCTTATTCTCCATATGCTTCATGTTAATCGAGATATCGAGAAGTTAATCTTATTGCTAATTGTCTTGTAGATGCAAGGGGAATTGGTAGGCTTTAAGCGATGGTCAAATGTTTTAAGAGCTGGTTGCTATCTGCAGTATTCTATTCTCTTTTGCATTACCAGGACAAAACAAATGAATAACGAATTTCCATGTGAGAAAAAGTATTGGAAAATTTAAGGGAATAACAAGCAATATCTCGAAAATGGTTCACTCCACAAAAAATATATGACATAAATTGTGTATTTTAACACGCTCTACATTTTTTGTGTAGTAAAATTTTGTCTATCTCTTATGGTTTACTAGTTAAGCAAAAGTCGTTCACAATGAAGAATATTTTTGGAGACATTCCCAGAAAATTCAAGATTTTTATTGTTTTAATTACCGCTTATTACCCAAGTACACAACAAGCAAACACCCATGCCCATCGCGGAATTCGAAACCGCGACCCTCAGCTTGGCGGAGCGCCGCAGCTATATACTCCAGCGACCACGTCTATGAAGGCCGGCAATCCTTTACATGGAAAAGTGTTCGTTATTTTTTTATTTTCTCAAAATAGCTATAGATATTTTGATTAAAATGCCATGTGTTAAAAATATTTATATGAGAAATAAAACGTACATATTGAACTTTCTGTGAATAGTCTGTGAAGTTCTCTTCATTTTGAATGAATTTTGAGAGACTGGTAAACCGTTGTCTGAACGAACTGCTAAGCGGTGGATCTCGGCTTTGCAGGAGTGTTTGGTATGCCACCTGCAGTACAAAGAAAGTGAAGAAGTTGCCGCTACATCTAGGCGCTTGATCAGTATTAATGCCAGTTCGTTCATGGGAACTGCTTGTTTCATTCCAACTGCTTATTTGGAGAAGGCAACATTGACTAATTGTATTCCGCGTTAACATGCGAGGCTAGCATTCAGGAGTTCCTGAGTTCGAATCCCGGGGGACGCCACTCTGACCATGGTTTTTCTCTGGTTGGCAAGGCAAATCCTGGGGTGATTTCTCTTCTACCACGAAGTTGCTGTCCCTCATGTTCTATCATCCCGCTTCCCCTTTCACGTTTCAGATAGGCTTAAGGGCGGTGCAGTGTCAGTCGGTGTCGGAAAGATGGCGTAAATACTTGTTGGAATCTGTTGGAAAGCTCTTCTCGGCTGTGCCGGATGGCAGCCTTCTCTAAGCCTCTCAGGAGGGTCGATTTTTCCCCGGCTCCGCCAGAGGCTTAGCTGACGATCGGTGTGACCGGGTCATCAAGATTGAAATCGTTAGGGACCTCTACGACCGGTCTGACTGCGACCTATAGCCTCCTGCGGTTCTTTCACATCATTCTCTTAAGGGTGGTAAGCTCTAAAGTTCCGCTTTTGGTCGAGGTGTGCGGTTTTCCCTGGTCATAGTTGCATTGAAGGAAATAGTTCCCCTGGAAGCGCTGAAGAAGACGCCATTTTTCGTATATTTTCGTCATACATAATTACCTACACATAGTAAGCCTATGTACAATGGTGCAGTGTATGGGCGTTCAAAGTTTTGTAATTTTATAGTTCGCCACCGCACATGTTCTTCACATCGATAAAACGTTTTGTAATTTCTAGAAAACGAATCACTGCAATATTTATATGCTTTCTTACTCCTTTCTATGCTAATAAATCTTAAAATTTCAGTGAAAATTTTTTAAATACATTCTTGTGCACTTGCTGAGGTTTCTGAAGGATGTTTTCTAATAAAAGAGAGCAATATTTGTTTAATTCATTATGCAGGGTGATTTATGAAGAACTGACACATTTATTTCTTTAATTGTTTCAAAATGAGTTATGCTAGCAACAACTTATTATACCTGAAATGCAGAGGAATTTTGGGAGATTATTTACCTCTATAGCAAATGTTGAAAATCTCCTCCATCCTACATAAAAGACAACTCAACACGTCGTTCCATGTTACTGGACACTTGTTGGAGGACTCTGTTGTCAATAGCTCGATTCTCCTGTGTAATGTTGTGCTTCAGATCGTCCAATGTCTGGGGACGTGTGGCATAAACCCTGTCTTTTAAGTAACCCCATAGAAAGAAGTCCGGCAATGTCAAATCGGGAGATCTCGCTGGCCACAGTTTCTTGGAAATTATCCGGTCGTCAAAGAAACTTGCAATTAGTGCCATGGATTCATTTGATGTATGGCATGTAGCGCCGTCCTGCTGAAAATATCCTTGACTCAGTTCTACATCGTCTAGTTGCTCAGCATACTCCAAGAAAATCCGTCGGTATTTTGCAGTGTTCACTTTGTTTTAAAAAAATCCTATGTGTTACACTCACATGACTTTCTCTACTCTTGTACAAACTATTTTTACAAATGCTTATCTCCATATGCTTCATGTTAATCGAGATGTTAATCTTATTGCTAATTTTCTTGTAGATGCAAGGGGAATTGGTAGGCTTTAAGCGATAGTCAAATATTTTAAGGGCTGGTTGCTATGTGGAGCATTCCGTTCTCTTTGCTTGTCCAGGACATAAAAAATGAATAAGGAATTCCCATTTGAGAAAAGGTATAAGTATGGAAAATTTAAGGGAATAACAAGCCTTATCTCGAAAATGGTTCACCAAAAAAGAAAAAAAAAATTCATCTGTGAACCATGTGATAGACAACATGACAGGATTTTGTACAATGAACGCCTGAAACCAACGACAATAATTCGATCGTCTACCCTTATCTGGTTCCTGTAACTGATGGACAACCGTAATCCTATACGGCTTTAGGCCTGCAGTTTTCACAGCTCTCTGAAACCTTGATTAGCGGTACCCTGTCTTCTGCGACAAACGTCTTAATGATTTTTTGGGTGACTGATGCAGTCGTGCTCTTACGCCAACAACAACCGTGGGAAGCCTTAATGAACGAGTTTTGCTTTTTTCACTCACCAGAGATCCAGTTATTTCCAATTTGTTTACCAGTCCCGGTATTGTGTTTCTTTGAGGAAGTTTCCGAACACCAAATTCTCTCTAGTATGCCATTTGAGTAGCTATAATTGAATTCGTAATCCAATATTGCTTTACAAGGAAGAGTCGTTCATTTAATGTGTACTCCATTTTCACGTTGACTGGAACAAGATCTCAAAAACAGTTTCGGACAAAACAACTAACAATTACGAATAAAACATGAACATCTGCGCATCTAGTCGCAGGCAATCAAAACTCCAGAACATCAGAACATTCTGCTTAATTTGGTGCTAAAATTGGGGCACTGAGTGAATTTCGAAAAGAATAACTAATGAAAGAAATGTGTCAGTTCTTCATAAATCACCCTGTAGAATATGAGTCGTCTCAGAGTAGAATAAGTAAAAAATTATAGATAAACAATTGCAATAATTATTCCAAGCAAACGTGAATAGAATTTTCTATTGATTTTTGTAACAAATTAAATGTATCAGAAAGAAGAAAACAACAGATTTTCAGATATAGTGCATGAAATTATGAAACAATAGGCAGCAATCCTTTTCCAAATTTCCGCGATATTTTAAATAAAAATAGTAAGGTCACGATATGTTTCAACATTTGATTAAGATAACGGTTATCTTCCAGTTTCTTTATTACTCCTATAAATCAGTGTTAACTGATTCTAGCATACCTACTAATGATTTTAAATATATGTAAAATAATCCTGTTTTTTCTTACATCTGCTACCCGTTACTTTCAAAAGGATGACGCATACAGTACTGAGCGATTCTATAACAGGAGGCCCAGCAGCGCCGTGTTTCACGCGTGCAGACATCCCTTCGTGCGTTAAAAATTGAGTTTACGCTGTTCTTGTATAACATTACGGACTGTAACTAAAGTGAAAAATCTTATAAGACCTTTCCGGTCTGTTAACAGTGTTCATGTCTATCATTACGGACTGTTCACAGTAGTGCGAGCCTGGTGCGCTGATAAATAAGAGAATAGAACGAAGGTCGCTCACGCTAAAGCAGCAGATTCCTCTTGTCTGTGTTTACTTGGAATTGCACCGTTGAGTTCTGCAACTCTTTTAATGTATAAAGTAATATCTACACATGTGAAATACGGCGGTGTTGGGCCACCTGGTAGATAGTAGATTTTTTGAACATGGATACCTTTAAAATTGGGGAAACTTATGTAGACATTGACGAACTTAGAAAAGTTCAAAAGAGAAGCACATATAAAGGATGAAACAAATAAATGCGAATTTTTAAAATAAGAATTAAATTACTTTAACTCTGTTCTAACACTGTAGGGAGTGATAAAAGTATAAGTGTTTAAAATTTCAAACCAGTAACAAAGAATATCTCGGAAGTCGTTAATGTCACAACAAATTGACATAAATTGTGTTTTAAACGTGATGTACAGTTTTTATGTAGTGAGCTTTTGTCTATCTCTTTGGGTTTATGAGTTATACAAAATGGCTATCCGCAGAAAATTTAAGATATATAGTTTATTTTCCATGCAAATATCTTAAACTCGTTGTATTTTAAAAAAAATTGTTACGGTAATTTTGGATAAAGTAAAAATCCAAATAAAAGTTTTTCCATTTAAAAGGCAGTTTCGACTGAGTGATTTTCTTGAAAAGTCTTGGTGTCGTATCCTTTGAAGATACTGGGCTTGAATAACAACTTGGGTGTTTATACAACATTTGGTTTTTGAGTTATGCTGTTAGCGCGCACATGGGTGACGGATGTTTAAGGCATGGGATCGTGAAGGAAGATTCAGGTTCAAATCCCGCAAGGGCTGTTCTCCATGACTGAGGTATTGTCCTAAGTTCTCTGACTGAAAAATGCCGGGGAGATGACAAGAACCTTTCCTTTCCAAGTTTCCTTTCTTATTTATCATTTCATTTTTTGTATTCTCAGTGTGCACCGCCTGTGGCGCCGTATGTGGTAAGAACAGGCGTCAGACACTAATTAAAAAATGTATTTGCATAGATTTCGAGCGGGATGGCTCAGGCGACAATGTCTGTAGCCCGCATTCAGAGGTCCCGGGTTCCATCCCCAGTTCGATCCCGTCCACTTTTACGATGGGATTTTTCGTGGTTTTCCCCCTGGTCTCCTAAAGGAATGCCGGGGTGGTGTATTCTTTCACGATTCCTCCTTTCCCCCATTTCCTATCCTTTCATCTCTTCTTTAACATTTCAGGTGTATTTTCAGGTCCTGCTATGCTAGCGGTGCCGGAGAGATGGCGTGGATGCTTGCGCATTGGAAAGATTTCTCCCAATAAGGGTAGCTTCGTCGCTCTCTTGGGATTCTTCACCTCTACTGGTGCACGGGGTTCAAACTTCGTCTCTGTGGGCCTAATCTGCTGCGAATCTGGGATCTCCTACGGCCCCTTCACCTCATCCCTGCCTCCCAGGGGATATAGCCACAATATATCAATATGGTTGCTGTGGCGAGGTGTCACTCTCCCATAAACACATACTAAATCCTATTTACATAGACACCCACTTACACACAGGAGTCTTTTTGGATTAAGGGTAACTCAAATATTTACGGCGAAATCTCGATATATCGAATTTTGAGTTAAATACAATACTTTATCTACGCAAGTTCCTTTCCCTTTATATATCGCATAAAGTATTCATTTGCTAAGGGTTTACAGAATATAATATGTACAATACTAATGCCGCTTATTTACAAAGCGTTTGTCCTTTAACGTGCCCATTGCAATAATTGCTGCGCAAAAACGTTCCGCTGCTATAGAACTAATGATGCTATAAATTTTATTGATTTACAGTGTACCAGTCTTTGAGACGCCCTAACCACTTCAGTTTAAAAATTAAATGTGCCAGAAGGTCAAAGGTTATGAACTTTTTTGACCTCACTGAGCTATATAATCTAATATTCCCCAACCCCATATTTCGGAACTAGTTTCGCGTTTAGCTAAAACTTTTGCAACATGTGTATTAGTTTCTATAGCTACCACAAAGCAGGCAGCCGTATTGATCCTTTTATAACCCGGGTAGGTTTTTGCTTTCTCTAGCACGTATATAGTAGGTAGAGAAGGTATTGCATTCCACCCAAACATTCGATACCGGGATATCACCGGAAGTACATATTTTTGAAGCCCTCTGAATCCAAAAACATTTTTAGAAACAGTCCGATATTAGTGTGTTTGTGTGTGTCTGTGGACAGCATAACACAAAAATGAAATGTCTGATAAATACGAAAGTTCAGTACCTTCCAAACACGCGACATGAGGATTAAAAAACTTCCCCATCCCAAACTATCGTTTATGTGCACTGGTTTTAGAATTTTTTGATTTTCTAAAAAATTGCTCTAACGATTTTGATTAAAGTACCACATATTTAAGATATTTACATTACAAATAAAATGTATAACTTGAATTTTTTGAGAATAGTCTATGAAGTCCATTTCATTCGGAAGGAATTTTGTATAATATTGTGTAATTGGTAAACGTTAAGCGATAAACGAAAACGTACCATACAAAAAACGTTGAGCTTTTTAAAACTACGTGGCCAACATTTTCCAGACTCAGATGCTGTTGTTATAGCGGTAAGACAGTGGCTAGTTTTAGCTGGTTCAGATTTTTAAGAGCGTGGCTTGCAAGCTCTTGTTCATTGTTGTCAAAAGTTCATAACGAATAGTGGTGATTATATGAAAAAATAACAGTATGTAGCGGAAATCTTGCCCTATTAACTATCTTATTGTGATTTATGTATCTGTTGTAGTTTTCATGAAAATAAATATAAGGCATTAATTTCGGAATTCTGTAATACTTTTCTGCATCAACTTCTTTAGGCTGTATAGTTGTCTGTGCAATTCGGATTGTTGGATCTACAATTTCTGTCTCCTTCTTCATTCTGTTTATGCAGATGATGTCTACTCGCCTGTTGCTGTAGTTATCAGCGATGCAATGCACTTATTCGTGTATTTCCAAGCCCTTAGAACGGAGACCATTTGTAAGGAAGTTCTTACGTTGCCATACCTCTTGATGTGGTGTAGTATCAGAACTATTCCCTAGCACATGAGGAAGGAAATAATTAATTAATGAAAACTACTGAGAAATAATAGGGCCCATATTATGTCGGCTAATCAGTTGATGCGAAGTCCTTGTATAGAAGCTGATACGAGGGCAGTCCCAGAAGTACCCGACCTGACGTATATATAGCGGTTGGTGTTTAAAACAAATGACTATGGTAGAAAGTACCACTCCTATAAAGCTTAAGTTTGAAGTTTGACGATGCTAGGTTGTTTAGTAATTTTTTGGCAGCCATTAATAGTGAACTCTCTCAGCAAATTTGTAAACATGGATAAAACTGGCTATAGTTATGTGATAGAATACTTTCATTTGAAAGTTCATAGCCCAACTAATGTTAAAACTGAGCTAGATTCTACTCTGGGGGAGTCTGCTCCTTCGTTTACAACAGTAAAATATTGGGTGGCAGAGTTTAAGTATGAGCTGCCAAGACGAACATCGCAGTGGTCGACCAAATGAGGTGACCACGACAAAAATTGTGAAGGAAATTCACAAAATGATATTGAAAGACGGTCGACTGAAAGTGCGCGAGCTAGCAGACATCGTAGGCATTTCAAAAAGTGCTGTACATCGCACACTAACTGAAAATTTAGACATGAGAAAGCTGTGCGCAAGATGGGTGCCGGGTTTACTCACAATGGAACAAAATCAGCATCGTGAGGATGTTTCAGTCGAGTGTTTGGCGATGTTTCGCTGCAATAAAGCCGAGTTTTTGCGTCAATTCATAACCATGGATGAAACATGAGTCCATCACTTCACACCTGAGACGAAGGAACGGTCAAAACAATGGATTGAAAGGAGAGAATCAGCTCCAAAGAAGGCGAAGGCAGTTCCATCTGCAGGCAAAGTCATGGCGTCAGTTTTTTTGGGATGGGCGTGGGAAAATTTTCATTGATTATCTTTAAAAAGGAAAAACAATAAATGGCGAGTATTGTGCAAACTTATTGCAGTGTTGAATGATGAAATTTAGCATTTAATGAAAAAGAAAGTTCTGTTTCATCAAGACAATGCACCAGTTCACACATCCGCTATCGCCATTGCCGAAATCAACGAGTTAAAGTTCGAATTGCTTCCTTATGCACCCGATTCGCTATACTTAGCCCCCTCTGATTATTTACTGTTTCCAAAGTTGAAGAAATGGCTTGGTGGTAAAGGATTTTCCAACAATGAAGAGGCGGAGTTTGCAGTTGATAGTTATTTTGCAGAACTCGAACGTTCTGACTATAAACAGGGTATCGAAGCTGTTGAACATCGCTGGGAAAAGTGTATCGAGCTGAAAGGAGACTATGTAGAGAAATAAAGATGTTTTTTCCCAAAATTTTTGTGTTTTCTTTGTTAGGTCGGGTACTTCTGGGACAGTCCTCGTATGTCGGCTAGTCAGTTGACGCAAAGTCTTTGTCTGCTACGTTGTGAGACCACGTGTTTCAGTATTATAGTGTGTTAGTGTTGTCAAAGTACCAAAATGTTCGATACTTCAGCGCAAAGAATCTTCATGTATGACTCTTATGTGACAATAAACTATTTTAGAGAAGTGCAACGGCGATTTATCGACAGCCTCCTTGTTATTCGTGCGTTTCACAAAGAAACAGTTCGTAATTTTGTGAATAGATCTAGGGAAACGGGATCTATGCCTGATAAGAAACCGAAAGTAAATCCCGTGTTTTTACACGGGGAAAAGCCGATAACATCGGAGAAAGCTATAACGAAAAGCAAAGAAATCTTCGTGATAGCTTGCACACGAATCAGAAATTTCGCAAACCTTGACTTGTAATGTCCAAAGTTTTAAAATATATGATAACTGTAGTTCAGTATTTGCAACCACGCGATGATGCGGTTAATTTCTGCAATTGGGTGTTGGATAATATCAGTGATCATTCTACTGAGCGGCATTTAATTTCCTTTTACCGACGAAGCATCGTTTTATTTACGTGCACATGAAGAATTAATGTGTTAATGCAAATTTTCTTAAAAGAAAAGAGATGTGTGGCGACACAAGGACATTTCCAACATTATCTATGACGAAGATATGCAGTTAAATTTGTGAAACATGTACATTTGAATTTAAAAAGCTGTGAATATCCGTCTCCGCTGGTAAACAGCGTGCTTCCCATTGCCAAGAATATCCGCTTTAGGACGGCCACACGTCCAAATGAAGACACTGTATTTGGCAAGGATTTTGATGCTCTAAAGGTGAAACACCAAAATAAACGCTTGAAATATATACACATAGTCAAATATTTCTCAACTGTGTACCATATCCACAAATCTTTGAAAATGTGGAAAATAAATTTTTTTGTACTGCTCCGCTTGGGAAAAAGTTGTTAGAATTTCTCTTAGGCTTGGAGTCGTATGTTCGGATGATAGCACAGTGAGAATCGGATGCTCAGATTCTAAAGAGGGTATAGTCAAAGCGGTGAATAGGACCGTTAAGCGGCTTACTGCGAAAAATACACTATGGCCTGCGCATTTGGGGAGGGAGGGACGAAGCAAACCAGCATTGGCAGTTGGATTTAATATCATCAATGATTCGCTGGGAGATGGGGATAATCACCGAAGTGGTGTCGATTTTGTTTGTTGTAAGGTAAGCTTATAGCATTGGAATGCATTGTGAATGCATTGAACGTATTGTTTGTCCATAAAAGTGTAGGTTTAGTTATAAATCCTAGATTCCTGGAAATGGTGTACCGCCACCGCTAAATACGATGGCGGATCGAAAAGTAACACACAATAATTTTTTTACAAAAAGGTTTAATAGTTAAAACAACAAAAATAAATCACAAATGAACTTACAGCCTTTCCCTACTTTTCGACATAGTCATCAAGTTTCTCAACACATTTATCCCATCGTGATACCAGTTTCAATATGCCCTGTTCGTTGAATATAGCCTTGAAATATAGCCATTTGCGGACTGCAGATTTCACTTCCGCATTTGTCGCAAAGCGTTGGTCGGCCAGGAATTTCTTCATGGGGCCAAACAGATGAAAGTCCGACGGTGCAAGGTCCGGACTGTAGTGGATTCTGTAGCACCTCCCAACCAAATTTGGTGATTTTTTGACGAACAGCAGCTGCAACATGGGGGCGAGCATGGTCATGAAGAATTTTGACATCGTCAGCATTCATGTTGTGGCGTTTGTCACGAAGGACGTTTGTCATGTAGGCTGCAGCATTCACAGTGGTCCCGTGTTCAGCAAAGTCCACCAATACCACACCATGCATATCCCAGCACATCGCCACAAACACTTTCCTAGCACACTGAGTCACTTTGAATTATTTTTTTCACAGGGGAACCAACATGTTTCCACACAATACTTGCCTACTTGGTTTCGGGGGTGTGGTGATATGCCCACGACTCATCACCATCCTTACAGAAAGTCATGCCCTTCAGCGGTGTACCGCGTTAGTTGATCCAAGCTCATCATCATTCGCTGGCCCTTGTGGTTGTCTGTTAGGTTCTTAGGCACCCAGCGAGCATTAACGTTACGAAATTTCAACGTGTAATGAACAATAGCGTACAATGCACCATAGGAAATGTTGAATTGTTGCGATAAGGTTCGCAGTTGCATACATCGGTGGTTCAAAATTGCCGCCTCAATGCCTCTGACATTCTGCGGGGTTGCAGCTGTTACCGGCCTCCCGCAGCGTGGCGAATCACTAAATTTACACGGCCCTCTAGGAAGAATACACACCACCTCGAGACATTGTTACGGTCCATACAATCATCCCCATACACGCCACTCATGTCCCTGTGAATATAACTCGGTTTATGCCCTTTAGCTCACATCAAACTATACCTCTCTGCTCTTCACACGTGGACAACAGCAACATACGCACCATATTTATTGCGTAGTTAACGCTTCTCTCGTTAGAGCTGCACATAAAACAAAAAATACCCTCTGAAGTGAAAACTTGAAAGTGTATCTGTGTGAAATTGCAACATTACTGCAATACCAAGGCAGAAAAAAATTATTGCGTGTTACTTTCGATCCGCCCTCGTACATTGCTATTATTCTATTTTAGAATCATATCGATTGTATCGGTAACGTCATTTAATTACGCAATAAATGTAAAATATGCCAGACACCTGACAGGGGAGATTAAATGGCGGAAGCTGCCAAAGATAACATTTTAAATTCTTTGTGTAGTCCTAAAAATTGAAATTTCTTCTTCAATCATTTCTCTTCCACGTATATAGTAGGTAGAGAAAGTGTTATATTCCACGCAAAAATTGATAACGAGATTGAAGGAGAAATACATATTTTGAGGAACCTTGAGTCTAAAAAAGGTATTTTTAGAAAAATACCCATGTGTGCTCTATGTAACTGTAAATATTGAAGCCGAAATTATAAAGTCAATAATTATCTAAATAAACTGGGAAGGATAGCGAAATAAAATAAATAATAAGATATTTAGAATTAGTACATGCATTAAAAGGAGAAGCATTGAGAAAATTGTTGACTGTTAAAAGCGACAGAAAGACCAGACAGGCACAGTTTAGCTAATTAGGGACCAGCCCCAGGTATAAAGGGTAAAATAGTTGAAGCCAGTTTCTCTTGGAATTAATGGGTGCAGTTGCACTGGCCAGGATGTGAAGGTCACTAGAAGCTTCATGACGCTGAGTTTTGGTGCGAAATGTTTAAGGGGAGAGAGAGGAAGTTAGGAGGTTTTTCCTTGTATCGCGCGTGTGGTGAGAAGATTCTCGCGGGGACGCTCGTGTGGTGAGGACACTATCGTTGGGGCCCTCTTGGGGTGCGGAACAATATTCTCTGCGTGTGAACTTGCAAGAGGATCGAACGTTCAGCTGTAATTGATAATCTTCGGTCTTGGAAACGACACAGTAACATCGTAAGAATTTAAAAGTGATCGGCAAATCTTAAGTCTTATTTTAATGGTGAATAAAAGTGTTCCAAGAAAGCGTTCGTGTTTCTATGTACATACACTCACGCATACCCAGTGATTAAGATCTCATGCTCGAGCAGCCGTGGAAAAATTAAAAAAAAACAACTAGGAGGAGAAAAGCAGCAACCGTGAGGCAAAGGTATTGCTTCAGTGGTTGGAGGACGTAGCGTGTCTGCGTCAATATCATAACTCAAAAACGAAAAGTCGGATAAATACCAAACTTCTTATTTAAGTTCAATACCCTCCAAGGATGTGACACAAGGATTTGCAGGAAAATTCCCTGCCCAAACTACCCATTACATGGAATCTTTTTTTCGAAACTCGATATTTCAAAAATGGCTGTAAATATTTTGATTATATATTAAAGATATTTACATGCCAAATAAAATATATATCTTGAATTTTCTGGGATTAGCCTATGAAGTCCTCTTCATTCGGAAGGAAGTTTGTATAATCTTGTATGACTAGTAAACGATAAGCGATAGAAGAAATGTAGATCTCATTAAAACGCGCAATTTATTTCAAATCACTTTTTTGTAGCATAAGCCATTTCAAAGACATCCGTTATTAATGGTTTGAATTGTTCATTACCTGCTCATTCTTTTGAAGCCTTGTCAACATTCAGTTGTTTCTTGCGATGGCTTGGGAACAGTATGGAATTTTAAGGCCAGTGTATAGCGTTCAGTTCTTAAACATTTGACTATCGCTGTTCTCTTTGTATCTATAACGAAATGTGTAATGCAGCTATTTCTGCAAAGGTTTATTTGGATTAAAATGAAACAGATAGAAAAATGAGTTTAGTAAGAATAGTTTGTATACTCACTAATAAGGGATAGAGGGTAGAGAACGTCATGTGAATGTAAGGCATATCTTAAAAATAGTACCGCTTTTGTCATTTTGTACCATTAATTGTGCACTACTTGTAAGAAAAGAATTATAGCTCCTATACACTTTGAAGTAGGGAGGTAAGCTTTAGCC
This sequence comes from Deroplatys truncata, assembly GCA_030765065.1. NCBI lineage: Eukaryota > Metazoa > Arthropoda > Insecta > Mantodea > Mantidae > Deroplatys > Deroplatys truncata. The sequence goes on from CM060989.1 coordinate 37,430,996, forward strand.
TATCTTTTAGAGGACGTTTTGTTCTACAAATTGGTACCACTGTTAAGCATGGCAGCTTCTGTGTGCTCTAGCCACTGGTTTATTTTTTTGGAAATATTTGCGAGTTGTTTCTCAATTTTTGCTTTCAACACGTTTTCTGTGAATGGCATTTCCTGGCATAAATAACCCATTTTCTCAGAAACTACTGTAGAGAGCTAAATTAAATTTTACATGACAGAAACAATCTATTAAGTGCTATGGTGCATCTAACTTTATATTAATAATATGGTTGGTTATTCTTAAAAATAATTGCTAATAAATTTTATTAAAATATAGTGTAATTAAGAAAATAAACTTATATTCTTTAATAAACAACTTATTGGATTAAAAACAGACCAGTGATCTTAAAAGGCAAGAAGAAAGGGCAATTTTGCTCTGAAAATTGGTATTACCGTCAAGTATGACAGCTTCTGTGTGGTCAAGACATGTGGTTTCTTTCTTTGCAAGTATATACAGATTTGTTAATTGTGACGTTTTCTCAGAAATTATTGAAGACAACTGAATGAAGTTTTGGAATGATAAAACACCTTAATGCTGTTATTTTTTTGTTAATACCTAGATTGGAGATTTTTAAAAAATAATTGCAGATTAATTCTAATCAAAATATGACATAATTAAGAAAATAATCTTATCTGCTTTAATAAACAGACTATTATTAAAACGATAACAAAAAGTAGGTCAGTGAACCTGGAAGGCCTGCATTTGGATCCTATAAACATTTAAATCTGATACCTTAATATTTTCGTGGATTTAGTAGGGAGATAAGACTTTTAATTTATCCTTAAACCAATAAACCCAAAGCTGTAATAGTTATATTACAGTCATCCGTCTTTCTCTTATTTACTTTACTTTCATATCTATACCTCATATTAGTTGTAGAAGAGCTTGTTTTTCTACATCTTTAACAATAAAGCAGACCGATATTGGGAAAGAAACTGTGTGTTAGTGGAAAGGCAAACTACTGGATTCAACTGAGTTTCTAAGAAGTCACATACCATTATTGGGGTATGAAAATTCTGCCGATTATTGCTTTCGGCACATGTAATGTTATATTTTCAACAGCCGCGTTTTTGTAGTTGTGTATGATGATAGGTTCCTAGTGAGGGCGCTGATCGGTTGTAGTGGTCACGAGGAAAGGTGAATGAGTTTGTTGCTTATGGTCTTGATTTTGAAGCGGCAACACAATCCCTGAGATATGTCAGGCCTTCAGGGCCGTGCAGGTCTCTTTCCTGGGTAAGTGCTATGCCATTGCGCAAGGTAATATGTAATTGCAGCTAGGTCTGTTTAATTTTGACCGCTGATCGAGTACCGTGCTGCTTATTTTGGGTAATTTGAGCTCTCCTGTTTGCGGCGTATTAATTTGTATCGAGAGAGTTTTAATATCATGGGTTTACTGCAGAGGATTTCCGTGGGTTAATAGCGAAGATTATATTGAGCATCACATGCCGAGAACAGGTATTTTAGTGACCTTATTATTCGATGTTTAAATTGTGTTCTAAGGGAACGTAATATACACTACGTGATCAAAATTATCCGGACACCGGGCTGAAAATGACGTACAAGTTCGTGGCACCCTCCATCAGTAATGCTGGAAGTCAATATGGTGTTGGCCCACCCTTAGACTTGATGACAGCGTTCACTCTCGCAGAAATACTTTCAATCAGGTGCTGGAAGCTTTCTTGGGGAATGGCAGCCCATTCTTCACGGAGTTCGAAACTGAGGAGAGATATCGATGTAGGTCAGTGAGGCCTGGCACGAAGTCGGCGTTCCAAAACATCCCAAAGGTGTTCTATAGGATTCAAGTCAGGATTCTGTGCAGGCCAGTCCATTACGGAGATGTTATTGTCGTGTAACCACTCCGCCATAGCCCGTGCAGTATGAACAGGTGCTCGATCGTGTTGAAAGATGCAATCGCCATCCCCGAATTGCTCTTCAACAGTGGGAAGCAAGAACGTGCTTAAAATATCAATGTAGATCTGCGCTGTGATTATGCCACGCAAAAAAATCAAAGGGGTGCAAGCCCCCTCCAGGAAAATCACGACCACGCCATAGCACCACCACCTCCGAATTTCACTGTTGGCACTACACACGCTGGCAGATGACATTCACCGGGCATTCGCCATATCCACACCCTGCCATTGGATCGCCACATTGTGTACCGTGATTCGTCATTCCAAAAAACGTTTTGCCACTGTTCAATCGTGTAATGTTGACGCTCCTTACACCAAGCGAGGTGTCGTTTGGCATTTTCCTGCGTGATGTGTGGCTTATGAGCACCCGCTCGACCATGGAATCCAAGGTTTCTCACCTCACGCCTAACTGTCATACTACTTGGAGTAGATCCTGATGTAGTTTTGGAATTACTGTGTGATGGTCTGGATATATGTCTGCCTATTGCTCTTTACAACCCTCTTCAAATGTCGGCGGTCTCTGTCAGTCAACAGACGAGGTCGGCCTGTACGCTTTTGTGCTGTACATGTCCCTTCACGTTTCCACTTCACTATCACATCAGAAACAGTGGATCTAGGGATGTTTAGGAGTGTGGAAATCTCGCGTACAGACTTCTGACACAAGTGACACCCAATCATCTGACCACGTTCGAAGTCCGTGAGTTCCACGGAGCGTCCCATTCTGCTGTTTCACGGTGGTCGCGGATAGTGAGTACCAGGCAGTAGGTGGCAGGACAATGCACCCCCACCATGTTTGTGGGGGTGTCCGGATACTTTTGATCACATAGTGTATATTGACCGTAAGTTAAATTGTGCTCCGAGAGAACATAGGGTACCGGTTGCATTTATACCTTCCGATTCAATTACTGAAGAAAGGAGATTTAAAGGGGAAATGTGATATTACACCGTTTAAAAGGAGGCGTTAACAGTTGGAGAGGTTGTAATATAACCACCGTCCCTCTATAAGACACTTTCTTATATATGAGCCAAATCGCTAAATGCCAGCAAAGTACACCATTTTGTTACTACTCTGCATGCGTGGAAGAAAGTGGCAATCCATAAGTACTAGAAAATCTGCGAAAATAGCGATATTTGTAGTTCTTCTTCCTTCAAACACATCGTTACCTACCATAGGTATGTATTCCACCAAATAAAATGTCATAATTCTTCACTGGGGTTTAGCCTCACAGATCCTACGGCTACGCCCTGTCGTCGTTCCACACTTGCGACCTAAGTCGCAACTGTTTGACTCCTCTACTTATAAAAGCATCCCTGGCTACGCTTTCCAACTTAGGGCCCTCAACCCTGGGTTACGTTTTCGGCTTAGGGCTTCTCAACCCTTGGCTACGTTTGCGGCTTAGAGCCCCTCAACCCTGGGTTACACTTCGCATCTGGGCCCTAAATCAACCAGTCATTTGCAAGGCTCACTGTATTTGTTGTTTAGATGTTGGCGACTCTTTTGTATGGACAACACAGCCACAAAGTGCCTGCTACCGGCCAAAGCGGAAGGTGGACTAGACTGTTTTACAATTCAGGTAACTTGGTTGTATACTTGACCTAGTGTACAGTGCAGCGTAAGTAGTTCGCAAGTGAACATTATCAATGAACTCTACCTACTGCGCCTTGTTACTATAAATATGTTTCTCTCACATAAATATACTGCTCAAATTTAATCTAGCTAATGATACTGTTACATGTTGGGGTTAAGGACGAAAAGGTTACCAGAAAATGATTAATTTAGGTCACCCCAACATGCACATGGGGGCACAACTCGCTGGCAGTTAGTAGTCCGGGACCTTGGCGTGTATATTTAAGGGGATGGCGTGGGTTTTTATATTACATTGAAACATTACATAACACACATTATCTCGGATTTATTCACAGAAACGTTTGGCTTCTCTACATAGTTAACAAAGGAAACAGGATGAAGGGAGATGCCACAGACGTAGACCGGCCACACATGACTGGTTCCAACGACCACTTACTCTCGAGTGACGCTATCTTGTCCCTCCATCAATCGTGTCTAGCCAAAACTAGACAGGGCTGACGTGATGCCAAAGAATTTCAAACAGCTCTTTTCTTTTGGCGTGGTCCGCGCCGAAAGGAAAGACCGTTAAGCCGAAATATATCTAAGGAGACCCAATAATACTACGTCTGGTAGCAACAACTCAACACAACATTGCGTCTGTTAATGACCATGAAATTAATATGCCACAATACCTAACGCTTAATAGAAAATACACTATCAGAATTATATTTATAGCTTTTTTCTTTGTGATTTGACCTCAGATGATATATTTCCTTCTTTTTGTAGATGACCGTTTGAGGAATGGGCGTGCAAAACTATATATTTATAAAATAAAGCTTTATTTTCTTATTAACAATCACAACATGCGAGTTGAACGCTGTGATATTTGGTAAGCAATTTTAAAAGTAATTTTAGGAACCTTTGCTATTCTAGAACGATATAATCTGATCGTTAAAATTAGGTAAGAGCCAAGGGACAATTACAAACTAATAGGGTACAAACTCCGAGCATGAATGGGCTTTTAAAAAGCAAAGGCAGGTGCGTTTAATAGTGTAAGCAGTTGGTCCAAAAATGGTGTTGCTGAACCTTTTCTCCGTCGCAAGAAATTTTTACTTGTACATCTACAGTCTTGATAGCACTTCTGTGTAAACCCATAATTAGCTTTTTGTTTCGAAAACGCAGCGTTATCTAAGTGCAGTGATCGCATTTAACTGTGATATGTTCTGTTGCTATAAAAACAGATTTCACACGTTTCCAGCGCCTTGATTATATGAGGGCTGATAAACAAAGACTGAATTGATTTTTTCCTGTAGCTTCCGTGATAGTTTCGTATCTGTAACATAAATATTTGAATAAAGCGGGTTTTTATGTATAATGTTGGTAGGCGGCAGCACTTTCGTATTGGTAGGTTGGTAGTAATGCTCTATTTTGTAGACCCTACGTGCATTTCGCATACCAGACAATGGAGGTGATGCATTTTTTAAATCGATTATCACCGGTGATGAGTCATGGCTGCATCATTATGATCCTGAAGGAAAATAAGCCAGCGCAGTGTGGAAATCGCCAGGTTCTCCAACACCAAAAAAGGCAAAAGTTATTCCATCTGCAGGGAAAGTGATGGTGATCACATTTTTTGACTGTAATGGAATGATTTACCATCATGCAGTTCCCCCTCACACTACTGTTACAGCAGCATACTACACGTCAATATTGGCTACACTGAGGAAGCACATTGCAAAGAAACGATCAGAGCTTTCTCGGACTGGGTGGCGACTTCATCATGACAATGCACGGCCTCACGTCGCAAATCAAGTCACGCAGTTTCTGGCTCGATTCAACACTACCTGTGTACCACATCCACCTTATAGCCCCGATCTTGCACCCTGTGACTTTTTTTTATTCCCATCACTAAAGGCAAAGCTTAGGGGAATTCGATTTGAGAACTCTGAAGCAGTGCTCAAGAAAAGTGAGGCGATTCTCAAGGACCTGACAAAGAATGGTCTGCAGCACGTGTTCAAGGACTGGCAGAGACCCTATAAAAAGTGCATTGAAGTAGGAGGGGACTACTTTGAAAAAGATCATGTAAACATTGAATTGGAGTAATAAACATCTGTGAAAAAAATCAGTCTGTCTTTGTTGCTCAGCCCTCGTATTTATCCCTGTCTCGTCTAAAACTTAATTTAAAAGATTGATTTGAAAGTAATTATCGAATCCAAAATACGAATGTCTTGGTTTCGCCATGAATGATTTCCATTCCTTTCCAGTAGAATATATGCTACAGGTACTCCAAGCAAAGTCATATTTGTCCTATTATAAAACAAATAAATAAATATAAGGCATTAGCTTATAAAACACAAAATAATTAGTACTTAATCTCTCAAAGAGCCATTGGACTTATAATAAAACTAGATAGATAAGTACCTTTATTGGTTTCAAATTATTGAAGTTATTACACAAATGTTTAGTGCATGAGTCATTGACCGTAAATGTGTATTTAAGATACAAAGTAAGTGACAAAAGAAACAAAACAAGATAAAAGGAAAATAGAGATAAATCACCTCGGAATAACTGAACAGATCTGACCTAGATTCGCGTACTTTAGCCAAAGTAGATCCCATCATGCCACTATTCTTCTAGCAGGACTTAAGGAAAGTTCTTTGCGTTTAATCGTTCGCTGGTTCTCCCACTGTGCACATTCCGCCAAAATATGTACCGAGTCTTCATCCAAATCACAGAATGTGCAGATTCTCTTGCCGGAATCGTCAGTCACTTTTTGTGCCCTCCAGCATCCCAATCTAAACCATACCATTCCTGATATTTCCTTTCTTCTTAACATAATTATATGTGCTTCTTTACACCAATTCAGTTTTATTTCGTTTGCAAGACTTAGAGAAGTTTCATTTTTACAATCCGATTCTATTTCCATGTGTAGTGCAATTTTGAAAATGCTATAATAATACATTGCGAATTAATTGTGGGAAGTGCATTACTGCATAATCAAAGAATATTTGGAAAAGACGAGAGATGAAGTCGAGCATTTTCTATTTCCTAGATCCTTTGATGCATTTTAAACACATGTACTTCAACTATTTTTGCATGATCATACCAGGGCAGTTCTAGAAGTACCCGACCTGGCATATAGATAGCGGTTGTTGTTTTAAAAGAATGACTATGGTAGAAAGTACCAACCTTATAAGGCTTAAGTTTGAAGTTTGGCAATGCTATATTGTTTAGTAATTGTTTGGCAGCCATTAATATTGAACTCTCAGCGAATTTGTAAACATGGATAAAACTGGTCATGGTTATGTGATACAAGACTTTCATTTGAAAGGTCTTAGTCCAACTAATATTAAAGCGAGCTAGAATCTACTCTGGGGGAGTCTACTCCTTCGTTTACAACAGTAAAATATTGGTGGCAGAGTTTAAGCGAGGCCGTACGAGCTGCCAAGACGAACACCGCAGTGTTCGACCAAATGAGGTGACCACGTCAGAAATTGTGAAGAAAATCCGCAAAATATTATTGGATGACCGTCGACTGAAAGTGCGCGATCTAGCAGACATCGTAGGACTTTCAAAAAGTGCTGTACATTGCATACTCACTGAAAATTTAGACATGAGAAAGCTGTGCACAAGATGAGTGCCGCGTTTACTCACAATGGAACAAAAACATCGTCGTGAGGATGTTTCAGTCTAGTATTTGGTGATGTTTCGCTGCAATAAAGCCGAGTTTTTGCGTCGATTCATAACCATGGATTAAACATGGGCCCATCACTTCACACCTGAAAACAGTTAAAACAGTAGATTGAATGGGCTCCAAAAAAGGCGAAGACAGTTCCATTTGCAGGCAAAGTCATAGCGTCAGTTTTTTGGGATGCGCGTGGAATAATTTTCATTGATTACCTTCAAAAAGGAAAATCAATCAATGGCGATTATTATGCAAACGTATTGCAGCGTTTGAATGAAGAAATCAAGCAAAAACGGCCGCATTTAGCGCAACAGAAAGTTCTGTTTCATCAAGACAATGCACCAGTTCACACATCCATTATCGCCATTGCCGAAATCAATGAGTTAAAGTTCGAATTCCTTCCTCATGCACCGTATTCGCCAGACTTAGCCCCCTCTGATTATTTTCTGTTTCCAAAGTTGAAGAAATGGCTTGTGGTAAAATATTTGCCGACAATGAAGAGGTGGAGTTTGCAGTTGATGGCTATTTTGCAGAACTCGACGGTTCTGATTATAAACAGGGTAACGAAGATATTGAACATTGCTGGGAAAAGTGTATCGAGCTGAAAGCAGACTATGTAGAATAAATAAAGATGTTTTTTTCCAAAATTTGTGTGATTTATTCGTTAGGTCAGGTACTTCTGGGACAGCCCTCGTATGTTTTATTGTTTTGAATGAATTATTAACAAAACAAAAAGGAAAGGAGTTTGTAATGAACCTGGATATATTCACCATGGATTTTCGTTAATTTAGCAACTATAACTAATACAAAAGCTTAGTGAGATACTATAATTTAGAAGACTTTGAGTCAATTGTTTGATGATTGATGCCGTGACTCACAACGGGCTATTTAAAACAAATAATATGGACGACAAAGAGATTCAGTATTTCAAGAAGTATTTGAAGTCGGAGAAGTGGTACTGAAGGGGCATGGAAAATTGGGTGCACGTCATTAATTCCTGAAAATCTAGCATGAGACACGAAACGCTCATTCATCTTTAATTAAGATTAATTAGTTTTAAATAGGTTTGAAATAACGATAGGTAATCTATACGAAAAATACATAAAAATACATAAATTAAGGCTTTAATTGTATTTCACTTTTTACTGTAGTGTATACGTATGTATTCCGGCCACTAAATTTACGTTGGTAGACATAGGATTCCTTAGAAACGAATTCATGTGCTGGAATTCTGAATAACCTTCTGTGTAAACATCACCGGGAAAACGTACAAAATCATTGTCCTGCAAAAAGAGTTATTTGAGTTGTTCAGTTTAGAGCGTCCCCCCCCGGCCATTTGGGATAAGACAGGTTAGTTTCCCCTTTTTGACTTTAATGAGTGCATACAATCAATTTGTTATTGTCCTTATCCTTATGTTGCTTCTAAAACAGTATTCCTAATCTTCTTTTCAGATTCTTTAAACAAGAACATGAAGCAAATATATTTTTTAAATTAATTTCTAAATTATCTAAAATTGCTTTTATATAATTACGTTTTCTGCTTGTGTAGTAACCCCCTGCGATTTTTATCTCTGGAATAACTTAAAACATAAAATGTACAAGACAAACCCACACACCCTGGAATAATTAAAACAAAATATCCGCCAGGAAATTGCCAACATTTCTCAGCGTGAACTCCGGTGAGTGACGGATAGTTTCCTAAAGAGGTGCCAAAAATGTATAGACAACGGCGGTGGCCAGTTTAAGCATCTCTTGGCAAGTAAAGCCTTTAAAAGTAGTTTTAAAAATGTTGTATTGTTTCATCCGCGCCTTTCGATGATAGCGGCAGATGGCAACGAGCGCCAAGAACGCGGACTGGAAAAACACCGCGCAGCCGGTTCGTACTTTTTTGGCTCTCGCTGTATTATGCCATAGTATTTTCCGTTTACGGCCTTAATGCAGTCCCTCGTGACCGCTCATCAAGGCCAGAAACACAAAATAATAGCCTATGAATCTTTAAGCTTAATATTCTAAGAAACAAATATTTCCATATTTTTCAGTACTTAAAATGTCTCTCACGATACAATTTTTCACGAGTATTTCTGAGATTTGCAAGCTAGGCATACAAAATTTAGACAAAGAGCTTTAAAAATACCTTTTTGAAAAAGTACATGAGTCCTTCCTACATAATATTGTATAAATTGTGAAATAAGTAAAATTTGGGGGGAATTTTTCTGTAGAATACAAGAAAAACTTATTTGTTTGTCTATAGTTAAACAAATACAGGAAAAAGGCCGATTTGAATGTTTAGCAATGACTTCAGCTAATCAAATGCTATTGTGAAAACTTAAATAATTTGACGTGTAGGATATAAGTAACGATATATATAAAAATAAACAATAGTTAATAATTTCTAAAGAATTTGTACTAGCTGCTGTCATTGACCGTACATGCATATTTAAGATACAAGGTGTGGTGACAAAATAAACAACAGAAAAGAACAAGAAAAAGGAAAATAGAGATAAATTACTTTTGACTAACTGAACAACTTTGACCTAGCTTCCTGCACTTTAGCCAAGAAATTGCCCATGTTATGCCAGTTCCTCTGGTCAGCCAGTAGATCCCAACATGCCAATCTCTCTCTTGACGGAATTAAGAATTTTTCTTTGAGTTTAATTGTTCGCTGGTTCTCCCACTGAGCGCATTCCGCCAAAATATGTACCCAGTCCTCATCCAAATCACAGAATGGGCAGATTCTCCTGCCAGAATCGTCAGTCATTTTCTGTGCCCTCCAGCCCCCCTGTCTAAACCATGCCATTCCTGATCTTTCCTTACTTCCTAAGTTAAGTATATATATGCCTCTTTAACCCAATTCAATGTTATTTCATTTGTTAGACATTAATTTTACAATCCGATTCTATTTCCTATTGGTTGATGTCTCTTAGTCTTCTTTTGACACCTTTCCATATGTTTTTGTCATTTGTTTCAGCTCATTGACATACTGACCCCATGCCTATTCTCGTCAAACCCCTTTCCAAATCTTAGAAGACAGGTTTTCTCGCTGGTATTTATAACATTTGGATCGTAATGTGGAGTTATCCCCCTGCATCAGCCTCAGCCAGTACTTCACTGCTCTTATTTTACGGTGTGTTGTGTCTTCATAACATCCCACCTCCCTCAATACCCCCAAATTTGATGTGCCTTGTGAAACTCCAAGAACTCTTTTCCAAAATGCTACCTGCGTTTTATTTACATGCTCTGCTCTTTCCTATCCCCAGATTTCACTTCCGTATAACAAAATCGGCCTTATCATAGTTATATATCTTTTCTAATGTATCTACAGGTACATCAGGTATCCGCGAGAGGGTACGTAATAATTCATTTAACTGCCCTTGTGCTTAAGATAACCTTCCAAGCATGTGTTGAAATTTCACAATAGGGTTGCCTGAATAACATTGTCTTTCACTTTTCAGATTTTGCACAACACTTTTCTCAATAGAAATATGTGAGAAATTCTTCTTACGGCTTTGACGTAATTCGGTATGTTCAATTATGAATTAATCTTCAGATAATCGCTTAAAATGTCGAAATACTTTGAAACATTCCACGTGCGCAGCTTCTGATCGACACCCTCTGTTCCACCGGCAACTTCAGGTTGTATTGTTTTCAACGTTCATTAATTACGTGTTGACAGCTTCCTCGGTCCGTCACTTTGCAGCGCTCTGTCCAGCTCCCTCCTTTTTATTGCTAATGTTATGGGGGAAATTCCACATGATGCATACGACAGGCCACCAAGGAAGATAAATGATTTGTAGCTAGACGTATTTCCATGGTTACCTCAACCAAACTTTATGACGTTAACACCCTTTGCTTTCCTCGTAATATTTCCTGCCTGTGTTTCTCTTTCTGATATTCTGATTAGCCATTTATCCATATATTTCCACATACATTTATTTCCAGTGCATGTTTATGTATATATTAATATTTTCTTCTAATTAAAAAATGAAATACTCGTCAATCTTTTAGTTTCGTCATGCTTTATGAATTTTCAAAATCCATGCAACTATAGCTCAATTAACATTATATCTACCGTATAGCCATTCCAGAAAACTCAAGACTAAGGAAAACAATCTGAGGTGCTACCTTTATTTGACTTTATCTACCCTCTATCGCTTATTAGTGATATACTAATTATGGTTACGAATGTTTATTTTCCTATCTCTTCATTTTAATCGAGACAAACTCTTCCGGATGATACAGGTGTCCCACATAAGGTGTTACAAGTGAATATCCAAATGCCAAGAATTCAAAATCTTATAGGAGCAAGGTACCTTCTAAACTATGGTATGGAAAATATTTGCATGAGGCCCCTTATGGGGCACGGGGGTCCAACCTCGAATTTTAAATGAAATCATGATTTTTATATTCTTTTATTTCGTTTAATATTAAAATGTTTTAGACTGGATGCTATAATCTGGCAGCTCGTAGGGCCTCGCTTAAACCCAATATTTTACTGTTGTAAACGAAGAAGACTCTCCCAGAGTAGAATCTAGCTCAGCTTTAATACTAGCTGGACTAAGACCTTTCAAATGAAAGTATTGTATCACATAACGATGACCAGTTTTATCCAGGTTTACAAATTCGCTGAGAGAGTTCACAGTTCACTATTAATGCCTGCCAAACAATTACTAAACAACGTAGCATCGTTAAACTTCAAACTTAAGCTTTATAAGGGTGGTACTTTCTACCACAGTCTTTGTTTGTAACAACAACTGCTATATATGTATATATATATATATATATATATCAGGTGGAGTACTTCTGGGACTGCCCTCGTATGTACACAAAATCTTACTACATAAAATATATAGATCTTGTTAAAGGACACAAGTTACGTCAAATAAAAATGTTAACCATTTCCGAGATATTCTTTGTTACTGGTTTGAATTTTCAAATACTTACACTTTTTCGAGTTGTAAGCCGCCATTCGTTTTTACTTACTCTTTCACGTACATAGTAGGTAGAAAAGATATTGCATTCCATATAAAAATTCAATGTCAATATTTCACCGGAAATACATGTATTGAGGCCCCCTGAATGCAAAAAGAGTTTTAGAAAAGTGTCCATGTGTGTGTGTGTGTGTCTGTACGTGTTTGTGCGCCTATAAACAGCATAACTAAAAAAACGAAAAGTAGGATTAAATACCAAACTTGGCATTTAGGCTCAATACTTTTCAAAAATGCCCACAAAGATTTTCAAGAGTATTCCTCCCCCAAAACTACCCTTTACAGGAAGAGTTTTTGAAATGTTCGTTTTTCTAATAAATAACTTCAAGATTTGTATTAGAATGCTATATATTAGAGATATTTACATGACAAAATATATATTTTGAGTATTCTGGGAATAGCCTATAAAGACCACTTCATTCGGAAGAAATTTTGTATATGCTTGTATAACTGGTAAACGTTAAATGATTGACGAAAACGTACTACACAAAACATATAGATCTAATTAAAATCACACAATTTATTTCAAATAAATTTTTGTGGCATCAGCCATTTACGATATATCCGTTATAGATTGTTCAAACGTTTGTCATTCTTTTCAAGTCCTGTCGATTTTCAGTTTGTAGCGGTTCCTACGTGATAGACCCGCACTACGTTGATGATGATGGATGCTGTGTTACGTACCTGTAGGTTGTCTTGATGCCCGTACTCTTGTGATGCATCACGGCGTTATCGTAGACTGGAATCCGATGATCGTATATCTGTATTCTCGTTTGTGTGTGTTAGTGTGTTGTAATTATTATTTTGTAATTGTGCCACGGCTGCTGTATTTGTGTCGGAGAGCACTTGTATCTTGTCAGGTTGGTTATGGAGAATGTTAAACTATTTTTTACACACACGTATTCTGTTAACTATTTTAGTTGTATTTTAGATAAACCACATGTACTTATTCACAACTCACTATTACCATTGTAATGCTAATATACGTATAATTGGTAGACTTTAAATACGTAGTTTTAGCGTCTATTCCGAGACGAGTTTATACACTACCTTCCTGCTCGAACACCGACAAGCTTCTGTTAGCGTTCCTTTCAACCGTTTTCTTAACGTACGCATTTGAATTATAGGTATGTATCAATGTACCTGATTGGTGTTACTATTCAATAACATCCAATAACAGTTTATGTTATATATATATATATGTTTACAGACTTCCGTTGTCTTAATTATGAATCCAATTCGTTACATGCTTACGCAGATACTACCGCATTTCTCGTAAGTTTTTTTTTTTTATTTTTTTTTTTTTTTTTTATTTATGGACGCTCTTTAACTACTATGGTTCTTAGCGTCCCATTCTATATTGGGCGTGAAACACCTGTAATTTTGCTCAGAGGCCTCTTTATCAGGCTTGAGGTTCTTTTACGTGCCGTAAATCTACGACACGGGACCACCGGCTTTACTTCCCTTCCGAAGGAAGCCGTGCTAACGATTTTTACGCCCGAAAAAATCCATCGCCCTCCGCCGGGTTTGAACCCGCGACCTTGGGAACTAGAGGCTAGCACGGTACCACCAGTCCACGGAGGACGACTCATTTCTCGTAATTTTATATTATTGGTTGTATAGCTAACAATGCCCTTTCCCTTTTATATCATATTTTATATGTTATAACGTTACATATGTGTTCTCTGCCATGTGTACATTATGAATATATGTGTTTTTAACATCCTGTTAATTATTATACGTACAATATTAGCAAAGAAAATACATAACACGTAAAACTTAGAACAATATGTTAAGAAAGAAATTATTAATGTGTTGGTGCTGAGAAGCTGTGAATTAATTATCTTATTACATTAATGAGTTATTGTATTAGTTTGTCCGTGGCTAGTACTGTATGTTGCTGCGATGTCATGGAAAGTGTATAGAATTTTAACGCCAGCGTATAGCGTCGAGTACCAAAACATTTTGACTATCGCTGTTCTCTTTTTAACTTAACGCAATGTGTAATGCAGTTATTTTCGGAAATGTTTATCTCGATTAAAATGAAGCATATAGAAAAATAAATTTCGTAATAATAATTTGTATAGGCAATAATAAACAAAAGTTGGTAGAGAAGGTCATGTGAATGTAACACATATTTTTAAAAATATATTGCTGTAGTATTCTTCTTATACCTCTAAATAAATATGTAAATGCGTAATGAAAGCTTTTTTTAGATTAGAAAAGCCACAATTTGCCAAATTCTGCAAATCAAAGATTAGAAATATGAGAGATGCTTATTTGGAACATTAAATTGCTGCCATTGGCGCAGGAGAGAAGCGCACAAAAGCAAAACACACAATTATTCTATCTCTTTCGCATCATTTAGGCGCACAAAGACCTGAATCGATTCTCCTCTGTAGAACTCCATCCCATCCATTCGGGTAAAAGGCTAGCATTGCTGCTTTTCCACCACGTTGCAGGGTTCTCATTTTATTGCTCCATCAATTTCAGTAATTGATGATGCTGTGGGACTTTGGTAACCGAACAAAACAAACGATGTAGGTATCGATATCCTGCTTCTAGCTGCTCCAGTTGACTTTTGACTTTTTAGGAGAAGTGTTTAACCACATGAGCATTATGCCTTCAGTGATGTTCTTTTTGTTCGTTAAGATATTAAGATATAGATATCCTACTTCTAGATGCTCCATTTGATGTTTGACCTTTCAGGAGAAGTATTTAAACTGCAATAACATTACAGGTTCAGTGGTATTACTTTATTTACTAGCATAGCAAGGGAAGTTTTGTATTCCACCAAAGAATTATATGTCGAAATTTCAATAGAAATATGCTTTGAGACCCCCTAAGACAAAAAAAGGGGATTTTTAGAAAAAGGTCCGTGTGTGTGAAAACAGAATAACTAAAAAAATCTGATGTGTTACACTCACTTGACTTTCTCTACTCTTGTACAAACTATTTTTACAAACGCTTATTCTCCATATGCTTCATGTTAATCGAGATATCGAGATGTTAATCTTATTGCTAATTTTCTTGTAGATGCAAGGGGAATATGGTAGGTTTTAAGCGATAGTCAAATATTTTAAGAAGTAGTTGCTATGTGGAGTATTCCATTCTCTTTGCATTACCAGGACAAAAAAAATCAATAACGAATTTCCATTTGAGAAAAAATATAAGTATTGGAAAATTTAAGGGAATAACAAGCAATATCTCGAAAATGGTTCACTCGACAAAAACATGTATATGACATAAATTGTTTATTTTAACGCGATCTACATTTTTTGTGTTGTAAAATTTTGTTCTGTCTCTTATAGTTTACCTTATGCAAAAGTCGTTCACAATGAAGAATACTTTTGGAGACATTCCCAGAAAATTCGAGATATACATTTCATTTTTTGAACATATCTTAAACACATGATATTTTAATCAAAATCGTTAGAGCCATTTTTGAGAGAATGTAAAGGATAATCTGGGGTGGGGGGATTTTCTTGAAAACCTTCGTGTCATGTCTCTGGAAGATACTCAACCTAAATACCACGTTTGGTGTTTATCCGACTGTTCGTTTCTGAGTTATGCTGTTCACAGACACACACACAGACGCACACACGGACATGTTTCCAAAAATGCTTTTTTTGGATTCAGGGGGTCTCAAAACATGTATTTCATATCTATTTTGAATTCGTTGTACCAACTATAAATTGTTGCCCTAGATGAAGCTTGTTCGCAAAGTGCATTTTTAAGCTGGTTCTCACTGTGCTTAAGCGTTAATGACCATTTAAACTCGATGATAATTAACAACCTATTAGAGCAAACCGAATAAACTACACGGTAATTAACTCACAAAACAGAAAATAGCTGTAAAATATAAACTTTTTTCATTTGTTTTTAGAAGTATGGCATTCTAATCATTTTCACCATCGTCCTCGTATCCTTGTAATAGTTGTAACTATTACTATGAGAACGTGGAGCGGTTGCGGGGATAATAAATTTTTCTTGGCGGTGGACCGAGCCGAGACGGCCGGTGCGCGAGTCGCCGAGCGATGGCCGCGGTATGAGGGAAAAAGACTGTATTTCGTACCTAAACATGAAAGCTTGGAGCCGCAAACTTTTATGTTTATCCTATAAGTAGAGTCAACGTCAACCATTGGCTTTCATTGTTGTTAGGAGTGAGGAGTAGATAGACGGAAGGACTTTCATTAACTGGAGCACAGCACTGCAAGTAGGCCGCAGGTGGGCCGTTTTGCTTCCTACGTGACCCCTGGGAAGAAGGGATGATGGTGCGACCCAAAGGGCGATCGAATCAGGGCAACGATGTGGCTAGGAAGGGCGGGGTCCTTAACGACTCCACATGAAGCCCATCCTGACGCTTATCCCCGTGCCTCCGAAGGTCCCGTGGCACTCAAGACAACACCCAGAATGGGGGCCCCAGCAGGTCCACCGAACGCCACAGAGAAATCTTTTCCAAAGCGCAAATTACACCTTTCTGCCGCAACACATCAGTCGCCGGTGCCTGGTCGTTCAACTCTGAAATAGATCAAAGGTAATGATGGGTGGTTTTTGGAAGGAAAACCACCCCAGAATTCGCCTAATGACAAGGGGAAGTCACGGAAAAACCCATGGTCAGAGCAGCCGGCCCGACGGGAATCGAACACAGGACCTCCCGATTACAAGTGTTTCACTGTCGTTGTCTACTAACTTATGAATTTTTCTGTGAGTTTATATTACAATATGGGAGGTACTACCGCTTTTTAAAATATAAGTGTTGAGATTACAATAATAGACTACATACCAAATTAAAGATAAAATTCCAATTTATAGAACACACAAAAAACTAAAAATTCATTTTTTTTAGCAATTTATGCCAATTAACTTCCCGTTAAAGAGATTAAAACCAAATTCAAGAGCAGATTTGACCAAAGGGTATAAAGATGTTAGGGTAAAACAAACTAATGGGCCCGAGCGGTATGGCTCAGTCGGTAACATATGTGGCCCGCATTCGGGAGCGCCCGGGTTCAAATCCCGTGAGTCGACCAAACTGACTGTTTCTTTTCGTGGTTTACCTCAGTTACCAAGGTGAATACCCAAATATGATATTTAATATCATAACCCAAAGTTCCACCATAAGTCTAAAAAATTAGTAAAAATGAAAAAGTAGATGCTAAAGCGAATGCTTGCTAATTATTCACCGATAATGAATGCAGGTAGACTGGTCGGCACACTAATGCCATCTGCTCGGCACGTGTAGAAACAGAGATACAGTTGCTATGCGCCAACGTCTTTGCGGACATGTGTCAAAGCTGCCATATGCCCGCCACAGAAGCAGAGGTTCAGTTGCTATGCACATGCCTCTGTGTATATAGACGAAGTAAGATGGTAGGGTAGAGAGACCTAGAAGGCTAATTGTCCACCACACACCGATCCACGAGGTATCTCCTAAGAAATCTTTCGCGATATGACCACGTAGTTAAACTGACGTAAAATAAATAGAAAAAAATAGGCCATGCCTCATTCGTTAAATACATTTATGGAAATTTGTTATGCATTTTGTAGCGGGAAACGTTGTGCATCTGCTGCAGTGTCCTGATCTCCGGCTATTGTTGCTCAGCGTCTGCTGATTTCTCCATTCCTAATAAATTACCTAACTCATTTCACTGGTCGCAGGGTTTTCGTAGGTGAGGCGAATTATAATACACTTCATTTCCCTTAAAAGATGTGGTTTATTATAAAATAAATACTTATGGACGGCTAGCTTTTCCCATTATAATAATTAGGAGCCAAATCACTCCTATGCACACACACGTGCTTCCTCGTCGGAGAGTATCACTGTGTGTCGACGAGATTCTATAAGAGAGTGAAAATCTGGGACTTTCTTCCCCTTTTATACCTAAGCCTAGTGACGCTCACCTTTGCGCCTCAAAATGTAACTACATTTCTAATTGGTCCTCAGACCGCGTTACCTCATTATGTATGAGAATATTCTGCTCCAAAAGATTTCGCATATGCGTATTAGTGACGCATCCGGAAGCAGATTCAATACCTCTGTCTCTTTCCTTTCTATATCTGTCTCTTTCTCGTTATGGCTCCCAGTTCCTTGCTCATTAGCTTGGTGAAAGGTGGGCTCTACCAAGAATTATCTTTTACCTGGAATTAGCTAGCTCGCCCGTCCCTTACTTATCTAAGTTACAATCTGCTTTTTACATTTCTTGGCTTATAATTATTCTAAAATCTTTCTTGGTGAATTATATTATTATGTACAATTCTTGTTTATTATTGATATATATATATATATATATATCTATGTGTGTATGTGTGGTATATCTCCTTTCAATTTATACACACTATCTGCCGCTTCATCATTTAAAAGAGTCGTTCCTACAACGCCAGAGAGTAGTTGTGTACGGGAGTGCGTATAGTTAGTGTTGTGCCCGGGTCACAGTCGACTCGGGCTAATTGGAAACCTCAAGTTCAACTTCTAAACTCAGGTAATTACAGTGTTTACTACCAATACGGTGCCTACACATACAGCTAGTTATTCATACATTACACAAAGTGGACGTAGCAACGTTCAGGAAATCGTTACTGCAGCAAATGAAGGTATTCCTATTAAAGACTATGTTTACGCCATAGCAAAACTTACCGAACCAACTAACGTGCATTTCGGTTCATAATTTCTAATTACAGTGTATACATGTACCTGTCTAACGAACGAATAGTGGAGGTAATAGCACTTACAACATCCACGGATTACGATCTATGATGTGCGTCTTTATCTGTGTCCCACTTTGACTGAACATGAAAGTCATACTGGAGACTGCTTGTATAATTATCCCCAATAGTGCCATAGAAACTGGTCTGGCATCCTACGGTGTATACTTAACATCTGGAATAATTATTACAGATGTCAGTTCCAGAATGAGCCTCCAGGTTACACTCATACGCTGAGTTTTTGCGACAGTTTTATGTTAAACCAGAGGAATTCGGTCGACTTCTCTACAACTTTAAAGTCTATTACTACGATACTACAGAGATGTCTAAAGTATTAAACTAAAGCCCTGAAAACCTATATAACTGTGAGATTATTGTTAATTACACTTTTAACAGGTAAACACACACACACATATATATTTATTATCCTCACCGCAATGAATTTTTATGTCTCACATTCGTACAATCGCTGAACCCGTAACGAACTTAGCTGCGTGGGTACGCTATCTTCTAGCGTCAACCGTTTGTTTTTTTTTTTAATTTTTATGGACGCTCTTTAACTACTATGGTTCTTAGCGTCCCATTCTATATTGGGCGTGAAAGATCGGTAATTTTTCTCAGAGGCCTCTTTATCAGGCTTGAGGTTCTTTTACGTGCCGTAAATCTACGACGCGGGACCACCGGCTTTACTTCCCTTCCGAAGGAAGCCATGCTAAAGATTTTTACGCCCGACAAAATCATCTCTCTCCGCCGGGTTTGAACCTATTTCTAGTTTCTGATTGGCTAAGCCTACTCCAATAGAATACTTTTAGTTTACTTTCGCTTGCTTTTCACATCCACGTGACCATTTATAAACTGTTTTAAATATTACATTAACATTGTTCCAAGAACTATTAATAGCCTTTTTTAACTTTCTAATTTATTGTTGTCTAAAATTTATCTTATTGTTATCAACTTTCGGCTTCTACTTTGTAATTCTGTTTGCTACGAAGAGCAGCTTGCTTCTATTCTCACATCTTCTACATTGTGAAACTACGTAATACATTCACATAACATTTTATACATATACATAATAAAATAAACATAATGAAATGACTAATATACACTTTGTATATTATAACATACGCATATTACTTTTAGGCGGGTTGTTATTTTTTATATCATATAATTAGACTGAGATCATTTAAGCGATAAAAAATACTGCCTCAATGAATGAAGCTCGTTTCCTAAACATTAAAATTGTGATCCTTCTACACGTTTTCATTTCTCGTTACTGAAACGCCATCGGTAATCACTCTAGAGAAAATTTATAGCCTAGTTATTCTTGAAGAAATGTCAATATGGCTTGTTCCTCTTGAACGGGTATTGTGGAAACAAATAACTTGGTGGGGAAAAAAAAGGAAATTTCGAAAAGAAGTCATTAAGCCGCGCGGAGCTCGTGAAGATGAAAGCTTCACGAGAGGGGAAAATAAGAAAGTTAATAAACCGCCTACGTCACAAGCAGCAAACTCTCCACCCATCAGGGGATTAAAATAAGCGGTGGGGGGCGGGGGGCAAAGAGAAAAGCGAGGCTTCTAAAACACAATCGTTGTGTACGGTCCCCTACATCCATCTCCACCCATTAACCCAGCTTTTACTTTACATTCCACGCCTTTCTGAAAATAAACTGTGGCAGGAAAACAAAACGTGCAGTATGTTGTTGGGAGAGCAATATTTAATTACTCTAGGCAATTCAACTTAAAAAGACAAGTGTCTTACCTAAAGTCACAATGAATTTAATAGTAATACAAGAAGATTCCCATATAAGTATCCCAGACTGTCTTCTTTTAACTATAGTATTATATTTTGTTAAATATACAATACAGTACGGATTGAATTCGTGCATTTTGTTTTATACAGCATGTAATTTGCCGCTTTTCTTTCAGACTGTGGCCACTGTACGGCTTCTCGCGCGCCGGCCCTGCAGCTCGGACTCCCGCCGAAACAGCTGCGAGGGTCGTCCAATAATTAAGTTTCCCTATTTTACAAAAAAAAACATTAAACACAATTGATCATTTTGAATTAATTTTATTTATATTGTACAATCCTTGTGTTACTTTTCTACATAGTCAACATGTTTTTCCAAGCATTTTTGGGGACGTGACACAAGTTTTTCCAAGCCAGTGTTGTACCAGTCGAGTCCTGGCTCGTAACTTGCTGTTCACTTCTGATTGATCTTCGTCACGGTATTAAAGTGCTTATCTCCATGATGATTTTTGAGTCAGGGGAACATGTGAAAATCACTTGGGAAAAGATCTGGTGAATATGGAGGATGCGAGAAAACTTCCCAGTTGAATCTTCTGAGCTCCGCCTGGGTCAAGATTCAACTTGGAAGTTTTCTCGTATCCTCCATATTCACCGGAGCTTGCCCCAAGTGATTTTCACATGTTCCTCCAACTCAAAGGTAAGCACTTTTAACACCGATGATGAAGTCAAATCAGTGTACAGCTGGTTGCGAGCACAGGGCCCTACCTAGTACAACACTGGCTTGGAAAAACTTACTTATTGCTTGCCCCTCGTATAATCTCCTCGCAACCGCCGCACGTCTCATATTTACAGTACTCTATCCGCATATTTTTTGCATGTTTTCAGGAAATTTTAATTCACAATGGAGAGTTCAATATCGGAAACTGAGTGAATTTCTCTCCTAAAGTTTTCTTTTAATTCTTACAATGTATGGGGTTAGTTACTCGTACATACGTAGTATTTTTCATGTGATCACACTGTCGAGTAAACTTTTATTATTGTGAAATGATAGAGTAATTGACCTACGCTTAATATTCTTCTGTGATGAAGCATGGTTGAATTTATATGGCTATGTTTCTTCGCAAAATAACAGATATTGGAGTACAGGAAAACCCGATTTTACACACGAGATTCTCTTTCATGACGTGAAAATCTGTGTGGAGTAAATGCATACAAAATAAAAGGACCTATATGTTTTGAACAAGCAAATGCAGCGAGATACAGGAATGTTTTTCTCACCCATTTTTGAACATCTACTAACATTGAACGTCAGTCTGCGTTTTACAAGTCTTTACTAACGCGCATACAGGTGAGTCATTAAATTTAATTCAGGAAATTCTTGAAGATAGGATAATTAGTAGGGAATTTTGGTTCTCACCATCCTCTGGTTTAACTGCACACGACTTTTATCTATGGAGGAATCTGAAAAATAAAGTGTGTGCAACACACCCATACATTGTAAGAACCAAAAGAAAACACCAGGCAAGAACTTCACTCAATTTCTGATATTGAGCTCTGTAGTATGAATGAAAATGTCTGCGAAAATGTGAATATATGTGAATAAGGAAGGAAACCTTTCAAACGTCTCTTATAATATGTGATATTGTTTATTATCATTGCAACTGTAAATATGAGAACGTTATGTGGCTGTGGGGATATTATAACTGTTTCGGCGGAAGTCCGAACTGCGGCAGGCGGCGCGTGAGTGGCCGTGCAGCGGCCGCAGTGTAAAGGAAAAGCACTATAGAACTAAAATTAGTTCTACCATTATCAGTTTCCATTTTTCTTAAACATATTTATGGTAAGGGATGTTGAGTTTACTACCCTTTATTCGGAAAGCTTTAAGGGGCTGCTCATATAGAATTTAATCTTAGCTTCTTGTAAATGGTAACAAATCTTTACAAGAAATACAGAACATTCGTTTCCACCTTAGCCGTTATTACCGGGAATTTCCTGTCCTGGCAGTGCACTATTTCTAACCGGTTCTGTCCTCCATTCACTTTCCACCCTCTACGTGTGCCGGTTAATCAGTTGACGCAAAATCTGTGCTGTATAGAGGTTGGTACTTTGTTAAACTATGTTCTTCAGTGTTATAATGTTTTGCTAATGTTATAATACAAAACCACACGTATACATAAGCACACAGAATTTTCATGCACGATTCCTATCTGGCAAGAAATTTTTGTAAAGAAGTGGGAGATTTATAGACAGATTTCTGATGTTAGCACGCGTCACAGAGGAAAGATTGTAATCTTGTGAAACGAGATTTATTCTTGATAAGAAACCTAAATTAAATCGTCGTGAACTTACAGAGGAAAAACTGGATGACAACGGAGAAAAGTTAGAACGAGTCCAAAGGAATCTTTGAGAAATATTGGGAGTTTCTCAAACCTCGGCTCGGAATGCCACTAACGTTTAAAATTAAAAAGTTATAAGATAACTGTAGTTCAGGAATTTCAACACGCGATAATGTGAGTAGAGTTAATTTCTGCCATTGGGTGCTGGATAATGACAATGATCGCTCTATTGAAATGCATTTAACATTTCTATGGACGAAGCATGGTTTTATTTACATGGCCCAGAAGAATTAATGAGTGTTAATGGGAATTTTTAAGGAGTGCGGGATGTGTTGTAACACAAGGACATCGTTTCCAGCATCATCTATGACGAAGGTTATTGTAGTTATAATTTGCATGAGAAGTCTATGTACTCAAACTTAAGGGGCTATGCGTTCCGACAGCGCCGGCAAACAGCGTGCTTGCTAGTGCCAAGAAAATTCTCGTTAGGCCGGCCACGCATCCAAACAAAGGCTTTGTAGTTTCAGTGAGATAATCTCACTCTAATACACATTTACACAGACGACTGTGCCAATTGTTGTGTACCGAGCAAATAAAGAAACAAATAAATATACATATATAGCCACTGCGAATGAGAATGAGCTACCAACATTTCAAAGCGTACTACTTGTAATTAGGAACAAAATAGAGGACGAGCGGTGAATGTTTTGGGAATATAAAGACTAGAGACATTTTTCCATAGATGTTCTCTGCCTTCCTTATTTTACCAATCATATTAAGCATAAGCATTTTTCATTACAAACGAGGAGTAATATCATTCGGTCTGTACTGTATATCTTCATTTGGGCCACTCTGTATAAATGAGACAAAATCTCCGCACATTGGTGATGCCGATATAATCCTAAACCCCGTTTCTTTGCTCCGTGTCTCTTAACTATCACGTCAACTACTCACATCTCATTGGCTGCTGCAATAAAATAAGATGTTCTTGTACGCTATAAACTAGTTACTTATTTTTAGCACTATAATTTATCTCAATATATTCGAAGAGAGTTGTAAATTCACATTTTCATAACCGTATGAATAAGATATATTACGTAACAGAGTTAATGCATCTGGAATGTATGTATATTCTTATCAACAAATAATCTAGTGGGATGGTTCAGGCGGTAACGTCTGTGACCCGCATCCGGGAGGTCCGGATTCGATTCCCGGCGACCGCCGACCCTGGCCCATGGGGTTTTCACGGATCATCAGGCGAATGCTGGAGTGATTCCCTACATCTCCCGACTTTCCGTTTTCCAACATTTTGTTTCATTGATCGTTTCATTCAGCCTTCACCTCGTTTAGTCTATTTCAGGGGTGACGATTTTCCGATGCAGCGTGGCAGAGAAAAGGATGCTCTTTGTAAGCTTTCTCGTCACTTGGCCTTCGGCTGGTTGTCGGAGTATAAGGACCGCCCCTTGTGTGGTTTTGGACCCTGTGTAAGGACGAGTCCCCGGTCTACCTGTCCGACTGCCGGGTCATCTCAGTGTAGGGACCCTGTCATTGCTGTGTTGTCATTCCTGGTTCCGGCCGCTCGGTGTCTTCTTTCACCTCATCCCTCCCTCCCGGGGGCGTCCCCTCATTTCTGGATCATCGGCGCCGAATCCCTACGCTTTGCAATCCAATCAACATATAGGTAGGAAGATCCTTCGATTTAACCTGCCTCTCAGATGACAGAATTACACGCATGTGTTATAACAGTGAAACTTTATCGTTTTGCCTTGCACTGTATAGGGCTTGTTTGTAATAAATCGCTATTTAAAGGTGTACAGGGGAAAGGGAAGCAAAGTAAGTGCGGAAGATTACATGTTAGTTGTGAAAGGGTTAAATTAACTCTTTATTTAATAAGGAATTCAAAGGATTCCAAATTACAGACGATACATTCAGAATACCGTAAGATACAGGTTGTTTACGTAACGCACGTGTACAAAACATACATCGATGGAGGAAAAACTCGGGCAGCAACTCACGAGAGGTTAAAAATAAATAAATAAAAAGGCAAAAGGCAGTAAAGGTTCCTCGGTATGCTCCTGGCGAACTCTTAAGTGAAATGCTCTCCTCTCTCTCTCTCTCTTGTATACAAACACACATAGCCGTGCTGACTACGCCCTTTAATTTCCCTCTTTCTATTTTCTTTTGTTGGAAGTAGGTCAGCCTTAGTGCTGACTCGCGGCACTGGAAACTTAAAAAGAGGAATACCGAATCTCTCTACTTTGCAGAGCTGTTAGATGGATTAAAACACTTTTTGCTAGCTCGCTCTTTTTAGGCCTCAAAAAATAAATCTTTGAAGTTCATATCCTAATTCACATAAATCGTAAAATATATTTGGATGATGTATACTCTGCAGTGAATACGCTGGTCTGAAAGGTTGTTTTTAGAGTACCGGTAGCGGAGTTACAGATATCATCCTATAAATCAGTGATAGATTTTAGTGAGGACACCAAAAGGGTTTATGAACTATTTTTCTATGTTTCACTAATTTTTCGAAAAAATGACGTGTTACATTCATATGACACTCTCTATTCACACTGTTGCTAACTATTCTTCCACACTCGTATTATTTTAGCTACTTGTTAATCAAGACAACTCTTCATTAATTTCCTTGTAGAATATAGTAGGCAAAATGATAGTCAGATTTTTAAAAGAGCATGTCGCTGTATAATCGCTTTTAAATTCCATTTTCTGTACGAGTGACCACGAGGAAAAGAAAACATAGAAATAAACGATTAGTGAATTACCACTTGAGAATAGCACTTTTTTCTGATTACCGGAGGGGACTCGGCACTATTGTACCTATGCCACTAAAGGGGGCGCCCCCGGGAAGGAGGAGACGTTGCGATGAGACACCGGACAGCCGGAACCAGGAGTGACGGCACAGCAATAACAGGTTCTCTACAGTGTCCAGATTGAAACGCCACGCCCCGCTCCAAAGCGACGGTAACCCAGGCAACCAGCTGAAAGCCGAGGGACGGAGAAAGTTCCATTTTTACTTTCTCTACTAGCTATAGTAAGTAGGGGAAGTATTGTATTCCACCCAAAAATTCGATACCGGGATTTCACCGTAAGTATATGTTTTGAGGCCCCCTGAATACAAAAAAAGCATTTTTGGAAACATGTCCATGTGTGTCTGTGTGTCTGTCTGTGAACACCATAACTCAGAAACGAACAGTCGCATAAACACCAAACTTGGTATTTAGGTTCAATATCTTCCAAAGATGCGACACGAAGGTTTACAAGAAAATCCCCCACCCCAGATTACCCTTTACATGGAACATTTTTAAAAATTTTTAATTTTCTCAAAAATGGCTCTAACGATTTTGATTAAAGCATCATATGTTTAAGACATTTTTATGGGAAATACGTAAAATGTATATCTTGAATTTTCTGGGAATGTTTCCAAAAGTATTCTTCATTGTGAACGACTTTTGCATAACTGGTAAACCATAAGAGATAGATAAAATTTTACTACATAAAAAATGTAGATCGCATTAAAATACACAATTTATGTCATATACATTTTTTGTTGTTGAGTGAACCATTTTCGAGATATTGCTTATTATTCCCTTAAACGTTCCAATAGTTATACTTTTTCTCAAATGGGAATTCGTTATTCTTTTTATTTTGTCCTGGTAATGCAAGGAGAATGGAATGCTCCACATAGAAACCACCTCTTAAAATATTTGACTATCTCATAAAGCCAAGCAATTCCCCTTGCATCTACAAGAAAATTAGCAATAAGATTAACATCTCGATATCTCGATTAACACGAAGCATATGGAGAATAAGCGTTTGTAAAAATGGTTTGCACAAGAGTAAAGAAAGTCATGTGAGTGTAACACATCAGATAGTTTTTCCATGTCACGCTGCACCGAAACACCATCATCGGCACTTCCAACCCTAAAACAGGCCGAACAGGATGAAGGATGAATGAAATGATGAATGGAACGAAATGGGAGGACAGGAAATTCAAGGGCTGAAAGAAATCACTCTAGTATTCGCCTGACGATCCGGGAAAACCCCCGAAAAATCTCATGGGTCAGAGTGGGCGATCGCCGGGGATCGAAACCGGGACCTACTGAATACGAGTCACACGCCTTATCACAGTACCACTTCGCTCGGTATAGCAAGTTTCTGAAAATTCAAATCGATTACACAGAATATCTCGGATAGGATTAAGCCATGAAAATTTTATAAATTGTGTGCTTAATTGTATAGTAAGATTTTGTCTATCTCTTATACTTTCCCAGTTATGCGATAGTGAATCAGAATGGATAGGACTGCAGAGGCTATTCCCAGGAAATTCAAGATATAAGGTCATTAGACATTTTGAGAAAAGAAAAAAGAACGAACAATTGTTCATTTCAAGTGTAATTTTGGGTTAGGGATTTTGTTGAAAATCTTCGTGTTGTATCCTTGGAGGATACCAAGTTTGGTATTTAACCTACTTTTCGTTTTTGAGTTTTGCTATTCACTCACGCTGATGTTTCTGTAAAATCACTTGTTTGGATTCAGGGAGTCTCAAAACGCGTATTTCTGTTGAAATTTCGGTATCGAATGTATGTAGTAGGGAAAGTAAAACATCAGAGGGAAAAATACTTTATGTGCTACATTTATATGACTTTCTGTACCCTCTGTCGTTTATTAGTAGGTATGCAAACTATTCTTACGAAAGCTTATTTTTCTATCCACTTCATTATAATCGAGATAAAACTTTGCAGAAATACTTGTTATAGATACAACGGGAATAGCGACAATCAAATGTTTTAGAACTAGACTCTATACTCTGGCCTTAAAGTTCCATACTCTTTCAATGGCATGTAGAGAACAATTGAAAATCATCAGAACTTTAAAACTATGGCTACGTATTGAACACTTCAAACTATTAATAACGGATAACTCGGAAATGGCTAATGCAACAAAACATTATTTGAAATAAATTGTGTGTTTTAAAGAGATCTACATTTTTGTTTAGTATGATTTCGTCTATTGCTTAACTTTTAATAGTTATACATACTTCCTTCCGAATGAAGAGGACTTCATAGGCTATTCCCAGAAAATTCAAGATATAAATTTTATTTCTCATGTAAATATTTTTAATATATGGTGTTTTAAAATCGTTAGTCATTTTTGGAAAATAAAAGATTTCGAAAAAAATTTCCATGTGAAGGGTGGTTTGGGGTGAGGAGATTCTCTTGAAAATCTTCGTGTCATATCTTTGGAAGGTACTGAACCTAGATACCAAGTTTGGTATTTATCCGACGTTCTGTTTTTGAGTTATGTTCAATATCACACACACACACACACACACACACACGCACAGACACGCACATGGACCTTTTTCTAAAAGTGATATTTTTCGGATTGAGGGGTTGAAAGAGGATATACCACACATATACATACACACATATATAGACGTATAAATCAATATCAAACAAGAATTGTACATAATAATATAATTCAGCAAGAATGATGTTAGAATATTTAGCAGCCAAGAGAGGTACACAGCAGATTGTAACTTAGATAAGTAAGGGACGGGTGAGCTAGCTAATTCCAGGTAAAAGTAATTCTAGGTAGAGTCCACCACCTATCGCCAAGCTGATGAGCAAGGAACTTGAAGGAATAACGAGAAACAGAAAGAGACAGATATAGAAAGGAAAAATACAGAGACATTGAGTTTGCTTCCGGACACGTCACTGAGACACGTGTGCGAAATGTTTTGGAGCACAATATTTTCATACATAATAAGGTAACGCGGTCTGAGGACCAATTAGAAATGTCGTTACATTTTAAGGCGCAAAGGTGAGCGTCACTACGTTTAGGTATAAAAGGGGAAGCAGGCCCCAGATTTTCACTCTCTTATACGATCTCTTCAATACTCAGTTATACTCTCTGGACGACGGATGCACCTGTGTGCATATGGGTGAGGAAGCGTGTGCAGATTAGATTAGGCTCCTAATTTACTATTATGTTGGGAATTGTTAAAGCTAGCCACCCAAAAGTATCTTATTGATAATAAATCACATTTTAAGGGAAATGCAGTGTATTTTAATTTGCCTCACCTACGAAAACCTAGAGATCAGTGAAATTAGTTAGGCAATTTATTAGGAATGGAGAAATCATCAGCCGCTAAGCAGAGGTAGCCAGAGACCAGAACACAGCAGCGGAGGGCATCAACACAGAGGGGCGACGATTTCCCGCCACAGGTCCTCAAAACATGTGAAATCTGGGCATCGAATTTTTGGGTGGAATGCGATACCTTTTCTACATACTTTATACGTGGTAGAGAAAATAAAAATGTCAAGAAACTTCGGAAGTTTGTTGGTGTGTGAAAATAATTCGTGCTGGGGATGTCTGCTAGAATGTGAGGTAAACGAATCCCTCACGTTAGGATGCGCATCAAGTTTACGACAACGATCAATTGATGATTACGTGAATTGCATTAAATTTTGCTAATGGATTTAATTCCCAAGACATGACTCGGTTATTTGCATCGAAACTTTTAATGGATGGTGAAAGCAAATTAAACTGAAATACGTTTTTAATCCTTTAATCCACGAATTCAGTTCTTTCAGCTGAATGAAAATAACTAAAATACAGATTAAGAGCTTAAATGTTGTGCATCACTAGGCTTTTTCCATACCCAGAGGTGTTAAATAGTGCGGAAAGGACTATTGCGTAGGAGTTAGGAATTGAAGAGAATCACCGCCACATATGTTAACAATTTATTATAAAGCTTTGCACTTGTTAACAATTCCATCATCAGCTTGCTTTAACATTTTAAAAGTTTCTGAATTATAAATAATATGCTCTGAGAGGACAATGTAATGTACTCTTTCACCTTTTTGCAATTTAAGTTGTTCTACAAATCGAGAATATTTATGAAACAGCGAATAATACAACGCAATGTTACACGAAGTGAAAAATGTGAATTTAGAAACGCCAAGAGTACAAAGGTTAAATTTTGCAGCTTACCAAACAGTTGAAACTAAGTTAGAAAAGCCAAAAGGTTACTCTTGGTGGTTTACGCCAAATCTCGCCGTCACAAAACCAGAAGACGGGCCTGGGTGCTATCCACTCGGTCCCTGGCCAAAGAGTGAGTCTGCTGCCTGCCCAGGAGTTGCTGAAGTTAATCACGAGCGTGATGGCGCTGCCGTCAATGGCGCGAAACAAACCAGCCAATGGTAGCTCTGCACGACGCTTTGAGTTGTGGAATGATGAATTACGTCATGCATGACGACATCTTTCTCGAAGCTTCGTATGTTAACTGTTTCTCTCGATGACCCATTTCCGAAGCATTGGACCGTTCTTGAGCTGGTTGCATAAGCTATGACTAAGGGAGAGGAGGAAAACAACAGTTGTAAAGTTAGGTCATACAAGAAATACGGTACCTATGGAGAAATTGGGTGGTTTATTCTTTTTGTAGTGTTTAACGCCCACTCTTAATTCTTACGGCAGCACAGGCGGTGACATTGATGATATATTAAATGAAGTAATAATTGGGAAAAGAAATTTGGGAAGGAAGTGTTCCAGGTTTAGGTTTAAGGTACCTCCCCGCCCTGTTCCAGTTATGAGGACGAGAAAAACCTGGAGAAAACTCCATGGAGGACGTTGCTGGCGGGGTTTAAACTGTAGAACTCTCGTTCACGAAACCATCCCTTACGACCTAGCCTACCCGTGTCGGTGAAATTGAATGTAGTACATATCATAATCCAATGTAGTTTTTTTAAAGTTGTAATTTATTTTAGTTATCATAAAAGAAGAGTTAGACAATGGACTACAAGTTGCGTTCGATTCCCGTCGACCGCTCACACTTACCATGGGTTTTTCGTGGTTTTCCCTGGTCGGTAGGCAAACGCTAGATTGGAGTCTAAACTACCACGATTTCCTTTCATAATTTCCCTTCCAGTCCATTTCCTTCTCATATTTCAGGTGTGCTTCTACATTTCATGACTTTTGGCGTGCCGGACAGATGGCGCGGTTGCTTGCTCAAAGGAAAGAGCACTTACTCTCTGTGGATACTAGAGGGTTGCTTGATCTACGGGTCGTTCATCGCCTTCTCTAGGCAGCTCCAGCAGTGAGAGCACCTTCAAACCAGGAACTGTTAGCGACTTCCGCGCATCTCTGTGGCGTGTCTACCTTCGCCCTGTAACCTCTTGTGGCTCCTTTACTTCACCTTTTCCTCCAGTGAGGTGGTAGCCACAATAGAGCTATATAGGTCGCTGTGTGCAAGTATAGCCTATACGTATTATAATAAACATCGATCCAAAATAGCCGGTAGAAGTAAAAGCGAACCTGCTTATAAATTCTGATGATGTAATTGTGAATTCCTACATTACAGTTTGGCCTTCCACTGAGAGGTGTTGAACAACCTGAGCGCAACCTTTCTTATTGATTTCTTTGACAGAAGCGCAGCATCGCCTAAGGTTTGTCGCAGAGCAATATAGCAAAGCTTCTTTTATCAGACAGGCCTTTGCTCAGAAAAAAGATCGTTCTTCCTTTCTCTCCAAGGAACCCTCACTATCTCGAGTTTTCTAAAAGCAAAGGCATTTCCTCTTGGCATACGTTACTTCTAGGGCAGATAAGATTACAGTGCCGCAGTATTGAGACAATATACACAATTAATCAACCTTTGGAAAATAAATCTCGTAGAATAGGAAATGCTGAAATATCTTAAAAGTATGTCTTCGGGTGTAATTGTTTTGTTTACGGTTTCTTGCAAAACATATGTCAAAATACAACATTTAGAATAGTCTTGAGTTTCAACTCAGATTTCCAAACTCGAGACAATGTAGGTAGACTCCGTCTAATAATTAATATTCAGTATCAAATTTTAAATAAAAGCGTAAGCAAGTGATTAAAATAGTAATGAATAATAATAATAATAATAAAGTTAATATTTAAAGTTAATAATGGTACACGATGTTTGTAATTAATTATACAACAATTCTTATTTAAAACCTTATGTAATATTTTGTGTAAGAATTAGAAGACAGTGAAGGATTAACATTTTTGGTAGACGAGAAGTAATTAGTGGCTCAATCCGGGAGGTATGTCTAAAGGCAGATTCCAGTCGCTGTAATCGCAGGACTTGCATTTTGTGCAACAGCCTGTTATTGCTAATAAGTTTGTACACATACTTAAAGAAATCTTGGTTGTTAGGGAATAGTGCAGTTTCAATTGGTGTTGAAATATCGATCAATCCTTCCCTTTTTGAGAACCAGCCTACTCCTATCCTGTCTTCGTAAGGCGTAACGCGTTCTATGAAAACAGCGCCTTACTAGGCCATACTTCTGGACCTTCAAATTCGTACACCATGTATCTTATTGACCCCCCCCCCCAAAAAAAACAGGCAATTTCCAATTGGTACTTTTGCCTCGTTAATATTTATTTCCCAACAACTTCTGTTCCTTAGTTTCTTAGGAAAAATGATGTCTGAATCAGTTGACTGAAAAGCAAGTAATGGTTTCTCAAACCAGATTATAGTAACATAGCAATTACTTGTGATGATAAAAACTTAACGTTATAAACTTATCAACCAAATGACTAAGAACTTTTATTGGGCTTTTATTAATCCCAACATCTTTCCTGTTAGTTACTCTTAGGAGTTTGAAACTATATTCATCAAAGTCTTAGCATATCCATCAGTGAAAAAAGGCCAAAAATACCAAAATTAATAAATGTATATTTTAGCATTATTCTTATTACAAAACCTCTACTTTAATTCTATGTATCTTTAACAACTGTAGGAGCTTTCAAAGCCTGTCATGTAGTGAATTAAATGTCTACATATAAGCTTAGCTTCCTATAAAATTGCAGTAAAAAAATCTGATGTGATACATTCACATGACTTTGTCTACCCTATATTGTTTATTACTGGGGAACTCAAACTATTCTTACTAAAGTTTGTTTTATATCTATCTCATATTAATCGAAATAAACATTTATAGGAATAGATACATTCCACATTTCGTTATAGATACAAAGGGAACAGCGATAGTCAAATGTTTAAGAAGTGGACGCTATAAGCTGGCCTTAAAATTCTATATTGTTTTCATGCAATTGCGAGATACAACTGAATGTTGACAGGACTTTTAAGAGAATGACAAAGAAATAAACAATTCGAACCTTAAATAACGGATATCTCAGAAATGGTTTATAGCACAAAAAAGTATTTGAAATAAATTGTGTGTTTTAAAGAGCTCTACATGTTTTGTGTAGTACGTTTTCGTCCATCGCTTAACGTTTACTAGTTTACAAGATTATACAAAGTTCTTTCCGAATGAAGAGGACTTCAGAGGCTATGCCCAAAAAATTCAGGATTTAAATTTTATTTGCGTGTAAACATCTTTAATCTTTAGAGTCATTTTTTAAAAATATTGAAAAATCTCCCACGTAAAGGGTAGTTTGGGGTGGAGGATTTACCTGAAAATATTGTGTTGCATCTTTGGAAGATACTGAACCCAAATATCAAGGTTTTATTTATCTGACTTTTCGTTTTTGAGTTACGCTTTTCACACACACGGACCTTTATCTAAAAATGATTCTTTTCGGGGGTCTCAAAACGTGTATTTCCGGTGTAATCTCGATATCGAATTCTTGGATGGAGTGCAATACCTTCTCTAGCTACTGTGTACGTGGTAGATAAAGTAAAAACGACAAAGTTTTCCTAAATTAAAGTTAACTAGCCAAGTTGCAACATAGGTGAACTTATGTAAACAACTTATTGCCTTTGTCTATTGCTGTTGTATAACCTCTAACGACAACAGAGTTGATTAATTGATTGGTTGAGGGTGTCACTGACAAGATATTTTGCACGCGACTAATTTACAGTGTATTGTCACAGGTTGACTTTCCTAGGATCACTACAGGTATAAATGACGTTAATGATGTGATTATAACAGTCAAGCATAGATCAGCATTTTGCCTTCCTCGTTCCCTCGGTTGCAACTGTATAAAATAAGAGGAACTGAATCGAAGTAGGTTATAAACTGCTTGGAGCCATTTCTCCTGGAGATGAAAGTTTAATGGAGTCGTTAGAGGAGTGAAACATGTCCATAAATCTTGCGGAGTCGAATAATCCATATAAATCAACATCCTGTTCCTATTTCATGCGGATTAATACCCTATATCACCGGTCGTTTACTCAGAGCTGGTTCATCATTGTACCAGAACAGAAGGAAGTAACCGGACTTTGAAAGTCTTGGGGGTTGGTTTCACGGTTTGGCTAAAGTAATGTAACGTTTTCCATTAGTGCAACCAATCTCTAGGTAATTACTGCAAGCTATTAAACTGTGCTGAAGCCTAGACATCTTTGCTATAGGGTGTTACTGCCCAGACAGCTGAATTGCCTTAAATGTTATGGGTATAAATATGCAGGAATGGTACAGGTGAAATATTAACACAGGAATTCAATTAGTTAATTTATTATGACTTTGAAGTATTATGCAATTTAAGTATAAGTATAAGTGCATACCGTCTTTCGTACTGACTGACAGTGCTTTAGTTAATTTAAAACACTCTCTTTAAAATATTTCGCATGTTTTGAAATTTTAACGATAATAAAACTGCATTATATTGTTACATGTTGGGGTGAAGGCCGAAAAGGTTACCATAAAGTGATTAATTTAGGTCACCGCAACTCGCTGGCAGCAAAAGCTCCGGGACCTTGGTGTGTAAAGATTACATAACACACATTACCTGGGATTTATTCACAAAAACGTTTGGCGGCTCTACATAATTAACAAAGGAAACAGGATGGAGGGAGATGCCACAAATCGTAGACCGGCCACACACACGACTGGTTCCAACGACCATTTCCACTCGAGTGACGCTATCTTGCCCCCACCAACCGTATCTAGCCGAAGCCAGACACAGCTGACGTCATATCAGACAATTTCAAATTGATCTTTCCCTTTGGCGTGGTCCGCGCCAAAAGGAGACCCAATAAAGCTATGTGTGGTAGCAAGCAACAATGCAGCACAACAGTGCGTCTGGTAATGACAGTAAAATTAATAATGCGTCACAATATGTGTTTTCACTTGCACAAGTGGATGCTATGTCCACTAAACTGTTCATATATTTCTGCTTTGTAGCACTCCTACTTCCACAAATATTTCCTTTTACGGAGGGCGAAGAAAGCAGCAATAAATTTAGATCAGTTATTCACCAATCAAGATGTAGGCAAGTTAACTTGCCATGTCACTTTGCCTCTGTGTTGAGTTGTCTGTCTCTTCTCTCTCCACCCGGGGGACGTCGCTGGTTCTCACATTCGCCGCAAGAGCGCTGCTGTCTCTGACGTAGAGTGTAACCATAGCGAATGGGGACGCACTAACGGCAACATTGCTGTTACTTAGTCCGTGTAGGTTCATCTAGAGAAGCCATACTGTGTGGCAATGAATTCCATCTGGTCATCTCGAAGAAAAGACGGAGGGGAGGAGAAAATGGTTCAGTACCTAGGATTATTGCTTCCGCCAGCCGCTAAGTTATCGTGGGGAAGGGTATATTCGAAAATTCAAGAGCGAGATACATACTGCGCTTTGTTAATGTCTTCTATTAGTTTGTTATTATTATGCATTACATATTTTAAACAGATCATAGGCTTTCTATGAGTTATAAAGTTAAAATTACCCTCTTTGTTCTCTTTTTTATCATTTCCATTAATAATAATTTGTGTCAAATATATTTTCTATGGCGTTAACCATTTCTTAGATATTCTTTGTTTTTTGTTTACATTTTAAATACATTTCTCAACCAGTAAATCGCTATTCGTTTTGCCTCATGCAAGCAGCATGTCATTTCAAAGCCATCATTTAGCGACCCCGCTTTTAAACATCTGACTATCGCACTGACTTTTCCCACTGTGTAACCTTCTTATACCTGCAGCGAATGTGTAATGAAAGTTTATCTCCATTATGAAGAAGTGATAGAAAATAAGGTTTTATAGGAATAGTGTGTAGATAGGTGACTAGAGAATGTTATGTGAATGCAACACATCAGAATTTTTTACTTCCTGTACCACGTACATAGCAAGTAGAGAAGATGTTGCATTCCGCATGAAATTTCGAAACCGAGATACATGTTTTGAGGCCCCTTGAATTAAAAAAAAGCATTTTTAGAAAAAGTCCGTGTGTGTTAATGTGCGTGCTGTGAACAGCACAACTCAAAAACGAAAATTCGGATAAATGCCAAGCTTGGTATTTAGAATCAATATATTATAAAGATGCGACAAAGATTTTCAGGAAAATTCCCCCCAAACTACCCTTTACATGGAAGATTTTTCGAAATGTTTTTTTTTCTAAAAGAAAAACTCAGGATTTTCTTAAAATACCATATATTAAAAGGTATTTATATGACAAATCATATGTATATCTTGAATTTTCTAGAAATAGTATGTGAAGTTCTCTCCATCCGGAAGGAATTTTCTACAATCTTGCATAACTGGTAAACGTAACATGATAGACGAAATTGCTCTACACAAAAAAATGTAGATGTCTTTAAAACAAACAATTTATTCCAAATAACTCTTATTGTGGTATCAGCCGTTTCCGAGATATCCATTAATAATGATTCGAATTGTTGAATACTTAGCAATTCTTTCGCGATGTCATGGAAGGAGTATGGGATTTTAAAGCCAGCATATAGCGTCCAGTTCTAAAACATTTCACTATCGCTATTCCCTTTGTACGTATCTATAACAAAATGTGTAATACAGCTATTTCCGGAAAGGTTTATTTTCAATTAAAATGAAGTAGATAGGAAAATAAACCTTCATAAGAATAATTTGTATACCGGCTAATAAACCATAGAGAGGAAAGAAAGCCATATGAATATAACACATGGAATTTTCTTATTTAATGTCGCTTCTAAATCTAGGATAGATATATAGCGACGATTACCTGTAAGTTCATTAATACATATTGGGACTGGTTTGTTGTGTTGGGGTGTAAGTCGTGTTAGAAGTAAAACTATAATTTAATATTAATTTTGTGTAGTTAGTGATTATTCTTATTAGTTAGTGTTAAATACCTTGCCTGGGCCTAGCTGCATTCGGAGTATAAGGTCCCTTCTTCTTGCTTCTTATGTACGTAGTCGGCTAAGCCGCCTCTTATGTAGGGCTTACACCCCCTAGGACTTACAACCGTGCCTAGGGTCAGAGGCCTGTCGAGGAACAGACGTAGATTGAATCAGAGAATGAAGAACCTGGAACGGGGGATCGGCACATAGCCAGGTATGAGAGTGAGGAAGAGGATGATATTGTTACACACTGGGGCGAGACCAAAAGGTTAAAAGGTTTTCAGCTAAATATTAAATTTTAGTTACCCCAGCATGCACATTGGGAGGATAGCTGCAGAGGCAACAAGAGGACCAGAATCTTAAACAACACATTCCAGAGCAGACGTGGGATAATTATAACAAAATACACATCATTTCACAATAATCACATCACCTGTGGTTTATTCAGTATAAACACAGTGCCCCTACATCGCGTGCAAAAGATAAAGAAATAAAGAAATAAATTGCTACACACACGAGGTTACATTCACACACGCTTCACATACAACCCTTTAGACCCAACACTCGACCAAAAGAGACGCTCACCACACACTACACAAAGAAAAAACGCTCAATTCCCCCACTCTCCACCCCTAGCTAGGATGAGCAGCTAGAAGGTGGCGAGTCGCCACGCCAGACGGAACTTCAAAAAACCCCAGCCGAAAGAATTACCCCAATAATACTGTCGCCAACGACGCAATAATGTGTCTGGCGTTACATTGCACACACATACACGCCACAATATGAAATTAAGGCGAAATGGATGAAAGGAATGGTGATGATGGAGCAACTGGTGTAATGAATGGCGGGGGAAACTCACCCAGACACCGCTTCGTCCACCACAAATCTCATTGCGGGTCCTTGGAATTGAACCCAGGCCGCCTTGGTGGGAGGCGAGCGGTCTAGCCATTCGGCCACGGCGCCTCCTAGAAAAGGCTTATGAAACAAAAGACATGTATATAATGTAAGTGTAATTTAAAAGTAACATACGGGGAGAGAGAGAGAGCTACTTGTTATAAAGGTGATTTTTACTTTCTCTACTACGTATAGTAAATAATATTGTATTCCACCCAAAAATTCGATACCGAGATTTCACCGGAAATATATGTTTTTTGGAAACATGTCCGTGTGTGTCTGTGTGTCTGTGAACGGCATAACTCAGAAACGAACAGTCGGATAAACACCAAACTTCAGTATCTTCCAGAGATGCAACACGAAGGTTTTCAAGAAAATCCCCCACCCCAGATTACCCTTTACATGGAACATTTTTCGAAAATTGTAATTTTCTCAAAAATGACTCTAACGATTTTGATTAAAGTATCATATGTTTAAGATATTTTCATGACAAATAAAATGTATATCTTGAATTTTCTGGAAATGTCTCCAAAAGTATTCTTCATTGTAAACGACTTTTGCATAAGTGGTAAACCATAAGAGATAAACAAAATTTTACTACATAAAAATGTAGATCCCGTTAAAATACACAATTTATGTCATATACATTGTTTTTGTTGAGTGAACCATTTTCGAGATATTGCTTGTTATTACCTTAAATTTTTCAATACCTATTTTCTCAAATGGTAATTCGTTATTCATTTTTTTGTCTTGGATATGCAAAGAGTATTAATCTGTGGCAAAGAGAATGGTGCTACACCTAGCAACCAGCTATTACGAGATATGTCTATGCTTAAAGACTACTGTATTTCTATATTGCCCTTGCAAATACAAAACAAGGAGAACATAGTACGCCTTAAGAGATAGTCAAGAACTGGTCGCTATGTGTAAAATGTAATTCTCTTTGCATGTCAAAAGATGGTTTCTGCAAATGTTTATCTCCATTAATATGAAATAGATGGAGCATAAGAGTTTGTAAAAATAGTTTGTAAAAGAGTGGAGAAAGTCATGTGAGTGTAACACATCAGATTGTTTAGAATCAAAACTGATCCTTACGACCCCAGCAGGCACTATTTCTTGAAGTAGGTTTTTATGTATGCTGAATTGCCTACAGAAGTTCACCATGAGTCCAATGACTTGGATGGAGTTTAGATGGCATTTCTCCTTGTAATATGGAACTGTAGGTTCATATTATATCCTACATGAACTTCTGCCAGTTGTTGTTCATGAGACTCTGTTCTTATAGTTGGGTCGATAATGAAACCGGAAGTCAAGTCTGGTGGATTGTCGAGTATATCGTCTGTATTCTGCGACAAGATCCTTCGATTGCTAGCCCTTGAAATTCTTTGTAAACCGTGTGATGATGTATTCTCAGTTCTTCTAGAGGCAATCAGAGATCTAATTTTATGGTGACGGGTGATCCTCAAAGCCTCACTGAATGGACAGGCACTCAAGACGCGTTTAAGGGTTTCCATCTCACTGTGGCAAAGCCGTCAGTGGTTTCCGTCTTGGTTCCTAGCAGGAATTGTACATAGTGAACATACATTAGCAGTAATTTTTATTGCGGTCCTGCAGTCATTGCTGCTGAGCTCATTAGGTTGCTGTGCCCATTTATTACCAGGAGTGTATTCTTTAAACACGATGACTCCTTTCCCTTTCTGAGGTAAGGCACATTAGGAATGTGAAAGGGGATATACCACACACACACATAAATACATACATATACACATAGACATATAAAGCAATATTAAACAAGAATTGTACATAATAATATAAATCACCAAGAAAGATGTTAGAATATTTAGCACCCAAGAATTGTAAAAGGCAGATTGTATCTTAGATAAGTAAGGATCGGGCGCTAGCTAATTCCAGGTAAAAGATAATTCTAGATAGAGCCCACCTTTCACCAAGCTAATGAGCAAGGAACTTGAAGCAATAAGGAGAAATAGAAAGAGACAGATATAGAAAGGAAAGAGACAGAGATATTGAATCTGTTTCCTGACGCGTCACTAGTACGCGTATGCGAAATCTTTTGGAGCAGAATATTTTCATACATAAGGTAACGCGGTCTGAGGACGAATTAGAAATGTCGTTACATTTTGAGGCGTGAAGGTGAGCGTCACTAGGCTTAGGTATAAAAGGGGAAAGAAAGCCCCAGATTTTCTCTCTCTTATAGAATCTAGTCGACACACAGTGATACTCTCTGGACGACAGATGCACGTGTGTGCATTGGGAAGCGTGTGCAGTTAGATTAGGCTCCTAATTTATTATAAGTGTGAGAACTGTTACAATGGGAAAAGCTAGCCGCCCATAAATATTTATTTGATAATAAATCACATTTTTAAGGGAAATGCAGTGTATTTTAATTTGCCTCACCTACGAAAACCTTGATATCCGTGAAAGTAGTTAGGTAGGTAATTATTAAGAATGGAGAAATCAGCAGCCTCCGAGCTACAATAGCCGGAGACCAACAATGCAGCAGAGGGCATCAATCACAGGAACAACGTTTTCCAGCTACAAATGATATTTCCTCTTCCGCAGTTGTTTTCTTACTGCTTTCACGTGGTCTTCTTGGACGATAGACAAATCCAGCTTACTCAAGCACTTTTGGATTTCACCGAATAAGTCACGACAAGTGTTTACGTGAATATTTAATAATCTCTGTAATATCTTATTGGTAATTACCACTTCACACTTTTTAATTAATACACGCAAGTTCCTCTGCTCCTGTAAAGAATGTTCATTATACATTTTTACTTTCTCTACTACACGTAGTAAGTAGGGTAAGTATTGTATTCCATCCAAAAATTCAAATCTTTAAAGAGCGGGTCGCTATGTGATGGTTTTTGAAATTCCGTTCTCCTTGCATGGCTAAGAGGGGAACGAATAACGACTTCCCGTTTGAGAAAAATATATGAATTTCAAAATCCGAACCAGTGACAAGGAATATCTCGGAAATGGTTAACTCCACAAAAAACATTATTTGACTTAAATTGTGTACTTTAACAAGATCTTACTCTGTATGGTAAGATTTTGTTTATCTCTTACGATTTAGCGGTTATGCAAAAGACATTCATAATTAAGAGGGCTTCAGGGTTTATTTCCAGAAAACTCTAGATACACATTTCATGTATCGTGAATATATGTAAAACATATGGTATTTTAATCAAAATCATTAGAGCCACTTTTGAGAAAAACGTTTTCGAAATGTGTTCCATGTAAAGGGTGGTTTAGGCTGGGGTATTTTCTAAAAATCTTTGTGTCGTATCCTTAGCTGAACTTAAATACTAATTTTTGTATTCAACCAACATCCAAATGCGTTTTTTGGGTTCAGGGGGCCGCAAAACGTGTATTTCGGTGAAACCTCAATATCGAATTTTTGGGTGGAATGCAATACTTCCTCTATTTACTGTAAGTACATAGTAGGAAATTCGAAAGGGATAGGAAATCCACAGTATCTCGAATGCAAGCTAAAGACACTGCTGCCTAAGCTATGTTATTAGTTTTTTTAAAATCCTTTAGATCTCATAGTGCTGCTTTAAAGCGAAATAAAGCCATGGGCACTGGATTGTACTATCCGCCGTCCCCTCCTAAAAAAACTGGCTAGGATTTTAATATTATGGGCCCTCACAGCAAAGCCAGACCCGAGGCAAATGCAGAAATATTGATGTGCTAACGAAATAACCTAGAGCGTTCTGGTGATTGGTTTAGCTTTTCGCGCAACATAAAACAAAATAAACACGGTAGCATAGGACGATAGTCATGCGAATGTGTTGTTTTGTTTATACATACATTGTAATTTAGGGATGGTGTATTTGATTTACGTAACCCCAGCCTTGTAATGGTATTTGTTGAATATTCAGTGCATGTACATCCCACCTAGCAGTCTAAACTACGCTGCTTATATTGGGCACGCGGT
This sequence comes from Deroplatys truncata, assembly GCA_030765065.1. Taxonomy (NCBI): domain Eukaryota; kingdom Metazoa; phylum Arthropoda; class Insecta; order Mantodea; family Mantidae; genus Deroplatys; species Deroplatys truncata. The sequence goes on from CM060989.1 coordinate 37,472,876, forward strand.
CGAATTCAGGTTACTAAAAAACAAAATGACCTAATGCCAGGTCAGGGGGTCAGCGTTTTAATTTGCATCACTAGATATACAACCAGAGAAATCACCAGACAACCTTTTTGCTAAAGACGCACTATTTCGGTCTTCTGCTGGTATTATGAGTCATACCGAGCAGGATGCTCAGGCAGCAACGTCTGTGGTCCACATTCAGGGGGTCCAGATTTCGATCCCTGGTGACCCCCCATTCTGACCTACGACGGTCCATTTAGTTCCATTATATTTTCATTCATTCTTCACCCCTTTAGGTCTATTTAGGTTTGGAAGTGTCGGCGATGGTATTTCGGTGCGGCGTGGCAGGGAAAACGGATGCTCTGTGGACCTTTCTCCGTCCCTCGGCCTTCGCCTGTTCGCTGGGGTATCCGAACTCCCTTTGAACCCTTTGGATGGGGTCCAAACTATAAGTTTTAGTTATGCTGTTCTCACACACACAAGAGCTTTTTTCTAAATTTTTCTATTGATATAGGGGGCCTCAAAACACATATTTTCAGTGAAATCTCGGTATTACATTTTTTGATGGAATGCAATACTTCCCTACTTGTTATGGGTAAGTAGTATAGAAAGTAAAAACACTGGAATATATCTCTAACTGAAAGGGGAGCCCTTCCAAGCAGGTAGGAGTTTAGCCACTGGAAGGCGTTATTATTTAGTTGGTAATGAGGCAAGTGAGGTGTAAAGACGCGCGATAGTGAAAGACGGTTGCCTATTTTTCAATGTACGCGTCACGCGCGACAGGAGTTCAGCATACTGTGTAACCCCAAAAGCTAAAGATTTACCTGAGAGACAAGCCATGCTACCCCACTAGCTAAAACGTCATTGAACTGACAGTACAGAGCTTTCAGAATACGTAGTATCAAGTGTGTGCGTACAACTGACCATGTGGGTGTGTGTGCGCATACCGAAAATAATGAAAGAAATAGGCGCTAGAAATCCTAAGGCAAATATAAACTTGCTTGCTGGTAAAAGTCTGTGTGTGAAGAACTTTCTGTTATGCTCAACGGACCCACATTTTCCATTCCCTCCGTTGCAAACAATGGTTTGTACGTTAAGCATTGATTCGCACCCGTGAAGTTACAAATCCAATTTCCCGGAGGAATTTACCCCATTGATTTTCCAGGTGGTTTTATTTTACGTATGGTGTAATTGGATAACAGTCCCGATTTTTTTAAATTTCTCAATAAACCGCCCCTAATATTAATATAGAAGGAATTTTTGTGAACTCAGTAAAAATTATGGCAGAGAATTATTGGTAATATTTTTAACAATTGGCAGAATCCATAGCTTTACCCGTGTTATATCTCCTATCTTTCTGTTCTCTCCTTTCTTCTCGCTTCTATTTTTGTCTGCTTCTATTCCTCTCTCTCACTTTCACTTGTGTTAACAAAACCACTAACAAAATTTCTTTGTGACAACGGTAGAGTTTACCTATACATAAATGTATTTAGCTATGTTTAATACCAGTGAACACGTACAACCATTCAAGACAGAAAAATGTGTGTTACATTGACATTACTTTCTCTAACCTCTATTGTTTATTAGTGGGTACATAAACTATTCTTACGATAGATCCTTTTTCTATCTACTTCACTTTAATCCAAATAAAGATTTGCAGAAATAGCAACATTACACATTTCGTTATAAATGCGAAGGGAGTAGCGATACGTAAATGTTTAAGAAATAGACGCAATCTGCTGGGCTTAAAATTATATACTGTTTCCATGCAATGCCAGAAACAACTGAATTTCGACAGAACCTTAAAATAATGACAACGTATTGAAGAATTCGAACCATTATTAACGGATATCTGGGAAATGGCTTGTGCTACAAAAAGATTATTTTGAATAAATTGTGCGTTTTTAAGAGATCTATATTTTTGTGCAGTACGTTTTAGTTTGCCGCTTAAAGCTTACGAGTTATTCAAGATTATATAAAAATTCCTTCTGAATGAAGAGGACTTCATAGGTTATTCCCAGGAAATTCAAGATATACATTTTATTTGTTATGTAAAATCACTTTTCAGTTATGCTGTTCACACACGCCCGCGCGCTCGGACTTTTTCTCAACTTTTAAGTTGCCCAATTAAGAGATCCTTGATTTCATTCATGAAATAAACCAATTGTTAAAATTTTTGTCAACTTTTTTGGATTCAGGAGATCTCAAAACATGCATTTCTAGTGAAATCTCAGTATCGAATTTTTGAGTGAAGTGCAATACCTTCTCTACCTACTATGTATGTGTTAGAAAAAGTAAAATTAGAACAACATTAATGGTACGATCGGTGTATTCTGCCTCGGGCAAAAGTAATCTGTAGTCAGCCACCGTAAACGAAACAGAAATGTTAACTGGGAGACGTCCTACGAGAGCTGTCCCAGAAGTACCCGACCTAACAAACAAAACACAAAATTTTTGGGAAAAAGCATCTTTATTTCCCTACATAGTCTGCTTTCAGATCGATACACATTTCCCAGCGATGTTCAATAGCTTCGATATCTGTTTATAGTGAGAACCGTCGAGTTCTGCAAAATAGCCATCAACTGCAAACTCCACCTCTTCATTGTTGGCAAATATTTTACCACCAAGCCATTTCTTCAACTTTGGAAACAGAAAATAATCAGAGGGGGCTAAATCTGGCGAATAGGGTGCATGAAGAAGCAATTCGAACTTTAACTCATTGATTTTGGCCATGGTGATAATGAATGTGTGAACTGGTGCATTGTCTTGATGAAACCGAACTTTCTCTTTCGCTAAATGTGGCCGTTTTTTGCTTGATTTCATGATTCAAACGCTGCAATAAGTTTGCATAATACTCGTCATTGATTGATTTTCCTTTTTGAAGATAATCAATGAAAATTATCCCAAGCGCATCCCCCCCAAAACTGATATGACCTAGCCTGCAAATGGAACTGTCGCATCTTCTTTGGAGCCGATTCTCCCCTTTCAATCCACTGTTTTGACTGTTCCTTCGTCTCAGATTTGAAATGATGGACACATGTTTCATCTATGGCTATAAATCGACACAAAAACTCGGCTTTATTGCAGCAAAACATCCCCAAACACTCGACTGAAACATCTTCACGACGCTGCTTTTGATCCATTGTGAGTAAACGCGCCACCCATCTTGCGCATAGCTTTCTCATGTCTAAATTTTCAGTTAATGTGTGATGAACAGTACTTTTTGAAATGCCTACCAAGTCTGCTTGCTCGCGCACGTTCAATCGACGGTCATCCAATACCATTTTGTGGATTTTATTCACAATTTCTGGCGTGGTTACCTCGACCATTGCTATGTTTGTCTTGGCAGCTCGTAGGGCCTCGCTTAAACTCTGCCACCCAATATTTTACGGTTGTAAACGAAGGAGCGGACTCCCCCGGAGTAGAATCTAGCTCAGCTTTAATATTAGTTGGACTAAGATCTTTCATATGAAAGTATTATTTCACATAACAATGACTAGTTTTATCCATGTTTACAAATTTGCTGATAGCGTTCGCTATTAATGACTGTCAAACAATTACTAAAAAACGTAGCATCGCAAAACTTAAAACTTAAGGTTTATAAGGGTGGTACCACAGTCATTTGTTTGAAACAACAACCACTATCTATACATCAGGTCGGGTACTTCTGGGATGTCCTCGTATATTACATAAACATCTTGTATGATATAAAGTTTGGAAATAAAAATTCACATTTTACTGTTAAAAATCCATAAGAAACAATTTATCACATAACATATAAAGATTATTGTCTAAGTGTATTTTTTGTAAATCTATCAAGGAATCTTTCCGTGTTTTGTTATGAAATATTTATAGACGGATATGGCATATTTTGGGAAAGACACTCAAAATATTCCGTTTTTTTTAATTTTATTCCAAATACAGAGAACTCAGGAAGAGTAAGCTTTTAACTGACCACCGAAATGATCTTGTTTCAAAATATTAAGGTGCACGAGATATTGAAGTGAATGGTAACTTTTGCCTTTGCAGCGAGTTTCCATAAAACTCGTGATAGCGTCTTCGATACAGAGTCGTTGCATCCTGCGAAGCATTAGTCGATATTCCTTTGTGGGACATATCTCCCAATATTTACTTGAAATTCCCAATATATTACCATGTTGAAAGGCTTCTTATACCTTGGGCATGTCAGTAACAGTAATTCCAATATCTTCCCGATATTGGACCATTTACTGCAATACCAGCAGACGATAAATCTTGTGCACACCATTTTAGTCGCTTTTTATATATAGTGGTTAAAAAATTCTGAGTAGTATAATCTTTAATTTTCCTTTCGTATCTGCTGAAGTCGCTCTTGAATTTGAAGAATGCTAACTTATCTTATCATAGTCACAGAATATGAAATTAGATGGAAATAGGAAAAGGCTTTTAAATGCTAACTTCCAAGAGAAATTAACTCTTTCTAGTCCTTACATATACACTTGAGAGGACCTACTCAAAAGTGACTCATGTCCCAGTATCGCAGCTCTAAGAACAATGGCAAATAATCCTCAATACAAATGTCTCGATATACTTTGACTTACTCTTCGCAAGTGCAAAAACCTCCCGTCTTTCAATATTTCTTAACTACTTGTAGCGAATTCTACGTGGTAGGTCCCTACTAAGCTGATGATGATGGATCCGTAGAGAGATGATGGATGCTACGTTATTTACCTGTAGGTCGTCTTGATGCCCGTACTCTTGTGATGTATCTTGAGGTTCTCGTAGACTGGAATCTAAGGATCGTATATCTGTATTTTTATGTGTGTTAGTATGTTGTAATTATTATTTTTTATAATTGTGCCACGGCTGCTGTATTTTGAGTTGGAGAGCAATTGTGTCTTGTCAGGGTTAGGTGTGGAGAAAGTTAAAATATTTTGCACACGCTTATTCTGTTAACTATTTCATTTGTATTTTTAGATATTTCACATAAATATTCACACATCACTGTTACCCTTGTCCTGTTAAAGTATGTATAACTGGCAGACTTTAAATACGTGGTTTTAGCGTTTATTTATAGACGAGCTTATTACACGGCCATCCTGCTCGAAGTCTGACAAGCTTTAACCGTTTTCTTGGCGTACGTGTTTGAATTATAGGTATGTATCAATGTGCCTGATTGGTGCCAATATCTATTAACAGTTTATGTTATATATACATATGTATGTATATATGTTTACAGACTTCCATTGTCTTAACTATAAATCCAAGGTTTGTTACATGCTTACGTAAATGCTACTGTATTACTGGTTATATAGCTAAAAATGGTTTTTCCCTCTCCTATTATATTTTACATGTTATAACGTTATATAATTTTCTCTACCATGTATACTTTATAAATATATGTGTTTTTAACATCCTATTAACTATTATATGTGCAATATTAGCACAAAAATGCAAGACACGTAAAACTTAGAACAAAATATTAAAGAAAGAAATTATTAATGCGTTGATTTGAGAAGCTGTGAATTAGACATCTTATTACATTAAAGAGTTATCCTATTAGTTTGTCCGTGGCTAGTACTGTATGTTGCTTCATACTGTCTACGTAAACTATAGCATATCTAAGAGACATTCGTCTTCCTTTACATCAGCACTACGTTAACCCACTGTGTGCCATTTGGATCTCTTCCATCAACTGTTCCACTCATCTAGTACTCGGGTACATTTGTTTCCATTTATGCAGTCCCCGCAGCTTTGGGAGGCATTCTAGTGGCCTTCACAGGTGAATACGTGTAGCAGCCAGGAGGTGCGTGTATGTATTTACATTTTCGCTTCTGCAGTGACGTGTTGTTTTACGTGCACAATCCTAGTTTTTGCTTATATGATTATACAACTTTGAGCAATAGCTTTGCTCATCATCACTTGCATATAATAGCTATGTTTAAATATATAACTGAATAAAACCCTGTTTTGCGCAATTTATAGATGAAAAAATCCTTATAATGACAATATAATATGAAATTAAAATACAAACTTTTTACACTCAAATAGTACACATTTACTAGACAGTATTTTAATAATATGCCCAATCTCCATTCTTGTCCAATGCCTAATTTAGCCGCCTAGGTACTGAATAACTCCTCGACCTCTGGGAACACTGTCATGAAATCTGAGAATATATGCGTTTAGAGCCAGAGTTCTTTCAGCATCTAAGCGAATAGGTGCCTATTGGATAGATTATTGAAATAATGTCTAGTAAATGTGTCCTCTTTGAGAGTAAAAAGTATAATATTTTTCAGTTTTACATTATGTTGCCATTAATAGTTGAGGCAGTGTTTTTAACACTTAAATGATTTCAGTCAAATTATGTAATAAAAAATATAATAACAGCCCGCCTTAAAGCAATATATGTATGTAATAATATATAAAAATTGTATATAACAGTCATTGTATATGTCTATATTATTGTATACATGTGTAATAATGTTATGTGAATGTATTAAGTAATTTAATAATGTAGGATCTGTGAGAATAATAGGTTAAAAGTTGCTAACAATGTCGTAACAATGAGGTAACCTTGAGACAATAATGAATTTGAAAGTTTAACAATACTACTTGTAATTATTGGAAGCAATAATGTAATTTTTGCGACAGTTTATAAAATAGCCAACCAACAACCAGAAAAAGCTTTAGTTAAATGAAGTTATTCTATTGGACTAGGATTAGACTAGGATTAGCCAATCAGAGACTTTAAATACAGAAATTTACAAATTTAGGCGGTAGAAATCAAGTCAGTTGTTTTTAGACAGCGCTCATAACTGGACGTGTTGGTTGTAGACAGTGTTCCTAACCGGACGCGAGATGTGTCCTTGAGAAATTTAATACGTATTCAGTGTGAGACGAAAATAGTTTACGTGTTTAAAAGTGCAAGTAATTAACAAAAGAATCTCACAGTTCTCTCTCTCTATATCAGTGAAGTGTTATTTAAATCGTATCAAGCATTAATAAAAGAAGTGAAGTAAAATTATAATCTGTGTAAGCCTACATTCTTAGTCGCACTACTCCCTGCAAAGAAATCCATGTCTCTAACAATAATACTGACGCAGCCGAGGCAAAGATAAATATATAATATTTAAAGAAACAGTCAAATTACAAAGTTAATATTTTTATATTTTTTGGGACGAAGGCTACCGGGTATCATACGTGCGGTTGCAATACTTCAAGTTCGGTTCCCCAACAGTCGAAATATAATACATCATCTTCAAACTGACTTTGCATACGTAGCAGCAACAAACCTTCTTCAAATTCGCTCCCAAAACGTGGGGCAAATAACAATACAACAAACCTTCTACTTCATAGTACATTATGAAACAAGGGGTAAAGCAGCCTACGGCCTTCGTTTCGCAAACATTCCTACTTGCAAAATAAAACCACTTTTGTGTGTGGCATATGCTACCTTTTAGACAGCGCTCGAATTTGTAAAATACACAGGTCTACAAATAAAATCTTTTTGTGAGCTGTTATATATCTGAAAGTGATTCTTAATATTTCGGTACCGCTGATTTCTAAAACGAGTTCCGTTTTTTTTTGCAAATAAAAAATGAAACATTCACATATTTTCTTCGAAAAATGTAAATAATCATGAATTGTATAAGAACTACAAATAAATTTGTGAGCGTTATTATTGCCAAATATCACATTTAAATTTATTTTATAAACAGCAGGTGAATAAGATCTTGTTCATTTGATATCGAATGTTTTATCTCTTGGATTTTCTCTTGTGTGTTTTCGAGGAATCCCTACACAGCATCCAGGAGTAATCTGCAATCATTGAAGAATTCCTCGTCCTCTCCATTTCTCGAAAATCCTGATGGAGCCTCTCCCCTTGTTTCTCACTGACTGCCCCCAGGCTGCCAAGAAAGACGTCCAAATGTGAAAACAGAAAGTGTAATTTGAGACTCATGTTGCATGCTAAAGTTCTGTAGTTCTGAAATAAGTTCACTACTGTCTGTAAGGTGGCTTAGGTATAGCAATACCAGGACCATGGGCCACTGGTCTCATAGCAGATGGTAAGCTTGGGTATATAATTCCTGTTTTGTACTTTGCATTGAAACCCTTCACATTGCAAGTACAAAAGTAACAATCAGTACTGTGATTGTGAGGTTCACGCCACACCCTTGGTATTCCAAAACGTAGTGATTGTTTCTTCCCCTTTGTATAATTTCGTAAGTCTTGAAGAAGTTATTGTTTCACGTATGGACGCGAATTTGAGAAATATAGCTTTTGCTGCTACGTATGAAAAGTCAGTTTGAAGATGATTTCAACTGTTGGGGAGCCGAACTTGTAGTAGTTGCAACCGCACGTATACTAAACAGTTTCCGGTAGCCTTCGCCCCAAATGTACTTTCAGGTGGCCTTTGCCCCAAGTTTAAAAAAATATTAACTTTGTAATTTGACTGTTTCTTTAAATATTATATTTAATATTTATGTTTGCCTCGGCTGCGTCAGTATTTGTTAGAGACACGTTTCTCTTGGCAGGGTTTTGATGCGACAAGAATATAGGCTTGCACAGATTATAATTTTACTTCACTTCTTTTATTAATACTTGATACGATTTAAATAACACTTCACTGATATAGAGAGCTGTGAGATTCTTTAATTAATTAATTGCACTTTTTAACACGTAAACTTATTTTTTTTATCTCACACGAATACATATTAAATCTCTCGAGGACACACAACCAACGCATCCAGTTATGAGCACTGTCTGCAGGCAACTGAATAGATTTAAATGGTCTAAACTTATAAACTTCTGTATTTCAAGTCTCTGATTGGCTAATGCTACTCCAATAGAATACCTTCATTTAACTAAAGCTTTTTCTGGTTGTTGATTGGCTATTTTATAAAATCTCACTAAAATTACATTATTGTTACTCCAATAATCAGAAGTAGTATTATTAAACTATCAAACTCATTATTGCCTCAAGGTTACCTCATTGTTACGTCATTGTTAGCAACTTTTAACTTATTATTCTCACAGCTTCTACATTATTAAATTACGTAATGCATTCACATAACATTATTGAACATGTTTACAATAATATAAGCATATGCAATGACTGTTACATACATCTTACAAATTATTACATACACATATTGCTTCAAGACGGGCTGCTATTGAATTTACATATTATATAATTTGACTGAAATCATTTAAGTGTTAAAAAATACTGCCTCAGTCTTCAAACAAACACTGCACACATTATGAGGAGCCCAAACCTGGATTGATCTCCTATTCCAATTCCGAAGTAAGCTTCGTACGCTTTTTTTACAAATGAAGTTATGTTTTTTCTGCTTCTACACATTAAAACTACCACAAATGTAACAAAATGAATTTGGATTATTTACACAACTTCTTTCCATTATGCTGTGCTGAGTCACTTATGATAAAGATAACAAAATGGTTTTATTTAAATGCTAATCTTTTGCGTTATACAACAAATATTAAGTCCTGTAACAAATGAATTCTCAATAGAAAAGGTGTAAACAGCTTATAATGTGCTGCCACCTGCCATAAAATATACTCAATTATTTCCTTATAGTAGCTTTGTTCCAATACATGGCATTGCTGTAGTAGTGTAATGATTCATGATTACATAAAATATACACAAATAAATAAAAATGGAGGATATGAATTTTTAAAGAAGTTGTATGTGATACGATAGTATGGACTTCATTTTTGGAATCAGGATGTAGAAATTATATAAAAATACCTGAATATCTAAAACAGCAAAATCATATATATATATATATATATATATATATATATCTAGTGTTGTTCTCTCTGTTGCTTATTCTTCTGAATTCAGAATTTCCGCCATTTAATGTTTATGTAGGTTATCGTAGATAAAAGAATAACGTTTTATATTAAAGAAAGCGGGAGGCTACCAATATAACCTATAAGTTAACCCTACAAAGAATTGCGATAAATTGAAGTATGACGATTTGTATCGTGAACAGATAATACGAGCGCCATGAAAAATTAATCATGTAAAAAGATATAATGAAAGGTGAAACTTAATCAATCCAAGACGAGTTATTAAAACATTTGCAAATACAATAGGTAATTGTCATGTGATTGTTGAAACCAAAGTTGGTCACAATGAAGATTAAAGCTTTTAGCTCGTGTGCACTATCTTAGAAGCTCTATTTTTAGGCCTTGCTGTCTAAATTTTTTTCATGGAGATATTGTGCAAAACATGGTTTTATTTAGTTATATAATATTTGAACATGGTTATTATAAGCGATGAAGTGTAAAGCTATTGCTCAAAGTTATATATTCATATGAGAATAATCTAGAACTGTGCAAGTAAAACAGAACGCCACTGCATACGCGAAAAGGTAAACAGATACACGCACCTCTTCCTGGCCATAAGTGCACACTCTCTTGTGAAGGGCAGTAGAATGCCTCTCAAAGCTGAAGAGACGGCATAAATGGAAGCGAGTTTAAAATGCCACTCCCTTCACCGACCGATTATTTCCTCTCGGTTAGTGAACTAGGGGAGACAACATTGAGGTGCCTTTGGTGTAGATTGTTGGGAGCTCTCGTAGTAGTACTGAGTAGTAGGCCAGCCTCAAAGCTACCTTTCTACCATTATTAGAAAATTATCTCGACTTGGATTCATGGACGTTTTCTCAATAGTGCTAATCGTTAATTCCCCCCGAAAATCATTAACATTTTGAAATCACGTTTCGTAACACAGTAAAAGAGCTTGGAGTATATATAGATCAAAGTTTAAACCGGATCCGTAAGTTACACATGTATGCAAAATAGTATTCGCAGTATTTTATCCTTTAAAACGCATGAATGACTTTCTGCCAACTTCAATTAAGGAAATATTAATGCAAACGCTTGTGATGCCCCATTTTGATTATTGTAACTCTGTTTTTACTAACTAACTCAAATTTCAACTTCTCCACTAGGGCAGTTTCGTCGTCCTCTCACGGGACTCTTCGCGTCTACCGGCGAGAGCGGGTGTTTCGTACTGGAAATGGTAGGGACTTCCGTGCTGCGTCTCTGCGGACTTGCGACCTCCTGCGGCTCTTTCACTTCATTCCTGCTTCCTGAGGGGTGGAGCCATAATAGATCTAGTTGGTCGCGAGATGATGACACGTACAGTCTTTGCCTAGTTAGCAAGAAGGACACGTCGGGCTTCCACTGATGATGTCTGCCGTAGTCGCAGAAGAAACATATGGGAAGATAAGAGGGAAGAAATCCAGTAGACCATGGCTACTGAGCCAAGAAAGCTTTTATCGCCTAGTATCGCCTTAAGTTTATGCTTAGTTTTCATTGTGAATGGCCTCTAACTCAAATATGCAGTAGTGTCAAACTGGGCACATGCATAGAATAGAAATTGGATGGTTTTAAGGGACACTAAAACCGACATTTTAGGTGAAAATAATAACATTTTCTATTTTTTAAATTACATCGCATAAATATTCTATAGACACCTGTGAATCATTTTGGCCAAATATCTCGCTATTTATAAAAGCTCAGTGACATGTTTAAATCGCCCATGCCCTCCCTTTTAACCCTACTGGACCCTTTCTGTAAGTGTTTTTTCTTCTCAGTTTTATACTTTTGCGCATGAAATTTATTCCTTACATTTCAGTGCGAAATATGTACGAAAATGTGCACGCCAAATCTAACATGTTGAAGCAGGATTTGCGACGCCGCGATGATGCGACAGTTTCATACTGGAATATAGGTGTCACCTTTTCCCTTTGTGTCCAATATCTGCTACTGATTCTGCTGGCGGCTGCTCCAATGGTAGAACTATGAGTACTTTCACTTAGGATATACGTGGATGTATTGTGAAAGACAACCCTTAGACATTTATTGTGAACTAATGTTTGAGTTCTTGAATTGAGTGCCGGCCATTTGAAATAAAGAAATAGACTGATTATGAATTGTTGCACTCGAAACTATAACAATTAAATTATTATACCTGCTAAGTTCTGCAGGATCAATTTTACGGTTTGAAATAACTCTCTCCGCAATAAAGGAAACTAGACGCGTAACTCGTCTTGAGTTAAAATGTTAACAGACAAGTCCCCTCACGGTAGCCGCTATTTACACAACCACGTCACTGGGCGCTTAAAATATCACACGAGCAAGTACTGCTGGTGGTATCAGAGAAGAGTAATTAATGTGTGTACAACGTCGATGCGTACTAGTGATGGTACCAGAGTAGAGAGTAGCCCTCGGAGCTAGATGCACGAACATTTATTAATTTTAGCTCCACCTACATATTATTCCCCCACCAACGTGATTTTTCACGCGCAGCCAATCTTCAATTATTACCTGTTTTTACGTCTTTGACTTTGTTACTAACTGAGGCTGGCTAAATTCCCAGAATGTAAATGCCTTTCTGTTTTCCAGAATAAATGGCTTACGTGCCTGTGTAATGTACTGAACTTAACTCTAAACTGCGATCCCAGATATCCTTAAGCTAATGTTGTCGCTCCTTCTCGCCTCACTAATGACTCTGGCTAATCTGACTCCCTAATTATCTCCGGACAAATATTTCAACTCAAACCTCTTACGTTATACCCTGATGTAACATACGGAAATATTTATTTATTTCCCTATCTTACTGTTATTTGTTTATTTAATTATTTATATATTCCGTCAATAATTAAGGTATCAATGCGCTATCTAAAGATTAAATCTAACATCATATGATTGCTTAATTCATTGGCTCACAACAGATAGTTCATACTGAAAAACATGGAAAATTTTAACACCAACAACTTCATAAAAACAAAAGTATATTTCTCTACAACTAAAATAAATCTCAATCAAATCCTTACATTTATTTTCACTGTTCTAAAGTATTAGAAAATAGTCACTATCATATTTCTCTGATAACTTTCAATGTACAAAACAATCTTAGAGAATTTGTATTTGTTTCTAATTAAGAATATTTAATTGCACTATACGAGAAACTGTTTAAGCTGGAGCTTTTACAGCCATTTAATTATTTGTTCATATTAAGCGTGCCAATTTTCAAGTGAATATCTTTAAAATTGAGAAAGTTAGAACATTCAGTCCTTGTTCCGTTTGTAAGATGTCTGATTGCGTCATCCAATTCCTACGGTGTTCTTCCTATTCGTAAAACATCCAATTTATGTATGTACGTTGACGCTTGTCTGGTTTGCTAACGATTAGCCGTATTCGGGTCTTTTAGAACTACAACCTGCGATTTTAGCAGCGGGTCGTCGTCTTGCTTCTGTGCCAACTCTACTAGTTCCAACAAGCATGTAATTATGTCATCGTGTTTCGGTCTCTTGTCATTCGACAGTAATACCGGCATTCTGGACAGACAAGTCTCATTCTTGCGTTTTGCTCCGCATCTATGTTGTACTAAATATTCAAACTTCCAACACATTAAGCTGTAGCATTTCAGTCTTCCTGGTGGGTCCTGTATTTTTTATTAAGGGCGCAAGAATTTGTGTCTATTTTTATTGCGTTTGACCACCCATCCTTACCTAGTAGTTCTTGTTCCAATGCTGAATTTTATTTATAGACGCTATTTAACTGCTGTCCTTAACGTCCCATTGCATATTGGGCGTGAAAGACCGGTAATTTTGCTTAGAGGCCTGTTTATCAGGCTTGAGGTTCTTTTACGTGCCGTAAATCTACGATACGGGACCACCAGCTTTACTTCCCTTCCAAAGGAAGGCATTCTAATGATTTTTACGCCCGAAAAAATCCATCGCCCTTCGCCGGGTTTGAACCCGCGACCTCAAAAACTAGAGACTAGCATAGTAACCGCTACACCACGGATCCTTTCTGGCTCCCTAAGTCAACGTGAGATAAGTTGGCTGCATTTTCTCCCAGTGAATGCTGAAGTAATGTGACTCCTATACCTGAAGAACTGGCAGCGCAGTGCATCTACGTGCTTGCTCCCGTCTGTAATGGGGCACACTGGATCCGATACCATCAACTGTTTGAGTTTTTGAAAGCTTGTTGGTGCTCAACTGTTTGAAGAGTTCGATCCTTTCATGTCAAATCATTCAGAGGCCATGCCACTCTCGAAGAATTCTTATGAACCGGTCCATAACTTGATGTATATATTTACATTTTCCGGGACCTGAACTGCATAATCACTTGAAAATACTGCTGAGACCACATACATTAGGAGTTTAATTTTCGACATCCCGAAAACATTTTTATAGCCGTAACTTAAACGTTGTAGCTCTCTAGTCTCGTGAGAACTGCTTCCAAATTCCATTAATTCTTGGAATGTTGTGCGAAGACTGTCATCTGTATATATCGGAGGTTTCTGTATTTGAAATCTCCTAGTAAATAATTTCCAATTTCCAAAATCGCCTTTGGTGCATTTACTAAGTTAAATGGCAGTCTTTTCAGTGACGAATTACGTTTATTATTGCTGTCTTCCCCAACTGGCACTTGAAAATATACACTGAGAAATCGAAATTGCAACGATACCTTTATCCTAATAACTTAATTTGCTTTGGATAGTGGGAACCATTTGTGCTGGCACATTGTCCGGATCAAGAATCCATGAGGTATTCATTCACAAGTCTGGTCTCCTTCGTCAAGTATATTCACAGAGGGTCTTCAAAACAAGTTGGTAGTGCTCATGATTGACAGCCTGGCCTTGACACTCAATGTAAATAATCCTCGGATAAGTAGTGAACATTGCTTTGAATTTGGGCTTGCTCATGCGAGCTTTCTTCTTCTTAGGAGATTGGGGGGCTCTTCCAGGCTCTTCTTGTTGCTTAGTTTTCAATGCGTATTGAAAATTCAAGTTTCGACACACATAATTACTTTTTGGAAGAAATGAGGATCATGTTCAATACAGCAATTCGCTCGATGTTTTGCTTCGGTGTGAGAAATTTTGGCACAACTTGGCACTCGTCCTTCTCATAGTGAGGCGATGTCGTCATGCAAAATCTGACTCTTTCCTTAATGATGTTTGGCAATTACAGAAATTGTTCGAATGCTCAGTCACTTCTAGCGAAGTTGTATCGTCACCGACGTCTTCCCCTATCCTTCTTAAAGCCTCTTAAATGCTTCGAAAACTTGCGCGCGAAATAAGCAGTGATCAGCATACTCTGTAAGCATCTGTGGTAGATTTTTCAAGTTTTTTTGTGAGGAATTTCTTGTTAACGCATATAGTATTTAGTGTGATTTCAACTGAGCTCATACTCAAGATGCCCTTCTAACAATCATCACGGACAGACTAATCGCCTCGTGAGAATGGGAATTTTTAGACGGTAAAGGGTAGTCTATTTGACAACGTATTATGCTCCTCTTCGCCGTCGAAGTGGCCAGAAATCAGTAATAAAGTCAATCAAGTTGATTTATTACCACATCTCGTATTAATTCGTTATCCACGTGTGTGTGATATTGTAAACGACCTGTTATTTAGCTTAGCCCTGTTTCCAGTTCTACTAAAATGGAAGCTCCTATCTGCTTTAACCAAGTAGTAGATATCTGCCTGTACTTATCCAATAGTTTTCGCATCTGCTTCTGCTGCATTTCACTTACTTGTGAGTTCGTGTTAAATTCTACCTCCTTAATTTCTTCTTGCTTTACTGTTAAACTGCATGCCTTAGCTAGTGCAACTTCTGCACCAATGCCAAGATCGTCTCCCATATATTATCTGTGAGGCTACTGCGTTGCTTTAAATTGCACCGTCAGGTTTGCTGGGTTATTGTAGAGTGTACGTGGGATATTCATAGAAATCTTTCCTAATGTACAATAATATAGTTCCAGGAGGAGTGTATTTGCATATTTCTACGACACTATTAATTTTACTTACTTTGTACTGAAAAGAGTAGCTCTATATCTTAATTGCACATAGCTTTCTCTATAATTTCTGGTATGACAGGTTGAAGGATTATGTGTGCCAATGAAAAAAAATCTGATGTGTTACACTCACATGACTTTCTCTACTCTTGTACAAACTATGTTTACAAACGCTTATTCTCCATCTACTTCATGTTAATCGAGATAAACATTTGCAGACTCTATCTTATTGCTAATTTTCTTGTAGACGTAAGGGGAATATATATTTACAAGTGCAATATAGAAAAACAGTAGCCTTTAAGCACATACATATCTCTTAATAGCTGGTTGCTAGGTGCAGCACCATTCCCTTTGCCACAGATTATAAATATTTGCATATCCAAGACAAAAAATCTGATGTGTTACACTCACATGACTTTCTCTACTCTTGTACAAACTATTTATAAAAACGCTTATTCTCCATCTAATTCATGTTAATCGAGATAAACATTTGCAGAGTCTATCTTATTGCTAATTTTCTTGTAGATGTAAGGGGAATATATATTTACAAGGGCAATTTGGAAATACAGTAGCCTTTAAGCACATACATATCTCTTAATAGCTGGTTGCTAGGTGCAGCACCATTCCCTTTCCCACAGATTAATACTCTTTGCATATCCAAGACAAAAAAATGAATAACGAATTCCCATTTGAGACAATAAGTATTGAAAAATTTAAGGGAATAACAAGCAATTTCTCGAAAATGGTTCACTCAACAAAAAAAAATGTATATGACATAAATTGTGTATTTTAACGCGATCTACATTTTTTGTGTAGTAAAATTTTGTCTATCTCTTATG
Source organism: Deroplatys truncata (assembly GCA_030765065.1). NCBI lineage: Eukaryota > Metazoa > Arthropoda > Insecta > Mantodea > Mantidae > Deroplatys > Deroplatys truncata. Next base: position 37,489,531 of record CM060989.1, read on the forward strand.
GTTTACCAGTTATGCAAAAGTCGTTCATAATGGAGAATACTTTTGGAGACATTCCCAGAAAATTCGAGATATACATTTTATTTGTCATGAAAATATCTTAAACCTATGATATTTTAATCAAAATCGTTAGAGCCATTTTTGAGAAAATTAAACTTTTCGAAAAATCTTCCATGTAAAGGGTAATCTGGGGTGGGGGATTTTCTTGAAAACCTTCGTGTCGCATCTCTGGAAGATACTGAACCTAAATACCAAGTTTGGTGTTTATCCGACTATTCGTTTCTGAGTTATGCTGTTCACAGGCACACACGCACCCACACAGACACACACACACGGACATGTTTCCAAAAATGCTTTTTTTGGATTCAGGGGGTCTCAAAACATGTATTTCCGGTGAAATCTCGATGTGGAATTTTTGGGTGGAATACAATACTTCCCCTACTTACTGTACGCAGTAGAGAAAGTAATAAATAAATTAAATTGATGCTCTTTAGCTCCTGTGGTCCTTAATCGTCCCATTGCATATTGGGCGTGAAAGACCGGTAACTTTGCTCAAGGGAGGCCTCTTTATCAGGCTTGAGGTTCTTTTACGTGCCGTAAATCTACGACACGGGACCATCGGCTTTACTTCGCTTCCGAAGGAAGCCATGCTAAAGATGTTTACGTCCGAAGAAATCGACCGCCCTCTGCCAGATTTGAACCCGCGACCTTGGGAACTAGAGGCTAGCACGTAACCACTACACCATGCAGGATGACTTGTGTTAATGAGCACTCATACCTCTCTGTGCTAATTATGCTGACCGCCCGCGCCGTCCGTAATCGTCATGTTTTTGTGTTGTCCACCAGAGTGATCAACAGTTTTGTACTCCGTAGAAACTCCAACCTTAGCAATAATCGGAAAATCTGTAAGTATAAATACCTAACTGGTGTTTGAATTCACCCATTTTGAATGTTGCATTAGGTTTGGTAGAGTGGCTCTAACAATTTGTTTGTTATGCGCAACGGCAAATATGTTGAAGTATCATCCAGATACTACCAGACATATTAAGATGTTAATTTTTCATCTATAGCTGACTACCTGACATTTGTAAGACATTTGCCGGTCCAGAAACGTTTGAAGCGCTGAAGGAGCGATTTTGAGAACTGTTTGAAAACAAATTCGGCTTTTAAATCTCTTGTTGTAAATTTTATGACATGTACACTTCTCCTGCAAACGGTATAGATGAGTCGTCACTAACTGTTCGTTCCTGTTAATACGACATCGTATTTCTCGATGTGTTGTACACGAGGTTTGTTCTGTTTATTTACTTTCCATCGGTTTAACTACATGGTCATACCGCGACGGATCTATTAGTACATACCTCTTGGACAGTTAGCCTTCTAGGTCTCATCCCGGTATCATACCATCTTGTTTCGACACGTGTCCACAAAGACCTTAGTCCTAGGCAACTGTATCTCTGTTTCTACAGTGCCGGGCAGATGGCATTAAGGTGCTGTCCAGTCTACCTGCTTTAATTGTATATGAATAGATGACGGAACATTCACTATTACCATCTATTTTCATTTTCGCTGTTTTTTCTTGAGGTGGAACTTTGGTTCGTGGTATTAAATACGCAATTCGGTATTTACTTTGGCGCTGAGAGTAAACACGATTGTTTGGCCCACAGGATTTACCGGGGACTTCCGGAACGCGGGCCACAGACCTTATCACCTGAGTTATCTTGACGAGATTCTTTTTTATTATTATTATTTGATTTATTTTGGACCTCTTTAGCAGCATGATCATTTCACGACCTTTTAACCTTACATGATAGAGAACATAATAGTAAGTTACAAGATGGTAACATTTGTAATTTAAGATAATTCAAAAAGTTTACATTTTCTTGTAAACATCAAAGTCTTTCTCGTTATTTGGTGGTTATTTAGAGCACTTGGTAGGCCAAAGCGTTTTGGTTTCTATACGCTTTTCTCGGGGGAGTGGTTGGGAGAGCGGGAATTGACTTGAAGCTGCTGCACTTGCTTTGCGAGTTCCTGGAAGCACTTCGCCATTATTTATTTATTTGTGTTATGTTATTTGCACAACCATCTTTTGCTGCTTTGTTCTCTCTGCGACTTTTCCTGTAGAAACTATTCCTTTATATTGTTGACTCACTGATATGATGATATTTAATTTTTTACAGCTTTGAAACTCGCATTCACATTTACAGAAACTGCAGAGGAGGGTAGGCATTAATTCTAGTCAAAGAGAACTTCTCATCTCCAAGTGGGAATCAAACTCGGAAATTCTCCGTTGAGAAGTCAGCTGCAGCAGTTTATTATTTGATTATGATATATATAGTTTTTTATATTTGACATACTGAAAAACAAGTTCATGAAAGAATAAAATGAATATTGGCCCTGAAAAGAATAATATAGGTATATGAATAAAGCTTTTAAAAACTACCTCCGTGGTGTGGAGTTAGCGTGTCTTCCTCCCATTCAAGAGATTCTGAGTTAGAATTTCGGTTAGGGTGAGTTACCTGCAATATGTTTATCTGGGAGTTTTCCTTTATCCCAAGCAGACGAATGTCGGGCAACTCTAAGCTCTAAGGATCCCGGGTTTGGTTGAGCATCATTTTACCGTTTCCGATATAACTCACTAAGTTAAATGACGTTGAACTTTAAGGCCCCCATACAAAATCAGAAAAATGGGACACTGTTTCAATTGTAATAGAATATTACTGAGAATCTTTTGTACACTATTAAAGTATTTATGGTATAGGCCACATCTTGGGCTATAATGTACTTCAACAATGAGCAATAGTGGCCACGAAAGCTAGCGATGTAAACTTCTTCTTTAACTGATTACCTGCATCTTTTTAGGACTTCCGTCTCCAAGGACTTGCATACAAATGCCTTGGGTCAGTAGGCTGTCGAGGAGCAAGCAAACTCTGGATCATAGCATATCCAGGATGGGTGATCAACCCAATGTCTGGTTGGCGGTGAAGAAGAACGAAATAAAATGTAGTGATGAAAGGGATGCTAAGAAAATTCGCGGATTAAATTATCCAACCCAGCATTCGCCTAGTCATCGAGGAAAACCGCGAAAAAAGCTTGTCAGATCGGTCGGTCGCGAGGGCTTGTATCCGAGACCTCCCGAATGTAGGACACAGACGTACCATCTGCGCCATCCGCTCGGTTTACGATGTCTACACAATTTGTAAATAACTCCTTTTGAACCTGTAAATCCACTTGTCCGTAGATATTAGCTATTAGTTTCATATTATTTGCCTCTTTAGCTTGCTGAAAATCTGTAATGTATTTCTTCTCCTTACCTGGAGTTTTACGAGGGCGATATGAACAATTTTTAGAATGCCATCTTTCTAAAATCAAATGAAATCTATTTATATTTGACAGCTACTTTCTAATGCGTTGCGAGTGGTTTGGCGTGTAGTTTGTTCGATTTTCTTTAATAGTTTGTTAATTATCATCATTTAAAGTTTTCGTATCACCCAAAAATCAATTAGACTAGAGAGTATTTACTGGCTATGAATTTTTACGATTTTAAGCCATCATTAATGCCTAAACAATGTGAAGATCGGCTTAGAAGTGGGCTTGGCGAATTTATAATTGGTAGGGCGAATTCAAAGAGATCCTTTTTGTGATGAATTTCGTGAAGAACGCCCAAGAACTGCTGTTACTGATGAAAATATTGCTGCTCTTTGAGCAATGGACATCTTACGAATTTATTTGGGCGACATTGGGAATTCGTATGAGTCAAATCTAAAGCAGTTTACATCAACATATGTGAGAAAACTTTATTGTCGATGGATTCCACATAAACTGACTCCCGATCAATGACAAGAACTCATTGACTGGTGCAGAAAAGCTCTGGAAAAATTCCAAGGCGGCACTTCAAATTTAGTTTGGAATATCGCTACTGGGATGAATATTGAATTTATTGTTATGATCCTGAAAAGGAAAGTCAATCGGCTCATTGGGTCTTTCAAACAGAACCTAAGTCTACTAAAGTCCGACGAATTCGCAATACTGGTAAGAAGAGTCGTCCTCCGTGGTGTAGTGGTTACCATGCTAGCCTCTAGTACCCAAGGTAGCGGGTTCAAACCCGGCTTAGGGCGATGGATTTTTTCGATTGTAAAAACCCTTAGCATGGCTTCCTTTGAAAGGGAAGTAAAGCCGGTGGTCCCGTGTCGTATATCTACAACACGTAAAAGAACTTCAAGCCTGATAAAGACGCCTCTGAGCAATATTTCCGGTCTTTCACGCCCAATATAGAATTTATTTAATACAGAGTCCAATGATTCTGCCATACCAAAGTCCACACCGAATATTGGGAATGGAGTGCTCATTCTTAAACCTCCAATGGATTTTCATCGCTCCAGTAGCAGCAATTTTATTTGTTGACGAACCATTCATCCAAAAACGTGCCTCGACGTTAAAGGTGATTTTTTGGCTGGAAACAGAGTCAACTTCAAATTGCTCCATAACCCAGTCAGAGAATACACGGCACAATCTATGGTTATTCGGCTTCAATTCCTGAATTAACGAAATTTTTTAACTGTGAAACAGCAGGTCCATTGCAAAATCCGCCAACTTGTAGCCAATGAAACTCCCAGTTCTTGTGCTTGCTTGAAAATTGATTTTCAGAGTTTTTGCGTGCGCTTTCACGAACAGCGGCTGTTTTCATTGGAACGTTTACGTCGTTGACGTACAGCAGTTTTTTGATCTCTGTCTCAATTTTTCCATCACACGTCGAATTGTTCTTTCAGAGGAACGATTGTGGATAGTGGACGTAATGCACGGAATGTTTGGCAAACGAACCATTTTGATGATAATTCTTCATGTTTTCTAGACGTAGTGAAATTATGAGGCGTTCCATTATTATTTGTCCTTAACTGTACCCAAGTAAAATCCGATGCGATATGTTCATATAACCTTCTCTACCCTCTATCGTTTATTAGTGGGTATACATCATAGTCCTACTAAAACCTATTTTTATATCTACTTCGTTTTAACCCGAATAAACTTTTGCAGAAATAGCTACATTACACATTTCTAAGGAAATAGCGATAGCCAAATGTTTAAGAACTGGAGCTACACGCTGAGCTTAAAATAAATTCAATACCATTTCAATAGAATCGCGAGAAACTATAGAATCTGACAGGGCTTTAAAAGAGTATTGAACACTTCGAATCATTAATAACGGATACCTCGGAAATGGCTGATGGCACAAAAAAGTTATTTGGAATAAATTGTGTGTTTTGAAGAGATCTACATTTCTTGTGTAGTACGTTTTCGTCTATCGCTTAACGTTTACCAGTTACACAAGATTATACAACATTCCTTTGGAGTGAAGAGGACTTCAAAGGCTACTCCCAGAAAATTCAAGATATGCGTTTTACTTATCAAAAACTTGAGTTTTATTTATGGACGCTCTGTAACTACTGTGGCCCTTAGCGTCCCATTCTATATTGGGCGTGAAATACCTTAATTTTGCTCAGAGGCCTCTTTATTAGGCTTGAGATCCTTTTACGTCGTGCCGTAAATCTACGACACGGGTCCACCGGCTTTACTTCCCTTCCGAAGGAAGCCATGCTAAGGATTTTTACGCCCTCAAAAATCCATCGCCCTCCGCCGGTAACCACTACACCACAGGGGACGAATTTTACTTATCGTATAAATATCTTATAGTATTTCAATCAAAATCATTAGAGCAGTTTTTTCGAAAATAAAAAAAAATTGAAATATGTGTATTACTTGTAAAGGGTAGTTTCGGTAGGGGATTTTCTTGAAAATCTTAATGTTACTTCGGATAAATACCAAACTTAAATACGAAGTTTAGTATTTATTCGAATTTTGGTTTTTGAATTATGCTGTTTACGAATATATATACAGAGACCTATTTATAAATTTGTTTTATTCATTCAGTGGACCTCAAAACATGTATTTCCGGTGAAATCTCCGTATAGAATTTTTGAGTGGAATGTAATACCTTCTCTACCTACTAGATATGTGCTAGACAAAGTAAAAATGACTGCTGTAGCTTGATAAACCCGGCAGTTGTTTTATTGTGAAAACATGACACTCTTACTCAAATACTCTATGCATACTTAAAACGCTTTCTCTCTTTATAATATCAGCAAGAAAGTGTAACAGAATCTGTATAGGCTTTGACTGCACGTCAGATATTACACGAACGAACGATTATATTCATCGTTCGTCATACGCTTTATACTTGGATCAAAGAGTAAATTCATAAAAGATGTAGCCTCTAATGCAAATTTAAGGACCATTTATCCCATCTATAGACAACGAAAAGGCCGCCCAGTTTTTGCAGAGAAGTGTTTTCCTTTTATCGTCCCTGGCACTTTTGGAAATGGAAGTGCACCTTTAAACGCTGTAGCTCCCGCAATTGAAAGCCAAGAAGAGTAAAAATTATTTAACGTTCTAAACGCTTTCATTTTGTTCTCTGTTCAACAAATAAAAATGTAGCCATTAAGAGGGAATAATAGCAAGGTGGACTCAGAGACTGTATTTTAGGGGAAAATATCAAATGGTCTTTGCCTGTAGGAAAAGCGTTTAGGATTTTATGTAATTACACTGTAACACGAACGTTTCCTTTATTTTCTGCATACCTTTATTTTATCTTATTGTTTTAAAACACGTATTTAGCACAAAAGTGACTAGTATTGTTGGTGATTTTAATTCATTTATTGTGAAAACCCATTAAACATTTTGAAGCTCTAACCCATCAGGTTTTAGGTTTTTATAGAATATAAAACAGACACTTTGGTAATGTTGCAGGCTTGCTGTCCCATTACAGCGTGAGCGTCACTTTCACTTTCAAAACCAGTTAGAGGACAGCACGTAAACAGGTTTCATTTCGCTTTCAGAGTGGCGTGTATCTCATGAGCGTAAATAAACAAACGTTTCGTGCCACCTAATAATCTCATCTGACTCTTCCAATTACGCACTTTGTAACCTAAACTCACAATCTACCGATACATTTATCTCTCATGCAGCATTAAACTTAAATAAGTAATCAGTTGATGCTGCTGTAATGTAATCAATCAAATGGTTTGACCCAAGTATGCAGTTTCTTGTACGTATTCCAGAAGTTTGTTACTTGTTAATGCAATGTCTATCTCTCTACTGTTTGCCATCAACTTAGTGTTCGTATGGTTCATATTCCTTAGCTCTGTTATGTGCGCCTTCAGTTCATCTAGCATTGTGGCTATGTGTACTATGTCATCAGAAAATCTCAGGTAGGGTAGTTTTGTCCCGTCTATGAATATACCGTAATCTGCTGTGATATTTCAAAATATTTATTCTAGAAGGTTTATAAAGAGCTTGAGGGATATTGGATCTCTCTGTATGCTCCTGTATACTCTTCTCCTTCCCCTGTAAATTTTCCTTAATCAAAATTTAGAAAACCTATAAAGATCCTATAACGTACCTAACAATTACTTAACAACAGCCTCCACGGCCAAGAATTAAACTGGCATGAATCAGAACAAACGAGAAAACATTAAAACTGCAGAACACTCCCCTTAAAATCTGCCTCCAAATAAGATTGAAACATAGTTTTTCGCCTGAGTCTCATAAAAAAGTATTAAAACAATTTAGAGAAGCAAACGCCGAAAAGTGAAACGATCAAAAATGACCAAGAGTACAGCTATTTGTCCTAGAACGGCTACATGAGTAGCTCCACGAAGATATGTACTTGCAAGCAGAAAGCAGCTTTCTACCACTAAGCTAAGAGTGCTGCAGGAAGCGTGGTATTATAACGAGCTTTAATCATACTGCACTTGAGAACCATAAATCAATAAATTGTGTTTTGGTTATAAATTTTCAGTGTTAAAACGCCCTGAAACGTCTATCTCTTTGAAGTCTGGTATATGAATTATATGCTTGGAATACGTTTTGATTATAGTTATGTTCCCCATTATAACTACTACAAGAATGTATGTAGTCTTGTGAAAATACCTGGCTGTCCCGAGCGCTCATGGAAGTACCCGATTCGGGCTAGTTTTAACATGTCGTTACGAGAGAAACTGAAATAAGCCGATGATTTCGCCCACAAAAGAAGACCATGCTCCAGAGTATTGAAAGGGTTAATACAAGTGTACGCCTTTTAGTCCCACGACGACGTGAAGCAGTCAGAGTATAAATGTGAAGTGTTGATGCACATAATCCTTCCAGTCCGTTTCCTCTTGCGTCAGCGATCCTAATCCTCTCCTGGAACAGACCGCTATATTGGTTCACTCCTCTAAGCCATCCTCTCCCCAAGGAAAGGAACAGTCTAATGCCTCTTTATGGCTGTGGACCAGTACTTAACTTCCTCAATGTGTATCAGGTGCCGAGTGCGAAGTAAATGGACCTTATCCGGAATTAGAACTCCGGTAGAATTACACCAGCTGTCCGAATGAGAAAGATTAATCAGACTTGTCTTCAATTCAGTATTCTTTGCATTTAATTTTCTCTTGGCATTCTGTATAAGATAATGCATGGTCAAAATAGAGAACGGAGAAAAAGAAATAATATGGCTCACGCATGTATATAAAATAAGCAACAGTTTTATGCTAATTTTTTCCACCAGATAAACAGAAGCGTGTGTAGTCTTTCACAGAACAATAGGGAGAAAAGTGTTTTCATTTTAAATAAATAATATTAAAAATGTCCTGCCACGAATATAACAACCTAATGTGTTACATTCACACAATTTCTTTACCCTCTATCTTTATTAGTGAGTATACATACGAAAGTTTGTTTTCCTATCTACTTCATTTTAATCGAGATAAACATTTTCGGAAATAGCTGCATTACACATTTCGTTATAAATATAAAGGGAATAGCGATAGTCAAGTGTTTTAGAACTGGAGCTATATGCTGGCTTTAAAATTCCACACCCTTTCCATGACATCGCGAGGTACAACAGAAAAGTCGACAGGACTTTAAAAGAATGGCTAAGTATTGGACAATTCGAGCCATTAATAACGGATATCTCGAAAATGTCTGATGCCACAAAAAAGTTATTTGAAATAAATTGTGTGTTTTAAAAATCTCTGTCTTTTTGTATATTACGTTTTCGTCTATCGCTTAACGTTTACCAGTTAAACAAGATTATACAAAATTCGTTTTGCATAAGGAGGACTTCACGGGCTATTCCCAGAAAATTCAAGGAGGACATTTTGCTTGTCATATAAATATCTTTAATATATGGTATTTCAATCAATCTCCTTAGAGGTATTTTTTTAGGGAATCTAAATGTTTTGAAAAATGTTGCATGTAAAGGGTAGTTTGGGATGGATGAATTTTCTTAAATCTTCGTGTCGCATCATTGTAAAGTATAGGATTTAAATACCAAGTTTGTTGATGATCCGACTTTTCATTTTTGATTTATGCTTTTCACAAATACACACGCACGCGCACACACACGGGCCTTTTTCTAAAAATGCTCTTTCTGGATTCAGGCGGCTTCAGAACATATATGTCCTGTGAAATCTCTGTATCGAATTTTTGCGTGGAATGCAATACCTTCTCTGTTAGGTACGTGGCAGAGAAACTAAAAACGGAATAGTGATTTGGTTTTTGAGAAAAAATAAGTATTTGAAAACTGAAACCAATAACAAAGAATATCTCGGAAATAGCTAACGCCGCCGCTGCAAAAAAATGGCATAAATTGCTTACCTTAAAAAGATCTACACATATTATGTCGTAAGCTTCTGTCTTATCTCTTACGGTTGAGCAGTTATGTAACTCATTCGCACTGTAGAGGGCTTCAGAGGCTATTCCAGGAAAATTCAAGAAATGCATTACATTTGTTATGAAAATGTCTTAAACACATGGTATTTTAATAAAAATGAAAGCCATTTTTAGAAAATATAGGTTTCTAAAAAGTGACGTATAAAGTTATTGGGGCAGGAGAATTTTGTTGAAAAGCTTCATGTTACGTTTCTTATGTTCTGAGTTATGCTATTCATAGACACACGGACACACACACACATACAAATGCACCTTTTTATAAAAATAACTTTTTATTGGTTTAGGTAACCTCAAAACGTGCATTTCCAGTGATATATAAGTATCATATTTTTAGTTGGAATACAACACTTCCTCTGCTTACTGTAGGTTAGTAGTAGAGAAAATAAAATATATTCTAGGAAGAGGATTATCCAGAACAGACTCTCCGGACTTGCTCTTCTAAGCAACGTAGTGATTGATCAGTCTTGCCCACTCCCAACAACCCTTTATATGAAATCATTTTCGTTAGTTTTTAGTTTCTCAAAAGTGACTGTAAGATTTGGATTAAAATATCGTACGTTTAAGATATTTGAACGACAAATGAAATGTATATTTTGAATTTTATTGGGAGTATTCTTCTTTCAGAATAACTTTTGTATAACTGACAAACCCTACGGGATCGACAAAGTCTTACTATGCATCAAGGTAGATCTTGTTAAAACAGAAAATTTATGTCAAATATACTTTTTTATTTTTGGAGTTAACCATGTTCGAGATATCCTAGTTATTGTTTCGAATTTTCAAATATTTATATATTTCTCAAATGGGCAGTCGCTATTCGTTTTTTTTCTCGTGGTCATGCAAACAGCGTGGAATTTCAAAGACTTCATATAGCGACCCGCTCTTTAAAAATGTGACTATATTGTAATCTACAACGAAATCCATAAATTTGAATTGAAAGTTTATCTGGACTAGTTTACTAATACGAAGTAGATAGAATAGTAAGCTTTTATATGAATAATTTGTGGGGGAGTGAGTAGAGAAAGTCTTGTGAATGCAAAACATCCGAAGTTTTAAATTTCAAAATGGAGATTTTTCGTTCTGGAGTCGATGCTGAAGCCGGCGGAGTTGTGAGAATCAGTAACAGCTGTATGATATTGGGAAAATTCTGCGTTACAAACAGGAAATCATTAAAAGCATTTTCTCTACTTCCTGTTCCATATATTGAATTCTCCAAAAAGGTAGCCGGCTCAGATAGCATTGAAGAATAAGACTCCGCTGAAAGAGTTATAGCATGTGAATTGAAATTCACAAATTTTATAGCACTACTTTTTCTGTGGAGTAAGGAGTGATTTCTAATGTAAATGCAATGTGTCTTTCAATTGAATGGGTTGCAAAAGGTAGCAATATGTTTCTTTCAATTTTATTGAAATGCTTTAGATTAGATACAATGTTCTTAGTGTCGTTCGAATTAATCACTTCTCTTCAATGCTAACTGAATGGTTTTAAAAATCCTGACTTTTCTTTTTTTCAGTACCTCAACTAAATTCCCCAACATTTGTCGTTCAACACCTCGAAACCGCAGCTCTGGCAGAGTATCAGGAAGGACTAGGTATCGTCGCAGCAACAAAAGCTTTAATCCAGAAGGTAAGTACTGACGCTTTCAAGTCAAGTTTGGAAGTTAATGTCCCCCGATAAATGTTAATAGCCATGTGCATTGAAGCAGAATCAGAAAACTTCAATCAGTATGAAAAGTAGCGGCCAGTTCCGCAGCTGAAGTGGTCCACCAAGTCACAAATTTCATTTGCCCAGGATAAAAAGACATGCTTTCGTTCCCTAATCGATAATGTTGGCGATGTTTTCGCCATTCCTGTTAAATCTAAAGATACAGTTCTTAGTAATGACCTTTCCTTACCTGCAGCTACTGGTATGGTGATGTATTTGTGATTCAGGCATTATCTTTAGATCACCGGCTCCGTCCATAACTACTTGATGACCAATTATAATAGCTAAGGACAATAAAGGGATTCTTGGACCTGAGAGATTTCACTTCGAGAATGCATAGCGGCACCATGGAGAAGAAGCAGCCTGCAAGATCGTATCCTCCTACTGCTGCAGCTCATCTCCTAAGCAAGAAGCAACGGAGGCAGTCTGCAACTGGTCCCGCCTCTCTCTCTCTCTCTCTCTCTCTCTCTCTCTCTCTCTCTGGAGCGTCCAGCCAGCTACCGTTACTCAGTCTGTTTACCGGCACCTGCCAGCACGTTTTGTGCTGACAGCTACGTAGTAACAGTGGTCTTCAGCAACGAAGGCCACCCGCATCAGTTTACCACGGAAACGCACGCTTCTTGTACGACTGCAACTGGCCAGCAGCGCCGATTTGGAGGCCGCCTTGGCTTCGGGCCTGATCTTGTTAGGTCGGTGCCTTCTGGTGTAGACTGGCTGACAGGAACGCCCATTTCCTTGCCGACGTTGCTGTGCCACTACTGTGGTGCAAACGCCCTCACGACTGGATGTACTGGGCACGATACACACCGATGCCGCTGACACTGCACCACCTGCGGTGGCACGTCCCACTTCACAGCCCAGGATTTCCTCTACCCCAGGAGCAGGCAAATGACACGAAACAGCCGACTGAAGTTCGTCTACTGATGATTATCACAGCAACATCGAACAGTCTCAACCGGAGAGGCAACGCGGGAAGCCATACAGGACCTCCATGTGGAGATACTGAATATGGGGTACGCCTTTAGCCGTCCTGAATGAGACGCTCGCAACCCCATTTCGGCGAAGCTATAGGATCTGCAGACAACCATCACCACTGCCATCCCTTCATCACCAAGACTATCGCTGTCAATTTATCAGCTCGGTGAACTTCACGAACCACCGGCAGGTTCTGGAGCATTACACAAGCAGTGACATTCCACCAACGAAGCAGCCAGCTCATCGCTGTAGCACACAAGTTCACCCAGATCACCATTTCGCTTTTCGTCATTGTTCCAGAGCATCAACATCTCCTGGAGAAATGTTGGGACTACAACCAACTAGCCAAACGACAACCACGTCCTAGAGACTAAAACTTTCCAACTTTACCTTTCCATTTCGTTTATTGTCACCCTCGGACCTCTAGGCTTCAATCAGGGCAATTTGTCATGGCTGAGGCCTAGAACCTTTCCTTTCACCCGCTCACTCCCATTGGACGGCAGCTTTCCATCTTTCGTCCAATAAATGCGGGTGCTATGCAAGACCACACTACCTTTACCTTTTCTTTTCTTTCTTTATTCTTCTTCCTTCCTTCTTTCCGGAGAAGGGCTTTTAGTGGGTATGGCCATACAGACGAGTCCCACACTCCCAGCTTGTCTTCGGTTAGTAAGTACTGTATTTACCCTCCACTCGGAAAAAAATAGAAGCTATTTTTCCACGATATTTCAATTTACTAATAGAAATAAAAACGACAGTTTGATTAACAGTATTAGTGGATCACTTCTCTCCAGTAATCTATCAGCTGTAGTATTCTTAGCAAAGTTGCTCAATCGCGGAAGTTTGTTTTTTTAATAATGAAATGCTCAAATCTCACCACATGTAACATATTACCCGTTGGCATTAAACATAACGTTCAGCATGACATTATAGTAAACCAGTGTAGTTTCAAAGCCTAGGTAGGTGGATCCAAAGAAATAAAGAACTGTTGGAAGAGGAACTTCAGTTTATGTTGATATGTGGAAAACCTAGACCACTGAAATCTAAATCTCAGACCATCTCAATCAACGTTAAAAATATGGTTCACAGAGGCCTTGCAGTTACTTTTGAAGGGTCACTGACCAAATCGTTTGGAAATACATTCTCTACCACATAAATGACTCGATCAGTCCTCTACAACAGGAGAATTTTCTCTGAAATTGATATGTTTGAGACATCTTACCAGATGCTAGTATCAGAAGGGGGTATTCTTTGTTCATAGTCTTTTGAGACAGAGGATGGGGTAAGCTAGAAAGCCGGTCGCCCGTGCCAAGTCGACTTTGTGTGTCGGCTCTTTGTGATAGGTATCGTCCGGTCACTCCACATCCTAACTCCCCCCTTCGCTGTTTCAAAGGACTCTAAACAAATAATAAGCTAAAAGTACTTTAATTTATCCTTTAGATTTGTGTGTTTACAATGCCTTTTTATTAGAGTAATACACCTGCGTCCTCAACGTTTTAAAAATGATGGTAAATAATGAAATAATAAATATTCAAACTGCTGACCCAGGTTTAACTTTCTTTTACGGATGAAGCATGGTTTTATTTACCTGGCCATGAAGAATTAATGAGTGTTAATACAAATTCTCTTGAAAGTTGTGAGTGATGTGTGGTAAAAAGCTCCTATGACGAAGACACGTGGTTGTTGTAGTCACAATTTGCATGAGAAATCTAAGCGCTTGAATTTAATGGGCTATGTATACTCCGCCGGCAAACAGCGTATTTTCTGGAGCAAAGAAAATTCCCGTTATGCCTGCCGCGCGTTCAAACAAAGCCTCTGTAGATAGGCTACTGAAGAGTAATAGGAGTTTGCAGCATATTAGAAATGAAAAATACGGACAAATATGGAAGCGCATGACATAGATACAGCTAAAGAAAAGAGACACAATTGTTTTGTACATATGAAGCACATGATAGGTGGCTTAAAAGTTTGGAAATGGACACGAGAGAAGAAAGAACATAGGATGACCCTGCAGATCTTGGAAAGGAGGAATTATGCAAGATATGGAAAAGATCTGTGCGAGACAGATTCGAATAATACAGTGCTTTTTCTTTCACATTGTGGCCACCGCATGGCTTTTCCCGCGCCGGCCGACGCAGCTAGGGATCCCGCTAAAATAGCTATGTTCCCGCAACCGCCTCAAATTCTCATATTTGCAGTTACCTTATCATAAGAGATGTTGGAAGTGCTGTCCTTCTCTATCCATATATTTCCGAAATTGTCTCAGGAAATTTTCATTCACAGAAATTGAATGAATTTCTCGCCTGATGTTTTCTTTTAGTTCTCACAATGTATGGGGTTTGTTGCATAACCTTATTACTTTCTCTACTGCGTATAGTAGGTAGGGGAAGTATTACATTCCACCCAAAAATTCGTTACCGAGGTTTCACAGGATATGCATGCTTTAAGGTGCCCTGAATCCAAATTTAGGATTTTTTTAAAAACATGTCCGTGTGTGTGTTTGAGTTTAGTATCTTCCATGGATGCGACACGAAATTTTCAAGAATACCCCTTCCCCAACCCAGACTACGCTTTATATGGAACATTTTTCGAAAACTTTTATTTTTTTAAAAATTGGCTCCAAGATTTTGATTAAAATATCATAATTATGTTTAACATATTTTTATGGCAAATGAAATGTGTATCTTGAATTTTCTGGGAATGTTCCCGAAAGTTCTCTTCATTCTGAATGATTTCGTATAACTGGTAAACTGTAACAGATAGACAAAACTTTACTACACAAAGAATGTAGACCTCGTTAAAACACACAATTTATGTCATGTACATTTGTTTTGTCGAGTGTCCCATTTCCGAGATATTCCTTGTTATTTTTCTCAAATGGGTATTCGTTATTCATTTTTTTATGTCCTGGACATGCAAAGAGAATGGAATGCACCACATAGCAACCAACCCTTAAAAGCTTTGACTTTCGCTTAAGCCTACCATATTCCCCTTGCGCCTACAAGAATATTAGCAATAACATTTCTGCAGATGTTTATCAGGATAAGTATGAAGTAGATGGAGAATAAGCGTTTGTAAAAATAGTTTGTATAAGAGTAGAGAAAGTCATGTGAGTGCAACCATCAGAATTTTTTTTCATGTAGTGGTTATAGTTGAATAAGTTTGCATAATTGGATTTTTCGAAATGCCAGTGATATAATGATTGATCCGCATTTAATATTTTCCCTGACGAAGTATGGTTCCATATACATGTCTATGCTTCGTCGCAATATTAAAGATATTAGAGTACAGAGAAACCCGATTTTACACACATGATTCCCTTTCATGACGCAAACATTTGTGTGCAGTAAATGCATACAAATAACAAGATTTATATTTTTTGAACACCTGACTGACGTTGCATGTAAGTCTGGATTTTACCAACAAGACATTGCTGCCGTGTATACAGCTGATGGGTCATTAAACGTAATTCAGGAAATGTTTGAGGATAGGTTAATTAGTAAAGAATTATAGGCCTCAGGATCGCCTTATTTTACTGTATGTGATTTTTATTTATGAGGGAAGTTGAAACATAAAGTGTAGCCAACAAACACCATACATTTTAAGAACTAAAAGAAAAAATTGGATATTGGACTCTCAATAGTGAATGAAGAGAGAAGATGCCAGTAATATGTGGATAGAGGACAACATTCATAACATCTCTTATGATAAGGTATGTGCTTATTATTATTGTAATCGTAGCTGTAACTGCGGGGGCTGTCCCAGAAGTACCGACCTAACAAATAAAACACAAACATTTTGGAAAAAAAACATCTTTATTTCTCTACATAGTCTCCTTTCAGCTCGATACACTTTTCCCCGCGATGTTCAATAGCTTCGATACACTGTTTATAGTGAGAACCGTCGAGTTCTGCAAAACAGCCATCAACTGTAGACTCCACCCCTTCACTGTTGGCAAATCTTTTACCACCAAACTATTTCTTCAACTTTGGAAATATAAAATAATCAGAGGGGGCTAAATGTGGTGAATAGGGTGCATGAGAGAGCAATTTTAACTTTAACTCATTGATTTTGGCCATGGCGATAATGGATGTGTGAACTGGTGCATTGTCTTGATGAAACAAAAGTTTCTTTTCCACTAAATGCGGCCTATTTTGCTTGATTCCATCACTGCTGCAATGCTGCAATAAGTTTGCATAATATTCACAATTGAGGCTATGACCTTGTCTGCAAGTGCAACCGTCTCGCCTTCTTTTAAGCCTATTTTCCCCTTTCAATCCACTGTTTTGACTGTTCCTGCGTCTCAGGTGTAAAGTGATGGACCCATATTTCATCCATGGTTATGAATCGACACAAAAACTCTGCTTTATTGCAGAAAAATATCACCAAACACTCGACTGAAACATCCTCACGATTCTGCTTTTGTTCCATTGTGAGTAAACGCGGCACACATCTTGCACATAGCTTTCTCATATCTAAATTTTCAGTCAGTATGCAATGTACAGCACTTTTTGAAATCCCTACGATATCTGTTAGCTCGCGTACTTTCAGTCGACGGCCATTCAATACCATTTTATGGATTTTCTTCGCAATTTCTGGCGTGGTCACCTCATTTGGTCGACCACTGCGATGTTCGTCTTGGCAGCTTATACGGGCTAGCTTAAATTCTGTCACCCAATATTTTACTGTTGTAAACGAAGGAGCAGACTCCCCCAGAGTAGAATCTAGCTCAGCTTTAATATTAGTTGGACTAAAACCTTTCAAATGAATGTAATGTGTCACATAACGCTGGCCAGTTTTATCTATGTTTACAAATTTGCTGAGAGCGTTCACTATTAATGGCTGCCAAACAATTGCTAAACGACATAGCATCATCAAACTACAGATTTAAGCTTTATAAGGTTGGTAATTTTTAACAGAGTCATTTGTTTGGTATACAAACACTATCTATACATCAGGTCAGGTACTTCTGGGACTACCGTCGTATGAGAACGTGCGGGGATATTATAATTGTTTCGGCGGGTATCCGAGCTAAGACGTCCGACGCGCGAGCCGCCATGCGGTGGCCTCAGTGAAAAAGAAAAGCATTGTAGAAGGAAGTGGAAGCTGAAAGACTAGAAACGGGATCAGTCGTAATAAACAATAGCATCATATGAATTATAATTTGATATTTTATATATCAGAAAGTTGAATTTCGATAATACTAAAACTTATTCTCACGTTTGTGCAGCTCTGCTTTAGTCGGCACGTTTGTTTAGTGAACCTGAATATATGTAAGTGATTAACGTGCCCAAACACTGCCTGTGCTCAGTATTTCTCGCTTGATCTCCCTTGAGTCTCACCAGAACCGCCCTCAGCCATTGGGGATACCGGAGTTTCTAGGGTAATTAATTTGTACATGTACACACGTTGCCGAAGAGTTCCAGAGAAAGTTCCGTCTCTCTGGCGGCAGATACTGCAAATCCCTTACGAGCGTGGTACATCTTTCCCAAACAAACTTCTCTGACTACAACCCTCTGGATGTATAATGGTCTCTATAGTCCTTAGGTTAATGAGAAAAGTGTATGCCACAAATGAACCAAAGCTAATTTAACTTACTCTTTTTC
Organism: Deroplatys truncata; assembly: GCA_030765065.1. Taxonomy (NCBI): domain Eukaryota; kingdom Metazoa; phylum Arthropoda; class Insecta; order Mantodea; family Mantidae; genus Deroplatys; species Deroplatys truncata. The sequence goes on from CM060989.1 coordinate 37,507,575, forward strand.
ACTGTAAATATTGGGTCGATTTCAAAGAATTGTCGTAAAATTATGGAAGTACAATGAACTATATATTTAATTTACCAACGCAGAGTGAAACATTTTTGCTGTACCGTCATTTACTAATAATGTTTAACAAGTCAAACAGTGAAAAATAGGCCTAACTTAAAATTCAACGTCGTTATTAGAACTTTAAGTTTTAATACATGCAGCAAAAGTAGGTACTTCACATTTCTGAGAAAATTAGGGCGTGTTTTAGGGTCTTTGATGAATATTAATATAACTAGCACGAACATTTTTAAGTGCAATAGCCAAGAATCATAGTGTTTTCAAATTTGGAGAAAATACAAGTTGAATTTTCATTAAAAACAGAATAATACAGTTTGATTATTACTACAATGTTGTAGTAATTAATACTACTACATTATTGTGTTGTATTATACAACACAATAAATAATACTATGATTAACACCTGTCTGTTGTAAATACACTCGGAGATAGGAGTTGGGTAATGGAAATAAATTTACATTTCGGCACTTTATTTAGTAATAACCATTTTTCTTTCTCTATAGTTGACAGGGAAAGTATTACATACCAACCAAAAATTCAATACAGACGTTTCACCGGGAATACATGTTTTGAACGGCATAACTCGGATAAACACGCAACTTAGTATTTAAGTCTTCCAACGATACACACGAAGATTTTCGAGCAAATTCCCCTACCACAGACTATCTTTTAGATGGAACATCTTTTAAAGTTTTTATTTTCTCGGAATGGCTCTAACAATTTTAATTAAAATGCCACATGTTAACGATATTAATATGAGAAATAGAGTGTTTATCTTGAATTTTCTGGGAATAGCCCACGTCGTCATTCAGAAGGAAGTTTGCATAATCTTGTATAAATGGTAAATGCTAAGCAATAGAGGAAAACGTACTGTAAGCCTCTTAAAGCCACACAATTTTTGGGACATAAACCATTGTCAATGGTTTGAATTATTCAAGGCCTTTGTCATTCTTTTAAAGTCCTGTCGATATTCAGTTGTTTCTCATGATTGCATGGAAAGATTATGCAATTTTAAGGCCAGCATATAGCGTCCAGTTCTTAAACATCTGACTATCGCTATTCACTTTGCATTACATTTACGTTACGAGTAACGTATCTATTTCAGCAAATGTTTATCTCGATTAAGATGAGGTAGATAGAGGAATAAGCTATCATAAGTATAGTTTGTGTACCCGCTGATAGACGACAGAGGGTAGAGAAAGTCATATTAATGTAACACATCATATTGTTTGCTTTCTTTTCTTTAAATAGGAACGGTATTTTTAATTCATACTCATTTATTCAATCCTTTTATACTTACTGCTTATGTTTGTGTTTCCTAAAAGACCACCTAGTCCTAACCCCAAATGATATGTTGTGATACTGGTTTTTATAATCGTAAATTTGGAAACCATTTGCATTAGGAAGTAACATAGGTATTTTTATTACACATATGACAACTTGAAATCTCCAATAATCCTTAAGTTTTAAGCTGGAATATTAATTCTTAACCACAATTGATAAAAACAGACATTAAAAAACTTAGTTAACACTCCTGTCACCCAGCGTTGAGCATAGCAACTACTACCACCGCCGAAGCCTCTGACAGGAATTTATGTACAGTAACATAGTCATGGTGGATTATAGCATTGCCCTGTAGTGCTAGAGGCTTTCTCCGAATTGTACGACGTAAACAGTACAATGGAAATTATCTCAGTACTAGGCATTGATGGAATGGCTCTTAGGAACATGCATATATGTATATATACGAGGGTCATCCAATAAGTATGTTTCCCTATTTTATAAATAAAAGCATTACACACAATTGATCATGTTGAATTAATTTTATTTATATTGCACAATCCTTCTGTTATTTTCCTACATAGTCAAAATGTTTTCCAAGCATTTTTGGGGACATGACACAAGTTTTCCCAAACCATTGTTGTACGAGATCTGATTGATCTTCGTCACCTCCCTGATTACCTTTGAGTCAGGGTAGCTCGAGTCCACTCCAGAAAAGATCTGGTGAATATGGAGGATGCGAGAAAACTTCCCAGTTGAATCTTCTGAGCTCCGCCTGCGTCAAGATTTAACTTGGAAGTTTTCTCGTATCCTCCTCCGTATTCACCGGAGCTTGCCCTAAATGATTTTCACATGTTCCTCCAACTCAAAGGTAAGCACTTTTAACATCGATGATGAAGTCAAATCAGTAAACAGCTGGTTGCGAGCACAGCGCCCGACCTGGTACAACACTGGCTTGGAAAAGCTTGTGTCACGTCTCCAAAAATGCTTGGAAAAACATATTGCCTATGTAGAAAAGTAACAGGAGAATTGTACAATATAAATAACATTAATTCAACATGATCAATTGCGTGTAATGCTTTTTATAAAATAGGGAAACTTATTTATTGGATGCCCCTCATACATAGAGCTAACTGTACACCAAGGTTGGAGGGTACACGGGATTTAACTCATTCCGCTGGTTTGTTCTATGGTTTGCTACCATCCAAGGAGTTTCCATTCTAATAGTACTGCGGTGCCAACATAAGAAATTGGAGGGAGAAAGGAAGAGTTTGACTCAAGTGTCAGAAAACGGCGTGACTGATATAAAGTAAACAATACACATACGCAAAAGAAAACATTAATTTGCATTATGAGGGTTCTGAGGGTCCAGAGTTCTATTTCCGGCTCTGGGTTGGCGATTTTAAGTCTGCCTTATCCACACCTTCACCTCTGACTTCCTCAAGTCATCCACAAGGCCCAATGTGGTTAGGAAAAATGCTGTAGGTCCTTTCATTCCACCGCCATTCTCATCATCACCCTACCATCTGAGGTAACGAACTCCGCCTTTTGAGTGCCTCCACCTCCAGTCATCGCTTGATGGAATGAGGCAACCCCCGAAGGTCATAGGCCGTATATGGGGAGCGTTAGAGACGACGATAATTATAGTTATGGTTATCAGGAAGCCGAAGAGGATTTCGACACTTAGCGCTTCTAGAAACTTCTAGAAGGAACGGGCGAAGTGAAGGAGACAGATCCGAGTGGGGAGACTCGGACACAAGCGGAGTTCCTTTCGTTCCAGATAGTCCCGCGGCATCCCCTCACAGGCCTACTTCTTCCCATGGAGAGGGCCAGTCCCACACCGAACGCTAGGGAAGACGATTCCACAAAGCAAACTTCACCGCCACAAGCCTCGCCCGCCGTCCACTCGCCTGATCATTCGAGCCTGTAACGTGATAAGGACATTAAATTAAAGTAAATAGACGCTAAGAAAATTCGCGAGATTATATACCTAATCTACCCCAGCATTCGCCTACCCACCAAGGTCAGAGTGGCCGGCCCAGTGGGAATCGAATCCGGGACCACCTGAATGTGAAGCTCACACTTTATTGCGGAGCGATCTTGCTCAGTTAATAACTATACAGGGAGAGCCAAAAGACTACGAACTTGCTGCGCGGTGTTTTTACTGTTCGCGTCCTAGGCGCTCGTTGCCGTCTGCCGCTATCATAGGAAGGCGCGGATGAAACCATATAACATTTTTAAAACTACTTTTAAAGGATTTACTTAACAACTTAAGAAAGTGTGTTTGAGGACAGAATTATTAGTACAGATTTCTGGCCTCCACGGTCCCCCGACCTAACCGCTTGCGATTTCTATCTCTGGGATAACTTAAAACAAAGTGTACAAGACAAACCCACACACCCTGGAAGAATTAAAACAAAATATCCGCCAGGAAATTGCCAGCAGTACTCAACGTGAACTACGGCGAGTGATGGATGGTTTTCCTAAAGGATAAGGACGGTGGCCAGTTTCAGTATCTCCTTTCATAAAGTTGTTAAGTAAAGCCTTTAAAAGTAGTTTTAAAATTTTTGTATGGTTTCATCCGCGCCTTTCTATGATAGCGGTAGACGGCGACGAGCGCTGAGGACGCGGACAGGAAAAACACCGCGCAATCAGTTCGTAGTTTTTTGGCTCTCTCTGTAGTACTCCAACCCTTGTTACTGTAATGAATAATTGCAATTATTTAGTAGATCATTATTCTATAAGGGACTAAATTCTCTCTGGAATTCTTAAGGACCGAGAGAGAAGATGATGCTGTTGGAATCCCCCAAATAAAATGAATGTCGTTGTGCACGTCCAGATAACAGCGATTCGTCATTTCTTCCAATAATGCAGGATGAATAATGAGAGACAAGAGTGGGTTGTGATTCATTATGACAAACGAGGCCTTCCTGTGACAGTTACTGATCGAAAACATCCGTTAGCGCTGATCGCAGTTCTTCGTAAACCACACAGCGTTATCGTCCATTTAATTTTACGTATTTGCTAGTTTCCCGAGTAGCTGAGAGATTGGAGAGCCCGAGATGGATTATCCTCAGCTCAATGGAGAAATTCTATCGTATTTTGTTCCTGTTTCCTGCCCCTAATTGGTGGTATTCTCTACATTATGTTGATGTATGATGCCTTTTCTTAAAATGCAGCTCACTTTTGGGAAATACTGTACGATGTTCCAGCGATGGATCTTAGATAATATCTGTCAAAAGGGTCTTCATAAATTATACCTTGTTTTATTTAAAGCAGACTAAATATAAAAAACTGCTAAAATAAATGCAGAAACAATCTAAAACTGTTAGTCATATTAATAGGAATTTCCGCTTTAAGCGGGTGAGTCTTCTCAGCCTGCGTATTGAGAAGTTATGTAGTCTCAGCATTGTACAGGCTATGCCGTAAACACTGTCCACTGCGTTCGTATCAGTTTCGGACGAAATGGCCCCTTTGCACCGCTGGGTGTACAGTAACTTGCACTCGTAGCGCAACAGTGTGCGCGTTGCCCTTCAGCGGTGAAGGTATCAGGTTCAATTACTGTCACTTGAAGGTACTTTTTATGCTTAATACATTTAACGAGAACTGATAATGTGGCATGGAAGTGTCATTTCACTTAATTAGTTCAATTGTGTGAATTTAATTAAAGCACAAATTGTTACTTGTTAAAATATCCTTTAATGACCATCATAAATAAATGCAATAAATGTACAAAAAACCCTCATTTATTCGCAGTCATAATTTGAACTTTCGACTTTCATTATGATTTTCCAGCATCTTAACAACGAGCATCACCGTAGCCCTAATCAGCGGGCTGGTGAATGCGGTGTCAGCACCTGCGTTTCGCATCGTCTGTAAAATACAGGGTTGCCTAGATAACAATCCGCAGGATGAGAAGACTCATATATATTTGTTATAGGCACAATTCCTATATTTTAAGTATATTTTTCAAAATCTTACTCTATCTGCAATTTTGTACTGTGATTTTTGCATTATTTCAAAGAAAACAAAAGCATAACTCCTACACACCTTTAGCCAATTTTTAGGTGCATTCTTACTCGCAGCTTCTATTTATTCAAGCTATGTGTATTTGTTTTTGCAAATATGTACGAGAAAAAGCAACAATGACAAAATTGTCAACAAACACGTCCTACCAACTCAGAATTATTAGTCGACCATGATATGAGTGCGCTCGGAGGAGGGCGCCAGTGTTTTTGTTGAGAATGCCTAATGTCCTCGAAGCTAGGGATCACAGGGGAGTGAGAGAGCAAGGCAACAGGGAAATGTACAGTTGTACAACGAAAACAGTACACAACAGGCCTCACTTTGCCGCTAGTAAATACAACTCAGAACTGTTGACGGTTTCTTTACCTGACTGTCCTTCCGATGCCCCACCCACTTGTTCTGTAACTGTTTAGTTCCTCTTCTCACTACAGGCACTCATATCGTGGCCGACTAATACTGTCATTGAGTACACGCTGTGTCAGTCTTCTCGTACCTGTAGACCCAGTTGGTGCAGTGACGTTGCTTATATTGCTTTTCAATGCTGAGTACAACAGACATCAACATTATGCTGTAACCGATTCCCGACCTGCTGTGGTTTCAACTATGTTAAATACAAGCTGTGTGTATAGGACAAGGTTCGAAAGGTGGAATCAGATTGAAAAATTCAATCTTATAGTCGGGATTTGAACCATGGATTTAATTAACATTCATTACCTAACAATTGGTTAAACTATAAAGGCCTGGGACTTGAAAGTACTTGCACGTTGTAAGTCACCTTAGGTTATAGATGTGTCTAACACTCCCCAGAGGAACGGATCAATTGAAGGAACCACAGAAGGCTACAGGCCTCTGGCAGACACACCACAGAGACGCGCGGAAGCCCCTAATAGTTCCAGGCTCGAAGACCCGTTCCACTGCTGGAGCTACGTAGAGAGGTCGATGAACGATCCGTCGACCAAGCAGTCCTCTAGGTACACGGGAGTACTCTTTCCTTTGAACAAGCCTCCGCGCCATCTGCCCGGCACCACTATACCCCACGAAACCTATACGCACACCTGAAAGATGAGAAGGAAACTGAATGAAAGAGAAATGATGGAAAGGAAATCATTGTAGATGAGAAACAAACCCAGAATTCGTCTACCGACCAGGGAAATCCAAGAAAAACCCAAGGTCAAAATGGGCAGTCCCGAATTCAACCTCACAGTGTTACCGTGCAGTCATTTCGCTTGTTGTTGGGGTGTGCCATCTCAAAATGAATTTCAGTTCTTCTCGAATATCGGAAAAATTCGAGTCGGTTGGGGAATTTAATGTCGTGCCGGCATTTTGCCATGGTAGCTCGTTGGTTAGAGCAACTGGACGGAAATCGGAAGGCCCGTGGTTTAATTCCCGGCATTGGATTTTTCAGTCTGATTCTACGTTTACAATATATCTGACATATACAACTTCCTCGTCACTGGTTCGAGCCTCGGTGCAGCATCGTTATAGAGCATCATCAGCAGAGTAAAGTTAGGATATGTTTTAAATGGAAAATTCTGGAAAATGTCACCATAAGTCTATCTATTTAACGAGCTTGGTCCAACTGAAGTTAGTAGGATCTCGGAGATTATGCAGATAGGTATAAAGTAATCTCTTTGGATCAGTAAGGACAACTAATGATAAACACATGGGAGTTGTACAAAATAACCCTCTGTCCGTGAGACGTAAATCATGACAAGTATTATTAATGCTAATTAAAGACCCCGAAACTGCGGATATGAGAGAGATTTACAATCTGAATGTTTACAGCTAGCAATATTTTGTCACATACATTTTCATTATATGTGCGAACGGGACTGGAGCTAAAATGACAGTCGTAACTTGAAGAAATGTGACACTTTACATGCTTTTGGGGCCGAATTTAAATTTGTGACCTAGTGTAATAAAAATAACACATTCCATCTGCAAACTCCACGCTCTTTCCTTTTCAGATATAGGTTATTTAGAAAGTTTGTTTTAGAGAATATAGACATTTAAACTAACACGGGAGATACCCCAACTAGACGGACCCAATTTTCTTCTTTCTTTCGTCCTTACTTCTTCCAATGTAAGGATTGGGTTTATTTCCCGTTCCAAAGCCAATCAGAAACTGCTGATTCTATCTCTTCCTGGAACCGTCCTATATTCCGTCTTCATATTACACTATAGTGGTGTATTTATTTAGTCTTAAACATTTTACATGTTCAAACTCATATACCGCACGGGTCAGATAGACTGTACGTGCTTATATAATACACTGTAGTTCATATTTTTCAGACTGTAGTTATCACACTGAAATTTAAAATTAATGATATTTACAATAAGTGAAGAAAAAGGGAAAAAAGCAGACAAACTAACAACAATCACACAAACAAAACAGAAGAACAGGAAGCGAAAAAAACTTGTTCACAAGCACAGGCTATTGTTTTCAAAACCGACAAATACCCGCCCGTAAGCCACTAAACCTCCCCTCCCACCCTTGACCCTCTTCCTTATACTCCGATCTGAGCTGCATAACCTTTTTAAAAAGTGTACCAATTTGTTCCCCCTCCCCCCTCCCAGCCAGCAAGGTCCAGCAAGCTTATAACCCTCTCCTTGAGTTAACAAAGGAACCTGGCAGATACTTTCTCAACTGTTCTGTCTTGATACGACATGCCAGAATATGAATCCCAGTTTCTTCCTCTACACCAGGGACACATTTTTGTGCCGTTTTTTTAAATAAATTTGATCGCTCGCCATGATCCCAGTCTGAGCCAAGCAAACCCTTTCTTGCTGGCTCTTTTCGGGCAAAATATATTGCTCTATATACCCCGTTCTGCATTTAATTTCGACTCTAATCTGAAACTTTCTTAATCTTTTTAATGATGCATTCTCATTACATTGTGACAGCATCTACTGTCGATATATATCTTTCAATCGCTTCTGTACTTTTCTCCACACATTCCCTCTATTTCCTGGTCCTTCAAACCAAATATTAACTATCCCTATTCTCTCCAGCCCTCTCTTGATTTTCGCTGCCCACGTCTTGTCCCCTCCCGTTCTAAGCTGTTCCTTATAGCACACTGTTCTCATAATTGATTGATACCCTCTCATAATTCTAATCTAATATTTGATCATCCGTATCCTACATTCAATTGTTTCGGTGTATGCCGCAGTTTACGTACCTCTTCTCGCACCGGAAATACATGTTTTGAGGCACCTTGATTCCAAAAAGGCATTTTTATAAAAATGTTCGTGTGTATGCGCGTGGCTCTGAACTGCATAACTCAGAAACGAAAAGTTATATAAATACCAAAGTTGGTATTTAGTTTCAGTACCTTTTAAGATGCTACACAAAGATTTTCAGAAAAATTCCCTACCCCAAACTACCCTTTGCATGGAACATTCTTCGACATTTTTTATTTTCTAAATAATGGCTCTAATGATTTTGATTAAAATACGATATGTTAAAGATATTTACATGACAAATAAAATGTATATCCTGAATTTTATGGGAATGGACTGTGAAGTCCTCTTCATTCGAAAGGACTTCTGTATAATCTGGTATAACTGGTAAACATTAAACGATAGACGAAAACGTGCTGCACAAGAACTCTAGATCCCTTTAAAACACACAATTTATTTCAAATAACCTTTTTGGCAACAGACATTTCCATATATATCCGTTATTAAGGCTTTGATTTGATAAATACTTTCATTCTTTTTACGACTCTCGATTTTAAGTTGTTTTTTGCGATTGCTTGGAAACAGTATGGAGTTTTAAGGCCAGCATATAGCTTGCAGTTCTTAAACATATGAATATCGCTGTTTTACTCTAACTAAACGTGTAATGTAGTAGCTATTTCTGAAAGGTTTTTTTCCCGATTAAAATGAAATACATAGAAAAACAAACTTTGGTAGGAATAATTTGTATACACACTAATAAACGATAAAGGGTAGAGAAAGCTATGTGAATGTAACACATTAAATTTTTCAGTAACGTATCTATTCTTTCGCCGTGCATTTATCAACACATCTTCCAAAATAGGTGATCCAAACTGTGGTCCAAAGCACAATACAATTTCATAATAAAAGCCCTAACATTTAGTTTTTTGCGTTGCTTTCATAGCTAATATTCTATTCCTGAACAGTTCTTCGAGTTTTCGGATTACAGTTTTATACTGTCTAAAAAATTCTGATGATACATTCACATCACTTTCTTCACAATTATTCTTGCTAAAGCTTATTTTTCTAGCTACTATATTTTAATCCAGATAAACCTTAGCAGAAATAGCTACAATACACATTTCATTAAGATACAAAGAGAATAGCGATAGTCAAATGTTTAAGAAATGGATGGTATACGCTGGCCTTAAAATGGCTTGCTGCTTTCATACAATCGGAGAAGCAACTGAATGTTGACAGTACTTTAAGAGAATGACCAAGTAATGAACCATTCTAGGCATTAATAACGAAATCTCAGACATGGTTTATGCCACAAAAAACTTATTTTAAATAAGTTGTGCGTTTAAATGAGATCTACATTTTTTGTGTGGTACGTTTACGTCTATCGCTTAACGTCTATCGCTTACCAATTACAATTATACAACATTCCCTCCGAGTGAAGACGACTTCACAGGCTATTCACAGAAAATTCTAGATATACATTTTGTCAAATTTCTTTAATACATGGTATTTTAATCTAAATTTAGTGATTGTCTTAGAAATTCAGGCGGTCTCAAAACATGCATTTCCGGTAAAATCTTGGTATTAGTTTTTACGGGAATGCAATACCTTTCTCTACCTACTATGTACTTGGTAGAGAAAGTAAAAAGAAGCTAAAACAAAACACAGTCGGATGACAACTAATAATATTAGTGAGGTCCTATAATTACTGCCAAGAATATTTACGAAACAGAATTTCCTTAACTAATAATTATTTGCTGTTACTCTATAATATTAACTAATTTTATTACTGTGATTTATGAAACAAGCCCGTGACAGCTCTTCCAGTCTTTGATTTATAATATTATGCTGTATAAAAATATACTCTAGGGGTTGCACGAATATTGTTTTTGGAGGAATGATATGAATCGCAATTCTCTTGTTTAACATTGTAATTATTTCGTCGTCACTACTGCAATTTCGAATCACGATATCTCGACAGGCAAAAAAGCTAGCACAATGGTTCTTCTACAAAGTTTTTATAGGATTAAGAAACAAATAGGATATGTCCGGTAGGGTACTTCCCTGTAGATTGTCACCAGCGACAGAATTATACTGCATGTTCACAATTATGGGGCATAATACCCCTTTTACACTTTACGACGGCAGCAGGAGATAGGATGGATTCAGCAATAACATTTCAATTTGCATTGTACCAGAATAGAAACGCGGAAGCAGTAGCATGCATGTATGTGTATTGTGTCGTACATTTGCGTACTGAAAACGTTAATTACAGGCCATGATTAGCTGCAGCCAACCATTTGGTCTGATTAAAGTGCTCATAATAGTTCATGACTCACTCTCCTCTTCTCCTAATTCGATTTTTTCTCCACTGCCGTGTAATGTATTAAACGTGAAAAACAAGGGGTATTTTTTATGAGAGTCAAACTTGCCTATAATGGTATCTTGTGTTGTTCGATACAGGTTTCCATTATTGCTCAATATACCTACACTTCTGCCTGAGATTATGTGCTACCTGTATCTTTTTAAAAGCCTATTCATTATGCCTGCACCCTTAGCTAAGAAATAATACAGTCTCATAACAGATGTGGTTTCGAATTCTTCTGGTTTTAAAAGCATTTTCTCAAAAGCAGTACATCTCCTTAAGCCAAGGCATCACAGGAGTATAAAGTGTGCTGGGCTGTTTCAGTTTCTTTCTTGCACAATCTGCAATCTAAGTTACCCTGAAATACTCCCATCTGTTAAGATGCTTTTTCATAGGTGCATGTCCTGTGAGAAATCCAGTAATTGTTTTCAGCTGAAGTCCTTTATATTTAAGTAAGCTTTCAGCTCTTTTCTTACATGGTTTTCTAATAAATAGTTTACCATGTTTGTTTTCTGGAGTTTTAAGCCAGGTTTTATGATGTTCTACTTTGGAGCAATTCTTTATAGCCTTTCTTAGTAAACATCGAGATGTTCCTAGAGCCGGCTCTGGCCCAATAAATTGTGAAGCTGCTCCTTGTCTTGCCAGTTCATCAACTTTTTCATTTCCCTCTATGCCACTATGTCCCGGCACCCAGATGAGTTGAACTTCATTCTGTTTTACCAAGTTTGTGGGCACGTTTAGGCAGTTTAAAACCAGTCCTGACGCTACCTTATGACTACTTAGAGCCTTAAATGCAGCCTGGCTGTCTCAGAAGGCACGGGTCTGTTTACCAGTGTGTGTGCTCTTCTTACGTTTTCATGTATGGATTGAATAATAGTATAACTTTGTATTTAAAAAGCAGTAGCATTTTCACCCAAGAGAAGAAACCTTTGCACCTTGGTCTTATGCCTATACTCCAGATCCTGTTCCTTGAGCATCCTTTGAACCGTCTGTAAACCACATGATAGTTTCCAGAGCTTTATTCGTCCAACGTTAAGAACCAATAACCACCCTGTAGTTCCTTATAAAGTGTTTAATTGAAATTATATAGTGTTACAGCATTTCTCAAGATGCATCTCCTTTGTATTTCCATCCTTAGCCAACTTGAGTGTATTTCAGGAATTCTCAGATTCTTAGCATGTTTCATTTCATAAAAAAATTCGATATCGAGATTTCACAAAAAAACACATGCTCTGATGTTCCCTGAATCCAATAAAAGCATTTGTACAAAAAAGGTTGCCCATGTATGAACGTGTCTGTCTTGTGTCTATGAACAGCATAACTAAAAAACGAAATGTCGGATAGGTACCAAACTTGGTGCACAAGTTTGGAGTCCTCCGAGGATGCGACACAGTATCTTCAAGAAAATCCTACAATACAAGCTACACTTTACATGTATTATTGTTATTTATTTTTTCTCCAAAAATGGCTTTAACCATTTGTGTTAAAATGTCATTTGTTTTAAAATTTTTCATGACAAGTTACATTTTTGCAAATATGCTGTGAAGTCCTGCTCATTAGGAATTCATTTTGTATAATTTTGTATGATTATTATTTCGTAACAGATAGTCTAAAACCTGTAAATCTCCTTGAAGGTCTATCTCTAAAAATTATTTGATACAAATCCTTTGGCAAAATTTGAAAGAAAGGAAAAATAAGAATACGCAATCTCTCCATTGTTTAAATGAAATGCTATATACTGTTGGATATAATATGGCATGTGTGTATTGTAGATATAAATATTTGAACTTAATCAACAGGGTAAGTAAAATTAGACAACTTAAAACGCGTCATAAAATAGTGGTAAATAATGTCTCTCACCGAAAGTAAATATATGTCTAAACAGATCCAAAATATGGATAAGTTTTCCAAAACTAAAACCGGTTTTAATCAAACGGTTACACAGGAGACTGAGTCGATATTCTGTTTTTTTCCTTAGAAGCTCTGGAACGATAATTTATAAAACAGTATTATGAAACAGTAATGTCTACCATTAAAAATAGTCTGATAAGTAGCTCTCTTAAACTGATTTCCTCACCAAAATAATCACAGAATGGTAATGAAGTTGTTTCCTGTGCGTATCTAAAAGGAAATTGTATAAATGGAAACAAATATAGTCAAGTAAAAAATTATGCTAACGAATAATACTCAATTTATGAGTTCAAGTGATTACAAAAACAATATGCGCATAGAAAATACGGCATATATGCGAATTTAAAAAAATTGAAATGTGTATTGTTATATACTGGGGTGAGGCCAAAATGTTTGCAGCTAGATATTAAAATTTAATTACCCCAGTATATATATATATATATATATATATATATATATATATTGGGAGGTCTAGCATCAGAGATAGCGACAGGACCAGAAACTATAATTACACATACCAGAGCAGGCCTGGGATAGTTATCACAAAAATACACAGGATTTCACAACACATTACCTGTGGTTTATTCAGTATAACACGGTGCCCCTACATCACACACACACACACACATACACAAAGATAAAAAGGAGAGAATTGAAGGGAGATGCTCACACACGTGGTTACATTCACACAATTAACATAGACCTGCCACACCAGACGCTCGACCAGAAGTGACGCTAACACGCAAAATATAAAGGAATCATTCTCATTTCCTACCCCCTACTCTCCACCGCTAGCTAAGCAGTGGCCAACTAGACACTGGCGAGAGTCGCCACGCCAGATGAACTTCAAAACCCCAACCGAAAGAATTACCCCAACAATACTGTCGCCAACGACGCAGTGATGTGTCTGGCATACTTCAGTACGTACACACGCATGAGTGTATGTGTTTATTTTCCCACAAGAAATGTCACGGGATCTGTTATATAATATGCGTTAGGTCTGACCTAGAGATGAGGTAATAGGTTATATAACGGAGGGAAACACCTACACTGTGACCTACATAGATCTATTGTGGCTACCATCCCAGGAGGAAGGGATGAAGTGAAGGAACCACAGGAGGCTACCAGCTTCAAGGAGACAGACCAGAGAGACACGTGCAAGTCCCTACGCCAGACCCTAAGACACGTCCTATTGCTGCAGCCACCTGGAGAGGGCGATACGCGAACCGTCAACCAGGCACGCCTCTAGTATCCGCTGGAAATAGTTTGAGCAAGCATCCACGCCATCTGTCCGGCACCGCCATATGCCATGAAATCTAGAAGCACGCCTGAAATACGAGAAGGAAACGGGATGAAAGGGAAATGAAGGAAAGGAAATCGTGGTAGATGAGAAACCATCGCCGCACTCGACACATCAGGGAAAATCATTGGTCAGAGTTTGCGGTTGACGCGAATCGAACCCGGGACCTCCCGAATGTGAACCTTACGCGTTACCACGGATCCATCTTACTTGGTTTAGAAATAGGGCATGGAATTTAAATAAGTTCCTAAAATTATTACATTAGAAAAATTAATGAGAGGGGGCTGTACCTGCGCATTGCTCGTTTTATGTCAAATGTGACAAAACAGTTCATACTCGAAATCTGTTTTCCTATTTATAAAATATCGGTAGAATTATTATTTAATAGTCTATACCTATTATTATTAATATTATTATTATTTCTGTACGTAAGCACCATAGTTTACGTGCATAATTGTAGCTGTATGTAAGGGCAGACTGAGAATATGTACTGTTAAACCTGTTTAGTTTCGTTTAAACTCTTCTGACAGCGCAGTAAAATACAACCATTTACAGATTTTCAAAACATGGCATGAAATGCACGTTGCACAGAGACAGATTAGGAGGAGGGTTACGGAGGGGGAGAGAGTGAATACTTGGGAGAAAGAATCAAAGGAGTGAGACGGAGAGAGTGTGTGTGTTTGCATATTCAACGCAATAACGCATCAGAACTGCGGATCTGGTGATTTTGTGTTTACTGTTTTGCGTTTACAGTTTTTCAAAACATGGTATGAAATGCACGATGCACAGAAATAGGGTAGGAGGAGGGTTATGGAGGGGGAGAGAGTGAATACTTGGGAGAAAGAATCAAATAAGTGAGAGGGGAGGTTAAATTGAGCTTTTTATTTGTGGACGCTCTTTAACTGTTATGGTCCTTAGTGTCCCATTCTATATCGGGCGTGAAAGACCGGTAATTTTGCTCAGAGGCCTCTTTATCAGGCTTGAGGTTCTTTTATGTGCCGTAAATCTACGACACGGGACCACCGGCTTTACTTCCCTTCCGAAAGAAGCCATGCTAAGGATTTTTACGCCCGAAAAAATCCATCGCTCTGGGAGGGGGTATAAAACAGAGAGTGTGTCTGGTGTGTGTTTTTCACAGTCACAATAACGCAGCAGAATTGTGATTCTGGTATTTTTAAAATAATTAATAAACTGAAATATTCCTAAACTAAGGGTTGATATCGTTTTAATGCATTGATGCATATATGAGCTGTACCAATTAAGCAGACTTTTTGCTGTGAATTTATGCATCGATACAATTTAATCCAGGCTACAACCACAGGAAGCTCCATTTTTATCTCTTGCTCGGAAAAGATAAACATAAATGTTGAAGATTTAATTTTGCTTTTTACTCCATTTCCAACATTCAAACCTTGTGGTTGTTTAAAACAGTTATTATAGTTATTATCTTTTTTTCTTTCATGTTGTATATTATTGCACGGAGATGATAATCTAGAGTCACGTATTCCATTTACCAGAGACTGCATCTCGGTTTGTAGAAAGTTTTAGCCACCGCTGTTTGCTCAGCCTTAATCAAATATTCCGCTACCTCCAACATAAACATGTCCTGTAGCCGGAGCAAGTCATGTAAATTTAATGGTAGTGGCGCCAGTATCCCTTGCCGCCTGATAGCCTTACCGATTCTGCAGTTGAGATCCTTGCTACATTTTCTTTACGAGATGGTTCCGTGGCAAATTCTCTGCGAGAGGTGAGATAACTTCTAAGGTCAAAAGTTCGAGGAGACCTAAAAATATTATAAATAAACCCAAAATAGTGTTCAAAATTATTAGCGGCATTATAAGTAAATACACTTAATCAAACGTTCTGGCTCATGCGGCAAAGTCTGTGACCCGCATTCGGAAGGTCCCGGGTTCGAACCCAGGCGACCGCCCACTGACCCATGGGTTTCTCATAGTTTCCCCGGGGTCCGCAGGTGAAAGCTGGGGTGGTTTCTTTTCTGTCACGAGTCCTTTCCATCATTTCCCTTTCATTCCGTTTCCTTCTCATCTTTCTAGGTTTCAGGCAGATGGCACGGATGCATGCTTGCTGGAAAGACTACTCTCCTTGTGCCGCTCGACTGTTAGGTCGTTTATCGCGCTCTCTCGGCGGCTCCGGCGGTGACACACGGGCCTGTAAGCTTGGAAATGTTAGGGACTACTGCGCGTCTCTGTGACCTGTCTGCCTGCGGCCTGTAACCTCCTGTGTGGTTCCTTCACTTCATCCTCTCCTGGGGAGTGGTAGACACATTCGATCTCTGTAGGTCGCGGTGTCCCCCTCAGTTGAACAAACCATAATCTACACACATCAAACGCTCAACTTTGTTTGACATCTTAAAAATAATACGAGGTTTTCATTTAAACAAGCGCAAGGCGCAAAGCATATTTGCTTTCAGTTTTAATCGACCATTATGATCTACTTAAATGAGAACCTCCCCTACTTTCATGCCTGTGAAAGTCGTTTTTTTAATTCTTAGTTTTGTTTCAGAGATGTTTTACGGTGGTAGTTTAATGAGGACGTGCATTTGGGAGCGTAGCAGATTAAGGGTTGGTGAGCAACTCTAAGCACCAAGACACGGTTCACGAAAATGATAACATAGATTTAATATAATGAACAAATAAAGACAACGTAAGTGAGCAAGCAAGCCATTCTGAAAATAAGTATCTAAGAGAGTTCAGTGTTTAGTTACACATTACCTGGAAACAGATGTAATGTTGGATGCCATGCCTGGAGGTAGGCGTGTTCTGGGTAGCACCTCCGCTACATCTGGTGTCGTTCCTATCAAGACTGCCCCACACATTAATTTATGGAGGGATTTTTATATTATTGCTACACGCCTCCACAAAGGACATGGAGAGATAAGCTCTACTCTATGAGTTGGCATCAACAACCCACATAATGCCACAAGGATATGACTGGCATCGAATAACCAACTCATGTGTTGCACCATATGGAGTTATAACTTTAGAGAAATAATTTTTAACTCAACTCCAACGTTTCGACTCCATACGTTACAATATACACTGGTGTGCAAAACCTAAGGACGAGATGGGTAAAGTAACGTAAGAAATGAACTACTTGGTGGAAGTAGATGAAAGTGCGAGAGCATGTTGCCAGAGGTCTCTTACACGTACACAGAAAGCTGGGCGTCACATGGCGTGAGTGTAGGGAGCCTATAGTGACAAATGTGTCTGGTCCCGCAACACGGGGCAGTACGGTGCGTGGCAATTAGCGAGCGGTTACGATGCACTATAGTGGTGTTCTTCATTGCAACATGGCCCGTAGACACCATTTGGATGACTTCACGCGGGGAAGAATCATCGGGAAACTGGAAGAAGGGCAAAATGTGACGAGTGTTGCTCAGCAGTTAGGAATTGCTCACAGCATTGTTTCAAGTGCATGGGGAACCTTCCAAACCACAGGCACTGCTGTCCCAAGGAGAGGTGGTGGTCGACCACGCTCAACTACAGCAGCAGATGACCGCTACATTGTGCAACAGGCAAGAAGGGATCCACGCCAAACTGCGGGTGCTATTGCAACAACATTTAACAGGACAGCTAGGCACGCAATCTCACGATACACAGTGGCACGGCGACTACACATAGGGGGTCTCTTTGTCCGACGGCCAGTACGTTGTAATCCATTGACATCCGCACATCGGCGGATGCGTTTGCGATGGTCCCAAGAGTATCAAAATAGGACCAACGTGGAATGGGGTCGCGTGCTCTTCTCGGATGAGAGCAGATTCAGTCTAAGTAGCGATTCTCGACGTACCCTCATCTGGCGAGAAGTGGAATCACGTAATGAACCCAGGAACATACTTGAACACGATCGTTTTAGTGTGGGGAGGCATGATGTTACATGGGCGCACCGATCTCCAAATCCTTGAACACGGTAAGCTCACTGGTCAACGTTGTTGTGATACTGTATCCTTCTCCATGTGCGTCTTAGGGGTGCAGTCGGCCCTGACTTCATTTTTATGGATGACAATGCGCGACTGCATTGAACAGCGCAGATGGAGGATCTTTTGGAACCAGAGGATATTCGGCGAATGGTCTGGCCTGCCCTTTCCTCCGATTTAAATCCCATTGAACACGTGTGGGAGACTTTGAGGAGACGCATTGCAGCACATCCACATGAACCAACGACCATCCAACGGTTATCAAGAGTGCTGGTGGAGGAATGGAACGCTCCACTACAAGAACTGCTTACCAACCTTCTGGACAGCATGAGAGCACGATGCAGAGCATGCATTGCTGTCCGTGGTGATCATACACCCATTTAAGTACCATGTATTGTTTCTGTAAATCTAGAGAGCCATCATACGTCGTATTGACTTTAGTGTAACTTATGGTCTATGAATAAAAGTGGCATTTCTGTTCGTCTCATTGCATATTTCGTTTAGTTGCCTACTGTAGCATACCGTAGCAGTTCCCTCTAAGTATGATTCAAGTTTCATCGAGCTATGTTACTTGGCAGTGTCACAGCATGCGAAGATTACTTTCGTCCTTAGGTTTTGCACACCAATGTATGTAATAAAACTCCTCTTAACCAAACTGCACTTAGCCGAAGCCCGCCTTATCCGAAACCGCTGAGGAAGTTTATAAAAAACTGTTTATTTTGTCATGATAAATAAGGAAACAAAATAAAAAAAATGTTGATTCCCAATTACGAAACGTCACTTGTCGCTCAAATGACTATCCATGGATGGTCCAACTATTCATTGCGTTCTTCGTACACAGCCAATCAGAATTTTGGTTGTTATTTACTTTGGAGTAAGAACAATTGCAAAGTGCTTTATACAAATGTTGTTTAGTTTTTTACGAGGAGTGAGAAAACAACATAAGCAATGTAGGCTCCCATTTAAAAAATTAAATTGACCCTAAAATGACCATCATAATATTCTCCAAATAAAGCACGACTAATGGCATTTACTTTCTCCCATAATACCAAGCAACTTTTATACAAGACATTTCTTTCTACAACGCTTAGCTTTGGAGATAAATCAATAAGACCAGTTAAGTTGGAGTCTCAACTTAAATGATCCACCCTTATATGAGGGAGGCAGAGAGAGTGTGTGTGTGTAATTCTGATATGGACCAATCGTGTGGAAGAATGTGTCAGCTAATCAGTAAACAAAAGCTTTCGGATCACTGAAAATTATCGAAATGCTTTTATCACTTCTTATGCAATATATAAGGTACCCAGATCGGTTTTAGGTACTGAGGACAGAGGAAAAACTTGTTTACAATATCCTTAAACTTTCTTAAACATTTCAGCTCAATTTATTCAGTAGCACTATTTATAAACTTAATTAAAATGAATGCAATTATTTATGAGATATTTAAGGCTGTTTCTATCTTTGTTTCTGTTTCTTAGTTGATTACTTAGACGGTGAATGAAAGTATGAAGTAAATGCAGAAATGAACTCTGCAAAGAAAAGAATTGAAATTCATCCTAAGAAACAAGATCATTTTCTGTTGCCATTCTGGATCTTCAATCACACTATGTACTCTTAATTATTTGGGGGGCTGTGTGTGGGATAATATTCACTCTTGCTGCCTAGCATAT
This sequence comes from Deroplatys truncata, assembly GCA_030765065.1. Classification (NCBI taxonomy): domain Eukaryota; kingdom Metazoa; phylum Arthropoda; class Insecta; order Mantodea; family Mantidae; genus Deroplatys; species Deroplatys truncata. The sequence continues at coordinate 37,527,305 of CM060989.1, forward strand.
TTTATTTGTTTCACAATAAGTTGGCTATGCATTTTATTTATAACGGTCTAGAAAATAATTTTTTTTCAACTATGTTAAAATTTTTCACGCAAACATAACAATAAGTAAGATATTCCTCTCCTAATGTCCACGCTACTTATTTGATAATTATCAATTTTGTTTGGTAAAGTAGTATACTTGAATAAAAACATACGTATTTCTGAAGATAAACATTTAAAATGTTACTTTCAAAATTTGAGTTAATTTAATCTGAATTTCAGTATAACAATACCTTAAGAAAAATCTACAACTTTTAAAATATTTGTGCATAACTAGAATTTGAATTAGAAGACTCTTTTGTGTATTAGGTATGGCACTTCTATTTCCACATCGCTCAGGCGTAGACTGTTTTCGATTTTAGTGATCGCGTAAACTTATTGTAGTATTAACATTTGAATTTTATCATTGTATTGAATAAGAATTGTAATTGTATTACTATTATTAGTATACGAGTTATCAAATGGAAAAATAAGTCAGTAAATCAGGGTTTAAATTATCTGATATAAGATAATCTTGGAAATTTTGTTGAAATTGCACTTTGAAAACTCATACTTTACTATCTTAGCTTTTCTGTGTAAGCGAAATTAAGTTAGTCATTATAAGTAATGAAAGATCATTTTTGCACCATATTTTGCCACCTACGCTGGGGGTTTCTTCGAGTTTCAAGGAGTTGAAAAACTAGAGGGAGCCATTAATTTTCGATGAGATTCTCTGGGAATAAATTAGGGTGTCTCCAGGCTTAGAGAAATATCTGTGAGGTAGCACGAGATAAAAGCTGAAAGGATGCAGTGTTTTACCGAGGTAGAGATAATTTCTCCAAGAGTAGACGAAGAGCCCGAAAACGAGATAGGAAGCGAGTTCCAGCAGTAGGGGAAACCGTGATTAATGAGAGCCACGTGGTGCAATCGTCAAGTACAACCAGCCGTTTCACTGAACTGGGAAATTATAATGCGTCTGAAGCTTCCAACCATTATAAATATAGCATACGTCTCCATTGATATAAATAATGTAACCCGTGGAGCCCTGAAACTGCATGTGTAATGAAACATGTAACACTTCATACAAACTTTAATTTCAATCTCGATTGGCTGGGATTTTTCAAATTATAGTCTGGGTTTAAAATAAAGTAAATGCAAAGTAATAAAGCAGATGATATTGATATGCCAGGAGTATGACGGTGAGTCTGCAGTACAGACATTATATATATATATACTGCAGAGTGGTTACTTAAGTGGGGCCACAGTTTCGCGTGTGTGTATGCTCCGTCTGCACTGCAATAACAAATGACATCCGTACTTTTCCGCTGCGCATTAGTGGTGAATGAACCGATCAGGGCTAGTTTTATCAACTGAGCTATATCCGTACTGCGTCACTTGTGATGCCGTTGGCAGCCCCGCGATGGGCGCCAATTTTGAAGCCGGGCGATGGTCGTCACTTTTTGAAGCCGTACTTATTGCTTTAGTATCTGCTGTTGATTCTGCTACTGGCTGCTACTGTGGTAGGCTAGGAGATCTTTCTCTCAGGATATGCATGGGCGGGTGTGAAAGGATAACACCAGTTCAAATTGACTGAGAAATGTCATGTGATCAAATACTTGAGCTACTGAAGCGAGCTGCCGACCGTTTGAAGATAAAGAATGAAACAGATTATGAATCGTAGCACTCGAAACAATAACTACCGAATTATTACGCCTACTAACTTCTGCAGTATCAATTTTACGGTTTGAAATAACTGTTTCCGCAATAACATAAACTAGAAGTTTAAGTTGCCGTGAGTTGCCAAAATGCTTACCGGCAAAATAACTCGCGGATACCGCTAAGTAACTGATAACTCGGTGCGGTTCTCTTACTGCTAAGACTGTGCAGACAGAAAAGAAAGTTAATACGCTAATTTTAGCAATACACGCTCTGTTATTAATTAAGCTGCACCTACTTTAGAGCTAACCCACAAAGTCTCCTTTTATATGCGCTCCAATACTAAAAACCCTTAACATATGCGTCTCTTAGATTGTTGCTATGGGGTATCTCCTTGGATCTCAGAATTGCCTTGCCTTTCTCTTTTGCAGAATTCTGATATATGTGACTGTTCAAACGTACTGAATTTATCCCTTAACTGCATTCCAAAACTGTTTGTACTAATGATTCGCTACTTCGGCTGTCGCTAATGACTGCTTCTCATGACTCGCTAATGAACTTTTCCTCGCACAAATCTTTCAACTCAAGTTTATTACATTCTACCTTGATTTAATACACGGAAATTGTTTATTGTAAGTATTTCTCTATCTTACTCTCATTTCTTTATTTGGTTATTTATATCTTCCTGTCAATAATTACATTATCAGTTGCTACCTACTGTTCGTACTGTAAGCACTGGAGTTTGTGCATTGTGCATCTCAAAGGTAAAAGTTTATTCAAGACATCTGTGTTGAATATAAAACCATGTATGAATATAAAATTGTAATTTCACTAACTTTTACCGTGGCTTCGCCCTTGTGGACATTCCTATACGTTTTATCGGTGTTGCATAAAATCAGTCTCATAAATTATCTAATTCTGTATTCTCCACACCAAATACAGAATGAGAACACTTCGAGACTTGGATTCTTCAATTCAAGGTAACTTAATTGGCGTTGCCGCAAAACTGTTTGGACTTAGTTGCAGTTTTCCTTTTCTTTTAGATATAACACATACCACTTCATATACCGCCATTTATATTGGTCGAAAAAGTGACTTTTGCACAAGATTTCATGTGTATATACGCATCCCTAGAAGATACTGAACTTAAATACCCCGGTTTGGTATTTAACCAACTTTGGGTTTTGAGTTATGTTCTTCACACACACGCGCGCGCGCGTACGGAGCTTTTTCTAAAATATTTTTCTTATTCAGGGAGACTCAAAACGTGTGTTTCGCGTGAACTCTTGATATCGAGCTTTTGGGTGGAATGCAATACTTTACCGATTCAGTTAGGTAAACATTATAAAAAGTAAAAATATATTTAAAATGTAAATAATGTATTTACAATTATAAAATACATATCAAAATACACCGTAAAATCTAATTTATAAGACTGCATATAAAACTAAACATGCCATTTTCGATATTTAGTCAAGTAAATGTCCTTGTTTCTAACGCTCCCCATATGGCCTGTGACTTTCGGGGTTACTTCATTCCACCAAGCAATATTTGACCCATTTCTGAGGTGTTGCCTACGATGGTAGGGTGGTGATGAGGATGGCGGTGGAATGAAAGGACCTAAAGCTTCTACCGTAGACTCCACACCACGTTGGAGATGCTTCACACGAGCAAGTCAGAGTTAGGCGCGGATTAAGGCCGATTTTAATCGCCACTCCAGAGCCGGGAATCGAACTCCGGACCCTCAGTACGAGAGCCGGAAACGAAACCACTGCGCTACCCCGGCGCCCAGTCAAGAAAATGTTCACAAGAAAATCTGCGTAGTTCATAATGTCTGGATGTATTTCCAATAAAAGAGTGGTTTTAAAATACAATCACCTTTTAGAATTATAATTGAAACGAACTAATAGCTTAGACATAAGAATAAACGAAATATCTATTATTGAAAAGAACACCAATCGTCCTTTCAGCCTGAAAAGCAGAGGGAGAATTCAGTTGTGTTTTGGGGTTTTATTTATAGTTTCAGGAAAGAAAATGTAATGAATAATTGCGCACTGTCGTTGTGTGTCTCCCAGGAGAAAAGAACCATATACATATCTCACACCGGTCATCTGTATGTACCGCCAGCTTTCAATTTCCCAGGAGTAAACCCTTATCGACCATGGTCCAGTTTCATCGGAAGGGCTCATGCCCTAGTGCCTGGGCTAAGAGATTAGCTGGGCTTCTAGGAGTTTTTCCTCTCTAAGAGGATTTATCTGCCGCATAATCCCCAAAATTTCACGGGTGACAAGCTACAGAACTTTTGCACGGAGAGAAATGTTAGAGCAATTTTCGCAGGTTCCTCCTATATTAATTAGTACGGTTAATGTTTTCGAAATTGTGGTCTTGTGAAACCATCATACCGTGAACTCCTTGATCATGTTGAAAAGGGCGTCCTATTTTAGGGGAGGCTAAAGCAAATTGCCAGAAAATTACATTTTGAGATTTTTATGCACTTTTATTATATGGAATTTCCTGTTTCGTTTAATACATATTTTATTGTTGTGTTCATAAGGCTTATTTTTCAAATATATATTTTTAATATGGGCCTGTCATAATGTGCCATTTTGCGAAGTGAATTTTACACCACATCGCAGGAAAAAAATCTGATGTGTTACACTCACATGACTTTCTCTACTCTTGTACAAACTATTTTTACAAACGCTTATTCTCCATATGCTTCATGTTAATGGAGATATCGAGATGTCAATCTTATTGATAATTTTCTTGTAGATGCAAGGGGAATATGGTAGGTTTTAAGCGATAGTCAAATATTTTAACGCTGGTTGCTATGTGGCGCATTCCATTCTCTTTGCATGTCCAGGACATAAAAAAATGAATAACGAATTGGAGAAAAAGTATAAGTATTGGAAAATTTAAGGGAATAACAAGCAATATCTCGCAAACGGTTCACTCAACAAAAGAAATGTATATGACATAAATTGTGTATTTTAACGCGATCTACATTTTTTGTGTAGTAAAATTTTGTCTATCTCTTATGGTTTACCAGTTATGAAAAAGTCGTTCATAATGAAGAATACTTTTGGAGACATTCCCAGAAAATTCGAGATATACATTTTAATTATCATGACAATATCTTAAACATATGATATTTTAATCAAAATCGTTAGAGCCGTTTTTGAGAAAATTAAAATTTCCGAAAAATGTTCCATGTAAAGGGTAGTCTGGGGTGGGGGGATTTTCTTGAAAACCTTTGTGTCGCATCTCTGGAAGATACTGAACCTAAATACCAAGTTTGGTGTTTATCCGACTGTTCGTTTTTGAGTTATGCTGTTCACAGACACACAGACAGACACACAGACTGACACACAGACACACAGACAGACACACACACGGACATGTTTCCAAAATGCTTTTTTGGATTCAGTGAGTCTCAAAACATGTATTTCCGGTGAAATCTCGGTATCGAATTTTTTGGTGGAATACAATACTTCCCCTACTTACTATACGTAGTAGAGAAAGTAAAAAATGAATAAACCCTACATACTTTGGAGAAGACGGGTAAACTTTGACCCATCTTTAAGGGAATTCCGCTCTACAAATTGGTACTGCTGACAAGTATGGCAGCTTCTATATGCTCAAACCATTAAATGTCTTTCTTAACAGTTATATGCGATTTTTTCTCTAATTTTACTTTGAACAGCTTTCCCTATGAATCACATTTTCTGGTATAAATGATCCGTTTTCTCAAAATACTGCAGAGAGCTAAATTAAATTTTAGGATGACAACAGAGTTGTAAAACTACCACATAATACCAAAACGCTGGCTCGTTCTGTCTGGTAAGCTTGTGGTGAGTCTAGGTAATGCTGCTGTGTATCTGCCCTTGGTAAGGTTTAACCACAGACATGGTAGGATGGTTGTAATTGTATGTATGTATTTATTTTTCCAAAATGCTATACAAAAATCTTACAATTTTTCATACATTACTTTGAGTTGCTGCTTTATTCTTTAGTCCACCATGCATTTTAACACTGTGGTTATTTATGCATGGTGGATCATAACGGATTCATATTGTTTTATTTTTCTAAGACATTTTTCTGTTACTCTCCCTATAAATTCTCCTATACTTTTTATATCCCCCTTATTTTGTATTTTCATTATCCTAACTTTTAACACTTCCTTGTTAACATTCCCCCATTCTTTAGGTAAAAACTGATCTCTCCACAACTTAGTTTCTTCACATTCAATTATATAATGCAAGTCATTCTCTGCCACTCCACAAAGAGGACATCTATCCAAATTCACTCCCTTCCTATCTGCCCTTAGCCTATGTGCACTTGATCTAGACCAGACCCACCCTTCTCTCGCTAACCTATTACCTACATTCACGCACTTCTCCCTTCCCCAGTCCACCTTTAATTGGCTATATAGTTCCAAACTTTTCTTTCCTTCCAGACTTTGAAATAATTGTTGTCTCTTTGTCTTCCAATCGGTTCCTCACTTCTTTCCAGAAACCTTTAACTAACACCCTCTCTCTCATCCCATAAGTTACCCATTCCTATTTCCTGTAGAATTATCCTTGTTCCTTGAGCTCAGTTCATCCCAGCACTGGATTTTTCTTGCATTATTAAACATTTCCTCAAGAAATTGTACTCATCCAATGTTTTCAATCTATGCCAATATTTAAGTATCCTTTTTACTGTTATGCCCTTGCTACCTACTCTTCCCAAGTCCAACATTGCAGCTGCATTTGGTGATGGAATGGATAAATCTAATATACATTTACAGAACGATCTATGTACTTTATCAATAATCTCCCATCCTTGTCACTTCCTCAAATCTCTGATCCATAGATCTTTTTGTTTCAACTACAGCTTTGTAAACCCTTTCCAACCATTTAATTTGCATATGTGGTATTTTCTTTAAACACATTCTTATAGCAGTCATTGCTAATCTTCCCTTTGCTAAGGAACTTATCTTGTGATCATTCCATCTCCCATTACTACTTATTCCCACTCCTAAATAATGAGAATTGTTTACTGTTTGCAACTCTTCCCCTTCCACATACAACTTTTCTTCCTTCTTCAATTTATAGCCGTTTTTAAATACTATTATCTTTGACTTTTTAAAATTTATTCTTAAATCCCATTTCTTAGAAAATGAATAATGATATGGAGCACTTTTTTAGACCTCCTACTGAAATAGAGCTTATCACTAAATCATCCGCAAAAGTAATCCTGGAATTGCTCTATTATTTACTGTGTGTAAATATAAATTATCGTATTCACCTCTTCCAAGATAACATTAATAAATAAGTTAAACAGTATAGGTGGTTTTAGTTTGGTGTATTTAGTTTTTGCATGGGGGATAGTAAGGAGGTAGCTCTAAGTTTTTAGGCCCCTCGACGATTGCCTTTTCTGGAGTAACATCCTTCCGCTGCCCCCCTGATGTCTGCTATTCAAAAACAGATGCTTTAAATTTGGTTAGATCACTCCCATGGGGAGAGGGCAGTATTGTTTTAGTGCCTTTGTTAACGGAAGTGCCCACACACCATGCAGTGAACCCCGTAATGCCTGTATCGGCGTTCTGTGAGTAAGTAACAAGTAGAATGTGTTTATCGGAGAGGGACACCTCGCCTCTGCGGCCAGCTTGATCTGTTGTGGGTACACCCCCCCCGGGAGGCAGGGATGAGGTGGAGGAGCCATAGGAGATTACAGATCACAGGCAGACAGTTTGAACGCCCGCGCCCTAGAGAGGGCGACGAAGCGACCCTAACGGGCAGGACAGCGCATTCTGGCGTTCACCTGGAGAAATCTTTCCAATGCACAAGCAACTATGCCATCTTCCCGGCACCGCCAGCACCGTAGGACCCGAAGATGCACCTGAAACGTGAAAGGGAGAGATTAAATGAGAGGAAATGGGGGAAAGGGGAAATCTAGTATATTACACCATCGCGGCATTCGCCCAAGCGACCAGGGGGAAACCACAGAGAACCCCATGGTCTCACCGCGACCTCCCGAATGGGGCCACAGACGTTGTCGCCTGAGCCACCCCGCTCGGTGTGGGTAAATAGTCCCCCAGGGATCATATTCCCAAATTGTGGGAGGGACGAGGTTTCAGGTGGTAGCCTCTCTGGGAAACGACTGCAGACAATAGATACACCATAGTCCCCTATTCTACATACACTGTAACCACAGATACAAGGAATTTGCCGCCATGCCCCACGCTTTGTAGTCATAGAGTATCTATCAGAGATAACAAAACCCATTGAATAATACTGCATTAATCATGGTATACGAGGGCGACATTGACATTCTTTAGAAAATCAAACAAGTATTAGAGTTAAAAAATTTAAGTGTTTTATTGTTTATCAAAATATTCCCTTTTAATTTCAACACATTTTTGCATTCGATGAAACAGCCCTTAAAGCAACAATGCCACTCTTTCTGAGGCACTACAGAAACTAGGTTTTTATAATGTTCCACTGCTTCTCTGATGACGAAAAAGAGATTTCACGCATTTTATCTTTAATTTTTGGAAAAAAAGGAATCACAAGTTGCTAGGTCAGGACACTATGACGGAGGGTCCATGGTACTGACCTTTAGGGCATCCAGATACTCAGTTTTGCTGTTTGCAGTGATGGGTTGTCACGATATAAAATTATTTTTCCTTTTGGGCGTTTTTCAAGACTTTTTAAAAAATTTGCGGTGGACAGAAATTTGTGTACCATTCGGCAGTAATGGTACATTTATCTTCTAATGCTATAGTAGCAACACAGCCCATTTTATAAAAACAAACTAGCAACCATCTTGTTACCAGCTCTGCGAATTCGTCGGACTTCTGTAAACTTAGGTTCTTTTCGAAAGACCCAGGTTCATAACAAAAATCCAAGAGTCATCACTGATAACATATTACAAAAAAATTTGAAGTGCCACCTTAGAATTTTTCCAGAGTTTTACTGCACCAATCTATACCCTGATGTTGTAGATCGGGGGTCAGTTTATGTGGAATCCATCGACAACAAAGTTTTTTCTCACGTCTAACTGTTGATGTAAAATGTTTTGTATTTGGCTCATATTAATTCCCAATGTCGCCCAAGGGAATTCATAAGATGTCTATCTTTTTCAAGCTTTGCTCCAACAGCGGCAATATTTTCAGTTCTTGGGCGTCCCTCACGAAATTCATTACTAAGAAAAACCGATCTCTTTTGAGTTCGCTGTACCAATTATAAACTGTTGCCTTAGATGGGGCTCCGCGAATCAGTGTTTGGAGAATTTAATGTCCTGCCGGCATGTTGCCATGCTAGCAACCGGACGGAGAACTGGAGATCCGTGGTTTAAATCCCAGCTATAACATTGAATTTTACAGTCATCTGATTCTACCTTTCCAGATTTCACGTAGGTCGCAGTGCACCAGGTATCCCGCCTCCGTTGAATGAATTGAGTTTTATTTATGGACGCTCTATAACTGCTGTGGTCCTTAGCGTTCCATTCTATATTGTGCGTGAAAGACCTATAATTTTGCATAGAGGCCTTTTGATCAAGCTTGAGGTTCTTTTACGTGCCGTAAATTTACTTTCCTTCCGAAGGAAGCCATGCTAAGGATTTTTACACCCGAAAAAAATTCAATGCCCTCAGCCAGTTTTGAACCCATGACTTCGGGAACTGGAGGCTAGCATGGTAACCACCACACCAAGGCCTCCTCCCTTGTATACCCTATATCCTAATAGGAAAACGTAAAGACCATAAAGATAAAATTAAACCCTTTGTATAACTTCTCAAGCATCAGCTATTGGTACCACTTGCAAAATTCTTACTATGTAAAGTCATTATATGCTTGTATGGATAAATACTTTACAAATACATGCCATGGACAGGCAGTTACTATTAAAAACACATGTAGCACTACATTAGTGTATGAATTAAACCTGCTCGCCCGCTTTCGCGTGAAGGCTGAAAGGAGTATGCATAAATAACGAAAGTGTGGAGAGATATTAGTGCTATAAAATGTCTCTTATGGCCATTATGCTCGGCCTGGGGACTCTTTTCATTTCCTTGAAGCTGAAGTAATGTTACCATTATACGCAAAGTAGAGTTAGGCGGTGCAGTAAAGTGCGGGAAATTGCATCTGCCACGAGAAAAACAGAAAGGAAGAAGTACGACCCACTTAAACGCGATTGCTCCCCAAGGTTCTCCAGGCCTAATATTTTCAAGGGAAGACGTGTAATTAAAGGTGAACGCGCACCATATAGCTTGTCCAGCAGTACGACAAAATTTGCATTAAACACGGATATTTGTCTCCGTTATGTTTATACGTGAAGTAAGTGAATGTTTATAGTGTACCATTCAGTACCATTTTGTATACTTAATTGACGTTGCTAAGACAGCCATAGCAAACACATAAAAGTGCACCATCCTTGGCTGCAGGACACTATAAAAGGGTGATTTATGAAGAACTGACACATGTACTTCTTTAATTGTTTAAAAACAAGTTATGCTAGTGACAACTTATTATACCTGAAATGCAGAGGAATTTTGGGATGTTACTGGTCACTCGTTGGAGAACTTTGTTGTCAATAGCTTGAATCTCCTGAGTAATGTTTTGCTTCAGATCGTTCAATGTCTGGGGACATGTGGCATAAACCCTGTCCTTTAAGTAACCCCATAGAAAGAAGTCCGGCGATGTCAAATCCGGAGATCTCGGTGGCCACAGGTTCTTGGACATTATCCGGTCGTCAAAGAAACTTGCAATTAGTGCTATGGATTCATTTGATGTATGACATGTAGCGCCGTCCTGCTGAAAATATCCTTGACTCAGCTCTACATTGTCTAGTTGCTCAGCAGACTCCGTGAAAATCACTATTCTCTGCGCGGTTATTGCGCACCAAACTCGTTTTTAACCGGGTGCAGAGGTACTTCATGAATAACATGTGGATTTTTGCTGGCCCAACAGCATGAGTTATGTGAGTTCACATAGCCGGATAAATGGAACTATGCTTCATATGTGAACCATGTGATGGACAATATGGCAGGTTTTTCACAATGAACACCTGAAACCAACGACAATAATTCAGTCGTCTATCCTTATCTGGTTCCTGTAACTGATGGACAACCGTAATCCTATACGGCTTTAGGCCTGCACTTTTCACAACTCTCTGACACATTGAGTAGGTGTGCCCCGTCTCCTGCGACAAACGTCTTAATGATTTTTGGGTGACTATCCAGTCGTGCTCTTACGTCAACAACCACCGTGGGAAGCTTAGATGATCGAGTTTTGCCTTTTTCACTCACCAGAGATTCAGCTGTTTCCAGTTTGTTTACCAGTCCCAGTATTGTGTTTGTTTGGGGAGGATTCCGAACACCAAATTGTCTCTGGTATGCACTTTGAGTAGCTGTAATTGAACTCGTAATCCAGCATTGCTTTACAAGGAACAGTCGTTCATTTAATGTGTACTCCATTTTCACGTTGACTAGAAAAACGTCTCAAAAACAGTTGCGGACAATAAAACTAATAATTACGAATAAAACATGAACATCTGCGCATCTAGTGACAGACAATCGAAACTCCAGAACATTCTGCCTAATTGGATGCTAAAATTGGGGCATTGGGTGAATTTCGAACAGAATAATTAAAGAAATAAATGTATCAGTTCTTCATAAATCACCCTGTAGTTTGAACTTTAGCTTGTGGTTATTATCATGCTAGCTTCCAAATCCAGAGGTCTTGGGTTCAATTCTAGGCTGAGGAACGGTCATTTTTCTTCAGCCAGGATTATTTTCCATCCTCTCCAGAGTCTGGAAGTACATATGAGTGCGAGTGAGCGTGTCTATGAAACTAATGTTGAAAAAGAAAACCACTGACCAAAGCGAGAAGCATCTAGTACTTAGGGATAACGCTCCAACTTCAAGAAACAAACTACACAACTCACATAAAAGTCAGAAAGAATGCATCGATACGAGCAATAAATGATATCAAATATCTGTCGAGAATATCCCTGCAAACAGGAATGAAACTCTTCAAAAAATCTGATATTTTGTTACAAATTATTCTTACGAAAGTTTATTTCCCTATCTACTTCATTATAATTGAGATAAACCTTTGCAGAAATTCTAAATTACACATTTCATTATAGATACAAGCAATAGCTAAATGTTTAAGAATCGGGCGGTGTACACTGGCCTTAAAACTCCATACCCTTTCCATGCAATCGCGAAAACAGCTGAATGTCGACCGGACTTTAAAAGAATGACAGAGTATTGAATAATACGAAGCTTTAGTAATGGACATCTCGGAAATGGCTTATGCCACAAAAGACCTATTTGAAATAAATTGCGTGTTTTAAAGAGATCTACATTTTTTGTGTAGTACGTTTTCGTCCTATCGCTCAACGTTTACAGGTTATACAAGATTATATAAAATTCCTTCCCATTGAGCACTTCACATGCTATTCCCAGAAAATTCAAGACATACGTTTTATTTGTTATGTAAATACCTTTTAATATATGGTATTTTAATCAAAATCGTTATTGCCATTTTTCATCTTCCATGTAAAGAGTGGTTTGGATTGGGGGATTTTCTTTAAAAATATTCGTGTCGTATCTTTGGAAGATACTGAACTTAAATACCAATTTTGGTGTTTATCCGACTTTACTCTTTCTGTTATGCTGTTCACAGATACACAGACATATACACACGGAAATGTTTCTAAAAATCTGATGTGTTACACTCACATGACTTTCTCTACTCTTGTACAAACTATTTTTACAAACGCTTATTCTCCATATGCTTCATGTTAATCGAGATATCGAGATGTTAATCTTATTGCTAATTTTCGTGTAGCTGCAAGGGGAATTGCTAGGCTTTAAGCGATATTAAAATATTTTAAGAGCTGGTTGCTATGTGGAGTATTCCATTCTCTTTGCATTACCAGGACAAAAAAAAGAATAACGAATTTGAGAAAAGGTATAAGCATTGGAAAATTTAAGGGAATAAGAAGTAATATCTCACTCAACGAAAAAAATGTATATGACATAAATTGTATATTTTAACGCTATCTACATTTTTCGTGTAAACTTTTGTCTATCTCTTATGGTACACCAGTTATGCAAAAGTCGTTCACAATGAAGAACACTTTTGGAGACATTCCCAGAAAATTCGAGATATACATTTTATTTGTCATGAAAATATCTTCAACATATGATATTTTAATCAAAATCGTTAGAGCCAGGGGGTCTCAAAACATATATTTCCGGTGAAATCTCGGTATAGAATTTTTGGGTGGAGTACGTAGTAGAGAAACTAATATATATATATGTATATATATATATACTTTTAAAACAGACAACTTATTTCAAATAACATTTTTTGTGGTATCAGCCTTTTCGAGATATCTGTTATCATTGGTTGAGTTTTTCAATACTTGAAACTACTGCCGGTATTCAGTTGTTTTTCTGGATGCCGTGGAAAGAAAGTGTAACTTCTAGGTCAGCATATAACGACCCAGTATATAGCCAGCGTTAGACTATTGAGTCATTTTCCTCTACCCCTCTTCTACTCTCAAAGAAATGTGAAATGCAACTATTTCGGCAATGTTTATTTCGATGAACATGAAGGGGATAGAAAATAAGCTTTCGTAGGGACCGTTTGTAGTACCACTATAAAAATAAACTACGGTGAGCATCGATAGTCATGTGAATGTAACACATACGATTTTTGTTTTAATAATCGACAACACCTCCCATGCTAAAGGTTGCAGACTGTTATATTCATAATGAATGTAGGAAAGGAATTTGTTTGTTAATGCATAAAGTAAGTGCTCTACTACCACTGGAATGCTGGGAATCTTCAGGAATGCTGGGAAAAGAAATGGGCTTTACAAGTAAGCACATATTTCAGTAATTGCATATGCAGTACTAAATTATATTTGCTCACGTATTTATTTTTACTTTCTGTACTACGAATAGTGAGTAGGGGAAGTGTTGTATTTCACCCAAAAATTCAATGTCGAGATTTTGTGGGAAATATATGTTTTGCGGCTCCCTGAACCCCCCCAAATAATTTTTTTTTAGAAAAAGGTCCATATGCGCGTATGTGTGCCTGTGAACAGCATAATTATAAAACAAAAATTCGGATAAATACCAAACTTGGTATTTTAGCTCGGAATCTGCTAAGGATTCAACACCAAGATTTTCAAGAAAATGCCCCACCTCAAAATACCCTCTAAATGGTCTATTTTTAGAAAGTTTTGGTTTTCTAAAACAATTTTTATTAAAATACCCTATATTAAATATATTCACATGGCAAATAAAATGTATATCTTGAATTTTATGGGAAGAGCCGGTGAAGCCCTCTTCATTCGGAAGGAATTTTGTATAACCGATAAACACTATGCGATAGACGAAAACGTACTACATTTTAAAACACACATTTTATTTTAAATAACCTTTTTGTAGCATCAGGCATTTCCGAGATATTTATTATTAATATACGTTTCAATACTTACTTTCTTTTAAGTCCTGTCGATTTTTAATTGTTTCTTGAGATGTCGTGGAAACATTGTAGAATTTTAAGGCCAGCGTATAGCGTCCATTTCTAAAACATTTGACTATCGCTTTTCCCTTTGTATCTATAACGAAATGTATAATCTAGCTATTTCTGTAAAGATTAATCTCGATTAAAAAAAAGCAGACAGGAAAATAAACCTTCATAAGAATAATCTGTGTTCCCGATAATAAGGGATAGAGGGTAGAAAAGTCATGTGAATGTAACACATCAGATTTTTACAAAAGGTTTGGTGTATGTATTTTTGTGAACAGCATAACCCAAAAACTATATGTTCAAATAGCACAAAATTTGGTATTTAGGTTCATATTCCAAATATGCGACACGAAGACGTTAAAGAAAAAAGCTCTGCTCCAAACTACCCTTTACATGGAATATTTTTGATAATTTTGGATTTTCTAAAAGCTAGCTCAAAGAATTTTGATTAAAATACCATATGTTTAAGATATTTACTTGACACGTAAAATGTTTATTTCGCATTTTCACGTGAAACCTATTTTTTGGGAGGACTTTTAAATTAGTATAACTGGTAAACCATAAGAAATAGAGAAAAACGTGCTGTACAAAAAATGTAGATTGCTTTAAAATACAGAATTTACTTTAAATAACTTCTTTGTGGCGTCACCATTTCTGAGCTGTCATTTTTGTTTAAATTTGCCAATAGTAAGTAATTTTTTAAAGTGATGTTGCTATTCAGTTGCTTCTCGCGATGTCCTGGAAATATAGCGACCATATAGCGACCGGGATTTTAATAATGGCCTATTGATTCGGTTGCTTCTATTCCCTTTGTGCAAACGTTAATCCCGATAAACATGAAGTAGATAGAAAAAATTCTGATGTGTTACACTCACATGACTTTCTCTACTCTTGTACAAACTATTTTTACAAACGCTTATTCTCCATATGCTCCATGTTAATCGAGATATCGAGATGTTAATCTTATTGCTAGTTTTCTTGTAGATGCAAGAGGAATTGGTAAGCTTTAACCGATAGTCACATATATTAAGAGCGGGTTGCTATGTAGAGTATTCCATTCTCTTTGCATTACCAGGACAAAAAATCTGATGTGTTACACTCACATAACTTTCTCTACTCTTGTACAACCTAATTTTACAAACGCCTATTCTCCATATGCTTCATGTTAATCGAGATATCGAGATGTCAATCTTATTGCTAATTTTCTTGTAGATGCAAGGGAAATATGGTAGCTTTTAAGCGATAGTCAAATATTTTAACGCTGGTTGCTATGTGGGGCATTCCATTCTCTTTACATGTCCAGGACAAAAAAATGAATAACGAATTTGAGAAAAAGTATAAGTATTGGAAAATTTAAGGGAATAACAAGCAATATCTCGCAAACGGTTCACTCAACAAAAGAAATGTATATGACATAAATTGTGTATTTTAACGCGATCTACATTTTTCGTGTAGTAAAATTTTGTCTATCTCTTATGGTTTACCAGTTATGAAAAAGTCGTTCACAATGAAGAATACTTTTGGAGATATTCCCAGAGAATTCGAGATATACATTTTATTTGTCATGACAATATCTTAAACATATGATATTTTAATCAAAATCGTTAGAGCCGTTTTTGAGAAAATTAAAATTTTCGAAAAATGTTGCATGTAAAGGGTAGTCTGGGGTGGGGGGATTTTCTTGAAAACCTTCGAGTCGCATCTCTGGAAGATACTAAACCTAAATACCAAGTTTGGTGTTTATCCGACTGTTCGTTTCTGAGTTATGCTGTTCACAGACACACACGGACATGTTTCCAAAAATGCTTGTTTTGGATTCAGGGGGTCTCAAAACATGTATTTCCGGTGAAATCTCGGTATCGAATTTTTGGCTGGAATACAATACTTCCCTATTCTATCTTAAATATGCATGTACGATCAATGGCCCATGCACTAAATACTTGTGAAGTAACTACTATACGTAGTAGAGAAAGTAATAAGTTTTCTTAAGAGAGTTTGTAAACATTATATCAAAATAAGCTAGTGATGGGACGATAGCACTATTTCTCGATACCGATACTTATTTTTGAGCACCGATACTCGATACTCACTTTATAAAAAGCTGTAAAGTCGATAGCTTGTTCACTGAATTATGTTATTGGTAGTTTTCTGTTTATAAACGCATGTAACCAATTTTGTAATGTATGCGAGTTCCAAAATTGTTCCTGTTTGACAGTCTCCAAATGGCAGAATTTTTTTATTTTGATAATGCCACGGGTTGTATATACCCTATTGTTAGTCAATAATAATAATAATAATAATAATAATAATAATAATAGTTTGTCTGTTTTCCTTTCTATGTAACTAATTTTGTGCTGAAAGTTATCTTTTTAAGGATTTTCTATCCATAGAAAAACATATACTAAAAATTCTTCGTTATTCTGCAATCTTGAACACTAAACAAATATATATTTTATATGAAACTAAAAGTAATATAACATACTATATCGTTGGCTTACTTCTAAAACCTCGTAAGTCTGATTTTGGTCCATTTTGAGACTTTGTGTGTTTTAATTAAAATTGTTTATGCTCTATCGTCGTTTAAAACCTCGTAAGTCTGAACACTATATTAAGGCTGATATTTAATAAAACGTAAACCTCGTATTTTTCTAAGCCTTTAAATGTTACCTTAAAAACTCGTAAGTCTCCATTTTGTTCTGGAAGAAGGACGAGGTTTTATGAATGAATAGTGTTACCTTAAACACTCTCAAGTCTTAACTTCTTATTGAATTCAGACATACAAAGTTTTATTAAGAAAATTATGCTTTTAACCCCGTGAATCCAGTACATCGCAGTAAGAATGGCAATTCTGTTTTCAGTATCAGAGAGATGATTGTAGCCTATGAATAAACCGATAATATATTTGTGATCTCGGGTTTTAGACTTTCTCTTTTTGTAAAGTGAGAGGTGCTATTTTATTATACAGTTGATCTGGTTTAGAAACAACACAGACTTTTATAGCTTGCGGTCGTTCTTAATAATGTCGAATTACGCTGTTGTTCGCGTACTTTATCTTACTGTTACAATCAGTGATTTTTGTGTGTGAAAACTTCATTCTGCGAGATGATTCTTTATTGAGTGGTTTGTGACGTGGTATTTCATATTATTACATCAAGAATTCCGATATTTTAATAGTAAGTACTCGTATTAAACAAGTTAAGGTAAATTAAGACTTCGTAGAATGTGAAGTTTTAATTAGGGCTAGACGTGCAGGAGGAGAGCAAAGTGTAATCGTGTTCAGTTACTTAAAACTTTGGATGTCCTCCGTTCCCTCTTGTAAGAAACAGTGTGTGCCATTCCGGTCCGTTTTAGTATGTAATGAAATATTCTGCATAAACAAAATCGAAGGAAACAAAAAACGGCGTATCAATAACAAATGTGGAAAATTTTGGAGCAGCAAGCACTCCTACAGTCTGCTGTTGCAACTTGAGTACAACATTCTGACACAACTAGTATAATTATAGTACCTTTTCCTACACGAAAAATGTTATTTCACAGCCTATATTATTGATAAGCTAACTAATCATTAGTTCTGTTTACACTGATTTTATAATGTAGTGCGGAAATGAGCAAACTAACTTTTTCGTATTTTGAATTTCATTACTAATTTATGGAGTTACCTTCATTCCAGCTTGCATTGAAGTTATCAAACGTCTGTAGGAAAAACAGAAACTTAATTAATTTATTTAATGATTGTGAAATGATTAATAAAAATAAAGAATGAAGAAAGCCAGTATAGTTTTGTACTAAGCTCTCACAAACTCCCCAGGTAGGTATACCACAACTTTTTATATAAGTCTGAATTTTAAATTTTAATAGTTAAACATTTTGACAGGATTTAAACTAAAATATGAAAATAATGAGTGGGAAATAATATGATAGGTCCGGTTGTTTAAATTGTAGGTTTTATTAGCTTTCCGTTTTGTCAAAATTTTCGTTCAGTCAGAGTAGCGTTCTCTTTGGTAATGCTTTCCGTTTCGATCCCTGGTTTTAAATAGTAGGAAGCAATCTTCAAATGGAAATACTATTAATATAGTTACTTAAAGCCAAAGCTTGTTATCTATTACTTACCACTGCGTTCTCCCTTCTTCGTGTTTAATAGAAAATGAGTTCCAGAGCCCAGGAAATGTTGAATATTTTGGGAATACAAGTGTCGTTGGCTAGAGAACATAGGCAAAATTAGATACAGAAACTGTTGAGAGAAATGAAAATAAAGAAAATGAATCTCAATTTTTCTGAAACGTTGTGCAAACAAATAAAATCGAATTTATTATTAATGATTTAGATACTGAAAACACTGAAAAGGAGCTTCATGATTTATATTCAATTAAAAATACCGGTAAAAAGCATACCCTTCTAGGTATGGAACTTTAGGAGAACTCTAGGGGAACTTTTTGTTGATGAATTAGGCAGTCTAGTTACTTTAATTGGAAGTGAACCTGAATCAGATTCCGATGACAACAATTGTCAATTTATACAAAGTGTTACTACTTTGATATAAGTGGTGTCCCAGAAAACATAAACAATGACATTCATACTAGAGGAAGAAAGCGCAAAAGAAATTTAGTATGAGAACCTACGTGGACGTCAGAGGAAAACAAAAAGAAGAGAGTACTTGATAAAGCATATAGGGAGACCAGAAGATCTGGAATGAAATGGGAGTATGGTATTAAAAAACAAGTAGGATAATGGGAACCACGAGATTGCTATGTGTGGCACGAGAGTGAAGGAGGGCTCAGTGCCAATGAATTTGCTACAATTCTGTGCGATTGCATCTCAAAATATGTTATGTTTGACAAAGCAGATGAAATAATATTTAAAAGTGATGGTTATGGCTATCAGAATATAAATTGACACTAGCGAGCGCGCTACTTGATTTGGCTGACGTGATGGACGTTTTTATAGTTCAAAAGTATTTTTCAAAAGGCCACACACAAATGGAAATGGATTCAGTGCATTCTTGCATAGAGAGGGAATTAAAAAATCAGGCCATATACACACCTGCATGCTATGTTGCAGTGTTTAAGACAGCAAGACTAAAACCTAAACCATGAGAAATATATTACCTAAGCCATGCCTTTTTCAAGGATTAGAGTTCATTGAAGACATATTCTTCTATTCGTCCAGGCATGAAGAAAGGGGACCCGACAATTTTGCCTGAAATACTACCCCTACACGACAGCGGGGTTCAAAGTTGATTTCAAAGGTAAATAATCTAAATAAAATATGAACCTCGAAAAAATGTAAATTTTGAATAAACGCTTATAATTACATATTTCCTCTCAGACGAGTGCAAGGACCTGTATAGCAGAAGAAAAAGAGGTATTTAAAAATCTTCTGAGATGATAGTTGCTGGCCTGTACAGTGCTCCGCTTAGAAAGAGAAATTTATTGACTTCAAGGTACTGAGCCACTGGTTCCAAGACTTCCATTCATTTTATAATAATTTGCCTTATGGATAGGATACATTGCATTGCACCAGTTTCACAATAGACTTTTGCAAGCTTATTTAGAAAATTTACAAGAAAACATGGTTAAAATATAATTATTTGTATACTTTTCCTGATATTAATACCAAACAAGACTGAGTTTATTAAATATCGGACTTTGCAAGTTAATAATTACTTCCAGGAATTTATTAATAAAACAATATAAATCTCGTAAAACCTCTGAAAGCTTGTAAGTCAATAAGGTGTATAAGGGACATTCATTAATAAAACTTTATATAAATATAATAAAATCTAATAAAATCGCGCAAGTCAATAAAAAATTCCAATATTTGATTAATAAAACCTTGAAAGTCTAGTAAAAATGTCAATAATGTTTAAAAATTCGGAATGATGCATAAAATTAGTAAATTGTAATGTTAGAAGACGTTTGACGAGAATTTGACTAACAAAAGTGGTTTTATAGAGATGTGAAATAGTTGTTTTAGCCTCCTGTAAAACTTCTGGAAGAGATATACGAGGTTTTAAAAGAACGCCGACGATATATATCTAATATTATATCATTATATTGTCACATACCTAAGAAAACCAGATGGTAGAGCCTAGAGGACCGAGAAAACTACATGCCGTGCGACATGGGAAGCGTAGCCTAAAACATATCAGAAAATATGTAACTATATAAAACACATCACACAAAGTTAGAGGATTTCTACTAGCAGACCTTAAGGGGAAGAATCTGTATTAGTAAAGTATCAACGCATTTAAAACCAAAAGATTCAATTTATTACATAAAAAATCTGATGTGTTACACTCACATGACTTTCTCTACTCTTGTACAAACTATTTTTACAAACGCTTATTCTCCATCTACTTCATGTTAATCGAGATAAACATTTGCAGACTCTACCTTATTGCTAAGTTTCTTGTAGATGAAAGGGGAATATATATTTACAAGGGCAATATAGAAATACAGTAGGCTTTAAGCATACACATATCTCTTAATAGCTGGTTGCTAGGTGCAGCACCATTCTCTTTGCCACAGATTAATACTCTTTGCATATCCAAGGCAAAAAAATGAATAACAAATTCCCATTTGAGAAAATAAGTATCGACAAATTTAAGGGAATAACAAGCAATATCTCGAAAATGGTTCACTCAACAAAAAAAATGTATATGACATAAATTGTGTATTTTAACGCGATCTACATTGTTTGGGTAGTAAAATTTTGTCTATCTCTTATGGTTTACCAGTTATGCAAAAGTCGTTCACAATGAAGAATACTTTTGGAGACATTCCCAGAAAATTCAAGATATACATTTTATTTGTCATGAAAATATCTTAAAAATATGATATTTTAAATAAAATCGTTAGAGCCATTTTTGAGAAAATTAAAATTTTCGAAAAATGTTCCATGTAAAGGGTAATCTGGGGTGGGGGATTTTCTTGAAAACCTTCGTGTCGCTCTCTGGAAGATACTGAACCTAAATACCAAGTTTGGTGTTTATCGACTGTTCGTTTCTGAGTTATGCTGTTCACAGACACACACAGACAGACACACAGACACACACACACACACGGACATGTTTCCAAAAATACTCTTTTTGGATTCAGGGGGTCTCAAAACATGTATTTCCGGTGAAATCTCGGTTTGGGTGAAGTACAATACTTCCCCTACTTACTATACGTAGTAGAGAAAGTAAAAAAGCTCAAAAGTGATACATGAGATTACCTGTTGCTCTGGAGAGGACGTGTGCTGGCACGCATTGTGCTCCTGTGACTGCCGCTACCAAAAACGAGGACGAGTTGCTAGCCAGGCTTAGTAAGGTCGTCGCAGTCTAAGGATCCCCAAGCGGCGGCCTTTGTGCAGTAGCCAAACACTGGTTCCCTACCCTCCCTAACCACAACCATCATAAACATATTAGTGACATCCATGTGCACATGCGCGTTGTTGCCACAGTTAAAAATAGTATTTAAAAGCAAAACTTTGTAGCTGATTTCCATATGTACAGAATACAATCATGCAGTTTGTCTGCTTGCTTTATACACAAATGCAGTAAACAACTATGCATCGCATAATGATTATATTTATGTTACAAACGCTTTAAATTATAACTGAGGATGACCTGAACTAATATACTACGCCATAAGAATGGAAATCCATGTTAACATATCCGAGAGAAACTTAGAAACATGTTCCGAATAAACTATACATTGTTGAACTATCATTAAATAATTAAAATACATAAATATGAATTTATTTTGAAAAAACTCTTACTTCCAAAACAAAGCCTCATTTTTGATTATGCTATTTAACCTAAAAGTTAATTTTTATAAATAAGGGTTGCATGTTTGCAGTTTTGCTTACTGTAATTATTATGTGCGTGGAGCTATGGTGAAAGTGTTTTTTATTTTGTTTGTCCAGCAACCACAGAATGTTAGAAAAACCAAGTTCCAGAAGATGTAAACAAAAACAGTAAATATGTAAAATTAAAAAAGAAGAAGAAGAAGCAGGTGAAAACGTAAAGCGAACGCAGGTCTTTGTATCACTCTTGGAAGATAGGTGCTTTTTTACGTAGCTTTGAAAACATGATAAATTTGTTTCACAACAATGTTTTTATTAATATAAACCTAATATAAGAAGAGGTTGTGTATTGCTTAAGATGTAAGATTTATAAGCATAACAGCTTCTGTTTACTTAAATGAATAGCTTTATTATAAAATACAGGATAAGTAAAAATACGGAAGGTAAAAGAAAGAAAATAAAAAAGAAATCTTATGTGTTATATTCACATGATTATCTCTATGCACTCTTCTACAAATTACTTTTACAAAAGCTTATTCTTCTATCTACTTCTTCTTAAACGAGATAAAATTTCATTGCACATTTCATTGTATATATAAGGATTCATAGGGCAAAGCGATAGTCAGATTTTTAAAAACCAGATGATGACTTTGAAATTCCGTGCTCTTAGCATGACCACGAGGAAAATACAAATACGGACTTCCAACTTGTATTTCAAAATTCAAACCAATAACAAAGATTTTCCCGGAAATGATTAACATAATTTGACCTAAAATGTGTCCTTTACTGGGATTGCATTTTACGCACAGTAAGATTTTGCCTATCTCTTACGGTGTACCAGTTATACAAAAAGTTGAAAACGAGGAGGAATTTACAAGTTATTCCCAGAACATAAAATTCAAGATACAAATTTTATTTGTTATGCAAATATCTTAAACATGCGGTATTTTACTAAAAATCGTTATAGCTGTTTTTGAGAAATTCAAAACAATAGCAAACATTTTCCACGTAAAGGGTTCTTTTCTACATGTTCGTGAACATTACACACAAAAATCTGGCTTTGCTTATTCAAAGTTTTTGTAGCCCCTTTCTTCGTGGTCTTGGCACTACTGGTACTCGGCAGAGTCATTTGTTGGTGCGGCCGGAGGGTCAGCTACTTGGTTCGTTTCCCAAGGTCTCCACATCTTAATTAAACTATTAAACGCTAATAACTATTAAACACTGCTAAACATACAAAATTGCACTAAGTAAAACACTATATAACTTCTCTAAAGAAGTAAGATATAAGCTTAACTGTCACAGCTGCTAAAACGTACTGAAACCGAAGAAACAACAGAAATGACAATACAACAACGCTTTGCTTTGGTGGAGCTAAAGAAAGGACCACACATTGTAGTTGAGGGATGCGAAGACCCTACTAATCGTTTACTGATGGGTTTATGGTCAGGCTTCAAAGCTTTCCTTTCGCTTTGTAGCCGGTTGGGGAAAGGATGCCCGCGACTACTTTATATAAAACCTGTTTTTCCAGTCAGCAACTCCCATGATATCCTCGCGACCCTACTGCCACAAGTTGCCAATCTATGAATATTTAATTATTCCAGGTATACCACTATAAGCATACAATAAATACCACAATATTTTACATGAAACTCAAACAGCTAAAAATAAAAAATATTTCCATGCGCTGTATTGTCTCACGTCTTAAGTTATAATTTGTTTCTGTTGGATTCACAGGTTTTGGTCACCGGAGTATGTAAATGTAATGGCTGAGAGTGAGTCACCAAACCAGGCTATTGCAGAAACGTGATTTAGTGCATCAGCTAAATCAGCGTCATTCAAAGCTCACTTAATGTTAAATAAGTACCTCTACTCCTTCCCCCATTGCTTTGTATGTTTTCATTTAGACATAAGAGTCTATGGAACGTTGCACTCATCGCTGTCAAGGTCTATCAAGAACTTTAGTCCAGCAACTATTTGGTGACGGTTCGAAGCAATAACATGGAGACTCAACTCCTTTCTATAATGCAAATCTTAATAATTTAAAAGTATCGAAAAGGTATGGAAGGTTTATCTCAAAGTATTATACATACTTGGATACCACCGAGTGTCAAGAGTATCGAGGTATCGACGGTATCGAGGTACCACCCCTGAAATAAACGACAATTGTTAGAGAAAATCATGTGATTTTAACACATGAGCTTTTTAAATATGACTCTCAAGGGCAGTTGCTGTAGGCAGATACTACAGTCTCCCTGAATGTTTTATTTGTGCTGTGGCAGCTTTTCTTGGTAACATACGAAGCTACCTTAAATTCACTTCCAGCAGAAATTGCTTCTTTATTTAACTCAAACATGAAGTTTAACGCCGCATGTTTTCAACGCTTAAAAGCTTATGCTATGGAAGGAACTTAAGCGAAACGACAGAGAGAATTGTAGCAGCAGTAGCAGTTTGGTGCATATGTTACTCAAGTTTGAGCGCAAATTAGAGATAAACTGTTACTCATTCTATTAAAGAGTAGTGAAGTGTAACAACTTAAGTTTCAGAATTGAGTATATCGACTTTCATTATGAGATTTAGTGTAATGACTTTGCAAACAGAGATGCCAGTTAAATAGGTTTCTTTGCAATTACTTGGAAGTTCGCACTTACAAACAAATTTAACAGATGCTCTTAATGTTCCATGAAGCGGAAAGTATCTACAGGCCTTCCTTTAGAACTAAACTTCCTGTAGTCATGGAATTAATGGAGTCTTAAAGGAAAGAACAAGCCTGTAGAACTGGAACTTAGAACCATAGGAGGCTTCGTTGTGTTAAAATACCCGTAAGACTGTTCCCAACCACCACAGAAAAAATCTATACCCATTTTGTACATAAAATTTGTAATATTAAATGTAGTTAAGTCAGTAAACGTCACAACTCTCGTTCAGTGCCATTAACACCTCATACAGAGGTTACGATTAGGACTTTTCCATTCATGATTACTTACTTGTTTTAGTATTTATTATAATAATTTTATAATAAGTTTGATCTACATTGTGACTCGTATACCCCTGAGAAACTTCTATGTAGTTTACAGACGACTCAGAGGATGGCTTAGTAATAGGATCCGGATTAGATGGCATAAGACCAATATGCAAAAGGGGTTTTCTCTTGGGTGAATATGCTACTGTTTTTGAAACAGAAGTTTAATACAATTTAGGCTCTAAATAGTCATAAGGTGACGTCAGGGCTGGTTCTAAACTACCTAAACATGCTCACCTGCTTGGCAAGACAGAATGAGGTTCAACTTCTGGGTACCGGGTCATAGTGGCATAAAGGGAATTTTAAAAGCTGATGAACTTGCAAGACAAGGAGCAGCTTCACAATTTTTTGGTCCAGAGCCGGTTCTAGGAACATCTCCGCTTAAAGCTCCAGGAAACAACATGGTGAACTATTTATTAGAAAACCATGTAAGAAAACAGACGAAAGCTTACTTAAATGTAACAGACTTCAGCTGAGAACAATCATTGCATTTCTCACAGGACATGCTCCTGTGAAAAAACATCTTAACACGATGGGAACGTTTCAGGGTAACTTGTGTTGCAGATTGTGCAAGAAATATGTTGAAACAGCCCAGCACATTATATGCTCCTGTGAGGCCTTGACTCACAGAAGGTATATTGTTTTTGGGAAAACGTTTTTAGAACCAGAAGAATTTGAAACCACCTGTTGTGAGACTCCATTCCTTGGTAAAGGGTGCAGGAATAATGAATTGGCTTTAAAACGATAAGGTAGCACAATAAACCCAAGGCTGAAGTGCGTCCTGAGCAATAACGGAAATCTGTATCGAACAAGAAAGATAAGACAAGTGACCGCGCGCGCGAAGCTTCCTGCGGGTCACCGGTAAGCGCCTCCCGGTCGGCGGACCTTCGATCTACCGTCGGAACAATTGCCAGTGCGGAACAATAGCCACAGTCAGCTTCGCTGTTCCAGAACATTCCTTTCGGCATGTTCTAGTAGCCTCCCTTTCTGGATCATTCCATTGTATGCGAGGCCAATATAAAGAGCTGTTCTTACCCGGGAGTTGAGTTAGTAAAGGAGTTACAAAGTTATGTGCAGTCAAGAAGTCGAAGAGTTAGGACAATTAAAAGTGGACAGTGCCGAGTGCAGTTCAGTTGTTAGTTGTGACTCAGCAGCAGTTGTGATTCGATTTGAGGATCAGTTGTGTTCTGTTCTGAGTGTGTGTCAAAAGTCTATAAAGTATAAGGTTTGTGCTACGCTGAGCAGCTAAGTGACAAAGTCTATTTAGTAGCAACTGGGTTCTCATTTGTTACAGTATTAATATTATAAAAAGAGAAAATTGGTTTGTGTAGGGTAATCTCTAAAATCACTCATTCGATATTGATAACTTTTTTCACCAAAAGTCCTATATTTTGATGGACCTGGGATATAAATCACCTTATAATTTCAATTTATAACTTACTAAAATACTAAAAAGAATATGAACACGTTGAGCTTATACATGTGGCAACGATTTAGCAACAATGGCATATTAAAACAAAAGAGAAGCAAATTCGCTTATAATGGTACGATACAGACTGGATACCAAAGTTAAAATATTGTATTAACTCTTATGTAAGAAAGTTTTGTTTTTTTTCCTTTGTATGTTAAGATCAAGCTCGTTAGTAGATTATACTAAATAATTTTATAAAGAGAGAAACATTTGTCCAGCCAAAATAAGGAGTCAGTCCACCCATATTTTATAACTAAAAACTCGAAAGACTATTATTCTAAACGGTCGCAGACTATGTGTCTTTTCCAAAGCAGTTGGTTAACTTGGTGGCCAGGGAGTGGAGAATCTTCATATTCACCAGCTTCACCCCTATTTCGTTGTCTATGTTAAAGGTTGCTGTATTACGTAAAAGCTATGTTAGTAAATAAATGAAAAAAGGGAGGGTATGCAGGTTTAAAGTTACATCTATTGTAATTACCTAATGAATTACTGGACAAATCCGACCGATGATTGTTCCACCGCCAAAGGCATATTTTGGCTATGCAGCATTTCTGTAACTTTTTCATATAGGAATTGCCAGGACAGTACGAAATTAGAATTATAAGGACTATGCCGGAGGATTTACCATAAAAATATTCTTGATATTTGTACAATAACTCCATAAAAACGGGAAGAGGTAAATGAAATGAGTCAAGTCTTCACTCGCGTTTAAAAAATGTCCTATGCACCTAGTCTATATACAGGGTGAATCATTTAAGTTGAGACTGTACAGTATCTCCAAAACTACAACTTTGTTGTAGAAACAAATGTCTTCAATAAGTAGCTTGATATTATGGGTGAAAGTAAATGTCATTAGTCGTGTTTTATTTGGAGAACGTTCTGATGGTCATCCTAGGGTCAATTTAACCCTAATCGTAGGTTCCGATTTAGAAAATTTAATTGACCCTAAAATGACTATCATAACGTCCTCCAAACATTTACTTACGCCCATGATACCAAACATTTTTATTAAAGACATTTCTTTCTACAACGCTTAGTTTTGGAGATATTTTACAGTCTCGATTTAAATGGTCCATTCTGTATATAATTTGAAGCTGTATATGAATTTACGCATTCATTCTGAACGTACGGACTAAGAGTAGCCTACCAATCAAAACTGCTAAGCCTCTACAGTGTCGCAAAAATATAAAATTCTAAAATTACTTCACTAATTGCCAAAACATTTCCAAAATATGCCTCGATTTCACGACAATTGCCTGTTTTAAGTTCATAGCCTCCTATATTTGTTGCAATAAAACAGAATATTTTTATCACAGCGTTGGTTACCATGCCACCAAATGTTTATCTGTTAACAAGAAGACGCGCCACAAGTTTGAAACTAAATATACACTTAAAACTAATTATTTTGTTCTGTTATTGCAAAATATGCGTTAATTTTACAACAATTGGCTATTTAAAGTTCATAGGCACATAAGTTTGTTACCGTCAAACAGAAGAAAGTATTTATTTACCACTGATACTTCGATCACAGCATTGGTAACCTTGTTGCCAAATGTTTATCCGCTAAAAAAGACGGTGCCACAAGCTTATAACTAAATATGAGTTTAAAACTAAATTATTCTGTTCTGATTGTTTTGTTATATTGGTGTACATGCTTTATTGTTTAATCTTGAAAGTCCGGGCTAAGAGTAGGATACCAATTGAGGCTGCTCAATCTTTATAGTATCGCAAAAATATTAAATTCTAAATGATATGTTGATCACAGCGTTGGTAATCATGTCACCAAATGTTTATCCGCTTAAAAGAAGCTGGGCGCAAGCATAACAGTGTTATACAGAGTGAGGCAAAAGACTCCGAACCGCCTGCGCGGTGTTTTTCCTGTCCGCGTCCTCGGAGCTCGTTGCTATCCATCATGGAACCTTTGGGGGGAATTTTCCAAACGATGACCGATGTTGTCTAATGTTTCTTCGTAAGAACCGAACGCCTTCTTTTATATTTCTTAGCCTGAACACTTCCTGTGGCCTGAAATTTACTGTTAAGTTCATGGATGGTTGTACGGTCTGGAACTTTTACACCTGGAAATCTTTCTGCAAATCGTACTTTCACTTGGCGAGCTGGCCGAGTTAACATATACGAATCATAAATAACTACACGCTGTGCAGTAGAAAACATATACTGAGCCATAATATACTTTGTGACAAAGTACAGGACAAAATAATAAATAACTCGTAATAACTGAACTACATCACATCACCGTCAATTCAATACTGCACTTCACACTGCAGACCAAAACCACGTCAACAGCGTGAACTTGTTTATAGCAGCAGCGCATTTTTATAATATTTCCACACGTCCAGTGGAAAAACACCGCGCAGCCGGTAATATTGTTCATAAAATACCCCTCGGGGTAACTTAAAACATGAACTGTACTGGACAAACCCACACACCCTGGAAGAATTAAAACAAAATATCCGCCAGAAAATTTCTCAACGTGAACTACGGCGAGTAATGGATAGTTTCCTAAAGAGGTGCCAGAAATGTATGGCAAACAACGGTGGCCAGTTTCAGCATCTCCTTTCGTAAAGTTGGTAAGTAAAGCCTTTAAAAGTAGTTTTAAAAATGTTGTATGGTTTCATTCGCGCCTATCTATGATAGCGGCAGACGGCACACGCGGACAGGAAAAACACCGCGCAGGCAGTTCGGAGTCTTTTGGCTCACTGTGTATTATTTTGTTCTGTTCGTTGTGTTGTATTGGTTTGGCGGCGTGGGACTCTTCTACAGCAAGATCCAGAATACGAATTATGGTTTAAGATATTCGTGATAGATATAAATGTCCCTTAGGCTGCAATTAAGTATATCTATGAGTATTCTTGATAAATATGTACTGCATTCAACATTCATTCCTTCATTATCTGTTTACCCTCCTCTTGTGTAGGACTTACACCCCCCAGGACTTACAGGCGGGTGCCTGGGGTCAGAGGCCCGTCGAGGAGCAGACACTCACGGATCAGACAGAACAACCAGGATGGGTGATCAGCCCGATGCCTGGTATGGAATGAAGGAAGTAGATGAAACGAAATGTGGGTGAAATGGATGAAAGGAAAGGTGATGATGGAGCATTTGGTGGAATGAATGGTGGGGGAAATCGGAGAACCCGGAGAAAACCCGCCCAGACGCCGCTTCGTCCACCACAAATCTCACATGCAGGTCCCTGGGATTGAACCCGGGCCGCCTCGGTGGGAGGCGAGCGGTCTAACCACTCGGCCACGGCGCCGCCTACTGCATTCAACAATTAGTCTTTAATTCCCAGCTAAAGCTGCGATTAGCCACTAGTATGATACAAAAGGAAATTTATATTCTGTATACTCTCTCTCAGATATGGATATTTTCGTGTTGGCTGTCTCCTTTAAGAACAGAAGAGCAAAACCTTCTATGACGCAAGCACCTTAGCTGCAAATCCAATAGACGAAATTCCCTTTTCGACTCTTGATTTGGCTTTGAAGCATTCTCGAAATTCATTTCCTGAAGATAGAATCAAGAACTAGAAAGGACGGAGAGTAAAAAATGGAACACATAATCCATCTTCGCTCCACATGTTATTCGCTCTTAACAAAGAGGACCACTTCAAAGAGAACTGCGATGGAAAAGCTTGACCTTTAAATCCCGCAGCGCTGAGAACGTAAAATTCGTGGAGATAAAAGGTTATTAACTTTGTTTCTCCTTCGTGATCAGAAAGGGTTCACAAGGTAAAAAACGAGCTTAAGCGCAAAAGAATTCTAAACATCCATCATGCCTAGTGAACAATGGCTTTTTATCTCAGTAATTGCATTTTCTGCCTCTACAACGCTGAACAGCAGCAGGTTCAGACAACATCAAACTCGGGACTTCATATTACCATCCTTTACGATCATTGTCTCGGAAGTAATGTTTTATATTTGAGGAGTAAGCTAATTTAAAGCATTATTACTTTTTACTTTCTTTACAACAGTGCTTTTCTCTCACACTGTGGCCGTCGCACGGCTGTTCACGCGCCGGCCGCCGCAGCTCGGACTCCTGTCAAAATAGTTACAATATCCTCGCAACGCCTCACGTTCTCATAGTTACGATGATAATGATAAGTACATACTTTATCACATGAGATGTTGGAAATATTGTCCTTCTCTATCCGCATATTTCTGGCATCTATTCAGGAAATTTTCATTCACACTCGAGTGTTCAGTATCGTAAATTAAGTGAATTTCTCGCTTGATGTTTTATTTTAGTTCTTTCAATGTATAAGGGTTTATTGTACACACCTTATTTTTCACGTGATCACCACAGTCGGGTAAATTTCTGTAATTAGATTTTGCGAAATTATAAGAGTATTGACCCATGCTTAATATTCTTCTCTGACGAAGCATGGTTCCATTTACAGGGAGAGCCAAAATACGAACCGGCTGCACGGTGTTTTTCCTGTCGCATCCACGGCGCTTGTTGCAGTCTGCCGCTATCATAGAAAGGCGTGGGTGAAACCATACATTTTTAAAAGGCTTTACTTACCAACTTAATGAAAGGAGATGCTGAGACTGGCCACCGTTGTCCATACATTTTTGGCACCTCTTTAGGAAACTATCCATCACTCGCCGTAGTTCACGTTGAGAAATGCTGGCAATTTCCTGGCGGATATTTTGTTTTATTCTTCCAGGGTGTAGGGTTTGTCTTGTACACTTTGTTTTAAGTTATCCCAGAGAGTTATCGCAGGGAGTTAGGTCGGGGGACCGAGGGGGCCACAAATCTCTACTCATAATTCTGTCCTCAAACACAGTTTCATAAAGTTGTTAAGTAAAGCCTTTAAAAGTAGTTTTAAAAATGTTGTGTGATTTTATCCGCGCCTTTCTATGATAGCGGCAGACGGCAACGAGTACCGAGGACGCCGGTTCCTAGTTTTTTGGCTCTCTCTGTATATGACTGTGTTTCGTCGCAAAATAACAGATATTGGATTACAGAGAAACCTGATTTTACGTACGAGATTCCCTTGCACGATGCGAAAATTGATGTGCAGTAAATGCATAAAGAATAATGGGGCCTGTATTTTTTTAAAAATACAATACATGCAGAGAGATACAGGAATGACTTACATCACTTTTTGAACAGCTGGATTAGTGAATGTCAGTGTGGATATTTGCAACAAGACTTTGCTACCATATATACAGCTTGTGAGTCATTGAATTCCCTGATTTAACAGAATGTGATTTTATCTATTGTCCAACTTTGGAAGGTGCTGAACCTAAATGCAAGTTTGACATTTATCGACTTTTCGTTTTTGAGTAATGCTGTTCACAGACACACACATGGACACATGCCTTTTTTGGATTCAAGGGACCTCAAAACGTGTATTTCCAATGAAATATCGATATCGAATTTTTCTCTACTCCGTGGATGGTAGAGAAAGCAAAATTAACGCCATCATGTTTCCTGGTGGTGCTTTATTCGAGCAGAAATTTAGTAAATCTGACTGGGGATAGCCGATTTCCGAATCTAAGTTAAATATGCAGTACCGGAATACTGGCGATCAATTGATTACAAATTTGTGCGTGATAAATGACACTGGGGAATCTAGATCAAACAGCATTAACGAGAGTACGAATTAACCATATAGTCTATATTCCTACAGGATGACTAAAAAAATCTGAACTGTGATACCTTTACATCACTTCTCTACCCTCTATCTTTAATAGTGGGTACACAAGCTATTCTTAGTAAAGCTTATTTTTATATCTACCACATTTTAATCCAAATAAACCTTTGCAGAAATAGCTATATTATACATTTTGTTATGTATATAAGGAGAACAGCGATAGTAAAATGTTTTAAGAACTGGACGCTATACCCTGGGCTTAAAATTCCATACTCTTTGCATGCAATCGCGAGAAACAGTTGAGAGCGAAGATCTACCCGGGGAAAAATCCCCCATTCTAAGCCCAAGATGGCCATTAGTGATGGACTTTAAAAACTAACCGGGATTTTCCCATGAGGCAATACCTGGAGTCTAAAAAGCTCCCCCTGCTGTGCAGGAGATGGAAGTGGATACGCCCGGGCGACTACCGATAGACCTCGGTAGGGCCGACAGCTTTCTAGCAAGCCGTCTACCGGCTATCCAGGGCGATACCGGAGATCATTGAGGCGTCTCACAACCCCGTCAGCATTGAAACCATACAGACGTTCCCAATACCCATGGGTTTCGGGAACCACTGCCCCGCCGAGTCCAACCCAATCCGAACAACTCCTCAGTGGGGAGGGGCTCGGTGTTCGGCCCAGCGTACTTCTCGTAACGTCAGAAGTACCACGAGTGCTAGGGGTCCGCAGCGCCCGCACCACGGTAGCTGTAGGGATCGGAACCCCCCGCCCCCCTTACGGGGAATCGCGAGAAACAAGTGAATATTAACAGAACTTTTAAACAATGGCTAAGTATTGCACAATTCGAACCATTAATAACGGATATCTCAGAAATGGCTTATGCCACAAAAAAAAACTTATTTCAAATAAATTGTGTATTTTAAACAGATCCACATTTGTGTGTCGTATGTTTTCGTCTACCGCTTACAGTTTACCAGTTATGCAAGGTTATACAAAACGTCTTCCGAATGAAGAGGACTTCACATGCTGTTTCCAGAAAATTAAATATGTACACTTTATTTGTCATGTAAATATCCTTAACATACATTTTAATCAAGATCGTTAGAGCCATAGTTTGAGGTGCAGGAGTTATGCTGTTCATAGACACATACACACACACACACACACACATACACGCTGACGTTTTTCTAGAAACTTTTTTTTGGATTCAGGGGGACTCAAAACATGTAAAGCGGTGAAATCTCGTTAAATTAGTCAAATCTACTCTCCTTAATTCCAATCTTCAGTGTCTTCGGTATTAAACCTAACCGCTCTCCAGGGTTTTTGTGTCTGGGTAGCACGACATGTCGCAGCCGACCGTGCCAGCACTCTGTCTTCGCTTCTTAAATCTGTATTCCTGTAAACCCGTACATAAAGTATAACCAAAAAATCTGATGTGTTACACTCACATGACTTTCTCTACTCTTGTACAAGCTCTTATTCTCCATCCATTTCATATTAATCGAGATAAACATTTGCAGAAACGGTATTTTGACATGCAAAGAGAATTACATTTTACATATAGCGACCAGTTCTAAAAATATTTCACTATCGCTTACGGCGTACTCTGTTCCCCTTCTTTTGTATTTGCAAGGGCAATATAAGCACAGACAGTTCTCTTAATAGCTGGTTGCTCTGTGCAGCACCATTCTCTTTACCACAGATTAATACCCTTTGCATATCCAAGACAAAAAATGAATAACGAATTCCCATTTGAGAAAACATGTATTGAAAAATTTTAGGGAATAACAAGCAATATCTCGAAAATGGTTCACTCAACAACAAAAATGTATATGATATAAATTGTGTATTTTAACGCGATCTACAATTTTTGTGTAGTAAAATTTTGTCTATCTCTTATGGTTTACCAGTTATGCAAAAGTCGTTCACAATGAAGAATACTTTTGGAGACATTCCCAGAAAATTTGAGATATACATTTCATTTGTCATGAAAATATCTTAAACATATGATATTTTAATCAAAATCGTTAAGCCATTTTTGAGAATATTAAAATTTTCGAAAAATGTTTCATGTAGAGGGCAATCTGGTGTGGGGGGATTTTCTTGAAAACCTTCGTGTCGCATCTCTGGAAGATACGGAACCTAAATACCAAGTTTGGTGTTTATCCGACTGTTCGTTTCTGAGTCATGCTGTTCACAGACACACAGACACACAAACACACACACACGCACATGTTTCCAAAAATGCTTCTTTTGCATTCAGGGGTCTCAAAACATATATTTCTGGTGAAATCTCGGTATCGAATTTTTGGGTGGAATACAATACTTCCCCTACTTACTATACGTAGTAGAGAAAGTAATTAACTCTTACCTCGCTGGAAATGTCCTTCCTCAGCTAAAAAGGCATTGTATCGAGTAAACACATTTAGATTGTACATTCAATTTTTTCGCCAATTTCATCCAATATTTCTTCTGCTAACACTGTGCGACCTCGCATGTGTTTCTTGTTTTGCACTGAACCAGTAGTCTCAAATTTATTCAAAGATCTGAAAGTTCTGGAATGAGGCAATTATGCAGAAAACCTCAACCTTCACAAAAACGACCAGCCGAATCACATTTAAAATAAAATTTACATACAATTATACATATTCTAAACTAATTGTCTTCCCATCTTCGCAAATGAAAGGGACTACTGACTGACGCTACTGACTACGTGGTAACTGAAGAACAAAAAGCCTGTCGTGAGTGCGGGATGTGGAGAGTGGGGGAACCCAGCCGGCATTGACTCCGGCGTACAACACCGTGCGAGCGGTCAGGTTTTATACCGAAGATTTTATATTGCAGATGTGAAACACAGTCATGTTCAGACCACAACAGAAGTTACTGGTATAACCAATCTCTCCATAGCAAACTTTCCGAATGCAAGTTACCGTCCGATTTGGATGCCCTGGAGAAGAATACCGAGAAAGGAAGCACGATGAGGCGACAAAGTCACAGAGAAAAACAAAACTACATTTACATGAATTTATTCTCCCACTAACGTTTATTTTACGTAGCTTCTATACTAATATTGCAAAAGCATTTGTCTATATATTTCATGCCAGATAAACATTTGCAGGAATAGTTTTACTATACATTTCGTTGTAGGTAAGGACGATATAGAAAACAAAATCGATATAGCCAGATATTTAAAAACGAGTCCATATATGGTGGTCATTAAGCTTCATACTCTTTCCACGACATCGTGAGAAGCAAACGAATAGCGACAGCATTTTTAAATAATCTGGTCTGTTATATTCACATGTATTTCTCTACAACTATAATTTGTTTTATATAGCGCTTACAAACTAGTTGTGTTGTTTATTTTTATATTTCAAATAAATTTAGATAAACGTTTGCATATATAGTTTTATTACACATTTCGTCATAGGTACATAACGATAGTCTAATGTTTAAAAATTGGTCGTTATATACTGGCCTTGAAATAATTCAATACTATTCCATGAAATTACGAGAAACAACTGAATAGCGATAACATTTTTAAAAAAGTCTGATGCGTTGCATTCGCATAAGTTTCTTTACTCACCCTTCCTACAAAAGTTTGTTCTATCTAATCCTTGATAATGAGGTTAACTTTCATTGCTCGTTTTTACATATGTTCCTTTTAGATATAAGAAGGATACAGTAAGCTAAAGCAATAGTCAGAGTTTTAAAAAACTGGTCCATTGTCTGCATGACCACCAGATAAAACAATAGTGGCTTACCACTTGAAAAAACATAAGCATTTGAAAATTCAAACTAATAAGAAAGAATATCTCTGAAATGGTGAAAGCCAAAAATGTTGGTATAAATTATACCTAAACTTTAACAACACCTGCAGTTTTATGTTCGATAGTACGATTTTGTCTATCTGTTACGGTTTACCAATTATACAAATGCCATTCAGAATCAAGAGGACTTCAGTGGCTATTTGCGAAAAATTCAGATATACATTTTGTCATGAAAATATCTTAAACCTATGGTATTTTAATCAAAATCGTTAAAGCCATTTTTGCAAAATCAAATATATACGTTTTCCATTTAAAGGATAGTTTTGGGCGGGAGATATTGTTAAAAATATTCGTGTTGTATACTTATAAGATGCTGAACTTAATGCAGAGTAATGTATTTCGTTTTGCTTTTTAGTTATGCTGTTCAGGCCTTTTTCTTAGTAATGTTTTTGGATTCAGGCAGTCAAAACGTGTATTTTTGCTGAAATCTGGGTATCCAATTTTTGGGTGAAGTATAATACTTCCCCTACTTCGTAGTAGATAAAGTAAATAATATTTTTGAGTTCAGGAAGCCTCAAAATATGTGTTCTAGTAAAATCTTGGTATCGAATTTTCGGGTGGAATGCAATACCTTCTCTTCGCTACGTAGTAGAGAAAGGAAAATAGTTTTATTTTTGCAGATCAATAGTTGTGCAAGTCGGTTTTCTAGGCACCGGATCCAAACCCGGGAATTCAGGCATTAGCCCTGACCTGCCCACTATCACAGAGAAACTATCAATTTTCAACTCTTCTGCGGCAACACGCCAGCATTCAGCGCCTGCAGTGACAAAGTTCTGAACTAGTGCTTCTGCTGGTGCTGCCAACATATCCCGAAGGACTGCACGGGATGAACCTCCCTGTTCTTTGCAGTGAACTTGGCAGGAACAATTTGTGCTAGAGTACGTCTTGTGTTGACTCGTTTAAACACGTTTACACCCCAAGGTGGGGTTTGCTTACATCCGTAGGTGCGCGGGGTCTGGGGATATTTCTATCGATCAGCTTGCGTCTCGCACCCTGGCATTTACCGACATCAGTTGGTCGCCGGAGAGCACGGCGAGTACACGTCAGGCTGGAAACATCCGACAAGCTAAGGGCGTGTTGCTATTTATCGCGAGGGCCTCACAGTGAATCTCCTACAAATACTTACTTGGTGTATCATTTCGACATTTGTTTAAACAGTCACAGTGCTCTAAAGTGTAAGTTAGAACCTGTCACCGGAAAGCCGGCTTTTTATGCCTCGCCCCTTTAAACCGGGGCTGAAGAAATTTGATACACCGGCCACTGCTGCTTCATCCAACGTTCTAATACTTCGAAGGTTCGTAAACCCAAAAATCTGTATTCTTTTCTGTATGTATGCAAATATTATGAAAAGAGAGAAATTGTGTGAATGCGTGCGCGCACGCGTGTGTGGGCAAGCGTGCGTGCGTGTGTATTCAGGTTAATTTCCGAAACCACTCGTCCCATTTTGACTTAATTTACCACGTACCGAGTAGGTAGGGAAAGTATTACATTCCACCCACAATTTAGATACCGAAATTTCACCGGAAATACATGTTTTGAAGCGCTCTAAATACAAAAAAAGCATTTTTAGAAAAACACACAAAAAATTTCATATCAACACCAAACTTGTTGTTTATGTTCAGTACCTTGCAAAGAAAATCCCCCTACACCAAGCTACCCTTTAAATGGAACATTTTTTTTCAACTTGTGATTTACTAAAACTGGCTCTCACGTTTTTGATTAAAATGCCACATATTAAAGATATTTAAATATAAATAAAATGTATATATTGAATTTTCTGGGAATAGCCCTTGAAGTCCTTTTCATTCGGAAATAATTTTGTATAACTGGTAAACGTTAAGCGATAAGCGAAGACATACCACACAGCTAATCAAGAACTCTTTAAAACATACAATTTATTTCCAACAACATGTTTTGTGGCATCAGCCATTTCCAAGATATCCGTTATTAATGGTTCGAATTGTTCAATGCTTAGGCATTATAAGTCCTGTCAACATTCAGTTGTTTCTCGCGATTGCATGGAAACAGTGTGGAATTTTAAGGCTAGCGTATAGCATCCAATTCTTAAACATTTGACTATCGCCGTTCGCTTTGTATCTATAGCGAGATGTGTAGTGTAGCTATTTCTGCAAAATAAGCTTTAGCAAGAGTAGTTTTTATACCCACTAATAAACGATAGAGGGTAGAGAATATCATGTGAATGTATCACATTAGATTTTTATATTTATTGCAGCTCGGTTTTGTTGGTGAACGCTGTTTACAAGATACTTTAAAAGTGTTTAAACTAGTGTGTTTAAGAGGCATTTTTACATTGATATCGCAAATTTACCATTTTAAGATGTTAATAAGAATATTTTACTACTATATCACAAATGTAACACATGTTTTCTAACTTTGTATCCAACTGAATAACAAGAGTTGCCTTGAAACCTTAAGTTTGAGTGGTGGGTAGTATTCAATTTTATAACCTTAATTTCATTTTAATGTATTTATTTTACTTTCTTAACTACATTCCTATAGTAGGTAGAGGAAATATTACATTCCGCCCAAAAATACGATACGGAAAGTTCGCCGGAAACACACGTTTGGGGCACCCTGAATCTAAAAATATGACCGTTTGTGTTTTCTGTCTCTGTATGTGAGTTTGTGAACAGCATTACTCAAAACGAAAAGTCGATTAAATAACCAAACTTGGTATTTAATTTTAGCGTCTTCCAAGTACGCGACACGAAGATTTTCAAGAAAATCCCACAACCCCAAAATACCCTTCACATGGAGAGCTTTTCGTTACTTTTTTTTTCTAAAAAATAGCTAAAACGATTTTCGTTAAATCACCATATATTAAAGATATTTATATGGCAAATAAAATGTATAAAGTTTCATTTCTACCCCGCCCTTAACTACAATGGTCTTATCGACGGTCTTTCCTTTGGAATATACAAGTATTATTGCCTATAGGCAATGGTGCTAACTCGTATTCGCATGTCGTTAGATTTCTAGTAAACTTGGGGTTTTAATCATCAGATTTCACACATACACACACACACACATTCACACTCTCATTCACACTTCCAGACTCTGTGGATGATAGAAATAATCTTTCCTAGAGAAACATCCGCACTCCACAGCCGGGAATCGAACTCGGGACTCCTCGCACAGCAGGCAGGTGCTTTACTAATATTTGTGTAACTTATAAACTGTAAGAGATGGAATGAAGAATATATATTATTATATCTCGTTAAAGCACACAATTTATATCAAATTAATTTTTAGTTTCTCTATTACGTATAGTAAGTAGTGGAAGTATTGCATTCCACCCAAAATTTTGATGTCGAGATTTCATCGGAAATATATATATATATATATATATATATATAAATATATGTGTGTGTGTGTTTTGAGGCCCCCTGAAGCCCCCAAAAAAAGTATTTTTAGAAAAATTTCGGCGCGCGCATATGGGCGTATGACTCTGAACAGTAAAACTCAAAATGTTAAGTAGGATAAATACCAAAGTTGGTATTTAGGTTCAGTACCGTCCAAAGATGCGACAAGCAGATTTTCAAGAAAATCCCCATACCGCAAGATACCCTTTACATGGAGCATTTTCCAAATTTCTGATTTTATAAAAAAAATATCTCTAATTTGGATTAAAACCATATATATTAAGGATATTTATATGAAAAATAAAATTCATATCGTTAATTTTCTGTAAATACCTTGAGAAGTCCATTTCATTCGGATGGAATGTGTATAACCTTGTATAACTGGTAAATGTTAAGTGATAGATGAAAACGTACCAGACAAGAAATGCTCTTTAAAGCACACAATTTATTTTAAATAACTATTTTTGTGGAATCAGCCATTTCCGAGATAATTCATTATTAATAGTTCGAATTATTCAATATTTAGCCATTCTTTTAAAGTCCTGATGATTTTAAGTTGTTTCTCGTGATGTTATGGAAATAGTGTGACATTTTAGAGTCCAGTTCAAAAACATTTAGCTATTCCTATTCCCTTTGTATCTGCAACGAAGTGTGTAATGCAGCTATTTCCGGAAAGGTTTATCTGATTAAAATGAAGTAGATAGGAAAGTAAGCTTGTGTAAGAATAACTTGTATAACTACTAATAAGCGTTTAGAGAGTAGAGAATATCATGTAAATGTTTGAGTTTTTGTGTAGATAACCATTTCTGATATATACCTTAA
Source organism: Deroplatys truncata (assembly GCA_030765065.1). Taxonomy (NCBI): domain Eukaryota; kingdom Metazoa; phylum Arthropoda; class Insecta; order Mantodea; family Mantidae; genus Deroplatys; species Deroplatys truncata. Next base: position 37,567,445 of record CM060989.1, read on the forward strand.
TATTGGTTTGAATTTTCAGGGTTTCAAAGCCATTACATAACGACACTTTCTTTATAAATGTGACTATCGGGTTACTTAGTGTATCGTAAAACGAAATGTGTAAATATAAATAGGTTAACAAAAATAGCTAGAAGCTTTGTAATAATAGTGTATAGAAGATTATGTAGGGAAAGCCATTGAAATGCAACACATTAAATTATTGTTTTTATTTTAGCAACAGTCACTCATCGTACAACGCTATAAAAACTTATGACAACACTATAAAGGTACGAAACAAAAAACTACACAAGCAGTGGAGTAACTAAGATAAATCACTAAAATTTTTTTGATGTGTTACACTCACATGACTTTCTCCACTCTTGTACAAACTATTTTTACAAACGCTTATTGTCCATATGCTTCATGTTAATCGAGATGTTAATCTTATTGCTAATTTTCTTGTAGATGCAAGGGGAATTGGTAGGCTTTAAGCGATAGTCAAATATTTTAAGAGCTAGTTGCTAAGTGGAGCATTCCATTCTCTTTGCATATCCAGGACCAAAAAAAGTGAATAACGAATTTCCATTTGAGAAAAAGCATAAGTATTGGAAAGTTTAAGGGAATAACAAGCAATATCTCGAAAATGGTCCACTCAACAACAAAAATGTTTATGACATAAATTGTGTATTTTTTGCGTAATAAAAGTTTGTGTATCTCATGATTTACCAGTTATGCAAAAGTCGTTCACAATGAAGAATACTTTTGGAGCCATTCCCAGAAAATTCAAGATATACATTTCATTTGTCATGAAAATATCTTAAACATATGATATTTTAATCAAAATCGTTAGAGCCATTTTTGAGAAAATTAAAATTTTCTAAAAATGTTCCATGTAAAGGGTAGTCTGGGGTGGGGGGATTTTCTTGAAAACCTTCGAGTCGCATCTCTGGAAGATACTGAACCTAAATACCAAGTTATTGTTCGTTTCTGAGTTATGCTATTCACAGACAGACAGACAACACAGACACACATACACACACACACACGGACATGTTTCCAAAAATGCTTTTTTTGGATTCAGGGGATCTCAAAACATATATTTCCGGTGAAATCTGGGTATCGAGTTTTTGGGTCGAATACAATACTTCCCCTACTTACTGTATGTAGTAGAGAAAGTAAAAACTACACAAGCAGTGGAGTAACTAAGATAAAATCACTAAAAAGACAAAGAACATGAAAAGAAGTGAATCTCATTCAGGTCCCTTAGGCACACAATAACAAATTAAACATAAAAAAGGGAGCTGTAGAATTAGTGATGAGTTAATCTTCCGGTTCATTCGGTAACAGCAGATGGTCTTGAGGCAGACGGCTTCGAATCCTGGTGATATTACGTATGTGTATTGGTGTTTATCGAGGCAAAACATATAAAATTACGCAGGAAAAGGACAAGTTTCAAAAAGTTACTCCCTTCAATTCCTTGCATACCAATTTTAACATTTGGAGCTGTTTCAATGAAACTGATACCTAATTTGCAGCATACCTTTTAAACTACCTATGCATATTTTCAACCCTTGCATACGGATTCTGCACTGTTTATCCTATATGAATAAAACATTGATCATCGCGCTGTAGAACAACGCAAGAATTATAGGTTCCTAAACAACTTCCAAAAACTACGCCATAACTAATTAACCGCTGCATAGAAGTCTACACCGTCTCACCGATTTAGCAAAACTTGATCATTTACGCTTTAAAACACAGAAAAAATTATAGGCTACATTATTTTTTTTAAATAGCATCCTTATTTTTAAACTCCATGTACAGATCTAACTCTACATAACTCTACAGAAAGCTGCACACTTTACTGTAAAACACGGCGAAAGCTATAAGGTACCACTGAGAGTCCAGAAGTAATGTATGTCCATACCTTGTCACGATTCCATGCTTCAAATCATGAGAAACGGGGACAAAACTCGCTAGTTATGCAAAACTAAGGGTTGCGACTTAGAGGAATACCGAGAGCTTAAATGACATTCTAAAAGAAGTAATTTTTACAATTTATTTTATATTTATAAAATTAATTTTCCATTACAAACATAAGCCTCCTTTCTATTCGATTTAGTTCAATGCAGACATCACAAGTGCAGATCATTTATTATAATTTTTAATATGAAAGAAAATTGGAGGAGATTTAAAACAAAAATATGTTTGAAACCTACAAATAATATAAAATACAACTAGGGCTCAGCGCAATAGACGCTAAAATACTTAAAACAAGCAGACAAATAGGCACTTCAACAAGTTCAAAATTAGGCATTATCAGTAATGATATGCATTGAAGTAGGCACAATCATTTATTCATTTACCACTTAAAACACATTTTGGCATGACAGAACAGTATAGAAATATAAAATATCCATATACCATATAGTAAATGTATTAAATTCCACTATTCTTTTAATGAAGTGTGAACTGTAAACATATTTCTTTAAATTTGCACCCTTCAGTTATTATGTATTTTTATGGCACATCCTATTATTACCTTTTAAGTAATTCTTCTCTTGGATGCGTTTTGCACTCCCACGATGGTCTATAATTATTATTGAGTCTGCATATATTATTTTTAAAGAGACTACTGTTGTCTTTACAATGAAATAAGGCTAGTTTTATTAGGTCAGTACTGTTTTTTCACTCACGTGGGAAGTAGAAAACAATAAAACCACTGTATTAATGAACAACGCGATCAGTAATACTAAAATGATGGATTTTCTTGTCGTAGACCAATAGTTCTTTAGAGTTGACCATTTACCGTACGCTTTATTGTGCTAAGTAGCCACTATTTTACTATTACACAAAACAAGGCAACTGTTGACATTAGTAAGGGAATGGCAGTATTGCAAACTTCCTCAGGCACGTTGTCAACAGTGGATTATGGCTGAGAGCGCGAAATATTAATTGAAATAGTAAGGTAAATCACTTTAACAAATACCATTAACAAATAACCGCCAATAACAAAAATAATGAAATTACGATAGGTAAAAGCTTTGATAAAAAGCCATATTAGGCCTCTAAGCTATGAAAAAGCATATCTTCAGATTACCTTCCTGTTTGGAGTACTTATATCTACAATATTTCAATAACCTTTATCATGTTTACGCATGTGTTCTAGAGATTCTTCACCCTTTCACATACTTTAACCTTGCCCAGAGAGTTAATATGTGCTCTGATTGTAATAAACCCTTAAGGATCGGCTTCACAGTTTAAATTTGTCGTCCTCTGTGGTGTAGTGCTTACCGTGCTAGCCTCTAGTTCCCGAGGTCGCGGGTTCAAACCCGCGGAGGGCGTAAAGGTCCTTAGCATGGCTTCCTTTCGGAAGGGAAGTAATACCGGTGGTCCTGTGTCGTATATTTACGGCATGTAAAAGAACCTCAAGCCTGATAAAGAGGCCTCTGAGCAAAATTACCGGTCTTTCACGCCCAATATAGAATAGGACGTTAAGGACCACAGCAGTTAAAGAGCGTCCATAAATAAAACTCAATTTAATTTAATTTTACAGTTTAAACTTAAGCTGAAACCTTTAGTAAGCTACTGACGCCGCTTAAGTAAGCCTTGAGTTTTGCGAGTCTCACAGTAGGGCAACTGGATCCGGCTTTGCTGAGCTGAACAATTCCACGGAACAGTAAAGTTGGTAAGATTTGCGCATGCGCATCGAGGTGAATCCCCACGGTTTGTTTATGGCAAAGCTGTTCCTAAAATAAACTTTTGTGAGCTATCCAACATCAGAAATTTAAAATGACCGAAAAACTAGACTCACAACTTAAAACTTTACTTCTAAAGAAGTCAGCTTTCTCCTAGAAATTGTGAAGCAGCATGAGCATGTAATATTGTTCAAGCAACAGACAAATTATATGGAGTAAGAAAAACCAAACGTGGGGGAAATTGCAATACGGGTGGATTAAAACGGTGTGAAACAATTTTGATCACTCTGCACGCTGTGAATTTGAAGTATCGGAAAGATCTCCAGCTGCAATTAGCATGGTTTCACAGCTCACACATTTTTTCAGCATCTTCAGTCAGTACCTGACGCAGTATATTTCTCCTTGGTGGGGTTCACCGGGTCAAGTGTCGTCTCTCGCAGAACTTGCTGTTTTCTTCCAGAAGTGATTGAATTAGAAGACTGTCAGTAAACCATATGTACTATATTATTATGTATAACTTTGGTGCCAGAGGGGCCTCCTGTGGCTGACCTCAGATTAGTTTATATTGTTATTGTGTATTTTATCATGATTCCGAATAGCATGTCTAATGCTGAACGAATCTATCCAATAAAAATCTGATGTGTTACACTCACATGACTTTCTCTGCTCTTGTACAAACTATTTTTACAAACGCTTATTCTCCATATGCTTCATGTTAATTGAGGTGTTAATCTTATTATTAATTCTCTTGTAGATGCAAGGAGAATTGGTAGGCTTTAAGCGATAGTCAAATAGGTTGCTATGTGGAGTATTCCATTCTCTTTGTATTACCCGGACAAAAAAAATGAATAACGAATTCCCATTTGAGAAAAAGTATAACTATTGGAAAATTAAAGGGAATAACAAGCAATATTTCGAAAATGGTTCACTCAACAACAAAAATGTATATGACATAAATTGTGTATTTTAACGCGATCTACATTTTTTGTGTAGTAAAATTTTGTCTATCTCTTATGGTTTACCAGTTATGCAAAAGTCGTTCACAATGAAGAATACTTTTGGAGACATTCCCAGAAAATTCCAGATATAAATTTTATTTGTCATGAAAGTATCTTAAACATATGATATTTTAATCAAAATCGTTAGAGCCATTTTTGAGAAAATTAAAATTTTCGAAAAATGTTCCATGTAAAGGGTAATCTGGGGTGGGGGGATTTTCTTGAAAACCTTCGTGTCGCATCTCTGGAAGATACTGAACCTAAATACCAAGTTTGGTGTTTATCCGACTGTTCGTTTCTGACTTATGCTGTTCACAGATACACAGACACACACACACGGACATGTTTCCAAAAATGCTTTTTTTTGGATTCAGGGGGTCTCAAAACATATATTTCCAGTGAAATCTCGGTATCGAATTTTGGGTGTAATACAATACTCCCCCTACTTACTATACGTAGTAGAGAAAGTAAAAAGTCTCCCATAAATCTATGGGCATGGCAGTCTTGATAGGAACAACCCCAGGTGCGGCCGAGGCGCTGCCCATATCAACGCCCACCTTTGGGTATGGTAACCAGCGTAACATCTGCTCTAAGGCACTAGGTAACCAGAAACTGATCTTTCCCAAATACTTAATCCTAAAACTGGCTTGCTTGTTCACTTTCATTGTCTCTACTAGTTTACTATATTAAATTTATGTTATCATTTTTATAAATTGTGTCTTGCTATTCAGAGTTGCTCTCCAACTTCCTCCCGCTATGCTCCCAAATTGTAATGCCTTTACCCATTCTAAGGTACGACATTACAATATAACCTCACGGCCAAGAGAAACATTATTTCTGAAATATAAATCAATACGTTATATTAAACATAACGGTAATGCGTGCGACAATATATACAATAAAAGCATGAAGTATACATTTAAAAACTAAGTTTTGTTTCTTACCAGTCAGTTTTATGTTTAATCGTATCATCTATAATTTCTGGTACCATGGTCAATGAACACCGTTTACCTAATCAAAATCTCTCGCAGAATTCTCGGTCATTCTGTACATGAAAATGGATTAGACGTCTTCCAAACATTTTAGATTGTCTTCTGTTGTGCATGTGAGTTAAAATAATTTGAATTTCCTCATCGCTAATATCATCTTCAGATAACATGGCAACTCCTTGGCTTAAACCTCGGTTAAAACCAAGCAACGTATAAGCTCAGCTTATCACTTGAACTACGCACCGTAATACTCCATTGTAGCGTAAGCCTGATTAGAAGCTTAAGTCTAAACTGTGAAACCGGGCCTAAAACAAGCACTCCTTGCTTCCTTCTCAGTTTTAAGGTCACATGCACATGTGTAAATTTGCTCGCGCGCGCGTGCTCAACCCTTCTTGTAAAAATGCTGTTTTTGGATTCAGGAGATAAAACATGTGTTTTCGGTAAAGTTTGGACATTACATTTTTGGGTGGAATACAACACTTTCTCTCCCTACTAGGTAGAGGCAGAGAAGGTAATAAATCTTCGAATTGTTATTGCGCAAAATGTTTGCAATGACTACGGTAAAGCACGGTGTTTTCCGCACACATACATAGACAATTTCTATTTTATATTTGAAATATTTTTAAAGTAGTATTTTGGATCTTTGAATAATAATAATAATAATAACAATAATAATAATAATAACCATAGTCTTAGTTTAATCAGGGTTTTTCCACACACACACACACATATTCAATTTAATATTTACAATACTTTTAAAATAGTATTTTCGATCTTTGGAAAAAAATAATAATAATAATCATAGTTATAGTTTAATCAGGGTTTTTACACACACATATTATATTTCATATTTACAATACCTTTAAAGAAGTATTTTCGAGCTTTGAATAATAATTACAATAATACGAGAATAATCGTAAACATTCGCTTTGTATTTCTCCCTCGTTCTATGCTTATGTTCACGACTCTCACCTTCTCTGCGCCATTTTTCTGTTCCCTTATTCTTTCGGTAAACATATTGGTTTCCTTCTAAATGTTTGCTTTTATTTGGTGGGCTACTCATAGGCTCTTGTTATTCTTCCATCTGAAGCTTCAACCCGTCGCCGTGGAAACCTTTGTCATCATCGATATATCCCTCTCTCTCTCTTGCATATAATACCAGCCAACCCTTCATTTCACCATTCCTGCCTTCCAGATTTTCATATATTTTCAACCATCTCTCTTCGCCCCACTATCTGAAATAAACGAGTAAGGGCGCACCATACCCTGTGAGGTCAGTATAATTCACTCGTTTACTTTTCCTTGACATATAAAGGGATCTTATAGGTTTTAAAAGATAATAAATTTAATTATATTCTATTCAGGACAAACGTAAAATACTATCCTTGACGCTATTAATATGGTTATGTTTTTGTCTTTATTTTAAGTTCAGTATATACATAATTTTATTTATAATATAATTTGGTTATTAAAAGATTTTTAAACGTAATTTTTTCGTTAGGAAAAACCAAGTCGTGTTTGAGAAAATTTTACACAAAAGGACACCCATCTGTGTAAATTATAAAATCTAAAATTTCAGTTAGATACATTTGAAGTTTGAACAAAAATCAGGATTTAATATTTAATATGTACACTAAATTTCATGCATCTCACCTTATCCATTGTATTTTACCCCAAATCTCTGTGTCGAAGTTTGTTTGAACTGTGTGCAAGTATGTTTCAGAGTCCCGCTGAACCCCCAAAAAGCAAATGTGGAAAATTACCGTCCCTGTGCGTGAGTATCTCTGTCTGTGTGTGTCAGTGACCAGCATAACTAAAAAAAATGTCTGTCTCCGATGTGATATATTCACATTACTTTCTGTGGCCTCGTCGTTTATTAGTGGGTATATAAATGTTCTTACTACAACTTATCTTTATATTTACTAAATTTTAATACAAATAAACTTTTGCAAAAATAGTTATATTACACATTTCGTTATAGACACAAAGAGAACAGTTATGCCAAATGTTTAAGAACTGGACGCTATGTGCTGGTCTTAAAACTCCATACTGTTTCAATGGAATCGCGAGAAACAACTGAATAATCGCAGAACTTTAAAAGAATGGCTAAGGATTTAAAAATTCGAACCATTATTAACGGAAATATTGGAGATGGCTGATGCCACGAAAAAGGTATTTGAAATAAACTGTATGTTTTAAAGAGATCTACATTTATTGTGTAGTACGTTTTCGTCTATCGCCCTACGTTTACCGGTTATACAAGGCTATACAAAATTCCTTCCGAATGAAGAGGACTTCAAAGGCCACTCGCAGAAAATTCAAGATATACATATTGTCATATACTAAATATCTTTAAGATATTTTATATTAAGATATTGTAGCGGTTCCTACGTGGTATCTCCCCCACGATGACGTGCCACTATGCGTCGAGAACCCCACTAAGTTGATGATGATGGACCCGTAGAGACATGATGGATGCTGTATTACGTACCTGTAGGTCGTCTTGATACCTGTACTCTCGTGATGTATCATGTAGTTCTCTTAGACTGGAATCTGATGATCGTATATCTGCATTCTCGTGTATGTGTAGTATGTTGTAATTATTATTTTATAATTATACCACGGCTGCTGATTTTAAGTCGGAGAGCAGTTGTGTGTTGTCAGGGTCAGGTATGGAGAATGTTAAACTTATCCATACCTGAAATACATGCGTATTCTGTTAACTATTTCACTTGTATTTTACATAAACCACATGTAGATATTCACAATTCATTATTAACTTTGTCATGTTAAAATATGTATAACTGGTAGACTTTAAATACGTAGTTTTAGTGTCTATTAGAGACGAACTTATACACTACATTCCTGCTCGAACACTGACAAGCTTCTGTTAGCGTTCCTTTCAACCGTTTTCTTAGCGTACGTATTTGAATTATAGGTATGTAACAATGTACCTGATTGGTGCTACTACCTATTAACAGTTTGTTACATATACACACATATATATATATACATATATATATATATTTACGGACTTCCATTGTCTTAATTATGAATTCAAGGTTCGTTACATGCTTACGTAGATGCCACTGCATTTCTCGTAATTTTTATTACTGGTTACATAGCTAACAATGGTCTTTCCCTCTCATATCACATTTCATAGGTTATAACGTTATATACTTGTTCTCTACCATGTGTATGTTATAAATATATGTGTTTTTAACACCCTCTTAATTATTATACCTGCAATATTAGCAAAACATACATAACACATAAAACTTAGAACAAAATATTAAAGAAAGACATTATTAATGTGTTGGTGCTGCGCAGCTGTGAATTAGATATCTTATTACATTAATGAGTTATCGTACTAGTTTGTCCGTGGCTAGTACTGTATGTTGCTTCAGTATTTTGATAAAACTCCTTATAGCCATATTTTAAAATATCAAAAAGGTATAAAAGTTTTCCAAGTAAAATGTATTTTGGGGTAGGGGAATTTTCTTAATATCTTCGTATCACATCCTTGGAAGATACTGAACTTAAATACCAAGTTTTTGAGTTATACTGTTACAGTTCAAGTAAAAACAAACTAAACATGCATTTACATACCAATCTGATGTGTATTCTTGACATTATCACTGAAGTTTACCATATAGTTGTTCTTGAATATATTCATTTGGCATTTTAAAATCTTAGTTGCTAAATTAAATGACAAAAATTTTGAATTGCGTTACGTAGAAAGAAGAGACGATTATACAGTTGACGTGTCCCGGCGTTTTCTAAACATTTTAATTTTATTAGCATCATAATGTTTTGGAAATTGAACCACATTGTCAACGTTTTAATATGCGGCATTTCAAAAACTTAACATATTTGCATTTCATACAGAATTTATTGTGTTTTAGCATAATACCTGAACCTTCTAACAGCATTAATTTTGATCTAACGGATGAGAAAAAAACTGTTTGTCATGAATAGTTGACGATTCCTCTGAATTTTTTCCTTATTTCTCTCGGTGTTTATATTTCACAAGTTACACTGAAATGAAATTTTCAGGTGTTGTAAGTTAATTTTGTAAATATCGACATAAAACAGTCGAAAATCAATACAATTGCAAACACGATCATTCTTGCCAAGGGGATTTCGCTTCGAAGATGCCCTTTTATCTGAATGTCAGCCAACATCGAAGATATTAGATTACACTCCCAACGTCCCTGCGTTGTGGATTGTATATATCGTAAGGCACACGAGGGATTTGCGTCTCACGTCCAAACTGTGCACGACAGTATTCTCTACTACGCTGATACCTAAGATGTAGAAAATGTTGAGTTCGAACCAAGAGCTCGATGAAATATTCATTAAAATATAGAACCTTCGCCAAATTACATTTCTGATTTGTAGTTATAAGTTTAAGGTCTTGTGGCTTGCAGTTTAGTTGGGGGAACCTAAGTAAACTAATTGAAATGTGTGATTCGTTTCTTCGCATTGGCTCGTTAGTATTCAAAATCATTTTCTGATGTAAATATTAGATGTTGCATCATCAGCAAGTAGATAATCACGTGCGCGTTAGCCAATTTTAAAGCATTTTGTTTTACTTTCTCTACGACGTACCTAGTGGGCAGAGAAGGTATTGCATTCCACCCAAAAATTCGATAACACATTTCACAGTAAATACATGTTTTGAGGCCTCTAAATCCAAAAAAAAGGTATTTGTAGTAAAAGGTCCATGTGTGTGTCAGTGAACAGCATAATTCAAAAACGAAACATCGGATAAATACCAAATTAAGTTCGGTATCTTCCAAAGATGCGACACAAAGACTTTCAAGAAAATCCTCTCACCCCAAACTTGCCTTTACATGGAACATTTCTTCGAAATTTTTGATTTTATAAAAAATGCCTTTAACGATTTTGATTGAAATACAATATGTATATTAAAGATATTTACTCGGAAAATGAAATGTATATTTTGAATTTTCTGGGAATAGCTTGTGAAAAGTCCCATTTATACCCCCTATAGGCAATGGTGTTAACTCGTATTCGCTTGTCGTTGGGATTTTAGTAAACATTTTGGGTTTTAATCATTAGATCATACACATTCACTCTCTGATTCATACTTTGTACCTCTGGGGAGGATGGGGAATAATCTTGACTAATGAAAAATTCTCACCTCCTGGGAATCGAACCCGGGACCTTTCATATAGCAGTGTATAATTTTGTATAACTGATAAACGTTAAGTGTTACACAGAAACGTACTGCGCAAGAAATGTAGATCGCTTTAAAGCACACAATTTATTTTAAATAACTTTATTGTGGCATCAGCCATTTCCGAGATATATGTTATTAATTGTTCATGTTGTTCAATACTTAGCCATTATTTTGAAGTGCTGTCGATTTTCAGTTGTTTCTCGCGGTGGAGAAAAGATGGTGGTGTTGTGATGCAGGTTTACTATTGTTGAGGGAGTAGCCAGCAGTTTTGCCATTTTTGGAGGAGGAGCTAGTAGGTTTGCCTTTGGAGGAGCAGTTAATGTGGTTTGGGAGGGATAGTGAGTGGAGTTATGGTGATCTTAGATGCATGGAGATGTGAATTTGTTATTGTTATTAAATAGGAGGCGAATTTTGAGTTTATGTAGGCTGGAGGTGGAGTTTGTGTTAGAATAAAATGGAGAATGTGAGGGAAGTGAAATGTTGTGGGGTAAAGTGCGTAGATATTTAGAGATAGAAGAAAGAAGGTTCAGTGTTTGGTTAAAAGAGGTAAAGGTTTAATATATAGTAATGCAATTTAAAAAATGATATAAAAATTTAAACCGAGATAATAGAAAATTAATATTGAGATTAAATAAAATGTTATGAGGTAAATAAATAAACTCAAATTTACAAATAAAGATAAGAATGAATTAAATAAAATATTTAATTACTATAAATTAAATAACTATTAGGAGAACAATGGAATGTTATAGGTAGATAACTTTAACTTTATAAAAAAGAATTTAATTAAGGAAAATTTTAAATAAAATATAAATATAAATAAACTTATTAAAATGATTAGTAGTTTAGTAGAAGGTTTCGTGATGGCTACCAGTACATTTTTTCCGGTGAATATAGTTAAATAGGAGTAGATAGTAGCTGGCTACCAGTGGCTAAGTTTGCTGTTTCCAGCAAGTGTAGATAAATATAGAATTTAGTATTGCAATACTTTTTTACGCCTTTTATCTAATCTAATAATTTATATATTTCTTTCTTTTATATTTATTTATTATTATATTGTAGACATTGTGCAGTTTATAGTGATTTTATCTGAGAAAAAAAATTGATGAAATTTAAAATGTAAATGCGTTTGTGAGAATAAATGTAAAGTTTGAATGTATGTCCCGGTGTAGTAACCAAGGTGCCGGTATAGTATATTCAGATTTTATTTATTTATTTATTTTTGTTTCTCGGATCTCAAGAAAGAGTATGGGATTTTAAGGCCAGCGTATAGCGTCCAGTTCTAAAACATTTGTCGAAACGTGTATTTCCGGTGAAATATCGGAATTGAATTATTGGGTGGAATGAAATACTTCCTCTGCTTACTATAGGAACGTATTAGAGAAGGTGATAAATAGCAGAATGGACGTCTGATAATGATTTAATACCTCACTGGATTTTATCAAAACCCAGAAGGAAAATAAAGCATGTCACGCTCCATAGAGATTCTACGGAGCATAAGATTCAATACACGATCTTCTACGTCGCGGGTCTTAAATAGGAAATCCAGAATCAGACAGCGCCTTCAAGAAGATCTTGGGAACAAATATCCTGCTTTATCTTCCTGGCACTTGGAGTAGGCTATTGGAAACAGCTATAGAAAATTGGGGTCAGAACTCCATCAGAGAGAAGAAAGGAAAGCCAAGAAGTGTGCAGAATACAAAACCTATAAAGTTGCGCGATGAGAGAAACAGAACAACGCTTGCAGGAAACTGCTTCACTTAGAGGTAAAACTTGACTATGAGCCACGCTTGTTATATGAATATGAACTTTACGCCAGAGACTCTTATCGATTTTAAGAACAAAAGAAAAGAATGCAGTTCATCCTTTCGGCCATTTGATCCATCCAAATGGGGTTTCAACACTTCCTTTCAATTCCAAGTTTGTTGACTAACTTCCCGAATAACTTCGTCTGAAATTTCATAATAAAATTTATCCTTTCTAAGGGAAATAGAAGCGTAGCTGTAATAAAGATAGATGGGTTTTGGCTTCTCCTTCATTCCCCTTTATTTCTGTATGAAAGGATTTTATTGTTTCACAATAATGAGGTAGTTTGCCTGTCTAAACAATTTTTAGAGTTGCCATAACTTTTTACTTTCTCATTTACGTGCTTAAAGTAAGTATAGGAAGTATTGTATTCCACGCAAAAAAATCCATACTGAGATTGTATCGGAAATACATGTTTTGAAACATTCTGAACCCCCCAAAAATATTTTTAGAAAAGATCTGCGCGCGCGTGTGTGTTTGTGTAAAATTAAGTTTTATTTATGGACGCTCTTTAACTACTGTGGTCCTTAGTGTCCCACTCTATATTGGGTGTGAAAGAACCGCAATTTTGCTCAGAGGCCTTTTTATCAGGCTTGAAGTTCTTTCACGTGCCGTAAATCTACGACACGGGACCACCGGCTTTACTTCCCTTCCGAAGGAAGCCATGCTTGGGATTTTGACGCCCGAAAAAATCCATCGCCCTCCGCCGGATTTGAACCCGCGATCTCGGGAACTAGAGGCTAGCATGCTAACCACTACACCACGGAGGATGACATGTGTGTGTATGTGTGAACAGCATAACTCAAACACCAATGTCCAATAAATACCAAACTTGGTATTCATATTTAGAGCCCTTCCAAACATGTGCAACAAGGATTTTTAGAAACTCCCGCACCCAAAATTACTCTTTACATGCAAGGTTTTAGCGATTTTTTATTTTATCCAAAACGAGTCTAACGATTTTGATTACAATGTCATATTACTTTCTCTACCACGTATATAGTAGGTAGAGAAAGTATTGCATTCCATTTTTACTTTCTCTACTACGTATAGTATGTAGGGGAAGTATTGTATTCCACCCAAAAATTCGATACCGAGATTTCACCGGAAATACATGTTTTGAGACCCCCTGAATCCAAAAAAAGGCATTTTTGGAAACATGTCCGTGTGTTTGTCTGTGTGTCTGTCTGTCTGTGAACAGCATAACTCAGAAACGAACAGTCGGATAAACACCAAACTTGGTATTTAGGTTCAGTATCTTCCAGAGATGCGACACGAAGGTTTTCAAGAAAATCCTCCCACCCCAGATTACCCTTTACATGGAACATTTTTTGAAAATTTTAATTTTCTCAAAAATGGCTAACGATTATGATTAAAATATCATATGTTTAAGATATTTGCATGACAAATAAAATGTATATCTTGAATTTTCTGGGAATGTCTCCACAAGTATTCTTCATTGTGAACGACTTTTGCATAACTGGTAAACCATAAGAGATAGACAAAATTTTACTACACAACAAATGTAGATCGCGTTAAAATACACAATTTATGTCATATACATTTTCTTTGTTGAGTGAACCATTTTCGATATATTGCTTGTTATTCCCTTAAATTTTGCAATACTTATTTTCTAAAATGGGAATTCGTTATTCATTTTTTTGTCTTGGATATGCAAAGAGTATTAATCTGTGGCAAAGAGAATGGTGCTGCACCCAGCAACCAGCTATTAAGAGATATGTATGTCCTTAAAGGCTACTGTATTTCCATATTGCCCTTGTAAATATATATTCCCCTTACATCTACAAGAAAATTAGCAATAAGATAGAGTCTGCAAATGTTTATCTCGATTAACATGAAGTAGATGGAGAATAAGCGTTTGTAAAAATAGTTTGTACAAGAGTAGAGAAAGTAATGTGAGTGTAACACATCAGATTATTATAGAAACGGTCCACTTGTGTCTGTGAACAGCATAACTTAAACAGAAAAGTAGGATAAACACCAAACTTGGTATTTAGTTCAGTGCCTTCCAAAGTTGCTACACAGGATTTTCAAGAAAATTCTCCACCCCAAACTACCCTTTAGATGAAATATTTTTCGAAAATTTTCATTTGATAAAAGTGTTTCTAATGATTTTTATTAAAATACCATATATTAATGACATCTACTTCACAAATAAAATGTATATCTTGAATTTTCTGGGAATAGCTTTTGAACTCCTCTTCACTCGGAAGGATTTTTGTATAATGTTATATAACTGATAAACGTTAAGCTATGGACGAAAACGTACTACATAAGAAATGTAGAGCTCTTTAAAGTACATAATTTATTTCAAATAACTTATTTTGTGACATAAGCTATTTCCGAGATATCCGCTATTAATGGTTCAATTGTTCATTACCTGATCATTCTATAAATTCCTTTCAACATTCAGTTGTTTCTCGCGATTGCATGGAAACAGTATGCAATTTTAAGGTCAGCATATAGCGTCCAGTTCTTAAACATTTGACTATCGCTGTTCTCTTTGTATCTATGACAATATTTTAATGTAGCTATTTCTGCAAAGGTTTATTGGGATTAAAATGAAGTAGATATAAAAATCAGCTTTAGTAAGAATAGTTTGTATACTCACCAATAAGCAATAAGGATTGAGAAAGTCATGTTAATGTGACACATAAGATATTATTAAATATATTTACATGGAAAATAAAACGGATATCTTGAATTTTCTGTGAGTAATCTGTAAAGTCTTCTTTCTGGATGACTTTTGCTTAATTGCTAAACTGTTCTTTTTGGATGATACAGACTGGGTAAGAGGAATCCGATACTTGTGAGAGAATGAGAAGATCTGGCCGGGTAGTTTTTGGGAGAGAGCCAAGTACCGATATTGGCCATTAGGGCTTCGGGTATGCCGATTCTAGCGATACATGCAATCCAGTATAGATCTAAATCATTTGATGTACTATCACGAATACCAAGATCATGTTCTGTTTCTAGAGTATTAGAGTGGCACGAATCTGTTAGAATAACATTCAGTGTTTGTATGATGAAAATTAGATTAATGATTAAGTCGGTTTCAGAACCTCACAAAGAGTTATCAAGAACATTCATTGATCTTAACTTCGTCATTTGGAGTATTAAACTCCAGCTTGATGGGAGCCTATTTTGATGCTGTTTTCATATTGTTCACGTGCCAAGCACAAAGAACTGTTCGTAGTTATATGACAGAGCATGTAAAGATTTCTCGTAGATACAACATTTTTGGCCATGCGAGGTTTTTCTCTGCAATGGGATCGTATGTTATTTATTGTATCTTTTTCCTTAGAAAAAATGAACGTAGTAGTTTGCTGTATGATTACGTGGTCAGGGATTCTAATATGCATTATTACATTTAAAGTGTGCTATTAATGCTGTAGACGTCGCTCTTCTACCTACTGAACCGCATAGGCGTGTGGCTCACATATAAGAGAAGTTGCCTAGCAAGTTCGGCGTTCTGTCTGAATGGAGAGTTTGGTGTGGGAAGATTTTCTTGAAAATTTCATTTGAAATATATTGTGTGTTTTAAAGAGATCTACATTTTTTGTGTAGTTCGTTTTCGGCTATCGCTTAAACTTTACCGTTTATGTAAGATTATATAAATTTCCTTCCGAATGAAGAGGAATTCACCGGCTATTTATAGAAAATTCAGGATATACATTTTATTTGTCATGTAAATGTCGTTAATATATAGGATATTTTAAAATCAACCGTTATACCCTTTTTTCAGAAAATAAAAAGAAATTCAGAAAATGTTATATAAAGGGTAGTTTGGTGTGTGGCATCTTTGGAAGGTACCGAACATAAATACCAAGTTTGGTACTTATCGGACATTTAATTTTTGAGTTATTCTGTTCACAGACAGACACACACAGCGAATTTTGAGTGGAATGCAATACTTCCTCCATCTACTCTGTATGTGGTAGGGAAATTAAAAACATGTCGGTGAAATACGATCTTTACACAGGTTTGTTCAGAAGAAACCATAGTTACTAGGCTTGTTACAAATGATTGGTAGGAATATTAGCTGTAGCCCATATAGGGGATCTAATATTAGATAAGCTGCGTGTCCATAAATTTTAGCTCAGGTTTTGACAGCAATGGCAGCATTAAGGTCATTATTACAATCACGGCCTTTATGATCTCAGATGTATTGATGTCAAATGGCACTTACCCCACCATGTATGCATATAGGATGAATATGAATGCGAGTAATCTCTCCAGCTTCCTGTAATACAGAGTGCTATTCTACGTGCATACACGATAACTAGAATATGTCCTAGCTATTAAACCATTTAATGTCATAAGTAGACGTCAATTGGTGTTTACTTCTTCTATCACGTAGTACATAGTAGGTGGAGAAGGTATTGCTTTTTAACAAAAAAATTGATACCGAGTTTTCATCACGATGTCCCTTGAATACAAAAAGGATTTCTAGAAAAATGTCCGTGTGTTTAAATAGCATAACTCTAAAACGAAAAGTTTGGTATCTAGGTTCTTGAAAATCCCTCCAACACAAATTACCGTTTAAATGGAACATTTTTCGAAATGTTTGGCTTTCTAAAAATAGCTGTAACGAATTTGTTTAAAATACCATTATTATATGTCAGATAAAAATGTATATCTTGAATTTTCTGAATACAACCTGTGAAATCCTCTTCAATGCGAAGGTATTTTGAATAATCATGTATTACTGGTAAACGTTCAGCGATACGTACAACACAAAAACTGTAGATCTCATTAAAAACACAATTTATTTCAAATAACGTTTTTTGTGTCATCAGCCATTTCCGAGATATCCGTCATTAATGGTTCGAATTATTCAATACATAGCCGTTCTAGGTTCCGTAAATTTTTAGCTTTTCTCACGATGTCATGGAAAGAGTATGGAATTTTAAGGCTAGCGTATAGCTTCCACTTCTTAAACATTTGATATCACTATTTCCTTTTAATATATTAGTAATGTGTAATGCAGCTATTTCCGGAAACGTTTATCTCGATCAAAATGAAGTAGATAGGAAAATAAACTTTGGTAAGAATAATTTATATACCCATTAATAAATGAAAATGGGCCAGAATTTTAGGAAAAGGATGTGTGTGTGCATAACTCAAAGAATAAAAATACTGTTACATGCTGGGTAGAGACCTAAAAGTTCACATGAAGATTAAATTAATTTCTAGTAACCAGCACGCACATTGAGGGGACGTATACTGACTTGGCTGCGGAGGACCGAAACATGGTGTGGAGGTAAAAGGAAGGCGTGGGTTTTTCACTGTACAAAATCCATAACACAAATCTACTTACATATTCCTAGATTTATTTCCCAGCCGTTTGGGGTTTCTACATTATTAAATATGACATGTGAGAGGAGATGTCCACCGATCCAAAAGCCGGCTTGCACACGCGATCCGCTTCTCACGGAATCCTAACTAAGACAGTCACTCTATCCCCACCACTCCTGGCTAGCAAAACTAACAGCCAGAAGTGACATAAACAACAATGTGTCTGGTAATGACAATGTAGAACAAGAATATCTCTGGCAACCATAATGAAAATGTAACCCTCAAATTATTAATACGCCTTAATATTAAACTTGATATTTAACTGCAGCATCTTCCAAGGATGCCACACGAAGATTTTCAAGGAGGTCTCCCTACACCAAACTAATGTTTACATGAATAGTTTTGATTTTGATTTTCTCAAAAATGGCTCTAACCATTTTGATTAAAATACCACATGTTTAAGGTATTTGCATAGCAAATAAAGTGTATATCTTGAAGTTTCTGGGAGTAGACTGTCAGGTCCTCTTTATTCTGAATGACTTTTGTATAAATGGTAAACATTAGACAAAATCTTACGATAAAAACAGTGTGGATCTCGTTAAAGTATACACTTTATGTCAACCTTTTTGTGACTTTAACTATTTCGAGATATTCTTTATTTTGGTTTCAATCTTGATTTTAGAACTGTGCATGTAAAATAGAACTCCACTGCATGCGCGAAAAGTTAGACAGATACACACACCTCCTCCGTGCTAAATGTAGCATACATCACCTGTGAAGGGCAGTAGAATGCCAACTGAAGCTGCGGTGACGGCAGAAATGAAAACGAGTGTACAACTGATACTGAGAGACTAGGCAATTAAGGGACAGCTCTTTTATCGCAGTATACTACTATTAAATGCGCGTGCGTCAAAATTAGACATTCACTGAACTATTTGTTGTAGGAAAACTTTCACATGTTATTTAAATTTGCAGATATACGAGGGCAGTCCTAGAAGTACCCGACCTGATGTATATATAGCGGTTGTTGTTTCAAACAAATGACTGTGGTAGAAAGTACCACCCTTATAAAGCTTAAGTTTGAAGTTTGACGATACTACGTTGTTTATTAATTGTTTGGCAGCCATTAATAGTGAACTCTCAGCGAATTTGTAAACATAGATAAAACTGGTCATTGTTATGTGTTATGTGAGCTAGATTCTACTCTGGGGGAGTCTGCTCCTTCATTTACAACAATAAAATATTGGGTGGCAGAGCTTAAGCTAGGCTGTATGAGCTGCCAAGACTAACATCGCAGTGGTGGACCAAATGAGGTGACCACACCAGAAATCGTGAAGAAAATCCACAAAATGGTATTGGATGACCGTCGACTGAAAATGCATGAGCTAGCAGACATCGTAGGTATTTCAAAAAGTGCTGAACATCGCATACTAACTGAAAATTTAGACATGAGACAGCTATATGCAGGATGAGTGCCGCATTTACTCACAATGGAAAAAAGGCAGCGTCGTGAGGATGATTTAGTCGAGTGGCGATATTTTGCTGCAATAAAGTCAAGTTTTTGGGTCGATTCATAACCATGGATTAAACATGTGTTCGTCCATCACGTCACACCTGAGACGAAGGAACAGTCAAAACAGTGGATTGAAAGAAGGGAATCGGCTCCAAAGGAGGTGAAGACAGTTCCATCTGCAGGAAAGGGTATGACGTCAGGTTTTTTGGGATGCGCGTGGAATAATTTTCATTGATTATCTTCAAAACGGAAAAGCAGCCAATGGCGAGTATTATGCAAGCTTATTGCAGCATTTGAATGATGAAATCAAGCAAAAACGGCCGTATTTATCGCCATGGCCAAAATCAGTGATTTAAAGTTCGAAATGCTTCCTCAGGCAACCTATTCGCCAGATTTAGCCCCCTCTGATTGTTTTCTGCTTCCAAAGTTGAAGAAATAGCTTGGTGCTAAAATATTTGTCAACAGTGAAGAGCTGGAGTCTGCAGTTGATGGCTGTTTTGCAGAACTCGATGGTTCTCAGTATAAACAGGCTGTCGAAGCTATTGAACACCGTTGGGAAACGTGTATCTAGCTGAAAGAAGACTATGTAGAGAAATAAGGATTTTTTCCACAAACTTTTTGTGTTTTCTTTGTTAGGTCGGGTAGTTCTAGGACAGCTCTCTTATGTGTTGAAATTAACAATGCCGGTGACTCAGATTTGTATAAAGCTGGAAGATAAATCCTATTAAGATAAGGTAAAATAATACGTTTCTTTATGAAGAAACGTTTACTATTTCTTTCAAATATGTATCATTAACAGGAACTAGACAAAAGCTAAACTTCTATGTGACTGCAGTCTGTAGGATACTATGAAAGTGAATACATTTTTAGTAATGCAATTATGATTCATGCTAGTAATATTCTAGTGGAGTATTGTTAGAAAATTATCCTTTTACTAGCAATAAGTAACTTTTGACTAAACATAACTTAAGTATTGCTTTAAATTCTTTTTATATATATGCTATAATTATGGGTTTCAGTATTTAATATTCAAGTTAATTTAGTCCTTCATTTATAACCTTATACATGAAAGTTGTTAGTGCAAGTTTTATTCCGACAATTATGACAGCTTCTGTTTGCTCAAATAGTGTCGTTTTTATCTTTTCAAATATATACAAGTATATACAAGTTTTCAAATATATAAAGGCAGTGATGCAAAGACCTATTTCAGAAACTAGTTACATTAACCTTACTTTGTGTTTATATATTCTCCATCTTAAAATTTTATGCAAATAATCCACATAACTTTACTACAAACATGGATGTACATAACTTTAACACTAGGAGAAAGGGGAATATTCATCGTCCAAATACAAAACTATCTTGCTTTCAGAAAGGTGTTTACTATGAAACAATTAAGGTATATAACGCTCTACCCAGTAATCTTAAGGAAAAAAAATAGCAATTTCAAAGTTTTTAAAGCCTCACTAAAAGAGTACCTCTGTGATAAATCTTTTTACTGTCTAGAATAATATTTAAACCACAATTTAGCCTGTTGACAATTAAGTTCTAGTATACTACATATTCTTTTAACGTTAAGTTACTGTATTAAGAGATACAGAAATGAGAAATACCTTTAATATATTTTTGATATTTTATCTTAATACTAAATTTTGACCATCGTTTCATACAGCTAAAAATGTAATTTTTGAGTAGTGACACAGGCTGTAAAGTTAAGCGAAGTGCATTTTATACTCAGTACCTAACCCTGCTAACTTTCAAAGTAGTAGAAATTTGTTATTTACTGTATATTTTTAGCACCGAAATCTGAAACATTGTGTGCTTTATATATTATATAAAATTGTTTTATTGTACATATTTCATATTTTCTAAATGTATATCTTAAAATTCATACACCGTTATTGAAGGGAAGAAATTTTGTATTTAGTAGACGTGACAATTGTTTAATTTAATAGAAATTTGATGCTTGCTGTTTACATTTTAGCATCATAACTTAAAATATTGTACACTTTATGTGTGCA
Organism: Deroplatys truncata; assembly: GCA_030765065.1. NCBI lineage: Eukaryota > Metazoa > Arthropoda > Insecta > Mantodea > Mantidae > Deroplatys > Deroplatys truncata. The sequence continues at coordinate 37,588,974 of CM060989.1, forward strand.
AAAAGAATAAGTTTATTGTACGTAATTGGCAATTTTTTAAAATCGCGACACTCCTTGCATACAAGTAAGGATTTAGTGCCTTGTGCAGTGACAGGCTGTAAAAGCCATGTTTTATTAAGTTCAATACAATAGAAATATAAACGCTTTTGACATGTTCTGTGTTCAAGACCTACAAAACGCATCCTATTCTAATGTTTTCTCCATTTTTACTTTGAAAAGCTTTTTCTGTGAATGACATTTACTGGTATAAATTACCCGTTTTTTCAGAAACTATTGAAGATGGATAAATTATTTTAGGATGATATAAATAAAATCTCTAAATGCTGTTGGGAATCTACTTTGGTGTTAATAAGATTATTTTCCTTAAATAAAACAATTACTCAAAAGTAATACAATTGAAAAAATGACCCATCTTCCTTAATAAACCAACTTGTTGGATAAAAGTAGATGTTCTGAGATATGAGACACGAATTTAGCAGGTAGGGCTTTTAATCTTTCCTTAATTCGAATAAAAATGAATTGCTTCCTATGTGTGATAACAGCGTAAGATGAATTTGTGACATACCATCTTCTATAAAATATATTTATAAATAGTAAACATTTTACAAGGGACCATGTTAATTGATTCTTGCTTAAGTAAACCTGGCGCTTATAAATATAAAGCCTTGAACTCCCTTTAAAGGTTTATTTATTTATATTTTCATGGTCATTTTACTGGTGTGTGCTCAGCTTTGTGAGCCAATGTATATTCAATTCTTTACAAAACTGTTCACATGTTTTAAATATACTTTAAATGAGCATACATGGCTTTGTATTTTGCAACATAATGAAATAAATTACAAGTTAATATCATAGAATCTGTAATGTCTCCTTTTTGTTGCAGGTAAGAGATATCTCAGTACAGTTCCTGTGGGTATGTACTCCACTCATTTACTTATATAACTATATTATTTTCTGTTAGAAATCTCTGTCCTTTAGTTTTATAATCATCCTTGGTACAGCATTTCAATCAGGATATCCTGAAGGGTTTAAGGTCTAGAAACTTAGATTTACTAAATATTAAAACCGTTGGTCTGAAGCTTAAATTACTGTTATTTAACCATTATACATATCGATAACTTTCTACTTGTATTTTCGGCGTTTCATTATTAAATTGTCAAATGCAGAAATATAGAAAGGTAGAATCACACGATTGAAAAATTCAATGCCATAGCCGGGATTTGAACCACGGATCTCACGGTCTCCATCCGGTTGCTCTAACCAATGAGCTAGCATAGCAACATGTCGGTACTACATTAAATTCCCCAACTGATTCGAATGTTTCCCGGTAAACCACAAGGAGATCTCAAATTGTATTGAGATGACATACCCGAATGGCGACTTACAATGTTGTAAGTACTAGTTTCGACCACTATTAGGTCAATTAATGGAATTAATTGTTCTTCCACACAAGCCGTGTGCTGGACAGGGTTGGAAAGGTAGAATCAGACGACCGAAAAATTCAATGCCATAGCCGGGATTTGAACCATGGATCTCCCGATCTCCGTCCGGTTGTTCTAACCACTGAGCTACCGGTGCGACATTAAATTATGAAACTTCATATTTGGAAACTAAAATTTAGCCGCTCAATAAATTTAAATAGAACCAATCTAATGTGTTGCTTTCACATAACCTTCTCTAGTCATTCTTCTAAAACCTATTCGTATAAAACCTTATTCATGTATCTACCTCTTCATAATCGAGAAAAACATTATTTACACTTCGTTAATAATTTAATCAAAGTGGTTAGATCCATTTTAATAAATCATAACTAATGAAAATATTTCCACATAAAGAGGAATTTTCTTTAAAACCTTCCTGCCGCATCCTTGGAAGATGCTGTTTGTATTTAACAGATTTTCGTTTTCGGGTTATGTTGTTCACTACGGTGGTAAACTTTTGTTATATTTTATTTGTTGAGCCCCACGTTTGGGAGCTAATTTGCGACGGTATTATTAATGTTGTTTGTGTATTTGTGTTTACTCCACGTGGTGAAGTCATTTTGTGACGTGATTCTTTGTTAGGTTTGTTAGCTCCATCTGGTGTTAGCAATTTGCGGTCGTATTAGTGTTTGTTTGAAAGAATGCTACTCTTATTTTATTTAAATTTTGGTTCACTGTCCTCCGGCTAGCTATTATCTTATTGGTCGAGCACTTCTCTTTATACAGGTTGTGTAAACGGAAAGGAATCTTTTATCCAAAGATAACACTGATGAAAGAATTTGTTTTACACTTTTTATTGTCGAACACATTCACTATCACATTTACACTTTGATCTTGACACTCGCCAAACTGAAACTGTTATAATAACTTCATTACTGATCATTCCTAATTCGCGTACTTCAACTTTTTGTATAATTAACTTTACAACACTTGAGAATTTTCCTAACTCTGCTACGCGTTACTTGCAAATCGATAGCCGACGTGTACTGTGCAAATATTTCTGCTGGACTGAAGGCGACGTGTAACGTACAAATGTTTTCTACGAACTGGTGGACTGAAGAACTTTACCTCTAACCTAGCCCTTTTTATACTCCCACACCCCGATATGCCTAAAGATTATAACTGAGTTGCTATTGGCTAATAAAACGCGCCAACATTAGCGTCTATTTTTATATCCAATGAAAATTATGAATACATATGTTCTAGGGAAAATGTTCCAGCAAATTCTAAGGAAAAACGCGCCAACATTACGTAACTTCCTCGTCTCTAATAATGATAAACAGCTCACCCCCTCGCTGCATTATTGCACGCTATTATTGTCAGTTTCAGTAAGGCAGTATAAACTTACTTCTCAACAATAATTACAATCAACAAACATCTCAAATCAATGTCACATAAAAATGCATATTCATATTATAATCATTCTTTACATTTAAATAATTTATGACACAAATTACTGCATCATCACCCAGGCGCACAAACACACATACATGCGGACCTTTTTTCTAAAAATGCTTATTTACCTTCTCTACTATATATGGTAAGTAGAGGAAGTACGTGTCGAGATTTCACCGGAAATATATGTTTTCAGCCCCCTGAATAAAAACAAAATATGGAAAAAGGTCCGCCCGCGCGTGTGTGTTTGTGTGTCTGTGAACAGCATAACTGAAAATTGAAAACTGGATAAATGCCAAAATTTTATTTAAGTTCAATATCTTTCAAAGATGCGACACGAAGATTTTCAACAAAATCCCCTCAACTCCTAACTACCCTTTACATGGAACATTTTTCAAATCTTTTTATTTTTCTTAAAAATGACACTAACGATTTTGATTAAAGTATCATACATTAAAAATATTTATATGATAAATAAAATGTATATCTGAAATGTACTGGGATTAGCTTGGGAGGTCCTGTTCATTCGGAAGGAATTTTGTATAATGTTGTAAAATGGTATATGTTAAGTGATAGACAAAAAATACTATACAAAAATACAGTTCGACTCTAATCACACAATTTATTTCAAATAACTTTTTTGTACCATAAGATATTTCTGAGATATCCATTATTAATGTTCGAGTTGTTCAATACTTGCGATCCTTTTAAGGTCCTCGATTTTCAGGTGTTTCTCGCGATTGCATGGAAAGAGTACGGAGTTTTAAGACCTGTGTACAGCGTCCAGTTCTTAAACATTTGACTAACGCCGTTTTGTATCTATAACAATATATGTAATGTAACTATTTCTGGAAGGGTTTATTGCGATTAAAATAGAAAAAAATTCTGAAGTGTTACACTCACATGACTTTCCCTACTCATGTGCAAACTATTTTTACAAACTCTTATTCTCCATCTATTTCATATTAATCGAGATAAACATTTGCAGAAACGATCGTTTGACATGCAAAGAGAATTACAATTTACACATAGCGACCAGTTTTAAAAATATGTGACTATCGCCTAAGGGCTACTATGTTCCCCTTTGTTTTGTGTTTGCAAGGGCAATATAGAAATACAGTAGCCTTTAAGCATAGACATATCTCTTAATAACTGGTTACTATGTTGCTATGTGCAGCAGCATTCTCTTTGTCACAGATTAATACTCTTTGCATATCCAAGACAAAAAACTGAATAACGAATTCCCATTTGAGAAAATAAGTATTGAAACAGTTAAGGGAATAACAAGCAATATCTCGAAAATGGCTCACTCAACAAAAAATGTATATGACATAAATAATGTATTTTAACGCAATCTACATTTTTTGTATAGTAAAAGTTTGTCTATCTCTTATGGTTTACCAGTTATGCAAAAGTCATTCACAATGAAGAATGCTTTTGGAGACATTCCCAGGAAATTCAAGATATACATTTTATTTGTCATGAAAATATCTTAAACATACGATATTTTAATCAAAATCGTTAGAGCCATTTTTGAGGAAATTAAAATTTTTGAAAAATGTTCCATGTAAAGAGTAATCTGGGGTGGGGGGATTTTCTTGAAAACATTCGTGTCGCATCTCTGGAAGATACTGAACCTGAATACCAAGTTTGGTGTTTATCCGACTGTTCGTTTCTGAGTTATGCTGCTCACAGACACACAGGCAGACGCACACAGACACACACACGGACATGTTTCCAAAAATGCTTTTTTTGGATTCAGGGGGTCTCAAAACATATATTTCCGGTGAAATCTCGGTATCGAATTTTTGGGTGGAATACAATACTTCCCCTACTTACTATACGTAGTAGAGAAAGTAATAAGCTTTCGTAAGAATAATTTGCATATTCACTAGCAAACGATCAGAATTTTTTTACTCAGGAGCTCTCGGAACATTATTTCCAGTGAAAGTACGATATCGAATTACAAATATAATGCTTTCTCTTGCTGCTATAGGTAGCTGACACAGAAAGTAAAAATGAACTGCCAGTTTTCCCTAGATAATATTTGAAGAGTGCACTATGCTAAGTTTCTTTATCATCTGTGAAATATATGTGCATGAAAATGGGGTTCTTGATTGCGATGTTGAAGTTGATGTACCTTCAGGTAGATATTCAATTTTGCTGGGTGCATGCGTTACGTCTATGTGCTTTTCTCAGGTTCAGAGAGTATTAGAAATTCATTTATGCTAAAAGGACATTCCTTAATGGACTTCACCTGCTATGTGTGTGCAGCCTTTGTCCCATGTTCGGCCATGCTATCTGCCTTTGAGGGAAGGAAGCCTATTTCATTGCCAACAAAACCACATTCACAGACACCATTCTATCTTCATTGAAGTCTTCTTATTCCCAACCTATCAACTGAGGAATTTTGCAGATGTAATCTGAGAATTATAAGAAAATCATGCTGGTCGAGTTTTTGTATAGTTTGTAGCAAACAAGACAACTGCGAGGGCTGATTGATAAGTCAGTGACTTTTTAAAGAAAATAACTTCTTTTTTCAAAGAATAAATTTTATTTCACAACATAGTCTCCTTTCAATTCAATACACTTGTCCAAGTTTTCTCCATTTTCTTTGGCCCTTCCAAAAATATGATTTTTCGAAGTCTGTAAAGTATGAGGTTGTTTCTGTCATGATGTGTTCACTGGACGTGAATTTCTTCCCAGCAAGCCAATTTTTCAAGTTTGCGAAAGGGAAGAAGTCGCTCGGAGCCAAATCCGGAGAATATGGTGGGTGAGGTAGCAGTTCGTAGCCCAATTCCAGAAATATTGCGATGACAATAACTGACTTGTGTTTTGGTGCATTATTCTGGTGAAAGAGAACATTTTTATTTACCAAATGGGTCGTTTGTTTAACGATTCCTTGTGAAACTGATCCAGCACTGCGGCATAATATGAACCTGTGATCGCTTTACCTTTTTACAGGCACTGAATGTCTATCACCCCTTGTGAATCCCAAAAGGCAGCTGCTGTGATTTTTTCTGCCGACGGAATGGTTTTCGCTTTCTTTTGAGCAGGTTCGCCGAAGGAAATCCACTGCTTGGATTGTTTGGTTTCAGGTTGATAGTAATGGATTCAAGTTTCATCAACCGTGATATAACGCCGCAAAAACTCATTTGGGTTGAGCTGGAACATGTTCAAACATCCCTGTGAAATGGTCATACGATTCCGCTTGTTCTCAACTGTGAGCAGTCGCGGCACCCATCTTGCTGACAGCTTTCTCATTCCCAAAAATTTGTGCAGAGTGTTATACACCTGTTCACTCGAGATGTTTACGCTTTTGGCTATCTCACGGATTTTCACTCGGCGGTCTTCCAACACAATATCGTGAACTTTGTTCACCATTTCTTCTGTTGTGTCCTCAACTGGCCGTCCTGTTGCACAGCATCTCTTGTGTTCGAACGGTTACATCGAAGTTCGGTGAAACACTTGTGAACCAAACCATGTGATGGAGCATAGTCCCCATAATACTTATTCAGCTTTTCTTCTGTTTCCTTTACCGTCTTACCACGCAAAAAGTAGTGTTTTATCAGAACACGAAATTCACTTTTCTCCATTTTCTACAAAGCTACACACATCTGCTTATTTTAGACGCTCTCAACAATGTTCTAAGAAACAAATGACGAAGAATTTCTGTGATTATACACAGAATAGATGTAAGACTTGGTTGCAAACAAGAAACTGTGATTAGAACGCTATCCCTCTTCAAAGTCTTGGACTTATCAATCCGTCCTCGTATATGCACAGCCTTATTTTTTAAGCTTATTCGTTTTGAGACCTAAATAACGTGCTTTTCATTGTTAACATTTATTCTTAGAGTTGTTTTGCGAAAAAGTTGAATCGGTTGCAAATTTTTAGGAGGCTTTTCGCATACTACCTTAATTTAGTGCGACTTCCACCAAATATGATACAATCAAGTGCATGTACAAAACGACCACGAGCGGATAGCTCAGGCGGCAATGTCTGTGTCCCGCATTCGAGAGGTCTTGAGTTCGATTCCCGGTGGCCGCCCACTCTAACCATGGGGATTTTCGTGGTTTTCCTCTGGTCCCTAGGCGAATGCTGGCGTGGCATGTTCTAACACGATATCTCCTTTTCTTAATTCCTATAATTCCCCTCTCTCCTTTTCATGCTTCAGGAAGTATCTTCGCATCCAATAATGCAGCTGCTGTCGGACAAAAGGCATGGTTGCTTGCGCTTTGTAAATATTTCTCCCCATGAACGACAGGTTGCGTTGGTACGCCTGCTATGGTTGCTTCGTCGCCATCTCTGGGGGTCATGCAAATAAAACCATGCTTCGTCCGCAAAAAAATTAAATGCGGTAATCAGAGCGATTATTAATATTATTCAAAACCCAATTGCAGAATTAGCTCTTCTCACATTATCGCATGAATTACAAATATCTTATGTATTTTTAATTTTGAAAGCTTAGTGGTATTACAAGTCGAGGTTTACGAAATTCCTGATCCCTGTGCAAGCTTTCTCAAGACTTCTTTGAACTTCATTCTAACTTTTCTCCCATTGTTTTTCCTCTGTAAGAACACGGCAATTTACTTTCGGTTTCTTATCAAAATAGATCCCATTTCCCTAATCTATTCCTAAGATTACGAACCGTTTCTCTGTGAGGCGCACGAACAGAAGGGAATCTGTCTATAAGTAGCCGTTTTACTTGTCTGCAAGAGTTTTTGTCACAGGAATATACATGTAGAATCTGTGTTACGGACCTTTTGCACTAACACTATAGTAACACATCCACTCTATTATATTCTACTGATATCACATCGAATATGAAATCATGATAACAATCCTTATGAAAATCTCGTTTTTGGAAACACAAATATTGTAAACGATCATTAATGAAATCTTTCGAATAATGTAACCAAACTTTAACATAGAGAAAATGCTTTTTTATTATAAATTACAAAGATATACGGCATTTGCACCATCGTATGACATACACAGTGAGTTGAGAAAAACTGACCCATTTATTTCTTTAATTGTTTCAAAACGAGTTATGCTAGCGACAACTTATTAAATCTGAAATGCAGAGGAATTTTGGGAGGTTATTTACCTCTATAGTAAATGTTGAAAATGTCATCCATCTTGCATACGGCATAACTCAACACGTCGTTTCATGTTACTGGCCACTCGTTGGAGGACTCCGTTGTCAATAGCTTGAATTTCCTGTGTAGTGTGCTTCAGATCGTCCAATGTCCTGGGGACGTGTGGTATAAACCCTGTGTTTGAAGTAACTCTATATAAACAAGTCCGGCGATGTCAAATCCGGAGATCTCGGTGGCCACAGGTTATGCGATCGTCGAAGAAACTTGCAATTAGTGCCATGGATTCATTTGATGTATGGCGTGTAGCGCCGTCCATCTGAAAATATCCTTGACTCAGCTCTATATTGTCTAGTTGCTCAGCAAACTTCATGAAAATCCGTCGGTTCTCTGCAGTGTTTACATTGTTTTAAACAAAATGGTCCCACTATTCTCTGTGCGGATATTGCGCACCAAAGTCCGATGCTTCATGAATAACATCTGGATTTTCGCTGGTCGAGTAGCGTGAGTTATTTGAGTTCACATAGCCGGATAAGTGGAACCATGCTTTATCTGTGTAGCATGTGATGGACAATATGACAGGATTTTACGCAATGAACGCCTGTAACCAACGGCAATAATTCAATCGTTTATCCTTATCTGGTTCCTGTAACTGATGCACAACCGTAATCCTATACGGTTTTTGGCCTGCACTTTTCACAGCTCTCTGACACATTGAGCAGCTGTACCCTCTCTCCTGCGACAAACATCTTAATGATTTTTTGGGTGACTGATCCAGTTGTGCTCTTACGTCAATAACAACCGTGGGAAGCCTAGATGAATGAGTTTTGCCTTTTTCACTCACCAGAGATCCAGTTGTTTCCAATTTTTTACCAGTTCCGGTATTGTGTTTCTTTGGGGAGGATTTCACACCAATTTCTCTCTGGTATGCCCTTTGGGTAGCTGTAATTGGATTCGTAATCCAGCATTGCTTTACAAGGAACAGTAGTTCATTTAATGTGTACTCCATTTTCACGTTGACTAGAACAAAATCTCAAAAACATTTGCCGACAATAAAACTAACAATTACGAATAAACCATGAACACCTGCGCATCTAGTGACAGGCAATCGAAACTCCAGAACATTCTGTTTAATTCGGTGCTAAAATTGGGGCAATGAGTAAATTTCGAACAGAATAATTAAAGAAATAAATGTGTTAGTTCTTCATAAATCACCCTGTATTATTTCTCATCGCTAGACTGAACAGGAACAGAGGAATTGTGTATGCCTCATCATTATTGGAACTTATGCTTCAAACGCCAAATAAAGAATGAGGATTTCATCATTCAAAATCCACTTCGAATGGAGCACCAACTTCGGGATTGAAAGAATCATATCTTTTGTACTTCAACACTTAACTCAGTGACAATATACAGTCATTTTAATTTTAAGTCCTCTCTTTGCTACTCAAATACTGTAACGACCAAATACATTTCGTTTTTATTATGAAGTCTTGATTTTTTTTCTGTTCAGAGTTAACATTCTTAAAGCAAACACTCCGTTAAGTAGATTCCATTATGATCGCATGTTTTGCCTCCAAAGCTTCAATGAACAAAAAAGGAGTATATTAAGCATTAATTGGTCATTAAGCATTAAGTGTCATTCTCGTTTCTCTCTCTAACCTGTGTGTTAGGAGTGGTCGGACTTTACGGCGACAGTGCTAACAGAATAGAAGCTACATGGAAGGCAGGCAAACCAAAAAAACAGGGGATGGGTTAAAACTCGTGTTTTCTCCAGTGGCAACACTGTTATAGGACTTTAGATAGTTCAAAACTTCTAAAAATCTCCAGGTAAAAATTTTTAGGTGGGAACTCATATAACCAAACAACGTTGGCTGAATAAGCATGCTCTCTTGATATAGTTTCGAGTATCTACCAGATAACACTGTTTACTGATAAAATGCATGATGTAAGCCATTTTCTCCTGTACTGTCCCAGACCTAACAAAGAAAACTAAAATTTTGGAAAAAGAAATTATTTCTCTACATAGTCTCCTTTTAGCTCGATACACTTTTCCCAGCGATGTTCAATAGCTTCAATACTCTGTTTATATTGAGCACCGTCGAGTTCTCAAAATAGCCATCAGCTGCAAACTCCACCTCTTCATTGTTGGCAAATATTTTACCACCAAGCCATTTCTTCAACTTTGGGAACTGAAGAACGTAGTTTTGTTGTATTGTTATTTGCCCCACGTATGGAAGCCAATTTGAAGAAGGTTATTATATCTTTACGTTATTTGCACCACGCTTTGGGCGTTAATTTGAGAGAACGTGTTTTCTTTTAACTTGTCTGCAACACGCTTTGGGCATCAATTTGAAGTAGTTTGTATTGAAAGATTTGTATTATATTTCAACTGTTGGGGAGCCGAACTTGTAGTAGTTGCAACCGCATGCATAGTAAATAGTTTCCGGTAGCCTTCGCCCCAAATGTACTTTCAGGTGGCCTTTGCCCCAAGTTTAAAAAAGTATTAACTTTGTAATTTGCCTGTTTCTTTAAACATTATATATGTATGTTTGCCTCGGCTGCGTCAGTATTATTGTTAGAGACACGTTTCTCTTAGCAGGGTTGTGATGCGACTAAGAATGTAGGCTTACACAGATTATAATTTTACTTCAATCCTTTTATTAATGCTTGACACGATTTAAATAACACTTCACTGATAGAGAGCTGTGAGATTCTTTTATGAATTACTTGCACTTTTTAACACGTAAACGTATTTTTCGTCTCATGCGAATACGTATTAAATCTCTTGAGGACGCATCTCACATCCGGTTACAAACGCTGTTTGCATGCAACTGAACTGATTTCAACCGCCTAAACTTGTAAATTTCTGTATAAGTCTCTGATTGGCTATTCATAATCCAATAGAATACCTTCATTTAACTAAAGCTTTTTCTGGTTGTGATTGGCTATTTTTAAACTGTCTCAAAATTTACGTTATTGTTGCTCCAATAATGACTAGTAGCATTTAAACTTTAAAATTCATTATTGCCTCAAGGTTACCTCATTGTTAGCAACTTTTGACCTATTATTCTGACAGCTCCTACGTTATTAAATTACGTAATACATTCACATAACATTATTACACATGGATAAAATAATATAAACATATACAATGACTCTAATATACACTTTTTATATATAGCTACATACACATATTGTTTTAAGGCGGGCTGTTATTGAATTATATATTATATACAACTAGACTGAAATCATTTTAGTGTTAAATACTGCTTCAAAACAGAAAATGATCAGAGGGGGCTATGTCTGGCGAATAGGGCGCATCAGGAAGCAATTCGAACTTTAACTCATTGATTTTGGCCATGACGATAGTGGATGTGTAAACTGGTGCATTTTCTTGATGAAACAGAACTTTCGTTTTCGCTAAATGCGTCCGTTTTTGCTTGATTTCATCATTCAAATGTATTATTCGCATCGTTTCCCCTATAAAGAATATTCTCATTTAGAAAAACTGCTCTCGGATGTAAATCGTTAAAGGAATCCACCTTGTCCTAAATGAAACAATCTGAATCTCTACCGTTCTTCTACAAAATATTGATACAAAAACTTACTCCTTTGTCTACTTTACGTTAATCGAGATAAACATTTGCAGTAATAGGTTTTAACACAAAATACAAAACAAATAGAGACTTAGAAAGTAATCTACGAAAATACAATAACGAATGTATGCATTAAACGAAGAAATGCGAATAAAGTAATCCAATTAAGACTACATATATCGCCTCAGAACCGTCTTTGCAGTATAGAAGCGAGACGTGCGTGTTAAGAGCAAGCGATAAAAGACGTATCGAAGCGGCCTAAATGAGATTCTTGAGATCGATACTCGGTGTGAGATTTAGAGACCAAAGAAATAGTCAGGAAACCAGAGATGAATTCAGGTAGAAATAAGTACGGTAGAAGAAGTGATGCATCACCAGAAGACACGGAAAAAACATGTGCAAATAGTGTCCCCGGATCGTCTCCCGTTGCAAGCGACTTTCATAACACAACTGGAACTGGAGTTTAGGAGACCTAAAAGGAGATGGAGACAGCAATTCACAGAATACTTTGTCTTCGTAACAGGTTTAAAAACGTAATCCTTGCCTTGGAAGATTAAGAAGAAAAAACATGTTTTATTACACATTTCATTAATACAGTAGGCTCAAACGATAGTCAAGACGAGAGGGTTAGCTCAGGCGGGAGGTGGCTCGCATTTGGGAGGTCCCATTTTCGATTCCCGGTGACCGCCCACGCTGATTATGGGGTATTTCGTGGTTTTCCTTTGGTCCCAAGGCAAGTGCCACGACTTTTTTTTCCTCCATTTTCTCTCATTTCATCTTCATTTCACGTTTCATATGTGCTATCAAGTTCTGCGGTGCTGGCGGTGCCGGGCAGATGGCGTGGATGCATATGCGTTGGAAAGATTTCTCCCCGTGAATGCCAGAGTGAGTTGTCCCGCCAGGTAGGATCGCTGCCTCGCCACTGGTGCGCGGGTATTCAAACTGGAAATGCTACGGACTTCTGCGCGACTCTGTTGGCCTGTCTTCCTGAGGACTTGGGACCTTCCATGGCTATTTCACCTCATCCCTGCCTCCCGGCGTGGTGTAGCCACAATAGTTCGAAACGGTCGCAGTGTGCAGCGTGTCATTCTCCGATAACACATCCTACATCATTCAAATCTTTTAAAGACGAATCGCTATGTAATGGCTTTAAAATTCCGTTGTCTTTGCATTGCCACGAAAGAAAGCGAAACGAATAGCGACTTAGCAGTAGAAAAAAGTAAAGTTCACAACTGAAAGGAATAGTTAAGAATATCTTGGAAATATTAGTGCCACAAAATATTTACATAAATTGTGTTTTTAAACGAGATCTAATATGTTTGGCGTAGTAAATATATAAAGTTGTACCAGTTATACAAAATTATGTATAACCATTTCTGAATGAAGAGGACTTCACAGGCTCTTTTCAGAGAATTCAAGCGATATATTTTATTTGCTATATATCTCAAAGGTATGATATTCTAATCCAAATCGTTACAGTCACTTTAGAGAAAAAACATTGAAAAATGTTGCATGTAAAGTGTAGTTTGGCGGGGAAGAATTTTCTTAAAACATTTCATGCCTGTACCTTAGAAGATATAAATCTTAATACCAAGTTAGGGATTAATACGGACTCTTCGTTTTTGAGTTATGTTGTTCACATATCTTTTTCTAAAAATACTTTTTTAAAACATGTACTTCCAGTTAAACCTCGGTATCGAATTTTTGTGTGGCGTAAAATTCTTCTTCTACTTATTATTAATTTATGACTAAGTACGAGGCGTGTTTTCAAAGTAAGTACGTTTTAGTATGTTGCCATTGCAGCGCCTCAGTCGCAATTTTTGAGCATGTGCGATCACTTCCTCCACTCATTAGCAAGCCAGACGCAGCTGTGAGCAATCGTCGCTTTGTGTTTTCCTGTTGTTAGAGCGTTTCGAAATGTTCAAAGCAATCGAACGACCCACCGACTGTGAAGTCAGATCAGTGTTTCGTTTTTGGAATGCGAGAAATTTTACGCCAGCAAACATTCATCGTCAGTTGTGTGATATTTATGGGGAAACAAATGAGTGACAATGCCCGGCAACACACATTCAAACAAACTCAATATCTGATCGCATCATTGGGTTGAGAACAATTCGAACAACATCCCTACAGTCCAGATTTGGCACCAAGCGATTTTCATCTGTGTGAAACAAGAAATGCAGGCTTGGATTTCTTCACAAGTGGCATCATTCTTTGACGAAGGCTACAAAAACAAATGGTTTCCCTATTACAAGTTTCTGAATAACGGCGGTGACTAGATGGAGAAGTAGTGTAAGGTATAAGGTAATGAATGATAATAAAGTACTAAGAAAATAATGTCTCTCATATTTTTTTAAAAAATTATCAGTTCTTTCTTTAAAACATGCTTCGTATAATTCACAATGAAACGAATAGTTAAGAATACTTTGGATATGGTTAATGCCACAGAAAATGAACATAAAGTGTACCAGTTTTACAATATTATATACATTGAGGCAGTATTTTAATACCTAAATAATTTCAATTGTATTTTACAATAAGTAAATTCAATAACAGCCCGCCTTGAAACAATATGTATGTAATAATTATTTAAATTGTATGTAACAGTCATTGCAAATGCTTATTTTTATTGTAAACATGTTTTATTAATGTTATGTGAATACATTATTTACTTCAATAATGCAAGAGCTGTGAGAATAATAAGTTTTAAGTTGCTAACAATGAGGTAATAATGAGGTAACCTTGTGTCAATAATGAGTTTTAGAGTTTGAAAGTTACCAGTCATGATTATATCAAAGATAAGGTAAATTCAGTAACAGTTTAAAATTAGCCAATCAATAGCAAGGAAAAAGTTTAAGTAATATGTAGATATTCTATTGGACTAGAATTAGCCAATCAGAGACTTGAAATACCGAAGCTTACGAGTTTTAACCGTTGAAAGTTGCTCAGTTGCGGGCAAGTCTTGGTAGTGAACAGATGGAAGATGTGTTCTCTAGTGTGAATCGTAAAGTATGTATACGCGCTAAGTGAAAGTATTGATGATTCTCACAGTTCTTAAAAAGTGTAGTGCTTTATAAAAATGTGCAAGAATTAATAAAAGAAGTGAATTTAAAAAGTTAAATTCTGTGATGTCTACAATCACTGTCACAACGCACCCTTATTAAAATATACGTGACTCTACAAACAAGATGACGCAGCCGAGGCAAAATTCAAACATAATATATACAAGCAATGTTAATAACAAAGTTAAATATTATAGTGTAAAACATGGAGTGTAACAACTAAAATTACATCTTGAAATCAGCTTCTTGTACGTATCAGCAAATTGCGTAATAACAGTAACTAACACGTAATCAACAAATTCAAACCGACGCCCAAAGCGTGTTCCAGGAACTCCTTAAATGCAACTAAATAAATATTACGTAAAATACAATTACGTAAGCAGCACAACATACCCTTCTTCAAGTTAAATATATTACACAACATCACATCTTCTTCAAGTTGGCTTCCCAAACGTGGAACTAAATAACGATCTTCAATTTTACGTAAACATATTTACATGGAGCAAATCTACTTCTTCAACATTGCATAGGAATGAAGAGGACTTCACAAGCTCTTCCCAGAAAATTCAGAACAATATATTTAGCAATATATTTACACATATATATATATATATATATATATATATATATATCAATTCCTATGTAAATGTCTTAAATATACGGTCTTTTAATCAAAAAACTTAGTCATTGGTGAGAAAATAAAAAATGTCGAAAAATATTGCATATAAAGGGTAGTTTGGAGTGGGGAAATTTTCTTGAAAATCTTCGTGTCATATCTTTGAAATATACTGAACTTTACGAAATTTGGTATTTATCCAAACTTTCGTTTTTACTTTTTCTACTACGTATAGTAAGTAGGGGAAGTATTGCATTCCACCCAAAAATTCGATACCGAGATTTCACCGGAAATACATGTTTTAAGACTCCCTGAATCCAAAAACAAGCATTTTTGGAAACATGTCCGTGTGTGTGTGTGTGTCTGCGTCTCTGTGTGCCTGTGAACAGCATAACTCAGAAACGAACAGTCGGATAAACACCAAACTTGGTATTTAGGTTCAGTATCTTCCAGTGATGCGACACGAAGGTTTTCAAGAAAATCCCCCCACCCCAGACTACCCTTTACATGGAACATTTTTCGAAAAATTTTAATTTTCTCAAAAATGGCTCTAACGACTTTGATTAAAATATCATACGTTTAAGGTATTTTCATGACAAATGAAATGTATATCTCGAATTTTCTGGGAATGTCTCCAAAAGTGTTCTTCATTCTGAACGACTTTTGCATAACTGGTACACCATAAGAGATAGACAAAATGTTACTGCACAAAAAATGTAGATCGCGTTACAATACACAATTTATGTCATATATTTTTACTTTCTCTACTACGTATAGTAAGTAGGGGAAGTATTGCATTCCACCCAAAAATTCGATACCGAGATTTCACCGGAAATACATGTTTTGAGACCTCCTGAATCCAAAAAAAGCATTTTTGGAAACATGTCCGTGTGTGTGTCTGTGTGTGTGTGTGTGTCTGTGTGTGTGTGTGTCTGTGTGTGTGTGTGTCTGTGTGACTGTGAACAGCATAACTCAAAAATGAACATTCGGATAAGCACCAAACTTGGTATTTAGGTTCAGTATCTTCCAGAGATGCGACACGAAGGTTTTCAAGAAAATCCCCCCACCCCAGACTACCCTTTACATGGAAGATTTTTCGAAAATTTTAATTTTCTCAAAAATGACTCTAACGATTTTGATGAAAATATCATATGTTTAAGATAATGTCATGAGAAATGAAATGTATATCTCGAATTTTCTGGGAATGTCTCCAAAAGTATTCTTCCTTGTGAACGACTTTTGCATAACTGGTAAACCATAAGAGATAGACAAAATGTTACTACACAAAAAATCTGATGTGTTACACTCACATGACTTTCTCTACTCTTGTACAATCTAATTTTACAAACGCCTATTCTCCATATGCTTCATGTTAATCGAGATATCGAGATGTCAATCTTATTGCTAATTTTCTTGTAGTTGCAAGGTGAATATGGTAGCTTTTAAGCGATAGTCAAATATTTTAACGCTGGTTGCTATGTGGCGCATTCCATTCTCTTTGCATGTCCAGGACATAAAAAAAATGAATAACGTATTTGAGAAGAAGTATACGTATTGGAAAATTTAAGGAAATAACAAGCAATATCTCGAAAACGGTTCACTCAACAAAAGAAATGTATATGACATAAGTTGTGTATTTTAACGCGATCTACAAGAAAATTAGCAATAAGATTGACATCTCGATATCTCGATTAACATGAAGCATATGGAGAATAAGCGTTTGTAAAATTAGATTGTAGAAGAGTAGAGAAATTCATGTGAGTGTAACACATCAGATTTTTTTTGTTTAGTGAACCGTTTTCTAGATATTGCTTTTTATTCCCTTACATTTTCCAATACTTACACTTTTTCTCAAATTCGTTACTCATTTTTACTTTCTCTACTACGTATAGTAAGTAGGGGAAGTATTGTATTCCACCCAAAAATTCCATACCGAGATTTCACCGGAAATACATGTATTGAGACTCCCTGAATCCCAAAAAAGCATTTTTGGAAACATGTCCGTGTGTGTGTGTCTGTGTGTCTGTGAACAGCACAACTCAGAAACGAACAGTCGGATAAACACCAAACTTGGTATTTAGGTTCAGTATCTTCCAGAGATGCGACACGAAGGTTTTCAAGAAAATCCCCCCACCCCAGACTACCCTTTACATGGAACATTTTTCGAAAAGTTTAATTTTCTCAAAAATGGCTCTAACGATTTTGATTAAAATATCATACGTTTAAGGTATTTTCATGACAAATGAAATGTATATCTCGAATTTTCTGGGAATGTCTCCAAAAGTATTCTTCATTCTGAACGACTTTTGCATAACTGGTAAACCATAAGAGATAGACAAAATGTTACTGCACAAAAAATGTAGATCGCGTTAAAATACACAATTTATAACATATACATTTTTTTGTTGCGTGAACCGTTTTCGAGATATTGCTTGTTATTCCCTTAAATTTTCCAATGCTTATACTTTTTCTCAAATTCGTTATTCATTTTTTTATGTCCTGGACATGCAAAGAGAATGAAATGCGTCACATAGCAACCAGCGCTTAGAATATTTGACTATCGCTTAAAACTACCATATTCCCCTTGCATCTACAAGAAAATTAGCAATAAGATTGACATCTGGATTTCTCGATTAACATGAAACATATGGAGAATAAGTGTTTGTAAAAATAGTTTGCACAAGAGTAGAGAAAGTCATGTGAGTGTAACACATCAGATTTTTTCTTTCTCTACTACGTATAGTAAGTAGGGGAAGTATTGTATTCCACCCAAAAATTCGATACCGAGATTTCACCGGAAATACATGTTTTGAGACTCCCTGAATCCAAAAAAAGCATTTTTGGAAACATGTCCGTGTGTGTGTGTGTGTCTGTGTCTGTGTCTGTGTGTCTGTGTGTCTGTGAACAGCATAACTCAGAAACGAACAGTCGGATAAACACCAAACTTGGTATTTAGGTTCAGTATCTTCCAGAGATGCGACACGAAGGTTCTCAAGAAAATCCCCCCACCCCAGACTACCCTTTACATGGAACATTTTTCGAAAATTTTAATTTTCTCAAAAATGGCTCTAACGACTTTGATTAAAATATCATACGTTTAAGGTATTTTCATGACAAATGAAATGTATATCTCGAATTTTCTGGGAATGTCTCCAAAAGTATTCTTCATTCTGAACGACTTTTGCATAACTGGTAAACCATAAGAGATAGACAAGATGTTACTGCACAAAAAATTTAGATCGCGTTAAAATACACAATTTATGTCATATACATTTTTTTTTGTTGCGTGAACCGTTTTCGAGATATTGCTTGTTATTCCCTTAAATTTCCAATGCTTATACTTTTTCTCAAATTCGTTATTCATTTTTTTATATCCTGGACATGCAAAGAGAATGAAATGCGCCACATAGCAACCAGCGCTTAGAATATTTGACTATCGCTTAAAACTACCATATTCCCCTTGCATCTACAAGAAAATTACCAATAAGATTGACATCTCGATATCTCGATTAACATGAAACATATGGAGAATAAGCGTTTGTAAAAATAGTTTGTACAAGAGTAGAGAAAGTCATGTGAGTGTAACACATCAGAGTTTTTAGTTATAAATGCTTCTTTTGATTAGTGGGGAATAGGGCATGTATTTACGATGAAATCTCGTATAGACTTTTTGGATGCAATACAATACTTCATTTACTTACTATAGGTAAACAGAAGAGAAGCTTAAAATACTTCACTAAAACATCAAGAATACCATTAAAATGGGTTTACTGGTGTTTCTGCTAATTCATGCCTCTCATTTTCTTAATATTTATTTTCTGACCTCTAAAGTCTCCGCTACAGTTCACCAATTGTCTTGAATAATCCTCTTTCCCCCTTTAAATGACCGTTGTAGAAATCGTGTTAAGGGCTTACATCGCTTCATCTCCCCTGACCATGTGGGTCGTGATGAGCACTTAGTTCCCTCGTGAGCAACTAAATCTGTGGCAGATGGAAGGTTAGAGTAATTTAATTACCCAAGCCGTAATGTTATAACAGTCACGTTTACTGCACGAAAACGCTACTTAAATCCTCTTTTTACCTATACTAGATTTCCTAAAAGCTAATTCGCTTCAGATGGTACAGGAAATTTCTGTTCTCAGGGAAAAAATCTAATATATTACATTCACACGACTTTCTCTGCCCATCACCGTTGATTTAATATAGCTTCCACATAGCATTCTTACAAAAGTTTCTGCTTACTCTCTCCACCACGTACATTAGTAGATAAAGAACGTATTGCGTTCCAACAAAAATTCTATACCGAAATTTCACCGGAAATACATGTTTTGAGGCCCCTAATTAAGAAAATAATTTTTGCTCTCTCTAGCACGTACATAGCAGGGCAAACTCGGGTGAATCGGGCCAAAAATTAAAAAATTCAAAATATTGGTTCCATTTTCAACAGAATTTATATTTGTTCCATTTCATAGTTTAACACAATCCCATAACAACAAATCACAGGTTAGTATGTTTCTTTAAAAACAAACACAGAAAGTGTAGTGGCGTTTTTGTTGCAGCATACAATGTCCCAGTTCACCCTTTTGAGTAAGGATGAATCGGGACAGATTTAGTATAACATTATTTGTAATAATACCTTCTTCTTCTCCACTAAGCATGAAACCTTTCCAAGGCTTGTTTAATTTATTGATTTATTCATCGTTTCCTGGGTCTTCCGACATTTCGTTTTCCTTTAGGTATGTAATAGATTATTTTCCTTGAGTAGCGTTCCTAATTCATTCACTCTACGTGTTCTAGCCACTTTTGTCTGTTCTGCTCTATTTCTTCATTTAGGTTAAATATCTTTAATTGTTTTCTTATGTCATCATTCTTTATTCTATCTCTTCTAGTGACTCCTAATACTGTTCTTAAAAATCTCATTTTCGTTGCCTGTAATCTCCTTTCATCTCTATTTGTCATTTTCCAAGTTTCGCTACTATATAGAGCAACCGGAACTGCCATGGCTTTATAAAACTTCATCATCGTATTTTTTAAAGTTATTTTAATTGTTCCACATATTTTTGAAAAATTTTGTAACAACACCTATTTTTTATATATATGATTATTTTAGACCATGCTATATACTTTTCCTTTAAGATGGTATCTTCAAATTGCGATCTACCACATAGAAACCTTTTCTTTTCCTCGACAGCAACACACTTTTCGAGGTACAGTTTTCGTCCCTTCCTTTCGCTGGTACTGAATCCGTCTCCCAGTTTTGATGATATGGGATCAATGTATTTCACAGAACAAAACCAACACATTGTGCGACTTTCTTGTTCCTCTTCTTATTCTGGTTCGGATGACGTTAATTTTAGAAGCAACTTTCTTGCTCGTTTGTTCTGCATCTTTGATTTCTTTTCCTCTTTCTCTTCATTTTAAGGCGAATATTGTCTGGGAAGGTTAAAAGTTGTGCTCATTGTTTCCCGGTAAATAAATTCCCACTAATATTTTTGTTAGGAGAATGGACGGTGGATCATGTAAAGGCAGTGAAGGCGATGGCAAGGATTCCATCTCATGTTCACTGCCGGTCTTGGAAGTTGATGGAACAGGAGATTGTCTGAGTATAGGAGGTCTTCCGAATCTCCCTCTGTCATCCAAAAGTGGGAGATCATGCATCCACGTAGAAAATCCTGTTCAGAGAGAACATTTTCATTGAATGGATGCTTAATGGTTGACCTAAACCCACTCTCAGCATTGGCGGATGCCCCTGAGTTTGATTAAAATACCACATATTAATCATATTTATATGAGAAGAGGTACATCTTGAATTATCTTGGAAGAGTCTGTGAAGTCCTCTTCATTTCGGAAGGAATTTTGTATAATCTTGAATAACTGGTAAAAATAGAGCGATAGACGAAAGCTTACTGCACAAAAAATGTAGATCTATTTAAAACACAATTTATTTCAAATAGGTTCTTTTGTGACATAATTCATTTTCGAGATATCCATTATTGAAGGTTCAGTTGTTCAATACTTGGCCATTCTCCTGCAATCATATCAACATTCAGCAGTTTCTCGCGATTGCTTCGAAGATTATGGAATTTTAAGGCCATCATATAGCGTCCAGTTCTTAAACATCTGATATCGCTGCTCCTTTTGTATCTATAACGAAATGTATAATGTAGCTATTTCTGCAAAGGTTTTTCTGGATTAAAATAAGTAGATAGAAAAATAAGCTTTAGTAAAAATAGTTTATATAACCACTAATATGCGATAGAGGGTAGAGAAAGTCATGTGTGATGCAACACATCTACTTCATCTTAATCCAGATAAACCGTTGCAAAAATAATTTCATTATATATTTCGTTGTAGGCACAAGGGGGATAGAGAAAACCCAATCGATAAGTCAGATGTTTAATAGCGAGTCGCTGTGTGCTGGCTATAGTATTTCAATGATATTGCAAGAAACAACTGAATAGTGACATCACTTTAAAATGAACAAATATTAACGAATATCTCGTAAATGATCTGTGCCACAGAAAAGGTTATATTACAAACATCTTATATTCTAAAGACCTCTAAATTTTGTGTACTATGTTTTTGTCTCTCATATGTTTTATGCGTTATACAAAATTCCTTCCAAATGAAGAGGACTTCATAACCTATTCCGAGAAGATTCATTTTGTCATGGAAATAACTTAAACATACGGCATTTTAATGAAAATCCTGAGAGCCATTTTTGAGAAAATAAAAAATTATGAAACCATTTCCATGTAAATGGCAGTATGAATGGGGAGGAGTTTCTTGAAAATCTTCGTGCTGCACCCCTGGGAGGTGGTAAACTTACCTATCAAGTTTTACATTCACCTAACGTTTCATTTTTGAGTTATGCTTTTCACACACACACAGAACTTCTTCTAAACTTTTCTTTGGATTCAGTTAGCCTCAAAATCCGTATTTCCTGTGAAATCTCGGTATCGAATTAATGATGGAATATAATACTTCCTCTATATGATGTGGTCAAGTAGTCGAGAAAGTAAAAATAGAGCGAATATGAAAAATTGAAACTCAACATTAATGCTTATTTGATTTGTTTGACACGGGCTGATTACTCTATTATAATAATGATGAAATATTTCAAACATAGTGTTCACAAATCCCAAAATTATAAGCGGGGATCATGAATACCTTTTAGTAGTTCTAAACTCTGCTTTATGTTTAGCACTAGGAAAAATACACTGATCAGAGATAGGAACAAATGGTTGCATTAGAACTGCATTCCCGCTAAAGCCTAGAATCTGATGTAGGGTCAACTGAATAACATTTTGTGGTGGTTTGTGAAGAGGCTGAAGGGGCTTTAGCAAATCGTTTTTGGAATCCTCTGTAACTACATCCCGTTGTAAATCTTTTACGCTCTTTAATTCATTCAGGCATAGTCCCATCTGAATGGATTTCGATTGAAGACAGTAAATATCGACTGCGCCGAGACACCGTTGAGTAAAGTGAATAAAGGTTCGGTAAACCAAAGTCCATGTCTCACTTCAATCATTACATCCGCTTCTCTTTAAAGATAGGTCTGATCAATACATAACCAAGTCTTTAATTGATATTGTCAGCCATTTCTGCGCTAGCTTAGCAGCTTCAACTGCAAAGAGGACTGAATTTAATATCTTAGAGTATAAAGTGAGTACACTACGTTTCTATTTGTTCTCCCCTTTAGCTAAGAAAAGCCAGACATATTTAAGTGTAAAATTCCTTCCAATATTTCTTTTTTCTTATTAAATATATGTTATTAATTACAGTAGAGCTAAAACGGGAGGACTGCTTTCGGCCCAAAAATCTGACATAATTTGTATTTCAACCTAGGAAAATAATACAGCCTTAGTTGTACCAATCTCCTTACGCATACACACATTTGGTCAATTTAAAATTGACCGGCGTCTGAGAGACAGAGGAATGGGGTACTTCCGTGAGCGCTCGGGACAGCCAGGCTTTATTCATAAGACTGCGTACTTGTTGTAGTTGTTATAATGGGGAATACAACTATAATAAAATCTTTCGAGAAAGTAGTTCATGTACTAAATTTCAAACAGGCAGATATTTCTGACTGCTTCAACACTGAATATTTGTAACCAAAACACACTTTATTGGTTTATAGTTCTCAAGTGGAATATGACTAAAGCCCGTTACAATACCACGCTTACTGCAGCACTTTTAGCTCAATGCTATAGAGTTATCTTATTGTTCTTGGGGTTGCCAGTTCAAACTTCTATGGAGTTACTTAACTTTTTTCCGTTTCATTTTAAATACAGGAGTAAAAACGTAAGTTTTCTTCATTTTTATATACGTGGTGTTTATTTAGTAGTCCGCCATACCAGTAACTGCCAACCATAACATTAATTTATCGGTCAGAAGGAGGTGTCATACTCAGTCAATTTAATTTTATAACCACAAATTTCACCGTTATTGTAATTATATTTGTAAGTAAACTGAAGCAATATTTAAGCCATATTATTTGAATACTCAACTGTAAAACGAGTAATAAAAAGAGGATAACAGCCCACTACGGAAAATTGAACTCGAGCTGCTTGTGTAGAGGTTAAGTAGCTTAAACGCTGCTTAACGCCAAGCAGGTGTGGAGATAGTCCAAATCAGTGCCTTGTGACTTACGAGGGTGGTCTGAAAAGTTTCCGACCTCAACTCGAAGATGGCAGCACTCGTATATAAAAGCTAGTGAATTTCGTTGTTCATCTGTTGACAGTTAATCACCAATGTTTCAGCCTTTTGGACGCTAAGTTGTTATGTAACAGTCGTTTGAGTGAGGTGATGTGAGTGTTTTTATGAAAATGGACAAAATCGAGTATCGAGCTGTTATTAAATATTTGTTTTTGAAAGGCAATTTGTCTACGCAAATCAAAGATGAGTTGGATTCTGTGTATGGGGACTCTGCACCATCATTTACCACAGTGAAATTTTGGGCAGCTAAATTTAAACGCGGCCGTAAGAGCTTGGGAGCGGGACGTCCAAAAATTGCAACTACCGACGAAAACATTGCCAAAGTTCACCAAATTGTGCTAGATGACCGCAGAATTAAAATGAGAGAGATAGCAGAGGCTATGAACATGATAAAAGAACTTATTTGTCACATATTAAATCAGCATTTAGACATGAGAAAGCTGTCCGCGCGTTGGGTGCCGCGCTTGCTCACGTTTGACCAAAAACGTGTTCGAATGAACATTTCCAACGCTCTGTTGACGCAGTTTAGGCGCAATAAATCCGAGTTTTGGCGCCGATTAATTTCTGTAGATGAAACTTGGATAGACCACTATATGCCCGAAACAAAAATACAGTCCAAACAGTGGACTGCAAAGGGGGAACCGGCTCCAAAAAAAGCAAAAACTGTTTTTTCGGCTGGGAAAGTGATGGCGACTGTTTTTTGGGATAGTCATGGAGTTATTTTAATCGATTATCTTCAAAAAGGAAAAACCATTACAGGAGCATACTACGCATCATTACCTGACAAGCTGAAGGCAGAACTTGCGGAAAAACGGCCACATTTGCAGAAAAAGAAAACCCCGTTTCACCGAGACAACGCACCGTCTCACACCTCAGCGGTTGCAATGGCGAAAATCCTCGAATTACGGTTTGAGCTGCTTGACCATCCGCCTTACTCACCAGATCTAGCCCCAAGCGACTTATTTTTGTTCCTTCATCTGAAAATTGCGCTCGGAGGACAGAGATTTTCATCAAATGAAGAGGCAATCACCTTCGTGAACAATTATTTTGCAGAGAAAAACGCCGAGTACTATTTGAACGGGTTACAGAGATGGGAGCATCGCTGGGGGAAGTGTGTAGAGTTACAAGGAAAACTATGTTGAAAAATAAAAAAATAAAAACATTTCTGAAAAAATGTCTTGTATCTTTATTAGGTCGGAAACTTTTCAGACCACCCTCGTATATTATAGAGTTTGCCAAAGCGGTGCACAGAAGTTGACGGTTGTAATCCGCGCGCTCACTCGAAGGGACTTAAACGTTTAACTGCTGAAGAGATGGGCTTGTTTCAGTTTGACCGAGTGTACAGGTAAGGATTTTGTGTGTGTGTAAAAAATCCAGCATCTTTCAAAAATGCAACACAAGATTTTGAATGAAAACCTCCATCCCAAACTACTCTTTCATGGAAAATGTTTGGTTATTTTGAATTTTCTCAAAAACGAGTTTAGAAATTTCAATTAAAATACACACGTCTAAGATATCCACTTGACAAATAAAATGTTTATCGTGTTTACTCTGAGAATAGCCACTAAAGTACTCTTCATTTGGAATGGCTTTCGTATATACGTAAATGGCGAACTGTAAGGAATAGAGGCAAACTTGCTGCACAGTCTATTGCTCAGGTTAAAACATAGAATTTATTAGCAAAATTTTTTTAGCATCAACAATTTCCGTGATTTTCGTAATTATTGGTTTGGATTTTCAAATACTTACTGTTTTCTGAACTTAATTCGCGATTCTCTTATTTGTGGGGATGTTGTGGATAGAGTATGGAATTTCATGGTCAGCTTCTAGCACCCTGTTTTTAAAAATGTTTCTGTCGCTTCGTTCTCCTGTATCCTACAACGAAATGTGTAATGAAACTATTTCTGCAAACGTTTATGTCAATCATCTTGAAGTAGATAGAAAAAAAAATCTGGTGTTGCACTCACATGACTTTCTCTACTCTTTGTAGCGGGAAATCGTTGTTGAGCGCTATTTGTAGCGGAATAACGTCGTTCTTTGGGTTGATGCTATCTGCTGCAGTGTTGTTCCTCGGCTATGGATGCTCCTCGATTGTTGAGTTTTCGAATCCTAGCTTTTCCCTGTATATATAACTCTTGGTTTTCAGGTTATTGTGGGTGAGGCAAATTAAAAATAAACTGCATTTCTCTTAATCAGTATAGTTTATTAACAATTTAAATATCTATGGGTGGCTAGCTTTTCCCATTATTCTAATCCCACCACTTTAAATAAGTCAGGAGCCTAACTATCTGCACACGCACTCCCACCCATATGCACACACGTGCATCTGTCGATAAGAGCATAACACTTCGTGTCGACGTGAATTCTAGAAGATAGAGAGAGTGGGCTCTGAGACCCTGTCTGCCCTTATATACTGAGCCTAGTGAGGCTCACCTCTGTGTTTAAAAATGTAACGACGTTTCCAATTGGTCCTCAGACCGCGTTAACTTAACATGTATGAAAATACGTTGCTCCAAATTCGTGTGCACACGCGTCACCCTGGCGCGTTGTGAAGCGGTTTCAATATCTCCGTCTCTTTCTTTTCTCTATCTGTCTCTTTCTATTTCTCCGTATCGTTACCGGTTCCCTGCTTGTTGGTTTAGTGAAAGGTTTGCTCTACTTAGAATTCTGTTTTACCTGGAATTTTACTAGCTCGCCCGTTCTTAGAATCTGCTCTGTACAAATGTTGGATTTTGAATATTTTAACATGTTTCTTGGTGAATTATATTATTGCTGTACAATTCTTATATACATATATATATATATATATATATATAGTATATCCCCTTTCATCTTTTACAAATTATTTTTACAAACGCTTATTCTCCATATGCTTCATGTTAATCGAGATGTTAATCTTACTGCTAATTTTCTTGTAGGTGCAAGGGGAATATGGTAGGGTTTAAGCGATAGTCAAATCCTTTAAGAGCTGGTTGCTATGTGGCGCATTCCATTCTCCTTGTATATTCAGAACATAAGAACAAAAACGAATTGGGGACATCCTCAGAAAGTTCAAGATATGTATTTAATTTCCCATGAAAATGTCTTAAAGATATGATATTTTAATCAAAGTCGTTAGAGACATTTTGATAAAGTCAAGCGGCTGGGCGTGTCGCTTCTTTTGATTATACTGAACTTAAATGTCAAATTTGGTACTTACCTGACTTTTAGTTTTGGATTTATGCACTCTCTCTCTCTGTCTCTCTCTCTCACACACACATACACACACACATATATATACGTACACGGCAAGCAAGGTGCGCCGCGGTAACGTGCGCGACTCGCATTCGGGAGGTCCAGGTTCGAATCCTCTGCGACTGCGCACTTTGACCCATGGTGCTTTCGTGGTTTTCCCGGATCGACAGACGAACGCTGGGGTGGTTCACCTTCCTACCACGGATCTCCGGCCCCTCATTTCCATCATCTTCCATGTCGTGTGTTTCAGGGTTGTAGGACCAGGCGACGGTGTTCGGTGCGTTGCGACTGGGCGGTGGATGTACGTTCTGTATAGCTTTCTTTCCCGGTGTCGTTGCAGGACTGCTCTGTCAGGTCTCACCTCTGAGAGGGCCGGACCGCCAAGGGTCCGGTGGCTTGTAGGTGGACCCGGGCGGCGTCCCATGCGTTCGATCTGGAAACATTAGGGACCCTGCCCATGCTTGCGCCCGTCGTCATCCGATTCTGTTTGCCCTTCACGTTTCTCCCCTCATCTCTCCGTCCCAGGGGTCACGGCAAAAGCAAAGAGGACCGTAACGGCCTACTTGTAGTGTGCTGGTTGCGAAGGCCCCTTCGTTCATCCGTAACTATACACACACCGGGATTTTTCTATAAAAACGTTTTTGTTTTATTATTTAGAGGACCTACTTCCGGTGAAAACTCGTAGTTACGAAGTAAAAGTTGTTGTTGTTCACCAAAGGCACAGGGAATTAATTGATCTGCAACATTTTCCCTCTGGCTTCCCAATATAAAGTCTGTAAGTTATCACTTTTAAGGCCTTTGCATTTGGTGAGATGCTGTTTATTCAGGATGATATCTTCTTCACAGAGAGTGCACTTGGGTGTAGGTAGGCATCGTATCTTGTAGAGGTGTTCTGCGAGGCAATCGTGGTCAGTTGCCATCTTAAATAAGGCCACTGCAGTGTTCCTTGTCATTTTTTGTATATCAACTCTAACTTTTATATTCTTATAATCTTAACGTTTAATTTATCTTCATCAAGTCTCTGCCGTCTTTTGAAATGATGTTTAATGTTATTTAATTGTTTATTTATTTCTATTTGTCCTGGAGGTTTTATTTGCTGTATTGCACCTTTCTTTGCTAGTTTATTTGCATGTTCATTGCCCAAAAGTCCGACATGACCTGGGATCCATTGTAGAGTGACATGATTTCTAGTTTCAACTGCTTTAATTAGGCTTCGTATTTATTTAATATTTCTTGTTGTTTTATTATTGTAATTTACTATTCCATCTATGGCTGATTTTGAGTCTGATAAGATGACTTTATAGTTGTTATTTCTCCATCATAGTGGTTTGGCGTTTCATCTAATGTTAGATATTGTGCAAAATGTTTACAGTATGCTCCTCCACCAGCGTTTTTTTTAATTGATGAGGGATCCATCTGTATATATTCGGAGCCATTCTTTTTCTGGGTATCTTTCATTTCGTAGCTATTTCTATGGCTCTCATTTCATTTGTTATATTGTTTTGTTTGTATATTGTATATATCAGGACATTCTGATATTGTATATCTATATATTCTATTGGACGCGTTACCTCTGTTGCTATTATATTTGTTGTAATTATATTCTTGTATGTTAAGTTATTAATATATGTTTGAAGCCTTATTTGAGTTTCTAAATTACTTATAGTAGTAAAAGTACTTGCGTAATAAAAGTAAAACCATTACTTTGTAGTAATTATGAAGACTGTAGATGGTAAATAAAAGTAACAAACATTTTTATTGTTACAAAAATACGTATGGTATATCAAGAGGTCCAATAGTGGAAGTTTACATGTGCATATATAGGAAATCTAAGCCCTCAGAATTGATGGCTAAATACAACCGTCTCTCATTTCTAATGGTAATCCGCTCTACTAATTTGAGAAACAAACGCCACGAGATTTGAATCCGTTATAATGGCACTTGTTATTGCCTCACGTCATTTTATTCTGAGTTACCGCTTGGGGTTTAGCGCACAGGGGATTGAAACCTGATACTACTAATTGTGGGCCACCTTAATTAATCGTAACTTCGGCTAATGATCCCCATTAGTGCAAGTAGACTTAGTAGGAGCAGAAACAGAAGCTGGTGATAGAAGCTGTATTATGATTTAAGCTTCAATCACAATGAAAAGTAAGCGCAGACGCAACGTAAACGCTAAACTTTGCATCCATGTTATTTAATGGAAGAATTCACATAGTTACCGGCGCAAGACGTTGCAAACTCCAAACTTAATGCTTGCGTTGCGTGTACAGAAGAAGAATTATACAGTTCTTTCCCCATGCACTGCCAGCTTCTGAACAAAGAAGATCGCGATGTGAGATTTTACACCATCTACTGTGTACAATCATGGTGCTCTTCCATTTGGCCGTGCTACGCCATTTAAATGCGTTGCAGGTCTACTATTTTCTTGGAATAGCATTTTTGATGTTGTGTTTATTAATTTATAAAGATTGCATGAATTTTAATATTGGATGTTGTGGCGTATCAGTAATTCTATTGTATTACCAGATGCACAGTTGTACTGTATTATGGCTACCAGACGTAGCATTATTGGACTCCTTAGTTATATTTCGGTTTTCCGGTCTTTCCTTTTGGCGCGGACCACGTTTGGTATAACGCCAACCCTGTCTGGCTTGGCTAGACACGGTTGGTGGGGGAAACGCTAGCGTCACTCGAGAGAGTAAGTGGTCGTTGTAACCAGACGCGTGTGTGGCCGGACTACGGTCTGCGGCATCTCCCTCCAACCTATTTCCCTTGTTTACTATGTAGAGAAGCCAAACGTTTTTGTGAATAAATCCCAGGTACTGTATGTTATGTAATGTTTTGTGTAATATAAAACCCACGCCTTCCCCTTAATTACACACCAAGGTCCCAAACTTCTAGCTGCTAGCGACTTGCGCCCCCGTATCTGCGTATTGGGTTGATCTAAATTGATCATTTTCTGGTAACCCTTTTGGCCTTCACCCCAGCATGTAACAATATTATTGGTTCTGTTATTCAATTTGAAACTTGCGGTACGCTTGGAAACCAGTGTAAAGTTCTTGTGCTACGTCTACGGCTGCATTGTGAATGGCGTTGCCTTACACCTGCTATATTCTGCGTTATGTTAGCGTTACGTCTTCGTTGTGAATGGTTAATAGTTGTTCTGTATGTTATACTGGTTGTAGTGGTGTTCATTGTGCTTGCAGCAATGTTTTCTTTACATAGAAAAAATCACTTTAATGAAGAAAGATAGATGGTGTAATTACATAAGCATTTTTATATTATTTGACCTGGATAATTCATGAAAACAAAGAAAGAGTCAGTAAACATTGCGCAAATTTAAGATTTTCCGACATATGGGGATGAGGGTGAAAGTAATAACCAAGGAATCTCTGTAATTAAAGGCAGGGGAGATCGAAGCACTAGAATAACTATGGCACAAAGGCTACTTGACAATAAATCTCATATTTATATCTTCCGAAGTTTATGGAGATCAGGGTATGGTGAATTATACAGATCTAGATATGGAATTTTTGGGTGGAATGCAATACATGCTCTGCTTACTATAGGTAAGTAGTAGACAAAATAAAAATGAATATTTTATAAATTAAATAAATAAATTTAACTATAGATGCAGTACAATAAAATATATTTTAACAACAGTAGTAAAAAAAACAAGGTTAAAACTTTAAAAAGTTGTGACAGTCCCCAGAGGGTTAAAGAAATGAGGTTTTTAAGGAATAATGTTAGCTAATAATAGGAATAATTTAGTGGAATCAGTATGATATTACAGAACTGGCCAGTACATTGTGGTATTTCTAACCGGTTATACTTTGCCCCCACTTTCCTCCTCTCCGTGTGCCATCTAGTCAGTTGATGCAAAGTCTATACTGCAAAGAGGTGGAAATCACATGTTTCGGAGTTACAGTATGTTAGTGCTCTTATGCTGTAAAAACGCCGTATGCTTTTGCAGACAGAATCTTCAGGTATGATTCCTATATGACAGCAAACTCTTGTAGAGAAATGAGACGGCGATTTGTAGACAGATACCCTGCTGTGCGTGCACCTCACTGAGAAACGGTTTGTAATCTGGTGAATAGATTTAGGAAACCGGGATGTTTTCTTGATAATAAACCGAAAGTAAATCGCCATGTTCTTACAGAGGAAAAACTCGATGACATCGGAGAAATCAAGAATTTTACAGACCTCGGCTTGGAATGAATTTAAACTTTTAGAATCAAAACCCTGTAAGGTAACTGATAATATGAGTAGAGTTAATTTCTGCAATTGGTTGTTGGATAATGAGGTACGTTAAATTTTTTATGGGGATGAAGTTTGGTTTTATTTACATGGCCATAAAGAATTAATATGTAGCGGCAAAATCATATCACTTCCAACATCTTCTATGACGAAGGTATGTGGTGGTTGTAACTTTCATTTGCGTGGTAAATCTATGTGGTTGAGTTTAAGGAACCATGAATATCTGACTATGCCGACAAAGGGCTTGCCTCCCGATGCTAAGAAATTTCCCGTTAGGCCGGCCACGCGTCCAAAAGAAGCCTCTATGTAGCGGCTCCTCTTTGGTAGGCCCCCACTACGTTCATGATGATGGATGCTGTGTTACGTACCTGTAGGTCTCTTGATGCCCGAACTCTCGTGACGTTTCACGACGTTCTAGGAAACTGGAAACTGATGATCGTGTATCTGTATTCTTGTGTGTGTGTTAGTATGCTGTAATTATTATTTTATAATTATGCCACAGCTGCTGTATTTGTGTCGGAGAGCACTTGTGTCTTGTCAGGGTTGGGTATGGAGAATGTTAAAATATATTTGCACACACGTATTCTGTTAATTATTTCACTTGTATTTTAGATAAACCACATATGATATTCACAATTCACTATTACATTTGTTATGTTAAAATATGTATAACTGGAAGACTTTAAATACGTAGTTTTAGCTTCCATTTAGAGACGAGCTACTTTAGACACTACTTCCTACTCGAAGACTGACAAGCTTCTGTTAGCGTTCCCTTCAACCGTTCTTTTTAACGTGCGTATTTGAATTATAGACATGTATCAATGTACCTGATTGGTGCTACTGTCCAATAAGACTTTATATTACACACACATATATATATATATATGTTTACAGACTTCCATCATATCAATTATGAATCCAAGGTTCGCTACATGCTTACGTAGAAATATTTCTGTAGTTTTATATTACTGGTTATATTGTTAACAATGGCCTTTCCCCCTCATATTATATTTTATACGTTATAATGTTATGTACTTGTTCTTTAAAATGTATACATTATGACTATATGTGCTTTAACATCTATACGTATAATATTATCAAAGAAAATACATAACACGTAAAACTTATAACTAAATATTAAAGAAAGAAACCATTTATTAATGTGTTGATGCTGAGAAGCTGTGGATTAGATACCCTATTACATTAATGAGTTATTGTATTAGCTTGTCCGTGTCTAGTTGTTGCTTCACTATATAAACCTTTGAGTAGAAGTGTTGGAGAGGATGAGATGAATACAGCAATTTTAACCTCATGAGAATGGAAGAGCCTTTGATGCTTAAACTCTGAGGTTGATAATGATAAAATTATACACAGAGCAAGTCCTACATTTTCTGCATAGAAACTTTTGGTCCTTGCTGCACGAGTGTCCCACCGCCCTGAAGTCTGTACATTTCCAGTTTAGAACGTCAGTTCTGCAGCAGGTTAAATGCTGCGTCGACAAGTGGCTTAAAGGGGTAGAAAATGTGGAGGTAACTGGAGGCACATCCTACTCTGACGGTGTCGTCATTATATGAGAACGGGAAAAGTTGGCAGAGAGCTAACGAGGAGAGTCGTACTGTGAAATTCAACACAAGTCGGTGCAACTTGATGTTACGTCATTGTTACGGACTCCAAATAACCCTGCAGTTTGTAAACGTTATATCTCTACAGTCTTTCATGACAGCCAAATCCCAGGGGCTAACGGCTGTCCATAAATATATGCGCTCACTACTGCATCGCATTTCCTCAAAACACAATGTTACGGCAACTTTCGTAGTTAAGAGGAAAAAGTGTTACATGATCTTCTCTACCCACTATCGTTTATTTTATATAGCTTCTTGAACTATTCTTACAAAACCTTATTTTTACTCTCTCTTTCACGTACACAGTAAATAGAGAGGGTATTGCATTCCACCCAAAAATTCGATACCGAGATTTTCGCGGAAATACATGTTTTGAGGCACCCATTTTTAGAAAAGGCACTCGTGTCTATGTATGCTGTCTCTATCTGTGAACAGCATAACTCAAAAAGGAAATTTCGGATAAGTACCAAACTTGGTATACAAGTTCAGTGTCATCCAAAGTTGTGACACGAATATTTTCAAGAAAGCCCCCCCCAACCCAAACTACTTTTTAAATGGAACATATTTTGAAACTTTTTATTTTCTAAAAATGGCTCCAACGATTTTGATTAAAATGCCATATATTAAAGATATTTACTTGACAAATAAAATGCATATCTTGAATTTTCTGGAAATAACGTGTAACGTTCTCTTCATTCGGAAAGAATCTTATATAATGGTGTATAACCAGTAAACGTTAAGCGATAGACGAAAACGTACTACACAAGAAATGTAGATCACTTTAAAACACAATTTATTTCAAATAAGCTTTTTGTGGCATAAGCCAATTCTGAGATATCAGTTATTAAACATTTGACTATCGCTGTTCTCTTTGTGTGTATAACGAATGTTATGTAGCTATTTATGCAAAGGTTTATTCGGGTTAAGCTGTAGTAGATATAAAAAGAAGCTTTAGTAAGAATAGTTTGTGTACCTAGTAACAAAGATAGAGGCTGGGACAGTCAAGTGAATGTATCACATCAGATTTTTGTCTGCTTTATGTTGAGATAAACCTCTACAGAATTACTTTCATTATCTATTTCGTTATAGGTGCAAAAGGGATACAGGAAAAACGGTAGTCAAATGTTTAATTGCAGAACGCTGATTCCGATTGGACTTAGAAAATGACAAAGTATTGAACAATTCAAACCGCTAATACGAAATAATTCGCAAACGACTGATGCTGAAATAAATTGTGTGTTTTTACGAGATCTTCATTTTTATACAGTAAGCGTTTGTCTATCTGTCATGGTTTACCGGTTATTCAAAATTATACAATATTCCTTCCGAATAAGGAGGACTTCATAGGATATTCCCAGAAAGTTCACTATATACATTTTATTTGTGACACAAATATCTTTAATGTGTGGTATTTCAGTCAAAATCGTTAAGGCTATTTATGAGAAAATTAAAAATTTCAAAAACGTTTCCGTGTAAAGTGTAGCTTGGGGTGGGGGTTGTCTTAAAAGCCTTCGTGTCGCATCTTTGTAAGGTACTTAACTTAATTGCCCGATTTCGTATTTATATATCCCGTTTTTTTCCAAAAACACACATTTTGAAATTAAAATAATTTTAATTCTGCTGCATTACCTTGTTGCATACAGGGGTAAAAATTCACAATATCATAAGTGAAATAAGTTTTGAAATTCTAGTGTCTGAAAAAATGTTTGAAGAATCAATCCTAAAGTAAATTTTTCCGAAATTTTCATCAAATTTCAGTGTTGCATTCTTTTAAACCGAATAGGAACATAAGCGAAAATTTAAAAGCGTATATAGGTAAAGAAACAAATAAGTAAAAATCTGATGTGTTACACTCACATGACTTTCTCTACTCTTGTACAAACTATTTTTACAAACTCTTATTCTCCATCTATTTCATATTAATCGAGATAAACATTTGCAGAAACGATCTTTTGACATGCAAATAGAATTACATTTTACACATAGCGATCAGTTCTAAAAATATTTGACTATTGCTTAAAGCGTACTATGTTCCCCTTGTTTTGTATTTACAAGGGCAATATAGAAATACAGTAGCCTTTAAGCATAGACCTATCTGTTAATAGCTGGTTGCTAGGTGCAGCACCATTCTCTTTGCCACAGATTAAAACTCATTGCATATCCAAGACAAAAAAATGAATAACGAATTCCCATTAGAGAAAATAAGTATTGAAAAATTTAAGGGAATAACAAGCAATATCTCGAAAATGGTTCCCTCAACAAAAAAAAATGTATATGACATAAATTGTGTATTTTAAGCGATCTACATTTTTTGTGTAGTAAAATTTTGTCTATATCTTATGGTTTACCAGTTATGCAAAAGTCGTTCACAATGAAGAATACTTTTGGAGACATTCCCAGAAAATTCAAGACATACATTTTATTTGTCATGAAAATATCTTAAACATATGATATTTTAATCAAAATCGTTAGAGCCAATTTTTAGAAAATTAAAATTTTGGAAAAAATGTTCCATGTAAAGGATAATCTGGGGTGGGGGAACTTTCTTGAAAGCCTTTGTGTCGTATCTCTGGAAGATACCAAACCTAAATACCAAGTTTGGTGTTTATCTGACTGTTCGTTTCTGAGTTATGCTGTTCACAGACACACACACACGGACATGTTTCCAAAAATACTTTTTTTGGATTCAGGGGGTCTCAAAACATATATTTCCGGTGAAATCTCGGTATCGAATTTTTGGGTGGAATGCAATACTTCCCCTTCTTACTATACGTAGTAGAGAAAGTAAAAGAATACTGTTTTGTTTTATTATTCTGCTACTAAGAGTATAAATTAGATTATTGGTTTGCATCGCGCGGTACAATCACACTTTGAAGCCGTAAGAGTTTCCACGTAACTGACATGGCATTCAGCATTGAATACCTTCGCTTTTGTGTCCGAGCGTATAAACTGCTAAACAGAATAATCTATCGGTTACATGCCAGCCTTTACCCCTTCCAAATCCCGGAATAAAGCTTTAGATCACTCAGTACAGATCATTGAGCGTGTACTGTATGGGGACAGTATGTCACTGGAAAGCATGCTACATTGTACGCCTTTTTTGTATTCTCCTAGCTGTATGTCCTTTCATATGAGCTCTCTTGAAACCTAATACGAAGAGACGAATCGATTTTCATTACATTTGGCTTTGAAGCGCTTTATAAGCTCCTGTCCCTCACTGTGCTATTGTTTCAGGTATATTTTAGCTACGGATGCATACAGATACAATAAAACACAACAGGAAATTACTTCCCAAATATTAAACTGGACTGAATATATATAGGATAAAATTTAAGGGCTGATAATGTTACTCAGAATATAAAATGTGCATTCATCTCTTTGGTTTTGAAATCGCGCAGAGGTAGTAACTGACAAACCTTCATCTACATACGATATTTTTTACTCTAACGTTCATGCAAGGCCGATTTAAAAGTAGTCGATACACAGAATGTCACAAAAACTAAAAAAAAGGAACTATTAACTAAAAAAATAAAATGCTGGGCCCATTATAGAATGCACTGGAAGTAAAACCTTCGCCCAGAGTAATAATTCTTGGTACTACCAAAGGTTAAAAGAAATGAACAAGGATTTAAAGCAGTTTTAAATAAGAGTAACAATCCATACAGCCCTAAAGGTACTGAATATTTTAACATTCAAATGTAGAAACTATGATATATTACAATTGAAGCACATTGCCTTTGAATTTGTCCTTCTCACAATGCATTTGGTATTTTGAAATGAAATTTAATATATATATATATATATATATATATATATATATATATAAAATATGACATCAATTCGCTTCCATGACATTTTAAATGACGCTCCATGCCGTACATGAATTTAAAATTTTACTTACGCCAAAAGTATACGTTATGCATAATTTAGACAAGGCCGAAAAGTGTGAGACGGCCGCTCCCAGACACGAGGCTCAATAAAAGTCCTTAACTGGTCGTCGAAAACTATCACAACTCTTCTTCCTCGGAACGCATCTCTCGGGGTGCACCGGGAAGGTCAGATGATGACGTGGAGACAGCACAAATGCTACCTATACTGGCGGAGAGAACGCAACCTGGCGAGCGCTGTAGAAACATGTTACAGCCGACTTCTGCCCGGCGTAATGATAAGCAGGAGCCGAAAATTGTAGTTCATGATTGCAGGTACATGAAACAACTGCGGCCATCTCTGCAAAAACAGCCACTCGATGAAAGAAGAGCCACAATTGGCTCATTACCTATGACCTGTGCGGGAAATCGTCGGTCCAAGTGAATATTAAAGGACTATCCTGCTAATGTTAAATCTTGGAACGGGAATGAATTATCATAAAGAAACATATAGAGCCACGTCAAGAAAAGAAGAAGAAGAGAGAGAGAGTAAAAATATATGTTGGATAGAGGCCTAAAAGTTCACATGAAAAATTAAATTAATTTTTAGTATCCAGCACACATTGGGGGGACTATACTCACTTGGCAGCGGAGGACCGAAACGTGGTGTGGAGGTTAGGAGGAAGGCGTGGGTTTTCCACTGTACAAAATCCATAGCACAAATCTACTTACACATCCCCAGATTTATTTCCCAACCGTTTAGGGTTCTTACATTATTAAATATGAAAGGTGAGGGGAGATGCCCACCGATCCAAAGGTCGGCTTGCACGCGCGATCCGCTTCTCTCGGAACACTCAGCAAGACAGACGCTATATCATCACCACTCGTGGCTAGCAAAAACGACTAGCCAGGAGTGACGTCATCCCAGTCAACATAAAAGGAAAACAACAATATGTCTGGTAATGACAATGAAACCCCTCAAATTATTACTACGCCACAATAAGTAGAGAAATAGAAGTTCAATAAACGGA
This sequence comes from Deroplatys truncata, assembly GCA_030765065.1. Classification (NCBI taxonomy): domain Eukaryota; kingdom Metazoa; phylum Arthropoda; class Insecta; order Mantodea; family Mantidae; genus Deroplatys; species Deroplatys truncata. The sequence continues at coordinate 37,626,960 of CM060989.1, forward strand.
AGAGATCAACAATAACTTCGGAGGAAAGTCAACTAGCCAGAGAGAGGACGTCATTGTAACATTTTGTGTACCAGACGCGAGAACGACACACAAGAGAAAATTCCCGCAGAAGAAAGGAGAATTAGTCTGCGTATAATTGGAGGACGGTTGAGCATTAGTTTCGTGGTATTTTATTAATAGTTAAGGTGGGAAAGTTCCGTGTCGAGATAATTAAGTAATAAACTCCGCCAGACGCGTTCAGAAATAGTATATGTTATCCCGCATGAGAGAAGTACCTCGACTTATATTTTACATAATATACGTTTCTATTTAGCATCTCACATATACAGTGCTCCGAAACAACGAGTTAGATTAATGCAGATGGTAGAGAACATCAAAGCAAATATATTTCGATAATGAACAACGTATGGTCTCTGAAGTCAACTTGCAGTGTTAGGGAACTGTTTGTGAGTGGTGCTGACGTAAGCTGTTGTGTCGGTGTCGCTGACTGGGAATATGTACTGACCTTCAAACCTGCTCTGTTTTGGCTTGAGGTCTGCTTGGAAACACGGCATTCTCGGCGATAGGTTGGTTCGACCACACATTCTTCCATTACGCCTCAACGGACGGAGCTATCGCATCTTCCTTGGAACATGTGTTGCCAGAACTGCTGGAGGATACACCTCTGGATGTTAGACAAGAATGTACTTCCAGCACGATGGGGCGACAGCCTATTTCAGCATTGCTGTGAGGAATCATCTGACACCACCATCGGGAATCGGTGGATCGGCCAACGTGGACCTCTGGCCTGGCCACCCAAATTTCTTCCTCTGGGGGCATATGATGCAGCTGGTGTATGAAGCCGATATGGAAACAGAAGAAGATCTAGTTGGTAGAATTGCCGTCGCTGCTGGTACCATTGAGGACATGCCAGGAGTCTTCGAACAGACACGACAATCAATGGTCTGACGATGTACTGCGTGCATACAGGCCAATGGTCACGCATTCGAGCAGTTCTAATGAGTGCCGCTGCTGTAATTAGCAGCTAAACTACCTTCTGTGTAAATCGTCCCTAGCATCAGAAATTGTCGTCAGAGACTATATGTTCCTGATCAAATACATCTGTTTTGGTGTTCTCTACCACCTGTATTAATTTGAACAAGTAGTTTCAGAGCACCCTGTATAGAAACAGTTATTAAGAAGATAATAATTAAATATTAAATTCGCGCCTCACAAAATGTGACAACAGATTATTTAAAATCATAAAACAGAATACGGAACGTAGCAACAAATACAAAATTATTCTTGAGATGTTGTTAGGAAACAGTTGACCAGAAGGCTAAGCAAACTAAAATTGTACTAACAAATACATTGTAAAATTAAAAAATCTGATGTGACATACTCGCATGGCTTTCTTCCCCTCTATCGTTTATTAGTGATATACAAAATAATTTTACTAAAGCTTATTCTTCTATCTACTTCATTTTAAACCAATTAAAACGTCTACAGAAATAACTACATTATACAAATTACGATATAAATACAAAGGAAATAGCTATAGTCAAATGTTTAAGAGCTGGACGCTATACGCTGACCTTAAAATGCCATACTGTTTCCATGCAATCGCGAGAAACAAATTAATTTTAACAGATCTTTAAAAAAATGACCAAGTAATGAATAATTCGAACCATTAATAACGGATATCTCAGAAATGCCACAAACGATATATACTTGTTTCTCATGTAAATATGTTTAATATATGGTGTTTTAATTAAAACGTTAGAGCCATTTTTAGAAAATAGAAAATATGGAAAAAATCTTCAATTTAAGGTGTAGTTTTGGGGTGGGGGATTTTCTTGAAAATCTTCGTGTCGCATCTTTGGATGTTACTGAAACTAAATATCAGGTATGGTGTTTATCCGACTTTTCGTTTTGAGTTACGCTGTTCAAACACATGTATCTTTTTCTAAAAAATGCTTTTATTGGATTCAGGGGGCCCCAAAACATGTATTTCTGGTGAAATCTCGGCATCATATTCTTTACCATCTTACCTAGTATGTATTGATAGATAAAATAAAATCTGTAACAATTACGATTCAAAAAGTTAACAAAGCAAAGATAGGGTTCCATAATTCTCGGCCAAAACAAATAAATTTAAAAGTAGGGAAATAATTTATTTTCAAAAGGAAAACCTGTTTATTTATTTAAACAGTAGTTAGAAAATCACACATAAAATCCTGAATTCCCGGAGTGCAACAGCATAATTAATATCATACATAATCTGCTACAATCTGCTAATTTCATGACCTTTTATCTCAGAAACTATTTAAGATGTTAGGCTGAATTGTTGTATGCCTCTGTAATTAACAGATTTGCTTTCATTCTATAAGTTTGTTTATTAAGGAATTTAGCGCTCTATATACGTTAATCTTGGTTTAAAGTTGGCCTCAGCTACAGAAAAATCTCTTTAATCGTATAGAATACGAATTCTACCCTTGTTTAAAAACTTCTTTATTGCCTCACATGAAAAGTGGTCCAATAACAAAGAGCTAAAATCCTACAAAGCGTAAAATTAATATATTTTAGCAGAACTCAACAGTTCAACATAACTGACATGAAACAAGTATTTTGAGATAGGAAACTCATGTTCTAACAGTTGAAAGTTCTCCGCAATGGAGCGAATTCTAGTTGACGGTATAACGTCACTTGTTAGGTTTCACTTGACGTTGTCGTAAACTAACAATCATGACTTGGAAGCTGTTAATATGTAGCTTGTCTCAGCATAAATTGCTCTTATGCTGAGAGAATGTGATCAATGTTCCAGTCTGTTCTAGAGAACGCCTTTATCTGCTTTATTTAAGTTCTTGTTTACTTTCTCTACTACGTATAGTAAGTAGGGGAAGTATTGTATTCCACCCAAAAATTCGATGCCGAGATTTCACCGGAAATATATGTTTTGAGACCCCCTGAATCCAAAAAAAAAAGCATTTTTGGAAACATGTCCGTGTGTGTGTCTGTGAACAGCATAACTCAGAAACGAACAGTCGGATATACACCAATCTTGGTATTTAGGTTCAGTATCTTCCAGAGATGCGACACGAAGGTTTTCAAGAAAATCCCCCCACCCCAGATTACCCTTTACATAGAACATTTTTCGAAAATTTTAATTTTCTCAAAAATGGCTCTAACGATTTTGATTAAAATATCATATGTTTAAGATATTTTCATGACAAATAAAATGTATATCTTGAATTTTCTGGGAATGTCTCCAAAAGTATACTTTATTGTGAACGAGTTTTGCATAACTGGTGAACCATAAGAGATAGACAAACATTTACTACACAAAAGATGTAGATCGCGTTAAAATACACAGTTTATGTCATATACATCTTTTGTTGTTGAGTGAACCATTTTCGAGATATTGCTTGTTATTCCCTTACATTTTTCAATACTTATTTTCTCAAATGGGATTTCGTTATTCATCTTTTATCATGTATATGCAAAGAGTATTAATCTGTGGCAAAGGGAATGGTGCTGCACATAGCAACCAGTTATTAAGAGATATGTATATGCTTAAAGGCTACAGTATTTCTATATTGCCCTTGTAAATATATATTCCGCTTACCTCTACAAGAAACTTAGCAATAAGATAGAGGCTGCAAATGTTTATCTCGATTAACATGAAGTAGATGGAGAATAAGCGTTTGTAAAAATAGTTTGTACAAGGGTAGAGAAAGTCATGTGAGTGTAACACATCAGATTTTTTTGCGTTATGCAAAATTATATGCGCAATTCAAATTTAGGGTAAAATTTAATGGACCATAACAATTACTAGTTTATAAAATTGAAACTGTAGCTCTTCCTCTTCTTATTTATGGATCAGGAACGTGGATAAACACAAAGAAGGTTCAGAATAAAGTACAAAGTGCAGAAACCAATTCTAAGGAGAACAAAGGAATGCACAAGATCTGATAGACTCCGAAATGAAATAAGAAATGAATCATATATTTTTAGCATAAATGAAAGAATAAGAGAATATCGCGACAAACGGTTCCAAAGTATGGGTATAAATAAAATAGAGGACACCAGACTCCCAAAAATTGTATCTAACTGTAAGGATTTTGAAGAAGATATTAAGGTCGAAAGAGTGATGGAAATAAACATTCTTGAGGCCGGAGAAGGCGACTTCGTGTAACGAAGAAGTATTTGTATTTATGTAATAATTAAAAACCGTGTAAAATTATGGGATACTATAGTTCTACGAAGTAGAGTGACGGAGCACAAAGTGGAAATGCTTTTTATGATGAAAGGAATACGAGTATATCAGAGGAAATAAGAATTTCCGGAATTGTCGAATAAGAAGAGCGTGTATATAATAATATTAAGAAGAAGAAGGAAGGATGGCCTGTTTCCCTTTAAGGGACACTGGTAGATTAAAGCAAACTAAATACAACATAAAGTCGCTTTCGAAAACAAGAATCGCGATTTAGGCATGTTCTAGTAGCCTACCTTTCTAGAACATTCCTCTTTGTATGCGGGGCGAGGGGAGTTCAGTTAAGAGGCATCAAAGAATGTGGAAAATGCCGAGTGCAGTTCAGTTGTGAATCGTGAATCCCCAGTTCGGTTGTGATTAGATTTGACGAATCATTTATGCTCTTGTGCCACACTCTTGAGCACCTAAGTGACACAGTGTGTTTAATAAAAGCTGGTGTTCTCATTTGTTACACTATACAGGGTGGCGCTGAATAAAGTAGCTCGTCTGCCGTTTGAATGCAAATGTGATATTTCCGTTGTGTATTAATATGCATTTTTGTTAAAATTAGGCGTTAAAACTTAATCGAGCTACAGTACAACAGTGGGCAATTTTATGTAATGAATAATCGATGGTTGCCATTCTTTTGTCTAATCGATAGTTGACATTCTTCTGTTAGCATTTCAGTTTGCTCCGTCAGTTCATATACACGTAAAATGACTTTCTCGATACAAGAAATATGTCAAATTGTGGAAGCATGTGTGAAAACAGGTTCCTTAAAAGAACGAATCCATGATATCTTCCCTGCGGAATTGTTAGCAAAAATTTGTGGCCATCACGATCCCTGGATCTAACAACGTGTGATTATTTTTTTCTTGTGGGGATATTTGAGGAGCAAAGTTTTTGAAACAAATCCACACACAGTATAGAAACTGAAATACATCAGCCGTGTACTTACTTACTCTGTAGTGTACAGCAAGTACTCTGTATTTACACAGTCCACTTTTATCTGCGCCAACTATCGATTATTCATATTGCATAAAATTGGCATTGCTGTACTGTAGCTCGATTCAATTTTAACGTCCAATTTTAGCACACATTTATATTAATACACAATGGAAATATCGCATTTGCATTCAAACGGGTGACGTGCTACTTTTATCTGCGCCACCCTTTATTATGCCTACTCTGGGTGGAGAGGCAAAGGAGAGGCTACTAGAGGCTTGTTGGAGGACAGCAGGGAGAACGCAAAGACGAACAGTGGTTACTAAAGATGAGATACATGCTGAAGCATTCATTTGATGCAGCGCGTGTAGTGCAGGTGTTGAGATAATACTGGGTATTCATTTCAAAGCGTGCCATGACATGCTGTATGACGTCACTTGCCTAGGTCACTGAGCCTAAAACTGAATCCACAGAGAGTTCATTAGCAAGCAAGGCGTTCAGTCTGAACGTGAAAATCTTCTGCGTTGTAACAACAAATGGCGGTCTGATCAAAACCTCTTTTACACTGTTGTATTTGGTCTATATCGAATCCACGGGGTATTTCTTATCATTACTAGCATAAGACAACATGCATTTGTCAACAAAGTGGCTCCCTTCTGCGGATATAAGTAAACATTATCTGTATAGAATGAATTGACACTGGAAGGGTTATGCAAGAAAGAAGAACGTATTTGAATTTTATTTTACACTTTTGTGTGTGACATTGCGAGGCGCGTTATTTGGCCTTTATTTTATGATTAACATTGTTAATATATTAGTACCCTTCTGATTGAGCGCCATGCTTGCTAGGCAACTTCACTCCACGAGTACTGCGCACGTTCCTTCCCCTTGAAGCTAACACTGACTTCAGAAAATTGGTTAAAAGCTAAGACGTCATAACAAATTTGGTATACTATGGAGCCACTCATAACCTGCTCAGCAGTTTGCAAAAGCAATTCAATAACATTCTCTTGTGATTATGCAGTGGATTACACGTATTGCACAGGAATTTCTAATAACTCCAGATTAGTATTCTGTCGCATCCAAAGAAGACATAGCTCTGACAAAACTATCCTTTTACAGGTCAGCTATGAAGAAGCTCTACCAGCACGATTTTGTCACAGGCGCCCTGTGATGTAGGCAAATCCCTGAAGGACCAGGGGCTAAGTGCTATGGAAGTTACAGAAATATAATGAGGCAAAATGATCGTGAAAATGATAGTTGAAAAAATATATCTTGTGTTACACCTACATGACTTTCTCTACACTTCAACAAACGATTATTACAAAAGCTTAGTGTTCTATCTGTTCATGTTAATCTGGATCAATATTTGCAGAAATTGTTTTATTACATGTTTCCTAGTAGATAAAAGGGGTTAGGTGAATTCAGTAGCCTTAAGCGATAGCCAATCTTTTAAGAACGGGCAGCTCGCTATGTGATCGCTTTGAAATTCAGCTTTGTTTGCATGAAAACGAGAAAAATATTAGCAATTTTCCACTTGAGAAAAGTATAAGCATTTGAAAATTCAAATCAAAAACAAAGAATATCTCAGAATATTTTAACATTACAAAATTTGATTTGACATAAATTGTATGATATAACGAGATCTTCATTCTTTGGGTAGTAAGATTCTGGTATTTGAAGTAGAGTAATTGTTCTTTACGTTGTTTGCTGCTACGTATTGAAAGTCAGTTTGTAGATGCTGGTATCTTTGCGTTATTTGCACCACACTTTGGGCGTCAATTTGAAGAAGTTGTTTGTTATAGGAGTTGTATTATATTTCAACTGTTGGGGAGCCGAACTTGTATTAGTTGTAACCACACGTATAGTAAACAGTTTCCGGTAGCCTTCGCCCCAAGAAATGTACTTTCAGGTGGCCTTTGCACCAAGTTTAAAAAAATATTAACTTTATAATTTGACTGTTTCTTTAAGTATTTAATATTTATGTTTGCCTCGGCTGCGTCAGCATTATTTTAGAGACATGGATATCTTGGCAGGGTTGTGATACGACTAAGAATGTAGGCTTACATAGATTATAATTTTTACTTCACTCCTTTTATTAATACTTGATACGATTAAAATAACAATTCACTGATATAGAGAGTTGTAAGATTCTTTTTATTAATTAATTATACTTTTTAACACGTAAACTATTTTTCGTTTCACACGAATACGTATTAAATCTCTCGAGGAAGCACAAGCAACGCATCCAGTTATGAGCACCGTCTGCAGGCAACTGACTTGATTTCAACCGTCTAAACTTGTAAACTTCTGTATTTCAAATCTCTGATTGGCTAATCCTACTCCAATAGAATACCTTCATTTAACTAAAGCTTTTTCTGGTTGTGGATTGGCTATTTTTAAACTGTCACTAAATTACATTATTGTTATCGTTATCGATTTTTGGGTGGAATACAACATTTCTCTACTTACTGTAAGTACGGAGTAAACAAAGTAAAAAGAGAAAATAACTGTCCATGTAAGGAATAACGGTCTCTTATTGAGGCAGGAGAAATGAAATTTATGCGTTTTGTAGCTGTATATACTCTTAGATAAAAAACGGAGTGCACGAGCAGAAAGTAGAAAACATTCAACAAATAACAAAAGTATGTCAACAGAATTGGAAAAATCACATAAATATCATCCAAGGATATCCAACACGACAATGAACTACAACACAAAAGGAAGAAGATCATTCTAAAGCCAACAAGCAGATCTCATGATCAATTTGATAGAGGCGAAACAAACCAATAGATCTGTATCTTGAGGTAGAAGACAATTACGTCCGCTCAAATAATAAATGAAGTCACAAAAAGTCCTGAGCCAGATCGCCTCTCGAGATGGAAGCCATGAGCATTATCCCCTGATATAACTTTCCCCAATACGCGATTTAAATATTGTATTACATTTAGAGGATCACAAAAATGTTGTATTCTATTATAAAAAAGCGAGCATTAAATGACACACTGTGTACCTTTATTCTATATTTACCACAATGAGCAAGAGTAAAACAAATGACAGGGTACATTTGTACAGCAGGGACCCCTAGAGAGCAGTGGTCCAGAGCAGAGCTTGCGGTCGACGTCATGGTCGTGCTCCACGTTCACCTCACATCTATTTGAACCCGTCTCCTGTGCAGTCAACCGTCCAGCGCGTGCAATTTCCGTATTTGGTTGAAAGGGATACTCTCTTCCAACTCCCATCGCTCTACTTTCTACCAACGCCTCTTACAAAAGAGTACTACGGGAAATCCATTTCGAACACGTAACAGCTAGTATATAGTTGATATAATACTTTCACATCATGAAAAAATTCAGGGACGCATATAGAATTTTATTTTAGGGATCCGAAAGTGACTCAGCTTCATAAAGTTAAAGCTTTGGAGCGTTTGCAAATAAAATACAGCCATGATACACTATACGTGAGTCATTGAGTCATCTAAAACTTGCATCGCAAATATCTCTGGAATAAAAATACTGTGACACAGGGCTGTGACTCAAGGTTATCGAGAGGTCGGCGCCCGGCAGTCGTAGATATAAGCGCCAATGAGCTGCAGGCTGACAACTCAGATCTTGCCCATGGAACTTATGGGAAGGGTCGTCCAAATGACACTCCCACCCGTGGGATTTTCCATTAGACCGATACCTGAACATTTATAACCCGGCCCCCTGCCGGGATACGCCACTTACGCGCATCAACCCCAAAGGGGAACCGAAAAACCTCTGCAGGGCTGACAGTGCTCTGGCACACTGTCTACCGACTATCCAGGGCGATACCGGAGAACTTTGAGACGTCTCGTAACCCCACCTGGGTGTCGCCGCCCAAACGTACTCAATCTTCTATGGGCATCGGGAACCACTGCCCCGCCGAGTCCGACCCTATCTGAACAGCTCCTTACAGGAAGGGCTTAGACGTTCGTCACGACGTACTTCTAGTAACGCCAGAAGTACCACGAGTGCTACGGGTACGCAGCACCCGCATCACGGCATCTGAAGCGGTCGGAACTCCCCAACGGGGAAATGTCCGACATAAACAAAGATAAGTTACGCTCGCCAGTGTAAACGCCAGAAGCGCTACCATCAGATAACTAGAATCTTCTGAAGTTTTCTTCCCCGCCTACGGAACGTGTGTCCAGAAAGTTCTAGAATGTTCTGTAGAAGATTCCACTGACTATGTAAGCGGGTTCGAGTTGAGTCAGTCAGTAAGTTAGTAAGTGCGTTTTACTGCAATATCAAAGTCGATTTTGCAAGTGAGTTTATGACAACAACAATGAAATGCAGTGGATGCTGCTGCAGGAGAGATTGAAGAAGTCTTATGTTCGACTCCCTAGTGGGTGAATCGTCCCGAAGAAGTGGCTGTGTGCTGCGTTTTCATACGCCAAGAAAGTGAAGTGATGGGGAAATTGAACTAGTTCACATTGGTGAGGTGACAGTGTGAACTAGATCAAAAGAGAGGCAGTGAAAACTGAGCGAGTTGGCATTAAAACTGGGAAACGTTACAATACGAATGGAAAAACGACTTTCACGGGCATTAAGATAGTGGAAGGGCTCATTAAAGTAGGTATTATAGGGCATTCAAAACCGTATGCAAATATTATTTTCAACATAAACTTGTGACTTTTAAGTAGAAACCACGTATTGTTTTTGATAAAATGGAAAATATCATTATAATGGAGTTTGTTGCTTTTAAATACGCCATTACATCCCGAGAAATTGTATTGTTGACTGCGCTCTTGAGTTACAACGAAAAAGGAAACCTTTATTTGTTTTATGTTTTTTATCACCGGAAATGCTATGTTATTTCCAGCATAATTGATAACTGGAAAATAACATTAAGAACAGTTTTTGTATTGTGGGGTGTCACAATATCCCCTGAAGTCACCTCCATTCTAAATGAGTTTGTGTAGTTGGTAAACAGTAAGAGGTAGGCAAACTCTTACTACACTAAAAATGTGGATCTCGTTAAAGCACACGGTGCATGTTAAATAATCTTTTCGTTTTTCTTTTGGAGTTAATTATTTCCAAGATACTACTTGTTAATGGTTTGAATTTTCAAATGCTTATACTTTCTTTAAATTAGACGTTCATATTCATTTGTTTCTTTCCCTTGATAGAAGGAGATGGAATTTCAAAGCCCTCATACAGTTTAAAAATCTGTCACATTACCTCTATCGCACAGGGAATGTCTAAATGTGAATTGAAAGTTTATCTGGATTAAAAAGAAGTACCTATAATCATAAACTTTCTAAGAATTGTTTTAGAAGAGTGGGTAGCGAAATTCATATGAATGCAACACACTAGATGTTTTATTTGTAACTTCTTCTCGTTTCCTAGACATACACTACGTGATCAAAAGTATCCGGACACCTGGCTGAAAATGACGTACAAGTTCGTGGCGCCCCCCATCGGTAATGCTGGAAGTCAGTATGGTGTTGGCCCACCCTTAGCCTTGACAACAGCGTTCACTTTCACAGGCATACTTTCAATCACGTGCTGGAAGGTTTCTTGGGGAATGGCAGCCCATTCTTCACGGAGTGCGGAACTGAGGAGAGGTATCGATGTAGGTCGGTGAGGCCTGGCACGAAGTCGGCGTTCCAACACATTCCAAAGGTGGTCTATAGGATTCAAGTCAGGACTCTGTGCAGGCCAGTCCATTACAGGGGTGTTATTGTCGTGTAACCACTCCGCCACAGCCCGTGCAGTATGAACAGGTGCTGGATCGGGTTGAAAGATGCAATCGCCATCCTCGAATTGCTCTTCAACATTAGGAAGCAAGAAGGTGCTTAAAATGTCAATGTAGGTGTGCGCTGTGATCGTGCTACGCTAAACAACAAGGGGTGCAAGCCCCCTCCAGAAAAAAGACGACACACCACCACCTGCCAATTTCACTGTTGGCAATACACACGCTGGCAGATGACGTTCACTGGGCATTCGTCACTCGTCACTCCACACAACGTTTTGCCACTGTTCAGTCGTGTAATGTTGACGCTCCTTACACCAAGCGAGGCGTCGTTTGGCATTTTCCTGCGTGATGTGTGGCTTATGAGCAGCCGCTCGACCATGGAATCCAAGGTTTCTCACCTCACACCTAACTATAATAGTACTTGGAGTGGATGCAGTTTGGAATTCCTGTGTGATATTCTGGATAGATGTCTGCCTATTACTGTTTACGACCCTCTTCAAATGCGGTCTCAGTCAGTCAACAGACGAGGTCGGCCTGTGCGCTTTTGTGCTGTACATGTCCCTTCACGTTTCCACTTCACTATCACATCAGAAACAGTGGACCTAGGGATGTTTAGGAGTGTGGAAATCTCGCGTACACACTTCTGACACAAGTGACACGCAATCACCTGACCACATTTGAAGTCCGTGAGTTCCACGGAGCGTTCCATTCTGCTATTTCACGATGTCTAAGGACTACTAAGGTTGCGGATAATGAGTATTAGGCAGGAGGTGGCAGCACAATACACATAGGTTGAAAAACGTATGTATGTGGGGTGTCCGGATACTTTAGATCACATAGTGTACATCCAGCTGAGATTCCATACTAGCTAACCCCTAGAGTATGAAATACTAGACACTGCTTTAGTCAACTGAGCTACAAACACGGGAATAGTTTACCAGTTTCTAGAGTCTAATGAGGAAATGTAAGCTCGACCGTAAAGCGATGCATGAATCGCATTTCAAAGGTCAGCCACTGTTTTAACTTATAAGTAATGAACTCATTAAGTTAACAACAGGCAATAACCAACATTCCTGGTGATCGTTTAGATAGATAAGAGGGTAGAGAAGGTATTGCATTCCACCCAAAAATTCGATACCGAGATTTTACCGGAAATACATGCTTTGAGGCCCTTAATAAAAAAATAATTTTTAGAAAAAGATCCACGTCTGTGTGTGAACAGCATAACTCAAAAACGAACAATTGGATAAATACCAAATTTGGTATTTAAGCTCAGCATATTCCAAAAATATGACTTAAAGGTTTTCAAGAAAATTCACCTACCACAACTACCCTTTACGTGCAACTTTTTTCGTAACGTTTGATTTTCTCAAAAATGCCTCTGACGATTTTATTAAAACACATTATATTGCAGATATTTACATGACATATAAAACGCATATCTTGAATTTCCTGGAAATGGCTTGTGAAGTCCTGTTCATTCGGAAAGAATTTTATATAATCTTGTATATCTGGTAAAGGTTGAACGATAGACGAAAACGTACAACATAAAAATGTAGAGCTCTTTAAGACAGAATTTATTCCATATAATTTTGTAATTCCGTTGAAAAATATGGAATTTTAGCCAGCAAATAGCGACCGTTTCTTAAAGTTTGACTATGGTGTTCCCTTTGTACAGGAAGTGCCAAAAAACTACGAACCGGCTGCGCGGTGTTTTACTGTCCGCGTCCTCGGCGCTCGTTGCCGTCTGCCGCTATCATAGAAAGGCGCGGATAAAACCATACAACATTTTTAAAACCAATTTTAAAGGTTTTACTTGCCAACTTTACGAAAGGAGATGCTGAACCTGGCCACCTTTGTCCATACATTTTTGGCACCTCTTTAGGAAACTATACATCACTCGCCGTAGTTCACGTTGAGAAATGCTGGCAATTACCTGGCGGATATTTTGTTTTAATTTTTCCTGGGTGTGTGGGTTTGTCTGTACACTATGTGTTTTAAGTTACCCCAGAGATAGAAATCGCAGGGGGTGAGGTCGGGGGACCGAGGGGGCCATAAATCTCTAATAATAATTCTGTCCACAAACACACTTTTAATTGTTCTCATCGGATTATTGGCCGTATAAGTGTTGCAGAGTCTGGTTGAAAAAGGGCAAAATCACGCTCCCTGGCTGTTAATTCCCTAAAAAAATCTGATGTGTTACACTCACATGACTTTCTCTACTCTTGTACAAACTATTTTTACAAACGCTTATTCTCCATATGCTGCATGTTAATCGAGATATCGAGATGTCAATCTTATTGGTAATGTACATGTAAATTCAAGGGGAATATGCTAGATTTTAAGCGATAGTCAAATATTTTAAGAGCTGGTTGCTATGTGGCGCATTCCATTCTCTTTGCATGTCCAGGACATAAAAAAATGAACAACGAATTTGAGAAAAAGTATAAGTATTGGAAAATTTAAGGGAATAACAAGCAATATCTCGAAAACGGTTCACTCAACAAAAGAAATGTGTATGACATAAATTGTGTATTTTAACGCGATCTACATTTTTTGTGTAGTAAAATTTTGTCTATCTCTTATGGTTTACCAGTTATGCAAAAGTCGTTCACAATGAAGAATACTTTTGGAGACATTCCCAGAAAATTCAAGATATACATTTTATTTGTCATAAAAGTATCTTAAACATATGATATTTTAATCAAAATCGTTAGAGCCGTTTTTGAGAAAATTAAAATTTTCGAAAAATGTTCCATGTAAAGGGTAGTCTGGAGTGGGGGGATTTTCTTGAAAATCTTCGTGTCGCATCTCTGGAAGATACTGAACCTAAATACCAAGTTTGGTGTTTATACGACTGTTCGTTTCTGAGTTATGCTGTTCACAGACACACAGACACACAGACAGACACACACACACACGGACATGTTTCCAAAAATGCTTTTTTTGGATTCAGTGAGTCTCAAAACATGTATTTCCGGTGAAATCTCGGTATCGAATTTTTGGGTGGAATACAATACTTCCCCTACTTACTATACGTAGTAGAGAAAGTAAAAAGGGGGCAAAATTGTATTCACATAGTTACGGGCATCAACTGTTGACTCGTTTCAGCATCTCTTTTCATAAAGTTGGTAAGTAAAGCCTTTAAAAGTAGTTTTAAAAATGTTGTATAGTTTCATCCGCGACTTTCTATGATAGCGGCAGACGGCAACGAGCGCCAGGGACGCGGACAGGAATAACACCGCCCAGCCGGTTAGTAGTTTTTTGGCACTTCCTGTACAAAGGAAGTATTGTGTACTCGTATTGTGTACGGATTAATCAATTAAGAAATCGTTGAACTGATGACTACGGTGAGAACAGACCTTAAAAACAAATACGTTTCTGATGATAGTACTTTGTTTCTCTGTGTAGTTCATGATTGTACTCAGAGGTCTTCATCAGGATTTTCCTCTGCAGCATGCAAGCCATATAACCAATCCTATAGTTCTTGAGGTCGCGGCTTCAAACCCGGCGGAAGGGGATAGATTTTTTCGAGCGTAAAAATTCTTAGCATGGCTTCCTTCGGAAGGGAAGTAAATTCCGTGGTCCCGTAGATTTACGGCACGTGAAAGAACCTCAAACCTGTTAAAGAGGCCTCTGAGCAAAATTACCGGTCTTTCACGCCCAATTTAGAATGGGACGCTAAGAACCACAGCAGTTAAAGAGCGTACATAAATAAAACTCAAATTAATTTTTCTCCTTGATGAAACCTTCTTTCGCTCTACACCTACCTTCAGAAAATTGTTACATTTACATCACTTTCGCTGCCTACTATTGTTTATTACTTTCTCTACTACGTAACTAGTAGATATTTCATTCCACCCCAAAATTCGATACCGAGATTTCACCAGAAATGCATGTTTTGAATTCTCTTGAATAACAAACAACATTATTAGAAAAAGGTCTGTGAACAGCACAACTCAAAAACGAATACCGGATAAATACCAAACTTTGCATTTAGGTTCAGTAGCTCCCAAAGAGGTGACACGAAGATTTTCAAGAAAATCCCCCCTACCCCAAGCTACCCTTCACATGGAAGATTTTCCGTATTTTTTTTTGTGAAAAATTGCTTTTATTGATTTTGATAAAACACCACATATTAAAGACATTTACAGGACAAATAAAATCTATATCTCGAATTTTCTAGGAATAGCCTGTAAAGTCCTCTTTATTCTTCCTCTTTATAACTCGTAAATACGTTAAGCACTAGACTTGTTTTTAGCATAAGCCATTTCCGAGATATCCGTTTTTAAAGGTTCGAGTTGTTATATACTTTGTTATCCCTTTTCAAGTCTTGTCGATTATTAGTTGTTTCTCGCGATTGTGTGGAAGCAGTGTGGAATTTTAAGGCCAGCGGGTAACGTCCAATTCTAAAACTTTTGACTATCGCTGTTCCCTTTCTATCTATAACGAAATGTGTAATGTAGCTATTTTTATAAAGGTTTATCCGGATTAAAATGAAATAGATAGAAGAATAAGCTTTAGTAAGAATAGTTTGTAGACCCTCTAATAAACGATAGAGAGTAGAGAAGGTCATGTGGGTGTAACATAAGATACTTTCCCCTTAGTTTACGAACCATGCCTAAGGCCCAAATATTCTAAGAGACTGCACATTTTAATGAGAGGGAATAAAATATTGATGTCGTCGTAGCAATAATTCATTCGTGTATTCATTTTTCTGCCTTCTGGGACCTTTAGCAGAAGCTTTGCTACTACGTGCTTATCAAACGAGATCAGCTGACGATGTAAGGAGACACAATTCTGTGCCTTTCTATTTGGCATACGGGAAGAATTGTAGCACCATTTTCCTCTTGGTTGAAGAGAGGGTTGGTTCCCTTCCATTATCTGACTCCCGTATCGTGGTTACTTGACTGAAGGCACGTGTTGAGGGGAAGAAGGTATCGTCAAGGGAGATTCGTTATCTCGCCTGCATGCTACACAGGAAAATCCTGGTAAAGACCTCTGAGTGCAATCAGCAAATAGCACAGCTTCCAGAGAAACCAGCACCATAATCAGACACGTACCTTTTTTTTAAGGTTTGTTTACACATTGCTTCCACCGTAGAAATCAAACCACCAAAATATATGCAAACCAAACATGGAAAATCAAACGAGTTTCACAATTTAAATATCTTGGTGAAATAACTTGGAAAATGGATTCGAATTTAAAGGCAATAAAAGTAGATGCAAAAAAAGAAATGGAATCAGCATATCGGTTTACTCAAAACATCTATGGTAAACCTCTGGTGTGTAACTCACATGGCTTTCTCTACCCTATATCGCTTATTAATGGGTATACAAACTATTCTTACTAAAGCTTATTGCTTTCTCTACTACGTATAGTAAGTAGGGGAAGTATTTTATTCCACCCAAAAATTGATACCGAGATTTCACCCGAAATACATGTTTTAAGACCCCATGAATCCAAAAAAAAAGCATTTTTGGAAACATGTCCGTGTGTGTCTGTGTGTGTGTGTGTATCTGTGAACAGCATAACTCAGAAACGAACAGTCGGATAAACACCAAATTTGGTATTTAGGTTCAGTATCTTCCAGAGATGCGACACAAAGGTTTTCAAGAAAATCCCCCCACCCCAGATTACCCTTTACATGAAAGATTTTTCGAAAAGTTTAATTTTCTCAAAAATGGCTCTAACGATTTTAATTAAAATATCATATGTTTAAGATATTTTCATGACAAATGAAATGTATATCTCGAATTTTCTGGGAATGTCTCCAAAAGTATTCTTCATTGTGAACGAGTTTTGCATAACTGGTTAACCATTAGGGACAGACAAACTTTTACTACACAAAAAATGTAGATCGCGATAAAATACACAATTTATCTCATACACATTTTTGTTTTGTTGGGTGAAACATTTTGGAGATATTGCTTGTTATTTCCTTAAATTTTCCAATACTTACACTTTTTCTCAAATTCGTTATTCATTTTTTTTTGTCCTGGTAATGCAAACAGAATGGAATACTGCACATAGCAACCAGCTCTTAAAATATTTGACCATCGCTTAAAGCCTAGCAATTCCCCTTGCATCTACAAGAAAATTAGCAATAAGATTAACATCTCGATATCTCGATTAACATGAAGCATATGGAAATAAGCGTTTGTAAAAATAGTTTGTACAAGAGTAGAAAAAGTGATGTGAGTGTAACACATCAGAATTTTTTTCTTATCTACTACATTTTAATCCAAATAAACCTTTACACAAATAGCTACATTACACATTTCGTTATAGATACAACGGGAACGGCGATAGTCAGATATTTAAGAACTAGTCGCTATACGCTGGCCTTAAAATTCCATACTGCTTCCATGTACTCGCGAGAAACAACTAAATGTTGAAAGGACTTTAAAGAACAATGGACAATTCGATCCATTAATGGCTGATACCTTTGACTGATGCCACCAAAATGTTATTTGAAATAAATTGTGTGTTTTAAGCGGATCTACAGCTTTGTGTAGTACGTTTACGTCTACCCTCTAACGTTTATCAGTTGTAAAAGATTATACAAATTCCTTCCGAATGAAAGGGCTTTCACAGGCTATTCCCAGAAAATTAAAAATATACGTTTTAGTTGTAATGCAAATATTTTAATATATGTTATTTTAATCAAAATGTTAAAGCACTTTTTTAAATGAAATTTTTGAAAAATATCACGTATATTTGGGGTGGGGATTTTCTTGTAAATCTTCGTGTCTCATCTTTCGAAGGTACTAAACTAAATACTAAGTTTGGTATTCATCAGACTTTTCGTTTTTTAAGCTATGCTATTCACACACACACACTCACTCAGAAATACCCACAGACCTTTTTGTATAATTTTTTTTTTGGATTCAGTGGGTCTCAAAACATGTATTTCCGGAGAAATCTCGGCACCAAATTTTTGGGTGGAATACAATACCTACTCTACCTACCATGTAAGTGGTATAGAAAGTAAAAAGGAAATAAAAACATACATTTTCAGTGACATTAGAAAACAGGGGTTAAAATTTTATGGACATATAAAAGGAAAATGAACCCAAAGCGGCTCAAAAGCAAATAATACAGCTGTACCAAAATAGAAGGAAAGCACAAGTAGATACTATGAAATGGATTGGTGAATTAAAAAAATCCAATGTTACGTTCACATGACTTTCTCTATCCTCCTTGGTTTATTAGTGGATGTACAAATTATTCGATAAAAAGTTCCATTATTCCTATCTACTTCATTTTAATCCAAAAAATGCGTTTGCAGAAATAATGTTTAAGAACTGGCCGCTGTACGCTGGCTATAAGATTTCGCAAAGCTGGTAAACCGTAAAAGATAGATAAAATTGCACTGCACAATGTAGATCTCGTTAAAACACAAACTTATGTCACATACTTTTTTTTCCTTCCTTCCTTCCTTCCTTCCTTCCTTCCTTCCTACCTTCCTTTCTTTCTTTTTTTTTCTTTTTTTTGTAGATTGAACCGTTTTGGAAATATTGCTTGATATTTGTTTGAATTTTACAAGAATTATGGTTTTACTCAAATGGGAATTCGTTATTCGTTTTTTATGTCCTGGACACGCAAAGAGAATGGAATGCTCCACATAGCAACTAGCTCTTAAAATATTTGACAGTCACTTAAAGCCCATATTCCCCTTGTACCTACACGAAGATTAGCAATAAGAAGTCGATGTGGAGCAAGCGTTTGTAAAAATAGTTTGTACTAGAATAGAGAAAGTTGTGTGACTGCAACGCATCAGATTTTTTTTTAAAATGCTGTCGCTATTCGATTCTTTATCGCGATGTCGTGGCAGAATATAGAATTCTCAGGCCACCGTATAACGGCCGGGCTTTTAAACATGTCACTACAGATTCGGTTTCCTCTATCCCCTTATACGAGAGCAATTGGAAAACTAATCTCCTTTGTCACGTAGCGCGGGAAGCAGTGGGGATAGAGACGTCATTTTTACATCGCTGTGCAGCGTAATTTATTGCGCGACCAGCCGCGCTAGTGAAAACATCGCACTGCTATGCGTTCGCCCATAATAATAATAATAATAATAATAATAATAATAATAATAATAATAATAATAATAATAATAATAATAATAATAATCCCTCTGCTCTAGAGCCAATGAAAGGCCTCGATCTACCAACCTGACAGCCGGCCTCACGCCCACATATGGTGATGTGGCCAATATTAAGCACCTCCCAGCCAGAATGTTGGTTTTGTCATTAGAAGTAATTGCTATATTACTATAATTTGGTTTAAGAGACCATTACTTGCTTTTCAGTCATCTAATGATTGAGGTAAATTTAAAATTCAATTGAGGAAATTATTAGTTAAGGTACTTTCGATTACAATAGGTGTGAATCTGTGGTTTGCTCCACAAATTTCTGAACATTGATCATAAATTACTCCACGTCCGTGGAAGGAATCACTGCCTATCGCAGCTCCTCACTTTCCTCACGATGCTGAATGGGCTCCGGTCCAATATCCGAGGCTTAAAGTTCACATTCCCATGGGTGGGATCAGAGCGCTACGCTCTATGTTCGCTCATCATAACCTTACAAAATGACTGCCGCGGTAGAAAATCCCGCCAAATACGAGGGGCATATTTATAACATTTCCTTAAAAACGTTTAAAAATACGTTTAACAAATTATAATTGAAGAGACGAAAATCACTTGGGTCAAGTCGGGCTCTAAGGGGGGATGATCGAAACTGATCCGTTTAAAGTTACTCACAAGTTCCTTAGTTTTTCGACCATTGCGAGGTCGAGCGTTGTCACGCAAAAGCACAAAACAAGATTCCAGCATACCGCGACAATTGTTTTAATGGCTTGCCTAAGGCATTCTCGCTAGTGCTGCTTGACGCGAACTGAATTACGCTACACGGCGATGAAAAGTAGTGGCGCTATCCCCACCACTTCCTGCGCTATGTGACAGAGGACGTTAGTTTCTGAATTGCTCCCATGCTTTCATTAGAATATATAATGAAGTAGAAATAAGCTTTTGTAAAAATAGTTTGTAGAAGTTATATCAAAGTAAATGGTACTGCTTGGAGAAAGTCATATGAACGTAACATTTCTTTTCTTTAGTTTCTATCTGCAATAAAAAGCTTGGACATTATGATCCCGACATTTTACTTCTGAGAGCGTCTCTATTGTTCCTGGTCGTACATTTTTATTCGTCGCACCTGAAGGTCTAGGGTTGTTCACAGCCCGAGTACACCTCACGCTATCTATTAAACGAGGAATTTCCCTTTCAAGAGCTCCGTCAAGGATATGAGAGGGGGAAAGGAAACTAATCAATGAAGCCATTTGGGAGTTCTTAAGGAGTTATAGTGCTGATCTCTGCTGGGTCTTCAAGATACAACAAACTTAATTATCGTATATTAAGCTCATCTCCCTAAATTAGAGCCGCTTACAGATAATAATGGGAACAAAGCTAAACTAATATATGTATATATACAGAACGAACATGGGGGCTTGAAAGTACTTGGTGCATGCTGGCTGCAATTATGATTCCAAATAATATGTTCCACCAGGATCTCTGTATTGTGTTGAGTGATGGCATTATGAATAGACTATATAAAGCGGTAGAGTGTCCATTAGCGCGCATTGTCCAAAATCTGGAGAGTGCATCAGCAAAACAAGGTTTCAACACACTAGCTTACATCGCAAAACTATTTTTAAATGATTATATTCATTTTCTTCTGAACCTGCTCAAGTACAGTATTTAGAATACTTTAAAATATTTTACTCGTCCACCAGTATCTTTGTGTAAGAAATAAATAGAGAACTAAGTTTTTCAAATTACACAGCTCTTAAAGGTGCTGCTGTAGTATTTAATACCAAATATTGATCTGTGTTCAACTGATGATTGTTACCAAATGAATAGTAGGTGACGCCTGAGCATTTTCTGGGTTAATAAATAAGATTTTCCTCCGGGCTGAGAAGTCGTGGTCTGTTGGAGTTTCCTTGTCCAAATGTTTCGTCTAACTCTGCGACAGACATCTTATGTGGCGATTACGAAGTCTTTTTGCTGAAGATTCAGTAGCATCTGACTCATTTTAACCCGAAAAGGGGCCTCACCTCGCTTTCTCCCAGTAGCGATCGACCAAAAAAAATGTTTAACTGACTTCCTGTAAGTGTACAAGGGGTTGAAGAGATGGAGATACATAGGTTTGCATATACCGCTGTTACACCCCAGGTTTCATTGGCGATAAGAGTGAAGGATTCCTAGGACACATACTTGACTACTAAGCCAGTATGCTCCCTTGGAGAATTCAAGCAGGTTGCATGCACCTTAACTGTTGGGACTGAGAGAGTGGGGTTTGAATTCGCTTGAGTGGGTGTGATGGTAGTTCATACTGTTCGTGTTTGAATGCTCTGTGTGGTGGAGTTGAGATTGCGGATGAGAATGTAAGCATTCCTGAAAAATAGCATCATTCAATTGTGTTTATGATTGTACTTAACCTATCCTGTGGCCATCTGTCACTTTGGTTGCTGAGACATACTACGGCGCAGTGAATTAAATTAATTAATATGTACGAGTATTACTCTATTCCAATGAAGTTTAATTACGGCATGGTGCTAAATTAAATAGGTCCTCAGGAGCTATTTCTTGCATGCAACCTATGAAACCACAGTCGCAATACGTTCGCCGGTAATAGGACCTCTCTTACCCCTGGGACCGCCTTGATTCCGAGAGCAAGGACTTCGAAGGCTACCAGGATTGTGTATTGTGCAGAAATGTGTGTAATGCAATCATATTTATAGGAAATATTTTCAGGGAGCGCATTGAGATATTCTTGCATGCCTTTGGCTTCAAATGCTGCTGTATTTTTATTCGGCTGCTCGCACGGGATTGGTCTGGCTGGATCTTGTGAGCTGGTTGTGGTGGAGGGACTTAGTTGTGCCGGTGTAGTTACCAGTTGGTAATTGCTTTGCATTTATGTCTGTGTTTGTGCTCGTTTAACATGTTCAGTTACCGGCCAACGGAAGAATAGACCGAAGTCCTCTATTTTGTTGTCCGTTCATTTCCCGTGATACTACTTCACGAAGCCTCAACCCCTCCAGGCAGGCGGAAAATTTCTACGACAGCTTGCCTGAACATCAAAATGCCCAGGCTAAGTCTATTGGTATAATAATCGTAGAAATCGCCGCTTTAGGTGATACCGTGTTCCCCGCTTGACTTGTGGACACACCAGGTAACACCAAAGCACCTCCATCAGCAACAAAGCTGAGCTCTATTCAGAATCTAACCGAGAGCTGATTTACTTTTAAATTGTTTTCCCCAGCCAATAGAAATGGAACTTTTTAAAACCACTATCCACCAGAGGTGCAGAAGGACCGCTGTATACTAAACAGACAGACGTCGAGGAGCAACATGCTACCTCCTACCCATCTATCCATCCCAAACTCAAAACAGTCACCCTTAATCCATTCTGAAACAAACATACTGCGGTTAAACCCTACTGAGGGTGGGCACGCAGCAAAAACACTCAGGCTGAACCTTAGCCTGTCAGCAGCTAGTCGGAGTCAGATGCCAGGTTTCAGTGTGAGTGCTTCTTCCTTGTCCGGATGCTTATAAACTTCTATGGCTTCCTGCTGTAGTCTGACAATGATGAAACAACGGACATCTCCTGATATTGGATGGTGTTCACCTTCTTCCCATATTGCATGCTCGGCGATCTCGGACTTGTTTGGTTGGCCTAGATGACGGCTTCTCTTTGCTCAGAAAGATAGGTGTTAACGCTACACTGAGTGATACCTATGTATAACGCACCGCAGGAGCAAGGAATCTGGTATACACCAGCCGAGGAAAGCGGATTCCTGGGATTATAGGCCAGGTGTAGTGAATTCTTTGTCTCGTAGGGCTGAAAATAGATTTGACGTTGTGGCTCTATAGAATAAACATGAATATTTTCCAGTATTTTTTATTTTCTCAAAAATAGCTCAAGAATTTTGATTAATTAGCCTCTTAAGTGCTCTTCATTCTGAATGAATTTTGTGAAATCGGTAAACAGTAAGGGATATGCAAAATCTTATTAAACCAAAAATGCAGATCTCGTTAATTTATGTAAATTTTTTGTGCAGCTATCTCCTTGCAAGGAATTCCTTGTTTTGGATTGAATTTTCAAATGCTTACATTTTACTTAACTGCGAAGTCTTTGTTAGTTTTTTACCCTCCCAGTCATGCAAAGAGCATAAAATTTCAAAGCCATCATAGCTATTTAAACATCTGAATATCGCTTCATCTACTGTATTCTACACCAAACTTTGCAAATGTGAATTGAAATTTTATCAGTATTAACAAGACGTACATAGGATAATAAGTTTTTGTAAGAATAGTTTGTAGAAGACTGAGTAAAGAAAACCATGTGACTGTAGCGCATAAGATTTTTCAAGTATGAAAGAACTTTCCAAACTCAAATTGCTTGCAACACGATAGTGTTTGTCATGTATTTATTTATTTATTTATTTATTTACTGTGGTAGAGCTAAGGCCATTTCGCCCTCTCTTCCGCTCAACCACCTAGAACAAACCTGAATACAATATTACGACCACATTGATGGTGCACAGATAATATCTAAAGGAACACAAAACAGAAATAACACAAATATTAGAGGAACAGTAAAGTTAAGTTAATTGAAAATAGAAACCTAATTAATAGTAATGAATATCTTAAAAATATGGCATACATACACTACATATACAATGAAAAGGATATTTCTTCTAAGTTAACCATTCTTTATAACTAAAATCTACAAGTGACGAAAAGCATATAAAGTATGACAGCCCCTGACATCTTGTGGAAGTGAATTCCAGAGCTTAGTAACATTCACAGTAAAAGATGACGAGTATAGAGATGTTCAATGCAGTGGTATTGAAAGTATGTGACGATTTTCCGAGCATGTATGAAGATTTGAGACGAAGACATACTTTTAAAGCAAGAAGCTAGGTATGTAAGGGAAAAAGTGTGAATAAGTTTAAACAGAAGTAAAAGACAATGAATGTTTCTACGGTCAACTAGATGGAACTATGACAACTCGTGGAGAGATGGTATTATATGACCGTAACGACGTACATCATTCACAGATTAACGTACACATGTATTGTGGGCTAGCTGTAATTTACGTGACAGATCAGACTTTAAATCTGTGGGGAGTGAATCACAATACTCGAAGTGGGGCATGAGCATTGTTTGTACCAAAGTCTTTCTTAGGTTCCTAGGCAGGGGCGTGTACAAACGCTTGAAATTGGGGATTAAAGAATTTACTTTCCTACAAATTTCAGTAATATGATTGTCAAAACTAAGGTTGTACTGATCTAACAAACTCTCACCTTCTTGCTTCTTTAACGTTCGTTTCTTCTAAATTCCACAAGAATACATAGGAATTTAAAAACATAGGCTCAAAAATATTGCGCCTCTCGTATTGTTTCACTCGTGTTCATCACCAAAGGCTTTTGGAGCTCGACAATGAGTGTGAATTTTAAAGAGCTCGGCTTATGTAAAGCCGGGCAGGCACACAGACCTCTCTGAAGAATAAGCTGGAGCGAAGTGCCTCATTTCCATTGCATATCATCGGCCTCGGGCACCACATGCTCTGATTGCTGCTACTGCTTCTTGCTACGTGCAGTTCTGGACCACACAATTTTTCGCAGCCGCCCTCATTCCAGAGGAAGTGTAGCAAAGCAGCGACTATTACAGGTTTTCTTCAGATAACGCGCTTATCACTTCCCAACCAAAGCACGTCTGTGATCTTTTAGTTTCATCTAAATGAGATTGCGACTGACGTAGAAATGGGGATACCTGCATGAGGTATTGATTCCGCAGGAAGCAGCAGGTCGTTTCGTTCCACCCTCCATTGTTTTCTTTGATACTAGCAGATTTCGGTCCCACAACTTCCTAAGTCCGCCCTTTTCGAACCCTAAATGTCTTCAGTCCCACAACTTCCTTCGAAGATTGAGACTGTAATTTCGCTTGTAGATAATTGATATGCATAATGACGTGTCAGATGGCAGATATATGTAAATATTTATACAGTATATTGTAATCTTCAAAGGTAATTTCCAACTCTTCAGGAAGTTTCTCAAAATCTATGGGTGAGACATTTGCCTGCGAAAACTCAAACTATGAGAAAAGCCGGATTCAGTGACTCCTGCTTTGATATAGATAATTTGAGAAGTAGGTTCTACTCCTAGCTCCAATAGCTTTTCTTGGATAGTACAGTTAAGTATGACGGGGCAAACGTTCGATAGCATAACTCTTGTGTTCTTGGTAATGAGAGGTCTAAAATCTAGAATAGTGTCATTTATTGTGAATGAATTATACTTTTAGGTCAGATCATTTGCGATCTTCTTATCGATAGAAACATACAAATTCTACCATTTGAAATGCTAGATACAAAGCGTATGTTAGCAGGATCTGTTAGTTTACCAGTTGCTAAAGTGTAGTCTTTTATCATTATAGCATCATTAAATTCTATCACTATAGCTTGATATTTGTTAGTGGCTGACTGTGTTATTGATGCATAACTGCGAACTTTAGTTTCAGTAGGTAAGCCAGGAAAACTGTTGGGTTGAGATTTTTTACTTTAGGGTAATTTCCTAAAGAGGTGCCAAAAATGTATAGACAACGACGGTGGCCAGTTTCAGCATCTCATTTCGTAAAGTTGGTAAGTAAAGCCTTTAAAAGTAGTTTTAAACACGTTGTATGGTTTCATCTGCGCCTTTTTATGACCGGCAGACGGCAACGAGCGCCGAGGACGCGGATTGAAAAAACACCGCGCAGCCGGTTCGGAGTCTTTTGGTTCACTCTGTAGAATATGAGTAAGTAATTAAGCAATTAATTCATACTAATTTTTGGAGGATTTCTATTGGTAAAAACTGAAGTATAATGAATATGTATATGAGTCTGCATTGAGTTAGGATCTCAAGGTAGCTAATCACCTACAGAAGGATACCATAAAAGCAGTTTACTATGGAATAATACATTGTTATCGCGCTGACATTCTGACTCAACAGGAGACACTACCCAAGATCCTTAACAGGAAATTGTAGGGAGATAGGATTATAACAATTAACAAAACATTTAATTCATTATAGAATTGTAATTGTTGTATACATGAACCATCATGGCAGGATTAAACAATGCCAAAGGAGAAACAGCAACCATGTTACTCATGCATAACATCATATAAAGACACTAGAAGACAAAAATGAGAATAACAAACCACAAACACTTTAATTGCTTAAAATAACCTTTAACATCAAAGATCAATAATACTAAACTTTACTCACAAATATATATAGCAACTGTGAGTATAATACCTACTAAAGCTAATATAATTTACTCTGAATGAAGTTAACGCTTCAGTGCCAGCATAAATTTGGGTTTTCAAAGTAAGTTTTAATGACTGCTAATATACTGCTTCTCAATGCAACTATTTTCAAAAACACTCAGTAACAATGCTGCTAAGAATTGTATATATCAGTTACCCTTATATAACAAAACGTCTCAAGATATGTGTCATTTAAAAGTATCAGTAACTGCAAATATAGGTTGGCTTGAGCAAAATAGACTCTTAACAGCAAATATATATTGCATCAGCTCGAAACGTATGTTGCCTTGAATATAATTACTAAAAACAGAAAATATGAATACTTCCAAGTACAACTATACATCTTTGTGTAAGTTTTTTCTTTTTAAAATTAAGAAAAATTACTATTAACTCCCGTGTTAATTGCTCTGAGAATAATTGCTCTTAATTATGTAAATGGCTTCAACTCTCAATGTAAATTGCCTCGAGAATAATTACTACAAACTGCAAGCATAAATGGTTTCAAGTTCCAATGTAAATTAATTGCTTCCAGAATAATCAGTACAAACTGCAAGCATAGATTATTTCAAGTGACAGTGTAAATTAATTGCTTTCAATATAATTACTCTTAGCCACCAATATAAATGTTTCCAACACCCAGTGCAATTGTTTTCGGAATAATTACTATAAACTGAAAGCCAAATGGTTTCCACTCCAAGTATAAATTGCTTTCACAATAATTACTATAAGCTGCAAGTCTAAATGATTTCAACTCCCAGGGAAATTGCTGTTGAAATAATTACTATAAACTGTAAGTCCAAATGTTTTCAACACTCAGTGTAAATTGCTTTGAGAATAATTACTATAACCTGTAGGTCTTAATGGGTTCAACTCCCAGTATAAATTACTTCTAGAGTAATTACTGTAAACTGTAACTCTAAATGGTTTCAACTCCCACAGTATATTACTTCCAGAGTAATTACTACAAACTATAAGTCTAAATGTTTTCAACAACCAGTAAATTAATTTGAGAATAATTACTATAAACTGCAAGTCTAAATGGTTTCAGCTCCCAGTGTAAATTGCTTTTGAGAATAATTACTATAAACTGCTAGTCTAAATGTTTTAAACTCCCAGTGTAAATTGCTTTGGAGAATAATTGCTATAAACTGCCAGTCTAAATGGTTTCAACACCCAGTGTAAATTGCTTTTGAGAATAATTACTATAAACTGTAAGTCTAAATGGTTTCAACTCCCGGTGCAAATTGCTTTTGAGAATAATTACTATAAACTGTAAGTCTAAATGGTTTCAACTCCCATTGCAAATTGCTTTTGAGAATAATTACTATAAACTGCTAGTCTAAATGGTTTCAACTCCCAGTGCAAATTGCTTTTGAGAATAATTACTATAAACTGCCAGTCTAAATGGTTTCAACACCCAGTGTAAATTGCTTTTGAGAATAATTACTATAGACTGTAAGTCTAAATGGTTTCAACCCCCAGTATAAATTACTTCTAGAGTAATTACTGTAAACTGTAACTCTAAATGGTTTCAACTCCCACAGTATATTACTTCCAGAGCAATTACTACAAACTGTAAGTCTAAATGTTTTCAACAACCAGTGTAAATTAATTTGAGAATAATTACTATAAACTGCAAGTCTAAATGGTTTAGCTCCCAGTGTAAATTGCTTTTGAGAATAATTACTATAAACTGCTAGTCTAAATGTTTTAAACTCCCAGTGTAAATTGCTTTGGAGAATAATTGCTATAAACTGCCAGTCTAAATGGTTTCAACACCCAGTGTAAATTGCTTTTGAGAATAATTACTATAGACTGTAAGTCTAAATGGTTTCAACTCCCAGTATAAATTACTTCTAGAGTAATTACTATAAACTGTTACTCTAAATGGTTTCAACTCCCAGTGTAAATTGCTTTTGAGAATAATTACTATAAACTGTAAGTCTAAATGGTTTCAACTCCCAGTGCAAATTGCTTTTGAGAATAATTACTATAAACTGTAAGTCTAAATTGTTTCAACTTCCAGTGTAAATTGCTTTTGAGAATAATTACTATAAACTGCTAGTCTAAATGGTTTCAACTCCCGGTGTAAATTGCTTTTGAGAATAATTACTATAAACTGTAAGTCTAAATGGTTTCAACTCCCAGTGCAGCTTACCTCCAAGAGTAATGGCTAAAAACTATAAGTCTAAACGTTTTCAAAAACCAGTGTAAATTAATTTGAGAATAATTACTATAAACTGTAAGTCTAAATGGTTTCAACTCCCAGTGTAGCTTACTTCCAAGAGTAATGGCTACAAACTATAAGTCTAAATGTTTTCGACAACCAGTGTAATTTAATTTGAAAATAATTACTATAAACTGTCAGTCTAAATGGTTTCAGCTCTAAATAGTTTCAACTCGTCGTTACTTTTTAATTCCCATCACATTAGCGCTAGATGTTAACAAAGGAGCGCTAATGTGATGGGAATTAACAAGTAACGACTCAGTTTAAGTTATCGTATGATAACATCACAATAAAAAGTACTTCTGTTCATTATAATCTAGTTTCAACTCTTCATGTGAATATAATTACTCGTAGGTTTAAAATGCTATAAATCATATCACTGTGGTCCAATGAAGCCAGAAACACTGGATTTTACTCTGATCGAACATCCCAGCCCAGGAAAAATCCGTTATAGAGAGGATACTGTAATACAGCAGGACTAACGAATTTGATTGCAACATATAAAAAAAATAAAGCAAAACTTTCTTACATTGTTAGAATATTTTGGCATTGTTATCGCATGCATATCGTACAGTTATAAACGGATGCGATCTCTTGTTTTATTGTGACTTCTGGTTTTTTAGTTGATAAATCCTGACTACATATCCATTGCTTTTATTTAAATATTCGCGGTATTTGTCTTACTCTACGTTCATTTTTGTGAAGTAATAACTATTTCCTACTCAATGGTATTTTCAGTAATGTGTCAGTCTTCTGAAGTATTCTGTTTTGTAAATAGAATGCGTTCGTGTTCATAGTACATAGGCACTGGAGGTTCTTCTTCCTCTTATTAATGTATAAATGGAAATTAGGAGTATTATAGCGTATGTCCGTCATAAACAACATTTATTTCTATTTATGAGGATAGGGGAGGACTAAAACCGGAGGGGGAGTTGAAGTGGGAATGGAGGTGACATGGAGGAACAGGAAATTCGGGGGATTTAATGATCCTTCCCAGCATTCACTTGACGACCCGAAGAAACCCTGAACAAACCCATGGTTCAGGAAGGTCGGCCACGAGGATCGAACACACGAACCTCCCGAATGCGGGTCACAGACGTTACTGTTTGAGCTATCCCATTCGGCTTTAGTTCTATTTATTAACTTATTTATTTATTTACAATGGTATGAGTTAAGGTCATCTTTTCCACACTCCCAGGCAGTTTTAATACAACGTAATAAAAACCTAAATATACAAATTCTTAACAAAGGTATTAAAAACAAGCAAAATAAAAATACAACATAGCATTATAAAAGCATAAACAAACATATAAGGTCCAACAAACATATTAAAATGAAGAAAAGGAATCATAACCAAAACGGTTTAATTCCTCTAAATAGTTTAATACTTAAATTTTAAATATTAGTGGCTAGCACATAAAATAGTAGTAATAATAAATGAATGTTACGAGGTATTTATCTTCACAATAGAGCAGCAGATTAGGTTGGACTATAAACGTATGCCCTAGTTTTCCTCTTGAACTGTTTAACGTTCTCATACTCCCTTGTGTCTTCCGACAGGGGATTCCACAGACAAGCCAAAAGGGGTTTCAATGATAGAATTATAAAATCGGTTGAGTGGTGTTTAAGATTTCCCTACACATATATACATAAATACATGCATACGTACATATATACTTAGATACATACCGTGACTTTGTTCACTATTCACTGTTACATCGCTTTTCTTTCCTTGCTCGTAACGTTATAACAAAACGTATGAAGCTTCCTTTTCTCTCTCTCTCTCTCTCTCTCGATAACTCAGTAGAGTATCGAGCACAGGACTTCTCTTCCCTCTTTCGGTCGCTTGCTAATGCCAAACACAGGACTTCCTTTCTATCGCTCGCAGAGCAGGACACGCTGTACATCACAACAACCAACCTCGCTAAATAACTATTTTATTTTGGAGTAAGGGTAGGAAATTAGGCGTGATGTTAAGGGTAGACAGTGACAGATAAATGAAAGAAAGGAAGCTGGAGTACCGAATTAGCTCCTCCGTTAGTATAGAGGCACGCTAGTTGTCGGTTAAATTAAATTAAACTGAGTTTTATTTATGGACGCTCTTTAACTACTATGGTCTTTAGCGTCCCATTCTATATTGGGCGTGAAAGACTTAATTTTGCTCAGAGGCCTCTTTATCAGTCTTGAGGTTCTTTTACGTGTCGTAAATCTATGACACGGGACCACCGGCATTACTTCCCTTCAGAAGGAAGCCACGCTAAGGACTTTAACACCCGAAAAAACCCATCGCCCTCCGCTGGGTTTGAACCCACGAATTCGGGAACTAGAGGCTAGCATGGTAACCTCTACACCACGGAGGATGACAAGTTGTTGGTACGTCACCGGGAGCAGGTGAAGGATTTACCGGGAGAACAGCTATGGCACAATTCTCTGGTAGTCCCCTTGAGTTAGAGGAGAGAGATAAGACGTGTTTTTATTCGTTTATTCATTGAAATCCAGACGTGTCATTTATTTTGTTTTAGGGTGATGATTTATTCTATTGTAGCTTGATGGTGTTGGAATTCCAGTTCCACCTGTGTTTCCATAAAGTTCCTGGTGAGTAGATAGCTTTCTTGAAGATGACAGTGGCTTTTTTGGAGCTGTTGAAGTTGCTGGTGAATGCTAGTTGAGTATTGTTTGTTGCAGCTCTCGAAGCCCAGTGACTGAGGCCTCATGGACACTCGTCTGCGTGGATCGGTCATCTCTGACGCTGTCTACAGGATCAGACTTTATCAGATGACACTCAATATCCATTAGCTTTGCGCGGTACGAATGCGAGTATCCCTATGTTGTCGTCGTCTTCTAGTGGTTGGTGGTGTTTAGCAAACTGTTATGTTGCTACTGCAATTTGGTGGATAGAGTAGTGTTGCTTGACCTCCACGGCCGCAAAGCGCACATTGGTTGTCCGCCGTAGTGCCTCGAGGCGAAGGCCTAGGAGAGCTAGACCAGTGCGGTGGGTAATGTACTCGAGGAACATCCGGCGCAAGAGCGACGTGGATCCTCTGGTGGAGATAATCCTTGAGGCCCTGAAGAGTGAAGGCCAGAGCTGCTCAGCGGCCTCTAGGACGATCCTTTCCTGTAGGAGGCGATGGACCCCACAGACCATGTCGCTAAAAGAGCTGTAGCGGTCTGTGTGATCAGCCGTTGGTGAAGTGGCCACCATGACTAATAATGCTTGGATTGCTGCGTCGGCGTTTCGGTGGTGGTTGGTGAATCCGAATTCGACTGAGGGGGTGATGATGACTGCGATGGCTGGCGGTGTGACCGTGAGATCCGGTTGCGACGCCGGTGAGTGTCAACTGCTGTGGTGTATTTTCAGCAGATGCTGATTCTTCGGTGCCCCGTTCTCCTGGATGCGTCTCCGGCTGCGAGATGGGTCGGCAAACCGTATACTAAACTTTTGCCTGTCTCTTACAGTTTATCAGAAAC
The DNA here is from genome assembly GCA_030765065.1 of Deroplatys truncata. Classification (NCBI taxonomy): domain Eukaryota; kingdom Metazoa; phylum Arthropoda; class Insecta; order Mantodea; family Mantidae; genus Deroplatys; species Deroplatys truncata. The sequence continues at coordinate 37,658,926 of CM060989.1, forward strand.
ACCGAACACATTCGAAACATAAGGCACAACGCTCGAAAATGTTCCTGAGTATCACTCGGAGCTAAAACCGTTTCCAGTTTGAAAAACTCTTCATTTCAATCAGCTTCGAATGCAATTTGAAGGAAAGTTTCTTGCTGTGTTTTAATCTCATGAATGAGTCAAATGGGATGAATAATGCTTATTACGATTAGTCAGACCGGAGGATTTCAGTTATTCAAACACAGCACCGCACTTAGGCCATAGTAGGCCCTTAGTGCTTTCAACGTGACCCCTGGGAGGAAAGGATGAAGCGTCCAGACCTGGACGCCGTTGTGTGTGAGCAAGGGCGGAGTCCCTAACGATTGAAACATAGCACTAATCATGTCCGAGATCCTTTCTTAACCGTCCTCAACCTGTGGGTCATGGTATCGAAGAACAACTTACAGGAAGGGGCTCCGGCCGGCCAGCCACGTGCCAGGGATAAATGTTTCCACAGAGCAAATTCCACTGTTTCGCCGCAACAAATCGTCATACCCTTTTCCTACGCTCACCTCCAACCTGGGGAAACCACGAAAAAGCGCAAGGTCAAAGTGACTGGCCCGTCGGAAATCGAACCCCTCACTTGTTACCACGAAGTCATCTTGCTCGATAATGCTTGCTCTGATGCTGTAGAAACTAATGTATGGTTATTGAATGAAGGTAAAAAGAAATTAAGGATTTTCACACGTGAAATGAACTGTAACTAGTAGAATTCTCTAAAGGAGCAGATCTTGCAGTAATCAGTTGGAAATCTCGTCTTTCCAGAACAAATTCGGATCATCTGAAGCATATCGCGTCTCACACTTAAAGACCGTACAGGTTAAATGGAGCGCACTGTTGTAACATGTATTATACGTAGGCTCGCAAATATGGTATCCAACTGCGTTGGATCTACCAATTTAATATCACCTTGTGAATGATACATCACCAAATAGTGGAATTCTGTTATGCTATTTACGGCAATTATAAGACATAATTTTAACTGCTTTTTATGTCTCCTCTCTGTATTCTTATTTCTTCAAAATACGATTTTACAAGCAAAAAAATATATATTATGAAAGAAATATGAAAATATGGCGATAAAAGCTATAACGTGGGTGGAATGTTTTCCAACAACAAAGAATGAACTATGCACCACACTCCGCTTTGCGCTATTCCACTATATTGCACGTTATTGCTTCCCGTATCCTGTTTTGCATTTTTATGTGACTTTAGAGGTCCTTTCATAAGTTCGCTTTTTATCCTATACACTACTGTTTCTGGACACTCGGGTAGCCTTAGCTGTTTCTTTTACTGCCTAGCACTTATTTTACTTGAATACGTCTCACGTCCATTATTCTTCTTCTAGTTTATCAATATTTCATCAACATTACATAACACTTCGCACTATAAAACTACCCATTCCTTAAACTGATGTTAACCTTTACTGACTTCTATGTCGCGCCTGGCCTGTTAATTGAAGATATGCATGACTTTTGTTTGTCATACACTATGAATACAAGAAGTTACAAAGCCTGGCTTCTTTTAAAAGCTGTCTCCAACCCTCCTCAACATTTTCTCTCGCTTGGTTCCCGTTTTAAACCCAATAACAAAAAAGTTTCTCGCTGGTTTATCTGAAGGTAGATATAAAATTCTTTATGCACTCAATGTTAATGCAAGAAAATGACTAAATAAAGGCGCAAATGGCAAAAAATGATAAAATAAATGTAAATAAAATGTCCTAAAATAGAAAATTGTATAACCTGACTGAATAAATATGCATTTTCATAACGTGGAACAAACGATAAGGATTTGTGAGCACGTTAGCAATGCCCATGATGCAATAATTAAACGATGACGTCAACAGAATCCGGGCCCCGATAATTTCTTATTGTCTTGCTAATATAAGCAGCTTAATTTAACAAAAACACTAGAGTTGAACGATTATACTCAGTTTATACAAAGCAAAATGCATTGTTTTGTGTTCAGAAACCATAGGAATCATCTCCATCGTTCAAAACATAATTTTCATTTGCACAGCGTGTTACACAGTGTATACAATTTGAAATGCCAGATGTATTAGACATACAATGAGTTAATAATATTGCAACCGGTAGAATTTACGCCTGGAGCTTGCAAATAATTACAATGAAACGGGAAATCCACCAGATATAAATTATTTTCCACTTAATTAAGAGGAATATATGTTTTTCAGCTCTTTGGTTTACAGAAGCGGGTATCCTACCATTTTTTGCATAATGGTTATATATGCATGGCTTGTGTGAACATGAAAGTTCTGGCGAATTCTTTATTCATGAAAGCTAACAAAATCCTGTATATGATTTCAGTTTTACGTAATGGATTCCACTCGATGTTGCAGCATGTAATATTACGTAGGTTAAAACTGCATAACTGAGTACTTAGAAATACGTTTTATCATAATGTATACAATGCAACATTGATACATTTGTGTATTGGCGTCCATCACAATTATATTACGTTTCCATCACTATTTGTGTTTAAACAACTCATTATTCTCCTACTATTCCCCTTGGATTGGAAGCGAGGGGATTCGGCACCGATCCAAGAATAAGGATATTTTTTACTGATTCCCCACAAGGGAGCTCCCCCGGGAGGGAGGGAGGGGGGACGAGGTGAAGGGAGACACTGGGCCGCGGAACCAGGAGTGACCGCGACTACAGTTTCCAGATATAGCCCCGCCAGTAGGACAGGTAGGCTGGGGTCCCGCCCCACACAGGGTCCAACGCCCTCACATGTGGCGGTTCTTATACCCCGGCAACCAGCCGAAGGCCGAGGGACGAAGAAAAATCACAGAGAGCATCTTTTTTCTCTGCCTCGCTGCACCGAAACACCATCGCCGACGCTTGCAATCCTTAAATAGACCAAATGGGGTGAAGAATGAATGAAATCAGTAATGGAACGAAATCGAGGGACGGGAATAACAGAAATTACTTCAGCTTTAAGCTGACGACTCCGGAAGACCCCAGAACAGACACAAGGATCAGAGTGGGCAATCGTCGAGGATCGAACCTCCTGAATGCGGACCACAGACGTTACCGCCTGAGCCATCCCTCTCGGTCGTACTCCCCTTCCTTCACGCTCCCTCTTTGCAATTCTGGCCTATTCCTCTCTCACTTTACCTAAATAGTTTCCTACACTATATTTTTTCTTCTTTTACAGTTAAAATTTTCCTTATTAAAATTTCTCCCATCTATTTATTTCCATTTTTGTCGGATGCTGTTTCTTCTCACGCCTTTGTTTGATTGCAGTATAATGCAAGCTTCATTTACTTCTCTACACATTGGACATTTCGACAAATCTTTATCAGGTCCTAGACCTTTTAAATTCGTGCATGACTTCTTTCCAGAATCCTTTATTTTGACACTCCGAATTAATCCACTACTCTCCCATCCCTCTCTTGGAAAAAATGCAGAATTATGAGGAAACATGATCCTTTCCACTTACATTTCTCTTGAATGCGAAAACATTCTTTAATAATAGCATTGTCTCCCAATGTGGAAATTCTATATAGGTATTTAACAATTCTTGTGATTGTTTTACTCTTACTGGAATATCTGCCTAACTCTAGTTGCGCTACCCCATTCGGTGATGCTTTTGGTAAACTCAAAACGTGTCTACAAAAAGCTCTATTGATTAATTTATATAACATGTATATGTTATTAAACGCTGCAAATTACTGTACTGTAATAGTATGAAGAACTACTTATAGTTACTTTTTAATATGATTTTGGAGTACTTGCCTAAACCAAAGAGTTACAATTGATTGCAATGTAAAACTTAATAATTAACAATGTATATATATATATATATATATACACCGCGTGAGTCTTCCCATCCTGCTGATTGGTAACCAGGTAACCTGCATTTTACGGACGATGGGAAATGCAGGTGCTGCCACCGCATTGTCCAGCCCCCTGATTAGGCCTAGAATGTACTAGAAAATGGATTTTCCTATAAATACGAAGTTCCAGCCGTTCGTGCCCACTGTAGAACAATGTTTTCGAATAGAGAGCATATGAACATGCTATTAGTGTACGGAAAGCGCGACAGAATGCCACGGAGGCACGTCATCTATACCAACAGAGGTTTCCACAGAGAACACTGCCTACAGATCACACGTTTTTGCGAGTTACGAACCGCCTTCTAGAATCAGGAACAGTGCATAAGACACAGGATCCACGAAGATCACCCTGTCACGATGGATCGTGTGACTATGTCATTCAGCATCCGCACTGTGGTACGAGGACATTCACAGGCATTTCAATATTAGCCAGTCTTCCGCGTGGATAATACTACGTCATGCAAAGTTTCACCCATATCTTCAACTACATCAGGAGCTACTGTACCTGGACCATGGACGTAGAGTGGCCTTCAAGGTGGATCATACCACAAACTGAACAAATCCACATTTTTTTGGCAACTGTGTTATTTACAGACGAAGCAGGGTGCCATAACAGGACCGTGTAAATCGCCACAACATGCATGATTGGAGCACTGTAAACCCACGCGAGAGGCGGCCTTACAAATCCGATGGGATTTCAACGTTTGGGGTGGTGTATTCGGTGATCAACTAATAGGCCCGTATTTTTATGATGGCCAACTAAAAGGAAATCGCTTTCTCCACTTCCTACAACACCAGCTGCCTACTCTGCTGGATGAAGTGCCGTTGCATAACCGACTAAGCGCCAGTTCATTCGACCCGCCATGTAACGGCTTATCTTGATGTCACCTACCCTGAGCAATGGATCGGACAGCATGGCCCAATAGGGTGGCCAGCACGCTCACCAGATCTAACCCCATTAGATTTCTTCTTGTGGGCTTATCTTAAAGATATCGTGTACCAGGAGCGGCCAATGACCCCAGAGCTCAGGAAACGCACCTTCTTAGCTTGCCGTGACGTCGCACCGACCATGTTGCGCCGGGTTAAGCTAACGATGATGGTTTGACTAAGATCTTGCATCCCCGGCATGGTAACCAGTTCGAATACCTATTATAACCACATGGAGGAAACGGGTAAATTGTAAAGTTTTATCTGTGTGATGGTCCAGCATGATGTCATCACTGTTAAATGCACTACTTTGGGAACCAGAGAGATTCATAAGGATCATAATATGGGCTTGAAAACGTTATCTGTATGTGTGTAATGCATTTTGTAAACTTTCAGAATAATTTATTGACTTACTTTTGTATGAAAGTATAGCTTTAAATTGTAAACTATTATTTAATGAAGCCTTATGTTTGTAAAGTTATAATTACAATATTATATGCAGTTATTTATGATTCATTAAAGCACATTCTAACAAGTAACAATTTGTATTTTAATAAAATTCACATAATTAATCTAATTAAGTGAAACGACACTTCCATGCCAATCTATCAGTTCTCGTTAAATTTACTAAACACAAAAAGTATCTTCAAATGGCAGTATTTGAACCTGAGACCTTCACACTGAAGGCCAATGCGCACACTGTTGCGTTACAAGTGCAAGTCACTGCACGCACAGCGGTGCAAAGCAGTCATTTCGGCCGAAACTGATATGACGCAAGCAGTGGACAGTGCTTACGGCATAGCCTGTACAACGTCCGGACTGGATAGCTTCTCAATCCGCAGACTGAGAAGACTCACCAGGTATATAGAGAGAGATTTTCTGTCTTACAATGTACAAAGTTTTTTCCGAAGCCCAAGAGTACAATTTTTTAGCAGCTTATCACTTTTCTTCATTTTTGCCTGTTGGACCATAAATATTCCTCAATTTTCCAATCCATCATTGCCCCTCTAATATCTTGAATCCACGTGCTATGCGGTCTTCCTTTTCCCCTCCTTTCTGGTGGCGTCTATTCCATTATTCTTTTGAGTAATCTTTCATCTTCCATACTTTTAGCATGCCCATACCATTCTAATTGCTTCTGTTGAATAAAATGTAAAATTTCATCGTATATTACTCCATTTAGTTTGTTGTAAAGTTCATCTTTTTAGTATTATCCTTATCATTGCTATGTAAACTTGTAATATTGTAATTTTATATCCATGTAAGTTTATGTTAATTATTATCAGATTTTAATCTATGGGCTCCCAGTCTTAACATATTTTCTAAATATATTGTTTTTACTATACATACTCCAAATGTGGCTCTTTGACTTTTAGGCACTCCAGTTAAAAATGCATGAAGGATCTTTTATTTTCCGCACCACTTCGTTTCTTTTTTTAATGATAACTTAATATAATATTAATATAAAGGTTATAGAGGAAATAGGTATGGGGGATGTATGGGGAGAGAGAGAAAATTATTAGAAGGGAGGTTTTTGGAAAGAAATCAGACAGAGAGTTGAGAATATCAATATACAAGATATTTTTAGCAGTATTAGGAATAAGAAAACCTTGGTTTTGTACAGGCAAATTAAAATATATTGGGGTAGGGAAAGTTATATTAAAGTGTGCAATAAATTGGAAAGCGAAGGGTGGGCATAGTTTAGATCTGGAACAATGAAATTAAGGGGAATGAAAGGGGGAATGGATCCACAGAAATGTCCATTATGTGGGGAAATGGAGAATGACCTATATATTGCTTTAGATTTTAATGAGACTAAACTATGAGGAGACCAATGGGTACCAGTTAGGTGGTTGAAATTACCGAGACCAATAATTAAAATGAGAATTGGAAAGATTAAGAATATAGAAGAGATTATAAAGTTGGGCAGACTATTAGGAAAGATTAAAGAAACATATAAGAGAGGAATTTCAAAATTATAAATCTGTATATTCTGCAAGGATGCCTATCAAGTAAATTGGTATATTTAATTAATAAGTGTGTATTAAAGTAGGTAGTTAGTGAACCTGGTGTGTAATATATTAACAACCACAGTGTTTACTACATTTACACCAGGTGCAACTCAAATATATATATAGTATATTAGAAAGGAAGAGTTGGTATATGCATATGTAATAGAGATAGTTCTAGAGACTTAATAGCCCATGTATAATGGAAGTGAAAATAAACTCGTTCATTCAATAGTAATACAGGGTGATTTATGAAGAACTGACACATTTGTTTCTTTAATCATTCTGTTCAAAATTCACTAAATGCCCCAATTTTAGCACCAATTAAGCTGAATGTTCTGAAGTTTTGATTGTCTGTCACTAGATGCGCAGATGTTTATGTTTCATTCGTAATTGTTAGTTTTATTGTCGGCAACTGTTTTTGAGATTTTGTTCTAGTCAACATGAAAATGGAGTAGACATTAAATGAACGACTCTTCCTTGTAAAGTAACACTGGATTACGAATTCGATTACAGCTACTCAAAGGGCATACCAGGGAGAATTTGGTGTTCGGAATCCTCCCCAAAGCAGCAATACTGGAACTGGTAAACAAATTGGAAACAACTGGATCTTTGGTGAGTGGAAAAGACAAAACTCATTCATCTAGGCTTCACACGGTTGTTGTTGACACAAGAGCACGACTGGATCAGTCACCCAAAAAATCATTAAGAGTTTGTCGCAGGAGACAAGGTACAGCTACTCAATGTGCCAGGGAGCTGTGAAAAGTGCAGGCCTAAAGCCGTATAGGAATACGGTTGTCCATCAGTTACAGGAACTACATAGACGACCGAATTATTGTCGTTGTTTTCAGGTGTTCATTGTGCAAAATCCTGCGATATTGTCCATCACATGATTCAAAGATGAAGCATGATTCCATTTATCTGGCTACGTGAACTCAAGTAACTCGCGCTATTGGGCCAGCGAAAATCCACGTGTTATTCATGAAGCACCTATGAACCCGGTTAAAATCGGACTTTAGTGCGCAACATCCGCACAGAGAATAGTGGGACCAACTTTATTTCTTAAACAATGCGAACACTGCAGAGTACCGACGGATTTTTATGAACAACTAGATGATGTAGAACTGAGTCAAGAATATTTTCAGCAAGACGGCGCTACATGCTATACATCAAATGAATCCATGGCACTAATTGCAAGTTTCTTTGACGGGTGGATAATTTCCAAGAACCTGTGGCCACCGAGATCTCCGGATTTGACATCGCCGGACTTCTTTCTATGGGGTTACTTAAAGGACAGGGTTTATGCCACACGTCCCCAGACATTGGACAATCTAAAGCACAACATTGCACAGGAGATTCAAGCTATTGACAACAGAATCCTCCAACGAGTGGCCAGTAACATGGAACGACGTGTTGAGTTGTGCCTTATGCAGGATGGAGGACATTTTCAACATTTGCTATAGAGGTAAATAATCTCCCAATATTCCTCTGCATTTCAGGTATAATACGTTGTCGCTAACATAACTCGTTTTGAAACAATTAAAGAAATAGAACTAATTGTTCTTCTACACAAGTCGCGTCGTCCTCCGTGGACTAGTGGTACCGTGCTAGCCTCTGGTTCCCAAGGTCGCGGGTTCAAACCCGGCGGAGGGTGATGGATTTTTTCGGGCGTAAAAATCGTTAGCACGGCTTCCTTCGGAAGGGAAGTAAAGCCGGTGGTCCCGTGTCGTAGATTTACGGCACGTAAAAGAACCTCAAGCCTGATAAAGAGGCCTCTGAGCAAAATTACAGGTGTTTCATGCCCAATATAGAATGGGACGCTAAGAACCATAGTAGTTAAAGAGCGTCCATAAATAAAACTCAATTTAATTTAATTTACACAAGTCGTGTGTTGGACAAGGTTGGAAAGGTAGAATCAGACGACTGAAAAATTCAATGCCATAGCCGGGATTTGAAACACGGATCTCCCGGTCTCCGTCCGGTTGCTCTAACCACTGAGCTACCATGGCAACATGGTCGCCATTGGGGGTATGTCGTCTCAATACAATTTGAGATCTCCTTGTGGTTTACCCGGGGAACATGTGAATCACTTGGGGAATTTAATGTCCTACCTGATTCTACCTTTCCAATTAAAGAAATAAATGTGTCAGTTCTTCATAAATCAGCCTGTATAATTAACGTTGTAATCAATGCGTCAGTTGGTGACTAAATGGTCGGCATGCAAAGTCTGAACACTTGCGAATACAAAAGCAAGGCGTCAAAGCAACATACAATATGACTAACCTTCCCAATACATGTAACAGGTACGTCTTTGCGGAAAAGTTGCCGGAACCTAACAACCCGAATATCACCAACTTTCAGTGACATCCTATATTGGTGGAGAAATGTCAAAGTTTCACTTTAGTAAACCCTCGTATATTTTAACCTCTGTAGCTCAAGCTCTTCGCTAGTGCACCTGTGGTCCTATTTATTACTCTAACAAATGGTTCGCTCTGAATTTAAAGGTATTAACTTTGATGAAGCAACATTTTTGTTTTCGTTGGTGTTGTGCACGTACTATAGTAAAATATTTGCATTGTCCTCTATATATGAACTATTGGAAGAGCGGTTGGGCGCATAAATACGGAGATGAAGTGTTTGTATATAACAAGTACAAGCCGGAGTTTCCCATAATGCTGTTTCTGTTTGTGTTTTAATCGTAAACATGGCTCTACTGTGTTCTGCCACAGGCTGAATCAATATTACTTTAAAGCCAGCTTGCAATGTGGAGCTGCCCGTGTAGGAAAAAAGTATCACAAGCTCTGTTCCCATAAGAAACACAACAGATGAATCAGGCATTCTTATCTTGCAACCCACAATTACATTCTTTTGTCAATCGTCCCGTTTGTCAAAAAATAACGCTTCTGCAATTACAGTGTTTGTAACATATACGTATTCATTTCTACTCATCCCCATTGTTTTATGACGTTTTTCACAAATTGAAGAAAAATTCTAATATGTTACATTCACACGAGTTTCTCAACCTACTATTGTTTATTATTACATCTCTAGTGCAATTTACTGTTACAAATGTTTTATTACCTTGAGGCAGTATTTTTATAGCTTAAATGATGTCAGTCTAATTATATAATATAAAATATAATAACAGCCCGCCTTAAAGTAATATATGTGTATAATATAATATATAAAGTGTATATTACAGCCATTTTATTATGTTTATTTGATTATGTACATGTATAAAAATGTTATGTGAATGTATTACGTAGTTTAGAGAATGTAGGAGCTGTGAGAATAGAAGCAAGCTGCTTTTCGTAGCAAACAGAATTAAAAAGTAGAAGCCGAAAGTTGCTAACAATAAGGTAACCTTGAGACAACAATAAATTAGAAAATTTAAAAAGGCTACTAATAGTTCTTGGAACAATAATAATGTAATATTTAAAACAGTTTATAAATAGCCAATGAAGAACTAGAGAAGCTTAAAGTTAAATAAAGGTATTCTATTGGAGTAGGCTTAGCCAATCAGAAACCAGAAATATAGAACATTTAGAAAATTCAAACAGTAGACGCTACAAGATAGCGTCCCCAAGCAGTTCGGTTCGGTACGGGTCAGTGATTGTATGTGAGACATCAAAATTTATTGCGGTGAGGGTAATGTATATGTATGTATAACTGTTAAAAAGTTTAATTAACATTAATCTCACAGCTCTATAGTAGGATACATCAGTGAAGTGTTATTTAATCGTGTGAAGGATTAAAAAATCTGATGCGTTACACTCATATGACTTTCTCTATTCTTGTACAAACTATTTTTACAAACGCTTATTCTCCATATGCTTCATGTTAATCGAGACGTTAATCTTATTGCTAATTTTCTTGTAGATGCAAGGGGAATTGCTAGGCTTTAAGCGATATTCAAATATTTTAAGAGATGGTTGCTATGTGGAGTATTCCATTCTCTTTGCATTACCAGGACAAAAAATCTGATGTGTTACACTCACATGACTTTCTCTGCTCTTGTACAAACTATCTTTACAAACGCTTATTCTCCATCTACTTCATCTTAATCGAGATAAACATTTGCAGAGTCTATCTTATGGCTAATTTTCTTGTAGATGTAAGGGGAATATATATTTACAAGGGCAATATACGAGAAATACAGTAGCCTTTAAGCACATACATATCTCTTAATAGCTGGTTGCTAGGTGCAGCACCATTCTCTTTCCCACAGATTAAAACTCTTTGCATATCCAAGACAAAAAATGAATAACGAATTCCCATTTGAGAAAATAAGTATTGAAAAATTTACGGGGAATAAAAAGCAATATCTCGAAAATGGTTCGCTCAACAAAAAAATGTATATGACATAAATTGTGCATTTTAACGCGATCTATATCTTTTGCGTAGTAAAATTTTGTGTATCTCTTATGGTTTACCAGTTATGCAAAAGTCATTCACAATGAAGAATACTTTTAGAGACATTCCCAGAAAATTCGAGATATACATTTTATTTGTCATGAAAATATCTTAAACATATGATATTTTAATCCAAATCGTTAGAGCCATTTTTCAGAAAATTACAGTTCTCGAAAAATGTTCCATGTAAAGGGTAATCTGGAGTGGGGGGATTTTCTTGAAAACCTTCGTGTTGCATCTCTGGAAGATACTGAAACTAAATACCAAGTTTGGTGTTAATCCGACTGTTCGTTTCTGAGTTATGCTGTTCACAGATACACACACACACACGGACATGTTTCCAAAAATGCTTTTTTTGGATTCAGGAGGTCTCAAAACATGTATTTCCGGTGAAATCTCGGTATCGAATTTTTGGTTGGAATACAATACTTCCCCTGCTTACTATACGTAGTAGAGAAAGTAATGAATTATAATTTGTGTAAGCCTTTATTCTTTAGCCGTACCAGCCCTGTTCTACAAAATACTACTAACGAAGCCAAGGCATATACATAAATTAATAACATTAAAATAGTTAGTACACATAAAGTAAACGTGGAGCCACCGGAACGTTTGTACCGTAGAAACAATCTCCCGCAAATTGGCATCCATTACGTGTGTGGCCTAAAACAGCTTCAAATTGGTACCTATATGTGGTGCAACCGGAACAATACCTCTCCTTCAACCTTCTCTGTTACGTGTAGAAGTAGGGGAAGTATTGTATTCCACGCAAACATTCCATGTAGAGATTTCATCGGTAATGTGTGTTGTGAGGCCCTCTGAAACCAAAAAAGCGTTTTTAGAAAAATCTCCGTGTGAGTCTGTGAACAGCATAATTCAGAAGCGTAAAGTCGGATAAATTTCAAACTTGGTATTTAAGTTCAGTATCTCCCAAGAATGTGACAAAGATTTTCAAGAGCATCCCCCCTCAACTACCCTTTACATGGAATATTTTTCGAATTTTTTTATTTTTTAAAAAAGGGCTTATGGTTTGGATTAAAATACCGCAGATTAAACATATTTACATGACAAAATGTATATCTTCAATTTTCTGGGAATAACCTGTGAAATCCTCTTCATTTGGAAGGAATTTTATATAATGTACAACTGGAAAACGTTAGTGACTAAAACGTACGATACAAAACGTGTGGATCTCTTTAAAACACAGAATTTATTTAAAATAACTTCTTTGTGGTATAAGCCATTTCTGAGACATTCGTTATTAAAGATTCGAGTTCTTCATTTCTTGGTCATTATTTTAAAGTCCTGTCAACTCTAAGTTGTTTCTCATGATTGCCTGGAAACAGTATGGAATTTTAAGGCCAACGTACAGCGTACAGTTCTTAAACATTTGACCTTTGTATCTGTAACGAAATGTGTAATGTGAGTATTTCTGCATACGGTTATTTGGATTAAAATGTAGCAGACAGAAACATAAGCTTTAGCAAGAATAGTTTGTATACCCACAAATAAACGATAGGGATAAAGAAAGTCATGTGGATGTATCACATCAGATTTTTTTAGTTACCTTGTACACACAATCACCCACTCATACACAGGCATTTTTCTAAAGTGCGCATTTTGTGGTTTAAAGGGCCTCAAAACATATTTCTGCTAAAATCTTGACATAGAATTTTTTTAGTGGAATGCGATAACAATTCCCCTACCTAGTTATACGTAGTAGCGAAAATAAAAGTTTTTGTAACAGTACGTAGATTGCAGAAGAGAGATCAAATAAACGATAGCGGGTGAGAAATTCATGTGAATGTAACACATCAGATTTTTTCATAATGTTTTTGATACGTTCAACACATTATTGAGAGGAATGTTAACGGGTGCCTTCATATCGCGGAAGCCTTTCGAAAAATCAAACGATTTTAATTCTGTGGTTTTAACAGCGTCAAACAAAAGACTATATGCTTTGTTGAACGGATATTGCTCTTTTATTTCACCGTATTACAATGCTGTTTCACATTAAATCGCTTTCCTAACGTTACTTTAATTTCACATACCTCACAGAAAATGACTGTATTGATACATGACTCTCCAAATTCTTTAGCATATCGTTTTAATTTGACACCTTCGTATTTAGTTTTCGACATGTTGATGTTAAATTTCGCTTAAACGGAATTAAAATTCTTATTGCTGTTGAAATGAAGGCCTAAAAGCGTCGTTGCATACCTGTCTATGAAATATGCTTCATTATTTTGTACAAGGCCACATTGCATTGATTGTCAATCCATATTAGTATCTCTTTCACAGCAAGATGGCTTCGCGGTAACTTATCGTATCAGGGAGGCCCGGGTTCAATTCCCGTCGGGCGGGCCATTCTGGACTTGGGTTTTTTAATGGTTTCCCCAGGTCAATAGGCGAATCCTTGGTTCTTGCCCGAATCTCTTGCCATAATTTCCTTTCATCTGTTTTAGGGTTGTAGGGCGTCGGCGGTTGGTGTGTGGAAGGTGCAATTTGCAATATGGAAACATTTCTCTCTGACACTTGGTGGGAAAACAGACACCCCCTTCCTTTCCGGGAGTGGCTCCTCTATTCCCGGGCGCCCCAGGTTGCGAGTGGCTAAGACAGGTCTAGCCGGTGTCATGTTGGGATCGTTAGGGTTGCAATCCTTGATAGCGCACATCGTCGTCCGGATTGGTACTTTTCGGTTCTGCCCTTCATCCCTTCCTACCAAGGTCACGTTGGAAGCACAAAGGGCCCACTATGCCTACGTGCAGTGCTGTGCCCCAGTTACTGGAGGCCCCTTTAGTCTGACTACTCTTAACGCTTTTGGGCTGGAAGACACCTGAGGTTTCGGTCAACTCTTTGGTTGTCATCTAGAAAAGTAAAAAAGCAACGCAATATACAAACTAACAACTACAATTCAAAAACAATTTAAATCCGCTAAGGGGTATCCAGAAGTATACAGAATACTTTGCTCGTGAGGGCTTATTTATATTGGTACAACCAAACATAGCATCAAAACGCACACAACAGAGCATTAGCGGTATTACCACATGCACAGACAGATAAATCTGGAATTGTGGAGTATTTTGTTAACTTTTGTCATCATGTCCTCTAGAAGATACTAAAATATTAGCGACGACAAGATATTATCATGTTAGACTTCATAGAGAAACAATCAAGATACACACGCATATCAACATAAATAAAACAGATGAAAAATTGAAGCTTAATCATGCATGGATACCATCGATACCACACCACTGCAGGCCCAGAAATTATGAGCCATTTCTCGCCTTGGCCTGAGCCATAAATTGCGAAGTATTTTGCCAACTTGGGGAATGACCTTTAGCCCGCTGGCGACCGAACGCCTCTAAGGCTACGACGGAGGCGAATTCCTTGGATTATCTCCGCCAAATACCTCGGAGTCCTGCTCGACCGCGGGCTCACCTTCACTCCTCGTGTTAAAGTAAGGGTCGGCCTAGGCCACGCCACACTACGGCAATCTTATCCCATTCTCCGCTCTCCACGGCCACGTATCTTAAACTGATTGTATCTTGCGATTATACCGCCCCTCTTTTCTGGAATTTCGTGGCCCAGGCCCCATTCGCAGGCTGCAGGCTCTTAGGAACAGGGCGCTCAGGATGGCCTACGATAAAGACCATAGATTTCCCGTCACATATCCTACACACACAAATCGGCCTCCACATTGTGGATATTGTCGAGAAAGAGCTCGCTTAATGTACACTCGATCAAGTTATAACTGGCAGTAGTCTGAGAGACGAGCTCGAATCGAGTACTTCCGTGAGCGTTGACAGCAGGCTTTGTTCACAAGAGTGCGTATATTCTTGTAGTAGTTATAATGGGGAACACAACTATATTCATAAAAGTCTTCCTAGAAAATAATTTATATATGAGATTTCAAACATATAGATATTTCAGAGTGTTTCAACACTGAATATTTGTAACCAAAACACACGTCATTGATTTATGCCTCTCAAGTGGATATGACTAAAGCCTATTACAGCAGCACTATTAGTTCAGTGGTAGATAGCTTACTGTTCCATAGAGCAGCTCAACTTTCTTTTCCCTTTCATTTTAAACGCACGAGTAAAAATATAAGAGGTTGTCTTAATTTTTATGTATGTAGCATTTGTTTATCAGTCCGTCACACCGATAGATGGCAACCATTACATTAATGTATCCAACGGGAGGAGTTTCATACTCAGTTAATTTAATTTTATAACCACACATTTCACCACTATTGTAATTATATTTGGAATTAAAACAAAGCAACACAAACAATATTATTTATCTATACTGCAGTAAAATTAGTTGTAAGAAATGAAAGATAGCAATCCACTACGGAGAATCGAACTCGAGCTGCTGGCGTAGAATTTAAGTAACTTAACCATTGCTCCACGTCAAGCACGGTGTGTAGGTAGCCCAAACTTGCCTTGTGGTTTGTATTATAGAGTTAGCCAAACCGGCGCACAGCAGTTGACGGTTGTGAACCGCGAGCCCACTTAAAGGGGCTGTGATAAATGTAACTGCTTAAGAGACTGGCCACTTTTAGATTGACCGAGTATACCCTTAACTCCCACCTCACAACAATCGACTGGAACACACTCAGGCAGTATAACCATGAGATGGCTACCGCCTACCTATGGGACACCTGAGCTGGTAACTTCTACCACTTCTTTCATCTGAACTCACACCTCTTAGTTGAAGTTAAGGTTTGTTTACGTTGTTATTATTTGCACCACGTTTGGAAGTCAATTTGAAGTTGTTGAATTGCTTCGTTATTTGCACCACGCTTTGGGCATCATTTTAAAGAAGGTGTTTTATTATCTCCACGTATGGAAGCCAATTTAAAGTATGAGTTGTATTATATTTCAACTGTTGGGGAGCCAAATACTTTGGTTAACTAATTTTCATTCCATTGTGTATACTTTAAGCTTTCTTTCCATACAGTTTTCACAATCAATTAAATTCTCATTCTGGTGTAGAATGCATTTTAGAGACTCCTTCTAACAGAAGCTCGCTGGTCCACGAAACAATAACACATTTCTGAGATGCATTTTTCTGCATCTAAGTTTCCATCGCAGAATAAATCGGGTTATTGGGTTCTTTGGTTTCAGGGAGGGATTGAAACAAGTAACCCAGAAGTCAGATATTTATCATAGATTAGTTGAAAGAAAACAATTGCGAATGTGCAAGTTAATGTTATTGTAGCCAAAATAGACGACTCATATTCTCCTTTAAGAAGGTTTCGTCCATGTTCGCAAAGATTCTCACAGTTCATTTTCAATAATGAAAAATTTAACTCCAGAAACAGCTACACGTTTCCTAGACGGACTGTCGGCGGATGTCTGCGACGAGGTTCCAAAAAACAAATGCTACGCTAAGACAAGTGCTCGATAACTGGTAGAAAACTATGCAAGGTTCGAAGGTAAAAAATAAACTATCGAAAAATATTTGGTACTTTGTACTTTATTGCAAAACGAGCTTTAGTTTTAAAATACCCCTCATACATAAACAAAACTCAGTCTTCAGTCTGTTCCAGTGATGTCATGCGCAAAACATATTTTCCTTCTTCCTACGGCGCAGTGCACATGGGATCCCCCTAGGTAAAACCTACCTCTGCTCCTTGTAGTTGGCTGTATCGACGCAGCCTCTCTTAGGAGCTTGCCATACAGGAGAAATAAGACAGTGCATCGAGCTTCATAGAACTTGGCTACATCAAATACAGTGTAATTGAGTGACTTTAATATTATGTCTCCATTACGTGTGCATTTAACGCATAAAACGCATATTATCTCCATTTATCTTTATTATTTTGCTGAGTTAAACACAAGGTTACGAAAGATTCAAGGAAAAAAATTTATGCTTAATTCTCATAGAAAGAGCGTTTAACTTAACCCATAATTTATCATTTATTTTGCAAAATGTAATGTTAAACGGTTGATTCTATGGCAAAAGGATTTGATGGTTACATTTCTATTTCTCTAGACGTTATAATTTATTACTTTTTCTACCACGTGCTTGGCAGGTAGAAAAAGTATTGCATTCCACCCAAAAACTCCAAGATTTCAGCGGAAATATCATACGTGTTTTGAGGCCTCCTGAATTAGCAAAAGATCAGTGTGTTTGTGTGTCTGAATAGCATAACCCAAAAACGAAATGTTGGATAAATACTAAATTTGGTTACTTAAGTTCAGTGCCTTCCAAAAATGCAACACGAAGATTTTCAAAAAAAATCCCCCACCTCAAACTTATTTATATGAAAATTTTTTCGTAATTATTGATCTTCTAAACATGTCTCTAACGATTTTGATTAAAATACCATATATTAAGGATATTTACATGGCAACAAAGTTGTTGAGTTTTCTGGGAATAGCTTATGTAGTCCTCTTCAGACGGAAGGAACTTTGTATAATCTTGCATAACTGGTAAACCTTAAGCAATAAAGGATAACGAACTGCACAAAAAAATGTATATCTCTTTAAAGCGCACACTTTATTTCAAATAACGTTTTTGTGGCATCAGCCATTTTCGAGATATCCGTTATTAATGCCTGGAATTGTTCAATGCTGAGTCATTCTTTTCAAGTCTGTTTCAAACAGATTTTCAGTTGGTTCTCTAGATGTCATGGAAACAGTATGAAATTTTATGGCCAGCATATATGTCCAGTTCTTAACCTTTGACTATTGCTATATCCTATGTATAACTATTTTCGGAATATTAAAATGAAGTAGGTAGAAAAATAAGCTTTCGTAAGAATAATTTGTATACCCAAAAATAAAATGATAAAGGGTAGAAGGTGTTATGTGTGTAACACTTAACATTTTTACTTTCTCTACTACGTATAGTAAGTAGGGGAAGTATTGCATTCCACCCAAAAATTCGATACCGAGATTTCACCGGAAATACATGTTTTGAGACCTCCTGAATCCAAAAAAAGCATTTTTGGAAACATGTCCGTGTGTGTGTGTCTGTGTGTCTGTGTGTGTGTGTGTGTCTGTGAACAGCATAACTCAAAAACGAACAGTCGGATAAGCACCAAACTTGGTATTTAGGTTCAGTATCTTCCAGACATGCGACACGAAGGTTTTCAAGAAAATCCCCCCACCCCAGACTACCCTTTACATGGAACATTTTTCGAAAATTTTAATTTTCTCAAAAATGGCTCTAACGATTTTGATGAAAATATCATATGTTTAAGATAATGTCATGAGAAATGAAATGTATATCTCGAATTTTCTGGGAATGTCTCCAAAAGTATTCTTCATTGTGAACGACTTTTGCATAACTGGTAAACCATAAGAGATAGACAAAATTTTACTACACAAAAAATGTAGATCGCGTTAAAATACACAACTTATGTCATATACATTTCTTTTGTTGAGTGAACCGTTTTCGAGATATTGCTTGTTATTTCCTTAAATTTTCCAATACTTATACTTTTCCTCAAATTCGTTATTCATTTTTTTATGTCCTGGACATGCAAAGAGAATGGAATGCGCCACATAGCAACCAGCGTTAAAATATTTGACTATCGCTTAAAAGCTACCATATTCCCCTTGCATCTACAAGAAAATTACCAATAAGATTAACATCTCGATATCTCGATTAACATGAAGCATATGGAGAATAGGCGTTTATAAAATTAGATTGTACAAGAGTAGGGAAAGTCATGTGAGTGTAACACATCAGATTTTTTCTATCTACTTAATGATAATCGGCATAAAATTTTGCAGAAACACTGCCCTTACATGTTTCCTTTTAGGTACAAGGCTGAAGCTTTGTGCTGGATTTGAAATTGCTTACTCCTGCCATGACATCACGAGAAATAATGTTGACAGCACTTAAAAATGATAAATAATAAAAAATTCAAACCATAAACAACAAATATCTTGGTAATGGGTGATGCCACTATATGAAACGAATCGTGTGTTTTAAAGAGAGACGGATTGTTTGTGTAGTGCGATTTTTGGTTATACAAAATCATACAAAAATCATTCAGAACGAAGAGAACTTAAACTCAGTGAGGATGAGTCGGCCCTAGCACGAGTATGTAGTTCTAATCTTTAACGTTATCAGGGACGTAGCTCAAAGGTGTAATAGGAAAATAAATTAGTTTTATTTATGCATGTTCTTTAACTATTGTGGTTATTAGCGACCCATTCCATATCGGTTGCTCAGAGGCCTCTTTATCAGGCTTGAGGTTCTTTTACGGCCTGTAAATCTGCGACACGGGACCCTGGCTTTACTTCCCTTCCGAAGGAAGCCATGCTAAGGAGTTTACGTCTGAAAAAAATGGTAGAGTGAGATATGCAGATTATAATTTCGCAATCCACTTGAGCATACCAATAGTAAAATATAAAATACTATTGCTTTATCTACTACTAACCTACAGCAAGTAGAGGAAATACTGCATGTTGTTTAAATGTGCGATGCTGAAATTTCACAGGAAATGACGTTTTGATATTCCCTGAAACCAAACAGAAGCATTTTTAGAAAAACGTCCATGTGTATGTGTGTTTGTGTGTGAGTCAGTATAAGGTACGGAGGGGCCTCCCGCAACCGGAGTAAAGCACCGGAAGTAGGCCGCCACGGTCCTATTTGCGCAAGCATGGACGGGGTCCCTAACATTTACAAATCGAACGCATCCTCCGCACAGACCCATCCACAAGCCACCAATCCCCCTGCGGTCCCCCACAGGGCCCCTCGGAGGAGATATCTAATTGAGCAACCCCACAGCAACGCCAGGGAAGGAACCTCTATAGATCGTACATTCACCGACCAGCCGCAACCCTCCGAAAACCGTCGCCTGGTTCTACAAGCCTGAAAGAGATGACAAGGAAGATGATGGGTATAGGAAATGAGGGGCAGGAAAGTCGTGGTAGAAGAAGAACCACCCCAGCATTCGCCTGCCGATCCTGGAAAGCAATGAAGAACCCAGAGGTCAGAGTGGGCGGTCGCCGCGGATCGAACCCTGGACCTCCCACTAGAGGTCACACGTCCACCCACCTCAGTCAGTCTATCTGTGATCAGCATAACTCAAAAACGTAAAGTCAGCTTAATATCAAACCTTGCATTTAAAGTTGAGGGCCTTCCAACAATGGATACAAATATTTTCAACCACTAGCTTAAACTACCCTTTACATGTAAACTTCTCGTTATTTTTTATTTTCTAAAAAATGGCTCTAGGTGTTGTGATTGAAATGTTTAAAATTTCTTGGGAATCGGCTGTGAATTCCCTTTCATTCTGAATGACTTTTGTGTAACTGCCAAACACTAAGAGAGAGACTAAATTCAACAACACAATATATATATATATATATATATATATATATATATATATATATGTGTGTGTTAAAGCACCAGCTTATATAAAATACAAGTTGTTTGTTTATAGTGTTTGCCATTTCCTGTCTACTCTTTGTTATTTGTTTCAATTTTAAAATACTTTTTTCTAGTAATAAGTCGTTAATATTTTTTTCTTCTGGTCACGTAAAGAGCATAGAATTTCCAAACCATCACATAGCGACCCGCTTTTAAAAGATTTGACTATCGGTTTAAGCCTACTGTATTCCCCTTGTACTACAAAGACATGTGCAATAATACCAGATTATGATACAAGGTGTAAACATAAGGTTTTATTCCGCAATCCTACGTGCAAAATAAAACCACATTTTACACGTGTGACATATACTATGTTTTAGAGAGCGCTCGAATTTGTAAAATATCAAAAATGTTATATAGATTCCTGAAACTGACAGATATGACATTTATAACGCGTTCCTGAAACAAGTGAAATGACGGTGATAAAGCGAAACGTCAGATGTTTTGTTGATTCGCTAGCAGTCGTTTTCAGTGAAATTATTTTCAACATGTTTTGCCTTACACCAGCCAATGGAGCCATTAAATGCTATATCATGTTGCTTCCAGGATTATTCTTTCTGCTGATTATGTAATTTCACCTGGCTCCTCCATTTCAGTTTCTTCTGAATTTATAGTTTCCGCCATTTAATTTTTATGGGTTATATTAGATAAAATAATGTTTTAGGTGGAAGAAAGCAGAAGGCTGCCAATATAACGAATAGGTTAACTCTACAATGAACTGGGATAAATTGAATTATGACGATTGAAGTATTGTGAACAGATAATGCGATCGCCATGAGAAATTAATCATGTAGAAAGACATAATGAAAAGCAAAACCTAATTAAACATGTGTAAATAGAAAGGGCAATTGTCGTGTGATTGGACTTGAAAATAAAGTTGGTCATACATACTAGTGCGATAATCTAAAGGCTTTAGCTCGTGCGCACTGTGTTAGTAGTTCTACTTTTAGGTCACCCTGTCTCAAAGTTTCTGCAAATGCTTATATTAGTTAACATGATATTGATAGACTGAATTTAGAATCACAATGTACGTCTAAAATTTCTTAACTTACAGTGTCAAATAACGCGGGACTGAGGAGGGAGGCCTATTTAGATAACTGTACGTGAGAAGAAATAAGTGATTTGTCGTGGCTAAGATTGGGCGCCTGGAAAGCCAACAAATAAACCGATGACACCGGAGTGAGAATATGTCCACTCTATGGTGAAAGGGAAACATGGAATCATATTCTGGCTGAGTGCAAGGAAACGGAATTGCTAAGAAAACAATATTTACCACCACAGTTTCTGGGGGTCGAGTAGGGGAATGGAACCCTGCTTGGATGTAATGTTGGACGCGGGCTGTCATAAAATAGGCTCTTTTTTTGTCTAAGATTTGGCAAAGGATGTTAATTGCCCTGGAGAAGGGAAGAGGGGGGACGGCACATAAGAGCGAGTTCTTAAGGGTCGGAGCACTGTATATACTGTGCACTGTGTGCAAAACCTAAGGACGAAAGTATTCTTCGCATGCTGTGATATTGCCAAGTAACATAGTTCGATGAAACTTGAATCATACATAGAGAACTGCTACGGTATGCTACAGTAGGCAACTAAACGCCATATGCAATGAGACGAAAGAAATGCCACTTTTATTCATAGACCATAAGCTACAGTAAAGTCAATACGGCATATGATGGCTCTCTAGATTTACAGAAACAGATACATGGTGCTTAAAAGGATATGTGATCACCACGGAGCAATGCATGCTCTGCATCGTGCTCCCATACTGGGCACAAGGTTGGTAAGCAGTATTTGTGGTAGGGCGTAAGTAGTAATTGTCCCGGATGAGCCAATTGTTTTAACGATAATCCTGCCGCTAGGGGCGCTCGTGTCGCTAGTGTCGCTGCGTGCGACGGCGGCGGCGGTAAGTTTGAAAAGCGCCCTGAGCGGTAGGATTATCGTTAAATCGATTGGCTCATCCGGGACGAGTTGAAAGAATTGAGGAAGTGACGTGGAGTGTTTTGATTGGTTCGTTAATTCGGGTGGAAGATGAAGGAAGGAAGATGGAAGAGTATGGAGGTCGCGTGATGGAGAGGAGCTGGGTGGCGAGGTGTTGTCTGTGCGGAGGTCGGTACTGAAAGAGGGAAAAGATGGGGAGCGAGGGATAAAAAGTGTAACAGA
Source organism: Deroplatys truncata (assembly GCA_030765065.1). Classification (NCBI taxonomy): domain Eukaryota; kingdom Metazoa; phylum Arthropoda; class Insecta; order Mantodea; family Mantidae; genus Deroplatys; species Deroplatys truncata. Next base: position 37,681,711 of record CM060989.1, read on the forward strand.
AAGTGACGTGTGAAGTTGTGATTGGTGGGAATAAGAAGTGATGTTATTGGTGGAAAGGAACAAATGAGAGTTGTTGATTGGTAAGAATAAGAGAGATTATGATTGGTGGAAAGAAAAAAGGTGTGGGAGTGGGGTATGTTGGAGGTGATGCGAAAGGTAAGTTTTGCTAGCAGCAAGATTTGCAAAAGCCTGTCGTGAACTGATCAGCAATTTTTTGAACGTTGGATGGTAGTTTTCTTGAGTGGATAGAGAGATGGGGCGATATGAGATGCGGTGGCGAAAATGGGAACTAAACAAGGTGGTTGAGACAAGAGGTTTAAGGACGAGGAAATTTGGAGGTTAGTGGTGAACATGGCGGTCGCAAGAGGTGGGGGTAAGGAGACGCGGTGGTGAGAATGGGAACTAAAAGAAGATGGCGGTAGCAAGAGTTTAGAAGAGTAGATTTTGAGGTTAAAATAGTGGGAACTAAAAATGGCGGAGGGTCTGCGACAAGGAGATGCGGTGAGAACTAAACAAGATGGCGGACGCAAGAGGTGTGTAAGGAGGTTTGAGGTTACAGTACCAAAACACGAAAGGATATATTCCTACGCCAAGCAGGTCCGAAAAATAATTATGCGTGTGGTACTTACCTGTTACCGGTGTGGATGCGTCACCAAAAGCGCGGCACGCGACGCGAAAAAATAAAAGCAAACTGTTTTTGAAAATGCTTAACCAGCTTTAAGATCAACCAACATCACTACGCACTGATATACCTAGGTTTTTAAAGCGGTACAGACACCCTTTGCAGAGGCGAATTTAACTATACCAAAAACCTGGTACTGGACCATCGTGATGGTCGCTAGCGTACGTAGGAGCAGGGTTCTCATAGCCGGTCGAAAGCGGTCAAAAACGTGTACGACGTAGGTGTTCGCAGTAGCTGCTACCGAGTCAACCGTCGAGGTGCGAATGAACGAGATCTGTTCTTGCCGGCAATCTGGTTGGGAGATGAGAGGCGCGGTGGTAAAAATGGGAACTAAATAAGATAACTAAAAGAAAAAAGGTGTGGGAGTGGGGTATGTTGGAGGTGATGGAAAAGGTAAGTTTTGCTACCAACAACATTTGCAAAAGCCTATCCAGAACTCATCAGCAATTTTAAATAACTAGTGTTTCGGGGTTTTCTCTGGTTGGTAGACGAATGCAAGCTGTTTCTGCCATACTTATATTATTCGTCTTTTCCTTTTTTTTCGTTTTTTTTAAAAAATAACTAGTTTTTTGGGGGTTTTCTGCGGATAGTAAACGAATGCAAGCTCTTTCTGCTTTTTCATAGGTTTTCCCTGGTTGGTAGGCGTTTTCTGTACTGGTTGACGAAGGCGTTTCTAATTTTCGAGGTTTTCTCAGGTTTTTTAGCGGTTGTCCCTGCCCGGTAGGCAAATGATGAAGTTTTACTTTGTCGGCGCACGGATACTAGGCACATACTCGCGCGCACACACACACACACACAAACGTTGCAGTTACCATACTTATATTCCTTTTTTTTCTTTTTTTCTTTTTGTTTTTTCGTTTTTTTAAAAAATAACTACTTTTTTGGGAGTTTTCTGCGGTTGGTAAACGAATGCAAGCTCTTTCTGCTTTTTCATAGGTTTTCCCTGGTTGGTCGGCGTTTACTGTAGCGGTTGACGAAGCCGTTTCTAATTTTCGAGGTTTTCCCAGGTTTTTTTTTTTAGTGGTTGTCCCTGTCCGGTAGGCAAATGATAAAGTTTTTCTATATTGTCGTCGTTTTGGCTTGTGGCGCACGGATACTAGGCACGTACTCGCGCGCACACACACACACACACAGACACACACACGGACATGTTTCCAAAAATGCTTTTTTTGGATTCAGGAGGTCTCAAAATGTGTATTTCCGGTGAAATCTCGGTATCGAATTTTTGGGTGGAATGCAATACTTCCCCTATTTACTATACGTAGTAGAGAAAGTAAAAAAGTATAAGTATTGGAAAATTTAAGGAAATAACAAGCAATATCTCGAAAACGGTTCACTCAACAAAAGAAATGTATATGGCATAAGTTGTGTATTTTAACGCGATCTACATTTTTTGTGTAGTAAAATTTTGTCTATCTCTTATGGTTTACCAGTTATGCAAAAGGCGTTCACAATGAAGAATACTTTTGGAGACATTCCCAGAAAATTTGAGATATACATTTCATTTCTCATGACATTATCTTAAACATATGATATTTTCATAAAAATCGTTATAGCCATTTTTGAGAAAATTAAAAAAAGTGTACTATCTTGTTTTCATGGGTTTTCCAGATCGGTAAGCGTTAGAATACTCTTAGAGCTTTTTTCAGGTTTTTTCGCGGTTGTTCCTGTCCGGTAGGCAAATGATAAAGTTTTTCTATAATGTCGTCGTTTTGGCTTGTGGCGCCGGATACTAGGCACACACTCGCGCGCACACACACACACACACACACACGCACAGACAGACACACACACGGACATGTTTCCAAAAATGCTTTTTTTGGATTCAGGAGGTCTCAAAACGTGTATTTCCGGTGAAATCTCGGTATCGAATTTTTGGGTGGAATGCAATACTTCCCCTACTTACTATACGTAGTAGAGAAAGTAAAAAAGTATAAGTATTGGAAAATTTAAGGAAATAACAAGCAATATCTCGAAAACGGTTCACTCAACAAAAGAAATGTATATGGCACAAGTTGTGTATTTTAACGCGATCTACATTTTTTGTGTAGTAAAATTTTGTCTATCTCTTATGGTTTACCAGTTATGCAAAAGGCGTTCACAATGAAGAATACTTTTGGAGACATTCCCAGAAAATTTGAGATATACATTTCATTTCTCATGACATTATCTTAAACATATGATATTTTCATGAAAATCGTTATAGCCATTTTTGAGAAAATTAAAATTTTCGAAAAATTTTCCATGTAAAGGGTAGTCTGGAACAGAGTTTTATATACAATTTTACAAGTTGTTTTAAGAAATTGTTAAATTTCGGTACCGAAAAAAATAAAAGATACGGTTTTCCAAAAGATTTCGAAAGAACTAAGTTGCTGTATCAAAATTTCCTTGTTACAAATTGTGCATTTATTTCTTAAGGAAACCAGGAATACAGATTTTTTATAAATTTTAGCGTGCACCGATCTATATTTTTAACTTTTACGCCTACGTTTCTCGTCACCATTGCTGAAGAGGTTGGTATTTCTACTCTTTCTACCACGTAAAATAGTAGGTAGAGAGTGCCATACTGTACCGGAAAAATGATACTGAGATTTTTTCCAGATATACAGGCTTTGAGGCTTCCTGGATAAAAAAGTCAAAAGGTATACTCGCACACACACACACACAGACACACACACGGACATGTTTCCAAAAATGCTTTTTTTGGATTCAGGAGGTCTCAAAACGTGTATTTCCGGTGAAATCTCGGTATCGAATTTTTGGGTGGAATGCAATACTTCCCCTACTTACTATACGTAGTAGAGAAAGTAAAAAAGTATAAGTATTGGAAAATTTAAGGAAATAACAAGCAATATCTCGAAAACGGTTCTCTCAACAAAAGAAATGTATATGGCATAAGTTGTGTATTTTAACGCGATCTACATTTTTTGTGTAGTAAAATTTTGTCTATCCCTTATGGTTTACCAGTTATGCAAAAGGCGTTCACAATGAAGAATACTTTTGGAGACATTCCCAGAAAATTTGAGATATACATTTCATTTCTCATGACATTATCTTAAACATATGATATTTTCATCAAAATCGTTATAGCCCATTTTTTGAGAAAATTAAAATTTTCGAAAAATTTTCCATGTAAAGGGTAGTCTGGAACAGAGTTTTATATACAATTTTACAACATTTCTCATGACATTATCTTAAACATATGATATTTTCATCAAAATCGTTATAGCCATTTTTGAGAAAATTAAAATTTTCGAAAACATTTTCCATGTAAAGGGTAGTCTGGAACAGAGTTTTATATACAATTTTACAAGTTGTTTTAAGAAATTGTTAAATTTCGGTACCGAAAAAAAATAAAAGATCCGGTTTTCCAAAAGATTTCGAAAGAACTAAGTTGATGTATCAAAATTTCCTTGTTACAAATTGTGCATTTATTTCTTAAGGAAACCAGGAATACAGATTTTTTTATAAATTTTAGCGTGCACCGATCTATATTTTTAACTTTTACGCCTACGTTTCTCGTCACCATTGCTGAAGAGGTTGGTATTTCTACTCTCTCTACCACGTAAAATAGTAGGTAGGGGCAGGGACAACCGCTAAAAAACCTGAGAAAACCTCGAAAATTAGAAACGCCTTCGTCAACCAGTACAGAAAACGCCTACCAACCAGGGAAAACCTATGAAAAAGCAGAAAGAGCTTGCATTCGTTTATCATCCGCAGAAAACCCCCAAAAAACTAGTTATTTTTTAAAAAAAAACGAAAAAAAAGGAAAAGACGAATAATATAAGTATGGCAGAAACAGCTTGCATTCGTCTACCAACCAGAGAAAACCCCGAAACACTAGTTATTTAAAATTGCTGATGAGTTCTGGATAGGCTTTTGCAAATGTTGTTGGTAGCAAAACTTACCTTTTCCATCACCTCCAACATACCCCACTCCCACACCTTTTTTCTTTCCACCAATCATAATCTTTCTTATTCTCACCAATCAACAACTTTCATTTGTTCCTTTCCACCAATAACATCACTTCTTATTCCCACCAATCACAACTTCACACGTCACTTTCTGTTATACTTTTTATCCCTCGTTCGCCATCTTTCCCCCTCTTTCAGCCCCCATCCTCCGCACAGACAACACCTCACCGCTCCTTAACCTCAACTTCATGCCTCCGCCATCTTATTTAGTTCCCATTTTTACCACCGCGCCTCTCATCTCCCAACCAGATTGCCGGCAAGAACAGATCTCGTTCATTCGCACCTCGACGGTTGACTCGGCAGCAGCTACTGCGAACACCTACGTCGTACACGTTTTTGACCGCTTTCGACCGGCTATGAGAACCCTGCTCCTACGTACGCTAGCGACCATCACGATGGTCCAGTACCAGGTTTTTGGTATAGTTAAATTCGCCTCTGCAAAGGGTGTCTGTACCGCTTTAAAAACCTAGGTATATCAGTGCGTAGTGATGTTGGTTGATCTTAAAGCTGGTTAAGCATTTTCAAAAACAGTTTGCTTTTATTTTTTCGCGTCGCGTGCCGCGCTTTTGGTGACGCATCCACACCGGTAACAGGTAAGTACCACACGCATAATTATTTTTCGGACCTGCTTGGCGTAGGAATATATCCTTTCGTGTTTTGGTACTGTAACCTCAAACCTCCTTACACACCTCTTGCGTCCGCCATCTTGTTTAGTTCTCACCGCATCTCCTTGTCGCAGACCCTCCGCCATTTTTAGTTCCCACTATTTTAACCTCAAAATCTACTCTTCTAAACTCTTGCTACCGCCATCTTCTTTTAGTTCCCATTCTCACCACCGCGTCTCCTTACCCCCACCTCTTGCGACCGCCATGTTCACCACTAACCTCCAAATTTCCTCGTCCTTAAACCTCTTGTCTCAACCACCTTGTTTAGTTCCCATTTTCGCCACCGCATCTCATATCGCCCCATCTCTCTATCCACTCAAGAAAACTACCATCCAACGTTCAAAAAATTGCTGATCAGTTCACGACAGGCTTTTGCAAATCTTGCTGCTAGCAAAACTTACCTTTCGCATCACCTCCAACATACCCCACTCCCACACCTTTTTTCTTTCCACCAATCATAATCTCTCTTATTCTTACCAATCAACAACTCTCATTTGTTCCTTTCCACCAATAACATCACTTCTTATTCCCACCAATCACAACTTCACACGTCACTTTCTGTTACACTTTTTATCCCTCGCTCCCCATCTTTTCCCTCTTTCAGTACCGACCTCCGCACAGACAACACCTCGCCACCCAGCTCCTCTCCATCACGCGACCTCCATACTCTTCCATCTTCCTTCCTTCATCTTCCACCCGAATTAACGAACCAATCAAAACACTCCACGTCACTTCCTCAATTCTTTCAACTCGTCCCGGATGAGCCAATCGATTTAACGATAATCCTACCGCTCAGGGCGCTTTTCAAACTTACCGCCGCCGCCGTCGCACGCAGCGACACTAGCGACACGAGCGCCCCTAGCGGCAGGATTATCGTTAAAACAATTGGCTCATCCGGGACTAATACTACTGGCGTACCATTCCTCCACCAGCGCTGTTGACAACTGTTGGATGGTCATTGGTGCATGTGGATGTGCTGCAATGCGTCTCCCCAAGGCATCCCACATGTGTTCGATGGGATTTAAATCGCGGGGAACGGGCAGACCAGTCCATTCGCCGAATATCCTCTCGTTCCAAGAGATCCTCCACCGTGAACCTGAAGTCGGGCCCTGTGCTCGTAACCAGCTATACATTTCTGGTTTATCTTTGTCACGGTGTTAAAGTCCAAGATGATCTTTGAGTCAGGGGAACATGTGAAAATCATTGGGAAATGATCTGGTGAATATAGAGGATGCGAGAAAACTTCCCAGTTGAATCTTCTGAGGTCCGCCAGGATCAAGATTCAACTTGGAAGTTTTCTTGTATCCTCCGTATTCACCTGAGCTTTCCCCAAGTGATTTTCACATGTTCCTCCAACTGAAAGGTAAGCACTTTAACACCGATGATACAGGCAAATCTGCGAACAGCTGGTTGCGGGAACAGGACCCGACCTGATACAACATTGTCTTGGAAAATCTTGTGTGAAGTCCCTAAAATGCTTGGAAAAATATATCAGCTATGTAGAAAAGTAACAGAAGGATTGTACAATATAAATAATATTAATTCAAGATGATCAAGTGTGTGTAATGTTTTTTTTTATAAAATAGGGAAACTTACTATTGGCCACTACTACTACTACTACTACTACTACTAGTACTACTACTACTACTACTACTACTACTACTACTACTACTACTACTACTACTACTGTGAAGATAAAGCAAGGCTCTTTCTTTTAAGACTGTGGAAAACATTTTAAACGCCTTATTGCCCTAAAGTCAAGCTTTTGTCGCAAAAGAGGTTCCTAATCAGCATGCAGTGGAGGGAAATTGCAGTTCATGGGTATAGGCAATCCTAATGCAGCTCATGCGAAGAGCGATCACGTCCCTGGAGTAGTAGCAATCTCGACGATGGCATTTGTAATTCCTAATAGCTCGCTGAATTTGACTTTGTAATGAGTAGCGGTGGTGATGAAGGACGGGAGGTGCAGATAGAATCAGAGGGCGAGAGGGCAGATACGGGTAAAGGGTTGAAGCTGCGAGTTCTAAAAGAGTAGCAAAAATTAGTTAATGGCTTCCTGCTTTTATCAGTTTCGTTGACTCGCTAAGAATTGACTTCTGGCAATTCCATGTTTATTTACCAGGCCAGATACAGGAGCTTGCTGCTGGCGCCATACGCATAGGCGGTTGACAACTCTTAGCGCTTTAAGAAAACAAGCTTTATGGAAAAAGTTTCGGCAAAGAGAATCTCCGTTTAAAACGTATTGCCTTTGTATTGTACACTTGATCATACTAAAAGTGACCAGTCTCTTGAGCAGTTAAACTTTTCAATACCTTGTATTTTTGTTTAGTCTCTCAGTATCTTTGTAAATTAAATAACCTTTCCATAACACGTAAAACTTAGAACAAAAAATATTAAAGAAAGACATTATTAATGTGTTGATATTGAGAGGCTTTGAATTAGAGATGTTATTACATTAATGAGTTATTGTATTGGTTTGTCTGTGTCTAGTACTGTATGTTGCTTCATTATTCAAGGTTTTACAGTTTATCTGTCCATATTTTTCGAAGAATCTTTGCGATTTTTAAGCTGTATTCCTAGCTACTGTCTTAATGGTCTCGGTGAAAATTTTTGCATCCTCATCGACTGAATGCCCACTTGTTGTTTCGCGGGAAAACAAAGCATGAAACATTGAAAACAATGGTAAAGTATTGAACAATTCGAGCCATTCATAACGGATATCTCGAAAATTTCTTATGCCAGGAAAATGTATTTGAAATAAATTGTGTTTTTTAAAGAGCTCTACAATTTTTGTGTAGTGCGTTTTCGTCTATCGTCTAATATTAACCGGTTATACAAGATTATATAAACGTCCTTCCGAATCAACAGGAGCTCACACACTATTCCCAGAAACTTCAAGATATACATTGTATTTGTCATGTAAATATCTTTAATATGTGGTATTTTAATCAAAATAATTAGAGCCATTTCTTAGAAAATAAAAAAATTGGAAAAATGTTTAATGTAAAGGGTAGTTGGGGTGGGAGAATTTGCTTGAAAATCTTTGTGTCGCATCTTAGGAGTATATTGAACTTAAATACCAAGTTTGGTATTTATCCAGCTTTTCGTTTTTCAGTTATGTTGTTCACACACATAAGTACGCACCTTTTTCTAAAAATGCTTCGTTTGGATTCAGGGGGCTTCAAAACACGTCTTTGTGATGAAATCTGGGTATCGAATTTTTGGTGGAATGCAATACTTGCTCTACCTATTATGCACGTGGTAGATATAGTAATAAATCATTGTGGGTAGAGAAAGTCATGTGAATGTAAGACATCAAATATTTAATCATCTCTTTCCCTGTGTACAATTCAAGATACTCGTTTCACCACCGTTGAGGAAGCAAATTAAACCATAAATAAGTTGCAAAGTGTATGTTCTGAAAAGGCTATATGGGTGTGATCCTAATGAGAGAATGTTAAAAGCGAGATGGAGAAGCTTTATATGCATGTTGGGTGGTGGGAGGGGCGTGTTTCCTGTTGGGTACATATTACCTCCCTAACCAGAAAAAGACTGCGACACAGCAAACCACAGGAAGCGCTGGTCGGCGGAGTATTTTTAATTTCGCTACTCCGGGGTAACCAACCGCCAAACAGCGGCCTTAACCCTAGGCCTATAATTAAAGCGAGAAACTCGTGGGAAAGGGAAAGAGGGAAAAATACTGTTGCAGCTGTGCCACATGTCTAAATCTAGGGAATGAGTTATGGAATACTTAATCACTTTATAATATAATTACTTCTAGATTCCGCTTTTCCCAGAAAATGATGGCATTTTAGCCAAATGACTGTATCGCTAAAACACACCTACCCTCGAGGGCTGTCGCAGAAGTACCCGACCTAATGAAGAAAATACAAAAAAATTGGTAAAAAAAACATCTTTATTTCTCTACATAGTCTCCTTTCAGCTCGATACACTTTTCCCAACGATGTTCAATAACTTCGATGCCTTGTTTATAGTGAGAACGTCGAGTTCTGCAAAATAGCCATCAACTGCAAAAACTCCACCTCTTCAATGTTGGCAAATCTTTTAGTACCAAGCCATTTCTTCAACTTTGGAAACAGTAAATAATCAGAGGGGGCTAAATATAGCGATTAGGGTAAATGAGAAACCAATTCGAACTTTAACTCATTGATTTTGGCCATGACGATAATGGATGTGTGAACCGGTGCATTGTTTTGGTAAACAGAACTTTCTTTCTTGCTAAAAGCGGCAGTTTTTCCTTGATTTCATCATTAAAACGCTACAATAAATTTTCATAATGCTTGCTATTAATTGATTTTAATTTTTGAAGATAATCAATGAAAATTATCCCACACGCATCCCAGAAAACTGACGCCATGTCGTTGCCAGCAGATGGAACTGTCTTCACCTTCTTTGGTGCCGATTCTCCCCTTTCAATTCACTGTTTTGACTGTTCCTTCGTCTCATGTTTCATCCATGGTTATGAATCTCGCAAAACATCGGCTTTATTGCAGCGAAACATCGCCAAACACTCGACTGAAGTATCCTCACGATGCTGCTTTTGTTGCATTGTGAGTAAACGCGGCACCCATCTTGCGCACAGCTTTCTCATGTCTAAATTTTTGGTTAGTATGCGATGTACAGCACTTTTTTAAATGCCTACGATGTCTGCTAGCTCGCGCACTTTCAGTCGACGGTCATCCAATACCATTTTGGGGATTTTATTCACAATTTCTGGCGTGGTCACCTCATTTGGTCGACCACTGCGATGTTCGTCTTGGCAGCTTGTACGGCCTCGCTTAAACTCGGCGACCCAATATTTTACTGTTGTAAACGAAGGAGCAGACTCCCCCAGAGTAGAATTTAGCTCAGCTTTAACATTAGTTGGACCAAGACCTTTCAAATGAAAGTATTGTATCACATAACGATGGCCAGTTTTATCCAGGTTTACAAATTCGATGAGAGAGTTCACTATTGATGACTGCCAAACAATTACTGAACAACGTAGCATCGCTAAACTGCAAACTTAAGCTTTATAAGGTTGGTACTTTCTACCATAGTCATTTGTTTGAAACAACGACCGCTATGTATACGTCAGGTCGGGTACTTCTGGGACTGCTTTCGTAGCTTTTTGAGTCTCTAAGAGAGCGTTGCTATAGATTTTCTGTTTGTTTTTGCGACTTTTCCAAGTTTCATTCAATTGAATAGCATCTTGAATTTAGAGCAGAATTAGAGTAAGTTGATACAAAACGCTCAGCTTAGGAGAAACAAAGGTGATACTCGGAAAATATATTTTAAGTCCGCAAATTGGTTTTATTTATATTCAGTTAGTCGTTTGTATCTTTTCTTACAAGCTAATATCAAATGATTGTAATGCTCGCAAAATAATTCACTAAAAACAAAGAGGGCTGATTTCGCATGACAGGGCGGCCAAGTTCTATAATCAGGCACTAGATATAGCGATTTATTTGGCCTTTATCGCCAGTTGGCGACATCATTATCAGTTCAGCGAGCCCCTTGTCTCAAAACAGAGGTGCGGAATTGAACCTCGGACTGCATGCATTCCGACTTCGTAAACAGGTTGATATACTGCGGCGGCGCAGAGCTTTTTTCACTAGGAAATTTAGTGCGTTCTTTGCACGCGAGATGGAAGTGACCACGGATCACAAAATTTGCATGGCTGAGTGCTAAGCCGAGACACTCTACGCTACAAAAGCCGTCCAATTATTTGAGTTACCTATCAGCAAACATGCTGTGATTGCGAGTTTACGAGACGCTAGCAAAGAAGTTCCAAATGTAAGTACTGGAAAGGTACGATGCAAAGTCCCATTCACTAACGTGACCTCGAAACTGTTGACATCCACCCCTTCCACTCATCTTTCGTCAGTTCTCTACAAGAGGCACTGGTGATAAATTCGCTTCAAAGTACTGATGTCAAGCGCAGACAACCGACTGGTGGTAAGGGCCAAATACTTCTTAAGACCTCGTATAACCGGAGAAATCACCAGACAACATATTTACAGAAGAGGTACTTTTTCGGTGTTGTGAGTGATTGCCATGTCATATATACTGCTCTGTAATATTCTTTTCTTCAATGTAAAGGTTTGGTCATACTTTACTTCTCCGCCATAATCGCTGATTACCTATAACCTGGATGCAACTTAAGTGTTGAATAAAGCACTGAACCTTACTATGGACTTAATTTATATAACAGGCGTATTTTATTAAATGTTGCAAATTACTGTACTGCAATAGTATGAAGAACAACTTATACTTACGTTTTAGTATGATTTCGGCGTATTTACCTAAACCAAACAATTAAACTGCTTAGTTTTCTTGTACGCAGATTATATTCGTCTAAAAATGAAATCCCCAAAAAAAACCGACAAAGCTTACCAAAAATCGAAGATAATTCAAATTTCTAGTTAACTGCAAATGTAAGACCTAATAATTAATAATAACCTAATAGTCTAATAACCTAATCTAATAATAACTACATGCTCATATAATTAGCTTAGTGAATATAACTATAATCCAATGTAAATAGTAATATCAATAATATAGTTAATATTATAATCCTTACATTTGGCGTGTAAAATTTGAATACTGTGAATATAAAAGTAGAGCGCTAACATAACATATACAAGATAACTTGAGGCAGTATTTTTAACACTTGAATAATTTCAATTAAATTATATAATATGTAAATTCAATAACAGCCCGCCTTGAAGCAATATGTATGTAATAATTTATAAAATGTATGTAACAGTCATTGCAAATGCTTATATTAGTGTAAACATGTTTAATAATGTTATGTGAATGCATTACGTAATTTAATAATGTAAGAGCTGTGAGAATAATAAGTTTAAAGTTGCTAACAATGAGGTAACCTTGAGACAATAATGAGTTTGAATGCTACTAGTCATGATTAGGACAGCAATAACGTAAATTTCGTGATAGTTTAAAATTAGCCAACAACAGCCAGAAAAAGCTTTAATTAAATGCAGGTATTCTATCGAACTAGGATTAGCCAATCAGAGACTTAAATTACAGAAGCTTACGGGTTTTGACGATTGAAATATGTTCAGTTCCCTGCAAACCTTCATAGTAACCGGATGGAAGATGTGTTCTCTAAAGAAATATTACGTATTCGTGTGAAACGAAAGTTATGTTACGCGTTAACAAAGTGCAAGTATTATATAAAAGAATCGCACAGCTCTTAATATCAGTGTAGTGCTATTTAATTTGTGTCAAGGATTAATAAAAAGAAGTGAATTTAAACTTAAAATCTGTGTAAGCCTACATTCTTGTCGCACCACGCCCTGATTAAGGGAAACGTGTCTAAATTAATATCTATAGAAGCAGTGTAATAACAAAGTTAATATAATATTTTTAAAAACTTGGAGCGTAACAACAAAAATACATCATCTTCAAATCGGCTTCTCATACGTAGCAGCATATTACGTAACAATTAATCCACTTCAAATTAACGTCCATACGTGGAGCTGAATAAACGAAAAAAAACCCTCCAAGAATAGTAACTACTTCAAGTTGGCACCCATACGTGGAGTATATAACTTCTTCAAACTAACCTTCTCAGTACATGTAACAGGTCGTATTTGCGGAGGAGTTACCGGTTATGAATGAAACCCAACAACCCAATAATACTATTTCTAGTGACTTATCCTAATAATGGAAAAATGTTGAAGTTGTACTTTAGTTACCTCTCGTATATTGTGACCTCTGTATGTACACTCATTGTATCAATACGAGATCCTTTTATACTAGTGCAGTTTTTCATCACCACAATGATGATTTTACAAAATAACTTGCTGCAGAAATTCTTAGCATATATTTGGTATAAAAACTGATGTTACATTATACTTTATCTACCTACTATCATTTATCTTTAAATAGATCTGCAAACTGTTCTTACAAATGCTTATTTTCCACCTGCTGAATATTAATCGAGACAAAATTTGCAGAAATAATTCCACTTCACTTTTAGTTACAAGGGGCTATAGGAAACCGAAGCGATAGTCAAATATTTAAAAGCAGGTCCAATGTGCTGGTCTTAAATGCCATACCCTTTACGTGACATTGCGAGAAACAACTGAATGGTGACAGCACTTAAAAATGACTTATATCTCGTAAATTGCTGATGCTACAAAAGGTTATTTGAAATAATTTGCGAGTTTTAAAGAGATCGACATTTTTTGTGCAGTATGCCTTGATCTGTCTCTTATGCTTTACCAGTTATAGAAGCTTACAAAATCCCTTCCAAATGTAGAGAAAATTTAATACATTAATTTTATTTCGTCATGTAAATGCCCCAAAAATGGCATTTTAATCAAAATCGTTGGAGCCATTTTTCAGAAATAATCAAAATATTGTCCATGTAAAGGTTAGCTTGGGTTGATGGAATTTCTTGAGAGTCTTCGTGTACTCTCAAGAAATTCACGTGTCACTGTATGTGTGTACGGAGGTGGGGGGAGAGGACGGCCACAAACCCGCTGCCACACATCCATAATTTCTCCAAGCACATACTATCATGTAGTGAACTGAACATGCAACATAAAGAAATACTTGTTAGCTAGGAGGGTGGGGTTCCGCATAAGCACGTTGGTTAGTAGGCTACTGATTGCGCCCTCATATGTACTGCATGCGAGCGTGTCAATATAACGTTCTGAGGACACCCAAAATATGACGTGTTAACGCGTAGGGATTAGCGTATGCAGATGAAGATATGAGCTGATGTAAGGTTATTGTGTTAAGGTTTAGTAAAGATACGGAGTATTGATATGCAGTGAAATGAAATGTAATGCGGGGGTGGGATGTATCGTGCAATACCTGCGTTGATGATTCATAATCAGTGCAATGTCAGAGTGTTGATTCCGAACTGATCTCCTACGAAGGGTTAGTTTTGCTAATGTGTTTAGCAGTAAAGCAGCTGCAATAGGCAGTTCAGCTGTTAGGCGCAACAGATGGATTCATACACGAATGGGAGCGTTATCATGAAAGGGAGAGTACGGTCAAAGAGGTAGAGTGGATGTTTGTGACTATCATTATGGGTTTCAAATTGGCCGAGTTCACGTATAAAGGGGTAGTGATTGGTTTTGAGTTTTAAGTACATATCAGAGACTATCTAGTTTCTCTACCAATTACCTATGGTAGGTAAGTAGAGGACGCATTGCCTTCCACACAAAAATTCAATATCGATATTTCACCGGAAATACACTTGGATGCTCCCTGAATAGAAGAATTAAAAATTAGGTTTGTGTGTCTGTAAACAGCATAACCCAACAATAAAATGTTAAATATAAACGTTTATGCTTAAGCCCAGCATCTTAGGGGTGTGATACAAGGGTTTTAAACACAGTCTTCCAACCTAAACTACACTTTATATATAAAATGTTTCGCTATTTTCGATTTTCTCAAAAAGGGTTCTAACGATGATAAATAAAATATCATAAGCTTAAGGTATTTGTATAATAAATAAAACGTACATCTTTAATTTTCTGGGAATAGCCCGTGAAGTTTCCTCATTCTGAGTGACTTTTGTGTAATTGGTAAACCGTAAGAGACAAAATGTTACTGCACAAAAAGCTATCTCTTTAGCCTACTGTATCCTCCTTATACAGGTAGAGCTGCGCGGTGCTTTTCTGTCCGCGTCCTCGGCGCTCGTTGCCGTCTGCCACTATCATAGAAAGGCGTGGATGAAACCATACAAAATTTTTAAAACTAATTTTAAAGGCTTGACTTAAAACATTACGAAATTGTGTTTGAGGACAGAATTATTAGTAGGGATTTGTGGCCCCCTCCGCCACCCGAACTATCCTCTTGCGATTTCTATCTCTGGGGTAACTTAAAACATAAAGTCTACAAGACAAACCCACACACCCTGGAAGAATTAAAACAAAATATCCGCCTGGAAATTTCCAGGATTTCTCGACGTGAACTACGGTGAGTGATGGATAGTTTGCTAAAGAGGTGCCATAAATGTATGAACAACGACGGTGGCCAGTTTCAGCATCTCCTTTCATAAAGTTGGTAAGTAGAGCCTTTAAAATTAGTTTTCAACATATTGTATGGTTTAATCCACGCCTTTCTATGATAGCGACAGACGGCAACGAGCGCCGAGGACGCGGATAGGAAAAACACCGCGCAGCTGGTTCTTAGTTTTTTTGTCTCTCTCTCTGTACTTACAACGAAAGTAAATGTCGATTAGAAAGAAGTAGACAGGGGCTGGTCCCATAGCTTAGTCTGTAGAGCACCTGCCTGCTGTGCGAGGGGATCCGATTTCGATTCCCGGCTGGAAGGTGGAGCTTTTTCTCTAGCCAAAATTATTCCCTATCCTCTCCAGTGTCTGGAAGTAGATATATAAGTTATCTTTATGGGTTTCAAATTATTGAAGTTATCACACAAGTATTTAGTGCATAGGTCATTGACCGTACATGCATATTTAAGATACAAGTATGGTACCGACAGAAAAAGAAAACAAAACAAAACGAACAAGGAAAAGGAAAATAGAGATAAATTACCTTTGTCTAACTGAACAAATTTGACCTAGCTTCGCGCACTTTAGCTAAGAAATTGCCCATGTTTTTCCGGTTCCTCTGGTCAGTCAGTAGCTTCCAACATGCCAATCTCTTTCTTGATGGACTTAAGAACTTTTCTTTGACTTTGATTGTTCGCTGGTTCTCCCACTGTACGCATTCCGCCAAAATACAGTTAAAGAAGTAGACAGAAGAAAATAAGCTTGTGTAAGAATACTTTGTAGAAAAGTGAATAGAGAAAACTATGTGAATGGAACACATCATATTATTATTATTATTATTATTATTACTATTATTATTATTTAGCTTTTTGAGTCTTTTTGTTTGTTTTTTAATCTTTAATACGGCGAAGCCGATGATCAGCGTGTAGACGAACAAAGAGTTTAGATCCCGGGGTTTTGGCTATAGTAAGTATTACCTTGTTCTGAAAGGATTGCAGTTGGCGAATGTAGGGCATGCAACCATAGCCCCACACCGGCGCAGCATATGTAAATTGAGGTCGAATTAAGGTTTTGCAGAGGGTCAGGTCGGGTTTAAGTGTTAGACCGCTGTTGAGGTTAATGAGGGGGATATAGCCTGCGTAGTTGAGCATTGGCATGTTTTCGGGCTGGTTGCATCTGTTCTTTCCAGGTGAGGCGCTGTCGGGCTACCTACTGGGTGCGGAAAAAACAATGTGCAGAAAATTTTAGTAGAGGGAAGGCAGTATTAGAAACATCTGGTGCTGCATTCACTTGACTTTCCCTACCTCTATCGCTTATTAGTGAGTATGCAAATTATTCTTACGAAAGTTTATTATTCTATCTACTTCATTTTAATCGAAATAAACCTTTGCAGAAATAACTACATTACACATTTCATTATAGACACAAAGGAAATAGCGATAGTCAATTGTTTAGAACTGGACGCTATATATTGTCCTTAAAATTCCACACTCTTTCATGACATCCGAGAAACAGCTGAAAATCAACCATACTTTAAAAGAATGGCTAAGTATTGAACAACTGGAACCATTAATTTCGAATGTGTCGAAAATGGCTCATCCACATAAAAATTATTTGAAATAAATTAAGTGTTTTAAAGGGATCTAAATTATTTGTGTAGTACTTATCGTCTATCGCTTAACGTTTAGCAGTTGTACAAGATTATACCGTACCGGCAGTACGGGGATTTTCATATGGAATATCACTGGCTCCATAAGTATAGGTATAGATTACCCAACGGAGTGGGAAACCTGGCTCACTGCGATCTACACCTATTGCGACTACCGTCCCACAAGAGGTACAAAGAGTGCCAAAGAAAATCTCACTGTACCTCGCATCTAGTCACATTATTTATCGTTGTACGCGGGCTTGCGAAGCCATGGCCTTTTCATTGATTGTTTTAGGCCACGGTGCAAGGGTGCGCCACTCCTTCTGCTAAATAGCTACACCAATAACCACAACAAACGTTACAAAATGGCGTGGAAACGAAATATATGTTTACGCTCTTGATCGTATTGGCTAAAAGAGAAAGAGTGCATTCAGTTTGTCATACAGACCTCTTATCGTGATTGCTAGCCATACCTTATCGGCTAGTGCAGGACACGCCTTTGAAAGGGTTAAAAGCTAAGGGGAAAACTTGATGAGCGCCCAGGTTAGCGAAATGTGTAGGATGAGAAGATTTTCAGGGGGTGCAAATTAAAGCTTGAATGGTATTCATTAAATACATAGCAAGACAGCAGTTAATAGCAAAAACTAAACAGAACTGTATTCTCACAGTGCCATCAGTGCTTGTTTCTGCATAGAAGTAAACTTAACTAAACAATAAATAAATAAAAGCAGCATGCTTTCCCTCTAGTTCAAAATATAATTGGTTAATATACCTTTACTAATATATTGCTAGACCAAAATATAAACCAATTTTATTGCTATAATATGCATGTCATATTCGGTAAACCATTTACATATACACATTTATCACTAGTTTCTAAATATGATCGGTCAATTATAACACTTTCTGACGAGTATGTAGACCGTCTTCCCCACCTTCTTGGAATATCTTTATCCAGTAATTTACTATAAAAACACTTTTATGCACTGCCGCTGCAATTGCTGTAACAGTGCGACCAGCCTTCCACATACCCACGATACGTCCACGAGTAATTTCACTAGTATACGGCATGACTGGTTCTGAGACAATAAACATGTTTAGGTTTCAATAACACCAGAGGAAGCAAAGACATTAACCTTCCCTTTTTACTTTCTCTACTACGTATAGTAAGTAGGGGAAGTATTGTATTCCACCCAAAAATTCGATACCGAGATTTCACCGGAAATACATGTTTTGAGACCTCCTGAATCCAAAAAAAGCATTTTTGGAAACATGTCCGTGTGTGTGTCTGTCTGTGTGTCTGTCTGTGTGTCTGTCTGTCTGTGTGTCTGTGAACAGCATAACTCAAAAACTAACAGTCGGATAAACACCAAACTTGGTATTTACATTCAGTATCTTCCAGAGATGCGACACGAAGATTTTCAAGAAAATCCCCCCACCCCAGACTACCCTTTACATGGAACATTTTTCGAAAATTTTAATTTTCTCAAAAATGGCTCTAACGATTTTGATGAAAATATCATACGTTTAAGATAATGTCATGAGAAATGAAATGTTTATCTCGAAATGTCTGGGAATGTCTCCAAAAGTATTCTTCATTGTGAACGACTTTTGCATAACTGGTAAACCATAAGAGATAGACAAAATTTTACTACACAAAAAATGTAGATCGCGTTAAAATACACAACTTATGTCATATACATTTCTTTTGTTGAGTGAACCGTTTTCGAGATATTGCTTGTTATTTCCTTAAATTTTCCAATACTTATACTTTTTCTCAAATTCGTTATTCATTTTTTTTATGTCCTGGACATGCAAAGAGAATGGAATGCGCCACATAGCAACCAGCGTTAAAATATTTGACTATCACTTAAAAGCTACCATATTCCCCTTGCATCTACAAGAAAATTACCAATAAGATTGACATCTCGATATCTCGATTAACATGAAGCATATGGAGAATAGGCGTTTGTAAAAATAGTGTGTACAAGAGTAGAGAAAGTCATGTGAGTGTAACACATCAGATTTTTTCCCCTCTATTGCTGTGTTATCAAGCCACTACGCTCTGCGATAGGTAAGGTGAAGGACACGCCTCAAAAGACCCCAGAAAACGATACAAATTCCGCCGAAGTTTTGCTTTGGTGCTGTTTGTACCACTCCCCCGAAAGATGACAAGGAGACGGAATGAAAAGGAAGTGATGAAAAATAAGCCGTGGTAGAGGACAAGCCACCCCGGTATTCGCCTACCGCCCAGGGAAAACCACGAGAAACCCAAGGCCAGAATGGGTGGTCGACGGGAATCGAACCTGGGACCTCCCAAACGCGAGGCTCACACGCTACCGCGGAGCCATCACTCTCGTTTGGCCGCTGTATATTCGAAGAGAAAATCACTGCTGCAAAATATTCTGTCTTTGTTGAGCAGCATTTGGAAAATTTGTTGGAGGAAATGTGACTTGACTTTCTTCTAGACGTACGCTTTCATGATGATGTCGCTTACTATGCGCATCCAAATGTCCAAAGTGAAGCGGCCTTAAACGTGCACTGCTATATGGCAGTGAGTTTTCGTCGCAAAGTGGTGTTCGATATGTTTAAACATAAACATAAAGTGGTTTCTTAAAAAGTGATAACGGTAAGGGTACCAATGAACAGAGGTGGCCCACGAAACCGGGGCAGAGCACCGCACGCAGGCCAGTCGGCCCGTTTTGCTCCTACCAGTGTACTCCGGGAGGGAATGACGAGGGAAGATACCCATAAGGGTGACCAGCTCCAGATGACAACGGGCGCAAGCACAGACTGACTCCCTAATGTTTCCAGATTTAACTCATCCGACGCCACTCGGTCCTGCCCACAAGCAACCAACCTTCACTCGGAGGAGAAACCTAACTTAGCAGTTCCCGCAGTCACTCAACAGAGAGCAAGCGACCGTCCAGCCGCAACCCGCCGAACACCGTCGCCTGGATCAACAACCCTGAAATAGATGACAAAGAAGAGCATAGGTACAGGAAATGAGAGGGAGGAGAGTCGTGGTAGAAGATGAACCACCCCAGCATTCGTCTATCGACCCGGGGAGACCACGAAAAACCATGGGCTGGAGTAGGCGGTAAGCGGGGATCGAACTGGGATCTCCCGAATGCGGGCCACAGACTTTGCTGCCTGAGGCATCCCCTCGGTTTTATAAACTGATAATTGCTAATACATTCCATATCAGTCTATAATGAAAAACAAATTATTATTATTGTTATTGTCCTCGTGATGTGGGTTGCTGTTGTGTTTATTATTAATTTATACCACTTGAATATCTTATTGAATATAAAATTTACTCTGCTGTGGAGATGTTTGGTTGTATTATAAAGGTATAAGCTTTATTAAAATACATAATCAAAATAAATACAAAGAATTTAATTAATTTTTGTTAGTGTAATTCAGAAGGTCTGGTTTTATTATTCTGTGCACTCTCACACGATGGAATTGCAGGTCCTGGTTTTATTGATCCAATAATTATACCCCGCCTTTAACCGTAATGGTCATATCGGCAACCTTTTACCTTTAGAACATATTGCTTATCGGCAATGGTGTTAATCGGTATACCGTTGTCAATTGATTTCTGATTTTCTTTGGGTATTATACAATAATTCACACAAACACACACATTCTCACATTGCCACCCCAGCCCAAAATCGAACCCGGGACCCCTCGCGCAGCAGGTGGCTACTCTATCGACTGAGCTGGGGGGGGGGTCTTGCGCAGCAGTTCTGCAGCTGGTATGAGAGTTTGTGGCAACAGCATTTCTTGCAGTATTTACAACCAGAGAGTCTTTCTGTCGCCAAGATTTCGCATTCATTCGAGTCGATGGAAAAATACACGAGTTGGATGTCGTCTACCTGGAGATCGATGTCTATAAAGTGCTGCCACACATTGACACTCTCGAAACACTAATAACCAGACAGAGAGGGTTTTATAGTATAACAACTTACTAAAATCCTTCGGTCTACGGTCTGCGCGAGTATTCAGGAGGGATAAATCGCCCCACTCTACTTGTCTTTTGCCTTTAGCTACTGAGTTATCGAATGAGGTGTCTTAAAGAGGAAATGGGCTGATACACGGGAAACAAGTGTCACGTCACTGGTGTGAACACGGCAATTTTATAGTGTAGATAAATTTAATAGGATATTGTTTATATCGTGATAACTCAAAAATAAAACCCTTATTCCAGTTCTGTAAGAGGTATGGTAAGGAGCAAAGTTTCGAGATGATGATGACGATGTGTGATTGGTCTCCCTGTTAAAAAATTAAAGCCGCTAGTTTTATTTGTAAAAACTTAAATTGAAATAATTTCTAATATGAAAATCAATCAGCAGGGAACGTTTTTCCTTGAAGTGATTGATGGGGAGGTGAAGGCTATGAAATATCCCAAAAAAGTGTGAATTATCTTTTGGAAGCTGTCCCATGATAGCATATGTATACGAAATGCTATCGCTAGTTATATGCAAACATTTATTTTCCCACCCGCTGCACCTGGCTCTTTGCATAGCCTGTCACAGCAATCTACAATTATTACAGTGCTTTTGTTGCAATGCTCTTATGTCTTTAGTCCTACCTCTACAGTTGGATAGTTACAATAATGGTGTGATTAAGTGATAAACGATTTTGTGAGACTAAAATAAAATAAAACATGGACTAGGCGAAATAATGGCACTTGGTGCTTCAGCAGCGACTCGGAGGCTGCCCAAGGCAGTTAGAAAGGGCGAATACATGACCAGGTGAGTTATCCCTCCCAAGGGTTTTATCTAAGTTGCTGAACTATACTAAGTAAACCATCGGGTTAGGAATGCACCGAGTGTTGGCGGCGAGAAGGGGGGGTCAGCGCTTGTGAACTTACAGTGTTCTCTGTAAACAAATGTGATATACCGTTTTAAGGCAGTCCAACCTACTTCGACAGCAAGTAGACCAGAAATAACGAGTATTGGGAAGAAAGAAAAAGGAATTAATATACAGAAATGTGAGTTACATTGTCTTTTCTTTTACTGTGAAAGCTGTAATTTTTTTAAAGCAACATCCGCTCTTATTAGCGTGACACACATCGTCGAAAAATTCTGATCCATATTTTGGAGCTGAGGAGATTGAAAATCCACTATGCTCTTGTTTCTTTCTAATAATGTCATATGTTCTTTGTCCAGTGAATTATAGGTTGTTCAATATGATGGTTCAAATGACCTTTCAGATCTAATGCTACATCTGAAGGTTTCACCATTTGTATTGAAGTGTTCCATGCCAAATTCCACTACAAATTGTGCTCTTCTTTACTTTAGACATATTGCCACTGGTCTATATATGCATCGAATAAACGTAACAGTCGCAACGAAACCGTCTGTTGCGTTGGGGAGGACTGTGTTTGTCACAATGCCTAACGTCGCCTATACTTCGTGCGGTAACTGTTTACTTACTAAAACCCCTCTGCCTGCTAATAACATATCAACTAATTAGCTGTTTCTGTATCGTGGGTGCTTCATGATAACACGAGTGAAGAACTGTTCACAAAAACGCAGAGCGAGTCACGAGGTTACTAACCTTCAGGTTATTGTGTCCGCCAGTGAGCTACGTGTTGGACATGCGCAATAATACTACAAGGACATAAAGCCCTTGCTCAAGTAGCCCACTCAACCTACTGCTCAGTAGCTATACGGGCCACCCAGTATGCACTTGTGTTAATTACATTCCATTTTGGCTGACAAATTAAAATGTTTCATAAAGTCAAATTTAAATTATGTTCATGCAGCGCTTTCATTATTCTACCACATCTGTGACTCCATGTTTCTAACGTCAAAATACTTGGTTTGGTACTGCCTTTCTACTCTACAAATTTCTATGCATTGTTTTTCTGCACCTGTGTGTGAGAGAGAGAGACGGACGTATAAACAGGGGTTATTGTTCTGCATCAGATTCACATTACCACAGCAGAAGAATGACAAATATTGGTATAATAAAATGTTACCCAAAGTTTACTAACTCTCAATCACTTCATCGCTTGTTTGAGAAAAAAATATCTGATGTGATACATTCACATGACTTTCTCTAACATCTATCTTTATTAGTGGGCATATAAACTATTTCAATTAAATCTTATTTTTCTATCTACTACATTTTAATCCAAATAAACCGTTGCAAAAGTAGCTGCATTACACACTAGGCTATAGATATAAAGGAAATAGCGATAGTCAAATATTTAAGTACTGGGCGCTATATGTTGACCTTAAAATTCCAGATTGTTTCAATGCAATCCCCAGAAACAACCGAAAATCGATGCGACTTTGAGAAAATGACCAAGAAATAATAATTCGAACCTTTAATAACGGATATCTCAGAAACAGCTTATGCCACAAAAAACTTATGTTAAATAAATTTTGTGTTTTAAAGAGATCTACATTTTTTATGTAGTACGTTTTCGTCTATCGCTTGAAGTTTACCAGTTATACAAGATTATACACAGTTCCTTCCGAATGAAGACTTTATAGGTTGTACCCAGAAAATTCATACTTCATATGGGGTATTTTAATCAAAATGTAGGAGCCATTTTTAGATAATAACAATTTTTGAAAAATGGTCCATATAAAGAGTAGTTTGGCGTAGGGTGAAGTTTCTGAAAATCTTCGTGTCGCATCTTTGGAAGGTACCGAACCCAAATATCAAGTTTGGTATTCATCCGACTTTTCGTTTTTGGGTTGTGCTGTACAAGAAACACGCGCGGACATTTTTACTAAAAATGCTTTTTTTATTTAGGGACCTCAAAACCTATATATTTGCTGTGAAGCCTGGGTATCGAATTTTTGGGTGGAATGCAATACCTTCTCTACCTACTAGGTACTGGTAGAAAAAGTAAAAAGTGTGCTTTTGTACGAGTGGAGACAAGAGAACAGATGTGTATGGATAAAATGTCATACCACGTGTACATTTCAGCAACGGCTATTTATTGTTGCCTGCATAACCATTTTTGTGATGCTCCAGGTCAAACTGGAAGTCGTCACGTATTAAATCAATAACGGGGTTTGAGGGTTGGAATTCTGGTTATGAACTCTGTTTTAAATAACTTATAATTCACTGGTTATGTGCGTTTTTATTGTACCTCTAATTTCATCAAATATATCTTTCCGGGTGAAAAAGTAAAGAAACGTCATGTATTTTTAATAAAATTATACATCATGTAGGTATACTTCTAAATACTATTTGTGTATTTCTACTGCAAGGACGCCTCATCGCTAAAACAAAATAATTTGTCTACTTGGTGTTACTTCCTTTCCAACGTGATATTCATTCCAGTTTTGCTTATATCCATTAGTCACGACTACCACAACAGACGGTTCTACTTCCTCCACCAAATACCCAAGCAAAACAGCATTAATCACAGTTTTATTCGTTTATTTAAAAACACGCAGAGTTTTCTTTCCAGGTTAGTCCCACACCGCTGGTCCGTCTAACCTTCATGGAGGAGGAAGACTACTCGGCGGCCCTACACGCAGGAATGCCCTTGTTAGGGCAAATCCTGGTGATTGAGGCCAGCCGCAGTGTTCGACCGACTCCATGCCGCCGCTGCTGCCTGTACGGGCACACAGACGCGTCATGTGACGCCGCTCCCCGCTGCCACTACTGTGGTAGCGGTAACTTCACCGCAGACTGCAGGGCACACGACCTGACACACCGCCGACGCTTCTGCGCCTCCTGTGGAGGCAAGGGGCACTACACAGGTCAGGCCGTCTGCCCACTCTATCCTCGTAGAGCCACGCCGCACTTGCCAGAGACACCGCGGAACCTCACAACCACACCGCAGCACACTTCATCGAACGTCTCATCACAGATAGCAGCTACGAACCAGCCCATCATCGATGCCATCCAGGACCTGCATGCTGAGGTGCTAAACCTAGCTGGCAGGCTCAGCGCACTGGAAGAGCAACTCAGCGAGCAGCGTACTGGAATCACCGACACCATTGATCAGTCACACGACGTGACCAAGCAACACATCCTCGACAACATCAAGAGCCACTTCACCGAACAACAAGAATGCCTACAGGACATAACCACAAAATGCTCAACTTTGGGAGAGATCCCGTACCATTTCAAAATACTTCTCGGCACCATAGACAGCAACTATCAAGATCTGGTCGCCCACATCTCTGGAGCCAACTTTGGCGGACAGCATCAGCCACCTCATCCAGCACATCATCGTCAACAAAGAGCCAATTCCCGGAGGTAACAGGCCCGGGATTGGAGCCAGCATCTCCTGTTAATTCACCACCGTCACAGGTCCCTGTCAGGGCAATCGCCATGACAGATACCTGACCTCCACAGCGGATTTTTCCGTCACTTTTAGAAATCACCCACAAACAGCAGGGTTGCTTCGGCGGTACCAGCCACATGATCGCCACTATCCCCAATTAAATTGCGCCATCACAGAATCAAATCCTTCTTTTCCTCCTCCTTTTTCCTTTCTACACCTATTGACATACTCTTGTTTTTCCTTCAAACCTTTACTCCTGTTTCCCCCCCCCCCCCAAAAAAAAATAAAAAATAAATTTCCAGCGAATGGCCCCAATATGGGGAATTCGCTGTTTCTCACGGTTCTGTTCCCTCTCCGTGTGCCTGCTAAGCAGTCATGCGAAGTCTTTGTCCACAGGTTGATAAACTTGTGAGATCAGTGTTTCAGTGTGATAGTGCTGTTATAATGCGAGAAAGTCGTATTAACAGGTACTAACGACTTCAACTACCCGTATCGGTTTAACTCAAGCAATTAAGTTGATAGCGATAATTATGGACACACGTTGAATTTTCTAGACAAGATGTAGTGGGCCTCTTCAAGCTTATGTGTCCATGATTAACCTATATTTCTAAAAAAACGGCTTTGCAAAATTGTGGTAAATATATCTGCTGTTAGGTGTTGTACTTTCTGGTAGTTTTAAGGTTTGTTTTATTTTATGCTGAATACAATTCTTCTGGTTAGCCATTTTTGTTCATTTCCAAATAGAGTAATTACTGCATGAGCTTGTGTATGCAAGTGTTGGCGTAGGTTTTGAATGTTGCCATTTCGTACAACATTTTTATGTAACCCTACCTTTATATACATGTCGTTAGTGTATTCAATATCGTGCATAATTGGCTCATTGTGGCACGCATGCCAATAATAACAATCACCTATTTCCTGTATAAATTGCGTAATACTGTTATTGCAAGTTACCGTGACTCTTAGAGAGAACATAAAACCATTTTGGGATATTCTTTTCTCTGAACTACGAAGATGCAAAATCCTCTGAACGTTATTTAACATAGAATAATTAAGATCTGAGTTTATAATTACTTAGCATGCTCTGCTGATAATAGGCTAAATCACAGCCCGTAGCATCTGCTCACTTATCTCCTAGAAAGGGATGCATGAACGTAGCTGTCTTGTTTATCGGTTCAATACGTCAGGTAATAAGAAATGAAATTCAGGGAGAGAGGCTAACGTCTTATTTATGAACATATGAAGACGCTCTGACTTATGTCAGCTATGGATGTTGAATTATTTCGTGATTATTGTCTACAATTTATAGTGCTAAGATTGCATAACATGATTGAAACCAGCTCATTGATAATGTTAATAGGACATTTTGAATACACTCGTAAGACACTCACTGATGTTTGTGCGATAAACATTCACTTCTATCATTATCATCCAAATTATCCGCATGCACTACTGCAATCGTTTGAGCATTGCTGTTTTGTGCACTCTTTTATATAATCAGAAGATGCTATGGTTGGGTATATATTAAAATTCTAAGATGCAGTGAGCGAAAATAAAGAGATTCGATTTTGGAGGGCATGGAAAGCGGGAATGTGGAGATTTGTGCGTAAAGCAAGAACGGCGCTCTTGGCTTGGGGACCACAGGCGTGACCTCTATGAATACGCAATGTCCATATCTGTTTCCACTACATTACATAGTCGTAAGATATTTGCAGCCTTACTCTGAGCCCCCGCAACTTTTACCCAGGGTTTTCTCCTTCTTTTGTCTCAAATGAATCGTATTCCTACACAACCCCGCTCTTTTATTGGTTTGTATGAGTATATAGCGCACAAATTTCGTGGTATGAAAGCAGTCTTTGTAAACCCTTCCGGCACCAAATTATAAACTCCCTTAGAACGGAGATTAATAAAGTTCTCTGCTTGGTTCGTCTTTATATGCACCGCTTGCTGATTCTGATTACTGCGCGGCGACGACCTATACACTACGTATAAACTAACTTCAATGTTAAACGCGTTATAGGTCTGATAGAGTTTGATTTGCTTGATGAATCTTGAGATTAGAGGAGCATAAACTCAGTAGAATGGCTAGAAGCGCTTTCTTCTTCAGTTCAACAGGAAACTAATGGATTTAACGCTGCAGATGTGTTTTCCAAGTGATAACATAAAGATAAAAACAGATGAATGGAACTAGTTTACGTATTTATTACGAAGACACCATTTATGACAGAAAACAGTATGAGATTATAATTAAATAGAAAAACTCTCAAAGTTTACATTACCGCAATTGTTGTGCATTTGCCACGGGATGCTAAACTGAATGTTTAGCAACCAGGAGAAAGCATAAATAGTTTTGGAGCTAGCGAAATCAAATTCAATTACAACGGTATTTCCAAACATGTTTTAGTAAGGATCCACCATCACGAAACAACATCTAGCGTTGGTAACATTAGTTTGAAGAGACTGGTTCTGTTTTAAAAAAGTAAAGTACCGGACGCCACACATATCAGCTGCAAATGCTGACAGAATCAGAGAAGCCCTCACACGTAGGTAGTCCACAGAAGACTACGTATCGGCCCGGTCAAGAGTTCTAAACTTCAATTAAATATAGTTTTACTTCTGGACGCTCTTTAACTACTATGGTTGTTAGCTCCCATTCTATATTGGGCATAAAAGACCGCAAATTTTGCTCAGAAGCCTCTTTATCAGCTTGAGGTTCTTTTATGTGCCGTAAATCTATGATATAGGACCATAAACTTTACTTCCCTTTCAAAGGAAGCCATGCTAAGGATTTTTACGCTCGAAAAAATTCCATTGCCCTCCATCGGGTTTGAACCCACGACCGCGGGAACTAGAGGCCAGCATGGTAACCACTACACCACGGAGGACGTCAGTCAAGACTTCTAGTTGCCCAAAACGCCATATGGATAGTTCTTAAACGGCTGTCCATGAAACTATACAGATAAGAGTTGGTATAAGCCCTGAAACCAAATGATAAGATCATACCTACCACATCAGTTCTGTGGGGAAATGCCAGCGGACACGGACGCCTAGTTTTCTCCGATAAAGCTATATTTTATTTAAGCAGGAAGATTAATCGCCAGAAGGTGCGAATATGGGGCACAGATTCGTTACTGAGCAAGTCCGGGATTCAGAGAAAATCAATGTCTTTTGCGCCATATCATATAGAAAATCTATGACCTATTTTCCTTCATTGAACAGACTATAAATTACCCATCTCGACATGCTACTGTAGTTCCTAATCCCGCAATTAGATGAAAACTAGGACGACTACCTGTTCCAACAAGATGGGGCACTACCCCATTATCACAATGAAGTAAGGAATTATTTGAATCAACATCTGCCTCACCGCAGGATTCGCCGTGATACTGCGAATGGCCTAACATTTCGCAATTAGACACCCAGGTCACCAGATCTGTCATTTTTTTCTGTGAAGGTATGTGCCCCCACTGCCACAAAATCTACCACAGCTACGATGGCATATTGCTATTGTCATCGAATTAATAGATGTGAACATGCTAGAGTATGGCAAAAATTTGACTATTGCCTACACATATGCCATGTGACACGCGCTTCCTATATTGAATATTTGTGAATCTTTTTAATAACTTGCAGAGTTTTTCTATCTAATGTTACCTCATACGCTTTTCTACCACGAATAGTGTCTTCATAATATATAGTAAACTAGTTCCATTCATTTGTACTTTCCCTGTAGAATTAGTGCTGCATTAACCGCAGAAAATATGACTGTTTATTTTCCAATGTCATTTCAGTTTCTTTGTGCGTAGCGATGAAATGAATCGCCAGAAGCAGTCTTTTCCTCCTTCCGCTTCACTCGCTGGGGCGTCGAACACAGGACCTCTCTAATCGCTAACAATAGCAGCACTCACTATACGTCGCAACTGATGTCCTCTCGAATGGAGAGTTAAGGGAATGTTGGACGCTACTGGCAGGCACGGAAGACATGGAGGGGATAGGTAAATTTATACTTAAGGCAAAACAACTGGGATCTAAGAAGGCTGATAGTAGAGAGGCGGGTTTTGGAATAGCTCCTCGCTGGTGCTTTATTTTTTATGTCTTTTTTCACTTATTGTTAGTGTGCTGTGTATATTCTCTTAACTGTTCTTTGTTTTCTATAATAGGGTATAATGCTGCACCGAAATACGGTTTACCGCTGTTTTGGGGGTTGTGGATGTTTAAGATGCTATATTTAAATATGTTCTACTTTTCTTTTTCTTTTTTATTCTTCTTCCATTTTTTTGCGAAATAGTGCTTTCTTACAGTAGTACTTTCTTCGGGTTTCCTTCTGTTTCTTGCAGTTTTATTATTATTATTATTATTATTATTATTATTGATATTTATCTTGCTTATTATGCTGTATATTACAACAACACGTACGGTCTGTGGACACGAGCGATTGATAGAAAGCTATGTATGTATACTGTTATGTAAATAAATACACTTATTCATTCATTCACTATCGTCCCAAACTCACTAGTAGAATACACGGAGTAAACAGCACTTTGTCGCTAAAAGGACAACTGACATACCCACTCGCGAGTACGCTTGCTTATATATAACTCTCGGAGAGTTCGAGAATGTTCGCGGGAGGCGGGGGAAAAGAAGAAAGAAGCTTCCAGAAAAATCTCGCTATCTCTCGATAGCGCTTCTGGGTTTACGTTGGGTAAGAGCGTGGTCACCCTTATCTTTCCAACCAAATAGTCGGCTGGTGCTGAAGGACACGGCAACCAGGCGAAAGCCCAGCTCACAGC
Source organism: Deroplatys truncata (assembly GCA_030765065.1). Classification (NCBI taxonomy): domain Eukaryota; kingdom Metazoa; phylum Arthropoda; class Insecta; order Mantodea; family Mantidae; genus Deroplatys; species Deroplatys truncata. The sequence continues at coordinate 37,711,736 of CM060989.1, forward strand.
AGCAACATCTCAATGGTAATACATACCAGATGGCCCAGTTAAGACATACCGCACAAGACACTGTTGCGTAAATTAATACTTGACATGACTTGAAAATCTGATGTGCTGCATTCACATGGCTTCTCTACGCAAACAGCTTCAAACTATTATTACAAGGGTTTATTCCTTTATCTACTTCTTGTTAGTGGAGGTAAACTTTCATTATATATTTTTACATTTTGTTGTAGGATGCAGTAGGTAAAACAAACGTAAGATTTTTAAAGAACGTTTCGTTATGTAATGGCTTTAAAATTCCAAACTCTTTGCATGATCACGAGAAAAAACGAATAACGATTTACCATTTCAAAACAGTACAAGTATTTGAAACTGCAAGCCAATAACAAGGAATACTTCAAATATGGTTAGGGTCACAGAAAAAAATCATTTGACATAAATTGTCTGATTTAACGTGTACATTTCTTATGTAATAAGATTTTGTGTATCTCTTGCGGTTTACCAATTATATAGAAGACCATTCAGAATGAAAATTACTTCACAGGATATTCGTATAAAATGTCAGAAACATTTTATTTGTCATGGTAATATCTTAAACATATGGTACTTTAATCAAAATCTATTTTTGGGAAGATAACAAATAAAGAAAAACTTTCTTTATAAAGGGTAGTTTGGAATGGAGGGATTTTCTTCAAAATCTTCGTATCGCATCCTTAGGAGACTCTACACTTAAATACCAAGTTTGATACTTACCATAATTTTGTTTTTGAGAATTACTATCATAAAATGTAATGCTCAGTGTACATTTTTTCTGTGATTTCTGGTTATGAATCTAAAATGTTTACCGAGCAGTTATTAATGCTTTGTCAAGTGTTGACATCTATCAGATTTCCAAGAAACATTAACATATTCTAAATAGAATTTCTTGCATTTAAAAGGCTTTACAGCTTAATTTCAGAATGTCTATCAGCTATAAATCAGCTTTTCACCTCTTTTGTGATTAATTCCATATGTCAGGCCTAAATAATAAACTACGTAAATATTTCGCCATTTTCCAAGCTCTTCTATTAACCGTGTTTGCGAGAAAGGAACCGTTAAAACATATAAGCTGTGCATAAGAGCATTACATTTTAAATAAAGCATCGAGTAGTGTATTTACTGACATTGAATTACTTTGATACTTAAATATTTCTTTCTTACTTATATTTTGAAGTAGAGAACAAAACTTAATACACAATAAAGGGTTGCTATTAACAAGAAGTCTTAAATTTGATCCACAAATGTTGCTGTTCCCACACCCCCTCACCTCAAAGTTTAATTTACAACGGTATCCAACAAAAATTAAGATATAAAATGTAGGTACAAAATTTCTTTTTGTGAGACATGCTGCTATTTTGTTACCTTCCTTTTTCTAAATATATTATTCTGTCCTTGCAAACTACAAAGAACATGCGCCATATTTCCAAGTGAGTGATATTAATAATTTACGGAGTCCTAACGGAACTCTAGATGAAAGCTTTTGTGGTTGTGAATAACGCATTAGATTTACATTAAATATTCACATAAAGACAACGCAAACCCCAGTTTCAAAAGCAATCAGTTAAACCCCATTCACAATGAAAAGTAAACCCAGACGCAGCATAAATGCAGGGCTTTAGTGAAAGCATTCACATAGTTACCTACATACGTCGTAAGGCTCTCCATAACGCAGCAATTTGCAAACTCCAAACTTAATGCATGCGCTGCGTGTATAGAGAAATAATTCTACACTTTTTTTCTCCTTCCGTTGCCAGCTGAACAGCACATGCAAGGTTTTACGCTATTTACTGTACAATCACGGTGCTCTTCCATTTGGCCGTTCCACGCCATTTAAATGTTGATGCCAGATGGGGATCCGTTGTAGGCTTGGTACAACACTTTGAATGTTATATTTGTTTATAAAGATGAATTTTCATATTGAATGGTTTTGGTTACGTTATTCAATTTGAAACTTGCGGTACGCTCGGAAGATTTTCAATGCAATTTATGGATTTAGAAACCCGTGATAAATTTTGCTACGACAGTGATGTGTGTGTGGAAGCAGTGGATAGATGAAGGTCGTACGCAGCGAAGAGCGGGTACTGGACCATGGAACATGACCACAGCAGGGGATGACCGTCATCTCGTCCGCATGGCCATAACGGACCGTACAGTTCATCCACATCGTTGTCTCGACGCTGGAGCACTGCAACAGATGTGAACTTGTCTGCATCAACGGTTCGTTGCCGTCTGCTGCACGTTGGACTGGTTGCATGCATGCCATTACATCGGCTTCCATTGTCCAGAAAACACAAGCTTCTCCGACGGCAATGGGCTCGTGAACACCGTCACTGGGGTGCTGAGTGGCAAACTGTAGTCTTTTCGGACGAGTCCCGCTTCAACGTGTCCTACAGTGTTCGGCGGTACCGTGGTGAGCGCAACCTGGAGGGCTGCATTATTGAGCGGCATAGCGGACAAACACCAGGTGTGATGGTTTCGAGTAGGTTTAATTTTAGTTATTTTTGTTATAGTTGGAGTTGCTTTTTTACTTTATTAGAACGAAAAGTTTTAGGTTATATTCATATTCGTAAAGGTCCTAATAAGGTTGGGTTTGTTGGCACCATTGGTTATAATAACCGATCTCGCCTCCTACGAATTGAGGGCACTTTGAACAGCCTGAGGTACTCCCCCTGCTTCAGGTATCTCCACAGGCCACATTTCAGAAGGACAATTCCCGGCCACATATTGCGAGGACGTAAAAGCCGTCTTCGAAGAGTGACGGGTACCTCCCTGGCCTGCACGTTCGCCTGACATGTCGCCCATCGAACATGTCTGGGATATGGTTGGTCGGCACCTAGTGCGTCACGGTCCTCCAGTAACCAGTGTCATAGATTTGTGGGCTCGTATACAAACTGCGTGGGGGGAAATCCCTCAGAAACTTATTCAGAACCTTTTTGATTCAATTCCATGACGTATAGCAGCTCTAATTGCAGCGCATGGAGGCCACACTAAATACTGAATATTTGGGCTCAAAGGTCATGTATAGATTTGAAAAGTTTATAATTTATTACTTGTCTTGTACCTAACCTGTGGCATTGAATTCATGCGTTTCCTTCTTGGTGTTGCAATTTTCACAAACGGCAGTGTAGGAATATTCTGTAGTATTTCCTTTGTTTCGAATGCTGTTGTACGTTAGTGGAAGGGATTTTATGCTACTGAATGGGAACTGCCAGTTTCGAGAGCAGATCTATGGGCGGCAGTGTCTGCAGATTTGTTGCCAGTCAGCTACTGTAGCTATACGCATTTGTAATTAGAGTAGCGCTGGAGATAATAGAGGTAATTAATATCTGATTCCGAAGCAGTTGCTGCCTCATGAGATTCAGCCACTCAAAAGGGGACGAGTCCCAGCATCGTGGGGAAGGAAAACAAAGAGATGAGTTGACAATGAGGGTAGAGAATTCCGACATGACGTGACCAGCATGGCTAGTCTTCATCCTCTACACCAGCTACGGCTTACGTAGCGAAAACAAAGGACAATCGTTGCTCAACTTTCTGCTGTGGTTTCAGCCAGATCTCCTTTCCTACACTTCTCTTCGTCTGGTTCTCTGAAAAAAAAGAAAAGAAAAATAATTCAGAGAAGCCACACGCAATTCAGGTAATGAAAGACATGCTGCTGTTTCATGTGCGAAAAGCATACAGAGCCTTTGTTTGGTCGCGTGGCCGGCATAGCAGGAGTTTTCTTGTGATTGGGAAGCACGCTGTTTGCCGATGGAATCGGATATTCGTACTCCCTTAAAGTCAAGTGCATATATTTCTCATCTAAATTATAGTTACAGTGCGTTCACTTAATTGCAGGGCCGCGGATTGCGTTTATGCGTGCTCCGCGCGCTATGTATTACACTAGTGTATTTTCCGTTCTAAATCTCCCACGTTACTTACCAACGAGTGATAGTAAAATGCACTAACTAATCTTTTGTTAAGTGTTTTTTAAAAATGACGTCCATCTGCATTAAAGCTTTCTTGGCATCTTTGAATTAAATTTCCGTTCACACGCATAAGATTTTCATGTGTAATTATCATAATTTATGTTCTTATACTGTCCCTAAATTCTTCTATGTTGTGGGGATTGCTCCTATAAACTTTATTTTTTTAGGATTTGAATGATGCATCAATTTCGTCAATTTTATCCTCTGGTAGAACATTTCGTTTTCGCTTCTTAGATTTAGCGTTTAGCGATTTCGTTGTCCTAAACTTATTAACCAGACCTCTAACAGTTTCTCTACCTGTAACTGGAATACAGGAAATTTCTACTGAAATTGTTTACTCACCTGTTTACGGTTTTTATGTATACATCGCACATACAAATTCGTTGTTCAAACGTGAATTTGTCGGTAGGCACTTCAGTGGACTAATAAGACAAGAGAACAGCAACAATAACAAGAAAACTCTTAAGTAAATCACACACAACACAGATGTCCTGAATAAACTTCCACCTTTGAGATGCACAAACTCTAGTTCTTACGGCACGAACAGAAGGTAGTGATTGACGCTACACGTATAACAGAGCTGATACTAGTAGCCTTCACCACTGCGCAGCGGAAAAATGCCGAGGTCACTGCAGAGCAGGCGGAGCATATATTCATGCGATTTGTGGCCCTACCCAGCAGCCGCTCTGTACAACAACCGTACACACTCGTACATGACCTTCGTGCCACACTGCTTTCATACATTTTAAGAAAATTTGCTTTTAAGCTCATTAATTCATGGTTATGTAAAGGAAACCATGTTTCGTCCGCAAAACAGATTAAACGCGCGGGTCAATAGAGTGATCATTGACATTATCCAGCACACAATTTCAGAAATTAACTCTACTCACATTATCGCGTTATTGCAATTTCTGAACTGCAGTTACCCCTTAGGGTTTTAATTTAAAACGTTTAGTGGCTTTCCAAGCCGAGGTTTGTGAAATTCCTGATTCTTGTACAAGCTTTCTTTGGACTTCTTCATAACTCTTCTCAGATGTCACGAGTTTTCCCTCTATAACAACCCTTATAAGAGTCTGGAATCCTGTATGAAGATATGTGCTGAAGCATACTGACTTTTTGACATGATAACATCACCAATACACTAAAAAACGTGGTGTCGCAATGTATCAACCAGATTTCGCGTCAACTGAATACCCGGTACACGAAGAGGAGAGGAAACAGAACCGGTAAGGAACAGCGCAGATCTGGGCAAGCAATTCATCGTAATACGGCCACGCATTCAAGCGAAGGATCTGTATTTGATTCAAAACGTTTGTGTGTGAACTAAGAAAAGCCTAGGAGACCTTGGAATCAGGGATATCTATTCTTTCGTATTCCTAGACGGCCTCGATAGAACTTAAGCTATCTGTTGATACAATGAATGTCTTTCTTCATTAAATACTATAATCTACTTTGTGTTACTTTTACGTAAAATTCATACTATTTATAAATTCTCTCAACACAATAAAATATCATGGAAGAATATTAATCAGTACACAATAATATTTAAGTATAATTTCCAAACCAACATGAATAATTATCCTATTTTAATTATTCTAAATAATAAAGCTGAAAGTACCAAATGGTATTCAGTAGATCAAGTTGGAAGAAAGTCATTGTAAACTTGTAGACATATTGTTCTTTGTTTAATGCTATGCACAAAATTAATGAAAGACTTGCATATATATATACACAATTGTTTGTCACGTATTTCATAATAAAACATTTCTGCTTTGTAATTATTAATGGCCAAAGAAAATTTCTTAAATTAATTCCAAATTAGAAAAAAATAAGTTCATGATATCCTTATTTGTTTGGTAGATTAAACAAATTTGAAAATGGCTGTTATTTGTACCTGCACAGTGATTCGGCGTTATAAGACGAGTCGTTACATTTTGATCTGGATATCAGCTTGGCAGAAACAGACGTTTTTAGTGTGAAATAATTTGGATAACGCTGATTATAAAGTGTAAGCAGAATTTGCAATGTTAATAGATGTTAATTTACGCAGTCATTTTGTTCCCTTAAGTGCCACTGAAGTAATTTTAAACGCCACCGTTGCAATTTGCTCGGCATTGTTATAGTCCCCAGTCGTGTTGTTAGTAGCGATCTATTTGATGGATGCTCCGCTGGTTAGAGTCTTAACTCACAATATGTACTTATGTATTATGCATATATGTACACACGAGTGCATGTATCGTGCAGACATAATGCGCAGTGGTTAATGTTGGTAAGGAAACACTAAATGGCCTCTGTTACTCCCATCCCCCGCCTCGTACTACCTGGTTCCTGCACTCTATTTGATTTTCATTACTTCCCCTTTTTCTTCCTCCTGAGCCTGAAACCGAAAAATCTCTGTTCATAGGTTGTGTTTGAGAGCCATACATTTGACATCAAACCCATACGAGACGGACTCAATCATAGACTAGTGTGGACCGTCGTTGTGAAGCTTGCCTTCCAACCACTCAGTTGAAGTATTTTGACATTTCTCCCCTTTCGCCACTCACCTAGGACTGGTCTTAGTTCTTGGGCTAATGCATGTGCGTCGGGCACGAATTCAAATCAATAGGAGATTGGCTCACCCAGGACTGGTGTGGAATACAGTTAAGGAGTTTCTGCCATCATTAAATAAAGAAAAACACCGTAGGAAACCAAAACCGTTGACACTTTCCGTGTACTCGAGTGTACACATGTTTGTAGTGTAAGTTAATGCCCATCTCTGATGTGGGAACAGCCAGCCTGCCTTCTAACTAGGAGAGTTCCGAGTTTGAGTTTTACAGTTTTGGCTCCTTGCATGGGTATGGTTTTTTTTCTTGTGTTCTTTTCTTCCCAAAAGTTTTGGTCCGTAACTTGGAGCTGAGGAGATAGTCATTTTCCTCAGGGTTCCTTTCTAATAATGTCGCATGTTCCTCGTGTTTAATTGAACTACAGGTTGTTTCACATGATGTTTCAAATGTCCTTTAGCTCTAATGTTACATTTGATGATTTCCTCATTTGTGCTGGTGTTCCATGTCAAATTTCGCTACAAATGATGCTTATTGTGATTATTATGTTTTTGATGTAAAAATTCTTCTTTACCTTATACATATTGCCACAGTTCTCCACTAGTTTATATGTGCATGGAATAAATGGAAGTGTCACAACGAAATCGTCTGTTGGGTTGAGTAGGAGAGTGTTCGTCACAGTACCTAACGTCACCTGGAGGTAACATGATTGCTATGTTTACTTACTAAAACCCCTCTGCCTACTTATAACTAAAGAATTATTGAATCATTATCTCTGAAACCTGGTATATATACGACAGGTTACATATATTAAACAATTTAAATTCCTTAAGTGTTATAATTGGACACGAAATAAAGAGTTTGAACATTTCTACCTGCGAGATTTACGAAACATATTAAATAACTAAAGTTTAGCATAGATAACATTACGGGTGATTTTCACGAGTCAGGAAAGAGATTTTATCAAGAGGATTTGGAAATCAAGAGTAGCATTTACTAGTGCTGCTTCACAGAAAAAATAAGTCATTTATCAAAAAATTATGATTATTACAATAAAGTCATAAAATACTGTAATAAATGAGAACACCAGTTGCTGCTTAACGCATTTACTTGTCACATAAGTGCCCAACGTAGCAAAAATTTACACTTGAATTTCGACACACACTCAGAACAGAAAACAAATTATTCATAACACAACTAAGCCATTTCCTAGATATCCGTTATTTATGGTTCGAATTGTTCAATACTTAGTCATTCTTTTGAAGTCCTGTTGATTTTCAGTTGTTTCTCGCGATTTCATGGAAAGAGTATGGAATTTTAAGGCTACGTATGGCATCTAGTTATAAAACATTTGACTGTTGTTGTTCTCTTTGTTTCTATAATGGAATGTGTAATGCAGCTATTCCAAGAAAGGTTTATCTCAATTAAAATGAAGTAAATAGGAAAATAAACTTTCATAAGAATAATTTGTACACTCACTAATAAGCGATTAAAGATAGAGAAAATCGTGTGAATGTAACACATAATTTTTTCTTAATTGTTTCATTTGTATAGCTCTTTTCAACTTCTGTGGTCATATCAGTGGCTTGACTTTTGAAACAACTAACTGCAAGCTTCTAAGCTGTTGGTTCTTCCTGATTTACATTAGGAAACATACATTCGCTCTTCCAGATTCTGAATAAGGTAGGGAATGATACTAATTAAAGAAAACTTCCTCTGTCCCGGCTAGGAATCGAACCCGGGACCTCTTGGTTGAGAAGCCAGAACGTTGACCACTCGACTACATATGCAGTCTATCACCTATCTTTAAGAACCTCTTTAAGAAAGAAATCCATAGGAGCAAGGTCCGGATTTCGTAGTGGCCTTACAGTTGATTCCTTTCGTCGTATTCATTTACTTAGAAATTATTCGACTAAGACTCGGTTTCACTTTAAACTTAGAATCGGTCTTAAGCTACAGAGGAGATTTATAGTGCGTAGTTCAAGCGATAAGCTGAACTTATATATGGCTTGGCTTAAACTGTACTAAACTGTAGCTTAAGCTAAGGAGTAAGTCACCTTGCTATCTGAAGAAGACGATATTAGTGATGAGGAAATGCGAATCATTTTAACCCATATGCACAACAGGAGATGATCCAGAACGTTTTTAATGCGTCCAAACCATTTTCATGTATGGAATGACCGAGAACTTTACGAGAGATTTCGATTATGTAAACAGCCGGCAATGATGGTACCAGACGTTATTTATAATACAATTAAACATAAAACAGATTGGTAAAAAGAAAAAATTTGAAAGTGGGTATGCCAATTGCGGCTGTACATTTATCGGCTTCCAAAACTTTCAGCATGCAGAGCTATCAAACTTGTTTCATACCATTCTGATCCATCTTTCGTATCGCAATTTTCTCCCACGTTTGGTTTTTCTTACTGCATAGTAAGTTGTCCCTTTGCTTACACCCTATTACATGCTTATGCTGGTTCACAACTTCTAGGAGTATGCTGACCTCTTGAGAAGTAAAGTTCTACCTTTTGACTCTGACTTTTCGGTCATTTTAACTTTATGTTGCTAGATAAAAGCTTAGAAACAGCGTCTCCATAAACAAACATGAGAATTCACTGGCTATGCGAAACGTTACTAGCTTTACTGTACCGTGGAATTGTACTATACCTGGTTGCCCTACTGTGAAACTGTGAAACGGCCCTAAAAGATCTCGCACAATTTATGCTTTGTGAGCAGGAGCCCCATCTTGCTGAACATAGATCTTATCATTGTATTGTCTACCCATAAAACTAAATATATTCTAATTATATACCTACTGTTTGCCTACTTTTGCTCACCCCTGTGTAATATACTGCACGCAAGAGAAAAGTTTAACATCTTTGTTCCAACGCTCGTGGTGAACCCACTTCTTTGTACCTCTCCCCCTAAAAGTTTTAGTATTCTGTTTTAGTACTTTGCGTTATGAAACTGTTAGGCTTGTTTTGGGCATACTGTGTTTTGCATTTTTATGTTTTATCAATCTGCTTCCCCTTGAGATAATAAAACAGACAATAAAAACTTTTTTCCCCCGAAAAGTGTGTGTGTGTGTGTGTGTGTGTGTGTGTGTGTGCAGCTTTTGAGGCAGCAGTGGTCTGCAATAGGGTCTTGCCTTGTATTGGAGAATTACTTTTTTTACCAACATCGTATTACTCCATTTAAAGTAATTTCTATTCTACTTTTTTACACTTTAGCTCTAATGCTTTCCCTAACTTTATAGCGTTTATTCTTAATTGATAAACGCATGTTTCTAACTATATCTTACAGTTGGAAAGGTATAATCAAACGACTCAAAAATTCAATGCCACAACCGGGATTTGAACCATGGATCTCGCGGTCTCCATCCGGTTGCTCTAACCACTGAGTTATGACAATATGCCGGCATGATATTAAATTTTCCAACTGAAGTTTTCCCGGTAAACCACAAGAAGATCTCAAATTGTATTGAGATGACATACCGCAATGGCGACTTACAATGTTTTAAGGACTTTAAGTCCCGGACTTCATAGTTTCAACCACTATTAGGTCAATTATGGAATTCTTGTACAAGCCGTGTGTTGGACAAGGTTGTAAAGAACATTCCACAATTGTAGAAGAACAATTAAGCTACTGGAAGGAGGTAATGTTTACTTGCTCTGAGGCAAGTGGGGTAAAGACGCGCGATTGAGAAAGATTGTTGGCTATTTTCCACTGTACGCGGCAGGAGTTCAGCATACTGTGTACCCCTCCTATCAGCTAAAGCTTTATCACCAGCTAAAACGTCATTGAAAATACAATAAAATGTATATCTTAAAATTTCTGCAAATAGCGCGCGAGGTCCCTTTTCATTTTGAATGAATTTTTTATACGTTTCTATAACATCTAAACAATAAGAGACAGACCTACGCAAAAAATGTGGATCTTGTTAAAATAAATTTATGCCAAAATTGTTTTCTGACTTTAACGGTTTCCCAGATATTCGTTGTAGGATTTTTTAAAGTGCTAAGATACCGTTCATTTGTTTCTTGCGATGTGACACAAACAGTGGAATTTCAAGTCAGTACATAGGACTGGCTTTGTAAAGGTTTGACTATCGCTTCAGGATTCTGAATCCCACTTGGCCTACCACGAAATGCATAACGATACCATTTCTCCAAAAGTTTGTCTCGATTAACATGAAAAGGGTAGAATAGTTTGCAGAAGGGATTTAAAACAAACGATAATGGGTAGGGAAGGTAATGTGAGTATAAGGCATCAGAATTTTTTTGTTATTACTGGTAATTGAAAACTTCTTTTTTTCGAAACTTTAAAATAAATGATAGAGCTTGTCTCTTACAATTTTGAAGATGATAAGATGGTCCCCGTTTTTACCCTACGTTTTATGGTGCTTAAAGCACCCAATATCTCTTAATTGTACTGAAATGTTACTAATTGAGGGGTATTCTGTACTGCGTATAGAGATTATCTTAAATCTATAACGTTTGTCATCTTTCCTCAGAGGTCGTATGAGATAAAACATAAACGACTTTCTGCCACTTTTACAGTTTTGATCTCGTTCATCATTTCACTGTTACTTCACATTCTTCGTGCCGTAGCGATGTAGCGAAATATACACGACATAGCATCTTCTTCCGGACGATTCATCAACTGGGGAGTCGAACACAAGACTTCTCCAATCTCTCCTTAGCGGCACTCATGCACACATCAGTCATCACAAACTCGCTAGGGGAGCCGCACTTTTCCTCGCGCCAGAAGCGGGCTGGCTAATTCACTCACCAACTAACTGACTCATTTGCGAGAGCGCTCGCTTATATAACCGTTGCAAATTTCCACAGAGTTCCAGAACTTTCGAGAAGGGGAAACATCCAGAAGATTATGGTTATCTACGATAGCGCTTTCGGTGTTTATACTTCATTATTAGCTATTCCGTGTTTCTAATTTTAGGGCCAAAATCATTGACTGCAGAGTAATTAGGACGGGCCGATGTTTTCTGAAAACGACGGATGTGGGGATATGGATGGTGTGTTTTCTGACGAAGAAGATATTGTGAAGATCTTTAAGCTCTAAAAACGATGATATTAGCACGTCATTACAAAGATACGCATGTAATAAACAAGGTAGAAACAGAATTTGTAGAAGGACAAAGAATATTTCCACAAGTATAAAATGTACACCCATGGACAAAAAATGAGTAATGTCTTGAACACCAAGATTTTCTAAATCGCACACGGCACAGTACCTTGTTTACAGTTGTGCAACCGCTGCAGCAAGTTGTTGTATGGCATTACTACACATGCTACCTTACACGTGCCTCCTCTGTAGCGCTGTGCAAAGTGTAGGATACTTCTCTGGTTAAGACCGCGTGGTTCGCCTCTCGCAAGCAGCAAACACTTTTGTTTTCTTTCTTCTGTTAATAATGTTTAATCAACAAATAGTATCTACTTATAGTGTCTTTCAGTATACTGCAATTCATACACGAGCATTCCGCAAAGTTAATAATAGAATGTTATTATGTATAATGCTTTTTAAAGCATTATAATGCTTCTTTAAAGCATTATTATATATAACTGCAATATGCAGCACACGAAACCACATGATGTGTAGAAGGGTGCGCAAAGCATCAAGGCCGAACAGGTCTCTTTCAGTGAGTTATACCGCGTTTGACAATGGCAGAGCGTGTACACAAAGACATAGCAATAAGCAAGTCCTCCTTACACTAGTGAATGTAGTAGACTTTCCTGATCGTGTAGCTACAGCTCGTATTGGATCCCTGCAATACAGCGCTGAGGTGGGTGATCTTATCTAGGAAGGGATTGAATTCCGTCGTCTTAGTTCGGAAAGAAGACGTGTCCACTCTTGAAATGGATGCAACTTTCATTGCAGTAGCAGATAGGATCCCTTTCCAAACTGCTTCTGAAATAGAGGCACATTCATAATCCCCTGGATCAGGTCGAACAACTTTGCGACATGTAAACGACGCAGGACTTCCTGCACTAAGAGCAGTCAAAAAGCAATACTTGACAGGCAATCACAGCTTGTTTTGCCTCACATTTGTAGAGGAAAATGCCAACCGCGACTGGAATAACAGGCTATTTTCAGAGAAGGTAACATTTTATTCCACACGTAAGGGAGGGGTGATCGTCTACCGTTCAAAGGGGTCCCAATATGTTGCATCATATGTGACTTTCAGGCCCGTATCTGTATCTTGTTGGGCCTGGATATCAAGAGACGGTCTAGGTGTATTGTGGAAGCTTGATGATACACTGAACAGTGCGCAATACACGGTAATACTTGAAAATACTTTTATTCTCTCTGCAAGGATAAGTTATCCTGATGGAATTGTTGGATTCGCTTAGGACAATAATCTTGTCCACACAAGTCAAAAGGTTTCAAATTGGTTTTCAGGAGGCAGGACATCAGAGTGATATACTGGTCTCCCTGTTCACCAAATTGAACTCCATTGAAAATGCGTGGCCTGAGCTGAAAAGGGAGCCGCACTTTTTTTAATTACCCTGCAGATGCACGAAAAATGGCTTCTGGGCACAAATTCAGGAATCCTGGGATGATAAGCTTCTTGTCCATATTACTGCGGGGATTTAATTTCATCTATGTCTGGAAGATTGAGAGCAGTTGTACGTGCTGAGGGTTCATACTCTCAATATTATTTATGTTTATTTTTGTACTTGTTTTAGAAGATAATAGTTTATTTGCATTTACTCCTTTAGTTATTTAAAACGAATATTTTAGTAGAACTATGTTTTTGTGTGTATAAATATGTCTAAAACTTCAAATGCTAAATTTATATTAATCCAATATAATGTTCTACACATCCAGTCATAACACTAACAACATAAAAATAACAAATAATGCGAGATTTGAACCGAGGAGCTTATGAACGCAAGCAATGCCTTCTTAACCTCTAGGTCACCGTAACGTTGATCTGTGCTCTCTTTTCAGTAGCTTTTAAGATGACGATTGCGCTCACAGGCACAGACCATTCTACAATTCCTGCATTTACGTTTAGAACACAGCTGTTACGAAGGTACACGAAGCCTTCCGATCCGCACATGGAATCTGGGAATGACTCATTTTTTGCTCACATGTGTACATTAGGTCAATTTAAAACCGGCCGGCGTCTGAAAGATGGAGCTCGAATCGGGTACTTCGGTGAGCGCTGGGGTAGCCAGGCTTTGTTCCCACGACTCGTATACTCTTGTATGGATAACACAATTGTAATCACGGTTTTCTGAGAAAATTATTCATTTGCTAGATACAAACAGACAGATATATTTCAGTGTTTCAACACTGAATATCTGTAACCAAAACACACTTTATTGATTTATAGAGTATGACTAAAGCTGATAACAATGCCAGGCTTACTGCTGCAGCACCCTTAGCTGAAGTTGAAAATTGAAATCTCCTTGGAGACTCATTTTATATATATCAGAAGCTTTCTTCGTTTTTTATGTATGTGGCGTTTATTTAATAGTCCTCATACCTGTAGATGGCAACTATGACATTAATTTATCGGCCGGTAGGAGATTACATAATCGTTTTTTAATTTTATAACCACAAATTTCACCATTATTGTACTTGTATTTGTAAGTTAAATCAAATAACAAAAGGAATATTATTTAACTATATTGCAGTAAAACGAGCTGTAAAAAGTAAAACATAACAATCCACTACAGAGAATCGAACTCAATCTGTTTGCTTAGAAGTTAAGTACCTTGACCACTGCTACACGCCAAGGATGGTGTGGAGGTAGCCCAAATGTGTACCTTGTATTATTGGGTTAGCCAAAGCAGCGCACAAAAGTTGACGGTTGTGAACCGCGCGCCCGTTCAAAGGAACTTTGAAAAAGTTTAACTGCTCAAGAGACAGGCCACTTTTAGTTTGAGCGATAAATGAGCGGTTATCTGAGAAAGGCAGTATATGTTCACCTGAGGTCGAAGATGATAATTTTCAAATAATTAATCTGTTGTAACCCGTTAGCAATAGAAAATACTTGCTGTAATCAGTGAATGATGTAGTGTAAATTATGCAATAAAGTTTAAAACAATAGCAACATATTGTCATTTATCTGCACTGTGTACAGGATAAACCATGCACCTGCTCATGTAACACGAAAGAGCGCATATATTGAGACCTTCACGGCCGGCGTCATGCTTAATAATTATTGAATTTCTACTATCCGGGCTTGTAGGTCGTGGTCTAGAAGGCATCGTAGATATCAACGTTTCGCCAAGTACAGCGCTTGGCATCTTCAGGATGAAGTGATCGTTGTCTGCGGTGGTGAGAGCCTGAATGCGGAGACTTTTTTTCGAGTGGAGGAGAAAATGCATTTTCGCACTTCTGCCCTGATGGGAGTCGGGGCAGGAAGTGTGGGACTCGCCGTTATACATGGCCATACCGGTTAAAAACTCCTCCACCGGAAGGAATTCGGGAACGATAGTCCGTCTGTAGCGCTGCTGCATCAGCGTAGTCAAGGTAGGGATGTATTGGTCGACCACGAGGGCCTAACCCAGGTAAGGTAACGTTCCAGGACGCAAGCATGACCGAGGCCCTACTTGTGCCCTTGGGAATTCAGGGGTGAAACGGTATGGAAGTGCTATGTGGCTGAATGCTAGGATTGAGGTGTAATTATCTATGCTTCCGACGTCCTCGATGGTGAGTAGGAGAATTTTTTCGAGTGGAGGAGAAAATGATTTAATCACTAACTCCAGCCCCGTTGGGAGTCGGAACTGGGAGTGTGAAATTCACCAATGAATGGCATACCCACTAAAAACTCCTCCACCGGAGTAAGATAGGAGAAGGTTTTCAGCGGTACCGCCTAAGGCACCCGCGAATTCCGAGGTGGCGGTGTGACTGGCCGCAGTGCGGTCACCAGGGGAGTAAGGATTGATTGCTGGGAGACAGACTTGGCCAGGCACAGTCTGCCCCCGCAGCGGAGTTAAGGTGTGGATAAGAGGAATTCTAGGTGATATTGTGATGGATTAATGGCGCTTGGATTTTCGGTAGGAGTTATGTGGTAAGGTAGAGGATTGAGTGGGGTGTGGCATCACGTGGGTTTCCAGGAAGTTTCCAGTCGGGTTTGTCGGTCGTCGCTGCCGTCGGTGGAGGTTTCGACGAGGTGGCACTCGATGCGTTCCAGCTTGCGCTGGGCAGGCGCGAGCACCCCGTCGTCGTCTTGCAGTTCGGTGATTCTATTGGAGAGTGTGCTGATAACCCTGGCTGAGGTTCGCTGCTTGGCCTCCACAGCCGAGAGGCGTGTGAAGGTTGCACGGCATAGCTCAACCAGCTGTGATGAGAGGTCCTTTATTCCTACCTGTATGGCTGACAGGAGGCCTTGAAGTCCGTGGTGCAATTCTGTGTCTGTGATGCCGCTGGTCGAGTGCTGAGCTCTTCCTGAGGGCTGCGTCGGGTTGCTGTCTGTAGTAGCTGGTGTCGTCGTAGGTCTTGATGTCTCTTGTCTTGAAGGTTGTAGTCTGCTCCGAGGATACAGGGAGCATTGCGCCTGTCCTGTAAAATGTGTGTTCCCGGAGCAGATGATGCAGAAGCTGCGGCGTCTGGTGAGGTCGTTTGGGTGCAGGCTGCCGTGAGGGAGCCTGACCCACAGTAGTGGCATCTGGGAGCTGGCTGCAGGCCTCCGCTGAGTGTCCGAAGGCACAGCAGTGGCGGCAGGGCACCGGGCGTTCTCTCCTGCTGGCCTCTACCCGTAGGATTTTCCCAAGAATAGGCAGGCCAGAGGTCATGGCCAGTGTGACGTGGGATGCGGCGTCCAGGTGCAGGCGCACCAGCAACGTTGGGCCTTTTAGTAGGAGACCGGGGGGTTGCGCTCTTATATAGTAGGGGTGGGCGGCGCTTAGTTTAAGTCCTGTGCAGTGATTGGCTCGCGTCTCTAGGAGTGGGTGGGTTTGGTGAGGTATTATTACACCTGCTGTTTTTGTGTAAGTGTTTCTGCAAGATCGGTATCCAGGCTTTATGCATAGGGAGAGCTTCTTCCTTCCGGTTAAAATTGTTCTTGGATTTATAAATTTCATTAGCCTCCCTTTGTAGTCGAGCATGGTAGTTTACAGTTGAATATAAAACTTTGGTTCATTTCACCCTGAGGATGCCAAGCGTTGTACTTGGCGAAACGTCGGTATCTACGATGCCTTCTAGACCACGGCCTACAACCCCGGAAAGTATTAATTCAATTATTAGTCATTAAAGAGCCCGACTGCTCAAGAACTAACCATGCTTAAGTTATAGGTAAAATACTTGCTTGATTGAATACTCCGACAATAATGTTACGACGAATCGCTGTCGTAATTGTTCAGGTGGCATATGCAGCTCATGACGAGCTGAAGGGGACGCCAAGCGTAACAAACGAACCAAGGCCCAGGTAAATGAAATGCAACTAGAATCAAAACTAGAACTGGCGTAATAACGATACGGTGCCAATTAGTAGGATTTGGTGACGCGGTTGTTGCTGAATCAGTGGCTCTGCATTGCTTGTTATTACGTCATACGAGGCGAGGCATATTTTACGGATGAAAAGTTTAACATGTGCAAACACTCATACCGAAATACGCAATCCATAATCAGCATATCAGCGTGATACTTGTTTCTCGATTTCCTATTCATTAGTTGCTCCAAACCTAACCTAAGACCTTCATGGGCTGTGATCTCCATCTTCCCGCTTTCTTATTTGCTCATTCCAATACAAAATAGACTAGAGATCCCACAATTTCAAAATGAAACGGCGTGACATGTATTCAAAGATCGAATAATTAAAACCTTTTTCTGCCTTTCTCGGTTTAGGGCCTAAACATTAGGCCATCGGCATGTTGCAGTCTCACATCTTAACATAGGTCTTTCTATTGGCTTTCTCCCTTTCGGTGTATTATCTAGAATTGAATTACAAACGTAAAAATACTTCTTTCCAAATGATAGCAATCAATTTTAGAATACAAAGTTTCACATTTTGTCTGTTTCTAGCTATAACCCATTTCCCCATCCCACAATGCTAACAAGGGAAACAATATTTTCACTCTTACTAATACCTGTATGATACACCGTGCCTCCCTAATGAAAGTCAGTATCCCAAGAACTGACAAATAAAAGCAGGACAACCTACAACAAATGAAAATAAAACAATGTACTAAAATGTAAAATAAAATCTGTAATACAACGTCCTGGCATTAGTTCCCTGTACTAGAACCTATATTGCAAACTTTATAATATATTTACTACATTTAATTTTTATCATACATTACAATTTACAGACGTAACATATACACCAATAACTAAAATTAGTGAAAAAATAATAACGAAAGAATAAAATAAATAGGATAAAGTAAAATGAAACAAATTACAATAATATATAAGCGTAAAATTATAATTCCCAGTTGCACTAAATCAATTAATATTAATTACTGGAATCAAGTAAGATTTAATAACCGTAACCAGTTATTATTCACATAACTATTTCTAAAATTAACAAAAATAATAACCTACACTACCAATATCCAGCAAAATTTGTACTGGCAGCCAGTACAGATTTATTTTATGTATATTTTCTCAATACTATTCATTATAGTGAATTATAATTAAAATCATCTAGCCCCAATTATTTATTCTAATATCCCTTTACCACTCTCTCAAATACATAGTTCATTAAATCCATTATTAAATTAACACCGTTAATTATGTGCAATTATTTCATTGCATTGGTTACAAGTATACAGGATGTATCATAATTAATAGCGCAAACTGAAACGGTTGAAAGCATACGATAATAGAAACATAAAGGTTCCAGTAAACCTGGGTCTACAAGGGGCCATGTGCGAGATTTATTATTGCGATTGTGTGATTATTGACGTGAATTGCTTGAGGATGTTCCCCTTGAGCAATCTCGTACTATGTGGTACACGCATGATAGAGCACCGGCACATTTTGCTGCTAGTGTAAGATATCTAACGCGGAGATATGAACCAAGATGGATAGGTCGAGGAGGGCCAGTACCTTGGCTTCCACGATCGCCTGATCAAGCCTTTGGATTTTTCTGTATGGGGTCACCTTAAAGGTGTAGTATATAGCACTCACGTTGATACTGTTTAAGTACCACAGCAGAGAATTGTACGTCCTTATCAAGAATTCCGAGATGACCTGGGAGTGTTTGAAAGAAGTCAAAGCTTGCTGCAAAGACGAGTGCAGTATTGCATCCAGATGCAAGGAGGACACTTTGAACACCTTTAACAGGGAAGAGTGTACAGTATTAATAACATGTAACATACTAAAGTAGAATTGTATTCCTTGTTAAGTTAACCTATGAGTGAATTTTGAGGCCACTTAAAATAACAGTTATTAAATGAAAAGTGTAATTTTCAAATCCATTTGTACTAATTAGGACGATGTTGTTTAATGAAGTCAGTGATGGCTTGTAATCACACATTTGCAATTATCTCGCATACAGCTGGTTTACGGACTCGTGTTTACTGGAACATGTTTTTGTTTCTAATATCGTATACCTTCAACCGTTTCTGTTTGTACTATTAATTATGATGCATCCTATACATGCACAACCTCTTTCTCCAGTCGTCCTCGGTGGTGTATTAATTACCATGCTGGCCTCTAGTTACAGAGGTCGCGGGTTCAAACACGGTGGAGGGCGATGGGTTTTTTTCAGCCGTAAAAATCCTTAGCATGGCTTTCTTCGGAAGGGAAGTAAAGCCGGTGGTCCCGTGTCGTAGATTT
This sequence comes from Deroplatys truncata, assembly GCA_030765065.1. Classification (NCBI taxonomy): domain Eukaryota; kingdom Metazoa; phylum Arthropoda; class Insecta; order Mantodea; family Mantidae; genus Deroplatys; species Deroplatys truncata. Next base: position 37,731,033 of record CM060989.1, read on the forward strand.
ACGGCACGTAAAAGAACCTCAAGCCTGATAAAGAGACCTCTGATCAAAATTACCAGTCTTTCACGCCCAATATAGAATGGGACGCTAAGGACCATAGTAGTTAAAGAGCGTCCATAAATAAAACTCAATTTAATTTTAACCTCTTACTTCAAAGCCATAAATTGCAATTTAAATCCTCTTCCCAATTTTAACTACTTATATTTTAATCTATAAAAATGATTTCCTTAATTCTATATTTATACAGTATATATTTCATTACATAATTCACATCGCTCTTTTTAATCACATCATCTATTCCATTATTTATTAATTTCAGTAACTATGTTATTTTTATTTAATTAATACACTTTCACTTTTCACTTATTACCATTAATTCATCATCCAGTTTCATCAACACACATGTTTTAATAATTATATCATGTTTACATCCTCATTGTACTATACAGAGTGACTTTTAAATCAACCGACAAAACTTTAGGGGGTGATACCTGGCTGGAAACGGAGTACAAATATTAATATCACCTTGCGTCCGAAAATGCATAGTTTCCACGGTAGATGGCACTGACGACATTCTCTCATAACTTGAAGTGTGTGTTTTGTTTGTTGCAGATAGTGTGATTTAGGCAACGTAGAAACATAATGTTCATTCTAGAAGCAAACCGAGATGGCCAAGCAGGTGAAAACGGTCGAGAGGCAGCACGGTTGTACCGAGCCACGTACCCTGAGAAACAGCACCACCCACATCACACAACATTTAGAGCCATTTTGGGCGTTTGTGTTAGCATGGGTCCTTTAAGACAGACAAAGGTTCAGGACGACCGCGGACTGTGCATACACCAGATATGGAGGAACATGTTCTCCATGATATTGACAACAACCCTGGTACAAACTCCAGGCAATTGGACCGCCAACATGGTGTAAGCCAAAGGATGGTTATCTGTATCCTACATGACAACCGCTATTATCCCTATCACCTCCAACGTGTGCAGGGATTATCACCGGCGGATTTTTCTTCATGGGAAAGATTCGTCCTCTTGTGCAACAGGCCATCACCATTGTGGGATTTCATATTTCAGTCCTCTTCACCGATGAAGTGACCTTTGGTAGAGATGACATCATTAACCTGCATAATCTGTGGACTACAGAAAATCCTCACGGAAAGGTTGAAACGTCTCATCAGCAGCGGTTCAGCATCAACGTTTGGGTACATATTATTGACGACCGCCTACTTGGACCAATTCTCCTTCCACAATGCTTGAGCTGAGAAATGTATCTGGACTTCCTGCAAAAGACTCCGCCTCCATTTCTGGAGAGTGTGCCCTTGTAATACGACAGGCAATGTGGCTGCAGCATAATGGAGCGTCAGCCAACTTCCACATTAATGTCCGCTGACACCTCAACATCTTTCCCAGGCGTTGGATAAGACATGGAAGCTCTGTTGCAAGGGCCTGCTCGATCACCGACTTAACACCCTCCTATGGGAGGCGTCTGAAAAACATTGTGTACGGTGAGGCTTTTGCTGATGTTCAGCAACAGGCTTCAACAGCATGTCCACGTAGCCTGTGACGATATTCCGACACACCCCAGAACATTCGAACGAGTGAGGCAATCCATGATGCGACGTGTGAACGCGTGCATTGCATCCCATGGAGGCCACTTTGGACATCTGTTGCAACATGGTTGGGATTCATGGCATATACTGAGTGCCAGAGCTCTTTGTTTGATGTTGTTCTTCAGTGCCATCTACTGTGAAAACTATACACTTCTGGACACAAGATGACATGAACTTTTGTGCGCCATTTCCAATCTGGAATCACCCCATAAAGTTTGACGGTGGATACACTAATTACACTTCCATTTTCTTTTTAACATTATACAACACTTCACTAACACTTCCTCGTTAATTTCCTCTCCCTCGTTGTAAAACAATGTACAATAAACTACCTGCAACCCTCCCCCAAAATTAAAATGTACAATAACAAATATATGCGACCTACTAATATACATCTGCTCTAGAAGCCCTACCCCCCCACAGAATATTTATCATCTGCTTTGACAAGTCTCTATCACGTAACTCAGGTTCAGGCTTTAACGTTTTTGGCCCACATTCGAGAGGTCCTGGGTTCAAATCCCGTGGGATTACCTACCTTACTGTTTTTTTCGTGGTTTCCCTCAGTCGGCAAGGTAAATACGGGTTGGATATTTAATATCTATACCCAAAGTTCCAACTTAAGTCTAAAACAATGTGAAAATGAAAACAGATAGTATTAGCGAATGCTCTGCCATCTATACACAGATAATTAAAGTAGGTAGACTAGACGGCAACCTAAAGTCATATGCTCGGCGTATGTAGAAGCAGAGATACAGTTGTATAACACTTAGGCCTCATGCATACGTGACGAAGCAAGATGGTATGGTACAGGACTGAGACCTAAAAGCCTAACTGTTCGCCATACACCGAGCTACGAGGTATCTCCTAACAGATCCGTCGCGATATGAGCACGTAATTAAATCAACGTAAAATAAATAAATATATATAAGGGTTTTCATGGCATATCACGACCTTCCGCACTTAACAATTGCAAGAATGTTAATTTTCTTCTTGAAAAGGGATATGGCACTACACATAAGTTTCTTCAGGACCAAAGACGAATCCAATATACCTCTGATGACTCCGCTTCGTTTTTGGAAAACACCCGGGACCTTTGGTTTGTAAAGGAAGCGCGCTGACCACTTGGCCATATAGACAAGTCCTATGACAACCTGGCGCTTAGTGTGTATCCTACACGTTATATCCACATGGTATATATCCTGCAACAGCAGTGACAACGTTTCAGATCGTTCACTGCGCAAATCATTTACACAAACACATACATACACCTGTCATAATAAAGCCCTTAACTGCAACATACACTAGACCTCTCTGAAATAGTGACGGCTTTCGATAGCATTGCCAGCGCACCCAAAACACACACACACACACACACACAAACACACACACACACACAAAACCAAACTCTTATGTGTAGCATTCACAAAATTTTCTCTTCTCACTCTTCTACAAACTATGCTTACGAAGGTTTAACCTTTCATCTCTTATTAATCGAGATAATCTTTCATTACACATTTACACATTTGGTTAAATATATAATATATCTCTTACGCCTACAACGATTGTTAAAGCGATAGTCAGAGTTTTAAAAAATCTTATGTGTTACACTCACATGACTTTCTCTACTCTTGCACAAACTATTTTTACAAACGCTTATTCTCCATCTACTTCATGTTAATTGAGATAAACATTTGCAGAGTCTATCTTATTGCCAATTTTCTTGTAGATGTAAGGGAAATATATATTTACAAGGGCAATATAGAAATACAGTAGCCTTTAAGCACATACATATCTCTTAAAAGCTGGTTGCTAGGTGCAGCACCATTCTCTTTGCCACAGATTAATACTCTTTGCGTATCCAAGACAAAAAAATGAATAACGAATTCTCATTTGAGAAAATATTGTAACATTTAAGGGAATTACAAGCAATATCTCGAAAATGGTTCACTCAACAACAAAAATGTATATGACATAAATTGTGTATTTTAACGCGATTTACATTTTTTGTGTAGTAAAATTTTGTCTATCTCTTATGGTTTACCAGTTATGCAAAAGTCGTTCACAATGAAGAATACTTTTGGAGACATTCCCAGAAAATTCAAGATATACATTTTATTTGTCATAAAAATTTCTTAAACATATGATATTTTAGTCAAAATCGTTAGAGCCATTTTTGAGAAAATTAAAATGTTCGAAAAATGTTCCATGTAAAGGGTAATCTGGGGTGGGGGGATTTTCTTGAAAACCTTCGTGTCGCATCTCTGGAAGATACTGAATCTAAATACCAAGTTTGGTGTTTATCCGACTGTTCGTTTCTGAGTTATGTGTTCACAGACAGACACACTGACAGACACATAGACACACACACGGACATGTTTCCAAAAATGTTTTTTTCGGATTCAGGGGATCTGAAAACATGTATTTCCGGTGAAATCTCGGTATCGAATTTTTGGGAGGAATACAATACTTCCCCTATTTACTATACGTAGTAGAGAAAGTAAAAAACGAACAGCGATTTAACCATTTGAGAAAAGTATAAGTATTTGAAAATTCAAGCCAATAACAAGGAATTATCTCCAAATTTCTATTTGGCAAAGTGTTTGCTTTAGCGAAATATACACTTACTTTGTGTAAGTGGTAAGATTTTGTGTATCTCTTACGGTTCATCAGTTATACAAAAGCAATTCAGAACGAAAATGTCTTCACAGCTGTTTGCAGAAAATTCAAGACATGCATTTAATTTGTTATGCAAAAGTCTTAAGTATATGGCCTTTTAATAAAAATTGTTAACATATGCACAACATACTACACTTTTCCATGTGAAGAATGGTATACCATATGGGGAGGATTTTCTTGAAAGTCTGCGCGTCCCACCCTTGAAAGACGAACTTCTATAACAAGCTTGCTATTCAACCGAGGTTTCATTTTCGAGTTGTTCTATTCCGACACAAACACACACACATACGCTCAAGGCGGATATTTGGTAACTACCATCTCGCAGGGAAAACTAGGGATGTGGCGACGTATAATACGCAAGAGGTATAATTGGTATAATACCAAATTAGGGTTTTAAACATAATAATACCGGGTAAGATTGGTATACATGGTAGGATTTATGATTTCATTGCAAGTAAGGGATATTAAATTCTCCATTTCCTATTACGGTGCTTTTCTGACATAATGTACATTATGTCAAACAAGTGAATTGAAAACAAAGAGTTGTTTTGTTTACATACATGTTTCCCAAAACTCCGAATAATTAACAAACCATTTGTTGACGGTTTGAAATGTTACAAGGGCAGTCCCAGAAGTATCCGACCTGACGTGTAGATAGTTGTTTCAAGCAAATAACTATGGTAGAAAGTACCAACCTTATAAAGCTTATGTTTGAAGTTTGACAATGTTACATTCTTTAGTAATTGTTTGGCATCCATCAATAGTGAACGCTCTCAGAAAATTTGTAAATATGGATAAAATTGGTCATCGTTATGTGATACAAAACTTTCATTTGAAAGGTCTTAGTCCAACTAATATTAAAGCTGGGCTATATTGTACTCTGGGTGAGTCCGCTACTTCATTTACAACAGTAAAATATTGGGTGACAGAGTTTAAGCGAGGTCGCACGAGTTGCAAAGACGAACATCGCAGTGATCGACCAAATGAGGTGACCACGCCAGAAATTGTACGGAAAATCCAACATGGTATTGGATGACCGTCGACTGAAAGTGCGCGAGCTAGCAGACTTCTTAGGCATTTCAGAAAGTGCTGTACATCGCATACTGAATGAAAATTTGGACATTAGAAAGGCTGTGAACAGGATGGGTGCTCACAATGCGTTTACTCACAATGCAACAAAAATAGCGTCGTGAGAATGTTTCAGTTGAGTGTTTGCGATGTTTCGCTGCAATAAAGCCGAGTTTTTGCGTCGAATCATAACCATGGATGAAAATGGGCCCATCACATCACACCTGAAACGAAGGAACAATCAAAACGGTGCATTGAAAGGAGAGAATCAGCTCTAAAGAAGGCAAAGACAGCTCCATCTGCGGGCATGGTCATGGCCTCAATTTTTTGGGATGCACTTGGGATAATTTTAATCGATTATCTTCCAAAACCAAAATCAATCAATAGTTGGTATTATGCGAACTTATTGCAGTGTTTTAATGATGAAATCAAGCAAAAACGGCCGCATTTAGCGAAAAAGAAGATTTTGTTTCATCAAGACAATGCACCAGTTCACACATCCATTATCGTCATGTCCAAAATCAGTAAGTTAAAGTTCGAATTGCTTCCTCATGCACCCTATTCACCAGATTTAACCCGCTGTGATTATTTTATTTCCAAAGTTGAAAAAATGGCTTGGTGGTAATAGATTTTTCAACAATGAAGAGATAGAGTTTTTAGTTTTTGCTGTTTTGCAGCACTCGACGGTTCTCACTATAAGCAGAGTATCGAAGTGATTGAACATCACTGGGAAAAGTATATCGAGCTGAACGGAGATTATGTATAGAATTAAATATGTTTTTTCCCAAAATTTTTGTGTTTTCTTTGTTAGGTCGGGAACTCCTGGGACAGCCTTTCCTTATCACATTGGATAAGGAAAGAAAGCTTAGTATTTAATTAATTACTTTTATGACATGCTTTATATATACAGAAGTGTTTCCTCGGTGTCAGTACCTTCATCAGATACTTATGAATCCTGTTGCCGCAGACCTGTAGCTGAACCTTGAATATTTACTGGATCATCCCCATAGTGGTGAATCCACTGCACCGAAACCAGCTCTTTTCTGTCGTTACCGGAGAAACCTATTTTTGGCTTTCGTGTAGATTCGCCCATAAACCGACCAGTTTTGCTCACTTGCAGCTGATGATAGTGGTACATTTAGCTGTTGATTCCCACAATCCCTGCCACCAAGTAGAAGACAACACCTGTTGAGCAACTTTCCATAAACTTTCTTGAGAAAAAAACCACGTCGTGCTCTGAATTCGTCCACATTAGCCACCATTATTCCACTGTTCCACCTTGACACGTTGCACATTTCAGTTATGCAGTCCAGTGCTTGTTTCTCGTCATCACGACTGAGCCGCGTTCCTAGCATGTGTGCAGCGGCATAAATAGAGTTGCAAATCAATACCTGCCTATTCTTAATTGCTTCTCCTATAGCTAGCTCATCACTCAAAGAGAACATCAAAATCTACGTGACGTGAAATGCTTGTGTAATTAGTGTGAATATCTGATAACACAGCATTAGTTGCCTCAGTTTGATTGATGGCATCAAACATTGGTCATAATAGACGACGTACTTCCTCAAGGTTCTCCCACGTATCATCTGCTAGTATTGCAGCCTTAATGTTTCTATCGAACTGAACTGTGGACCAAGAATAACTTCCAGAATAGCCTCTTTATTTCTCAATAAACTTTAGAATCACAAGACAGCATAAGCCCAACGAGTCGAAAGTGGGAGTTTTAGAGCGTAGGCAGATGATCTGTATTTTTCCCTCTGCTTAGATTCCAATATAATATGCGGGACATGACGACAATTACGTAGCGTTATTACTTTCTTGATCTGTTGCAGTAGTTCATTGACTAAGTTCAAGGCCATGATACCATTAATCAACAGCGCATCCTTCGCAACGTATTTACTTATACTTGTCTATAAATATTTTCCATACAGTTCTCATATTCGTTGCATCGGTGAACTTGTCCTTACCTATTCCGTCAATTACACCGATTATGTTGGATGCAATAAGTTCGGCGGTTTCTCTTTGTACACCAGACCTAGTACTCTTTAAAATATCGGTTCAGGGGTACTATGAGGGCTGTCCCAGAAGTACCCGACCTAACAAAGAAAACACAAAACTTTTTGGAAGAAAACATCTTTATTCCTCTACAAGTTCTGCAAAATAGTCATCAATTGCAAAATCCACCTCTTCATTGTTGGCAAATCTTTTACCACCAAACCATTTTTCCAAACTTGGAAACAGAAAATAAGCAGAGAGTGCATGAGGAAGCAATTTGAACTTTAATTCATTGATTTTGGTCATGGCGATAATGAATGTGTAAACTGGTGCATTGTCTTAATGAAACAGAGCTTTCTTTTTCCTAAATGTGACCGTTTTTGCTTTATTTCATCATTCAAACACTGCAATAAGTTTGCATAATACTCACCATTTGTTGCTTTCCTTTTTGAAGATAATCAATGAAAATTAATCCACGCGCATCCCAAAAAACTGATGCCATTGATCTTGTCGGCAGATGGAACTGTCTTCGGCTTCTTTGGAGGCGATTCCCCCTTTTCAATCCACTGCTTTGACTGTTCCTTCATCTAAGGTGTGAAGTGATGGACCCATGTTCCATCCATGGTTATGAATCGGCGCAAAAACTCGGATTTATTGCAGTGAAACATCGCCAAACACTCGACTGAAACATCCTCACGACGCTGCTTTTTTCCATTGTGTGTAAATGTGGCACCCATTTTTCGCATAGCTTTCTCATATCTAAATTTTCAGTTTTATGCCATGTACAGCACTTTTTGAAAAGCCTATGATGTCCGCTAGCTCGTGCACTTTCAGTCGATGGTCATCCAATACCGTTTTGTAGATTTTCTTCTTCTGGCGTGGTCACCTCATTTGGTCGACCACTGCGATGTTCGTCTTAGCCGCTCGTACGGCCTCGCTTAAACTTTGCCACCCAATATTTTACTGTTGTAAACGAAGGAGCAGACTCCCCCAGAGTAAAATCTAGCTCAGCTTTAATATTAGTTGGACTAAGACCTTTCAAACGAAACTATTGTATCACATAACGATGGCCAGTTTTATCCATGTTTACAAATTCGCTGAGAGAGTTCACTATTAATGGCTGCCAAACAATTACTAAATAACGTAGCACCGTCAAACTTCAAACTTTATAAGGGTGGCACTTTCTACCGTAGTCATTTGTTTGAAACAACAACCGATATATATACATATATATACGACAGGTCGGGTACTTCTGGGGCAGCCCTCGTAACAATGAAACAACTCTGTGTTGTGATATATCTCGTCACCCATCGGATATTAAACCAAGACAATTTTCATGCTGGAGTTTCTTCGCTACAATCAGCTGCACTCGTTAGTACTCTGGAGTGAGTAAATCTTCACTCAGAGAAGGATGGTTAGGTGGATCGTAGCCAGGACGAATCAGTTGGAAAGGCTGTTGACAGTATTTCGATCCAAACATTGACAAAGGAACGCCAAAACTGTTAACGTTCCGTGCTATAGGTTCTTCTACTTCGCCGTCGGTAACAGCTGGAGCTATATCTACTGCCAAATTGATGTTAGGCGTGTCGTCAGTACTTGTAGACGCGACCATCGAAAATTTTGAAGAAATTGGAAATATCGCAGAAGATGTCCTCCTTTTATACGAAGCTCATTGTTAAGCCGCTGCATAACAGGTTGTGGGCAATATTTACATTTGTTGATATGTCCGCGAAGTCTCGAAGCAAGAGCATCCTTGCAGACGGTTCCACAGTACGTACATGTTGCCTCTATCTTACCTTGCACCTGCCGACTATCAACATATTTCCACACTTCAGCACGAGGGCATATTGTACTGTCGGATGCTTGACAAGTAAAGTAATCTAATCGTTTCGTACCTTAAATACTCCGATGTGGTTACTAGAACGTTCGCGAGTGTCAGGAACAGGCGAGAACTGCAAACGGGTTGCCTGAGGTGTAAGTATACAAAACGTGAAGCATAAATGGCATGCTGGTGGCATTAAATTACGCCATCAATGCCAATAATACGGGGTAAAATGCAAGAGTTATATCTAATTTTCGTATTATACAGTATTATACGTATTTGTACAACCCTAGCTCCTACTAATTGAAAATACCCGTTAGAAATTTGGATTATTCAGGAACTTTGACAAAGTAGATATTTTGTGCATATTGCAGCATCTTAGGACTGGGAACGAAACCCAGGTAAGTGAGGAAACACTCGAGAAAGTGTTGAAATTAGAACACGTGACGAATCTAGATTAACAGAACGCTGACGCCTCACAGCGTAGAGCGTTTAAACTGACCGAATTGAGGTCACCGGGGAAAGACCATCACGACACTCGCTAAGGAACGTTTCCACGCCGGTCGTGGTCACAATATGTATTTTTATAGTTTGTGCATAAGAAACAACTCCGCCGTCAGCCAGATATACAATAAGCTGAGGTACTTACAGACTGGACTGTAGGTGTTTAGAATAGATTAAAGGGCTCAAGACATGGCAGTAGCTTTATCCGGTGTTTTTATTGTCACTGGGACTCACATCACATCCCTACGCTCAACCTAGGTGAGAAATTACATCTCTGTGTAGTTCCTGGGACTTCCCAGATCGTTAAAATATATATTTTTGTTTGTTATAGGCTTATGCCACTAATATATTTAAGACAACAATAATTATATAACACACTGGATAAATCAAACACACACTATAAATATTCCTACATATACCATTTACCTTTTCTTACTATCCGGTTATACGTTAAGCCTTACATGCACAAACAACCAGCACATTTTAGATCAAGTTTACCTCTTAAACAAATGCATTTAAAAAGAGCACAAACTGACTGCAGGAGGAAGGTATATACTTTCAGTATTTTTTTTCTTGATGTTGAAGGTTTTCTACTTGTAACCCTTATCCCTAAAAGCCACCATTCACGATGAAACCGGTCATCTTCCTTCAAATTGTATCCATAAATCATTCGAACTGCATTGGATTTCGTTAATGTTCTCTGTCTTCCCTGCTTCCTCTTTTCGGAATGTAGCCATTCAATTCTTAGGCCATCTCGCGTCATCGATTCCTTTAAAGTGACCATACCTTGTTAAACTCTCGGATACTGGCTCCTCTATTTCCATTAACTGCCTCAATTCCTCATTCTTCTTCTTTTCCAGGCTTCCTAGCCTCCCTTTAAATTTCATCCATCTCTACCGTTTGAAACTTGCCTTTCTGCTTTTCCTCTACTTTTTAGACTTAAACACCACGAAAGCAGAACTACTCAGAAACTACTGAAAATACTAAATAAATAACTCAAAAGGTTTTGTATGACATTACGTTAGTTTAGAAAACTTCAGCTACAACGCTTATTACTTTTAAAACGAAATTATAGACCTTAAAATGTCAACTGGTATGGGGAAAATCAGGAATAAAATGATGGGAGAATACATTGGAAAATTAATGGAGAAATGGCTTAGATAAGTTGAGATAAAAATCTATAAAATAGTTAAATAGTGAAATGTAAACAACGGGGGGAGGGGGGCTTCATTATATAGATAACCCTGGGGTTCTGTGTAAGGAAGCCACGTATAGATGGTTGTTAGACTTATTAGATTTAGATTTAACACTTTAGTTGTAATTATAAAAATGTTTCTATTGCTTTGCTTGTGATGGTATATTTATGAAAATGTATCAAAATTTACAATAAATATTCTATTCATTATAAATAAATAACAAAATTATAAAAGTAACAACTAAGTGCTGTTATGGATCTACGTCGGTGTAAATAACTTGATTGCTTATTTAACACAAATCTGATGTGTTACATTCACATGTCTTTCTCTACCCAATATCTTTTACTAGTGGGTACACAAATTATTCTTCCGAAAGCTTATTTTTATATTTCATTTTAATCGAGATAAATCTTTGCAGAAATAGCTAAATTAATATTTCGTTATAAATACAACGCGAAGTGATAGTCAAATGTTTCAGAACATGACGCTATATGTTCACTTAAAATTCCATACTCTTTCCACGCAATCAGAAAAGCAACTGAATGTCGACAGGACTTTAAAGAATTACAGAATATTGAACCATGCGAACCATTATTGACCAATATCTCGGAAATGGCTGATGCCACAACACGTTATTTGAAATAAATTGTGTGTGATTTAAAGAGATGCACACTTCTGTTGTGGTTTTGGTCTATCGCTCAATGTTTACAAGCTATACAAGATAATTTAAATTCCTTCCTAATGAATTCTTCATAGGCTTTTTCCAAAAGATTCATACGTTTTATTTGTAAATATATTTAATATGTGGTATTATAACTAAAATTGTTAGCGCCAATTTTCATACATAAAAATTTCGAAAAATCTTCCATGTAAAGGTACTTTGGGGTGGGCAATTTTTTGAATATCTTCGTGTTGCTCTTTGGAAGATATTAAATACCAAGTTTTGTATTTATCAGACTTTTCGTAAATGCATTAAACTCGTTTTAACCCGTAGATTCATTCTCATCTTTTGTTCTTCCAACTTTGTGTGTTGGGTGTATTCGGACTTTACGGTGACTGAGTGCTAATAGAAAAGAAGTTCCTTGAACGGTAGGCAAACCCAAGAACAAAACAAGGGGATGGGTAAAACCTTGTATCCACTCCAACGTACTGTAGCTACACCTAATGATATTTACGGCAGTAGAGTTTCTAATTAATTAATAGGAATGTTGACAAATGTGTTTATATTAAACTAAGCTTAAATTAGAAAAGCAAGGTGATTTTCGGAAGTTGATACTTACTTGCGGCTTGTGAGCAATGCAGCACGTGCCTGTGAAATTATCTGCCCCTATAGGATTCGCTTCTGTTTTCTGTCGCCATGTTGTGCATATTGGTAAGCACAGAGGTGTACATATTGGATTTAAACTTGCTCCAGCCTGCTGGTTAGAGAGTAGGCTGACTCCCCATTTCATGCCATGGTAATCCCAAACTTGAGCTGATCAACATAAGGGTTCGATACAAGCTTATGGCGAGGATTATGGTGTATCCTCTATTTTTCCTTTCTCTGCCACATACTGTAGGCATCTGACGAGAACACGTTTACGGGGTTCTGCTCTCTGGAGGAGTGAAGGGGGACAGTACTACTTGGCAACTCATAATGATTCATAAATGTACGTATCTACTATCCACTTAAAAACATCGCGCAACGTTAGTATTCCAGCTTGTTTCACTTGGAGCAGTGTGTGTTTTCTAGTGATTTATTAAGTTATTTACAATGCCGAGTAAGAAAGGAAATACAAAAGTTACCTTTGTTTATTCGTTCGCCTTGTGAATCTTCAGTTATATTCAGCATTGCTAGCATAAGATTGCAAGTGTTCTAAGAGGCCTTAAGCCTTGTTGATATTCAAAAAAGAACGGTTAATCTTTCTCAGATAGCGCTAGGATTGTTGATGTCAATACATTCCTTGCAGCTACATTCTCGTCAGAGGTACACAGTACTTAGTAGTGATACCGTAATTATTTGCAGGAAGAAATAAGTAATTAAATAAAGGAATTATAGTAGGGTATAGAAAAAGTTACAATAAATAATTTCCGTATGTCAAATCATTGTACAATGTAATAAGCCTGAGTTGAAAGATTTGTACAGAGAAAAAGGTCATTAGTGAGTTATGTTAAAGAAAGCCATTAGTAACAGCAGAATAGAGAACGCATAACCATAAAGTTTCTTGGAATGCGGTTAGGGTCGAGCTCAGTATTACAAGTATTACAAAGCCTCATAAGCAGGAATTCTATGAATTAGAAAGGAAATAAAATTCTAAGAATTGAGCCTACTAGTAACAATGTCAGATACGCATATGTAGAGTTTAAGATTGGACGGCTTGAGTAGGAACGTTGGTAGGGGTAGTACTAGGAAGGCGGAGCTTAAGTTAAGAAAAAAGCGTGCACTTAAAATCAGACTTAACTATTTACTTAATTCTTTGACTTACTTGCATGACGACGCGTGTGCTTACTCTTTGATAGTTTAATCTTAAGTTGTATAGCGCCAAGTGACGCGCTTGAGTTAGAAAGGGTTAGCGGCGATTGCGAGGGATCTTTCCGAGTACGCTTTCGGTGACTTACGGCAACTGACGCTTGGTATAATTATATAAATAATTTAATTCTTTAATACAACGGTAGGCAACTATTCAAACAGAATATTCTAGTCAATATTAAAATTTATCAGCTAACTAAACTGGCGTTATCGTTTTACACTATCCTCCCGCATACCTTGAGATAAAGAACTCATCGTTTTACTACTGAAGCAGCTGGCAGACCAGACAAAGCAGAACAAGCCGAGAGATGACATTGTAGAACTCCTCAACAAAGCAGATAACCTAAAATGTTATCTAAATGGAGGCAACTACGTGTTAACAACATCAACATTTGAAGCAAAGGGTACAGCTTCAAAAGTGTCGCATCACGAACCGCTTCGGCACGTAGAAAAGGTGTTGCATTCCACCCAAAAACTGATACCGAGATTTCATCAGAAATAGCCCGTGAAGTCCTCTTTATTCGGAAGGAATTTTATATAATTTTGTATAACTGGTAAACTTTAAGCGATAGACGAAAACGCACTGCACAAAAAATGTAGGTATCTTTAAAACACAATTTATTTCAAAATAACGTTTTGGTGGCATCAACTAATTTCGAGGTATCCGTTATTAATGGTTTGAATTGTGCAATTCTTTGTCATTCTTTTAAAGCCCTGTCGACATTCAGTTATTTCTCGTGGTTGCATAGAGAGTACAGAATTTTAAGACCAGTACATAGCGTCCAGTTCTTAAACATTTGACTATCACTATTCCCTTTGTATTTATAACGAAATTTGTAATGTAGCTAGCTCAAGTGGTAACATCTGTAACCCGCATTCGGGAGATCCGGCGACCGCCCACCCTAATCTATGGTTTTTCTTCCGGGTCGTCAGGCGAATGCTGGAGTGATTTCTGCCATTCTCCGGATTTCCATCCCTCCATTCGTTCCATTAATCATTTCATTCATCCTTCACCCCGTTTGGTCCGTTTCAGGGTAGAAAGTGTAGGTGATGGTGTTTCGGTACAGCGTAGGAGGGAAAAGGATGCTCTCTATGCACTTTCTCCGTCCCTCAGTCTTCGGCTGGCTGCCAGGGTATAAAGACCCCCCTTTGGGGGAGCGTTGGACTCTATGTGGGACGGGGTCCCCGGCCTGCCTGTCCGGCTGTCGGGGCGTCTTTTTCTGGAAAGTTTATGTACACTGTCATTTACTGTGCCGTCACTCCTGGTTCCGGCTACCCGATGTGTCCCTTCATCTCATTTCTCCTTCCCTGGGACGCCTCACGGTGGGGCGTCGGTACAATATCTTCATTCCTGGATCGGTGCGGAATTCCCTCCGCTTCAGTCTAATCCGATTGCTTCAAGTATCGTTAAAGGTATCAGGCATGAACTGTTAAGTTTAGTCCTCAGTTAAAAGTGTAAAAACATATCCGTAGCCGGAACGAAAATCTCTGATCATAAGCAAAGGAGTCTCTTTCGTTTATTATAGTGCCGTCTGTACAACAGAAATTAATCCTGAAACTTAATTCTTACTCATTCTTGGCGCAAAGCAGATTTCATACACAAGGAGTTGCAAATGAATTTAAGATTGCAAAATCTATTAACATGGTGTAAAATGTGGATTTTAGTATTATTAAAAACTACAAAGCCTCTGTTTTATTTCTATGTAGCTTTTACAGCCTTTACTCTATCTCGACGTGGTTGTAGACAAACTATTAATATTACTGTTTATTTTCGTTCTTTAGTTACAATCACCTCGCCACCGTCCCGTACTCAATCGTCATATGTCGGTCAGTATTGCATCGTCTCGAATGCGTCACAGAAACACTCACCCTGCAGCGCGGAGGTCTGTTTAGGCAGTGTCTTCGCAACCCTCTTGTCAAGTCCTTAAATAGGCAGCTACCATTCAATTCTACGAGAAGGTCCAAATACATATTTTATCTCCCAATGTTCTGATACGCATTTCCTTCCAAATGTGTTTTCGGACCAGAAACCCACAAATGACATGTGCATGTCTAGTGCGTGTATGTATGTATATATATATACATACAAAGTATATATATATATATATATATATATATATATATACTTTGTTACATGCTGGGTAGAGGCTTTAAGGTTCACATGCAAAATTAAATCAATTTTTAGTACCCAGCAGCCCTACCTTATTAAATATGAAAGCTGAGGGGAGATGTCCACCGATCCAAAAGCCGGCTTGCACGCGCGATCCGCTTCTCTCGGAATATGCAGCAAGAAAGACACTATCCCCACCACTCGTGGCGAGCAAAGCGACCAGCCAAGAGTGACGTCATCCCAGTCAATATCAAAGTGCCACAATGTCTCCGGTAATAACAATGTAGAATAACAATACTGACAAGAAACCCTCAAATTATTAATACGCCACAAAACAATTATGTGTGTGTGTGTGTTCCTTATAGGCTTTTACACCGTTGCTCCGATTTCGAACAAGCTTGGCACGGTAGCCTTTGGCACAAGCCAAAAATGACTGTATAGCTTAGAATTCAAAATATCGCCCCACTTCACACGATTAATTATTTCATTCTATGTGATGCCTACAAAAACTCGCAAAACCGTCTAACTTTCAATGCTAATCGTAATATGTCGAACATTGCCAACATAATAATTACTTTGGCTTTCATGGCCTCGCAAAATAAAAAAGGAGCAGCGGTTCACATATTCGTTAATCTCCTCTCTGACATTGATCGTGGAGTAACACACTCAATAAATAATTACGTTACGTTACCTGTGACTATGCTTGCGCAAATGTAAAATTTCGAACCATGTTATATTAGACTGTATTAGCAGAAAAAGCACGAAACACCACATATTATTATTATTATTATTATTATTATTATTATTATTTATGTTCATATGATTATTTATTGTACGTTGATATAAAATAACACAAATGTATTCAAGATAATCACATTGACTTCAAAAGTCTGTATGTTTTTCAAACGTTCCTATGAATGTTAACTTTGGCATTCCTTTTGTTTTGTCTTTCTTGTGTTTTCTTATTAGTTTTATGTATATTGGTTACTGAGAATAAACAAGGTTACACTGACGTTACTTAAACTGCTGTTCAACTGAGACTTTCTCTATAAATAGGCAGCTCGAATGCCACAACGCGGAAGTCAGCTGAATTCACGAGAAATCATTATAAACTGTGGTATTTGTGACTGTTCAACGGTGCTTTTGCATACTGTTTTCTCAGTATTTTGTTCTTTATAGTGTCCTGAGAATTTTAATTAACTCTTTATAAAGAACGGCGGGAGGTATTTGAAATTAATTACATCGTCTTTGGGCAACGTTGGGTAAATCAGTTAGTTACTATTAGTAAGTGCAATCTATACAGGTAGTTATAGAATTCAACCTACAAACTTTCAGGGGTCACAGAGGAGTATTAGGCGAGCACTTTGATATGGTCTTTGAGTTCATGGTTGTATGCAATAGATCAAAATCAATAACTAGCTAGTACGACACTGATAAATCTTCCCTGAGTTACTACTACTTACAGGTAATCGTGGCCATGCTATGTTCAAACATTCCACGTGAATACCTCCGTAACATGCACTGAAACTTTGAAAGAAACGCGAGAAAATAAAATTGGGTTCACTCCAAACGTATGCCATTCTATTGTTTGGAAAAAAAAAGCGTTTAGTCGCTTGTAGGGGGTTTAAACACAACACGCTAATGACTGCGCTATTACTAAAGTTAACTGCTGTTAATGATTCACCACGTGAAAGTTGAGGTATTAGTGCTGCACTGGCCCTTTGTGATAGTGTTTTTCAAAGCTCATAACTTTGAAATAACGCAGAGGCAACTATTTTCGTGCTTGTGAAAGTGAAAGTATTTTAGAATGGAAATCATTACCGTCTTTGCTTATTTGCATTTATCAGTACAATCAAATGAAAAATAATTTCCTTACTTCAAAGTTTGTCGTCGCAGACCATTGGTATCAAGTTATCCCTATGCCATACCTCTGTAACCCTTTGAGAGTTTGTTGAATTCTATAACGTCCTTTAGATATGTTAATAAGGAAAATGTTAAGTATCACTTATCGAAGAATTAATTATAATGCACTGTTATATGAGGGCTGTCCCAGAAGTACCCGACCTAACAAAGAAAACACAAACATTTTGAGAAAAAACATCTTTATTTCTCTACATAGTCTTCTTTAATTTCGATACACTTTTCCCAGCGGTGTTCAATAACTTCGTACCCTGTTTATGCTGAGAACCATCCAGTTCTGCAAAACAGCCATCAACTGCAGATTCCAGCTCTTCACTGTTGGCAAATCTTTTAGCACCAAGCTATTTCTTCAACTTTGGAAACAGAAAATAATCAGAGGGGCCTAAATCTGGCAAATAGGCTGCATGAGGAAGAATTTCGAACTTTAACTCATAGAATTTGGTCATGACGATAATGGATATGTAAACTGGTGCATTGTCTTGATGAAACAAAAGTTTCCTTTCCACTAAATCGTGTTTGCTTATTTCATCATTCAAATGCTGCAACAATATGCATAACACTCGCCATTTACTGATCTTCCTTTTTGAAGATAATCAATGAAAAGCATTCCACACATATACCAAAAAACTGACGCCATGACCATGCCTGCAGATGGAACTGTACCTTCATCTCAGGTGTGAAGTGATGGATCCATGTTTCATGCGTGGTTATGAATCGACACAAAAACGTGGCTTTATTGCAGCGAAACATCGCCAAACGCTCGACTGAAACATCTTCACAGAGCTGCTTTTGTTCCATTGCGAGTAAACGCGGCACCCGTCTTGCGCACAGCTTTGTCACGTCTAAATTTTCAGTTAGTATGCGATGTACAGCACTTTTTGAAATGCCTACGATGGCTGCTAGCTCGCGCACTTTCAGTCGACGGTCATCCAAAGCCATTTTGTAGATTTTCTTCACAATTTCTGGCGTGGTCACCTCATTTGGTCGACCACTGCGATGTTCCTCTTGGCAGCTCGTACGGCCTCGCTTAAACTCTGCCACCCAATATGTTACTGTTGTAAACGAAGGAGCAGACTCCCCCAGAGTAGAATCTAGCTCAACTTTAATATTAGTTGGACTAAGACCTTTCAAATGAACGTATTGTATCACATAACGATGACCAGTTTTATCCAGGTTTACAAATTTGCTGAGAGAGTTCACTATTAATGGCTGCCAAACAATTAGTAAACAATGTAACAGCATCAAACTTCAAACTTAAGCTTTATTAGGGTAGCACTTTCCACCATAGTCATTTGTTTGAAACAACAACCGCTATATATACGTCAGGTCGGGTACTTCTTGGTCCACCCTCGTATAATGCACTGTTATACGTCTCTTAGTGAACGTATTTATTCCGCCACGTGTAATTTATGTTGGTAACCCTCCAGTTGAGCTACGTTTAAAATACCAGACCTTGTTCATACGTTGAAAATATTGGTTTAGACTGTATCGTCATCTCGAGCGAAGCAGCATCAAAGCAGCCTTGTTTTGTTTCAACGCGTGAAAATCGATAGGAAACGTTCACTTTATGTCGGGGCAGACGCTGTGAATGTAAAATACTGTCGCTCTGGGTCCTAAGTCTCCCCATGGACGCAGTTAGTTTAGACCACCATACTTTAATCCCTGTAGGCAACACAAAAGATATTGCGGCTATCTGAGTAGAAGCGACACTAACTTCGCTTTTCACTGCGGAGCGGAATGCTATCGAGCTTCTTTTTTTTTTTCCCTCGCTTTCCTAACGTCCGACAGTTCTGTCATACAAGAGAGCCTGTATTGGCGTGTTTATCTAATGTAACATGGCCAATAAAACCGACAAAAGGAAAGAAAAGAAACCAAAGAGTAAAAAAAGCTACTGATATCCAGAAAAGTAGCACTACAGTTTTTCACTCACACTCTTGAAAGTTCATTAAACTATAGCAGTAATTCAAAGAGCTACTTCCATAGTTTTTAAACATAATGTAAATATATTATAAATGTAAATATATTTATTAATGATCTTGGGTGTCATATTTAACTAATATTAAATTCAATTTGTCTGTATACTGCCATGATGATGATACATTATATCATAGGCTGACCATTGCCCTGTCCCTGACCATTATATAGTCGTCTATCCTCATTACGTTAATTACGTTTAAAGAAATCTGATGTTACGTTCACATTAATTTCTCTCCTCATTCTTCTACAAACTATTCTTACAAAACTTGTTCGTACAGAAAAACCTTCATTATTCATTTAGGTGTACAAATATGAAGAATACAGCCAACTAAAGCCATAGTCAAATATTTTCAAAATCGATTGCTATGTGATGACTTTGAAACTTTGTTCCCTTTGCGTGAACACCAAAAATAAAGGGAAAAATAATAGTGATTTATAGTTGAAAAGAGTATGAAGTATTTGAAAATGTGAACTGGTAACAAAGAAAATCTCGGAAATGGTTAACGTCACAAAAATGCTATTTGAAATAAACTATATGCTTTATAGAGATCTACATTTTTTGTGAATAGGTAGTAAGATTTTGTCTATATTTTACGGTTTACCAGTTATGCAAAAGTCATTCAGAAAGAAGAGGAATTCAGAGGCTATTCTCCAAAAATTCAAGACATAAATTTCATTTGTTATGAAAATATCTTAAACATATGGTATTTTAATCAAGATCATTAGATCACTTTTGTGAAATTTAAATTTTTTTAAATATTTTCCATATAAAGGGTAGTTTGGGTGAAAATCTTCGTTTTGCATTCTTGGAAGATGCAACACAAATAACAAGTTTGATATTTAACCAATTTTTTTTGTTTTTGGGTTATGATATTCTTAGACACACACACGAGAAACTGTTTTTAAAAATTGTATTTCCGGTCAAATATCTACATCAATTTTTTGGGTGGAATACAATAGTTCCACTACCTACTATAAGTACGTAGTAGAGAAAGTAATATCCTGTTTATTTTTGTTCCAAATATTATAAAATTTTAGTTATATGCATAACGTATCCTATCAATTTCCCAAAATTTTATTTTGAACTGACCAAAACCTTTTCTTTTTTTAACTTTTTATAAACACTCTTTATAAGTTTTATTTGCTGCTTATCAAACATTTTCTTTAATAGTCCCATATTTTACTACTACTCCTCCAGTTTCCTAAATTCTTTTCTCCAAGTCTCCGTTTCTTGGCCTTCAAATCAAATACGATTTGCGACATCTGTTAGTTTATATTTGGGGCAGATTTTCTGACCACCTACTTCCCTAAAACATTTTTCCTGCGCATTTAAGTAAGAACTCGCATTCATGCCCAGGGCGTTATAATTATTATTGTGGTCTAACATTACCTTGATATCACAAATGCCCAACCTGACAAATCCTCAATTTAACACGTTATAGAAGTTTACGTTAAGTTTATATTTCCATTTCTATCCTTCCATATCTACCACTAGGTTGCTCACCAAAGTTACTCGCTACATTACACCTGTTCACCATTTCTATCCTCAGTGGAAAATAGGGACTACAGCGCGGACCATATGAAACTTGCGAGCATTCTAGCGGGCCGTTAGGCGCGCATTTACTGGGGAGATGCGAGCGCGCTGTGGTACGACACGAAAACTTTTGTGCGGTAAATGACGGAGATCAAGCCTACCGTCCCAAACAAATAATGAGCCAATGGGAGGTAATAAGAAAACGTAACGTTGATATTATATTTTATCAAAGTATATGTTGAAAATAATGTCCAACTTTCTGGATGCAAAGATTACAATGGCTTAGAAAATTCTGAAACACATTCTGCAACTCTATCTGTATTTCACTGAGCACTTGCCTTATTTGATTCTCAGGCTCTTGAAGATTTTGTCGATTGTTTAAATTATCTTTATGTTTTAAATCTCCCACAGATAAAAATCACATTCGTTGCTCGATACTGTACCACAAATATCAAATAAGGGATTTACTCTTACTCGCATGTTTTAAATAAGTATTTTATTTTATACGCGAGTGAAATACTCGCGTATTTTAAACAAATAATGATTTTCTTTTGTGTATGTGTATACAACACCAGTATGTGTGTATTATAGTGCGTTTTACAAATGGTTATAAAAGTGCATTGCAAAATCCAAGAATCTGATGTGTTACATTCACATGGATTTCTCTATCCTCTATCGCTTATTGGTGGGTACACAAATTATTCTTACGAAAGTTTATTTTCCTATCTACTGTACTTTATTTTAAATCTTTCGGGAAATACCTGCATTACACATTTCGTTTCAGATACAAAGGAAATGGCGATAGTCAAATGTTTAAACGCTGGACACTATATGCTGGCCATAAAATTCCATACTGTTTTGATGCAATCACGAGAATCAATTGAATATCCACAGAACTTTAAAATAATGGCTAAGTATTGAACAATTCTAACTATTAGTAACGGATATCTCTGAAATGGTTCATGCCCAAATAAGTTATTTGAAATAAACTACGTGTTTAAAAGAGATATGCGTTGTTGTTTTTGTATGTAATGCGTTTTCGTCTAAGGCTTAACGTTTACTAGTTATAGAAGATTATACAAAATTCTTGCGAATGAAGAGAACTTCACAGAGTATTCGCAGAAAATTCAAGATATACCTTTTTATTGGTCACGTAAATATTAAAATATGGTGTTTTAATCAAAATTATTAGAGTAATTTTTTTATAAAATAAAAAGGTTATAAAAGTCTTCCATGTAAAGTGTAGTTGGGGTGGGGATATTTTGTTAAAAATCTCGGTGTCGCATTTTTGGAAGATACTGAACTTAAATACCAAGTTTGGTGTTTATCCGACTTTTCGTTTTTGAGTTATGCTGTTCACAGACACACATACGGATATTTTTCTAAAAAGTTTTTTTTCTGTTTCAGGGGACCGCAAGACATGTATTTACGATGAAGTCTCGGTATCAAATTTTTTATTGGAGTGAATACCTTCTCTACATATTATGTACGTCGCAATAAGGAAATATTCAGGATTTGTTATATAGTCATTGTTTCAAGTTAAATCTGGGACCTTACCTGCTCCAGTGGGATGCACAACAACCGATAACACAACCGGGGTGGGGAGAGGAACACCAAAACATGGCCAGAACTAATTGGTCAATAATTTGGGGATAATTGTTCCGTAGTCTCAGTGGTTCAGGTTTTCTGGAATATAGCTTCCCTAAGTAATAATCTGCATAAATTACCCACACTTGGATAACATACACCAATAACAGTCCAACAAATACGTGATATCCGTTACTATTTGAGGAAACGCATTTACATGTCACAATTAGTTAAACTTACGGCTTCATAAGCTAAACTTGATGCGTAACAGTGTGCAAATTCCGTGTCTTATACAATAAAGCCTGTCATACAGACTTAAACAAACTATAAATCTAGCTTTCACTAAATGGAAAGCTCAAACATGACAAAGCCATAACTCGGTCTCCGACAACAATGCTAATTGTATGAAACACTTAAGCAGAATTACTAATGGTGATACTAGCTGATATTGGTTAGCTGTGGATCAAAAAGACACTAAATTTCATATTGCTATAGTAGTTCGAATCAGATCATTTCTAATAAAGAATCAACGCAATTATTCTGCATTCCATTTTGTAAACGCATGGAAGATGAAAAGTAACTAGCTTCGAGACACCGAAGGACTGCCACTTGTCACATCTGCTCGATGACCCACTGGAAACACTATACAAGATATAACAATAAGGTTCGACCAACTTTCAGAAAACATTCCTTATATGAGAAGGAGAAAATATGTTGGACACGTATTTCTATGTTACAACACATTTCCTAAAACTTCATAGTAAACTCGCTTCCAACCTTCTCAGTGGGCGCGTACATAGCAGGGAGGGATGTGTCTGGAGCGTTCTGCTTTTGTTGTTCAACCAAGCAGTGGTGTGTGTTTACTATAGCTCACGCCATGCATGTAAATATTACGGAGGTATATTGCGAAAGAATTGTGGGAATGTGGGAAGCCAATTTGTATTTGAAGACATTGCTAGGGCAATTCCATGCAGTATTTGCATGGACAGATTATTGAAATAATGTCTAGTATATGTTTGCTCTTTGAGAGTAACAAGTATAATTCACATCAGTTTCACATTATACAGAAGGTTCGGACGAGTACATTAGCTTCGCGCAGAAACATGCGGAACCAAATGAAAGTGCAGCAGTATCACTGTGTTGGTTCAGTTGCGTGCTCTCGTTCCTGCTGCGTCAAATAGCGCCCAAAATAGAACCATTCTGGGAAGGGTACATACTGCCCTTTCCGAAGCAAAATACTCCTATTTCGAGATTATTAAGCAGTGCAAGTGGCGTGCGTTTACTGTACCCAAGAAAGGAATCTCATGTGTGCTTAACAAAAAAGGTAAAGCCAGGTCAGGACTTACTCCAAAGGGAAAGAAACAGACAAACCCACGATCGGTCACCAGTCGCACCAGGAGATAATTCGAAAGGTTAAGTCTGTTGTTAAAAATTAAATTGCATTTTATTTATGGACGCTCTTTAACTGCTGTGGTCTTAGCGTTTCAATCTATATTGGGCGTGTGAGACCAGTAATTTTGCTCAGAGGTCTCTTTATCAGGCTTGAGGTTCTCTTTTACGTGCCATAAATCTACGACACGGGACAACCGGCTTTACTTCCCTTTTGTAGGAAGCCGTGCTAAGAATTTTTACACCCGAAAAATCCATCGCCCTCCGCCGGGTTTGAACTCACGACCTCGGGAACTAAAGGCTAGAATGGTAACCACTACACCACGGAGGACGACAAGGCCCTTGTCTCTGGACCAAATCCTGCAACTCAGAGGTCCATTGCATTTAAATTAGGAATCTCTGTTACTACTGGGAACATCATAATCAAAAGTGATTTGAATATAGAAAAGTGCCATAAAATCCGGATGCATAAAATGTTGCCCAAAAACATTGCAGAAAGCTGTATGAATGATACCTAGCTGGTGAAAAGTGGAAGTTTGTTGCCACTTTAGATGGGACATATGTTTATCTAAGTGACTGCAACAAACCGCGGGCTAAATATTACCGACCTAGGGGAGAAAACATTTTGAAAGTTGGTATATGGTAATAGCAAAATTTTCCAAGGGTTTCATGGTAATAGCAGGATACAGCTACAATGGAAAATTAGCCGTCGTATACATAAAAATGTGAAAATCAGCTCGGCATATTATCAGATTAACGTCCTGACAGCAATTTGCCGCACAGAAATCCTTGCTCACTACGGTGCAGATGAAAATAAAGTCTGGCTGCATAAGGATAAGGCAACAAGCCATACCTACATCTGGTTCAACTAGCAAATTCTTGGAGAACATAGAGAGAGAAACGGGAATACATTCCATACTTTCAGCGACATCCCTGTTAAATCACCTGGTGCATTGCCGATGGATTTTTGTGCATCTGTGTTATTGAAAAGAGCCCTTGGAAGCAGACGACCTCGAACTGTGGACGGTCTCTGGAAAGCCTGCCAGGAGGAACGGAATATACTGGACCTCCCTGTACTTCGTAGTAGCTTTCTCCAGTGGAAGCTGAGCTGCAGAGCGAATGCCCGAGCACAGGGCCGCCTGATAGAATATCACCGCTGGTGGAGGCGTGGTTTTTCATAATGTACGGGGTGTCTTAATTTGCTACTATAGATCCCGAACAACCCTTTGTAATTACTGTCATTAAAATATTATTTCATCCGGGGTTCACAGGGCTTAAAGTTACCCGATATTCGTCTTTTTAGGTTAAGGGGAAGCCCGGAAATACCTTATCCGGGTAACTCACCCTAATTGATACTCGAACTCAGGTCCTTTTGAATGTCAGGCAGACATATTACCCCCCACATCACAGAGAATGGAGAAATACTGCAAAACAGTGTTTTATTTTGTGTACATATAGATTGGAGGATGATTCCAATAATGCCTAGTAAATGTGTCCTGTTTTGAAAATAAAACGTATAATGCATTTCAGTTCTACTTGTGTTTTCATTAAAAATACTGGTATCTTTTCGTGGAAATATTATATAAAACACGGTTATATTTAGTTTTATATTTAAACATAAGCGATGAGAGTAAAACTGTTGCTCAAAGTTATATATTTATATGCGAATAATCTAGAAATGTGCACATAAAACAGGATGCCACTGCATGGACCAAAAGTTAAACAGATGCACACAACTCTTCCTTGCTATACATACTCCACCTGTGAAGTCCAGTAAAATGCCGCCTAAAGCTGCGGTGACGGCATAAATGGAAGCGAGTGTACGTGAATCATACCGTTACCTGCATATCACATGGAACTTTTCTTGCATGAAATATTCAAAATCCCCTGCGTTAACATTGATACAAGTATCAACCCGCCATTCCGTTGAATCCCGGATGTGCTGATCTATCCCTGGAGAATTACGATTGTTTCGCAGTCTTCCACATTACTGGCACGGAGACTCTCAGCATTTTGTAACGGTGTTTGATACACAAGCGCTTTCAAATGCCCCCACATTGCCGGTTAACCTAAGAAACCAGACTAACAAAGACGGCATTCTAAACATTTTATGTAAGAAAGACTTTCATGTGGTATGCTGGTACTTCTTTTCCTGTGTTGTTTCCCATGATCAATGCATCGTTAAGAATTGTAGAAAACGAGTCCTAACATTGAAATAACGCATTTTCAGACACCCATATAACATATTTTCTTCTTCTACGTCTGAGAAATATGTTCTGAAAGTTTGGCTGCATCTTATTATTACATCTTAATTTGTCTTCTCAAGTCCTGGTCCCAAGAGCCTCGCTGGCCCACTCTTACTTTCGGAGGAGGGACGGGCAAGCGATGTTGTACAACCCAGAGGCGCATTAGTTTGGTCACACAAGTACAGTTGTGTATTAGGTCTATTCCGGCGAACATTAGTTTATTAAATATGAGCCAAAATGTATACTATTATTACTTTCTCTATCACGTATATAATAGGTAGAGAAGGTATTGCATTCCACCCAAAAATTCGATACCGAGGTTTCACCGGAAATACCTGTTTTGAGCCTCCTGAATGAACAATTTTTTTTTAGAAATGTCCGTATGTATGTGTCTTTCTGTTTGGTGTCAGTGTGTCTGAAGAGCATAACTCAAAAACAAAAAGTCGGATAAGTACCAAACTTGGTATTTAAATTTAGTATTATCCTAGGATGCGACACAAAGATTTTCAACTACCCTTTACATGAACATATTCTTTAAATTTTTGATTTTCGAAAAATTACTAACGAATTTGATTAAAGAGTCATATATTAAAGGTATTTACATAGAAAATAAAATGTATATCTTGAATTTACTGGGTTAGCCTGATAAGTCCTCTTCATTCGGAAGGAATTTTATATAATGTTATATGTACAAATGGTAAATGTGAAGCGATAGACGAAAACATACTATACCAAAATGCAGATCTCTTTAAAGCACACAATTCATTTTTAATAAGCTTTTTAGTGGCATAAGCCATTTCTGAGATATCCGTTATTAAAGATTGGAATTGTTCATTTCTTGGTCATTATCTTAAAGTCCTGTCAACATTCAGTTGATTCTCGCGATTGCATGGAAACAGCATGAAATCTTAAGGCCAGCATATAGCGTCCAGTTCTTTAACATTTGACTATCGCATTTCTCTTTGTATCTATAACGAAATGTGTAATGTTGCTATTTCTGCAAACGTTTATTTGGATTATTAGTAGATATAAAACAAGCTTTAGTAAGAATAGCTTGTATACTTACTAATAAACGATAGAGGGTAGAGAAAGTCATGTGAATGTATTACATCAGATATTTTTTATTCGAATGAGGGATTTCAAACTCGGGCTTCCTACTGAATTTTATTTAATTAGTATTTATATGCTTAACACCCTGCAACAATTGCTGTTTATTCTACTGAACTTCTTCCCTTAAATAATAAGTGTTTAGTTCTTCTCTGATGTCTATATTGTGGAAATGACCACCTTTACACGTTTCCTCTCTACCGACTCAATACTTTTGAGATGTTCATAGTCAGTTTTACCTGCGGTATATCAGAACGGGCGTCGGAAACTGCTCATCAAAATTCTCCTTCTAATTTCTGGTCATATAGAAACTGTACACTATTTTCAACCTCGATAATGGTGAAGCTGTTTTCAGCTGTTGGGCGCCATATGAAGTTGTTCTCAGCTGTTCATCCCCTTCAACACGTTGGCGGCATATGAAGTCAGCAGCTTCCTCGATGCGTAACAATTCTCTTCTTTCTCCGGCTAGCGTTGAGCAGTGTCGACTCTGTAAAGTTTACAGGGTGTGGTGAAATTATATATCGATTGCGATAATAAAAACATCGGCTCTGGTGAATATTGGTTTTATTATACTGTTATGTTACACATTCAGGAACGCGAGCCACCACTTCGTTAATTATCTGCGACTGACATCGAGATGCTTTGTTAGTCGGCAGTATTAAGATGTATTGTAAAGTTTTCCCTGCGTTCATAGCCGCGGCCCAACTTGTACGGTGCAGAGTTCAGCTAAGTGTTACTTGTCGTAAGGTTCAACGAAGAGTGTTACTTGTCCTAGGGCTTAACGAAGAGTATAGTTACATGTAGCAGGTTGCAGCGAAGAGTGTCGTTACTAGTATTTTGTGAATTTCGCCATGTCTGATTTCATCCCTACTCCGCGTTCGATTTTCAATCATGTGACGATCTCCTATTTTCGGATTCGTCAGTTTGTATTTATGGCATTCCATTTGCTGTTAAAATTTCAGTTCTGCTCATCTTTCTCTTCCCACGGTACTATTTTCAATTTGTTTAATTTATGCTGTAGCACGTACGTATGTTTATGGCTTTAAACCTTTTCTCGGCACAAACCTCATGTTTCTTCCGCTTTGAAAAGAAACAAGCACTTTCCTCGTAGATCCTTTTTAACGGCTCTAACTTTTGTATACATTTGCCGACGGACCTTTTCCTTACCCAGGAAACGGGTAGGCCAGTGACACGAACCTTATTTCCTCAAACAATTTGCAATGTTTCCGTATGAAGGTTTTTTTCTATCGAGTTATAGTATTAAATACAATATTTTACATCTTTATTTAATCTGTATATAATTAAATCAAATACGGGGCCTAGTTGAACCGTATCAATGTTCATATGGAAAATCCACAGAGTTACGAAACGATTTTAATTTCAACTCTAGGTTTTCTCGAGCTTCTAGCCATTGCTATGCCATCAGGAAAGTTTCGGTTATTATTTTAATTTTCATTTCGTGTGAGATAGAGCGCTGTTATAGTTCCGAACCTGTCGCCTGGCAGCCGAATTGGAGCGCAGTGAAATGATTTTTGGAATAAACGTATTTGAATTCAGAGGAAGTCAGGGATTTATTTTCTATTGAACGGGCTGCGGTAAAATCGGAAGATGCTAGAGTTGATAAATTTGCTGATTATGATCTAGAAACGTACATTTCCGAATATGCTAATTTTCCTCCCAATATCTGGGAAGCCATAACTAAATCTATCTCTCACACAACAAATGACTGTGAATCATTTCACAGGCACTTTAATGGCAATTTTAACCAATGTAAACCCCACATTTTTAGGTGTAGAGTTCCCGAGTAAGTTTTACCTCTCTGAATCAGTGTGCAGTGTCCGAATCGGTTTAGTGGGACCGTCAAAAAGCGGTGTGGAGCTTCCTTGCACCCTATCAGAAGTATAAAATCTTAATGTCATGCACTATTTTTCCAGTTCTAAATATTATTGCGTATATTATGTTGAAAGTGCAATGATTCTTATTCGCGGCTTATTCATCGTCACTGGAGACGGACGATAGAAAATAATTTAGGCGATTGAGTTGTTCAATTACAGTTCCATTCGCTATAACTCCAGCTCCGAAAGATAATATACCGTCAAATTTCCTTAGTTTTCACTTTAATGCAGAATGTTTGGAGTTGTAGCGGGTGACCTTTAGCGGGTTTTCCACAAGACAGTTGCGTCGATACAAATAGGTACTGAATAATATCGGTGTCCAAAGATATATTTCACTTATTCTCAAGAATATGAAAAATAGGATACTCTAGTAAATGGTTTAACGAATGGTAGAATAAATTCTTAGAACTTGTGAAGTATACGCTAAATTAAATTCTTTATTGTTATTGTTTTAATTAATAATAACTTTTAAACGTATTTATGTGTAACATAGATTGTTTATTTTGTTTCAGGTGTGCTTTCTCTTTGCTACAGGACGTTGAATTCCTGGAATACAAAACATAGGTAAGTACATTAAAATCTATAAATCAGTTTGAAGGTACCCCCAGAACGCAAAACAATCGCGATAATATATGATGTCCGTAACAAACGTGTTCATAACGTAGCTCAAATATGCAGCAAAGACGTAAAGTTAATTAAAATATCGGCTAAATCAAAGTTCCGTTCGCTACTAGGCAGGGCATTTTCAAAATCATACTCTCAATGAGAATTACATTTGCTGATGTCACACGCTATTGTTTTGTAAGGTTTCTAGAAACGGGTAGACAGATAATGAGGGATTTTGTTGCGCTTTGTCGATCTTCCGCAAGTCCACCTAAAATACTTATTACGCAACCCCATCGGAAAGGATGCTTCCATTGTTTCCCAAGATCTGTTTCCTAAACAAGTTGCAGTACCTTGATTCCAATGTCAGCATCCTGGTTATAGAAAGAGTAAGTCTCTTTCTTGCCAGGAATGAACAGTTAAGGAGGATATACGAAGCAGTTTTCTCATCCTCCTTGTACATTCTACAATGGGTTCATCCGTGTGGAGTCTGCGGCGGTCCACTCGCCGGGTGGCTGTGGTTTGGAAGGAGGAGAGAATGGGAGAGAAAGAGGGCTTGATGGAGGTGTGGATTATGTCTCTTCCTCTCGGAGCGATGAAATCTTGGTGTCAGGGCGTGTAGGTGTTGACGGAGACATAAATAAGCTCTTGATTTCGGGTTTAGAATTGTTGCTCAATGTATTGTAATCTGATTAGCATTCTCCCACTCATAGTGACTTCGCCACAAACTACTCCGGCATAATGAACGCCTAAGTCTCTTTTCGGAGTGCTGTATTACTTTCTCTACTACGTATAGTAAGTAGGGGAAGTATTGTATTCCGCCCAAAAATTCGATACCGAGATTTCACCGGAAATATATGTTTTGAGACCCCCTGAATCCAAAAAAGCATTTTTGGAAACATGTCCGTGCTTGTGTGTGTCTGTCTGTGAACAGCATAACTCAGAAACGAACAGTTCGATAAACACCAAACTTGGTATTTAGGTTCAGTATCTTCCAGAGATGCGACACGAAGGTTTTCAAGAAACTCTTTACATGGAACATTTTAATTTTTTCAAAAATGGCTCTAATGATTTTGATTAAAACATCATATGTTTAAGATATTTTCATGACAAATAAAATGTATATCTCAAATTTTCTGGCAATGTCACTAAAGGTATTCTTCATTGTGAACGACTGGTAAACCATAAGGGATAGACAAAATTTTACTACACAAAAAATGTAGATCGCGTTAAAGTAAACAATTTATGTCATATACATTCTTCTTGTTGAGTGAACTATTTTCGAGATATTGCTTGTTATTCCCTTAAATTTTCCAATACTTATACTTTTTCTCAAATGGGAATTCGTTATTTATTTTTTTATGTCCTGGACATGCAAAGAGAATGGAATGTGCCACATAGCAACCAGCTCTAAAAGGATTTGACTATCGCTTAAAACCTACCATATTCCCGTTGCATCTACAAGAGAATTAGCAATAAGATTAACATCTCGATTAACATGAAGTAGATGGAGAATAAGCGTTTGTAAAAATAATTTGTACAAGAGTAGAGAAATCATGTGAGTGTAACACATCAGATTATTTTTATATAAGCGCGCAAATTTCTATTGTAGTGTTACTCTTCAGTATGATTCGCTACTCAGGTTTAATACGCAACTATTCGCATGACGATATTGGCACACAGATGATGGGTTTGAAACAGAGGTACACATGATTTTCAGAGCTTCTCAATTGTAATATGTAATTATTCGCCTGACGATGTTGAAACGGTGATGGTAAGTTTGTTACAGCCTGCACATATTTTCAGAGCTTCTCCACACTGGATATTTGGCCCTCTCTTTCTTGGTCACGTGTTACTTGTTGGTCGTGTGACATCTATTTTATTTCCTATACGTGGTTTTAAATATTTTGGAAAATTATTATTGGTAGTTCTCAATTCTTGGTCCCCTCTGCTTCTATTTGATCCCATTATTTTGCTAGCAGAAATATATTGTTCACTGGTTAAGATCTGTCCGGCACCGCCATGCGCTACGAAACCTAGAAGCACACCTGAAAGATGATAAGGAAACAGAATGAAAGGGAAATGATGGAAAGGAAGTCGTTGTAGGGAAGAAGTAATCCTGCCATTCGCCTGCCAACCTCGAGGGAATCACGAAAAAGCTCATGGATCAGAGGGAGGGATCTCTAGGGATGGAACCCGGGACCTCCCAATTGCGAGTCACACACATTACAGTGGCGCCACCTCGCTCAATAAAGAGAACGTGTGCCATTGTACGAGTCGGACGATAGATAATTTCCTCAAGAATTATGATCTTTGTAATTTGCCTACATCCAAAGTTGGAGATACGACGTTTCGTTCTCTTAGGTGGCCTGGAGCACTTAAAAGGGCTTATTCCCTCACTCCGAGCTATATAAAACAATGAGAAGGTAGACAAAAAAAACGCTCCTTTGCTTAGGAGCATGTTCTTGGCGCAATGCACACATCTACCGCACCTTAATCCTTTCGAAACTCGGAGTAGTTGCTCCTAATAATCTTCTCAACTGAGAACTTAATGCTATCTTACGACCACTTGCAAGTGCTCAAAGCTGGAACTTCGTGAACAATGGCAGTTACTTAATGAGACAGATTACCTTTCCTAGAGCTTTATCGCCGCTTAAATGAAACTTCAAGTTCTGGCAGCTGTTACATAACGACAAGAGCAATCTCATAAATAGCAAAGTTACTCCAAATTAATCAGAAGTAACTAAGCTACGAGTAAGAAAGGTCTTCACATTGTCGCCCACACTAATTTGAATGTGTGTTCATGTGAAACAACAAGGTTGTTCTGAGTGAAAGATAATACCACGTAAAGTCACTCAATAAATTGGGTGTATTTTTAATCACCGAACGGGATGGCTTAAACGGTGGCGTCTATGCCACTCATGGGAAGGTCCAGGGTTCAAAACTCCTGGGGCCGATCAATCTGACCTAAGGTTTCTTCGTGGTTTTCCTTGGTCGCTAGGCGAACACTGGTTTGGATAATTTCATCCGCGAATTTTCCTATTATCCCTTTCACCACTATGTTCCATTTCCTTCTTGTTCACCGCCATAACAAGCATTGGGCTGATTACCTATCCTGGATACGCTATGATTCAAAGTTTGCTTGCTCCTAGACAGGCTACTGACCTTGGGAATGCAAGTCCTGCAAAGAGAAGGGTAACCCTTAACCAATAAAGAGGAGGACGTGATTTTAATCTTTTAATCTCTTGATGAAGAGGTAAACCAGAAACATTGAACTTTTTCTCTATTTATTTTACGTTGCCTTAACTACGTGATTATATTGTGACATATTAATAACTTGGGGGTTACATTACTGTTATACATTGTTATTACTAGACATATTGTTGTTTACGTCACTCTTGGCTAGTAGCTTTGATAGCCACGAGTAGTGGGGGATAGCTTCTGTCTCAGTTAGGATTCCGTGAGGAACGAACCGCGTGTGTAAGCCGGGCTTTGGATCGGTGGACATCTCCTACCAAATTTCCATTTTTAATAATGTAGGAACCCCAAATGTTTGGGAAATTAATCTAGGAATGTGTGAGTAGGTTTGTGTTATGGATTTTGTACAGTGAAAAACCCACGCCTTCCTCTTAACCTCCACACCACGTTTTCGGTCCTCCACAGCCAAGTAAGTATGCGGTCCCTCATTGTACGTGCTGGGTACTCAAAATTAATTTAATTTTCATGTGAACCATCTACCCAGCATGTAACAATATCACAACGGATGTGTCAGGAGATACCTCTTAGCTCGTTGTGTGGCAGACAATTAGCCTTCTATGTCTCATTCCTGTGCCATACCATCAAACTTCGTCTTAGTGCTAGGCAACATTATCTCTGCTTCTATACGTGTCGGGTAGATAGCATTAGGGTACCGTCCAGTCTATCTACTTTCATTATCTGTGGATATATGCCAGAGCATTCGCTATTAACATATATTTTCATTTTTATTATTGCTTTTGACTTAAGGTGGAACTTTGAGTCGTGGTATTTAATACACAATCTGGTATTTACCTTGGCGACTGAGGAAAACCACGAAAAAATCGCAGTCACTTTGGTCGATCCACGGGATTTGAGCTCGGAATCTCCCGAATATGTGCCACAGACGTTACAGCCTGAGCCATCCCGCTTGGTTGAACGTTTTATTGTGTCACTTTGCGTGATTTTTGTCTTTCACTCGGAACAACCTTGTTCTTTCGCAATATACCATATAACTCTTCCTGAGTTTGGTTTATTCATCAACCATGTGCGCGCTACTCTAGCGTAGTGGGTAGAGAAAGTCATGTGAATGTTTAACATCAAATCTTTTAAATTGCGTGGATTTAAGTGCAGGTTTGCTTATCGTTATCACTTGCTTGGAGTCCTACAGGATAGGAGTATAACGTATAGTGTATACAACGAAGAGGGACACCTCGTGCGTTGCGACCGACGGGAGATCTATTGCGACTGCTAATTCGTAGGACCGAACGAGGTGGCGCCGCGGTAACGTGTGCGACTCGCATTCAGGAGGCCTTTGGTTTGATCCACTCTGACCTATGGGTTTTTCGTGTAGGCTAATACTGCAGTGGTTCATCTTTTACCACAACCTTCCTGCCCCTCATTTCCTGTACCTATCATCTTCCTTGTCATCAGGGGTGTAGGACCAGGCGACTGTGTTCAGCGGGCTGTGGCAGGGCAGTGGGTGTGCGCTCTGTAGAGGTTTCTTCCCTGACGTCGTTGCGGAAGTTAGGACCTGCCTCCGGGTGTTCTCGGGGGGGGGGCTCTTCGGGGAACTCCCGGGGTTTCCGAGTGGACCCGGGAGGCGTCGGATGCATTTGGTCTGGAAACGTAAGGGACCCTGTCCATGTTTGCGCCATCGTCATCCAGATTCTGGTCACCCTTCGGCTCTCTCTCCTCATCCTTCTCTCCCAGGAGTCACGTTGGAAGCAAAAAGGGCAGATGTTGCCTACGTGCGGTCTATTCCCTGTTTCGGGAGCCCCATCATTCGTCCCCTTACCTTTACCCCCAACGAGGAAGAGATGAAGTGAAGGAACCACAGGAGGCCACAGGCCTCAGAGACGCCGGAAGTACTTAACAGTTTTAGCTCGAAGACCAGTCCCACAAACAGCCCTCTAATGTCCACAATGAATGCTCTTTTCTTGGAACAAGCTTCCGCGTTACCTGCCCGGCACCACATACACCAGGAAACCTATAAGCACACCTGAAAATGTGAGGAGTAGTGAAATGGAAAGGAAATCGTGGTAGATGAGAAACCACCCCAGCATTCGCCTACCGACAAGGGAAACCCATAAAAAGCCTAAGGTGAGATTTGGCGGTCGACGGAATCAAATCAGGGACCTCCCGAATGGGGGCTTCACCCGTTACCACTTTAAATAAACACTATTAAATGAAAACAAACATTATTTAATAGCACAACTAGAACACAGAACAAATGATTTAGCAGAATGCACATAATACATCCAAACAGTACGAGAGTATTAATGTAATTGGTTGAAGCACCTTGACAGATATCTTATTGGTGTTCTTCTAACTAAACCTATACAAACATGAAGTACAGAGATCTCCCGGAAATACATGTTTTGAGACCCCCGAAACTAAAAAGTTTCGTGTGTGCACCTGCGTACAGCATAACTAAAAAACAAATAGTCTGATAAATGCCAAACATGGTAGTTAATTTCAGGAATACGACACGGAGATTTTAAAGAAAATTCCTCACCCAACTACCCTTCACATGGAACATTTTCCGAATTTTTTTATTTTCTAAAAAATGGCTAACCATTTGATTAAAATACCATATATTAAAGCTATTTGCATGACAAATAAAACGTATATCTTGAATTTTCTGAGAATAGCCTGTGAAGTCCAGTTTATTTGGAAGAAATGATGTATAATCTTATATAATAACTGTAAATGTTAAGGTTAGACGAAAATGTACAAAACATTTATATCTCTTTAAAACACACAATTTATTTTAAGTACATTTTTTGTATCATTAGCCATTTCCGAGATATCCGTTCTTAATGGTTCGATTCGTTCAATACTTTGTCTCGCTTTTTAAGTCTCGTCGATTTGAGTAGGGAATTTTAAGGTCAGCATACAGCGTCCAGTTCTTGAACATTTGACTATCGCTTTTCTCTTTGTATCTATAACGAAATATGCAACGTAGCTATTTCTGCAACGGTGTATGTAGATTAAAATGAAGTAGATAGAAAGGTAAGCCTCAGTAAGAATAAATTATATACCCACTAATAAACGATAGAGGGTAGAGAAAGTCAGGTGAACGTATCACATGAGATTTTTGTTTCATAAAATCTAACTGTATATCTATAATTACTATGAGGCGTGTTTTTAAAGTACCGTTTTAATATTTTGCTGCTGCAGTTG
This sequence comes from Deroplatys truncata, assembly GCA_030765065.1. Lineage (NCBI taxonomy): Eukaryota > Metazoa > Arthropoda > Insecta > Mantodea > Mantidae > Deroplatys > Deroplatys truncata. The sequence goes on from CM060989.1 coordinate 37,767,203, forward strand.
CGACTTTGAGCGTGCGGGATCACTTCCATTCATTAGGAAGCCAAACGCAGCTGTGAGCGATCGTCACTTTGTGTTTTCCTGTTGTTGTGCATTTCGAAATGTTCAAAAGAATCAAATGACCCGCCGACTGTGATGTCAGATCAGTGATTCGGTTTTTGAATGCGAAAAATGTTACACCAACAAATATTCATCGTAAATTGTGTGGGGTTTATGGGGAAACAACAATGAGTGACCATGCCCGGCCACACACAGTAAACAGAAACTCAAGACCTGATCGTATCATTTGGTTGGGAACAATTCGACCACCCTCCATACAGTCCGGATTTGGCACCAAGCGATTTTCATCTGTTTCTTGATCTGAAGAAATTCCTTGATGGAAAACAAGAAGTGCAGACATGGCTTTCATCAGAGCGGCATCATTCTTTGAACAAAGGCAAACTGTTTTCCCGTTACAAGAGCCTTAATAACGGCGGTGGCTATATGGAAAAGTAGTATAAGATAATGAGTAATGATAAATTATTTGGAAAATGTTCTATTATTTTTTAAAAAAATTATTGGTGCTTTAAAAACAGGCCTCGTATATAAGACATTCTTATCTGGTATATGGCAAAGTGCCATCCTCATTTACACATAGATGTATGTACCGCAATTATTGTAAAAGCACTGTGGTCGTTCTAATTTGGCTTCAAGCTATATTGAAACCTTTTATCATTATGGAACGGGGCCAATTATGTTGAAACCTCAGATTTGGCAGCAAATAAAGTTCTGGGCATTAAATATGCATAATCCGATTAGCTCAACTCGACTGACGAATTTGCTGTATTAGCAAGGTATAGTAGAACAGTAAATTGGCAAGCAAATTTGCGCCTTTCCTACTCTAAGTAAACAAAACATACTTTAATTGCCATGTGGAAAAAAGTTCGCTCATTCGTGCTCTTTCACTTCCTCAGCCAATAAAAATAAAAGGATTTTATTAAGTGCTGATTGTGTATTCCATTATCGGATCATTCCACTAAAAGTAAACTTAGGTATGCTTTTAAAAATCAAGCAAAAAAGCTATTTGGTTACCCAGATTAGGGGAATGCTTGGGGTCATTAAGTCAGTTACGTGATTCTCTCTCCTATTTGAATTTGTGTGTATTTCTTACGCTATAGGAAGGAGGAAAACGAAAATGTACCTAAATTTCTATATATCCCTGTTTTTGTTTTATTTTCTTTACTTTAGATACAAAATAGAGCTATTGTTGTATACCACCCAAATATTAGATATGGAGATTTCACCGGGAATACGCGTTTTGAGACACATTTTTAAAAAGCGTTTGTAAATGTGTGTCAATGAACAGCATAACTCAAAAACAAGAAGTCGTTAAGGGGAGATTAAATGGTGAAAATTGTCAAAAAAGTACATTTTTTTAGCTTTTGTGTAGTCTTATAAATTGAATTTCCTCTTTAATTTGATATGCATTTTATAACGCAGTACATACACTTATATAGGTTATTCAAAAATAATATTAAGAATAAAATTATTTTATGTGTTCAAAATGAGCACTATTTGTTATGCGAGGACCACCAGTGATTTTCTGTTTGAATACGCAACCATCCTCTGCGAATTTATTGTATCAATTGTAAATTTTTTATGACGAGGCGGCTGTTTTTTGAACTTGAAACCAAATACACGCTGCAATGAAACAATGGATTCACTCTTTGCATACTGCAGTACACAAAATGACTTTTCTTGTGGCGTCGCCATTTTCTCATAAACAAACCCAGCGCCGCTGTAGGCGCTGAATTGAATTAATAGGTGGAGCTTAAAACTTTTAACTTTTCTCTATTCAATGATGTGTTGTATGTGTTGCTATCTATTGTCGTTCATTAATAATGAATATTTAAAATCTGTTCCTTCTTTTTGAATAACCCTGTATTTTAAATATGGTTTTCAAAATACCGCAACTACCATTTTGTATCCTGAATTCTACACTACTTCGCAGAAGAAAACCATACCTTCTTTATTCTTAGGAGTAGAATCATAGATTTCAGATCATCTTTAAAGGATGTTTGTTCAGTATGAGATCCTCTTCACAGAGAGTGCACTTGGGTGTAGGTAGGCATCGTATCTTGTAGAGGTGTTCTACGAGGCAATCGTGGCCAGTTGCCATCTTAAATAAGGCCACTGCAGTTTTCCTTGGCGTTTTTTGTATATAAACTCTATATTTAATATTTTTATAATCTTTATCTTTTAATTTATCTTCTTCATCAAGTCTCTGCTGTCTTTTAAAATGTTCTTAATGTTATTTAATTGTTTATTTATTTCTATTTGTCCTACAGTTGCACTTTTCTTTGCTAATTGATCCGCATGTTCATTGCCCAGAAGTCCGACATGAGCTGGGACCCATTGTAGAGACATGATTTCTAGTTTCAATTGCTTTAATTAGGCTCCTTATTTATTTAATATTTCTTGTTGTTTTATTATTGTAAGTTACTATTCCATCTATGACTGATTTTGAGTCGATAAGATGAATATTTTTTGTTTGATGTATGGTCTATATAGAACGTTCTGTAATGCTGCTTTTATAGCTGTTAATTCTCCATCATAGTGGTTTGAACGAAATGTAATGCAGTTATTTCTGCAAAGGTTTACCTCGATTAAAATGAAATAGATAGGAAAATAAACTTTAGTAGGAATAATTTATATACCTACTAATAAGTGATAGAATGTAGAGAAGATCAGGTCAATGCAACACATGGGATTTTTTATTTAATTTTATTAGATCGACTAAGCTGGTTGCTGGAAGTAAAATAATAATAATGAGTGGTCTTGCATATACTATGCAGCACTCTAACAAACATAATTGTGTTATTTTACAGATTAAGTGATTAACATCATAAACCACAAACTTTAGAATACCAGATTTAATGCAGTTGCGTGATAATTGGCCGGGTTGTACTACACAGGGATAACCGCAGTGTTAAATATTTTTAGTTGGCTGTCGTACTTCAAAGCGGGAAGTTCGCTTTACATTTGTCACTCTTGCGGTCCTCAGTGGCACGTTCCTGTGGTGACATTGAGCGACAGGGGAACACGTCCCAAAAATAATTACAATTCACTTTATTATCGCTGAAAGTCCAATTATATTTTGTGATACCTCTCTCTCTCTCTCTCTCTGCACGAGACATAGCGATATGTCCATCACGGCAGTTCCTCTTCTGAGCTCTTGTTGATTTAAATGTGGGAATTCGTTTTAGTTTTTTATCTAGATTACTTTTACTGTAAGCGAAATATTCAACCAGCGGTGTTTTAATGTCGGGTCACCAGGGAAATGCTCATACAATACGAGGGGCACTATTTATATTTTGAGCGTTGGCAACCCTGAATTTGTAGGTGCCATCTGATGTTTCCAATGGAAAGTTTGAATGAAATTGTTTTCAACATGTTTTGCCGTACACCTGAAAATTCGTAATTGCCGCCATTTAAACTTTATGGGGATTGTATTAGATAAAATAATAATGTTTTAGATCAACGAAAGCACAAGGCTACTAATATAAGGTATAGGTTAACTCCACAACGAATTGCGATAAATTGAAATATGACAATTTGTGAACAGATAATGCGACCGACATGAGAAGTTAATCATGTAAAATGACACAATGAAAAGTAAAACCTAATAAAACCAAGACGAATTGTTAAACATGTGTAAATATAAAGGGTGATTGGACTTGAAACCAAAATTGATCACAATGGAGTTACATAAACATTTTATTACACAAGGGCGATAATGTAAAGCTTTTGTTGGTCTGTACTATGTTAAAAATTCTACCTTTATGCTATGGATATTTATGTGCTTATTTACAATAACGTAAACTCCGAGATTAACACCATTCTTTTATTGCTTTAGAATATAATTTATACATTTCTGGCATTATAAACAGGTATTAAATACTTTGTGTAATTGACTCACTATAAAAATGATGTATTTCCTGTAGCAATGACACAATACCGGTACCCCAAGTTGCCGTGCTTGTAGAGGGAGGGTGAAATCATTTTGTGACATTCTTCTCTCTGAGAATTGAAGATACAAAAACTCCTTTACATTATTAAAAAAATCTGATTTGTTACACCCACATGAATTTCTCTACTCTTGCACAAACTATTTTTACAAACGCTTATTCTCCGTCTACTTCATGTTAATCGAGATAAACATTTGCAGACTCATATCCTATTGCTAATTTTCTTGTAGATGTAAGGGGAATATATTTACAAGGGCAATATAGAAATGCAGTAGCCTTTAAGCATATACATATCTCTTAATAGCTGGTTGCTAGGTGCAGCAGCATTCTCTTTGCCACAGATTAATACTCTGCATATCCAAGACAAAAAATGAATAACGAATTCCAATTTAAGAAAATACGTATTGAAAACTTTAAGTGAATAACAAGCAATATCTCGAAAATGGTTCACTCAACAAAAAAAAACTGTATATGACATAAATTGTGTATTTTAACGCGATCTACATTTTTTGTGTAGTAAAATTTTGTCTATCTGTTATGGTTTACCAGTTATGCAAAAGTCGTTCACAATGAGGAATACTTTTGGAGACTTTCCCAGAAAATTCAAGATATACGCTTTATTTGCCATGAAAATATCTTAAACATATGATATTTTAATCAAAATCGTTAGAGCCAATTTTGAGAAAATTAAAATTTTCGAAAAATGTTCCATGTAAAGGGTAATCTGGGTTGGGGAATTTTTTTGAAAACCTTCGTGTCGCATCTCTGGAAGATACTGAACCTAAATACCAAGTTTGGTGTTTATCCGACTGTTCGTTTCTGGGTTATGCTGTTCATAGACAGACACATACACGACCATGTTTCCAAAACTTTTTTTTTGGATTCAGGGGGTCTCAAAACATATATTTCCGGTGAAATCTCGGTATCAAATTTTTGGGTGGAATACAATACTTCCACTACTTACTATACGTAGTAGGGAAAGTAATAGAACGTTTAACATCTGAGTTTATAATTACTTACAATTCTATGCTGATAATAGGTTACACCACAGCTCACTTTTCTCCCCGGAAGGGACTGCATACACACATTATCGGTTCAACACGCCAGGTAATAACAAATGAAATGCAGGAAGAGAGGCTAAAGTCTTATTTACGAACGATCTCACTTATGTCAGCTATTCATACCGAATTATTTCATGTTTTATATTCTCCAACTTTAAGTCTAAGGTTGCATCAACTGATGGACATTCTTAACATGACGCTCCTAAAAATTGTAGTGTTCACTGGTATCATGATCATGATGGTTATCCACTTGTTAAATAAATTACTATTATATAAATGATAAAAAGCGTAGATGATAGAGAACACCCCTGTCTAACTCCGTGATTTATTTTATTCCTTTCAGATTTTGTTGCCCTATGTTTGCGTGCTTATAAAGATACATAAGATCTTTATAAGATGTGAAGGGTATCCCTAATTGTTCATGATTTCCAGGATTTTACATTTATTTACTCAATCAAAAGCTTTTTAAACTCAGTGCATGCAATAAACGTTTCTTAATTGACATTTTGTATCTTTTACTTTCTGTACTACGTATATTAAGTAGGGAAAGTATTGCACTCTACCCAAAAATTCGGTACCTAGATTTCACCGGAAATGCATGTTTTGATGCCTCTTGAATCCAAAAGGCATTTTCAGAAAAAAATCCGTGTGTGTGTGAACAGCATAACTCAAAAACGAAAAGTCTGATAAATACCAACCCTGGCATTTAGGTTCAGTATCTTTCAAAGATGCGACATAAAGATTTTCAAGAAAATCCCCCAACCCAGACTACCCTTTACATGGAACATTTTTCGAAAATTTTGACTTTCTCAAAAATGACTCTAACGATATAAATTAAAATATCATATATTTAAAATATTTTCATGACAAATTAAACTTATATATTGAATTTTATGGGAATGTCTTCAAAAGTCCGCTTCATTCTGAATAGCTTTTGCATAACTGGTAAACCGTAAGAGATAGACATTTTACTACACGAAAAGTGTCGATCTCGATGAAACACATAATTTATGTCATATACATTTATTTTTGCCCAGTAATCCATTTCCGAGATATTCCTTGTTATTTGTTTGGATTTTCCAAAACTTTTTCTCAAATGGGAATTCGTTATTCGTTTTTTTTATGTCTGAGCATGCAAAGAAAATGGAATGGTCCACATAGCAACCAGCGCTTAAAATATTTGACTATCGCTTAAAGCCTACCATATTTCCCTTGCACCTACAAGAAAATTAGCAATAAGATAGTTTGCTTATCACGATTAATATGAAGTAGACTGAGAATAAGCGTTTGTAAAAATAGTGTGTACAAAAGTATAAAAAGTCACGTGAGTGTAACACATCATATTTTTTTTAAAAATTCTTGCATTATCACTGCAAGTGTGACCTAATTTAAACCCAGGTTGTTCTTCTTCGAGTAAGGTTTCTGAAATTAATAATATGACCTTGTTTTCATGTTCAGCACCATGTGTACTTTACGGACAGTTTGTCAGCAGCACTACACAGTCATTTGTTTTTATGGCATCACATTTGCTGCTGCATGCACACGCACATACCTCTTCTGTACACAAGTCTATTGACAACCAGTGGAAGATCATAAACAGGCAGCAGGTTATAAAACTTCCTGCCGGAATGGACAATCTGGAACACGGAGCTGGGCTATAACAAGAAAATAGGCTGTATTTCCCCCTCTCTCATATTGGCATATGTACTGTTTTAGGGAATGAAGAAATAGGGCACCACTACGCGAGACAAAGGCAGCTGCATGTGCACGTGCCTGGCGAGTCTTTGTTGTCCAGAATACAACTACTGCATTAAATGGCTGTTGCTTTTGCATCTTCCCACAATATTAATGCGTTTTTACTTTCTCCCCTACTTTTTTAGAAAAAGTACATGTGTATGTGTGAGATCTCAAAAATCACTCAACCGATTTCGATAATTCTCTCGCTATTGGAAAACCCTGTTCTTTCTGACGGACATGTGCTATACAACATCTTCTAATTTCAATTCCTAAATTACCAAAAGTGATTTACAAAGCCTATGTACTAGAATTGCAACACACTTTGAATGAAATTTGAATTTCTGTTGAGATTAGCATGAAGTAGAAAATAGCTTTTACTCACAGAAAATTCATGTAAAATAGGACACATGTCGGTGATATTGCATTCCAAACAATATACATACAGATATGTGGTCACGATTTATCAATTAAGAAAACAGAAGAAGCAAGAAAACAAAACAATCAAGGCTGATTATAACATTACGATGTTCACTATTTTGCTTTATTTCCCTTGTACTTATGTTGTAACCACGTTCTTTAGCAGAGCATGTTAAACACTTGTAAAAAGAGAAAATTGCTAACATTAAAAATCAGTGAACTGATATTTTATGATTAACAACTGAGAATATTTTGTTTCTCGAGTCTGCTTTTCTCTTTTCCGAAGAGGTTAACATGGTGGTCTGGATTACAGAATCCTCATGTTCACTTTTCCCTCTGTTTTGCGGCATTATGTGAAAGCTATGTAGCTTTTATGTTGAAAAGTAAGCATGGGACCAAAGATAAGGTACAAAGTTTAAACTTTCACCTAGTATAACTATCTAAAAATCTGACGTTTACAATCACATTACTTTCTTTACCCTCTATCGTTTATTAGTGGGTATGAAAGAAATTGTTAATAAACTTATTTTTCTGTATACTTTATTTTAATCCAGATAAACTTAAATTACACATTTCGTTATAGATACAAAGAGAACAGTGATATTCAAATATATGCTGACCTTAAAATTCCATACGCTTTCCATGCAATCTCAATAAAACAAATAAAAAAAATCTGATGCGTTACACTCACATGACTTTCTCTACTCTTGTACAAACTATTTTTACAAACGCTTATTCTCCATATGCTGCATGTTAATCGAGATATCGAGATGTTAATCTTAATGCTAATTTTCTTGTAGATGCAAGGGGAATTGCTAGGCTTTAAGCGATAGTCAAATATTTTAAGAGCTGGTTTGCCATGTGCAGTATTCCATTCTCTTTGCATTACCAGGACAATAAAGAAATGAATAAGAAATTTGAGAAAAAGTATAAGTATTGGAAAATTTAAGGGAATAACAAGCAATATCTCGAAAATGGTTCACCCAACAAAAAAAATGTATATGATATAAATTGTGTATTTTAACGCGATCTACGTTTTTTTGTGTAGTAAACCTTTTTCTATCTCTTATGGTTTACCAGTTATGCAAAAGTCGGTCACAATGAAGAATACTTTTGGAGACATTCCCAGAAAATTCGAGATATACATTTCATTTGTCTGAAAATATCCTAAACATATGACATTTTAATCAAAATCGTTAGAGCCATTTTTGAGAAAATTAAAATTTTCGAAAAATGTTCCATATAAAGGGTAAACTGGGGTGGGGGGATTTTCTTGAAAACCTTCGTGTCGCATCTCTGGAAGATACTGATCCTAAATACCAAGTTTGGTGTTTATTCGACTGTTCGTTTCTGAGTTATGCTGTTCACAGTCACACACACGGACATGTTTCCAAAAATGCTTTTTTTGGATTCAGGGGGTCTCAAAACATGTATTTCCGGTGAAATCTCGGTATCGAATTTTTGGGTGGAATGCCATACTTCCCCTACTTACTATACGTAGTAGAGAAAGTAATCAAAATACAATCTGTAATACTAAACCCCGCATCTAATTTCTTAAACCAGGGCTTATATTATCAGACCTTAAAATTTATTCAACCTCAAAAACATTTACAGTTTTAAATACAATAATTGTACAGAAACAACTGAATGTCGATAGGACTTAAAAAGAATAACAAGGTATTGAACAATGCGAATCATTAATAACGGATATCTCTGAAATGGCTAATGCCACAAAAAAGTTATTTGAAATAAATTGTGCGTTTCTTCTTTTGTGTAGGGCGTTTTTGTCTATCACTCACTGTATACCAAGATTGTATAGAATTCCTTCCGAATGAAGAGGACTTCACATTCTAATCTCAGTAAGTTCGAGATAGTTTTATTTGTCATTGCAAATATCTTTAATATGTGGTCTTTCAATCAAAATCGTAAGCAGTTTTTCAGAAAATGAAAAAAGTTTGAAAAATCTTGTAAAGGGTGGTTTGTGGTGCGGGGGATTTTCTTGAAAATCTTCGTGTTGCATCTTTGATCTCGGTATCGAATTTTGGTTGGAATACAATACCCTCTATCAGGTACGTGGTAGAGATAGTAAAAGTCACTCGACCATTTTTACCGATGATTGTTGCACCACCAATGGGTACTTATAGGCTCTACAGCATTGCCAGAGCTTGGGAGATTGTTGGTGAGCTGAGGTTTAGGAATTCAGGCGTTGTGCAGATGTTTCACATGCTTTTGCGTGAACATCAGAGGTTTTTTCATCCCTTATTAGGGGCGACTGAATTACAATTATAAGGGGTAAATGGAAGGATTCAGCATAAAACTCCTCTAGATTTTTGTACTATAATTTCGAATTTAAAGGACTAACCGTGCAACCTCGTAATTGCAAAAGCGCGTTATGCATTTACAGTGAAGAGTGCAACCCTGAAATGATAAAGAACCAAGACGGCCAGGTCGCCAGCAATTTTCTTACCTCCTCCGTTCCCTGAAGGCAGAGTCGGCCAGGGTTTTCTCGGTTGAAAGTTGAAGTGCTACCAGCATAACCCTTACGGGAACACTGTGTGTAAACTGCATGACGTTGTAACCTGAGTGATGGATCAAAAGAAGAGATGGTTGTATGCGCCTTTGTCAGTGCATGTGTACCAAAGTAGCTAATTCTTTCTTCTTTGTGCACAGCGCCTGGAGCTTTTGTCCCTTTCAAAGCGGCGCTTCTTTGTTTTCCTTTTTTTCGTCATGTAAAAAGTGGGCTTTTTATGCTACATGTTTAAAACAAGAATTGCTTTGGAACAAACTTATGTGTAAAGTAAACTTGCGTATTTGCAGTAGACAGTTTGGTATATTTTCCATTTAGAGTTAATGCAGAAGCCAAGCTTAAACCACTTAAGGGCATAACTGTTACACTATATTTGCACTGCGGTTGTAATACGTTTGTGTAATTATGAAAGTACTACATAGAAAAATAGTCAAAGAAGAAAATATATTAACCTCTGAAGAAAAATCTCAAGTGTTACATTCACATGACTTTCTCTACCCATTCTTCAACAAGTATTTTTACACAAGCTTATTATTCTATCTACTTCATGTTAATCGAGATAAACTTTTTGTAGAAATGGTTTTAATATATATTTCCATGTAGGTACAATTGGAATAGGGGAATACATTAGGCTTAAGCGTTAGTCAAATATTTTAAGAGCTGGTGATGTGATAGATTTGAAATTCCGTGCTATTTGCATGACCAGGAGAACAAAATCTGATGTGAATCATTTACATGACTTTCTCTGCCCTCTATTGTTTATTAGTGAATATACAAGCTATTCTTATTAAAGCTCATTTTTACTTTCTCTACTACGTATAGTAATTAGGGGAAGTATTGTATTCCACCCAAAAATTCGATACTGAGATTTCACCGGAAATACATGTTTTGAGACCCCCTGAATCCAAAAAAAGCATTTTTGGAAACATGTCCGTGTGTGTGTGTCTGTGTGTCTGTCTGTGTGTGTGTGTGTGTGTGTCTGTGAACAGCATAACTCAGAAACGAACAGTCGGATAAACACCAAACTTGGTATTTAGGTTCAATATCTTCCAGAGATGCTACACGAAGGTTTTCAACAAAATCCCCCCACCCCAGGATACCCTTTACATGGAAGATTTTTCGAAAATTTTAATTTTCTCAAAAATGGCTCTAACGATTTTGATTAAAATATCACAGGTTTAATATATTGTCATGACAAATAAAACGTATATCTTGAATTTTCTGGGAATGTCTCCAAAAGTGTTCTTCATTGTGAACGACATTTGCATAACCGGTAAACCATAAGAGATAGAGAAACTTTTACTACACAAAAAATATAGATCGCGTTAAAATACACAATTCATGTCATATACATTTTTTTTGTTGAGTGAACCATTTTCGAGATATTGCTTGTTATTCTCTTATATTTTTCAATACTTTTTTCTTAAATGGGAATTCGTTATTCATTTTTTTGTCTTTGATATGCAAAGAGTATTAATCTGTGGCAAAGGGAATGGTGCTGCACCTAGCAACCAGCTATTAAGAGATATGTATGTGCTTAAAGGCTACTGTATTTCTATACTGCCCTTGTAAATATATATTCCCCTTACATCTACAAGAAAATTAGCAATAAGATAGAGTCTGCAAATGTTTATCTCGATTAACATGAAGTAGATGGAGAATAAGCGTTTGTAAAAATAGTTTGTACAAGAGTAGAGAAAGCATGTGAGTGTAACACATCAGATTTTTATAATTACTGCGTTTTAATCTAAATAAACCTTTGATTAATGTAGCAGGAAAGCGTTGTTACTGATGCCCTCTGCTGCTGTGTCCTGGTCTCCAGCTATTTCTATTCAGCGGTTGCTGATTTCTCCATTCCTAATAAATTACCTATCTGACTAATTTTGCTGGTCTCAAGGCAAATTAAAATACAGTGTGTTTCCCTTAAACTGTGATTTATTATCAAATCAATGCTTATGGGCAGCTAATAATAAATTAGGAGCCTACTCTAAATGCACACGCTTCCCACTCTTTTGTACACACACACGTGCATCTGTCGTCCAGAGAGTATCACTGTGTGTCGACGAGATTCTATAAGAGAGTATAATCTGGGGCTTTCTTTCCCCTTTTAGACCTAAGGCAAGTGACGCTCACCTTTGCGCCTCAAAATGTAACGACATTTCTAATTGGTCCTCAGACCGCGTTACCTTACTATGTATAAAATATTCTGCTCCAAAGCTTTTCACATATGCGTCCTAGTGACGCGACCGGAAGCAGATTCAATGTCTCTGTCTCTTTCCTTTCTATATCTGTCTCTTTCTATTTCTCCTTATTGCTTCAAGTTCTTTGCTCATTAGCTTGGTGAAAGGTGGGCTCTACCTAGAATTACCTTTTACCCAGGATTAGCTAGCTCGCCCGCCCTAGTTATACAGGATTCTACAAAATTCCTTCCGAATGAAAATGACTTCAAAGACTATTCCCAGAAAATTCAAGCTAAACATTTTATTTTTCATCTAAATATATTTCATATATGGTATTTTAATCAAAATCGTTGTAGTCATTGTTTAGAAAATCAAAATTTTCGATAAATGTTCCATGTAAAGGGTAGTTGAGGGTGGTGGTTTTCTTGAAAATGTTCGTGTCGCATCCTTGGAAGATACTGAACTGAAATACAAGTTTGGTGTTTATCTTACTTTTCGTTTTTGAATTATGGTGTTCACAGACACAGACACACACACACACACGGACCTTTGTCTAAAAATGCTTTCTTGGATTCAGCGGGCCTCAAAAAAGAAATATATATACATTTCTGGTGAAATCTCGACACCGAATTTTTGGGTGGAATACAATACTTCCCTTGCTTACTATAGGTTGTAGAGAAAGTAAAAACCAATAAGGATTTCCCTTTCGAGAAAGGCAAATATTCAAACCAGTAACAAAGAAAATCTCTGAAATGGTTAACGGCACAAAGCAACTTATTTGGGATAAATTGTGTGCTTGAACGACATTTACTTTTTTATGTGTAGTAACATCTTGCTGTCTTCTACGGTTACTAATATACATATTTTGTTTTTCACGAATATGTCTTAAATTATGGAAACAAAATTGTAGTTTTATTTACAGACGCTCTTTAACTACTATGGTTCTTAGCGTCCCATTCTATATTGGACGTGAAAGACCGTAAATTCTCTCAGAGGCCTCCCTATAAGGTTTGAAGTTCTTTTGCGTGCTGTAAAACTACGACATGGGACCACCGGCGTTACTATCCTTCCAAAGGAAGCCTTGTGAAAGATTTTGTCGCCCGAAAAAAATATACCACCCTTCTCTGGGTTTGAATCCGCGATCATTAAACATATGGTATTTTAATCAAAATCGTCGGAGCCATTCTTGAGAAAAGAAACAATTTTGAAAACGTTTCCATGTAAAGGGTAGCTAGCCTGGGGAGATTTTCTTCAAAATCTTAGTGGCTCATCGTTGAAGGAAGCCGATCTTAAATACCGAATTAAATATTTAACCGACCTTAATTTTTTAATTATGCTGTTCATTCACACACGTGGACGGACTTTTTTGGGGGGGTTGCCCATTTGTCAACCACTATTCTGTGATCATTACATTTGCTTACTCCATAAACATACTTTATTCATTCACCAATATAATTTCTATCGACAAATGTGTGTACACGGCTGCAATGCCATGATAATGCGCATGTTAGTGTGCATGTACAGAGTCCTAATACCTCTCTTAGTACCAGTTATGAAATATGTAATAAAAAGTTGCTATAAACTTTAACTCATAAACATGAAGTGGATACAAACATAAGATTTTGTAAGAATATTTTGCAGAAGATATACAAAAATCTCAATCTCATGGGTTGTATTTACACGAATGTTTCCATTCTTGCACAAATTATTCTTACAAAATCTTATTATTCTATCTACTTCATATAAATCGAGATAAACGTTCGTTAAACATTTAGACATTTTGTATTGGGTATAAGGATATTGTAGATAAAGCGATAGTCAGCTTTTTAAACAGCGTGTCGCTACGTAATAGCCGTTAAAATTCCATGCTTTTTGCGTGACCATCAGGACAAAAAGGAATGAATTCCCAATTTAGAAACGTAAAAATATTTTAAAATTCAAACCTATGACAAGGAGTATCTCGGAAATGCTTAACTCCACAAAAAAAAATAAGTTGACAAATGTTATGCTTCATCGAGATCTATATTTTTTGTGTAGTAAGATTTTGGTGTATCACTAACAGTGTACTAATTATACAAACATCATTCAAAATGAAGAGAACTTCAGAGGCCATTCTGAGAAAATTACAGAATTCTTTCATTTGTCATATAAATAGCTGAAACATAATGCAACACGTCATCCCATTCCCAATTACTCTTTACACGGAACATTTTTCGAAATTTTTTATTTTCTCAAAAATGGATCTAACGATTTTTATTAGAATATCACTTATTGAAGATATTTGCATCACAAATAAAATTTTCTGGGAATAGTCTGTTAAGTCTCCATTAGGAAGGAATTTAATATAATCCTTTATAACTGGTAAAAGTTAAGCGATATTCCAAAAGTACTTTACAAAAATTTAGATCTCTTTAAAACAGACAGTTTATTTCAAATAACTCTTTTTGTGGCATTAGCCATTTCCGAAATGTCCATTATTCAAATTTTAAGGCCAGTGTATAGCATTCAGTTCTTAAACATTTGACTATCACTGTCTCTTTGTGTCTAAAGAAATGTGTAATGTAGCTATTCCTGCAAAGGTTATTTTGATTAAAACGAAGTGTATAAAAAAATCTGATGTGTTACACTCACATGACTTTCTCTACTCTTGTACAATCTAATTTTACAAACGCCTATTCTCCATAAGCTTCATGTTAATCGAGATATCGAGATGTTAATCTTATTGGTAATTTTCTTGTAGATGCAAGGGAAATATGGTAGCTTTTAAGCGATAGTCAAATATTTTAACGCTGGTTGCTATGTGGCGCATTCCATTCTCTTTGCATGTCCAGGACATAAAAAAATGAATAACGCATTTGAGAAAAAGTATAAGTATTGGAAAATTTAAGGAAATAACAAGCAATATCTCGAAAACGGTTCACTCAACAAAAGAAATGTATATGACATAAGTTGTGTATTTTAACGCGATCTACATTATTTGTGTAGTAAAATTTTGTCTATCTCTTACGGTTTACCAGTTATGCAAAAGTCGTTCACAATGAAGAATACTTTTGGAGACATTCCCAGAAAATTCGAGATAAACATTTCATTTCTCATGACATTATGTTAAACATATGATATTTTCATCAAAATCGTTAGAGCCATTTTTGAGAAAATTAAAATTTTCGAAAAATGTTCCATGTAAAGGGTAGTCTGGGGTGGGGGGATTTTCTTGAAAACCTTCGTGTCGCATCTCTGGAAGATACTGAACGTAAATACCAAGTTTGGTGTTTATCCGACTCTTCGTTTTTGAGTTATGCTGTTCACAGACACACACAGACACACACACACACACACACACACACACACACACACAGACACACACACGGACATGTTTCCAAAAATGCTTTTCTTGGTTTCAGGAGGTCTCAAAACATGTATTTCCGGCGAAATCTCGGTATCGAATTTTTGGGTGGAATGCAATACTTCCCCTACTTACTATACGTAGTAGGGAAAGTAATAAGGTTTAATAAAAATAGTTAGTATACCTCGATAAACGATAGAGGATAGAGAAAGTCATGTGAATGAAATACGTCAGATTTTTAAACTTGCAGTTGGGACCAAATCGCCGCTAAACAATAACACTGATAGTGTTAACATAACAAGTTTTGCACATAAAAGAATTGAAACTCTACCACATTCACTCTTAAAATTCTCTACAGAAAGACAAATGCATAGTAATAATGAAACCCACGGGGAATGAAAAGCCAATTAGGAACTGGGACGTAACAAATGAGAGTGAAAGGAGAGGAAGAGTGATAAGAGCTAACTTGGCAGGCAATTCCGTCCCTCTTCAGTACAAACGATCCTTTGTTTGTAATCGTACGTTATTGTCCAAGATCAACCGTCGCACCATTACGTGGTGGTACAAATTGTAACATGCGCTGTTTTGTTTTCTTAACTGATCATCTCTTTATTAACGGTGAGTAATGTGGAACTGAAGTTATTAAATGCTATACAGATTATCAGCTGTAACTAATAACTGTAAAACAAAACCTTTATAAAACGTTTCGGTTAAATAACATTAGCCAGGGTTGCCACATTCTCAAATTGAAAATAAGGAACAGTTTATCGTTACGTACTCTAGAGACTAAAGTAGGTGATTAAACCTATCCTGTGGAATTATACACTACTTTTTCTACCACGCACATACACCAGAAATACATGTTTTGAGGCTCCTGAATAAAAAATTATTCTTAGAGGAATTCCCCACTCCTAAACAGCTTTTATATGCAACATAATTGAATTTTTTATTTTCTGAAAGATGGCTCTAACGATTCTTATTAAAATACCATACATTAAATGTATTTACCTGACAAATAAAAACTATATCTTGAATTTTCTGGGCATAGCTATGAAGTCCTCTTCATCCCGAAGGAAATTTAAATAATCGTGCATAACTGGTAAACATTAAATGATAGACAAAAACGTACTGCACAAAAATGTAGATCTATTTTAAATTCACAATTTATTTCAAATAACTGTTTTGTTGCAATAGCTGTCTCCGAGATATCCGTTATTAATAGTTCAAATTATTCTATAATCATTCTTTTCAAGTCCTGTTGATTTTCAGTTGTTTCTTAGAAAGAGTATGGAATTTTAATGCCAGGGAATAATAGCGTCCAGTTCTAAAACATTTGACTATCGGTATTCCCTTTGTACCTATTTCCGGAAAAGTTTGTCTCAATATGGAAATAAACTTCCACAAGAATAATTTTTATACACGCTAATAAACATTAGAGGGTAGAGAAATCATATGAATGTAATATAAACTTTTTTAAATTGAAACCACAATAAAGTGCATTACTTGCAGAAAACTTGTATTGAATTATCTTTACAGAATATATTATTTCCCAATTACAGATATATTACACATGCAGTTGAAACATAAATTTTCATATTTAATGAACTTCACCGAATTCCTAAATTCTAACACAAATAAAAGCAGAGATCAAATCTCAGCAAAATGCACGTCAATTTACTTTTAGTTAAGGTTTAGGTCTAAGAATCACAAGTAACGCAATAGGTTCGCATTCGGGAAGGGCTTTCCTGGTTTTCCCAGGTCGGTAGGCGAATGCTGGCGTGGTTTCTTTTTACCAGAATTTCCTGTTTTCATTTCTTTACCTTTCCATCATAGTTGCAATGGTGAGTGATGCGTTGCGGCGGGACGGTGGAGTTTACTCTGTGTAAAGATTTCTTCCTGGCGCTTGAATGGCCATTGATGCTCCTTCATGGGAGAGGGGGCTAATTCCCAGGGTCCCTGGTTTGTTGATGGCGCAGATGTTAAGATTGGTGTTATTCTAGAATCGTTAGAGACCTCATGCTTGCTAGTGTGTAGCATCGTCCGCATCTGGTCGCCCTCAGGTCTCCCCTTTCTCCCAGGGGTCACGTAAGACAAAACATCCACAATAGTCTGCGTGCTGTCTAATCTGACGGTGTCTCACTAATCCTGGTCTCTTTCACTCTGTTAGGGAATGCATTCACTGATTTTAAAAATCATCTTTCAGAGCTTGTATCTTGTTCAAATGATATGTGCTAATCACCCTGTCCTACTACCAGAAGTTAGCGTTGGAACATCCATTGATTTATATAACTTAATTTGTTATTATTTCCCTTACTTTGTCTTTCATGTTCGTCTAATATTTCCACATATTTTTTGGATTCGATGAAGTAGGCTGACAGTAAATTAGTATTGTGATCCGCGCGCAAAGCTACCTGCTGGTCGCCTTTAAGCGCATTCCGCCCGGCGCCTGGTGGGGCCCTCGACTGGCTCTCAGAACAATAACCCGGGGAACAATAGCCCATTATGTGCCGCTTCACCGCTCCAGAGCATTCCTTTGGGCAATTCGAGTAGGTTCCCTTTCTGGAACGTTCAGCTTTGAATGCGGACCTATATAAGAGACTGCTCTTGCCTGTGCGTGGAGTTCAGTTAATTTCAGTTAGTTAAAAGTTAAGGAGTGGACGTTGTCGAGTGCAGCTCAGTAGTGAGTTGTAACTCAGCAGATCAGCGGTGATTCGATTCTACGGATCAGTTGTGTTCTGTTCTGAGAGTGTGTCAATAGTGTCCCAGGTATAATTTCCCTTTCCATGCCATTATTATAATTCTTTTACTAGAGATTTTCAGATTGTGGTGTTTGTACTTATTGCATTAATTCTGTTATTTGAATATTATACTGTTAGTTGAAATGAGAGAAAAAAGGGGTAAATATTAATATTTGAATAAAGAATTAGCTACATTTAAAAATTAGGACTTAGACATATATTGTACTAATTTAGAGTGAAAAGAAAGAATTGATGTACACCTAAATACAAACTAATTCAGATACATTTCCATTCACCTTACTGTACACTCCGTCAATTTAAAACTGGCCGGCTTCTGAGAGAAATAACGAGGGAGACCATAGCCAGGCTTTGTTCAAAAGACTGCGTATATTCTTGTGGTATTTATACTGGGGAACACATCTATAATCACAAAAGTCTTTCGAGAAAATAATTCATGCGAGATTCCAAACAGACAGTTGTTTCAGAGCGTTCCATCGCTGAATATTTGTAACCAAAACACAATGATTTGTGGTTCTCAAATGGAGTATGACCTAAAGCTCGTTATATTGCCACCCTTACTGCAGCATTCTTAGCTCAGTGGTAGAGCATTAGCTTATTGTTTCTCAGATTGCAAGTTCAAATCTTCGTGGAACTATTCAACTTTTCCCCCCTTTCAGTTTTAATATCTGCGTAAAAATGTAATAGATTTTCTTCAATTTTATGTACGTGGTGTTTATTTAGTATTCCATCATATCAGTAGATGGCCTTGTGGCTTGTTTTTATGGAGTTAGCCAAAGCGATGCACAGAATTTACCGGTTGTGAATCCCGCTCTCACTCGAAGAGGCTTCGAATAAGTTTAACTGCTCAAGAAACCTGGCACTTTTAGTTTGAGCGAGTGTACGTAGCCCAAGAGGAAACGTTGGTCCTCTCACATACTATAGATAAAGAACTACAGTGAAGAAGAGCTCTAGGAGATTCACCACCTACACACTTTTATCTTGGTGTTACTAAGTTTTCAATAGAACTTTCTCTTACTTCCTAAGGCAATATATTCGGTAACACTTCGCCACACTTTTCGACGCAGGACAATGTATTTTCCCTGACATTCGATAAGACGCCGAGAAGAGGTGTGAGTTATTGAACATACAAACGACCACTCCATCTTCCAAAGGACACACTGCCAGCTCTTTATCCCTAGGGATACTTAACTTCTACGTTTCTATTGAGTTACTGGCGACCTAGCAGTGAACCTTATTCTTGAGGAGTTAACTTAATTTTCTTTAAATTTGGCGAAGATCCAAGACTGCTCCTGAAGAAACTTTGATCTACTTGGGTTTTGAAATGATTTTGCTGATTCTCAGCCTAAAATAAGTTAATTAAAACAATATTAAAAAACCCTTAAGTATTTTAATAACATTATGCACAATTATGCTATCAAAAGCCTAGTATTACGCTAAGTATTAGCTCACTCTTACATTTACAGAGAAAAGCTATATGAATGTTATAATATTTATGTCTTCAAAATATAATTGAGATACAAAATGCACAACAAAAGAAGGGAAATAATCTTTGCACAGGAAAACAACACACACACTCACGCATTTGCGCGCGTAAAGTTTCAATTTATGCAAGAAAATGAACACTTTAAAGGATACATAACAGTAATCTAAGAATTAATGAGAGTTTGTGCATTCATCGCTATTGGGCTTCTATTCAAGGTCGAATGGTTTCCTCGGCAGCTTTTCTGTGTTGTATAGGTGCCAGTGGAAACAATTGGTTATTGTGGATTCTGTGATTGCTCAAAATGACACAGAGATCGCGACTCGGATATGAGAGGTCTTATTTGATTTTTGAATGCTCGGCAGTTCAGAAATTTACTATCATATAAAGGAAGTGTATGGTGATGCAAAGTTGAACGAAAGAAATGTGAGAAATTGGTATGAAATCACAGAAGATTGCCAAGTGAACAGAAAAATAGTGCAAGATAAATATGCAAATCTAGACGCGTTATAGATTTCTTTCCCCAAAATTTAGTTCTTTGCTATGTAAAACTATGTCCAAATATATTGACTTAATGCACTGGCAACAGCCGACTGCACACGGGAATTCTGAAGCTCGTAGATGATATGACAAATGTTTAAATAACGAAAGTGATTACGTTGAAAGATAAAGTAATTTTCAATTTTGTAAATGACATGTGTTTTATTAATACACTATTTTTACTTTCTCTACCACGTGCATAGTAGGTAGATAGGGTATTACATTCCAGTAAAACATTATATACTGATATTTCAGCGGAAACACATACTTTAAGGACAATGAATTTTCAAAAAGCATTTTAAAAAGATGTTCCGCGTGTCTGTGAGTAGCATAAGGAAACAACGAAAAGTCGGATGAATTACAAAACTTGGTACTTAAGTTCAATACCTTCCACAGACGCGACACAAAGATTTTCAAGAAAATCCCACCACCCAATCTACACTTTGCATAAAACATTTTTCGAAATGTTTTATTTTGCGGCAGTGTTTTTAACACTAAAATGATTTCAGTCTAATTATATGATATATAAATTCAATAACAGCCCGCCTTAAAGCAATATGTGTATGTAACAATATATAAAAAATGTATGTAACAGTCATTGTATATGTTTGTATTATTGTATCCATGTGTAATAATGTTATGTGAATATATTACGTAATTTAATAATGAAGGAGCTATGAGAATAATAGGTTAAAATTTGCTAACAATGAGGTTACCTTGAGGAA
The DNA here is from genome assembly GCA_030765065.1 of Deroplatys truncata. Taxonomy (NCBI): domain Eukaryota; kingdom Metazoa; phylum Arthropoda; class Insecta; order Mantodea; family Mantidae; genus Deroplatys; species Deroplatys truncata. The sequence continues at coordinate 37,787,976 of CM060989.1, forward strand.
ATAATGAGTTTGAGTTTAATAATGTTACTTGTGATTCTTGAAAGCAATAATGTAATTTTAGTGACAGTTTATAACAATAGCCAATCAGAGACTTGAAATACAGAAATTTACAAGTTTAGGAGGTTGAAATCAATTCAGTTGCCTGCAGACAGTGTTTGTAGCCGGATGCGAGATGCGTCCTCGAGAGATTTTATACGTATTCGTGTGAGACGAAAAATAGTTTACGTGTTAAAAAGTGCAAGTAATTCATAAAAGAATCTCACAGCTCTCTATCAGTGAAGTGTTATTTAAATCGTGTCCAGCATTAATAAAAAGAGTGAAGTAAAATTATGATCTGTGTAAGCCTACATTCTTAGTCGCACCACAACCCTGCCAAGACATCCATGTCTCTAAAAAAAATCTGATGTGTTACACTCACATCACTTTCTCTACTCTTGTACAAACTATTTTTACAAACGCTTATTCTCCACCTACTTCATGTTAATCGAGATAAACATTTGCAGTCTCTATCTTATTGCTAATTTTCTTGTAGATGTAAGGGGAAAATATATTTACAAGGGCAATATAGAAAAACAGTAGCCTTTAAGCACATACATATCTCTTAATAGCTAGTTGCTAGGTGCAGCACCATTCCCTTTGCCACAGATTATAACTCTTTGCATATCCAAGACAAAAAAAATGAATAACGAATTCCCATTTTAGAAAATAAGTATTGAAAAATTTAAGGGAATAACAAACAATATCTCGATAATGGTTCACTCAACAAAAAAAATGTATATGACATAAATTGTGTATTTTAACGCGATCTACATTTTTTGTCTAGTAAAATTTTGTCTATCTCTTATGGTTTACCAGTTATGCAAAAGTCGTTCACAATGGAGAATACTTTTGGAGACATTCCCAGAAAATTCAAGATATACATTTTATTTGTCATGAAAATATCTTAAACATATGATATTTTAATCAAAATCGTTAGAGCCATTTAGAGAAAATTAAAAATTTCCAAAAATGTTCCATGTAAAGGGTAGTCTGGGGTGGGGGAATTTTCTTGAAAACCTTCGTGTCGCATCTCTGGAAGATACTGAACCTAAATACCAAGTTTGGTGTTTATCCGACTGTTCGTTTCTGAGTTATGCTGTTCACAGACAGACACACACACGGACATGTTTCCAAAAATGTTTTTTTGGATTCAGGGTGTCTCAAAACATGTATTTCCGGTGAAATTTCGGTATCTAATTTTTAGGTGGAATACAATACTTCCCCTACTTACTGTACGTAGTAGAGAAAGTAATAAATACTTAGGCAGCCGAGGCAAACATAAATGTTAAATATTTAAAGAAGCAGTCAAATTACAAAGTTATTATTTTTTTAAACTTAGGGCGAAGGCTACCGGAAAGCGGGTACCATACGTGCGGTTGCAACTACTTCAAGTTCGGCTCCCCAACGTGGGATAAATAACAATAACTCCTACAATAAAATATCTACTTCAATTTTCTAATCAATGGCTCAAACCATTTTGATCATATCTTGAATTTTCTGGGAATATGCTTCGAAGTCTTCTTCATTCGGAAGGAATTTGGTCTTACCTTGTAATTACTGGTAAACATTAAACGATAGACTAAAACATACTAGAAAAGAAATTTAGATGTCTTTTAAAACACACAATTTATTTCAAATAACTTTTTTTGTGGCATCGGCCATTTCCAAGATATCCGTCAGTCATGGTTAAATTGTTCAATACTTGGTCGTTCGCTTAAAGTCCTGTCAACATTCAATGATTTATCGTGATTCCATTGAAACGGTATGGAATTTTAAGGCCAGCATATAGCGTCCAGCTCTTAAACATTTGACTATCTCTGTTTGTTTTATATCTATAACGTAACGTTTGATGCAGCTATTTCTGCAAAAGTTTATTTGGATTAAAATGAAGTAGATATAGAAATACGATTTAGTAAGATTCTACTATAGTTTTCTTGTACCTACAATGAAATATGTAAATGTGTAATGAAAGTTTACCTCGATTAACAAGATAGAAGAAAGAGTTTTATAAGAACAGTTTGCACATTAGTGAGTAGAGAAATTAATGTGAATGCAACGTGTCGGATTTTTCTTTATTACATTCTAGACATATCATTTCATAAGGTTATGAAGAATATATTTTTGTTATAGATAGGTGTTTACAGGATTACCTACTATACCTTCGAAGTGGAATACCAACTAATATCTCGTGCTTCCAATGTCTAACATCGACTGCGGAAAAATGCTGGATTGCTCATTGTATTAAGATATCAAAAATCGCAAAGTATGACAAGGAGGTATTCAAAACGACAAAGTTTATTCCCTTGAAGCGTTACTTGGTATTTCCGATGAAGAAAGCATGAAGGGTTCAGAAACAGGAATTGAAGAAGAAGTTTCTGTTTCAACAAATTACAAATCTAGAAAGTATCATATAAAGATTAAAGCTTTGAGAAGCCGTAGTAATAAAAAGGAAGGAAAAAAGGATTTGTAAAGCAGAGCGCTTAGCTCTGGATTGCCTTTGATATCGCATCAAAAGGAAAACCTTTACATGAAATATATATCTGTAGAAAGGAAAACAGCCAAGGCAAAAGTGTGTTTTTTCACTAAACGATATCTGTGTTAAAGTACCTGCACTAAGATCTGCAGAGCTGAAACTCTTATTTCGTAACATACTTAATCTCTGTTGTTTTTATAATTAGTTTACATAAGTATTGCACTGTACAGAAGTATCTTCAAGTCTAGTAGTCGTAGAACTAAAAACTGTCACCAAAACTACATTGTTACCTTATGAAGCCATTTATGGAGTTCGAGGCGAGTAATAAATGGTGATAAAGAATAAATCAAGTCAGGATGGATTGCCAGGAATGATAATTAGAAACGATTGTAATAAAATGTGTGTCAAGTAAATTGGAGTCAGGAAGTATTTTTTGAGGGGGGGCAAGAGAGAGAAGACAGGAAAAAGCAGTGAACATACAACAGGAAGTCAGGGGATTTGGGGAGTTCCGCTGATAGCACCTCCGTTAGTATCGGGAAGTCTTAGCTGCCCGCCATAAGGGCAGCAGCAAGCTGTAAGGGTTGGGTGGCTAGTCTGTAGTCATGACGCAAGGCCCTGGTTATAGCCGTAGCGAAGTATCGTAGGGTTCGGAAAAAGGAAAGGAATAGAAAGGAGAGGAGAGAAGGAGAATAGGTTGTAAAAAGTAAATATCTAATGTCTGGTGTTGTAGTTTCGGCGTGGTTGACTGTAGTAGAAGACATGATTCTCCATGAAATTGCGTGTTAATTGGTAACTTTTGTTGAGGGCGTCGTGACTGGTCAAGATATTGTGAATTCCGGTGGATAGGTTATTGTGCATTTCTTGCTGGGCTTCGCGGAGTGAAGAGACAGCGGCTTTGAAACGATACGCTGAAGCCATAATATCGATAATACATAGTCTATTTGTGTATCATCTAGAAAAGTGTGGGAACATATAACATATCTTTATAAGACTGTACAGAGTAGGTATACACCGGGAAATGAACGTACCGTTAGGGGATCGGAATGCGGGCTGAACATGCCCATTGTAATGACACATGTGTGAGTTGGGGGAAACAAGGCAGGCAGAAGGTTAGGGTTAAGAAACTTTCAGGAATGCGAACCGAAGGGTAAATGCAGACACTTGTACTCTGGAATTCGATGTGAGCAGACGTGTGAAACACCACAGGGTATCATGTGGCTATAGTTTGATTTGGCGAAGGCATAGTTTGATATATTTGTGTGGCCGGACATTAAACATATTTGTGTGAACAGATCGGTTATGGGAATGGTTTTAAGGAGGTCAGAATAAAACGTAATAAAACCATATAAATATCATCGGTTAACATGACCCGAGATTAAGAGAATCTACTTGTATCCATGCTCTTCCGACATTTCACCGATACCTTTCCTTTTCCCCCCTACAAAAACACCGATACCGTACAAAAATGGAAAACACACAATAAAGTCCATCCCACTAAGACGCCCAACGAAGGCAACACCCAAAGAAGCCGTCCCAATACGGCGCCCAACAATAAAGTCCATCCCAGCTTCAAGGGCGAGCAGTGTGATATTGGTCATGCTGGCGGTGGTAATGGCTGCAGTAGTGCTGTCGCTGGCTGTATTGTTGCTGGTGGTTGATGCGGTACTGGCAGGAACCAGTGGGAGTGAAGTGTCGGCGTTGATGGTGCTGGTTTGGGTCTTCGAAATACTTCTCCAGTTTATAGAGCTTGCTGTATAGAAGCGAGAACCTCTGGATCTGCGTCGGCTGCTGTGTCCTGATTGCTGGTCAGTAGTTTTGTGAATATCGTAGAGACTGTGGCGAATTATCTTGTTATAGAGTTTTGCTGTGCTTGTATAGCTGTGTGTGGTGATATCCATAGCGTCCGTGATGGTCCTGAACAATTCGTCGACGGTCTCCAAGGTCGTCAGCAGAGAGGCGGAGGTGACCGAGCGGGCGCTGTAGCGCACGTCGATGATGCCGCGGTGTCAGGGTTTGCTGTTGCGTCTGCGAAGTCAACGGAGAAGCAGCCGGTCTGCTGTTCTCTTGCGCGGGATACATCAGGCAGGTTGCCTGCCGCTGAAGTGGTCCATGGGGCAGCAACTGGCGCAGAGCCTCTGTCTGATCGAGAGGTCGTGTATCCCACAGACGGAAGTTAGTGCTAGTGCACCACAATAGTGCCAGTATGAAGGCGTAGTGCAGTGGGTCTCCGAGTGGCCATAAGCGCGGCAGCTTCGGTATATTGCCCAAGAAGAACCAGCAATACAGCAATCGAGAGCAGGTCGCCCCGATTTACTTGGGCGAAATATAAAATCGCGACAGTACCTAGCCGCTAATGCGTCTTACCAGTGCGATTAGGTACGAGTTTTACGCAAGTTTTTGTGTTGTGTGTCTTTGTCAGAGCTTCGCTTCCTATGCTGCCATTGGCTGGGCGAACCACTCGAGCGGACAAGCGTTCAAGTGGCAACTAAGCCCAATGCTGATTAGCTTGTGCAGTCGCTTGCGTGGTTGTGAAATTAAGCAGGCTGGCTGGCAGCGAAGCAAGATAGGGAGGGAATAGGATTTGGGAGTAACCAAATTGTAAAGAGGGCGGGTCACTGCTGAACGGTCACTCATCCAGCTAGTGCAGTGGTCCGCCGAGTGGCCATAATCGCATGCAGATAAGAAGAAACCGAATTATTGTGATTTGATTTTACTCGATTTTTTCGTGGTTTCCCTCACTCACCGAGGTAAACACCGGGTGGTATATTTAATACCACGATCCCAAATTCCATCTTACGTCTAGAACAATAGTAAAAATGAAAACATCGGTGGTAATAGGGAATGCTCTGCCATCTATCCACAGATAATGAAAACAAGTAGACTGGATGACACGTTAATGGCATCTGTCCTGCACGTGTTGCAACAGAGATATAGTTGGCTAGCAATAAGGTCTCTGTGGGCACGTGTCGAAGCTGGCGTCTGCCCGTTACATAAGCAGGGGTACACTCGATCAAACTGAAAGCGGCCGGGCTCTTGAGCAGTTAATTTTTACTTTCTCTACTACGTATAGTAAGTAGGGGAAGTTTTGTATTCCACCCAAAAATTCGATACCGAGATTTCACCAGAAATACATGTTTTGAGACCCCCTGAATCCAAAAAAAAAGTTTTTGGAAACATGTCCGTGTGTGTGTCTGTGAACAGCATAACTCAGAAACGAACAGTCGGATAAACACCAAACTTGGTATTTAGGTTCAGTATCTTCCAAGGATGCGACACGAAGGTTTTCAAGAAAATTCCCCCACCCCAGAGTACCCTTTACATGGAACATTTTTCGAAAAGTTTAATTTTCTCAAAAATGGCTCTAACGATTTTGATTAAAATATCATATGTTTAAGATATTTTCATGACAAATAAAGTGTATATCTTGAATTTTCTGGGAATGTCTCCAAAAGTATTCCTCATTGTGAACGACTTTACCATAACTGGTAAACCATAAGAGATAGACAAAATTTTACTACACAAAAAATGCAGAGCGCGTTAAAATACAGAATTTATGTCATATATATTTTTTTTTGTTGAGTGAACCATTTTCGAGATATTGCTTGTTATTCCCTTAAATTTTTCAATACTTATTTTCTCAAATGGGAATTCGTTATTCATTTTTTTTGTCTTGGATATGCAAAGAGTATTAATCTGTGGCAAAGGGAATGGTGCTGCACCTAGCAACTAGCTATTAAGAGATATGTATGTGCTTAAAGACTACTGTTTTTCTACATTGCCCTTGTAAATATATTTTCCCCTTACATCTACAAGAAAATTAGCAATAAGATAGACTCTGCAAATGTTTATCTCGATTAACATGAAGTAGATGGAGAATAAGCGTTTGTAAAAATAGTTTGTACAAGAGTGGAGAAAGTCGTGTGAGTGTAACACATCAGATTTTGTTTTCAGTTCCTTCGAGTGAGCGCGCGGTTCACAACCGTCAACTTCTGTGCGCCACTTTGGCTGAGTCTATAGTACAAGCCACAAGGCCTAATTTGTGCCATCTTCACTCCGTTCTTGGCGTGGAGCAGTGGTTAAGCTACTAAGTTCTATGCAGGCAGCGCGAGTTCTTTTTGCGTACTAGGCTATTATCTTTCGTTTTTTTTCAACTCGTTTTTCAGTAAGTTAAATATGAATATTGCTTGTGTTAGTTCATTTTACTTACAAATATAATTACAATAATGGTAAAATAGACACACACACACAGACACACACGGAAATGTTTCCAAAAATGTTTTTTTTGCATTCAGGGGGTCTCAAAACATGTATTTCCGGTGAAATCTCGGTATCGAATTTTTGGGTGGAATACAATACTTCCCCTACTTACTATACGTAGTAGAGAAAGTAAAAAGGCGTCGATGTTTATTGAGGAATAAGGTTATATTCCATTTTACCTGTAACTTGTTCTTGAAGCTACTAAGGCAGTACAAAAACATCCAGAAAACCAGAATCTCGGCTCTACCGAACTTATTTTCTTACAAGTCGGCTTACCCTCATCGTATGTAGGGGTCGGAGGCCTGTAGAGAAGCAGACGAACATTGAATCAGCGAATAAAGAACCCGGAACGGGGGATCAGCCAGTAGCTAGGTATGAGAGAGAGGAGGAAGAAGATGATATGAAATGTAGGCGAAATGGATGAAAGAAAAGTTGACGTTGGAGCAATTGGAATGAATGGCGGGGGGAACCGGAGAAAATCCGCTCAGACGCCGCTTTGCCCACCACAAGTCCCATATGCGGGTCCCTGGAACCTTACCCGGGCCGCCTTGTTGGAAGGTCTAACTACTCGGGCGCGACGCCGCCGTACCGAAGCTTTACCCTTAAATAATTTCATCTCTTCTGATCTAAGTCGAACTCTAAGCTTCCTGCTTTCTCAGGTGAACATAGACTGCTTTCTTGGCATCAGCCCAGAAAACTCGCCGCAATTATTAAATTCGATCATTGTGTCGATAACATACATTTGTGAAGACAGGAGACGCTACGAAAACCACCTAACACTTTCACAACGCTTAGGATCTAAAACAAAATCAGAGTAACACCCACCTACAGCTCTGAAACAGTTAAGAGATTAAGAAAAGAAATAAATAAAAAAATACAAAGAAAGTAGCATTATATTCAATAATAAGTAGGAAATAATTGCGCTGAAAACTCCCCCACAGTGATTTAAGTGTAAACTATAATATTTAAGGTTGGTGTATAATTTAAAATTCCGTTATATTTTCATCATTACACATGTCGGAAAAGTTTTGGAACTTCTTGAAAAATTCACACTTTTAAACCTACTTAATGTGCCGGGTTTTTCAATCGGGCGCTGCTGTCTCCAGTTGGTGCCTGGTAGCCTATTTTCTGGGAACTTGAAGCTAGTTGTGTCTGCGGTACCATCACGCCCGCTGCGGTCCTTCTGATAAGTCCGTTTACACCTGTGGTACCTATTTTGTGTGTTTAATTTAACTTGCCTGGCATATTTTATGATCTTGTTGTTTAAAATGTAAATGTTTTATTCCTAGTAATAGAACGGATTTCAGATAAATTGTATCAGTGTTCATTCCCACATTTTACTTCCTGTTTCAAATCGAGTTGGGAGGATCTATGTGATACAGTTTATTAATTATTATTATTATTAATAGTAGTATTAGTATTCGTAGAGCGTATTAAAATAAAAGAGAAAAAAGATTATGGACCTGCGCTATCTTTGCCATGTCACCCACTTTATTTTAATATATTTACAAAGAGCAATTTTGCATTGTATAACGAAATTTCAGGGAATGGGAACGCTTATACACAATGGATCAATATTTATAATGCTATTTGTGGACGACCAAGTAGTCATTGAAGAGATGGCGAGAAAATTCTTAGAACAATATGAAAAATGGTTGCCTTAAATTTAGATAAAACATTTTATGTGGGATGTGAACACAGATAGGATTTAATTTTGGAAGATCAAAAAGGCTTTATAAAAGACCGTGAAGAATTTGAGTACTTGGGAGTTAGAATTGATAAAAAAGATAAACAGGATAGTGACATAAGGAACAGAACTAACAAAGGTAGAGTAACAACAGCCATGTTAAACAGTATTTTATGGGACAGAAATATAACCAAAGAAACTAAACTGCAAATATAAAAACCAATAGCGAGAAATACCGCCACATATGGGACTGAAATTTGGAAGCTCACTACAAATTTTACACCGAAGTTAATGTCTATGGAAAGATACCTTTTAATAATATCAGCAAGACATTCAAAATTAGAAAAAAATGGGAACTTGTTATTAAGGAAGAAATTATAGTAAGAATTCTGTGGCAGAATATGTAAAATGTACGAGGGTAGTTCCAGAAGTACCCGACCTGAAGTATAGATAGCGGTTATTGTTGTTTTAAACAAATGACTATAGTGGAAAGTATCACCCTTATAAAGCTGAAGTTTGACGATGCTACGATGTTTAGTAATTGTTTGGTAGCCATTAAAAGTGAACTCTCTCAGCAAATTTGTAAACGTGGATAAAACTGGCCATCGTTATGTGATACAATACTTTCATTTGAAAGATCTTAGTCCAACTGATATTAAAGCTGAGCTAGATTCTACTCTGGGGGAGTCTGCTCCTTCGTTTATAACAGTAAAATATTGGGTGACACAGTTTAAGCGAGGCCGTACGAGCTGCCAAGACGAACATCGCAGTGGTCGACCAAATGAGGTGACCACGCCAGAAATTGTGAAGAAAATCCACAAAATGGTATTGGATGACCGTCGACTGAAAGTGCGCGAGCTAGCAGGCATCGCAGGCATTTCAAAAAGTGCTGTACATCGCATACTAACTGAAAGTTTAGACATGAGAAAGCTGTGCGCAAGTTGGGCGCCGCGTTTACTCACAATAGAACAAAAGCAGCGTCGTGAAGATGTTTCAGTCGAGCGTTTGGCGATGTTTCGCTGCAATAAAGCCACGTTTTTTGTGTCGATTTATAACCGTGGATGAAACATGGGTCCATCACTTCACACCTGAGACGAAGGTACAGCAAAAACAGTGGAGAATCGGCTCCAAAGAAGGCGAAGACAGTTCCATTAGCAGACAAGGTCATGGCGTCAGTTTTTTGGAATGTGTGTGGAATACTTTTCATTGATTATCTTCAAAAAGAAAGATCAATAAATGGCAAGTGTTATGCAAATTTGTTGCAGCATTTGAATGATGAAATAAGCAAAAACACATTTAGTGGAAAGTAAAGTTCTGTTTCATCAAGACAATGCACCAGTTCACACATTCGTTATCGTCATAACCAAAATCAATGGGTTAGAGACGAATTGCTTCCTCATGCACCCTATACGCCAGATTTAGCCCCCTCTCATTATTTTCTGTTTCCAAAGTTGAAGAAGGTTTGCCAACAATGAAGAGGTGGAGCCTACAGTTGATGACTATTGAACTCGATGGTTCTCACAATAAACAGGATATCGAAATTATTGAACATCGCTGGGAAAAGTGTATCGAGCTGAAAGGAGACTATGTAGAGAAATAAAGATGTTTTTTTCCAAAAAAAATTGGTATGTTAGGTCGGGTACGTTTTTAACTTAATTATTTTATATATTAATAATAATTTAATCTATATCTAAATAAAATTCTTCCCAATCATAAACCTATTAATCAAGCTTACATATATTAATTCTTGTATACCGCTGTATACAAGAATTAGTATAAGTAAACAACTAAACTAGTATGGGCACATCAAGAGAATGTCATAGGCAAGAATGCCCAGAAAGGTTTGGAAATGCTATCTACCTGGGAGAAGAGGAAGGGGAAGACCCAAATATACTTGGATGTAGGAAATATGGACGGGAATGAAAGTAAAAGGATTGGAGGAACAGCAATGGGATATTAAGGTTTAGTGGAGCAGAAAAATAAAACTTATGGTACAGAAAGATATGTAAACATTGTTACATGAGCAAGTAAGTGATGGCATGCACTGCGCACGGATTGCTGAATATTGATGAAGATAAGCTGAATTATTTAAATTTGTTAGGCTTTAAGTCTCGATATAATTTGAAAAAATATTCAAAATGAAGTTCGATATTTACCATGAAGCATACATCAAATTATTTGATTTAGCTATGTTGTTTAAACTTCATTTATTTAACAGAAACATAAAAGCTTAGTTTTGAATTTTGTATTTTCCGCCGTTTGTTGCCTATCCTCTACTCATAAGCATTAATGTGAGTTTTACTTGGAAGGGAATTAACCTTAGGTTTTAATTTTATAAGTAAGACTCTTATTGAACAAAGTATATTAAGTAAAAAAATATTTTTCTTTGTTTTCAGTTTCTTGCTGTTGGGTACAGGGAAGAGACCTTTTTGCATCATTAAGGTAAATGATATATTTATAGAATTTTACTCTCTAAACTAAACACCAAACGAAGGCATACTTTCTGAACTACTCATAAGGGTAACAGGGAATCAAGAAATCTAAATGAACTGCGTACATTATTTTAGAGGACAAAAATATTGGTAACACTGAATGCAATTAGTATATTTGCGAATGTTCTTGAAGCTAAGAATAAGAGCGTTTAATGTATTTGGTTCCCTCTAATCGATAAATAAGCAACCAACTGATGTATTAAACGTGACGTAGTTATTTCCTTCTGGTTATCGGGCTATTTTATGATAGAAAATTGCTTAGATATGATGTCAGAACGTCAAGTGCTCCATAATTCTGAATTTAGTTATAAACTTCAGTCTTTGTGGTTTACTAAAGAAGGAAAAGACTTGCCCTTATAGTGCAGCAGGAGTCATCAAACCTGTAAATGAAACAATACTGACGTATATTCAAACAAAAATGCGATGTGCATAAAGTTAAGGCACAACATTTGCCTCTTCATCCACTGAGGGCTTGTTTGTTGCATTATAGGCTGTAAATGAAGTGAATAAATTGGGTAAATTCATTAGGAATTATCATAAGGCTGCATTACCTTTATGCAAATTGAAAATTTATACTTTTATAATCGAGAACATTTTGTATTCTTTGCATATTTTCTTTCGGCTTCGTCTAGACGTCTGGCCAGCATAAAAGAATTTTCTTGGCACCTAGAAGCACGCTGTTTACCGGTAGATTAGTCCCTTAATTTCAAGCACATGGAATTCTTATGCAAATTATAACTACGAGGGTCGTCCAATAACTGTCCAATATCAACTACTTCTGTTTGATCTTCGTGACGGTGTTAAAGTGCCTACCTCCATGACGACCTTTGAGTCAGAGAAACATGTGAAAATCACTTGGGAAAAGATCTGGTGAATATGGAGGATGCGAGAAAACTTCCCAGTTGAATCTTCTGAGCTCCTCCTGGGTCAAGATTCAACTTGGGAGTTTTCTCGTATCTTCCGTATTCACCGGAGCTTGCTCCAAGTGATTTTCACATGTTCCTCCAACTCAAAGGTAAGCACTTTTAACACCGATGATGAAGTCAAACCAGTGAACACCTGATTGAGAGCACAGGACCCGACCTGGTACAACACTTGCTTGGAGAAACTTGTGTCACGTCCCCAAAAATGCTTGGAAAACATGTTGACTATGTAGAAAAGTAACAGAAGGATTGTACAATATAAATAAAATTAATTCAACATGATCAATTGTGTGTAATGTTTTTTTTTTTATAAAGTAGGGAAACTTGCTTATTGGACGCCCCTCGTATAATAACGAAATGCTTTCGTCATAGAAAATGTTGGAAATAATGTCCTTGTGCCGCCATGCATCTCTCATTTTAAGAAAATTTGCATTTACACTCATTAACTCTTCATGACCATGAAAATAAAACCATGCTTTGTATGGTTGTAATTCCTGAACTAGGGTTATATTGTAGAGTTTTAATTTTAAAACTTTAATGGCATTCCAGTCGAGTTTGCGAAATGCTTGATTCCTGTACAGACTTTCTCAAAGTTTTCTTTGGATATCGTTCTAACTTTTCTCCGATGTATCGAGTTTTATTTTCCTCTCTATGAAATCGGCGATTTACTTTCGGTTTAACAAGAATAAATCTCATTTCCCTAAATCTACTCACAAGTTTACGAATCGTTTCTCTATGAGGTGCATGAACAGCAGGGAGTCTATATATAAATCGCCGTATCATTTTTCTGCAAGAGTTTCTAACATAGGAATCATGCACGAAGGTTCTATGTAATAAAGTATAAAGACTTTTTGCCAATATAACAGCAGTAACATACTAAAACACTGAAACATGTGGCCTCACAATGTCAACCTCTGTACAGCACATGCTTCGCGTAACTGATTAGCAGGCACACTGAGAGGAAAGAAAGGGGAGGGAGAACAGAATTGGCTAGAAACAACGCAGTACAGTGCAAGCAATTCCCTGACTACGCGTGTACCGTTGTTTAAATTAAAACAGATTTTAAAAATATTTATCTCATTCATAGCTCCGTGATAACTTGTGAGGCTCACATTCTGGAAGCCCCGGGATCATTCCCACTCTGATCCTGGGTCTGACCACGGATTTTCTTATCTCTCATTTCCTTATGAAGTTTTAGGATCGAAGGATCAAGCGAATGGATGGTGGGCGAGTCGTATGGCGGAGGAGTTTGCTTTGTGTAACTGTCTGCCTGGCTTCGGTGTGGGAAGGGCCCTCAGAGAGATCTCTCCGTGGAAAGATGTAAGCCTATGATGGTCCCATAGGAGTAATGTAGTATCTGGAAACGTTAGGGGCCCAGCCTGCGTCCGATCTGATTACCCCTAGTGTTCTTCGCTTCATCCCTTTTTCCTGAGGTCACCAGAACCATCATAAGTGACTGCGCGCCTGTGCCATAACCATTTACCACATCCACAATTTGCAATTTTATAAGAAATGTAGCAAACTTATATCTCCATATTTATGTATCCAGCTATCCTGAAGTCATGTTGTAAAACCATATCATCTCTAAGTATACGGACGAAGTTTTAAGTACACTTCTACCTATCCAGCTTTCCATAGAGAAGTATAGCGTGTTCAGAGCGCATCAGAACTTGTTACTACTTCAGCTTAGTTCCTAATTTTAACAGATTAAAAAATGGCAGCAGCGATACGCTTTCGCAATCCACAAGCGACTTAAAACGCTTTTGGTTTTTTGTTATTCAGCTTCTCTTATTTGTTTCAAGTACATTATAGCCAGCGGGAATGAGGCTTTCAACCGTTTGAAGAGAGATTACAACAGCCTCGCTTGTAAACATTAATTTACCAGTCCCAAAACAGCCCACGCTGCTACAGTGAAGAGGTACGTCGTGGAATAAGTAAAGTAAACAGAAAGGTACTTGAGAAAAAAAAACAAGTTCATCTCATCACAAAAATGTGTTGTATTATGGCTGAGAGACAGCAATGATGTTATAAAATATTTAGTCTATATTATGAGATGGCAGTACACAACTCTTTCATTAGACACTTCTTGCTCAAATATATAGCATTAAATATTGCTTTTCTGAAAAATTAGGTCAGCTATCTTCCTCTTGATAATCATCTTCTCTTTCGCATTAAGTTCACTAATATTAAGATTTTATTCCATATGCGTCCTTTCTCAGCACTACCCTCTCCCTCTCTCTCCCCCTTTCTCTCTCATGCGAGCGAGGTGATTCCGTGGTAAAGTGTGAGACTCCCATTTGGGAGGTTCCGGGTTCAATTCCCGTTGAGCCGGCCACCCTCACCTTGGGTTTCTGTGCGGTTTTTCCTGGTTGATAGGTGAATGCTGGGATCCTTTCCCCCATTTCCTGTCATTCCATTTCCTTATGTTTCAGAATCAGATGATCAGGCGAGTGGACGGTGGGCAAGGCCTTTGGCGGTGGAGTTTGCTCTGTGGAACTGCCTGCCTTGGCGTTCGGTGTCTGACGGTCCCTCGAGATACCTCTCCGTGGCGAGAGGTAGGCCTGTGAGGTGTCCTGCCAGCGTTAGGACATAAATCTGGAGGCGTTAGGGACCCGTCTGTGTCCGAACTTGCGTTCCCATATCACCTCTTTCTCCTGCAGATTTCCAGAAGCACAATAAGAGATTATAGCTTAAGATCCGAAATCCTCTCCCGCTTTCTCATTTCTCCTTTATTTTCCATGTTACCTATACACTACCGTTCCATCGTTGATTAAAGTACTATCACTAAGAGTATGAACTTCAGGATAAATCACTTTTTATGTCTGCTTCATGCTTCCACATACCTGCAATAAACAAAGTAAATTGAATTATTTCAACACATATTCTTATACCCCACATAAATACATTTTTGATAGTCCTATGCGCTGTGGTAGAAGCATAATCTTTAAATAATCGTATATAAAAGCATCAGTTTTGTAAATGTTATGCGAACAACTGGAAAGTTAATATATGAAACATTAATGGAAACTAATCGACCGATTTATAATCGGTAATATTACATCTTTCATACTTGTGTAATATAAAACAATAATGCAATAAAATAATCGATTATATATGTACGAATGAGATTGCTTTTTCAAAGTTCTCTGTTTACTTTCAATCAGAACGCGTCAAACTCTTCCATATCAAACAAAATGTGTATATTGAGTTCTCTGGGAATATCTTTCTCATACCCACAAAAAATGTGTAACTGTTTAGTGAAAGATATCTCGATTAACAAGAAGTAGATACACGAATATACCTTTGTAGGAATAGCTTGTGGAAATCACAATATTATAACAAATGAGAACACCGGTTACTGCTAAATACACATCACTTAGGCACTCAGCGTAGCACACACGTTACCCCTGAGTCGCTTTTGGCACATTTGGAATACAACACAACTGAACCATCGAGTCAAATCACAATTGAACTGGCTAGTCACAATACACAGCCGCTGCCATTGTCCGCCTTCACTGTCAACTTCACTGCATAGCTTCTTAACTATACAGTGCTCACGAGTAAGAGCAGCCCTTATATAAGCCTCGCACACAAAGTAGAATTGTCTAGAAGGGAAGGCTACTAGAGCATGCGAAAAGGAATGTTCTGGAACAGGTAAACGGCACACAATGACTATTGTTCAGCACTAGCTATTCTTCCGTGCTGGCTATTGTTTCAA
The DNA here is from genome assembly GCA_030765065.1 of Deroplatys truncata. Lineage (NCBI taxonomy): Eukaryota > Metazoa > Arthropoda > Insecta > Mantodea > Mantidae > Deroplatys > Deroplatys truncata. The sequence continues at coordinate 37,803,565 of CM060989.1, forward strand.
CGGCCGGTCGAAGACCCACTCAGGTGCCGGGAAGAGAGGCGTTTACCGGCGGCCCGCAGGCAGGCAGGCTCGCGCGAGCGGTCACAATATTTAGCGGATGTATGTGAACTTATCAATGGTAGATAAAGTCATGTAACTGTATCATAAAAGAATTTTCTTTTGATGTCTGCTAGTAACGAAAAAGTCCCCTATCCACATTACAGACGTTGCACAAACGTTCCAAAGTTAGAGTTAGTACCTTATAGCCTTTAAATACGTATTGACCTCGCAGGGAAGGCTGGAACTTCTTTCCGCCGTTCTGAGATTCTACTTCTTCGCGTTTAATGCCAATCTGAGCAAGGCATTGGAATCTACCCTTAGGAGCTTTTCAGTTTTCCGAGGTGGTACCAAACTTTGGAGTTTTTAATTTTCTTGGTACACATTTACTTAAAATAGATACAAAAGCGAAAGTTAAAATGTTCCTTGATACTACTTAGTTTACTCAAATGCAAAGAATGTAGTCCACCACAGTGCTAATGAAGTGTCGTAAGTTCACGCATGCCAATCGCCGTTTATTTATGGTGGGCGCATCCAGTCCTAAGCCAAAGACTTATTAGCACCACAGCCGGGATTCGAGGTTTCTAATTAGCTTTATCTTGACAGTACAATGGAACTAGTAGAGTAAATGCGGAAAATGGTGTCAGGTTGTAAGGATTTTTGCAATATGTTTATGAACATAGGAATATTAAAGCGCGTTATTAGCTCTGTGCCCATACCTTGAAAATACTTTAGAGCATATTAAACCACCATTATCAAATGCTATGAATATAAAGTTAGCAAACAGTATATAATTTTGGAAATAAAACACATTGTAATGTTGTATGAGGCAGTTGGCGTGAAGAAAATTGAAGTATAATGTCCACTAATTGGTTTGTTTTTCAGAACAGAAGCATGTCATATGTATGTTTTATCTTATTGACATCTTATACAGTGCTGGACCTTCAGGCTTGTCACGCCGTCATTACCATTTCAATACAGTTTGCAACAGGTGGCTTCCTATAAGAACCTCGTCAGGCAATCACAGCAGAAAAATAACCCTGTCATATTTTGAAACTTCAACTGATCGCTTGGTTAATGATTTAGTTACTGACATAAGTGATTGCAAAGGTAGATTTTTGAACCTGTTCCCACACAGAGAATTTGCCATCGAAGTGCGGGTACTTTGCCAAATATATTTGTGGTGGACTTAGCCATTTCCGAGATGTTGGTTTATTCTTTTCTCAAATGAGAAGACGCTATTCTTTTTACTTTCTCTACCACGTACATAGTGGGTAAAAAAGGTATTGCATTCCACACAAAAATTCAAAATCGAGATTTCGCCGGAATGTTTTTAAAAGCTGATGTGTTACACTCACATGACTTTCTCTGCTCTTGTACAAACTATTTTTACAAACGCTTATTCTCCATATGCTTCATGTTAATCGAGATGTTAATCTTATTGCTAATTTTCTTGTAGGTGCAAGGGGAATATGGTAGGCTTTAAGCCATAGTCAACTATTTTAAGAGCTGGTTGCTACGTGGCGCATTCCATTCTCTTTGCATGTCCAGGACATAAAAGAATGTATAACGAATTCCCATTTGAGAAAAAGTATAAATATTGGAAAATTTAAGGGAAACAAGCAATATCTCGAAAATGGTTCACCCAATAAAAAAAGAATTTGTATGACATAGATTGTGTATTTTAACGCGATCTACATTTTTTGTGTAGCAAAATTTTGTCTATCTCTTATGTTTTACCAGTTATGCAAAAGTCGTTCGCAATGAAGTATACTTTTGGAGACATTCGCAGAAAATTCAAGATATACATTTCATTTGTCATGAAAGTATCTTAAGTATGTGATATTTTAAACAAAATCGTTAGAGGCATTTCTGAGAAAATTAAAATTTTCGAAAAATGTTCCATGTAAAGGGTAATCTGGGGTGGGGGATTTTCTTGAAACCCTTCGTGTCGCATCTCTGGAAGATACTGAACCTAAATACCAAGTTTGGTGTTTATCTGAATGTTCGTTTCTGAGTTATGCTGTTCACAAACAGACAGACACACACACACACACATGGACATGTTTCCAAAAATGCTTTTTTTTGGATTCAGGGGGTCTCAAAACATATATTTCTGGTGAAATCTTGGTATCGAATTTTTGGGTGGAATACAATACTTCCCCTACTTACTATACGTAGTAGAGAAAGTAAAAACGTTCGTGAGTGTATGTTTGTTTAACTGTGTGTGTGAACAGCATGGCTCAAAAACGGAATGTCGTATAAATGTTGGTATTTAAGTTCAGTATATTTTAAAGATGCAATACAAAGATTTTCACGAAAACCTTCACACCCCAAACTTCCCTTTACATGAACCATTTTTCGAAATGTTTATTTTTCCAAAACTTGCTCTAACGATTTTGATTAAAATACCACATATTAAATACATTTACATAAACAAAGTGTATATCCTGATTCGTTGTGGAATATCCTGTAAAGTCCTCTTTATTCGGAAACGTGTATAACTGGTAAACGTTAAGTGATAGACGAAAATGTACAACACAAAATATTTAGATCTCTTTAAAACACACAATTTATTTAAAATAACTCTTTGTGGTATCAGCCATTTCTATGATATCCGTTATTACTAGTTCAATTTGTTCAATTCTTTTAAAGTCCTTCGATTTTAAGTTGTTTCTTCACGATGTTATATTAAGAGTATGGAATTTTAAGGCCAGCATAAAGCATAGTGTTCCAAAATATTTGACTATGGCTATTCGCATTGTGTCTATACCGAAGTGTGTAATGTAACTATTTTCGGAAAGGTTTATCTCGATTAAAAGGAAGTAGATATGACTTGACTGTTGTAGTGATGGAACCGGGTTGTAATTGCCCTAAAACTGAATTATCTCCTATCGCTATTATTTTAGTTAAATAGTCCTGTCCCTGTAATTAGATAGTAGTTTATTAACTACGTTTTCTTTGGTAAAAGCATCATTTGGGTTAATCAGATAAAAATTTCATATATTTTTGTACCCAGTGCTTCACTTTTGAAGATTATATGGGAGACAGCTCCATCCTGTTTGTTACATAGACTGCATGTAGCCAGTATGGAATTTCAAAGCCATCACACACCGACGCGCTCTTTATCGCTTACCCAGGTATCGTACAACGAAAATTATTTCTATAAGGATGAGTAAAGAAGGTGATGTGAATTCATCACATCACATTTTTACTTTCTCTACTACGTATAGTAAGTAGGGAAAGTATTGTATTCCACCCAAAAATTCGATACCGAGATTTCACCGGAAATATATGTTTTGAGGCCCCCTGAATCCAAAAAAAGCATTTTTGGAAACATGTCCGTGTGTGTGTCTGTGAAAAAACATTCGAATAAACACCAAACTTGGTATTTAGGTTCAGTATCTTCCAGAGATGCGACACGAAGGTTTTCAAGAAAATCCTCCCACCCCAGATTACCCTTTACATGGAACATTTTTCGAAAACGTTAATTTTCTCAAAAATGGCTGTAACATTTTGATTAAAATATCATATGTTTTAGATATTTTCATGACAAATTTAATGTATATCTCGAATTTTCTGGGAATGTCTCCAAAAGTATTCTTCATTGTGAACGACTTTGGCATAACTGTTAAACCATAAGAGGTAGACAAAATGTTACTACACAAAAAATTTAGATTGTGTTAAAATACACAATTTATGTTATATACATTTTTTTCTTGAGTGAACCATTTTCGAGATATTAATTCTTTATTCATTTTTTATGTCCTGGACATGCAAAGAGAATAGAGTACTCCACATAGCAACCAGCTCTTAAAATATTTGACTATCGCTTAAAGCCTAGCAGTTCCCCTTGCATCTACAAGAAAATTAGCAACAAGCTTAACATCTCGATTAACATGAAGCATATGAAGAATAAGCGTTTGTGAAAATAGTTTGTACAAGAGTAGAGAAAGTCATGTGAGTGTAACACCAGATTTTTTTAACTAGCCAACACAGTTATGCCTAATCAAGATAAAGTCGTAAACTGTGAACGGATACCAGTGTTTTATTCTAAAACTAGAGAACAAAGAAGTTGGTGTGACTTGATAACAATGTGTGAATGGAGGTAATGTGAAGAGCTAATAAGCTTCAACGAAACGTTGAATACCTTGTTTCCGGAAGACAAACGAGTTCTACTCGAGGAGCTTACATACATTAAGAACACAAACAGCATGAAGTACATAACTGCAAGTTGAAATATCTCTCCGTTAAACTTGAAGGTTTGGCTCTCGGAACAATTGTAGAGAACAACGGAATTCACATGAGGCAACACAGTTTACCATTAACTTTGAGTGTGGGAACAAGTCAAGAGCTTCCTTTGCTGTTTAACACATTTGTGTTAGGAGAAACATATACAACCCATCTTTACTGCTACTGGGTAGAACTTCAAATACTAAAGTTGCTGAATCAGGAGTTTGATACAGCAAATTCTGTTCCATATAACAGTAGTTATCTTCATCTCAAGAAAACACTCCAGTCACTACCATTCTCATCTGTTTGTGCCCGAGATGCATAAAATGTTTGCTCGTATTCTGCATGACAATAGTCGCTGTTGGATAGCCAGGCTTACTAGATCATGCCGAGCAAATGGCTCCGCAGTAGCGTGTGTGAGGTTCTATGTTAGATTCTCGTTGGACTGATCACCCTTGAGCTTCGTCGTGGTTTTCCCAGTTCGGTAGGAAAATGCTGAGGGGGTTTCTATAGTGCCGCGAATTTTCCTTTCTCTTCCCATTTCCCTGCCATGTTTCAGGTTCGAAGGATCGAACTAGTGGGCACGTGGCCTATGGCAGTGGACTTTGCTTTAAGTATCTGTCCGTCTTGGTCATACAGTGTGTGACGAATCCCTAGTAAGACTTCTACTTGTGTAGGTGGTCCTGGTCTCACACCTAGGAGTGCTGCCTGCATTGTAGTCTGTCGCCTCCCTACTGTTCCTCCTTCACCCCTTCCTTCCGGAGGTTCAGTAGTTACTAGTCGGCCACGATAAGAGTGCGCTTGGAAAGGGGTGCCACTGTTTTGTTGACATGTCTAACGTCATCAAGGACTAGGGATCAGTGAGGGGTAAGGTGTTAGGGGAATATAAGTTGCACAATGAAAACAATACTACATTTGTAGGTCTCAGCCTCGCTAGTAAATGCAACTCGCAACTGTGGAAGTTTTCTTTACCTGAATACTCTTCCGATGCCTCGATCACTTATTCTATAACTATTTGGTTCCACTTTCCACCGAATGCCTCATCGTGACCGACTAGCACAATAGGCCTCCGCGCTGAAATCGACCAGCTCTACTTTACTATATCACACGACGTCCCAAACTCAATTATTTACATTTTCATTATAATCTGCGCGTGTTACACACACACATTCCTGCACACAAGTAATTACCCTGTTTTCCAGGTATCACTGCTTCTTATAGATCACCGAGGCTACAGATAGTCCCAGTTAATTGCAGAAAAAATATGACGGATTAATTTCAGTATTATCTTTAAATTATTTCAAATTCTTAAGCAATCATAATGTACGAAGGGCGTCCCATAAGTAAGCTTCCCTATTTTATAAAAAACATTAACACTATTGATCATGTTGAATTAATTTTATTTACATTGTACAATCCTTCTGTCACTTTTCTGCATAGTCAACAGGTTTTCCAAGCATTTTGGGAACGTGACAAAAGCTTTTCCAAGTCAGCGTTGTACCAGGTCGGGTCCTGTGCTCGCAATTAGCTGTTCACTGATTTGACTTCACCATCGGTGTCAAAAGTGCTTACCTTTGAGTTGGAGGAACATGTGAAAATCACTTGGGACAAGCTCCGGTGAATATGGCGAATACGAGAAAGCTTCTAAGTTGAATCTTGATCCAGGCGGAGCTCAGAAGATTCAACTTGGAATATTCTCCAGATCTTTTTCCATGTGCTTTTCACATGTTCCCCTGACTCAAAGGTCATCTTGGAGGTAAGAACTTTTAACACCGTGGCGAAGATCAATCAGAAGTGAAGAGCTGGTTACGAGCTCAGGACCCGACTTCTGGTTCACTTCTGATTCATCTTCGTCACGGTGTTAAAGTGCTTACCTCCAAAATGACCTTTGAGTCAGGGGAACATTGAAAATCACTTGGGAAAAGATCTGGTGAATATGGAGGATGCGGGAAAACTTCCCAGTTGAATCTTCTGAGCTCCGCTTGGGTCAAGATTCAACTTGAAAGTTTTCTCGCGTCCTCCGTATTCACCTCAAGTGATTTTCACATGTTCCTCCGACTGAAAGGTAAGCACTTTTAACGCCGATGAAGCCAAATCAGTGAACAGTTGGTTGTGAGCACAAGACCCGACCTGGTACAACACTGGCTTTGAAAAACGTTCCTAAAATTTCTTGGAAAACATGTTGGCTATGTAGAAAAGTAACAGAAGGATTGTACAACATAAATAAAATTAATTCAACATGATCAATTGTGTATAATGTTTTTTATAAAATAGGGAAGCTTACTTATTGGACGCCCCTCGTACTCTGAAAGATAGGTAATGTGTAAGTATACGGCAAGCAGTAGAAATATTGACTTCTCACTCCATCCTCTTTCATAACGCCACGTCCTTGATCTGTGTTTTATATGGTGTCAATGGATGAAATTAAAATAAAAACTTATTTCACTGTTTTGCCTGTGATAAATGACTTGCCTTATAATTCCGCTCTAAAACGTTTTTTCTATGAAGTTATTTTTCGACTAAATCAATGTGTGTTTTGTAGAAACTACATATCTGCAACAACTTGAATGGCACACAATATAGAAATGCAAAAGATGTAAATTTGTTTATTCAAATCTACATGTTAATCACCGTAATATTTCCTGGTACAAAAATAAGCATGTTTTGCATCGTCTTATTAATGCACTTTATTTCCTTAAATTTTGATTGCCAAGGAAAAATCTATAGTAATCTCATAGGCTAGGAAAGAGCTTTATTAGTAGAAATATCCATACGATTAATACCACTGATAATTTTATTAAAATTGACTACATGAAATGTGATTCACACACCCCTAACACATACCACTGACAGATAAGAGGATCAGTTACAGTTTTATAGAAACCTTGTGACTGTGAAGTAATCCACAATTTTGTGACTTAATTCACTTATCACTGTCACTTTACTATGTGCGTAGTGTTGTAATTAATCAACCCACGAAATAGCCTCTACTGTCTTTCACAATCACTCACTGGAGTGTCGAATCCTCTTCTATTAGTCGCTAATGCTCGTAGTAGCAGCAGCACTCACTGTGCATCACAACAACAGCAATCTCATTAGCTCATTCCACATCACCGGTTTACCTATGCAAGGCAGAGGTTTGCAGAGTTTCAAGTCTCTCGGGTCACAAATTACATCCGGAAGATTAAGGCGGACAATAAAAAAAACAACGCTTATCTTTTTGGACGTCTCAAAAGTTTGTGATTCCATTTGGCATGGTGGCCTTCTCTAAAGGCTAATCCAATGCAAAATTCCTGTTTCGTATATTCAGCTCATTGTATCTTATTTCCAATCCAGGAAATTTGTGGTTCGCATCTTAGGTCACTATTCATCCTTCCAGGACTTTATGGGTGAGTGCCACAGGGGTGTGTCTTGACCCCGTTTCTCGACACTCTTTCTACATCCGATATGCGTGACACACTACAATTCAGCGTGCAACTTAAGCGTATGACGCCGTCATTCTTCATTCTCATGCTTCTGCTGTTCATCTGTATCCTGAGTTGCAGGGCTATGCTGTCCGCTTCAGTAATTTTATGAAAGCCTGGAGAATACGTGCAAATTCTAACAGATCTCATATTCATAGATTCTTTCATGCGCAGCCAGTAAGGCACGCTTACATGGTCAGCACCTTCCTGTTTCTTACAGCACCAAATATTTGAGTGCCCATTTGATTCCCGGTCCAGCTGGTATCATACAATTCAACACATTCGCAAGGAAACTCATCAGACAGCACTTCATTTACTGTTTACTTTCGAAAATACAGGGTGAATTATGAAGAACCGACACATTTCTTTCTTTAATTATTCTGTTCGAAATTAACTCAATGCCCCAATTTTAGCACCAAATTAAACAAAATGTGCTGGAGTTTCGATTGCCTTTTACTAGATGCGCAGATGTAATTGCTAGTTATATTGTCGGCAACTGTTTTTGAGATGTTGTTCTAGTCAACGTGAAAATGGAGTACACATTAAATGAACGACTCTTCCTTGTAAAGCAATACTGGATTACGAATTCAATTACTACTCAAAGCCATTCCAGAGAGAATTTGTTGTTCGGAATCCTCCCCAAAGAAACACAATACTGCGACTGGTAAACAAATTGGAAACAACTGGATCTCTGGTGAGTGAAAAAGGCAAAACTCGCTCATCTAGGCTTCCCACGATTGTTGTTGACGTAAAAGAACGACTGGATCAGTCACCCAAAAAATCATTAAGACGTTTGTCGCAGGAGACAGGGTACAGCTACTCAATGTGTCAGAGAGTTGTGACAAGTGCAGACCTAAAGCCATATAGGATAACGGTTCTCCATCAGTTACAGGACCCAGATAAGGATAGACGACTGAATTATTGTCGTTGGTTTCGGGCGTTCATTGTGCAAAATCCTGCCATATTGGCCTTCACATGGTTCACAGATGAAGCATGCTTCCATTTATCCGGCTATGTGAACTAAAATAACTCACCTATTGGGCCAGCGAAAATCCACATGTTATTCATGAAGCACCTATGCATCGGAGTTTAGTGAGCAATATCCGCATAGAGAACAGCGGGACCAACTCTTTTTAAACAATGTGAACACTGCAGAGTACTGACGGATTTTCATGGAGTTTGCTGAGCAACTAGACGATGTAGAGCTGAGTCAAGGATATTTTCAGCAGGACGGCGCTACATGCCATACATTAAATGAATCCATGGCACAAATTACAAGTTTCTTTGACGACTGGATAATTTCCAAGAACCTGTGGTCACCGAGATCTCCGTATTTGACGTCGCCGTACTTCTTTCTATGGGGTTACTTTAAAGACATGGTTTATGCCACACGTCCCCAGACATTGGACGATGTGAAGCACAACGTTACACAGGAGATTTAAGCTATTGACAACAGAGTCCTCCAACGAGTGGCCAGTAACATGGAACGACGTGTTGAGTTGTGCCTTATGCAGAATGGAGGACATTTTCAATATTTGCTATAGAGGTAAATAATCTCCCAAAATTCCTCTGCATTTCAGGTGTAGTAAGTTGTCGCTAGCATAACTCGTTTTGAAACAATTAAAGAAATAAACGTGTCAGTTCTTCATAAATCATCTTGTATATATCAGGATAAAACTTGTGCTTTACACTGCTGTAATTCTGCAACGGATGTTATGTGCTGCTTCTGCGTTGTTTTGAGGGATGTTTCCGCGCACCAGCACCGTCAAGCACGATCAATTTAGACCCTATATAAAAATCTGATGTAATACATTCACATTACTTTCTCTAACCTCTGTCGTTCAATAGTGGGTATACAAACTAGTCTTACTAAAGATTATTTTTCTATCCACTTCATTTCAATCCAAATAAACTTTGGCAGAAATAGTTACATTACACATTTCGTTACAGACAGTCAGATGTTTAAGAACTGGGCGCTATATAGTTCCGTACTGTTTCAATGCAATCGCGAGAGACAACTGAATGTTGATAGGACTTTCAAGAGAACGGACAAGTATTTAACAGCTCGAACACTTAATAACGGATATCTCGGAAATGGCTGATGCCACAAAAAAGATATTCGAAATATTATAATGCACAGAAGTACTTTTTATTGTGATGTTATCATATGATAATTTAAACTGAGTCGTTACTTGTTAATTCCCATCACATTAGCGCTAGATGGTAACTAAGGAGCGCTTATCGGCCGAAGCTGATGATGGGAGAAACATATCTCAGTTTAAATTATCATATTTGAAATAAATTGTGTGTTTTAAAGGGATCTACATTTTTTGTGTATTACGTTTTCGTCTATCGCTTAATGTTTACTAGTTTTACAAGATTACACAAAATTCCTTCCGAATGAAGAGAATTCACAGAGTATTCCCAGAAAATTCAAGATTTACATTTTTATGTCATGTAAATATCTTTAATGCATGGCATTTCTATCAAAATTGTAAGTCATTTGTTAGTAAAACAGAATTTTCTAAAAATGTTCCGTGTAAAGAGTAGTTTGGGGTAGGTAGATTTTCTTGAAAGTCTTTGTGTCTCAACTTTGGAAGGTACTGAACCTAAATATCACGTTTGGTGTTTACCCGACTTTTTGTTTTTGAGTTACGTTGTTCACAGACACACACACACACACACACTGCCTTTTTCTTAAAAATGCTTTTTTTGGATTCAGGGGGCCTCATAACATGTATTTCCGGTAATATTTCGCTATCGAAATTTTGGGTGGAATGCTATTCCTTTACCTATTAGGTACATGGTAGAGAAAGTAATAGGCGATAGGGGGTAGAGGAAGTCATGTGAATGTAACACAACAGAAGTATTATTATTATTATTGTTATTCGTAGCCTAATCTCTCAAAACAATCAACCAAATTCATTTCGGCCACAACCAAGCACATAATTGTGTAGAAGTGGACAACATGTTTGAGACAAAATATTAACACTTGGTGCTATAAGAAGACACTTGGTCTGTCCAACAAAGTCAGGAGAAATGTAGACATCACTGAAACGTTTCCAATGGTACTGTCTGCACGAAAGTGGAAATGATGACATCACGTATTATATTGAGGAAGTTCCTTTCGTGTCAGCCTGACTGCTTTGGTGCAGCAATACAGTGCTGAAGAAACAGACCAACTCACGTAAATGGCCCTCACTGCCCTTTATACGTTATTTCTCTACGTTCCATCCCCTCTTTCTTTTCAGCTTTTACACCGTAATCACTTCCTCTCGCCGTTCTTCCGTTTTCTGGGTCATTCCAATATTTTATTTCTAACAATCTTTTTCTTTTTTCGATTCTCTAAAATAATCTTATAGCGTTCATCTTTATCATCCTCTCCTCGACCACTCCCCTACACCCTTTCCGGAGTTCAGTCGTTATCCAGTAAAGTAGTTTTCTAGGTCAGTGTGTTACTCAGTCTCCCAGAAATCCTCTACGTCATCACAGCCTCTGCAACATAGCAGCTTTACTCAAACGAGAAATAGTTACCCGAGAGTTCGCATATTATTATATAATAAGTACTAATGTTATAAAGACAGAACATTTGTGTGTAAGTACGCATGCGTGTGTGCATGTGCGTATAGGATAATCTAAAAAATCTGATGTGTTACACTCACATGACTTTCTCTACTCTTGTACAAACTATTTTTACAAACGCTTATTCTCTATCTACTTCATGTTAATCGAGATATCGAGATGTTAATCTTATTGCTAATTTTCTTGTAGATGCAAGGGGAATTGGTAGGCTTTAAGCGATAGTCAAATATTTTAAGAGCTGGTTATTATGTGGTTCTTTTTGCATTCCCATTTGAGAAAAAAGTTTAAGTATCGGAAAATTCAAGGGAATAACAAGCAATACCTCGGAAATGGTTCACTCAACAAAAAATATGTATATGACATTAATTGTGTATTTTAACGCGATCTACATTTTTTGTGTAGTAACATTTTGTCTATCTCTTATGGTTTACCAGTTATGCAAAAGTCGTTCACAATGAAGAATACTTTTGGAGACATTTCCAAAAAATTCAAGATATACACTTTATGTGTCATGAAAGTATCTTAAATATATGAGATTATAATTAAATCGTTAGAGCCATTTTGAGAAGATTAAAATTTTCGAAAGATGTTCCATGTAAAGGGTAATCTGGGGTGGGGGATTTTCTTGAAAACCTTCGTGTTGCATCTCTGGAAGATACTGAACACAAATACCAAGTTTAGTGTTTATCCGACTGTTCGTTTCTGAGTTATGCTGTTTAGACACACACACACACACACACACACACACGGGCATGTTTCCAAAAATGTTTTTTTTATTCAGGGGCCTCAAAACATATATTTCCGGTGAAATCTCGGTATCGAATTTTTGGGTGGAATACAATACTTCCCCTACTTTCTATACGTAGTAGAGACAGCAAAAATTAATGTCACAATGTCCTCCAAACAAAACACGACTATTGGCATTTATTTTCCCCCCATATTATCAAACAACTTTTATTCAAGACATTTCTTTCTACAACGATTAGCTTTGGAGATACTGTACAGTATCAACTTAAATGGTCCACCCTGTATAATGTTTCCCAAAAAATTTAAACTGGGGGCTAGGGTTTCTTTTTGCTTTATTTAGCACGTACTTAGTAGTAGGTAGGGAAAGTTACACTCCATTCAAAAATTCGATACCGAGATTACACCGGAAATACATATTTTGAGGCCCCCGAATCCAAAAAAAAACAAGGAATTTTAGAAAAAGGTCTGTGTATGTATCTTTGCGACTGTGAACAGCATAACTCAAAAACGAAAAGTCAGATAAACACCAAATTTGGTATTTAAGTTGAATATATTCCAGGGATGCGACAAGAAGATTTTCAAGAAAATCCCCCATCCTAACTACCTTTCACATTAAACATTTTTCTAAAATTTTGATTTTCTAAAAATGGCGGACCATACTAATTAAAATGTCATATTTTAAAAACATTTGCATCACAAATAAAATATATATCTTGAATTTTCTGGGAATAGCCTGTGAAGACTTCATTAGTTTGAACGTTGTATAATCTTGTATAACTCGTAAACGTTAAGCGATAAATGGAAACGTACTACACCAAAATTGTAGATGCCTTTAAAACACGCAATTTATTTCAAATAAGTTTTTTTTTGCACAAGACATTTCCGTGATATCCGTTATTAATGGCTGGAGTTATTCCGAAATGTATAATGTAGCTATTTCTGCAAATATTCATTTGGATTAAAACGTGGTAAATACGAAAATAAGCTTTAGTAAAAATAGCTTGTACACTCGCAAATAAACGATAGAGGGTAGAGAAAGTCATGTGAACGTATCAGATTTATTTAAAAAATATTTTTACTTTTCTACTACTGCCTATAGTAAGTAGAGGAAGGATTGCATTCTACTTAAAGAAATGCATGTTTGAAACTCCCTGGATGCCCCAAAAATAAAAAAGAAGGTTCCTGTGCGTGTGTCTGGGAACATCATAACTGTCTGGTAAATTTGGTTAAATACTAAACTTGGTGTTTGTGTAAGAGTTTCAAGAAAATTTCCCCCACTCTAAACTAATCTTTACGTGGAAATGGTTTCGTTATCTTTAATTTTCTCAAACATTCCTCCAACTACTTTGATTAAAATACTATGATATTTTCACAACTAAAATGTATATCTTGAATTATACGCAAATAGTCCTCTTCATTCTGAATTACTTATGTATAATTGATAAACCCTCAGAGATAGAGAAAATCTTACTACAAATAATGTAATTTATGTAGAATAAAATTTTTTATAGCATTCGCTTTTCTGAAATATTCTTTATTATTCGTGTGAAAGTTCAAATTTACCGACTTTTTAAGTGATTTTTCGCCTTTTTCTTCCTTGGCCATGCAAACAGCATGGAATTTGAAAGCCAAGATAGCGATTCGCGTTTTTGACATCACTTTAGCCTACTATACCCTTGTTTTATCTACAACAAAATGTGTAATGAATGTTTATTTCGATTAATAAAAACCATAAAACAGTGAGCGGGAAGGCCTTGTGAATGCAATAAGAGTTTTAGGAATTGCACCGTATTACTTATCTAAAATATGCGCGTATGTGGTCAGGACTATTCTTTCCTTTTTTTTAAAGTTTTATTGAGCCAATTGTGGCTCTTCTTTCACCGAGTGGCTGTTTCCGCAGAAATGGCCGGAGCTCTTTCATGTACCTGAAATCATGAACTATAGTTTCCGGACCCTGCTTGTCATTACGTCGACAGCCTGATTGACATCAGTAGTCAGCTGCACCAGGTTCCTACAGCCCTGGCCAGGTTGCGTCCTCTCCGCCAGTATGGGTAGCGCTTATGGTGTCTCCACATCATCATCACCTGTCCTTCCCGGCGCCTCCCGAGCGATGCGTCCCGAGGAAGAAGAGTTCTGACAGTTCCAGATGACCAGCGAAGGACTTTTCTCTAGCTTCGTGTCTGGGAGTGGCCGTCTCCATACTTTTCGGCCTTGTCTAAATTATACATAACATATACTTTTAGCGTAAGTAAAATTCTAAATTCTTTTAGTGTGTGGAGCGGCATTTAAAATTTTATGGAAGCGAATTTATGTCATATCATCGCGTGTTAAATTCCATTTCAAAGTGGCAAATGTTAAGTGAGAAGGACAAATTCAAATCCTATGTACCTCAATTGTAATATACCCTGTTTCTACATTTTAATGTTAATATATGAAGTGCTTTTGGGGCTGTATGGATTGTTACTTTTATTTAGAGCTGCTTTAAATCCTTGTTTCCTTTCCTTTAACCTGTGCTAGTACAAACAGTTATTACTCTGGAGGAATTGTTAATGCGTTCTATAATGCGCCCGACATTTTATTTCTCTAGAGTTTTGTTTGTTTGCTTGTTTGTTTTTTGTGACATTCCATGCATCGACTAATTTTAAATCGGCCTTGCATGAACATTACATTATCAACACATCAAACATATTAGATGACTCAGAGATCCATTACTTTGTATTTTTATGTAACCATTCAGTATAAAACTGAAGTAGATCATACATTTTAGTCTCAAAGAGGACACCTTTACTGGACACTATTTTAATAACTCTAATAACACATTTAGTAGTGTGAAAAAACGTGCATCCAACGGAATAATATGAAGTGCACCCAAAAGTTCCCGAAATGCCTCAATAAGTAGATTCACACTGGAACTTAGCACCATCATTACCTTAAAAATAGTCCCCTTGTGAGTGTATACACCATTCCCACCGCTTTTTCAAAGTATTGAATGCCATCTACGAGTAGAAGTCCTTTTTTCAGAGCATGTTCAGCGCCTTGTGCAATTTTGCTTGAATTTCCTCAAATGTTCCAAATCTTCCACCTTTCAATTTGATTTTCATATTGGAGAATAAACATAAGTCACTCGCGGCGAAATCTGGCGAATGTGGTGGATGAGAAACAGCTGTCGTTTTATTTTTCCAGGAATTCTTGCACGATGAAAGCTGTGCGCGACTTTGCATTATCAACATGGAGATTGACGTGCGTATCGACCAATTGCACATGTGCCATGTTCTCATGTTCTCCTTCAGTCACCTCAAGACGTCACGATAAAACACCGCATTCACTGCCGTACCAGCAGGAACAAACTCCTTGTGGATAATCGCTTACATCTCGAACAGCAATGGCATTCTTGGGTGTTATGCCAGTAAATAGCCGTCCAGAACGATTATAGTCTTCAACTGATGTTCGGCCATTTTTAAACTGTTTGGACCACTGTTAGGTTTGGTTCTGGCCTAGAACAGCGTCTTCAAATGCTTGCTTTAACATTTCATGCGTTTCTGCAGCAGTTTTTCAGGATTTGAAAGAAAAGTTCATAGAGAATCATTGCTCCTCACATCTGTCATTGAAAAATTTCAATGTAAGCAACATGAAACGTGGAAAAAATAATAAACTACTAAGAATTAAAACCAAGTATGATTTAAAATTAAATAAAACAAGCTAACTAAATAAAAACGAGAATAAAATATAAATGAACAGATTATTTATCATTAATAAATAATGAAATTAGACAGTATGACATATTTAAATGGTTAAATAAATGAATAATTTATTTATTGTAATATGTAGGCAATTTATTGAGATAATTTGAGTTGTTTAAAGAAAATAGAATGTACCTAAAGTAATAGTTATTGTATAATTATTGATTAACTTTTAGCAAACGAAAATTAAATTGTGAATTGATTGTCATAATTAATCAACTAAATAAATAATTAGTAATTAAATAATTAATTGATTAATGAACTAACTAATTTTAACATAAATAAAATGCTAGAAATTTCTTAAATAGGTATAGAGTAACAAACTTATTGAAATATTTATGTATAGTTAAAATGCGCTAGATACCAGTGTATCAGTTCCCTGGTTGTCAGTGAATAGTAGATAGTTGAAGCGTAGGAGTAGAATCAGCTGGTTACCAGTTGCTTTGGTTACTGGATTTCCAGTAATGATTAGGAATAATGTGAAGTTTTAATATTTGATGTAATTATTGTTTTATTTCCACCTAGACTCTTAGTTTCTTTTCTAATTGCTTTATTCTCTTCTTTTATTTAGTGATATTTATTTCTGTGTAGTTTGTAGTTATATTTGAAAAAAATAATATCGTAAGAACTATATGCTTTTAGTTTATGAGAAATAAATTTAAGGTTTAAATATAAGTCCTGGTATAGTGACGAAGGTGCTCGGATTATGTATTCAGATTTTATTTTTTATTTAATGATTCATCATAAAGAAGAGATACAGAATGCTCTTCATTGATTTACAGACATTTAATTCTGCATTGCGGCCTGAAGACAGTGATAGTAACAGAAAGGGGCCGCTGAGCCGCATATCTCATATTGTGTTAGTGGTTTCGAGCAATAAATGCAATATTGGCATTTCGCAGTGGGAGTTAATTGACAAGCGGACAGATACCTGGGTGTTCTGACCAGATACAGGCGCAAATTCTATCAACCAATTAATTCACCATGCAGTTAGTGGAAACGTTCCATATAGGTTCATGTCATATCGCCCAAACTATAATTACAGACGTTGAGAAGGGAGCTATTGATTGAAGTATGCTATATTTTCTAATAAACAAACTATATGCGAGAAGCGACAGAAAACTTCTTAGATTTATAGATCTCAATCTTTATATATTCACAAATTATATTTAGAAATATTAATTTTTAATTTGCACTTTGAAGTACCTTAATATTTTGTGTTATTTATTTTATATTTGGATATGGTGCTATTAAAAGCTTATTTTCACACGTATGAAATCTCTTTGAATCTTTTATTTAGAACTTCTCGTATTATTTGGGAAGCTTAAGTACAAAATATTACAAAATATGCAGAGATAGGTATGTAGTGAGACATATAGGTAGACCCACTGGTAATTAATAACCAATAATAAATAAATAACGCAAATATGTATGTAAGGATTCATAAGAAATAGCAACGCAGAATAATAATGGTAATAACAGAAAGGGAAATATTAACTGTTAACAACGATTTACGATATGGTTGCAGCAATTTAAATATTTGTTATATACTTTGTATTTAAAAATATTGTAATATTTTTGTAAGAACTGGAGCTGAAAAAGAGGGAAACGTTCGTAACTTAATTGAATAGGAGAAGCAGATAGAACTTGGCAACCATAGTACTTAGGCAATGGGAAATGAATAACGTGTCACTATTAAGAGAATGCCCCAAACCGGAATGCGTAGCGTAACTGAAATAAAAAGGCGTGTACCAGCGCGCCTCATGCAGCATTTACAGTGGTTTTCTTTTACACTGTGGACACCACAGGGCTTCTTGCGTGTCGGTCACTATATTTCAGACTCCTACCAAAATAGTTGTAATATCCCCGCAACCGCCTCACGTTCTCATATTTACAATTACAGATTCAATGATAATATTCTCATACCTTAATATAAGAGATGGTGGAAACGTTGTCCTTCTCTTTCCGCATATTTCTGATATCTTCTCAGGAAGTTTCTGGAACACCTGAGAGTTCAATATTCGAATTGAATTTGTGTTGAATTTCTCGACTGATATTTTCTTTTAGCTCTTATAATTTATGAGATGTATTACATATACCTTATTTTCATGTGATCACCAGAATCGGGTAAATTTCTGCAAAGTTGTTGCAAAGTTATAGAGTAATTCACCCACGCTTAATATTCTTCTGTGACGAAGCATAGTTCCATTTATATGGCTATGTATCGTCGCAAAATAAGAGATATTGGAGTTGAGGTAGTTATTGTCTTTACGTTATTTGCCCCACGCTGGGCGCCAATTTGAAGAAGATGTTTTGTTGGAGTTGTTTATTTATTTAGCTCCACGTATGGACGCCAATTTGAAGTAGTATTTCAACTGTTGGGGAGCCGAACTTGTAGTAGTTGCAACAACACGTATAATAAACAGTTTCCGGTGGCCTTCGCCCCAAATGTATTTTAAGGTGGCCTTTGCCCCAAGTTTAAAAATTTTAGCTTTGTAATTTGACTGTTTCTTTAGATATTATATTATTTATGTTTGCCTCGGCTGCGTCAGTATTATTTTAGAGACATGATATCTTGGCAGGGCATGATGCGACAAGAATGTAAGCTTACGCAGATTTCAAGTTTTAATTCATCATTTTTGTTAATACTTGACACTAATTAAATAGCACTTCACTGATATCGAGAGCTGTGAGATTCTTTTTATTAATTAATTACACTTTTTACCGCGTAAAACTATTTTTCGTCTCACACGAATACATATTAAATCTCTCAAGGGCGCATCTTGCATCCGGTTAATATCACTGCCTGCAGGCAACTGACTAGGTTTCAACCGTCTAAACTTGTAAATTTCTGTATTTCAAGTCTCTGATTGGCTAATCCCATTCCAATAGAATACCTGCATTTAACTAAAGCTTTTTCTGGTTGTTGATTGGCCAGTTTTAAACTGTCACTAAAATTACATTATTGCTTCCAAGAATCACAAATAACATTTAAACTCTCAAACTCATTCTTGCCTCAAGGTTACCTCATTGTTACCTCATTGTTAGCAACGTTTAACTTATTAGTCTCACAGCTCCTACATTATTAAATTACGTAATATATTCACATAACATTATTAAACATGGATACAATAATATAAGCATATGTAATGACTGTTATGTACATTTTACAAATTATTACATACACATATTGCTTCAAACCGGGCTGTTATTGAATGTACATATTATATAATTTGACTGAAATCATTTAAATGTTAAAAATACTGCCTCAGAGTACACAGAAGCCCGATTTTACACACACGATTCCCTTGCACGACATGAAAATTGGTGCCAGTAGATGCATATAGAATAAATGGACCTATAGTTTCTAAATAGGTGACCGTCGCTGAATGTCAGTCTAGATTTTTCCAACAATTCTTCATGACCGCGCACACAGCTAATGAGTTATTAAATTTAATTCAGGAAAACTTTGAAGTTATGATAATTAGTAGAAAATTATGACCCTGATGATACCCTGATTTAACTTTGTGTGATTTTTAGCTATCGGTTAACTTTAAAAGTAGGATGTGTACAACAAACCTCCATACATTGTAAAACTCTATGATAAGGCCGATTTTGTTATACAGGAGTGAAATTTGGGGATGGGAAAGAGCAGAGCATGCAAATAAAACTCAGGTAGCATTTTGGAAAAGAGTACTTGGAGTTTCACAAGGCACATCAAATTCGGGGGTAATGAGAGAGGCGGAATGTCATGAAGACACAATACACTGCAAAATAAGAGCAGTGAAGTACTGGCTGAGGCTGATGCTGATGCAGGGGGATAACTCCACACTACGATCCAAATGTTATAAATACCAGCGAGAAAACCTGTCCCCTAAGTTTTGGGCAGCTGATTTGGAAAGGGGTTTGAGGAGAATAGGAGTGGGGTCAGTATGACAAAGAGCTGAAACAAATAACAAAAACATATGGAAAGGTGTCAAAAGAAGACTAAGAGACATCAAACAACAGGAAATAGAATCGGATTGTAAAATTAAACCTTCTCCAAGTCTAGCAAATGAAATAAAATTGAATTGGGTAAAGAGGCATATATGCTTAACCAAGGAAGAAAGGAAAGATCAGGAATGGCATGGTTTAGACTGGGAGGCTGGAGGGCACACAAAATGACTGACGATTCTGGCAAGAGTATCTTCCCATTCTGTGATTTGGATGAGGAATGGGTACATATGTTGGCGGGATGCGCTCGGTGAGAGAACCAGCGAATAATTAAATTCAAAGAAAAATTCTTAAGTCCGTCAATTAGATTGGCATGTTGGGATCTACTGGTTGACCAGAGGAACTGGCAAAACATGGGCAATTTCTTGGCTAAAGTGCGCGAAGCTAGGTCAAATTTGTTCGGATAGTGAAAGTTAATTTATCTGTATTTTCTTTTTCTGTTGTTTACTTCGTCGCCATACCTTGTATCTTAAATATGCATGTACGGTCAATAACCCATGCGCTAAATACTTGTGTAAGAATTAAAAGAAAACATCAGGCGAGAAATTCGCTCACTTTCTTATATAGAACTCTTCAGTGCGAATATAAACTTCCGAGAAGATGCCAGAAATGTGCAAATAGAAAAGAACAACATTTTCACCATCTCTTATGAAAAGGTATGTGCTTATTATGATTATAATTGTAACTATGAGAACTTGAGGCAGTTGCGGGGATGTTATAACTGTTTCGGCGGGAGTTCTAGCTACGGCTGCCGGCGCGCGAGTAGCCGTACGGCGGCCACAGTGTGAAGGAAAAACTCTGTAGACCTCGGGCCGCGGCTCTCACGCATTCAGTTCGTGGCGTAAAGCAGTGTAAGTGTTCATTGATCATGTAGTAAGCGGTATTATTGTTTGTAAGTAACATCCATAATTGGTAAATTTTTATTCATGTAACGTGATAATAGCTTGAATTCATTGAGGTAAAATATATTATAATATTTGCAAAGCGGAATTATGATAGACATTGGAAATTTTTAAATATGTTAATTCCTTTTCATGCTTATTGCTGCTGTCATTTATGATTACATTGCTCAAATTGTAATTGTTCATTTTTAAAAGAAAGCTCAATTTCAAATGCTAGAACTATTACTGCCTGATGCTTAGGAATGGCATACTACTGTAAGTATGATTTTAAAACAAAACTTAGTTATTTAAAGCGAAAAAAGCCAAAAAAGTAGTATCTTCTTTTCGTTTTGCTCTTGAGTAAACTAAGTAATAAAATGGATTATACAGGGAAGTGTAACAGTACATAAGTATTATAAAAACGCCATATTTATTTGAATTTTGAAAAAAAGAACATTAGTTTATGAAGCTTAAACAACCAATGAGAAGTCTAACACAAATAGATCATCTTTTCAACGCATGATATCATGTGTAGATTTTTCGACTAATAATAATAATAATAATAATAATAATAATATAAATGCCTTGCTGTTGTAGAGGGCTTAACAAGGCACATGGAGTGGTTATGGTAAATAATATGTCGTAAAATTCCTAAAGAAAAATCATACAGTTGTCTCGGAGCACTTCGGTGGTAAGGACAGTCAAGTATTTGAGAATCTAGCTGCAGAACCTCCATCGTTCAGTTGAGAAAGTATTGTTCTTCAACTGTTGTAGTTTATAGTTGTTGGAGTTGTTTATTTAATTTCCACACTTGGAAAACCAATTTGAGAAAGTTTTCTGTTGTTGAAGTTTGCAACTCTTTTTGGACGTTAATTTGAAGAAGATTGTTTGTTACGTAATATGCTGCTACATATGAGAAGCCGATTTTGAAGATGATGTATTTTTGTTGTTAAGCCCCGAGTTTAAAATATAATATTAACTTTGTTATTAAACTGGTTCTATACATATTATTTATGTTTGTTTTTGCCTCGGCTGCGTCAGTCTTACCTTAGAGACATGTTTCTCTTAATCAGGGCGTGGTACGACAAGAATGTAGGCTTACACAGATTTTAAGTTTAAATTCAGTTCCTTTTATTAATCCTTGACACAAATTAAATAGCACTACACTGATTTCAAGGGCTGTGAGATTATTTTATTTAATACTTTCACTTTGTTAACGCATATACATAATTTTCGTTTCACACGAATACGTAATATTTCCTTAGAAAACATATCTTCCATCCGGTCACTACCAAGGTCTGCAGACAACTGAACATATTTCAACCGTCCAAACCCGTAAGCTTCTGTATTTCAAGTCTTTGATTGGCTAATCCTAATCCAATAGAATACCTGCGTTTAATTAAAGCTTTTTCTGGCTGTTGATTGGCTATTTTTAAACTGTCACAAAATTTACATTATCGTTGCTCTAATCATGACTAGTAGCATTCAAACTCTCAAACTCATTATTGACTCAAGGTTACCTCATTGTTACCTCATTGTTAGCAACTTTAAACTTATTATTCTCACAGCTCTTACATTATTAAATTACCTAATGCATCCACATACAATTATTGAACATGTTTACAATAATATAAGCATATGCAATGACTATTGCATACATTTTAAAAAATCATTACATACATATTGTTTTAAGGCGGGCTGTATTGATATTACATACTATATAATTTAATTGAAATTATTCAAGTGTTGAAAATACTGCCTCACAGTATAGTAGAGTATATCAGATTAGGGGCTTAGGAAACTGATTTAATATAAGGCTAACACAATGCAAACGAATAGCTTTGCAGGTGAAGACGTAGATAAAATGTACAGGGTGTCCCACTCCAAAGAGGCCTCAGAAACTGTCACTGCGCAAATATTTTACCGAATGCGATCAAATTTAGATGATGTAAAAAACCGATGTTGACCTCTCTCATAGTCTATTCGATGTTTATCGCAGGAAGAGCTGAGAAGAAAGCCAGCCTGTTCCCTGTCAGTTTATTGTTGTTCGAGACAGATTTAAGGAGTCTGACCAGGATGAACGCACTTCATATTGGTGTTGGATTAACCAACTTATTGCCGAGAGGCCAGGAGCATTGGAGTACACGTGCATCAGAGATGAGACGTGGTTCCACTTCCACACACTTATGGCGTGTTGTTGGAAGTTTTCTTCGCATGCACTTGTCGAGAAACCCCTTCTTTCAGATAAGATTGTCGTACTCTGTGCAATGTCACAGCGTCACATAATTGGGACTACTTTTTTTTCCACTTTAGCACAAGTGAAGTTTACATGGAACTGTTTCGAGAATTTGTGCACCAGGTAGACAGTGAGGAACTAACACATGGCTGGTACCAACAACATGGCGCAACATATGACAGTTCTCGAGTGATCATGCTGAGGCGGAATCAATGTTCCCTGATAGTCATTTCAAAATTATTAAGGTCCCCAAGATCAACGGATCTGGCCCTAACTGCCAATTTCTTTAAAATAAAGTTTTATAGGAACAAGGCACACACCCTGAAAACACGCACGATTGAACATCCGCCTTGAAATCCAGGCAATAACCCCCGAAGTTCTGACAGACATATTCACCAATTGCAATGTCGTATTGAACTGCTTTTAGAAGTTGAGGAATGCCATTTCCCGCACCTATTGTGATTTACTATCATTTCTCACACATAGAGGTATACCGTGTTGAAATTTAGTTTCATTTACTCGTCATTTACCTTTTTTATAAAACAATTTTGGGGTCTCTTTCAAGTGGAGATGATTATTATAAACACGGGCATTTTATTATGTAGCTATCGAAATACAATATAAAAATAAAAATGGAGGGAATCATAAGCAGATTATTTATAGAACAGACAGTACATCCCAGAGTACACAGATGTTTTAGCGATACAAGAAGGCAAACTGAATCGCAGATGTTGACCATAACAGAAGATCCGGCTCCGAAAGCTGTATACGTCGTTTAACAGTGAAGGGATTAAAACCGCGACCCAGAATCACGGCAGAACCATAAAACGTTACTCAAATTGCCCAAAATATACATGAAACTAATCCTCAACAACGAGTAACGCAATAGGAGTGTCAAGTAAAGTAACCGAAAACAATAAAACGCGGGAATTAATGGCAGAAACGGAACACAAAATGGTCCAAAATTGACAGATCTAATCGTAGTATGATTCGATCAATAGTATAAGAAGTTTAAGGGCAATTGTATTAGGCGCAGCTCTATTCACAGTGCAAAGGAAATTGGAAAACAAGGACTGCGAATTCCTATATTACAACGCACTGCGTCTATATATTTCGGACTTAAAGCAAAAGAAAAACTGCTGACTACAGGTTGTTGAATACCAAATAAATGCACTTCATTCGTTTAAAATTATCTTCAGTAAATCCAAGAATGCTGAAATAATTATGTAACGAATACAAGTATGAATTTGAAAGCTCATTAAATTAACTAAGAAAACTTGACAGCAACCGTGGCGTTACTGAAGGTAATTTTAAAAGAACGAAATTCAATTCCTTCGTCTTCAAAGAAGTAGTGCGCAATTCACAGTAAAAATGGAAGATGCAATAACATTCTAAAAAATATATTTAAAATACGAGTATTACACCTACAGCGACAAAATATACGAGGCGTGTTTTTCTAAAAAGGACCATCAGACACAGCTGTGAGCGATCGTCATCCCGTGTTTTCCTGTTATTAGAGCGTTTCGAAATGTTAAAACCAATTGAACGACCCGTCGACTGTGAAGTCAGATCAGTGATTGGTTCTTTGAACGCGAGAAGTATTACACCAGCAAATATTCTTCGCCAATTGTGTGAGATTTATAGGAAAACAATAATGAGCGATGAAATGGTGAGGAAGTGGATTAGACACAAATTGACTTCGGCAAACTCAAGATGTGTTCCCATCATTTTGTGGGAACAGTTCGACCATCTTCCATACATTCCGGATTTGGAACCAAGCGATTTTCATCTGTTTCTTCATCTAAAGAAATTCCTTGGTGGAAAACATTTCAACGACGATGATGCTATGAAGCAAGAAGTGGAAACTTGGCTTTCATCAGAGGCAGGCGGCATCATTCTTTGACGAAGGCATGCAAGTCTGAACAACGGTGGTGACTATGTGGAGAATAGTGTAAGGTGTACGGTAATGAACGATAATAAAGCATTTGGAAAATAATGCTGTGTTATTTTTACTTTCTCTACTATGTATACTCGTAGTAACTAAGGAAAGTATTGCATTCCACCCGACGATACCGAGATTTCACCGAAAATACATGTTTTGAGGTGCCCTGAATCCAAATAAGTCATTTCTGGAAACGTGTCTGTCTGTCAGTATGTGAACAGCATGTTCTCTGGGGTGGGGGGATTTTCTTGAAAACGTTCGTGTCGCATCTCTGGAAGATACTGAAGCTAAATACCAAGTTTGGTGTTTGTCCGACTGTTCGTTTCTAAGTTATGCTGTTCACAGACAGACACACACACAGACAGACAGACAGACAGACACACAGAGAGACACTCACACCGACATGTGTTCAAAAATGCTTTTTTTGTATTCAGGGGGTCTCAAAACATGTATTTCCGGTGAAATCTCGGTATCGAATTTTTGGGTGGAATACAATACTTCCCCTACTTTCTCTACGTAGTAGAGAAAGTAAAAAAGCGAAATAAGTTTATATAAAACTGTGTTCTTTAACACAGGGAAGGCAATCTAAAATGTCGGTGGCATCGCTACGATTTAAATATTTAACTGAAATTCCTTTAAGCACACAAAATAAGCAATTAAATTATCAAAAACATTGAACACTATAAACCCAAAATGGACTTGATATAACATAAGTATTCAATCGCTATGGGTACTTTTTTACTCTCCTTCATGAAATCGTACCACTCCATAGCATGTCGGGCTGGTAATACAAAAGGTCTAATATCGAATCCACCAAATTAATGCATACGTATCAATCATCCCACATCATAAATAAAAGAATATTTCTCTAATTTGTATAATTAAAGAACTTATCTTAATTGCCTCATTTGCTAATTAATGAACTAATTAGCATTAAATGAAACAACAAATTTAAAACAAAAGACTCATTAAGCTGAAATATATAACCCCCACCCCTTCACGCACATATATATTAAAATGATGCTCTCTCTATGTTCCTTTAATTACTTGCACCTTATTATGCGTTAGAGAGAATTGTATTTAAATACATAATTAGAACTTTAGAAGTAGCTGCTATATATGAATGCTCGAGTGCCTTACAAAACTGCCAGTTTCCTATACCAATATCACATCCAACAAAGATTGCATCTGTACCGCCTCAACAATATCGTTTTCTGTTGAAACTAGTTCCGAGGAAGAGAGAATATCTCGTCGTTCTAAGAGTTTATACAGTGCGGACCATTTCATATCTACCGGCGTTCTAGCGGGCCGTACGGTACCTACGCGTTTACTGGAGAAAACCGACTGCCACCTCAAAGGAAATAAATAAATCGCCACGCACGCCGTACCGCCCGGCCGCTCAGTGTCTTAGAAAGGTAGTAATAGGACTAGGTACGGAGGTACCTCGACCTAAAGATCCTTCGTGCCTGAGCTCCTGACGGGGTGCCTCTGGAAGGGACGGGTGAGGTGAGAAGAGACATAGGGCAGGCGGACCAGGAGGTACGATCGGGCAGGGACCCTACCTTTTACAGACTGAAATTCCCCAGATGACAGCTGATACAACCTCCGCCTCTTCCCCCCCTTTGCACATCCCGCCGGAGGGTCAGGGAATCAGAGATCACCCCCATTCCGGAGGACCAAGGGTTACATAGAGCATCCTTTTCCCCGGCCAACATTGTCAATCCTGAAACGACTATGGAGATGAAGGTGAGATGAAACGTAAGGATAGGAAATTCGAGAGATGTAACAAATCTTTCCAGCATTAGCCTAGCAATCCACGGAAACCCCGAAAAAGCGCATAGGTCAGAAAGGTTGGCGGCGGAAATCGAACCCACGACCTTCTGGACGGGGCTACAGAGGTTACCATCTGATACAACCCGCTCGGTTTGGAAAGGTAGAATCAGATAACTGAAAAATTCGGGATTTCAAACACATATCTGGTTTTCGTCCGGGTGCTCTAATCATCTGAGCTACCATAGCAACATGCCGGTAAGACATTCAGTTCCCCAGCTGATTATTTTTCCTGGTAAAACACAAGGAGATCTAAATTATTTTTTGATGACATGTCCCAATGGCGACTTACAATGCCGTAAGGACTTTTAAGCCCCGGGCTACTATTTTAGCCAACTGTTATGCCAATCAATGATTGAATTGTATGGAAGAACAATTAATCACCATTCTAACGTCTTGTTGAAAACGCAGGAGTGTAGTAAATCCCTTATTTATAATGATGTGGTACATTTTCGAGCAACAAATAGTGTGATTTATATCCATGGGGGATTTAAACAAAAAGTGTAAGTAAACAATCTGCTCACTCTTCAAGTACTTGAGATAGAAATCAGGTGAGTGCTCAGTGAAATTAGATAGGAAGTTGCAGAAGGTGTTTCAAACTGTTCTAGGTCGCTTTATATTTGGATCATTTTCAAAATATGCTTTGATGAAAGGTAAGATCAACGTTACGTTTTCTTATTACCTCCTCCTGGCGTATCATTTGTGTGGATCGGAAGGTCTAGTCTCCGCCATTCACCGTACATGCGTTTTCGTATCGTGCCGGAGCGCGCTGGCATCTTCCCATTACTACCGACACAGAACACCGGCAGGTTTTAAATAGTCCGTACTGTAGTTGATATATACAGAATGTTTCAAAAATAGAGGGCATAAATTCAGGTATTTATTCCCCATATGTAGACAATTAAAAATTCCATTATAACATGTGCCCGGAAATGCCTGGTTTCTGAGCACACCACACTACAATACGCCGCATGTGACGTAACTCTGTTATGGCATCCATAATATTCAGCGACTCATTACTTACTTGGCGGCGCGCGCAGCCCATACCTTTTAACACTTTCAAAGCAGCAGCCCACTGGAATACATTCCCCGGATAAACAACAAAATATAGGTTTCTAAAATAAAATAAATTCTTTTCATTGTAATTTTAATATTCTAATGAATTTAGTTCATTTTCTTTGATTCAATATGTCTTGCTTTCACGTTACCTGCAAAAAATCAATAAATACGGCGTGGACAAAACAGTTCTGCCATCTGTTACACTACACGCAAACACACTCAAAGTCTTATGAGCATTTAATTACACACAATTAATAATGTAATCTTCTTTTTGTATAAACTCAAAATTTTGAGTATGGTCAACCAAAAACAATAATTGTAACTTACTATAATGGTAATAAGGTCGCTGGTATGAAAATTATGAACTTACAATCGCTGGTTTCATAAACACACTCGCGTCTTAATTACTACCATTATAGTGTTGTTGCATAAGATACTATTTTAGACAGCATGACCTAAAAACAGAACTTCTAACACATAACACACGACCTAAAAGCTTTAGATTATCGCACCAGTGTATAATCCTCAATGTGACCAACTTTGATTTCAAGTACAATCAAACGGCCATTACCCTTTGTATTAGCACATGTTTAATAACTCGACTCGATTTGATTAAGCTTTATTATCATTATCTCTTTCTACATGATTAATTTCTCATGGTGCGCGCGCTACTGTTAACAGTACAAATCGTCATACTTCAATGTATAGCAATTCGTTGTAGAGTTAACCTATACGTTATATTGACAGCTGTATTCGATCTAAAACGTTACTATTTTATTCAAACTACATAAAGATTAAATGGCAGATATTATGAATTCAGAAGAAACTGAAATTGAAGTGAAACTACACAAACAGCAGAAAAAAATAACACTAGAAGTACTTACCAACAAATCTAGAAAGCACTATGATATAGCATTTAATCGCTTCATTGGCTGGTATAAGAAAAAAACATGGTGAAAGTATTTCACTGAAAATGACCGCTACCCAATCAACAAAATATCTGACATCTCGCTTTTTTAACATCATTTCTCTTGTTTAAAGAACGCGTTCTAAACATAATACCTGTTAGTTTCAGGAATCAATATTGTGGCGTGTGTGTGTGTGTGTGTGTGTGTACTGTCATGCCAGACACATTATTGCGTCGCTTTGGCGACAGCATTCTTGGGGTAATTTTAGTATTTCTTTCGGTCTTGTGTTTGAATTTCCGTCTAGTGTCCACCTCCTAGCTGGAGAGCCTAGCTAGAGGTGGAGAGAGGAGGGAATAGTTTTAGCGTTACTTCTTTGTGTGTGTTAAAGTGAGTCTGTTTAGGGAGTCGAGTGTGTGAGTTTGTGTGTGAACGAGTGTAAATGTAGTTCGTGTGTGAGGCATCTCCCCTCAATTCTTTCTTTATCTCTTTTGTGTGATGATGTAGGGACACCATATCCTTTATTGAATAAACCACAGGTAATGTGAATAATGTGTAATCTGTGTAATTTGTTTAAAATACCACGCCTTCACCGGAATGTGAACAACAAGGTCCTGGCCCTCTCGCTGTTTTTGTAGCTACGCTTCCCCTTGTGCATGTTGGGGTGATCCAAATTTAGTATTTTTGCTGGTAACCTTTAGCCCCTCACCTCAGTATATAACAATATAGCAATGATATTTTACAAATTTGAGTCCTGTCTAAAAAGTGGTATATGCCACACGTGCTAAAAATGGTTTTATTTTGCTCATAAGATTGTGAAACGAAGGCCGTGCAAACATTCCTACTCGCAAAATAAAACCCTAATTTTACTCCTTGTACCATAATCTATTATTTTTAACACCTCCTTGTTATTCGATATCATTTATTCAATGTTCTATTGGCTCGTTTATGTCGGCCAAGGAAGTCACTATTGTATATCCCAGTATACCAATGTCCTATCAGCTGGACTGATGCGAACGTTTTCTCGCTGGTTCTCCCACTGTACACGTTCCACCAAAATATGTACCCAATCTTGTCCTCACAATAAAGTGGACAAATACTCCCGCCAGAATCGTCAATACTTTTCAGTGCCCTTCAGCCTCCCAGTGTAAACCATACATATCCCGACCTTTCCTTTCTTCCTAAGGCTTAGAGAAGGCCTAGAAAATGAAGTAAAATTGTATTGCAGTAAAGGGTATATTATATATCTACTTACTCGAATCTAATGCGCACCCCATATTTGAAACTTAAAATTATATAAAAAAGGGGTTTCTGTCGAATATAAAGCGGATCAATGACAGAAAATAGGTGATAGGTATTTTATTTAAATTTATTTAATACAACAATGGATTTATTGTATATATAAACCATCAGATTATAGAACTGAAAGTGCCCTATTCTTAGGTGACATTGTTAAAGAACAAAATTAGTGTTACGAGTGTTTTTTCGCACCCTGTTGTTTTCATAATAACTTCCTTTGTCTCCTTATCAGTAATAGTGTAGTTCCATGGCATATCAAACCAAATTGGCGTCTCATCAGCGTTGCCTGTTTTCCCCATTGAAAATTATTTATTTTTCCGAAGTGAAATGAATACCGCTGAAACGCTTGCATTTGTCCTCAAAATTTGCAGGAAGTTTCTGGCACATTGTTGTACGGTGTCTTAGAGCTGCATGAAATGATCCACCCATCCATGGCTAGCCTTATACTCTTGTTTCGGAATACCAAGAACTTCAGCCTCCTCTTTAGCTTTCTTTCGCATAGTGTCACTACTCTATATTCACTCTTAGGTTGATCCGCGTCAAAACAAACACCAGGTGACCAGTGCACCGCTATAATGTATCCTTCCGCCATTCGCGCTAGAAATACTGTCACACTTTCAGATCATGTGCGGTGACTAGCATATTCTGTTTAGGGTTAATGATGATAAGATTGATAGTAGTAATAAAACAAACGTTTTCACATACAATAATAGTTAATTCTAAAATAAATGAGCGAAAAATAAAGTAACAGGTATGCGATAACTCAATTTTTTTGCTCTCTGGAAGCGGGACTTTATTAACTGTTGGCGGCTCATTTTAAAAAATAAATTGTGCACTGTTACGCGAATTGCATTCTTCTTCAATTGCATCGCGTATTTCATATGCTTTCTTTTTCTTCTTTTTACGGGTGTAACCACTTTTCTCGTTTCAGATTTTTCTGCACAAGCACTGATTATACTTGTACTCGAAACACCGGTGAACTCAGAAGTTAATTTCGCCATTTCTTTCGCGGAAAGTGTTGGATATTTCTCACATAACTTATAATAAAGATTCATTACTATTGTTTTTCATCACTAGTCAATGGTTTGCGCGGCTAATGCTTTACGTAATTCGAACGAAAACACAAGAGCGAATTCACCGTCCTCCATGATACTAAACACAACTACTGGCTGTAAACAATATTCTGCACCTACCCGGATGTCAGGTGACTCATACAAATTGCATCATGGGACTTATAGCTCTGTTTTACGGTATAAATGAGCGTTAAATAAAATCTTAGGTATTTGTATAGAATATTTAAGGATAAATGCATTCTAAATTCAGAGATTAGCATGAGAGTACTTTGCTGGGCGCATTGCTACCGTGTTGCAACACGGTGCACTGACCACGTGGGTTTGTTTTGCCGCGGATCAATCTAAGAGTGAATATAGTTTAGTCACAGGTTGCCCATTCTTCCTCCTTTCACGCACAAATTCCAACATTTTTTCTTCAACTTCAGGATGTCTTCCTTTGCGAGGACTCGTATATTTCTTCCTACTAGCTTTAGTAGCAAATAATGCCAATTTCTGTTTTTGCCACAACCGAACATTGCTTTCTTATACATTGAACTTCCTTCCTGCCTTTCTATTACCATTTTTTTCAGCATAAAGGATTACTTTACGCCTTAAAGAAGCATCATAAGACGTTCTTCTCTGTTTGCCCTTGTCCTCTATATCGTAACTAAAAACGCTCAATAATAGGCAAATGATAAATGAGCGGCTGGCTTGTTTCTGGATGCAAGTTAACTCCAGCAATCCATTGTGACGTAATACACGAAAATTTGAATGAAGTTGCTGGCGTTCTACGGAACGGATTTGCACTCAAATCTAATGCGCACCACGATTTTGAGTACTACATTTGGTAAAAAAAAATGTGCGCATTAGATTCGCGTAAACGCGGTACTTGCGTACACATGTCAGACATACGAGTAGAAGCTATAACGTAGTAGCCGTGGTAGATTGCTCACTTGGTGATCAATTAATCCCTGTGGGCAGCTACCAGACAATAGAACATCTGGGATCTTGGGCGTCTGACGCAATAATGCACTCAAGGGAGAGGTATGTTTCTTCTTGGCATTTACAACCAGAGGTAAACAGCTGGTTTCAGGAGAGTGATCCAGATTTATTAGGGAGTTTTCGAGATTTTCAGAGCATTAGCAAAATATCTGCACGTATTTCACTTCATAAGGCATCTGATCATATTAAGGTCATATTTTAGAGCATGTTCTTTGCTGTATATTCTATAGAACTGCTTTAGAAAGTCACAGGCAGAATCATTTCTTTCCTTTTGAGGTAAAGAGGTAAAGATATGACCCACCCAAAAGTTCAATATCAACTTTTCACCCCAAATACATCCTTTGAGGCTCCCTGAATTAAAAAATCGGATGTAATACATTCACAAGATCTTCTCTACCTAGTGTGTATACAAACCATTATTACTAAAGCTTAGTTGACTATCTATTACGTTTTAATCCCTAAAACCTTTGCAAAAATAGCTACATTACACATTTCTTTATAGATAACAAAAGAACTACGGTAGTCAAATGTTTAAGTACTAGACGCTATAAGCTGGCCTTAAAATTCCAAACTGTTTGCTTACAATCTCGAGAAACAACTAAAAATCGATGAGACTTTAAAAGAATGGCAAGTATTAAACAATTCGAACCTTTAATAACGGATATCTCAGAAACGGCTTAATGCCTAAAAAACTTCTTTGAAGTAAATTGTGTATTTTAAGGAGATCTACATTTTTTGTGTGGTATGTTTTCAGCTATAGCTTAACGTTTATCAGTTATACAAGATTATACAAAATTCCTTCCGAATGAAGAGGTCTTCCTAGACTATTCCCAGGAAATTAAGACATACATTTTATTTGTCGTTAAAATTCCATACTCTTTCCATGACATCGCGTGAAACAGCTTAAGATCGACAGGACTTTAAAAGAATGGCTAAGTTTTGAACAATTCGAAGCATTACTAATGTATATCTCCGAAATGGCTCATGCCACAAAAGAGTTATTTGAAATAAATTGTGTGTTTTACAGAGATCTACATTTTCGTCTATCACTTAACGTTTACCAGTTATACAAGATTATACAAAATTTCTTCCTAATGAAGAAGACTTCACAGGCTATTCCCACAAAATTCCAGATATACATTTTATTTGTCATGTAAATACTTAATATAAGGTATTTTAATCAAAATCGTTAGTCATTTTTAGAACATTTTAGAATTTTAGAAATTTCGAAAAATGTTCCATGTAAAGGGAAATTTGGGATGAGGGAATTTTCTTGAAAATCTTCGTGTCTCATCTTTGGAAGATTTTGAACCTAAATACCAAGTTTGGTGTTTATCAGACTTTTCGTGTTTGTGTTACGGTGTTTGGGCGGCGCCGTGGCCGAGTAGTTAGACCGCTCGCCTCTCACCGAGGCGGCCCGGGGTCAATCCCAGGGACCCGCATATGGGTTTTGTTGTGGACGAAGCGGCGTCTGGCGGGTTTTATCCGGGTTCTCCGGTTTCCCCCGCCATTCATTCCATCAACTGCTCCATCATCACCTTTCCTTTCATCCATTTCACCATCATTTCATTTCATCTACTTCCTTCATCCCATACCGGGCATCGGGCTGATCACACTTCCTGGATCTTCTGTCTGCTCCATGAGTGCCTGCTTCTCGACGGGCCTCTGACCCCAGGCACCTGCCTGTAAGTCCTACATAAGATAAGGATAAACAGAGAATGAATGAATGCATGTGTTACGCTGTTCATCACACACACATACCGACCTTTTTCTAAAAATACTGTTTTGGATTCACGGTACCTCAAAACATGTATTTTCGTTCAAATCTCGGTATTGAATTTTGGGGTGAAATGCAATACCTATCTTCTCTCCCTAATAGGTAAGTGGTAGGGAAATTAAAAGTGAATTAAAATGAGTAAAAATGAGTTAATTTTGTTTCTCATTTATAAAAAGTTTTGTATAGTTCGCTTTTATATTGTTTGTCAGCCTCTCGTTTACTGTTAACTGGGCATTGTCTCATCCAGAGGTAACTTCCAAGCTTGCAGACCTTTGCACCTTTTAGAAACAAACGAAGGGTAGCAGAAACAAACGGTGCACGATGAAATGCCAAACCACCATATTTCCTCTTCCGTTCCTATCCCTTTCTCTTTATCTGCAGTGAACAAGGAAGAAACACAGTAATGCCTATTTTCTGCACCACTGAAACTCAGGACAGAGGGTAGCCTAGCGCAGATTTAGTGGCCTCGAGCAGAAATTGCTAACGTGGGCCAGACCGATCGCGATCTGGCGCAAGTTCCCGTCAACGCAAGCACTACTAAGACAAATGACTGCTACTCTTTTGTTTTATTCTTTTGATAAATGCTTCGGTTTAAAGTAATTTATCGTTTTAATTGCTATCGTTTCTCGTGCGTTCAAAATATATATGCTACAGATATCGTAAGAGCTGATTGTTTATGTGCGCCCTCTTGGATTTATTTAGGAACGTGTTTTATGAATATTTAAATATTAATTCAGATCAGAAACATAACTGGAGAATTCTTACCCATACCTCAAGTATTAGGATTCTATAGTTCTTTTCATAAGAGTGTAGACTGTTGGTACTCGCCAACGAATTTCTTAAACGCATTAACAGGATCGGGTATTTTTATTAACGATAAACGCGAAATGTAACGGAGATATTAGCTAGAAGTACGTGCGCGATTTATGACAAATGTGACCGACTTATGGCTATAATTTTGTCGTGAATTTTCGTGAAAATTGTTCGCTTCTGTGAAAAAAAAATTTTTACGATAAAAAGGAAAAAATCGTATTTTTAAAAAAGTATTCGTTTAGAATATGTTTGCTGTAATGGAATGAGAACTCGTTTGGAAAGGAACATTAACCCGAAAATTTAGACTATATCATTATATTTTACGATCTGCAGGACCATCAGCTGATAGGTTTTCCTGAATTTTGGAACGTTAGAAATATTGCTTTTTTTGTTTAAGTACTTGAAATAATTGTTGCAGCGAAAAAATAAATTTGACCACGTGGAAACTAACAAGAGAAATACACTGACGGAAATGTGACCATTAACAGTGGACGTGATCAACAATCGATAACAACGACTGGGAGCTTGTCTCCAGCAGAATTTCCAAAAACGTCACGCTGCAGCTGCGACAAAGACAGCCATTGTTTATCACATTAAAAGTTACCACGATTTTTTTTTTAAAAGTCAACACCAAAAAAAACCTGGCCCTGTGCATTAGCATAGTATTAATTTAATGCTGAAGAACATAGGCTTATAGCCATATTTTAAGCCCAGTTTATGCAAAACTACCTTATGGAATATTTGCCCACTAAATGCTTATAAAATGATATGAAATTAAAATAGCAATTGAAACATCTTGTGTGTTTACATTCACACGACCTTCTCCACCAATTCGTCAACAAACTATTCTTGCAAAGCTTATTCTTCTATCTCCTTTATATTATCTTCTTCTTCTTTCTCTGTTTAACCTCCTCGTATGTAGGACTTACACCCCCCAGGACTTACAGGCGGGTGCCTGGGGTCGAGGAGCAGACACTCGTGGATCAGACAGAATATCCAGGACGGGTGATCAGCCAGATAAGTAGATAAAACCAAATGATGGTGAAATGGATGAAAGGAAAGGTGATGATGAGAACCCGGAGAAAACCCGCCACAAAACCCCACATACGGGTCTCTGGGATTGAACCCGGGCCGCCTCGGTGAGAGGCGAGCGGTCTAACCACTCGGCCACGGCGCCGCCTTCTTTATATTATCCAGATAAACAATTGCATAAATTGTTTTATTACATATTTCAAAATACCTTTTTACCATATACATACCTCAAAGCCGCATACCTTGGCTTTTTACTTTCTCAATTGCGTATAGTAAGTAGGGGAAGTATTGTATTCCACCCAAAAATTCGATGTCAAGATTTCACCTGGAATACATGTTTTGAGTACCCTGAATAAACAAATTAATTTTTAGAAGAAGGTTCATGTATCTGTGTCTATGTGTGTGTGTGTGTGTGTGTGTGTGTGTGTGTGTGTGTAAAAAACGGAAGACCGGATAAGTACTAAACTTAATATTTAAGCTCAGCAT
This sequence comes from Deroplatys truncata, assembly GCA_030765065.1. Classification (NCBI taxonomy): domain Eukaryota; kingdom Metazoa; phylum Arthropoda; class Insecta; order Mantodea; family Mantidae; genus Deroplatys; species Deroplatys truncata. The sequence continues at coordinate 37,839,674 of CM060989.1, forward strand.
TTTCCAAGAATGCGACTCGAAGACTGTCAAGAAAATCCCCCACCCTCAACTATCTTTCACATGGAACACTTTTAGAAAATTCTGATTTTCTAAAAAACAGCCCTAGTAATTTTCATTAAAATACCATACAATAAAGATATTCACATCATAAATAAGATATTTATCTTGGATTTTCTGGGAATAGCCTTTGAAGTCCTCTTCATTCGGGAGAAATTTTATATAATCTTGTATAACTGGTAAACGTTAAGAGATAGACGAAGACGTGCTGTACAAAAAAATGTAGATATCTTTAAGACATACAATTTATTCCAAATAAGTTTTTTGTGGCATAAGCTGCTTCTGAGATATCCTTTATTAATGGTTAGAATTGTTCAATACTTAGCCATTCCTTTTAAGTCCTGCCAACATTCAGTTGTTTCTGGCGATTGCATGGCAACAGTATGGAATTTTAATGCGTATAGCGTCCAGTTCTTAAACATTTGTCTATCACTATTCCCTTTGTATCTATAATGAAATGTGTAATATACCTGTTTATGCAAAGGCTTATCTCGATTAAAATGTAGTAGATAGAAAAATAAGCCTGAGTAAGAATGGTTGTAAAACCTTAATAAACGATAGGGGGTAAGAAAGTCACATAAATGTATAACCTAAGATTTCTTCAAAGTAATATTACTTATGGGTTACTGCTCTAGGGAAATCGTATCCATGTTAATAGAGCGCTTGTTTTGCAAAAGAGAGCTATGATATTACTGACAAATGCTAAAATGGAATGCTGATTGTAAACCTCTGTTTATTAAAGAGGAAGTTGTGATTCTTATTGGCTTATATGTTAATGACTCATGTTAATTTAATTCATGAACACAGCACTAGAAATAATACAAAAGTGTACTTACCCAAATGGAGGCTCTCAGTGATTGCCAATAACCATCATATTATGGCTTTTAAACTACACAATAATATTCCACCGCGGGTCACTCAGTTGAATAAATGTGCCTTTTAAAAGAACTATCTGTAAGTGGTTGATTAATAATGCAGTTTATTGTATAAACGACTACCTTGAAACTCAATATTTATAATTACGCTTCTGATGATGTCATTTGCTTGTTTGTGTTCTCTATTTTTACATGTGATCATGTCAATTACAATCTATGTATATTGCTGAAGGGCAACACTGAAAGAAAGAAATAAAAATGACCTTGCAGGAACAAGGGAAAATTAGTAGGCCTAAGCGATAGTCAAATGTTTTAAGAGCGGGTCGCTATGACATTTCGTTCTCTTTGCATGAACAGGGGGAGAAAAATAAAAATATGATGTGTTGCATTCACTGACTTTCTCTACTCTTGTTGAAGCTATTTTTACAAACGCTTATTCTCCATCTACTTCTTGATAATCGAGATAAACATTTGCAGAAATTATCTTATTCCTAATTTTCTTGTAGGTGAAAGGAGAATATGGTAGGCTTTAAGCAATGCTCAAATCTTTTAAGAGCTGGTTGCTGTGTGGAGCACTCCATTCTCTTTGTATGTCCAGGACATAAAAATACGAATAACAAAATCCCACTTAGAAAATTCAAACAAATACAAGGAATACCTCAGAAATGGTTCACTGGACAAAAAAAATGTATGTGGCATAAATTGTGTGTTTTAATGAGATCTACATTTCTTGTTTAGTAAAATTTTGTCTATCTCTTGCCGTTTACCAGTTATGAAAACGTCATTCAGAATGAAGAGTGCTTTTGGCGACACTCCCAGAAAATTCAAGATATACATTTCATTTGCTATAAAAATATCTTAAGCATATGTTATTTTAATCAAAATCGGTAGGGCCAATTTTTGAGAAAATCAAGATTTTCTAAAAACGTTCCACGCAAAGGAAAGTCTGGAGAGGAGGATTTTCTTGAAAATCTTCGTGTCGCATCCTTGGAAGATACTAAACTCGGATACCAAGTTTGGTATGTACCCGACTTTACGTTTTTCAGTTATGCTGTTTACAGACAGACACACAGACATGTTTCAAAAAAGCCACCTCAAAGCATGTATTTCCGGTGAAATCTTGATATTGAATTTTTGGGTGAAATGCAATACTTTCCTTACTTAGAGAAATAAAAAAGCAATAAGGATTTTCCATTTGAGAAAAGTATAACTATTTGAAGATCAAAACCAATGACAAGAAGTATCTCTGAAATGGTTCAACTCCACAAGAAACTTGACATAAATTGTGTCCTTTAACGAGATCTACTTTTTTGTGTGGTAAGATTTTGTTTGTTTCGTACAGTTAAACCATTATGCAAAAGTCCGTCAGAAGTAGGAGACTCTACAGCGTATTCCTAAAAAATTCAAGATACGCATTTCATTTGTCACGGAAATATCTTAAACCTATGGTATTTTAATCTAAATCGTTTGAGGCACTTTTGAAAAAATCAAAACTTGCGAAACGTTTTTCACGGGGCGTTTTCTCGAAAATATTCTTGTCAACATTCTTGAAAGATGTTGAACTTAAAAATACCACGTTAGGTATTTAACCGAATTTTCGTTTTTGATTTGTCTATTCACAGACACACAGAGATGAACCTTTTTTTTATAAAAAGTGATTTCTTTGTTCAGGGGCCTCAAAACATGTATTTACGGTGAAATCTCGACTTAGAATTTTGGGATGGAACGCAATATTTTATCTTACTATTATAGGTAAGTGGTGGGGAATATAGTGATGACATAACCTTCAATGTACTTCTTCAGTGAAATTATTTCATCGCATGTATTTGTTGCATTTTTCATCTATAATTTTAAATTGCATGATAATTTTCGGACAGTTGACGGTTTAGAATGCGGACAAAATTTAATATTTGTCTTTGACGTGCAGGAAATGAGATGCATTACCTTACAGAATATACAATTTAAATTAAATAACAGTATTTTTAGTATACGACACGAAAAATGTCAGAGAAAATGATTTTAATTAATTACACTTGGTGTTCGAGGATTTGGAAAAGGCGTCCGACTATATTCCTATATAGTTCCCTGGTCCTCAATTATAGAAAGCACTCCAAAATGAAGAAGTAGAGGGAGAGAATACATTACCCTGTTATTGTCCATGGATGAGCATGCAGTAAACATCTGATAGTGTTGTTACTGTAAATCGTATTCACAGTTCTGGGTAAGTGCAACCACATTCCGATTAGTTCCAATGGAATCAGTAAGTGATAAGTTGATAAGTTTGTGAAATGCTTTTACACTGTAACTTTACCTTGAAATCTTCGATGTATGCAACCTCAATTAATGATGTACAAACACTAGAGGAAGACGTTATCAGTGCCTGCCAGAGCATCCGTGACCAGCCTGGAGTCTTTAAGAGAGTGCATGATTCCTTACGACGTCGTACAGAAATGGGCACCATATTGAGTACCTCCTTTAATGATGGTTCACAAGTGCAGGTCGTAGTAATCGCAAGTAGATTACATTCGAAGCTATGCTGTTTCACAGTTACAGTGTAACGTGTCCTTATTTGTTTACTGCATTCTGTAGGTCATACGTAATAGCAAACAGCTAGCAGTAGAAGAGATGTTTCACAGTAACGAAGGGAACAAGTGCTCATGTCCCTTAAGGTATGCATTTGAGCCCATATTTACTGGATATATTATTTATTTTTTGGGCCATACTACCACCTCGCAAAATATGGAATACTTTTTTAACACTCCATATATTTGGAATCGATTACGAAATATTTGAATATGCCATGTCAAGGGATGGGAATAGTTATTGGAAGACAGTTAATACATTCCTTACTTTTTGCAAAAAATCAAATTGTAATTGCTCAAGGTAGGAATCATGCCGAATATTCAATAAGGAATGGTGAGGCTTAAGAAAGAGGTGGTCTCAAGATAAACTTAAAAAAACGGAATACCTTGTGTGATGGGAAGAAGGATGTGATTGGATATAGAAGGAGTAGGAACTATTAAATTTGTTGAAGAACTTAAATGTTTAAGTACAATTCTAGACAAGTCTGGTAATTGTGAAAAGGATGTCAACGAGCGTATTAACTAAGCAAGAAGAGCCATACGAGCGCTAAGCGGAATATAGTGGAGTAGAGAGATCTATGAAGGAACAAAACGAGGTAACTGTAAGAGTTATTATTGAAAGCATCATGGTATAGGAGGTGGGACTTAGTACTTGACAGAACGTCGGAAGCAAAAGTTGCGTGCAGTGCAAATGGGTGGTTTAAGGAGAAGCTTCCGTCTCTCCAGAATGCACAAAGTGAGGAATGAGGATATAAGAGAAAGGATGCATCAACCAGATTCCGTAGTTGTCAGATTAGAAGGTAGGATTTTCCAAGGTATGCTCACGTTCGAAGATGTAATATGCCCAAAAAATGTTGTAATGATCTCACAAAGGAAAGAAGAAACACGGTAAACCTCGAACAATATGGAGTTGCATGAACCGTGCATCAAAGAAATATCAACGACGACCTGTGGCCGGATAGACAAGGCTGGAACCAGGCAACAAAAAGCAACCGCTGACCAGTGAAGATGTCGATAAAAGCAAAAGTAGTAAATTAAATAACATTGATCAACAGGAAAGATGTATTCTTTTAGGAATTTAATTCTTTAGTAAATAGATAACACCGATCACAGAATGTTCCTATCAGCTCTCGTTTACAAGAATTGGGGGAATCGGTGTCAGTTAATGATAACCACTCATTTTGACCTTCACGAAATTACCTTCAAAATTCCGCGCATAATAAGTAGCGTGATGATGTCCCCTAAGCGTGCTGGATGTATTGATTTTGTTTGTAGGCATTTTTAGCCTGAGTGCGTAGCTACAGAGGATGGGAGAGTCGTAGTGCAATGTCTGCCTGGGAATGCCCTGCTGTGTTTTCTGTGCGTGTGTTTACAAACGTGATACGATAGTTCCGTAATAGTGTCCGTGCTTAATCTGTGTGTAGCGAGTATAAACTGGCGTGCAGTTCAATATGCCCTGCTGACATTTTGCTGTACAGGATGATTCAGGATCTCTGCAGCAAACTTCGTGGAATGATAGGTTTCACAAACAGGATATTTTTTTATTTCTCTACTACGTATAGTAAGTAGAAGTATTGTATTCCACTCAACCCAACTGTCCTTTACATGGAAAATGTTTGGAAAATATAGATTTTCTAAAAAGTGGCCCTAATGATTTTTATTTAAATATCATATATTAAAGAGATTTACATGACAAATAAAATGTATATCTGGAATTTTCTGGAAATATTCTATGAAGCCCTCTTCATTTTTAACACCCTCTTAACAAGGGTGTTAAAAATGGAGTGTTATACAATTCTATATACTCTTCAATTTCTAGTGTTGAAAGGTTCGTTTTTAGTGCCATTTGTCTACAGAAATTCATTCTGGATTATCTGCCACGGATGAAGCAATTAAACCCAATAATAATATTATTGACCTATTCATCAAGGCATATACACACATGCACATGCGCGCACAGCAGGTGATTATTCTCATCCTGCGAATTCGTAACTAGGCGTACCTGCATTTTACCGACGAAGCGAAATGCAGGCGCTCTCAAGCGTCCCGCCGCATTCACCAACACTTCCGATAAATGTTGTGTTTTGTTAATGTGCTCTGTCTGCTAGAGCGATAACTACAGCGAATGTCAACATGAAGGTCTCCGAAGCTGAATCTCGACTCTGGATACATATTTTTCTATATCCCAATTTGTCAATGCAGCATGTTATTGGTCCTTATGTAAGTACATGGAACTTTCTGGAGACTAAATTCCCTGTGTGCTCGTGCTTACTGTGGAACAATGTTTTCGAACAAAAATTACCTCGATATACTGCTAAACGCGGAAGAGCAGCAGACAAGGTGGAGTTGTCTATTCCAAAATATATTTCCGCAGTGTGGAATTTGTACCGATCACACGCTTCTATGGGTTTGCTTACCGCCTTCTATAGCCAGCAATCCTACACAAGGCTCCTCGTGCACTAACACTTCAACCTTCTGTTACTAGGCATTGACGGAGCGTGTGATTGGCTACAGCATTCACCAGTCTCAATGTAATACAGGTTCTTCGGTATATAACCTGACCACTCTCACAGTTTTTTGCGTCTGGGTAGCATGACATTGCGCAGCCGCCGTGCCAGCACTCTGTCTTCCCTTTTTAAATCTGTATTCCTATTAACCTGTACATAAAGTACAACAAAACTGTCCCTTACCTCATAGCAAATGCTGTATGTACAGAGGTCACTTAAACCCCAACTTGTGCTAACTGTGATAGTGATTTTCGTAGCGAACGTTCAAGGTTTTCGCCAATTTCGTCTAATTTTTCTTCTGTTAATACTATACGTCTTCGCATGCGTTTCTTATTTTGCTCTGAACCAGTGGTCTCTAATTTATTTACAATATCGTGAATTCAAGTTCTGTAAGGAAGTAATTGTACAGGAAATATCAGGATAAATTCTTCAGTTACGCGACGAGCCAATTCATATTTAAAGTAACATTTACACACAAGTATACATTGATTTAAAGATAACTAACTGCCTTCCCATCTTCGTAAATGAAAGTGGACTACTGACGCTAATGACTACGTGTAACTGAAGGACAGAAAGCCTGTCGTGAGTGCGGTGTGTGGGGAGCGGAGAAGCCAGCCGGCTATGGCTCTGACGAACAACACTGTGCCATCGGTCAGGTTTTATACCTAAGACCCAGACGGACGTTCATAGGGTTTCAATATCAGCCAGTCTTTCGCATAGAGAATAATAAATAATGCCAAGTTCCAACCTTCCCACATGGAACTAAACCAAGGGCTGCGGTGGCCAGATAATGAATGAAGAATATCATTCGCTCAGTGAGTCATGACCACAAACCGAACAAGGCTTATACTTTTTGTCAACTGTGTTATTCTCTTATCCACAGATAAAGCAGGGTTACACAGCGCTAACCAAGTAAATCACCACAGCACGCATTACTGAGGCACTGTAAAACTCTTATTGGATACATAGGCGGTTTTCAGCTCCAGTAGGTTATCAAAGTTTGAATTGGCTAGTATACCATGAAACCATCAGCAACAACACGGTTTATGCCTGTTCTGACCTCAAAGCATAACGAATTTATCAACCATCGTTTCTATGCACGTCCTCTAGCCTCTTGTTTTTATGTTTGTATATAAGTTTTTTTGAGGAGTCGGTGGTCCTCCATATTCGTAAAATGTGTCTATAATACATATTTTAATGAAATCTTCATTTTGTGGAATCACCGGCGCCTCACCAGATGTGATGACTCATGGCGTCTTAACTAAATGGGACGAGAAGGAAGAGGCGAGAGGAACAGCTCAGGGATTTCATTGAGAGGTTATCAGTTGCGGGGAACTGGAGGGATGGTGAAGGGTGACATTAAGCCCATTACGACGACCACCTGAGACCTCAAAAACGTCACTTTAAATACTGCAGCCCGAGCTGACTAAGTAGTAGCCTGCATCGTCAACATCATCAGCATTAATTGAATAATTTCTCCATGCGTCGAGCTTCCATGAGCCTGAGATGATCAGTTTCCCTAAAAATCATACGATCCTACCCCTGCTTACATGAGCATACCGAAAATTACTCGCAAGGATTCTAAAGCCAATTTCATGGACTTTATCAAATTATATTTATTACATTATTTTAAAATAAAACTATAACCATCAAAATATTGTTTTTTTCTCTCATTAAGGCTGAATATCTACTATTACCTTACGTCTTCATTTTTCTGTCTATTCTTTGATACTCTGCCACCGTTCAGAACAATCTCATCTCTGAGGACTATTTGTCTGATGTCTTTATTTGCCAAAGTCCAAGACACACATCCGTACAAGAGAGATGGGACAGACAGCACTTTATAAACTTTTACGATTATTTTCTTTCTAACTTTGTTTAGCAAAGCTTTTTCATTGTTCCACATAAATTAGTGAATGGTTGAATTTTCTTTTGTACTGTCTTTAATACGAGGGGCACTATTTATATTTTGAGCCTAATAATTAAAACAAAATAACTTCTGATTGAAAACTGCTTTATTGTTTTTAAAAATATTCTCCTTTATGATCAATACATCTTTGTATCCGTTTGAACCATTTGTCAAAGCATTTATTCCAGACTTCTTGAGACACCTCCAAAACATGGTTTTTGAAGGCATCAACGGCTTCTTCTGCCAACGAAAATCGTTGTTCACGCAATTTATTCTTCATGTTCGGGAACAAAAAGAAGTCATTGGGTGTCAAATCAGGACTGTATGGCGGATGACCCAACAATTCTATTTTTGAGCCTTCAAATGCTCTGCTGTTAGACGAGACGTGTGTGCGCTCGCATTGTCTTGATGAAGAACGATCCTACGGTTCTTGTTGGTTTTCCTTACTTCACCGAAAACTTCCGGCAAACAAATGGTTGCGTACCATTCGGCATTGACCGTTTTACGTTCCTCTAAAGGCACTGTTGCCACATGGCCAGTTTTGCTGAAAAAGCAGGCGACCATTTGCTTCGAAGTGCTTCGAGTGCGAACAACTTTTGTTGGATTTGCTTCATCTTGAAACACCTATACAGTCGACTGCTGTTTACGTTCCGGCTCATAAGCATAGATCCACGATTTGTCACCTGTTACAATCTTATATACGTCTTTTGAGGCACCGCCATTGTATTTCTTGAGCATTTTTATACACTTATCGACACAAGCATCTTTTTGAGATTGCGTCAAATTATGTGGGATCCAACGATAGCGAACCTTTTTCACGGCTAAATAATCATGCAATATTTTATATATGCTGGTGGAACTAATGCCTGGGGTTGCCTCAATCTCACAATATGTCGCATGAGGATCTTTCATTATTAGTTTTTGCACAGCATCAATGTTTTCTGGCACAACAACTGATTTTGGACGACTTTCACGAACTTCATCTTTGAGCGAACGGCGGCCACGATTAAATTCGTTATACCAGCGTTTCACAGTAACAAAGGATGGAGCTTCGTCGCCAAATGTGGAAGTTAGTTGATCGATGCACTCTTGTCTTGATAATCTACGTCGAAAGTCGTAATAAATCATTGGACGAAGATTTTCACGAGTTATTTCCATGTTTTTGTTGATACACTATTTTCAAGTTAGTGTAAACAAAAAAAATGACGCTCTATTGACAAAATGTTTGAAGTAGATTATGGTCAAAAATGTCAAACTTTGCATTGGAAACGTAAGATGGCACCTACAACATTCAGGGTTGCCAAGGCTCAAAATATAAGTAGTGTCCTCGTATGCACATACAGGTAGTAGAAGTACTGCATTCCACCCAAAAATTCCATACGGAGGTTTCACCGGAAACACGTGCATTGAGGGCCCCTAAAAAAAAGTTTTTGGAAAAAGGTCTGTTTGGTGTGTGTGAACAGCATAACTCAAAAATGAAAAGTCCGTTAAATACCAACCTTTATTAAAATTCAAAATATTCCAAGGATACGACACGAATATTTCAATCTCCCTCACCGAACTACCCTTTACATGGATGATTTTTCAAATATTTCCATTTTTTTCAAAAATGGCTCAAAGAATTTTGATTAAAATACCACAGGTTTAAGAATTTTCTTGTCAAATGAAATTCATATGTTGAATTTTCTGGGAATGGCCTCTGAAATCCTCTCACTCGGAATGACTTTTGTATACCGGTAAACCGTAAGAGATAAGTAAAATTTTGCTACACAAAAAATGCAGATCTCCTTAAAGCACACAATTTATATCATATTACTATTTTTGTGGACTTATTATTTCCAATATATTCCTTGTTATTGGTTTGAATTTTCAAATACAGTGCGATCGTTTTATGGTAAGGCCACGGATCGCGCATATGCGTGCTCCGCACACTGTCTATTACACTAGGGCTTTTCGTGTTGTTTACTCACGAGTGATAGTAATGTGCATTATGATGAGTACTAACCTTGTTATAATTGGTATACAACTGCGTGAAAACATTCCCTGGCATATTCGAGTGAAATTTCCATTTTCACGCATAAGTAGTAGCATAATGTCCATACTTTCTATTTTATATCGTCTTTAAGTTCGTCTATGGTGTAGGAATTGTTCCTGTAAGTTTTTTTTTAGGGTTCTCCACAAAAAGATGCACAAATTTCGTCAATTTCTTTCTCCGTTAGAACATTTCGTTTACACATCTTAGGTTTAGCATTTAGTAATCTCGTTGTCCTAAATTTATTAATCGACGCCTACCAGATTCAATACTTGGAACCGGAATACCAGGAAATTTCTCCTGAAATTTTCTACATCTCTGTCTACATGTTTCGGTTTTTACGTATAAGTCGTACATAAAAATTCGTTGTTCAAGAGTGAATTTGTTGGCAGGGTACTGGACTAATAACAAGACATTAACACTTAACCACATTGCACGCAACACATATCTTAAACAAACTTTCACCTCTGAGATGCACAATGTCAAGTGTCTTTACAACACGAACACAGCAGCGGCTGAAATAAAGATAACCTTGAACGCGTCCTGCGCCGCCAGTTGCACATCTAAAGCCTGCTACGCATACAGCCGGTCTGCGGCCTTATCTTAAAACGCGCGCACGGTACTTAAACTTTTCTCAACTGGGAAGCCCGTATTCATGTTTTTCTCCTGGTCATGCAAAGGAGAATGGAAGTTCAAAGCCATCACATAGCGACACGATCTTAAAACATCGCTTTACCTAACGTATTCTACAACGCAATGTGTAAATGGGAACTGAAAGTTTAGCTGGATTAACAAGAAGTAGACAGAAGCATTACGTTTTCGAAAAATAATGTATATAAGAGTGAATAGAGAAGGTCATGTGAGTAGAACGCACAAAATTCCTTCCTGATAGCCCACACAGTGGAAATCGTTACGTCCACCTCTACAACCCGAGCTGCCATTGCAGGTTCCAGTAGCAATATACATAGTGCTGTCATCTCATTCGACCCGTTGCATAACTCGTCATCGCAATGTCACCTACCCTGAAAGGTAGATAGGGCGGTATGGACGGTACTGCCTGGTCAACACTCACCCCACCTAAACCATATTAGTCTTGCCTTGAAGATTTCATGTACCGGGAGTGGCCAAAGGCTTGTTAACATATCAGAGAACCTATCATCTTAGGTTACCGTAATATCACATCGCCCATGTTACGATGCTGGTGATAGGCTGTGTAATGCTGGGTCATCAGCTCGGACACCTGTTACAAGCATATGAAGCAAGAGGGTAAACATTTTATCTCTGAAGTTCAGTACGCTTCTTCTTTGGGAACCAGAGAGACTCACAGGAAAAATAGACTTTCTGGAAATAAAATAGGAGCTTTATCAATTATGCGCACGCTACCATAGAATGGTTTACTGATTTTCTGTTGTACGTAATAATATCTATAAAGAGTAAAATATAATTCAATGCCTTTGATTCGGCATGCTCAATAATGTTGTGTTCTAATACCTGCATGCAATTGAATAAAAATGTATATAATTAAACTTCTTACGCTAATAAATATCAAAGTATTATTCATCTCTCCGAGAGACAAAAAAAAAATAGAAGACGTCTGTACCTTCATGTACAGAAAACACGGGAGATACTGGAGCTCATCAGTAGGTTCCAAGCATTCCAAAGCTGGAAGAAGCCGGTTGCAAGAACTGCTAATTTAAGCAGGGAAAAGCTCTCATTGACAGGACGCTGTCCAATCTGATGCCACAGCAAGTGAATCATGCCTACAACCGGTGTCAACAAGCAGATGAGTCAGCTGCGAACTTATTGTGGATAAAGGTGAAGGTATATACCAAGGAGGAGCCAAGGCAACCGGAAAATACCAGGCCAAGGTGTCCTTTGTGTTCTAACTTTGGGAGTGAGGAATATGGGAGAGACCAGAAGGGCGACCATATCCAGTGACGACGTACTCAAGCATGGACGGAGTCCCTAAAGTTTCCAGTTCGAAAGCATCCCACGCCACTCAAGCCCATCCACAAATCTCTGACTCCCAGGGGGTTCCGAAATGGGCGTCCACCCGAGAGCATACGGAGGCGAGACCTAGCTGAGCAGTCCCACTCTGGGAAGAAGCCTCTACAAAGCTCAGCTCCACCGCCCATCCGCAACTCGCCGAACACCGTCACCTGTTCCTTCAAAACTGGAACAGATGATTATGAAGGAAATGGTGGATACAGGAGGGAAAGCAAAGTCGTGATAGAAAAGGAACCGCCGCAGCATTCTGCTACCCACGCGGGGAAATCACGAAAAACGTATGTTCAGAGTGGACGGTTGCCAGGAATCCAACCCGGGATCTCCCGAATATGAGCCTCATAGTTACCGCGGAGCCATTTTGCTCGATATCTGGTACTACGTGACCACTACTTGCTTTCCAAGGAATCCTCATTTTTGGGAGTCAATTTTCAAAACTGACTTGGAGCTTGTAGGAGCTGTCAACCATCACGGTCCAGAGCATGAGTCAGTTCATACTTTTGGATCGCTGACAAGACTGGGTGCAAGTCAGTGTCGCCCCCTATCATACTAAACTAATGTGCCAGTATTGGAAACTCGGACCTCCATCTTGCAGTTACACGTTTTAATTCACTTTTAATATACACGGTGTGGTGAGTAGGGTTTTTAACTGATTTTATGTTCAAATGAGGTTCAGTTTTATAGATAGTATTAGAAGAATAAATTTGCGATACTATTTAACTTTATGAGCACAATTTTGGTAGGGAAGGCAACGAGTTTTAATGCGGAAAAATGCCTGCCTATAGTTTGTGCATGAAACTCGCAAATGTTGTTATACAACTCCCCTACTTGAATACTGTTCACGCTTTAATGTGAAGCAGCCATATGTTTAATTTTCTGCACCAGGTATGGGCATTCTTGACCTCGCGTGTCATCGCGTGACAGGCTACCTCCACTCCTCCCCTTCTCATGTGCTGTTTGCAACAGACAAGCAGTCCTTAATCCAGTGGTGGAACACTGCTCTACGCAATTACGAGATACATTCCACAAGAGTTGGTCGGTCATTTGAGAAAAAAAATCTGATGTGATACATTTACATGACTTTCTTACCCTCTATCGTTTATTAGTGGCTATACCAACTATTCTTACTAAAGTTTACTTTTCTATCTCCTTCATTTTGATCGAGATAAATCTTTGCAAAAATAGCTACATTAAGTGCAAAAGGAACAGCGATAGTCAAATTTTTAAGAACTCTATGCTGATCTTAAAATTCCATACTCTTTCCATGACATTGCGAGAAACAACTGAAAATCGACAAAATTCCATACTCTTTCTATGATATCGCGAGAAACAAGTGAAAGTCGACAAAACTCCATAATCTTTCCACGACATCCGAGAAACAACTCAAAATCGACAAAATTCCATACTCTTTCCGTGACGTGGTGAGAAACAAGTGAAAATCATATAAATTCCATACTCTTTCCATTATATTGCGAGAAACAACTGAAAATCGACAAAATTCCATGCTATTTTCAATACTTGCCTTAAATGGAACTGTCTCACCCTCTTAGGAGCCATTCTCCCCTTTCAATCCACTGTTTTGACTGTTCCTTCGTCTCAGGTGTGAAATGATGCAGCCATGTATCGTCCATGGTTATGAATCGGCACAAAAACTCGGCTTTATTGCAGCAAAACGTCCCCAAACACCCCACTGAAACATCATCACGATGCTGCTTTTGTTCCATTTTGAGTAAATGCGGCACCCATCTTGAGCATAGCTTTCTCGTGACTAAATTTTCAGTTAGTATGCTATGTACAGCACTTTTTGAAATGCCTACGATGCCTGCTAGCTCGCACTCGGTCGACGGTCATCCAATACCATTTTGTGGATTTTCCTAACAATTGCTGGCGCGGTCACCTCATTTGGTCGACCACTGCTATATTCGTCTTGGCAGCTCGTACGGCTTCGTTTCAACTTTACCACCCAATATTTTGCTGTTGTAAACGAGGGAGCAGACTCCCCCAGAGTAGAATCTAGCTCAGCTTTAATATTAGTTGGACTAAGACTTTTCAAATGAAAGTATTATATCACATAACGATGACCAGTTCTATCCATGTTAACAAATTCGCTGAGAGCGTTCACTATTGATGACTGCTAAACAAATACTAAAAGACGTAGTACCATCAAACTTCGGACTTTAGCTTTATAAGGTTGGTACTTTCTACCACAGCCATTTGTTTGAAACACAACCATTATCTATACATCAGGTCGGGTCCTTCTGGGACTGCCCTCGTATGTAGGCTATATTACTGCTGCTCCGCGCTTGCATGCGATCGCCCGGCCGCAGAGGAAACCGTATGTACTGTATTTGTCTTAATAAAAAAACAATTTCTACCTATGGGTTGCAAATATGGTAGGGTTGTTCCGTGGATTTAGTGTCGTACCGGCATGTTGCCATGGTAACTCATTTGTTTATAACACCGGGGAGGAAAGCCGAAGATCCGTGGTTCAAGTTCGGGCTGTGGAGCTACATGTTTCACTCACATTCTACCTTTATAAGTTTAGTGTATATACGACAGGCGTGAAAGAAACATTAACTATCATAATAGTACATCTTCGTAAAGACATTGCACCGAAGGCATAGTCTTGTGTGACTACGTGTAGGGAAGCTCGGCTTTAAGCACCAGACCTCTAAAGCCCAGATTGAAACCATTGTTGGATTACCGTGTCTCTGTGTTGCTTAAGGGTGGACTAATCGCCTCATTCCGAGCTCTCTCTCTCTGGCATTAATTAGATTACCGCCTAAGTTGCCAAAGATGCACGTCGCTTTGTCCATTACCAAGCAGAGGGATCAACACGCTGTCCAGCTCCGTCAGATAATTACACCAGGAAATTTAAGCCACATTATCAAAAACTCTGGTAGTTAGGGGTTTCTGATCCAATTTTGTCTTTAGAAGTAGCTCCGGAGTATAAGTTTCAAATAGTTGTAAACAGCTAGCTTCGGTCAGTGGGTTTACAAGAAATTGTTTACATGAGTTAACTTTCATAATTAATTCAACGTTAATTTTCTCTACCCGCAAGTTATGGATTAAATCAAGCCAAAATGTCTACTGATTGCTTCGATTTTTACTTTCTCTACAACGTACATAGTAGGAGAGAAGGTATTGCATTCCACCCAAAAATTCGATACTGAGATTTCACCGGAAATGAACCATGAACCCAAAAAAAGCATTTTAGAAAAAATATCAAACTTGGTATTTAGGTTCAATCTTCCAAAGATGCAACACGAAGAATTTCAAAAAAATTTCCATGTCTAAACTACCTTTTACATGGAACATTTTTCGAAATTTTTTATTTTCTCAAAAATAGATCTTACGTTTTTGATAAAAATATCACATGTTTAAGACATGAAATGATTCTCTTGAATTTTCTGGGTATATCCCCAAAGGTCCTCTTCATTCCGAATGACTTTTGCATGACTGTAAACCGTAAGAGATAGAGAAAATGTCTCTGCACAAAAAATGTGAAGCTCATTAACAGTGGAGCAGTTTATGTCACATACATTTTTTTGTGTAGAGTGAACCATTTCCGAGATATTCCTCCTTATTTGTTTGAATTTTCCAATGCTTATACCTTTTCTCCAATTGGATTTTTTCTTTTTGTTTTTGTGTACTGGACATGCAAAGAGAATGGAATGCGCCACATAGTAAGCAGCTCTTAAAAGATTTGACTATCGTTATAACCTACCATATTCCCCTTACATCTACAAGAAAATTAGCAATAAGATAGAGTCTGCAAATGTTTACCTCGATTAACATGAAGTAGATGGAGAATAAGCGTTTGTAAAAATAGTTTGTACAAGAGTAGAGAAAGTCGTGTGAGCGCAACCAGAATTTTAATAAACCGTTATAAAGATATTAATTTTTATTCATAATTAAGTACTTTTTCATACAATAAATTTTTACTTTCTCTACTAGTATAGTAAGTAGGGGAAGTATTGCATTCCACCCAAAAATTCGATACCGAGATTTCACCGGAAATACATGTTTTGAGACCTCCTGAATCCAAAAAAAGCATTTTTGGAAACATGTCCGTGTGTGTGTCTGTGTGTGTGTCTGTGTGTCTGTGTGTGTGTGTCTGTGTGTGTGTCTGTGAACAGCATAACTCAAAAACGAACAGTCGGATAAGCACCAAACTTGGTATTTAGGTTCAGTATCTTCCAGAGATGCGACACGAAGGTTTTCAAGAAAATCCCCCCACCCCAGACTACCCTTTACATGGAAGATTTTTCGAAAATTTTAATTTTCTCAAAAATGGCTCTAACGATTTTGATGAAAATATCATATGTTTAAGATAATGTCATGAGAAATGAAATGTATATCTCGAATTTTCTGGGAATGTCTCCAAAAGTATTCTTCATTGTGAACGACTTTTGCATAACTGGTAAACCATAAGAGATAGACAAACTTTTACTACACAAAAATGTAGATCGCGTTAAAATACACAACTTATGTCATATACATTTCTTTTGTTGAGTGAACCGTTTTCGAGATATTGCTTGTTATTCCCTTAAATTTTCCAATACTTGTACTTTTTCTCACATTCGTTATTCATTTTTTTTATGTCCTGGACATGCAAAGAGAATGGAATGCGCCACATAGCAACCAGCGTTAAAATATTTGACTATCGCTTAAAAGCTACCATATTTCCCTTGCATCTACAAGAAAATTACCAATAAGATTGACATCTCGATATCTCGATTAACATGAACCATATGGAGAATAAGCGTTTGTAAAATTAGATTGTACAAGAGTAGAGAAAGTCATGTGAGTGTAACACATCAGATTTTTTTTTGTTTATTGTATCGCCAGTGGTGCTCGTAAGTGTACATATGCATAATTTTAAGATTCAGACAGTCCCGAAAATGTGAAATAGCATATACTGCATAATGATTATGAATAAATTGAGACAAATAAAGCCACTGGCAGTAATAATAATAATAATAATAATAATAATAATACGTAACTTTTCTGACAAAAGAAATAGTTGTTTAGTAGATTTTTATTATTTTGTACATAATTATGTCAGTTTAGAGCAACAACGAAGTAATGTGTAAGCGTTTGCTACTCTCCATTTGCATTCTTTCGTCAGCCAAATATTAATATGTATTTCTAATTTAATAGCACTTATCAAGTCCCATTTTCCGAATCACGAAAAGCTATACTTTCTTCTTACATAATGCCCTGTCCCTACACATAGTTCACACAAAAGTTAATATAAATACACGTTACACTGCACTGTAGATACACATCAGATAAGGAAAACTATACCGATACCGATTATCTATTTATGAAGAAAAATTATACGTCTGTTTTTCAATCTCGCAAACATCTTTAACACCTTATAATTGAAGTCCTTAGCATAATATAATATACCCTAAAGCACACAGAAATTCGTTATATATATCACATCATATCTAAATTTTGCTGTATCGTGAATGAATTGGTATAACTGTTCAATAATCTATCAGCTAGCGGAATTTATGCCAAACTGAAAAGTAAACTGGTGTACCCAGCTTCCGCCCATCCACTCTCGCATGCGTGAAAGTTCCGCTGTAGTGTGCTACCACCTAGTGACGTTAACATAAACTTGTTGCTGAGAGAGAGAGAGAGAGATAGTAAGAGCCAGTGCACGTCTTCAAGTGTGCACGACTCGTATGTATTCAAGTACACTATTCAAGCTGTGCTCGTGACTGTGTTTACATATCTCATCAAGTTTAGAGGGGAAACACGGTGGATTTAAACGCCGTAGATTTTAAATTACCGCATCTATGTTACTAGTAAAAAAATAGAGTGTTCACGTGCTCTTGTGCCCTTACACAGCAGCCGGCACTGTGTATCGCTCCCTTCAAGTGATCATTCTGCCATTTACATAAGATCTTCCGACCCATGTATTGACTTTCTGTGTAAGACCACAGGTCAGGAATCATCGGAATCTCTACCTAAACAATCGCAATAATACAAAGAATGACGCTAGATGGTGCTTTTTTGTGAGTTTAACGTTTAACCGGGTAGCTAGCTCTTGCTCATTCTGATCATGTACACTCGGCCAAACTAAAAGTGGCAGTCTCTTGAACAGTTAATTTTTTTTTAGTTGCTTCGAATAAACGCGCGCTTTACAACCGTCAACTTCTGTGCACCGCTTTGGCTAAGTCTATGATACAAGTCACAAGGCACTGATTTGGGCCACCTCCACACCTTGCTTGGCGTGGAGCAGTAGTTAAGCTATTCAAGCAGCTCTAGTTGGATTCTCCGTAGTGAATCATTATGTTTTACTTTTTCCAACTCGTTTTACTGTAATATAGTTAAATAATATTGCTTGTGTTATTTCATTTTACTTACAAATATAATTACACAATTGTGGTGAAATTTGTAGTTATAAAGTTAAATTGACTGAATATGAAACCTCCTCCTGACCAGTAAATTAATGTAATGGTTACCATCTACTCAAGGTCGCACAAAAAATGAAGAAAACTTGTTATATTTTACTCATATATTTTAAATGAAGAGGAGGAGGAAATTGAGTTATTCCACGGAGATTTGAATTGCAATCTCAAATCTCAGGAGTAGTAAGCTAACTCTCTATCCCTGAGCTAAGAGTGTTGCAGTAAGCGTGACATTGTAACGAGCTTTAGTCAAACTCCACTTGTGTACCATAAATCAATAGTATATTTTGGTTACAAATATTGTGTTATATAACACCTGTATGTTTGAAATCTCGTATATGAATTATTTTCTTGGAAAACTTTTGTGATTATAGTTGTGTTCCCCATTACAAATACTACAGGAATATACGCAGTTTCTGAACAAAGCCTGGCTGTCCCGAGTGCTCACGGAAGTACCCGATTCTAGCTCCGTCTCTCAGACGTCGGCCAGTTTTAAATTAACCGAGTATACAGTCGAGTGGACAGAAATGTGCCTACGCTATGATTTTCTAAATTGTTTTTCTTTATTTAAAGTTAGCAGAACTCCCTTATCATCTGTCTTTCACATCAGCCTTGCCTGCGCCAATCTCTTATTGTTTTGAATTAAACTCCGACTTGCATGCATTAGGCTATGAATGAAGATCAGTCCTAGGTGAGGGGCAAAAGGAGAGGAATGCATGCTTCGCAGCGACGATCCACACCAGCCTCTGCATGAGTCCGTCTCGTATTAGTTTGATATCAAAAGTCTGGCACCCAAACATTAACCCATGAACACAGCTCGGTTTCAGACTCAGGAGCGAAAGAAAAGGGTAAGGGGTGTGGCAGAGGCAGTTTAGTAATTTCTTACCAAAATAAACCACTGCGCATTATACCGGCACAACTCCATGCACTCGATCATATTTAAGCTATTTTGTCCTGTGTACAGGCAGCGTCGCTTCACAGGTCGCCATATTACCTCAGCCGTTACACGCTCTCTTGCGATTGTCTGCTGTTTATACTTGCATTTGTGAATGTGAATTACATTTCGTGATTTATGCTTACGTCATTATTTCATTGTGAATGGCCCCTTAAGTTCACACGAGTAGTTATTTAGTTGCCTGCGTTTTAAAATATACCTTTATCTATGTTAAAAGTAGACGTGCTTCGACGGCGCCTTTACGATGGCCTGTGTTTACTTCTAATGCCTTTTACTCGACTTTGATTTTTGTTTCACTTATGCACATTAAAATGTTCCATACGATGTAGTTTGTAGACAATCTTGTTAAACTTTTTAACAGAATGAAGTTAAAAGACCGTCATATGGCCTTTACTATACTTTTAATTGATCAAGGTATGATATGATTAATTCGATCACTGAGGATGAGTTGTTTCAAATTATATTTAAAGATTTAAACATCTTTATGAAACAACCAGAAGAGTGAAACAAATTCTATACGCCAGTTTTGTATTTTACGAGGGTTGAATGAAAAGTAAGCCCCCAACCTTCGTAATACCTCCGCAGTTGGTAGCGCTGGTATTTGGCAGATACTGGGATCTTTAGTAGACTCTCCTCTACAGCTCCAATTGGCGGGAAGCCTTAGCGATGAATGGCTGTGTTATTACAGCGTAAAAAATGGAACTCTGCGCAGTCGGTCAGTCAATGCGAGTTAAGCAACGTGCTGTTGTTAAATTCTCGACAGTAGAAGATGTCACCCCAAAGGAAATTCATCAGAGAATGCAAGCCGTTTTTGGTGATTGTGTTGATCTGAAGGCTGCATTGTTGATCAAGCAGATTTAAAGATGGTGTGGCGGAAACATCTGACTTGCTTGACTAAGAAAGAGGTCGACGTCCTGTGGCAGCAATCACTGAATGTCACAGGCAAAAAGTTGACCAGACGGATTGAGGACGATTGTCGATCACTCCATTTCACAAGAACGGGTAGGTCGCATAATTGCTTTGATTGATTAAGAGAAGATCTGTGAACGATGGATACCTCGAATGCTGAGAGGGCATAGACTTGAAATTTGCCAGGAAATCCTCTCGCGATACGATAATGAAGATGACGCCTTTCTGCTTGCAATTGTGGCAAGAGACGAAACGTGGATATACCACTACGACCCTGTGACGAAACGTCAGTCTATGGATTATGGACACAAAGAATTGCCTCAGAAAAAAAATTCAAGACACAGCCCTCAGCTGGAAAAATAATGGCAACAGTGTTTTGAGACGCAGGTGGTATTATCCATGTTGATTTCCTTGAAGGTGTGATGGGAACCAACTCAGAGCGTTACATCACAACGCTGCAAACTTTTAAGCGACTGACAAGGGTGCGAAAGAAAAAGGGAAATGTTTACCTGAAGCATTACAATGTCAGATCATACATTTCGCATGCTACCAGAGCAGAACCTGAAAGTGAAGCTCATCACTATACGGCATCCCCCATACAGTCCAGGCTTGGCTCCTTCTGACTTCCATTTTTTTCCGATAATGAAAGCAAGTCTGTGGGGACATCGCTGTGTATCCCATGAAGTTGAGAGGACTGTGAGAGGCTGGTTGCGGAAACAGAGTGTCGACTTCTTCCGTGACGGTTTCAGAAAACTTGTTCATCTTTGACAGAAGTGTATCTAATTTTCTGATGATTGTGAAAAAGTGAATGTGTCATTAAACAGCACATTTCAAGGATTTTATTTTTTGCGTTTGAATATTGAAATATTACCATCGAAACTAAGGTTACGAAGGTGGCTGCATTACTTATATTCAACCCTCTTAGTATTTAAACAATTAGATGCTTTTATTTAAAAATTACGATTAATGCATGTGTGGAACATCTTAATTAGCATAATAACTATAAAATAATATTTCTCTCAAAAATATTACAGATAACCGCATAAAATTTAAAAAACACTTAAAACTATGATAGAATTTTGAAATAATTTAGTTGAAACCGGGCAATGGTCGTCGCTTTGCTTCAATTTAGATAACGATTGATGCTAATGAGTTTTGTGTCATCTCATAGCTCGTTCTGTGTTGTCTCTTGCGCCAGCTGTTCTAGTGGTATAGTTGAGTTCTTTATATCAGGGTATGCCTGAGTGTATTTTGAAAGGACAGCGCCAGTTTAGCTAGCTGAGAAAATTTCAATACTGACTAAGATGTTCAGTATGAGAAGAGTCGTCGACTGTTGAACCTACGAATTAATTACTTCTACAACAATAATTAAACGAAGTGTCAGTTGCCGTAAATCGCAGAAATGTTACTCGGATAGACCCCTCGCAATAGCCGCTAAATCTTTCTCACATAAGCGCGTCGCTATGCGCTACATAGCGCATAGTCACAAGAATCGTCAATAAGTATTAGTCTCGAGGGAAAGAGACAGAGTGTGTCTCTGATTTAGAATGCAAGAACGTTTCTTAACTTAAGTTCCACCCACATATCAGTACCCCTGCCAAGGTTCCTTCTCATGCGGTCCAATACTAAAAACTACGTATGCTTCTTTTACCTTGTTACTATGCGTTACCTCTTCGAATTTAAGCATTTCATTTGCCTTTCTCTTTGGCAAAATTTCTGCCTAGATGACTTAGCGTACATAGTGAACTTATAACCTAACTGCATTTCAGGAATCCTTGTGTTAACACGTTCGCTACTCATGCAGTTACTAATGACTTTGCTTGACATGACTCGCTAATGATCTTTTTTTCGGACACAGCTCTTTCAACTTAGTCTTATAACATTATACATTTATTTAATATTATTATATACTGGGGTGAGGGGCTAAGGATTTTCAGCAAAAATAATAAATTTAGATCACCCCAACATGCACATAGGGAAGCATACCTACAAAACAGCTAGAGGACCAGGGCCTTGTTATTCACATTTCGGTGCAGGCGTGGACTATTTTTAACAAATTACACATTATTCATATTATCTGTGGTTTATTCAATAAAAGGTATGGTGTCCCTACATCATCACACAAAAGAGATATAGAAAGAATTGAGGGGAGATGCCTCACACACACTATATTTACACTCGTTCACACACAAGCTCACACACTCGACTCTCAAACCAGGCTGACGCTCAACACACAAAGAAAACTAACGCTAAACTATTCCCCCTCTCTCTCCACCTCTAGCTAGGCTCGCCAAGCAGGAGGTGGCCCTGGCGGAAATTCAAACACAAAGCCGAAGAAATATTAAAATTACCCCAAAAATGCTGTCGCCAATACGACGCAATAATGTGTCTGGCATGTCAATAAACACACATACGCCACATCATACAGAAATTATTTATTGCAATTATTTATCTCACTATAGTTTCTTTATTTAATTATTTATACCGTCCTGTCAATAATTACGGTATTATAGATAAAAACTGTAAGATTTAGAAATTTCATCTATGGGTACTTACCCTTAAAGAAACTATTCAGTGAAGCTTTTTCATTTACAAAATAGCGTGACAGCAAACGCTGATCCTTTGAAGCGTTGCTTGTACTCCATTGCTATCCAATAAGAAACTTTTGACTTCAGCGTCGATAAAGCTGCCAGGATTTTACATGAGAAGTTTAAAGTGGCCCAAACAAAGGCCTAAAGATGAACTGTTCGCTGCATTGTCACCAGTACATTTATTTTGCATGGCATTACGTCATGTGTTCATTTTCCCGCGAGTCGGAGGGACTTTGATATCGATCACGCTACGAGTCGTTCCTTGAGCTGTACGAATAACAGTTGTCTGTCAGAAAACGAAGCGAGTGGACGTTTCATTGGCCTCTTCCGTGGTAAATTGCTCGCCAAACGTGCGTCATAACTAGAGTGTTGGTTTCCTAAAGACTTTTATTAACAGCACTACAGATAGAAGACTGTTTTCTGAGAAGGCGCGCGTGTGTTACTACAGTATAAAAAGATTTATAGTGAAGGAAAAATTAACTCTGAATTACAGGTAATATTTGAGGTGTTAAAAATATAAATAATAATTTACATTTTAAAAAGTATTATGTGTTGCATTCAAATGACTTTCTCTAGTCGCTCTTTTACAAAATATTCTTACAAAAGCGTATTATTCTAGCTGCTTCCTGTTAATATGGATAAATCTTCAATTCACATTTACACACTTCGTTGTGGGATATGGTAGGAAACCGATAGTCACATTTTTAAAGAGTGACACGCTCGGCTTTGAAATTACATGGTATTTGCATCACCACGAGAAAATTCAAACCAATAACAAGGAATATCTTAGAAATACACCCTATAAAAATAAATTCTGTTATACAACAAGTTCAAAAATTTTTGGGTACTAATATTTTTATTATATTTTACAGTTTACCAATTATACAATAAAAACTATACAAGCTATTTGTAGAAAATTCAAGATATACATTTAATTTTTCTTGCGAACATCTTAAACATTTGGTACTTTAATTAAAATAATTAGAAGAATTTTTGAAAAGTTCAAAAATAACGAAACATTTTCCATGTAAAGGGTAGTTTGGGGAGATGTTTTTGAAAGTGGTCGTGTTGCACACTTGGAATATACTGAACAAACACACACACACACAGATATTTTTATAAAAATCTTTTTTGGATTCAAGGAGTCTCAAAACACGTATTTCCGGTAACATTTCGGTATCGAATTTTTTGTATGGAGCGCAATACTTCCTCAGTTTACTATAAATAAGTAGTAGAGAAAGTAAAAATAGGAGAGGGCGAGAGAGTGAGTGTAATTGTCATTGATACTATTTTATATCAACCTATACGTCATAGGCTACAATGTTGTATATTCAAAGTTTTCTAAATAGAGCAGAGAAATTAAAAGAACCACGAGAATGCTGCTGGTATTGGACACCCCTGTACAAGTTAACTGTTTTTCTCGCATTTATTATAATTATTTACGCCTGGGAAAGAATAAGCAATATTGGAGCTGTGCGTTTTTAAATTGGTCTGCGTGTACTTTGACATAATGTCTTATCAGTGACGTTTTAGCTAGTGGGATGGGGTACTTAGTATGCTGAACTCCTGTTGCGAGTGACGCGTACATTGGAAAATAGGCAATAGCATTTCACTAGCGCACATCTTTACCCCTCATTTTCCCCATACCAAGTAAATGTTACCTCCTTCCAGTAGCTAAACCCCTACCTGCTTGGAAGGGCAACCCCACTTCCTAGCTAAAATGTCGCTGAACAGACAATACGTTAAAATATACAGCAATCTACAATTACTGTTGGTACTACATGGGTAATTTTGTAGATATTCAATAACCATTTTCTAATCAAGTGTAAAAAGGAATTAATTGTTCTTCCACACAAGCCGTGGATTTTCCGGTTTCTCTAACAACTGAGCTAGCATGGCAACCTACTGGTATGACATTAAATTTCTCAACTTATTTGCATTTTGCTCGGTAAACCACATTGACATCTCAAATTGTATTGAGATGACATACCCCAATGGCGACTTACAATGCTGTAAGTACTTTAAGCTCCAGGCTTCATAGTTTCGACCGCTGTTAGGTCAATTAATGCAACTAATTGTACTTCCATGCAAGCGTTGTGTTGGACAAGGTTGGAAAGGGAGAATTAGAAAATTCAATGCTCAGTGGTTAGAGCAACTGGACGGAAACCGGGAGAACCGTGGTTCAAATCCCGGCAATGGCATTGAATTTTCCAGTCTTCTGACTCTACTTTTCCAAGTGTAAGATGTCAGTATTATTTACACGATTGATATTAATTTTCGGTCATTTAAGTATACTTCACCAGAACAATACTGAGCCTCCTCGGTACAAATCAGAAGTAAATACATATATACTCCTGGTGCAAATAGAATAATTATCTTGTTTCGGTCGTGACCAGTCCACTAATGTAGAATGGTGCCCTTAAGGTAATAAAGCATTTACGTAATATATTAGTGGTAAACGTTAACTGTTAAAGCGTTTAACATCCGAAATAATAACATTAATTCTAATTTAAATTTTGGAACATTAAGTAATTCTTTATTTTTTTGAAACGACCTAATATTTTGAATAACTTTATACAGTAGATTAAGTTGATAGAAAAGATATTTTTAGTGGTTTCAAATTATTAACGTTATTACACAAATATTTAGCGCATGGTTCATTGACCTTACATGCATATTTAACTCACGGAGGTGGCAAAAAGGAACAAAAGAAAAAGAAAAAACAAACAAAAGAAAGACATAAGTTGCCTCTGACTAACTCAAAAAAATTGACCTGGCTTCGCGCACTTTAGCCAGGAAATCTTTCGTGTTTTGCCAGCTCCTCTAGTCAGCCAGTAGATCCCAACATGCCAGTCTCCTTATAGCAGGACTCACGAATTTTTCTTCGAGTTTAATTGTTCGCTGGTTCTCTCACTGTGCGCACTCCACCAAAATATGTACCCAGTTTTCATCTAAACCACAGAATGGACAGATTCCGCTATCAGTATATTAAGTGGTATGTATTTTAACGGATAGTGAGGCAGTATTTTTAACACTTAAATGATTTCAGTCAAGTTATATAATGTGTAAATTCAATAACAGCCCGCCTTGAAGCAATATGTGTATGTAATAATTTGTAAAATGTATGTAACCGTCATTGCATATGCTTATATTATTGTACATATGTTCAATAATGTTATATTAATATATAACGTAATTTAATAATGTAGGAGCTGTGAGAATAATGGGTTAAACGTTGCTAACAATGAGGTAACCTTGAGGAAATAATGAGTTTGAGAGTTTAAATGTTACTTGTGATTCTTGTAAGCAATAATGCGATTTTAGTGACAGTTTATAAAATAGTCAACAACCGGAGGAGGTTTTGTTTAAATGAAGGTATTCTATTGGAGTAGGATTAGTCAATCAGAGACTTGAAATACAGAAAGTTACAAGTTTAGACGGTTGAAATCTATTCAGTTGCCTGCGGACAGTGTTCGTAACTGGATGCGAGATGTGTCCTCGAGAAATTAATTACGTATTCGTGTGCGACAAAGAATGGTATACTTGTTGGGGGGTGCAAGTATTAAATAGAAGAATCTCACAGGTCTCGATATCTGTGAAGTGCTATTTAATTTGTGTCAATGATTAATAAAAAGGAGTGAATTAAAACTTAAAATCTGTGTAAGCCTACATTCTTGTCGCATCACGCCCTGCCAAGACTTCCATATCTCTAATAATAATACTGACGCAGCCGAGGCAACATAAATATTTAATACTTAAAGAAACAGTTTAATTACAAAGTTAATATTTTTTTAAATTTGGGGCAGACAAGAATTACAATACAACCCCTTTAATACATCTTCTGACTGACTTTCAACACGTAGCAGCAACTACCTACTTCAAATTTGGCTCCCAAAATGTGTTGCAAAATAATAATAACGTAACAAACCACTTCCTCAAATTGACTTCCATACTTGGAGCTAATAAATAAACTACTTCTCAATAGCTGGTGTAATCGTTTTCTAATTTTAATTCTTTGTTACTGTACCCTCACTCCCAACCCCAATATTTCCTTCGTTCCGGCGCTTCTGTTTCAAGCTATACCACGATAAAAAATAAATTGAGTTTTATTTATGGATGCTTTTTAACTACTGTGAGTCTTAACGTCCTATTATATATTTGGCGTGAACGATCGGAAATTTGCTCAGAAGTCTCTTTATTAAGCTTGAGGTTCTTTTACGTGCCGTAAATTTACGACATGAGACCACCGGCTTTATTTCCCTTCCGAAGGAAGCCTGCTAAGGATTTTTACGCCAAAAAAAATCAAATTTATTTCTTTATTGCTGTCTTTGGGGATTTTATTACGCCTTATAAATGTTACCGATGAAGAACTTTGTTCATTGAAATATCTGTACCAAACAAGAAAAACTATGAAATATACTTATAAAGACTTAGAAACGGTCCTTCGTAGTGCTCTGATACATTCACATGTGCTTGTTTACTTCCGAGATTTCATACAAGTCTGTCAGATAAATAGAGTCCAGTCAAGTGTAAGTTTTTCTCACCGTCCTAAAGACACCCACTCTGAAGGCGGGATTCTAACACGCTATTCCACGTGCCACGAATTCCAAAACAAACTCCAGGAGATCGTGATCACGAGGACCGGCATCTTAGACATCTGAAGCAATTTCAACAAGGTGAAACCAGTGTTGTGGTTTTAGCAGATCAGCAAGATGTTTTTGTATGAAACTGCATCATCAGCTAGGTTCTGCGTATATTAGCGAATTACTGCTTATTTACTTTCTGAACGCAACGACACAAATAAGTTCGAAATGCTGCAGTCAGTGAATTTTTTGATCGGGAATCTATAGAACTAAAGCAGCTTTTCATTGTAATTTTTCTATGATTTAAACATTTCAATAGAAAATATAGTTGAGAGCGTACATTATTCTTGTTAGTTAAGTACATACACGTTTTGATAGTCCTTGCTGTCATTTCTGAATGAAAATAAGACATATTTGTGATTTCTTACCTTTTATTCTCAATGCTGAATGTCAAAGATTAAAGCTTTGCCAAGGTTTTAATAAAGACAACTGCATTATACTATAACATTGAATTTTGTGTTATTAATTAATACCTTCTCTCAGAGGAAATATTGTATTCCACCCAAAAATTCAATAGAAATATTTCACCAGAAATATATATTTTGAGGTACTCCAAATTCAAAAAGCGCATTTTGAGGCAGTATTTTATATCATAAAATGCCGCGAATGCCAGAGTGATTGTAGTGTAAATTAATATTATTGTATGTACGGATTTTAGATGTTTGTTAGCCATAAGCATTGTTAGGAAATACGTTTACACGGCCTCACCGAAACTAACAATAGAAGCAGGTAACAATAAACCGAGGGGGTGAGTTGTTTATCACTAAGAAGAGACAAACAAATGACGTCAGGGTAGCGTGCCTTTCTTTAGAAATGGAGGGAATATTTTCCCTAGAGTATGTATGTTAGTAGTAGTGATTGGCTGACAAAACAGACGCTAATGTTGGCGCGATTTGGTAACCAATAGCAGCTCTATTATAATGTTTAGGCAATTTGAGGTGAAGGAGTATATATTCTCGAGCCATAAGCATGTGTCGCGCAATTCTAAGGAATCTCTCGTGAGGTGCACGTCATACAGTTTGGAAGAATCTCTCGCAAGGTACACGTCGTAAAGTTAGTTACAAAAATGTAAAGTATACGCGGCAACTAATACGACAGTAATTACATTCGGAAATACTACAGTTTCAGTCAGGCGTGTATAAAGATTAAAGATGTGAATTATTAATTAAGTGTGACGGCAATAAAAGTGTGAAAACAAATTCTTTTATCAGTGTTACCTTTTAGTAACAACTCCTTTCCGTTTACACGCCCTGCTCAGAGGTATTGCTTAACTGAGTAATAATAGCTAGCCGGAGGACAAAGAACCCAAATTTTAAAATAATAAAACAATAACAGGCGCCCAGCAAATAAGATAACACAAGCCGATTACTGCAACAATTTTTAGAAAAAGTTCGTGTTTCTATGAACAGCATAACTCAAAAAAGAAAGGTCGGTTAAATACCAAACTTCATACTTAGGCTCAGTGTCTTCTAAGCATGCAACACGAAGATTTTAGATAAAATGACACCCCTTAAACTATTCCCTAATCCTCAAATAAGTACGCATGTGGGAGTGAATGTGGGTGCGTTTCATGGTAAAATTAAAATAAAACCAACTTAAAAAATCTACAGTTAGAGTTATAATATCAGTCGCAATAATATCAAATCAAAATCTCCCCCATACGACTAAACAAGTTACAGGAGGATTTACAAACGAAACGATAAAAAGATAACCTTTCTACAATAACTAACTTATTGTTACAAACTATTTTTACAAACGCTTATTCTTCATTTACTTCATGTTAATCGAGATAAACACTGCTAATTTTCTTGTAGGCGCAAAAGGAATATGATAGGCTTTAAGCGATAGTCAAATGTTTTAAGAGCTGGTTGCTATGTGGAGCATTCCACTCTCTTTGCATGTCCAGGACATAAAAGAAAAACAAATAACGAATTCCCGTATGAGAAAAACTATACGTATTGGAAAATACAAATACACAACAAGGAATATCTTGTAAATGGTTCACTCCCCCCACAAAAACGTGTATGACTTAAATTGTGTGTTTTAAGAGATCTACATTTTTTGTGTAGTACAATTTGGTTTACGGTTTACCAGTTATGCGAAAGTCATTCAGAATGAAGAGCACTTTTGGGGACATTCCCAGAAAATTCAAGATATACATTCCACTTGCCGTAAAAATATCTTAAAATATGATATTTTAATCAAAATCGTTAGAGCCATTTTTTAGAAAATCAAAATCTTCGAAAAATGTTCCATGTAAATGGTGGTGGGGTGGGTGGATTTTCTTGAAAATCTTCGTGTCACATCCTTGGAGGATACTAAACTCAAATACCAAGTTTGGTATTTATCCGGCTTTTCGTTATTTTTGAGTTATGCTGTTCACAGACAGACACACATAACGTTTTATTTGGATTCAGGGCACCTCAAAACATATATTTCCGGTAAAATCTACTTACTATACGTAGTGGAGAAAGTAATAAATAACTCCAGTTGATTGAAAAGAGGGAAAACTCATTTTAAAACGCATTTGAATGTCTCGGAGGCATGGTTCATAAGGTGTTGGTCAAAAATTCTAAAGCTTTCATCAGTTGCATTAGGCATGTAGACCTTTCTTTTTTTCTTGCATTAGTATTTCCGAGCACTACGATTCTTTATAACAATAACTATACAAAGAGAAAATCTATGTCTTAATTAATAACACAATTAGTTCGAAAATAAGCACAATAAAAAGGCTGGCTCCGTAGTTCAGTCGGTAAGGCACCTGCCTGCTTTGCAAGGGGTCCGGTTTCGATCCCCGGCTGGGGTGGGAATTTTTCTGTACCCAAGATTATTGCCTATCCTTCCCAGAGTCTGGAAGTATGAATGAGAGTGTGAACGTGTGTGTGATCTAATGACTAAAACCCATAAAATGCAAGAAACCAAATGACAAGAGAATGCGAGTTAACACCGTTGCCAAAAGGCAATAAGGTCCAAGGGAAAGGCCCATGAGAAGACCAATGTAGTTAAAGGCTGAGTATAAATGGAACTAAAAAGAGAGCTCAATAAATTTTACTTTATTTGTATGGACTACAATGTTTTGCAGGTGACAGGAACTATTTGTGGAATTCTACTTTTGATCTTAATAATTTATAAGACTGAATAAGATCCAAGAAATAATTACTTACGCCTACTGCGCCACACGAACACTTCGGTAGGTTCCTCGGGAATCGGTAGATAGCGCTGCAGACGTGAAAGATCATTGAGGCCTACCATCCGTTGAAAATTGTTTACCGGACCTTAGTTTTGGAATGCGCCTCGTGTATATATTTAGCAGGCGAGAGAAGCTACTTGTGAAATTTTACTTTTGACCATAATGATTTAGGAAACTGCATAACATCCAGGAAATAATTACTTAATAAAATAAAAATTGAATATTCTGAGCTTTTTGACAACGACGTTCCAGTGTTAGGCACATTCACAGTGAAGATGTAGCGCTAACATAACGTGGCATAAGGGCAGACCCCATTCACAATGCAGCCGTAGATGTGAACTTGGCACGGGTTGCTATTTCAGCAAATTGCAAACGGAAAGCGTACTGCAACTTTAAAATTGAATAGCATAGCTTATAATATCCAGTATGAAAATTCATCAAATCTTTGTAAATAAATAGGACATGAAACGTGTTGTACCAAGCAAACAATGGATCAGCATGACGTCAGCATTTAAAACGGCGTCGCACGGCTAATGGAAGAGCACCATGAATGTACAGCAAATGGCGTAAAATCTCGCATAGCGATCGTGCGTTGTTCAGAAGCTGGCAACGCATGGAGAAAGAAATGAAGACTTCCTTTGTGCACGCAATGCAAGCCTTAAGTTTGGAGTTTGCAAACTCTTGCGTTACGTGACTGTGTGAATGCTTCCATTAAATAACATGGGTGCAAGGTCTTGCGTTTAAGCTGCGTCTGAGCTCACATTTCGTTTTGAATGGGGCCTTACTTCTGTTACAACTTGCTTACAAGTCTATAAATATAACCAAAGCTGGCAGATATAGTACACAAACTGGAACCGAATTAAGCCACGCCTACACCGGGGAACAATTGAATTATGCATTAATAGAACAACAATTAAGCCCATTGTTAAGACTATTTCTAGCTGCAGGTTTGCGAAGCTAGGTACAATAGATGGAAAGCGAGACCAGGTTATCTCTAAGCGAAGGAAAATGTGTTGCTAGAAAGCTTGTATACCGTGTACAGCGTTAAACGTTATTACTATAGATCTCTTGGTCACTGGTACTGCATTCAATGTAACGAAACCTTCATACACGTATCTCAAGTAACACGAAAGGAGACCATTATTGTTTGTCTATACTAATATTATAAGGAGAGAAAGTTTCTCTGTGTGTGCGTGAAGTAATATTAAAAACCATTCAACCGATTTTGATAATTCTTTCACAATTGAAAAGCCCTATTCCTTCTGACGAATATAGGCTATTAACCACCTTCTAATTTCAATTCATAAATTACTAAAAGCTTAAAAATGATTTATAAAGCCTATGTACGTATTAAAATGCAAACACATTTAATAAAAGAAGAAGGCTTTGTTTTTCTTTGAGAATGCCATGGAGTAATAAATAGTTGTTACTCCACATAATATGGAGTGTGTAAAATAATATATATAAGGCGTATTCCAAAACTAAGGTGCGGTGAACACTATTCAACGGATGGTAGGCCTGAATGACGTTTCAAGCCTGCAGCGTTGTCTACCGACTCTTGAGGAACCTACCGCAGTGTTGGTGTGACGCAGTAGGCGTTTGCCAATCAGTGAGGGTAGATTGCAATGGCCGCGGCAACCGTAGATCCCGCCAGTTGTGAAGTGCGCAGAGTGATTAGATTTTTGCTGGCAAAAGGATCGTCAGCTGCGTACATTCATCGTGAGTTATGCCTCGTGTATGGACCGGACATTATGAGTGACAAACAGTTTCGACACTGGTGTCGAGAATTTCGAAACGGCCGCACAAACGTGCAAGATGAACAGTGGAGTGGTAGGCCCAGTATTCCGACCGACGACATCGTTGAGCAAGTGAACCAAAAACTTCGGCGTGATCGGCGTTTGACGATTAGTGGTCTGGCTGATGAATTCCCAAATGTTGCTCCAACCTCACTTTACAGGATTGTCACTGAACAGCTTGGATATCGGAATTTTTGTGCGAAGTGGGTGCAAAAACTGCTCATCGGTCAGCACAAACAGCAGCGAATGCGTAGTGCAGAGCAGTTTTAGGAGCGCTATAAACAAGATGGAGATGGTTTGTTTTCCCACATTGCCACGGGTGACGAGACATGGATAGCGTACACCAACGCAGAACCGCAACAACAGTCAATGCTGTGGCGCCGTTCCAGTTCACCCAAACCTAAAGGGTGTAAGAAATCGCCGTACACGAATTGCAAAATGATGGCTACCGTGTTTTGGGACGAAAAAGGCGTTCTTTTGATTGATTTCATGGAGCGTGGGTCAACAATTACCGCTGTTGTGTGCTGTGTAACGCTTACAAACTGATACGCGCGATCCAAAATCGACGCCGCGGGAAACTATAGTCGCATCCTCCTCCTGTATGACAACGCACGTCAGGCACACAGCTGCCAAAACCAAAGAGAAGATTCAAGAGTTTTGTTGGGAACTCTTTGACCACCCTCCGTACACTCCCAACATGGCAACAAGCAACTATTTCTTCTTCTTGTATTTGAAACGGTAGCTGGGTATACAATGATTTCAAACCGACGATGAACTCAAGAAGAGCGTTACCAACTGGTTCAAGTCTCAGGCGGCAGACCTCTATGCCGAGGGGTTAAAGATGCTGGTGCAGCGTTACAGCAAGTGTATAGATGTGAACGGCGATTATGTGGAAAAGTAAAGCATATATGCAGGTACATATTACTGTTAATAAAAACCTTGCCTCATGAGCGATGTTGTTGTTATGACCAAACGGACCTTAGTTCTGGAAAACCGCTCGTAAATATATACATCCATACGGTACCAATGTCAACATACTTTAAAAACCCTCATGTAAGAAAGTTTGGTTTATTTCTTTGTGCGTTGTAACCAAGTTCTTTCAGTAGGATATGCTAAGTAATTGTATAAACAGGGAATGTTTGTATCCAACTAACATTAGAAATCAGAGAATTAATATGTTATAAATAATAAATTGGAAGATTACTCTTCTCGATAGTCGCAGACTACATGTATGTATTTTCTAAAGAGATTAACTTGGTTGCCTGGAAGTACGAAATATTCATGTTCACCACCTTAACTTATATTTCATTGTATATGTCAAGGGTTCCTGCATTATGTGAAAACTATATAGTTCTTATGTTATTAAATAACTATGGGACCATAAAAGGTATTAAGGTGTCGCAGTTCTCTGGCTCGTGTTATCTTATTTACTGGGCGCCTCTTGTTTTATTATTTTAAATTTGGGTTCTTTGTCCTCCGGCTAGCTATTACAACTCAGTCGATCAAATGTCTCTAAGCAGGGCGTGTAAACGGAAACGAGTGGTTGCTAAAAGATAACACTGATAAAATAATTTGTTTCTACACTTTTATTGCCGTCACACTTAATTAATAATTCACATATTTAATCTTTATACACGCCTGACTGAAACTGTGATAATTCCGAATGTAACTACAGCTCGTTTTAGTTGCCGCACGCCAATTACTTCGCGTACTTCACATTTTTGTAACTAACACTGCGACGTGCACCTCGTGAGAGATTCCTTAGGACTGAGTGACGTGCTCCTCGTGAGAGATTCTTCCGAACTGCGCGATACTCGCTTATGGCTCGAGAATATATACTCCTTCACCCCGAATTGCCTAAACATTATAATAGAGCTGCTATTGGTTACCAAATCGCGCCCACTTTAGCGTCTGTTTTGTCAGCCAATCACTACTACTAACATATATACTCTAGGGAAGATACTCCCTCCATTTCTAAAAATAAGGCACGCTACCCTAACGTAATTTGTTTGTCTCTTCTTAGTGATAAACAACTCACCCCCTCGGTTTATTGTTACCCACTTCTATTGTCAGTATCAGTGAGGCCGTGTAAACTTATTTCCTAACAATGCTTATCGCTAACAAACATCTAAAATCCTGTACATACAATAATATTAATTTACACTACAATCACTCTGGCATTCACAGTGTTGTGATATAAAATATTGCTTCAAAGGTTTAAAATTTTACCTACTATAATTTCCTAAAAAAATACTCGATCACTCCGATCGATGATTGCTTCATCGCCAAAGGTTAGGTACTTACAGGCTTTGCAGCATTTCCAGAATCATCGGTTCAATGAGTCCAAATGCTCGCATTTTTCTCCCTTTATACAGTTATTTAGCATGCCCTGCTAACGAACTTGAACAGCACGAATACAAAGGCAATGAAGCAAAAATTCCTTATCTGAACGTAATTAGAAGATTTTGCTTCCAGAAACTTCAATGCATACATCTATACAATTAGCATAAAGTTATTCATAGGTTCGACACTACTTCATTATATGTACATGTGCAGTGTTTGATAAATGGCAGAAAGAAACAAATATAACACAGGATCGATTGTCGCTTTTTGAACTCCTGTCTTCTGTTTACAGAAGTGTTACATCATGGCCATCTAAGAGGCGTCTTTTTAAAGTAACTACTGCTGCAATCGCGATTTTGAGCATACGCGATCACTTACTCCATTCATTAGGAAGCCAGACGCAGCTGCGAAGGATCGTCACTTTTGTTTTCCTGTTGTTAGAGCGTTTAGAATTTTTTAAAGCAATCGAATACTCGCCGATTGTAACATCAGATCAGTGATTCATTTTTTGAATGGAAAAATTCACTCCAGCTAACATTCATAGCAAATTGTGTGAGGTTTATGAGGAAATAACAATGTCGACTCTACCCAACCATACACAGCCAAACAAACTCAAGATCTGATCGCCTCATATTGGGAACAATTCGACCACCCTCCCTACAGACCGGATTTGGCACCAAGCGATTTTCATCTGGGAAAACATTTCAACGACGATAATGCTGTGAAACAATAAGTGCAGACTTGGCTTTCATCACAGGCGGCATCATTCTTTAACGAAGGCGTACAAAAACTGGTTTTCCGTTACAAGAGCCTGAATAACGGCTGTGACTATGTGGAGAAATAGTGTAAGGTAGTGTATGATAATAAAGTATTTGGAAAATAACATTCCGTTACTTTTAAAAAATTATAGGGGCTTAATTTAAAAACACGCCTCTTCCTCTTCTTTAACTGATTACCCCCTCTTTGTAGGACTTACATCCCCAGCGGAGCAAGCAAACTCTAGATCATAGCATATCCAGAATGGATGATCAGCCCAATGTTTGGTATAGCGGTGAAGAAAAAGAAATTAAATTATGTGATAAAAGAGATAATATGAAAATTCACGGATAAGATTACCCAACCCAACATTCGCCTAGAAACCCAAGAAAACCGTAAAAAACCTTAAGTCACATTTGTCGCCTCCAAGTATTGGAAGCCGGGACCTATCGAATGCAGGCCACAGACATTACCGCCTGAGCCATCCCTCTCGGTCTATGTATATTCTTGCAATAAAATGTAAACGGCTTTTGTTTTTGTGCTCTTTGCGGAGTGCAGCAACTGTTTTTATTCTGTGGAGTAACAAATATTTTTCCTACTCTTTGGCATTCTCAGCTAAAAGTCAAAGCCTTCTTTACAAGAATGTTCTTTTATAATTCCGTCGTCCTCCGTTACGTAGTGGTTATCATGCTAGCCTCTAGTTGCCGAGGTCGCGGGTTCAAACCCGGCGTAGGATTCTTTTTCGGGCGTAAACATTCTTAGCATGGCTTCCATCAGAAGTGAAGTAAAGCCAGTGGTTCTGTGTCGTATATTTACGGTAGATAAAAGAACCTCAAGCCTGATAAAGAGGGCTCTGAGCAAAATTTCCAGCCTTTCACGCCCAATATAGAATGGGACGCTAAGGACCATAGAGTTAAAGAGCGTCCATAAATAAAAACTCAATTTAATTTAATTTTTATAATTCCGGTGTGTTTTTATTCGAGTATAAGCACTCTGTAAATCCTTTTTAATCTTTAAGCTATTTATGAAATAAAATTAGAAGGCGTTTTATAGCCCCATTTCCGTCAGAAGAAATTGGGCTTTTCGATGGTGAAAGAATTATTAAAATTGGTTGAGTGGTTTTTGAGATTACCCTACATAGGAAACAAACCAACCAACGCACACATTTTCTCATTTTATAATATTAATATATATATATATATAAAATTCACAACAACGCATATCACTGTGAAAGAATTATAACATACTCTGAAAGAATATCGCGCTTTGCAAATCTTTCAGTGGGATAATAAATTAGCAAAAGCACTGTTACGTCACTAGAATTTCTCCACAGAAGCGGAGAAAGATAATGTCGGATGAAAAAGAGGGGGTGTTGGGTTTCCGAAATGGGCTCTGCCTTTGTTTGGAAACGAAAGAGGGGAGAAGGTCTATTAAGGAAAGGAGAAATCTCGATATTGAACAAGAAAAGCGCTTCTTTACTCTAGCAGAAAAGGATGTTACTAGAAGTCTGTGTTTAATGAAGGAATTTCATTCCCTTGTTGATAGGCTTGTAATGCAGGGATGAGAAAAGGCAGGGAGATTGAACATTTTCGCTATTTTCTGCTCCTCTGAGTTTTCCTCAACGATGATCAGAAACAACTCAGCAAGTCACGGTTGGAACTTGAGCTACAAATATTTTGCTTTGTAAGCGATGCTTTACTCTCAGCTATCATTCTGACATATTATACCTTAAATGCAACTTTTATTGTAATTATATTTCATTTCCAGTGTTTCTAGTTAACTACACTTTTAGTCTAGGGTTACTCATTAATAAATTTCTACTAAAATATTTCTGTGTGTAGTGGATCTCAAAATGCCATGAAAACTTTAGGATTTTCTTTCTTTCTTTACAGGTACGTTTGCTCCTACAACTATTGGATTTTGCAATATGTAAGTAATTTCTCTTATTAGTAGCAGTGTTTAACCCATTTTTACTACGTACGGCACCACAAGTGGTGATATTTATTTATTTACTTGTTCTGTAGCAGAAATAAGGTCATTTGATCTTCTATTCCGCTTAACCACATAGGAAAATCCTGAACACAGTGATGATACACGTAAATCATATTCAAAGGAACATAAAACAAAACTAATACAAATGTTGGAAGAGTGATAAAATTAGTTTCTATATATTTTCAATAAACGTAAGTTAAAACTAATAAGTATTCTTAACAATCTGATGTGTTACACTCAATGACTTTCTCTACTCTTGTACAAACTATTTTTACAAACGCTTATTCTCCATCTACTTCATGTTAATCGAGATAAACATTTGCAGACTCTATCTTATTGCTAATTTGCTTGTAGATGTAAGGGAAATATATATTTACAAGGCAATATAGAAACACAGTAGCCTTTAAGCATAGACATTACTCTTAATAGCTGGTTGCTATGTGTATCACCATTCTCTTTGCCACAGATTAATACTCTTTGCATATCCAAGACAAAAAAATGAATAACGAATTCCCATTTGAGAAAATAAGTATTGAAAAATTTAAGGGAATGACAAACAATATCTCGAAAATGGTTCACTCAACAAAAAAAATGTATATGACATAAATTGTGTATTTTAACGCGATCTAAATTGTTTGTGTAGTACAATTTTGTCTATCTCTTATGGTTTACCAGTTATGCAAAAGTTATGCATAAATGTCTGAGTTTCACAAAAAATGGCTTTAACGATTGTGATTAAAATATCCTACATTAAATATATTTATCTAAATGACAATAAAATGTTTATCTTGAATTTTCTGGAAATAGCCTGAGAAGTTGTCTTCATTCCGAAGGAATTTTGTATAATCTTCTATAGCTGGCAAACTTAAGCGATAGACGAAAACGTACCACATAAAAAATATAGATCTCTTTAACACACAGTTTATATCAAATAACGTTTAGGTGGCATAAGCCATTTCCAAGATATCCGTTATTAATAGTTCGAATTGTTCAGTACTTAAGTAATTCTTTTAAAGTGCTGTCGATTTTGAGTTGTTTCTCGCGATTGATGGAAAGGAAAGATGATGGATGGATGGATGGATGGATGGATGGATGGATGGATGGATGGATGGATGGACGATGGGTGGGTATTTATTGCTAAAAACATTTACACATGTACCTATAGTAACGTCAAATGTTAAATATTACAACATTTCAATCTTATAAAATTTCTGGACCTTACAGAGAGGATTTTTCTTCAATTACATTAAAATATCTCTGTTAAAAATGTCGTATATAAGTTTCTTGCTGTTATCCGATAAACTATTGAATAGATTAATGGATAATACCTCAAAGCTATTTTGTGTTTTACTATACTTACATTTACTAAAATATATATTGTTACTGCTTCTTGTCGTATAATTATGAATAGTTTCACACAGATTATACGGTTGTAGATTCCTCTTAATGTACAATAGACAATTAAAAATATATATACAAGGTGGAGTGAGGATTCCAAGTTCAATAAGATGTGGTATACAATGTGTTTTTGGTGGAACTCCACATAATATTCTTATCGCACTCTTTTGTAAAATAAAAAGCTTGTTAGCATAGGTATGGTTGCCCCAAAGTAAGACACCATAATTTAAAATGGAGTATATATTACTGTAATTTTATGATATGAAATTTTAACATTTGGCTGCGAGTATTCCCTCTGTATCTATAACGAAATATGTAATGAAGCTATTTCCGGAAAGGTTTATCTCCATTATAATGAAATAAGTAGGAAAATAAGGTTTCGTAAGAATAATTTGTATACCCACTAATAAGAGAGAGAGAAATTCATGTGAGTGTAGTACATATTCTTTTTTTTAACTACAGTGTGCAAATACGCCGAAATGCATTTAAAATCTGACAGCCTCTGACTTCCAGAGCCTAGAAATCTTCATTGTAAAAATGACGTGTATTTTGCGAGATGAGGATAAACTTTTAAACCAGAAGCTAGGAAAGTAGGAGAAGCTTGAATAGGTTTAGAGAGTAATATTTCTACGGTCAATGAGACGGAGCCATGACAACTCGTGTTGAGATGGTGTTATATTATGGTAATGACGTACTCACAGATGTTGCGTACGCACGTATTATGAGCCAGCTGCAATTTACGTGACAGATCAGATCTTAAACATATGAGGATGGAATCGCAATAAACGAAGTGGGGCATCACCACGGTTTGTATCAAGGTATTTCTTAACTTTCTTGGCAGGGGTGTATTCACAATTGCTTTTGAAGCTGATCCATCATTGCAGCATAATATGAACCTGTGATCGTTTTACCCTTTTTTAAGTAGTGGATATCCATCATCGCTTGTGAATCCCAAAAGACAGCTGCCATGATTTTTCCTTCCGACAGAATGGTTTTCGCTTTCTTTGGAGCAGGTTCGCCGAAGGAAATTCCGCTGCTTTGATTATTGTTTGGTAGTAATGGATCCAAGTTTCATCAACCCTGATATAACGCAAAAACTCATTTGGTTTGCGTTGGAACATGTTCAAACATCCCTGTGAAATGGTCACAGTATTCCACTTGTTCTCAACTGTGAGCAGTTGCGGCACCCATCTTGCTGACAGCTTTCCCATACCCAAAATTTCGTGCAGAATGTTATACACCCGTTCACTCTAGATGTTTACAGTCTTGGCTATCGCATGGGTTTTCACTCGCCGGTCTTCCAACACAATATCGTGAACTTGGTTCACATTTCTTCTATTGTGACCTCAGCCGGCCGTCCTGTGCGCACGCCATCTCTTGTACTCGAAGGCCACATCGAAATTGTGTGAAGCACTTGTGAAACATGCCATGTGATGGAGCAGAGTCTCCATAATACTTTTTCAGTTTTTCTTCCATTTCCTTCACCATCTTACCACGCAAAAAGTAGTGCTTTATCAGAACACGAAATTCATTTTTCTCCATTTTCTAAGAAGCAACACACATCTGCTTATTTTAGACGCTCTCAACAATCTTTTAAGAATAAAATGACGAATTTCTGCGATTATATCCAGAATAGATGTAAGACTTGGGTGCAAATAAGAAACCTGTGATTAGAACGCTATCTCTCGTCAAAGTCATGGACTTATCAATCTGGCCTGTATATTGGCGTTAAAATTCCAATTCTTGCTATGCAATCGCAAGAAACAACTGAATGTTGAAGGAACTTTAAGAAGATGGCCAATAATTGAACAGTTCGAACCTTTAGTAACGGATATCTCAGAAGTGGCTTATGCCACAAAATGGTATTTAAAACGAATTGTGTGTTTTAAAGAGATCTACGTTTTTTGTGTAGTAGTTTTCTCTACCGCTTAACGTTTATAGTTATACAAGATGATTATAAAATTAATTCCAAATGAAGAGGACTTTATTGGCTGTTCCCAGAAAATTCAAGTGGTCATACAAATATCTTAAAAATATAGTATTTTAATCGAAATTGTCAGAGCCATTTTGAAAATAAAAAAGCGAAACTGTTTTCATGTAAAGAGTAGTTAGGAGATAGGGAATTTTCTTGAAAATCTTTCTGTTTCATCCCTGGACGAGGCTAAACTTAAATACCTAGTTTGGTGTTTAACTGATACGCACACATGGACAGGCTTTTCTGAAAATGATGTTGTTTGGGATTCAGGGAGCCTCAAAACATATTTTCCCGGTAAAATATCGATATGGAATTTTTGGATGGACTACAATACTTGCTCTACTTAGGTAAATCATTTCTTAATTTGTCTAATGATGTCTAAGAAAATGGATCATAAAGCGGATGAAAATGTTAGCTACGCTCAAGAAATGAAGGAAAATTCCTAAATCAAAAGGCCGATTTTGTTATAACTGGATCCCCTTGTGCGTTTTGTAGACACTGCAGGTGATTTGTTTTACAGGTGCTACGTACAGCACAAGAGCCAACCCTTACGAAAAAAGAAACAGGAAAATATAGCTTTAAGAGCTCTAAGGAACGGTATAATGAGATTGAAAGAAGCTCGTAAACATTACAAAGCCAAAAAACAACACAGAGACGGCTGACTCTGCAGACACGGGTTTTTTCCGTTGAGAACTCGGTGTGAAGAAGACAGGAAGAAAATTGACAAGTCAGAAGAAATGGAAAAATAAACTTGTGACTACTTGCTTGTCGCATTATCTAAATGTGTTTGTGTTCCCCCCAGTTCCCATTCACTTGGGCTTCGTAATCATTCGTTAGACATTAAACACTTTAAAAGTAGAGAACAGTAAGG
Source organism: Deroplatys truncata (assembly GCA_030765065.1). Lineage (NCBI taxonomy): Eukaryota > Metazoa > Arthropoda > Insecta > Mantodea > Mantidae > Deroplatys > Deroplatys truncata. The sequence goes on from CM060989.1 coordinate 37,881,484, forward strand.
TTAAAAACAAGCTATTGGATCCATGTTTTATGTTTTAACTTTGCAGTATTTATACAACGTAATGCTTTTTATGTTGTTAGTTTATTAAGAATCTGCTCTAAACGATACAGAATGGATAATTAGTATAACAAATATTGTGATACAGCGGTTATAGCCCAAGGTTATGGGAGGTTGGCGCCAGGCAGTAGGAGATAAAAAAAGATAAGTCGCGCTCGTACGCGGCGTAAACACAGAAGCGGTATCGGAAACTTCCCGGAATCTCCTGGAAGTTTCTTTTCGCTCGCCTCCAAAATGTGTATCCAGATAACTCTAGAATGTTCTTGGGAGATTCCATTGGTATATAAGGGAGCGTTCTCGCGAGAGGAGTCAGTCAGTGAGCGAGCGAGTTAGCAATTGCGTTTCCGGCGCGATGAAAAGTGTCGTTCTCCGAGCGAGTTCGTGACCACTGCCCTGACATAAAGTGAGTGCCACTGCGGAGCGACAGTTGTAGAAGTATTTTGTTTCCCCAGCGTGTGAACCGTCCGAAAAAAGCGGCTAAGTCACCAAAGAAGAAAAATGGCTGGAAATTAAACCAGTTTACATTAGTGAAGTGACAGTGTGAACTAAGTGAAGTCTCGTTGAAAGTTTAACTAGATAAAAAAAAATCTGATGTGTTACACTCATATGACTTTCTCTACTCTTGTACAAACTATTTTTACAAACGCTTATTCTCCATATGCTTCATTTTAATCGAGATGTTAATCTTATTGCTAATTTTCTTGTAGATGCAAGGGGAATATGGTAGGTTTTAAGCGATAGTCAAATATTTTAACCGCTGATTGCTATGTGGAGTATTCCATTCTCTTTGCATGTCCAGGACAAAAACAATTGAATAACGAATTTGAAAAAAAGTCCAGGACAAAAACAATTGAATAACGAATTTGAAAAAAAAGTATAAGTATTGGAAAATTTAAGGGAATAACGAGCAATATCTCGAAAACGGTTCACTCAACAAAAAAAATGTATATGACATAAATTGTGTATTTTAAGGCGATTTACATTTTTTGTAGTAAAATTTTGTCTATCTCTTATGGTTTACCAGTTATGCAAAAGTCGTTCACAATGAAGAATACTTTTGGAGACATTCCCAGAAAATTCGAGATATACATTTCATTTGTCACGAAAATATCTTAAACATATGAGATTATAATAAAAATCGTTAGAGCCATTTTTGAGAAAATTAAAATTTTCGAATAATGTTCAATGTAAAGGGTAATCTGGGGTGGGGGATTTTCTTGAAAACCTTCGTGTTGTATCCTTGGAAGATACTGAACCTAAATACCAAGTTTGGTGTTTATCCGACTGTTCGTTTCTGAGTTATGCTGTTCACAGTCACACACACAGACACACACACGGTCATGTTTCCAAAAATGCTTTTTTTGGATTCAGGTGATCTCAGAACATGTATTTCCGGTGAAATCTCGGTACCGAATTTTTGGGTGGAATGCAATACTTCCTCTACTTACTATACGTAGTAGGGAAAGTAATAGTGAAGTGACATTGAGAACTTAGAGTGACAGTTGAAAAACTGGACATGATCACAAAATCTTAGAGTAAAATGTTGGAAAGGTAGAATCAGACGACTGAAAAAGTCAATGCCATAGCCAGGATTTGAACCACGACTCTCTCTCCGTCGTTTGCTCTAACCACTGAGCTACCATGAAAACATATGTTTAATATCGTACCGGATGTAGGACCGGAGAGCGGGAGATCCGTGGTTCAAATCCCGGCTATGGCATTGAATTTTCCAGTCGTCTGATCTACCTTTCCAACCTTGCCCAACACACGGCTTGTGTGGAAGAACAATTAATTCCATTGGAGTACAATGATTATATGATATTTGAAGAAGGAGAGAAACAAACACTAAACGGTTTTGAAAAGAGGTATGTTTAAGATTTGTAACGGGGACGGTTTATCGCTCTGAGCTATGCTAGGTATAGCGTAGATGCTCGCCTTACCATCTGAAAGTCTTGGGTTTGATGTTCTACCGGCTGATGTGTCATACTTGAAGATTCTATAAATCAAGACCTATTCCCTATCGATTGTTTTCTCAGGAGTGGGTGAGAGCGATAATACAACCATGTGTTTCGTTATTAGCTGGATTTTATTCCCGTTGCAAAACTATGAAAGCCGCTAGCCAGGTTATTTACCCTTAATTACGCTTTGGTACCGTCTTCTTTCTCCTTTACGGATTAGGTTTAAAAACCTATTCCATCTTCATTAACTTTATTTAGTCTATCGTTTACGCGCCTTCTCTTTCCATGTGATAAATAATGGACTGCTCTGTATGAGACGGCATCGTCCGGCATTGTCGGCTCACGTGACTTCTATTTTATTTTATATTGCGTAACTTTTTCTACTGTTGATTCTGTAATGTATATTTCTGTTCTATTATCCTCGTTTCTAAGTTTATCCAATATTGTACAGCCCTCAGCTGCTCTTAAGAATTTCATTTCAGTTGCTTCGACTTTGTAGAAATCCTTTACTTTGTGAGTCCATGTTTCACTTTGAGATAGATTTATTGTTTCACGTATGGAAAAGCCGATTTGAAGTAGGAGTTGTATTGTATTTCAACTGAACGGGAACCGAAATTGTAGTAGTTGCAACCGACCGTATAGTAAACAGTTTCCGGTAGCCTTCGCCCCAAATGTACTTCTAGGTGGCCTTTGCCCCAAGTTTAAAAAAATATTAACTTTGTAATTTAACTGCTTCTTTAAATATTATATTTATGTTTGCCTCGGCTGCGTCAGTATTATTGTTAGAGACAAGTTTCTCTTAGCAGGGCGTGATGCGACAAGAATGTAGGCTTACACAGATTATAATTTTACTTCACTCCTTTTATTATTACTTGATACGATTTAAATAACACTTCACTGATATAGAGCTGTGAGATTCTTTTTATTAATTAATTGCAGTTTTTAACACGTAAAACTATTTTTCGTCTCACACGAATACGTATTAAATCTCTCGAGGACGCATCTTGCATCCGGTTACAATCACTGTCTGCAGGCAACTGAACTGATTTCAACCGCCTAAACTTGCAAATTTCTGCATTACAAGTCTCTGATTGGCTATTCCTAATCCAATAGAATACCTTCATTTAACTAAAGCTTTTTTTGGTTGTTGATTGGCTATTTTATAAACTGCCACAAGAATTACATTATTGTGCTCCAATAATGACTAGTAGCGTTTAAAATTTAAAATTAATTATTGCCTCAAGGTTACCTCATTGTTAGCAACTTTTAACCTATTATTCTCACAGCTCCTACATTATTAAATTACGTAATATATTCATATAACATTATTACATTTGGATAGAATAATATAAACATCTACAATGATTGTAATATACACTTTTATATGTTGTACATACACATATTGCTTTAAGGCGGGAAGTTATTGAATTTACATATTATATAATTAGACTGAAATCATTTAAGTGTTAAAAATACTGCCTCAACTTCCATAAAGTAATTTTGCAATAGCATTGCATTCAATAACCTTATTAATGTGTGTTTTTTAATCTTACCTTTTAGCGTTCTGTTTAAAGTGCCACATATACACGGTGTCCCAAAATTACACCGATAAACTTTGGGAGGTGATAGATAACATCATTTGGAACGCTTTTTTTAAGGCACTTCATTCGCTGCGGTACTTCATTTAAGTGCTAGACGAATTACTGCCATTACTCTCTCCCGACCAGTTTGTTTAAATACGACAAAATGAATAACGCAAATTACAGTACTGTATTTATCTCAGTAAGGTACAACTCTTAGTCCATGAAACAAGAACAGACCACGCAAACAAAACACAAACACCTCAGTGTTTACAGTACACCACAGAGTTCCCATTCAAAGCAAATGTTGGAACGTACGTCCAATGAGGCGAACACAAACAGTGCATTGGCATTCCTTATTCTGCAAACTCTCGCAAAGATTTCTCTGATTTGGCCAGCTGCGCAGGCTGTGCGTGCCAGAAGCTTCTCTTCAGGTTCAATAGGCGTAACTACACTTCGTGTTTCCCCACAAAAAGAAGTCAAATGGGGTAAGGTCAGGGAACATGTAATAAATAAACTAAGGCCTCGCTTAGAATCTGTAGTATGCCGCATGCGTTCTGGAAAACAATAATGCACAATTTCAAGGAAGCTAACATTGAGCTCAGGAAGTAAACATAGGGTAAACCAACTGAGGGTTTGTGTTTTTTTCTGTCGTGTGTTCTGTTGTTGTCACCTGGATTAAATTATCTACCTTTTGAAGTATTGTTGTTCTTCAACTTTTGTAGTTTATTGTTGTTGAAGTTTTACTGTTGTTGTTTAGCCACACGCTTGGGAAGCCAACGTGAAGTAAGTATTGTCTTTACGTTAGAGTTTATTTATTTATTTCCACACTTGGGTAACAAATTTGAAGAAAGTGTTCTGTTGGAGTTAGTTTGCACCACGCTTTGGGCGTTAATTTGAAGAAGATTGTTTGTTGCGTAATATGCTGTTACGTATGAGAAGCTGATTTGAAGATGTATTTTTGTTGTTACGTTCCAAGTTTAAAAATATTTATTAACTTTGTTATTAAACTGCTTCTATAGATAGTATTTATGTTTATATTTGCCTCAGCTGCGTCAGTCTTACTTTAGAGACATGTTTCTCTTAATCAGGGCGTGGCACGACAAGAATGTAGGCTTACACAGATTTTAAGTTTTAAATTCACTTCTTTTTATTAATCCTTGGCACAAATTAAATAGCACTACACTGATATTATGAGCTGTGAGATTCTTTAATTTAAAAGTTGCACTTTGTTATCACGTATACTTTATTTTCGTTACACACGAGTACGTAATATTTCTTTAGAGAACACATCTTCCATCCGATCATTACCAAGGTCTGCCAGCAACTGAAACATATTTCAACCGTCCAAAACCCGTAAGCTTCTGTATTCCAAGTCTCTGATTGGCTAATCCTAAACCAATAGAATATCTGCATTTTACTAAAGCTTTTTCTGGCTGTTGATTTTAAAAACTGTCACAAGATTTACGTTATTGCTTCCCTAATCATGACTAGTACATACATTTTAAAAATTATTACATACATATTACTTAAAGGCGGGCTCTTATTGAATTTAAATATTACATAATTCAATTCAAACTATTTAAGTATTAAAATACTGCCTCACTTTCTAAGATACACGCAGTACTGTAATTTGCATATTTAAACAAGCTGGGTGGGAGGCAGTAATGATGTTAACACCTCTAGGACTTAAATTAAATACCGCAGTAAAAAACCGTGTCTTAACAAAAAGTGTTCCAAATAATGTCATACATCAGCTCCCAAAATTTGTCGGTATAATTTTCGGACATTCTGTATACTGAAATTACAGAATTTTATGTAAGACCTCTATGTCGTTTAGAAGTTATACAGGGGGATTTATGAAGAACTTATACATTTCTTTCTTTAATTATTCTGTTCGAAATTCACTCATTGCCCCAATTTTAGCACCAAATTAAGCAGAATGTTCTGGAGTTTCGATTGCCTGTCACTAGATGCGCAGATGTTCATGTTTAATTCGTAATTGTTAGTTTTATTGTCGGCAACTGTGTTTGAGATTTTGTTGAGTACATATTAAATGAACGACTCTTTCTTGTAAAGCAATACTGAATTACGAATTCAATTACAGCTGCTCAAAGGGCATACCAGAAAGAATTTGGTGTTCGAAATCCTCCCCAAAGAAACACAATACTAGGACTGGTAAACAAATTGGAAACAACTGGATCCCTGGTGAGTGAAAAAGGCAAAACGCATTCATCTAGGTTTCCCACTTTGTTGTTGGCGTAAGAGCACGACTGGATCAGTCACCCGAAAAATCATTAAGGCATTTATCTCAGGAGACAGGGTACAGCTATTTAATGTGTCAGAGAGCTGTGAAAAGTGCAGGCCTAAATCCGTATAGGATTACGGTTGTCCATCAGTTACAGGAACCAGATAAGGGTAGACGACTGAATTATTGTCGTTGGTTTCAGGCGTTCATTGTGCAAAATCCTGCCATATTGTCCATCACATGGTTCACAGATGAAGCATGGTTCCATTTATCCAGCTATGCGCCTGTGCACCCGGTTAAAATCGGAGTTTGGTGCGAAATATCTGCAAAGAGAATACTGGGACCAATTTTTTTTTAAACAATGTGAACACTTCAGAATAGCGACGGATTTTCATGGAGTTTGCTGAGCAACTAGACGATGTAGAGCTGAGTCAATGATATTTTCAGCAGGACGCCATACATCAAATGAATCCATGGCACTAATTGCAAGTTTCTTTGACTACCGGATAATTTTCAAGAACCTGTGGCCACCAATATCTCCGGATTTGAAATCGCCTGACTTCTTTCTATGGGGTTACTTAAAAGACAGGGTTTATGCCACACGTCCCCAGGCATTGGACGATCTGAAGCACAACATTACATAGGAGATTCAAGTTATTGACCACAGAGTCCTCCAACGAGTGGCCAGTAACATGGAACGACGTGTTGGGTTGTGTCTTATGCAGGATGGAGGACATTTTCAACATTTGCTATAGAGGTAAATAATCTCCTAAACTTCCTCTGTATGTCGGGTATAATATCCTGTCGCTAGCATAGCTCGTTTTGAAACTATTAAAGAAATAACTGTGTCAGTTCTTCATAAATCATCCTGTACAATAACCTAAGAATTTAATGTATGGAACCTATTCTAGAACTTTATTTTCTAATACTATTTAGTTATCTAATAGCGTATTTTTCCTTGAAAACCAGTAGCTTAGTTTTATTTAAGGATATATTAAGACTATAAAACTGGCATATTTCCTGAACTTTAAAAACTGATCTTTGCAGATCATCTTCATTCCTGTTGCAAAACTACAAAAGCAGCTAGCCAAGCGTGTTTTCTCCGTATTCATAATTCTTGTCCCGTTACCCCAGTACTGTTATTAATGTTGAGGGTAGCTAAATTCATTACAGTCGTACGCTATCTCCCCCACCCATCTTCACACGATTTGTCGTGGATTCAGCCACTGGGTGCTAAGAAATCAGTGTGCATTGCTTGGAAAAAGTTCCCCTTTTATACCTAGATGCCATGACGCGCACACTTGCATCAATAATTGTAACATCCATTCTTATTGGTGCTTTACATAGGGTTGTGTGAGAATTCAATCGTTCATTTTCCTGCAGTCACATTTCTAATAGCGTATCTGGGAATTCGTATCTCTGTTTCTCTTATCGGTCCTTTCTTTCACACACGCTGTCACCTTTTCCAATCCCCTGTGCTGATATGTCAACTTTTGCTTATCCTGTTGTGGAACTATTTGTATATCTGCTAAAGTCCAACTTACAGAGGCTATAATATACGAGAGATTACTAAAGAAAACTCTGACATTTTTCCACCATTATGGGGTAAGTTACTAGAATCTGGGGATATTCGGCTTGTTAGGTTCCATTCATAGCCGTCAACTCCTCCGCAAATACGCACCTGTAATGTATTGGGAAGGACGAGATGTTTTGAGCCCATTCACATTTCACAAATGGCAGAACATCGCTGGAAGGCAAGGAAGAGCATGATCATTGCTTTTTTCGACATCCACCCCATTGTGCACCGTGATTTTGTTCCTGCGCGTCAAACAGTGATTGCTGTTTTTTACTGTGACGTTTTGAGTCGTCACAGGTAGGACATTCATAAGAAATGACCACAAATGTAGGCAGAGAAAAACTGGAGGATCCAAGAGGACAACGCATCGCTTAAAGAGCTCTCGCAACACGCCAGTTTTGTGCTCGTAAAAACATCATCATCCTTCCTCACCCTCCGTATTTACCAGATTTGGCACTCTGCGAATTCTTTTTGTTTCTCAAGATGAAACTGAAGCTGAAGTGTCGTCGTGGAGGAGATCCAACGCGAATCGCAGCAGGTGCTTAACACGCTTCAAGATCGAGAGTTCCAGGGTGCATTCCAAAAATGGTATAGGCGCTGGGATCGGTACATAGCTGCCCAAGGGAACCACTTTGGAGGGGATGGCAACCAAATTTAATGATCGCACCTCGTATGTCATTGCTGTTATTGGCACACATGTCATAATGAACCAAATATGCATGATATTGAATACACTAACAACCTTTTATATTGGTAGGGTTGCAGAAACGATTAAGTACGTTTGATAATACGAGGGCGGATCGAAAAGTAAGGCACAATAATTTTTTTTACCTTGGTAATACAGCTGGAATTATGCAATTTCACACAGATATAGTTTGAAGTTTTCACTTCACAGGGTATTTTTGTTTCATGTGCACCTCTAGCGAGAGAAGTGTAAACTACGCAACAAAGATGACACGCATGTTACTGTCATCCACGTGTGAAGAGCAGAGAGGTGTGGTTCGATATTTGTGGGCCAAAGGGCATAAACCGAGTGATATTCACAGATACATGTATGGCGGTTATGGGGATGATTGTATGGACCGTAGCAATGTATTCAGACGGTGTGTATTCTTCCTAGAGGGCCGTGTGAACCTTAGCGATTCACCACGCTCCGGGAGGCCGGTAACAGCTGTAACGCCGCAGAATGTCAGAGACATTGAGGCGGTAATTTTCAACGACCGACGTGTTCAACTGCAAATCTTTCGCAACAATTCAATATTTCGTATGATGCAGTGTACGATATTGTTCATGGCACGAAATTTCGTAAAGTGCTCGCTGGGTGCCTAAGAACCTGACATACAAACACAAGGGTCACGAATGATGAGCTTGGATCACCTAACGCGGTACACCGCAGGAAGGCATGAATTTCTGAAAGGAATCATCACTGGTGATGAGTCGTGGGCATACTACTACACGCCCGAAACCAATCAGGCAAGTATGGAGTGGAAACATGCTAGTTCCCCTGTGAAGAAGAAATTCAAAGGACACAATGTGGTAGGAAAGTGCTTGTGACGGTGTTTTGGGATATGCATGGTGTTGTATTGGTGGACTTTGCTGAATGCTGCAGCCTACATGAAAACGTTGGTGAAGTTGCGTCGTGCCCTTCGTGACAAACGCCACAACATGAATGCTGACGATGTCAGAACTCTTCATGACAATCCTCGCCCCCATGTTGCTGCTGCTGTTTGTCAGAAAATCATCAAATTTGGTTGGGAGGTGCTCCAGCATCCACCAGAGAGTCTGGACCTTGCACCATCGGACTTTCATCTGTTTGGTCCCATGAAGAAATTCCTGGCCGGCCAACGCTTTGCGACAGATGCGAAAGAGAATTCAGCAGTCCGCAGATGGCTCTACTCCAAGGAAACGGACTTCTACGAACAGGGCATATTGAAACTGGTATCACGATGGGGGAAATGTGTTGAGAAACTTGGTGACTATGTAGAAAAGTAGGTAAAAGGTGTAAGTTCATTTGTGATTCTATTAAATTTTTTTGTAAAAAATGATTGTGCGTTACTTTTCGATTCGTCCTCGAATATAGATTTCCAATTGTATTCCAGTCTCTCAGTGTTAAACATTTCTGTCTTGGGGTATCATCTTTAAAACATTAGAAAGTTAATTTCTTCTTATAAAAACAAATATTTGCTTGCTGCACTTGTAGAGACGCCATTTGAGAACACCAGCCTCTATAAATGTTTTTAAAGCTATAGCAGTACTTAATTGAAGCGACGAGACACCTTGAATCTTTCTTTTTGCAGTTTTGTAGCTCATGTATATGTAAATGATATTCGCTAGCGGCATCGCCGTGCAAGAGATGATAGAAGCAGAAGATAGAGTAATGAACTTGAGCTGCGATGTACGCCCATACTCCACGCCTTTGTCACAAGTGATCCCTTTGTGAGACGAAGCCCTTTCTACAATAGCCTCCACTCACTCAAGCTTGCTCTGTACTTCACGAATGAGGGTTCAATCCCTGCGTCTGGGGAATTTGCAGAAGTGAGGAGAATTTCCAAATAGAGGAATCGGAATGGAACGGTTAGACATGCTATTGATTGCACGCATGATACAACGCCACCTATCAAAATGTAACGGCTCTGCAGATTTATTCGCCCTTTAGCGACGATCAGTTTAAATGAATGACGTCATTATTACTTCAGCGAGCCCCCCAAAGGGGAGGTGCAAAATTTAACTTCGAAATGCATGCGTTTCCAACTTCATATACAGGTTGATATACTACGGCGGTGCAGAATTGTTTTCACTAGGACATTTTGTGCGCTCTTTGCACGCGAGATGGAAGTGACCACAGATCATAGAGTTTGCAAGGTTGAATGCTACTTCCAAACTGGAAAGATACCAGGGGGAGTCTTCGTTGGCCGCTCTGTGAATTATTTTCTTGGTTCTTGCCCAGAATTTCATCAAGTCACGAGAACAAAACATGGTAAAAACTGTAGCGGTTCCTACGTGGTATCTCCCCCACGATGACGTGCCACTATGCGCCGAGAACCCCACTAAGTTGATGATGATGGAACCGTAGAGAGATGATGGATGCTGTGTAACGTACCCGTAGGTCGTCTTGATGCCCTAACTCTTGTGATGTATCATGAAGTTCTCGTAGACTGGAATCTGATAATTGTATATCTGTATTCTTGTGTGTGTGTGTGTGTGTGTGTGTGTTGTATGTTGTATGTTGTAATTATTATTTTATAATTATATAATGGCTGCTGTTTTTGTGTCGGAGAGCAATTGCGTCTTGTCAGGGTTAGGTATGAAGAATGTTAAAATAATTTGCATACACGTATTATGTTAACTATTTCACTTGTATTTTAGATAAACCATATGTAGATTCGCTGGCGCATTAAGTTCGAGTGCAAATCCGATCCGTAGAACGCCAGTAACTTCATTCAAATTTTTCGTTTATTACGTCACAATGAATTGCTGGCATTAACATGCATCCAGAAACTCGTGAAAGCTAAAGAACGTCTTATGATGCTTCTTTAAAGCGTAAAGCAATCCTTTATGCTGAAAAAATGATAATTGAAAGGCAGGAGGGAAGCTCACTGTATGAGGCTATGTTCGCTTGTGGCGAAAACAGGAATTGGCATTATTTGCTACTAAAGCTAGTAGGAAGAAATTTACGGATCCTCGCAAAGGAAGATATCGTGAAGTTGAAAAAGTGTTGGTATTTGTGCGCGAAAGGAGGAAGAATGGGCAACCTGTGACTAGTGACACTATACGAAAGAAATTTAAAGAGGAGGCTGAACTTCTTGGTATTCCGAGACAAGAGTTTAAGGCTAGCCGTGGATGGGTGGATCGTTTCATGCAGCGGACGGGTGTATCTCTAAGACGCCATACGAAAATATGCCAGAAGCTTCCTGCACATTTTGAGGACAAACTACAAAAGTTTCAGCGGTGTAAAAAAAGTTTTTCAATGGGGCAAATGGGCAACGCTGATGAGACGCCAATTTGTTTTGATATGCCGTGAAACTACACTATTACTGAGAAAGGGACAAAGGAAGTGAACAACAGAGTGCGAAAAACAATGCGCGTAACACTAATTTTGTTCTTTAACAATGTGTCACCTAACAATTGGACACTTTCAATTCTATAATCTGATGGTTTATATATACGATAAATACATTGTTGTATTAAATAAATTTAAATAGAATACTTATTACCTATTTTCTGTTATTGCGCTTTACATTCGATACAAACCCTTTTTTCATAATTTTAAGTTTCAAATTTGGGGTGCGCATTAGATTCGCGTTAATACGGTATTCACAAATCACTATTACCTTTGTTATGTTAAAATATATATAACTGGCAGACTTTAAATGCTTAGTTTTAGCGTCTATTTAGAGACGAGCTTATACACTACCTTCCTGCTCGAAGTCTGACAAGCTTCTGTTAGCGTTTCCTCCAACCGTTTACTTAACGTACGTATTTGAATTATAGATAGGTATGTATCAATTAACCTGATTGGTGCTACTATCCAATAGCAGTTTATATTGCATATATATGTTTACAGACTTACATTGTCTTAATTATGAATCCAAGGTTCGTTACCTGCATTTCTAGTAATTTTCATTACTGTTGTAGAGCTAACAATGGCCTTTCCCTCTCATATTATATTGTATATGTTATAACGGTATATACTTGTTCTCTACCATGTGTACATTATGGATATATGTGCTTTTAACATCCTATTAATTATTATATGTACAATATTATCAAAAAAAATACAACACATGAAACTTAGAACAAAATATTAAGGAAAGAAATTTTTAATGTGTCGACGCTGTGAAGCTGTGAATTGGGTATCTTAATACATTAATGAGCTATTGTATTAGTTTGTCCGTGGCTAGTACTGTATGTTGCTTCAAAACGAAACAGTTGTTTTTATTAAAAAAGGAGAAACAACTAGAATATTTTGAAACATTTATATAGACTACTTCAGTTGATTCTTATTTTTAAAAAAAATTAAAAGTTGTGCCGTTAAACCCGAAACTCTCTACGCTACGAAAACCCTGCAATTATCTGAGTTACCTATCAGCATACATACTGAAATTTCGAGTTTACGAAACACAAGCAAAAGAAGTTCCAAATGTAAACACTGGAAAGGTACGATACGAGTCCCATTTCACTAAGGTGACTTCGAAACGGTTGAAATCCGCCTCGCCCACTTATCTTTTGCTAGTCTTCTGCCAGTGGCACTGGTGATAAAAGTACTGACGTCATGCGCAGACAACTCCTGGCGGCAATGGCCAAATAAAGCTGAAGACCCCGTGTAAGAACATCCACTCCCAAGAATGGAAGTAAAGCTTTTCATGCTATTCTTAACATCCTGAGAACTTTCACACGGGAAAACTGTTTTTTATTATTACTAATTTTGTTTCATTAAGATGAAGTCCCTTTGGTTCTTGTGATGCTATACATGTACGCTGTTTGTTTAAATTGATAATATGATGGCTTATACTATATACAGTGCTTTTACTTCACGCTATGTCCACCACTCGCGCGCCGACAGTATCGACTCGGTCTACCGCCGAAACATTTATAATATCCCCGCAACCGCCTCACGTTATCATAGTTGCAATTACAGTTACAATGATAATAACCATATTGATATACCTTATCATAAGAGATTTCGGAAATTTCCTGTCTATCCACACATTTCTGGTGTCTTCTCAGTAAATTTTCATTCACACTCGACAATTGAATATCCGAAATTGACTGAGTTTCTACCTAGATGTTTTCTTTTAATATTTACAATGTTGGGGTTTGTTGCACATACCTTATTTTTCATGAGATTATCAGAGTGAGTTAAATTTGTGCAATTTCATTTTTAGAACTGATGAGCTTTGACACACACGTAATATTCTTCACCACATTTCGTTATAGATATAAAAGCAACACGATAGTCAAATGTTTAAGAACTGGACGCTATATGCTGCCTTTAAATTTCATACTGTTTCCATGACATCGCGAGAAACAGCTGAACGTTGGACTTAAAAAAATGGCTAAGTGTTGAATAATTCGAGCCATTAATAGCGGATATTTCGTAAATGGTTAATACCACAAAATACTTATTGGAAATAAATTGTGTGTTTTAAAGAGATATACATTTGTTATGTAATACGTTTACGTCTATCGCTTAACGTTTACCAGTAATACAAGATTACACAAAATTCCTTTTGAATGAAGAGGACTTCACAGCCTATTGCCAGAAAATTCCAGATGTCATGCAAATATCTTTATATATTATTTCAATCAAAATTTTAGAACCATTTTTATAAAATCAAAAGTTTCGAAATAGTTTTCATGTAAAGGGTACTTTGAGGTGGAGGATTTTCCTGAAGGTCTCTGTGTAGCATCTTTGGAAGATACTGAACCTAAATACCAAATTTGATGTTTATCTGACTTTTCGTTTTTGAGTTATGCTTCACAGAGACACGTACACGCACATACGGACCTTTTTTCTAAAACTACTTTATTTTGATTTAGGGGGCCTCAAAACATATATTTCCGGTGATATCTCGATATCAAATTTTTGGGTGGAGTGCAATATGTTCTTTACCTACTAGGTACGTGGTAGGGAAAGTATCAAAATGAATAACGACTTAACGTTTGAGAAAAGTATACCTATCTGAAAATTCAAACCGATAACAAGTAATATCTTGGAAATGTTTAGCTCCACAAAAAAGGTTATTTCACATTAATTACGTGCTTTAACAAGATATAAACTTTTTTGGACCTTAAGATTTTGTCTCTCTGTTACGATTTATCAGTTATGCAAAGGTCATTCAGAATGAAGAGGACTTCAGAGACTATTCGCAGAAAATTCAAGATATACGTTCTATGTGTCACGAAAATATCTTAAACATATGGTGTATTAATCAAAATCGTTAACCATTTTTTAAAAAGGTCATAATTTTCGAAAAATGTTCCATATGAAGAGTAGTTTGGGGTGGATGATTTCTTTAAAATCTTCGTGTCGCATCCTAGGAAGATGCTGAATTTAAACACTAAGTTTGGTATTTAACCACTTTTCGTTTTTGAGTTATGTTGTTCACAGCACACACACAGATAGACTTTTTATAAAAATAATTTATTGAGTTTAGGGAATCTCAGACCGTGTATTTCCATAAAATCTTGTTATTAAATTCTACTTACTATAGGTGAGTAGTACAGGAATTAAAATGCTGGTGGTATTGGCGAAATACTTGAAGAATGCATGAAATACGGACCATGTTAATCGTTACAATATGTAAGCATATAATGGAAGGGTGACTCAATGCAGATATACAGGTGCGGAGAAAGAGTGTGCAGAAAATTGTAGAGTAGAAAGGCAGTATAAAAATAAAAACTATATCGTGTATAGCAAAATTAAAATCGAATTCAGATAGAAAGCGCTTCTGGTTGTGAACGGAAATTTCAGTTTTTGTTTTATGTTTCAGAGAATGTTTTTGTTTGCCTGCAAACCAACACCAGGCTAGCGTGTCTGTATAAACCTTCCAGCGCAAAGAAAACAGCCCTGAAGCTATATTGGCAGATTCCAATCACTGAATCCTTTGCAAACTGATAACAAAGGATTACGTGGGGAGAGAGAGAGAGAGAGAGAAAATCGATGAGCATCTGTATATGCAGTTGTATCAGGGTAAAACGGGTTAGTTGAACCTTTTGTCCAATACCATTTCATAATCATCACCAACACCACTGTCATCACATTCAGCCTCATTAGATTGTCAAATTTACTCTTCGTTGTAAAACTCAAGCACAACAAATTTTCCCCTTGGACAAATTGTAATGCTCCTTTGTGGAATTCTATCCATAACCAGGATAGATTTTATAAAATGACGTAATTGAAAAACGGAGGACAACCCGATGCTAAAGTTGCATGTCCTCAAACTGGGTCTCGAACCCCGACCTAACGTGGGTCATATGAATAAACAACAAGTTTGTACTCATGAGTATGAACACTTTCTGTGATTATATACTCAGCTCAATGAGAACATACTCGTTTTCATAAGAATAAAAGCCTGCTACCTCACACGAGTATACCTCATCCCCACAGCCATCTTGTTCACTTAAATGTAAGTATATACTCGTATTACCTACTCTCATTGACCATATACTAGCTTCGTGTTGTGTTGTTTGGCATTATGAATTAGAAGAGTAGATTTTTTTGTATTTGGTTCTGTCCCATCAAAACTGCTTAGGAATTATCCTGTGTTTTATAACAAGTTTCAGCAGAAATGTTAGAGAAATACTAATTCCTTCAAGAAATGAAAAACTAATTGAAACAACACACATAAAAGCATATCTTTAAATTAAATTAACAAAACAATAAATAAAATGAAATAGGTTAACGTCTATTATAAATAAATCAGGCAAAAATAAAACATTCACAGATTCTAAAGTCATAATTATAAGGTGCCGGATGCAAATTCAAATCACACTGTTTCTATAATCCTGGGATGTTTACGCTATTTTCTACAAAACAGTTTTGTTATAAGTAACTGCGGCGATCACCTCCTCATCCGTTGCTGTTAGGCTTACCTTGATGCTTCTCCCGTTGCTTCCAGAAGTTCTCAGTGGGTTGGTTCTCTTCAATTTATCCTCGGCTAGCCTCAGTAATTTTTCTTAAATTATATGGGAGCATGGACTTATCCTCGGTAAAGGAAAACGTAGATCTCGGGTGGTGATATAGGAAGACATAGACTTGCTTTGTTTATGAAAAGATGACACTGCCGTTTCTTTTTATTTAATTAACACTCGTAGTATACAAAACTGGTATTGCCGCTGTAAAATACTGTCCACCGCTGTTAAACTCTGGCGTGGATATGGCACGAAATATAACTATTCTTATTGTCGCTTTCAGAGTAGCGGATCTTAAGTGTGTTGCTAAAACTATTTTGATTCCCTGTTTTGGCGCGATATCTCACACATCCTGCAGCATCTCTCCCTGACCACACATTACCAAAACTGCCGAATAAAATGCAATACTAAGCTGACATTACAAAGCTGACTTGATTCCCTTTTTGGCGCGATATCTCACACGTCCTGCAGCATCTCTCCCTGACCACACATGACATAAACTGTCGAATAAAATGCAATACTAAGCTGACATTACAAAGCTGACTTGATTCCCTTCTTGGCGCGATATCTCACACGTCCTGCAGCATCTCTCCCTGACCACACATGACATAAACTGTCCCGAAATTTCCCCAAACAGATTCATTTATAGTCGCAGGCTTCTGAGGCTGCTTCCTTTCCTATTGGTCCATTTTTAGCGCGACTCGACGCGTCTAACTATTTCGAATAAACTTTCAGGGATCTCATTGGTCCAATTTTAATATAAATCGCGGCTTTTCCTACATGTACCGTTAGATTGTCCTTCTCACTCACTTGGTCACGGCGAATTATCAAATAATGGGACAAAGGCTCTACACCCTCGCTGTAGGAATAATAGCACTGCGACCGAAGAGAGGTAATAAAACTAGGTTTTCTGCCTTCGAAAGCACTATTCCTGTAGCTAAAACATTCCCTCGTGGACAGTATTTTAACATAGCGCTTAAATTATTTACATTAAACCATTTATAACTCTACTAATATTAATAACCTAGATAGATACATAACGTTAAATCACCCTTCTTAAAATATACAAGCAGTATGAGAAAAAGATGTTTACATAATACGATTTAACATCACTAAAAGTTAATTAATAAATTATCTGTAATTACAGTTCTTGGGCTCGGCCTAGAGTTGCCGTTTCATAACGTAACGTCTTAAGCAACTGAATTTTGGGGTTAGTATTTTACATAGTAAGCTTAATAAATGAGACTTTCAATGATACTTCTGGGTTATGTTTTCATGAAGCAATATAGGATTTTGAAACTCCTTGAATATACATGGCAAAGTTAGAAAACCAATAATTAATGTGGTTTAAGCAAAAATAAAGGAATAATCATGGATTGGAAAGTCGTAACTCGAGAGGTGCTGGGTGAACCCATCCGTCTGTTTTTAGGATCTCAGGATATTTACACTATCTAGGTATACTATGAAACAGTTTTCTTATAAAGTTATGAGTAGGTATTAGGAATTTGAAGTTAACACTTTACATAGTAAGGTTAGTTAATAAAGTTGACCTTTAATTTTATATCTAGGTTATGTATTTCTGAAACAATATAGGATTTTGAAACTTCTTTAATACCCATGGCTATGTTTGTAACTTTTCCATAAGTACTATACAGCTCATAAATTGTGCCATCCTCTTTATATTTAGCTTTAAGTAAAAAAAATCAATATAATCTCAGAAGTGAGTATGCATCTAACCATGCTCAACATGAGAGGAGAATGAACTCGTAAAACTGAGAATATATGAGGTTTCATTCATACCAAATATGAGTACATACTTTTGTAAGATGGATGCCTGAGTGTGTTCTACTCCACTTCCGTTACTTGAGTATGTTCTCAAAATGAAGCAGATACTCGGAAGGTTTTATTCTTACCAAACTGAGTATGTTCTTGAGAAAGTGAAGCATATACTATATACTCACTGTATATTTTACTAAGTGAATCAAGTCCTGCTAGATTTATCTTCAGGTAAGTCCTTGTGATGTGCATCTAAGCTCCTGCACTTCGGGGCGTAAATGGCATAGCCAACGGTCATATAACACGGTGTAGTAGTTATCTGACGCACCTTAGCTCCCCAATGGCACCCTCCTTCAACCCTGGTACCGACCGCTCCTTATCTCTGAGACCACTAACTCCCTATCGTTAGCACCCCGAGTTTTTCACCCTTAAGGTAGGTACAACATTACAAATGTTATTCAATGCCACTTCCAGAAAATGCCCAAATGTTCTGTAGTATGCTTTTCATGGGTAAAACACGGGTCATTGAAAACCTTTTCCTTATCCTGCTGATGCTCTACGCTCAAGAAAGATTTGATATTCACACTGTCACGCACTCTCTTGGACACCCCTTTGAGAGAAAATGTACCCAGAAGTTGTCACAAATACAACATAGCTGATATATTTCTGTAAATATAATTCCGCTTCATGACCAACAAAACAAATATAAATTACGTGTATGAATACTGTCCTTCAGGTTTCTTTGCTTTACATACTTTCATTAAATTTTCCAGTCCTTTATCTTGAAGTAGGCGTGGGTAACAATTCTGTCCCCAGTTCGGTTTACAATACAGCATATGAGCATTAAGCATTTAACAACTCAAAACTGCCATACGTCTCGGCTCAGAAATCCATTATCAATTACAATTTCAAATGCCACATAACTCAGCTGCACAAAATAAACATCCGACTCGGCTATTTCAAGAAACCTCAGCAGAGAGTTCACACACAAGATGAGCATAATCTTTTACACAATGTTTTTTTTTAGACTAGGAAAGTCATAATCAAAAAGATGCATGGCTCAGTTAGATAAAGGAAACTTACGAGGGCAGTCCCAGAAGTATCCGACCTGACGTATATATAGCGATTGTTGTTTCAAACAAATGACTGTGGTAGAAAGTACCACCCTTATAAAGCTTAAGTTTGAAGTTTGACGATACTACGTTGTTTAGTAATTGTTTGGCAGCCATTAATAATAAACTCTCTCAGCGAATTTGTAAACATGGATAAAACTGGCCATCGTTATGTGATACAATATTTTCATTTGAAAGGTCTTAGTCCAACTAATATTAAAGATGAGCTAGATTCTACTCTGGGGGAGTCTGCTCCTTCGTTTACAACAGTAAAATATTGGGTGGCAGAGTTTAAGTGAGCTGCCAAGACGAACATCGCAGTGATCGACCAAATCGACCACGCCAGAAATTGTGAAGAAAATCCACAAAATGGTATTGGATGACCGTCGACGAGTGCGCGAGCTAGCAGATATCGTAGGCATTTCAAAACGTACTGTACATTGCATAATAACTGAAAATTTAGAAGTGAGAGAGCTGTGCGCAAGATGGGTGCCGCGTTTACTCACAATGGAAAAAAGCAGCGTCGTGAGTATGCTTCAGTAGAGTGTTTGGCGATGTTTCGCTGCAATAAAACGAGTTTTTGCGTCGATTCATAACCATGGAAGAAACATGGGTCCACCTCTTCACACCTGAGACAAAGGAACAGTCGAAACAGTGAATTGAAAAGGGCAGAATCGGTTCCAAAGAAGGTGAAGTCAGTTCCATCTGCAGGCAAGGTCATGGCGTCAGCTTTTTGGGATGCGCGTGGGATAATTTTCATTGATTATCTTCAAAAAGGAAAATCAATCAATGGCGAGTATTATACAAACTTATTGCACAATGATGAAATCAAGCAAAAACGACTGCATTTAGCGAAAAAAAAGGTTCTGTTTCATCAAGACAATACACCAGTTCACACATCCATTATCGCCTTGGCCAAAATCAATGAGTTAAAGTTCGAATTGCTTCCTCGTGTACCCTATTCGCCAGACTTAGGCCCCTCTGATTATTTTCTGTTTCGGCCCCTCTGATTATTTTCTGTTTCGAAGGTTGAAAATATGACTTGGTGGTAAAATATTTGCCAACAACGAAGAGGTGGAGTTTGCAGTTGATAGCTATTTTGCAGAACTCTACGGTTCTCGCTATAAACAGGGTATCGAAGCTATTGAACATCGCTGGGAAAAGTGTATCGAGCTGAAAGGAGACTATGTAGAGAAATAAAGATGTTTTTCCCAACATTTTTGTGTTTTCTTTGTTAAGACGGGTACTTGTAAGACAGCCCTTCTATGATAAAAATTGTTTTGTGGGATTTGTGGGGAGCGAGGGAATAGTTAGAAAATGTTTTCTGGAAAGAAACCAGGTTAAGACTGGAAGATATTGAAATACAAGAAATACTTGCAAGTTTCAGTTTGAACATTTATTGGTGAAATACCGAGAATTAAAAGTGGTTTAGAGTAGACAAAATTATGTTGATGAATGTGACAAAGCATCAAGAGAAGGCTTTGAATGGGCAAGAAAGGTGATGAAATTGAAAGGTCTAAGAATAGGGAGTGAATTTAGAGAAATGCCCTTTATGTAACCTGGCACATAATTTTGGAATGCAAGAACCTAAGATAGCCAGAAAGAGGGTATGTAAAAGGATTGGTCAAATTTACGAAAAGAAATTCAGAGTAAAAGGTTTATGAATGTAAATTCTAGAAAAAAAATACAAGGTAAATAGGAAAATTTGGAACAAAGTAAAAACCAAATGCCTGAGGAAAATTAGCAAGGTGAAGAAGTTAAATAATAGTATGCATTAGATAAGCTATATGCAGGACCCAATAGCTTGGCAACCACATGGTTTGAGTGTTTTGGATCTCAGAGTTTACAGCAACTTAGTGTAGTGATTAGAAATTTATACTGACTTGTAAAACTTGTGTCTACCCTTACTACATAACAGCAGGAAGATATTAATAACAGGGTCAGAAACATAATGGCCAAGCGAATTAGATTAAACACCTGAAATAGTACAAAGCTGTAAGCGGACCTACCAAAAGGATCGCACCGCACATAACGTTATTATAGACATAGCTCTCTAAACCTTTTGAAAACAGATCACCAGACCCCAGCCAGAGATCGGACCGCCATTCCCTAACTCACGAACAAATGCGAACAAGGAACGGCACCACTGACCCAGGTGGCGCCGCCGCCAGCTATATTAGTAATGAAACCACGACCGTGCCCGACAATTTCTCTTCACTAAATTTATATAAATATAATTTAACTTGTATATAAAACATATGCTTTAGCAAGGAGCCATATACTTAATCTTAAAACTTCAAGACGTGTATTACCAGTAAAATCTCCATACCGAATTTTGGTGGATAAAGAGAAAGTAAAACGTATAAGTATTTGAAAATTCAAACCAATAACAAAGAATATCTCAGAAATGGTTAATTTCAAAATAAACTATATTTGATATAATGTGTGAGTTTCAAGGAGAACTACGTTTTGTCTATCTTTTACAGTTGATCAATTACACAAAATTCGTTCAAAGTGAGACTTCACAGGCTATTTCCAGAGACTAATCAAGATAAACATTTCATTTGCAGTGCAAAGGTCTTAAACATGTACTGTAATAAAATTTGTCAGTGTAGTTTGTTATGAAATAAAAAAATAACCACATATGTTTTAAGTAAAGGGGATTTTGGAATGTAGAATATTCGTTTTGGATCCTTGGAAGGTGCTGAACTTAAATAGCAACTTTGGTATTTATCTTACTTTTCGTATTTACTTTCTCTACCACGCACCTAGTAGGTAGATGAGGTATTGCATTCCACCCAAAAATTCGATACCGATATTTTACCAGTTATACATGTCTCTGTGCCCCCTGAATACAAAAATAGCCTTTTTAGAAAAAGGTCCGATTCCGCGTATGTGTATCTGTGAACAGCATAATTAAAAAACGAAAATAAGGATAAATACCAAACTTGGTATTTGCTTTCAATATCTTCCAAAGATGCGACACGAAGATTTTGGAGAATATTCCGTTACACCAAACTACCCTTTGCATGGAATATTTTTGGAATTTTTTTATTTTATAAAACATGTTTAACGATATTGATTAAAATACCATACATTAAAGATATTTACATGATAAATAAAAGTATATCTTGAATTTTATGGGAATGACCTCTGAAGTCCTGTTCATTTGGAGGAATTAGAATAATCTTGTATAACTGGTAAACTTTAAGCGATAGATGGAAATGTAGATCTCTTTAAAACACAATTTGTTTCAAATAACTTTTTCGTGGTATCGCCCATTTCTGAGATGTATTATTAATGGTTCGAATTATTCAATACATTTGTCATTCTTTTCAGTCCTTTCGATAGTCAGTTGTTTTTCGCAATTGCACGCAAAAAGATTGGAATTTTAAGGCCAGGTATAGCGTCCAGTTCTTAAACATTCGATTATTGCTGTTCCCTTTGTATCCATAACGATGTGTATCGCAGACATATCTGGAATGTTTTGTCTCGATTAAAATGAAGAAGAAAAGAAAATAAACTTTCGTGATTTCTGGATCCACTAATAAGCGCAAGGGTGTAGAGAAGGTCATGTGAATGTAACATAACCGACTTTTTGGATTCAAGAGCACAAAACGTGTATTCCTAGTGAAATCTCGGTATGAAACTTTTGTGTGGAATGCAACACTTCCTCTCCTAACTAGCAGAAAGAGTAATATGGTGAAAAGTTGAGGTTGTACCCAGTGGCAGCTTGTGGTGTAAACGATAGGTGAAGATCTTTTCACACAAAACAACACAGGTATGCCAAGTTGACTCTCCTACCCTTTCGGTTGGCGTACTCACAATACCACGGACTTTTAAAATGTCTGATGTAACACTTCGCATCTTTCCTTTCCACTTTGTGTCGACATACTAAATTGTCTTAGGTCCTCCCGTAAATATCACGTCTCTTTTATCGCCCTCAGTGCACCACGAAAGAGATTTTTGTAACACGCAATACAGTGTGTCATTTTGCGGATTCACTGCAAAGCACCAACGGTTTAAATATTTTTAAGACATAAACTTATTTTTGATACTTTAATTCACACTAGCGAACTTTTAAGATCATACACACAACAACAACAAAAATCGCTACGTACAGATTGTATTCGCGCATGAACTGAACTGGTGACTGAAGGTCCATTCCGAGTTTAAAAAGTGATTTAAGAGGGAATACATTCCGTTACTCAAGGGAAGGGATGTATGTAAGTTTACAAAACATTTAACAAGTGTCAATGACCCGAATAGCCTCTATATGTGGTGTTTCTATTCCAAAAAATCCAGTATTTTACCTTCATACTAGCCTCGAAGCAGGTAGTTTGCACACGCCGCTCATACAGTCCAAGCTTCAGTTGGTTGTCATGGGCAACCAGATGTAAACAGTGCAGCTGAAAATCCCAGAGGCAATAATAGCTGCATCAACCCTCTATACCTGCTCATGAACTTTGCGGCTTTTCCATTTCGCTCGCTTACAAACATTTTCCTTATTCTCTACTGCTGCCGCGGTAACACTTCGGAGTGGGCGATTTATAGTCTTAAAGTAGTGATTCCTAAAACTTAGTGATCCGACGATAGTCGATATTGATACTGATTTTTTAGTACCGATAGTCGATACTCGACACTCGATACTCACTTTATATAAAACTGTAAAGGCGATAACTTGTTCGCTGAATTATATTCTTAGTAGTTTTCTGTGTATAAGAAA
This sequence comes from Deroplatys truncata, assembly GCA_030765065.1. NCBI lineage: Eukaryota > Metazoa > Arthropoda > Insecta > Mantodea > Mantidae > Deroplatys > Deroplatys truncata. The sequence goes on from CM060989.1 coordinate 37,905,151, forward strand.
TTACCAATTTTGTATTGTATGCATTCTGAAATTATTTCTTTTGGACATTCTCGAATTGGCAGCCACCTTTTATATTGTTAATGCCACAGTTTATGTATCCCATTGTTGGTCAAGGATGATGATTAATAATAATAATAATAATAATAATAATTTCTTTGCTTTCCTTTTTATGTGACTACATTTTGTGCTGAACACCTTCTTTTAGAATATTTTATATCCATATTATGTACGGTATACCTGTAAGCTATGATGTGACACGAGTTTGACTTGAGTAGACACAAAGTAGAATAGAATAAACTTTATTTGTATTTTTTACACAATCCTTTTTACAATATTCCACTTGTAAACTAACTTAACCTATGTACAAATTATATGCCGGCTATGTTCTACCTATTCTGCTCATTTTGCCTGGCACCCTGGCCTTATGGCTCAGCTGAGCAGCCCTTGCTACCCTTAATCACCTATGATCCATCCTCTCCCTCCTGGGTTTGCCCTTTCTTATCTCTTAATTTTCTAATCCATTTCTCCTTTACTTTCTTTAAGAACTCCCCCATATTCTCATTTTTCTTTTCTTCTTTTCTTGTTAACATTTTGATTGCTACTATTTTTCCATCCATTTTTTCCCATTTTTGCTCCCATACTTTTTGTCTCCATTCTACTAATTCTTTGAATTCTGTCATATAATGCTCTGTGCTTTCACTACCTCTGCAGAGTTAACAAATTCCGCTTTTTTTTTGCCTCTTAGCCCTCTCAGGTACATTGATCCTGTTCTCATCCATGCAAACGCTTCTTTTTCAGCTCTATTGCAATAATCTACATACCCTTCTCTTCCTAATTTCCTTTTTACTAATCTATAGATTCCTAGTGATTTTTTTATTCTCTAAGCTTCCCCAAATCTCTTGGCTTTCTATGTCCTCCACTCTGTTTCTTACTGTTATCCAGAAGCCGTTGTTATTGACACAAACTAACATATGGAAAGAAAGAACAAATATTCCCATGCGCTGTATTATCTTACGTCTTACGTTCTGAATTGTTTCTGCTGGATTCACAGATTTTGGTCACCGGAGTAGGTAAATGTAATGGCTGAGAGTGAGTCACCAAGTCAGGCTATTGCAGAAACGTGATTTAGTGCGTCAGCTAAATCAGCTTGAAGTGGTATAATTCATTTGTTTGTCGAGCCCCACGTTGTGGTAGCCCATTTGCGATGGCATTAGTGTTTGTTTGAAAGATGCTACTGTTTATTTGCCGCACGTATAAAAGACAATTTGTCGCGGTCACTTCGTGTTATCTTTTACTGAGCGCCTATTATTGTATTTAATTTTTTTTTGGTTCACTGTCCTCCGGCTAGCTATGATCTCTCGGTCAAGTACTTATCTTATACAGGTGTGTAAACGGAAAGGAGTCTTTTATCCAAAGATAACACTGATGAAAGAATTTGTTTTACACTTTTATTGTCGTAACACATTATGCACTTTCACATATTAATCTTGACACTCGCCAAACTGAAACTGTTATAATAACTTCTTCACTGCCCATTATTAATTCGCGTACTTCAACTTTTTGTGTAATTAACTTTACAACACTTGAGATTTTTCATAACTTTGCTACGCGTAACCTGCGAATCGATAAACTATGCTATGTATTCACCATGACTGTTTCTGTTGAACTCGACGACGTGTAATGTACAAATGTTTCCGATGGACTGGAGGAGTCTACCTCTGACTTAGCCCTTTTTATACTTCCACACCCGGATATACGTAAAGATTATAACCGAGCTGCTATTGGTTAATAAAACACGCCAACATTAGCGTCTATTTTTATATCCAATGAAAATTATGAACACATATGCTCTAGGGAAAAATGTTCCCGCAAATTCCTAAGAAAAACGCGCCAATATTACGTCATTTGCTCGTCTCTAATAATGATAAACAGCTCACCCCCTCGCTACATTATTGCACGTTATTATTGTCAGTTTCAGTAAGGCCATATAAACCCACTTCTCGACAATGCTTACAATCAACAAGCATCTCAAATCAATGTCACAAAATAATGCATATTCGCACTATAATCACTCTTTACATTTACATAATTTGTGATACAAATTACTGCGTCAAGCTTCATTCAAAACTCAGTTAACGCTGCATTTACGTGAGTATCTCTACTTCTTCCCTAATCGTTTTGCATTTAGACACAGACGTCTTTGGAATATTGCATTCATTCACCCACAAGAAACGCAGTCAAGGAAAAACTTCACAAGTATCGAATAAATATCGAAGGTTTATATTAAAGTATTAAAGATACTTCAATACCACTGAGTATCGAGAGTGACGAGGTCCCGTCCGTAGCAAAATTGCATTCCTCTATGTGAGTAGTGGAATATTTAAATATATAAAATGTGTAAAACAGAGATGTAGTTATATTTGAATGCACCTAGTTTGAAAACAGCTAAAGTAACGGTACACCTCAGGAACCACCCCTGGTTGTACCACAAAACAATAGAAATGTGGTGAAGGAGAAGTTCAGCTCTGCGGCTATGGCTTATTTCGCCTACTAAACCCCCGGGAGGAAGGGATGAAGCGGGAGATCGCGAAGGGAGGCCAGATATGATGGCGGCAGGCATCCCCGGATGTCCCACCCCCCTATCCGACGCGACAGGATCAGGAAAAGGTTCTCTCCTCAAAGCGAATCCGTCCATTGCTTCTGGCTCTGCAACCCTGAAAGATGAAAGGGCTGAAATGAGGGATAGGAAAATTTGTGGAAATATATAATCCACTACAGCATTCGCCCATGACCTGGGAAAACCAAAAATCCCAAGATCAGGGAACAGCTCCAACTGAATACTTAAACATGCATGTACGTAAGACAATGGATAAATGTAAATCCAAAAATCTACAGTTTTATTCTGATGGCATTGACTTTTTACTTTCTCTTTTACGTATACTGGCGTGCATAAAATGTGGCCCATAATGGAACGTAGCTGTTTATGGAACGTACTGACAAAATCTAGCCACCCCCCTACTATCGTGTGCAATTCTGTTTTTCGAGAATAATTCTAGCCAGTGGATTTGTAGAGTGCTTTACCTCCCGCAAAGTATGGCCGAACTGCTGAAGGGTAAAATTAGAGCTTAAACCCTATATTTTCATGCTACACTACCGTTTTCTTATTGCCGTAACAACTTAACCTTCGTCCATGTCGCTCATGAAAGCTCCCATATATGTAAATGTCGTAGCTGTCGTTCAGTTTAGCCACATATGCCAATAATTCTTCACTCCTTCCTCTAAAAGGCCGAATTATATTGTGTTGGTTTAGCCTTTCCTTGTGTATCAATCGCAGTGAAACTCTTTCATAGAGGTGGTATCCGAACCACCCCTTCATTCCATATAGATTATAAACAAGATTCATTGGTCAGTTTATATGTCCCTATATTGTATTCCAGGCCAGTCACATAGAGAACTAATACCAACTGGGTGGAGTCAGAAGTTGGTTACCTGAAGGTAGAAATCTTACACTTTGTCGATCTAGAGGAATGGGCCAGGTTTTATGCACGACTGTGCACAAATAGTAAGTAGATAAAGTACCTATTGTACTCCCCCAAAAATTTGATGTCGAGATTTCACTGCAAATACATAATTGAGGCCCTCTTACCCAAAAAGGGGCTTTTAGGATACGGTCCATATACAATTCGGCCACGATATGAGTGCGTGTGGTGAGAAGAGGAACTAAACTGTTACGAAACAAATGGAAGGGGCATAGGAAGACAGTCGTGTAAAGAAAACATCCGCAGTTCCAAGTTGCTGAGGCCTGCATATGCCTTACCCCTCTGATCCCTAGCCTTGATTGTCAACAAAAACAGTTGGCGTCCTCCTTTGAGCGCATTCATATCGTGGCCGAATAGTATATGTATGTTTCAACAGCAAAAATTAAGTTAAATATCTTCCAAAGATCAACACGATTTTCAAAAAATCCTCTACGCTTTACGGGAATGTTTTATAATTCCTTCATTTTCTCAAAAGTGGCTGTAATACCATACATTTAAGATGATTACATGACAAAACGTTTTCAACAGAGAAATTACTTAAAACTGATAATAGGGTTTGCCAAAAAAGTACATAATAATTGAAGAATGCAAATTTAAAGATATAATGTTTACAGATTAAACTTCATTAATAGAATAGTGGAATTCAGTAAAATTAATATATGGGATATGGCAATTTGATATTTGTAGTAGTAAATTAGCAAATGTGTGTGCCTACTTCGATGCTTATCATTACTGATAGTACCAATATAAGTGCCTATTACTTTCTCTATTACGTATAGTAAGTAGGGAAAGTATTGCATTCCACCCAAAAATTCGATACCGACATTTCACCGGAAATACATGTTTTGAGACCCCCTGAATCCAATAAAAGCATTTTTGGAAACATGTCCGTGTGTGTGTGTGTGACTGAACAGCATAACTCAGAAACGAACAGTCGGATAAACACCAAACTTGGTATTTAGGTTCAGTATCTTCCAGAGATGCGACACGAAGGTTTTCAAGAAAATCCCCCCACCCCAGATTACTCTTTACATGGAACATTTTTCGAAAATTTTAATTTTCTCAAAAATGGCTCTAACGATTTCGATTAAAATATCACATGTTTTAGATATTTTCATGACAAATGAAATCTATATCTCGAATTTTCTGGGAATGTCTCCAAAAGTATTCTTCATTGTGAACGACGTTTGCATAACTGGTAAACCATAAGAGATAGACAAAATTTTACTACACAAAATGTGTAGAGCGCGTTACAATACACAATTTATGTCATATACATTTTTATTGAGTGAACCATTTTCCAGATAATGCTTGTTATCCCTTTAATTTTTTCAATACTTATTTTCTCAAATGGGAATTCGTTATTCATTTTTTTTTGTCTTGGATATGCAAAGAGTATTAATCTGTGGCAAAGAGAATGGTGAGTAGTAATAGTCCCGGATGAGCCAATTGTTTTAACGATAATCCTGCCGTTAGGGGCGCTAGTGTCGCTAGTGTCGCTGCGTGCGACGGCGGCGGTAAGTTTGAAAAGCGCCGTGAGCGTTAGGATTATCGTTAAATCGGTTGGCTCATCCGGGACGAGTTGAAAGAATTGAGGAAGTGACGTGGAGTGTTTTGATTGGTTCGTTAATTTGGGGTGGGAGATGGAGGAAGGGAGATGGAGGAGTATGGAGGTCGCGTGATGGAGAGGAGCTGGGTGGCGAGGTGTTGTCTGTGCGGAGGTCGGTACTGAAATGGGGGAAAAGATGGGGAGCGAGGGATAAAAAGTGTAAAGGAAAGTGACGTGTGAAGTTGTGATTGGTGGGAATAAGAAGTGATGTTATTGGTGGAAAGGAGCAAATGAAGGTTGTTGATTGGTAAGAATAAGAGAGATTATGATTGGTGGAAAGAAAAAGGAGTGGGGTATGTTGGAGGTGATGGGAAAGGTGAGTTTTGCTAGCAGCAAGATTTGCAAAAGCCTGTCTTGAACTGATCAGCAATTTTTGAACGTCGGATGGTAGTTTTCTTGAGTGGATAGAGAGATGGGGGCGATATGAGATGCGGTGGCGAAAATGGGAACTAGACAAGGTTGTTGAGACAAGAGGTTTAAGGACGAGGAAATTTGGAGGTTAGTGGTGAACACGGCGGTCGCAAGAGGTGGGGGTAAGGAGACGCAGTGGTGAGAATGGGAACTAAAAGAAGATGGGGGTAGCAAGAGTTTTAGAAGAGTAGATTTTGAGGTTAAAATAGTGGGAACTAAAAATGGCGGAGGGTCTGCGACAAGGAGATGCGGTGAGAACTAAACAAGATGGCGGACGCAAGAGGTGGGTAAGGAGGTTTGAGGTTACAGTACCAAAACACGAAAGGATATATTCCTACGCCAAGCAGGTCCGAAAAATAATTATGCGTGTGTTACTTACCTGTTACCGGTGTGGATGCGTCACCAAAAGCGCGGCACGCGAGACGGAAAAATAAAAGCAAACTGTTTTTGAAAATGCTTAACCAGCTTTAAGATCAACCAACATCACTACGCACTGATATACCTAGGTTTTTAAAGCGGTACAGACACCCTTTGCAGAGGCGTAATTTAACTATACCAAAAACCTGGTACTGGACCATCGTGATGGTCGCTAGCGTACGTAGGAGCAGGGTTTTCATAGCCGGTCGAAAGCGGTCAAAAACGTGTACGACGTAGGTGTTTGCAGTAGCTGCTGCCGAGGCAACCGTCGAGGTGCGAATGAACGAGATGTGTTCTTGCAGGCAATCTGGTTGAGAGATGAGAGGCGCGGTGGTAAAAATGTGAACTAAATAAGATGGCGGAGGCACGAAGTTGAGGTTAAGGAGCGGCGAGGTGTTGACTGTGCGGCGGTTGGGGTCTGAAAGAGGGGGAAAGATGGCGAACGAGGGATAAAAAGTATAACAGAAAGTGACGTGTGAAGTTGTCATTGGTGGGAATAAGAAGTGATGTTATTGGTGGAAAGGAACAAATGAAAGTTGCTGATTGGCGAGAATAAGAGAGATTATGATTGGTGGAAAGAAAAAAAGGTGTGGGAGTGGGGTATGTTGGAGGTGATGGAAAAGGCAAGTTTTGCTACCAACAACATTTGCAAAAGCCTATCCAGAACTCATCAGCAATTTTAAATAACTAGTGTTTCGGGGGTTTTCTCTGGTTGGTAGACGAATGCAAGCTGTTTCTACCATACTTATATTATTCGTCTGTTTCCTTTTTTTTTAAAAAATAACTAGTTTTTTTTTTTTTTTTTGGGAGTTTTCTGCGGTTGGTAAACGAATGCAAGCTCTTTCTGCTTTTTCATAGGTTTTCCCTGGTTGGTAGGCGTTTTCTGTACTGGTTGACGAAGGCGTTTCTAATTTTCGAGGTTTTCTCAGGTTTTTTAGCGGTTGGCCCTGCCGGGAAGGCAAATGATGAAGTTTTACCTTGTCGGCGCACGGATACTAGGCACGTACTCGCGCACACACACACACACAGAGAGACAGATAGACACACAGACAGGCACACACACACACGGACATGTTTCCAAAAATGCTTTTTTTTTTTTTTTTTTTTTGATTCAGGAGGTCTCAAAACGTGTATTTCCGGTGAAATCTCGGTATCGAATTTTTGGGCGGAATGCAATACTTCCCCTACTTACTATACGTAGTAGAGAAAGTAACAAAGTATTGAAAAATTTAAGGAAATAACAAGCAATATCTCAAAAGTGTACTATCTTGTTTACAAGGGTTTTCCAGATCGGTAAGCGTTAGAATACTCTTAGAGCTTTTTTCAGGTTTTTTAGCGGTTGTCCCTGGCCGGTAGGCAAATGATAAAGTTTTTCTATAACGTCGTCGTTTTGGCTTGTGGCGCACGGATCCTAGGCACGTACTCGCGCGCGCACACACACACACACACACACACTAAAATAGTAGCGTATAAAAAAAAACTAATGTGTTACACTGACATGACTTTTTCTCTACTCTTGTACAATCTAATTGGTAGCTTTTAAGCGATAGTCAAATATTTTAACGCTGGTTGCTATGTGGCGAATTCCATTCTGTTTGCATGTTTAGGACATAAAAAAAATGAATAAACGAATTTGAGAATAAGTATAAGTATTGGAAAATTTAAGGAAATAACAAGCAATATCTCGAAAACGGTTCACTCAACAAAAGAAACGTATATGACATAAGTTGTGTATTTTAACGCGATCTACATTTTTTGTGTAGTAAAATTTTGTCTATCTCTTATGGTTTACCAGTTATGCAAAAGTCGTTCACAATGAAGAATATTTTGGAGACATTCCCAGAAAATTCGAGATATACATTTTATTTGTCATGACAATATCTTAAACATATGATATTTTAATCAAAATCGTTAGAGCCGTTTTTGAGAAAATTAAAATTTTCGAAAAATGTTGCATGTAAAGGGTAGTCTGGGGTGGGGGGATTTTCTTGAAAACCTTCGGGTCGCATCTCTGGAAGATACTGAACCTAAATACCAAGTTTGGTGTTTATCCGACTGTTCGTTTTTGAGTTATGCTGTTCACAGACACACAGACGCACAGACAGACAGACACACAGACACACAGACACAGACAGACACACACACGGACATGTTTCCAAAAATGCTTTTTTTTTGGATTCAGTGATTCTGAAAACATGTATTTGCAGTGAAATCTCGGTATCGAATTTTTGGGTGGAATGCAATACTTCCCCTACTTACTATACGTAGTAGAGAAAGTAAAAATGAATAACGCATTTGAGAAAAAGTATAAGTATTGGAAAATTTAAGGAAATAACAAGCAATATCTCGAAAATGGTTCACTCAACTAAAAAAATGTATATGACATAAATTGTGTATTTTAACGCGATCTACATTTTATGTGTAGTAAAATTTTGTGTATCTCTTATGGTTTACCAGTTATGCAAAAGTCGTTCACAATGAAGAATACTTTTGGAGACATTCCCAGAAAATTCGAGATATACATTTCATTTCTCATAACATTATCTTAAACATGCGATATTTTAATCAAAATCGTTAGAGCCATTTTCGAAAAATCTTCCATGTAAAGGGTAGTCTGGGGTGGGGGGGATTTTCTTGAAAACCTTCGTGTCGCATGTCTGGAAGATACTGAACCTAAATACCGAGTTTGGTGCTTATCCGACTGTTCGTTTTTGAGTTATGCTGTTCACAGACACACACAGACACACACACGGACATGTTTCCAAAAATGCTTTTTTTGGATTCAGGAGGTCTCAAAACACGTATTTCCGGTGAAATCTCGGTATCGAATTTTTGGGTGGAATGCAATACTTCCCCTACTTACTATACGTAGTAGAGAAAGTAAAAATTTAACAAACCGTAGATTTTCAAGAAAATTCCCACACCGCAAACTACCCGTTTAGCGGGAGAAAGCTCGTTATTTTTATTGTCTTAAAAACGGCTCTAACCCCTTTTGATTACGGTGCGGTATGTTTAAGATATCTGCACGACAAATAAAATGTATAACTTCAATTTTCTGGGAATAGCTGTGAAGTAGTCTCATTGTGAATGTCTTTTGTACAAAGTGTTAAACCGTAGGAAACGAAGCCTTATTTACAAGAACGTTAAAGCACACAATCTATGTGTATTAGTATCACTTTGAGGCGTTGTCTATTTACAAAGTTTCCATGTTGATTTTAATGTTTAAAAGCTTTAGACCTTTCTCACTAAAAAACGTCATTCTTTTAACTTTTCTTTTTTTCATTTTGATACAAAGAGAACGGTATATCACAAGTGAAACAGTACTGTGATAACGATACCAACAAACTAATTTTTATTCACCCCACTGAAACACATTTCACAACTGCATGGAATAATATTGATTTAGGGGGCTTTCTCTACCACGTAAAATAGTAGGTAGAGGAGGTATGCATTGCATCCAAATATTCAATATTGAGATTTCACCGGAAAAACTAAATACTTGTTTCGAGGTCCCCTGAATAAAAAACATTTTTAGAAAATTCTGTGTGTATGTGTCAGAGCAGCATAACTCAAAAATGAAAAGTCGGATAAATACTAAAACTTGGTATTTAGGTTGAGTACCTTCCAAAAAGTTACGACACAGAGATTTACAAGAAAGTCCCTCCACCCAAAACTACCCTTTACATGAACTATTTTCCGAAATGTTTTATTTTCTAAAACTGCCTCTGACGATTTTAATTACAACACCATATATTAAAGTCATTTATATGAAAAATAAAATGTATATCTCGAATTTTGCGGAAATAGCCTGCGAAGTCCTCTTGATTCGGAAGAAATTTTCTACGATCTTGTATAACTGCTAAGGTTTGAGAAAAAACATACAATACAAAAAAATTTAGATCTGTTTTAAAAAAACACACAATTTATTTGAAATAACGTTTTTGTGACGTCAGCCATTTCCGAGATATTTGTTATAAATGGTTCGAATTGTACAATGCTTAGCATTCTTTTTAAAAGCATGTGGCTTTTCAGTTCTTGCCCCGCCATGTTGTTGGAAAGAATTTAGAATTTTAAGGCCAGTGTATAGCGTCCCTTCGGATGCAACCATTCCCCGAAAAGTTTAACCGGATTAAAAATAAGTGGATATGAAAATAAACTTTCGTACTCACCTATAAGAGACAGAGGTTAGAGGTGATACGAACGTTAACACTTGAGAATTTTCATTCAACAGTTGGTGTTACTCCTTAGAAAGGAAGTATCTGCTGCTTCTTTTTATTTCTCGCATTTTACATAACACGTATGCACTGCACAACACAAAAACACCACACACGGCGTTGTTAGTTTTAAAAAATTGTACTGACGCGAGTGTACATAAACGTTAAAACGCTGCTTGCTTGCTTGTCATTTTGCATGCGCAGCACTGCACAAGGAAGTATGCCGACGTGTGTAAAACGACCGTGAGAAAAGGAAACTCGTCAGCGTTTATGCAGCCTTATTGCAGTGGTGGTCGTGCAGTGGTGGATAGTGGCAGAATGACAGCGTTTTTTTTACAAACGTAACAATTTTGTTGCGAAACGAGGCATTTAACTCGACGCGCATAATGAAACAGCGTTTTTGATAAGCGAGCTTATAAAAACCCTGTGCTAAGAGCAAACGCCCGTAGTGAAGCGTTGCGATAGCGGGAGTTTTTCTACAAAATCGTTCTATTTGACGAAAAATAGTTTAAACTAAAAAAAAACAAAATAGCAGCAGCACTTTGCAGGGGAAAGAGCGATCGGCGCATTCGGACGATAAGATGGAGATGCAATCCGGGGGAAGTCGCGATGACACCTTGCAGCCTACGTTCGAAATTATAGGGCACAAGCAGAGAACGCTGCCAAAGCTTTTTTCCGGTTTTACAGAGTCTCAAATTACCGTAAACCCGGTCCCCAGAGATGTCAACCCCGAGCAATGGGTATCGCATCTGTTTAACGATATTCTAAACTTTGCGAAAGAGAACCTGTTAGAAAACGAACCCGGATATTTAGGCATATCCATAACAGACGAAAAGGAGACGTCCAAAGCCTTCAACATGAGCGTTAGGCGCGTAGACCAATTGAATGCGGATGTCATTGTTGGAAGCATCGAAAAAGTAATGCAAAGTAACCAACAATTCTTGCTAAGCGGGCCTCTTCACGTGACGTTTGTGTGGACCAGGGAGGTCTCGGGTTCGTGCCACCAACCTTGCGATGCCTGTAGGGGCAATAAAGGCATTGTCGAAATAGCCAACAAAGACAACTTGTGTTTAGCAAGAGCCATCGTTGTAGGCAAAGCCAAAGTGGATCGCGACGTCAACTACAGAACGATGACGCGTTCCGACTATCTGCAAAAATCGAAGGCCGTAGCCTTGTGCGCGAGCATCGGTCAAGGCCACGACGGCTGCACCATAGATGACGTCAGACGCTTTGACGCTGCGTTAAAGGGCTACGCTGTGACGGTGTTTGGCGATCATACGGGGAAGCACGTGCTGTACGCGTCGGATAAGAAATGCGATAAATACATCGACGTCATGCTCCACGCCGGGCACTTTAACGCCATCGTGAACCTTCACAAGTGCTTTAAATGCAAATCGTATTGCCGCCGGTGTCATCATCCCTCGGCACACAAAAAAGAATTTCACAGGTGCGACGCCGGGTGCGCTAAATGCCATCAGCAGTGCGATGCGCGATTCGACGCCTACATACGCTGCGCCGGGTGCAACAGAGATTTTAAGGGACCGACATGCTTTGCAAACCACGCAAAGAAAGGCGTTTTTTACCCAAAGGCGCTGTCGGTGTGCGACGTAGAAAAGGTGTGCACGTCTTGCAACAAGCTCGTGAATGCGAGGTACAGAAAAACCGCGCACGAGTGCGGGGAAAAGTACTGCTATCATTGCAAGACACACGTGAATTCTAGCCACATGTGCTATATGCAGCCGTACGCCGCAAAGAACAAAAGAAACCGGTACGTGTTTATGTTCATCGACTTCGAATGCACGCAAAACATTCCATATACCGGCAAAAAGGACACATACGAGCATGTACCTAACTTGTGCGTGTTGTACCAAGCCTGCCCGCACTGCATCGACGAACGCCGCAAGATGGCATACTGCATGGAATGCGGTTGCAAAGAATGGGTGTTCACGGACGAACCCGTGAAGCAGCTTTTCGAGCACATCGCGCAGGCGAGATTCGAAGCCTGGGACGTCTACGTCGTGGCGCATAACCTCAGAGCTTACGACGGGCAGTTTCTATTAAAGTACATGGTGGCGCACTTAGACTGGATCCCGGAGCTCATCATGAACGGGAGCAAGATCTACAGGATGAGGTACGGTGACGTCACATTTCTAGACTCGCTCAACTTCATACCCATGCCACTCTCCCGCTTTTCCAAGACCTTCGGATTGAAGGAATGCAAAGGTTATTTCCCGTACCTGTTTAACACGAAGGAAAACGAGCGGTACGTGGGTTCGATTCCCGACAAAAGGCATTACTGCCCTGAGGGCATGTCGGCGGAGGGTCGGAAAGCCTTCGAGCAGTGGCACGAAGAAAAGGCGTCCTCCGGGCACGTCTTCGACATGAGGGCGGAAATGGTGGCGTATTGCAAGATGGACGTATTTCTACTCAGTCAGGGAGTTTCCAAATTCAGAAGGGAATTCTTGGACGAGAACGGAATAGACCCGTTCAGAGAATGCGTCACCATCGCGCAGGCGTGCATGTGCGTGTATAGAAAGCGCTTCATGCCGCTTAAAAAAATTGCCCTCTTGCCAGCGGGCGGGTATCGACTAGCGGACCGGCAGTCTCGCGCCGCGTGCATATGGCTAACCTGGTTAGAGACGCAAAACAGCATCGTCATCCAGCACGCCATGCGAGGACGCGAAGCCAAAATCGCGGGGCACAAGGTGGACGGGTACAGAGAGGCCGAAAAAACCGCGTACTTTTTCCACGGCTGCTTTTACCACGGCTGCAGGCGGTGCTTTCACAATCGCCATGCGGCGATATACAACTCGGGACACGAAACCATGGCCTCCAGGTTAGAGAGCACCGAGAAGGTCACGGCCAAAATCAAGGCCGCCGGCTACGCTGTGGTGGAAATGTGGGAGTGCGAGTTCGACGCCGCGACGAAGGCCGACCAGGACCTCGCGCGCCACGCAAGGGACTTTCCGGTACCCGAACCCCTGAACCCCAGAGACGCCTTCTACGGAGGTCGCACCAACTGCACCAAGACGTACTGCGAGGCGAAGGGGGATAGCAAGATCTACTACTACGACGTGTGCAGCCTGTACCCGTACGTGAACAAGACGAAACCCTACCCCGCGGGCCATCCCAAGATCCACGTGGATCGATTCCCGCGCTTGGAAGACGTGGGGGGCGGGTTGGTGAAGTGCGAGGTTCTACCGCCGCAACACCTGTACCACCCGGTGCTACCGGCGCGCATCGGCGGCAAGCTCATGTTCCCGCTATGCCGCGCTTGCGCGGAGGCGGAGAACCAAGACGAGTGCCACCACGGAGAGCGCGAGAGGGCGTTGTTGGGTACCTGGGTGGTCGACGAGATGAAGGTCGCCCTGGAGGAGGGGTACCGCCTCCTCAGGGTCCACGAGATCTGGGAGTACGACGTGGTGCGGCACGATCCGACCACCGGAGCCAAGGGTCTCTTCGAGGACTACGTGAATCAGTTCCTGAAGATCAAGACCGAAGCCTCCGGATGGCCCTCGGATTGCGACGACCCCGCCGCAAAGCAGCAGTACGTGGAGCAATTCTTCGAACACGAAGGCGTCGCCCTGGATCCCCAGGCCGTCGCCGCCAACCCCGGCAGGCGGGAGCTGGCCAAGCTGATGCTCAACAGCTTCTGGGGCAAACTGGGGCAGAGGGAAAACCTCCCCACGTGCGAGCTGGTGGACCGGTACGACCGCCTCCTGGAGCTGCTCAACGACCCGGGCGTGGAAGTGCAGACCTACGTGCCCGTCACCGACCGGATCGTGTACGCGGTGTGGAGGTACCGCGAGCAGTGCCGCAAGGTCAACACCGCCGCCAACGCCGTGCTGGCGGCCTACACCACGGCTCACGCGCGCCTGGTGCTCTACTCCTACCTCAAGAGGCTGGGAGAACGGGTCTGCTACTTCGACACCGATTCCGTCGTCGTCGCCGCCGCTCCGGGCGACTGGACGCCGTCCGTCGGACGCCTCCTGGGGGACATGACGGACGAGCTGGAGAAGTACGGGAGGGGCTCTTACATCGCCCGGTTCGCCTCCACGGGGCCCAAAAGCTACTGCATGGAGATCGTCTGCCCCGAGACGGGCAAGACCTTCTCGGTGTGCAAGGTGAAGGGGATCACGCTCGATTCGGGAAACCTGGAGCTGGTGAACGCGGAGGTGATTCGCGACGTGGTGCTCAGGGACAACGACCGCGCGGTGAAGCTGGAGGGCACGCAGATCTCGCGGAAACCGTCTTGGACGGTCGTCACCGAACCCAGCTCGAAGACGTTTAGGATGGTGGTCAACAAGCGCGTGCTCGCCGGCGATCACGATTCCTATCCCTACGGGTTCAAGAGGAACGCATAAATGAGACGTCCGCAGCCGCGCCAAAGTCATTTCGAACCGGGCACCCCCGAGGAGACGATGCCCTGTCCCCGAGACCTGGGGCGTTTCGAGTTTCCCAGCACGATGCTCGTGGCGGGGCCGTCGCGCTGCGGCAAGTCGACCTTCGTGAAAAACCTGTTGCGCCACGCGCACCGGATGTTCGACGTGCGCCCCAGGAGGGTGCTGTGGTGCCACCCTCCGGAGTATTCGCCGAGACTCGAACCCTCGGCTCTGCGCTGCGAGACCCACGCGGGCATACCCGAACTTGCTTCGGTGGGCGAGAACGACCTCGTCGTCCTCGACGATCTGATGGTGGAGGGTGGCGGGAAGGACGTGTCCAATTTTTTCACCAGAGACTCCCATCACAAGCGCTTCGGCATCGTCTACATCCTGCAGAACGTGTTTCCGCAGGGTCAGAAATATCGCAACATCTCTCTGAATGCGAACTACGTCGTGGTCTTCAAGAACAACCGGGACAAGATGCAGATCGAGAGACTGTGCCAGCAGATCGAACCCAGGAACTCTAGGTTTCTCTTGGAGGCCTTCGAGAAGGCCACCGAACGCCCTCACGGGTATCTCGTGCTGGACTGCACTCAGTACACGCCCGCCCGATACAGGTATCGAACCGGCGTGCTTCCGGGGGAAAACCTCTCTTATTTCGTACCCAACTGAGGCCGCCGAGAGGACTCGGGTTTCGTTTCGTTCTATATTATCCCGGCAGGGTCTCGCCCCGACCGAGGCCGTCGAGTCTAAATAAAAAGTACCGCTTTCGGGGCGAACGTCATTATCGCGCAAGCATGGCTAGAGGTAGGTCAAGGCTCGCGACGCTGACCAGTCCTCGCATAGCGAGACAGCACGGCAATTTGGCGGCTCTGGCCAAGGCGAAGGCCCCTCTGCGCAAAAAGTTGTTAAAAAATGCCGACGGCGATCTGATCAAGGCCATTAGCGAATGCATGCTCAACGTGTGCAGAGGTCACGTGCAACTTCCCGCAAAGTGCTTGGGTCGCCTGAAGAAGCACAAGGCTTCTTGGAGGAAGTTGACGGATAAACGGGTTCCTCTGAAGAAGAAGAAGAGCATCTTGGTTCAAAAAGGAGTTTTTTGCCGGCATTCCTCCTACCCGTCTTGGCTTCGCTCGGCGGCGCGCTAGTGTCGAAATTAACAGGATGAAGTACGGCAGGCAGATCCTCGTTGCGCCGCAACCGAAGACCGTCGACAGGCTTCACGCTGTAGACCGCACCGTATCCAGATTGGCTAAAGAAATTCGGAACCTGCAGAGCGCGAAGCTCTCTGCCGACGAAAAGTGGCGGCTCGTAAAACATAAATTGGACAACTACCTCGATCTCGTGGCACAAGTCAGAAAGCCCTTCCTGGGCGACGACGACGACGACGACGATTACGAAGACGTGCACGAGCGCGTGCCGGTGAAGCAGGAGGTCGAACCCCGAACCATAAAGGTCAACCTCCTCTCGCCTCGCAAAAAGAAGAGGGCGAACCCTGCCACTCCGAAAAAGAAATCGAAATCGCCTTCCGCGTCGTACCATTTTCGCAAGCGCGTCTGGCAACCCCTGTACAAGTAAAGCATGAAGGAATGGAAGGCGCTAAGGCGATACTATGCCAGACCGGAACACTATGCCGGTTTGGGCGCGGTCGAGCCCCTTCGAAAGGCCACGGGTGCGTCTAAGGCGAACATCGAGTCCTTCCTTCGAACCCGGGACAGTTACACTCTGCACAAGCCGGTCAGAAAGCGGTTCCCCACCAGATGTTATCACGTGACGAATATGGACGATCTTTGGGAGGCCGATCTAAACGTCATGAACAGCGTGAGGGAACATAACAAACCTTACGTGTACATTCTGACCGTTATCGACGTATTTTCCAAATATGCTTGGGCCGTACCCCTGAAATCGAAGCTGGGTACCGAGGTTGCGCAAGCGTTTCGCTCCATATTCTCCCGACGCGTCCCCAGGGTCCTCCAGACGGACAAGGGGACTGAGTTCACCAACAAGACTTTTCGCGACTTTCTGAACAAACACGACGTGAAACATTACACAACCAAAAATAACGTTAAAGCCAGCGTCGTGGAGCGCTTCAACCGCACCTTAAAAACCAAGATGTGGAGGTATTTCACGCACAAAAACAGTTACAGATACCTGGAAGTCCTTCCGACCTTACTCGAGTCGTACAATAGCTCGCATCACAGGTCCATAAAAATGGCTCCGAAGGCCGTGAACGAGTCTAACATTTTACGAGTGTACCGCAATCTCTACGGAAATAGGACCCTACCTCGCGCAGGGAAACCCACATTTTCCGTCGGCGATCACGTGCGCATCTCTAAAGAAAAAATGAAATTCGACAAGGGCTACGAGCAGAATTGGACGGACGAAATATTTCGGATAGCCGAGGTGGTGCGCGGTCGGCCGGTGGTAT
This sequence comes from Deroplatys truncata, assembly GCA_030765065.1. Classification (NCBI taxonomy): domain Eukaryota; kingdom Metazoa; phylum Arthropoda; class Insecta; order Mantodea; family Mantidae; genus Deroplatys; species Deroplatys truncata. The sequence goes on from CM060989.1 coordinate 37,922,151, forward strand.
ATAATTTGAAGGATCTGGCCGGAGAAGCCATAGACGGCTCATTTTACACCCAGGAGCTACAAAAGGTCGCGCTACCTCGGACGTTTAAGATCGAGCGCGTTTTACAGACCAAGGGCCGAGGGCGCCGCAAGCAGGTCTTGGTAAAGTGGAAGGGGTATCCGGCAAAGTTTAACTCGTGGGTTCTGGCTTCGACCGTCGATTCGACATGATTAAGACCCAGCCCTTCTCCATCACTCTCGTGAGCAACGCTTCCATGGAACACTTTACCGACAACACCACGGCCAGATTTTCTAACATCTTGCCCGAGAGAATCGTTCTGCAGGGAGAATGGGAGGTCGCCCTGCAAAAGGTCAGGTATCCGGTGAAATTTTATAACCTTTCGCCAGACGACGCCCGTCTGGCGGGCACCAAGTACACCATGACGCTCCTCCCCACGCATTCCAAATTCAGTTTGCAAATGTCGCAAGGCATCGTGCACAATCCCAAAGACTTGGTGAACCTCGTCAACGCCGCTCTACTCGAACACTTGCACGTGGAAAACTTCTTGCTCTTCGACGAGCGCAAGCAGACGGCGGGCGTGAATGCCGCCGTCGCCCACCCCGAACCACTACCCGACATTCCGTTCGACGGGTTTGTGGAAAATGTCGCGCGCGCTGTCGTACCGTACGCGGTCGGCGAATACGAAGCTCTCAACGATGCGCCCCGCCAGAGACCAAAGCCGAAACCGAAACCGAAGCCCCGGGCTTCGGGGCAGCAGAAACCCGCGGCGGCTCGTTCCGTCAGACCCAAACGAGACGTTTCAAAATCGGAGGACCCTCCGGGGCCTCTACACCGCATCCACAGTTTGCTCTTAACGCCCGCTATGGCAAAAATGTTGGGTTTCGATCCCTACGTCGACGTCATTCTCGAAAAAGCTGCTAAACGCCCCGTAGATCCTTATATGGGGTTTCCTTACGAAATGTTCGTCTACTGTAATCTAGTGTCCCCGCAAGTCGTGGGCGACACCTTCGCCCAAGTCATACAGAGCGCGGCCGTGGAATACGAAAGAAGCAACAACACTTACATGAGCGACGAAAAGACGTTTTTTCCCCAAAATTGGGTACCCTTGATTCAGCAGGACTTCAAGACGGTCAGCATAGATTTAAGGAACGGTTACGGCGATCTCTTGCCATTCGCCGACGGATTTTCCTCTACTGTAGTTCTCGTTTTTCGTCCGAAACAGGCGTAATGGACGTGCACGCCGTAACGCGGTACTACCTCAATCAGACCGGCGGCGCGTTCCACCATCGCGATTTCGCTCTCTACAGGGGCAAGCGCTACCAAAGAGGCAGCGGTCTCTTTTCAGCCCTCGGAGGACTCTTCAGAAGGTTGCTACCGTTTTTAAAGAGCGGAGCAAAAGCAGTCGGAAAGGAGGCCTTAAAGGCGGGCGCCCACGTTCTGTCCGATGTGACTGTGGCGGGAGCAGCGCCGAAGCAAGCGCTCCAGCGGAGGCTCAAGGAGTCCGGATACAATTTAAAACGAAAAGCCGACGAAAAGCTCGGTGCCATGCTCGGTTCCGGCGCCAGGCGTCTCAAGAGAATAAAACCGAGCAAATCCGGAAAGAGCAAGCAGTCCAAGCTGAAACGCGGTAGGCGCAAGGTGCAAGACGTATTTTCGTAATGGCAGACGCGACCGTCCACATGAGTTCCGAACTGGACCTCTTTACAGAGGTGCCGGTTCAGATGAGCATCGAGGAGTCACGGTTCCTATACCTAAACCCTCAAAACACTTTAATGAAAAATGCCCCCATCACCTTTCATTATTCCGGAAATGCGGACGATTACCTAGACTTGACCTACGTCGTACTCGAACTCATGGTGCGCGTTGTAGATGACAAAGGAGAGGCCTTAAACGCTGACGCTAACGCCACTCTGGTCAACAACGCCTTAAATTCCCTGTTTCAACAGATGGAGGTAACCCTCAATAACATCATCGTCTCCATGCCGCAAGCCGGTTACCCCTATAGAACCTACCTCGAGACGCTTCTCATTTACTCCGAAGATGCCATGAACACCAAACTAGAATCTACCCTCTGGAGAAAGGACACGGCAGGCATCATGGACACTTTTATCGCCAATGCGGGCTTTCAGTGGCGTCAGGGGTTTACCAAAGGGAGCAAAGTCGTGCAGCTCATCGGTCCTCTGTCCAACGCTCTTTTTAGACAGGAGAAGCTGCTTTTGAACAACGTTAGCATGACCGTCAAGCTCACTCCCGCCTCTCCCCAGTTTTATCTGTTTTACCTTTAAGGGGTACGCCGACATCGTGTCTACCACGCTGCGCTTAAAATCGGTGCGGCCCTCGCCGACCATAAAGCTCGCGCACCAGGCCGTGCTCGCAAAGGGCAACGCAAAGTACCATCTCAAAGACGTCAGCTTTCACGCTCTCAGCATCCCCAAGGAGTCCAGGGCAATGACGTTTAGCGACGTGTGCGTAGGGCAAGTTCCAAGGAGAGTGGTAGTAGCCATGGTCACCGACAAGGCCTATTCCGGCCATTTTAACTCAAATCCGTACAACTTGAAACATTTTAAAATGAACTTCTTTCAGCTCTACGTGAACGGGCAACCCGTTCCCTCCCAACCTCTGCAACCCGACTTTACAAAGGGACACTATTTGCAATGCTTTCAAACCCTGCAGGACGGCCTAGGCATTCATTTCAAGGACGAGGGACACTCCATCTCCAGAGAAACCTACCCGCAAGGGTATACGATAATGGTTTTCGATCTCACTGCAGACATGAGCGCTAACGAGTCTCACATCTCGGGTCAGCGCCACGGAACCGTCTCTATAAGCATCGGTTTTGCCGATAAATTGACAGAACCGGTCATACTTCTGCTGCTAGCGGAAATACATCGCACGGTCGAAATCGACGCCAACCGATCCATTTTGGTATCATGAACACCTTTCAAATTCAACGGTTTCTATCGACATGCCCCTCTACGCGCTCTCACTTTTTAGGCGTCTACCCCTGCGATAAACTACCCGTACTTCACGGCATTCGAACGCCTCCCTTGGCGCTAGTGGCTAACACCGACCCCAGCACCAAATCCGGGCAACACTGGGTTTGCATCTTTGTGGACAACAACTCGCGTGCAGAATATTTTGACAGTTACGGCATAGGACCGCTTTCGCCCCATTTTCTCCGGTTCTTAAATTCGGTCTGCGGGACGCGTTGGTCCACCAACGCCAGAAGGCTGCAAGGTTTCGACAGCACCACGTGCGGTCATTACGTCATCGCCTACCTCACCCACCGCTGCTCCGGCTTACCTAAGCATACATTCTTCTCAAAATTTCGCGTCAGCAATCACGCGCATAATGATGTCGTCATTCGCAAAACGTTCAAAAACGCATGCCGCGCAAAGTGCTCTGCCGCTCGGCAAACTTGTCAACCCTTGAAGGTGAGTACGTGTGTGTGTGTGTGTGTGTGTGTCACTATTCAGCACATCTAAGCTAATCCATCGTCTTGCACGTGCTTTCAGAAGACGCTCCTGCTCATATAAAAAGCAGCGTCACGGTGCCGCTCGCCTCATTCAGAGTGTACCATGCAGCACGCGGATACAGTCCTGGTGCCATGCAGCACGCCGACCAGGTAGGTTCGCACCTATGTATTAGCTTGCTTTTTTTCTATCCCGTTTATCTCTCTATCCCTCACATTATTATTATTATTGTTTTGTGTGTTCCAGTATAACCGGATGTCAAACCCCAACCACCTCAAAACCCGGGGAAAAAAGGAAACTACCCATCTTCGACCTCCAACAGCATCCCGACAGCCCTGCTCCGCCAGCACAGTTCCAACACAGTGCAGTTGTGGGTCCTCTGGCGGATATCTACTTCCTCAACCCGCAACAAACTAAATTCGTCAGTGTGGGATTCTCCCCCCGGCCACCGCACCATCTCGTCGTCACCATTGCCAAATGTGGACAGCACAACGCAGTCGTCATGAGTTCCTCGCAGTGGCACAAACTCGTCGAAGCCATCCCCATCATTCACAAACGCTTGAATGACCCGCAGGGACGTCTACAGCAATTTCAGTTCAGCGACAGCGTCACCATCGTGTTTAAGTTTGTGTTCGGAAAGCTAAAGCTCGTTTTCAAAGAACCGCAAGGCGCATCCGTTACGCTCAACCAACAAGAATGGCACGTGTTGCATACCCTGCAGCGCATCATTACCGACATCATGTATCACAAAAAGAAGGAAGAGACGGACGTGCAAAATCAAATCATGGCATACCACAAGTACATGCTTCACAACCATGCCTCCAACGTTCCCTTACATGACATGAATTTCACGCAGTTCACCAAGTACATACGGTGCGCCAATTTTAGAACATTCCTCGAGGTTCATCATTTCCTCAACACCCATTTCGCACTGCGCATCTCACAAAATAGTCCTTAGTGCGCATGTATTTCTACCAGCGTTCCAACCGCACCTCACCCAAACATCTCGCGCCCTTCGCTCCCGCATTTGGGTCGCGAAGCATCCTATATCATACCCGATCACATTCACGGCGTTTGCATGTTCAGCACCGTTCAAAACAGAGTTCTCCTCCAAGTCGAAAACCGTTAAATCAACGGACACAGTGTTTTTCCTGCGGATGTTGTGCAATAATCGCTAAGCGCTTCCGGCGGATGTAGTGAACCTCCAACGAACGTTTCCCCACCAGTGCTTCCCCTGATGTGGTAATTCTCCAACCAACTTTTCCCCCCACCAGTGCTTCCCCTGATGTGGCCGTTTGCATGTTCAGCACCGTTCAAAAACACAGTTCTCCTCCAAGACGAAAACCGTTAAATCAACGGACACAGTGTTTTTCCTGCGGATGTTGTGCAATAATCGCTAAGCGCTTCCGGCGTATGTAGCCAACCTCCAACGAACGTTTCCCCCACCACTGCTTCCCCTGATGTGGTGTTTCTCCAACGAACTTTTCCCCCACCAGTGCTTCCCCTGATGTGGTCGTTTGCATGTTCAGCACCGTTCAAAAACAGAGTTCTCCTCCAAGACGAAAACCGTTAAATCAACGGACACAGTGTTTTTCCTGCGGATGTTGTGCAATAATCGCTAAGCGCTTCCGGCGTATGTAGCCAACCTCCAACGAACGTTTCCCCCACCACTGCTTCCCCTGATGTGGTGTTTCTCCAACGAACTTTTCCCCCACCAGTGCTTCCCCTGATGTGGTATATCTCCAACCAACTTTTCCCCCACCAGTGCTTTCCCCTGATGTGGTCGTTTGCATGTTCAGCACCGTTCAAAAACAGAGTTCTCCTCCAAGACGAAAACCGTTAAATCAACGGACACAGTGTTTTTCCTGCGGATGTTGTGCAATAATCGCTAAGCGCTTCCGGCGTATGTAGCCAACCTCCAACGAACGTTTCCCCCCACCACTGCTTCCCCTGATGTGGTGTTTCTCCAACGAACTTTTCCCCCACCAGTGCTTCCCCTGATGTGGTATATCTCCAACGAACTTTTCCCCCACCAGTGATTTCCTGCTTCCGGCAGTTGGGTTATATTTATGCACGCGCATTCTTTACCCCTTCATTCGGTGCTAGCCAGCCGTGGGGAATGCCAGGACCGTCGTGTAAAGACTTCCACTGCTCGTTTTGCTTTCACCAAACGTGCAGCTGCGAACTTAAGCACCGTCTCACCCTCCTGTGCACGCAGTGTCAACACGGTTTCTACGAAGACCTCGATCATCTCAACAAGCAAATTCAGCAATTCCTTCGAAGGTACTCCGCTAGAAACACCACATGAACTGCTTCATCGTGGTCTTTCGGTATCTCGATAACGGACGAAGAATCCGCCTGCTACTGCCCAGGGAACGCCAAGTGCTGCTGCAGAACGGCATATACATCTTCGAACGTTATCCCCCAAGCGACGTCGACCTTGTGTGGAACCAACTTCCCGCAGACGCACAGGTAGTTTGCGCACCTTATCGCAGGTGTAAACAACACTACAACCTTCCTCATCAAACCACTCATATAGACGGCCCTCCCCCGTTTATCAAAAACTGCCATCTGTGCCGTCAGAATGTCACAGGACGTCCTTAAAGAGCTAGAAGAACTTTCCAGCAGCGCCCACACTCTCAGCGTATCTACGCTTCAACAGCACGTACCATATCGCGTCGTCGGCGTCAAAACAATCGACACCGTTCACGGTACAAAGCTCGTCGCCAAACTCGACAACGACACAGAAGTTTTCCTACCAACAAGATTTGCAAAAGCCTCTCCAGAACTCGTCAACAAACTCAACTCTAACTCATTCTGCATCATATACGCAGGCGAGGAAAAACTACGCAGCGGTTTCAAACGTCACATCGTCACGTTCTCCCCATATAACCCTAAATAATGTCCGACGAAACCTATCCCGTCCCCGTGGGGAACAATCTTAACCTACAACTCATTCTCAACGCAGCTTCACCTATCCGTATCCTCTGCATCTCCAACTCCTATTTCCGCAACAGCAGAGTTGTCACCATCACACTCGACGTCCAAGGGGCTCACGCCGTCCACGTCAAATGCGTACCTACCAAAGTACACCAGCATAAACAAGACGCACTATGCGTCATATACCTCGGCAACAGCAACATTCCTGCTCTAACCAACAAAGTCACATCCACAGGATGCTTCTCAACCAGCCATTACAACGAATTTACCATCCCCATCTATATACCAACCTTCACCGAGTTCGTCAACGAAAGTTTCTCTCACCTGCTCGTCACCTGCATCACCAAACCTATCCACCAATTTACCGCCGATAGCAGCAGCAGCGATGACGAGGACTCAAAGTGCACCACGTACTTTAAAATCATTGTTGTGCGCGAAATCTGTGTGTCCTAGTGCCTCAAACAAAAACTATGAATTTTAATGTGCTTTTTTTTCTCCTAATATTACTTATATTGTCCATTTATTGTATTTATATGTTAAGCAAATAATACATCATGTTAATCAAAACTATGTATACATATCTTTATCCAATGTACTGTATTCAAAGTATAAATAAAGAAAACAGTCCCGGATGAGCCAATTGCAATAACGATAATCCTACCGCTCAGGGCGCTTTTCAAACTTACCGCCGCCGCCGTCGCACGCAGCGACACTAGCGACACTAGCGCCCCTAGCGGCAGGATTATCGTTAAAACAATTGGCTCATCCGGGACTATTACTACTATGGTGCTGCACCTAGCAACCAGCTATTAAGAGATATGTATGTGCTTAAAGGCTACTGTAATTCTATATTGCCCTTGTAAATATATATTCCCCTACATCCTAATAATTTTACAATATAAAACAGCTATAAATACCTGTATTTTATTGTTGAAGGTTAGTTTAATATGAAATTAGGAAATAAGGCCCATTCAAAATCTAAAACCTTAAAAACAAACCACGTTTGCATCAAATGTGGCACAGCAGGCTATAAGGGGTAAGCTTGCATCTATACTGTTGCATATAGCGGCATGAGCCCATATAAAGTTAATGCTCCCTATTAGGAAGTTACTAATATGACTCGGCTCCATGTATACAAGGCAAAATGGAACCGTACTGCTGCAGCAAACGTTTGGTAATTCGATATTCCGAAATGTAATGTCCACAGCAGATGTAGTTTGCCAAAGTTTAACCTCTGCTGCAGAGGGTGTGGTTGTATCCAGTGGAAATACCTGTTGGTGACACAACAGTTAACGCAGCTGGGTAAGAATGTTGTGGAAATCGTTAGCGGTTACTTTAGTTCTGGAGAAGTTTTGAGTACGGTCCAAGGAAGTGAAACATTAATTGCTGGTATTTCTTGCTAGCATGTGCTACGTATAGGTGCGAGTTTGTAAGTTGTACACAAATCTGCTTCGTTTACCACTTCAGTTGCAGGAGGATGGGATCTGTACATTGCGAGAAATATTTCCACTGCTACACTTAAAGAAAGGTAAAAAATTAATAAATACCTCATGTTACATTCACATGACTTTCTCTACCAACTATATAGATAGATAAGGTATCTTTATTGGTTTCAAATTATTGAAGTTATTACACAAGTATTTCGTGCATAGGTCATTGGCCGTACATGCATATTTAAGATACAAGATAAGGTGATAAAATAAACAACAGAAAGAGAAACAAAACAAAAAAGCAAGAAAAAGGAAAATAGAGGTAAATTACCTTTGACTAACTGAACAAATTTCACCTAGCTTCGCGAACTTTAGCCAAGAAATTGCCAGTTCCTCTGGTCAGCCAGTAGATCCCAACATGCCAATCTCTTTCTTGACGAACTTAATTTTTCTTTGAGTTTAATTGCTCGCTGGCTCTCCCACTCAGCGCATTTCGCCAAAATATGTACCCAGGCCTCATCCAAATCACAGAATGGGCAGATTCTCCTCCCAGAATCGTTAGTCATTTTCTGTGCCCTCCAGCCCCTCCATGCCATTCCTGATCTTTCCTTTCTTCCTAAGTTAAGTATATACGTCTCTTTACCCCAATTCAATTTTAGTTCATTTGCTAAACTGAGAGAAGGTTTAATTTTACAATCCTATTCTATTTACTGTTGGTTGATGTCTCTTAGTCTTCTTTTGACACCTTTCCATATGTTTTTGTCAGTTGTTTCAGCTCTTTGTCATACTGACCCCATTCGTATTCTCCTCAAACCCCTTTCCAAATCAGCTGCCCAAAACTTAGGAGACAGGTTTTCTCGCTGGTATTTATAACATTTGGACCGTAGTGTGGAGTTATCTCCCTGCATCAACCTCAACCAGTACTTCACTGCTCTTATTTTACAGTGTATTGTGTCTTCGTAACATCCCACCTCCCTCAATAACCCCGAATTCGATGTGCCTTGTGAAACTCCGGGAACTCCTTTCCAACTATCTTTATTACTATTACTATACTGCGTATAGTAAGTAAGGAAAGTATTGCATTGCACCCAAAAATTCTATACTGAGATTTCACCGGAAATACATGTTTTGAGAATCCAAATAAAGCATTTTAGGAAGCATGTCCGTGTATGTGCCTGTGAGAAGACATTTACATTACAAAAAAAATGCATAGCCTGAAGTTTCTGGGAATAGTCTATAAAGTCCACTTCATTCGAAAGAAATTTTGTATAATCTTCTACAACTGTTAGCATCAGCTATTTCCTAGATATCCATTATTAATCACCGGAATTGTTTAATATTTTTACTTTCTCTACTAAGTATAGTAAGTAGGGAAAGTATTGTATTCCACCCAAAAATTCGATACCGAGATTTCACCGGAAATATATGTTTTGAGACCCGCTGAATCCAAAAAAAGCATTTTTGGAAACATTTCCCTGTGTGTCTGTGTGTGTGTGTCTGTGAACAGCATAACTCAGAAACGAACAGTCGGATAAACCCCAAACTTGGTATTTAGGTTCAGTATTTTTCAGAGATGCCACACGAAGGTTTTCAAGAAAATCCCCCCACCCCAGATTACCCTTTACATGGAACATTTTTCGAAAATTTTAATTTTCTCAAAAATGGCTCTAACGATTTTAATTAAAATATCATATGTTTAAGATATTTTCATGAGAAATGAAATCTATATCTTCAATTTCCTGGGAATGTCTCCAAACGTATTCTTCATTGTGAACGACTTTTGCATAACTGGTAAACCATAAGAGATAGACAAAATTTTACAACACAAAAAATGTAGATCGCGTTAAAATACACAATTTATGTTATATACATTTTTTTATTGAGTGAACCATTTTTGAGATATTGCTTGTTATTCCCTTAAATTTTCCAATACTTTACTTTTTCTCAAATTCGTTATTCAGTTTTTATGTCCTGGACATGCAAAGAGAATGGAATGCGCTACATAGCAACCACTTCTTAAAATATTTGACTATCGCTTAAAGCCTACCATATTCCCCTTGCACCTACAAGAAAATTAGCAATAAGATTAACATCTCGATTACATGAAGCATATGGAGAATAAGCGTTTGTAAAAATAGTTTGTACAAGAGTAGAGAAAGTCATGTAAGTGTAACGCATCAGATATTTTTACCCTTTTCAAGTCCTTTCTCGTAGGAATCTTAAGGCCAGTACACAGCGTCCAGTTCTTAAACACTTTCCTTTATATTTATGTTGAAATGTGTAATGCAGCTATTTCGGGAAGGTTTTGTCTTATCCGGAAGGGATTAAAATGAAGAAGATAGGAAAATAAACTTTCGTAAGAATAATTTGATACCCACCAGTATGTGCCAGAGAGTAGAGAAAGTTATGTGAATGTAGCACATCAGATTTTTGCTGTTAATACACTCTTGTTATCCAGAATGCTTAAACATTAAGTGTTTAAACTCCTAAATGCAGCAGGAATGAGTATGTTTCATTTTAAAAATCTACTAAGTAATGGAAGATGTAGTTCACTTGGTTTAGTCTAATAATATTTTGACCACGTCTTTGTATGCAAAAGGAGTAATTCACGTGTATTACACAGTGCTGTAATCGTTATCAACTCCTGTGACGTAAACCATTTCTGGATACCTCTTGAATAAACAGACATTTTTTTGTTGCTCCAGCCAGTAAGTACACATTACGAAGGTTCAAAGTGCTGTGTGCATAAAAGTAAACCCCTAATAGCTCCTCTTAGGTTGTACAAGGATATTACGAAGAAGTATCTGCTAAAGCTCTTTGTATTTTCCCCTCTTAGCTTTTTGTTCAGTCATTTGACTCCTTTTTCCGACTCCTGACTCCATTTCCGGTATTGGAAAATCGAACGATTAGCTATTATAGCGTGGCAGTCTCACGAGACGAATAAGGCCCAAGTGAGAACCGAAACAATTTTCTTCTCTTTTGGTTGACAGATTGATTTCGAGAAGCTACGGCAGGATTTCGTGGTTCTGCTGCTACAGAAAACTAAAGCTAAAGTTTTAATGGTAATGTTGTTGAAACGAAAAAAATAAACCGCCAATTTGTTGCTAGTTCATTATTTATCTAGAAGGAATATATACCAGCTGATTCAGCCGCTCCTTTCGTTTTTGGAAGATAGGCCACCCTTCAAGCAACAATTGCGTTTTAAATCTATTTTCTTCGTTTACTAACAGCTATTCCTTGACATTTTTAGGCAGACCAAAGCTCTCAATGACCAAGTAATGAACATTTCAAACCACTAAAATGGATATCTCTTAAATATGACTCCAAATATTATTTGAAATAAATTGTGTATTTTAAAGAAGTTAACATTTTTTATGTGGTACGTTTTCGTCTATCGCTTAGCGTTTACCAGTTATACAAGATTATACAGAATTCCTTCCTAATGAAGAGGTCTACACAGACTATTACCAAAAGCTTCAACATAAATATTTTATTTGTCATGTAAATATCTTTAATAAATTGTATTTTAATCAAAATCGTAGGAGCCATTTTTTAGAAAATTAAGATATTCGAAAAATGTTCCATGTAAAGGATAATTGGGTTGGGGAATTTTATTGAAAATCTTCGTGTCGCATCCTTGGAAGATACTGAACTTAAATACCAAGTTTGGCACTTATCTGACGTTTCATTTTTAAGTTACGCTGTTCACAGACACACACACGCGCCATTTTTCTAAAAAGCTTTTTACTTTCTCTAGGGGAAGTATTGCATTCCATCCAAAAATTCAATACCAAGATTTCGCCCGAAATACATATTCTGAGGTCTCCTGAATCACAAAAGAAAAGGATTTTTAGAAAAAGGTCTGTGTGTGTAGGTGTGTCTGTGGAGAGCATAACTCAAAAGGAGATGTCGGATAAATACCAAACTTGGTATTTAGGTTCAGTATCTCTCAAAGATGCGACACGAAGATTTTCAATAAAATCCCCCACACAGAAATCAAAGTGTTAGTGTGTTTTAGAACCAGCTACTGTCCATGCCCCACCAGAGTTACCTCTGATGTAAACAGAAGCACGTGCTTTTGATGTCACGAACCCAAGAACACACTTTTATGCCAACGTAAATAGTTCCTTAATACATGTATTGTATCCTGAAATATTAGGGCAGGAAAGGTATATAACGGCACATTTTATTGTGGTTATCATAAGAACTACTCCTAAAGGTAATGTATATAATATACTAGCTGTTAAGAGATTTAAAAATATTATTTTCGTCTGCTGTTGTGCTAACGTGAGAGTAACTTCCTTGTTAATACCAACTGTATGTATGACTGTCCTTCTCTTGCATACACAAGAAATGCATCAATGAATTCCCAGAGGTGCCATCTGAGTACCGAATAAACACCTTGCGTAACATAGGAAATATGATAAGTGAACAGGCATTCATAATATGCTACCACACGTATGCTCAGCTCAGGTCAAATCTTGTGATTTAGTCAGTTGGTATCGGAGTTCTCCTGGCTGAGGAACGTGCGTGTAGTGCGAATAAACTGTTCAAAAACAAAAGCGGGAAATAGTTAAAAAGTGGAGAAAAACAAACAATACTTATATATTCAACTCATTATTAGAAAAATACCCGACACTTGCATTAGTGCATATTACGAAACTAATATCCGATTTCACAGCCGTTTCAGTGAAAGTGTAACCAAAGCGCGCAGGGAATGCAAATACACATAATAGAACATAGGAGAGGAGAATCAAATATGGGAACTTGTTTTTTGTGCGACAGTGCTGTGGAATTGTGGATAAGCTTGTCATTATTTTGGAGAGCAGTTCTGATTCCGATACGGCAGCTGAGTCATCTTCGGAGAATTGGATTTGGGTGTTGCACTTTTGCCCGAGGATTGTGATTAATGTAAGTAAAATGTTCATTTCTGCGTACTTATAAAATTGATTGTTACCTCAGGTTGCATTTTGAACTATGATTCTCACGCATGGCGCCTTTTTATAGATTTAAACAATGTTCAACAAGTGCGTGAGAGGGGAACAAGCAGCCATTAGGGGCAGGGATTACAAACTACTTTCGGGCGGATAATACAAAGAGTTTGTTTACAGTGAAAAGCACTCTGGTTTGGAATGGACAGTAGATAGCATCGAGTCGAAGGTTTTGGCAATGTAACTTTTCTGCCTACTTTCATATTAGAGTTTGTATTCATGATGATTTTCCGAAAGAATCCCTGTACATTCGATGACGAAGACAGGTGTTGAATGATGTTAAGCTTTACAAAACAGAGCCTAATGGAGATTAATTCCAACTATATCTGACCGTATGAACCCTCTAAGCTCTTTACGTAAGTATTCGAAGGATGGATCAGATGAATTCTGGCGTCATCTTAAAAAGTGACTCAGATAATCTCGAAATTTCTGATAGTGGGGCTGCTCAAGGTTTCCTACTTGTGTACTAGAGGCCGCTTTAAGCCGTGCGATGCTTGAAGCGGTAATAAAGGAATTGTAGAAACAAAGACCACAAGGCGACCTGTGCATTCTAAGAGCTATTAGCGCTGCTTAAGGTTAAGTGTATGACGACGTATTTACAGAAATACGAGGCATCCTAAATTTTTGTGGAAGCAGAGGTCCATGGAGCTGTTTGAGGCTATATACAATACTGCATGTAGTTAAACATCGCTTCAGGAGAGCGACATGGGACGTAACGGATAGAAGATAATTCAGAGATGATTACGGGATATTGGCAGACAAAATTTAGAATCACAATGCACGGCTAAAATTTCACTTAACTTACATGTCAAATAACGCGGGACTGGGGAGGGAGGCCTATTTAGATAACTGTACGCGAGAGGAAAGAAGTGGTTTGGCGTGGCTAAGATTGGGCGCCTGGAAAGGCAACAAATTAACTGATGACACCGGAGTGAGAGTATGTCCACTCTGTTGTGAAAGAGAAACATGGAATCATATTCTGGCTGAATGCAGGGAAACGGAATTTCTAAGAAAACAATATTTACCACCACAGTTTCTGGGGTCCAGTAGGGGAATGGATACCTGATTGTCGTCCTCCGTGGACTACTGGTACCGTGCCAGCCTCTAGTATCCAAGGTCGCGGGTTCAAACCCGGTGGAGGGCGATGGATGATTTTGGGCGTAAAAATCCTTGGCATGGCTTCCTTCGGAAGGGAAGTAAAGCCGGTGGTCCCGTGTCGTAGATTTACGGCACGTAAAAGAACCTCAAACATGATAAAGAGACCTCTGAGCAAAATTCCCGGTCTTTCACGCCCAATATAGAATGGGACTCTAAGGTCCATAGTAGTTAAAGAGCGTCCATGAATAAAACTCAATTTAATTTGAGGCCCACTTGGATATAATATTGGACGCGGGTGTCATAAAACGGGTTCTTTTTTGTCTAAGATTCGGCAAAGAAGATTAATTGCCGTGGAGAATGGAAGAGGGGGAATGGCACATAAGAGCGAGCTCTTAAGGGTCGGAGTACTGTACTGTTAAGTTCAGTCTCAAGGCCAATTTCATGTACAACATTGCAGTTTTTGCTCTTAAAGGTTCAATCAAAGTTCTACAAAATCATCTATATTCAAATTCATTTCATTCTGTAACATATGACTAACAGCAAAAGAGGCACAATTTCAGTAATTCCCCTTCTAAAATAGAATTTTCTGCTGTTTTTCTTTTACTCATAATTGGAATTTGTATCAGTGAAAATCGTGTTTTGTCTTCTTGTGCTATTCTTGTTTTTATATAATAATTTGTAAAAGTATTAAGCTTTGTCTATTTGGCAGCCCCTACTTTGGGGAAAGCTGGAAGTTTTCTTTCTGAATAAATAGTTTGTAATGTAATTGTAATTCATGCTTATTATTATTATTTTATTTTTTCTTCCTTCATTATGTTAGTATCATAGCACATACTAGTACATACTTAAGTATATATAGTGAGTATATATTTAGTATTATACACACCGTGTTAGATTATACAGACAGGAAAAGCATGTACGACAATGAGGCCCATGAGATTATTGCATTGTACACGAGAGGACTGAAACTGTTCACAATAAAAGTCCTTCTACTACTACTACTACTACTACTACTACTACTACTACTACTACTACTACTACTGTTACTACTACTACTACTACTACTACTACTACTACTACTACTACATGGTTAAATATATTTGAACCGGATGAAAAACAGTAGAGAATAAAAAAATTGGAAAGAACATAACAACGGAACGGAAAATCAGAGACCCGAATTGAAGAAGAAGAAAAATAAGAAGCGTAGAAGGTAATACTAACAACAGATACAGCTTGGACGCTGTAAATCGATTTGAAAATGTTTTATCATTACTGTACTTGGTCATCATAGTGGGGAAGGGTATGCCGTACAAATCCGACTACGTGTCTGAGCAACATATCCACTTGATCCTGCATTATAATGCCATCGTGTACTAGCACAAGTGCGTATATTCGACGATGCAATTATCCCTTGCAGTTCTAAAAGGGGTATCATCGATGCGACGAGCCAGGCACAAAATGTCACAAACCCTGTTTGGCAAAATTCCACCAGCGTGTTCGCTATAACACGTATAATCGAAAAATTAAGAGACTGCGATGATTCAAATAACACTTGAAAAAAGATTCTATTGTCCCAAGTCCTTTTGTGGATGCTGTGCAGAAGAGATGTGCCTGTCTTGCAACATTCTTATAAACATGAGGCATAGGGAAACTCCACAACAGTGCGGGTAAGTTTTGTAAGTCCATATGTACATGGGTCTGCAAATCAACCGTTTCGTTATAGGTAAAAGAAGATGTGTTCCATAAGTGAACACACTGATATGCAACTCAACATTTGGCCGTACAGACGGTAGTGCAGCACAAGCACGTGAACTTTATGCAGAAAGGTACCCTGACAGGCCGTTACCGTGTGCAAGAACATTCGCAGAGTTCACCAACCCTTGAGAGAGAATGGCGCAGTTGAGAGGAGTACTAGGGATGTTGGGAGAACAAGAGCGGTACGAGGCATTGAGCTTGAAGAAGAGTTCTTCGCACTGTGGATGCGGAACCCATCACAAAGCATAAGACGTATGGCTGTAAGGGAAAGATTTAGTCATACGACTGGAGAATTCTGTATGAAAATATTCTGTACCTGTATCACCTTCAACGTGTGCAAGGATTAAATGAGGCGGACTTTGAACCAAGAAGACGTTTCTATCAAAGCATGTTACAGCAATGCGCTGTGTTCATCAAGTTCCTAGCCTGTATCTTATTCACGGGTGAGGCTGGTTTTACTCGCGATGGCATCTTCAATTTTCATAACACTTATAACTGGACATTTGAAAATCCATCAACAGAGGTTCTCGTCAGCGTTTGGGGTGGAATAATTTATGATCACCTTATGGTCCCTAATTCTTCTCTCCGCGTCTGAATGGACAAACCTATCTCCAGTTTCTCAGAAATGAGTTGCATCACTTAACTGATAATGTGCCTCTGTGCATTTTTGCACGAGGGTGCTCCAGCTCATTTCAGTATGATAGTTCGTAAGTTTTTGAATTATCTATTTACGCAAAGATGGATTGGTCGAGGGGGACACATTGAATGGCCTGCTTGATCGCCTGATTTGAATCCAATGGATTTTTTCGTCTGAAGTCCGTGGTTTATGCGAATCTTGTACCTGATGTTGGCATTTTGAAAGAAAGTATACAAACTGGTTTGGACCCAATACGAAACACACCAGACATTTTCAACAGAGTGCGCCAGAGTATGAAACGCAGGCTTACTGCATGCATCGAAGCAAGAGAGAGCCACTTCGAGCAATTTTTGTAACTAACTCTGAAATAAATTATTTTCAGACCCATGTTCATATGAACTTTTTTTTACTGTTTTGATGTCAGGAACACGTCCCACAAATATATGACACCAATAAAGATACACTCTGTATAAAGTGCGTGCGAATAAAGTTATTTACACGTAAACGGCATCTTTATTGTGCGTCAGAAAACATCAACCTCAAATAAGAGAACCACCATTCCACCCATGCATCTCTTGTATCGCTCCCTCTTCTCCCTTCCACGAAGAAGTTCCTAACCCAATTGGGAGAAAAAAGTATATTTAGTGATGCATTCAGCTAATTTTGACAATGCGAATGGAGCTGACAATAGCTAAGTAACAGAATTAAAGTGGACGTGCAGAAACAGTTTTTAATGCACCGACAATTAATGATAGAGCTCATGATAGTCTGTGTATGGGTTGAGGTTTACTTCAGTCGATATCCAAGCCATTAAGACGCCTGGCTCCAGCTAGAGCAACTTTTCGACATCACTCACCAAACAAGTGCAGAGTAAGTTTTCTTCGTTCATAAGTTTCCTATTTTTATTGGTATTCTTAAGGAGGGTCTCTATCAAATGGTCATTTTAGTTCTTTAACTCAACTTCCAAAGCACTTTTGTTTGCAGGTGTTACAGTAGAAATCCCATAAAATTGACTACAAACAATTTTATTTTAATCCATAGCTGAAACCTGAACTCTAAAAGTGCAGGCACATAATTTGCCATATAATTAATGACTCACAAGAAAGTGAATTTTTATTTTCTCTTAAAGAGGGTTTATAAGCGTTTTATCACATTTAACACAATTAGTTTAACAAAATGCAAACCGCATTCAAATAGCGTACAGAAGGACTATTCCATTGTGAAATACATTACATTATGACAGCACATTTACTTATAAAGGCCCATAATACCCATCGATCTGAACAATAACAAAACAGCCGAAGCACTTTGCAGTAAATATATTGCTGTAGTTATCGGCAAAATATCTTTAAATCGTTACTAGACGCAGGAATTTCTAACATCAAAACAGGGACGAAAGGAAATAAACTTGAACTGCTTCTGGACTTTCGGCTGGGACGTCACGCCTAACAAACCAGCACATCCCTCGTACAGTATGCTGGCGTTTGCAGGCAGCACTCATCAGATCGTCTTCATCTGCCCGCGAGTGATCCTTGGCCGCTGTTATTTGCATTCTCGTATGGTTTGAATTATATAACTTGAAGCCACCTGCTTAAGAATTCCTGTGCCTGTTCATTATTAATCTACCTTCTATTCCAGATCTAGCAAGTAGGTTGACATATCCGACATTAATTTCGTGGTGACCTATCTTTACTTTCCCTGTTTAATCGTTAGGAAAGAATCTCTTCTCTAATGAATACCTTCTTAGGGAAACTGCATTAAATCGAAGCTGCAGTAGTCTCTATTTTTCTCACAAGTGTTTGTGTTTGCAAATTATTTCTTCCAAACATCACTGTTGATTTTGATATTCCGATGCTTATACAACTTAATGCCCCACTTGCTCAATCTTTCGCAGTCTTAACACTATTTCAGTAGCCACAGTAACGTGTCAACACAATCTAATTTATTACAAAACCTCATATTTTATTAATTTAAATTCATTAGCTCCTACATGTTGATGCCTCCTCCTGCAGTTACAGCAATAGTGTCATCTTCTCCTAGCTTACCCCCATTGTTCCGCTGAAAGACTTCTTCTTGTCTATATGAGAGGATCATTTTCTTCTTAGTGTCGCTATCGCGTATGCATAGGTATAATGTTTTAGCTTCTTAGGGCTGGGAACGAACCCAGCGTGCCGGAGTGGGGCAACACTCAGGAAAGTGTTAAAATTAGGATACCTGGTGAATCTAGATTAACAAAACACTTGACGTCTCACTGACCGAATTGAGGACATAGGGATACACCATCGCGACAACCGCAACGGATGTCTCCACGCCGTTGGTGGTCACGACAAGTATTTCTAACAACTTGTGAATTGGTTAGCTTCTCCACCAACCAGGTATGTAATAAGCTAGGTGCTCAGACTGGGCTGTGGGGTCCTATGATAGGATAAAGGGCTGAATGCATGGATATGAACGTCACCTGAAGTTATCACTGGCACAGAAACCTGCACTCTCTTCTTTAGCGCTTCTGGCTACCTTAACTAGTGCTTTCCCACTAAGTTGTGTCACTCGTGTAGCACTCAGTGTTTTCTGGGTCATTACAACATCCACAACACTTGAAATTTCCAAAAGCTCACTGGAGTCATTTCGAAGTACACTACAAAATATTGTAAATCACCTTCACAATCCAAGAGACTTCTCATAACTTTATAATGGTGGAGTTATCTGTTTATTCACCACAGCTGTACATTTTTCTGTTAAATTTATCATGCCCTTAAATAGTCATTTTTCAGGCCGGCACAGTGTTCCCTTATACGTGAAGCTTACTAGAAATAAACCAAATTAGGAACAAGGTATACTCCAATTGAAAGGACAATCTCAAATAGGTTAAATTAAACTTAGTCGTCCCAGGGCACCACTTCATCAAGAATTAAAATAATTTAAATTTTGTATCTTCTACAGATCAGCCGGTCAAAAACATGGAAAAAGCAAGCAATTTCTGGAGCTATCACTGTTGCGAAAGTTTACAGATTGAACAGCACATTTGATCCTCAACTTATTGCAAGCCCTCTAAATGACACTTATCTCCAATGGCTTCACTTACGGCAGAATTTATTTGGCGTAGACATGATTTAAAACTCCTTGAAGTCGCCACAATTTTCCTCAGTACTGAACAATAGTTCCAAACCGATTTAACCTTCAAAGAACTCAAACAGGCTCTCAAGAAATGTAATAGTGTATGCATAGTTCTTTATAGTATTCCTTACGAGATTCTGATCCAAATGAATTCCACTATCGTGTTCAGATAACAAAATGTTTCATAACCATTGGGGTGTTTCTATAGTAATTCCAAATCCTTAAAACCGAAAATGTGATTCTTCTTTGCACAATTTTCTGCAACACAATAAAATCAACGAGGTTCTCAAAATTGATCATCGGGGAAAATATAATCCCCAGGAAGCTCCATTGCTGTCAGTAGGGCAACTAAAATGGTTAAGTGCTGGTTAATATCCATCTTTATATGTAATAGAGAAGTCCTATTCCTCATCGCAGTTGCTAAAACCTGGTAGGTTTATTTTCTCATCACAAATGGAACCCGTTTTGTTCACGGTATTTTCCCTCGTTTGATTCCTTTGTTGCTTTTACGTTCATGAGCAATTAGCCTCTTTTCTTACTGTTGATCAACGTGCTGGATGCCTGGAATCTGATAGGGTATTCTAGAAATATTTATTTGGATATCCCTATATGCCATTGCTTATAGATTACAGAGGCTGCCCTAGTTTGTAGGTCCACAGATGCTGATGAAATGCCACTATTTTAGGTCCACAGATGCTGATGAAATGCCGCTGTTGTAGGTCCACAGATGCTGATGAAATGCCGCTGTTGTAGGTCCACAGATGCTGATGAAATGCCACTGTTGTAGGTCCACAGATGCTGATGAAATGCCACTGTTGTAGGTCTACAGAGGTTGATGAAATGCCACTGTTGTAGGTTCACAGATGCTGATGAAATGCCACTGTTGTAGGTCCACAGAATGCTGATGAAATGCCACTGTTGTAGGTCCACAGATGCTGATGAAATGCCACTGTTGTAGGTCCACAGAGGTTGATGAAATGCCACTGTTGTAGGTTCACAGGGGTTGATGAAATGCCACTGTTGTAGGTCTACAGAGGTTGATGAAATGCCACTGTTGTAGGTCCACAGATGCTGATGAAATGCCACTGTTGTAGGTCTACAGAGGTTGATGAAATGCCACTGTTGTAGGTCCACAGCGGTGATGAAATGACAGTTCTTGTAGATCCCCAGAAGCTGATGAAATGACATTATTTGTAGGCCACAGAGGCTGATGAGGTCTGAAGAGTTATTGCTCATGCAATTTCCCTGCATGGTCAGATACAGGCATGCCTGCTATGGAATCTTCCTGGGAACAAATGCATAAACGTCACTAACTGAGAATCCAGAGGTACCACTATCCACTTTGAAGATCTCGTTCAACGAAACTCAAATATCCAAAATGGGTTACAAGATCTGAACTGCTGAAATCCCGGTTATGTGTTACCTGCTTTCAAGAAGGTTTGGAGCAGTCAGTGTGTAGCATAACGTTCTTAAGTGCCATTTTTAGGCTTCTATGCCGTAGAAGCAGCCGCTACATGTGGCAGAAGGTAGACATTCAGATAATCTTCAAGTATATAAACACATACACTTAAAATATTAACATATTAAAAAAGAGCATTATAAGGAATATATTTATATGGACGAGTTGCAACAGATGTTTCAGAGAATTCCAGCTTAACATGATAACAATGAATAACATTCACGCAAAGCTTCGAGTGACAAAACCTGTGCAGCCGTTTAAAAGCTTCGTGATCTAATCACGAAATGTGTTCGACCTATGCCCATGGATGGATAGCGAATCTTTATTGGTGAAATTGAGCTTTATTTATGGACGTTCTTTAACTGTCAAGTTATTAATGTTATTACACAGAACTTAAGATACAGGTTAAATGTAAATTAAAGAAAGAAAACAAAAAATAAATATGATTTCCCCGATTATCTTAATAATTATCATCTGGCTTCGAGCACTCTGTCAGAAAATTGCCTGTGGTTTTTTTTCTTCAGTTTATCTGGTCTGCCAGTAGTACCAGCATGCCAACCTGCTTCAATCTGGATTATTTTTCTGTAAGTTGAATGTTTTGCTGGTTCTCCCAATGTACATTTTGCCAAATTACTACCTAATCTTCATCCCCACCACCAAATGGAAGATTCTCCTTCAATCTTATTCTGTCCCCTCCAGTCTTGCAGTCTATACCAGTCTATACCGTCCTTTCTTCCTAAGGCAAGTACATATGCCTCTACCCAAATTCTATTTTATTTCATTTGTTAGGTACAAAGAAATCTTATTTTCAATCCGATTATGTTACCTGTGAACCGATGTTTATTAATATTCCTTTGGCGCCTTTGTATACGTTGTTGTTCCTTATTTCACCTCTTTGTCATATTGAAACAATAGCATGCCAAGTTAAATACTCTCCAAAATTAATTGCATCACACCTCACTATGTTTTTTTATTCACTTTAGTCGGCAGCAGTGAGGAGAAAAATACGTCTAGGTGGCACTCTTCTCGTTTCTCATCGCAGCCTTTTGCTACAAAGTCAGCGCACAGCATCCGATGAATCTTAATTAAAAAGTTATTATAACTTGTGAAATCAATTATTTGTCACCAGCAGAAGTTAAATTCAATACTTTCGTAGCTACGTTTCCAAGCTTCTTAACATATTACGTCATAAACTCCCAATTGTTCTGAGTATGAACCATATTTCGCTCAGTGCATCTGAACTAATACTTTCACCGGATCTACACATTTGAAATGAAATACGTTTCTCGTGGCAAAAACTTTAATACAATGTAAATGCACAACTGACATCCACAGTATGGGAAAGGCAAGCAACAAAGTTGCGAAATAGTAATGAAAAAATGGTAAATAATTTAATATTCTTCCCAGCTATAATCATATCTCTTCTTCCGGCATTCTTTAAATTCTTTAGAACCTCATATATCTTCCTTCCCTCTTGGAAATGTAACGCTAGAGATTTAATAACATGCCAAACGCTCTGGCATAGACCTTTCCTGAAAGTGCATTCCATCCCCATGGGTTGCATATTCTGTACACTTTGACTGACGCATTGATCCTGGAATAGTAAACAAAAAAATCTGATGTGTTGCACTCACATGACTTTCTCTACTCGTGTACAAACTATTTTTACAAACGCTTATTCTCCATATGCTTCATGTTAATCGAGATAAACATTTGCAGACTCTATCTTATTGCTAATTTTCTTGTAGATGTAAGGGGAATATATATTTACAAGGGCAATATAGAAATACAGTAGCCTTTAAGCACAGACATATCTCTTAATAGCTGGTTGCTAGGTGCAGCACCATTCCCTTTCCCACAGATTAATACTCTTTGCATATCCAAGACAAAAAAATGAATAACGAATTCCCATTTTAGAAAATAAGTATTGACAAATTTAAGGGAATAACAAGCAATATCTCGAAAATGGTTCACTCAACAACAAAAAATGTTTATGACATAAATTGTGTATTTTAACGCGATCTACATTTTTTGTGTAGTAAAATTTTGTCTATCTCTTATGGTTTACCAGTTATGCAAAAGTCGTTCGCAATGGAGAATACTTTTGGAGACATTCCCAGAAAATTCAAGATATACATTTAATTTGTCCTGAAAATATGTTAAACATATGATATTTTAATCAAAATCGTTAGAGCCATTTTTGAGAAAATTAAACTTTACGAAAATCTTCCATGTAAAGGGTAATCTGGGGTGGGGGGATTTTCTTGTAAACCTTCGTGTCGCATCTCTGGAAGATACTGAACCTAAATACCAAGTTTGGTGTTTATCCGACTGTTCGTTTCTGAGTTATGCTGTTCACAGACACACACACACACACAGACACACACGGACATGTTTCCAAAATGCTTTTTTTGGATTCAGGGTGTCTCAAAACATGTATTTCCGGTGAAATCTAGGTATCGAATTTTTGGGTGGAATACAATACCTCCCCTACTTACTGTACGTAGTGGTGAAAGTAATTAAAGGAGCGAAGAGAAAACTCGTTATCTTTGGTCATCTACCCTGATGTTCTTTGTGACAGCCCCCACGGATTTCAATCCAGCGGCTGCTAATTGCGAATTGTTTTATAACCTTAAAATATTCTATCTTTTCTGCTCCTATTGCACTTTTATGTACAATTCCAAACATAGTTTGTTATTTACGCAGCATTCTTTTGCGTGTATTGAAATTACGCATTAATATGGGTGCAAAGTGTGGCGCTTATGCTGCGCCAGCATTTTTTTTTCTTTCTTTACCACGTACACAGTAGGCAGAGAGGGTATTGTATTCCAACGAAAAACGTGATTTCGAGATTTCACAGGAAATATATGTTTTGAGGACCCCTGAATCCAAAAAAGCATTTTTAGAAAGAGGTTCGTGTATGTTTGTGTGTGTGCGTGTCTGTGATAAATACCAAACTTGATATTTATGTTTAGTATCCCCAAAGATGCGACACAAACATTTGAAGAAAATGCCTCAACTCCAAACTACCCTTTACAGGAACATTTTTCAAAAATTTTTATTTCCTATTGAATGACTCTACAATTTTTATTAAAATACCTTGTATTAAAGATATTTACATGACAAATAAAATGTACCTCTTGAGTTTTCTGGAAATAGTCCTGTTCATTCGGAAGAAGTCTTACATAATCTTGTATAGCTGATAAACGGTAAGCTATAGACGAAAATGTTGTACATGTCTTTAAAACACATAATTTATTTCAAATAACTTTTTTGTTGCATCAGTGATTTAAAAGATATCCGTTATTAATGGTTTCTTTAATACTTGTCATTATTTTAAAGTTTTGTCGACATTCAGTTGTTTCTCGCGATTGCATGGAAAGAGTAAGGCCAGCACATAGTGTCCAGTTCTTAAATATTTGACTGTCTTGTTCCTTTTGTATGTATAACGAAGCTTGTGACTATTTCTGTAAAGGTTTATCTCAATTAAAATGAAGTAGATAATAAATTTTCGTAAACATAATTTTATTTCCACCAATAAACGATAAAGGATAGAGAAAGTTATGTGATTGTAACATACCAGATATTTTTTTTATTGTGAATGCTCTAAATGTAGGTGTTTCAGTGTTAAAAGGATGATGTTCTAAACTTGAAAACCAATTTGTGATTACAGTGCTTGTTTCTGATTTGTACTGCAATGTAATGTTTAGGGGCATTTGAGGAATTACAAGATTGTGGGAGAGAATAATCTACCATATTGCACATCTGCTATAAGGTTCGGGGTAAGGTATTCCCTTTTGATGTTCATGTTGTCCATCGAAGGGTTGTAAATAACCAATCTTCTTACTGCACTCCACGACAAGAAAGGTTATACACAGTCTACTCGACATGTACCGTAGCACATATCCCTCCGAAGGCCCAGGATCGGCGCCATCCGGGTAGCTCTCCAAACCGTGGGGTTTTCCCATGAGGCCACTACCTGACAGTTAAAAAACGCCCCCTCGTTCGCGCGAGGATGGAAGTGGATACGCCACTTCCGCGGCATCCCAAGACAGGCGACTACATCGCCGATAGTAATCTAGCATGCTGTCTACGGCTTTTCAGGGTGGTACCGGAGGACATTGAGGCGTCTCACAATCCCGCCTGCATGGAAAACCATACAGACATACCCAATCTCCCACGGCTCTTGAGAACCACTGCCCCGCCGAGTCCAACCCAATCCGAACAATTCCCTTCCGTGAGGGGCACGAATGTTCGGCCCAGCGTACTTCTGGTAACGTCAGAAGCACCACGAGTGTTCAGGATACGCAGCGCCCACTCCCCCGCAGCTGAAGGGGTAAGAAAGAACGTCGCATCCATGTTTCAAAACGGGGAACTGCCGGAGGTTCGGTAGCTTATGGGCAGGAGCGGGCGGCGTTGGATGCGTTCAATATGGAAACATTAAGGACCCCTTCTATACTTATACCCGTGGTCATCCGGATTTGGTCGCCCTCATCTCTCTCTCTCCCCCAAGGTTCACAGGCAGAAAAGCAGAAGGGGCCAACTGGGCTGCGTGCGGTGCTCTGCGCCATTTTCGGGGACCCCTCTTTTCGGTTCTTTGCCTTTACACTTTCAGTCCACTAGCTGTAATTATGCTCGAGGAATAGGGGAAATCACGCTGGCAGAGGGTAGGGTTAGATTTGCCAGTACTACATAAATAACTGCGTTCCATTGTGGTCCACTTTTATGCACGTCAGTGTACGTTATTCATGCACCTCTGAAAATTATTGTGGTCGACACTTACTCTTACGATGCTATGAGAGTAATGTCTTTGGAAGCTGCTGTCCTGGTGTTTTATAAACTGCAATACTACATTAAGCCAGGAGACGTTTCTCTCATGGCGGTTGGTAAGCTGTTTTATTTATTTTAATAAAGCAAACATTTACTATAGAATGATTCAATGACGAATAATATATTTACATGAGTTATAACAAATTTCTATATACAAAACTAAATCTCCCTGCGAGGTTGAATATTTGTATTTTAATTGGCTATCGGCATTTCCCTTTAAGCTGGACGTTTGGAAATTAATGAGGCTTGTTGTCCGCTAAACGTCAAGGGACTACGTCATCGGTGCTACGGGACCAGTACAGTGTTGGACACGCTTGTTGTGCAACATCCAATTAACCAGAGGCTATGAGCGAAACATCGAGGCACAGCGGGGATCATACACAGAGAGAGGTGGGGAGAGAAATTAATTCGAAGCCCCGGGAAACCGTGTTATAGCCGCCTTATCATGAAATATGTGATTCATACGGGGAAACCCAGTGTGGTAAGCAGGAAAATACTGTTTTTGTACCAAACGAATACCTACCAATTATAATGGCTTTTAAAATCACAGTGCACTGAAGCTGGGCTTTTCACGAGGTTCTTTTCATATTTAAGCTTTAAGTTTCATTACTTCGTGATGAATAGTGCATGGATTCTGATGACATAACTGTTACCCTTTAACTGTTCCATCATGGAAAATGCTAACATGTACACAAATCCCTATCATATCTCCTAGATTATGAAATTGCGTATTTATTAGATTATTTTTTTGTCATTCTATGGTTGTTCTATTATTGGAGCACTTGTTTTTCGATTTTAGGTCATCATTTTGTCATTTTCTTGCCCTTTGCTTCTTTATTTAGTAATTTTTTTGTATTTGCATACAGTATATGAAGAGTTTGACATTATTGACATTTTACTTAATAAATTTTAAAAACTGGAAATTTTACTATTTATCTGAGAAAGAACAAATTTTACTATTTATCTGAGGAAGAACAAATGTTATTGTTCACTCGCATTCTTAAAAAAGGTCAGCAAAACTACGATATGTATATACACGTTAAACAGTGTTTTAAAAAATCTGATATGTTGCACTCCCATGATTTTCTCTTCTCTTGTACAAACTATATTTACAAACGCTTATTCTCCATCTACTTCATGTTAATCGAGATAAACATTTCCTAATTTTCTTGTAGGTGCAAGGGGAATGTGCTAGGTTTTAAGCAATAGTCAAATCTATTAAGAGCTGGTTGCTATGTGGAGCATTACATTCTCTTTGCATGTCCAGGACATAAAAAAAGAATAATGAATTCCCATTTAAGAAGATCTATAAGTATTGGAAAATTCCAACAAATAACAAGGAATATCTCGGAAATGTATATGGCATAAATTTTGTTTTAACGAGATCTACATTTTTTGTGCAGTAAAATTTTGTCTATCTCTTACGGTTTACCAGTGATGTAAAAATCATTCAGAATGAACAGGACTTTTGAGGACATTACCAGAAAATTCAAGATATGCATTTCACTTGCCATGAGAATATCTTAAACATGATATTTTAATCACAATTGTCAGAGCCATTTTTGAGAAAATAATTTTTTTCGAAAAGTGTTCCATGTAAAGGACAGTTGGGGTGAAGCGATTTTCTTAAAAAATCTTCATGTTGCATCTTTGGAAGATACTAAACTCAAATACCAAGTTTGGTATTTATCCGACTTTTCGTTTTTGAGTTATGTTATTCACAGACACACACACGGACATGTTTCCAAAAAGGCTTTATTTGAATTCAGGGAACCTCAAAATATGCATTTCCGGTAAAATAGTAGTAGAGGAAGTGAAAAACGCTATAAAGATGAAAAGGATTAGTAAGATTACCTTAGCAGTGTGTTTTAGAGTAGATATCAAGACTTTCAGGGCCTGTAACTCAGTCACCCACCCTTGTAAGGATGCTTTCTTTTATAGCAAAATCTTGGCGTAATGACAACCAGCAACCGAGAACAGGTCGCCCAGGGTTAGCTCTGCAGACGTAAAATCATCACGGTACCTAACCGCTACGCGGCTTTACCCGTGCCATATAATAGATTCGTCAAATTTCGCAAGCTTTTATGTTATGAGTAGGTGGGCGGAGCTTAGCTTCCTGTGCTGCCACTGGCTGAGTTCTAGCAGATCACCTAAGCGGACAATCGCTCAGTTGATGACCAAGCCCAATGCTGCTTAACTTCAACACCCGTTGTGTGGTTGTGAAAATAAGCAGACCGATTGACAGCGAAGCGAGATAGGATGTAGGTATAGAATTTGCGGTTACCAAAATAAGAAGACAGGTCACTGCTGAATGGTCACTCATCCAGCTAGGACCAAGCTCAATGCTTGCTTAACTTGTGGGTAGTCAACTAGGCTGTTGGCGAGTCGCCGCTGGAGGATCAATCATCCAGCTAGCACCAGGCCGAATGCAGCTTAACTTGGAAAAAGTGTATGGATTAGTAGTCCTTATGCAATCAGTCCTATGGCGTTCTTGGGTAGACGGTAGCTCTTCCGTCTTCTGGGGGCCCTATGACCGTAGCTGATTGGGAAGGGCAGCAAGTCTCGTGTGCATGGTGCGGTATCTTTCACGCACCATGTCCACGATGCATTTAAGTCCGATTTTGGTAGGTAGGACGTGTGATGGGAATCTACTCCCAGTATCATAGATAATCCTTAAAGGCCTGTTCTGAACGGTCTGCAATCTGTGGATGGTGAACCCTGCCACCGATCCTCACATCTTGCATCCGTACAGAATCAAGGGCAGGATGATAAAGGTGTAGTTTTAGCTGAGTAAACATATTGGAGCGAAAAACAGGGTACAACTGTCGGAGTGCGGCGCGGCCGAGACCGCCCTACGCCCTGACTTACGGAGCGAAAGTGAGCCCGCAGTCGAGTAGGACCCTAAGATATATAGCGGAGGTAATCCAGGGGATTCTCCTTCGCCACCATCTCAGAGCCCGCGTCGGCTGCCAGGACCGGACCTTGCCCAAGGATAAGTGCAGAGATCTTTCCCGGGCTAATATCCATCCTTAACTTCTCGCTCCACCTGCCGATGGTCTTGAGCTGTCGCTGCTGCGGAGGATAACAGAAGCGGACATTTCTGTTTAGTGTCAGTATGTGGACGTTGTCCGCATATTGGCACGTAACGGTCCTGGGTTCCGTTAGGAAGTCGGACATGTAGGCCGCAAAGAGAAGCGGGGACGATACACTGCTCTCCGGCACTCCTCCAGCTATGGGTCTGACTGATACTTCGCCATATTGTCGATAATGTGCATACGCGTGGGGGATTGCCAGCCTATGGGAGTTAGGCAAATTCGTTAGATGGGCGATGTTCTAATGCATTTTTGTTCTCCTTCCGTATATTTTAATAGAAGTAAAGCTTAACCGCCTCATTGATGTATTAAAGCTGAGAAAATGACATGTAGAGGATGTGATAATTCTTGTATAGTATGATGAAAGATGCTCTGGGTGGTGTTGAAAACCTACAACGACTGTTGCAAATAATATTACAGCACGCCTTTAATGTTATTTGTGCGAATAAAGAGGTGCAAGTAGTAATATTACTCGTTCTCCTCATTTGGAATTTCATTATTCTCCAAAGAATGTCCGTGTTTGTCATACGAACTGTGTTCAAAGAATTTCGAACCTTATTTTCCCCAAGTAAACCAATGAAGCGTAGGAGACTTGCTTTAGTGAAGATGTGGAGGGAACATTCATGCGGAATAGTAATTTTTTCCCGTCCGCAGAAAGCGTCAATCGCTGGCAGTCGGCCTATGCGTAAAGACATGTCGAGCGGTCGTGATTTTCAGTTTTTGTAAAATGACTGAACAACTGAGCAGCGATATTGCATAAAATTTTTCCAAATGCTTAGCAATACCCTATGGAAACCATTCGTAAGATTCAACAGGATTTTGGAGAGATGCCATGAACACCTCACGGATAAGGGTGTGGTACAACCACTTAAAAGATGGCTCCACATCAGCGAATCACGTTCAGGAAGGCCCTCAACAAGCCGAAATGACAATGCTATTGAGCAAGTGCGGACTCTGGTCTTGCAGGACCGTCGTATCACAATCCAAAAACATGCGAACGAGATAGGGGTAAGCATTGGTTCGGTACATTCAATTCTGGCCGATTATTTGGGCATAAGAATTCGTACTGAAGCTTCTAACAATGAAGCAGAAGTAATGGCGTCTGGACAAGGCACAGGGCATGCTGGCCAATGCAAACAGCGATCCCAAATTTCTGAATACATGTTCACAGGAAATGAAACATGGGTTGATGACTATGAAACCAAGATACATTCGTCACGGTGGAACATCCATCATCCCTCCCAAAAAAGCACGGCATGTCCGCAACAAAGTCAAGATCATGTTTACCATTTCCTTTGAATCACTTGGTGTAGTACATCATGTAGTACATCATAGTACGCACCACAAGGCCAAACCATCACAAAGGATTACTACCAAAGGTCCTTCGTCAAATTCGGGATGCTGTGCGGCGCAAACGATCTCGCTGTGAACGGCAAAATCTTGGAAGCCCTATCTGATAACGGATCCGCCTATTCTGCGCATTTGATTTAGGTTTC
Organism: Deroplatys truncata; assembly: GCA_030765065.1. NCBI lineage: Eukaryota > Metazoa > Arthropoda > Insecta > Mantodea > Mantidae > Deroplatys > Deroplatys truncata. The sequence continues at coordinate 37,952,466 of CM060989.1, forward strand.
TTCGCCAAACACATTCCCGTAGTTCGTCAGGCTCCCTTATCAACCGACATGGTATGACTTTTGGATATTTCTCAAGCTGAAAATGCCGCGTAAATGGACCCGATTTGAGTCAAGAGAAGACATGCGGAATGCAATGATCCGGCTGCTCACCATTCCAAAAACTGTGTTCCAGAAGTGTTTCTAACAATGGTGGGAGCACTGGGAGATGTATGTGCATTAACAAGGAGACAACTTTGAAGAGCATAATGTTTCGAACCCCCTAATCAATAAATGTATTTTTTCGACTAAAGGTTTTCGATACTTTTTGAACACACCTTTTATGCTGGCAGCTCTGCCGTTGTGAGAGCAAGAGAAAGCAAACGCAGCAGAAGAGAGCAAGCGGCACCTGCGGAAAAACTCCATTAAAGCACTACCATGTGTATAGATATCGTAGTTTGCCAAAAAATCACATTCATATTTAATGGTTAGTCTGGAAAGGGTTGGTTGTGGATGGAGAGGTGGTTATTGTTTCAGGGGAACAGAAAAAGACTTGCAGCACTGCTACCAACATGGAAAATTCGCATGGAGCGGTGCAAGGATCGGGGAGTGGACTACATTTAGGGGATCGGGGAGTGGAATACATTTATGGGACAGCATCATCTATGTCGTCCTCCGTGGTGGGCACCATGCTAGCCTCTAATTCCCGAGTTTGCTGATTATAATCCGGCGGAGAACGATGGATTTTTTCGGGCATAAAAATCCTTAGCATGGCTTCCTTCGGAAGGGAACCAAAGCCGTTGGTCCCGTGTCGTAGATTTACGGTGCGTAAGAGACCCTCAAGCCTAATAAAGAGGTCTCTGAGCAAAATTTCCGGAGTTTAACGCCCAATATAGAATGGGACGCTAAGAACCGTAGAAGTTAAAGAGCGTCCATGAATTTAAAAAAATCTTCCATTCTAATAACAACACATCTGTTGTTCGACCCACTTGCACCTATAACGAAATGTGTAATCACAGCGTTTGTTTCAATTAACAATAAGTAGATAGAAGATAAGATTTTGTAAGAATAGTTTACAGAAGAGTGGGTAGAGAAAGTCATGTGTGCAACACATAGATTTTTATGATGTCAATGCTTGCGCAGGTTTCTGCTACTTCTATGATGGAAGAGGCGAAGTGATTCAAATACTGCGGAAAATATCCTTCCACTTGTTTGAAATTAAAATTGGTAATCTGAATTTTTCTGTTCGGTCCGCCGGCTTATGCCACAACTTTTTTGAAGTTAAGCAATTCAAAGTTCGGTGAATTCAAAACTTTCTAGACGAGTAAAGAAAGAGAGGAAGAAACAGCATAATGATGTCTGGTGATGGAAATGCTTTAAAGTCACATCTATATGCTGATGAAGCTAGATGTTTCTAGAGCAGTCGCTCTAGAAGAGTAAAATCGCGGAGGAAAAGATACCATGAAATTGAATATAAGCCTCAGAAACGTTAAACAGACTTCAGAAATTAAAACCTTATACATATTAGCATATAATATATCCTGCAGCTATAGGTCATCCTTCGTGGTTCAGGGGTACCATGATAGCCTTTAGTTTCCGAAGTCGTGGGTTCAAACCCAGTGGAGGGTGGTGGATTTTTTTCGGGCTAAAAAACCTTTGCATTGCTTCCTTCGGAAGGGATGTAAAACCGGTGCTCCCGTGTCGTAGATTTACAGCACGTTAAAGAACCTCACGCCTGATAATGAGGCATCTGAGCAAAATTTCCGGTCTTTCACAACCAATTTAGATTGTGACACTAAGAGCTATAGCAGTTATAAGAGAAGGCAAAAATATTGTAGCGAACCTTGAGGTGAGAAACCCCGAGGGTTGCTAACAACAGAGGGTAGTCTCAAAGGTAAGAAGCAGTCATTACCGGGGTTGAGGGTGCCAAATAAAGACTAGTTTATAAAATAGCCAAACTCTATAAAAACGAACTCGCAGTTAGATCAGTTTAATAGACATTTCAGGTTTGAGGACCCGCTGACTGGTCCCGGCGTGCAAGAAGATTGCCGGTCCTCGTAGCCGTGATCGCTGGAGCGTGTAGTTTCGGCGCTCAGCGAAGCTGAGGGTCGCGGGTTCGATTCCCGCCATGAGCGTGGATGTTTGTGTGTGTGTTGTATGTGTAAACGCGGTAATAAGCGGTAAAGTAAACAATAAAGCACAGTAATCATAAAAAGAGGTTAAATATCCACCACCAAGACCCATTTAGATAATTCTGACAGGACTTGAGGCACTAGGTAAAATATTACTATGTTAGGTGAAATTCGAGACCAAATTTTAACACATAGTGTTCTCGTAGCAGCGTGACGGAGGCAAGATGAAGACGTGAATCCGCGCGTGATCCAAATATGTTCCCGTTGTTCCAATTACGTCACTTTATAAAATCTGATGCAACTTTCCAGTTGATACCTTAATTATTGACAGAAAGATATAAATAATCAAACAAAGGAATGATAGTAAGATAAAGAAGTAACCGCAATGAATAATTTCCATGTATTAAATCAATGTATAATGTAGTAAGCCTGATTTGAAAGATTTGTCCGGAGAAATTGGCCAATAGGACTTTTGTTAGGGAAAGTCATTAGTAATAGCCGAGTAGAGAACGCACTGGCATAAAGTTCCTGGAATGCAGCTAAGGTTAAGTTGAGTACGTTTGCAAAGTCACGTAGACAGGCATTCTGCAAATTAGAAAGGGAATGAAATTGTGAGATACGAGGAAGTTACCGCATAGAAACAATGTCAGATACGCATGCGCAGTTTTAAGATTGGACCGCATAAGTAGGAACGTTGGTAGGGGTAGCGATACATAGGTGGAGCTTAAGGTAAAAGAGCGTGCACTTTAAATCAGACTGACTTACTTGCTTAATCCTGTGATTTACTCGTGTGCCAACTTTTGTGGTTACTCTTCTGTCTCTCGTGTCATTTTTAAGTCGAGTAGCGCCAATGAACTTACGTGTTAGACAAATTTAGCATCTACTGTGAGGGATCTTTCTGAGTAACATTGGTGCAACTCACGACAATTGACGCTTCACTTAATTATTATTATTATTATTATTATTATTATTATTATTATTACTACAGAAGTACTTTAATTATTTAATTCAACATTTGGCGACTCCCTTCAAACAGTGTTTTAGTCAATATTAAAGTTTATCAGCTAATTAAACTGGTATTATCCTTTTACACTACACTCACGCATACCCTGAGACTAAGAACTCATAGCTAAACCACTGTAGTAGCAGGCAGACTAGACAGCGCAGAACGAGAATAGGAGATGACAAAATCATAGAACTCGACAACAAAGCAGGTAACATTAAGCGTCATCTAAATGGATGCCACTTCAAGAAAGCAGCATCAAAATTTGAATCAAAGGGTAGGGCTTCAAACTTGTCGCACCAGGGCAGGGCTTCATGGTTGTGGATCGAAAATATTGTGACGATCATCGGGAGAGCGTCCCGACGTGTCACTTGGCGCCACCCCAAGTCATGACTTCCCTTATTGGCCTCCCAAATCTTACCCAAAGAGATGAGTTACCAACAGGGGGAGGGCACCGACTACAGGATCTTCTTAAGGTGGATGTAGAGCGGGTAGAGTCGCTAGGCTAAAACAGTTAATGGTAGGTGACTTTGGGCAGTTTCATTAGTAAAAGAAAAGTGCGACTAGTTCAAGTAAGGGCAATGCATCCTCGAGTATTGCCCCGAAACATAATTATAAATTGTTATTCAAACTCACCTTAGCCAAGGAAGATGTAGATGAAGACATCTTGAAGACAGTTCACACTCGCGAATTTTTAAAGTATCTATTCGGACTGCAGAGTGACGCCGACTCGTCCAGCAACACCGAGGCAAAAGACAACGTGACGTAAAACCAGGGGTTTATAAATCATTTCGTCTCTACATCATGCCAAAGACGAATGCCCTCTTAGTAGCATCAGCTGGACCCTTACATATGGCTAGTAAGGTCAGCGGCATCCCAATCAGCAAATTCCTAAATTTGATTTGTAGCAGTTACCCTGGTAGGACCCAACTACGTTGATGATGATGATGATGATGATGGATGTTGTGTTGCGTACCTGTAGGTCGTCTTGATGCCCGTACTCTTGTAATGTATTTTGAGGTTCTCGTAGACTGGAATCTGATGATCGTATATCTGTATCCTCGTGTGTGTTTGTTAGTATGTTGTAATTATTTTATACTTAAGGCACGGCTGCTGTATTTGTGTCGAAGAGCACTTGTGTCTTGTCAGTGTTGGGTATGGAGAAGGTTGTTAAAATATTTTGCACACACGTATTCTGTTAATTACTTCACTTGCATTTTATATAAACAACATATGTTATTCACAATTCACTATTACATTTGTTATGTTAAAATATGTATAAATGGTAGACTTTAAATACGTAGTTTTAATGTCCATTTAGAGACAAGCTTATACACTACCTTGCTGCTCGAACACTGACAAGCTTCTGTTAGCGTTCCTTCCAACCGTTCTTCTTAACGTACATATTTGAATTATACGCGTGTATCAATGTACCTGATTGGTGCTACTGCCGTATAACATCCAATAACAGTTTTGTTATATATATAGACTTCCATCGCCTTAATTAATAATCTAAAGTTCGTTACATGCTTACATAGATACTACTGCATTTCTCGTAATCATATTACTGGTTATATAGCTTACAATGGGCTTTATATTATACTTTATGTTATAACGTAATATACTTGTTCTCCACCATGTGTACATTATGAATATATGTGTTTTAACATCCTCTTAATTATTATACGTACAATATTAACAAAGAAAATACATAACACATAAAAATTAGAACAAAAAATATTAAAGCAGGAAATTATTAATGTGTTGATGCTGAGAAGCTGTGAATTAGGTGTTTATTACATTAATGAGTTATTGTATTAGTTTGTGCGTGGCTAGTATAGTATGTCGCTTCAGACTCCTGGGAGTCTATCATCTGCCCGTTTATAGCTTAATATAATGGATATGCGAGATTACCTTTTTGTAATAAATTTATCAAAAATTTAATCTCCAAAATAATCACTACAATATCATCAGCTGGCGAGTATAATGAGTGTATTTTGTGTGTGTTTTAATTATATCGTTATATTGCATTTAACTCGATATATGCTCGGGCATACTGCTGTACGTGAACCCCATCTTTATTTATGACTGAATTTTTGGATGTACGTAATATTTCCTCAATTATTTGCCAGTTGCGCTCATTTGAAAAATCTGGTGTGCTGCGTTCACATAAATTTCTATGCTCACTCTTCTACAAACTATTCTTCTATATACCTTCTGGCCAATCTATGGTCCGCAGGCCTAGAGTTGGTCGCCTTTACCTTAGGATATCTGGCTAAGCTACGTTTTTTTTATTTTGAAAGTTTATAGTCGCTTTAACATATTAGTCATATCGCGACTTTACAACTTTTAAACTAAATATTTAACAATAAAACAATGAGGTTATATAACATACTGGCAATTGTGAACCATTACAATTAACTAGTATAGAATTGTGACACTATAGTTAATAAACCTGATTGAGCATTGTAAAATTTTATATAAATTTATTCTTTTAAAAAATTCAACTATATTAGCGCACGTCGAATAGTTGAGTGCTGTTTGTAAATCATTGGGTATCTGGTAGTGTTGTCTCCATTGATCGTATTGTGGATATTCCACGATTATGTGTTTCGTCGTTAACAGTATGTTATACTGGTGGCAGATGGGTGCTTGGTCCTTTGTAAGAAGATGACTGTGCGTGATCTTGGTATAGCCCATTATCAGTCGGTATGTTAAAACCTGATCTTGTCTGGAAAGAGAATTACTGGAAAGATGTGTCAAAAAACTCGATATTATATTGTGGCGTATGTATGTGTGTGTATTGTCATACCAGACACATTACTGTGTCGTTGGCGACAGCATTATTGGGGTAATTCTTTCGGCTTTGTGTTTGAAGTTCGTCTGGCACGGCAACAGCTCTCCAGTCCGAGCCGGTGGGTCTGGCGAGGGTTAAAGAGTGGGAGATGTGAGCGTTATTACTTTGTGTGTTGTGTGGTGAGCGTCACTTCTGGTCGAGTGTTGGGTCTGAAAGGTTGTATGTGAAATTGTGTGAATGTAGCCTCGTGTGTTTAGCATCTCCCCTCAATTTATTCCTTTTTATCTGTTGTGTGTGATGTAGGGGCACTGTGCTTATATTAAATAAACCACAAGTAATGTGATTAATGTGAAATTCTGGTATTTTGCTATAACTATCCCACGCCTGCTCTGGAATGTTTTGCTTAGGATTCTGGTCCTCTTGCTGCCTCTACAGCTATGCCTCCCAATGTATATGCTGGGGCAAGTAAAATTTAATATATAACTACAAACCTTTTGGCCTCACCCCAGTATATAACAATATCACGGAGTTTGCTTCTCGTGGAGTCAAGTTATCCTGCCTTCCACTGTTGGTAGAGTTTGTTTCTAATGATTGACATAACATCTTGGGCTGGTGTAGTTACATTTAGGTCACTTAATGGATATTTAATGGCTTCTTTTGCTGCCTGATCGGCCAATTCTTTGCCTTGTATTCCAATGTGGGTTGGAATCCATACTAAAGACGCTTGCTTTCTTTGCTATTGGCTCTATGAAGTAGCTGGCACATACAGGTGCAAAAAGGCGAAACTTTAGCTTTAAGTTAGGTTAAATTAAATCCCTTGAGCTTTTTCTAAGTACTACGGCTAAGCAACCAATCCAAAACTAGCATATGACATCAGAGTAGTCATACTTCCCCAGTTTTCCTGATGGTGACCCCATTTAAGCTCCTGAGGCACGCTATATCCCGGGAGATTCAGGGCCTTACCTGACTCGCTGCTGCAATTTTACTAAAAGCACAAACGTACAGCAACTCCTGGTGTGATAATATTTGGATTTTATGGCATAAGACCTGGCGCTACATAGCATACAGTATAAACCTACTGTTTATACTGTAAGCTACGCTGCTCTGGGACTCGGCCGTAACAACGGTAAAAGTTGCAAAACAACACTTGTGTACATTGTGCACTTAGTAAGTGCTATGAGGGGCAGATAGACACATAAAATTCTCGTCGTTACAAAATAATAAACTTTCTAAAAGTTTAATGCACTCCTGAAGAACAAAATGAAAAGTAGAACGTGTGGGTGACTTCAGGATTAAAAAAATATCATGTGATACATTCACATGACTGTCTCTACCCTCTATCTTTGTTAGGAGTGTGCAAAGTATCCTACAAAAGCTTATTTCTCTATGTACTTTACTACGGAGAAAGCCAAAAATGTACGAACCGGCTGCGCGATGTATTTCCTGTCCGCGTCCTCGGCGCTCGTTGACGTTTGCCACTATCATAGAAAAGCGCGGATGAAACCATACAACATTTTTAAAACTACTTTTAACGGATTTACTTACCAACTTTACGAAAGGAGATGCTGAAACTGGCCACCGTCTTTGTCCTTTAGGAAACTACCCATCCCTGCCCTATTTCAGGTTGAGAAATGTTGACAATTTCCTGGTGGATATTTTTTTTTTAATTCTGTAGTGTGTGGGTTTGTCTTGTACACTTTGTTTTAAGATACCCCAGAGATGTAAATCGCAGGGGGTTAAGTCGGCTGACCAAGGGGGCCAAAAATCTCTACTAGTAATTCTGTCCTGAAACGCATTTCCAATTGTTCTCATTGAAATTTTGGTCGTGTAAGCTGTTGCAGAGTCTTGTTAAAAAAGGCCAATTTTTTCGAGTCAATAGTTGAAGCCCGTGCATACATGAATACAATTTTGCCCCCTGGTTTTAGAGAATTAACAGACAGGGAGCGTGATTTTGCCTTTTTTTTGCCACTGGACAACGACGGTAGCCAGTTTCAGCATTTCCTTTCATAAAGTTGTTAAGTAAAGGCTTTAAAAGTAGTTTTAAAAATGTTGCATGGTTTTATTCGCGCCTTTCTATGATAGTGGCAGACAACAACGAGCGCCGAGGACGCGGACAGGAAAAACACCGCGCAGCCGGTTCGTAGTTTTTTGGCTCTCCCGGTATAATCAAGATAAACTTTTGCAGAAATAGTTACATTACATATTTAGTTATAGAATCAATGGGAACAGCGATAGTCAAATGTTTAAGAATTGGACGCCAAATACTGGCCTTAATATTCCATACACTTTCAATGCAATCGCGAGAAACAACCGAAAATAGGCAGGACGAATGACAAATTATTAAACAATTCGCACAATAAATAACGGAATTCTCGCAAATGGCTTATGTCACAAAATAATTAAATTTGAAGTAAATTCTGTGTTTTAAAGTGATATACATTTTTACTTTCTCTACTACGTATAGTAAGTAGGGGAAGTATTGTATTCTACCCAAAAATTCGATACCGAGATTTCACCGGAAATACATGTTTTGAGACCCCCTGAATCCAAAAAAGCATTTTTGGAAACATGTCCGTGTGTGTGTGTCTGTGTGTCTGTGCGTCTGTGATCAGCATAACTCAGAAACGAACAGTGGGATAAACACCAAACTTGGTATTTAGGTTCAGTATCTTCCAGAGATGCGACACGAAGGTTTTCAAGAAAATCCCCCCACCCCAGATTACCCTTTACATGGAACATTTTTCGAAAATTTTAATTTTCTCAAAAATGGCTCTAACGATTTTGATTAAAATATCATATGTTTAAGATATTTTCATGACAAATAAAATGTATATCTTGAATTTTCTGGGAATGTCTCCAAAAGTATTCTTCATTGTGAACGACTTTTGCATAACTGGTAAACCATAAGAGATAGACAAAATTTTACTGCACAAAAAATGTAGATAGCGTTAAAATACACAATTTATATCATATACATTTGTTTTAGTGAACCGTTTTCCAGATATTGCTTGTTATTTCCTTAAATTTTCCAATACTTATACTTTTTCTCAAATTCTTTATTCATTTTTTATGCCATGGACATGCAAAGAGAATGGAATGCGCCACATAGCAACCAGCTCTTAAAATATTTGACTATCGCTTAAAAGCTACCATATTACCCTTGCATCTACAAGAAAATTAGCAATAAGATTGACATCTCGATATCTCGATTAACATGAAGCATGTGGAGAATAAACGTTTATAAAAATAGTTTGTACAAGAGTAGAGAAAGTCATGTGAGTGTAACACATCAGATTTTTGTGTAGTACGTTTACGTCTATCGCTTAAAACTTACCAGACTCACAAAAAATTCAAGGTATACATTTTATTTGTCATGTAATATAGATTATGGTGCAAGGGGTAAAAGTTCCGCAATCCTACGAGCAAAATAAAAGCACTTTTAACACGTCTAGCATGTACTATATTTTAGACAGCACAAGGACTTGTAAAATAACAATAGTACTATATTGATTCCTGAAACTAACAGAGATCATTTTTAGAACGCGTTCTTGAACCAAGAGAAATGACGTTAATAAAGCGACACGTCAGATGTTTTTTGATTCGCTAGCAGTCATTTTCAGTGAAATGATTTTCAACATGTTTTCAACATGTTTTGTCTTACACCGGCCAATGAAGCGATTAAATACTGTATAATATTGCTTTCTGGATTTTTTGGGCAAGTGCTTTTAGTGTTACTTTCTGCTGCTTCTGTAATTTCACCCGGCTCTTCCATTTCAGTCTCTTCTGAATTCACAATTTCCGTCATTTAATCTTTAGGTAGGTTATAGTAGATGAAGGAGTAACGTTTCAGATCAAAGAAAGCTACCAATATAACGTATAGGTTAACTCTACAACGAATTGCGATAAATTGAAGTATGACGATTTGTATTGTGAACGATAAAGCGAGCGCCATGAGAAATTAATCGTGTAAAAAGACACAATGGACTGTAAAACCTCATCGAACCAATTAATAAGTCGAGTTATTAAACGTATTGTAGCTGGAAAACGTTGTTCCTCTGCTTGATGCCCTTTGCTGCAGTGTTCTTGTCCTCGGCTATTGCTGCTCTTCGGCTGCTGTATTCTCCATTCCTAATCATTACCTATCTAGCTAATTTCTTGGGTCTCAGGGTTTTCGTAGGTGGGACAAATTAAAATACACCGCATTTCCCGCAACAAATGTGGTTTATTATCAAATAAAGTATTTATGGGCGGTTAAGTTTTCTCATTATAAAATTCCACCATTATAATAAATCAGGAGCCTAAACTAACTGCACACGTCTTCCCACCCGTATGCACACACGTGCATTTGTCGTCCAGAGAGTAGCACTTTATCTCGATGAGATTCTATAACAGAGAGTGAAAATCTGGGGCTTTTTATATCTAAGCCTAGTGACGCTTATCCTCGCGCCTCAAAATATAAGACGTTTCCTCAGACCGCGTTACCTGCAATGTATGAGAATATTCTACTCCAAATTTTTGCGCCTACGCGTCCTCCTGACGCGTAAGGAAGCGGATTCTATATCTCCGTCTCTTTCTTTTCTCTATCAGTCTCTTTCTATTGCTCCTTACTGCGTCTAATTCCGTACTCATTAGCTTGGTGAAAGGTGGGCTCTACCTAGAATTAGCTTTTACCTGGAATTTGCTAGCTCGCTTGTCTCTAACGTATCTGCGTTACAATCTGCTTTTGTACAAATCTTGGTTGTTAAGTATTTTAACATATTTATTGGTGAATTATACTATTAATATGTACAATTCTTGTTTAATGTTGATTTATATGTCTATGTGAATATGTATATATCCTCTTTCAGTGTGCAATTACAAAGGGTAATTTCTATGTGATTGGACTTGAAACCAAAGTACTAGTGCGATATTCTAAAGCATTTAGCTCGATGAACTGTGTTAGAAGCTATAACTTTAGGGTATGCTGTTTAAAAAAGGTTTAATGGAAATAACTACGACATAATTATTTTCTAAAACAAATTATTAATTGCTAGGATACTTTATTTTCAAAATCAATTGTAAATAATGTTAAAAATTGTTCTAATGTCCATGTATGCTGAATCCACTTTCACACTGGAGGACAGATGATTTACTTATTAATAAATCTTTCTCTCTCATTTATTTTCGAGTAGTTTCGGCAGATATTCTGCAAACGGAAGCGAGACATGTCCTGCATTACATTATGGTGGTATTATCTCGTGCGGCGCTGCTGTTAAATTAGCTTTGAAGCGTACTAACGGATGTGGACTGTAAAGTTTCATGCTCTGGGTTTGCAAGCTCCTTCATCCTTTTTATAGACCTCAGTTTTACGTAGCCGCTGCATAATGCAAGAACAAGCACGCTCATTCTGATGGCTTGAGGTTTTGGTGCTATAAATTCTGTACCAAACGGAAGCAGCATTATACATAATGTAACGTGCAAAGTTTTTGCACCACGCCCTTTACTCTTGGCTACACTGTTCCCTGATGTCTCATGCATGCTTCATAGAAGGCGTCGTCAAGCTATAATGTTTCTATACAAACTACACAACTGTCGTTTCTTTAACGCGTTCTTTCTGTATTATGTAAAAACTTATGTGCACTCTTTCAAACTATAATGGAAGATTTATATTACTCAACTGTCACCGAACTCGGTTTAACGGTATTTGTCTTAAGGGCAGACTAAACAGAGAAAATTTACAAAAAATGCCGTTTTTAGTTTTTTGTGTAGTCTTATTAATTCAATTTTCTCTTTAATTTTAGATATATTATTTTAAATTAAATTGAGTTTTATTTATGGACGCACTTTAACTGCTGTGGTCCTTAGCGTTTCATTTTTGGGCGTGAAAGACTGGAAATTTTTCTCAGAGACCTCTTTATCAGGCTTGAGTTTCTTTTACGTACCGTAAATCTACGACACGGGACCACCAGCTTTACTTCCCTTCCGAAGCAAGCTATTCTAAGGATTTTTACGCCCCAAAAAATCCATACAGCCTCCGCTGGGTTTGAACCCGCGATAGTAGATATAAACGTAAACTGTATAATAAGTTTTTACACTCACAAATAAATGATAGAGGCTCATGTGACTGTATCACATCAGAATTTTATAAGTACACAGCAAAATATCACTGAAAACTACATGAAATGCTAGTTAGCAGCATCTCCTGTGATTCAAATAGTGATGGAGTTCATGCAAGGTAAGGTAAGCGCTTTTGGCTCAGAATTAATGCTGATTTCACATCTGTTAATGGACACAATGAGAGTTTTTGAATGAGTCCTTTAGCAACAGAATAATTGTTATTGCAATATATTGGACATCATTACAACATACAATAAGCATAATGGAACCTTAACTTTAAAATAACAACTGCGTGTTGGTTTGCTCTGGCTGTCAGCCATATGCAATAGCAGACATATGACAATGTAGTTGTTAGTTCTAAATGTTAATATTGAGGATTATAGTGAACACCGACCAGCATATCGAGATAATATAAGTCAGATTTATCTACAATTCTTTGTGTGAAGACTGCAAACAGATAACATTAGAAACTGGGCCACATCCCTTGTGTATGTTCTTTCCCTTTTGCACTTCGCCAACACTGTGACCTATCCAAATAGTAGATTTCCTTTTATTTATTAATTTTCAGGGTTTTTGTGATTATTTTAGAAATCCCATCAAAGAATATAGATTATTTGTCCCTTATTTTCACTAAAATGCCAATTTTATTTTGTTTGTGGCCTTAAATGGCATTGTGTTCAGCTTTAAAAAAATAGCGCTTAGACAAATAAAGGAAAATACTAACGTAATAAGCAAATTCAGCAAACGACCTATCAAATCATAGGTCATAGGAATAGCTAATATACTACAATGCGATTTCATCATCTTAACATTTGACAACTTTTAATCTTAAAATACAATTTTTAGACAACATGGCCTAAAAGTTGAAGAATGGGAGCCGAAATTGAAGTAGTTGCAACCGCACGTAAGGTAAAAAGTTTCCGGTATCCTTCGTCCCAAATGTTTAAAAAAATATTAACTTTGTTTTTGACTGTTTCTTTAAATATTATATATTTATGTTTGCCTCGGCTGCGTCAGTATTTATATTTTTTACAGACATGAATGTCTTAGCATGGAGTGGTGCGACTGAAGAATGTAGGCTTACACAGATTATAATTTTACTTCACTCCTTTTATTAATGCTTGACACGATTTAAATAACACTTCACTGATACAGAGAGAGCTGTGAGATATTTTTACTTTCTCTACTACGTACAGTAAGTAGGGGAAGTATTGTATTCCACCCAAAAATTTGATACCAAAATTTCATTGGAAATGCATGCTTTGAGACCCCCTGAATAAAAAAAAAAGCATTTTTGGAAACATGTCCTTGTGTGTGTCTGTCTGTGTGTCTGCCTGTGAACAGCATAACTCAGAAACGAACAATCGGATAAACACTAAACTTGGTATTTAGGTTCAGTATCTTCCAGAGATGCGATACGAAGGTTTTCAAGAAAATCCCCCCACCCCAGACTACCCTTTACATAGAACATTTTTCGAAAATTTTCATTTTCTCAAAAATGGCTCTAACGATTTTGATTAAAATATCATATGTTTAAGATATTTTCATGACAAATGAAATGCATATCTCGAATTTTCTGGGAATGTCTCAAAAGTATTCTTCATTGTGAACGACTTTTGCATAACTGGTAAACCTAAGAGATAGACAAAATTTTACTACACAAAAAATATAGATCGCGTTAAAATACACAATTTATGGCATATACATTTTTTTTTGTTGAGTGAAACATTTTCGAGATATTGCTTGTTATTCCCTTAAATTTTCCAATACTTATACTTTTTTCTCAAATGGGAATTCGTTATTCATGTTTTTATGTCCTGGACATGCAAAGAGAATGGAATACGCCACATAGCAACCAGCTCTTAAAATATTTGACTATCGCTTAAAGGCTACCAATTCCCCTTGCACCTACAAGAAAATTAGCAATAAGATTAACATCTCGATATGTCGATTAACACGAAGCATATGGAGAATAAGCGTTTGTAAAAATAGTTTTACAAGAGTAGAGAAAAAGTCATGTGAGTGTAACACTTCAGATTTTTCATGTAAGTATCTGCAATATATGGTGTTTTAATCAAGATCTTTAGAGCCATTTTTGAGGAAATAAAAAATTTCCATGAATGTTCCATTTAAAGAGTAGTTGGGAGTGGGGGGATTTTCTTAAAAAATTTCGTGTCGCATCTTTGGAAGTTACTGAACCTAATTAATACCAAATTTGGTATTTATCCGAATTTTCCTTTTTGAGTTGTGCTGTTCGCAAACATAAACACGGGTCTTTTTCTAAAAGTATTTTTTTTATTATTGAGGGTGCCTCAGTAGATATATATATATATATCAAATTTTTGGGTGGAATGCAATACCTTCTACACCTACTATGTACGTGATCGAAAAATTAAAAGGAAGCTCTCTGAAAAAGTCCCTCATTCTAACATTTTCGGAGAGTTTAGTTGTGAAGGCAGTAACCGTGGATCACGGTTAAGGCATTGCATTTTTCAGTGTGATTCCAGCTTTCCAACTTTTAGCCTGCACGCTGCTTGTGTAAAACAAACATTAATTATCAGAGTGTTTTGTTTGATGTTCACTAGTTAAAATAACACAATATAGCAGAATAAAATGCATTTAATTAAATCTGAGTTGCAGATTAGGTCAAATTTTCAATTGCAGGTACCATTTGTACCAGTGGATAAGAAAGATTCCTAAAACAATAGGTAGCACAGAAAATATTTATGGAAGAAGCTAACATTATCGGTAAAGCACTTAAACTAATCCATTAATATATACAGAGAATGGCGTTATATATAATATACACGTATATTATACACATTATACACATTTACTTTAACTGGTCAGTATGTATACATAAATAACGTATGTAGTTATTTATGTAGCTAGTGGGATATGAACATCATTACCGCTCGAATGCGTTTTGCAAGAACGAGGCGTAAGCCGAGTTCTGTAATTACATGAGTGATCATTATGCTCATCCCACTAGTTGCACACAACATTTTACGCAATCCTACCATTACAAACAGTTTGTTACTGCATTCAATACTGCGCTCAATTGGCCCATTATGGCACGTGTTCCAATAATAGTAATGACGTATTTCCTATAGCAATGGCTTAATACTGATATTCCACGTTGTTGTGTCTTTAGACAGAAGATGGAACCATTCTGGACAATATTTTCTCTCAGAAAAAAAATCTGTACATTGCTAAGTATAGGGAAATTAAGATTGGAATTAAGATTTTAGCTCGCTGTGCTGACATTAGCTTACTCACGGTCCGTAGCATCTGCTCACTTCTCTCCCAGCAAGGGAATGCATGCAAGTCGCTAGCTTGCTTATCGTTTCAACACCCAGATAATAACAAATGAAATACAGGAAGAGAAGCTAACGTTCACCTTTACAAACATATAAAGACGCTTTCACTTATATCAGTATAGATGCCGAATTATTTGATTATTTATTTCCTACATTTATAATGCTGAGATAGCATAAAATATTGTATCCAACTATTGGATAAAAACCTATTATTTGCAACCATTTAATGACTAATTACCTCATCTGCATTCACGATAATATCGTAGATTTATAAATAACGAATCATCATACAATAAACATTGTGACGCTCTGTGATTCAACATAAACCGAAACGTGTTAATATTATTTCGTTGATCGTAGTGAAGTTGGTTACTAATGTAACGATGTGAATTTGTTTACTGTAACAATAGAATAGTATAGATTGTCTGGAATGAAGAAAAACTAGCCATTTAGACTTGAATAATGAGTGATTCTGAAAGTATTATATGCCAATTATATCGACGATAAAGTGAGTGAGTTATAACGTACATGACAAAGTTATACAAAAGGGCAGTGAATGCGGTAATGGCATGGTGATGTGGCAACGAATAAGTAGCCATTACTAAATGGTCGCGGATGACCAAAGTGATTGATAATTTTCTGCCTTTTGCATACGTTCGCCCCCATTATGGTCGGCTCTAGAATAATATATACCGATTGGTTTTCAGAAAAATCTGATGATACATTCACATGACTTTCTCTGCCCTCTGTCGTTTATTAGTGAGTATACAAACTATACTTGCCAAAGCTTATTCCTATATCTGCTACGTTTTAATCCAATTAAATCTTTGCAGAAATAGTTACATTACACATTTCGTTACAGGTACAAAGAGAACAGCGTTAGCCAAATGTTTAAGAAATGGACGCTGTATACTAGCCTTAAATTTCCATACTGTTTCCGTGCAATCGCGAGAAACAACTGAATGTTGGAAGGACTAAAGAATAACCAAGAAGTGAACAATTTGAATCATTAATAACGGATATCTCATAAATGACTTATGCCACAAAGAACTTTTTTTAAATAAATTGTGTGTTTTAAATAGATCTGAATTTCTTGTATAGTACATATTCGTTTTGACGCCTACCAGTTAAACAAGATTGTATCAAATTCCTTCCAAATGAAGAGAACTTCAAATGCTATTTCCAGAATATTCAAGATATACATTTTATTTGTCACTTAAAATCTTTAATATATGGTATTTTAATCAAAATCGCTACAGACATTTTTAGAAAGTAAAAAATTTTGAAAAATGTTCCATTTAAAAGGTAGTAGGAAATAGGAGATTTTGTTAAAAATCTTCGTGTTGCATTCTTGGAAGTTACTAAACATAAATACTAAGTTTGATACTTATGCGACCTTACGTTTATGAGTTATACTGTTATGCAGACACACAAAGGTACCTTTTTCTAAAAGCATATTTTGGATTCAGGGTGCCTCAAAACATGTATTTATGATAACATCTCGATATCGTATTTTTGGGTGGAATGCAATATCTTCTCTACCTATTGTGTACGTAATAGAGAAAGTAAAAATTAGTGAGCCTACCTACAATGGCCTTTTGCATGAAATTTAGTCTATTAATTTGGAGGGGTAGGAAGAAAATGGCATAAGGTGAAATGATTAACAATTTGGAAGAGGGAAAATGTTTGAAATAGATTTGTATATTTAAATTTACAAAATGGAACATTTCGTAAGGAAGAACAATGGTTCAAGGTATAGAAAGTCAGTACTAAGGATGCTATGGTAAACCTTGGAAAAAGAAATTGTCTTTCATAAAACTATAGGATTGTTTGTGTCAAGGAAAAGTTAGAATTTAAGGATCCAAAAATACGTATTAATCAGTAAGATCCAGTAGCAAAAGTAAAAATAACAGTGATATAATTAATGGAATAGAAGTTTTAAAAGTGGAAACATTATACATTTATAAGAAATCTGATGTGTTACACTCACATGACTTTCTCTACTCTTGTACCAACTATTTTTACAAACGCTTATTCTCCATATGCTTCATGTTAATCGAGATGTTAATCTTATTGTTAATTTTCTTGTAGATGCAGGGGGAATTGGTAGGCTTTAAGCTATAGTCAACTATTTTAAGAGCTGGTTGCTATGTGGAGTATTCCATTCTCTTTGCATGTCCAGAACATAAAAAAATGAATAATGAATTCCCATTTGAGAAAAAGTATAAGTATTGGAAAATTTAAGAGAATAACAAGCAATATCTCGAAAATGGTTTACTCAACAAAAAAGTATATGATATAAATTGTGTATTTTAACGCTATCTACATTTTTTGTGTAGTAAAATTTTGTCTATCTCTTATGGTTTACCAGTTATGCAGAAGTCGTTCACAATGAAGAATACTTTTGGAGACATTCCCAGAAAATTCGAGATATACATTTCATTTGTCATGAAAATATCTTAAGCATATGATATTTTAATCAAAATTGTTAGAGCCATTTTTGAGAAAATTAATATTTTCGAAAAATGTTCCAAGTAAAGGGTAATCTGGGGTTGGGGGATTTTCTTGAAAACCTTCGTGTCACATCTCTGGAAGATACTGAACCTAAATACCAAATTTGGTGTTTATCCGGTTGTTCTTTTCTGAGTTATGCTGTTCACAGACACACACAGACACACACATGGACATGTTTCCAAAAATGCTTTTTTGTTGGATTCAGGAGGTCTCAAAACATGTATTTCCGGTGAAATCTTGGTATCGAATTTTTGGGTGAAATACAATACTTCCCCTAATTACTATACGTAGTAGAGAAAGTAAAAATAATAAATCCATTTCATATATTTGAATCAAAGGACATATTAAACAAAGGAAATATATTATGCGTATTTAAGAACGCATATGAAGAAGTAAAATAAATAGAAAAAGAAGAAAATATTGCTTTATGATATTGAAGACAAATAAAATGTTTCATGGGTTTTAAACGGATATTGAACAATTAAGCAGAATAAGAATAATTTAATGTGCTATATACGTCATAAAATATTGTGACAGTCCAGTTCTTCAACTGCCAATTTCCTCAACTCTCACTGTCACTATTTCGTAGGTAGTTCACTTTCACTAGGAGTTCACTTCACTAAGGGAACTAGTTCAATTGCCCGTCACTTCACTTCTCCCTCTGTGACGCAGCCTCTCCACGCCTACCGGTTCACTTCACTCTGGAGTCAAAAACAAGACCTCCACAATCCTGTCATTCTGCAGTTGCACTCGCCGCACGTTACAGCAGTCACCAATTTGCTTGAAGAATTGCTCACTGACTGACTCGAACTTCGCAACGCACTGTCGCCACTGACTTCGCACTCGAGTCGGAACTAACTCGACTACTCCTCCTGCCGCGAGAGCGCTCGCTTATATACAGCCACAGAGTTCTCAAAAAGTCAGGCTGAATGTTCTGGAAAGCCCGAGAACAAGAGTAGTATCCGGAAAGATCACGTTACGGCTAGAAGATCTTCCCACAATTGTTTACATTAGCTGGAAACTCTCCGGCGCCTCGCTGACGGCTAGCGTTGTGTTGAAGGCAGGCATCTGCGGTTGGCTTCGTCACTATATTGTGGTATATAGACGTTAAAGGGATCCTAGTTATATCAAGACGTCACTAACTAAGAAGAGGAAATAAAGTCCTTTAATTCAGATTTCTTACAGAAACCGCTGAATCACTTTTCTTTATTTCTTTCTTTTTCACTCCTCTGTTCTGCACGGGTGATTCATTTCAGGGATTGGTGCAGAAAACAAAAAGTTTTAGCAGCCAAGCGCTGTGGCAATAACATTGGCTTGTAACGATTTTCAGGTTTTAGTTTCCTTCCTATAGTTGCCATTTTCTATTATCACCGTAATGTCTCTTCACGCCTATGGCCAACTTGGGCCTCTGAGCACGTCTGTGTTCAGGAAACACAAGTAGTTGTTATTCTTTATTTGAAAGCTCGTAAAATAAAACACGAATACCGCAACGGGTAAATTGACAAAGTGGAGACAATGTAAAGGGGGAGAGTGAACTCAAAATAATAAGCTCCGGCTTTCTAATGGTGAAACTTTGTCTTTATAAACATGCTACTATACAAAATAAAAGCGGTAAATAGAAATGATTGAAATGAAGTCGGAGAAGTTTTTCCTCCCTTACTCATATCATTTGTCTTGCTTTCTCTTTAGTTTGCCTTTATGAAACTGGAATATCCTTGACCTATAGCCATAGAACGGAGAGTAAAGGTACTAAAGAGATTAGCGGGCTACTACTGCACACAGGCCAGTCGGCCCTTTGTAGTTCTGCCAGTGACTCCCTGGAGGGAGGGGTAAGTGGAGAGACTCGAACGGCGACCAGATCCGGATGACGACGGGCGCGAGCACAGACGGGGTCCCTAATGTTTCCAGATTGAACGCAACCGACGTCGCCCGGTCCTCCACACAAGCCACCCAATCTCCGACAGCCCCGTCGGAGCGGAGCCCACTCTGAGGAGATACCTAACTACTGTGTTTGACTCAGGAGTTTAGCTTTGTGGTTGACGTAAGCGAACTTGATCCTGCGCAGTATTGTTCTTTCCTCTCGCTCTATTGTTTTACGCCTGTTCCAAAGGTACCTATCCTTTCTTTCCCAGAACAATAAGTATTCCGCGAAATAGCATCAGTAATACGTGATATAGGGTTATTAAAAAGAAGAAATATGCTTTAAATATTTATTTCTAATGAACGACAATAGATAGCGACAAATAAGACACATCATTGAATAGAGGAAAGTTCAACATTTTAAGCCCTGCCTACTAGTTCCATCAGCGCCTACAGCGGCGCTATATTTGTTTGCGACAAAATGGTGACACGACAGGAAAAGTAGTTTTGAGTGCTGCATTATGCAAACAGTGAATCCATTATTTCATTCTAAGTTCAACAACGAGCCGCCTCGTCATAAAACTGTGCAATTAATACAATAAATTCGTAGAAGATGGTTGCGTATGCAAACGGAAAAGCACTGATCGTCCCCGCATAACAAAGTGTGCTCATTTGGAACACGTAAAATAAAACTTTGAACATTTCTCTATTCAATGAAGTATAGCATGTGTCGCCACCTATCATCGTTCATTAGAAATAAATATTTAAAGTCTGTTTCTTCCTTTTGAATAAGCCTGAATTACCGCATCAAACAAAACAACTATGATCATACTTTTAATAAGTAAACCTGTAAAACGTGCATACATGTAAAACAATATAATTATGGTCATACACATTTGAAACTGCATTTGTTGACAATACTTTGGAACTGCTCTTGTTACATTATTTGCATCGTAGGCACCCTTGTCCACTGCACGCTTGCAGTTCAAGGACAAAGCCATTCTCCTGAGTCAACCACAGTAAGCAGTTCCCGCAGCGACGTCAAGCCCCTACAGAACGCATAGCCATCCTCCAGCCGCAACCCGTCGAACACCGTTGCCTGGTCCTACAACTTAAACAGATGATTGGTACAGAAATGAGAGGAGGCGGAGAGTCGTGGTAGGATAGGAACCACCCCAGAAGTCGCCTATCGACCCAAGGAAACCACGATAAAGCTATGGGTCATAGTGGCGGTCGTCGGGGATCGAAACCGAAATCTTCCGAATGTGGAGCGCAGACGTTGCCGCCTGAACCATCTCGCTCGGTGAGAACGGAAGGGACTCCTTGTACCTAGATCAAACGTGGATCTTTTGTGCTTACCGCCCGAGGAGGAATGGATGAGGTGAAAGAAGCGCAGGAGGCTATAGACCGTCCAACAGAGACGCACAGAGATCACTAACTATTCCGAACTTGATGATCCGGTCGCACCGACATGCTACTCAGAGAGGCTTCCCTCTGGCAGAACCGGGGAGAACTCGACCCACTTTAGGAGGTTCAGAAAAGACTGCTATTTGGCAGCTCAAGAAGAACTTTCTAACAAATAAGTATCTGTGCCATCTGTGCGACGTCGCATAGCTCTTTGGCCTACCTAAAACATGAAAAGGGAAGCGAAATGATAGGAAACTACGGAAATAAACTTCCTGATACAAAAGAAACCACCCCAGAATTCGCATTATCAGCCCGGAAAACACGAAAAACCCATAAGCAGAATGGCCGAATACAGGACCTCCTGAATGCCAGTCTCGAACGCTAGTGCGGATCTATCTTGCTCGGTGGGATATCCTTTATAGTATACCTTCCCTCGTAATGGAGGGTTATTCAACCTCTTTAGCTGCTGTGGTGCGAGCGCTGGAGCGCTTATTACTCGTGATATTTCAGACGTTACTAGAAGTACACTGGGCCTAACATCTGATTCTTCACCGAAGGGACTCCTTCGAATTGGGTTGAACTCGGCGGGCAATGGTTCCCGAAACCATTGGGTACGACTGGGCTAAGTTAGGCGTGGTTGTGAGACGGCTCAATGTCCTCCAGCACCAGCCCGGAGAGCTGATAGACGGTAGCTAGACCCCGTCACCCTCACCCAGGTTGTTCGGTAGTCTGTTTCTCAGGGGATGACCACGTAAGTGGCGTATCCACTTCCGTCTCTGTGAAACAGGAGACCTTTTTTAAATTTTAAGATATTGGCCTAATGGAAAAATACCCACGGGAGGGTAGGAACCTTCCCCTGCGCAGCTTCGGCTCTGGGCAGACCTCCTTACTATATTATACCTACTACACAATTTTGCCTCTCATGTACACTCTCGGGCATAACGGGTGACCTATTCACCTAATGCTTTTCTATCCGCAAGGTTTCCACTTCAGGTAACCAACATTTGACTCCACCCAGCCGGTATTAATTCTCTATACGACTAGACTGAAAAACAATTCAGGGAAATGCAAACTAACCAATAAACTATGTTTACAATCCTATGTTGAATAAAGGTGTGTTTTGGATACAACCTGAAGGAGTTTCGCTGCAATTGGTTCACAAGGAAAGGCTGAACGTATTATCAATAATTCAGCCTTCTAGAGGAAAGGATGAAGAATTATTATTTGCAGTGTGGTTAAACTGAACGACAGCAACGGCATTTACACATGTGAGAGCTTTTATCTACATGGAGACGGCAATAAGAAAACGGTAGTGTAGCAATAGCTGTAATGTTACCCTTCGGAATTCGGCCATACTTTGGGAGAGATAAAGTACGGTGCCAATCCAGTGGCTAGAATTTACACGAAAAACGGAGGTAGTCACGCTGGTAGGGGTGGGGCTAGATTTTGTTAGCACCAACATAAACAGCTCCGTTCTATTATGGGCCACATTTTATGCACGCCAATACTGAACTTCATGCTATTAGTAGTCCGATGGAGGGGCCTCCATTGCCTGGAGCACAGGACTGCACATGGGCCATAGTAGGCGCTTTGTACTTCCAACGTGACCTCTAGGAGGAAGGTATGAAGGAAAGAAACGAAGGACGACCAAATGTGCGCTAGCGAGGTCGGGGTCCCTAACGATTCCAACATGACACCAATCCTGACGCCAGCGATCTTGCCTTAGTGTTCTTCAACCTAGGGTCCCAATATGAACGAGCCCCCTAGGAAGGGAACCCAGCCGGCCAGCCAAGTTCCAAGGAGGAATTTTAGCAAAGTGTACATCCACCGTCCCGCCATAACATACCGACTACCATTGCCTGGACCTACAACCCTGAAACATGTAAGATTAAATATATGAAAGGAAATAGGAACCACCTCCAGCATTCGCCTACCGACCTGGGGAAACCACGAAAAAATCTAAAGGACATAGTGTCCGTCCAATCCCGCACCTCCCGAATACTGTTGCAATGTATGGGACATGGTAAAATCAGGAGAGGGGAAGAAGAAGGGAGTTTTACAACATGTAGATGAATAGCTTCTAAGTTCACAGATCTACTTTTAACCAATAGATTTGTACATTAAGGAAGCTAGGGTTATTTTCTTGGTTATACCATCTTTTGATCATAATGTATTGTCGTATGCCTCACTTTATAATTTATAGATGCAGAGGGGAGCTACTCGCTTGCGAGAGGGATCGTTAACCAAACAAAGAACTTTAATTACGAGGCAACGACGAAGGGCGCAGCTAAGTTAAAACACAGAATAATTTCTATACCAACACAAAGCCTGGCTTAAGGGAGAGGAAAGGATTCTATTCTACCATAATTAAAAGTTAAAAGGCGTGGATGGCACACAATTTATTGGATGAAGTTAGTTACATACCTTTGCCCATTGCCTGCCGACGAGGACATCGTGTGTTAGCAGTTTCCCGTCTGTCTCACCCGAAGCCTACTCACTGAATCCCACAAGAAGCCCCACGCCAAGCTCGGCGTCAGTAACGCTATCCCCTCCTAGACACACTGTTTCCCCTGATTCGCCCCTACTCACAGACGAACTGCCGTGCTTCGGAGTCCAGAGAGCGTCTTAACATTATATCATCTGTGCACATGCCACATCTCCCCCTGGCCACCGAAGTCGACGCCCTCGTCGACACAAGGAAAATAAAGATAATAAGAAACATGAAAAGAACAACAAAATGACATACAAAAATGACATACACATGTGTGATGAACCAAAATATAACAATAATATACATGTGTGATAAGCACCCAGACGACGACACAATGTTGCTGGGCGATGTGGAGACACGAGAAACTAAAGTGCTGTCGACTAATATTGTTAATGCACTTATACTTGAGCATCCCGCACACGCACACACCACGCTGCCTCAGTTCACAGGCACACTACACTGCGCAAGATATCGATGGTCTGCTGGAACTGTTTGTGGGTGATTTTATACAGTGGCCACAACGACGATTTGTCCTGGTGTAGAATTATCACTGCAGGTCTCTGGTGATGACAACAGGATGGGCAGTCGCTGGCTTGGACTGCCCCCCGACATGGTGGCTCCTTATGCCACGGCAGTGTAGTGGCTGCCCGACAGCTTCCCTGTAGTGTTTCTTGACTTCTGGTGTGCAACGGGGATGCTCCTGGATGTTCTCGAGCTCCGCCACAGCAAAATACTAGAACAGAACCACCAAACAATAAAAAAGGTGCTCCCACAAACAATCACACATAAAAAACGGTATGTCATGTACAATTAACTATTTTAAAGATTGAAAAGTTTACACTAAAAAATTCTTTTGACATGGGCAAAGAAAGAGAAAAAAAATAAGTACAAATTGGCATAAGAACTAAAATTTATAGAGAGTTGCCATCCAAAATTTAACTCACAATGCTTCACAAACCAAATGAAACAGTAAAACAGACTCAGAATACATGAACATGACAGAAAAAACATAACCTTATTTGGGATCCCAATATTAAATCTTAATAACCAGCTGGTATCACTAACAAAAGAAAATAAGTGCACTTACAAAACAATCACACATGACAATGAAATGAACTCAGTCACACTGACCATGGCCCAAATTACACACAACACTCACTTAACTATCTACTCAAACTAGTGTATGCATCACTACAAACTACATCCACAATACATCTCCAAACTACGCCACGTGACATGCTTTCAACTACTATTGTCCTACTCTTGTCACTAATACCGTTTCTCGTCCACAGTACTATCTTCCTCATCTCATTATGATCATCAGTATTTCAATCATCATCATTACTTCAGTCATTAACATTTTCATCTCAACTTTCAATTTTCTCTTCAAAACAAAACATCTTCGCTTACGTGTCTCATTTAACATGCTGTAAATTCAAAACATCTAACATAGGCATAACCTATCAAGAAATCACATTAAAATTTCAGGAATGACACAAATAACATGACATTATACTGTTGCATCCACATCCTCCAAATGAAAATTAAGCTGGAAAACAGTTGGTATTAAAATTTGCTATCTAAGATGGTAATAAACTTGTTGCATAAACAGAAAAAAATTATTTTCATTACATTCACTTCCATCCATTTAATCTCTCGTGTGAATTCATCACACACGCTATACTGGGCACGTTACAGCAACACCAATAAGCAAAATCTCTGAAATCATACAACTGTCGGGGTTACACTGTGGCACTTCCACCGAAGCTGACATCATCTCATCTCTCCTCATCTCACATCAGCACCGTCGGGGTTACTCTTACGCACATCCACCGAGGCAAATCTCAACTCATATTTCTCACATAACCTCACACTACGCCATCGGGGTTACTCTTTGGCACTCCCACCGAGGCAAATCTCACATATATCACATAACCTCAAATACACACATACATACACACACTATTCATGCAACAATTTTCTGCAAATAAAAATCACAGCATCATTATGAAACCCAACATCAAATCGAGTCAAATCAAATCAAATCATATCAAATCAAATCGAATGCAACAAAACAACATCACATTATTACTCAAAACAATATTGTCACTGAACATTCCTGAAAATGAAAGCTCAATTAAGCACATAGTACACATGAAACACATTCCTGCAGCATAATACAACAAAACAAATGATTTGCAGTTCCCAAAACATAATTCAAAATTTAAGTTACACCCAAAATAATAATACACTTTTAATTTAGCAGAGACATTCATAGCACACATTCCTGAAAAGCAAAGCTTAATTAAGCATCAGTCAGTGAAACAATAAATTTAGCATACCTGTGTGAGTTGTAAAACTGTTTCATTCGTCCAAACTTTAGCACTCACAATGTTTACATACTTACAGGTGATTTTTCGTTCTTTTCTCTTACTCGTTTACCACAAAATTCCAGTGCAAATTTTCCAAAATCTGGTAACACACGTACAGCTGGTTCATCAACATCCACATCGTACTGGTCCATATTAGAAGCACACCAAACCTAATTAGGTGCAGATACTGGCAAGGTTGGTAGCTCCTGAAACTTTTACTTACATGAGTAACTGCGAAAGATTTTCCCCTAAAAATATGCATTGCGGAATTAAATAAACCAAACTTGGCAACGGTGAAGCAAAATTATCATCATTATCATTTTCTCAGAGCGGCCATTAGCAGTAGTAGCGAACATTTCAAAATTCTAAAGTAACTCATACGCCGACAACTTGCTGGTATTCTCCACGTGAGAGGGGTCAATGACCGGGCGGCAGACATCTGGCTGCGTTGCACTGGCCACGACAGGCGGATTAGACATCACTGATAACTGAGTAACAACAGGCGTACTAACACTGAACATAGATTCCTCTTGACTGTGCTCGCTAACTGGAGCAATTACTATAGCAGATTTCTGCGTAGTACGTCGCTTAGGCATGATTGCAGCACAAAAGTTTACGCAACCAGTAAATAAACAGTATGACAAAGCAATACAGATTACACCAAACTAAACACTTATAGCATCACATGAATGTAAGTAGCAAGATCAGAACATAGCCAAATAAAACAGTTCCAGAAAGAATACAATTAGGCGCCCGCGGCGAAATATCAGAAAATTATACTAACACACGGCTACACAAGTCACTGGGACACAATACCAAGATTTTTAATCAGAATGAACACATGGAAGAAAAGCAAAATGATAGCTTCAGTGAGAAACCTCGAACTGGAAGTTAAAAAAAAAACCACGTCACACCTACTGTGACCACCGCTAACATTATCTCAAAAGGAGCAGAATACACACTTGTAATTTATACGTAGCACACAAAAATTCCTTCTCTCTTTTTTTCTTAAAACAAATGTATCTGATCTGATATACACACGCAAATAAACGCGCCAAAACACGTGCTGAGGAAGACTGGTTTCACAAGCTAAAATTATTGCTGAAATGCATGACCACGAGGGAATTACATAACACACGTGCGTACATAAAAGTTACACGAAAAATGTCCCAGAAAAGTATGGTAAACAGCTAGAAATCACAATCACTGGAATATAAAGTTATACGTTTCCAGAACCACTGCTAATAAGCACAGAAAACAAGATTTTCAACTAGATGGCCAACACGTGACGAGCACATTTTCAAAGCTACAACTATCTCGCTCGTTATCTCACTCGTTTCACAACTCAACTTTCACAAAAACATTTTTGAAAATAACCAGCACGAACCACTTAGCACAGCAATACAATTTAAAGGAACTGAAGCCAAAACAAGGGGAACATGAAGTCAGAAGTTTTAGCGTCACGACGGCAGACAATGGAAAAATGCAAAAATGAGCTCAAAATTAAAATTTCGAAACCAGACTTTCAGATATGATAGTAACAAAATTTAGAATAAGAGAATCACAAATTAAAGCATAAAAATCCTTACCCTTAAGCCAGAAACAAATTTAGATTTTTCGCTACCACGCGGAGGACCACAACCGTTACATTTTAGAGGGAAAAAAAATTTTACACTTAAAAATCTCACAACAAATTCAATTATACCTGACGCCTCACACCAATTGTCGTATGCCTCACTTTATAATTTATAGATGCAGAGGGGAGCTACTCGCTTGCGAGAGGGATCGTTAACCAAACAAAGAACTTTAATTACGAGGCAACGACGAAGGGCGCAGCTAAGTTAAAACACAGAATAATTTCTATACCAACACAATGCCTGGCTTAAGGGAGAGGAAAGGATTCTATTCTACCATAATTAAAAGTTAAAAGGCGTGGATGGCTCACAATTTATTGGATGAAGTTAGTTACATACCTTTGCCCATTGCCTGCCGACGAGGACATCGTGTGTTAGCAGTTTCCCGTCTGTCTCACCCGAAGCCTACTCACTGAATCCCACAAGAAGCCCCACGCCAAGCTCGGCGTCAGTAATGCTATCCCCTCCTAGACACACTGTTTCCCCTGATTCGCCCCTACTCACAGACAAACTGCCGTGCTTCGGAGTCCAGAGAGCGTCTTAACATTATATCATCTGTGCACATGCCACAGTATCAGCAATTGTTTCTTTTAAAAATCACGTTATTAAACCAAATAGAACCAAGACAAAAACAACCACTTAGAGTTTGTTTTATCATCCTAAAATTTACTTCATTTATCTTCAATAGTTACTAAGAAAACGGTCATTATTTACAGAAAAAGGTGTTCAAAGTTAAAGCTGCATAGAATTGCAAAAAAAGAAGCCACATAAAAGAAGGCACACAGAAGCTGCCATACTTAATAGTGTTGCCAATTTCTAGAGAAAAAATTCCCCTAAAGGAAGAGCTGAAGTTTACCATTCTGTCCCAAAGCGTGTAGGAGTTATTATTTTTTTCTATGAAGTTGTGCAGAAACACAGTACAAAATGATGGATGCAATAGCATTTCATAAATAGATATAAAGTAGAAGTATTGTGCCAACAATGATAAAATTTATGTCAAAAACCTATCAGTGCCTTATCAGTAAGTATTGTCATACCAGACGCATGATTGTGTCGCATTGTCGACAGCATTATTGTGTGACTTTGATTATTTCTTTCGGCTGAACGAGCCATCTCCTTTGGCGCGGAACAGCCAGAGAGAGAAGGCTTTGTTTGAATTTCGCTCGGTATGACGCCAGCCCTGGCTAGCTAGCTTGCCTAGACAGGCTTGGAGTGGGGGAATATATATTTAGGGTTACTTGAATGTGCGCATCACTTTGTGTGTGAGAGTGTTTAGAAGCAAGTCGCGTGTGGCCACTCCTCGACTGCGAGGCATTTTCCCTCAGTCTTTGTTTCCCTAAGCGTAATGTAGAGCCTGAAGTGGTGTTTTATCAATAAATTAGAGGTAATGTGTTTTGTGTAATATTTGTTTTTGTCAAAGAACCTCACGCCTTCTTCTGAATGTAGACACCAAGGTCCCGGTCCTCTCGCCGTTTGTGAGCTATGCTCCCCCATGTTCTTGTTGGGGTGATCAAACTTTAGTAATTTGCTGGGAACCTTCTGGCCCTCACCCCAGTAGCGTAAAAATATTCCAAATAAGACTGGAATAAAATCTAAAATACAATTTTGTTGCAAATTTGCCCATGTTGTCTCCATTGAAGTCATCTTTTTTGGGGTGCAATTAAGCAAGTTCCTATTAATATATAGGATGTACTTCCTATTGAAAATTGGTACCACATTGCAGTTCAACTTGTGTGAAAGATTCAACTGTAGTGAAAAGGAACTAACATCTGTCTCTCTTCTTTCGTTCCAAACTCCTCGCGCATTATTTAGTTAAATCTATAATCAATTATGGCATCTGAAACTACAATGCTCTGTGTTATTTCGCTATGAACGCCTCACGCACAGTCAAGTTAACCCCTTATTGCCGGAATTATTTTGCTACATACGCCTTCTTTCTCCAATTCCTAAACCGGCTTTCATATCCCTTACACCGGCACCACCACCAAAGCGATTCGAATAGTTGTGACCGTTAAAGCGGGATGAAATAACTGGCCATCCATTCAAAGCCAAACGTTTCGAGTCTCAGTGACTGCAGTCTAATGTGCCTGTAGTAAAGGACGGGGAGGGCCCAAGTAGAATAATCGGTGTTATGGCACGCTTGGATGCTGATGCGGTTACATTTGACTGCAGTTGCAGTTTAATATTTTTATAATATAAAACAGCTTTATATATTACTTTAAGGTTAGTATAAAACAAAAGAGTATGATACAAATGTATAAAATATGGTACACCAGGCTATAAAGGGTTAAATCTGTAATCAACTGTGGCGATTAAAATTGTAATGCTCGGTTACGGTGAGGAGCGAGGGCGGATAGATAAGTCCATGACTTAGACGAGAGATAGCGTTATAATCACAGGTTTCTTGTTTGCAACCAAGTCTTACATCTATTCTGCATATAATCGCAGAAATTCGTCGTCATTTGTTTCTTAGAACATTGTTGAGAGCGTCTAAAATAAGCAGATGAGTGTTGCTTCGTAGAAAATGGAGGAAAGCGAATTTTGTGTTGTGATAAAGGACTACTTTTTGCGCGATATGTCGGTGAAGGAAACGGAAGAATCACATGGTGTGGTTCACAAGTGGTTCACAGAATTTCGATCTGGCAGTTCGAGCACAGAGATTCCGTGCGCACAGGACGGCCGGTTGAGGTCACAACAGAAGAAATGGTGAACAAAGCTCACGATATTGTGTTGGAACATCGCCGATGAAAATCCGTGAGATAGCCAAGCTCATAAACATCTCGAGTGAACGGGTGTATTACATCCTGCACGAATTTTCGGGTATGAGAAAGCTGTCAGGTAGATGGGTGCCGCGACTGCTCACAGTTGAGAACAACCGGAATCGTATGACCGTTTCACAGGGATGTTTGAACATGTTCCAGCGCAACCCCAATGAGTTTTTACGGCGTTGTATCACAGTTAATAAAGCTTGGATCCATTACTATCAACCTGAAACCAAACAACAATCAAAACAGTGGATTTCCATCGGCAAACCTGCTCGAAAGAAAGCGAAAACCATTCCGTCGGCAGAAAAAATCATGGCAGCTGTCTTTTGGGATTCACAAGGGGTGATAGATATCCAGTACCTGGAAAAGGGTAAAACGATCATAGGTTCATATTATGCCGCAATGCTCGATCAGTTTCACAAGGAATTGTTAAAGAAACGACCGCATTTGGTGAAGGAAAAGGTTCTCTTTCACCAGGATAATGCACCCGCACACAAGTCAGCCATTGCCATCGCAAAATTTGTGGAATTGGGCTACGAACTGCTGAGTCACCCACCATATTCTCCAGATTTGGCTCCGAGCGATTTATTCCTCTTCGTAAACCTGAAAAATTTGGCTCCCTGGGAAGAAGTTCACCTCCAGTGAACACCTCATGGCAGAAACAACCTAATATTTTGCAGACTTCGAAAAATTGTATTTTTTGGAAGGGTTAAAAAATTGGAAAAACATTGGACAACATATATTGAATCGAAAGGAGACTATGTTGAGAAATAAAAATGATTTTTTGGAAAAAATTGTTATTTTCTTTAAAAAGTCACTGATTTATCAATCTGCCCCCGTATATTAAACTAGCTGGCTTTGTATCTTGTACCTTTTCTTCGGTCCCGTAGTTATTAAATTACAAAAAATCTAAATAATATTCACATAATACAGAAACCCTTAACTCATACGATGAAATAGAGGTGAAGCTGGTGAATATGAAGATTTCCCACTTCCAGGCCACCAAATTAATCTCTTTGGAAGGGTTACATAGTTTGTGACAATCGAGAAATTTAACCTCCTCTGTTAATTATAAAATATCGGTTCACTAATTCCTAATGTAGGCAATTTTCTGTCTTTATACAAATAATTAGCATGCTCTGCTAACGAACTTCATTACAGCATAAGTGCAAAGGAAATAAAGCAAAACTTTTATTTATTAAAATATTTTTGCATTGATGTTGCAACGTATCGTAGTGTTATAAGGAAATTCTATTGTCATTTTTTCTGTGTCTTCTGTTTTCTATGTTGCTAAATCATATTGTTTGGAATAAAGCATCGGCTGCGTTTGTCTTGTTTTGCGTGCACTTTCTGTCCAGCAACACCTATTTTCTACGCCATGGCAATCTCAACGAATAATCAAAGCTTACTTCGTAAGTATGTTCCTTTATAACTCCATAGGTTTTGTAAATCCTTTTTACTCCTTTAGTACTTTTTGAAATGTAATTAGAACATGTTTCAAAATCCAGATCCCTCAGAAGGAATATATCTTTTCACTGGTGAAAGAATTATAAAAATTGATTGTTTTTTTTAGATTACCCGACATGTATGCGCCCGCACACACACATATACGCACATGTATACATACATACTCTAATCGCGCGCGCGAAGCTATCTGCGCCGATTTAAGTGCACCCCCGGAACTGGATGGAGCCCTCGACCGGTCTTCAGAACAATAACCATGCCTATCAAGAGCCCATTATGTGCCGCTTCCCCGCTTCAGAGGATTCCTTTGAGCAGTTCGAGCAGGTTCACTTTCTGGAACATTCCGTCGTATATGAGGAGCTTACATAAGGGTCTGCTCTGCCCAATGAGTTCAGTTGGTTAAGAAGTAACAGTCAAGAAGTGGGCAGTGTCGAGTGAATTTCAGTTGTGATTCCATTCGTCGGATCAGTTGTGTTCTGTTCTGAGTGTGTGTTAAACGTGTCTCAAGTGTAAAGCTTGTGCTACGATGAACACCAAAATCACAACTGGTGTATTTTTCTGGTGGTTTAGAGAACAAACATGTATACATGGAGAAGTTATAAATGAACAAAACTTGATGAATCATTTGGAGAATCGACAGAGAGAGAATTTCCCAGCCACCTTTTTCTAACTAGGTCGCGTTTGTGTTTTTGAAATGCAATACAGTCCTATGTAAGACATAGCATATAGTTCAAACAACATGTTTGTGTGTGCACGCGGATGGGTGGTCTTAACATGGGGCACTTCAGACAAAAATAATATACTGTCGACATCGTCCTCATATTTGCAGACCTATTATTTCTGTTCTCAAGCATACACTACTAGGTTCTTTATGAGAATTCTGCAATTTCCGAGACCTGAAGTTTCCGCTTGGATGTTTTGTACTCGTTCATCTTTTTTACGTTTCTCTTGTTTGTTTCTCTTTGAGACATAAATATAGCCGCATATATGCGTCTCTCTATCCGAAGTTGCTTTACTTGATTTTCACAGTCATCTTCTTTGCCTCAGAATTTCATAAATTCCTACTTTTTTTATCATGCTTTTGTGTTGCTGTTGTGCAGTGGTTATACAGCGAAATACGTTGAGATTTCTATTCCATTCCAGTTTTTTCAAAACTCTTACAACCAAATAAGTGATATGGGAGATATATTAACATTTATTTATCGCCCTTTTACAAAACATACAAACCCCTCCCAAATAAATAAATATACAACAAATGCAGCGTTAAGGTTAGGGTTTTAAAAGCGGAGGACTGTGACAGTGTCTACCAAACCTCCGGAAGGAAGGGATGTGGAGAGTACGAAGGGTAGCCAGATCTGATGGCGGCTGGCGCAGCGCAACAGGATCCCTAACGTTTCCAGAGTGAGCGTTCCCGGCCGTCCCCCTCGATGAGCAGGTTCGGGAAGAAGGTCTTAATGCTTCAGAAGGAAACAGTTTTCTTCTTAAGGGAACGTACCACTAACTATCCTATTTTTAAGATTTTCAGTCAGTTGTATCGAAAATTTAACTTTAAGCTTATATTAAACATAGAACGTTGTTAGAGTTCGTTTCTCTGTTTTAGTTTTCAAGTTATTGAGTTTTAAAAATAAACTTCATTGTTCTAATCCAAATGTTCCACGCGTTGAAATTTTAAATATATTTTTATTTTGAATATCTATTTCATTTATCCATAATATCGCACGAAATTATCATATAATTAACCTCTGCCTGTTTTAATTCATCAGAAAACAAATTTTAAAAATATAATTTTAATTTTGTTTTTGACATTTTGAATTTTGTTCAAAACCCAATGTAAAAAATGATTCACGACACACATAATTTATATGACAGTTTTAATTGCTTAGCTGTTCAGAATGTACATAAAAAGTTTCCAGGAGTTGGATGAATATTCCATTGTGTGGAATATTTTGAGTGAACGAAAGTACTCAGAGAAAGAATATCCAAACACTCAAATTTTAAAACCAAAAATAAATTGATTCCCTGTTGATTTTTATCCTGTTGCATATATCAAAAGTGAAAATCAGTTAAGAAATTAGGATCTCTTAGGTATATTT
Organism: Deroplatys truncata; assembly: GCA_030765065.1. NCBI lineage: Eukaryota > Metazoa > Arthropoda > Insecta > Mantodea > Mantidae > Deroplatys > Deroplatys truncata. The sequence goes on from CM060989.1 coordinate 37,986,390, forward strand.
TGGGCACACCTTCCAAATATCCATTTTCTCAAAGTCTTCAGCAACTGTGGTGCTTTCCATTAAAGCACATGTGCTCCACACATCGCCAGTCCCTGCAACCCTGAAAGATGTAAGATAATGAAATAAGGAACGAGAAAATTCGTAGTAGACAGTATATAACCCACACCAGTATTCGCCTACCCCTAGAGAAAACCACGAGTAAGCTCTAGGTCAGGTCGCCGATCCAAAGGGAATCGAACCCGAGGCCTCCCGAATACGAGTCTCAGGCGCCTGAACCATCTCATCTCCATCTGTTATCATTTTTAGGGTTTCTACAAAGATTCGGGTACAATTTTAAGAAGCGAAGACAGAGTGCTGGCACTGCCGGCTGTGGCATGTCGCACTACCCAGACGCAAAACCCCGTGCGAGCGGTCAGGTTTTATACCGAAGACCCTGATGCATCTTTGCAGAAATAAGAAATAGTCTCAAAATACCAGACGAAGTCGAATATTTTCACTCCCGAGTTTCTGCAAAGCACTTCATACATGCGCATTGCATACTGATGTTTGAACGAAGTGAACGGTAGGAATACTTACACAAAACTATAATTAATTTCAGTCATCTCTAGCCTCTGTAAATTCATAATCGATTAGTCATGCCTGGTAGTGTTAACCAAGCCAGTGAATAACTGAAGATGAGATGGCTGCTTGCGCCGAAAGAATTATACTTAAATGGGCATGAACTAAATCATAAGTAAATGTTAACAAATAAAAGGTAGTAAAAACGGTAAGGTTTAAATGGTAAAATTCAACTATGAAATATCGTTAACTTGTCTGAAACAATAAACACACATATCAATATCTGGAGTATTAAATATATTTTATTAACATCTGCGTTAAAAATACAAAACGAGTGCAGGAATTTCAACTCCCCACACATACTACCCGTATGATCGGGAAGTGGATAAAAAGAATTCTGATGTGATACATTCACATGACTTTCTCTACCCTCTATCATCTATTAATAGGTATACAAATTTAATCCTATAAAAACACATTTTTCTATCTACTTCATTTTAATCGAGTTAAACCTTTGCAGAACCACCTGCATTACACAAAGAGAACAGCGATAGTCAAATGTTTAAGAACTGGACGCTGACCTTAAAATTTTACACTCTTTCCATGACATCGCGAGAAACAACTGAATGTCGACAAGACTTTAAAAGAATGACAAGCATTGAACAGTGCGAACATTAATATTTGAAATAAATTGTGTATTTTAAAGGAAATATATGTTTTGTTTAGTAAGTTTTCGTCTGTAGCTTAATGTTTACCAGTTGCACAAGATTATACAAAATTCCTTTCGAATAAAGATGACTTCACAGGCTATTCTCAGAAAACTCAAGATGTATGTATTTTATTTGTCATGTGAATATCTTCAGTATACGGTGTTTTAATTAAAATCGTTAGAGCCCTTTTTCAGAAAATAAAAGATATCGAAAAATGTTCAATGTAAAGGGTAGTTGGGGTGGGAGATTTTGTTCAAAATGTTTGTGATACATCTTTGGATGATACTGAAATTTAATACCAAGTTTGGTATTTATCTGACTTTTCGTTTTTGAGTTATGTAGTTCACAAACACAAACCTTTTTTAAAAATTGATGTGTTACACTCACATGAATTTCTCTACTCTTACACAAGCTATTTTTACAAACGCTTATTCTCCATCTACTTCTAGTTAATCTTATTGCTAATTTTCTTGTAGATGTAAGGGGAATATGGTAGCCTTTAAGCGATAGTCAAATCTTTTAAGAGCTGGTTGCTATGTGGAGCATTTACTCTCTTTGCATGGCCAGGACATAAAAAACGAATAACGAATTCCCATTTGAGAAGAAGTATAAGTATTGGAAAATTCAGACAAATAAGAAGGTATATCTCGGAAATTATTCACTCCACAAAAAATGTATAGGACATAAGTAGTGTGTTTTAACGAAATCTACATTTTTCGTGTAGTATAATTTTGTCTCTCTCTCTTACGGTTTACAAGTCATACGAAAGCCATTCAGGATGAAGCGCACTTTTGGGAACATTCCCAGAAAATTCATGATATACATTTCATTTGCCATGAAGGTATCTTAAACATATGAAATTTTAATCAAAGCCATTATAAGTTTTTGAGAAAGTAATAATTTTCAAAAATGTTATACGTAAAGGGTAGTCTGAGTGGAGGATTTTCTTGAAAATCTTCACGTTGCATCTTTGGAAGGTACTGAACTTAAATATCAAGTTTGGTATTTATCCGAGTTTTCGTTTTTGAGTTATGCTGTTCACAGACACACACACGAACCTTTTTCCAAAAAGGCTTTTTTGGATTCAGGAGGCCTCAAAACATGTATTTCCGGCGAAATCTCGATATCGAATTTTTTGAGTACACTACAATACTTGCCCTACTTACTATACGTAGTAGAAAAAGTAAAAATCCTTTTGTTCTTAATTCAGTGGGCCTCAAAACGTGTATTTTTGGTGAAATTTGGATATCGAATTTTTGGGTGCAATGCAGTACTTTCTCTACCTACTATGTACGTGGTAGAGAAAGTAAAACCACTATCGTCAAAAGATAGGTTTATAATCCGGAAATCTGTGGTTGTAGTCCGGTATTTTTTAGTTTTGGTAACACCATCTTAGCAACATCCCTTTCCAAGTATTTCTGTTCGGCTTGAACCGAAGTTCATGCTGACTCTTGCAGCACAATACTGTCCTTGGTCCTTCAACTGCTTTAGGTTCCTCTTGCTATTTCTGGTACGTAACGTCGACTTACTTAACTCGCTCACTCACATTATGCAAGTCCCGAGTTTCCTGACGTATAACTTTTCATAAAAGTCAGACTTGTAGCCCAGCCAACTGACTGTTTACATTTCCACAACTGCCGAGGAATCGCCGAATACGACGTCTGCTTTCTAAACCACAGCTCTTGTAGAGGCCGGCGGCAATAATGGGTTTGTCAGAGGGATAGTCCTTTGTTACAACGCCCGTATATCTTCCATAATCGTTTTGTAGTGCGCAAGTGGTTAACAATAATCAACCATCTCATAAGAAACAATGCAATAATTGTTTTTATTTTCAACCAATGGCGTAGATAATGGTAGTTTCCTGGGGGTCTGGAAGCCCCAAAATATAAAAAACGGTAAAAATAAAAATTCAAACATTACGCTTGCAAACAGAAGTAAAGCAATAATTTGAATCCTGCTTAATTAAAACTATACATACCTTAATGCGCATAGCCATAAAAACCTAAAACTGGGAAACAAAAAAAGATCCAGAACGATCACAGCAAATACGGCATACCTAGGTGGGACCTTCGACCGACCGTCGGAACAATAGTTCATTATGTGTCGCTTCGTCACTCCACACAACATGGAATGCTCTAATAGACTGACTTTCTAGAAAATTCGCTTTATACGCGAGGCCTATATAAAGGGCTTCTTTCCAGCAGTTCTAGAAGTTAGGAAGTGAATATGGACAATCCGTGCAGCTCAATTGTGAGTTATGATTCTACGGTTAGTTCTACACTCCTAAACATCCTTAGGTCCACTGTTTCTGGTGTGATAGTGAAGTGGAAACGTGAAGGGACATGTACAGCAAAAAGCGTACAGCCCAACTTCGTATGTGAATGGCAGAGACCGCCTACATTTGAAGAGGGTCGCAAAGTGTAATAGGCAGACATCTATCCAGACCATCACACAGGAATTGCAAACTGCATCAGGGTCCACTCCAAGTACTATGACAGTTAGGCGTGAGGTGAGAAATCTTGGATTCCATGGTCGAGCGGCTGCTCATAAGCCACACATCACGCAGGAAAATGCCAAACGACGCCTCGCTTGGTGTAAGGAGCGTCAACATTATACGATTGAACAGTGGAAAAACGTTGTGTGGAGTGACGAATCACGGTACACAATGTGACGATCCGATGGCAGGGTGTGGGTATGGCGAATACCCGATGAACGTCATCTGCCAGCGTGTGTAGTGCCAACAGTGAAATTCGGAGATGGTGGTGTTATGGTGTGGTCCTGTTTTTCTGGAGGGGGCTTGCACCTCTTGTTTTGCGTGGCACGATCACAGCACATACCTACATTGATATTTTAAGCACCTTCTTGCTTCCCACTGTTGAAGAGCAATTCGGGGATGGCGATTGCATCTTTCAACACGATCGAGCACCTGTTCATACTGCACGGGCTGTGGCGTAGTGGTTACACGACAATAACACCCCTGTAAGGACTGGCTTGCACAGAGTCCTGACTTGAATCCTATAGAACACCTTTGGGATGTTTTGGAACGCCGACTTCGTGCCAGGCCTCACCGACCTACATCGATACCTCTTCTCAGTTCCGCACTCCATGAAGAATGGGCTGCCATTCTCCAAGAAACCTTCCAGCACCTGATTGAAAGTATGCCTGCGAGAGTGAACGCTGTCATCAAAACTAAGGGTGGGCCAACAGCATATTGACTTCCAGCATTACCGATGGAGGGCGCCAATAACTTGTACGTCATTTTCAGCCATGTGTCCGGATACTTTTGATTACGTAGTATATATATATATATATGTTCTAATATATCCTATTTAATCTTCTAATAACTTATCAATTCAAGTTAAGGTGTCGTATAGCCCATTTCCGTCAGAAAGAATAGGGCTTTGAAATATATATTGAATTATTAAAATAACACTCTACATTGTGACTTAAGCATTTTGGTGAAGCAGTAATAATTCACGAGATCAAACCAGGAAGTCCAGAAAAAAATGAATTGCTTCATTGGTTTCAATATAATCTTAAAAATAAATCCTTAAACAAGTATAGCATTTTTTTATATTTTTGTTTATCTCTTATAGTTTTCTAGTTACATAAAAGTAAATGCGTAAGAAGAGAGCTTCAGTGGTTATTTAGAGAAAACTGAAATAGCATATTCATGCCAGTATCTCCACTAATATTCAAAATCATTAGAGTTGCAGAGCCTTCATGTGGACGGCATTACTGGAATTTTCTTAGCACCCGAAAGCACGCTGTTTGCCGGCAGAGATGCATATGCATAGCCACTTAAATTCAAATGCACGCATTTCTCATGCAAATTATAACTACAACAAGCACATATCGTCGTCATAGATATTGGAAAGGATAACCTTCTATCGCCACACATCTCTCACATCTTTTTAGAAATTGGCATAAACACCCATTAATTCTTTATGGTCATTTAAATAAAACCATGCATCATATGTAAATCTTTTTCAACGGATTACCCTCCTCTTTGTAGATACTGCCAAGGACTTAGAAGCTAATGCCTTGGGTTAATAGCCTATCGAAGAGTAAGCAAACTGTAGATCATAGCATGTCGAAGATGGGATTAGCCCATTGTCTTGTATGGCGGTGAAGAAGTAGTAAATGAAACATGGTTTGAAAGGGCGATAGGAAAATTCGAGGATCAAACTATCCAACCCCTCTCCCCGGGTTATATAATAGGGCGATAATGTTTTTAGTACAAAGAGGATTTTAGAAACAAGACGGGAAATCATCTTAGAAACTCATATAGCATTCGTAGACTTCAAAAAAGCGCTTGATTTTATCAGTAGAGGAATATTATGGAATATAATGGACATAAGGGCATATCCCCCTCATATAGTAGAAGAAATTAAAAGTTTATATAGAGACACACGGATTAATATAAATATAGAACGTTAAAACAGAAGAAATTAAAGTAAATCAAGGAGTAAGGCAGGGATGCAGCGTTTCTGCCACACTATTTAATAGATACGAGTATGACCTGACTGAGATTTGTAAAAAGGAGGTGAGTGAAGGAATGCAACTGAATAGAAATAAAAACTTAAATGCGATTCTCTACGCTGATGATGTAGAAATAATACAGGGCAATGAAAAGAGTCTCCAACGTTCCGTATATAAAATGTACTTATTAGGAAATGAATATAATTTAAACAAGCCACAAAGAAAACAAAAATAATAGTACATCAAGGAAAGTATCTGGTAAGGTAAAAATAAGTATTGAAAATATATGCCTGGAACATTTTCTCGAATTTTAACTATTCGGACTGTGAAGTAAGCTTTGATTTAGACAAGGATTTGTAAAACAGGATAAACAAGTGTCAACAGCTATGCGGAACTATAGCAAGAACTTTGAATAATAAAACAAGGAAAGAAACCAGGTTTAAATTTTATAAAATTATGCAGTTTCAGTGCTCAATGGAAGTGAGTCTTGGATATTAAAGGAAAGAGACAAAATTAAAATACAGGAAGAAGAAATAGGGTTTTTAAGAAAGTTAAAGAATGCGCCAAACGAGATTTAATAAGAAATGAAAGAATTCGAGAGGAATTAGGCATATGTAAATTACAAGAAAAATAGAAGAAAATAAACAGCATTGGAAGGAATGCATGAACATAAGAAGATGCAATCCTCGTGGAAAAAGAGACGAAAGGCGTCCCAGAAGAAGATGGGAGTTGTTGAAAAGTGAAGACGGAACAGGCAGAAATACTTAATCCCTGAAGTTCAGAAGAAGAAAAAGAAGAACTACCCAAACTAGCATTCGCTTGAGACCAAGGAAAACCGCAAAAAATCTTCGGTAGGTTTGTCGGTCCCGGGTATTTGAACCCGGGACATCACGAATACGTGTCGAACAGGTTACCGCAGCGCCGCCTTGCTCAGTCATCGTCAGTAAATTCTTCGTCTTATTCTTTAATGGATTACTCTCCTCTTTGTAGGACTTACACTCCAATACCTTGGATCATTAGACTGTCGAGGAGTAAGCAAACTCTGGATCAGAGCATATCCAGGATGGGTGATCAGCCCAATGCCTGGTATGGCGGTGAAGAAGAAGAAAACGAAGTGTAGTGATGAAAGGGATCATAGGAAAACTCGCGGATCAATTATCCAATCTAACGACCTTAGAAAACCGCTAAAAATCTTCGGTCAGATTGGTCAGCTCCGGGGGTTTGAATGCGAGGCCTCCTGAATACGAGCCACAGACGTTTCCCCTGAACCATCCCGCTCGATCACCGTATGTAAATAAAAGGTAAAATTAAACACGGGTCAATAGTGTTATCCTTAAAGTTATGCGTCATCCACATACAAAGATGAGCTCAACTTACATTATCGCGTGGTTTCAATTCCTGAATTGCAGTTATCCAATAGGGTTTAAGTTTTAGATGCATTCCAACCCGAGGTTTACGAAATGCCTGATTCCTGTGCAAACTTTCTCAGAGATTTATTTGCGCTTCGTTCTAGCTTTTCTCTGACGTCATCGATTTTATCCTCTGTATGAACACAGCGATTTACTTGCGGTTTCTTATCAAGCATAAATCTTGTTTCCTTAAATCTATTCACAAGAATAGAACCGTTTCCTCTGTGAGGCGCACGAAGCAGGGAATCTGTATGTAAATCAACTTCTCGCAATTCTACAAGAGTTTTGTCACAAAGGAATCACACGTGAAGATTCTGTGTGTGAAGTATACGAACCTTTTTGCATTATAACAGCACTAATATACTATAGTACTGAAACATGTAGTCCCACAACATAACAAACTCTGTTAAGCACAGACTTCGCATCAACTGATTATTCGGCACACGGAGAAGAGGATAAGTGGTGGTGAACAAAATTGGTTACAAACAGTACAGTACAGGGTAAGCACTTCCCCGTAATACGGCCACGCGTAAAAAAAAACAAGAAGCTATCATTGTAAGGAGTGTTTCAATAGAAACAATTCCATGAATGCTTATCCTTGCATCCTTTAAAGTCGTTACAAGAATTTCTGTTCTCATTCGAGGTTTTAAGACTTTTGTTGAGTTCAGAAGTGCTCAAAAGTGTATTTCCTTTGTACCCTTGATGTCATATGGGAAGTTCGTATTGTACCCAAAATATCGATAACAAGTTTTACTGGAAATGCAAGTTTTGAGATCCTCTGAATAAAAGAAGGGTTCGTCTTTCCATCCACCTGTTTATGAACCGTATAACTCAAAAATTAAATGTCAGTTAAATACCAAACTTGGAATTTAAGTTGAGCATCTTTAAAGGTTGCGATACGAAGATTTACAAGGAAATCTCACCCACCCAAAATACCATTTACATGGACAATTTATTTTGTTTTGTTGGCTACTATGATACAACCATGGCACTGCCAATATACCTACACCAGATAAATATTTTTCGCTTGCTATAATAAGAATGATAATAATCTTAACAGGCGAAAAAATGGCAGTAAAACACTCTCATATTTGCATGGTCTTCCTTACATGCTTTAAGTTTTGATTTAACTCTACAATACGCGTAGTCCGTAATGTTAGACATGAACAACGTAAACACAATTCATAAAATACATATAGGTGCACACTGATAGATCCATTAAAGGCATTTTAATTATTTGTCAACCAAAAAGGTGAGTTTATTCCCTCGAAAATAAAGTCCCTGTAACGGAAGTAGAAACCATTCCAGTATCTTTTCGGTCTGCAAAAGTACACTGTTATTGTCTATCATCACGGACTGTACACTCTAGTGCAAGCCTGGGAAGTATCTCTCAATGAGCTCCATCCGCTGATCCTCTTCGCTGATACGCAGGAGGAGTAGAACCAAGGTCGCACACGCACACGCTAATGGGCTAGTTTCCCACTGATCTTTTCCTGAGGTTGCGGGTTCAAACTCAGCAGAGGGCGATGGATTTTTTCGGGCTTCCTTAGCATGGCTTCCTTCGGAAGGGAAGTAAAGCCGGTGGTCCCGTGTCGTAGATTTACGGCACGTAAAAGAACCTCAAGCCTGATAAAGAGGCCTCTGAGCAAAGTTACCGGTCTTTCACGCCCAATATAGAATGGGACGCTAAGGACCACAGCAGTTAAAGCGCGTCCATAAATAAAACCCATTTAATTTTTTTCCATTGACATGTGTTTACTTGGAACTGCCCTTTGAGTTTTACGACTCATTTAAGGCACAAAAGGATATCTACACGCATGAAATACAGCGCTGTTGGGCCACCTGATTATGTACAGAGCGGTTCCTCAGCCATCTCGCCGGTAGTCGCGATGCGTGTTCCGCGCGCTATATTCAGTGTATTTGTTTATTATTCTCATTATTGATGCTGATACCATATCATTACTGATTTTATGATGATTGTTACGATATATTGATTACTTATTGAACAAACATAATTACTTTTTATTTTATGAGTACTAACCTTTTTCACAGTCGGTGTTGAAAGTGGTGTCCCTCGGCAGATAAACATTCTTGGTACCTTCACACGCATAAGTTCATGTTGCGTAATTTCCCTAATTTCTGTTCTTATATTGTTTTTAAGATCGTCTATGGTACGAGGATTATTCCTATAGACCGCATTTTTGAGAGTTCCCCACAGATAGAAGTCACACACAGTAATTTCAACAGTTTCGTAGACTTATGTGCTGAGGTTTTTGAAACACTGACTTGAGCTACACGTCTTAAAGATTTATTCGGAGACCGTTCAAATGCTTCGCCAATTTCATCAAGTTTTATTCGGAGACCGTTCAAATGCTTCGCCAATTTCATCAAGTTTTTCTTCCTTTAGAACTCTTCGTTTCTTTTTACAACTTACAATATTAAATGATCCCGTTCTCTTCACTTTATTCACTAGATATCTGTTTCTCTTCTCGGAACTGGAACATCAGGAAATTTATCGTGAAATTGCCTACACGCCTGTCTACATGAGTCGATTTTCACATATGTGTCATACATAAAAGGTCTTTGTTCAAGCGAAAATTTGAGTACCATTTCTGGGTTGTAATAATCCGATAATTCAAACGTTCACAAATATACACGCGTCACGCGTGTATACACAAGAAGCAATAACAGCTGACTGAAGCCCCCTGCCACATGTCCGATAAGTGGAAGAGCCCGTGGCCTTGAGTTCATTCAGACGTGTCGCACAAGACTACCGTGCAATTCCCGGCAGAGCGCTGAAGGACCGCTCTGTAGATGGTCACGATTTAGCAAAACAAAAGCGAATCGAATGTATTTATAACGCTACGATACGCGTGCGTTACCATAGCCAAAATATTATAAAATTGCAAACACTGTGTATCAGTGAACCGATAATATTTTAATGAACAGCTTAAAGATTGTTTTCCTCAATGGTCACAGACTATGAATTTTCCAAAGAAATTAGCTTGCTGTCCTGGGAGTGCAGAATCTATATATTCACCAGCTTCACCTGATTTCGTTGTATATGTTAAGGGTTTCTTTAGTATGTAAAAACTGTATAGCTTTTATATTATTAAATAACTATGGAACAAAGACAAGAGTTTAAAAATTTGCCTGCTATAATTTATCTAACAAAATACTCGACCATTCTGATCGATGATTGTTCCACAGTCAAGGGCTACTTATAGGGTATGCAGAATTTCTATAACTTGGAAGAAGTCTCCCAGGAGGAACTTAAGAAGTCAAACGTTCCGCCAAAAAATATATATACGAAATTGAACGGGCGATTCCAATTAATAACCGAACAACAACGAAATCATTTTTTGACTATTTTCCCCATTTAGATAAAGGTAGAGGTGATTCAACTGACGGGGACGCCTCGCGCGCTTCGATTTGCATATATCTATTGCACATACCACCCCCAGGAGGAAGGGATGAAGTAAAGGAATCACAGGTGGCTACGGGCTACAGGCATAAGGCCACAGAGACGCACGAAAATCCATAACATTTCCAAGTTTGCAGACCACTGCTGGAGCTGCCTAGAGAGATAAAAAAGACACAGCAACTAAGCAGCCCTCTGGTGTCCATGGAGAGTACTCTTTCCATTAAGCATACATTTGCGCCATCTGCCGGCACTGCTGTACACTATGGAACCTAGAAGCACGCCTGCAAGCATAGAAGGAAACAGAATGAAAGAGAAATGATGGAAAAGAAATTGTTGTAGAGAAGAAATCGCCGCAGCATTCGTCTGCCGACTCTGGGAAACCACAAAAAACCCGTGGATCAAAGTGGGTAGTCGCAGGGATCGAACCCGGTGCCTCCCGAATACGGGTCACACACATTTCCGCGACACCACGTCGCTCAGTATTTTCCCATTTAGTCTTCCCCTAAGACTTGATGACAAGTGCACGAAGTTACAGAATGCTCTTGAAACTAGTTCAGGTAAAACTGCTATCCAAAACCACATAAAGTACATTAACTTCTTCTGCTGTCCTTCAGGACTTTAAAAGTCTCACAAGGAAGGATTATGAGCAAACAAGTTTAACTTGGCAAGCGTTCTCTCCCAAAAGAAAATTTAAGACCGAACCAAGAACAGGAGCAGCTTCACCCAGTAGAGTCATTACTGCAACTGAAAGGTTAGGGTCACACAATCCTGGCGGGAGCCGTTGAGTAAGCTAGTGCTAGTATCAAAATGGTCCTCAAGGGTTCACTTACTGGAATGTTGCACAAAGAGGGCACACGGCTAATTTGTTCTATTGATTCTGATGTTCTTCTGAAGTAGGTGCATCCAACATATGCACTGTATAAACATCTAGGCTCATATTACCGACACGAGTAGATGAAGCTGTTAAGATAAGGAACTCGTGATCGGGAGGTCCGCAGTTCAAATCCCGTCAGGACCGTCCTCCCTGAATGAGGTTTTTCTCATAAGTGGCCAAATGTTGGAGAGATGTCCTAAACTTAGGCCTGGAATGCTTCCTTCTCTAATATTCTTTCCTGATTATCATGTAATTTAATGTATCATGAATAGCTATCGGGTTTGTATGCAAATACAGATTTAGTTTGGTTTTACTTGTGATATCGTAGTGACCCTTAGGCAGTTAGCCCCGGCGTTTTTTACGACAGGGGGGAATAGGTTTAGATAATAGAGCGGGATCAAGGGACCATAGGTAATGTTCAGATTTCTAGGGGAAAATTAATAAGAACCCGGAGTTTATAAAAAAAGTTAATGAACTATATTCTCAGATAACTAAGTTGGTGTTGGTGGGCCCCTCAGTAGAGAGTTTGTGTGTGCAGGAACTTAATCGTATTCACACATTACTTACCTGTAGAGTTCTTGTCGGTCTTGCTGATGCACAAAGTCAAATGTTAACCTATTAGGGTAGGGCACGGGGCCCTTGACGGGCGTGATCTCGGTGTCGTTCGAGTATCGAAGAGGGCAGAGCCAGATGACCTATATTCGTGGTAAGCACGAGGGGCGTCCAATAAGTAAGTTTCCCTATTTTATTAAAATCATTACACACAATTGATCATGCTGAATTAATTTTATTTATATTGTACAATCCTTCTGTTACTTTTCTACATAGTCAACATGTTTTTCCAAGCTTTTTTGGGGTCGGGACACATGTTTTTCCAAGCCAGTGTTGTATCAGATCGGGTCTTGTACTCGCAACCAGCTGTTCATTGATTTGGCTTCATCATCGGTATTAAAAGTGCTTACCTTTGAGTTGGAGGAACATGTGAAAATCACTTGGGGCAAGCTCCGGTGAATACGGAGGATACGAGAAAACTTCCAAGTTGAATCTTGGCCCAGGCGGAGCTCAGAAGATTCAACTGGGAAGTTTTCTCGCATCCTCCTAATAACCAGATCTACTCCCAAGTTTTCACATGTTCCCTGACTCAAAGGACATTATGGAGGTAAGCACTTTAACGAAGATCAATCAGAAATGAACAGCTGGTTTCGAGCACAGGACCCGACCTGATACAAAACTGGCTTGGAAAGACTTGTGCCACATCCCCAAAAATGCCTGGAAAAACATGTTGACTATGTAAAAAAGTAACAGAAGGATTGTACAACATAAATAAAATTAATTCAACATGCCAATTGGGTGTAATAATTTTTTATAAAATAAGGAAACCTGCTTATTGTTAGACCCTCGTATATATGTTTCTGATAGCCAGGTAGGCAAACTGGTGCCCTAAAAGCCAATTCTTCCTACATGGCCACATCTTTTGGAACTTAAGTCAGTCTGATGCAATTCGCTGACCGTGGCTCAAACTCCACAGAGGATCGCTACAATATACAGAGCCAGATGGCTCCACAGTAATGTGTGAGCTCACATTCGAGACGTCCCGTGTTCGATTTCCGGTAGCCTCTCACTCTGACCATGGGTTTTTCGTGATTTTCCCTGGTCGACATAGGCGAATGCTGGTGTGGTGAATTCTACTACGCATTTTCTCTGTCCCCCATTTCCTCTCATTTCACTTCCTTTCATGTTTCAGGTTGACTCCGGGGCTCTGGTTCGGTCGGTGTCGGGCAGATAGTGCTTGCGATTTGGAACCTCTTTTCGGCCATTTTAGGGGAAAGTTTCTCGAGCCTCCACTGCTGGGATGTGTTTCCCCGCTCCCACTATATGGACTTCTCCGAGCGACACTTCTGTGGCCGGGTAGTGAAGCCTAGAACTGTTAGTGAACTTTGCGCATTTCTGTGGACTTGCGTCGTTCTCGCTCTGAAACCCACGTGTCTCCTGCGGTTTTGTCACCTCATTCGTTCCTCCCAGGGGTGTACCCACAAAGACCCATTAGGGGTAGCGGTGCTAGGTGTCCCCAAAGTCAACTAGTCCTATCCTAGTCATACTTGTGATATGCAATCAAATTCTGAAATATGTTTCATGTTCTTCTGTGCTTGTATGTAAAAGTATTATACTACATATAATTGCATATTTCCGTTGCTGCATGTTTCATTATTTTGCCATGCATTGAGCATATTACACACGTATGTTTACTTTCTCTACCACGTACATAGTAGGTAGAGCAGATATTACAACCCACACAAAAAAATCGATACCGAGGTACCACTGGAACCCAAAAGAATTTTTAGAAAACGGTGTGTGTATGTGTTCTTATGTGCCTGTAAACAGCATAACTCAAAAACAAAAAGTCGGATAAGTAGCAAACTTGATATTTAAGTTCAGTATCTTTCAAAGATGCGACACAAAGATTTTAAAAAAATCCTCCACCCCAACTACCCTTTACATGGAACATTCTTAGAATTTCTTTATAAAAAATGGCTATAACGATGTTAATTAAAATAAAATATTTTGACGATATTTATAGGATAAATAAAATGTATATCTTGAATTTTCTGGGAATAGCTTGTAAGGTCCCCTACATTCGGAAGGAATTTTGTATAATCTTGTATAACTGGCGAACGCTAAGCGCTAGACCTAAACGTACTACACAAGAAATATAGATCTCTTTGAAAAACACAACTTATTTCAAATGCGTTTTTGTGGCATAAGCCATTTCTTAGATAATCGTAATTAAATGTTCGAATTGTTCATTCCTTTGTTTCTCTTAAAGTCCTGCGAACATTCAGTTTATTTCTGGCGATTGCATGGAAACAGTATGGAGTTTAAGGCCGGCATATAGTGCCCAGTTCTCAAAAACCTGACTGTCACTGTTCTCTTTGTATCTATAACGAAATGTGTTATGTAGCTATTTCTCTAAAGCTTTATTTGGATTAAAACGTAGTAGATAGAAATATAAGCTTGAGTAAGTACAGTTTGTAGCCCACTAATAATCGATAGAGATTAGAGAAAGTCATGTGAATGTAACACATCAGATTTTTTAATATTAAAATTAATATTTATACACATTAGTGACAAAATAATGAGCTCCTTACTATGGAGGCACCCATATAACTTCTCAATGAAGTTCGAACAAATTTGAAAGTGCTTCTTTAAAGTATGCACGAGAGCTGTCACAGAAGTAACCGACCTAACAAAGACAACACAAACATTTTGGAAAAAAGCATCTTTATTTTTCTACATAGTCTCCTTTCAGCGCGATACACACAGCGATGTTCAATAGCTTCGATACCCTGTTTATAGTGAGAACCGTCGAGTTCTGCAAAATAGCCATCAACTGCAAACTCCAGCTTTTCATTGTTGGCAAATCTTTTAGCACCAAACCATTTCTTCAACTTTGGAAACAGAAAATAATCAGAGGGGTTAAGTCTGGTGAATAGGGTGCATGAGGAAGCAATTCGAACTTTAACTCATTGATTTTGGCCATGGCGATAATGGATGTGTGAACTGGTGCATTGTCCTGATGAAACAGAACTTTCTTGTTCGCTAAATGCGGCCGTTTTTGTTTGATGTCAATATGTTCGCATAATACTCGCCATTGATTGCTTTTCTTTTTGAAGATAATCACTGAAAATTATCCCACGCGCATCGCAAAAAATGACGCCATGAGCTTACCTGCAGATGGAACTGTCTTCGTCTTCTTTGGAGTCGACTCTTCGCCTTCAATCCACTGTTTTGGCTGTTCCTTCGTCTCGAGTGTGTGAAGTGATAGACACATGTTTCATCCATGGTTATGAATCGACGCAAAAGCTCGGCTTTATTGCAGCGAAACATCGCCAAACACTCAACTGAAACATCCTTATGACGCTGCTTTTGTTCCATTATGAGTAAACGCGGCACCCATCTTGGGCACAGCTTTCTCATGTCTAAATTTTCAGTTAGTTTGGGATCTACAGCACTTTTTGAAATGCCTACGATGTCTGCTAGCTCGCGCACTTTCACTCGACGGTCATCCAATACCATTTTGTGGATTTTCTTCTCAATTTCTGGCGTGGTCACCTCATTTGGTCGACCACTGCGATGTTCGTCTTGGCAGCTCGTACGGCCTCGCTTAAACTCTGCCACTTAATATTTTACTCTTGTAAACAATGGAGCAGACTCCCCCAGAGTGGAATCTAGCTCAGCTTTAATATTAGTTGTGCCTTTCAAATGAAAGTATTCTATCACATAACGATGGCCAGTTTTATCCAGGTTTACAAATTCGCTTAGAGAGTTCACTATTGATGGCTGCCAAACAATTACTAAACAACGTAGCATCGTCAAACTTCAAACTTAAGCTTTATAAGGGTGGTACTTTTTACCACAGTCATTTGTTTGAAACAACAACCGCTATGTATACGTCATGTCGGGTAGTTCTGGGACTGCCCTCGTAGGAAAACTAATCCGTAAATTTTTCAGTGCTTTAGAGAGAAATCCTGACCGTAAAGTTTTTGTGTTCTGTGGATAAATATCTTCGAGGTGAAAACGTAGTGCTTCCTGAAGAGATTTCCCCAGAGTGCATTCAAATTTTGCCCAGTAACTTCTGTAGACGTGGAAATACTCTTCTCAGCATACAAACTTGTGTTAAACGATAAACGTCACAAACCTGCACCTGAACTTTTGAAGAAAATGATTATTTTACACTGCAAATCAGATTACAACGACCGGAATGATGTCTAAGAAACAGATTTACATTGTAACCAAGAAGTATTCATTTAAACTCAACAATTTTAGTGCAAGATTAGTGCACGTTTTCGAAATTGCAGGGCATATTTTAAAGATTTTTAGAGCATAAGAGCACGCATAGTTTAGATATATTTAATGCATATAAATCCAACGTCTAATCATCAGTATCCACCGCCTGTGGTGCCGCTTGTAGTAAGAACGAGCGTTTAACACCACTAAAAGTTCTTGTTGCCTTCACATGACTTTCTCTACCATTTTACAGTTTTATAGTAGGTATACAAATCATTCTTACGAAAGCTTTTGTTTCTACTTCATTTCAATCGAGATAAACCTTTACAGAAATGGCTATATTATACATTTCGTTATAGATATAAAGAGAACAGCGACAGTCAAATAAAGAACTGGGCCTATACGTTGGCTTTAAAATTCCATTATCTTTCCGTGCAAGCGCGAGAAACAACTGAATGTCGAGAAGACTTTAAAAGAATGACAAAGGTATTGAAGAATGCAAACCATTAATAACGAATACCTCGGAAATGGCTTATGGCACATAGTTATTTGAAATGAATTGTGTGCTTTAAAGGGATCTACATATTCTGTGTAGCACATTTTGGTCTATATTTCAACGTTTACCAGTTATACAAAATTATATAAAATTCCTTCCGAATGAAAAGGACATCACAGGCTATTCCCCAGAAATACAACATATATGTTTTGTTAGTCATATAAATACATTTATGGTGTTTTAATCAAAATCATTAGAGTTATTTTGCAGAAAATAAAGGACTCCAAAAAATCTTCCATGTAAACAGTAGTTGGGGGTTGAGGGATTTTCTTCAAAATCTTTGTGTCGCATTTTTGGTAAATACTGAACTTAAGTACCAAGTTTGCTGTTTATTCGACTCTTCGTTTTTGGATTATGTTGTTTACAGGCACATAGATACCCAGGCACAAGCAGATCGTTTTCCAAAAATGTTTTTTATGGATTCAGGGGGCCTTAAAAGATGTTCTTTCCGGTGAAATCTATAGAATTTTTGGGTGGAGTGTAATACCTTCTCCACCTACTATGTACGTTGTAGAGCAAGTAAAAACTTATTGCAAAATCTTTGGAATTATAAACACAAAAGTTTGAGCTGCTGCACAAAAGTAATCAATATTCAATTGGCAAGCTCATTGGATTAGTATACGTAAGTCAAATCAATAGCATAGGAATAGGGAAATCAAATATATCGTTGTATTTGTGTGCAAAGTAAGGCCTTTTATTTTTATTTTACCCCATTCATTTTCGTATTTTTTCTCTGGAGATTACTATGTCTTTAGCGCTATTTAAGCTTAAAAATAAATATCCTCAAAGAAAAGCAAATTTTGGTTAATGATGGGGCAGTTGATTGTTCTGAAATAATTGCTGTTAATTAAAGAAATTAGGATAAACCGACGGAAGAGTGACAACGTTATTTACAACTTATCCAGCGGGATGGCTCCAAGGTAACGCGTGAAGCTCGCATTCGAGAATTTCCGGGTTCGATTCCCGTAAACCCCCACTCTGACTTTGGGTTTTTCGTGTTTTTTCCCTGCTCGGTAGTTTCAATCATTTCCGTTTCATTCCATTTCCTTTTCATTTTTCAGGTTTACTTCTAGATTTTGTGGTGTGTGTCGGTACCGGACAAATGGCGCGGATGCACGCTGAAGGGAAAGAGTACTCCCCGTGGACACATGGTAAACTATTTATTATTAATAGCTCAACCAAGGTGAGAAGTGGCTCATCATTGGTATGTCTGCAGTGGCGTCCCAGCGCTGGTATCCATTCACAACTGAGCTTCAGTTTTTCATCTTTTTTGGTTGATGTTGCTTGTATATTTGAACCTCTTCTCTAAGAAGTCTAGCATGGTAATGTTAGATTCACAAACTAATACAACATTATTACTTTGTGATCAGTGATGAACAAGAAAGATCCATACCTGTTTGTTGTTGTTGTTGTTCACCAATGACGCTGGGTATTAATTGATCTGCATCATTTTCCCTCTGGCTTCCCAATATAAAGTCTGCAAGTTATCACTTTTAAGGCCTTTGCATTTGACGAGATGCTGTTCGTTCAGGATATCTTCTTCACAGAGAGTGCACTTGGGTGTAGGTAGGAATCCTATCTTGTAGAGATGTTCTGCGAGGCAATCGTGGCCAGTTGCCATCCTAAATAAAGCCACTGCAGTCTTCCTTGGCATTGTTTGTATATCACCTATATATTTAATATTATCTTTTTAATTTATCTTCTTCATCAAGTCTCTGCTATCTTTTGAAATGTTCTATAATGTCATTTAATTGTTCATGTATTTCTATTTGTCCTACAGGTTTTATTTGTTGTATTGCACCTTTCTTTGCTAAGTTTATTAACAGATTTATATTGTTTAATACAGCTTAGATCCGTAGTCCTAGGAAGATTTTTTGCATGCGTCTTAAGCCGTTATTGTTTGTGTTTGTACACACATACTGAATATAAATAATGAGGTTTATAATAATAAAGCTGATGACGATGACACCTTTAATTATTTGGGACGGTGTTTCACATGTGTTGGCTAATATTTTCTAGAATAATTCTATTTAAAATTTGTAGTTAATTTTTCTGCTAAATTTTAGTGATTTTTGAGTAAATTTGGAACGAACAGCATCAACGTTTAAAATGTACATTTTCGCATATGCTTCCCAAATTTATTAAAGGTAAGCATGTCTAACAAATGTATTTCCTTTCCGTGGTCACCAATAATACTTTTTATTTAAATTTCATCATACGAACAATACTCAATAGTTTTAAGAGTGAAAGCAATATAAAATCGTTATAAAAAGCAGGTTAAATGGCCGCGTTACGTAACTATTCAGTCAGTTTAACTCCTACCTATCCCCCTCCCTCCCTCTCACCAGTAAAAACTACTTAAGTCAAGTGGACTTGTCGCTCGTGACGTTTGACATTTGGTCGGATTTACATTTAGCATCCTGAGTATGTATAGTTTACATACGACCTTTATTACCTGCTTTTTGCCATGTTTGTGCAGTTAAAAGTCTTCACCTGCACTGAAAGCGTATGGAAAAATGAATACCAATCGTCGACTTTATTAGATCTCGTTTTGCCACTACACAATACATGCTGCTAGGAATATTATACTTACATAGCACGTTATGGTCCAATTCCATATAGTTACTACTTTTATTTATAATACTAAGATTACATACAAGATTACATAAAATGTTGTATCCAATTCGTGGATAATCTTAACATGATGACATTCATAGGACATTCATTTGTGCCATAATCATCGATATTATTCACTTTTGCATAAATTGCTATTGCGTACCACAAGCATAATATTAGAATACCAAACCCCTAAAACATTTTCAGAAGGTATATATATATATATATATATATATATATATACAGGTTGTTTTGCAACGGAAAAAGAGCAACAAAACAAGTATAATGGATTAAAAATAACGGAAACGGAAAAACACACAGAAGGACGGTACAAACATTGAAGTTTCATTTTTGTTTGTTTGTCTGTAGCAGGGTGTCGGACGAGTCCCATAACGAGGCTCTTGTTCACTACCCCTTTCAAATCGGTAGGAAATCTGTGGAGTCTGGTTTGCTCATAATTATGCATTACAAACATTTTGATTAAATATACAGGCTAAAAATATGAAGTAACAAACATCTAGGTTAGATTTGAGAGTGAATATGCAAAAGAATTTTATTACGGGATTTAAATAATTACATTCATAAACAACAGTGATACAAAGAAATATGAAGTTTAAGGTGAAAGCGAGGCATATTAGTTAAATAATGTAAGAAATTTCGTAAATAGAATTATTAAAACAATCTGATGTGATACATTCACAGGACTTTCTCTACCCATTATCTTTTAATAGCAAGTATACAAACTATTCTTATTAAAGCTTATTTTTCTAACTACTACATTTTAATCCAAATAAAGCTTTGCAGAAATATCTACATTACACATTTCGTTATAGATACAAAGAGAGCAGCGACAGTCAATTTTTTTATGAACTGGACGCTATATACTGACCTTAAAATTCCATACTGTCTCCATGACATAACCTGAAACAACTGAACGTTGACAATACTTGAAAAGAATGACCAAGTAATGAACAATTCGAAGCATTAATAACGGATACCTCAGTAATGGTTTATGCGACAATAAAGGTTATTTGGAATAAATTGTGTGTTTTAAGGACATCTATTTTTTGTGTAGTAAGTTTTCGTCTATCACTTAACCTTTACAGCTACACAAAATTATACGAAATTCCTTCCGAATGAAGAGGACTTCACAGGCTATTCGCAGATTATTAAAAGTATAGGTTTTATTTGTCATCTAAATATCTTTAGGTCTTTCAATATAAATGGCTAGAGCCACTTTTATAATATCAAAAATTTGGAAAAATGTTTCATGTAAAGATTAGTCTGGGATGGGTTTTTTTTAAATTTCTTATCGTAACCTTGGAAGATAATGAACGTTAAATACCAAGTTTGGTGTTGATCCGACTTTTCGTTTTTGAGTTATGCTGTTCACAGACACACTTAAACCGACCTTTTTTTTAAAAAATTTTTTTTTTATTTAAGGAGCCTCAAAACATGTATTTCTGGTGAAATCTCGATATATAATTTTTGGCTGGAATGCAATACTTTCTCTACCTACTAAGTACGTGGTATATAAAGTAAAAAGATAGTTAATATGATTGAATAATAACAAACGTATTTAAGGAATAGTAGGAATAATAGTAGGTTAATATTCAATGTCGGAAACAGATGACATTTAAATGTTAAATGAAACAAATAAACTTAGAGTAAAAACAACACCAATGAAGAATTAGTTAAATAATGACCAATAAATAATTAAATAGCAAAAATTAAAATGAGAAGATTTAGATAATATTAAGCAGCTAAAGGTGAAACGAAATATTAATTAAATGTGTAAAATGTAAGTTAGGTTAGAGGGATAGATAAAAGTTTAAATTAGCAGCTGGCTTCCTGTAACAATAAAAGCAGTGGAATATAGTATTAGAATTAATTATATTAATTTACATCCTTGTTTTGTTTTATTCCATTTTATTTAATTAGGTTAAGAACACATCTATACAATTATGAATGGAAATATGTGTTAATAGTAAGCATTAGTTAATAAACAATATATTTTGAATATACGTCCTGGTTTAGGCAACCAGACACCAGGATGATATTGTTATATACCGGGGTGAGGCCAAAAGGTTTTGCAGCTACATATTAAATTTAGATACCCCAGCATAAACATTGGGGGACGTAGATTCAGAGGCAACGAGAGGACCAGGATCTTAACTGCACGTTTTTAGAGCATTCGTCGTGTAGTTATTACAAAAACACACGGGTTTTCACATTAGGACATTACCTGTGGTTTATTTAATATTAATTCGGTGGCACTACACACGCAATCCACGCGCGCTTCCATCCTCAACACTCACCCTGAAGAGGCTCATTCAACGACTGACTAGCTACTGACGCCATGCTTCCGGACTAGTATCGTTTGCTTCCCTCCCTTCCTCTCTCCACCTCTGGCCGGGAGGTGGGGAGAGATATCACATCGGAAGAAATTCAAAACCCCAGCCGAAATAATTATACCCAACAATATCGTCGCTACAAAGCAATAATGTTTCTCACGTGACGATGCACACTCATACACGTCACATCATATTACAGATTTATTTTATTTTAGTTTATTTTTAACTGTTGGTGAATGAAAGAAACTCCTGGCCAAACCTATGCAGAGTTTGGGAGGTTGTCTTCGGACTTGTTTATGATTATCTCAAAGGGTTATAGCATATAGAGAAGGAACTTGCACTGTTGTTGATACAGCCGCGTCCATTCCGCAGAATATTAAGTGCTGTTTGTGCATATCCACCTGATCGTAATTGCACAAACTGACTCCAGCATTTGTTTTAGCCTGTGAAATATACAGTCTGCATTGGACACACGCTTTGCATGCTGCCTAAAGTACGCGGCGCTCAGTAATGGCTCAAGAGATGGAGAAATCATACTTCATATGAATACTTCACCGGTAAAGCAACGCCGGAGCTCGTTTGTGCAATCATGGTCACGTAGATTCTGAAAACTTGTGGGTGTTTTGAAGGGGGATTTCTGTCGATGCTATAAAACAGACCAAAGTCAACCTTCTATTCATATTCGTAATTGGAACTCTTCAAGGCAAACCATTGGTCGTAGTACGAGGGCGACAAGGAACATTTTTAGAAAATAAAACAAGGATTAGTTTTAAAAAATGTAAATGATTGTATTGTTTTTCAAAATATTCCCGTTTAACATCAATACATTTTTGCATCCATGAAACTAGTCCGTAAAGCAATAAGGCCACTCTTCCTGAGGCACTTCAGAAACCGTGTTTATAATGTTCCACTGCTTCATCTGATGACGAAAAAGGGATTCCACGTATTTTATCTTTAATTTTTGGAAACAAAAATAAACCCCAAGGTGCTAGATCAGGCCTGTATGGTGCAGAGTCCATGATGGGACCTTTAGACCATCCAGATACTTAGTTGTTACTTTTTCTGTATGAGACGATGCGTTGTAATGATGTAACATTGTGTTTCCCTTTGGGCGTTTTTCACAAACTTAATTTTGCGGTAAACACACATTTTGTGTACCAATCGGCAGTAACGGTACTTCCGTCTTCTAATGCTATAGTAGCAATATGGCCCGTTTTAGGAAAAGAGCTACCAACTATCTTACTAGCACTGCGAATTCATCGGGCTTTTGTAGGCTCAAGTTCTTTCGAAAGAATCATTGAATTGATTGACTGTTCTTTTCAGGATCATAAGAATAAATCCAAATTAATTAACAGTAACGATGTTACATGCTGGGGTGAGGGCCAAAATGTTTCCAAAAAATGAATAAATTTAGTTCACTCCAACACGCACATGGAGAACGCAACTCGCTACAGCAAGATAACCGGGACCTTGGTGTGTGAAATTTAGAGTAAGGCGTGGGATTTCACATTACACAAAAACATTACATAACACGCATTACCTGGAATTTATTAACAAATATTTGGCACTGTACATTATGAACTAAGAAGAGAGGATGGAGAGAGATGCCTCGAAGTCGTGGACTGATCACACGCACGTGTTGCTACAACGACTACACTCACTCAAGTGACGCTATCTATATCCCCCATCTAACCGTGTCTAGCCAAGCCAGACAGGGTTGGCGTCATACCACACAAATTTCAAACAGAGCCCTCCCCTTTGGCGTGGTCCGCGCCAAAAAGAGGGATCGTTAAGCCGAAAAATCAAAGAAATCCAATAATGCTATTTCTAGTAGCGACAATGCAACACAACACTGCGTCTGGTAATAACAATGAACTTACTGATACGCTACACTATTCCAAACCAAATTTGAAGTATCGCCTTGGAATTTTACAGAGTTTTTCTGCACCAATCAATGCGTTGTTGATCTGGAGTCAGTTTATGTGGAATACATGAACAACAAAGTTTTCTTACGTCTGTTAATGTAAAATGTTTTGTGTTTGACTCATACCGAAGCTCAATGTCGCCCGAATAAATACATAAAATGCCCGTTGATCTTCTTCAAGCATTACTCCAACTGCGGCAATATTTTCATCAGTTAACAGCAGTTTGGCGAAATTCATTAATACGCCAAAAAACGAACGATCTCTTTTGAATTCGCTGTACCAATTATGCAGAGAGAGCCAAAAGAGTACGAACCGGCTGCGCGGTGTTTTTTTTTTTACTTTTAATTGTAAAAATCCCTTCTTTTTTAAAAAAAATAGTCAATCTTGTATACCTTATAACTTTTATTCACGATATCCTTGCAGCTTTCAAATTGCTATTTTACAGCTAGTTTCTACTTCTTGTTTAAACGTAAGAGTAATCATGAACTAATTAATATAGAGATTCTGTTAAAGATGGCTACTCTAACAATATTATACAAAGACAGTCTACATTATTAACTCTGCAACTCATTAGTTAAGAGAGAAGCTTGCTCGCAAAGAATTTCATTGTTTTGTTCTGACTTCGTTAAGGCTCCTAGTTTTTCTCACAACAATGCCTGCACAGTGTATGAGAGAGAGACACATTGTTTAGGACGATGCACTCTGAGGTAAGCCCATGACAAAGAACTCTGCAGCGTTGTCACTGGACGTGCAAACAGCCTGGATTTATGTGGAGAGTTCATCCCTCTTGACTTATTGTGGCTCTGTCCGTTTCAGTGGTGCCACCTGATGACTTTAACATAGTTATTTATGTAACCTGTATGACCGAGAACGAATTATATATGTGTTCCGTTGAGATATAAGAGTATACCTGCTTGCAGCTTCGGAAACCTTTTTCTATATTGTTTTTCGTGAAGAAAACAGAACATTACGGTATGAGTGGGGTCCAGATTCTTAGCTTTTAGCCATTTAATGAAAACTGTTCAACATATCAATGTTTCACACTTCCTGGGGCTAAATATGAGGAGTATTTTTATTTTCTCTACAACGTACGTTTGTGTGTGTGAATAACATAACTCATAAACGAAAAGTTGAATAAACAACAAACTTGGTAGGTATTTAAGTTCAGTATTTTCCAAAGTCTCGACACGAAGATTTTCAGGAAATTCTCCTCATCCCCAACTATCCTTTACATAGAAAATTTTTCGAAATTTTTATTTTCTAAAAATGGCTCTAACGATTTTTATTAAAATACCATATTTTAAAGATATTTACTTGGCAAATCAAATGCATATCTTGAATTTTCTGGGAATGCCACAGAAAGTATACCTCATTAAGAAGGAATTTTGTATAATCTGCAACTGGTAAACTTGGGGGGTAGACGAAAACGTAATACACAAAAACTGTAGATATCTTTAAAATACACAATTTATTTCAAATAACATTTTTTTAATGGTTCGAATTGTACAGCACTTTGTCATTATTTTAAAATCGTCATTCGGTTGGTTTTAGAGATTGCATGGTAAAAGTATGGAACGTGAAGGTTAGCGTGTAGCATCCTGTTCTTAAACATTTGACTATCGCTGTTTTCTTTGTATCTATACGAAATGTGTAATTTAGCTGCTTCTGTGAAGGTTTACCTCGATTAAACTGAAGTAGATAGAAAAATAAGCTTTCGTAAGAATAATTTGTGTACCTATTAATAAACGATAGAGGGCAGAGAGGGTATGCGAATGAAATGCATTAGATTTTTATATAATATACTCTAATAGCGACTTAAAATCTCGAAAGTGCTTCAAGTTCAGGTCTTCACAGTTCACCTCTATTAGGTCGATCAATTATTACAATTTTAGCCTACATACGTCTTGTATGAAAGAATAAGTACAATTGAATGACCTAATATTGATTTACTATGAAGCTCAGGACTCTCAGACACGGTTGGTCGTTAAGGTACAACTCGAGAATAGAATGTTTGCAGTTCTAACCCTCCAGGACCGTCTCCCTGACTAAGGAAGCACAGATAATACTGAGACCGCGCCTTGCGAAGCTAACCGGGAGTGCGAGCGTTCCCTGGCTGGTCTACATGGCCGAAGATGGGGCTAATGGCCGGTCCGCTTTAGAACAATAGTCTATTATGTGCCACTTCCCTGCTCCAGAACATTCCTTTCGGCATGTTCTAGTAGCCTCCCTTTCAAGAATATACTTCTTTGATGGGAGGCCTATATAAGGGGCTGCTCTTGTCCGTGAGTTCAGTTCAGCTGAGTGTAGTTAGTTAAGAAGTTACGAAGTTAAAAGTGCACAGTGCCAATGCAGTTTGGTGAGATGCGACTGAGAAGTTCAGTTGTGGGTTGTGATTCGACGGATTATTGTGTTGTGCTCCGAATGTTTGCCAAAAGTTTATTAAGTGTTAACGTTTGTGCCACGCTGAGTACCTAAGTGATAAAGTGTGTTTGGCAGTACTGGTGTACTCATTTGTTATAATATTGAAAAAACACGATCCTTCGTGTACCACTGGCTGTGATGTCAGTACTAAAATGAAACTACGGTAATATAAAGTGAAAAAACTCTTTGAAAGTATAGTTAGTAGGCTTCCAATTGTGGAATGGGATATGGGATCAATATTAGTACTTTGTTAAACTTGCATTGAGATGAGTAAATAAAGTGATGAGAGTTATTTTCACCCGTTTTATTCCTATAACATTACAATTTTTAACGTTGTTCACTTCAAGTAACTGCCTTGAGAAGCCACACAGCACCAGAGATGGTTCTTCCACTCCTCATACCAGTGCTGGAACTTGGATACTGGAATAGCCTTCAGCACTTTGGTTACTGTCATTTGAATGTTGGCTAAACCGAAGTCCCTTGAGGTGTTTTTTCACTCTCGGGAAGAGGACAAAGTTATTAGGACTCAAGCCGGACGAATAAGAAGATTGAGGAGAGATAGGAATGTTCTTATTGGCCAAAAAAACAGCATACTGTAACTGCTTTGTTAAGACACATTATCGTGATGCAACATCCAGTTTCATTTTGTTTAATCTCGCACACATGACTCTTTTTTGAAGTATTTCAGGAACCCGGAACCTGTCGACATTTGCATCAGTTCCTGCAGCCGAAGGTCTTCCCTCTGTAAATTCTTTAAACCATCGAAACACCTGGATTCTTAACAAAACATTGTCTCCGTAGACCTGCGAAGTTTTGCAAATGTTTCTGTCCAAGTCTGAAGCAAAGCCTTATCGCACACTGCCGCTGCTCAAAGTTCTTGCCACTCATTGTCAGAACACACAAGCAAAACCTGCTTCACTAACACAATCGCTACGGACAACCAACGTGACGCTAGGGGGTTTTGGCTCACACTCATGGCGTATCATATGTTCACCCATCCCCTTTCAAGTCCCACGTCACCAGTGTTTCCCGATGGAACAGTATGCTACCACTCTCATTACTTTATTGACACACCCCGTATTTGCTTTAACCTTATGTCA
Source organism: Deroplatys truncata (assembly GCA_030765065.1). Taxonomy (NCBI): domain Eukaryota; kingdom Metazoa; phylum Arthropoda; class Insecta; order Mantodea; family Mantidae; genus Deroplatys; species Deroplatys truncata. The sequence continues at coordinate 38,013,604 of CM060989.1, forward strand.
GTTCACACAGCAATGAGTAACGAAAGCAAAGCCACAGCAGTGAACAAATTTATGAAAATGTTATGAGCAGTCAGTAGTATTCTAAAGAATAGATAGTACAGGGTGATTTATGAAGAACAGACACACTTATTTCTTTAATTGTTTCAAAACGAGTTATGATAGCGACAACTTATTATACCTGAAATGCAGAGGAATTTTGGTATATTATTTACCACTATAGCAACAACTGAACACGTCGTCCCATGTTATTGACAACTCGTTGCAGGATCTGTTGTCAATTGCTTGAATCTCCTGTGTAATGTTGTGCTTCAGACCGCCCAATTTCTTGGGACGTGTGGCATTAACCCTGTCTTTTAAGTAACCCCATAGAAAGAATTCCGGCGATATCAAATCCGGAGATCTCGGTGGCTACAGGTTCTTGGAAAATATCCGGTCATCAAAGAACTTGCAATTAGTGCCATGGATTCATTTGATGTATGGCATGTAGCGCCGTCCTGCTGAAAATTCCCTTCACTCAGCTCTGCATCGTCTAGTTGCTCAGCAAACTCCATGAAAATCCATCCGTACTCTGCAGTGTTCACATTGTTTTAAAAAAAAATTGGTCGCACTATTCTCTTTGCGGATATTGCGCACCAAACACTGATTTTAACCGGATGTATAGTTGCTTCATGAATAACATGTGGATTTTCGCTGGCCCAATAGCAGAGTTATTTGAGTTCACATAGCCAGATAAATGGAACCATGCTTCATCTGTGAACCATGTGATGGACAATATGTCAGGATTTTGCACAATGAACGCGTGAAATCAACGACAATAATTTAGTCGTCTACCCTTATCTGGTCCCTGTACCAGATGGACAACCGTAATCCTATACAGCTTTAAGCCTGCACTTTTCACAGCTCCCTGACTCATTGAGTAGCTGTACTTTGTCTCCTGCGACAAATGTCTTAATGATATTTTGGGTGATTGATCAAGTCGTGCTCTTACGTCAACAGCAACCGTGGGAAGCCTAGATGAACCAGTTTTGCCTTTTCACTCACCTGAGATCCAGTTTTTCCAATTTGTTTACCAGTCCCAGTATTGTATTTCTTTGGGGAGGATTCCGAAAACCAAATTGTCTCTACTATGCCTTTTGAGTAGCTGTAGTTGAATTCGTAATCCAGTATTGCTTTACAAGGAAAAGTCCTTCATTTAATGTGTCTCAAACACAGTTGCTAAGAATAAAACTAACAATTACGAATAAAACATAAACATCTGCGCATCTAGTGACAGGCAATCGAAACTCTAGAACGTGCTGCTTAATTTGGTGCTAAAATTGGGGCATTGAGTGAATTTAGAACAGAATAATTAAAGAATGAAATGTGTCAGTTCTTCATAAATCACTCTGAAGAATAAAACTCTGCATATTGTGTGTTCACAGGTGGCGCTATTGAGTTCAGATTGACCGAGGTCGAGTAAGAGCTTCGGCGTTCTCCTATTGGTGAGTAAACGTTTATTTTAGAGATGTGATCAAACAGTTGTTTTATAGCTAACAAATCTAACACGCTAAGGATAAAGCCAAAGGTACTACGAAAAGGGCCCCCGAAGCTAGAGTAGAGCACCGCACACGGCCATCCGGCCCCTTGTGCTTCTACCATGGCCCCTGGGAGGTAGGGATGAGGGGAAAGAACGGAAAGGCGACCAGATCAGTATGACGAGCGCAAGCACGGACGACGTCCCTAATGTTTCCATATTCAACGCCTCAAACAGCTCCAAGCCTCCGGAGGTTTCTCGAAGGAGCATCTGCCCGAAAGCACCCAGAGGCGGGTATCCAAAAGATGGGTCCCTGCACGAAGTCAGGAAGAAATCTCCACAGGCGCACAGCCACCGCTCAGTGCAACCTGCCGAACAAGCCACCGCAACCTTCCGAATGCGAATCACGCACGTTACCGTGATGCCACCTCCCTCGATATCTAAGAGGATAGTTGGCAATTGTTATAAGATAAGCGTTTAATACAATTTTTGAAGGATATAGTTTTCATTGCTTCCTCTAATCTTTACTAAGCAACAGGGGCAGTGCATTTGATTAAAACGAGATTCCATCGGAAATAAACACGTGTTGAAGCGTCCGATCTCAAAAGTAATTTTACCACCTCTAGCCCTTTGGTAGATAGAGGAAGTGTTGTATTCCAGTTAAAATTCTATATCGAGATTTCACCGACAATACCTATTTTGTGGTCCCTGGACAAAAAGGCATGTTTGGAAAAAGGTCCATTTGTGTAATCTGCCTATCTGTTCTGTGTGATTCACTGAGATAATACCAAATTTTTTAAGTTCAGCATTTTACAAGCATGCTACACAAATATTTTAAAGTAAATTCTTCCTCCCCAGACTAACATTTATGTAGAAACTATTTATTTATTTGTGACTTTCTAAAAAATGACTAACAAAATGCCATATTTTAAAGCTATTTCATTACATATAGTTATATCTTGAAATTTATACTGATAAACAATAAGAGATGGACAAAATCTTACTACACAATCTAATGCAGATGTCCCTAAACACATAATTTATTTCAGTTTTTGCTTACTCTACTACGCAAAGAGGGTGGAAAAGGTATTGTATTCCACCTCAAAATTCGATATCGAAATTTCACCGGAAATACATGTTTTGAGGCCCCCGGAGCCCCAAAAAAGCATTTTCAGAGCAAGGTCCGTGTGTGTGTGTATCCGTGAATAGCATAACTGAAGAACAAAAAGTCGGATAAATACCAAACTTGGTATTTAAGTTCAGTATCTTCCAAAGGTGCGACACAAAGATTTTCAAGAAAATCCCTCCACCACAAATTGCCCTGTACACGGAAAATTTTCGAAATTGTTTATGTTCTCAAAAATAGCTCTAACGATTTTAATTAAAATTCCATATATTAAACATATTTAATGACAAATAAAATGTATACTGAATATTCTGTGAAGGTCTCCTTATTTTGGAAAGAGTTTTGTAACCTTGTGTAACTGGTAAGGGTTAAGCGGTAGACGAAAACGCACTACACAAAAAAATGTAGATCTATTCAAATAACCTTTTTGCAACGTTAGGCATTTCTAAGATATCCGTTATTAATTGTTCGAATATTTTAATATTTTATCATTCTTTTAAAGTCCTGTCAACATTCAGTTGTTTCTCGCAATTGCATGGAAAGAGTATGGAATTTTAAGGCCAGCATATAGCGTCCATTTCTTAAAGATTTGAGTATCGCTATTCCCTTTGTATCTATAAATAAATGTATAATAGATATTTCTGCAAAGGTTTATTTGGATTAAAATGAAGTGGATAGAAAAATAAGTTTTAGAATAGTTTGTATACATACCAATAAACGATAGAGGGTATAGAAAGTAATATGAATGTAACTCATCAGATTTTTAATGGCATTGGCAGTTCAGAGATATTTGTTGTTATTGGTTGAAGAAGTAGGTTGTTGCTTCACGTATGGAAAGCCGATTTGAAGTAGGATGTATTATGTTGTATTGTAGTTCAACTGTTGGGGAGCCGAACTTGTAGTAGTTGCATCCGCACGTATAGTAAACAGTTTCGGTAGCCTTCGCCGCAAATTTACTTTCAGGTGGCTTTTGCCCCAAGTTTAAAAAAACATATTAACTTTGTAATTTGACTGTTTCTTTAAATATTAAATATTTAAGTTTGGTTCGGCTGCGTCAGTATTATTGTTAGAGACACGTTTCTCTTAGCAGGGTTGTGATGCTTACACAGATTATAATTTTACTTCACTCCTTTTATTAATGCTTGATACGATTTAAATAACACTTCACTGATATAGAGAGCTGTGAGATTCGTTTATTAATTATTTGCACTTTTTAACACGTAAACTATTTTAGTCTCACACTAATACATATTATATTTCTTGAGGACACTTTTTTGCGTCTGGTTAGTAACGCTGTCTGCAGGCAACTGAACTCTAAATTTGTAAAATTTTCTCCTTTTCAGTTTCTGATTGGCTATTTTATAAACTGTCACAAAATTTACATTATTTTTGCTCCAATAATGACTAGTAGCATTATTAAACATTCTTACTCATTATTGCCTCAAGGTTACCTCATTGTTAGCTCATTGTTATCAGCTTTTAACCTATTATTCTCACAGCTCCTACATTATTTAAATTACGTAATATATTCACATAGCATTATTACACATAGATACAATAATATAAACATATGCAATGATTGTAATACACACTCCCTATATATTTTTACATACACATATTGCTTTAAGGCGGTCTGTTATTGAATTTATATATATTCACTGCAGCCTGCAGTATCCCTTTATACCTACAACGAAATTTGTAATGAAACCGTTACTGAAATCTTTTGTAGAAGAGATATAAAAATAAGCGATGGAGGATAGAGAAAGGCATGTGAAGTTAACGCGCGTTTTTAAACTATAGCTACATCCCGTGCATTTGTCTTTTTTGCTGTTGTGGGAGATTGATTCTTTACTTTATGAACGGAGCCTTTGATATACACCGTGACCAAGCACGTGCTCTATCTGCTTTACGGCTCTCCTATCGCTTTTATTTGTTGGGTTCCACTTTAGTGTAGATATCAAGCAATTTGCAGGATATTGTCAGCACTTTTTCAGTATAGTGTTCATGCTAGCAAAACTGCCTTGCCATGGAACTTTTAATAATATCATCTTAATCTGGTTTAAAATATGATAGCGCTCCTATGTGACAAAATTACGGTCGCAAATTCTGTTTAAATGGGTTATCTGCCTGCAGTGCACCGGGAGAGAGAGAGAGAGGAGCCCGCTCGCGGTAAGGGATTTGATTTCCAGCAAGGCACAGCAAGCCAATAACTGGATCCGTAACACGATTTTTTGGTCGGATGCAAATTCCCATTTCCGCCACGAGCTTGAAACTAAGCGATAACACAACTGTCAGTTATATGCCCTGGCTTAGGTAACTCGTAGTTTCACAAACCCCATGTTCATATCTGTGTTTTTATCGCTGCTTTCCCACGACGGTGAAAATTAATCGCTTTAAAGGGGTTTTAATATATGAATTTACAAAAGTTTCACAATTTCGTTAATTCACGTTAATAAACAATATTGGTGGAGATACCCACCATAGTATAGCTATACAAAAACACTTCAGAAATATATCCTTCTTGTATTCAATGCTGTTTAAAATTGTGATCAAATTCTGTTTTAAATAACATTGCACACCTGCATGTGTAATATGTATTATCAAAATGCAGATCTCGTAGAATAATACATTCCGATACAAAACACTGTCGTCTAAAAATATTTTTAGTTGCCAGTATCTAAAAATAGTAGCAACAAATTGAATCATTTATAGCTTTCGCTAGAGCGCCAGGGTAGCGCAGTGGTTTTGTTTCCGAATCGCGGACTGACGTCCCGGAATTCGATCTCCGACTTCGGGTGGTGATTTTAAGTCAACCCTAATCACACCTACACCTCTGGCATCTTCATGTGAAGTATTCCCAAGGCCGAACGTGGTTCGGAGTCCATGGTAAAAGCTGTAGGTCCTATCATACCACCGCCATCCTCATCATCAACCTACCATCGGAGGCAACGGAATCTGGCCGCCGGGTGCCTCCACCTCAGAAATGGGTCCAGTCATCGCTTGGTGGACTGAGGTAACCCCCGAAGGGGATAGGCTATATAGGGAGCATTAGAAACTTCGAAGATAGCTTTTGTTGGCTGTCCTGTAAATATGCATAAGAAAAGCTAACTTGTTGAAATGTTTGTTAATAACTTTTATAAAACTAATTTTCACTTTCTCTACACTTATCTAGAAATGGACTGCAGGAAACGCGGATTACTCCCAACATTCTGTTTAGTAATTTCACAGTAGGTACACATTTCTAGACCCTCTAACATCCAAAAAAGGATTTTTGGAAAATATTCGTGCACAGTTATGTATGAATTTGTGAATAATTATAGTGGTTTTAAAATTATATATTTTCAATTGTATACAATATCATTTTGGATCATAACTTAAGCTGAAGAGTAACTGTGGAAGTTTGAACTCCATATTTAGATTGTTTTATTTTGCAGTCATGGTAACTAAATAAACAAAGATCGCAACTCACGTGAAAAAAGCTCTTTTTGTTTTCTGTACCACTTATATAGAAAGTAGAGAAGGTAGATGTTGTATTCCAACAAAAGAGATTTCACCGAAAATACACGTATTGAGAACCCTGAATAAATAAAAAACAGCCTTTTTAGAAAAAGGTGCGTGTGTGTGTCTGTCTGTGCGTATGCCTGTCTGTGTATGTCTCTGAGCAGCATAATTCAAAAACGAAATGTGATAAATACCAAACTTGGTATTTAAGTTTAGTATCTTCCAAAAATGCGACACAGATATTTTTACTTTCTCTACTACGTATAGTAAGTAGGGGAAGTATTGTATTCCACCCAAAAATTCGATACCGAGATTTCACCGGAAATACATGTTTTGAGACTCCCTGAATCAAAAAAAAAGCATTTTTGGAAACATGTCCGTGTGTATGTCTGTGTGTGTGTCTGTGAACAGCATAACTCAGAAACGAACAGTCGGATAAACACCAAACTTAGTATTTAGGTTCAGTATCTTTCAGAGATGCGACACGAAGGTTTTCAGGAAAATCCCCCCCACCCCACACTACCCTTTACATGGAACATTTTTCGAAAATTTTAATTTTCTCAAAAATGGCTCTAACGATTTTGATTAAAATAGTATATGTTTAAGGTATTTTCATGACAAATGAACTGTATATCTCGAATTTTCTGGGAATGTCTCCAAAAGTGTTCTTCATTCTGAACGACTTTTGCATAACTGGTAAACCATAAGAGATAGACAAAATTTTACTGCACAAAAAATGTAGATCGCGTTACAATACACAATTTATGTCACATACATTTTTGTTATTGAGTGAACCGTTTTCGAGATATTGCTTGTTATTCCCTTAAATTTTCCAATACTTATACTTTTTCTCAAATTCGTTACTCATTTTTTTATGTCCTGGACTTGCAAAGAGAATGGAATGCGCCACATAGCAACCAGCGCTTAAATATTTGACTATCGCTTAAAACCTACCATATTCCCCTTGCATCTACAAGAAAATTAGCAATAAGATTGACATCTCGATATCTGGATTAACATGAAGCATATAGAGAATAAGCGTTTGTAATAATAGTTTGTACAAGAGTAGAGAAAGTCATGTGAGTGTAACACATCAGATTTTTTTAAAAAAATCCCCCACCCCAAACAGATAAAATGTATATAAGTGTTCTGGAAATAACCTGTGAAGTCCTCTTTATTCAGAAGGGGCTTTGTATAATCTTGTATAACTGGCAGCGTTAAGCGATAGACAAAAACGCACTACACAAAAACTGTAGATCTCTTTAACACACACAAGCCATTCTTTTCAAGTCCTGTCGATTTTCAGTATGGAATTTTAGGGCCAGTGCACGGCTTCCACTTCTTAAGCATTTGATTATCGCAATTCCCTTTTATATATAACGAAATGTGTAATACAGCTATTTCTCGTATGGTTTATCTCTATTAAAATAAGTAGATAAGAAAATAAACTTTTATACAAATAATTTATATATACCCACTAATAAGCGATAGAGTAGAGAAAGTCTCGGAATTCCCGAAATATATTCAGTGGTTACAGTTCATTGGGCGTATAGGCGAAGATTTGGTCTAAAGCCTTTTCTGATAACAACATTCGTAGACGGTATAATCAGATCCAAACAACGGGGTGTCTATGTAAAGGAAAGAGCACAGGATCGCGTGTCATATTGTCACGCCTTAGATTTGAAGGGGGTTGAGGACGTGCATTTGGGAGCATAGCAGTATTAAGGCTTGGTGAGCAACTCCGAATAGCAAGACACAATTAACAAAAAGGATAACAGATTTAATATAATAAACGAGTAGACACACAGACAGTGAGCAAGCAAGCCATTTTTAGGATTAAGTATTTAAGACAGATCAGTTTCTAGTTACCTAGTGCCATTGAGCAGATGTTACGCTGGTTGCCATACCCAAAGGTAAATGTTGATCTGGGCAGCGCCTCCGGCTGCACCTGGGTTGTTCCTATCAAGACTACCATGCACATAGACTTATGAAAGGGGTTTTATATCATAGATAGACGCCTCCACACAGGGCATTCCATGTATGGAGAGATAACCTCTACTCTATGAGTTGGCATCACCTACATAATATCACAAGGATATGACTGGCACTGAATGTCCAGCTCATGCATCCTGTGTTGCACCATGTGAAGTAAGAATGCAAGAAATAAGCTTTGCATGAACCAAATTCTAAAGAAAAGTAATTTTTAGGAAAATAATTTAACTTAACTTGACCCATACGTTACATCATGAGAATGTGGAGAGAGTTCGAACGGCTTTCGCGTGAGATAATAGAATATCTGTGCGGTGGGCGAGTCGAGAACTAGCAATTTCAACAATAACAGTTGGGAGGTATTAAGAAAACGTACAACCGCTTCGCGCAGACCTGCCTGAGTTGAGATGGAGGATTATTGTAGCAATACCATCAGTTAACTAGGTATGACTAAGGTTTGGACTAACTGCGGAAGGGGTCTTAGCACCATGATCTAAAATAGTTTTGTGCTTGAACCCCTGACGGGGTGCCCCCAGGAGGGAGGGGTGAGCTGAGAGAAGACAGAGGGCTGTAGGACCAGGAGGCACAACAGAGCAGAGGACTCCCCGGATGGCAGCTGGTGCAACCGGATCCCCTTCCCCCTCGCGGGCTTGCACATCCCCTGGGGGGCCCGGGACTCGGAGACCGTCCCCATTCCGTAGGACGAAGGGTTACTTAGAGAATCCTTTTCTCCTACCACGCTCACGCCGAGACTCCCGCCGACACTTTCAACCCTGAAATAAACCAAACAGATGAAAGATGAAGTGAAATGAGAATGTAGGTGAAATGGAGGAACTGGACATTCCCGGGATGTAATGAAAGTTCTCAGCATTCGCCTAGTGACCCGTGGAAACCCCTGAAAAACCCATGGGCCAGTAAGGTCGTACGTGCGAATCGGACCCACAACAACCCGATCGCGAGCCACAGACGTTACCGCCTGAGCCATTACGCTCGGTAACCAGACATGCTAACGTCAGTGTGGCAAGAAACGGACTATCGGCTAGATGTATGCCATGGCACAAATTGGTCCCATCTTGAACACCTGTAATTTGTGTTGTGATAACTTCCACAATTTCTGTTTAATTTAAGTTATATTGTGTGGCGCAGATAAAATATAAAAGTTTAAAACTCATATAACCATTGGTGTACACGCTGTACTAGAGTGCATAAATGGAATAACTTGAAAACGAAATGTCAGATAAATGATAAATTCTACACCTGAGTAGTCGCCATTCGAGGATATCAGGCAAAAATTTACAAGAAAATCTCCCTCAACTTTAACAACCCTTTACATAGGACGGAATGGAAGAACCGGAATGTACATTGGAGGAGACTAGACACCACTCCAGTGAAAGTGGATATTTTACCTGCGCTTGAGTGGGCGCCCCCGGGCAGGGACAGTCGGACAGGCAGACCGAGTACCAAGTACCACACAAATAGTCCAACGCTTCCAAAGGGGTGGTCCGTATACCCCCGAAACCAGCCGAAGGCCGAGGAATAGAGTACATTCCACAGAAAGCACCTTTATCCCTGTCACGCCGCACCGAAACACCATCACTGACGCTTCTAATATTGAAACAGACCTAACTGGGTAAAGGATGACTGAAATCATTAATGGAACGATATGGAAGGATACGAAATTTTGGGGCTGAGGGAAGTCACTCCAGGATTCGTCTGACGACCCGAGAAAACCCCCGAAAAAGCTAATGGGTTAGAATGGGCGGTCGGCGGGAATTGCACCCGGGACCTCCCATATGCGAGCAGCAAGCTCCACCTCGCTTGGTCTTTACACAGAACCTGGCCATTTTAGGCTATTTTGCAATTTTAAAAGAGTACCCCCCGTACACATTTTCAAAACCTTGCATGCAAATCTAATGAAGCTTAGTGTTATGAGACTATGAGAGTGCACCCTTTTAAAGAAACCTTGTGATGCCTTCAATTTAATCGGTATCTGCGAAGCAAGATTAGAGGAGTATTTCGAAGAGGTGGAATCCCAAACCAGCACCAGTAACACTGAAACTTCACTTGCACTAGTACTAGCCAGCACCGGATCAGCCACTAGCAGCACTACAGCCACCAGCAACACCGGCCGCCCTAGAAGCCTCTGTCACTTCATTCTGTGAAGCCCACAATCAGATGCGCAAAAAAATCTCTCCACCGGAATCCACATCTTGACCAGCCACGACACCCCAAACGAAAGCTATCGACTAATACGCAACCATGCAGAAACTACCACGCCAGGCATTAGCGCCTTCAGTTTCTGATTAAACACTTAATACTATCTCCTTCTCTACCTTTCCTTTTTCCAAACACCTCGCTACTTCACTACGGATATATCCAAGGACTTGTTCACGACTATAGGCTAGCCACTTAACTTTTTTCTCTTGCTGCTGCCCTTATGGCGGTAGCAAAAACCCGCCGCTACTAACGGAGATGCATTCTGCAGAACTCCCCAAATCCTTGTGACTTCCTACTGTCCTTCTGTTTTTCTTTCCTGTCTTCTTTCCCTTGTTATCCCAAAAAGAAAAAAAGTGTTCTCGGGCATATACCTCAGAATGGATGATGAGCTTACCATAAATTATAGGATATACTTATATTTAACACATTTTACATCGATTAAACATGGATGAATACGAGTGTACCTCTGTACATAAGCATTGTGTCAATAACACAACATTTACAAAGGCCGACATACGGACCTGTTATGATAGCCATAAAGCACTTTACCATGAGCTCATTTCTAATGTGTGTTTCAATAGCGACACGTCCAGACATCACTTAGCCAATACATTAGGCTGTTTTGGGAAGTCACGGATTATGGCGAAGAGGGATTTTGCTACCTAATGGACACAGAAATCAGCCAGGGTTAATCGATGACAGATGCACATTCACTGGATGTACCTTGTCTTTATGAGATTCCAAAAAACAGCAAACATTGAGGCAGAACACGTATCCCTGAAGGCTGCTGCTAAGACCCCGTTCATCTTCAAAGTTTCTTCAGCTAGATTGAGGCAGTCAACTTGAAGGAAAAAACATCTTCACAGGTCTTATTCTGATCTTTCTTCCAGTTATTCCATGCCTGACTAAGCATATAGATATACGCCATCACTTTGTTAAGAAATTTGTACAGTCTGGAACAGCAAAATAAAAACGTGCCTCCCAGAGACATGCAAGCTGATGTCCTGAAAAAAGCTCTACCCAAGAAAACTCACATTGGTGTGCAACTCTTGGAATTTTCAGGATAGAAAGTACAGGACTTGAAATTGAATCGATGGGAGGTTTTGGATATACGTAAAAAAATCGAGTACACGAAACGAGCCGATGCTTTTGGTTTCCTGTAGTGTTTTACTTTATTTAATATTGGCAGAAACTCCTCAGCTCTGTTCCACACTAGCCCTAAGTGAGCCAAAGTCTAATTTATCTGAATTCAAATGCGACATACACACATACACTAGCCTATAAAGAAATGCCTAGGTGCGCAGCGAAAGCGAAGGAGTACGGAAGCATTTCACCTGAGTAGTTAGAGGGCATGCTTCACAATGGCGGTGTACAGAAGACCCTATATGAGACCGTCTCGTATTGGTTTGATGTCAAAAGTCTGGCACTCAAACAATAACCTATAAACACAGGACGGTTTCAGGCTCGGGAGCGAAGGAAAAAGGGGGAGTAAGACAGACATTTAGTGGAATGATACAACCAGGTAAGGGGTGGGAGCTTGGCGTGGTAGAGGCGGTTTAGCATTTCCTTACCACCATAAAATCACTGCGCATTATATCGGCACGATTACATACACTCGACTGTAGCACCTATTTTAAGCCCTGCTTTATTAACTTCCAGTGAAGCAATCAGGAGAGCAGATTCAACATTACCATTTCTTGGAGAAATGAGTTATTCATTACCTTATGGTTCCATTAATATACACTTTCTGTTGTGTCTTCTAAAATTGCCAGCAATTTTCTCTCTAGCAATATACAAACATTCCATTTGCCCTACGACCTGGCGCAGTAGACTTGGGCGTGTTGCTCTGGTTTCCGATCACGGAATGCGCTCATATTCGACCCGACTCGTGGGACTGCGGATTTTAAGTCCCGGTTAAGGGACACTCAGCTTCGTGAGGAAACTGAGAAATTGCGATAGGAAGCGGCCCCGACTTCGAGAGCCAACATTCCGGTTGGGGGATGCGCGATGCTGATCACATCTCAGACCGTATCCTTTGGATGATAGCCCAGTTCTGCCGTGTGTATGTGGGCGTGAGGCCAGTAGTTGGGTTGGCATACCAAGGCCCTGCATTGGTCCTAGCGCTCTTGGGTTTAGTTTAGTTTTAAAAGTTTTTATTTCGACTTCTACAAGTGTTTGCACTCCAATCTAAGGATTAGACTTGAAGCCTGTTCCATCCTCACAACATTACCAACTCTTCCTAGAATATCCAGTGCTTCTCTTCCGTCTAGCCTGCTAATTATGGATGAGCCATGATATTCTCTAATATCCATTTTCTGCTGATTTGTTCTTTCCAGTTTTCTTTATTTTCTATTATTATTCTTCCATTTCAAATGTATTCCAATCCTCTTATAGTTTCATGTTTTATTCCATCCCTATTTGTACATGTTTTCTTAAGTATCACAATCCAGCAACCTATACCTTACGTTTATTCTGTCTTAATATCCACGATTCACTTCTGTACAGTAGCACTGGAGCAGCCCTTCTTGTAGAATTTCAATTTAGTATCTCTTTGTGCCTTATTTAAAAAATGCATTTCTCCCTGCAAGTTCAAACACATTTGAGCTTTAATTTTGCTAGCAATAATAGCTACAATTAGTAAGAGTGAGGTAACTTAAGGCAAAAATATAAACATTCACTGTTAAAACTTTGCCAAAGCAAAAATGTTGGTATTATACAGCAAATTTTGGTGTGAAATTAGCAGAATCATATGAATTTTACATTTTTTTCATAATGTAATATTGTGACGTATTCATAATTTGGAGGTTTCATTGTCATTACCAGACATATTGTTGTTTTCGTCTGTGATGACGTCACTCCTGGGTGGGAGTTTTTGCTAGTCACGAGTGGTGGGGTTAGCGTCTGTTTTGCTGAGTATTCCGTGAGAAGCGAATCGCGCGTGCAAGCCGGCCTTTGGATCGGTGGACATCTCCCCTCACCTTTCATATTTAATAATGTTGGAACCCCAAACGACTGGGAAATAAATCTAGGAATGTGTAAGTAGATTTGTGTTATGGATTTTGTACAGTAAATACCTACGCCTTCCTCTTAAAATCCACACCACGTTTCGGTCCCCTCAGTGTACATGCTGGGTACTAAAGATTAATTTAATGTTTCATGTGAACCTTTAGGCCTCTACCCAGCATGTAACAATATACTGTACCAGGAGTATAAAGTAAATCAATTCTTGATAGAAAAAACTCGCGTTTTCTAAGATATTTCTATTTAACAACAGTCGTAACCGAAGGAGAGACACAAATAGAGGAATTACAAAGGGCAAGGTTTTGCCTAATGTTTTATCGACTGCTGAAGCCATTGGTGTAGTTTCCGAGCCCAGCAAGAGGCAGTCGTGAATGATTAATCATCAATGTTCCCTTAGCTCATTACCCAACTTCGTAATTACTACTGCTTCCTGATTCCAATGGCTGGAGAGAAAGATGCAACCCCAAGCTCGTATCAGTGGGAACAAATTAGGAGTGGTAGCATGGTGGTTGTTACTACGCTCATTTATTATTTGTACCCTGGGCTGCTGATAATAAGATTGGTCAATTTAAACCTCGAACGTCACGAGTGGTTCCAAACCACATAATTGTGTTACGTCAGTACACAGGATTCCACTTGCAAACAGTTTCATTCCCGGAACTTGGGAAAACGTCGATCTGAAGCACACAATCTTTGCTGGTCATTGATTAATTATCTATACTTAAGCGTAAGTTGCTAATTCAGCATAAAATTATAATCTTTTAAGTGAGTTTATAATATACGTTTTTGGTTGAACACACTATAATGCTCTGATTGCATGTGGCGTAACTGAACTACATATAATGGCATCCATTATGCTTCAGCGACTCATTATGATCCTACTGGGTTGCGCGCGCAGTTCTCCCATACCTTTTAACACCTTCAAAGCAATAGTCCACTGGGATCCATTCCCCATATAAACAATAAAATATGTGTATTTAAAAAACAATTCTTTTCAGTGTAGCTTTAATATTCTAATAAACAGAGTTCATTTCCTTTGTTTCAATGTTGTTCAATATACGTTACCTGCAAAAAATCATAAATACAGCATGGACTGAACAGTACTGCCAGCTGTTGTACTACTCGCAACGTTCAAGGTGCTGCCAATCCAATCAGCATTTAAATACACACAATTAAATATTTTTGTAAAAACTAAAACTTTTGGAATTATAGTGTGGTTGACAAAAACAGTTATGCAAGTTGACTATAATGCTAACTAAGACCCTCGTATGAAAATTATGAAACGAGAGGTGGTGAGTGTCGTAAATCTTATTACATGCTGGGGTGAGGTCCAAAAGGTTCCCAGCAAACCACTAAATTTTGATCACCCCAACACGCACATGAGGTAACGTAGCTCACAAACGGCAAGAGGATCGGGATCTTGGTGTCTACATTCAGATGAAGGCGTGAGGTTTTTGACAAAATACACAAATATTACATAACACACATTACCTGTAATTTATTGATAAAACACTTGGCGGCTCTACATTACACTTAGGGAAACAAAGGATGAGGGGAGATGCCTCACAGTCGAGGACTGGCCACACGCGACTTGCTTCTTACACTCTCACACACAAAGTGACGCGCACATTCAAGTAACCCTAATTATATAATCCCCTCTCCAACCTGTCTAGACAAGCTAGCTAGCTAGGGCTGGCGTCATACAGGGCGAGATTCGGATAAAGCCTTGTCTCTCTTTGGCTGTTCCACGCCAAAGGAGAAAGCTCGTCAGCCGAAAGAAATAATCAAAGTCATCCAATAATGCTGTCGACAATGCGACACAATAATGCGTCTGGTATGACAAGGCTTACTGATACACCACGTCTTCATTATTACCATTACAGTCTTGTTACATAATATACTATTACACTTTACAGAACCTTTCTGTTTTTGGTTATTAAATATTAAAAATCTTATGTGTTACACTCACATGGCTTTCTCTATCCAGATTTTATAAACTATTCCTATAAAAGCTTGTTCTTTGTTTCATGTTACTCGATATGGAACCACTACTACAAATATTTATTACACACTTCGTTGTAGGCACAAGGGGAGACCTTAGGCAAAAGCGATAGTCAAATAGCAAAAATGAATAGTGACTTAGCAGTTAAAAACATAAATTACTTGACAGTTCAAACCAACAAAGAATATCTCGGAAATGGTTAATTCCATAAGAAGGTTTATTATGCATAAAGGTTTTTTTTAAACGATATCCACATTTTTTAGTATTTTTTGTCTCTTCTTACTGTTTAAAATATATAGAAAATCCGTTCATAATGAAGACTATTCCCAGAAAACCCCACATATACATCTAATTTCTCATGTAAATATCTTAAATATATACCATTTTAATCTAACATGTTAGAAAAAATAAAAAATTTCGAAGCCTTTCCATGCAAAAGATAGTTTGGAGTGAGGGGGGGTTGGAAATCTTCTCGTTGCATCTTTGGAATGCACTAAATGATATATATACACGGACCATTTTCTAAAAACGCTTTTTTTAATCAAGAGCTCTTAAAAAATGTGCATTCCCAGTGAAATATTGACATTGAATTTCTGAGTGGAATTCAAAACTTCCTCTATTTAATATAAATAGTTATGTGGCAGAGAAAGTAAAATTTGCATATCGCGGACAAATTCCAGGTGTATTTTAAAATTGTGTTATTTTTTATTTCCTGAAGAATAGCTCTAACGACTTCGATAAAAAAATACCACATATTTAAGATATTTTCATAACAAATAAAATTTATGTTTTGAATTTTCTGGTTAAGGCATGTGAAGTCCTCTTCTATCTGAATGTCTTTCATATAATTGTAAACCGTAAGACATACACAAAATCTTACTACACAAAAAATGTAGATCTGGATAATTCTTTGTGGCGTTAAACATTTCCGAGATATTTCTCGTTATTAGTTTAAATTTTCAAATGATTATACTACTTTCAAGTGGTAACTCACTATTCGCTTTTTCTCGTAATCACGTAAAGAGCATGGAATTTCATAGCTATCCGCATTTGAAAAATCTGGTTATCGCTTTGGCTACTGTATTTTCCTTATACTAGAACGAGCTGTGTAAATTTGTAACGAAAAATCTCATTTATTACATTCACATCCTCTATCGTTTATTAGTGAGTAAACAATTTATTCTTAAACTACCATGGTCCTTTGCGTTCCAATGTATATTGGGCGTGAAAGACCGGAAATTTTGCTCAGAAGCCTCTTTATGAGGCTTGAGGTTCTTGTTACGTGCCGTAAATTTACGACACGGGACCACCCGCTTTACTTCCCATTTATGCTAAAGATTTTTACGCCCGAAAAAATCCTCCGCCGGGTTTGAACCCGCGACCTTGGAAACTAGAGGCTAGCATTGTGACCCTAGACCCCGGAGGACGACCATAAATAAAACTCAATTTAATTTTAACAAATTATTCTTACGATAGTTTATTACTTTCTCTACTACGTATAGTAAGTAGAGGAAGTATTGTTGCATTCCACCCAAAAATTCGATACTGACATTTCACCGGAAATACATGTTTTGAGGCTCCTGAATCCAAATAAAGTCTTTTTGGAAACATGTTCGAGTGTGTGTCTTTGTGTCTGTCTGTGTGTCTATGAACGCCATAACTTAAAAAATCTGATGTGTTACACTCACATGACTTTCTCTACTCTTGTACAATCTATTTTTACAAACGCTTATTCTCCATATGCTTCATGTTAATCGAGATGTCAATCTTATTGATAATTTTCTTGTAGATGCAAGGGGAATATGGTAGGTTTTAAGCGATAGTCAAATATTTTAACGCTGGTTGCTATGTGGCGCATTCCATTCTCTTTGCATGTCCAGGACATAAAAAAAAGAATAACGAATTTGAGAAAAAGTATAAGTTTTGGAAAATTTAAGGGAATAACAAGCAATATCTCGAAAACGGTTCACTCAACAAAATAAATGTATATGACATAAATTGTGTATTTTAACGCGATCTACATTTTTTGTGCAGTAAAATTTTGTCTATCTCTTATGGTTTACCAGTTATGCAAGAGTCGTTCACAATGAGGAATACTTTTGGAGACATTCCCAGAAAATTCGAGATATACATTTCATTTGTCATGAAAATATCTTAAACATACGATATTTTAATCAAAATCGTTAGAGCCATTTTTGAGAAAATTAAAATTTTCGAAAAATGTTCCATGTAAAGGGTAGTCTGGGGTAGGGGGATTTTCTTGAAAACCTTCGTGTCGCATCTCTGGAACATACAGAACCTAAATACCAAGTTTGGTGTTTATCCGACAGTTCGTTTCTGAGTTATGCTGTTCACAGACACACAGACACACACACGGACATGTTTCCAAAAATGCTTTTTTTGGATTCAGGGGGTCTCAAAACATGTATTTACGGTGAAATCTCGGTATCGAATTTTTGGGTGGAATACAATACTTCCGCTACTTACTATACGTAGTAGAGAAAGTAAAACGAAAAGCCGGATAAATATCAAACTTGGTATTTAGGTCCAATGTCTTCCAAAGATGCGACACAAAGATTTTCAAGAAAATCCCCCTCGCTCCAACTACACTTTACAACATGGAACATTTTCGAAGTTTATTATTTTCTAAAAAACTTACTATTTTGATTAAAATACATATATTAATGATATCATAAAACAAATAAAATGTATGTCTTGAATTGTTTTGGAATATCCCGTGAAGTGGGATGAAATTTTGTATAATGTTGCATAACTGGTAAACGTGAAGTGACAGACGAAAATGTACTACACAAAAAATGTAGATATCTTTAAAATACAAATTTTTTCTCAAATAAGTTATTCGTTGGCATCAGCCATTTCGGAGATATCCGTTATTAGTGTTTGGATTTTTCACTATTTAGCAATTCGTTTAAAGTTCTGTCGATTATCAGTTGTTTCTCGCGATGTCATGGAAGGTTTATGGAATTGCATATAGCGTCGTGTTTTTAAACATTTAACTAACGCTGTTCCATTTGTATCTATAACGAAATGTATAATGCAGCTACTTCTGAAAAGGTTTGTCTCGATTAAAATGAAGTAGATAGGAAAATAAACTTTCGTAAGAATAATTTTTAGACCCGTTAATAAGCAATAATAGGTAGAGAAAGTCATGTGAATGAAACTCATGAGATATTTTGTTGTGTTTTCAAACTCGCAAAGTTCACAGACTGCCCTGGAGCTATTATTATTCTCATTACAAAGCTCTTGAAATTTACTCGTGAACTTGGGAAATTCTCCACACTGCAGAAATTAAGCTTGTTTATCTTGGGGAGAACTTCACAGCTAATGGCTTGATATACACTCGTTTAGACTCATTAATAAAATTAGGCTGCTTATATTGCCAATTAACGTAACACAAGAGCAACTTCTTACTAGTCCCTAATGGAGAAAAGGTTTCATTCTTGTATCAGATTTTAGCAGATTTATGAGCACCTAACCTAATACATACAATAAGGGTATCGAGATAACAGCGAATCTAATAAATCGCGAGAGATATAACATGTCAATGTCATATCGGAGGAGAATTGTTATTAACGGACACTGGAATGGAGTTTTGGAAGCTTTATAATTTTAAAGCTGTTTACTTGATAACTGACACACTTAATACGAGTATGAATGAATGAATGAATAAACTTTATTTGTACGTCTTTTATACACAATCCTTTTTACAATATTCCACTTGTAACTAACTTAACCTATGTACAAATTTTCTGGCCAGCTATGTTCTACCTATACTGCTCATTTTGCCTGGCAGCCTGGCCTTATGGCTCAGCTGAGCAGCCCTTGCTACCCTTAATCAGCTATGATCCATCCTCTCTCTCCCCCGTTTCCCCTTCTACCTTTCTTATCTCTCTTACATTTGTAATCCATTTCTCCTTTACTTTTTTAAGAACTCCCCGATATTCTTATTTTTCTTTTCTTTTTAACATTTTAATTGCTACTATTTTTCGATCCATTTTCCCCATTTTTTCTCCCATACTTTTTGTATCAATTCTGATAATTCTTTGCATCCTGTCAAATAATGCTCTGTGCTTTTATTACCTCTGCATAGTTCACAAATTTCGCGTTTACTGCCTCATAGCCCTCTCAGGTACATTGATCCTGTTCTCATCCATACAAATGCTTCTTTTTCAGCTCTATTACAATAATCCACATACCCTTCTCTTCCCTCATTTCCTTTTTACTGATCTATAGAACCCTAGTGATTTTTGATTCTCTAAGTTTTCCCAAATCCCTTGTCTTTCTATGTCCTCCACTCTGTTTCTTACTGTTATCCAGAAGCCATTGCTCTTTCTTTCTCCTACTCTCCAAATATCTACCATTCCTATCTTCTCCATAATTTTTCTATCCCTGTCCACCAGCTATTTTTATTTTTCATATTCCTTTGTTTTTCCATACATATCTTTAAAATAATATGAGTAATGAAATAAATGACGGTGAAAAATCTCAAAGCTGTAGCTCAAATAATTTCTCAGATAATACAATTAAACGTTTTTAATTAGCAAAACAAAAGCAAATTTTCTAAAACTGCCTTGCGCATTCACATTTGTCAGAGAAGTAGCGTAGTAACATCTTCTAATACTTTAATACATGAAAATAAATGTAAGGGTTTGATTGTAGTTAAAGTTATTAACACAAATAAGTTATAAACACAAATATTGTTGTTTTTTTAAATTTTTGTATTTATACTTTCCTTGCTTTTCAGTTATAAATTAATTCTTTGTGAGGCAATGAATAAAGCAATCGTAAAGCGCATGCTTCAGTCTTTAGATAGCATAATTTGTTATATGTTGTAACAAACAACAACACCAGTTGCTGCGAAGCACACTTTATTTATAACTTCAGCACTTAGCATAGCACAACACGTTACACTTGAATCACTGTTGCCATACACTCAGAACAGAGCACAACTGAACTACTGAGTCACAATTCGCAACTGAACTGCGCTCAGCACTGTCCACTTTCGACTGTCCAAACTCGCCAACTTCCTAACTTCTTCATTAACTGAACTGTACTAAACTGAACTCCTTAACTGAACCGTCCACTAGGCGCTAGTCGGGCCCTTATATAGGTCCCGCATACAACGCGGAACATTTTGGAAGGGGAAGTCACGCGAACGTGCCGAAAGGAATCTTCTGGAGCAGTCATTGCCCAAATTGCGCGGAAATGGCACATAATGAGACTCTTGAACGGTTATTGTTCTGAAAGGCCGGTCGTTAGCCGCACCCAGCCGGTCAGATAAACGAGTTGGATGCGCTCACCCTTGGCGTCTCATAGGTAACTTCAATGTTATTATTGAAGGTGTAACGTTTTGAACAATATTTTCAGCATTTAATTAATATTTAATTAAGTAACATACTTTTAAGGTAGCTAAATTAAATTTTAGGATGATAAAGACGACCTCTACGTGTAATTGTGGAACTAATTTGGTGTTAATAAACAAGGTTGGTCATTTAAAAAACACTAGTTCGTGATATTTTAAAGAAAATATTATATAATTAAGAAAATAATTATAACTTCTTGAATAAACAAACATGTGTATAAAACTAGAACAGCAAACTTAAGAGGACATGCATCTACATCTTGTAAACATTTAAATTTGATATCTTAAATAGCTTCTGAGATAATGAATCATGAATTTAGAAGATTATAATCTGGGATAAGGCTCTTAATTCCCCCTTAAAAATACGAAATTTAAAACGGAAGAAAACTTTTAAAAATAATCCTAAGTTTAATTATAAGTAATATTTTGCAATAAATGACACTCTAAATAGAGCCCTTACAACTGTTGACATTTCAGCTTTTTTACAATCATCTGGAATTTGCAGATTTGAGGGCAAACGCCCCAACGGTTTAACCATCATTACATGGAAGAGTGGCAAGTCCTTGATATGGGATGTCATTTGTGTGAATACTGTGGCGTATTCGCACCTCCGCTATACCACCCAACTAGCTGGAGCAGCTACAGATTCAGCTGTGATTCAAACGGCATAAATACCACAATACTCCCCAATATTACATTCTTGTTGCATTTCCGTTGAAACCTTCGGGCCATGGTGTGCAGAAAGTAAAGAACTTGTTGGTGAAATTGGCCAACGTCTAGCAGATGTTTCCGGCGATTTTCGTTCAACTGAATATGTACGGCTGCGAATAGCTGTCACCACACAACGAGGAAATTCCGTAGCACCATGGAGACGTTTCCAGATTCACCACCATTACAGGAAACTTTCTACTTAAATAAGGTCCCCACCGGCGGCAATTTATCACAACCGATACCTGTTTCGCGAGAAAATTTAGACGGCTCTATGGGGAGGCCAAATCAGAACAACAAATTGGTGGAAACGAAAGTGGTGGACCTGGATGGAACCCGTATCTCATGTTCAAGTCCGCCAAGAGATGCTCCTGCTACCACTGAGATTCTGTTCTATCAACTCCTGCTTCTGTATATTGTTATATATCGGGGTAAGGCCAAAAGGTTTTGCAGCTAGTTATTAATTTTTAGATACCCCAGCATAAACATTGGGGGACGTAGCATCAGAGGCAAACAAGAGGACCAGGATCTTAGCTATGCTTTTCAGAGTAGGCGTGGGATATTTATAACAAAATACACATAATTTCATATTATCCGTGGTTTATAGACTATTAACCTCGGTGTCACTATATCGTTCACAAAAGATTAAAGGAAAAACATCGGAGGGAGATGTTACTCACACGAATCACGCACGCTACCATACTCAACACTCGCCCTGAATAGACTCACTACTACTGACGCCACGCTATTCACACAAAGAAAACAACGCTTGCTCCCCCCTTCCTCTCTTCACCTCTGGCTGGGAGGTGGGGAGGGATATCACGTCGGATGAAATTCAAAACCCCAGCCAATAGGATTACACCCAACAATGTCGTCGCTACAAAGCAATAATGTGTTCGACGTGACAATGCACACACATACACGCCACAATATTATGGATGGAATTGTTTTGGCAACCTATGTTCACAGTTATTCTAATTTACTGTATACATTTAGGATATGGCTAATAATTATGTGTTTAATGTTACTGAATAAGCATTGCTTCAGCACAATTTGAATCATTTACCACCTTGTAATTTAACGAGAAAATTCTCTACGCCAAGTGAAACCTTGGCGACACCAAGTGAAACAAACAAACTTTTGATGAAATTAAATCTAATTAAGGTTACAGAATCGAATATAATTTAAAGTAATGAAGCGCTCTGAAATAATAGAGGATTAACTTCAAAAGGTAATTCTCCACAGACAGACAGACAGACAGAACCCAACCAAAATACTCTGTAGTACCGCAGAACACCGCTTTCCCATGAATCAAATGTCCCTAAGAGAGGCCAATCCAAGTGTTAAAATAATTTTACAAGCAAAATTTGGGAAAAACATAATCAACAAAGTGAGAATACAAAGAACACAGTCTAAAGAACCAAAACTCCCTCATCAAACTAGCTACTTAAGAACATAGAAAAAGGAAACTCTTGAGAACAGTATAAAAGAAGCACGCATCATATAATTTAATTACTGTTTTCAGAAAACAACATTCATTACTTTGTTACAAAGATAGTTATTAGAGAAAAAACCCATGACGAGATATCAAATCAAACCTTCATGCAATATAAGCTCTGCCATGACAGTATATTAGACACTTCTTTCACTAGCGTTGGCAAGAATGAGGGAAGAGAAAACACACACCAGATACACACAGACACAAATGGGCAATTGTTCACATTGAAAGGCCATTGTGCTCTCGTAATTTGGGATTAATTGATTACAGAAAGAAAGAGAATTCACGAAACACGGAATATATCATACCACAAGGGCATATTCGTATTTGAAGCGAATTTGCAACAAAGAGAAGAGAAATATTTTTATCATTCTGGTTCCCTTTCCAACCCATGTGTACCAGAATGATTAAATCGTTTACCATTGTGTCACCCACAGTGGAAAAGGGCTCCAAATAAAGTAACCAATCATTAATTGCTATCCTATTCACGTCAGTTAATTGCTCGTACAAACAGTTGATCAACAATCAGCTGTAATTGTACCGTTAAAAACCTTACATTTCCCATTTAAGAAGAGTTAATTTGGAATCAGCTCATTCAGTACTAAACAAATTCTTTTTACTTTTTCTAAGACCTATCTGTGGTAGGCAGAGGAATTATTGCATTCTGTACAAACCTTTAATATCAAGAATTCACCGAAATAGATATTCAGAGATCCGTTGACCCCCCACCAAATGAAGGTTTAGCCACCCCTCCAAAAGGACATATAAAGTTCGTATGTTGGGCCCAATTTACTCATGTTAGGCGGAAGAATATAAGTACTGTTTGCACAATTTTACACAAAATTGGTTGCTCTACATGTTAGCTTTTTGGAACATTCTCCGAGAGATTATAATGCAATTTCCAAAGTCCTAAACAGAGTAAAAATATAACTAGCTACA